>OX621240.1:7306712-12306712 GCA_951640165.1 Pseudoips prasinana
ATGAATATGAATATGGTCACGAGGAATGCAAGGTGGGCGACTTGAAACTGTTTTTTAGTTATTGTTTCATTTAGTTGATGCCATGGTAGTGTATACACTTCACTACAATTCAATAGATGCTTGTTTTTTATTATTATTATGCAACTACAGATAGTTGTTAAAGCTAAGACATGGGCCCACAAAATTGTTTAAAACAGTTTGTCTGTGGACTCAGATGAGTCTCCTTGTAGTATCTATATATATGTAAAATGTATGTTATATACTATCTAATAAATATTTCTTTAATAATAGCTTAAATTTAAAGGATCAAACTGTCTTTGAAGCCGAGGCGTCGACTTTTCAGATGAATTAAGACTAAGAGAGGTAGTGCACAGCGTTTATTCGCTCAAAGAGCAGCTCGACTGGGGTAGTAGAGGTACTAAAACATTCCTTAATAAAAACATTAATAACTTGATGTTGCGGTTCTACTTGTGAGTAGAGATGAAGGGACCGCAACACTTGTTTGCTGACCGTGACTTTTTAAAGCCTGGCCACGCATCTGCGACTCCTCTGGTGGTGCAAATGTACATGGTCGGCGGTGATCACTTACCACCGGGTGACCTACTTGCTCGTTTGTCTCTCTCTTATATATGAAAAAATACAAGACTTTCTGTACAATATCCTCATTAATCTTATTTTTTTCATTCCATGTACGTATGACTACGCAACAGTACTACGCATGTACTTGGAGCAGCAGTTAATTCAAGTGGTAAGTATACTTTTCTGTTTTTAACTGTCTACTTGGTTTAGCGAAATCATGGCTCCAAATAGTGAGTCGATTATTTGGAATAGTATATATTTATTTGCATTAAAAATATATTTATTTGAATACCGTACATATAATACAATTCAACGATTAACATTTCAAATGAATAGCTCAATAGCCCTCAATAGCCTCAGTTACTGACGTTGAAATAAAAGTAGTTCCGTATAATTTAATGACAATTAAAGATTAAATATGATTCGTTACCTGGTCTAAAAAGCTAGAGACAGGAATGAGTGAAAACAGCTGGAAGAAGCCTATGTGTCACAGGACACGCTATCACTAAACCGGAAAACCCGATGTGTTATGTTTAAAATTTTTAAAACTGTAGATTAAATATATGTTTAGTTTTTCAGTTCAGGCCACATCCCATCTAATAAATTTAAATATTTAATGGGTAGAAGTGTGTTGATGGAATGTGGCCGAAATGCTCATGAAAGACAGTATTTGCTGAGTGTAGGATTTGAAGTGGGGACATGTAACAGCAACCCTTTGTCGAAGGAGGCTAGGATGTTGTGTTGGCTGCTATTGGTTAGGTATCAGAACGAATAGGGATTTGTCCCTATTCGTTCTGGTACCTATATCGTCATGATTATAATAATATATGTTCATTACCCTTTGTTTAGTTTTAAGATGTTTAATGTAGATGGTATGGGGGTGACATTATCACTAACTGATAAAACCCCTTTAAAAAAATAAAGAATAAAAAAAAAGGCTTAATGATATTGATTCGAAACGATACGAAAATTATCTACTTCAAATAAAACTCTTAATATCTCCTACAATTAGTTTTACGTTAGTGCATAATTTCACTTTTAACGTAAGCTGCTGTCACCATCATTATGCAAGCCAAAAGTCGTCCAGTTCTGAGCAAAATCCTCCCCCAAAGATCTCCAAAGTTGCCGGTGTAGCGCTTCACGCATTCAACAGTTTCCAGCGATCCTATGACCATCATCGGTGCACCTTGTGGAGGGCCAGTCCTCACTACATCTTCTTCCAATCCAAAGCCTTTCTGCCTCAGCTGCCGTAGGCTTAACGAGTTATATATGCCCCACCCACTATCATTTCACTTGGCAATTCTTTGTGCTGTGTAGGTTACTTTCGTTCGCCTGCAGTTTTCGATATCTCTGATTGCTCTTAAATCATGAATGGTGTCACACACTGGTGGAATATTTTTGACGTTATCGCGATTCTAAAACCATCACTCCGTGTAACATGAAATGTATGAGAAAATTAAGTAAAGCACTAGTCTTTGAGGTACTTGCTTGCTATGTCTATTTCTTAAACTGACCATAAAATTAATTTTCTCTGTGCCCGCAAAGCGGCTCGTGGTAAAGTATCCCACATAACTTGTTGACCGTTTAGAGCAATATTTTTAACTAAATGGACGCTAAAGAGCGTGCATCGGCCTAATGGTAAAAGGTAACAGTAATTCACAGTCAGTACTAAACGACTTACCTAATGGTGGGCAGGACTTAGTTGTGTGATTTAGGCTCTATGAAGAAAGATGGGATTTAAATTGTATCTAAAGTAAGTCCATTCTATAAGCCAACTCAATACTCTATACTCAATTTTACTCGATTTTTACTTACTACTAATTTGAACTTGATGACATTAGGTATTATTTAGCTGTTCTTGGCGGCAGCGGCAAAATACGAACGTCTAATGCATATTAAACGCTGGATGAGCGTTTGTATGTACCTATATTTGTTTGTACACATAGTAATGATGTCGTATTTTGGAAACCGACAAATCTGCGGGCTCAATGAGAGTTAATTTATTAAAAACAGTTCAGTTACAAGCACAGATTTGTATCAATAATTGTATATAATTTAATTTATTAAATTAAATAATTTCTAATTGCCAGTCACATAATAGTGTACTACTGTTCACAACAGCTATTAGTAAGAATTAGAAAAGTTACCTGGGATTCAACTGCCGAGGTATTAAAATATTCTGACATTATCTATATACCTAAGTATGTATTTACAAAAGAAAAGTAGCATAATAAATACCTATATCAGTTATCTGGTTTCCATAGTACAAGCTCTGCTTAATTTGGAATCAGATGACCGTGTGTAAATAATGTCCCAGGATATTATTATTATGAAAATATTACTGTTTTAAAATACGTGCATCCGACTCCAAATTTTCTTTGTGACATCTTATTTGAAACAACTTTATAAGGGACCATACATTTCTAATAATACAACATTACTCATCGACAAAAAAATATCGAAATCGGTTCACAAACAACTGAGATATGAAGTAACTTATAAAGAAAAAAGTATGTAGTCAATTCATTACCTATTTTATTAAATCGCATAAATATGGTATATATTTGTCCACATTTTTAAATTACCACGGTATATAAAAAAAATAGTACATACCCGTGAATCATATGCAGTAAGCTGTTTTATTTTTATAATCTGTCCGCATTTAATTCAGACTATATCCAGCCAGTCCCTCTTCTTGGATCTATGGTAAACTTATAGACGGAAGCATTAGTGTTTAATTAATATTAATTAACATTAAATCGCAATATGAATTAGAAATTAATATCTTCATTATTTGTTTGTTTGGTCCTAACAACCACCATTTACAATATTACATCGAAGGGAGATATCGAAAATGTGGATTTCGTATTCAATATTTATCTTTCATTCAACTAATAAAGTTGACTTTTTAGCATATTTTATGTATTTCGACTATTGGATTTTTGAAGCAAGATCTCTGTGATGACATAAACATCAACTATGTGTGCGAGTTCCTGGAGAAGTAGGATATGTCCTGCGTCAAATACTCTTTAAAAAATGTAAACCCTTGTGGGTGTATCCTTAGAAAGGTAATTATATGGCAGTAAGGCGAGTTTAAGTTAGGGAAAAAAAATTATAATAAGAAATACCATGGGACATTATTCACACATGACCAACTGATCCCAAACTAAGCAGAGCTTGTACTATGGAAACCATATAACTGACTGATACGTTACACATTCTACATTTCTATTAAAAATACATACTAATACAGAAAATTACACCCAGACTCAGGACAAACAGACATGTTCATGACTTAATGCATACAAATATCTGTCCTGGGTAAGAGTCGAAACCACAACCTGAGGCTTTAAGGCCAAGCATTTACCAACCACGCCAACCGGTCCGTCAAAACATTATCTACATCCTTACTAATATTAAAATTGCGAAAGTAACTCTGTGTGTCTGTTTGTCTGTCTGTCGCGCTTTCACGCCAAATCTACTGAACCGATTTAAATGAAATCCCGAGAAAGGTTATTCTTCATGGGCTATGTTGAAATGGGGGGATGAAATTTGTATGGAAGTATCGTCAATTGTTGGGCCGGAACTTGAAAATTATTTTTTAGGCTGTTGGTTCTATATATTATACTAATATGACATTCAAATTTTGTTAAAATTTACTTTCAAGGGTGTAAAATAAAAATAGGGAATAGGGGATGAAAGTTTGTATAGAAATTATAAGATAAATAAGATGTATGGGAATGTTTTATAAGTTTGCGATAAGAAACAAAATACTGGAGATATTCTGATGAAACATTTACGGAGTCATTACAAAATGTGCTGACGAAGTTGCGGGCACACCTAGTCTATATACATATTATAATAAAATCGGAGGAATGTCAAAACTGTACATTGAATATTTTTAAAGGGATACTTGGGGCGTTATCTACAATAGATTTCGAAGCCAAAAATATAGTTTTTTGAATTTTTGTCTGTTTATCTGTATGTATGTCCGGGCTAAACTCAAAAAGTACTGCATGGATTTACTTCAAATTATGCATGAATATTACTAAGAGGTCAGATCAATATATAGGCTACATATTATCACGCTATCATCTTAGGGGGAGGAGCTGTGATAATTTATAAAGTTTTATGCGGGTATAACCGCTGGGCAGAGCTAGTAGGTAATAAAACAATTATGTATTTTACGTTTTTCTGGAGCACGGGCATAATTGAAGTTATTCGTAAAGTAGTATAATCGACCAAAAAAGGAAGAGATAAATATAATCTTTTAAAAGTGTAATTTTATAAGCAGGTGTTGGTAATTGCTTGTGAATTGTGATAAAAACGGTAATTGTGATATAAACTACTTTATTGAAGAATGTTTGTTTGTGCCTGAGTGTTAACAATAAACACATAAAAATCTATACGTATTTTTTTTAAATATTTGGTTGAAATTGAAATCAAAGTATTTTAAAAAAAACATATAATATATATATATATATATATATATATATATATCTATATATATATATATAGGAAGGCATTCCCCCTGCCTTATCAAAAAAAGGTGGTACCTAGTACACAGGAGGCACTACTCCCTGACTACCTGATGTATCCTTTAGTCGCCTTTTACGGCACCCATGGAATTGTATGAATCAAAATCGATTATATTCCCGCTAGAGTTTCACCAGGCGGTCTTGATTAGACTCCGTTGTAACCGGTGGTAAAGCTCCTACTGAGTTTGTTCCACGGGATCTTCTCAGACCCGCGTCGAGTAATAAACCTTTTACATAACAACACGTTTTAATTATACTACTGGATCCACTGCTACAGCATTGGAACCAGTAGTATAATTAAAAAACTTGAGAGGTGTCAAGGGACACCCGGATGGAACGAAGTTATTTCTTATTATTTATTTTGTTCAAAAAACCTGTATACACACAATAAAAATAATCGTCGCGACATCACACTGTTCAATGCGAAATAGAAATGAAAATATCTGGCTTGCTTTCTATAAGAGAGAGAGAGAGAGAGAGAGAGACAGACATAGAAACATGCGCACGCCGTACAGCTGCAAAAAGTGTCGAGACAACTTTTCGTAAGATTTTTTTCCGTCTAGCCCCCTTTCACAACACGCGATAAGGAACTTCGTTCCAAAAGCGTCCTTATGTATAAGATCTACTAACACATCTACTATTAAAACATCTGATTTTTTATCCTACGCGTCTTTATAGCTCGACGGGTGTCAGATAAAAGTGTAAGATTTTAGTGTTAGTTAATAAATTTTACTAATGATGTTTTTAAGTGAATATAAAAACATTGACAGAATCATTCATCATTTCGAGACCTTACATTACATTTTTTCCTGTAATAATTACTAAGTATATTTGTAGTATAGTTTTATTTAATTAGTGTGTACATAAATTTGAAATAATGAATGTTTATTAGTAAAAAAAATACTAAATAATATAACTTTATAATAAATTGTTAATATTCTAAATTCATATAACTTTGAAATTATGAGCCATTTAATTGTATTAAAGAAACCATCTTTTATTCAGCAGACTAAGTATGTTATAAAAATACAACAAAAGTTGTTGCACACACGGCTACATATCAAGCTATACATTTCCAATATAAGCTGACCTCTCATTGTATGGAAATCCTATACAGTGCGAGATCAGCTTATACTGGAAATGTAGAGCTTTATGTGTAGCCGTGTGTCCTATAGGAAAATGTCAATCCACATAATAACCTGGTACAGCGACGCCACCTCTATATTTCACTAAGCTTATCTAACAATACAAGTCAATAAATAAATATTAATTCCTCTGTTATCGACTCATAACATATTTTTAAAGTTTTTCACTTGTTAATTCCTTTGTATCCCACTTAAAAGGGTAGTTTTTGCAGGCTTTTAGCAAGAACGTGGAGAATTCTTAATTGAAATACTTTAAAAAAACAAACATACGGCCCACCTTTTAGTAAGGAATAACCGCAGATTACGACAGCTTGAAACTCATGGCATCACCTATGCGTTTCCCACCCATGAATCTCTTTTGATCCGATAATATTATGATCTGACACTAAATAATAAGAGAATTTTGTAATGTGGAGGTCGCCAAACGAGTAATAAATCACTATGCTCTACGTCAATTACATTATTGGAACAGTGCGATAAAATTGGCGCATTTCTACGTTACATGATTTGTCCCTCATTCCCAAATAAATCAGTAAATAAAGGTTGCAACACAATTATACTAGTAATTAACCAAACTGATGACATAAAGTCTGGTTTGCTCTAGTTATTTAGATCGCCGCAACTAAGGAATTAATTGACCCAGTGAGGGCGTAATCTTTAAAATAAAATACGGGAGAGTCTTTGGGGGCTGCCGAAAGAAGTGAAAACTATTTTTTACACTTCTAATTTAAATAATCTAAAATATAATAGTTATACATATAGCTCATGGGAAACGTGACGTGACGATGACGCAAGTTGCATGATTTTTGTTCAATCAAAAAGTACTAAAGGGGCCTAAAGAAGTTTTCCCTTCAAAAATGGAAACCAATTGAAAACCGTAACTTGTAAAACCAACAGAATAATCAAATATTCAAAACGTTTTTCCTTGCATCTCAAAAAAAGAAGTTAAAATCGATTTTCACTAATAGATTTCAAAATGCAACAATTATCAGCAGAACCTGCATTGACGACACCAGGATGAAATAAATAACTAAAAAAATACTGGATATCTTGTGGCATGACCATAGCACATCATACACACGCTGTATCGAAATAGGTTTTTTTGTTTCTGTAATCGAAACTTTCTTTGTAGAAATTGATGATAAAAGTAGTTTCTTGCCACTCAATATCCTACTTTAAATAACTAATTGATAATAACCATAGTATTAAATGCAAAGCATAATTATCAGATGTTTTGCCCATTGATATTTATACACCTACTATGGCTCCTATCTCTCTTTTAAAAGGTTACGCTGACTGCTTTTTTGTCAGTTACTACTTTTACGTAGAGTTCAACTGCTAATGTAGAAAATACATGCCTTCTAAAAGCATTGCATTAAATAAATACTTATTGTACGTTTCAAACCCTTTTCTCACCAACCCAAAGCATGACAGCAATTTTTTTATTTTTTTATGTTGGATGGGTTTGCGCTTGACCAGGATCTCACCTGATGGTAAGTAAAGATGTGGTCGAAGGTGGACCGCGCGCACTCTAGCCTTGAATGAACACATGTTGTATGAGTCTGGAAACACGTCGTTCGGGAGGGTATTCCACTGCTTAGCCGTGCGTATGATAAAGGAGGAAGCAAGGCGTACTACAAAATAGGATGTCAACAACAAAGCGGTGAAAATCTTCCCGACGCCTAGTAATCCGATGAAAAAAGGGAGAGAGAGGGATAAGTTCATAGAGGTCTTGAGCGCATTCTTCATGTTGATGACAGCTTTCATATATTCATCGGTACATAATGCCTACGTATTATGTACCGCTGTTTCTCATGGCACCTGCGGCGCTGTGACTCTGTGGTCCAGATCAAATAATAAGGCTCACCTTGGCTTACCTTTGCCTACCCCGCTTACGTACGGAGCAATTCGACCTAAGAAAAGAAAAAAGTTAATCGGACACAAAATAAAATCGAACATGTATTCAAATTAAGACTATTATAAAAAGAAGAAGACAAGTGTAAGTTAGTACATAAAAACTAGAACACGTCAAGTAATATGTCGAAAGATAACTAGTCTCCAATAATGATTCGTAACGTCTCAAATGGACACAAAGAAGATGGCAGCATATTTTGTACTGACAGACGTAGTTGTAGTTTTCAGCAACAGCGTTGAATCTAGAGTATGATGAAACATGGCTCTTCTCTTACCTTCAAGTAGATATTGTCCTTGCGTTCGCTTTGAATTTTTTGTTACAATCAGCTCCAAATCGTGCAACTAGGCTAGAATTAAACGAACGTTGGCCATCTGGAATCAAAACCCTATAGAACCAGTACTGAAAGTAGTGGGTCCAGGTGTTGGATTCTATAAAATTTCCAGCTACCTGCAACTATTGTCATAGATGTCTTCATGACAAACCTGATTGATGGCTTGACATGATCTCCAAGACATGAAACATACGTAGATTTTTTGATGTGGAAATCGAATAAGTAAGCTCCCGGGTACAACCATCGCTTATACCACTCGGGAACAAAGATCATAGAAGTTGGGGAAAGTATATCACCGGTATTCCGCATGATGGTGTTAACAGTCTTGATTGCTTAAGGTTGGAGCATCGGATGGATTGTATTAGTTTATGAAGGAAACTGATTCCCACCGATTAGCCTAGAAGATTTTTACTGCATTACTGGACATTATAGGTATGTAACTAGGGACCCATTACTGGACATTAGAAGTATGTAACCATCATTCTGGGGATCAAATTTTGGATCAGGAAATCAGGACAAGTCCCACCCTCTTACCGACCACTCTGGGGATCAAATTTTGACGGCTCAAGACATCGGGACTAGTCCCTTCCTCTTACCCACCCCTCTTGGGTTTAAATTTTTTTTCTCAGGAAATCGAGACTATTCCCACGCTCTTACCCACTACTCTGGGGATCAAATTTTGGCTCGGGACATCGGCTCTAGTCCCTTCCTCTTACCCACCCCTCTGGGGTTCAAATTTTGGTTCAGAACATCGGAACTAGTACCATCCTCCTACTCATCACTCTGGGGATAAAATTTTGGCTCAGGACATCCGAACTAGTCCCTTCATCTTACTCAACACTCTGGGGTTAAAGTTTACCCACCACTGCAACTCCTGTAAGCCAAAATCAACAGTGTCTTGGATCTAATAGTAAGTATGCCAAAAGCGCTTAAACGTACGGAAGTTGTTTCTTGTCACCACAAGATCCGTATAATCAACTTCTTTAGATATTATTTGCAAGCTATTTAACATAATATGCGAAAGATCACACTCCCAAAATACGTGGTGAAGTACAAATCTGAAGAATTTACGTTAAAATTTTTAACTCAGGACAGTAACTAGCCAGGAAATTCTTGAGAAGGTTGGTTTTATTAACGTTTTATGAAAGTATCGCACTATTTAATTATGCAACGACGCGACGCGGACCCCACTTCCAGTCGAGGTTCGGAGGCGGCATTTCATAATTTGTTTAGTTTTTACCCTATCCACTTGTTCTGGCATCTGTTCAGTAGCCTTAGGTGGATCATATCGTAGTACGCTCAATAGTAATTGGTGTAGGTCTAGATATATCTGGGCATTGTAGTCCGCTGGCATTTGCGGCGTTGCCACATCTGGCATTTAAAGTTTATGCGAAATTACCGTTTTGTGCAAAGATAAACTATGAACGATTATTATGCTAAATATTTTAATTATTTTTTATTTGTAAAATTATAGTTGTTAGCCCTTCATTACTTACGTGAGTGTTCTTCACCCCAAGGCTTTATTGTTTGCTAATAACTCCTCCATTTTAGATATTTTTTTTCTGTCGAGGCATTTTTATCTGCTATGTGTATCGCTAAAATTGGTGGCGCCTAACAATGGGTTGCGTAGAAAAAAATGTTCTACACAAATAACTTGTAATTTTTTGTAAATGGTCTACACAATTGGATCTGCGACGAAGGTATGAATATTTTACTGGCCTGTTGGTTCAGTAGTTAGTGACTCTAGCTACCAGTAATTTATCGGTAATACGTATGTATGTATTCAGAAATGTAGAAGTATTATTATCGGTTGTCTGGTCGCCATAGTAAAGGTTCTGCCTAGTTTTATCTTTTTTATTCTTGATGGGTTTGCGCTTAACCACGATCTCACCTGACGGTAAGTGAAGATGTGGTTGAAAGTGGACCGCGTACCTATGAGATGCCTGTTCACTCTAGCCTTGAATAAACCCATGTTGTATGAGTCTGGAAACACGTCGTTCGGGAGGGTGTTCCACAACCATGCGAGGAAGAAAGAGAAAGCAAAGTGCTTCGTACTGCAAAAGCAGTGTGTGTAACAAAGCAGTGGGGAAGAATCAGATGGCAGTGTGTTCGTTTCCCCAAGATATTTATTTATTAAAAGATGATTTAAAATCATTTTGAATATCGAAAATTACTTTGCGGCATTATCTTACATCATGACTAAGGGAGCATCCTGTATAAGTTTCAACCAAGTGTATTCTTTTCTTGTTTATTATAATGATGTTGTGTCTTTGACACGCAATAAACAGTTTGTTATTATTAAAGCATTCGTTGACATATCGTTGGTAGATACATTATAACTTTAACAGTGTCTTTACTGCGGAATCATTAAAGTAGGTTTTGCACTAAAACTGTATCCACCGATGTGAAGTCGTATGTATGTTCGTGTTACATTAATCATAAATGTTAGCGTCAGAACAACTACAGTATGTTGTTATTATTTATGTTTGATCCAAGGATATGATATACATGTATTTTTATACTCAGTGGTATGGAATTATATCGCAGTAACTTTTTTTAATACTTTATAATTATTTGCCGTTGATTATATCTTATAATTGCTAAATTGATATCGTTTTCACTGCAACTCTACCATGACCGCAGGTTTTGATATCGTATAAAAGATACGTCAAAATATTGTTATAACTTTGAAATCAAACCGATGTACTGAACTGACATTTTAAAATAAAACTTGTACCACAGACTAGTTTATGGGTAGAGAGCTTCTTCTGTTGTCACGCAAACAAAAGGCAGACGCCATTATTTGACTATTTTTCTGTAGTATTTGCCGTTTTAAGTTTGAGATATTGTGATTTATATATGATGCATTTTTGTCATAAAAATCTTTTCGCAATAATACCTATATACAATTGAAATTTGATAGTGAATGTCAGTAGCCATTTGACACGGCTTGATTACTGTTGTGTAGCAACAAAGACCGGGACCGACAGCTAATCGACGCCCTCGAAACGCAGAAACGCTGAGAAAATAAAACTCCTAAAAGATGAGTGACTGACAGAGCGCAGTCACTCATCTTTTAGGAGCTTTATGTCGTTGATCAGTTACGGACTAGTGACCGCAACTGACTATAAGTTTTGAGACTATATATTAAGTTTTTGGTTGCATTTAAGAAGAAGAAGAAAATATAGTCATTCAGTAAAAAACAAACATAAATAATAATAATATATAGGTACACATAAAGAAATTCTTAATTGCTATCTGTGCGAGTCCGAATTGGTCCCATCTCAGCATTTGCGACATTAACTGTTGCAGTGCTGATTTTCTGATGGAACCAGGTAAAAATAACAATTGGACAATTCATGTGTCAGTACAGCTCACATTTCAATTGTAAGAGAAACTGAAAACATAATCTTGCTTACAATTCAATTCAATTTTGATTGAGTAACGAACCGGTTCAGAACATTAGAAGAAAACATTGTATTCGAGAAATGTACACAAAAAAAAGAAAAGAATTAAAATTGTAATAAATGTACAGACGCCGGCACATCCAGTTACCCAAATCTGTCTAATTTCTTTTATAGATTTTCAACTTTACCACAAAAGCATAAGGTTGACTTTCAATTGGGGAAATTATTCAGATTGGGGTAGCTTAATGTGCTGGCGTCTGTACAACGGGATGTCATATCGCTTGCTACAGATAATATACTCGGTTCTTGATGGCAGCAACTTCTTAAACGCATCCAATAGAATTTGCTTAAGCAGATATGTGAATGGATTTGTTGGCCTGTAATTTTATGCAATTTGGTAGCAGTTTCTAAAGCTCCTTTATCATATCTGTCAAATTTTTGCCACTGTATGTATATATACGTGAGTCACTTTACTTTTATTTGACCCATGTCTTAGAGGAAAAGAGAGTTGAGAGCAAAACCAAGAATGATTTTGCTCTAAATTCTATTTCCCTCTAATACAGCTCATCGCAAGAAGTAAAATCACTTATCAAGAATAGGAATGAAGGGATCTTCCACTTAAAAGTTTAGCCTTTTAATTGTATAGTTATATCACCTAACAGACACTATCAGAAATAGGAAACATTTATTGAAATACTTCGGTATGAAATAATAATTTCTCTACATCATTTCACAGTCTGTGCTTGTAAATTATTATCTGTTAAGTAATTAATTTTGTTAATCGGACTGCAAGAACTGCAGTAAAATATAATTTAGTGCACACTGAACATTTAGTGACCGCACGTTCGCACCCAATAATTGCGAAACTATTTAAAAAAACTTAACAACGCTCCGCTCCACCTTTATTTAATTTAAATTTTCTTTATACCTACACCCTAAGAAATGTTTTACCAGTCTTTAAATAATTTTGGAAACACAAGAAATTTACATAATAAGTATTGGAATCAGGCGTTACTTTGCGGAATACATATGTCAATACAATAGTCTAGTTTTACTTTATACATTTCTGTAGGTAGGTACACGGAGTTTTTTGGGAGTCTCAGTACCCCTAAGTTTCATGACCACCACAGCAAGGCCGGGGTGGTGAATGGTAATTCCCCCCTTTGTGGCCTGTGCCCTGTTTTTTTGTCAATTTTGAAACACAACGGGCTTAGCCTAGCCTTAGAGTCATGTCTAAGATTGGAAACACAAACACTGGGGAAATTACATAATAGTCTAGTTTTACTTTATACATTTCTGTAGGTACACGGAGGTTTTTGGGTGTCTGAGTACCCCCAAAGTTTCATGACCACCTCAGCAAGGCCGGAGTGGTGAATGGTTATCCCCCCTTTGTTTAGTCGCATGTGCCCTGTTTTTTTATCAATTTTGAAACACAACGAGCTTAACCTAGCCTTAGAGCCGCGTCTAAGAAGGCCCGGCCTTAAGATATTTTTATTTGGAGTAAATATTCCAAAGAAGGCTTATCTAATATAATCTTAAGGCCTAGCCTGAAAATATGCTAGATATTTACTTTTAAGTGAATTCATACAAGCTTTTGGTCAGCATCCATTGTAATTATTCTTTAGTAATTGAAAGAAATATAGATTTCATTTTATTTTCATTACAAATACGGAAAATAAATTTAATGTGGTACCTATACATTTTAATCATTATTAATTTTATCGGTACTGGTATGAAAAATGGCCCTATCTCAGCTAGTACTGCATTTCTGCAGTGCTGATCTTCCGATGCCCTATCGGAAGATCAGCACTACAGAAATGCAGCAGTAGGTACTGGAAGCGTGATACCAGACAAATTCACATTATCATACTTACAAGCTAAGAAAAAATCCTGGATTGATACAACATTATAGGTACATAGCTACACTTTAAGATTATTATTATGATGAAACGTAGAACAGAAAAATAGAACAGAACAGAGAGAAAAATTATTTAAAACAAAAAATATAAATAACAATGAACGCTCATAACAATACCATTACACATAAATAACATACAATCACATTACTCATCACATTACTCATCACATTATTCAAACAATAATTGCATCAGTTTTTGAGACATAATTATAATTTTATGATTGCATACACCCCATGTCGCTGGGTTCAATGTAACCTTTATAGTAATTAAAACATGATCGAAATAAAGCATCTAAACACAAATAAAATCAAAATAATAACAATAGTAATAAAATAAAATTTATTAGTAGCCACATTCAAATAAAAGTGATATTACATTATTATGAATTGATGTATACTTAAGACTATGATAAATAATTGAATTATTTAGTTATTTACGTGCATAATTATTACCACAATTTATGAAATAAGTAGGTAATAAAAGTTTTGTAAATCATAGGTGAAAATAATGTAAAATTAATGAAATATAAATAATGAAATAAGTATATATAGTAGTGTAAAGTATAAAAGTGTGTTTAAAATTACAAATTAAACAGCAATTGTGATCTTCTAAATAAATGTGCCGATAGATTAATGCAGTGAATAATATTTGGTTCTATTAACCCCTGGATTTCTGATCACCCCATTTTCACGTAAGTACGTCAAAATATTTGGAGAAAATCAATTCTGGTCACTACTTTTTCCGTTGCGTCAAAATATTTGGAGAAAATCAATTCTGATCACTACTTTTTTCATTACGTCAAAATATTTGGAGAAAATCAATTCTGATCACTACTTTTTCCGTTACGTCAAAATGTTTGGAGAAAATCAAAATATTCATCCAGTTTTCAACCTTACTCCAATTAGGAAGTATCCCGATCTTACCTCACTTTAAACTGTTAAACGCTTTGTAATCATTCCCCGCCACATCTAAACTAGCCGTTTCGCCGATAACATGTTGTAAATAACTCCAAAAATCAGATAAACTGTATTAGAACTCGTATTATCTAGCATCGTTTAATTAAGTGGTGCTAAATCTGTCATTTGAACTTTCTGAAGGGCATTACGAACTTTCTTGTTAAACTGCCCTTATCTGAAGTCCATTATATCAGTAATAGCGGCTGGTTTAAACCAGGAGTTAGGAAACTGAAGATTGATTGTGTAGTTTGATCGAAGCTTGTTTTAATGGACGTTTAATGGGAGGCGTGGATCAAATTTATAGTTGTTTTAGGAGGCAAGTATGTGTTAAACTATGATAAGTGAATTAATTAATAACCAGATTAAAATGTTGCTAAGGACATCATGAATCTATTAATCTTAGTTAAAAATAACTTTAAAACAAGCTCAAGTACCGTCAATCTTTTTAAATTAATTTCATTCTGAAGAGTCATTTAGTAATTAGAGTTATCATTTAATGTGTTAAATTATGTATTCATCGTTGGTATGCAATAAAGAGTTATTTATCGTAAAATTAAGTGTATAAGTAATAAAATTTAAATATTGTTGAACATAAAGTCTACATAAAGTCTCTGCAGAGTACCAATAACTCTCAACTTATAACTTTTGCGTTAGATTCATCAACATTGGAGATTTTTCGGTTTCAAGGCATTAATTTACTTATTGCTTATCAGAAATTTATTTTCGGCATTTTGATATTTTGGCCTGCCAGCCTCAACCGCTTCGGCGGGCCTTCAAACCACCTGCTCCTCAGCTCGCGTACCGCCCCACCCCTCCGCGCCTACGCGGGCTTAAATTTCACCCTAGGGTAGGGCAGACAAGAGTGTTTTGCAGCGATTCGTTTCTGTCAATAAATTTTTTAGCACAACATGTTGACTTTTAGTTTATTCGAGGTATTGAAAATCGGAATCTCGTTTTTCGGACATAAAACCCTTTGAGCATTTGACTCTCCGAACGCATGAAAATCGGAATACTAACAAATCGCATATATCACTTTCGTAAAATAAATTTCCTGATTTTCAATAATAGACATTACAATTCTTAGGTAACATAAAATTCGGACTTTCGTAAATCGGAACATTGAAATTTGGACCGGAATAAAGTATTTCGGAGTATTTGGGTGTTCCCTTTTGAAATTGGCTTTTTCATTGATATTTGTGGGTCTTAAATTTAATGAAAATAAGTTTGATTAATCCAAAGAAACATAGTCGTGGCAGATGTAAATCTTGACATAAAATCTAGGTAAGAAAATAAAAGCAGCAATAGTCAAACATTAACATTATTAAAGCTAATTGTAACACAAGCCTTGTTCATATAATGTTTCTGTTTATGACCCTATAACAAAGAGCCTCGAACGTCATCTATGGACACTAAGCTCTCGCTACCAAGTTGGATTAAGGGAGTGATAAGGTTCCTCAGTATGGAGCCATAACCACTGTTAGCATGGGTGCCAAACATAGTGTAGGTGGTATGGTCACAGAATAAGAAGTACTTAGTATTGTATGCTTTATATGTATTATAAAATATAAATATCTTGGGGCAACTAACACACGGCCATCTTATACCAAACTAGGCATCAGATAGCCGTATCCATCCAGACAACTGATAAACATACCCATATATAAACATACTTATATATTATATTATACATAAATTGGAATTTTGTAGCATTCTTCGCAATGGAAAGCTTTAATTTAATTTCAAAAATTGGAAATCATAAATTTCTCGAACCAGCACAATCTACCAATCCGTGACAGGCGCTCTGCGTTAAGCTATGAATGATACACACAGGCAGATCAAATTTATGATACTCTTGCTAACACCCTTCCGGTGGATATGTTATAGATAAATTACACTCAGACACTGAACAAATAATTGTGCTCAACACACCAATATTTGTGCTGGGCGGCGATCGAACCCACGACCAGTCGTTAATATAAAAATGATCCAATGAATATTCACATCAAATAGATAGCAGTCAGGTTCACTGACCACTAGACCAGTCATTCCACCTTATCTACGCATAATTATGCCAATGTCAAATCAGATTTGATAAGATAAATAGACTTTATTGCACACGACTTCAAGAGAGGTAGGGCATAGCGTTCATTCGCTCAAAGAGCAGCTCGACTGGGGAAGTACCTCCACCTTACACAAGACATTCCTTAATAATAACATTAATAATTTTAATGTTGTGTTTCCGAGTGTGAGTAAGGTCGCCAATGCTCATTGGGGTGGGGGGAAGGATCAGCAACATTCGTTTGCTGACTTTTAAAGGCCGGCAACGCACCCGCGATACCTCTGGTGTTGCGTGTGTCCATGGGCGGCGGTGATCACTTACCATCAGATGACCCACTTGCACGTTTGTCGCCCTCAGATATATAAAAAAAAACACCATTTACCGAGCATAGTTTAGGTTGGCTGAGCATAATCAAAGAGAGTATAACAAACTACGTTTAAGCGTAATCTATACATATAGTAAAATCGTAGGAAAGTCAAAACTGTACATTGAATATTTTTTAAAAGGATACTTGAGGCGTGTTCTACAATCAATATCGAAGCCAAAAATATAGTTTTTAGAATTTTTGTCTGTTTGTCTGTATGTATGTCCGGGTTAAACTCAAAAAGTACTGCATGGATTTAATTCAAATTTTGCATCAATATTACTTAGAAGTCGGGTCAACATATAGGCTACATATTATCAAGCTATCACCTACGGGGGTGGACCTGTGATCATTTATAAAGTTTAACGCGGGTAAAACCGCGGGGCACAGCTAGTCATTAATATGGTACATAATGTGACAAAAAAAAATTTGACAAATTGTTTAAATGTTTAACATTTCTAACCCCGACGCAAAAAGAGGGGTGTTATAAATTTGACGTCGATGTCTGTCTGTGTGTGTTTCTGGCTGTAGCATCGTAGCTCACAAGTTATGTACAGACGACAGCACATCCAGCTACCCCATTACCCCAATCTGTCAAATTTATTTTATAGATTTTCAACTTTATCACAAAATTATAAGGTTCACTTTCAAATGAGGAAATTTGGCAGATTGGGGTAGCTTGATGTTCTGGCGTCTGTACATAAAAAGGTTCTATATAGAAATTTTGTTCATACAAACGTTGGTCTGTTAATGTTGCTTATTCCTACATCGTTGGTTCTTCAGCTTGTATTGCTACCGCCCGAAGACACACTTAACGATGTCTAGATACTGCCTATTTAGCTTTACTTACACTTTCATACTATAAATGGGCTCGATCGTTTTGAGAACATTGGCAGTCCACTCGTTTGTATATAAGTACGTGTACTGATGATTCTTTTCTCCAATCTCGAAGAGAGGTTACTTCAGGGTGTATTGTTATAAAGCCTATAGTTGTTTAATTGTTTATTGTTTATTAACGTTGACGGTCACCGTAGCCTAGTTGGTAGTGCGTCCTGCCTACGAAGCTGGTGGTCCTGGGTTCGAATCCCGGTAAGTGCAAATATTTGTGTGATGAGCACGAATATTTGTTTCTAAGTCATGGATATTTTCTATGTATATAAGTATATATCTACATATATAAGTATGAATATCGTCGCCTGGTACCCATAGTACAAGCTTTGCTTAGTTTGGGGCTAGGATGATCTGTGTGACATTGTCCCTAGATTATTATTATTATATTATATTAATTACTTAACATCACGTGGTAGATAAAAATCCCCGGTTTTAGACTCGAGAACTAGTAGATAATATCCATATTTACTGAACAGATACATAAATATTTTTTTCAACTTTCTAATCCAAAATACTTTGATATATTTGTGAAACGAAATTATTTTCTAACCCTATAATTAATTTACGCTAAGCCCCACAGGGTTCACTAACATGCCTTAATCTCTTACTATAAATCTATATATAGACTATCTGCGTGTTGCTCCAAAACCCAGCCTTGTCATACTATAAGACTGAGATTTAAGAGAGGTAGGGCATAGCGTTCATTCGCTCAAAGAGCAGCCCGACTGGGGAAGTACTTACATCTTACAGAAGACATTCCTTAATTATAACATTAATAACTTAATGTTGTGTTTCCGAGTGTGAGTAAGGTCGCCAGAGCTCATTGGGGTAGGGGGAAGGGTCAGCAAGACTTGTTTGCTGACTCTTAAAGGCCAGCAACGCACTCGCGACTCCTCTGGTGTTCCGAGTGTCCATGGGCGGGGGTGATCACTTACCATCAGGTGACCCACTTGCTATTTTGTCACCCTCTGATATACAAAAATAGGATGTAGTGCCACCACTACTCACTAACCAAATTCGTTTGCATACCTATTGATTAAATCGTCAATCAGACAGGTAGATCACGTTTTTGACGCACATAACTCCCAAAAAATTACTATCTCTGGCGAGTACATCACTCACCTTCGATTTGCCAATGATATAGTGCTCTACAGCAGAGCCTTTAGACAATTTGGTCTGAAAATTTGCATGGATAAGACGAACATCAAGCTGAACACACTCAAATAAAGTGGAGTTGACACTCGAATTTGTAAAGAACTATACAACTAGGTAAACAGACTATTCGATTAGGTAGGCCCAATTTCAAGAAGCGTAGAATCCAACTCGGCTCGTCAGGGTTCGAGAAACAACATAACGTATTTTCGACCAGAATACCGCAGTATCTAAAATAATGGAACAGAGACGTGGTCGCTCACTATGGCCCTCATAAGAAGGTTCAGGATCTCTGAAAGAGCAATGGAGGAAATGTACTCGGAGATTCTCTACAAGATCGAAACAGCAATCTCGGAGTCTGCACATAGTAACCGACATAACCAAGCTGAAGTGGCAAGGGTGACGCAGCATGAGCAGATCCCTTACAAGATGGACTGATAATCTTGTGATGGTAACTGCAAGCCGCTCGATCCTGGTAGCGCAAGACCGGCATTGGTGGGGTTTTTTGGAGGAGCCTATTTCTATTTTTTTATTTTTCGAGGTTAACTAACGATTATTTACACATTAAACGTAAGAGTTATAAGCTAAATGTTACAATTTTTCGTGTAATAATCACTTATAGGCTAACACAGCATGCAAAGCAAATTAGCAAAAAATAACTATACAATATTTTGAATACAATAGAATAATATTTGTACAATAAAAGTTGCTAAATACTTAACTAAGGTTAAACATATAACTTATATAAAATATAGATATAGAAGCATTAACAATATCAATTTACAAAATCACTTAACATTTATTATAATAATTATTGTCCAGCAGTTTTAGCTTATATTGTGATGATTATGATTTTTATCCTTATTCCTACTTACTACATCAATTATACAATTACAAGAAACAAATTAATCATTTTAAATAAATAAATACTTAATTGCGACAAATCAATTAAATTTATTTGTGCAGTTTTCCACTTCGTTTCTTTTACAAATAAGGTTGATATCTCAATGCAGTAGTCGGTGAGGGTAACATGGAAATGAGGTTTTGGTTTTTATGTAATTTTATCATGAATGCAAATCCAATTATGCAAATTTAAAATGTGCACCTTTTTTGTTTTATTGTTCTTAGTCGTTATAGCCGCATAAATTATAAAACAATCAATGATATTATTATGTAAGTATTTTGGCGCATTTTCAATTCTTTAGTAAACAAAATTTATAGAAAATGATTTCTAAAATTTACTAGCTAGCGAAACTAATATGATAAAAGGAAAGCTAGGGCCTGAAGCATTTATATTATTAAAATTATATTCAAGATTTCAAATCAAATTGTCTATGATTCATACCAAAACATTGTTTAACACAGTAAATACCCAAAGACAATTATGACATCAAATTTGAAATAATCGACAGGAACGTTTATGTTTTTGTAACTGATTGATTTTAATTCTTATTACAAACCGAGAATGTTCAAAATATGTTGGCATCTATATTGCCAATACCAGTTAGCGGGTTAATAACGACAAACGCCAGGCATCTGAATGCCTTACCATACCTGACTAATTGATCGCAATAACAAAATTTACAATCAGTTTATGGTTAATGGTTAACTGTGTTGTGACTCAGTTCTGTAGGAAATCTAGAGCAGACTGTTAAGTTACCACATTAACTATAGCTAATCACTGCTCTTTGGAAAATAATTTAAACTTTTCAATAGAATCTATACATATAATAAAATCGTAGGAAAGTGAAAACTGTACATTGAATATTTTTTTAAAAGGATACTCGAGGCGTGATCTACACCGACATCGAAGCCAAAAATATAGTTTTTGGAATTATTGTCTGTTTGTCTGTATGTATGTCCGAGCTAAACTCAAAAAGTGCTGCATGGATTTACTTCAAATTTTGCATGAATATTACTAAGAGGTCGGGTCAACATATAGGCTACATATTATCACGCTATCAACTACGGGGGAGGAGATGTGATAATTTATAAAAATTAACGCGGGTAAACCCGCGGGGCACAGCTAGTGAATTAATAGTTTCTTTTATTTAGTTGATATTACATAGTACAACAAATGGTTGAATATTACACAATGAAAGCTCTCTTAGCTAGATTGCTAGGCAGACTTTTAAGAAGATAATTCCCATGACGCATAGCGTCTCGTATTATACAATTTCTTACTTGATTATTTTATTAATAACTAATACATAAAGCAGTGACTCACTATACATACATACATTTAATCAAAACTTAACCAAAAGACTGGACAAAGGACTCCCCCAAAGATCATCATATTCGGCAAACAGATTTGCGATCGGAGTACAATAGGAATAGTACAGACGCCAGCACATCGAGCTACATAAGCTGTCAAATGTCAAACATCCAGCTGTCAAATTTATTTTATAGATTTTCAACTTTATCACATAATCTTACAGTGCCCTCCGAGTTCAATTTAATAATGCGTTCAGGATGCTGATGGGGCTGCGGCGAGTCTGTAGTGCATCAGGAATGAATCTGAGCATCGCGTTGATTGTTTCTACGCTACGATGCATAAAAGATGCGCATCTCTGGTGTGCAGAATACGTGGCAGCACTAACAGCATCCTTCGCATGATCGCTTGTCGGCTAGACTGTATTTACGTCAATCATTGCTGCGCCATTTCGCATGGAATGACGCAGCAATGAATGGTAAATTTGTTACATATTTTAAAATACTTATTACTAACACTAGTTTATAAGAAATTTGGTCTGAAAATAAAGTCTTATCATTATTATTATAGGCATAAGGTTCACTTTCAATTGGGGAAATTTGACAGATTGGGGTAGCTTGATGTGCTGGCGTCTGTACTTAGAGAAACACTTCTGCCCATCCTCTGGTATATGATCCCTAAGGACGACTTCTACGTCCCCACGGTATAAGATAGGGTGGTGATATTCTACGATAAAAAAAAATTATAAGATTCTATTACACGTCACAATATCTGTTACGATGGTCATACATTAATATAAAACTTTTATTTTTTGTCATATTTTATACTGTTAATATGGTCAATACTCCAAGGGGGGGACCTGGTGACCTGAAATACATACTAGAGCTTAGTTTGGCCATCAGTCTTCCACAATATTTGTGTTTAATGTTGTACAATTTTCAATGTCTGTAACCATATCACGATGTACCATGTTATAATATTGTGGAGAGAAATAAATAATATTCATTGATTGATAGATGTTCTCATGACAATAGAGGCCGACTGACGTGCTCTCTGAAGAAAAAATTCTAACAAAATGAAAGATAGTAACGGGTAACTCACGTAATTAATTTTATGCTGGATTCGGCTAACGTTTCAACTTCTTCTGGAAGTCATCTTCAGGGCGAATGTGACCCGCACGACGTCGCGTCCCGTCTCGCTATGCGACGACAATCTTTCATTATGTTAGCACCTCACGTCAGTTTTAACAATAATAATTTCTAACAAGTTGAGCTATAGATTGGCCGCAAAAATTACTCAATTCAATTCGTACAGAAACAAACAAACAACGATTTCGTTTTCAAATCAAAGACAATTAACCTTTATGAAATAATAGGAACCGTAAAGTCAAAATAATTACGTTTATCGCTGTACCTCCTTTCAACTCGGACCCGGCATTTAATTATTCAGACTAATTAAAAGGAGCTTTTAAATCTAGTCACGAGGAAAGCCAGAGCGGCTATTACGTGCTAAATCAGAGACCATGAACATTAAAAAATCTTTTTGGACAATACATGACAACTTAATATCATTACTATTATAAAATAAATTTTACAAATGTTTTAACAATGTTTTAACAATTCGTGTACCTAAATATCTACCTATATATATGTATGTAACTAGAAATGTATGTATAATAAACAATATACTATAATACTACAAACATGTTCTGACTATTTACAAGCGCTTTTTTAAAGTTTACGTGAATGAATTCTATTTTTTTTCTTTTTTATAAGAAGTTTCGGTGAATTTTTACTCCCGTCAAAAATATGGCTGTTGTGACCCATGCGTGTGACACCATAGCTTTTAAACTGTAACAATGAATGCTTATAACTAACTGTAAACTAACACATTGCCATCTGATCCAGAACTAGGCAGACTCTCTACTATGGAAACCAGACTACTGATAAACATACTTATATATTTCTAAATACATACATTTTATACGAAAATTACACCCAGACACAGAACAAATAAACGTATATAACTGTGCTCCTGACTGCAAATCTTTATATCCAAATTAACTTTGAGAGGGTTTCAGTAAATGCGATTTAAGTTTTTCTACCTATTAACATGCGTGAACAAGTTCAAAACAGAAACGATTACAAGCCGAACGACGAATACACTCAAATACATAAAAAGCCATTAAATTCAGTCCGGCCGTTTAGAAGGGTGTATCATGTATCAGAGATTTACTGTAATAATTTACTTCAGGAAAACTGGAACGACTCTGAAACTAATGGTAATTACACTTTACCATAACGTCAATACAATCAACTGTTTCTCCAGAAATCTTTCACACTGGCACAAAACAAACAAATCAACCGGTAATCGCGATATGAACTAAACAAACCAAAAAAAAATATTTCCTGCTTTATGTCATTACTAGCTGTGCCCCGCGGTTTTACCCGCGTTAAACTTTATAAATTATAGCCTACATATTAATCCAGGGTGTCAGCTGACTCCGTGCCAAATTTCATTAAAATCGCTCCAGCCGTTTAGACGTGAAGAATTAACAAACATACACACTCACACATAAACTTTCTCTTTTATAATATTAGTGTGATTATGTATTAATCCAGGGTGTCAGCTAACTCCGTGCCAAATTTCATTAAAATCGCTCCAGCCGTTTAGACGTGTTAAGTAACAAACATACACACTTACACACTCACAATCTTTCCCCTTTATAATATTAGTGTGATATACAAACAGGACGCGATAATAGTTAGTTAAAATAAAAAATACATATCTATAAACATTCTGAGTTAGCAATCTTGACAG
Organism: Pseudoips prasinana; assembly: GCA_951640165.1. NCBI lineage: Eukaryota > Metazoa > Arthropoda > Insecta > Lepidoptera > Nolidae > Pseudoips > Pseudoips prasinana. Next base: position 7,331,001 of record OX621240.1, read on the forward strand.
TTATTTTTTATATCGATGCAAGTATTTTTTTGTATTAGATTTTTCTTTTATATTCGGTAGTTTGGGATCAGTTGGCAGTATCTCAAGAAATATTTAAATATATATTATTTACAAATAGACTTAGATAAACGTTTTAAATAACTGTAATGTATACTTATTTCTCTTCGGGTCCGTCCCGTTATTTAGTTACCATCATTTTCGATTTGAAGTGAACGAAATCAAATAACTTATTTATCTTATTCAATAATTACCTATGATGTGGCATATCTAGTAGACTTCTATTATAGATATTCTCTTAACAACCGAGACCAATAGTTGGCATATTCTCTACCGCGTCAAAAGTAGTCCATAACTAGTCCAGAGATTAACATCTGCAGTTCACTCAAAGATTGGTCACGCTGATGCAAATAAAACCGGCTAACTCCAAGACTCATGGTAAGAAAACAAGAAAGCTAAACTCTTAATAAAAGCATAAAAAGTAGGAAATGCTATTACGGGGTATCAATCAAGTGTCATGATCCCGCTAATAAGCCGGGAGCGGGTCACGACTGTGTTTACATACTGCATGTGTTAAACGCTGGCCGCTTAACTTGGCAGCATGCGCCGTGACCTTTGCCACTGAGAAGATTGCTACATTGTCTATGGCGTTTAAGAAAGAAGGTTAATACCGTTATTTAAAAAAAACTTGAACTTTTTTAGTTACCGGATGTTATAGGTTCTGAACTGAAAGCATTTCATTCGGATTTTAAAAGGTAAAGTCAGAAAGCTTCTTTTATATTGATTTTAAGTATTACAAGTTGTATTATTATTGATATATTTAAAACCAAATGACTCACAAAAAGCTTAAAGCCATGATAGTCATGTATTAGAGCAATATATTACTTGTAGTCAGAGCAATAAATTACGAAATAAATTAAGTAATAATTATCCGCAAATTACTTACCGAAATGGTGGTTACTCGATTGCGTGTCCAAAGTGCCGCCATTGAAGAAAATTAATCTCCCGTTGACCTGGCGGACGTACCTACTGTGTTGAGTTTAATAATGCTACGAGATAATGTTGGCGGCACTGATTTGAGTTTAGCTTAAATAATATTTTAGATATTATTAATACATAATCAGCAATTTAGTAGTATCTTTAGTGATCTAGCTTTTACACAGTTCCGTTATCTAAAATTAATAGTAATTTAATGGTAATATTTGAGTGTGATTTACCGACTATTTAAATTGTCAAACTTAGATTTATTGAAGTGAAATATATTACTACATACTGAAGAACTAAATGTCACAATGTTTATAAAGAAATACACGAAACATAACAAAAGTAAAATGTCGTAAAACTGAGTAGAGGGATTAGAAATACAGGGGTGAATAGAAACGGGAACAAAATTGTATGTAATAATGGCTATTATCCCTATCAACGCCAACACAACCGTAACGCCTCCACTAGGGGAATAGATCTCTGTAGTAATAATAATAATGTCCTGCTAGCCGAATTTTGGCCACGGCGGCCAGTCTCAATAGAGATTAGCCATCTGAGCGGGATATATTGTAGTGCTCAAGTGAGTGCGCATACACAGGAGCACTTTCTATTCCATTACTCTCATGATCCGATGGGACACCTAGCGACACGACCGGAAAGAGGTCAGGTACAGGACTGACGGCTTTACGTGCCTCTGAGGCAGGGGTATAATACCGTCATCTCCCCGACTTCGGGCTGATGCTGAGCATTTTTTCTTTTTACAGAACTGCCCAAAATCACTTTTGGCCCGAGCCGGGATTTGAAACCAGGACCTCGTTCTCTGCGGGTGAACACGCTACCGCTTGACCAACGAGGCAGTCTCTGTAGTGCGGAGGACGTTACAAACATGCAATATTCGGACACGAAACCCATCCAGACTTCAGGACTAAAATTTATGGGTCACACAAATGTAGTTGTCCTGCGTGGGGAACGAACACGTCATGTCCGTTTTTGTTTTGTCTCATTTCGATATGTTTATGGCTTTTGTTTGTAATTAGTACAAGTTTTTAATTAATTAATGTTTCAGTACTATTATTTTTAAGTAGGTACGTTTCCTTATACTTGCTCTTTTCGTAACGTTGACGTCACTTAAATAAAAAAATTAACCCGCGATGGTGTTAAAGCTACCTTAACTACTGCACCACGCGTGCCGTAAAATTTATTATTCACCCTATTTACTGTACTATTTACCGTAAGTCCTACCGTCTTGAGCTGTGCAGCAATTGTAGGCGTTATTTAGTCAGTAATTTAGTGGTAATATCATTCTGTCTCCCGCATTGCTCTGGTGGGTAGTGGAGGTACTTTTCTGCCAACTCCTCCTTGTTTCTTTCTGATTTAATTTGTTGCGGGATCCAAGACAGTCGTAGCAATTCTCGACGGTCAGGACAGTCGGTAGCTCCATGCGCATGCGCACACTTCCACGCTCCGAAACTCGCCGCATCGAAGCAACTCGCACGGGCCCACAACGCGCTACGCGCAACCCTGCATCCCGACCTCCGGGTCGTAGGGCCGCGAGGGAGCTACTCCACAAAGAACAATGAAGAGTCTAAGAAGCTGGAAGAATTATTCATAATTTTCTCCAACTACCCTCCACGATGAAGAAAAGCGAAACTTCGTCGGGTCCCGATAGGGATCGGACGGACTACGCTCCCACCAGAGAAACCAGGACATCGGCGAAACCTGGACCCTCGCCGCCGGGAACAGGGACGCGCACGTACGTCCGTTCCCCACCGCGCGACCCGCGAATTCCCCCTCACTCACGAGGGTGGAAACCAACCGCGCCAACGCCCGCTCCCCGGCCGACCGGGTCGAGCGCCGCCGCGAATACATCTCCCCTGGCCCGGCCAGGGTCGAGTGCCGCCCGTAGCGACTCGCGCGTATCTCCCCCGTCCCGGTCCTCGACGGGGTCGAGTACCACGCGCAACGCCGCGAGCGCGCCTCCCCCGGCTAGGCCGGCGTTGAGTATCGCCCGCGACGCGCCCACCCGAGAAGCCGCAAGCGACCAGCCACCACGTGACACCGCCAGCTCCCGCAACAAGGGACGAAGCGGCACAACCCGCCTCGCATCAGCGCCCACACCGCCAACCCCACGAGCGACAGCGACACGCGCAGTCGTGCCCTTGGGCACCCACGCATCCGCCGCCCGCCCATTCTTGGCGCCAAGCGCCACAAAACCACCGCCAATCCGCCCAATCGCCCCCAACAGGGCGACGACGGGCGCGACCCCAAAGAATACCGTACCACCGAGGACGCCTACCCCAGTCGAGTCCCGTCCGATTGACACCGCACGCGGCATCTCAATCGAAGAAGAACTCGACTCGGACGATTATACGCATTCACGCCCGCCGACATCAATGTCGGAAGGCCCGAGTTCGATTCCGTTCGACGACGCCAGCAACGTCGACACCATGGACGACATTGACGACTTCGACGAAGCCGCCGCCCTCGCTGAAGCCTTCGAAGAAATCGAAAAGATGGACATCGAAAGGACGGACCCCGACCCCTCACAGGGCGATAAGAGATACCGCAGCCCGCCGGAGAAGGAAGACACAGCCAAGCGGCCACGTGTTACCACACCCGAAGAGCGCTCACCACACGCATCCTCGTACGCCGAGGCAGCCGCCAGGACCCCCGCCAGCACCGCCGGCAGGGAACCAAAACGCGGCCAAACCGGCACGAATAACTCTCCCAAACTACCCACAGATGGGGGAAATAAAAAGAAAGAGAAATACCCTCCCTTGGTGGTTGAGAAATTCCCAAACTGGGCGACCCATCTGCGCACACTCCGAGACCAACTGGGGTTCACCCCCCACGTGCGCCCCTACCAAGGGGGGGTAAGATTTGTGCCGGAGTCGGGGGAAGAATATAGGGCAGTGCAACACCTCCTCTCTAAGCTGGAAAAAGAGGAGGGCCTGTCCTGGTTCTCATACTCCCTGCCGGCACTAAGGAACCTCAAGGTAGCCATCCGTGGGCTACCAGTCGACACCCCGGTGGAGGAAATCACCGAAGAGCTCATCAAGAACAACTTCGAGCCTGAGTTTGTGCGCCCCATCCGTGCCCGACAGGGCAGGCCCGGGTGCATATACCTCGCCATCATCAAGCGGACGCCCGACACGACACCGCGGATATATATGATAAACGAATTATTATGTATGCCCGGTGTCGTCATCGAACCCTGGCGCGGCAAGAAAGGGCCGGCCCAGTGTCATAGATGTCAAAAGTTCCGGCACTCCTCGCACCAGTGCCACCGCCCACAAGCCTGCGTGCGCTGCGGTGGAGAACACGTAGCTAAGGAGTGCCCGGTCCCGCGAGAACAGCCGGCCCGCTGCGCCAATTGTGGCGAGGCGCACCCGGCCAACAGTCCCCGATGCCGGATTTATAAGGCAGAGGCACGAAACAAGAGAGCGGGGACGGTCGCACTTAGCGACCAATCCCGACGCCTGATCGTAGGGCGCAACAAGCACCCTACACCTCAAGGAGAAGCCCCGTCGGGGTCGCTAATGGCGGCCGCCAACGAACCCACAGCTCGAGGAGCAAACATCCCCCCCAGAAAGGGGAAAAGAAAGGGGAAAAAGAAAAAGAAGAAAGCAGGCGCCTTACCCCTCACCGATCCGACTGGCGAGGCTTACGCAGCCCCGCCCCCCACCAATACCAGAAACAAAGCCAAGAAAGGCACAGCTCCCCCCCCTCCTCGCACGAGGCAGGGAGGCACCACCAGAGCCGCTACCCAGGCCCCCGCGCTTCCGACAGACATGTCGGAGCTAATAAGGTTCGGTCTGCAGCTCTTTACAGAAGCACAAGCCCAAATACAGGCGGGTCAGAATCCCCTCCCTACTATAATGGGAGGGCTGATCCGCCTGGTGACCTCCTACACTACTGGTGCGACGACGTCGCCGACGATACTGAACACCGTGGCCGAAGCATCCCAAGGGAGTCGACCACAGCCGACTACACACCAAACTACCCCCTAGATCAGGGGTAGAATTACAAGCGTCCCTCCTACACCGGCCGCCTGTTGTCGATCGCTGGTTAGCCTCGCTGGGCCTCGCCCCCTAGGGGCGTCTCACCCGGTGTGGCCGGACCGCTCGACAACACGTAGAAGCGGATGGAAGGATAGGGACGCCCAGAAGCTTACCCCAGAGGACACGGCAATTAAGCTACGAATCACCCTCTCTAGGGGGTAACACGCCATAGTATCCGCTCCCTTGGGATACGAACCCAATGACCGACCCGTTTTTCTAGCGGGTTGCGTTGCTACTTCCGGAAGGTGGGCTAAGCCCCGGAACGGAGTCCTCCGCCCTCGTGAGAGGGTGCGAGAAGGCCTCAGCGGCGTCGACGGTCACCGTAGCCTAGTTGGTAATGCTCCTGCTTACGAAGCTGGTGGTCGAATCCCGGTAAGTGCAAATATTTGTGTGATGAGCACGAATATTTGTTTCTGAGTCATGGATGTTTTTTTATGTATTTAAGTATTTATCTATGTATATACGTATGTATATCGTCGCCTGGTACCCACAGTACAAGCTTTGCTTAGTTTGGGGCTAGGATGATCTGTGTGACATTGTCCCTAGATATTATTATTATTATTAGTTCCCCGGGAAATGCCTGGGCCTCACCGCTCATTTCATTGTGTGCCATTGTTGATCCTGGCTTACAAGAGTTGCCATGATGGATAAGAGGGAGGAAATAATGGGCGATAAGTTTCCGCACTTAACCTCTTGATTTGGCCACTTTTAAGAACTTATTTGGGTAATTGGACCATTTATGTTGCATCTAGAAGTCCAAGCGTCGAAAGCTTGGCTTGAGTACTTTCTGCAGTGTTTTCGGATCGTTTAGGAACTTTTCTGATTTGCATGTTTGTAAAGTTCCCCGCGATACAGAGTATTTATTTTCCTAGTGGGATACATCCCACTAGGAAAATAAAAACGCTCTTCTGGGCTGACGTACTTTTTGCATGGTCAAACAAATCATTGATCACCGTCAATCAATGTAACCTGAACTCTAAGATCATCGTTGCATTGTATCATATATGTATATTTATAGACAAATTAACAATTGTAACTGTTAATTCCTAATTAATGTAACTATTAAATGTTAAAAAATAAAGTAATTAAACCTATTTAATCAATAATCTTCAATCGAATCGCCGTGCGTCTAAAGAGTTTCCCTTCAAAAATAAACATAGATAATGCAAAAACTTTCAATTATAAACCATAAATTTAACCATAGCCAAGGAATTAAAACGAAATAGCTTAAACCACCATTAAGCTACTGATCATAAAACGTAATAATACAATCATTGAGCCTAAGAAATAATAGGCCGTAATTAATCGATAGCAGTAATTACACTGCCAATATAAGAAAATGCAGCTTTCATTACTGGTTCAGTAGTTAGCATGCCTTCCTAACTCGGCCGCATTATCTAGTTTTGTTCATCGCATAAAATAAGAAGATTCTATCTGTAATGGCCGCTCATTACCCTGCCATGTTAAAATGAAAGGCGATTATTACTAAACTTCAAAAGTCGTATGTCATCTAGATGTAGGAGCTCCACGCCGTTTGTATTGCTTTAACACGAAGTTAATTATTATTTTCACATTGTGTTTGTGTGTGTGTCACAATGTTTGTGTGATACAAATTAAATTCCAAGCATTTTGTTATTTGAACCGTTATATAATGTTTAATATATTTTATATATACATGTCAACCTATATTTTGCTGTGTGGTGCAGCGATTATGAATTACTTATATTGAATCTGTGTGTGGTGAAGATGTTTATTTGCTCTGTGTCCGTAGGTAATTTATCTATAATATGGATGTATTCAAAAATATATGAGTACTATCTGTGGATCACAATTTCACCCGCGGTAAAGTTTTGAATTATAGTCTGTGTTCTTCAGATGCATAAGCTTTATTACTACAAATGTTAATCACAATCCGTTCCGTTGTATTTGCGTGAAAGAGTAACAAACATCCATACTCACAAATATTCGCAGTTATAATGTTAGTTTGACGTTACTGCTGACATACGTCCAACTAAACTAAAATATTGTTTTGTGTGTTTTTTTTTCAGATTATCCTGGGACAGTACTCACACGCGGTATCTGATCTGATCCCATATTAAGCAGAGCTTGTACTATGGAAACCAGATAACTGATATATTACATATACGTACTACTTTTCTTTTGTAAATACATACTTCTATAGATATTTACAACCAGACTCACGACAAACAGACATGTTAATGCACACAAATATATCCTGGGTGGCAATCGAACCCACGACCGGCGGCGTGAAAGACAAGCATTTTCCAACAACGCCAACTGTACTCTTATCTCGAGATGCAGAAGTTGTGCGATGTTTCCCACACTAATCTAATTTATCCCGGCATATTTAGAGTACGTGACACAATCGTACCTAATTGATGGATCGTGTCCGCCGATCGATTGGTCACCACAGTACGCACGCACTCCAACGTCCAGGCATTCAATTAATCGATACTATAACGGAACTAGGAGAGGTGGTACACAATTACACCCCACAATTATCTTCATAAATTTATTAAAATACGTCCACGCTTATCGCAAAACCGTAATAGAAATTTATTTGAAATAAAATATTACGAAATTAAGTAAAATATTTTAGAATTCATGCCCTTGTTCAAACTTAATTGAGTCATTAGTACGAACGTTGTATTGAGTTTATAGCCTGTTGACGCATTAGGTCACCGCCCCACCATCTTGGTTGAAGAAACAATACGTTTAATTTACTCTTCAGATATTTTAACGATCTATTTATAAGATCTATTTATAATACCATTTGATTGAAGTAAAACTTAGATATATTAAACGTAACCTGGTATGAGAGCAGGAGACAAAGAAAACTTTTACACCTCGCTCTCTCTCTCTTTTGCACAGTAATATACGAAACGTACTTTGTCTCTGTCTATCTTCACTTAATTATATCTTTCCCTCAACTTCATCATCGGCGTTAACTTAATTATGTGTAATCTATCTACTCCTGGTCATCATAGAAAATGCCGCAGCTTACCAGTACGCTCATTTTAAAACACTAAGACAAACATTCACGACTATACCTTGACAAAATTAATTTCTGAATCGATTCGGTAATATTTTAATTGTGTTTCATGAAATTATTACCGGATCCGTAACATTACTATAAATAAGCCAAATTCAGACTCAAAAAAGGGTACTCAGCCAAACCTTTCCCTACATGTATATACATATAATAAAATCGTAGGAAAGTCAAAACTGTACATTGAATACTTTATAAAAGGATACTTGGGGCGTGATCTGTAATCGATATCGAAGCCAAAAATGTAGTTTTTAGAATTTTTGTCTGTGTGTCTGTTTGTCTGTATGTATGTCCGGGCTAAACTCAAAAAGTACTGCATGGATTTACTTCAAATTTTGCATGAATATTACTAAGAGGTCGGGTCAACATATAGGCTACATATTATCACGCTATCACCTATGGGGGAGGGGCTATGATAATTTTTAAAATTTAACGCGGGTAAAACCGCGGGGCACAGCTATATTTAATACTAGCACAGCTAGTATTAAATAAGCGGTTTTACCCGCGTTTAATTTTATAAATTATCATAGCTTCTATAATATTCATGCAAAATTTTAAGTAAATCAATGCAGTACTTTTTCGAGTTTTTTTTAATAAATTAATAAAGGTATTTATTCACGTAGACTTTAAAAAAGCGCTTGTAAATAGTCAGAACACGTTTGTAGTAATACAGTTGTATACATTATTATTTCTAGTAACATAGATATTTATGTACACATTGTATGAAAACATTTATTAAATTTATTTTATTATAGTAATGATATTTAGCTAGCTCGTATCAAGTTATTAGCCTGGACATACATACAGACAAACAGACACACAGTCAAAAATTCTAAAAACTATATTTTTGGCTTCGATATCCATTGCAGATCACGCCCCAAGTATCCTTTTAAAAAAATATTCAATGTATGTACAGTTTTGACTTTCCTACGATTTTATTATATGTATAGATAGATATCATAATATAATATGAGTTCCTAAAAACTATAATTCAACTTGCTTGCTCATCGTATGGGCAGTGGTAACCCTAGTGTCAGAGTTCTTCAAGCCGCCCAGTAGGCCTCTGACATGGCTTAACGACTGTTGTCTAATGACTACAACCGGGACCGACAGCTTAACGTGCCCTCCGAAGCACGGAGTCGCTCAGAAACTTAAACCACTGACACAAAAATTAAACCACTTTGGCGGTCACCCATCTATGGACTGACCGCGAGCGTAGTTGCTTAACCTCGCCGATCGCTTACAGACCGGTGAGAGCATCTAGCCATGAGCTAGGTATTCATGAATATTAGAGATAATTCAACTAATATTCATGAATACCTCTTGGCCCTCAAGAACCACTTCTTCTTCATTCTTTATCGTATGGACACTGGTAAGCTTGGTGTTTTAGTCGTTTAAGACGCCCAGTAGGCATGGTTTATCGACTGTTGTCTGAACTGACTGCTTAACTTCCTCTCCGAGACACGGAGATGTACAAAAACAGCAAAAAGCGGTCACCGATGTGAAGAATGACCGAGTGCCTCGGTACTTTAATTTGCTGATTACTTATTGACCCGTGAGCGCTGCCTGCCATGAGCGCCTCGCTACTAGAAACTATAATGCTGCTACAAAGGCTTCTTCCAAACATCTCCACAATTGCCGGTCTGGCGCTATTCGAATCCAGCGGTTTCGAGCGTTTTGGATACAGTGTGGGCAGGCTCCCTACAAGATGGACCTATGATCTTTAGAGACTTGATTATTATAGCACATTTAATATTTCTTTCATTGAGTTAAATTTTCATAAATCGGTATAAGTTCAGCTGTAAATTAGGCCTTATGTTTTGTGGCAAAGCAAGCACCTATTAGTAATTAAAACTGACGTGAAGAGTTTACTGAATTAAAGGAGATAAACTGTTCGCCAAATTCAATTTTTCATTAACACCCATTAGGGCTTTTATTGTGTAGCAAAAATCACAACATACGATGCCGATCTATGTTTAGTCCTGCAGTAAATTAAGGCTTAATATCTAAAATAATAATGCAGTTCTGTAAACAAAATATTCTATAGCAGAAAATGATTATCCATAGTCGTTTAGTTGAGCAACATGCCCGTTTACCGCTACAGTGTTGCCAGGCTAATAATTAAGAATTATAAAGACACGTATTTAAGCAGTAATACGATAGCGATCGCTTGCATAACTAATTTTAATAGCAATTTGTTACCTTATCTCAAATAAATGATCTTTTCGGCTACGTTCAATCACGTAATGATAAGGCATTTTGTCGGACATAACTAAAATTGCTTATTTAGGCCTATCTTGAGTATAGATTTGCTTAAAGACAATGCCCCCGATTCTATGCATTATGAACTAAACTAATTTGAATATCGTTTCGTTTCTTTCTAACATAGTTCATTTGAATATGTCGTATCTTCTCTCTCTTCTCTTTAGTTATTATTTAATAAAAACATTAATAATTTAATGTTGTTTTCTGAGTGTGAGTAAGTTCGCCAGAGCTCATCGGGTTGGGGGGAAGGGTCAGCAACACTTGTTTGCTGACTCTTAAAGGCCGACAACGCACCCGCGACACCTCTGGTGTTGCGAGTGGACATGGGCGGCGGTGATCACTTACCATCAGGTGACCCGCTTGCCTGTTTGTTGACCTCTGACATAAAAAAAATGATAATTTTGTTTGGCGCGAAATACTGAGTTATAATTGACATGACTTAAATAAGCTAGCTAAATAATTTAATCTTTACTTTCATGAATTACATCGAAATATTTTGATACTACCCGCATATTCGACGGGCCTGTTGGCGTGGTTGGTAAATGCTTGTTTTTCACACCGGAGCGGAGGTCGTGGATTTTTCAGGACCTGGACAGATATTTGTGTGCATGAACACATTGACCTATATGTATTCTAATAGACGCGCAATCCCATATTGAGAATTTGCTCACCGAGCTGCAGCGCAATTTTAGCCGTAAGCAATTTTGGCCACCGCGCGCGCGCACCTCACCTCGCGCACAGCCGGACTGGGACAGAGTTTTTATCCGAAACAGCGTGTCTAGTTATCCATGTAAGTCAATGGCATGAACATATCTGTTTCTACTGAGTCTGGGTGTAATTATCTATATAAGTACCTATGTATTTACAAAAGAAAAGAAGTAAATGTAGTGTATCAGTTATCTGGTTTCCATAGTACAAGCTCTGCTTAGTTCGGGATCAAATGGCCGTGTGTAAATAATATCCCAGGATATTATTATTGTTATTTCTGGTATATATGTTGTTCTTTCGTTTTCAAGATATATTAGACGTTAAATATTTCCAATAATAATATACAATACCAATAGAAAAGGTGCATACCTTTTCTATTGGTAATCAAACCGAACCGAATAGATCAAAAGCAAAGGAATCAAACCGAACCCACGAACTGCGGCGTGGAAGTGAAGTATTTGCCAACCAAGACAAAAGGCCCGTCTAATAAAAAATAAATCGTTAACGCTCAACGTATTCAACTCCTTTTATAATTTCACGACTTATTAATTAAACCACAAATTAGTTACTTGATAGCGTATGAACATCTTAACATCAATTTCACACTTTTTGTAGAGACAACTGGTATAAATCGTTAATTTCTTTATTTCTTCGAAATAATATTATGTATTATTTCGAAGAAGTAAAGAATTTAAAAGAGTTAATGTGAACACTGGCTTAGGAGGGGGGAAAGGGGAAATATAATGTTATTCTATCAACATCGTAGGAAGCTCATTGCGATGCGGTTTTTTATATGTGGTATTCATTCAGTCTGTGGTGGATGATCTTTAACTAACAGTTTCACCGTCGAAGAATGTCGTTGTGAATATTTCTACTGTTTGTAACGGTTTATAATAGCGCCAAAGTAAAAATTCAAACCTCCATACACCCAACGTGGACATAAATAAATACATATCTTGGGACAACTTACAAACCGATCCCAAACTAGGTGAAGCCTACTTTTACACACGTTAAATTTTATAACCTATGCGTCAACAGGCTATAAACTCGATACAACTTTTTATATACCTATAATTCGTACTAATGACTCAATAAAGTAAGAACAGGGGCATGAATTATAAAATATTTTACTTAATTTCTTAATATTTTATTTCAAACTAGCTGTGCCCCGCGGTTTTACCTGCGTTAAATTTTATATATTATCATAGCTCCTCCCCCGTAGGTGATAGCGTGATAGTATGTAGCCTATATTTTGACCCGACCTCTTAGTAATATTCATGCAAAATTTGAAGTACATCCATGCAGTACTTTTTGAGTTTAGCCCGGACATACATACAGATAAACAGACACAAATTCTAAAAACTATATTTTTGGCTTCGATATCGACTGTAGATCACGCCCCAAGTATCCTTTAAAAAAAATATTTATTGAACAGTTTTCACTTTCCTACTATTTTGTTATATGTATAGACTAGCTGTGCCCCACGGTTTTACCCGCGTTAAACTTTATAAATTGTCACAGCTCCTCCCCCGTAGGTGATAGCGTGATAATATGTAGCCTATATGTTAACCCGACCTTTTACTAATATGCATGCAAAATTTGAAGTAAATCCATGCAGTAATTTTTGAGTTTGCCCGGACATACATACAGATAAACAGACAAAAATTCTAAAAACTATATTTTTGGCTTCGATATCGTTTGTAGATCACGCCCCAAGAATCCTTAAAAAAAAATATTCAATGAACAGTTCTGACTTTCCTATCATTTTGACGGTTACCATAGCCTGGTAGGTAGTGCCTGCCTACGAAGCTGGTGGTCCTGGGTTCGAATCCCGGTAAGTGCAAATATTTATGTGCTGAGCACGAATATTTGTTTCTGAGTCATGGATGTTTTCTATGTATTTATCTATCTATATAAGTATGTTTATCGTCGCCTGGTACCCATAGTACAAGCTTTGCTTAGTTTGGGGCTAGGATGATCTGTGTGACATTGTCCCCAGATATTATTATTATTTTATTATATGTATAGATTACACGGAGACACAAAACACGGGTGGGGATCGAACTCATGACCTTTGGATTAGCAGTCAGGAGTACCAACCAATAACCAGGCCACCTGACGATAAGTGATCACCGCCGCCCATGGAAACACACGCGAGAAGGGTTGCAGGTCCATTGAGAAAGGAGAAATGGCCTTTAAGAAAGGAATAGGCCTTTAATAATATGTCACAAGGTTCATAAAATTCCCTATAAAATTATTCGACGAAAAGTGCAAAATTATTGGCGGAGCGGTTAACGCACATAGGGCCTGATAACCCCTGGACCGTGGGTTCGATTCCCACTCGCACTTAAATTTATACAATTCCTCTCACGGGGGCACGGTAGAAATTGCAGTAAGAAACGTTAGACTTGGCTCAACTTTGTCTAGAGATTTCATTACTTTTTAGAGGTAAACAAGCAACTTCATCGAGACTTGGCTATTTTTATTTTATTTTTGATGAGATTTTAAACATGTCCGTATACTTCTTTCCATTTAACCGCCCGAAACCGGGGGTAACTAGTGTTAAATATGTCTGCCAAACATTGTTACATATCCAACTTACTAGCAATTCACATGTCTAACAAAACTGAGCTTGTTAGAACTATAACAAGCCTGCATCTTAGATCAAATTGAATTAAACATTTAAGTCAATTATCCCACAATAGCTGGACCAGAACGCCGCCGCACTAATTACTATCTAGTTTACTTTAAAAAACTAGCCAAGTGTGTGCCGTGTCACACGTATCTAAGGATTCCGTAGGAACAGGAAATGTTTACCTCATTTGTGATTGAACAGGCAATAGAGAAATGGGGATTTTTGATCATATCTGTCAGTCTTGCCCAAATGCGAGGAAAGCTAGTGCTTGTATCAGTTAAGAATAGAATCCCTTTCAAAAGCGCAGGACCGGCAATTGTGGAGATCTTTGGGGAGGTCTTTGTCCAGCAGTGGGCGTCTTTCGGCTATATGATGATGATATATCTATTTTATATACACTAATGACAATTAACACACTGCCATCTTATGTGGTTTTAAATTCAAACATGTTATAGACGAATTACGCCCAGACACAGAAAAAATACTCGTGTTCATCACACAAAGATTTGTCGTGGGTGACGCTCTAACCATTGAAATCTACCGCAACAGAGTCACTAATTGCTAGACCAACAAGCCAGTCAAATGTGTTAATATATAATTATACTAGCGGCCCGGTACGTGCTTCGCTACGTATATTATAAAGCATAGTAATAAAAAAATGATTATTAAGTTCATTTATTCAAACAAAAAAATATTTTAAATTGCTAAAAGATGTTGATTTTAGACTTTTTCGAGTCTTTTTTTAAATTTTCTCTACGTACAAACCTTCCCTTCTTCTTCTTAGGGTGTCGATGACAATCTAAATTAAGTCAGCCCAGAATTCAGCTACGCGTTGAGCGTTGTCAGTAGCGTCCATTAGATCTTGTAACGTGCAGGTATTAGGGCACGCAGGACATTTTAACAAGTGTGCCATAGTTTGAGGAACCGAACCACACTTGCACTCTAGGTTGGAAATGTTTAAAAAACCCCACCTGAGCATGTTTTCCTTGCTTCGACCAACCTTCCCTGGACTTCCACGAATAATTCAAGACCAAAATTTGCCGAATCGGTAAAGGCGTTGTTGAGTTATAACATTACAGCGAAAAGTGGCATTGATTTTTATATATATAGATATAGATTTTTCTACATACTAGAATACATACATACATAGACTCACGCCTGTCTCCCAGAGGGGTAGGCAGAGACAACGGACTTCCATTTGTCACGGTCTTTGCACACCTCTTTCGCTTCGTTTACTGACATTATATTCTTCATACATGCTCGCCGATTTAGGGTACTTCTGAGCTGACCTTTCTTGAGTACGTCTCCGATTTGATCAGAGAATGTTCTACGAGATCTTCCCCTTCCGGTTGTACCATTCACATACTAGAATAATTGTGTTATTATGGAAAATCTCCCTTAGGTGCAGTACTGCAGCCGTTCCGATTGCGAATAAGATATAACACTACGGAGCCCTAAAAATCATGAAATCTATTAAGCTTTAATAATTCCACCGATATCGATCTTACATTCTCTGTAAATGACTGCAACATGAAGCAGATGGACATGAAATAACTCTAAGTCTCAAATGACCCATAGAGAATTTCATTCTCGTTTTAAATTAATTCTTATAATTTTTGAATGGTAATATTCCGGTCTTGCGCTATTCCATGGTTACCAGCGACCCACACAAGATCATCGGTCCATCTTTGGGAGGCCCCCCACAAGATGGACGCTATGGACGCGAAGGATCTTGTGCCCACGCCACATCTTCCGGTTTATGGTCGCCACTCGAGAACCTTTCTGCCCCAACGGTTGTCGGTTCTACGAGCTATGTGCCCTGCCCACTGCCATGTCAGTTTTGCAATTTTTCAGGCTATGTCGGTGACTTTGGTTTGCCTGCGGATTTCGACATTTCTGATTCGATCTCGCAGGGATACTCCAAGCTAACTGTATTATGAATATATTGCAAACTAAATAAAACATTTATTGTGTTGCTAAAATGTGTTCATACTATTTAGTCGGTTTTGAAGAACCGTTTTTATGTGTAACGAACCTATGCTGTATCCTATAATATATTTATCTTACACATGAATAACGGTTTAAGTATTAGTAATGCCATTCAACGTGGCAATGCTGCCAGCCTTCTGGGCACATTCCCGGCTCAAAGCGATTTCGACGAATTTTTTGACGCATAAGCTCATGTGGTAGGACTTTTTATTTATGTTTGTATTTATTTTATTTTATTTATGTTTCTTACTTGATAAGGTAGGTCATTTCAATAATAATTTTTAATCCTTTGAAGAATAAAAACTAAACATCTTTAAGTATTTTAGACGATTAAGTAAACATCCTGTTTAGATTACCCACACAGCTAATGTACTTAATGAAACCAAATAACTACCTTGCTTATATTTACTTAAGATTGTAAGCCTGGGGCTACAACAAGCTGTGGTTACCTGTACTCTGTCATCGCGATATTTTACTATCAGACTTAGGACATAGACAACCCACGAAGTTATTTACTTAGCCTATTTTTATTGGACTACTAGCTGTGCCAACTTTATAAATTATAGCCTATGTGTTAATCCAGGGTGATAGCTAACTCCATGCCAAATTTTATTAAAATAGCTCCAGCCGTTTAGACGTGAAGAAGTAACAAACATACACACTCACACATAAACTTTCACCTTTATAATATTACTGTGATTATGTATTAATCCAGGGTGTCAGCTAACTCCATACCAAATTTTATTAAAATCGCTCCAGCCATTTAGACGTGAAGAAGTAAAAGACATAAACACTCACACAGTCACAAACTATCGCATTTATAATATTAGTATGAAGTATGATTGAAAGGCTTAACTATTTCCTATGCGGGGCTATAAACGAACTACCAAATCTGTATTTCACTTTTTTTTTAATAAATAATATCCAGGGACAATATTCAGCCATCCCAAATTAAGGACCAAGCTTGTACGTTGGAAATCAGAGGACTGATATTTACATATTTTGTACTACTTTTTTTTGTAAATATATAATTATATGACTACTAATAGTAGCGAATGCTATAGTAATTATAAAGTTACTATAACATTAACTATTTTCATCTCGTCATCCAAAGTACGTCCACTGCTGGACAAAAGCCTCCTAAAAGAATGGGGGGATATACCATAATCGCCACACTTGGCAGACGGGTTGGCGATCGCAGTTAGATGGTCATATTTCACAGAAAAACGTTGCTGCCCGTTCTCTTGTAAGTATTCCCTCGGAGGATTTCTACGCCCCCCACGGGATGAGATGGGGTGACGATATTCTTAGCCGTAACCATACATCACTACTATTTTACCGGTATGCAAATACCGTTCTATAACAATTTCAACAAAGGTAAGTATTGTGTAACGTTTTGCATCGCGGAAAATGTATTAAAACTAAGGTGAGATAGTTTGAGAGAAATATGCTAAAAAAGCTTATAAATACAGTGAAAGATCCATAAAACAAGGTAAACTAACTGAAGTAAGGGTAAATAATTACTATGGGTAAAGAACACGACAGTATATAATACCAAAGCTTTTCAACAAATATCATACCTACATTGAGAGATGAGAAAAACATAAATAGTAAAGTGCAGCTAAAAACTAAATTAAAAGAATTGTTACGGTATGGAATTAACAAGTAGTATAAGTTCAAAACAATATATCCATAAGGGCAGAAATGTAGTATTAAATTGCTTATAGGGTACCTAGCTTAATAATTGTAAATATATACTTAAATATTATAAGCATTTAAGTTGGATGTTCGATGAATAACAGCGAGTCGCCTACAAACTCCGTTAGCCGTTTGGCGTTTAATATATTAAGAACCATTAATGTAACTTGAATGTGAATATGCAATTTAAAAAAATTTAAAAAATTTCACGCCGCAGGTCGTGGCTTCGATTCACCCAGAACAGATATTTGTGTGCATATTTATATATTATTATTATTATAGTGCAAGCTCTGCTTAATTTAGGATCAGATGGCCGTGTGTGAAATATGACCCAGGATATTGTTATTATTTATATTATTTCGAATGAAACTGTGAACATATCAGTCGGGCATATTTCTAAAACAAAGATTACAGATAGAAGGCGCCTCATAAGGAAGGATGTTAAGTAAGGGAACTCGTAAATCTGCCGGTGTCAATAGTTTGTAGCTTAAAGGGTAAAGCAAAGTCCTTAGATTGGCAGTACATACAGATTCGATTCCAGTCGGATGAGTAAATTTATGATTTCCCATTTTCGAGTTTCAGCTTAGTAATTTCACGTAAATACGCAAATGGTGATACTTACCACCATAACGAGGCCAATAATGGGCTTAGAGACTGATATTTAATCTGGTTCGGGACATAATCTATAGATTCAGCCCTGATTAAGCTCATTATAAATCGAATCATATAAATGATCTATTTAAATATGGAAATTGATCGATTAAAATCGGCTAGCGCAATTTTCACGTCAATAGGAAATGTTAACGGCACTACTAGATTAAAAGCTGACGTCAAAAACTTATTCTTATAGAAAATCACCTTACCAAGATGTTGGTGATGAGGTGATTTTGAATCAGTAACAAACGGCCCATTTGATAGTTGGAGGTCACTCTCACCTATGTTCCCTGAATACATTCGAGATATTACTAGTCAGATGCCAAACCTTCTTTTTATAAGGAGTCTAGTCGAAATACTTCGGAAATGAGCAATTGAAAAGTATAAAAATATATTAAATTTGAATTTTATAGCATTATTCGTAATGCAAAGCGTTTATCTAATCTCAAAAATGGGAAATCATAAATTTGATCGTCCGGCGGGTCTCGAACCTGCACCATCTACCAATCCGGGGTAGGCGCTCTGCGTTAAGCTACGAACGATTAGATTTTTTGATTTGCATTACGAATAATGCTATAAAATTCAAATTTAATAATTTGGAAGGTATTATAAATATGATATGATCTTTCACATGCAACTGTGAACATATCAGTCGGCCATGTTTCTAGAAAAATAAAACCGATAGATAATACCTACATCCTCCGGAAGGGTGTTAGCAATCCTAAATTTGATCTGCCAGCGTGTATCGTTCGTAGCTTAACGCAGAGCGCCTACCCCGGATTGGTAGATGGTGCAGGTTCGAGACGCGCCGGACGATCAAATTTATGATTTCCCATTTTTGAGATTATAAAAATATAATATCACACTAATATTATAAAGATGAAAATTTGTGAATGTGTGAGTGTGTATGTTTGTTACATCTTCACGGCTAAACGGCTGTAGGGGTTTTAATAAAATTTGGTATAGAGTTAGCTGACTCCCTGGATTAACACATAGGCTATAATTAATAAAGTTTCACGAGGGTAAAACCGCGGGGCATGGCTTGTCATAAATATAAAACAGTTTATCATAGAACCACAAGCTTGAGATTTTATTCTATCTGTAATTCATTATTTCTATTTATATTTCGAATTATATATAACCAGTAAGTTTTTATGTCTTAAAGTTCTTTGTCGTATTAAAATTCATAGAAATATTTTCCATTCAGGCTCTCTCTCTTTTCTATCAAATGTTAGAACGAACAGGAATTGATAGAATGATGTAATAAATGTACACATTTAGTACATCATTCTATCAATTCCAATTCCACTTTGGAAGTGTCTCTCGCGCAAACTATTCAGTTTATTAAAAAAATATATTAGGAACCTCAATATCATTTTTGAAGACCTATCCATAGATACTCCACATGTATGGTAAAATGAAAAAAAAAAATTTTGAGTTTCAGTTCTATGTAAGGGGAACCCCTAAACTTATTATTATTTTTCTATTTTGTGTAAAAATCTTAATGCAGTTCACAGAATACATCTACTTACCAAGTTTCAACAGTACAGCTCTTATAGTTTCGGAAAATAATGGCTGTGACATACGGACGGACAGACAGACAGACAGACATGACAAATCTATAAGGGTTCCGTTATATGCCATTTGGCTACGGAACCCTAAAAATAATAGTATAATCTAGGTTAAATTCGAGTGCCCTCGGAATAACAAATAACCTATTTTTCAACATACAAGGTGGACGTAAGTTAATGGGCTAAATTTTCCTATGAAAATGAACAACTTCACACTAACTATAACAAGACACGGGACTGTTGGCGTGGTTGGCAAATGCTTGCTTTTCACGCCGCCGGAGGTCGTAGGTTCGATTCCCACCTAAGTCAGATATTTGTGTGCATGAACATGATATGAACATGTCTGTTTTTCCTGTAGTGTCCTGTCCATAGCGTGGGTGTAAGCATATACATACTTATGTAATAATCTACATAAGTATGTATTTATAAAAGAAAAGTAGTATATGCAGTATATCAGTTATCTGGTTTCCATAGTACAAGCTCTGCTTAGTTTGGGCCGTGTGTAAATAATGTTCCAGGTATATTTCCAGGTATATTTCCATTTATATTTATTTCATTTATTAATTAATATTTATATACATTTTCTACTAAATAAAATATATTATGACTATGACTAACACGAATGGAAAAAAGTTGAACCAAATGAAATGCAGCTATCTGTGATGTGACTTCACACTGACAATACATAAATCCCTGAATAGCGGGAAGTAAAATTCACTCATCTATCGGGGTTTGAACTCCAAATACGAGGGAGCCGAGATAATAACTAGAGGTATATTAGCCACGTTTACTGTCATTATACCTGCCGTCTGACGGCGCCCTCTAGCAGCTGTAACTAAAACTTAATAGGATAATCGTGATACACCTAAACGTCTTATTCAGATATTGACAGCTAATTGTTTCATACCATATATGTGCTGAAAACCCATTAATCCTAATTTACAACTAATAGCCTGCAGTTATTGGAACTATTGAATCGTCAATTTTGCATGAATTATCATACAATTAGAGGTCAGAAGCGCCGCTGACGTTTATAGCAGTCATTGTTAAGATTTTAATCATAGGGAGAGATTTATACGGCGGCGCGCGCGCCTACGCTCGCAGCAATTGTCACCGGTGATTAAGGGCCGATGTGGAGCATGTTGGTTTTGGAATTTTGTACTGTCATTTGGCGGTTTACTGGTCGGTAGATGAATTATTATTATTGTCAGTTGCCCTTATTGATGCCATAACTTGTGGTCGGTATATTGATGGGTGACCGGTAAATCGATGATTTTTGTATCAGACAAACGACGACAAAACCTCCCCAAGAATGGTGGGTTTACCGAAAGCGATATAGTAAATATAGTCATAGTTCGACAAAGAGCAACACCCTAACAGGGTTCATGTTTGACACAAATTATGTACATTAACACCTGTTGTAACACATAAATGCAATAAAGAACTTGAACTTGAACTAGAGACGCTTCTGCCCGTTGTCTGGTAAGTATTTCTCCTCCTCCCCAGGGCTGCGATGGGTTGCTGACATTTGACGCCTTCGCCGTCAGGTATATCTATTTTTCTGCTTTCAATGTCAGCGTCCAAATTTGCATTTGTATATGAAGATTCACTCTCCTAATGGTTTGCTGGAAGAAAATTCATTAATGAATTAAGCTCGCCTATGTACATGACCGTTCATTGTAAAATTTAATTTAAATGTATGTTTCTGTGTGCAATAAAGAATAAAGAAGATAATTTCTAAACATCATTGTGCATGGGAGGGCTCATTGAGCAGCTACGCTACTCAATTAATTAAGTCAGGATGTTAGATGACCATAACCGTATAACCATTGCGGTCTTGTATGGTACGGGTTTATAGGAACTGCCTCTCGCGTTTGTTTTGGCTGTGGAATGGTATGGAATCCTTGCAGTTGTGGTGAAATGCACTAACAGTCCAAGAAGGCGTAAAAGAGTTTAACAACACGTTAGGTTCCCCTCAAGGGTTGCAAAATTCCGTAAACTATCATAATCACTCACCAACAAGTAAGCAGTAAGTGAAAATTCTTCTTTCTTTGCGTTATCTTTAGAGTGTTGAAGCATTGCAATAGTTTTAACAAAACCCGAAGATGCATCGGAATACACTAAAGCAATTTTGTGATGTTTTCAACTTTCGTACAGAATTGCAACTGTTGGAGAAGTCACGTAAAACCACGCACAATTACCCAATCAAGAAGTTAAGTCTAGAAACGAACCGCCTAACGCAATATTTAATGCACTATTACAATAATTTCGTAGTTAACACCAATCCATCAATTGCACGGTTAAATTAATCTTAAACTATTCAGAGCGTACACGACAGGACCATAACTAATATAATAATCAAGATTCAATGGGCGTAGTAATTAAATACGGCTATAAACAAGCCCTGAGCCCTGCGGCGGCCAGGGAATCACGACAAGGGCCCTAGGGAATCCAACATACATTAGGTAGTAACGAGAAATTGCAGATTGGTGTCCCTAAGGGCCTCTAAATAGTGATAAATCTGAATGGGAAATTTGAATTTTGTTCCTTAATAGATTATGAGAATGATTGATTAAGATTTATGTAAGATTCAATCTATTACGAAAATTGGCACATGATAATACAGGTTATTATTATATATATTATATTACTAGCTGTGCCCCACGGTTTTACCCGCGTTAAACTTTATAAATTATCACAGCTCCTCCCCCGTAAGTGATAGCGTGATAATATGTAGCCTATATGTTGACCCGACCTCTCAGTAATATTCATGCAAACAGTGCAAGCAGTACATTTTGAGTTTAGCTCGGACATACATACAGACAAACAGACATTTTGGCATTTTGGCTTCGGTTTCGATAGTAGATCACGCCCCAAGTATCATTTAAAAAAAATATTCAATGTACAGTTTTGACTTTCCTACGATTTTATTATATGTATAGATTATGCTGTGTGGTGATGGCGACAAATATCAGAATCAGAATATTATCATCCCATCTCATCCCGTGGGGGGCGTAGAAGTTGACCCGAGGGAAGTATCTACCAAAGGATGGGCAGCAGCTTCCTTCTGATTACTATGATCGCCAAACCGCCAAAGCGCGCCACGCTTGGCAGGCAGTTATGGCATATCCCCAAGACGATTCTTGAGGGAGTCTTGTCCAGCCGTGGACTTATTTAGCTGTAATGATGAATACAGGTTTTACGTTATTGTTATTATTCTACAAAAAATTTAGCGCGTGTAAAAAAATGTCCTCAACAAAAATGTTGACGTGACCAACAATGTTAAGCGCCGCAAACATGTTCTGACTCAAAACATGTTTGTAGTTTTATATATCATTAATTGTTGGTAAAGATACATATTTAGATCTCTGATTCGTATTCGACCATTTAGAATGAATATTTAATTTATGATAGTAATGATTTAATTGACGGTCACCGTAGCCTAGTTGGTATTGCTCCTGCCTACGAAGCTGGTGGTCCTGGGTTCGAATCCCGGTAAGTTCAAATATTTGTATGATGAGCACGAATATTTGTTTCTGAGTCGTGGATGTTTTCTATGTATTTAAGTATTTATCTATCTATATAAGTATGTATAGTCGCCTGGTACCCATAGTACAAGCTTTGCTTAGTTTGGGGCTAGGATAATTCGTTAACAATATACATTGTGTTCGAAATACAATTCACTTATAACTAGCAGGTTTTAATAACATAAATACAATAAACAATTACATAAACAGTCCATACTATAAAATAATATAAAAATAATTCCTTTGTCCAGCTGTGGACGTCTTTTGGCCGATAAGTCGAAAATATAATAAAATTATGGCATATCTATACAAATAAATAAAATTGGAGTGTCTTTTTGTAATATTGAAATAACCGTTGTTTACTACGTAAATATGAATACCAAAATAACATTTTTTTTAATTTTTATCTGTCTGTCTGTTTGTTCCGGCTAATCTCTGAAATGACTGGACTGATTTTGTCGGGACTTTTATTAGCAGGTAGCTTATGTAATAAGGAGTAACTTAGGCCACGTTTAATTTAGAAAAAACAAGAAAAAACGAAATAAATTAATTAACACGCGGGCGTTGCGCAGGTACAGCTATTGTCAACAATCCAAATAAATAAAATTGGAGTGTCTGTTTGTAATATTGATATAACCGTTGTTTACTACATAAATATGAATATATACAGTACATACACCAAAATATATTTTTTCTACAATTTTTGCCAGTCTGTCTGTCTGTCTGTTTGTTCCGGCTAATCTCTGGAATGACTGGACTGATTTTGACGGGACTTTAATTGGCAGGTAGCTTATGTAGTAAGGAGTAACTTAGGGTACGTTTATTTTAGAACGATTCTTTTATTTTAGTAAAAGCAAGTAAAAACGAAATAAACTATTCAACACGCGGACGAAGCGCAGGTACAGCTATTGTCATCTACACAAATAAATAAAATTGGAGTGTCTGTTTGTAATATTGATATAACCGTTGTTTACTGCATAAATATGAATATATATGCGGTGCACCAAAATTACATTTTTTACAATTTTTGTCCGTCTGTCTGTCCGTCTGTCTGTCTGTTTGTTCCGGCTAATCTCTGAAATAACTGGACCGATTTTGACGGGACTTTTATTGGTAGGTAGCTTATGTAATAAGGAGTAACTTAGGCTACGATTATTTTAGAAATATTCTTTTATTTTAGAAAAACTAAATAATCTAATTAACACGCGGACGAAGCGTAGGTACCGCTATTGTCATTTATACAAATATCTATACAAAGTAGTAGGCCAATGGAAAGTTATCCTAAACTTAGTATGTGAGTCAGTGAAACATTTTTTTATGAAAATATGTTCTAAAAGGCCGTGTTTTTTTCTTCTGACAGAAACGGTATACAAAATTTTAATGAAAATGCCTATCCTTAGTTATTCACATTCATTACACAGTTTCTCAAAGTGAGTCTTTCACGTATGTTAGGACTTTTTGTTGTAGGTTACATTGGTTATCATTCAAAATTGTCGCGGACGAACTCACGGGTAACAGCTAATATGTTTAATAATTGGGTATTGTATTTATATTCAAAAAGATGTTTCATGGCCATTACTACAAATCCTTTTTCACTCGAAGAAATGGTAGCTCTCTGATGGCTTTGGGGACATTATTTAACACTTTTATGCACATCACAAAGGAATTATTCGGAGTAGCGTAGTTTTGCAATTTGTCACTCCAGCCGTTACTGACAGTTCTAATCTGGGACCAGTAGGCGCTTATAGATTAAGACACTTTTGCGGTAACCCATCTACAGATTGGACGCATGCCTACTGTGCCAACTGGCAAAGAAAATAGTAGCTGGAATGTTTCCGAACGGCAATATATGGAATTAAAAAAATATATCTCACCTCAACGGTTCTTTTTTTACAGGTATCGCAGAGATCCTTAGAAAGTATTAGACGCAAGAGACGTTTTGAAGATCTAATCATCTAATAATTGAAGATCTGCCGCTTTGTAGGCTTTACGTCAGGAAACTTTACGTTATGATTACGACGCGGTCTCTCGGTATCGTGAAATGGTATCAAAATTTACGTCAAGAAACCCTACACGTGTAGACTTACTAGACCGTTATGGTTACGACGCGGACCCTGGCTATCGTGAAATGGTATCAAAATTTCAATGAATTAGAGAACAGTTCTTTTGCTCGATATATAGCTCGACTGGGCTCCACCTTCTACTTACAGGATATATTCCAGGTTACAGCATTACTAAGTTAATGTTGTGGTCTTGGGTGTGAGTCTCCAGAGCCGAATGAACAGAAGGATACGGCCAGCAACGCGTCTTCTTCTTAAAGTCTCATCTCCAATTAATTAATGTTCTTTGTCATTCTTAATATTGAGATCAGTATCAACCCTAATGATGGCTTTGTAAACTCGTCCCAAAGAATTATTATGCAAATCTATCACTTGCTTAAGTGATCTCTGATAACGACTGATGCGTATATATAAATCATGAATATGGATGACTCTCCGACAAAAAATATCCACATAGCAATGGCGACGCGACGCTGTGTAACATCTATACTAGGCACTATATGCGGCCATAGACTGTAGAATGAAATAGAACTAGCTTAGAAATTTTCTGTGTGTGTACATGATATTCCAATGATATTTTTTTGTCGGTCACCGTAGCCTAGTTGGTAGTGCTCCTGCCTACGAAGGCTGGTTGTCCTGGGTTTGAATCCCGGTAAGTGCAAATATTTGTGTGATGAGCACGAATATTTGTTTCTGAGTCATGGATGTTTTCTATGTATTTAAGTATTTATTTATCTATATAAGTATGTATATCGTCGCCTGGTACCCATAGTACAAGCTTTGCTTAGTTTGGGGCTAGGATGATCTGTATGACATTGTCCCTAGATATTATTATTATTAATTGCGTTATTTTTTTGGGTTTTGTTGTGTTCAATCACACAGGCTTCTATTTTAAGCAAGGCTATCGAGAAGGTAATAAAAAAGTTTTGTAGATTACGTGGTACAAATTGGTATACTTTTTCTTTTTTATATATTGTTGACACGGATCCGTAAAAATCTGTACAAATCGCAAAAGTTTAAAAACAATAATACTTTTTCGTGTTATACATATTCATTCATTCATTACGTGAAGTCGAGTTGGCGATCTCTTTAATTTGAATGCTTAAGAGGCTAAAGTGTACCTAATTACTGGTTGGGCCGAATTGGCTGTATTATCCCAACTTATATCGTTGTATCATTTAATCTTCGAACCTTTGAACGTGTAAATATCCCATAAAATAATTATTTAACTAAAAAAGGGTGTACTAATGTATCAAAAATATATTATTACTCCATATAAAATATTATTTTGTTTGATGTATCTCTGTTTGAAAAGCTCTAATTTTCTTTCTGACTTACTTCAGGTCGTCCACCTAAGTAGTTTCAGTAAACTACAGCTAGCCAGAGTAGGATCCCCGTCGGTGGGGACCGCGTTAGCCTTTTGTGCCTGATCAGAGATACCATGCCTAAAACCCGTGCCAGCCTTTACAACCCTTTATAAAATTCCGTTTTGTTACATCAGCGGCCTCTTGAGCCTAGGTGCGAATCGCATAAAGGGCGCTCAGGGGCTCTACCAGCTAAGTCACCGAACATCGATATCTGAAATGGCGTTCAAATAAATAAAGGTTATAAATGACTTAATCAGTCGTTAAATCGGCTTCCATGAGCACATAATCATAAATGGTCCGGATTCGATTGTCAACGTGGAAGCTGATTTAACGATTGTTTAAGTAATTTTTAACCTTTATTTATTTGAACGCCATTTAAGAAATCGATGTTCGGCGACTTAGCCGGTAGAGCCACAGGTGATTATTATTAAAATAACCAACCTATTGATTGAGAGCATTCTACGCTCGCCACTTACTCGCTATTTAAAATATAGTATTAAATTTAGAAATATGTGGTTGTAAAATACTTTGGAAATTATAAAGGATAACACAACATAGCATTATATGTGATGATAACACATATCAGATAAACGGTCTGACAGTCGGCTTAACTTTAGTTTCTTATAATTTTATTGCGAGCTTGAGAAGTACAGACGGCAGCACATCAAGCTACCCCAATCTGTGAAATTCCCCACTTGAAAGTGAACCTTATGATTTTGTAATAAAGTTGAAAATCTATAACAGAAATTTGACAAATTGGGGTAGATGGACATGCTGGCGTCTGTACAATGTGTGGTTCATACACAAGTGAATAAAAAGTGAGAGTATCTAAATGTGTAATATTAAGTGAATCCATGAAAGCAAAGATGTACTATTTGACTATTATTTATGGGTGCCCTTTTTCTTACATGACCTTTTAACTCCTATCATCGGAAGTCCGAAAATTTTTCTCATACCATTTCAAGCTATAATGATTGTTATTCATAAAAAAATATTACAACTAAAGGTTACAAAACATAATCATTTAAATTCATAATATCATAAATCATACACTTTATTTTTACTACTATTTGTTTTCATATTTTTGTTTATACTAATAATCGAAATTCATAATCATTCGAATACATAACAATGATAATCGTAAACGTGTTTTATCCTGATATTTGTATTCATAAATTTCTTAACCATAAGTATTTTCATTATATTCATACATTTGTCTTATTACTAAATAAAAGGTACATAATAGTAGCATAAATAAAATAGAAGGTGAAGTTCAAAATGCGACTCTAGTGAAAATCTAATTGGTACCAGAAACGAGATGCTACCAGACAAGTAGGTTAGGTTAGGTTAGAACGGTGACCACATCAACGCGCTAGCCGAGCGAGCGAAGCGAGCGTGCCGCGGCAGTGGTCGACGAAGCACCAGAAACTAATCTTTGTTAGAAAATAGACTGTATTATATATATTTATTAATTAAAGCAATATGATAATAGAATGTTATGAAGAAAAAAGTTCTGAATAAAAAATATGATTTCACACTTTTCTTGGTAGTAACGGTTATGAGTTCCGATGATATTAATAAAAATGTATGAATAAAAAAGTATGAAAAATAAAATTATGAAGAGCGATGATTATGAACACAAAGCGGTAGTAAGAAAAAAATATGATTAAAATTTTTATGTGAGCCAATATGGACCCATTATTTATACATATAAAAAAGTGCAATAGTAACATTCTAGTAACTATTTAGGTACATATTGTATGAAAACATTTATAAAATTTATTTTATTATAGCAATGATATTTAGCTAGCTCGTATCAAGTTATTGTCAAGAGATTATGTTTAATTATCTAGTTTAAGTCTAATATTTTTACTACATATAGTCAATGGTTCTGTCAGTAGGTATAGTAATTCCTGTAAGTCTGAGTCTAAATTGTGGAAATTATCTCATAAATTAAGCATTCCGCAACATAAACCACTCAATACCTCCCTTAAACAGATTCAAATTCATTAATTTGTACAACTACAATCAAATATCCAGTTAAAACAAGCTGTTATTATAGCCGTTGCAATTATTTTTCACTGCTATTAAACAATTTAACAATTATAAATGAATTACACAGCTGTTTATTAGTCAGAACAAATTATGAGGTGTACAATTTAGTTGTCAACGTTCTATAGATATTAACTTAGCTTGTTTGAATAGTAATGGTTGAATTAAATTGTAGTTATTGAGACTAGTGTTAAGTAAATGTAAAGGTGGGTTGTCTTCTCGGCTGCGTTTTCTAAATATCAGACAACTCAAACAGGAAACCTTTTCAATGAAAGTTCAAGACAATTTACAAGGCGGCTATTTAGCAATGTGTTCTATAAAAATAGATGACTAGATTTAACATACATATATACTTAATGTAAATTATGTCGGCTATGTTAAATTTGAATATTAATTCTGCTATATTAAATCATTATTTATTTTATTTCATTGTATTTTATAAAATAAATAAAATAAAAAGATTTTTATTCACGTAGACTTTAAAAAAGCGCTTGTAAATAATCAGAACTTGTTCGTAGTAACATATAATTAATTTATAATTATTTCTAGGTACATATAGATATTTAGGTACACGGATTGTACGAAAAAAATTACAATAAGATTTATTTTATAATAGTAACGATATTTAACTAACTTAAATTAAGTTATTGTCAAGGATCATGTGTAGGTTGAATTATTATCAAAATTTTAAATTTGAAAGCTTATAACATATTCACTAACATGTAAGCAGAAAGTATCTAGTTTATCATTGTAAGTAATAAAAACTGTACAGAAAATGGTGTCATTATTATATTTAGCAGTGGCTACTGAAATGCATTTTTTGGTTTCATTTGTGTAAAAGCACTTATCTTTAAGAAGATATGCTTTGCTTGAAAATATTTACAACTTATTTGTTGTACTTTTGTAAAAAAGATTTGAAGATGAACCTACAGTTTTAAAGTAAAGCTGAATTCTAGCACCAAGCGGAAGGTGACTCCCAGTTTGTGAGTGTGTGACTGTGTGAGTGTGTATGTTTGTCACTTCTTCACGTCTAAACGGCTGGAGCGATTTGAATAAAATTTGGTATGAAGATAGCTGACACCCTGGATTAACACATAGGCTATAATTTGCTCCAGCGCGCGCGACTGTGACTGTGACTTAGTGACTTTGACTGTTAAGCGAGAGGTCGTGAATCCAATCCCCACTCTATATTTATTTATTGACTAGCTGTGCCTCGCGGTTTCACCCGCGTTAAACTTTATATATATATATATATATAAAGATTTTATTTCAATAAGTCAAAGTCAAAAATCATGTATTCCGTAAAAATTTTACATTTATGTGGAATAGTCATATTTTTTTACCTTACCGTGCAGTGCATGACGTGGTAGCTACTGAGAAACACTGCCAGAAAACTCAGTGGGAATCCTTTTTTAAAATAAAATATACTTAAGATTAATTACAATCATGTGTATTGACTCAGAACAACTCAATCCCAAGTACTTTTATCACTTAAGACTTTCAGAAATTTTGTAATATGCCCTGCTACACAATTTGGCTTTAATTAATTCTTTTTAACTTATTCGTAGACAATTCTCTAATACTAGCTATGCCCCGCGGTTTTACTCGCATTAAACTTTATAAATTAAAACCTATGTTTTAATCCAGGGTGTCAGCTAACTCCATACCACATTTTATTATAATCGCTCCAGCCGTTTAGACGTGAACAAGTAACAACACAGTCACACACTCACAAACTTTCACCTTTATAATGTTAGTAGGATTTTTCAATATACTTTTTTCAACCAACAATGGAGTGTTTTATTTTCGCAATACTTACTTACTTATCGTATGGGCAGTGGTTACCCTGGTGTCAGAGTTGTTCAAGCCGCCTAGTAGGTCTCTGACATGGCTTAACGACTGTTGCCTAATGGCTACAACCGGGACCGACAACTTAACGTGCCCTCCGAAGCACGGAGACGCTCAGAAATTAACCCACTTCGGCGGTCACCCGAGCGAGCGAAGCAACGACTGACCGCGAAACTTGTTGCTTAACCTCGCCCAACACTTATGGACCGGTGAGAGCATCTGGCTATGAGCGCCTCATATTATTTTCGCAATTCTATCATTGCATTCCTGTTACAAACTTTAATAAGTAAACCATTACTAGAATATCTGATTTGCCTAACAACAAACGACCACAAATAATTTTACTGAATTCCTCTATTGAGTTTGACCCCGAATCGAACCCGTTAACATTCCCGCACAGTATAAATCGTATTGAACATAACTACAGCCTCTTATCCGTAATAGCCGATCATCTCTAATAATACTATAATAGTTAACACTCGCAGTAGAGTATTCTATGTAAATATCCCGCCACCCACGCGCCGTGCATTCTTGTTGCCATCTTTTGTTGATTCTTCACGGCGATAGATCTATAGTGTCAGCAGAGTTTAAGGGGCGTTTCATAAATATTCGTAACTAATTGTTAGTTGTTATTGCTAATTTAAGTCCTAAAATTTACTGATTTAATGAGACAGCCAAATTTAAGATATTTTTTTTCGATCCCTGGATTAGCCCCTCTCGGCTAATCCAGGGATCGAAAAATTATCTTATATTTGGTTGTATCATTAAATCAGTCAATGTTATATTATGTATAATGTCCGTGGTAGTGCCATGGACATTATGGTCACCGTAGCCTAGTTGGTAGTGCTCCTGCCTACGAAGCTGGTGGTCCCGGGTTCAAATCCCGGTAAGTGCAAATATTTATGTGATGAGCACGAATATTAGTTTCTGAGTCATGGATGTTTTCTATGTATATAAGTATTTATCTATCTATATAAGTATGTATATCGTCGCCTGGTACCCATAGTACAAGCTTTGCTTAGTTTGGGGCTAGGATGATCTGTGTGACATTGTCCCTACATATTATTATTAAAAAAAAAATGTTAGTTATTATTGCAAATTTAAGCCCTAGCATTCACTGGTTGAATGAGACAACCAAATTTAAGATATTTTTTCGATCCCTGGATTAGTCCCGCTCGGCTTATCCAGGGATCGAAAAAATATCTTAAATTTGGTTGTCTCATTCATCAGTCAATATGTATAATGTCCGTGGTAGTGCCATAGTGGTGTTTGGCACTACCACGGATCCGGATGTTGAGTCAGTGTTTTTGCTTTATGAGCATTTAAACATGGCGCATTTTTGTATCATATTAAATAGACACAGAAACAGACTACAAACATATCAATAATAGCATTTCATTATATAAATGTTGAATGAAATAAAAATAATAAAAATTCAGTGACTGATGCTCATAGAAAAATTGTCCAATATTTATATTCATATCATTTCTCTTGATTACAATCTTAATTCATCATGATTATGGTACAAAGAGAAAATTTTGTTTTGCACACATTCAAAATATCCAATTCCCTTAAACTGCACGTTTGGCGCAGCGGCTAAGACAGTCGCTTCGCGTCTTCGTGTCGCGGGTTCGAGTCCCGCGCGGGACAACAATTTGTGGGACCCATTAATAGTTGTTCAGAGTCTGGATGTAATTTGTGTCCGTCTATTATATGTTTGCAAAGTACCCCGCAACACAGGGATTAGATTCCCTAATGCGGGCGTTGTCTTTTTTAAAGAAATAAAAAGAAGAATTCAGAATATCCAATGCCCTTAAACTACATTGATGGCCACCCTTCATTATTGGAACGAAGTACCTTATTGCGCGTTGAAAGGGGGCTAGACGGAAAAAATCTTACGAAAAGTTGTCACGACACTTTTTGCAGCTGTGCGGCGTGCGCATATTTCTCTCTCTCTCTCTCTCTTTTATAGAAAGCAAGCCAGATATTTTCATTTCTATTTCGCATTGAACAGTGTGGTGTCGCGACGATTATTTTTGTTGAGTGTATACAGGTTTTTTGTTCATAATAAATAATAAGAAATAACTTCGTTCCATCCGGGTGTCCCTTGACACCTCTCAAGTTTTTTTTATTATAACTTGGTGCTTACCCTCTTCAGTCACTTTCACTAAAACTAACTAACTATAAGTGCCTTGTAACCGAAGTTAAGACTATGTTTTTAACATAAGTCATGTTAAAAATAGATTCTAACAGGCCCAACTAAGCCAAAATAGCGCAAAATGTATACCGTATTTCGACGTTAAACGTAAATTCTCTAAATCGTAGGGTCGCGGTGGTCTGACACTAAATAAAGCCTAAGCTGTTATAACTCGGGGTAATGCGGCGATTTCGAGTTAAATTGAAATGTATTACAAGTGAGCGGGAATGCATTGTCGCTGTACGTGCAAGGAGTGATAGCAAAAAAGTGACAATAATAATCTATACATATAATAAAATCGTAGGAAAGTCAAAACTGTACATTGAATATTTAAAAAAAAGGATTCCTGGGGCGTGATCTACAATCGATATCAAAGCCAAAAATATAGTTGTTAGAATTTTTGTCTGTTTATCTGTTTGTCTGTATGTATGTCCGGGCTAAACTCAGAAAGTACTGCATGGATTTACTTCAAATTTTGCATGAATATTGCTAAGAGGTCAGGTCAACATATAGGCTATATATTATCACGCTATCACCTGTGGGGGAGAAGCTGTGTTAATTTATAAAGTTTTAACGCGGGTAAAACCTCGGGGCACAGCTAGTTAAATATATTTTTAAAGGGTTGACTTTGTCGTGTAAATGTTTCTAAACAAAAACAAATATTTAATACCACGACTATATAACTGCTATTATTATTTTGTACTAGCTGTGCCCCGCGGTTTCACCCGCGTTGAATTTTATAAATTATCACAGCTCGTCCCCCGTACGTGATAGCGTAATAATATGTAGCATATATGTTGACCCGACCTCTTAGTAATATTCATGCAAAATTTGAAGTAAATCCATGCAGTACTTTTTATGTTTAGCCCGGACATACATACAGACAAACAGACAAAAATTCTAAAAACTATATTTTTGCTTCGATATCGATTGTATATCACGCCCCAAGTATCCTTTTAAAAAAATAATCATGTACAGTTTTGAATTGTCTACGATTTTATTATATGTATAGATGAAAATGTTCATCATTTAAAAATTAACTTAAATAAAAACTGATATATCTTTTTTTTAGACTACGCCCCACTTGGAATGTGATCCCTGTGTCGCGGGGTACTTTACAAACATATAATAGACGGACACAAATTACATCCTGACTCAGAACAAGTATTTATGGGTCACACAAATAGTGGTCCGGCGCAGGACTCGAACCCGCGCCGCGACACGAAGCGGCGAGGCGACTGTATTAGCCGGTGCGCCACGCCGCTTCGCCGAACCCTTCGTGCGCGAGTCCGACTCGCACTTGGCCGGTTCTAATAGATAATGGTACGGAACATCCTCGTAAATATTTTTTTATATATTTTTTTTTGTTTAATTCATTTTCTCCAATTACCCTGTGATTAAATTTGGTATAGTCTACGTTATCAAATTATATACGCTGTGCCGATATAAAAAGGCATGTACTATAAAGTTCTATTGTATTTTCTCTGCAAGTGATTTTTGTAATCTTTTGAGAAAATAAATGTCTTTAACCTAAAAAAATGGTACTACCTACGCCGACCACATCAGTAAGCCAAGTAAATTCTAGTCCGTAGATATTGAGTTATCCATGTACCCCAAGCTCTCTGCTTTCCGTTTCATACATTTCATTGACAGTTCGTAGACCAGACGTCCTGTATATTTATAAGACGGGCGTTGTATTTAGAAATTAACTACTATATGTATTTATGCTAATTCAAGCCTGTCAAACCATATTTTAGCTTACTGCTACCGGTATTACAACTAAAAAGATTAAGTTAATATTTAGGTGAGTTTATGAGACATCAAACATATATTAATCCTTGACAAAATAAACCGTTTCACACATTTTAATACCAGTATTTACTGTATAATATTCAATTTTGCCCTTAAAATTTTCTTACCAGGTGTCGTGGATTAGGGAACCGTTATCGTAAAATTATTAACAGACGGGTGAATTTCACTCAGAGAAATAGATTATACATAGACTTACGTATTTGCCTCATCGTAGAACGTTTCTAATCGGCAATAGTCCCGATTTTTAAATATAAACTTAAAACAAGGTGCAAGAGCTTTTTTGTCGCCAACGCAGAATAAGACACATCGAGCCATTGTGTCCTTTTCTAAAAATAGTGTATAAATCGAGTTTTTATTTGTATAAAATCTCGATTTTTACACTAGAACTTAAAGAAAATTAGCGAAAATCTACCATGTTATATATGTATACAGAAATATGACAGGTTTTCAAACATACCGTCTTCGGCAATATACGGTGTAAGTTTTTTTTTTTTTTTTTATATATATAATCTACAATCAGTCGCAAGACTATAAGCGGATGAGTTAAGTGGGTATGGCTTTCAGGCGACGATACCAGTGTCTCGACTGCCATCCTAGAATACAGCCCTCCTTTTCAGCCTTTTCATCGTTATGGAGGGGATTAGAAGATCATTGGCCAAGGTATTTGGATGGACCGAGAGCCGATCAGCATATTTCCTTTTGAATTTCTCAATTTCAGACAGAATAGTGGGAACACCAAGATATTCGTGGATCTCGTTATTTCTGGAGAACCATGGGGCAGCTGTGATGGTACGCAGAACGGTGTAAGTGTAGAAATAATACGAGTAGGAATGTGGCATATTACCGAGAATGATTTTACGTCTTGATTCCAAAAATCCATAGAAGCCTGTAGTGTAGTCTCCACTACATTACTGGGGTAGGAATTTGACTATGACAGACTTTAATTGATTTTGACTTAATGACAAAAATGCTACATACATATTGTTGATTTCATATGCTAATTACTTGATTTATCAAATTACTTGACTCTGGCAAATACTGTAGACGAGTAAGTCAATACCAAGAAAAAAAAAACAAGAACATATCTAGTTATGGTTTGTGTCTGTGACTGCATGTCTGTACAGGCTGATAAATTAGAGCAAACTACAACTGGAGAATATATAATATTTTTCAGAATTATTAGAGACGGTTTAAGCATCCGCTCGCCCCTATTGTTTAATGAAGAAGTGGGAAACTTCTCATTCTTTTTTCTCATGGAACTCTTTTGTACGACTCCACCGCATGGGGAGACGACGGGGCATGTGGGATCACCAGGGTTACCCACTAAAATCATTATGATAGCCTAGCCTCTCGATGCTTTTGGTTGCTTAAGTTCTGGAACTCGAGTTGATCAGAGTGGCCATCTAACGTCATTTAAAAAAGTCACTATAACAGCGCTATATCACGTGGGTAGCAAGAGTATAAAATAAATAAAATAAAAAAGGTTTTTATTCACGTAGACTTTAAAAAAGCGCTTGTAAATAGTCAGAACATGTTTGTAGTAATACAGTTATTATTTCTAGTTACTTATTACAGATATTTAGTTACACGGAATGTTAAAACATTTATACAATTTATTTTATAATGGTAGTGACATTTAGCTAGCTTGTATTAAGTTATTGTCAAGGAGATTATGTTTAGTTGAAGTTTTTAATATTATATATTGAAATATAATTTTACTACATATTGTCTGAATGGTTCTGTCTATATTAAGGTATGAATTCAGTATTATTATTATAACGGACCTTGTGTTTAAAACGACGGTCTCGCTTTAATGCTACCACCGGATCCAATGCGCCCCGGTAGCTGTCGTAATGCAATAATATCATAATGTCAGCTGAATGACGTGCGCTACTGGACAAAGGCTTCTCCAAAAGATTTTCACAAGGGAGTTGTCTCAATCATATTGAGGGAAATACCATAATCGCCACGCTTGGCAGAGGGGTTAGCGATCGCTGTATGATGGTCATCGTACACAGAGAGAAACTGCTGCCCGTTCTACGCCCCCCACGAGATGTGATATTCTATGCCAGCCACACAGCAATTATATCCTTTAGTGATTTTCTCGTCGGTAGATTGGTACCACTATATGAATAATAATAATATCTAGGGACAATGTCACACAGATCATCCTGGCCCCAAACTAAGCAAAGTTTGTACTATGGGTACCAGGCGACGATATACATACTTATATAGATAGATAAATACTTATATACATAGAAAACATCCATGACTCCGAAACAAATATTCGTGCTCATCACACAAATATTTGCACTTACCGGGATTTGAACCCAGGACCATCAGGTTCGTAGGCAGGAGCACTACCAACTACGCTGCGGTGACCGTCTAGTAACTACTAATTTGTAATATTTCTTTCGCGGCTTCTGTCTCATAGTTATACATATACTGAGGTCCCACAAGAACGAATAACAAGTCGCACTTGACAAGTTTTTTCCCACTAACCGTCATAGTGATACAAAGCTCTGAACAATTACAATTAATTGAAAATGTCTCATAGTCTGACGATAGATATTCATTACACAACATTTATGAAACCTTGTTTACGTATAGCATGTCGTATAACAATAACCATTATGTATCACATAAGTCCCATAACTTGCGCTGAGTACCCCATTCAATTACCGCTCTCACATGAAAGGTGAGAACGAAATCGTTAGCTATCTTTGCACAATAATTCAACCATTCCTATTTATCACTTTAACTTACTATGACACACCTTCCATATTTAGCCTGCCTAAGGTTGCCATGTTCCATCCAAACAAATTCTTTATTACCAAATATTTAAAAAAAAAAACAATTTTCTGATAAGAGGTGCTGTTCGGTAATGCAAAATATCTCCTTATTTTTTGGGTTTTCAACAGTAGGCAATAATTAACCATTATATGATATTCATAATTAATAATAATAATATCTAGGGACAATGTCACACTGATCATCCTAGCCCCAAACTAAGCAAAGCTTGTACTATGGGTACCAGGCGTACATACTTATATAGATAGATAAATACTTATATACATAGAAAACATCCATGACTCAGAAACAAATATTCGTGCTCATCACATATATATTTGCACTTACCGGGATTCGAACCCAGGACCACCAGCTTCGTAGGCAGGAGCACTACCAACTAGGCTACGGTGACCGTCAAAAATTAATTATATTATATTTTATTTCTTTAATTATTATTTATTTTATTGTATGATTTTGTTATTATTTCGTATTTATACATTTTATTATTGTGTTGTGATGGGTGTAACTTACCTGAAATCGTCATCGAAATGTCAGACCTAAGACTTCCACTGCCGGATAAAGGCCTCCCCAGGGATGTCCACAGTGGCCAGTCTCCGGCATCCCGCGACCACCTGCAAGATCGTCGGTCCATCTTGTTGTGGGGCCTGTCCACGCTGCGTCTTCCGGTTGGTAGAAACCACTATAAAACCTTTCTGCTCCAACGACCGTTGGTTCTATGAGCTATGTGCCGCACCCACTGTTTCCAGGACAAAAACGATGGTCGCTTACTATAGGCCGTAAAAGAAGGTGCAAGGAGACCTAAAGACCACTGGATTGGGCTATGCTCAGTATTATCCTGCTCACGAATCAGAAATGTTAAAATCCATAGGCGAAGTAAAGTAACCGATATAGCCCAAAGAATTGCCAAGCTGAAGTGGTTAAAAGTTCCTCAAAAATTCAAAAAAATATGGAGTTTTTAATGAATATAACAAAACTATGTGGTTTTCATTCGAATCGTGTTCTCTTTTTTCATAATCTGTGGTCTTTTATTACATTTTTATTTTGCAAAAAGTTACTCACCTTTGTTTTTAGATCTGGAAACCCTAAGCCTGCGAGCTTTATTCAATGCGATACGAAACCTATAAAATTGATAAAATGTTATCTATGAATATATTTATAGTAAATAGCTGACATAAGTGGTTTCACTGAGTCGCCGTGTAGAAGAGTCAATGTTTTAGTTAGATGGTTTTATTTTAAACTGAAACGAATACATGCTCATTCACAAGTGCAGTAGCAGTTTAGCGGGGCAATAGATTGTTATTGGCCTCTGGCCCCTTATTATTAAAAATACACTGTTACCATTTTTTGTACGTAAGATTGCATCAATTGCTTCGTTTGTTAGATTACTCAGAGGACGCAGTTTAACATAAGTTGTTTAATTATCGGTCGCCGCGTCTCTATCACTTTAACTGTGCCTTGATTGCATATTTATAGAAAAGAGACATATTATAAATTCAATATAATATATATAACGCTATATAAGACTAGTCAAATTTACTATCTCTTGTTGCGTCAGTCAGCAATATTACTTTATTTTAAATCTACTCTCACTCTCCTTGCAACTTATTAACGTTCCTTGATATTTTTCACATAAGTAACTAACCAGATCAAATTTTAATGGTCTATTGTTTAGACTAGAAATACCCATAAATAAACTTGGCACTGTAAGAAAAGACATAAAAACACATTACAAAGGACTTTGAGTTTTAACCTTCAAACACGGTAATGAACTATTTATTTTTTAATATAATACAAAATCAAAGAGTGTATTTTTAATAGGGTACTGATAATTTTCCTCACCACGTCGTTGAATATACTTTGACCTTAATACCTTATTTATTCTAAAGGCAGATTTTAATAGTGGAAGTATATACACTTGCAGATCGGACAACATTTCTGCGTTTCTTTTATTTTCTAGATAATTTAAATTGCAAGAAGTTTCCGATCGGCTTTAAAAATATAGCAACAATAAATTTTTATAAGTACTTTTTACATCTACAGAGATAAGACACATATCATTTTTTTATTCAACTTGTTGATTACGTAACTAAGGAAATAAATTCTTTACTTTACCTTGCCGAGTCTTGAAAACATTTAGTTAGCTGGTTATTTCATGTGTTGACTTTTGCCATGTCTTTGTCGTTATCGTTGATAAAAAATATCATTATTTACTAGAAATAGTACGCTTATTAAGTTTATTTTACTACAGGTAAGATACCTGCACTTGCATATCCACTTATGATC
Source organism: Pseudoips prasinana (assembly GCA_951640165.1). NCBI lineage: Eukaryota > Metazoa > Arthropoda > Insecta > Lepidoptera > Nolidae > Pseudoips > Pseudoips prasinana. Next base: position 7,370,590 of record OX621240.1, read on the forward strand.
AGGCGGATAGGGATAATTTGCTTAGTTAATTCTAAAAGAAACATTAACCACGTCTATGCCATTTAAAGGTCTTGAAACCAAAAAACACTAATTGAATATTTTAAACTAACTGCTGTCACAACTAAAATGTGAAGCGCCAGTATGTAGCGATTGTTTGCTGCGAATAAGTCTATATCTATATCTATGAATAATCTATAAAGAATCTATGTATACATATAATAAAATCGAAGGAGAGTCAAAACTGTACATTGAATATTTTTGAAGTTATACTTCTTTTGGTGCGACGTAGAAAAATGATGAGAGTGAATTTTTACGATGCGCGCGCACACCGACACCAAAAAATTTAACAGCATGAAGTTAGTTCTAGGTGGTATGAAAATTGATAACTATGTTCAAGTTGTATATTAAGAAGTAGAACTTCTAACGCGTGTACATAAGTACACACAAGCTTTTTTTTTAAATGATATGATCGATTGTAGATCACGCCCCAAGGGCGTGATCTACAATCGATATCGAAGCCAAGAATATCGTTTTTAGAATTTTTGTCTTTTTGTCTGTATGTACCTATGTCCGGGCTAAACTCAAAAAGTACTGCATGGATATACTTCAAATTGCATGAATATTACTAAGAGGTCGGGTCAACATATAGGCTACATATTATCACGCTATCACGTACGGGGGAGGAGCTGTGATAACTTATAAAATTTGACACGGGTAAAACCGCGGGGCACAGCTAGTAACTTTTAAAAAAGTAACTCCTAATATCAATTACTTAAATTTAAGTTCCAGTACAGAAAAAAAATATACACGATTTTATTTTTGTTCTGGTCTGGTTTCTGGTGTATGCGATGGTAAACAGACAACTGAAATATATACCTACTTTATATTTCTAAACACATCCTACTAATATTATAAAGACGAAAGTTTGTAAGTATGGATGGATGTTTGTTACTCTTTCACATAAAAACTACTGATTTTAATGAAACATTACAATAATATAGCTTATACATCAGAATAACACATAAGCTACAATTTATAAAGATCTTGTGTGAATTGTCCAAAATATGACGATAAGTGTCAAGTAAGTAGGAAAATATCTACCATCTGCGAGCTATTCCGGCGTGCACTGCCAAATCCGCAAGAGGGACACATCCTACTAATATTGGTATTTGTGAGTGTGGATGTATTTTTGTTACTTTTTTACGCCAAAACTACTTTAACGCGGGTGTAACTGCGGGGCATAGCTAGTATTAAGTATATGTTATAGATAAAAAAATCCTATTTTATTACACAAAGATTTGTCCTGAGTGGGGAACGAACAAGGTGACTAAACACTAGCTCAACAAGCCAGTCAGTCTTATATGTCTCACTTCTTATTTATTTGATAAATTGTTGTTAAATAATATCTATATCTATACATATAATAAAATCGTAGGAAAGTCAAAACTGCACTTTGAATATTTTTTTAAAAGGCTACTTGGGGCGTGATCTACAATTGATATCGAAGCCAAAAATATAGTTTTTAGAATTTTTGTCTGTATGTCCGGGATAAACTCAAAAAGTACTGCATGGATTTACATAAAATTTTGCATGAATGTTACTAAGAGGGCGGGTCAACATATAGGCTAAATATTATCACGCTATCACCTAATAGGGAGGACCTGTGATAATTTATAAAATTTAACGTGGGTAAAACCGCGGGGCACAGCTAGTTTTTTATATATGGAAACCCAGTGATAACGTATTCCGCTAATTATAATTGTCTATAAATAATGTATAAGTTATATATATTCTTTGAAGATTGTAACTTGATGATCCTGCTATCTTATCTAACACCTACACAACATAAAAACATTCTACCCGTTAAATGAAGTGAGTCACTAGATTACATATTTTAATATGTAAGCTCTAGGTACTAATCAAGCTATTTGTACAAATAGCTTCATTCCTGGAATATTCCAATGTTGTATACTGACAAGCACGTAAAGAACAGGAAAGCTGACTATCTAGGTTGGTAATTAGGCCCTACAGCTTTCCACCTTCGGTCAAAATCGGAAAGCAGACTAAAATCGTGGAAGTGTGGTGATAGGGAAGCCGAAAGACGTCCACTGCAGGACAAAGGCCTCCCCCAAAGATCTCCACAATGGCCGGTCTTGCACTATTTGCATCTAGCAGTTTCCAGCGACCCGCACAAGATCATCGGTCCATCTTGTAGGGGGCCTGCCCACGCTGCGTCTTCCGGTTCGTGGTCGCCACTCAAGAACCTTTCTGCCCCAACGGCCGTCGGTTCTACGAGCTATGTGCCCCGCCCACTGCCACTTCAGTTTTGCAATTCTGCGGGCTATGTCGGTGACTTTGGTTCGCCTGCGGATTTCGACGGAAGGCTAATCCTACTCATTGTCGGTGAAGAGAAAAATTAAAGCAAATTTTATATTGTTAACATATATCGTAGTGAGTTACTGAAAGCTTATTAATAATAATAATAATATCCTGGGACATAATTTACACACGGCTATCTGATCTGAAACTAAGCAGAGCTTGTACTGAAATTACGATATATTTAAAATGACCCACTGACAACGTTTCAGGAGAAAGTTAAGGTCTGTATCCGTATCCGCGGATATATCTTTTTAACCATACGGCACAATGCCTGTAAGGATGTTTGTTACTCTTTCACGCAACCTACCGAACGGATTATCATGAAACTGTGTTGGAATATAGCCTATGTATCCAAATAACATATAGGCTACAATTTATAAAGTTTAACGCGGGCAAAACCGCGGGGAACACCAAGTCACTAGTAGGTACAAGTTTATTCAAGAGGATATTACAAGGCATTAGATTTTATCGACCTAAATACAGTTGTATACCGAAAGCAATTAAGCTAAATATTTAGTCGTAGATCTTAAGCTGGAGGCTTGATTATTTAATTATTGCTTGGCTTAAGAATATTTAAATAATTAAAGTTTTCTTAAGTCGTTACTGGTACAGGTGTACCAGGTAAATTACTTGAGTATATGTTTTTAATCGTATGGTTTTATCTAAATTAAGGTAATTTACGTGTTACATAGTATGCACTTTGGATTACATTTACCCATAAAGATATACAAATAGTCTACACTAACAAAGTTAACCAATAACTAAATTACAAAATTAAAAGTGCCCGACATTTGATATAGTATAAAGTAGTCTTTTTTTAATAAAAAGACAACGCCCGCATTAGTGAATGGTTATTATTTGAAATTTAAATTAAATGAAACAAAGTCAATAACTTTTTTTTCTATGTCCAACATATTCGGTTTTTATTTTAAATTTAAATTAAATGAAACAAAGTCAATAACTTTTTTTTATATGTCCAACATATTCAGTTATTATTTGAAATTTAAATTAAATGAAACAATGTATTTCTATGTAAAAATTTAATTTCTTTGTCCAACATATTCGGTTATTATTTGAAATTTAAATTAAATGACACAAAGTCAATTACTTTTTTTCTATGTCCAACATGTTTGGCCATTATTCGAAATTCAAATTAAAGAGGACTCCAAAATAAGGACGTTATCAATTCGAGTACCTATATGTTTTATTGCACGTATTTTCTGAAACAATTTTAGTAATTCGTTTTATTCGATAAAGAGTTGTGCCCATAATTTGGAGGGATATGCCATAATCGGTACGCTTGGTAGATGGCTTGGCGATCGCAGTATGATGGTCATGGTATACTCTATACGCTGCTATTCTCTGGGATATTACATCGGTACGATTTCTACTTCCCCCACGGGCTGAGATGGGGTAGTAATATTCTCTGCCGTCAGCCACGCAGCAGGTAGTCATATAAAAAGGTTAAATTGCAGTAATTATATATTAGTTTTCTAGCAGACTTCTCTATATATATATATATATATATATATATATGTTACTCTTCTAAAAAAGCAGGCAATGAATTCGAGTGTTTGTTTTGTTAATAATAATAATAAAAAAAAAAAAAAAAAAAAAATGTGTCAGTAGTGACGGTTGTTATTTTTTCAATTTTATTCATATTTATTGTTTAAATTATTATCTCTCGCATTATATTACTTACAAACTTAAAATTACTGTGTAAAATCTATTTTAAATTTTAACATACAACAAAATACAAGAAATAATTACAATATGCAACGACGTTGGTACTACATACAGTTTGACATGAGTGAAAGTGACAGCTATCACAATGAAAATCCATATCCATACAGACAATTATGTTATAAACAACCAAAATGCTGACCAGACGGAGAGCACGAGCAAGACCCCCGGACTCATCGCCGCGTCGCTCCACCACCCAAGTGTTTGATACCGTCCCAGTGGTGATTTCGCCAAACTCCAGTGCGACCAACGATGACGATGAATATTTTTCTCCGCCGACGTCGTCTCCACCAATACGGCGGCGAAGAGCCCGGCCACCGCGAGAATTGGGACTTACGGGGCAACCAGCCCCGGGCAGGGTCCCCGCTCCCGGTGGTAATGTGCAGCGCATGCGATGGACTAACTCCATTAATGAAAATGTGATGCGCGCATATTTTGAGGCTACAGAGGGGGGTACTCAACTTACTGCATATCGTGCTCGAATGCTATCTTTTTTCCAGGAACTTGAACCAACTATCAACGTATCGGCACAACGACTTTCGGATCAGGTACGGGTTATTCAGCGTAATCATATGTTGAACGATACCGTGCTTGATCAGCTGCGCTCGGAGGCCCTCAATAGCCGTATTGTTCCCGTCCCGCCCGTGGCCCAAACATCCACCATGGCTCCACCGCATTCTGCCGCTAGTGCGGGCGACGATGGGGATGATATGGCTACTGACGTAAGTAGTATGTACATTGAAATAAGAAGCACCTTTGAGGTTGTGGTTCGAGAATATCGGTCCACGGCAAACCATCTCAAACCACGGTTGCCGCGCTTGCCCATGCATAATAAAAATAAAACATTAGTGTGCACCCTAGATTCAATAATGGCGGAATACTTTGCCACTAGTGAAGACCTAACGGATATGCATTCTCTCCTGTATTGCGGGGCTATTACCGCATGTCGTGTAGCACGTGTCAAGTTTCCCGATTATGACGAAGCTACACGACCGAGATCTGCTGTACCGACCTGGCAGTGCAGGATTGAACGGCGTATCCGTGAGGCTAGGGTGCTCATTGACAAGCTTCGATCCTTTCAAGAGGGTAACACCCGTCCTCGAGTCATGCGCTTTGTAAAGAAGGTGTTTATGGGGACTGATATCAGTCCCCGCGATTACATATCACATGTTACAGAGCGCATAGATTTCTATAAACAAAAAATTTATGCATGGGCTAGTCGTATTCGGAGATATAAAAAACGCGTGGATCGATATTCCCAAAACCACAAATTCCAAAAGGACCAGAGATGGGTATATAAATTGTGGGAGCAGACTGAACAACGGACTAACGGCGATGGGCCCCGGCCAGATAGTGACGCCATGATATCTTTCTGGCGTAATATCTGGTCGGTACCCATCGCTCACTCCGAGGGCGATTGGATGGGGGTCGTTAAACGTGTGTGTGAGCCTATTGAAGAAATGAATAGTACTTCTATCACATCCGACGACGTCGCTAGTGCAGTCTACCGTTTGTCTAACTGGAAATCTCCAGGGCCAGATGGACTGCACAATTTTTGGTTAAAATGGCTACGTAGCTCGCACGAATATTTGGCTATCAAATTCCAGTCGGCTTTAGAGTCAGGTTCGCTCCCACAATTTATGACCACAGGTGTAACCCACTTGATCCATAAGTCAGGTAGTACCGCGGAACCCAAGAACTATAGACCAATTACATGTCTTCCAACCATGTACAAAATTTTAACATCAATATTAAAAAATTACATGTCTTCCAACCATGTACAAAATTTTAACATCAATATTAAAAACCAAAATCTGCAATCACATTGACAGAAATGCAATTATATCTACAGCTCAAAATGGATGTAGGAATGGGTCCCGCGGTACTAAGGAATTGCTTCTTATTGACACGGCCATTTGCCAGCAGGCACGCCGAAACCGAAAAGATCTGTCGACATGCTGGATAGATTACAAGAAGGCCTATGACTCCGTGCCTCATACTTGGCTTATGAGAGTGCTAGAATTGTATAAAATAAATACAATTTTACGTACCTTCCTGAAGACATGTATGGAGCAGTGGAGTACAGTCCTTCTTTATCCAGGATCTCGCCAGACCTTGGGGAACGGTGAGCCTATAAGGATAGAACGGGGAATCTTTCAGGGCGACAGTTTGAGCCCATTGTGGCTTTGCCTGGCTCTGAACCCTCTGAGCACACTACTAGAGGATTCTGGGTTAGGTTATCGACTGCGGAGAGGAGGACAAGTAATATCACACCTCCTTTACATGGATGACTTAAAGTTATTTGCCTCTAGCAATCTTCACTTGTCAGCGTTACTGAAGCTCACAGAAAACTTCAGTAACTCTATCAGAATGGAGTTTGGTATTGACAAATGTGCAGTCATGCATGCAAAACGAGGGAAGATAGTGGAATCTCAGAGCACCCAACTCTCAGCTTCCATTAACTTAGTAACCCTCTCTGCAACCGAAACCTACAAGTACTTGGGTATGTCACAGGCATTAGGCATCAAAGAGGCTGACATGAAGGAGTCATTGCGGGGGCGCTTCTTGGGCCGCTTGACAAAAGTGCTGAAAAGCCTATTGTCCGGAGGGAACAAGGTGCGTGCTTACAATGGCTGGGTCATGCCAGTCTTGTTGTACTCCTTTGGAATACTCAGGTGGACTCAAACTGAGCTAGACGCCCTGGACCGAACAGTCCGAACGCGGCTGACATCACATCGGATGCATCACCCCCGCTCTTCTGTGATGAGATTGTACATCCCACGGAAATGTGGTGGTCGTGGCTTTTTAAATGCTAAAACTCTGCATAACCGTGAGCTGTATAATCTTAGAAACTATTTCCTACATAATAGTGTGGGTATGCATGCGGACGTGATCGCCGTGGACAATGGATTCACCGCTCTATCCTTAGCCAAAACTAACTGGCGTCAACCTACGGTACTTAGCACCAGTGACCGCAAGGAGGTATGGCAGAGCAAGGAACTTCATGGCAGATTTTACAAGGCCCTGCACGGGCCAGATGTAGATTTAACAGCATCAATAGCCTGGCTACGGTTCGGTGACCTTTTTGCGGAAACCGAGGGTTTTGTCTGTGCAATTACTGACGAAGTAGTAATGACGAATAACTACCGGAGATTTATACTGAGGGATGGTACTGTTGACATTTTTTCGAGCATGTCACCGCCCTGGGGAATCCCTCAGACATATAATTTCTGGTTGCTCCCGTCTTGCTAATGGTGAGTATTTGCACAGGCACAATCAAGTAGCCAGGATAATCCATCAGCAACTTGCTCTGCGGTACAACCTTGTGACGTCGGAGGTGCCGTACTACAGATACGTTCCAGAGACAATACTGGAGAATGGCCGTGTCACATTGTACTGGGACAGATCCATCATCACAAATAGGACTATTGTTGCCAATAAGCCTGATATTGTGATGGTGGATCGCCAAGAGCGCCGGGCAGTGATCGTCGATGTTGCTGTCCCACATGATGACAACCTTGTGAAAGCTGAAAAAGACAAGGAAATTAAATACCTTGACCTAGCACGCGAGGTTGTTGACATGTGGGACGTCGACTCGGCGATCATTGTACCGATTGTCGTTTCTGCCCATGGTTTGATTGCCAAGAGCCTCGACCGTCACCTTAAGAGGCTCGCGTTAGGCAGTTGGGTCAAGGGTCAGGTTCAGAAGGCAGTTATTTTAGAGACGGCGCGTATTGTGAGGAGGTTTCTCTCTCTGGAGCCTTGACCATCGGTAGCATGGACCCTGCTCCCGTTGCCGATTGGATGTCTATTTTTTATATTTATAAATATATGTTTTTTTGTAACAATATATTTGTAAATGTATAAAATAAGAATGAAATGGAATAAAAGACATAATAATAGTAATAAATACGTTTATTTTCCTTTCACAAATTGGAACTTAAGGCTAGATTATAATTTTACTTAGATACTATTTTCATTTGTGAAGGACTGGTGCCTGAAATAGGTTGCGAATTGTTGTATGTATCTTACGCATTTTTTTTAATATAATAATATTCTATAGGATTATTTATCCTTTCTGAATGGTCCTCTTAAAATTTTGTTTGAATCGGTCAATTGATTTGCGTCCTCTAAGCTGCAGATGAGTACACAACTTTACATAGTTATATATTTTTTTCGTTTATTGTTAACTAGCTATGCCCCGCGGTTTTACCCGCGTTAAGCTTTATAAATTCAGCTAACCCTATAATTTTATTAAAATCGCTCCAGCCGTTTAGACGTGACAAACAAACATAAACACTCACAAACTTACATCTTAAGAAATTAGTCTTTGGTTACTTTAATAAATATGAGTCTTGGGTTACTTTAATAAATAACTTTATTACGATATATTATTATTATTAGTGTGATTATCTGATGTGGTTTCGTTGCTGACGCTACATTCGCTACAATCGCGGTGTGCATTTAAATCACGCAAGTTCGACTTAACGCGCGTCACTCGCTCACGGCTGACTTATAGCAGCCGTCGTACCGCGTGGCCGCATGACAACGGAACATTTATTTTTCTTAACGCACGCAGTCTGAATTTGAGCGTTTAGCCTTATAGGGACGTCATTTTCTAGCCTTGAAGAGTTATTGCAGTGCCACTTGTTTATGTCTATTTGGATGAAAATGGATGAATATATTGTGTCACTAAGAGTATTCGTTTGTAACTGAATTGAAAAGGGGTTATCAATTCAATTCATTAATGAACATTTTACATCTGTGTGTGATCCACCATTGGATCGATACAAAAACAATAGAGAAATAGCGTTACATATAACAGATACAGTCAAATTGATAACTTCCTCCGTAAGTCGTTTAAAATCAATAAATTACCTATTTAAAATTACCAATAAATATATAATTTAATATCGTCACATTCAAAAACGTCCACAGGTGGACATATGCCTTCCCAAATTATTTAAACAATCCCGCATCCAGCGACTCCAGTCGAATAAACGAATATTCTTTAATAAACTACAATGAATCACGTTCTATTAGTTAGATTTATCTACTTGTCGGTATTTGAAAAAGTTGAAATTCTAAAAACTGTGTTAAATGAAACAGCTAGTTTGTATAATATTCATCATATCAGCCGAAAGACGTCCACTGCTGGACAAAGGCAGGGCACATAGATCGTAAAACCGACGGCCACTGGGGCAGAAAGGTTCTCGAGTGGCGACCACGAACCGGAAGACGCAGCGTGGGCAGGCCCCCTTTAAGATCGACCGATGATCTTGTGCGGGTCGCTAGAAATCGCTGGATGTGGATAGCGCAAGACCAGCAATTGTGGAGATCTTTTGGGGAGGCCTTTGTCCAGCAGTGTATAATATTATAATCATTAAAACTGTGTTCACTGTGTGTGAACTGTGTTCAATCAAACGGCTAGTTTGTATAATATTATAATCATTCAGACTATATTAAATCAAACTGCTATATTCTATAATACTTTAATTATGCAAACTGTGTTCAATCAAACGGCTAGTTTGTGTAATATTATAATCATTCAGACTATATTAAATCAAACAGCTATATTGTATAATACTTCAATTATGCAAACTGTGTTCAATCAAACGACTAGATTGTATAATATTACAATTACAAAAACTGTGCTAAATCAAACAGCTGGATTTAATAATATTATAATTAAATCAATCTTCATGATTGAGTACAAACGAAAACCTGCAAGCACAACTCGTTCCCGTCGCAATCGCTTGTAATTTTTTCCTCCCATACACGGAGTAAATAATATAATCACAAACAGTACCCGTAAGGAAATTGTTAAAATTCCAACTGTGGTTTTACAACATAAAAACTGAAGGTACACCCGCATTAATTACATTGTGAATAATTATGTGCAGTGTTGTACAGACGCCTTTTTACACCTCTACTGTGAGGAGAATCCGATAATTGCCTAGACGAAAAAGGCTGAGTTTACACAGAGGCTGCATGTCAAATGCAGTCACTTGTCACTACCATGTTAGTTGCTGCTAACTTAGTATTAGTTTAAGTTTTCATCAAAGTAAAATCAGAAGCTTTATGATTATAAAAATGGCTTCGAAATGAATTGCTCTAAAACAAGTTATTAAAATACAATACAATGGCTGTCGTCCAAATTTATATTATTTTTATATATATTTACTGTTGTGTGTGTGTGTGTGTGTGTGTGTGTGTGTGTGTGTGTGTGTGTGTGGATGTTTGGCAACTTAGCCGGTAGAGCCCCAGTTTATACGTCAATCGGTGTTCATTACAGGCACAATAGAAAAACTATGGCGTTGGGCTTAGCATGCAGCGTAATGGTAAAGAAATTCAATGACATAAACATTTTTTTATTAAGTCGTTATTACTTTTTGCCTCTGATACTCACTGATATACCGAATAGCAAGTACTGAGTTTAAAAACTAGTAGTTAGCGTAGCTAATAGTGATGCAAGATCGTGAACATATTATATATGTATTATATGGTGCCACGCTTATGATATTAAGTCATAATTTATAAACAGTTCTTAATACCGGCTGTCACAAAGAAGTGATTCATAAAATTATAGGTAGTCATTGGCCACCCGTTTATATTATTTTTATATATATTTACCGTTTAAAAGCTCAATACCGCTGCATTATTCTTTTGACAACCGATTGGACCAAAAAATTATATGGGTTATTAAAAAAAAGTTTTGAATTGTTTATAGTTATTACAGTCAGAAAAGAAGTATGTTATGCAAGTTATCGCTGCTGCTATAGAGTATACAGTCCTACATACAAATATCAGATAAATAAATTTCTTCACGGATTTTTGTGTGTAATGATGATAATATTCATTCATTTATTTATTCAACATGCAGTACAGTATTTTATGTATCATCAATATTTACAGCACACGCCAAATACACTTTTATAGCCAATTATTTTCACTATTCTATTCGTAGATTCGTTTTTTAATAAAGTACAGCCTATTACTCACTGATAATTTAGTTTTCTAATGGTCATATCAATTAAGTAGTTTTTGAGTTTATCGATTAAAAATAAACAAAACAGCATTTGGTTTATAAAGGTCATGGCCCATAATCCGACCCGGTTCAAAAATGTTTTTGTACAAAAACGAAAATGATGGCAAATAATGCAGGCATAGCCCACTGTTCATTATATGTAAAAAGAAAAAATAATTCAATGGAGAGATCTTGCAGTAGACCGATCAAAATTGGATAATAATTAGCTGCACCAGCGGTTTCGCCCGTCTCTAAATTATTTTATCCCATGGAAAAATGTCACTGGGCGTCTACAAATCTAATATGTATATAAGATATATTTTTTTGTCTATTCATAGGAATTTGACATGACATGATAGATAAAAAATAATTAAATAATGTATTTTCTTAATCTATGCTATGCACCTAAGGTATTAAACAAATACTCATTCTTTACATGTATATCTCTACGGGGCAAGCAATTTAACCAAAATCGGTTCAGTAGTTTAGACTTGAAAATAAAACAAGCAGACTTACTTTGCCATTGTTTTGTTAAATAAAAATATCATCGTGACACTTATAAAGCAAACTCGTTCGGTCAGGTAATAAATAACACGTATATTGCTATCTCGGTCTCACCCGAGCTTTGTTGCGGTCACGCAATAATACAATGTATTATATTTTATTTCATGATCCCCATCGGCCACAGTAATGCACCACTTACCATTGAAAAGTATAATCATTTGTCTTTGATTCCCCCCATATTTCATTTCTGTACGCCGTAGGTATATTTTTCATACTAAATGGGCCATTACCTTTCATTATTGTAATTGGCTCCATCAGAATACCAGTGCTGTAACAGCTAATATGGCAGCTAGTGCTATAATGGGACCAATCCGGATTTGCACAGATAATTATGTGCCCGACATTCGTCCACTAGAATTTCTGTATATATGTGTTATGTTTTCTTTTGAATTATTATATTTTCTCGTTTGCTGAATAAACGTTTTTCCTTTCTTTCTTTAATTTTTAAATAAATAAATAATCCGCTTTTATTGTTGTTCCGTAAATTTACAATACACACATTTACTTATTGATAACTAGCTGTTCCCTGCGGTTTTACCGGCATTAAACTTTATAAATAATATGTAATACTTTATAAATAGCCTATGTATTATTCGGATATATTAGCTATATTACTACAAAGTTTCATCAAATTTTTTGTAGTTTTTGCGTGAAGAAGTAACAAACATACACACTCACACAGTCACACACTCACAAACTTTCGCCTTTATAATATTAGTGTAATTATATTCATTTATTAACCTTTTCGTTTCAACTTCACAGCTTGTCTTCCGACAAAAGCCTCCTCTAAAGCTTTCCATTTCTGTCTGTCTCACGCTGTTCTTGTCCACTCTGGACCCGCTACCATTTTCAGGTCATCTTCCTATATTTTTGTTTCACATCATCAGAAACAACAACCAATTGCGAATAACTTGTTGCATAGTGTACACGTGGCTTTATTATTCCTTACGTTTAAGGCTGATTATAATGTAAGTGATCCTTATGGGGTAATTTATGTAGCCGGAAAGATGACACTCTACTCATTAGCCTTTTTCAGGAGGTAGGCTATCAGTCAAATCTGACGGCTGGTGTAACCTGGCGTCTGGCGTCCTGTTGTGACAGGTGTCAATGGAATATGATTATGTGGTGGGATTCTAATTGTAATTTAATGGAATTTATCACTATGTTATCCACGGACTTTACTAATGTCAAGTGAGAATTTACGGTATTTTTAATGATATTTGGGATAGTAAATATGAATGAAATATACATAGTATGCGGCACAATTTACGGTAAAATAGCCAAGCGTAATCCAATTTTAGATTACGATTTAATGCGAATTTATTTCCGTTTAAAGGGAATAGTCTCACTTTTTACCCATTACTGCAACGCCCATTGTCAGCCAAAAATGTCGACACAACTGTTGAAGTTTGTGTGAGAATATACCAAACTGCTTACAACATTTGTCACGCTATTAGAAAATCTCGTACCTAGGCGAATTAAGAGGAATAAATACAAATGGAAAACTGAAATAGTGCAAGTGATTAGTGAAAGTAAACAGTGCCGTGCAGTGTTCCGTATGCAGTGAGAAGTGTGCCGTGTACGTCGGGACTTCAGCACAATGCTCGTCACTGGAACTCTGTAAGTGCGCCACGTGTGAACTCTCATGGAGTGCTAGTTGCCGGAACACTAAGTACGAGCGTTCAGTGATATTATTGTTGAACAAACTATCAATGTTGATACCAATAAAGATTCAGCCATGTTTCTAGAAAACAAAGCCGATGGAACACTTACATCCTCCGGAAGGGTGTTGGCAAGGGAATAAGATAAGTTAATACACTTTATAGCACACCGTTAACAGAGCATAGAATACAGATGCATTTAGTTTGATCTGCCAGTGTGTAATAGGCAATGCTTATATTAGTAATGTAAGGTTAATTGATTAGAATAATCTTGATTCTGAATTATATTGTGGCAACACTGATTTTAAAATGTCAAGTGTGTAGTGTTGATTTGGACGTATTCATTATATTCAGATTACTTGAGTCGAGAGGTTGTTTCATTTAAAACCGTCAACATCCTGCTAATCCTACACTATTTTCTGGAAGAAAGATTTGATTCCATAGTAAATCTTTCAGTTTTTTCTTTAAGGTTACTACAATCCGTATCTCTTTGGATCTCTTATGAAGTAAATTTATTTGGATATTAACAGTGTTCAATTTTGCCTATAACTTTTGCCGTAATATTAAATAATATATTAATTTTGTCTTAATTTTGGCTTTTATTAGCTTGATACGTAACATACGTATGAAGCTCATAGCTTACATGCATACTAACATACTTATGTTAGTATGCATGAAACGTAAACGATGAACATCTCCCCTTAGAAACGTCGCATTAAATCGAAATTTGGTATAATTATCAAGGACCAATGACAATTCAACATTTTAAACAGTTATATCCGTAATCTTTGCTAGGATAATCAGGATTAACGATTTATTGTTGGTCTAGATGCCAAGTAAATGTTTTGGGATTAATAAAATAATTTATTTTTTAATTGGATTTCTATAAAATCGTGTTTTTTTGTTTTTTTAACTATTATTTAATTATTAATTTTAAATTCTTCCAAACCAAAAATTTTAAGAATTTAAAATTTCCGCGAAAAAATATATAATGGAATCCGGTAAAAGAGGTACATATGTAGGTCTTACTAAGTACGTAAACGTTATCGTACTTTAGAAACTTGCACTCTATCATCTAGATATCAGATCAGCGGTGCAGGATGACACGATGTATTTATGTACCGATGGGAGAATTATTCAAATATGCCTACATTGCTTACCACTTGTCCCAGAATGCCTCCGGCTCTCGGTGCGGTTACAAAAACAGCGGGACAATTTATTCGTATAGAAGAGAAATCTCAAAATAGGGTTTCTTGTTAATATGTAGTTAAACTAAATGGTGTCGATAAATAATTCCTCCTCGTCATTGTTGGGAAAAAGTGCCTGTATGGAAATTCTGATTGTTTCACCAAAATAAAGGAAAGCCTGTCACGTGAAGCGCCACTTATTAATTGTGCGACATCCCGAAAGAGATGGAGTCTTTCAACGTAGAACGGCTTTAAAATTATAATACTTAATAAGAATAATGTCCTCCTAGCCGAAATCCCGCCACGGCGGCCAGTCTCAATAGAGATAAGCCATCTGCGCGGGACATATTATAGTGTTCAAGTGTGTGCGCAAACACAGGAGCACTTTCTATTCCATCACTCTCATGATCCGATGGGACGCCTAGCAACACGACCGGAAAGCCAGTACCGACGGCTTTGCGTGCTCTCCGAGGCACGGGGGTATAATACTGCCAGCTCCCAGACTGATGCTGAGAATTTTTTTATTACATCAATTTCCCCTAAATCACTTTTGGCCCGACCCAGGATTTGAACCCAGGACCTCGCTTTTTTATATTGTCCTTCTTGCAGTGCACATTTTTGCGGGCGGGAGGGCAAATTGCATCCCGGCATGATTAAACTAAAAATTAGCGGAATTAACACTACATATTGATTTTGTATTTTGATTGTTATGGATTTCCCCAAAGTAACGCCTGATTCCATTAAAAATCATGTGGCTACACCATTCCATCGCTTATCCTGTGGCTGCATACTTAGAATATTAACGGTGAACGCATTAAATCTTAAACTACTAAATATAGCATGCGTAGCAAAACGTTTTGTTATTGCTCGCAAAGCATTTCTTAGTGTTAAGGATAATATTTAAAATACTTAATTTTTTTTTAAAGGTGCTTTTGAATCTTTAGCTTTATTATAACTATCACTTAAATATAGCCAGAAACATTCAAACAAAATGTAGTAAAATCTAAAATCATAAATGTCGATAGTTAGAAAGTATTTAAACCGATGACCTATTTTATTTTATAAAATGATTTCAACTTTACCAATCGCTTACGCAACAGGGAAAAAATTGATATAAATTACTCATGAAGTTACTCCAGGCCAGCCTAATTTCATATTTTTTTCAATCTTCTTCTATAATAATAATAAATAAGTTATCTGTTTATTGCATTAAACATTTACAATTATTTGTGGCAATTCTTAACTTTATCTATCATAACCAATGAGCCCGTGAACTCACAGATTACAAAAAATAATTGCTTGAATCGTGGGCATATGTATCATCATGCCACCTAAACGACATCCACTGCTCTAAATATAGAACTATGCCCTAATTTACATAATAATAATTATTTATAATAATAATGTCCTCCTAGCCGAATTTCGACCACGGCGGCCAGTCTCAACAGAGATTAGCCATCTGCGCGGGACATATTATAGTGCTCAAGTGTGTGCGCAAACACAAGAGCACTTTCTATTCCATCACTCTCATGATCCGATGGGACGCCTTGCGACACGACCGGAAAGAGGTCAGGTACAGGACCGACGGTTTTACGTGCTCTCCGAGGCACGGGGGAATAATACCGCCAACTCCCAGACTTCGGGCTGATATTGAGAAATTTTTCTTTTTACAGAAAAGTCCCAAAATCACTTTTTGGCCCGACCCGGGATTTGAACCCAGGTCCTCGTTCTCTGCGGGTGAACTCGCTACCGCTAGACCAACGAGGCAGTAATTATTTACATAATAATATCTCTATAAAATTATATATTCATAATAGATTTTTAGACTCATCATGTTCATCTCACGGCTCCCTGCCAACTTATCATTTATATTTTTATGGCCAATACTCAGCAATCTAAATTGCAACTAGTCTGACAACCGGTCGTTGCTTTAGTACCGTTTCAAATTATAGTTGTACAACAAACATTTCTCGCTAATCACAACTAATTGCAATTCGCACGCGTCGAGTTTATTTCCATATTATCAGAAAATGTTGGAGAAAACATATAAAGTGTTAGAGATATATAAAGTGGTATCGTGAGGAATGCTGACGTGCATGATAATCTGGAGTATGGAGGAAATGTAGGTAAACTTGTAGAGTATAAGTCTAACCAAAGCTTTCAATTGCTTTTTACGCCTGTTGTATTATTCACTAGATACAGTGAGAGCATATAAATTATTAATAGTCTGATTAGAATCGCTGGCCATTTGAGTAAACTTTCTTTGTGTTGATAAGTTGACAAGTACTTTTGTCTTAATAAAGTTATATTGAAATGTAATTTTTAATGTATATTATTGAAAAATTACAGTAAGTTGAAGAAAATAAATGTAATAAATAAATAAATATCTTAGCTCCATTTTTTTGTATTGGGATCAAACAAGTAACCTTATGCCATGTTTCTAGAAAAACGAAGCCTACAACCTCCAGAAGGGTGTTAGCAAGGGAATCCTTAATTTGATCTGCCAGTGTGTATCGTTCGTAGCTTAACACAGAGCGCCTGGTGCAGGTTTGAGACCCGCCGGACGATTAAATTAATGATTTCCCAATTTTAGAGATTAGATTTACGCTTTGCTTTACGAATAATGCTATAAAATTCAAATTTAATTTTATAGTACCCAAGAGAGGACACCAGAAGTAAGGGGCGCCCGAAAATAAGATGGAGAGACGCTGTCCGCCTAACCTTGGGGCCATACTGGACTAGAGTTGCAGTAGACAGAGCTGTAGGAAGTCTAAGCCAAGAAGCAAGTCGAATTGCTAGACATACTTTAGTAAATAAGACTGAAAATATGTATAGCTAAACTTGTTGTGAATTCGAAATAAAAGGGCTTTATTATTATTATTAAATATTTTAGCACAAGTAATACACTGCCATCTGATCCCAACTAGGTAGAGCCTGTACTTTGGCAACCATATGATAAATATACTACATTTCTATACCTATACCTTATTATACCTATACCTTTTTGTAGATGAATTACTTTCAGTCAAAAAATAATCTTGCTTATCACACAAAGATTTGTCCTGGGTGGGTATCGAACCTCCTGCTTTGTAGTCACAAACCACTAGACCAGTCACATACATTCAATAAAATTGTTTGTCTATTCGATCAAAAGACGATTCATTTGGCTTCACTTGCCATTTGGCTTGGCTTCCTAGGGCAATACTTCTTTCGTCATATTGGCGTTGTTTTCGGTTTTCTTTGACGTTTTAGAACAACTAAAGGTCCATATTTACTGTGTTCACATGTGTGTAAATATTTTACGTACTCAGATAATCAGTAATTATTTTTCCATTGTCTGTTAAAAAATGAAGCGTATGAAAGTGTTCATGTGCACACTTTCATGCGCTCACACATACACTTTTCATTTTTATACCACGTAACAATTCTGACTTTTTTTGTATGGTTTTTTAAAAAGAGTTTGTCATCGTCAATATCGCCACCCCATTTATTTCATCCCGTAGAGGGCATAGAAGAGATATTCCCTCGACCCGAGGAAATATCTCCCAAAGAACGGGCAGTAGCGTCTCATATCACACTAATATTATAAAGGCGAAAGTTTATGAGTGTGTGACTGTGTGAGTATGTATGTTTGTTACGTCTTCACGGCTAAACCACCCTGGATTAACACATAGGTTTTAATTTATTAAGTTTAATGCGGGTAAAACCCCGGGACACACCTAGTAGATAAATAAGTTCCATAACTGTTACAGACTGGCGTCTATCGTTGATGCCATCCGTGTTACAGATTTCCAGACTTCTGATAACATATTATTGTAAATAATTTGTAATTATCGCCAAGATACAAACCTTGGCGATAATTATATATTATTAACTTAGGTTAAGAAGATTTTACGTAATAACTTACTAATTACAATTTTACACTTAAAAACAGTTAACATCGTGTGAACAATCACGCACACACTCACCCACCACTTACAAATTCTGACTCACACACACACAGTGCGTGAGTCAGAATTTGTAAGTGGTGGGTGAGTGTGTGCGTGATTGTTTTTTTTATGACAGACTGACAATTACCTTCTTACTTAATATGTGCTTAATATCATATTTTATTAATACTTGATTAGAAATTTAAATTAATGTATATAGATGCTGCAGTCGATATGAAAATATTCACATAATCATATCATATCGCATAAATAGTTAATAATGTCTATAAATTTATTAAAGCAGGAGATGATATTTTAGCGCAAGTGCTATAATTAAATACTATTAATATATATCTTTAATGTAATTGGAAAATATTTTAAATACAGGTAATAAACATTCAAGTGCTATATTTATAGCTAATTTAGTATATTTATGAGGATTATTAGTATCATTATTAATCTACCTTATTATAATATAACGTGGTCTATAAGGAAAGGTAGGTACAGTCAACTATGTCAGTGGATTCATTGCAGTACGAAAACCTCCCTTACTCTCAATGTAATAAAGACGATGTTAATTGATCTGCCTGTGTATCTTTCGTAGCTTAACGCTATCCGATAGCCGCTTAAAGGGTCAATGTATAAAAAGTCAAAGGATATCCTTTGACTTATTATAGTATTACTATTTACACAAAACAATAATTTAGTTCTAATATTATTAGTTTGAATATACCTACAACTCTTAATAAATGGTTTTATTGCACGAACGGTAGTTATTCTAAAATTTTTGAAGTATGTAAGTTTTTTTTATTTCTACTACATGTACTTTGATACCATAATCCATTTACTTTTGACACCCTTAGGGGTTGATATTACTAAATTCCTTTCGTATTGCTTACATAATTAATTGTACCTAACTTTAACTTTTAACTTTAACTTTTGTAGTATCAACAAATACCATACAATACAAAAAATGTTTATTGCATTATTACACAGAGGTTATACAACAAATTTACTGGCGTCTCCTTTTAGGCATATAAATGCCTATGCCAGAAGACGCCGCTCCTTCATTTTATAAGAGTGTAATTTTAAATATATCAAAAGAAAATATCCATACATATATGTTTTACAAATAGGTAGTACATTTTCGTAACATAATAAAAATTTAAGATATACCTACCAAATTAAGGTGTATGTAATTCAAATAATTGCAAGTGTGTTTGTGTGTGTGTAAAGTGTGGGGACCTGTAATTCAGGTTTCTCGTAAACCTACATCAGGCACCAGTCTCTCACAAAGTTGGGTTCTAGCTTGGCAGTATTGTCATATCATTATGAAATTGTCACTAGATTCTGGATAACCCTATTCTTTGTGAAGAGAAAATAAATATATTATGAAAAATTGAAAAAATAAAGTACGGTTTTGACCTTAGGAATGCAAGCTACTTTATATTTTTTTCGGCTTCATTCTATATTAGGATCTAAGGGTAGGGTATTGTGTTTTTTAATATTAAATGTACAATATATTGTTTTTGGGTTGTAAGTCAATTTGTTATCTCATACAGATTGTTTGTCGAGTAGGTCCTCTTTTTAAAATATATTACTTTTAGTCATGTTCGTTGAGCTCGTTCGACTTCAAGGAAACGTGTCTTTCGAGCACCTCCCCTAATGGAGATACAGTATATTATAATTAATTGAACTAACGAAATATAAATTTGGTTTAGCAGGTTTTTTGATGAGCTACTCGTTGGGACTATGTGTCGTAGCGTTTTGAATACCCAAACCAAATTTTTGTTCAAATTTTGATTTGTTTTTCAAATTTATATTATATAGAAAATATTACGGCTGTAATATTTTCGATTTGGGGATACCATCATAAATGTTGGTCTACCATTACACCTAAATATTTCACTTGACTGACTTCATTGATTGTCGGACAATTGCAGTCGTCCGTTCAGCAGTGTGTGATGACTCCAATGTCCGGTGAAGCAAAGGTTCGGTTAAAAAAAATCAGTGTACAAATATGAACGCCGAGTGCTAAATAATAGTAAATTAATTAATAAATATCCGGGACATATCACACAGCACCATTGTCCGGTGAAGCAGTGAAAGATTCTTAGGCTAACCGTTAACTAACGGTTAAAGTTATTCTTTACTATTTAAATATTGCCGTAACTTTGGGACAACATCTTTGTACTTGGGCTGCAGCGTTTAAAACAGCCATCTAGCCACTCAGTATCACAAGTTTTATTCTAACACAGCACAACTATTTGTGTGACCCATAAGTAGTCCCTTAATTCTATGTTTGTAAAGTATCCCGCGACACCGGGATTCATTTCCCTAGTGCCAATGCCCGCACTATGATGAAAAAGGTAAAAAAAATAAACGGAGTAACTTAATAACTCTTTTATTTTATTTGGAAAGTTACTTGTTTTATAATATTTTTTTCGGATGTAACAGATAATATATATATATATATAATGTTAAAAAGCTAAACGCCAATCTGTCAATACCTACTTATGAAGATTTCGAGATACTGTCCTCTGTCTCAATCACTCACTATGTATATGGAGAAAATCTCCATATTTACCATGCCATATTTCAAACATTTTCTTTTATACAAGCTGATTTAAAATAAAAACTAGACTGTATTTTAAGTATAAGTATAATTATATTTTCTTTTTCTAGCACCAAAAAACATTATTATTATAATAAAAAAAACTAAGTACTTTATTATTTTTGGTCCACGAAAGGTACGGAACCCTCTATGTATGATTTCGAATTGAACTTGGTCGGGTTTTATTGAGTACGAGTAGGTATAATCACCAAAGCACTCGATCACGATCTGTCAGCCTTAACACTCCGTGACACGTGCCTAAAATGACAGACCTTGTTAATAAAATCATTAATAATAATTAAAACTACAGGGTGTACCTAATTGTGTAGAGATTTTAAACAGTATTATCTATTGCCAATTCAACTATGGAAATTCTGTTAGTGTTTGATCTGTGAAATATATGTAGAGAATATTTTATAACAGAAACATAACTTTTTGAAATCATGTAACAACTTTTAGTAATACCAAAACGTTAAACTATACATATAATAAAATCGTAGGAAAGTCAAAACTGTACATCGAATATTTTTTAAAAGGATACTTGGGGCGTGATCTACAATCGATATCGAACCCAAAAATTAAGTTTTTAGAATTTTGGTCTGTTTGTCTCTGTGTATGTCCGGGCTAAACTCAAAAAGTACTGCATGGATTTACTTCAAATTTTGCATGAATATTATTAAGAGGTCGGGTCAACATATAACATATTTTATCACGCTATCATCTACGGGGGAGGAGCTGTGATAATTTATAAAATTTAACGCGGGTAAAACCGCGGGGCACAGCTAGTGAACAATAAATGAACTCATAAATTAATAATTCAGAATCGTTTAACTAAAAATCAAGCATAAATATGTAATGACAGAAAAAACAACAATTAACTCATTTTGTTTTTGCATTGAATATACTTATAATTAATTGAAATAATATAAAACTTAGCTTATATAATATAAGCTTAGCAAAAATACTTAGCTAACCAACAAACCCGATTTCCTTTTATCGATCTTTCTCTTTGTATCCGTCTTTATATACGTTTACCATCATCATTTCATATACATATTTTTATCCATTGTATATATTTTTATCCAATGTTAAGTATCCATAGCACAAGCTTTGGTTAATTTGGGGTAAATGGCGCTGTGTAAACTGTCCCGGTTACTTATTATTATAATTTTGTATCGATTCTTCGATTTTAGAAAGGTAGGGCACAGCGTTCATTCGGTCAAAGAGCAGCCCGACTGGGAAAGTACCTCCACCTTACAGAAGACATTCCTTAATAATAACATTAATAACTTTAATGTTGTGTTTCCGAGTGTGAGTAAGGTCGCCAGAGCTCATTGGGTTGAGGGGAACGGTCAGCAACACTTGTTTGCTAACTCTTAAAGGCCGGCAACACACTCGCGACTCCTCTGGTGTTGCGAGTGTCCATGGGCGGCGGTGATCATTTACCAGCAGGTGACCCATTTGATCGTCTGTCGCCACCTGATGTAAAAAATAGGATTAACGATTCTGAATAACCGGTAACAGTGTACCTTCATAAATAAATAAAAAACATTGTTACGTAGTTCTCGTACATCAAACCTTTATGCTTTCTGACCAACATCTATATAAAAATGAATGTTTGTCTGTATGTCCTTTAAAGAATCGAAAACTATGCATTTGATCATGTGTTGATCTTCAGCAAAGTATTTTTCATGAGCTCACTATGGTCTTTGAGTACGGCTGGTACGGCTAATTTTCGACAGATGGCGTTACCGTCATTCCAATTTTTTTTTTTGTTAGTGGCGTAGCAACCGCGCAGCGTACAGCTATTTGCGTAATAAAATACAAGCCACCCGTTGTCTGATTGAAATCTATTAAAAGATAATACACAAACAATGATAGCTCTATCATTGTTTGGGTATTATCTTTTAATATTGTTTATATAAAAATAAGTCGGGTTTTCCTTCCTGACGCTATAACTCCAGAACGCACGAACCGATTTCCACGGTTTCGTTGGAAAGGTCTCGGGCTCCGTGAGGTTTATAGCAAAGAAAATTCAGGAAAAAATTCAATAGAAAAGCGGTAAAATCTTTAATTTATAAAATTTAACGCGGGTGAAACCGCGGGTCACAGCTAGTTCTTTATAATAATGAATGCATGTGTGGCGAAGCGGTTAAAGCAGTGGTCTTACCAATATGTGTCTCAGGTCCGATTCCCGGACAACTATTTGTATACACTATAAGTAGTTGTCCTGAGTCTGGATGTATTTTGTGTTCGTCAATTAAACACATGAATTAATTCGTCTTATGTGGGCGCTGTATTTAAAATGGAATGTACCAGACAATAATCGATTTTCGGTAACCTTTTACGTAAGGAATAATCAATTGTAATACGTAATACTTACGAATTCCGACGGGTCAGCTATATGACCTGATCACACGCGGAACCATGCTCATAAACTTAATAATTACACCAAATATTTAACGCCCTGTCAGGCCCAACAACGTAATCATATAATGTTTCAATTGATTGTTTTCATGTAAGTTTTATATTATTCTTTGTGTAATCTGCTTTTAGTTAACCCAATGATTTCTTGATGTACAGACGCCAGCACATCAAGCTACCCCTAATCTGTCATATTCCCCCAATTGAAAGTGAACCTTATGCTTATGTGATAAAGTTGAAAATCTATAAAACAAATTTGACAGATTGCGGTAGCTGGACGTGCTGGCGTCTGTACTTCATAATACTTTTCAAAGCTTCCTTTTATTGACGATTTCAAAACAGAGAATACATTTCTTTTTCTTCATTTAAAATATCCTTATGTACCTAATTTGGATAGTTATAAAATTGGAATGGTTGTATACTTAGATAACTGCTTTCCTGACAATTTGTCAATTAGAGCTTTTGTTTAACTGTTTACTAATGTGTTTATTTAATTTTTTTCAGGTACTTAGATTTATTGCTGCGATACCTCCATTTTGAAACTTATTCCGGTGAGTTTACATAAGCATTTTACATAACATGAGGGCATTAAACCTTTCTTATGTACGTAGAAAAGTCATTACGATTATTGGTATACTTCTACATATGTACCTTCAACTGAAAATGTAATTGAGTCTTAACTTTTTTTAACGTAGGCTTTTTTACTTTAGGCGTCCTGTATCTGAATAGAGCATGAGCAGCAGGTGGAGGTGCAGCAGCTTGGCGGAACTTATCACGACAGTAAGCAATCATATCGCTGCATTTGTTTGCAACCTGATATAAAAGCTTTTGCGCACCTGAAATGAAAAACAAATCTGAAAATGAAGTTCTGTGCAATGCGCGATGTGCCCTTGTTGTGCGTGAGAAAATGCCGAGTATACATACCAGGGGCTCTACCGGCTAAGCCACCGAACATCGTTTTCGTGAATGGCGTTCAAAATAAATAAAGGTTAAAAATGACTTAATCTATCGTTAAATTGGCTTCAACGTTGACAATCAATTCCGGACCATTTATAACATCACATGTGGTCATGAAATCCGATTGAACGATTAATTCATTTTTAACCTTTATTTAGACCTTTCAATTGTGATGTAAAACACTATCTTTAAAGTACACTGTACTATGATAATCGCTTTTTAACTGACGAATGAAATATTTTAAGGTGTCATAATAAAGACAACAACAATCTATACTCAATTTTTAGTATTTAAATTAAATTATTTAGTCTGAATTAAATTATTATTATTATAGCATTATTCGCGATGCTAAAAATATATTCATACTCAATCATAAATTTACTCATCCGATGGGTCTCGAAACCTCTACCAATCCGGGGTCGCCGCTTGTCCACGGCGCCATTAAGCTTTGATCGATACAAACCAGTAGAATTCATTTAGTATTCCTCTACTAATATCCTTACGGAGGATGGCCGTGTGTAAATAATGTACCAGGATAGTAACAAAACCGATGGATAGCAGCCAATATCCATCGGTTTTGTTACTATCCTGGGACATTATTTAAACACGGCTATCTGATCCCAAAATAGAAACATGGCTGACTGATATGGTGTTGCATGTAAAAGGTCATAAAATAATGATAAAATCTTCCAAACTTAAAAATTTTAGCTTTTATAACAATATTCGCAATTTGAAGCTTTAATCATTACCCAAAAGGTCTTGAACCAGTACTCTCTGCCAATCTGGGAGTCCCGATTTTTAAGTATAAATCTATAATGATGAGAAGATTTTAATAACATTAGTAGTATTTCGATTTCATTTTTAATTCGATTTAAGAAGTTATTACGCCTAAATAATTTAACGATTCACTACCTAAAACGAATTAAGTTGAAAATAAGTATTAAAACTTTGTATGTTATTAACTTATTGTTTATGATTAGAAACTGTCCATGTTTCATTGATAAGGTTAGTAAACAACACCAAGATGTATGGTGCTTGCTTGTGCTGGATATAACTGCCAACATCGAATTTCCTCAGCCACTCTCTTATTCAATGTAAAATGCGCGTGCGCACAACAGGTTTGGTCTACATTCTGTATTCATCCTATCCGTTGTCTGTGGTAATGATTTGAATATGTTAACTACTCAATAAAGTGCTTCCACCTGCTCAAGGATATTGTAAGTCATTTATAAATCCGCGGAGATAGTTATAATAATAATGTACGAAGCTCCTTAGCAAAAGTATGTAACTGTAACTCTGCTATTGATCAGATACTACTGATCAATATTGACAGGATATATATTTGTGTATAGATATGTGTTTAATGTTCTTCCATGACCGTAATTGTATGTATTTTAAAGTTCCCCGTGACATAGAGATATAACATTACACAACTGCGGGTGCAGTTTAAAAGAAAAAAAATTGTCTCTTACTTTAGACCACACCACTGTAGTAAAACTTCAAACGTAACTTACTATGAGAGAAAGAGAAAAAAGAAAATGTGTACTCGCACCTTTCTTGCCCCTTCAGTAATATATGAAACTTAACTCTCTTTCGTTCGGTCTTCACTAACTTATATTACCCTCTCAACTTCAGTTCGCCTCGCCCGATCACACTTGTCGTAATGTTCTAGTTACGCATTCAGCAGGTTACGTAAAGAAATCAGCTTGCGTAGAGATACGCTTTTGCGTCTGTTACAGACGATTTACGGCGCATTGTCTGAGAGACATTTCTTTGGTGGCTAAACAAACCGATGCGAGAGCGACATAGCCTGTCGCAGGCCTGACAAGAGAAGTTTGCGGTGGTTGGTGCCGAGCCGCTTTCATGTCGCTTCTGTCTCTTATCAGCAAGTACTCCGAACCAGGCTTCATCACAGATCTTACGACCCTCCACTACACTTGCGTAGAGAAGTATTACTTAAAAATAGATATATTCTACCATCTTGTATACGTATTGATTCTCTGTATCAATTAGTGTGGTTAATTAACTATACTAAGTTACTTTTTTAATTTAAGTTACTTCATTGGGATGAAATCATCTGCAGAATGACAATATTACTTTAATTTATACCCCACAGACAGAAAACAATTAGTAACGTATCTATTCTTTTTTTTTTTGTTTTTTTTATTATTCATTATTTTTTTATCTTCTAATTTTCATAAACTTATTTGATTGAGAATATCGAATGGCAAGGAGATGTATAGAATGAAGCACATTATAGAGTACTAGTGATCGCACTTGTTCGAACTTCGACCATTAATGTTTATATTGTCTAAGACTAGACAAATATGAATGGACATTAAGGACAAATAATATTAATCTGTTCTCAGTTTTGACAATCAGTTTGTAAGAGCGTCATAAGCATGGTAGTATGTGGATTGTGGTTTTTTATTAAATGCATTTACTTCTCCTATTATATAAAAGATTTCCTTTCTGCAGTTCTTCTCCATATGAACTTTAACAGTTCCTAATTACATAATCCTCCGTCCACGCAATTTTCATAAAAAGATTTAGCTTCATGGATCTATTAATATTATGATTTATTGACACTTCTCGTAAAATAAAGGTAATAGATTTATTTCCATTTTCTTTTACTAACAATCGGAAATACAATACCTACAATTAGCAACCGAATAACATTGTACTAACAACGCTATAAAACAAATATGTAGTACAAAGAGAAACACGGCTCGGGCTACCTTCGTCAGCGATCAGATACGCCGTTATAGCTCAGAAGTGCGAACGCGGTGCTTTTGATTTAACGCAGTTCTGTACCCGTGAATAATGGCACTAACCTTAGTACTTTAGGAATTGACAAGCCTTCTAAGGTGTGGTAAGTTAGGCTGGCTGAATGTGATGCCTTTGCCCAACTACTGGTTAACGTCAACGTTTGGTAGGAATAAGGAAACAATAGTTTTGGCAGTTATAACTATAGCTCCTAAGAAATAATAATACGCATTTAAACCTCCTGGTACCCCCTGGAACTACATACTTTACAATTTCTAGATGATTGTTATAATTTTTTAGGAGTTTCTATTTTCTTTATTAAGACAACGCCCGCATACGGGGTACTTTACAAACATATAATAGACGGACACATATTACATCCAGACACAAATTACAACAACTATTTATGGGTTACACAAATATTTGTCTGGCGCGTGACTCGAACCCGCGTCACGAAGTGGCGAGGCGACTGTATAAGCCGCAGCGCCACACGCAAAACGTCGAAGTTATAATATTGCTTGTTAAGAGTGACTTGGCAAAATTAAGGTTTCTTGCCATTTGTGATGCAGAAGAAAGAAGAAGAAATACATTTATTCGACAATAGACATACAAGAAATTTACAAACAGAACTAACTAAATAGATATAATAATCAAACAATAACATAGTTTAACACTACGCAATAGGTCCTGTATGTCCTGCCGAAAGATGTCTCATCATTTGCTGGGTTACACCCAGCGCTGATCTTCCGTTGGTACCCGTGACGATCATGGTATGTTAGTGCAAATTAGTGCGTGGGGGAGTTAATATAAATAAATTAATTAAAGTTATAATAGATAAATATATAAGGTAGGTACTTAAATTATATTACATTATTAGGGTCTCATTCATGCCACTCATTTTATGATGCAACGAAATGTTCCAGGAACTCTTGCAATATGGCAGTGCGCTTATGTTTCCGCTGCTATTTCTACACAGGAGGCTGTCTGTGACCCCAAGCTTAAAGAGGTACGATACTCACACTAAACATAGTGTGAGTATCGGGTAATTATGCCTATCACCTATGTATAGATCCTTTTTATATATAGTAGATTGCGCGATAGGCTATTTTTTTTTTGTATATAATAAAGAAAGAAAGAATTAACAAGACAAGACATTGCACAAAGGTACTACTTATTTCTAAAGAAATCTCTTCCAGTAGACCTGCAAGAGGAGATTTTGGAAGAGAGATAGATATGAGTGTGTAGGATGATATACATACATACATAAAAAAACATATAATTATCTCATTTTGTTCAGAGACGGTAAAATTTGTATATATATTTATTGGTCCATCCACTTTTTCGCATGCCGCTGCATGGTTTTCTCACGCAGTCATATTTTCAGTTGAAAGATATGTGTAATATTGATTCTGTTCGCACGGTCGTTGTATCCGAGCCTCGCCTTAAGTTCTAGTTCACGAGAAATCTCCGTGTCTACTTATAGAATCCACTATAGGAGTCGTATAGTTATTATGAAATGTTTCTATTGCTAAGTTGACGGTCACCGTAGACTAGTTGGTAGTGCTCCTGCCTACGAAGCTGGTGGTCTTGGGTTCCAATCCCGGTAGGTGCAAATATTTGTGTGATGAGCACGAATATTCGTTTCTGTGTCATGGATGTTTTCTATGTATATAAGTATTTATCTATCTATATAAGTATGTTTATCATCGCCCGGCACCCATAGTACAAGCTTTGCTTAGTTTGGGGCTAGGATGATCTGTGTGACATTGTCCCGAGATATTATTATTATTATTAGGTGATACCCAGGAATCACGTATGCACCACACGTGATTGAGTAGCACTGAGCGGTAGAAACATTTAATTGAGTTAGAGCATAGCGCTTTTTGACTTTTTGAGCAACTAAGTCTAGAGTAGCACCTTCACCATGCAGAATACAAGTACACTACGCATAATAGAAAGTGTATGTAACATCGCCAGAGCTCATCGGGGTGGACTAAAGATCCGCAACGGATTAGTGATGCCATATTTTTTTTTTTTGATAAGGTAGGAGGAATGCCTACGCATGCCACCCGCAAAAAGTGTCTGCGGGTGGGTATGTCGGACTCGCACCGACTAAACCTAACCTGCCGTGGACTTCTCTTGGCGCCTGATAGGGGGAGCCCCGGGAACGCGGGTATGCTGCTCCGGTGCTCCCAGATGGTCGGGACACGTACCCTGGGAGGGCTATGGATTGCCCTCCCCTATTGCCGACTCCTGCCAGACCGGCACAGCGACTGCGCCACAAACAGATCGCTGTCTTCCCGGAGCTGCTTTCACGTGGTGGCAGTAGAGGACACTTCTCATACTGCCACCGCAGCCCCGAGGAGAGTTGGGCTACCGGCTGCCGCCGCCACCCAGACGACGCCTCCTCATTGCAAATCGGGGGGACAGTTGTTACGGTAGAAGTATGCCCTTAAACGACACCTGTCTGCATATGACATTTCATATGTAGGCTAGGAAATGTTGCACATCCACGTCACGCAGAACTATCCATCAAGCTACTGCACAATACGAGACTGCACGGTTAGTTAGACTAGACACTGATCGTCAATACAAAAATAACAAACGAAAGTCAGTATATACATAACTATACGAACTCTTACAGTCAGTTGCACTGCGTGTCACGTGATAGAGTGCTTAAAACTAAATTTAGGTTTGCGAGCCATATCCGCTCCTGCAACAAATGCTAATTTCAGGGTTCGCCATCGACGGAAACCTCGCGGAGAATAGCATTGCAAACTATCTTATCCTTCCTTATTATCAAGTGCGTTCGTATGCTCTTTGCTCACTCAGTACAATAAAAAAACCGGCCAAGTGCGAGTCGGACTCTCGCACGACGGGTTCCGTACCATAATGTATAAAATATGTACCATAATGTATAAAAACGAGCAAAAATTCAAAAAAACGAGCAAATATGGGAGCCCCCTTAAATATTTATTTTATTTTGTCTTTTAGTATTTGTTTTTCTAGCGGCAACAGAAATACATCATCTGTGAAAATTCCAATTGTCTAACTATCACGGTTCATGAGATACAGCCTGGTGACAGACGGACAGGCAGACAGCGAAATCTTAGTAATAGGATCCCGTTTTACCCTTTTGGTATGAAACCCTAAAAATTGCACTGCAGCAATGAAACCAATTAAAACTTCAAACCCAGTCAGGGTTTGCCGTTTTAAACCCAATTATCACCTGCAAGTTGATCGTCATTTAGTTTTTATATGGATTGATTGATATTGTAAGCAAGTAATTGATGATTTATTTTGTTAAACTGTACTGTAGCCGCGGTAGACCAATTAAGTGAGTTTATGACTTTGTTAA
Source organism: Pseudoips prasinana (assembly GCA_951640165.1). NCBI lineage: Eukaryota > Metazoa > Arthropoda > Insecta > Lepidoptera > Nolidae > Pseudoips > Pseudoips prasinana. The sequence goes on from OX621240.1 coordinate 7,401,199, forward strand.
ATAGTCGTAACATTAAAGTGCTAACATTATTTCTAAAGGGAAAAATATTACCCATTATTGATATTTATATGTATATGTTTATTGAGTAATTAAAAGTCTATAAAAAATAAAATAAAATAAAAAAGGTTTTTACTCACGTAGACTTCAAAAAAGCGCTTGTAAATAGTCAGAACATGTTTGTAGTATTATAGTTGTATACATTATTATTTCTAGTAACATAGATATTAGGTACACATGTATTGATAGTATTAAAACATTAATAAAATTTATTTTATAACAGCAATGATATTTAGCTAGCTCGAATCAAGTTATTGTCAAGAGATTATGTTTAAGTTTAATTATCTAGTTTAAGTCTAATTATCTAGTTTAAGTCTAATATTTGTAATACATCTATATAAATGAAATTTCCTTAAAAGGTAAAATAACGGCTAAGCACCTGTGAAATAGTGCACTAGGTTTTTGATTCGTTGTGACTTTAATATTTTATTACTTTTCATTAAATGTGCTGAACCTAGATATATACGTATATAGTTCTTTTAACTATATACGTATATATATCATAATATTAATACGTGATGAAAAATACTTGAGACTCGTCTAGGAACACCCGGATGGAACGAAGTTATTTCTTATTATTAATTATGTACAAAAAACCTGTATACACTCACAAAAATAAACGTCGCGACACCACACTGTTCAATGCGAAATAGAAATGAAAATATCTGGCTTGCTTTATATAAGAGAGAGAGAGAGAGACAGACAGAGAAACATGCGCACGCCGCACAACTGCAAAAAGTGTCGTGACAACTTTTCGTAAGAATTTTTTCCGTCTAGCCCCCTTTCACAAGGCGCGATAAGGAACTTCGTTCCAAAAATTGTACCCCTTTTTACGAAAAGTAATAATAATAATAAAACTTTATTTCAGACTATAGTCCATAATTATGTTAGTATTATGGTGTTAGTAACAATGGCGCTTATGTAAATATGTTAGTCTTGTTAGTTTTCACACGATAATTACTAACTAAGTCATTACTATTTTGCCAATGTTAAGTTAGACCTAATATTCTTCTTCTTCTTTTTATCTTTATGGGCAGTGGTTACCCTGGTGTCAGATTTGTCAAAGCCGCCCAGAGGCCTCTGACATGGCCTGATGACTGTTTGATGACACCGAGACCGACAGTTTCACGTGCCATCTGAAGCACGAACAAAATATATAATAATAATATCCTGAGACATTATTTAGACACGGCCATCTGATCCCTAACTAAGCAACAGAGCTTGTACTATGGAAACCAGATAACTGATATATTACATATACTACTTTTGTTTTGTAAATTTACACTTATATAAATAATTACACAATATTAGACTCAGGTCAAACAAACATGCACACAAATATCTGTCCTGGGTGGTAATCGAACTCACGACCTCAGGCGTGAAAAGCAAGCGTTTTCCAACCACGCCAATAGGCCCGTCACATGTGTTTTGATATTTATTTTATACTCTGTGTTCGTGACAAATAAAGATATTCTATTTCTCTGGAAAACAGGCGTGAGCATTTGTAAGTATATTATTAATAAAATAGTTGGAATATAGCACGTCTTAATTTACTGGTTTGCCATCCAAATCGCAAAACCGCAGTCGCAAATCTACACGCGGCCTTCCAATGTGCAATGAGAGACAAATGTTCGAGATAACGATATGATATCGGCGAGCGATTTAAGGCACAATGAGGGCTCTAAAATTTACGTGTACCCACAACGGGACGTGTAGACATAACTGGGGAATTTTGTCGCGAAACTCTCGTATTTTGTAGACAAAATATTAGTTTCGGAATACGTTGGTGTGGATTTGTGGATATCGCGTTCGATGTGATTTATTACGAGCACACTTGCTGTACGGATTTCCTTAAAAGCGAAGTGTTATCATGTTTCTGGTTATTGCTGTTATTATTTATGGGTGGTAAATATCGATAAATTAATTAATTATTTGCTCTTCTATCTTGAGGGGCCCGTTAGCATGGTTGTTAAATACTTGCTTTGCATACCTCAAGACGTCTGTTCAATTACCACACAGGACAGATATTTGTGTGCATGAATATGTCATGCACACAATCCTTTATAAATCTTCATGCCTCAGGGGTCCATGGTTTCAACTCTAAACTGAAGAAAAACCTAACCATCACCATGCCCTCTGTTTATTCAATTAGTTTTAAAGCTGTTATTTTTACTTAGTTCAAACTGCGATTTGCCACTTTTTGGAATCTGAATCGCAAGGATTATAAAACCCCAGTCAGTCTAAAGTTTCCACTTTAAATGACTAAATCCAGTAAACAGCAAGATTGAATCGCAGCAACATACGCAATAAATCTCTTACCGCATTTTAGCCGCCATTAAGGCGTAGATTGGCACCAATGATTGCCAATCAATCGGCAACAGCAGGCGGTAAATTAGTACCGTCAGTAAAAAGGTTACACCTTATTGCATTTTTAGATGTGGTAACACCGGTAACTAGTGCTGCGCTTTTTGTAAGGGCTGGTAGAAACGAATGGTTGTCATCGATATGATGCCATCGATACAATGTTTCGAATACTTTAGTTAATTATTGCTGTTTTTATATTGAACCTATGAACGCGTCTTTCTTTTACTGTATGTATAAGTTAATCATAGTAGTGGGGACAAAAACGTGTAGGGTTTAGTCTATATAGTCCCTAAATTTTAAGGTGTAAAAAATAAGCTACGCAGGAAATATTCCAGTTTTTAAGATGGAGCTTTTATTTTTATGTCAGAGGTCGACAAACGAGCAAGTGGGTCACCGCCGCCCATGGACTCTCGCAACACCAGAGGAGTCGCGGGTGCGTTGCCGGCCTTTAAGAGTCAGCAAACAAGTGTTGCTGACCCTTCCCCCCACCCCGATGAGCTCTGGCGACCTTACTCACACTCAGAAACACAACATTAAATTATTAAGTTATTATTATAATTGAACTGTCGTTATTAAGGTTGTTGTAATATGCCTATATAATTAATATTATTATAATTGAATGTTATTAAATATATTTAAAATCATATTCATTGTAATAATTAATTTGGATTATAATAATAATAAAAAATAAATAATTTGATAATGTAAAATATGAAATTGAATTGCTGATATTTAATGATATGTATTTAGTAATAATTGTAATTAGTAAAAATTGTAAATGTATTTAGTAATAATTGTAATTGTAATACGCAAGATATTTGCACGCCATGGAAAATGGCAGACATGTCATGAGTCACTTTTATTTTAAGATCTTGCATGCATTTATTTTTTAAATTCTGTATGCATACACATGTTTAAGCAAATAAAATTTCTTATTCTTATTCTTATTCTATTAAGGAATGTCTTCTGTAAGGTGGAGGTACTTCCCAAGTCGGGCTGCTCCTCGAGCGAAAGAACGCTGTGCCCTACCTCTATACCTACCTTTATGTCTATTATAATAAATCCTTTAGTGTCGAGTGACCATGACTCTTTTGGTTAGTAATACATAATAACAAAAACACTGATCGTGATTTAAGTACAGACGCCAGCACATCAAGCTACCCCAATCTGTCAAATTTCCCCAATTGAAAGTGAACCTTATGCTTTTGTGATAAAGTTGAAAATCTATAAAATAAATTTGACAGATTGGGGTAGCTGGATGTGCTGGCGTCTGTACATAAATGCAGTCCAGCCTGCCTGCAATTATGGCCAGTATACTGATTTAGCTTGCGCACCAAGGATACCTTTTGCGCATGGTAGTCAAAAAACAGTCTACTCGCGCTTCAGTGATCATCCCTAATGCGCTAATAAGAGAGACGCCTCGCTAATTCGTGTATCGGTTTCGATTCCCGCGCAGGAAAACTATTATCACCCATAAATGGTTGTCCTGAGTCTGGATGCTCTTTGGGTCCGTCAATTATACATATGTTTGTGAACCCCGTGACACTACTGCGGGAGATGTCTTTAAAATTAATTTAAAAAAGCTATGTTTGTCTATTGGTGACACCGTAGATCACAAAAGATTGAACCGAGGTAAAAGCTAAACTAAAATGGTTTGTTTAAAACGGAAAATAATATTCGCATAAAAATAATATTCGCACACATTACTTATATTCGCATCGTACTTGTGAGATGCGGCACGGCCACCTGTTTCCGTGAGTTCCGAGTTAAATGACGTAGGATAGAATCAGATAGGTAATATACACCTGTACGTGTATAAAACTAATCATGTATGTGCAGACAGATCTAAACTGATTAACTAATTATATATGCGCATGCAACTACCACGTTACCTCGATTATAATTATATTTTTAATAACTATTTAATTATTTATTTGTAAAAATTTGTAACGACTCTGTACAATCTTAGCTCACTACTCTGTACACATTATTTAATTTATAGTTATAGATGTTTTTAAGTAGTCCAGACTTCCTAAAAACCTACCTTAAACCCTAGTACCTGCACTAATGTGGCTAATATGAGCACATAAAATATGTATGTACGTCTATAGCTATAATATTTTCGTATTGATGCCATCTTATCCACCACTATTTGTGTTGCTTAGTAACATTATGATTAATTGTTTTTTTTTTCTATTCAATTCAATTTATTTATTTATGGTAAATAGAGTTCACGTTTTAAATTAGGTAAATTACATAATATGGTCCTTGTAATATATTTAGCCTGTTTTAGGCATGTGAATACAGTTTTATTATCTACTAGCTGACCCGACAGACCTTGTCCTGTCTTAACGATGACTATTAACGCACGCTATCTGTCAATACTATGTCAAATAAAAAAAAGTTACATTAAAAAGGTTATATTGTCCAAAGCGCGAAGTTAGATTAGAAATAATATTTGGTTGTGAAGTAGGTATTCTTAAATTTTCTTATTTTCCGCGCAATTTTAAATTCTTTTTTTTTACATAAGAACCTTCTCCTGACAATAACAAACACAATAAAAAAAAAATAGTGAAATCGGTCCAGCCGTTCACGCGTGATGTCGTGACAACGGAAAACGGGTTTCATTTTTATATATATAGATAAATAAAATAAAATAATATTTTTAATGTCATAGAATTATAATATATATAGTCCTCCTTATCGATTTCGATAACGGCGACCCTTCGAAATCACCTTCTTTGGTGTGCCCTTAGATGGCTAGCTAGACCGAACTTAGTTTTAAATACTCGGTCACAACTAGGACAATAAAGTTGGCCTGCCATGTTGTATGTATACATATAGGTGGGCTAAGGCTTCTCTCTGCGTACTCGGCGTTTCTCAGTTAACGATTTGTGGCGCTTTTCTTCAAAACAACTTATGCGTTTGTGAATAGTAGAGCGCCAAGACGACCTGTGTAAAGCGAGCCTCTCCCAACTTGTAGGTTCAATAGCGCAAGCGTTCAGATGCCTTTGAGTACATCCTTATAGCGGAGATGTTGACCACCTTGTTTCCGCTTACCTTCTGCCGCTTACAAATATTATGTCAACTCAGAGCGTATATTTTGGCATTATAGGGTTGCGTAACCAAAAGATAAAAACGGTACCTTATTACTAAGACTCCGCTGTCCGTCTGTCTGCCACCAGGCCGTAATCCATGAACTCTAACTCTGTCACCAAGCACTATACAACAATATATATATTTTTAATTTATTCGTTTCATGTTTCGGTAGATTGTTGTGTTTCTTGTAATATAATAGAACTTTATTAGATCACAGTCGTACTGGACATCAAAATTCAACTGTTCGATTAACTGCCGACCGGGCGAAGCCGCAGAAACGCTACATCCCTGAACGATTGGATGAATTAACCACTGTTCATCTATCACGATGCCATATAGTTTAAATAGTCGATGAAACCTGTGATTAGTATAGACATTTCAATCTCATTAATAGCCATAGCCATGACGGTCACCATGGCCTAGTTGGTAGAGCTCCTGCCTACGAAGCTGGTGGTCCTGGGTTCGAATCCCGGTAAGTGCAAATATTTGTGTGATGAGCACGAATATTTGTTTCTAAGTCATGGATGTTTTCTATGTATATATGTATTTATCTATCTATATAAGTACGTATATCGTCGCCTGGTACCCATAGTACAAGCTTTGCTTAGTTTGGGGCTAGGATGATCTGTGTGACATTGTCCCCAGATATTATTATTTTTTATTATTATTTTTTTTTTAAGTTGAAAGGATTAGACATTTAATTCGACAAAACCAGTTCATTACCAACATCATACAAGGAAAAAATGAGGCAAGGAGAAAGAGAGGCAGACCGAGACGTAAATATATTGACCAGGTGAAGGAAGTTGTAAAAATGGAAGCTCGCAAAGAAGTCAAGCAAAAGGCTTAAGATAGAGAAGGCAGGAAACTGCTACACCGACAAGTTCACCTCACTTAAGTTAAGAGAGAAGTTTCCGCTAAGGGCGGTGCTACCCAATGTCCTGAGAACGTTTTAGAACGTGCTATAGTGAATGTACTGGAAACTGCAAGTATTATCGAGGAAAAACTACATGAACTCGTGGTACCTATGCTGGTCCCTTTATTACGAGAGTTCGAGATCGAATGTCGAAAACACACTGATCTGTAATAAATAAATCAGTAGTTAACCCTTTAACATACGGTGGACTATATGAACCCCATCAATTTCAAGCTTATCTCTTTGGAATAAGGCCCAGGTTTTCCTATATTATTTTTCATTATTTTTATAATGAAAAATAATATAGGAAAACCCGATAAGGGTTTATTCGAGGAACCGGTCAGAGATGTAACGATAATCTGTATGAATATTCGTAACAATGGACGAAGAAATTATGACCCTTCGCTCTTTGCGGAAGCCCAAGAGGCAGGTGCCATTTTAAGACTGCCTAAGTTATCTGTTGGTAATAACGTCACCTCAGAGCCACAACATTTACATCATAGACGAACACTGAGACAGAAATGCCAACAAATAGCCCATACATAATAGACCACCATTGAAATGTAAACCAAGTTTGACTACGCTACGCAAACAACGCTTTAATTTACGGCAATAAGTCTAGTTTAGGGTTGCGATGTTTTAATAAATATAGTTTATGTAGTTTATCTGATGATCTATACTTTAAGCACCTATATAGGTACAGTCTTTATTGCACACGAATTATAGAGAAGATATAGGAGACATTGAATGTGAATTATACAAAAGCCGGTCTTATCGTAGTCAGCGATCTCTTCCAGACAACCTTCGAATGGACAAGAAACAGAAACAAAGGCCTTTTTGAGAGGCAAGCTGCCTCGACAGTAAAAGATTTAGTAAAAAAATCAATGGAATATGATGGTAAAGATAAATTTAGGTTTTGTGATGATCTCAATGATCTCGAATCTCGCGATCGTTCTTACCTACATCATGCCACGTACCTATGTATAACTCCTGAACCAATCTGTGCTTCGGAACACGTCATCAATGTGTCCTTCGTTAGGTCCAAGTTCACTATACAACAGTCATTAAGCTATGTCAGAGGCCAAATTTGCCTTTAATGTCTTTGACAATAGAATTTTATTGGTCGAATTTCAAACAAGTGCGTTCTCTAGTTAATATTATTTCGCAAAATGATTACCCGAATAAAAGTAAGATCATAAGAAATGTATGACATTTCAATTTCTATGAAACTAAAAATACTACCTAGAGGACCACATATAATCAATAGAAAGAAAATTGATTGATTATATGAAAAATATAATAATAACTTTTGTAATAACAGAAAAACAAAAAAATTAAATATAAAAAAGGATAAATACATAGACTAATACACAAAAAGTATCTATGGCTTGGACATGTAAACTTAATTATAATTGCCAAATTGTTACATAATACAACGTGTCAGTTGTTTGACGAAAGTCGCGATTTCGTAACAGTCCTCTTAATACACGCGCAGCGAAGACATCGTTTAACTTACGTTCATAAAATAATTATATCTACTCTCTAGATCAAACGGCCCTTAATTTTCGAGGCAACCCTATGCTACACCAGGTTCAATTGTAGCTATTCATGTCTGATTATGGTGTGAAAAGCGAGGATTATGCGGCGGTGTTGCCGTATTATATCTACAGCGATCAAAATTTATAGAAGAATGTATATGAATAAACAGTTAAACGTACCCAATCTACTCTCACCGGTCAATAAGTCATAGCTGAGCTGCGCCAATTACATTTTTATTTACCACTGGCTGCGCCCCGCGGTTTTACCCGCGTTAAACTTTATAAATTGTAGCCTATGTGTTATTAGGATATATAAACTACATTACTACAAAGTTTCATCAAAATCCATCAGGTAGTTTTTGCGTGAAAGAGTAACAGACATAATCACACACAAACTTTCGTCTTTATAATATTAGTGTGATTTAAGAGGCATTTACTGTTTCACCAGATAATAGAAGCGAGAGGCTCACATCGTAAAGTAATAATGACTACAAACTAAGTATCCTCGCTGAGGGCACCCCTTTTGGGGCTTGTACCTCGATCCCGGGTGGATACTGACGTGGAGATACATAAGAGGGTCGGTTATTTTAAGCAGGGAACGGACAACCCCACTTATGAGTTAAGCCGTTGAAAGGGTAACCTGTTCATTGGGTAACTCGTATTGCAGTGTTACCTTTTGATCGAGTTAGAGTCTCGAAACTCAGTGAAAGGGTTAACACCGAAATGACGAGTAGGGGTTAACCCTTTCAATGACTTAAGCCTTTGAAAAGCTTACCTTCTCGAAAAGGTTTTATTCGTGTTACCCTGAATTACCTAATCAACTTAGCAGCGTGTAGATAGGAGTAGGTTTACGGGACGTTTTGTGCCAGTGTCGCTCAATGTTAATAAGCGAAGACGTAGGCTTTTTGTCCAATTAAAAGCGTAGAGGGCATTTCGATTCCAATATTAACAAAGGGAGAGTTACTCGCAGGCACAGAGCAAACTATTTTTACAAGGATTTTTAAGTCTTGACTTACTATAATAATAATAATATCCTGCGACATTATTTAAAAAAATAAATTAAAGAAACATACGGCCATCTGATTCCAAACTAAGCAGAGCTTGTACTATGGAAATCAGATAACTAATGTACTACATATACTACTTTTATTTTGTTAATACATACTTCTATAAATAATTATACCCAGACTCAGGAAAAACAGACCTGTTCATGCACACAAATATCTGTACTGGGTAGGAATCGACCACGACCTCCGGCGTAAAAAGCAAATATTTGCCAACCACGCCAACAGAATCGTTCAAGACGTTCTGAGGATTTTTAGGGATGCTGTGTGAAACTCTACCACAACTCTACTTTAATATCCTTGCTTTAGAAGATGCGTTGGGACCGGTTGCTGTCGTTAAACCATTTTAAATTCCTACTGCGAGTAACGAGGACATTTATTCTAAAAATATAATAACTAATCTTGGTATGAAAATAATTACGCAATAAAATTACTCACGATTTAATATTTATCTTAACTATTATGGCGCAGCGGCTAAGACAGTCGCCTCGCCGCTTCGTGTCGCGGTTTCGAGTCCCACGCCGGACAACTATTTGTGTGACCCATAAATAGTTGTTCTGAGTCTGGATGTAATTTGTGTCCGTCTATTATATGTTTGTGGGGTACTTTACAAACATATAATAGACGGACACGGATTCGAAACCGCGACACGAAGCGGCGAGGTGACTGTCTTAGCCGCTTAGACGTCTATGACTTATTTATTATCTATGACTTACCTATTTATTAAAAACAAACAAAAAAACACATACAAAAATTCAAACAGAGATTAGATTCCCAAAAAAGTCTAGTCTAGTGTATACTTGACTGATTTATAAAAACCTAGAGATTGCACTTGTTCGAAATTTTGCCATTAAGGTTCTATTTTCAAAGGATGTCTAATGTCTATAGCCTTTAAAGACAAATAATATTAATCTGTTATCAATTTTGACACTCAGTTTGTCATAGTCTGTTATAATATTTATTTATTAAAATAATTTACTTCTGATCCCTATTGCATAAAAATATAAGCGTTCTGCACTCCTTCTCCATATAAAGTTTAAAATTTTAACCTTTATACCTATTGTAATTTTCGTCGAGATCTCATTATTTTGCGAACACTGGAAATCTCTCAGGTGATATGATGAGCTATCAAACATTGGCCTACAAAAGTCATTATTGGGCCTTAAATATTAAATTATACTTCTATCTATATATCCATGCAAATCCGGGGCAGGCCGCTAGTTATTTCATAATATTACATCGTTTTTCTAAATAGTCATTTCCTAATTACACCGAGTCAAAGATGATGTAAAGGAAATGTTGAAATCTTTACATATAATAAAATCATAAGAAAGTCAAAACTGTACTCTACAATCTGTACTACAATCGACATCAAAGCCAAAAATATAGTTTTTAGAATTTTTGTCTGTGTGTCTGTTTGTCTGTATGTAAGTATGTCCGGGCTAAACTCGAAAAGTACTGCATGGATTTACTTCAAATTTTGCATGAATATTACTAAGAGGTCGGGTCAACATATAGGCTACATATTATCACGCTATCAACTACGGGGGAGGAGCTGTGATAATTTATAAAATTTAACGCGGGTAAAACCGCGGGGCACTGCTATTACATTCATAAACTTGACTATCACTTTGACTTTTCTAATTACAAGAACTGTCAGGGCACCATTAAATAATTAAATTATAACTTGTCGCAAAATTAACCTTGGCTAGACCGCTTTATTCTATAAGCTTCGTAATAGTAATATCAAGTGCTTATGATGTATATTATTTCAAGAAGTCAATTTTCTTATTCATACATTCTTATAGTACGGGTTAGGTCGGTCTGGAGCAGTCTGAGCTAGTTTAAAAGTGTTCAATTATTCAGTAAAATGGTTGCAGCCTCCGGTTTTTCTAGTCGGCATCAGATAAGTAGATTATTCGATTCTTTCGCATATAAACATTAAATTTATAGATTATATCCGTACTAACCATATCTAATATGGCAACTGGCATGTTGGTCTACTGGTTAGTGACCCCGATTGTTAAGCTAAGAGGTCGTGGGTTCGATCCCCGCCAGGAAAAATCTTTCTGTGATGAACAAGATTGTTTCTTCTCTGTCTAGGTGTAATATTTGACTGCACGTGCGGTGCAGCGGCTTAGACAGTCGCCTTGTCGCTTCGTGCCGGGGGTTCGAGTCCCGCGCCGGACAACTATTTGTATGACCCATAAATAGTTGTTCTGTGTGTCCGTCTATTATACGTTTGTAAATTTCCCCTCGCCACAGGGGTTTAATTACCATAATGCGGGCGTTGTCTTTAAAAATATCTATAAAATGTAATGCACATAAATATCTGTCCTAGGTGGGAATCAAAACCGTCGTGGGTTCGTGGGTGCGGCGTGAAAAGCAAGTATTTACCAACCACGTCAACCAGCCCGTCTAATTATCTACTACTAGCTGCGCCTCGTGGTTTTACCCGCGTTAAACTAGCTAATGTGTTAATCCAGGGTGTCAGCTAACTCCATACCAAATTTTATTAAAATAGCTACAGCCGTTTAGACGTGAAGGAGTAAGAAACATACACACTCACAAACTTACGGCTTTATAATATTAGTGTTGAGTTATCACACTAATATTATAAAGCGAAAGTTAATAAGGAACCATAGAAGTTGCATTAATGTACTCTTATACCATTTTAAGTCTTCACAAAGGTACTTTCCTAATACAAAAAGTATCTACATCGATATAAATATCTGATAAGCAAGCGTTACCTTACCAATAAAACCATTAAAAGGCCTATCCACCATCATATATCAGTTCAAATTGAATCCTAAGTACATAGAAATACGTAACAATTTTGTACAAATATTGTTATAGTAGATAGGCTATTATTCTGTAGTGAAGCAATGTTAAGCTGATGATAGTACATCTATAATAATGTTAGCCAGTTTAATTGACAAAAACTTAAACGTAACACTAGTTTATAGCCCGTTTAAGTATAGCTTAAGTCTATACGAACGTTGCATTATTAATTCTTAGATTTACTCAGGATTAACGTTTATGACTAGGTGCAGTCGATGACAAGTCAATGGGTATACTAAGACTAAAAAAACCGTTCTTATTCCTTACACAATAAAGACGCTGTCGATGACGAAGCGTTTCCACCGATTAGAGTCGCCTGTTCCTAGATCGATTAATTAAAGGTTTAGGCTTAGTTATTCGATAAAATAAATTAAAATATACAGCTAATAAGATAAAATCTGATTTAATGCCACCATCTATGTGTTAGGATTATCTACAATATGTATAGCACCGATTCTCTTAGATTTACATTTAGAGACAAGGGGTATCTTACCTTAGTTAGCATTTATATTTTAGAATTATGTATTTTTGTAAAAAATAATATGATTTTTTTCAATTTAAAGTCAGCATCTAAACCTAATATTCGTTATAAATATAGATTTAATTTAGAGTTACCATCTATTCGCAACATGATTTACTATAAGAGTACTTACATTACAGCAATACGCGTGTATTATCATCTACCACTTGAAATTAAACAACTTGATGGTAAAATGTTTAAATCTTTGCTGAAACGATGGCTATTGCACAACCTATTTTATGACCTCAAAGAGTTTTTTGCTTATGACCAAGTATCGAAGCAACTGATTTATTGAATTTATCATGATATTTATCTGTTGTCAAGATTATAAAAATTAATTATTTAATATTAAGATAGGTAGAAAAAATATTATATGGGTAACTGTTGATCAATCAAATTGTTATAACGTCTTCTGTACACAGTTTCTGGCAATAAAATGATCTATGTCTATGTCTTAGATATATACTAGCCGCGTGGATTCGGCCCAGAAAGAAAAACAGGGCGACTAAGGGATACCCCAGGTAGGCGGGCAGCAGCGCCACCTGTGTATTGGCTACCACCTTACTGCGGTCGCCAACTCACAAGCCAAGCGCAAAAACCTCCAAGTGGCAACTTTATGAAAGCTTTTGGGAGGTAGTCCACGAAGGTCACCCATCTGAATGGCACCTGCGCGAATGGCACCTAGCCTAGTCCACGAAAGGCACCTATCAATGCTTTTGGCACGTGCTCTTCGTGGATTCAATTTATTTTTTGCATTCTTGTCCACGAAAGGCACCTACGTTAATCGTTACAGTAACCTAGGTTATTAAATGAAAGATATCGATAAAAATCACTAGAACGTTTATTAACACTACTAATATTACGCACTTTAAGAGTAGTATTTTCTTATGTTTAAGCGAAGGTTACACATTGAAATTAATTTACTATCTATCCGTTAATATCCGCTTAAATATAAATAAATACTAACGTCTTAACGTGCGTAATATTAGTAATGTTAATAAATGTTCTAGTGATTTTTATCGATATTTTTCATTTAATAACCTAGGTTACTATAACGGTTAATTCGTGGACAAGAATGCAATAAATAAATTGAATCCACGAAGAGCACCTGCCAAAAATATTGATTGGTGCCTTTCGTGGTAGCCTAGCTAGGTGCCATTCGCGCAGGTGCCATTCAGATGGGTGCCCTTCGTGGACTACCTCGCTTTTGGGGGAGGCCTATATCCAGCAGTGGAATGAAAACATTTAATTAAAAATGAAACAGCAGAAATGTTTGGTATCTATAACCAGTTAGTAAATAATAAGAGAGGCGCTCCTACGCTGAGATCGATATACCGTAGAGGTTAAATTGGGGTGGACTGCGGTGTCAGTGGTCGCGTGTTCAAGCCAAGCGCGCATCTCTGACTTTGACTTTTAAACAAAAACACTTCCCGTATAAGCATAAAGATTAGCTAATGATTTTTTTATGGGAAGTGAAAAAAACTATAACGTATTTGTATTTCGCAAAATAGTTCTGTTAGAATAATATTAATATCTTAGGACATTATTCACACAAGGTCATCTGATCCCAAACTAAGCAGAGCTTGTACTATGGAAACCAAATAACTCATATACTACATAAACTACTTTTCTTTTGTAAATACATACTTATATAGATAATTACACCCAGACTCAGTACAAACAGACATGCTCATGACAAACACACAAATATCTGTACTGGGTGGGAATCGAACCCACGACCTCCGGCGTGAAAAGCAAGCATTTGCCAACCACGGCCACCAGGCCAAGTATAAACAACATCGTTTTGTATTTGACTTAAACAACTTATTCTTATTTAAACTTATTTTACAAAACAGCTAATATTTATTTCCCCCATATTGTCTATGACATGAATAAAACAACCAGCTTCTGAACCATAAAGTTGTCCATAGACTACTTATGATGGCCACGGATAGTGTCCTGGAGTGCCATGAAATATTGTTTCTCTTTGTTCAGATTCTCTGATAACTTTGTACAAAGACAGTACCTAATATGTAACAACTAACATCCAGTTTTCTAGATTATCGGAGATTTATTAATCTGCTTGTTTACTGTCAAGGGGAGTATAGACAATAGAAGACGGTAGAATACTAGTTTATTGAGTAAAATATAGCTGGTATAATAAGGACCATGTACTCTAGCGTTTAGAAAAGTAAATACAATGTCCATAACACTATATTCTAGATTCAAATTTTTAAATGTGCGTTCTTCATTGGCTGGTTCTAATTCTAAGTATGTATATTACAAACCAATGAGGGTTAACCAAAAGGTTCTTATCAATTAACAGTTTTCCATTGATTGATTAGTGCTCGCATCTTGATATGAAGAAATTCGTGTATATTGTTTAGAATATGCACTTTTGGAAATTAACCTTTGCCTGTACCGCGGTAGATTTTACAGGCTCATTTATTTTGATTTTTTCAACATGACGTTTACAGGTTACAGGTTAGCCTAATTTTTTGTAACAAGTGTTTCTATAATGTAGACGAATACTTTAAATGTAAGGGTTAATAATTATTATTTATTTTGTAATATTGATCACTGTTATCATGTAGGTAGTTTTTCTTTTATCTTTAATATTAAGTTTGATGTTTGTATGCCATAATATAAAGATGGTAAATGTGTGATACCATGAAAATTTTGTCATCTATTTGTATGTACACCACATTTATGCAAATAAATATTTTTGTATTTGTATTTTGTATAGGAGTCTTTCACTGCTTCACCGGACAATAGAAGTGAGCGTGGGCTCAAGCCGTCTACCAAATAAAAACTGATTTGGACCTTGACTCTGGGCTGTCACTGATGTGGAGATGCATGAAAGGGTCATACCTTTTTAGGGACGTTTTGTCAGTCTTGTGCGGGGATGACTACTTAAATTCCGCTTAAAATTGTTGTATTAGTTTTTATTAGTTTTAGTTAGTGTTGGTTTTTACTTTTTTTTATTTTAGTATTTGTATTTAATTATATAATTATTGTCATTATGTTAACGAGCGCTAATCACGCCGACAAACTGCTATGCAATTTGGTGGGTTTATATTTTATGTAACATGTTTTTATTCTCAATAAAATTCTATTCTATTGAACCCTAAACAGAACATAGGTATGTTCATTAGGCAATTGTAAAAGTGAACGATCGTTAAATAAATTATTTAAAACTAGCTGCGCCCCACGGTTTCACCCCCGTTAAACTTTATAAATTATAGCCTATGTGTTATTCGGATATATTATCTGTATTACAACAAAATTTCCATACATTCATTCTCACAAACTTTCGCATTTATAATATTACTAGCTGGGCCCCGCGGTTTTGCGCGCGACAAACTTTATAAATTATAGCCTATGTGTTAATCCAGGATGTCAGCTAATTTCATACCACATTTTATTAAAATCGCTCCAGCTGTTTAGACGCGAAGAAGTTACAAACATACACAGTCACACACTCACAAACTTTCGCCTTTATATTATTAGTGTGATACTGAGACGCTACTGCCCGTTCTTTGGGAGATATTCCCTCGGGTCGAGGAAATATCTCTTATACGCCCCCTACGGGATCAAATAAATGGAGTGGCGATATTCTTTGCCGTCAGCGAGACAGAACTCTTTTTAAAAACAAAATAAACAAAAAAATGGTATAAAAATGACCATACCAAATTTTATTAAAATCACTCCAGCCGTTTAGACGTGAAGAAGTAACAAACATACACACTCACAAACTTTTACATTTATAATATTAGTGTGATTAGGATTAGTAGGATGAAGATAGATTCATGTGGCTAGGTGTGTTATTAGCTTCATGAGCGTGATTTATAAACAATTTTACTTGCAGTATATAATTTAATAATAAATATCTTGGCACAACTATCACACGACCATCTGATCCCAAACTAGGTAGATCCTGTACTACGGCAACCAGAAAACTGATGAAAACTAATAAAAAAACTACACCCAGACACATAATCAATATGCTGCTCATCACACAAAGATTCGTCCTGGGGCTCTACCGGCTAAGACGCCGAACATCGATTTCTTAAATGGCGTTCAAATAAATAAAGGTTAAAAATGACTTAATCAATCGTTAAGTCGCCTCAAAGAAGAAATTCCTTAATAATAACATATCTTAATGTTGTATTTCTCAGTGTGTAAGGTCGCCAGAGCTCATCGGGGTGAAGGATAGACAGCAACGCTAATTTGCCGACTCTCTTAAAACCCGGCAACGCACCTACGATTCCTATTAATTGGAAATCATTTACCACCTGGTGAAATACTTGTACTACCTGTTATGTTAAAAAATTTAACCCAGGTATTAATTGTCACTCCTACAATTAAGTAGTAATCAAACTATTCCCGCATTTATTAAATAACTGAAATAACATTAACGAAGTATCCATTCAACTTGGTTATCTGAGCATTAATAAAGTAATAATTAGTGGGCAAAATGGTAATCTGCGTTTAAGCGATCGTAATCTAAGAAGGGCAAATGGGCGTATCTGTTCTAGAATCAGTTTATTTGCATATGCGATGCGCTGAACGTGTTCGATGCGAGAGATTGTTCGGACTTGGTAACTGTAATGAAGTGTGTGTATGTATGTCATAAGGGTAGATATCGGAATTACTGTTTCTTGTTCATTAAGAGTTATGTAGTTACTGTTTTAATAAAATACAACTCGACTCATCTTATCTATCAATGTTGGTCTATATTGGTCTAGTAGTTAGTGACCGGTGACCATGAGTTCGATTCCCATCCGAGACAAATATGTGTGATGAACATATGATTAATTTTTCTTTGTCTGGGTGTAATCTATACATATAATAAAATCGTAGGAAAATCAAAACTGTACATTGAATATTTTTTCAAAAGGATACTTGGGGGTGATCTATAATAGACATCGAAGCGAAAAATATAGTTTTTAGAATTTTTGTCTGTTTATCTGTATGTATGTCCGGGCTAAACTCAAAAAGTTCTGCATGGATTTACTTCAAATTTTGCATAAATATTACTAAGAGGTCGGGTCAACATATAAGCTACATATTATCAGACTATCACCTACGGGGGAGGAGCTGTGATAATTTATAAAAATTAACGCAGGTAAAACCGCGGAGCACAGCTAGTTTACTATAAATATTGGTCTATATTGGTCTAGTAGTTAGTGACCAGTGAGCGTGAGTTCGATTCACATCCGAGACAAATATGTGTGATGAACATATGATAATTTTTTCTTTGTCTGGATGTAATTAATCTATAATCTGTGTGTATTTAGAAATATATAAATAAGTATAGTTGTCAAGTTGCCATAGCTTGTCTGGTTGACAGGCCAGTTTTGGTGGTTAGTAGAAGCTTGCCTTTGACGCCGCAGGACGTGAATTCGATTCCCACCAGGACAAATATTTGTGTGCATGTCTTTTTGTACTGTGTCTGGATGTAATTATCTATATAAGCATGTATGTATAAACATTTTTTTCAATAATTTATTTTTATGTACATTCTTTTCATATTACTTACATTTAAATGCACACTAATCACTCTTTGTGGTCTACTTTATTAAGTAACATGACAATACCTATTCTGATATAATAGTTTCTTCATCACCATCATCCTTGAAACCTTTTAATTCCCTCAATTTCTCTTCAAAGAATTGCTTTCTATGCACTGAAGCTATCCGAGGCTATATATAACGCTTCTTGACCCGACCCGGGATTTGAACTCAGTACCTTATCGTCTGCGGTTGAACACACAACTAGACCAACAAGGACGACGTAGACTTATACTATAACAGAGATAGAGTCCAATTGTCAAGAAAAAAAAACAAAGATCTAATTTATGTATTTATTTTCTTGACAGCCCTACGGAAAAATGCGCGCACGCAACTAACTATGCGATCTTTAAAACTACAAATCTCTCGCGCAGTGATTAATTTGCTTTATGAGCAGCAATAATTCAAGTATTCGGATTTTAACGGATAGTGTTTTGTTTTTAGCTGAAGTCTTATTCGACGTTCAGTGAAGAATGCAAGCAATTTACTACAATTAAATAGATTTATTACTCAAAAACATTTAGTATATTAAACATTAGTTTAATTAAACTAATAGTATTATTATTCAAAAATCGTGTTCACGCCTGGACCTGGATATGATGACCAGTTTATTCGGAGATTAACCAACTACGCAGAACATAATTATATAAAGTATATTATGACTATTGACTACTTATTTACTCTGGGGACAATGTCACACAGATCATCCTAGCCCCAAACTAAGCAAAGCTTGTACTACGGGTACCAGGCGACGATATACATACTTATATAGATAGATAAATACTTATATACATATACATTCTTGCTCATCACACAAATATTTGCACTTACCAGGATTCGAACCCAGGACCACCAGCTTCGTAGGCAGGAGCAATACCAACTAGGCTACGGTGACTCTACATTTTTACTGAACGTGTGGCATAGCGGTTAAGACAGTCGACTCGCCACTTCGTGTCCCATATTCAATTCTCGCGCAGTACAACTATTTGTGTGACCCATAAATATGTAGTCGATATACTATGTTTCCGTCAATTATGTTTTTGTAAAGTAAGTACCCCGCGACATAGATTTTTTTTATAAAAAATATATAATACACATTTATTGACTAATAGGTGATTAGTCACTAAATTAAAAATATATTTTATGTTTTAGACTGTTTAGTTTCCAGCGAAGTGTATTATATATTTTTACTAGCGGCCCGGTACGTGCTTCGCTACGTATAAAGCATAGTAATAAATAAAATAATTATTAAGTTCATTTATTAATAATAATAATAATAATAATAAAATCATTTTATTTTTCTCTCACTACAGGTCTAAGTCTAGTAGGTCTTACAATTAGAGAACCTTAAAATATTTCACCTATGTGAGAGACTGGTGCCTGATGTAGGTTTCCAAACGAAAACCTGTGTTACAGGTCACCAGTGCGCCACCCTCGGTTAAAAATAAATAGGTACAGTTTTAATTTTACCAGACATTGAAGCGTTCAAGGAAAAAATCAAATAATTATAAACATGAAGAACAAGAAAACAAAATAAAGTAAAAATAGAATTATGATGTGAAATTTAAGCAGAAACAAGTGTGAATGTGGTGTGGGGATTGTAAATGAATGGATGATTATGATGTGTGATAAATGCGAGTGTGATGCGATGGGATGGTTCAAGATACATACAATTGACGTATTCGTATTAAGAGAGGATCGATAAGAGATTTTCAGTTACTTCGTAGTCAAGCGTTTTGAGATATATTTTTAAAGTTGTGATACATTTTGATTTTGGTTTTGGGTATATATTAAGTATTTTGTTTAATTTATTATATAAATAATTACCAAGGAAGCGGAAAAATTTTTGGGAGAATGATGTTCGGCATAAAATGTCTGGACACACCTTGGCTCTACGTTGCTGCAGCAGATTTGCGTCAAATTGCAATTCGCAATGTTTTTTAATAATAGTACGTAGAATGAAGGTCTGGCGGACCGTGAGAATGTCCCACTCCCTATAAAGATCGGCAGTCGGGTATCTGAAGGGGAGACCTGCACTAACTTTGAGTATTGCTCGCTGGGCCCTCTCAACTTCAATCATATGAGTTTTGGCAGCTCCTCCCCATGATGTGATGCAATATTCTACTAAGGAATGGCATAAAGCATAGTATACCATCTTAATAACCCTGCGGTCGGCGGAATGTCTAAGTGTTTTAAATATGTATATGAGTTTACGCAATCTGGGTACAAGGATCTGTATGTGTGGTTGAAAGGATAGGTGTTGGTCAATGATTATGCCAAGATATTTAATATTTTCAGTCTTCTCAAGAATTGAGCAAGAACACTTCTCTATGGCATAATCACACGTATGTGCCCTAATAGTAAGAGAAGGTGGTGGCAGCAGGTCGGATCTGATTCCAAAGGCTATGTATTTAGTTTTGGAAACATTGAGCGTTAGGATGTTACTTTGCAACCAGTCACTAACCTGGTTAAAGCCCGTTTGTGCAAACTGAAAAACCTCTTCCCAACTGTCACCGCTGAAAAACAGGGCGGTATCATCAGCAAAGGTTATGATTTTCCCTTGGTGCAGAGGAAGTTGGCAGAGGTCGTTAATATACGCCAAAAAAAGAGTTGGACCCATTATAGTTCCTTGAGGTACGCCATAGTTTACATTCAACTCGTCACTTACAATATTATTGATCCGAACTCTTTGTTTTCTACCAGTCAGGTAATCTTCCATCAACTTCAGAGGTGTACCCCTGATACCTAGTGTACTCAGCTTCTTGATAAGGTGCGGAATAAAGACTGTGTCGAATGCTTTCGCAAGGTCCAGGAACACTGTTATGCACTTTTTTCTGTCATCCAGATTGTAGACGATAGAATTCACCAACTCATGAACCGCGTCATTGGTATTCTTGCCAGTACGAAAGCCAAATTGTGCTGGAGACAGAAGTGCTTGTGACTCTAAGAATTTGGTGAGTCGTTGATTTAACAGGCGCTCCAAGACCTTGGAAAGAGCTGGTAATATAGAGATGGGTCGGTAGTTATTGACGCGGTCTTTTCCGCCGCTCTTATAAATGGGTTTTATGACAGCCGTTTTAAAAGCCATTGGAAAGACTCCTGTTGAAATAGCCAGGTTGCATATATGTTTAATTGGAGGGGTGAGAACCGTCGCATATCTTTTTATCATTTTACAGCTAACCTGATCGATTCCTATAGCACAGTTATCTTTTAGGCCTTTGATAAGGGCAAATATTTCTGCCTCATCCGCAGGAAAAATGGCAAATGAATTAAGTGGAATAGTCGAGGGGAAAACATTGGACTGAGAAGATGACGGTATTTGTTTTGACACAGGAATCTCTTTGGCCAAGTTTGCTCCTACGTTTGCGAAGAACCGATTAACTTGGTTTATATCAGATTGAGGGTTGTTGGACGTCAGAAGAGACGACGAATAGTCTGATTTATTGTTCGATCCGCAAATGTTCTTAATGACGTCCCAAAGCTGTTTTTTATTACCTTTAGCTTTTTCAATTTCCTGTTGTTCATACCTTCTTTTTGCCTTTTTAATCTGTGAGTTACAAAAATTTCGATAGCGTGTGTATGTAGTCTTAATGACTTCATCACTTGGATTCCGTTTTAGTTTTTTATACAAACCGTCACGGTTTCTCATACATCGAAGTAGTCCTACTGTGATCCACGGTTTCATGATTAGCTTCTTTTTGGTTGTTTTAAGCACTTGAGAGTTTTCTTTAATGGCTGTAGCTAAGTATTTCACCAATAGATCAGTGCATATGTTTGCGTCTAAACAGTCAAGGATTGGCTGGAAGTCCATACTTTGTACAACTAAATCTAAATTTACAAAATTAACTTTGCAATATGTTTTATTGAGATAGCTCATTCGTGGTTTTACTCTACAACTCAAACCCACACATTCGTGATCAGTGGTAGATGATTCAATCACAAAACATATAGCTTCCATTTTAGTTTTAAGGATCATATGATCCAAGCATGTTAATCCTTGACGCGTTGGCAAAGTATGGCCAGGAAGCATGCCGTGGCTGGCTAAGATGTTAAGATAATGAAATGAGCGTGGATCAGGACTGTACGGAACTATATCTATGTTGATATCTCCACAAAGAAAGATATTTTTAAAAGTTTTCAAGTTTGAAAGTAGCATATCTATAGAGTCTAAGAACTTAGTAGGGTTATGCTGACTAGGAGGGCGATATATTCCAATGATACAGGTGTCGCGCTCCAATTTTAGAACAAGACAGTTAGCATCCGCGACTGTATGTTCTTCGCAGATTACATTTAAGTTCTGGTTGTAATAGATAACAACTCCTTCATTCTGAGATCTATTTAAAGTTGTGGCTGCATGGTTGTAGTTATAAAGTGTGGGTATGGTTTTTACAGATGGGAGCCAACATTCGGTAAGGACTAAAACGTCCCAGGCTATTTCAGATCTTTGAAGAAAGGTAGAAAAGTTTGACAAATTACGGTTAATGCTACGAATATTTTGGGACAAAATGTTGAGACTATGATTATTATTGAATATTACATTTTTTGCACTCTCTATGTCACATGAGATGGTTCTAGCTACTTGTATTGAGTCCAGATCCAAGTTTATTGTTTCTATATTTTGCATATTATTATTACGAATAGATGAATGTAAAAAAGAAATTGTTAAAATATTTGACGTCACGTCTAAAGATTGACGTGACGTTGAATAAAAAATAAGTAAATAAACTTAGATCTGTGGCAGCAATAGGGTAGCGAACATTAATAGAGGGGGCTCGCACGTATTGTATGTTATGTAATATTTGTGGGAGGTGAGTATTATTTGTGTTTCCTTTGTGTATGTGTGTGTTTATTGGGTGTATGTAAGTAATTCTGCAATAAAAAAATAAAGTAAATATTACTATTACATTGAACTTAAAATTAAAGCAAAAATATATAAAAAATAGTCTTAAATGGTAGAAGAAATTACATAATAACTTTAACTTATATAACAAAACAAAAACTAAAGCAGGGTACCGATGGTTATTTATTCAAACAAAAAAATATTTTAAATTGCTAAAAGATGTTAATTTTACACTTTTTTTTATTTTTCTCTACGTACAAACCTTCCCTGGACTTTCACGAATAATTCAAGACCAAAATTAGCCAAATCGGTAAAGGCGTTGTTAAGTTATAACATTACAACGAAAAGTGGCATTGATTTTTATATATATAGATTAAAAGAAACCCTATGTCGCGGGAACTTCACAAACACATAATTGACGGAAACATATACTATTTTTCCGTCAATTATGTGTTTATATCTATGTATTTGCTAAATGTGGTACCGGTGGTCCCAAACTAGGCCATAGCTGTTATGACTTAATTTCAAGTTTTAAGTATACTAAAACTAGTCCGGACCCTCAGGCTAGTATATGTAACTACATCATAAATCTGTCTTAAAGTGGACACAGCAGAATTACCCTATCACCGCGTCCTTAGAACTAATGGTTGCACACAGAGCACACGCTCGCCGTGTGACCGATACATATCGTTAATGATTGATACTGCCTCCCATTTGCCAAACTAGTTCCAGCTACATTGTATGGGGCCATTAAACAGGCTGAGAGAGGCGTTATAAGTAAACGCATATAGATAATAGTTAGTCGCATAGATGCAATCAAACTGATAAACCAAGCTATGCAATGCCACCAATTGATTTCTATTGACAAAGCTATAGGTAGATAACACCTATATCCTGCGTAAGTTCCAAATCCATGTTTTTAAGAATTGTGATATTTCTTTCTTAGAGGACCCTAGTTGCTCAAATATTATAACATAAAATAAATCAAATGTCAAAAATGGGAAATTATTAGCGTTAAGCTACGAACGATACAGACTAGCAGATCAAATTTAGGATTCCGTTGCTAACACCCCTCCAGAGATTGATATTTTAAAAGCAGAAATAGAAAATACATAGAAAAAAATATTTTGCATTATTCCTTAACCTTTCTCTCTTTATCTGCTTCTGCCTCTCAACAAAGACCTTTATCAATATTTATTACACACAAAAGTAGAAGAAGTGGACACAGCAGAATTACCCTATCACCGCGTCCTTAGAACTAATGGTTGCACACAGAGCACACGCTCGCCGTGTGACCGATACATATCGTTAATGATTGATACTGCCTCCCATTTGCCAAACTAGTTCCAGCTACATTGTATGGGGCCATTAAACAGGCTGGGGGCGGCCGTGAGAGAAACGTTATAAGTAAACGCATATAGATAATAGTTAGTCGCATAGATGCAATCAAACTGATAAACCAAGCTATGCAATGCCCCCAATTGATTTCGATTGACAAAGCTAAGTAGGCAACACCTATCCTGCGTAAGTTTCAAATCCATGTTATTAAGAATCTTTCTTTGTCAGAAGACCCTAGTTGCTCAAATATTATAACATGAAGTAAATCAAATGTCAAAAATGGGAAATTATTAGCTTTAACTACGAACGATACACGCTATCAGCTTTAGGATTCGCTTGCTAACACCCTTCCAGAGGTCGATGTTATAAAAGCAGAAATAAAAAATACATTCTGAAGAAAATTTGCATTATTTCCTGAACCTTTCCAACCTTTTTCATTATTACACACAACAGTAGAGAAAGTGGACACAGCAGAATTACCCTATCACCGCGTCCTTAGAACTAATGGTTGCACACAGAGCACACGCTCGCCGTGTGACCGATACATATCGTTAATGATTGATACTGCCTCCCATTTGCCAAACTAGTTCCAGCTACATTGTATGGGGCCATTAAACAGGCTGGGGGCGGCCGTGAGAGAAACGTTATAAGTAAACGCATATAGATAATAGTTAGTCGCATAGATGCAATCAAACTGATAAACCAAGCTATGCAATGCCACCAATTGATTTCGATTGACAAAGCTAAGCAGACAACACCTATCCTGCGTAAGTTTCAAATCCATGTTATTAAGAATCTTTCTTTGTCAGAAGACCCTAGTTGCTCAAATATTATAACATGAAGTAAATCAAATGTCAAAAATGGGAAATTATTAGCTTTAACTACGAACGATACACGCTATCAGCTTTAGGATTCGCTTGCTAACACCCTTCCAGAGGTCGATGTTATAAAAGCAGAAATAAAAAATACATTCTGAAGAAAATTTGCATTATTTCCTGAACCTTTCCAACCTTTTTCATTATTACACACAACAGTAGAGAAAGTGGACACAGCAGAATTACCCTATCACCGCGTCCTTAGAACTAATGGTTGCACACAGAGCACACGCTCGCCGTGTGACAGATACATATCGTTAATGATTGATACTGCCTCCCATTTGCCAAACTAGTTCCAGCTACATTGTATGGGGCCATTAAACAGGCTGGGGGCGGCCGTGAGAGCGAACTATTTATTATCTATAAGCGTTATAAGTAAACGCAAATAGATAATAGTTAGTCGCATAGATGCAATCAAACTGATAAACCAAGCTATGCAATGCCCCCAATTGATTTCGATTGACAAAGCTAAGTAGGCAACACCTATCCTGCGTAAGTTTCAAATCCATGTTATTAAGAATCTTTCTTTGTCAGAAGACCCTAGTTGCTCAAATATTATAACATGAAGTAAATCAAATGTCAAAAATGGGAAATTATTAGCTTTAACTACGAACTATACACGCTATCAGCTTTAGGATTCGCTTGCTAACACCCTTCCAGAGGTCGATGTTATAAAAGCAGAAATAAAAAATACATTCTGAAGAAAATTTGCATTATTTCCTGAACCTTTCCAACCTTTTTCATTATTACACACAACAGTAGAGAAAGTGGACACAGCAGAATTACCCTATCACCGCGTCCTTAGAACTAATGGTTGCACACAGAGCACACGCTCGCCGTGTGACCGATACATTCGTTAATGATTGATACTGCCTCCCATTTGCCAAACTAGTTCCAGCTACATTGTATGGGGCCATTA
Organism: Pseudoips prasinana; assembly: GCA_951640165.1. Taxonomy (NCBI): domain Eukaryota; kingdom Metazoa; phylum Arthropoda; class Insecta; order Lepidoptera; family Nolidae; genus Pseudoips; species Pseudoips prasinana. The sequence goes on from OX621240.1 coordinate 7,427,140, forward strand.
AACAGGCTGAGAGAGGCGTTATAAGAAAACGCCTACAACATCAGTACACACATTAGTTGCATCGATGCAACTGAACTGATAACCACGGAAATTGTATTTAGATGCAACCAATTGGTTTCGATTAAAAAGGCGATGGTTAGCACCTATGTCCTGCGAAGGTTTCAAGGCCATATTGTAAAGATTTGTGTAAACTTCCTAATTCAGAAGACCTTAGTTGCTCTAACATTATAACATAAAATAAATCAAATCTCAAAAATAGGAAATCACAAATTTAATCTTCCGACTGATCTTGAACCAGCACCTTCTACCAATCCGGGTTAGACGCTCTGCGTTAAGCTACAAACGATATATTCCCGTCCTAACACCCGTCCGGAGGATGGAGTTGTTATTCATCGGCTTTATTTTCTAGTATGTATTTTTTAAAGACAACGCCCGATAATTGAAAAGTAATTCCTGTTTCGCGGGTTCCTTTACAAACATGTAATTAATGGACACAAAGTACACCAAGACTCAGTATAACTACTTATGGATCACGCAAATAGTTGTTCTGTGTGGGACTCTAAGCCTGGACACAAAATGGCGAAGCGACTGTATTAAACGCTTCGCCACACGTGCAGTCATGTATGTGTGACATCGTCTGGAAGAGAATGTAGCGATAAGACTGCCCATAATACCTATTTGTAATGTTATATTATTTCTAATAATAATTGACATGCCATTTGATGCTAAACTAGGCCGAGCCAGATAACTAGACAACTAATGAGGATACTTATATATTTCTAATGACATAAATATTATAGATTACCTAATTACATTCTAACACCGAACAAATTATCTTGCATATCACACAAAGATTTGTTCTAGGTGAGGATCAAACCCACAACTAACGTCACTAACTACTAATCCAGTAAAGTCAATGTTCTTTAGCTATTCCATTTTTCTTTCAATAATCGCTAGTTTAATAGCCTCACGATGGAAGCCACTGATGCGCACAGCTTACTGGTCGCATCCAGCTCAAATCGTGATTAATGTGACAACCCTCGATCTTAACTCCTCCCGGAACTGTCTATGGACACAGATTATTTATTTTCGGATGGGCAGCCCTAATGAATGGACGCAGTTTGCTTAAATCATTACTCGAAATACGGTATTTGAATATCGGATATATTTACTATCTAGGGCATCTTATGTGTAGGTATAATAGATAGGTATCTATAGAACCTGCTACGACATCCTGATTGGTCTAGTGATAGCGTAGGTTCCCAACTGTAAATAATAATAATAATATTATCTAGGGACAATGCCACAGATCATCCTAGCCCCAAACTAAGCAAAGCTTTTTCTATGGGTACCAGGCGACGATATATTAGGTCTTTACCTATGAAATTGCCGTTCTGCAGTACTGGCCATTTCAAATCAAAATAATTTTTGTTTGGCTAAGAATTCTAATTTCAAATTAATTTTATTTTAAAAACATGGATTCTTTTTTCCAAAAGTAGTCATTTCTTTATTGATTAGTGTTACATTTTCATCGCATTTCAATCTTTTTCGTCATCATGGATACGTTAAAAATTCGAGTAATTATGGAATATGAGTACCGTCGTGGCAGCAACGCGGCACAAGCGGCACGCAACATCAACGACGTTTACGGAGCTAACACTACAAACCAACGCACCACCTGTTATTGGTTTGCTCGCTTCCGTTCTGGAAATTTCGACCTGAAAAATGAACCTCGCGGTCGTCCGAAGACTTTGGTCGACAATGACGAATTAAAGGTGGTTGTGGAAGCTGATGATACACAATCTACGGCTGAATTAGCAGCAGCTTTCGACGTTAGCGTCAAAACAATATTGGTCCATTTGCGTCAAATTGGCAAGGTAAAAAAGCTTGACAAATGGGTGCCCCACGAACTCAATGATCGCCAGCGCGAAGTACGCGTCGAGACGTGCCTTGCACTGCTCAACAGACACACAAATGAAGGAATTTTGAACCGCATTGTTACCTGCGATGAAAAATGGATTCTGTTTGATAACCGCAAGCGCTCAGCAAGTTGGTTGGATCCTGGTTCAGCACCTAAACAATGCCCTAAACGAAAACTTACCCCTAGAAAAGTGATGGTCACTGTTTGGTGGTCTAGCGCCGGTGTGATTCATCACAGCTTCTTACCAAACGGGGTGAGCATTACTGCAGATGTGTACTGTGAAGAACTGAGCACAATGATGGAGAAGCTGGCGCATCTCCAACCAGCATTGGTCAATCGCTCGTCTCCGCTGCTCCTGCACGACAACGCGCGACCTCATACTGCACAGCAGACGGTCTCCAAGTTGCAAGAACTGGGGTTGGAAGCTCTCCGTCATCCGCCCTACTCACCAGACCTTGCGCCTACAGACTACTACTTTTTCCAGAATTTGGATAACTTCTTGGCGGGAAAAAAATTCAATACCCGAGAGGCAGTACAAAATGCCTTTGAAGAATTTGTTGCCTCCCGTCCAGCTGATTTCTTTAAGAAGGGCATCAATAAACTGCCACTGCGATGGCAAAGATGCATTGATTGCATGGGTGATTACTTCGATTAATACAAATAAAAAAATTCATGAAAAAAATTCGTTTAAATTTTTTCATACAAAACGGCAATTTCATAGGTAAAGACCTATTACATACTTATATAGATAGATAAATACTTATATACATAGAAAAACATCCATGACTCAGAAACAAATATTCGTGCTCATCACACAAATATTTGCACTTACCGGAATTCGAACCCAGGACCACCAGCTTCGTAGGCAGGAGCACTACCAACTAGACTACGGTGATAAGATCCTAGGTTATAGGATCCTAGGTTCTAATCCTAGGTCGGATGAAAACTGCTATCAGATTTTCAGTCAAGAAATACTAGTGGCGGTGAAACACCTGCGTAGGTACATTGAAAACTGGCCAAGTACAAGTCGCACTTCAACACGACGGGTTCCGTACCATTAAACATCTATAAAAAATGGAAAAAACATCACGTTTGTTGCAGGGTAGGCCTCTTAAATATTTATTTTATTCTGTTTTTAGTTCATTGTTCATGATATACAGCCTGGTGACAGACAGATAGACAGACAGCAGAGTCTTAGTAATAGGGTCCCGTTTTACCATTTTTATACGGAACCCTAAAAAGCAGGTAAATGCGTTATACTCTCTAATCAATCTCTCGCCAGTTGAGTCATTTTACCGTCCCATTTGATTATAACAGGAACATGTATGAACTATAAGTATAAAATGGTGTGCATAGTTGGCTAGTTTATTTTTTAACATAACGTTTACATTTTACAAAAGAGGCTTCCACTGCTACACTAGGAAAAAGAAACAACCAGCTACCAAATTAAAAGAATAACTACAAACTAAACAACCTGGCAGTCGATTTTATTTCTATAAGTTGCTTAGAAATAAAATCGACTGCCCAAACCTACTGAGTCTCCTAAAATTCCGTGCCCCAGCCCGATATCCGCGTAACCCTATCACACCATTGTACCCTCCCTTGCGCAGAACAGTTCTGGGTGCCAACTCGCCGATTTCACGCATGTGTAAAATCCTAAACAGTTGCAGTGATCTAACTGATATACACCATGACAGCATACAACAATGTTACAAAGTAATTATCGAACAATATTCTCACAACCAATGATTACAATAATAACTTTCATTCTTTGATTTTCTTGATTTTTTATTTGGAGACTGGGTCTGTATAATTCTTAGGATAAATATTTTATGTAAGTACCTGAAATAATTGATGAGATTTTTATTTTTTATTGGTAACATTTTAATTTTGTAATTCGAATATTTTTAATTTTATTGTTTGATTTGAAATTTTATCATTTTTATTTTTGTTATATAATCTTAATTTAATTTATTTTAATTTGCTAAGTTACAAATCTATTGTCTAATTTATTGTAATGTACTATTTTTATTATTTGTTTAAATTACCTATTTGAATGGCTTTAAATTGTATTTACTCTTTTGGCTTTATACTATTATATTTAACTTATATAACCATAATTGGTGCATGTTGTGTTAGCCTGTAAGTAATTGTCGCACTTATAAACGTACTAATAAGCAAGTATAACTTTAAATGTATTGTGTGAACAATTGTTGGCTAACCTAAATAAATAAATAAATAAATAAACCTCCGCCCCGCTAGAGGGCATCCCGTTTGGTAGGTTTTGAGCCCTCGCTAGCCTATTAGCTCCGGTGAAGCAGTGAAATCTCCTAAGCTAACGGTAATTAAACACGTCTTTCGAAACTCGACTAATAGCAGTTACTGCTACGGGTAATAGCAGTTACTGCTACGGGTAATAGCAGTTACTGCTACGGGTAATCGCAGCGCATCGGTTTTTAGGAACGTTTTGTTTAAATCTGCAATTTTTTTTTATAAAAAAGGTTTTTATTCGCGTAGTAAGTTTATGTGAATAAAAACCTTTTTTATTAAAAAGCGCTTGTTAATAATCAGAACATGTTTGTAGTAATATAGTTGTATACATTATTATTTCTAGTAACATAGATATGATATATAATTATATAAAGTGTTTTAGAATTATATAACTGCTTTTGAATTGTATAACTGCTTCCAGATTTATATCTATAACTTATGGTTTAGTAAGCATCTTAGTAGCATTGCCGCGTGGTGGGCCTGGTGACCTGTACAGGTTTTCATTCAAACCTATTTCAGGCACCAGTCTCTCACAAAGTTGGGGCTAGTTGGAGACATGCTTTGTATGTTGAAACGTATATGTATTATGTAACCCCATTTGCGATGAGATAATAAATGGATTTATTATTATTATATTTAGGTTCATTTGATTGTATGATTCAGAAACGGGAAGTGCGATGGTTGCTTAAACTAAGCTAACATTAAGCCAAAAGCATACTTCTATATATAGTTCGTATCACCCGTCTCAAACTGGATAACACTAAAGATATTTTTAGGTACTTTTACTCATCATCATCATATCAGCCGAAAGATGTCCACTGCTGGACAAAGGCCTCCCCCAAAGATCTCCACAATTGCCGGTCTTGCGCTATCCGCATCCAGCGATTTCCAGCGACCCGCACAAGATCATCGGTCCATCTTGTAGGGGGCCTGCCCACGCTGCGTCTTCCGGTTCGGAACTTTTACTATCTTTAGTAAAACTCAGCAATCATTAAAAAATCATTACCAGACGACTCAAAGTTAAACAGCGTTAACTTTGAGTCGTCTGGTATGTAAAATCTTTCAGCTTTTTAGTTTTGGTACTTCTGCTATTTAAACTTGCTTTGAGAATAACGACAAATACTTCTTAAGACCCACATTACTACAAAGTTTTTGAGTCGACAATTATTAAGCTATAACCAAACGGCAAATATAATAAAATCTTGTATTTATTTAATTTAATTATTCATTTTTGTAGCATTTAATATATTGTATGTTTTAGAAAAAAATACATTGTAACCGATATTTTACATTATTTCCTTAACCTTTCCTTCTTTACCTCTTACTACTACTGACTGACTTCTATTTCATTTTTACACACAACACTAGACCATTTCCATAAGGCTTATAAGAGTGAGCTATAGGTCCAATAAAAATGATTTATGACGCAGTTCACACGTTTGTAATGGCTCACGAATAGTAAAAAAAGCCGTTCTCCTTAAGGAAAGTACAGTTTTTCTCTCACAAAAGCCAACTGCATTGCAAAAAATCAAAGTGCACTCACTGCAAACAGAGAATCATATAAATGTAAAACCAAACAAGTCATAAACTTTCTCCGGCGCGTAAATATCGCTCGCACCTAAACTGACCACCAAGTAATAAATATTCAACGTATTTTAAAAGGTGCAGCTCAATACACTGTACATTAGGTGTTCACAGGACCTGAGCCCTGACAGCTCAATCGAAGCATTCACTACGTCAACAAAACGAATCGATCTTTTCCGATAACTTCAACACAACATAAAGATGTGTTCCTAGATAACTGTCAGAGAAAACTTGTAAAAGGTAAAAAATAATATATTGTGAACTTTTAAACAAAGATAAAGACATGTTCTTATGCGGATGACCGATCGGGTGAGCTTGGTATCAATATGTAAATGGTGTTGTTTTCAATGTTAGTGTCTGACCCCGACGTAGAACTTGATTGATAATTAATTAGTGCTTGTCGTCGTCGAAGATAAGAACATAAAAACACGATAGATAATGTTTAATGTCATTTATATGACTTGCGCGACATACGGAGTCTAAGGTTAAGTGTATATATACCTTTATTTATTTAAATTTTTATTTACGTACAGGCAAACTATTAAAAATAGGAAATTAATACGACATTAAAGAATAGTACAAAGGCTCTTCTTATTTCTAATGAAATGTCTTGCAGCAGGTAAACGGTAAAGGAGTTTTTATTTGATTATGTATTTTATTTAAAATTTGTTTACACACAATTAAACATTGTAAATATAAATAAAGGTACTACTTATTTTTAGAGAAATCTCTTCCAGTAGACCCGCGAAAGGCGATATTAATAGAAAAAGGATACGTGTGTAATAGAATACATTCTATAAAAATACAGTCGATACATAAATACAAACTAACGTTATAATATATTTTACCATATATTTTTTATTTTATTTATTTATTTAGGTTCACCAACAATTACTTACACTAAAAAAATAACACCACTTTCATGTAATAATACAAGTAATAGTGTAGTAATGACTTAAAGGTAAACACCGCATTTAATATATAATATGAATAATAATAATAATATAAATCTATTTATGTTTATTATTCATATATATGTATATATATGAATAGATAAATAAATTTTGGATTTTATAGCATTATTCCCGATGCAAAGCGTTAATCTAATCTTAAAAATGGGAAATCATAAATTGAATCGTCCGGCGGATCTCGAACCAGCAACATCTACCAATCCGGGTTAGGCGCTCTGCGTTAAGCTACGAACAATACACACTGGTAGATCAAATTGAGGATTCCCTTTCTAACACCATTCCGGAGGATGTAGGTATTATCCATCGACTCTGTTTTCTAAAAATATGGCCGACTGATATGTTCACTGTTGCATGTGAAAGATCATATTGATAACACCTTCGAAATTAACAACTCTAAGATAAAGAATACAGATAATGTTGTTTAAATGTAATCCTGGTATCATTTTAATATTGGGACTGCAAAATTCCAACATTTTTGAAAAGAAAACTTTTTTAGGTGCATTGAGTACATTAATGGTGAATAAAAATTAGGGAACTCGCGTCACGCTAGCCATGATATATGTATACTGTGTGTAATAAATATGTGTACTTTTTGGGTGAACAAAAAGCGTAAAACTCACACTTTCCATGAGCAATATGTAAACTGTGTATAATTTTTTTTTTGTGTGATCAAAAAGCGTGAAATTCACACTTTCCACGAGCTATATGTAAACTGTGTATAATGTTCTTTTTAGGTGAACAAAAAGCGTAAAACTCACACTTTCCATGAGCAATATGTAAACGGTGTATAATGTTCTTTTTGGGTGAACAAAAAGCGTGAAACTCACACTTCCCATGAGCAATATGTAAACTGTGTATAATGTTCTTTTTGGGTGAATAAAAAGCGTAAAACTCACACTTTCCATGAGCAATATGTAAACGGTGTATAATGTTCTTTTTGGGTGATCAAAAAGCGTGAAATTCACACTTTCCACGAGCTATATGTAAACTGTGTATAATGTTCTTTTTGGGTGAACAAAAAGCGTGAAACTCACACTTTCCATGAGCAATATGTAAACTGTGTATAATGTTCTTTTTGGGTGAACAAAAAGCGTGAAATTCACACTTTCCACGAGCTATATGTAAACTGTGTATATATATGTCCTTTTTGGGTGAACAAAAAGCGTGAAACTCACACTTTCCATGAGCAATATGTAAACTGTGTATAATGTTCTTTTTGGGTGAACAAAAAGCGTGAAACTCACACTTTCCATGAGCAATATGTAAACGGTGTATATTGTTCTTTTTGGGTGAACAAAAAGCGTGAAACTCACACTTTCCATGAGCAATATGTAAACTGTGTATAATTTTTTTTTGTGTAATCAAAAAGCGTGAAATTCACACTTTCCACGAGCTATATGTAAACTGTGTATATATATGTCCTTTTTGGGTGAACAAAAAGCGTAAAACTCACACTTTCCACGAGCTATATGTAAACTGTGTATATATATGTCCTTTTTGAGTGAACAAATAGCGTGAAACTCACATCATCATCGCTTCACGCTTCCCATGAGCTATATGTATGTATAACTATTGTGTTGTAGATTATTTAGATTAGAAGTGTAAAAAATTGCTTTCACTTAAATCAGCAGCACCGAAAGACAGCACCACATATTTTTAATGAGGGTCTTGTAATAATGGACTCAAAGCTCTATAACTAGCTATTGTGGGTTAGTGATAATTGAATATACTGATGCGGTCATAGCCAGTTGATTTCAACGGTCCGTAAAAAATCGGCGAGGTTAAGCATCTAGGCAGGCGGTCAGTCCATAGATGGGTGACTACAAAGTGGTTTAATTTCTGACCGCCTCCATGTTTCGGAAGGCACGTTAAGTTTTATATGAAAACAACCGGAGTCATTAGACAACATTTGTAAAGCTTTAGAGGCCTACTGAGCGGCTTGAACACCTCTGATTCTAGGATTACCACTGCCTACACAAAAAGTAAGTAAGAAATAATAATATTCCAGGACATTATATACACACGGCCATCTGATCCCAAACTAAGCAGAGCTTGTACTATGGATACCAGATAACTGATATACTACTTTTCTTTTGTAAATACATACTTATATAGATGAATAGCCGTGCCCCGCAGTTTTACCCGCGTTATACTTTATAAAATATAGCCTATGTGTTAATCCAGGGTGTCAGTTAACTCCATAGCAAATTTTATTAAAATCGATCCAGTCGTTTAGACGTGAAGAAGTAACAAACATACACACTCACAAACTTTTGCCTTCATAATATTAGTGTGATTACACCCAGACTCAGGACAAACAGACATGTTCATGCTCACAAATATCTGTCCTGGGTGTGAATCAAACCCACGACCTCCAGCGTGAAAAGCAAGACCCGTCCACGCACACAAATGTAAAAATAAACAACAAAACAAAACCTTCACTTTTTAAACGCATCGCCAACATCTCAAGCAAAGGTTTACATTACACGTACAGCCTTACACTCATTTCTCCGAGCTGGTGAATGAATAACATTATCAGAAGGAAGCTTTCTTATACTCGATGTAAATATTTATCTTCTGTGGTGCCACAGATTAAAATAATAGTACCAAGCATTCCAAGACTTTTAAGTGTCATATACTTGGAATGTTATCGTTCATATAATAAAAATGTATGCTGTAATCTCAATAGGACAGGACCTCTTTCAGGGTTCCGTAGCCAAATGGCAAAAAACGGAACCCTTATAGATTCGTCATGTCTGTCTGTCTGTCTGTCCGTCCGTATGTCACAGCCACTTTTTCCAAAACTATAAGAGCTGTACTGTTGAAACTTAGTAAGTAGATGTATTCTGTGAACCGCATTAAGATTTTTACACAAAAATAGAAAAATTATTATAATTATAGGGGTTCCCCATACATAGAACTGAAACTCAAAAAATTTTTTTGATCGTATACATGTGGGGTATCTATGGATAGGTCTTCAAAAATGATATTGAGGTTCCTAATATCATTTTTTTTCTAAACTGAATAGTTTGCGCGGAAGACACTTCCAAAGTGGAAAAATGAGTGTACCCCTCCCCCCTGTAACTTCTAAAATAAGAAAATAATAAAACTAAAAAATATATATGATGTACATTACTATGTAAACTAACAACGAAAATTGGTTTGATCGAGATCTGGTTAGTAGTTTTTTTTTAATGCATCATAAATCGTAAACCGAAATTTACCTTTCATTTAATCAACTGAAATACTTGCTGCTGCGGAACCCTTCATGGGCGAGTCCGACTCGCACTTGGCCGGTTTTTTATAAGCTTTTATTTAGTTTCACCTGTCCTGGTGTGTATCTGTCATCAAATCTTGCCAGTTAAACGTTTTACATTATCAGCATATCAGTCGAAACGAGCCCATAGCTGGACAAATTCGGGCCACCTACCCGATTGAGGATCGTACGGGGAGAGGGTCGAGTTCATACATTATTGGTTCAAACTAGTTCAAAGTAACTCACTTCGGAACTTGCATAAAGTTAGGTTCCGAAATGAGTAGTGATTGAGGAGTTTGCTTGAGTGAGACTATCATTTTGTACAGTTGTACACTTAACTAATCACTTTTCAAGATGATTAGTTTGAAGAACTCACCATTGTCACTTACTGTGTCAATGAAAGATCTTAAATTCCTTTGCTCTGTAACGTTAAGTTTTCTGGTAGATTAGTTTCAATGCCGTATTATTTTTATATTTTATATATCGTAAGGGGAGAAAGCCGAGTTCATAAATTATTGCTTCAAAGTAACTCACTTCGGACTGACTTTTTAATGATTATTGTGAATTACACATCATCTTACATATACTCTTATTGCCTTAACAGATACATATTTTGTGACATTAAGTTGAATTTGAAATCACATTTAAATCCCAAAGACAAAAGGTATTAAAGATCTTAAATCCCTTTGGTCTGTAACGGTAAGTTTACTGGTAGATTGGTTTTAATACAGTATTTTTTTTCATTTCTTTCTCATCGTAAGGCCCAGTAGGCCTCTGACATGGCTTAACGACTGTTGCCTAATGGCTACAACCGGGACCGACAGCTTATGGTGCCCACCGAAACACGGAGACGCTTAGAAATCCACTGGTGGTCGCCCATCTATGGTCTGACCGTGAACCTAGTTGCTTAACCTCGCCGATCACTTACGGACTGGAGAGAACATCCAGCTATATTAAAAATTAATACAAAATTAATAATGCTGTATTCATTTAACATTTTATAATTTATTCTTTTACATATTACTAGCTGTGCCCCGCGGTTTTACCCGCGTAAAACTTCATAAATTATCACAGCTCCTCTCCCGTAGGTGATAATATGTAGCCTATATATTGGCCCGACTTCTTAGTAATATTTATGCAAAATTTGAAGTAAATCCATGCAGTACTTTTTGAGTTCAACAGATAGACAGACAAAAATTCTAAAAACTATATTTTTGGCTTCGATATCGACTGTAGATCACGCCCCAAGTATCCTTTTAAAAAATATTCAATGTACAGTTTTGACTTTCCTACGATTTTATTATATGTATAGATTATTACAAGAATTGTGCAATGTTACTTTAAGTTCTCCGTCCCGTCTTTACTTAATGCCTTAGTCAAAGAGTTTTTCCGTAAGAGGCGTATAAAAACATTAAGTCCGTCTACTCAACGCCATTCGCGACATGATATCATAACAGTATCGGAGCAAGTAATATCATAAATATGAACGATGCATAATGTACTTCACTCTGGACGATTTAAAAGAAAAATATTGCTGCTTCTAGGAAACATATATTCATTTCGAGTTATAATGTTTCGATTACCGTTTTATTGAGTACTACATTACGTGGCATTACCCAGATAGGTGTTTTATACGTAAAAATGTGTAAATTACGAGCTGTGCCCCGCGGTTTTACCCGCGTTAAACTTTATAAATTATCACAGCTCCACCCCCGTAGGTGATAGCGTGATGATATGTAGCCTATATGTTAACCCGACCTCTAATAGTAATATTCATGCAAAATTTGAAGTAAATCCATGCAGTACTTTTTGAGTTTAGCCCGGACATACATACAGACAAACCGACAAAAATTGTAAAAACTATATTTTTGGCTTCGATATCGATTGTAGGTCACGCCCCAAGTATCCTTTTAAAAAATTGTACAGTTTTGATTTTCCTAAGATTTTAATATGTGTATAGATTATTATGTTAAGATTGTGCCTTGGGTATGAGTCAAGTTGCCAGGGCTCATCGGGGAGGGTGACCAAGGCGTGAGTGATGTCATGTCTATACCAACTACGGTAGCAATTTATCATTAAGTAGGATTTATTTACACATACATTACAGTAATTGTTACATTATCTCTTAAGTCTAAATTTAAATGTTTCAAATATAAATAAAATGCATAGTTTTTAAGATGTCGACAACATGTACGAAAAATAAATATAAATACAACAAAATTTAATTGTTGTAGTCTTTATAAAACAATAAGAATTTCTTAAATATATTAAAAAATATTTTAAAGTGCATAATTTGATATTGTAAAACTCCCTTCCAACCTGATTAAATGAAACATCCATATCCTTGGTTAGGTTAGAAACTCTGCGAGTAGTAGAACACATGTTTTAAGAATTCTAGATCATTTAAATGTCACTATGCGCATATAATGCGTAACGAGATTGACTAATATGTTTCCAGTTGCATGGTGTTAAGAATGTCATATTGAAATGTTATAAAAGTAAAATTTTATGCAATGGAAGGTATTATCAACCTTTCATTGCATAACATTTTACTTTTATAACATTTCAACACATTTCTAAATGCAATGTGGAAATATATAACTAAAGATTAAGAAATCTTAAGTTTTAGAAATAGAAAAACGTTTATATATAAAATAAAATAAAATATAATTTAACGTTTATTTATACAATAAAATAAAAACGTTTATTTATAAAATAAAATAAAATATTTTTAAAGTCATGTTGACTGTTTTCTTTCACTATCGCGGTCTTGTGCACTCTGAATTCTTACCGGAAGGTCGAACGGTACATAAAGAATATTATTTGAGCGGCGTTTAAGAGAGCAAATTCGACGAAAAAGGCCAGATTTGTGGAAAGAAATTGGATTTTGCACCACGATAATGTGCACAAGGCCATCATTGTGAACGAATTTTTGACCTAACACTCAACAAATACCATCCAGCAACCACCATATTCACCAGATATGGCTCCAGCTGACTTCTTTCTTTTTCCTAAACTCAAATTACCACTTCGTGGTACCCGTTTTCAACCGGTAGAAGACATAAAGGAGAATTCGCGGCGAGAACTGAACTCAATTCGGAAAGCAGTGTTAAAAAAATGTTTTGATGAATGGATTATTCGTTGGCGTAAATGTATCGTTTCTGAAGGAGCATACTTTGAAGGTGATAAAATAAATTTGGATGAATAACAAACATTTTGTATATTATTGATCTTTTCCCGGTACTTTCTTGACAGAGTAGTAAAAGTGAGTAAATGGTTAAGTATTTAATGTACGAAATACTGTACGTGTTGAGTAGATACACAAGAACAATCAATTTATTATAACGAAATAAGATAGATAGTACACATATATTGTATACTAGTTGTGCCCCGCGGTTGCGCTTCATATAAATAAAATAAAATAAAAAAGGTTTTTATTCTCGTAGACTTTAAAAAAGCGCTTGTAAATAGTCAGAACATGTTTGTAGTAATATAGTTGTATACATTAGATATTATTTCTAGTAACTTAGATATTTAGGTACATCTTGTATGAAAACATTTATAAAATTTATTTTATTATAGAAATGATATTTAGCTAGCTCGTATCAAGTTATTATAGCCTATGTGTTATTTGGATATATAACCTACTAGCGGCCCAGTACGTGCTTCGCTACGTATAAGACATAGTTATAAAAATATGATTATTAAGTTCATTTATTCAAACAAAAAATATTTCAAATTGCTAAAAGATGTTGATTTTACACTTTTTCTAGACCTTTTTTAAATTTTCTCTACGTACAAACCTTCCCTGGATTTCCACGAATAAATCAAGACCAAAATTACCCAAATCGGTAAAGGCGTTGTTGAGTTATAACATTACAACGAAAAGTGGCATTGATTTTTAGATATATAGATATTACTACAAAGGTTCATCAAAATCCGTATGGTTGTTTTTGCGTGAAAGAGTTACAAACCTCCATACATCCATTCGTACTCACAAACTTTCGCATTTATAATTAGTAGGAGCAAAACTGCCTACATTAAAACTCAACATCTAGTAACCTTATTTGATATTTTTGTTACAGACTACCAAAATAGGCTCTTTAACATAACTATAAAAAACAAGAATAAAATATATAAAAAAACACTTTCATTTGGATACTTACAGTTGCATAAAACTACAATGTCGTTTTGTTATCCAAGTAGTTCCAATAACACTATCTCCCGCACTAGTTTAAACAGTATTGCGGAATGACAGTCCTCCTAATAACATCATTATGACACGTTTTATGACCATTATATTATTAAGTTTATTATATTTAGGAGCCATAACGAAGTAACGCGTCCCGACCCTGCGAGCTGTTTGTACAATGTTGTCTATAATAATATTATAAAGGCGAAAGATTTCATTGTTTTTAGGGTTCCGTAGCCAAATGGCAAAAAGCGGAACCCTTATAGATTCGTCATGTCTGTCTGACTATCTGTATTTTCATCGTACCCACACATGTGGGATATCTATAGATAGGTTTTCAAAAATGATATTGAGGTTTCGAATATCATTGATTTCTAAACTGAGTAGTTTGCGCGAGATACACTTTCAAAATGGTAAAATGAGTATCCCCCTAAAAAATATATAATGTACATTACTATGCAATCTTCTACCGAAAATTGGTTTGAATGAGATCTAGTAAGTAGTCTTTTTTTAAGACGTCATAAATCGTAAACCGCAATTTACCTTTCATTTAATCAACTGAAATATTTGCTGCTACGGAACCCTTCATGGGCGAGTCTGACTCGCACTTGGCCGGTTTTTTTTTGTTTGTTTGCATTGAATAGGCTCCGAACCTATTTGACCAATTTGAAAAATTCTTTCACTGTTGGGAAGCTACACTAACTCCGGTGAACATAGGCTATATTAAATTTTCAAAAAAGTTAGGGATCCGTACTAAAACTCCAATAATGTAACCCAAGGTGTGAAAAATATACCAAGTAACTTTCTTACATCGTGTGCGCTGCGAAAACTATTGATTATAAAACAAAAAATGTACTATGTCTTTGCAGAACATATAATAATCTACAAAAAATATCGGGCCAGCATAATTATGTCTAACTATTTTAGTTATGTCACAATGAGCGTTTTTTTTTTCATTTAAACAATATGCATAATAGCCACCGCTATAAAAGTTTTAATTGATTCTTGAAATTAATCCTAATCATATTAGTAA
The DNA here is from genome assembly GCA_951640165.1 of Pseudoips prasinana. Classification (NCBI taxonomy): domain Eukaryota; kingdom Metazoa; phylum Arthropoda; class Insecta; order Lepidoptera; family Nolidae; genus Pseudoips; species Pseudoips prasinana. The sequence goes on from OX621240.1 coordinate 7,442,368, forward strand.
TTGTATAAGACGGTCAGTTTTCTTAACAGAACGCAATAATATTTTTTGGCCCGGCTTAGTATTTGAACCCAGGGCATCATTAATTGTGGTAGAACACGGTACCGCTAGACTAACAAGGCATTCAAAACTCATAAACACCCATAAACATATAGTCATAGATTACATAAAGCCCTATTTTAACTTTCTTTTTATCTTTTAATATTTTAAAATAGAATAATTTACCAAGCGCCATCCGTTGGTAATGATAAGCTAAGTATAGGCATACCTAGTTTTTACTTTTTATATTAAAGGCGACACACGATCAAGTGGGTCACCTGATGGTAAGTGATCACCGCCGTCCATGGTCAGTCGCGGGTGTGTTGCTAGCTTTTAAGAGTCAGCAAACAAGTGTTGCTGACCCTTCCCCCACCCCAATGAGCTTTGGCGACCTTACTCACATGCAGAAATACAACATTAAGTTATTAATGTTATTATTAAGGAATGTCTTTTGTAAGGTGGAGGTACTTCCCCAATTGGGCTGCTCTTTGAGCGAATTAACGCTGTACCCTACCTATATTAAAATAATATAGCATCGAATCGATTGAATAAATTCGATACCGAATACCACTTAGCGCTGGCGGAGCGGTTAACGCATATGGAGCCGGATACCCCATGGTGCTTGCGTTCGATTCCCACCCGCACTTAAATATCTACAACTCATTATAAAGTCGTCACAGACTTGATTAAGTTAATAGACCAGCTCACATTTTTTCTAACTAAATATAAATGTTAACGTTAAAAATAAATAGCGTGTATTTAGTTCGCAGACGTCATGCTGTGCCTCTGACAATGAGTTACATTAGCAACACTACCATAACAAATAGTAGACGCTACAGAAAATAATTATCACGCCCGTGTTGCCTGAAGGAATGACAGTGAGACAGTAAGAATTCCAACGTTCCTATATCCATCTAAGATTTCGTTCGACTAGTATTTATCACGCATAGAGGTTTTTGAGGACAAGACTATTATTTATTGTGTGCAGAACATGTCTGTTTGTCCTGAGGCTGGGTGTTATTGTCTATGTAAGATTTTTTTTTTATAACAATAATCCTAGCCCTAAACTAAGCAAAGCTTGTACTATGGGTACCAGGCGACGATATACATACCTACTTATATAGATAGATAAACACTTAAATACATAGAAAACATCCATGACTCAGAAACAAATATTCGTGCTAATTACACAAATATTTGCACTTACCCGGATTCGAACCCAGGACTACCAGCTTCGTAGGCAGGAGCACTACCAACTAGGCTACGGTCATCGTTAGAAAAGTAGTATATCAGTTATCTGGTTTCCATAATACAAGCTCTGGTTTGTTTGGGATGTAATGGCCGTGTGTGAATAATGTCCCAGGTTATTTTATTATAATTCTTATTAATAGAGTTTTCGCTTACCCACTTCTCATTGGATCAGATTTGACTGTACCCATTTCTAACTAATTCTTAGGTTTTCTGTAAGAGTTGGTCCAAATATATATATTAAATTATAATGCTGCTTGAGAATTTGAGAATCATTAGACCTTTAGTTTCTAATTAAGATTGGAACGTATAATTTAAATCAAAATACGAAGAATTCAAATCCTTACCATCAAAAGCCTTAATAACCAACTTGATATTTTTTAATAGTTTCTTGAAAAACAACAAAGAATCAAATAGTATATGCAAACAACTGCAATTTAAATTCCTCTATAGTCTATGCTTATTATATTCTATGCTTTTGGCATCTACGATGCAAATATTAGTGTATTAATACAAACAGCCACAAGCTTCTTTTCTTTTGAGTGATGCTCAAATTATAATATTACCGATAAATTGATCTGTTTTAAAATTTGAGTCATCAGCAACAAAAAAATTGAGCAAGTGTAATGCATGCATACAAATGGCACAATTAAATAAATGAAATAAAAAAGGATTTTATTCACGTAGACTTTTAAAAAGCGCTTGGTAATAGTCAGAACATGTTTGTAGTAATATAGTTGTATACATTATTATTTCTAGTAACATAGATATTACTATGTAACATATTATTAAACTATTTATTATAAGAGTCCCGGTGGTTAAAATGTCAAGAAGACAGTTAACGCAATAAATTACACTATTCTCAATCTAGACCGTAGTGATGTCGCGTATGTACAGACGCCAGCACATCCAGCTACCCCAATTTGTCAAATTTCTTTTATAACTTTTCAACTTTATCACATAAGCATAAGGTTCACTTTCAATTGGGGAAATTTGACAGATTGGGGTAGCTCGATGTGCTCGCGTCTGTACATGGCACTAACTGAATGATAATGATCGAAAAGACTATGTGACTTTGAATATGTACTTTTAAATTTACCCCATTAATATTTTAAGTTATTATTTGTACTACTAAAACGTAACCATCATTTAAAAACTGTATTATTATTTCAACTGAACCAACTATTATTATTCGCTAATTTAACGTCCTGTTAGTTCTTATATATTCACCTAGAATATATAAGAACTAACAGGACGTCAGGAAACGAACATACATTACTCCAAATGTGTTAAAAATGTAGTTACATATTTTTTTATACAAATAAATATCATGAGCTAAATAACATCATCATCATCATCATATCAGCCGAAAGACGTCCACTGCTGGACAAAGGCCTCCCCCAAAGATCTCCACAATTGCCGGTCTTGCACTAATCGCATCCAGCATTTTCCAGTGACCCGCACAAGATCATCGGTCCATCTTGTAGGGGGCCTGCCCGCGCTGCGTCTTCCGGTTCGTGGTCGCCACTCAAGAACCTTTCTGCCCCATCGGCCATCGGTTCTACGAGCTATGTGCCGCGCCCACTGCCACTTCAGTTTTGAAGTTATGTTGGTGACTTTGGTTCGCCTGCGGATTTCGTCATTTCTGATTCGACCCCGTAGGGAATCTCCGAGCATAGCCCTCTCCATTGTTCTTTGGGTGACCTTGAGCCTTCTAATAAGGCCCATAGTGAGCGACCACGTCTCTGTTCCGTAATTCATCACTGGCAACACACACTGGTCGAAGACTTTCGACTTGAGACACTGCGTTATTTTAGATGAGAAGACGTTACGTAGCTTCCCGAACGCTGTCCAGCCTAAATAACATACTGCTATCTAATCCAGCGGTAGAGCCTGTACTACGGCAGCCAGACAACTGATAAATTATATGTTAGTTACACTCAGACACAGAACAAATAATCGTGTTCATTGCATAAAGATTTGTCCCGAGTGGGGATCGAACCTAGCAATCAGGGTTACTAACCACTTGACCAACAGGCCAGTACTTCTTCTTCAGACACCAGCACATCAAACTACCCCAAACTGTCAAATTTCCCCAATTGAAAGTGAACCTTATACTTATGTAATAAAGTTAAAATTCGATAAAAGAAATTTGACAGATTGGGGTAGCTGGATGTGCTGGCGTCTGTACGTAAGTTATCATGAACAAGACAGAATTATGAGTGGTCATTAATTTTATTGTAACCAATTGACTTGAATGGCGTATAACCATAGATACAATGATATTTTTTTATGTAGTGTTGACGGCTGCAGGTGCGCGGATGCTGCCAGTTGGGAAAGAGTAAATTCATCATAAATGATAAATGGTGCGTTCGCTTACACCCATTCGCGCGCATAAACTTTTTTACGTGGCAACTCTCAGTAAATTGAGCGGGAAAAGGAGTTTTTGGCGCCAACGCGGAAAAAGACGCATCGAGGCTATGTTTTATTTTCAAAAACTGGTGTAAATTCGAGTTTTTATGTGTAAATATGGTGGATTTTTAGACATAACATCTTCGACAACGTACACAAGTGGAGGAAAGTGCGATATTGCCGTGAATTGTGGTTTTCCGTGTTGTAACCAAAACTCCATAAAAGCCTCTAGTAAAGTCTCCACTGCTTTACTCGGGTTGGACAAGGACTATGTATGACTTGACTGTGGCGGACTTTACTTGACAATGACGGAAATAAATGATATAAAAATATATTTACTGAAGGCTCATAAGGCCAAAGAAGCCAGAGCCGTAAAACGGAATTAAAAAAAAAAATGAGCGGGAAAATGTTAAAAGTACAGATAGCGATAAAATATTAATAAAAAGTAGATGTAATCTTCCTTTATGAGCATTGGTAAGTTGAACTATTCTAAATGCAAAAACATACATTTTTTTAAAATTTTATTCATAGTTGCAACATACACGTAAGTACATATATCAAGATTACAATCGCTTACCTACCATGCTTGCTGACTTAAATATCAATTATGCGGCCATCTACTACTAACTGTGGAAAAACATAACCAATATTTATTCTTTACTAGCTGTGCCCCGCGGTTTTACCCGCGTTAAATTTTATAAATTATCACAGCTCCTCCCCCGTAATTGATAGCGTGATAATATGTAGACTATGAATATGTTGACCCGACCTCTTAGTATTCATGCAAAATTTTAAGTAAATCCATGCAGTCCTTTTCGAGTTTAGCCCGGACATACATACCGACAAACAGACACACAGACAAAAATTCTAAATACCTACTATATTTTTGGCTTCGATGTTGATTGTAGATCACGCCCCAAGTATCCTTTTAAAAAAATATTCAATGTACAGTTTTGACTTTCCTACGATTTTATTATATGTATAGATATAGATTTTATTTTATATTATTTTATATGTACATACATATAAAACACAATAACAATAAACATATAAAACACAATAACAATAAATAATATCAGGAAAAGATTGTCCAAAGGTACTGCTTATTTCAATAGAAATCTCTTCCAGCAGACCCGCGAGAGGAGAAAGTAACTAGAAAAGAGTATATCGTTTGTAGTTTACGCTACTATATACGATATACACAGATACCTATAAGGGGAATATATATATAAGGGCTATATAATATACCTACTACATATACATACTATTATCAGAATGAGGTTAAGAGAAAATGTTCTTTCACTCGTTTTTTAAATAACGTTATTGTATTGCTATCGCGGATGTTAGGTGGATAGATATTACTGTCAAGTTTCTTTATATACTAAGAAGCCAGTAATAAGGATAGGTACGAACTAATATAAGAAGTCCACTGCTGGACAAAAGCTTCCCCCAAGATTCATCTCGCAGGAATATGCCATATTCGCCACGCTTGCAGACGGGTTAGCGATCGCAATATGATGGTCATAGTACTCAGAAAGAAGCTGACCTTCCTCTGGTAGATATATTCCCTCGGGTTGACATCTACGGCCCCCACGAGATGAGATGGGGTGATGATATTCTGTTTTTCGTTGCCGTCACTAAACAGCAAAGGTACGAAGTCTAATTGTGTGTAGTAAATAATTACTGCTTTAAAAATATATAAAAAACTTCGACTTTCCCTCATGCTTACTTATCGTAAGGGCAGTGGTTACCTAGTGTCAGAGTTGTTCAAGCGGCCCATTGGTCTTCTGACCTTGCTTAAACAATAACTTTGTCTAATTATTACAACCGGGACAGACAGCTGAACGTGCTCTCAGAAATAAAACCACTTTGGTGCTCACCCATCTATGGACTGACCGCGCACCTAGTTGCTTAACCTCACCGATCACTTACGGTCAGGTGAGAGTTTTTCTTCAAAACAACTGACTTGAACCATTTTTATATAGGACCTTATCAAAAGCATTCCCTATCGAATAAAAAAGTATATCTGTCACTATAAATACATTATAATCTGTTTACATACACAGAAATAATTGCTACACGTAAATAAAAAATTTAAAAAATATATACTATGAGGTGAAATTGATATTCTCACATTATCTCCTTCTTTTTAAACGAAGTAAAAAAGAAACAAAGTATCAATATTCGCTTACCAAATTTATTTAACCCAGTATTTCATGCACATCGTAGAAATTCAAACAAATAATCTATAACAATTGCAAGACATAGTTACAAACTACGTCATTCATTATGTTAACAAAATTCCCTCATGTTTCCCACAATCGCAAGAGACGGGAATAATCTCAGTAATTTCATTCGAAGCCCTCATATCTCACTAAAACATTGTAAGCCAATCTAAGCAATAAAGCTATCAAAAGAAACTATCGCCAACCATCAAGAACGGAGAGGAAGACCTAAGTTCGATCCCGGGCTATGCAAAACGCCGCCTTCCCGGACATTCCCGGCTCATTCCCGGCAGGATTAATGGGCTATTCTGTTTGCTGTGTATATTTGTTGGGGTCTCGTTTCCTTTGGAATAAGTATATTGCAGTTATATTACGGAGTTGGTATTTCTTAATCATGTTGTCGCAACAAATCGTGGGTAAACGGAAGCAATACCTAGTTATTATCTATACATCTATCTATACATAATATAATAAAATCGTAGGAAAGTCAAAACTGTACATTGAATATTTTTTTAAAAGGATACTTGAGGCTTGATCTGCAATCGATATCGAAGCCAAAAATATAGTTTTTAGAATTTTTGTCTGTTTATCTGTAAAAAGTACTGCATGGATTTACTTCAAATTTGCATGAATATTACTAAAAGGTCGGGTCAACATATAGGCTGCATATTATCACGCTATCACCTAAGGGGGAGGAGCTGTGATAATTTATAAAGTTTAACACGGGTGAAACCGCGGGGCACAGCTAGTACTAATATAAGAAAGAAACTTTGACTCCCCGCGTTGGTATAGCGATAGCGTGTTCAACATCAGATCAAAACATGGGTCGGGCAAAAAATTGATTTTGGTTTTAAATAATTTTAATTTAATAAAGGTGATCGTCACCGAAACATACATAATATATCCTCTTTAGGTAGGTATGTGTAATAGGCCCTCCACAGTTTCAATCTGAAATGTTGAGATTACGCTGAAGATTTAACAGAGTAATTTTCCAGTATTCATATATTCATTTTGATTTTTCTGTTAAGACATTTTCTCAGTATCAGCACGGAGTCTAGGAGTTGGCGGTATTACACCCTCTTGCCTTAGAGAGCACGTAAAGCCATCGGTCCTGTACCTGACCTCCTTCCTTTCGGTCGTGTCTTTAGTCGTTCCATCGGATCATGATATTTGTGTAAATGTGGTAAATACAAAGATGTTATCATAATATTCGTTTAGTTCTCACATTTAACCGTTTACGGCATACAAATATTCACATCTACATACAATAAGTCCTTAACATGTCATGTCCAATAAATTAATTTACAAATTAAATTACTTAAATATAATGTCGTAATGATTTAATTTATTATTAATAATTTGATATATTTAATTTATGTCTATACTTCAGTAATTCATCTACCGTATAAAAACATTTTTCGACTAGAAATTTATACAATTCAGTCTTGAATTTTGTTTTGCGTAACCACTTAAAATATTCAGGTAGTATATATAGTAGCAAAAGAGGTATGTATATATAGTAGCAAAAGAGTACGATATAAAATGATAAAAAGCGTTAGAATAAGACGGCGACGCGCATGTGCGTGTTGTAGATGCACGCCTCAAATGCTACATATGAATGAAACATGTATGATGCTGCACGTGCAATATTTTTTGTGTATATTGATATTCGATATGGGATTTTTACGGTCTTTGTTAACCGATTATGAGTATATTTGTTATTTTAGAGTGTAAGCTGATATTACTTATTTTTTATTTGAATTAAAATCTGAGAGTTAAAGATATTTGTCTGCACGTGTGGCGCAGCGGTTAAGACAGTTGCCTCGCTACTCCGTGTGCCGGGTTCGATTCCCGCGCAGGACAACTATTTGTATGACCCATAAATAGTTGTCCTGTGTCGGGATGTACTTTGTGTCCGTCAATGATATGCTTGTAAAGTACCCCGCGACACAGGGTAAAATGTCCCTAGTGCGGGTGATGCCTTTAAAAATAGTGTATATAAGGGAGGTAGGGCTTAGCATCCATTCGCTCAAAGAGCAGCCCGACTGGGGAAGTACCTCCATCTTACAGAAGACATTCCTTAATAATAACATTAATAATTTTAATGTTGTGTTTCTGAGTGTGAGTAAGGTCGTCAGAGCTCATTGAGGTGGGGGAAGGGTCAGCAACACTTGTTTGCTGACTTTTAAAAGCCGGTAAAGCACCCGCGACTGCTCTGGTATTGCGAGTGTCCATGGGCGGCGGTGATCACTTAACATAAGGTGACCCACTTGCTCGTTTGTCGCCCTCCGATATAAAAAAAATATATACAAACCTCCTAAAATTATTTAAGAAAATATCTAAATGTAAAAAAGTTAGTTATTGGTATTGAAATCCATCCACCCAACATTTGAGCGCTTGGCACTTGTCTGTGTAGCATTCTCCATTTATCCCGTTGTAGAGCCATCTCTTTTACTTCTTTATAACTGTCTACTTACAATTTTTCTTTAAGTTGATCAGTAAACTTTCTTCTCAGTCTTCCTTTTTTTTTTGCTTTCGTCTATCTTCCCTTATAATATTTGTGATAAACTGGTCGTTTCAGATTAGATGTCCTATCATCTTACCCATTCTGGTTCCTATGTATTTTGAAATTTGTCGTTCTTGAAGAACGAAGAACGAAATGTATACAAAAATTGCAAATCTAATTAGTATGCCTTTTCTTGTCTATGAAGCCCTTTCAACACCTTGTAATTAAATACACATATCAACCTTAATAATACTATAATTTACGCGATAATCATAGGAAACTCATTAATTACTAGGTTACCAGAGACATGATACCTACGCTAATTTTAAAACGAAATTGCGTTACTTGTCGATGTAAACGCTTGACAGCTGTCAGTCAATCCGGGCATGGCAACATCGGATATTATAAATGCTCGTTAGTAAATTCTTATCATGTCCTTAATGGCAACACTTTGGCCATTTACATACTACTTGCAAAGTGTTAACTTTGTTTGGTTTTAGCTCTATAAATAAGACTGACCAGGTACCGACTTGCGACTAATAGATCATAATGAATTAATTTTCTATTCAACAAAAAAAATGCCTTCTTCTCATCATCTGCGGGTAAGGTGCGAATAAATAGCAAAGTTACTATGTTTTGGGCACATTATTCTTATTATACAACATTTAACATAATTAACGCAAATCCTGAAAATAGTTTGTACAGAATCGTTTACTGAATCGATTCATATAATTTTTAATATAGGTAATTTTTTATTTCAAAATAATTATAACCACGGAAATTATTTTCATACTAACCCTGTACAGTTAAAACAAATTGAAATGGACCGTAAGTCAAAGTAATAAGACTTTTAAAATCGCAGTTTTATTTGAATTCATACAAATTCCATAATTCAATACAAAATAAAGGAAAATAAACTTTATTTCAAGAAACTAATTTAGTAAATAACAATGTATATACCTACATGTTAAATTAAATTTTTTGTGTATGTATGATGATTACAATATAATATTCTAATTGGGGTGTTTGAGGGTGTGCGTTAATTATGTTACATGTTGTATATATAGAGGCCTTTTCTGACACGCACTATAAAATAAGAGTTTTGATATAAGAGAAACCATTGTTATCATCTTCATCATATCAGCCAAATAAGATCCGCTGCCGGTAGTTCTTTGGAGGAAGCCAACGCCCAGGCAATGACCAGTCTTGCGCTCCCGCATGCAGTGCCTTCTAGCTAATGAAATTAATAATATTGAATCATTTTAAAAGTGTATGTACAGGACATTCACCCTGAAGGACATTAATAATGTCCTCCAGGGTGAATTGCGGCCACAGCGGCCAATCTACATCGAGACCAGCCAAGGTCGCAGTACATATTATAGTGCCACAATTGTGTGCGCAAACATTCTTTTTAAAAGGTTTGCTTTTTTATAAAATGTGAATTATTTAGTTATGTTTCGTCAAGTGAAATAAAACTATCGACGTCTCTATGCATTTCATATCTATGTCTCGAACTGGTCGGAGTAACAGTTTTGACTTCACCTCTCAGTACCAACCAATCTACCATCCGCCTCCAAACATATCATGTCGTATCCCGTTCTCATTCAATTCAATGCAGAGCACCAAAAAACGTTGACAAAAACACGAGGTCCAATTGATCGCTTGGTATTTTATTGGTGCCGGATACAATATTGGGAATGATACGACAAAAAGTGCTTCCAACAGCTTGAGTCATCGGTAGGTGTCGTGATCATCACGAGTATTTTAAATTTAAACACTTTTTCAACGATACGCGTCTTTGACACGGTTGGGTCAACCTCCTAGTTTAACATCAAAGTGAAAAAGAAACGTGTCAGAGGAACGTCAAGAGAAAGAATGAAAATATTATTTATTTTTATTTTTGCTCAAACACCGGCGCTTATAAATTTAAAACAGCGTAGGTACAATTTGTGGTTAACTAATTCAGTATTGCTTTAAACAGTACTAGCAAATTTAATAAGACTATATATTTATATCTATATAGTCCGCCGCATCGGTACAAGTGCGGTTCAGTTTGGGTACCGTGGCATTGCTAAAAGCAGTACTTATGGCAAACTGATGTTCAACCACACCCCGGGAATGACAACTTTAGCGTGTCCTCGGTGGAAGACCTATTATTAATTGAGTAGCAAAAAGAGTATTATAATTATTATTTTACTTCTAATAATCATAATAGTAGAAAATATTACTAAAATGCAAAGAGAAGTTTTAAATCGGCTCTTTGTAGCATATGACTGTCATAAATGTATGAAGCCAGTGATGACTTACGGAACAGAGACGTAATAATAATAATAATAATAATAATATCTAAGGACAATGTCACACAGATCATCCTAGCCCCAAACTAAGCAAAGCTTGTACTATGGGTACCAGGCGACGATATACATACGTATATAGATAGATAAATACATATATACATAGAAAACATCCATGACTCAGAAACAAATATTCGTGCTCATCACACAAATATTTGCACTTACCGGGATTCGAACCCAGGACCACCAGCTTCGTAGGCAGGAGCACTACCAACTAGGCTATGGTGGTCACTAATTATGAAACATTGTTTTTGCCTTTTATTAAATGGCAGTTTATATAAACTAAAATATCACTATCCATCATTTACTACATTCAAGGAAGTAACAGTCCAGTAAATATGTCTTCCATTGGTTAAATATATGTATACACCACATATGACCAGCCCAATTCTCGTTTCCACTTTCTTGTAAGCTGTCTAAATTCCACCTCCAAGACATTTAAACAAGTTTTCAAGAAGGTATTCAAGGAAGTGTAATGGTCCAGTAGGCACGTTTCCTATTGGTTAAATATTGACTCACACCATATATGGTCAGATCAATTACGTAGTATCAAGCGCCATATTTGTTTCTACTCACTTGTAAGTCTTTGAAATTCGACAACTAACACAAAAGCGCTCGGTAAGGACTGCCGACCGAACTAGCGACCATTCTGAATGTCATGAACGGGAATCATTCTGAATGTCATGAACGGGAATGAACTGAATGCATCGGCCATTCCGCTCATTCACCTCTTTTAGGCAGATTATATCCTTTTAATAAATATTAAATATTAAATTAAATACAAAGCAAAATCATACCTTTACAAAATAAAAATTGTGTTCTGGATAACCAAGGAACTCTCAATTCTTATATTACAATATATCTGGTTTGTAGATACTTTCCTTTCACGCCGCAGGTCGGGGTTTCGATTCCCATCCAAGACAGATATTTCTGTGCGCATACATGTCTGTAGGACAAGCATCCATGTTCATTATCTATATAAGTATGTATTTACAAAAGAAAAGTAGTATATGTAGCATAGCAGTTCTGTGTTGATCCATAGTACAAGCTCTGCTTGGTTTGGGATCAGATGGCCGTATGTGAATAATGTCCCAGGATATTATATATTCAATAGATTTTAGCAACCCAGTAACACTATTCGTATTAGTTAAGTATTCAACATCACCGTATATGGCCAGCGCAATTACGTAGCAACAACTGCCATATTTAATTCTACTTTCTTGTCGCTCTTAAAAACTCCACGCCTTACACATTATAACACATTTTTAAGAACAATAATGTCTTTGTCTTTCATTCAAGGAAGTGTATCAGTCCAGTAAGCACGTTTCTTATTGGTTAAATATTTACGCACACCTTATATGGCCAGATCTATTACGTAGTATCAAGCGCTATATTTCTTCCTACTTACACGTAAGTCTTTAAAATTCCACCTCTGCCACGCTCGGGTAATGATAAATGGAATTTTTCTGCACCCCAGCGTGGTAGACGTGGAATTTTAAAGGACACTTCTTTGAAGCTGGCATACAAAACAGATAAGGGAATAAACCAACACATACTTTACTATCTCTACCTTTTTATACCACATCACTAGGGCTGTAACAGGCGCCCATATAATTGCGAACTTTAACTACGCATTATGCCATTCATTGACCCTAATGAATTAAGAGACGTGTTCCTGGGGTAAGTTAAATGGGCAGAGTTCAACGGGGAATACGTAAATGTCATCTGACCAGGGCAATTTGTGCATCTGACAAAGGGATCTGCGGACTATCACGCTTATTACCAGAGTTTCAAGGGAACGCAGACTAATTTAAGACCATACTATCCGTAATATCTGGCTTATATGAATGAATTAATGAAAATTCTCCAGCACTTGGGTGTTAACATACATTTGTACTTGTCAAGTTCACAATGCAATACATAAATACAGTAAAATATAATATTAAAGTAATTGAATTAGTCCGTCCGTGCGGTCTATTTTATCACACATATTTTTTAGTAATCCTTATATAAATAAGTAATAACAATTTACTATGCTATTATTTTTAAATTTAGTAGTATTAGAGGTATATAAAAAATTTAAAAGTGAAGTCTCCGAGCAGTTGTCTACCACAGAACGCTCGCAACCAGTAGCTTAATTTATACGACTAATACCTCAGGGCAGCGCTATGGGCGGACAGTATATAAAATAGAACAAGCTCAATATTAAAATATAATGTCTTGTATAACTTTACCCGCACGTGACTACGTTAACACAGTTTTATAATAGTCGGCAGGCAAGTTTAAACAGAACATAATCTATATATATAAAAATCAATGCCACTTTTCGTTGTAATGTTATAACTCAACAACGCCTTTACCGAAATGGCTAATTTTGGTCATGAATTATTCGTGGAAGTCCAGGGAAGGTTTGTATGTAGAGAAAATTTAAATAATGTAAAATCAACATATTTTAGCAATTTTTTTGTTTGAATAAATGAACTTAATAATTATTTTTTTTATTACTATGCGTATTATTATTTTTTATTAGTATACGTAGCGAAGCACGAACAGGGCCGCTAGTTATAATAATAATATCCTGGGACATTATTTACACACGGCCATGTGAGCCCAAACTAAGTAGAGCTTGTATTATAGAAACCAGACCACTGATATACTACATATACTACTTTCTTTTGTAAATACTTACTTATATTGGTAAATTACACCTAGACACAGGACAAACAGAGATGCAGAGATGCACTCAAACAAATATCTGTACTGCGTGAGAATCGAGTCCACGACCTCCGGCGTGAAAAGCAAGCAGTTACCAACCACGCCAATAGGCCGTATTACTAATGATCTACTTATTATCTTTTAATACGTCTAATGAAGGCGGGTAAGAGTTCGTCTTACTGAGTTTGACAGGATTTTTCATTACTAGTAGTTTCTTTTTCTTACGAATACAGCGAGTAAGTCAAGTGTTGCCATCCTTGCACTACACTTAGATAGTCATGTCCAATTTCCAAGTATTACAGTAGTAATCATAATAAAATATCTTATTATTATTATGGTAGCTTACTGAATATCGTATCTTAGTGTTGACTTAAGTGAGAGAGCTCTCAGCTTAAGTGCGCCCGACAAATTGTTATTAAGCCATCGACATGGCATTCTTAAGACAGGATCTCGATGAAAATAAAATTGATATCTAATGCCTTGTCATCTGAATCAGGTACAGTACAGTTCCAATTAGTTTGTTGATTTTAGCAATATAATATTGTACAAGTTGCAACATTATTATAATCTAATAACGGGCGAGTTTTGGCGCCAACGCCGAAAAAGACGCATCGAGGCTATGTTTTATTTTCAAAAACTGGTGTAAATTGGATTGTGAGTGTGTAAATTGTGTAAATATGGTGGATTTTTAGACATAACATCTTCGACAACGTAAACAAGTGGAGGAAAGTGAGATATTACCGTGAATTGTGATTTTCCGTGTTGTAACCAAAACTCCATAAAAGCCTCTAGTAAAGTCTCCACTGCTTTACTGGGGTTGGACAAGGACTATGTATGACTTGACTGTGACGGACTTTACTTGACAATGACGGAAATAAATGATATAAAAATATATTTACTGAAGGCTCATAGGCCAAAAAAGTCAGAGCCGTAAAACGGAATTTAAAAAAAAAGAAACTAATAACGGGCCTATTGGCGTGGTTGGCAGATACGGGTTCGATTCCCACCCGGGACAGATATTTGTGTGCATGAACATGTCTGTCTGTCCTGAGTCTGGGTGTAAATTATTTATATGCCTAAGTCTGTATTTACAAAAGAAAAATAGTACTACATGTAGTATATCAGTTATCTGGTTTCCATAGTACAAGCTCTGCTTAGTTTGGGATGGCCATGTGTGAATAATGTCCCAGGATATAATATAAATATTTTTATCTTACTCGACTCTTCAGAACTGTAACGGTCTCTTACGTACTGTAATACTCGTGGCTAGCGCTAGCGAAATTCCTCAAAATGACAATGCAGTCTTCCATATGCTGTCTTCAAAATACAAAATCCATATGTAGTGTTAATTCCGCTAACTGTCAGTTTAATCATGCCGGGATGCAACATGCAACAAGGAAAATATAAAAAAGCAAATTACATGCGCCAGTACGATACCCAACACGTGTTTCAGTCCTCCACGGACCATTCTCAAAGGCTGCTAACTCGTCGAGTGCTCCTTCGAGCACTCGATGAGTTAGCAGCCCTAGTTTATGATATTGTATTTTGATTGTTATGGATTTCCGCAAAGTGACGCCTGATTCCATTACTTATATGCTGTCTTATTTATCATCATCATAGACATAATTACGTCCACTGCTGAGCAAAGCACAGCATATCTAATAGACAGTAAAGTACGACAGCATATGACACGAACACTTCTCTCTTAAAGCCGATGGTAAAATTTAGCCTATAATTGGTGGCATCATTATTCAAATATGGATTTAGTAGAGGTAGGGCACAGCGTTCATTCGCTCAAAGAGCAGCCCGACTGGGGAAGTACCTCCACCTTACAGAAGATACTCCTTAATAATAACATTAATAATTTTAATGTTGTGTTTCCGAGTGTGAGGAAGGTCGCCAGAGCCCATTGGGGTGGGGGAAGGAACTTTTAAAGGCCGGCAACGCACCCGCGACACCTCTGGTGTTGCGAGTGTCCATGGGTGGCGGTGATCACTTACCTTCAGGTGACCCACTTGCTCGTTTGTCGCCCTCTGATATAAAAAAAAATGGTCATTAGCTTACTCATTTTTATTAAGTTAGGAAAGACACCACGTATGCACCAGTTGAAAGTTCTTTAACTGATTCTATGGCGTTAATGGACAGTGCCCCAATCCCTAAATATTATTACTGTGTGTATTCACTGATGTTAAACTTTACCATGTATAATAATATATAAAATTATACCATTTTTCTACTTCACTCCAGCTCGATATAATATCATTAACCAGCTTACACATTGGAATAACACATATGCTACAATTTATAAAGATATTGTGTGAATTGTCCAAAATATGACGATAAGTGTCAAGTAAGAAGAAAAAAATCTGCCATCTGCGAGATATTCCAGCGTTTACTGCCAAAACCGCTAGAGATACACATCGTATTAATATTATAAATGCGAAAGTTTGTGAGTATAGATGTATGGATGTATGTTTGTTACTCTTTTACGCCAATACTACTCTAACGCGGAAAAAACCGGGGGGCATAGCTAGTAAAAATTATATTAATGTACATTTGAAACATGATGACCAGCCAGTGACAGCGATTAAAAGAAATTCCAATTTCAAACCATGCAAAAAGTTAGATCTCATTACAGTACCTACCTTCATGAACGCTTTGAAAACTTAGTCACCATGGATGAATATTGATTTGCTAAACTCATATGTCTAGAGATGGGTAACCGCCTCAAACGTTAAGAATTTTTGAGCCGTGCTTTTGTGGTACGTTAAGCCATTAGATAACAGCCATGTCGGTGGCTGAATATTCTACTTCACTACAAGCTCTATTTAATCAATAAATCACTTTTTACAGCTAAAACAGCTAAAAGTATTTATTTTGCTCCATGAACATTTTACTAAAAGATAATTTCATTACTTTTGTAAAAAAGATTTACAAATATAATTAAATCATATGTACACACAAGTCGAAATTTATAGATAGATTAAGCTACCATAAATATAAATTAAAATAATACCAATCTACGTTTCGAAAAAAACTTGTGAGGTGTCAAGGGACACCCGGATGGAACGAAGTTCCTTTCGATTAATTAGTGAAGGAATTGTATTTTTTTATATATAATAATATTTTTTTATTATTAACAAATATAATGTAATATAAACTTAATCAGTAGGCTCAATTTTAGTAATAAAATAAAAAAAAAGCAAAAAGTGTAGTTAGAACTTTTCGTCTTAATTTATTCCGTCTAGCTACGCAAACTCTGTTTAGTTTGGGATTAAATGGCCAGGATATATTTATATTAAAGTTTGTTAGTTGTATATTTGTTACATCTTCACGTCTAAACGGTTAAACATATTAATAAAATTTGGTATGTAATTAGCTGACACCCTGGATTAACACATAGGCTATAATTTATAAAGTTTGACGCGAGTAAAACCGCGGGGCACAGCTTGTAATATATGAATCTAATAATATATATTGTGATATTATTAAATTCATATATTATTAAAAATTGCTGATATGATTTCTCACATGCAACAAGCTAGGTATTATATCTCCACAACTTTATTGCACTGAATCGCTTAAACCGCGATTAATCCAGAGCAGTGCGAGTGGACGCCATCAACGCATAATTTACCGAAGCATTTATACGCAATCCAGTTAACTACTTACAAGGTATTCATTTTACATACATTTGCTATAAATACTAATTCGCTTATCGCTGGAAACGATTTAATCCTGTGATTCTCAGTACACTGCGAAAGGGTGTTGACGTTATACAGACTGACGGCCATATAGTCACTTACCGACCTACAATTTTTGGAACGAAGTTCCTTATCGCGCGTTGTGAAAGAGGGCTAGACGGAAAAAAATCTTACGAAGAGTTGTCACGACACTTTTTGCAGCTGTGCGGCGTGCGCATGTTTCTCTGTCTGTCTCTCTCTCTCTTATAGAAAGCAAGCCAGATATTTTCATTTCTATTTCGCATTGAACAGTGTGGTGTCGCGACGATTATTTTTGTTGAGTGTATACAGGTTTTGTACATAATAAATAATAAGAAATAACCTCGTTCCATCCGGGTGTCCCTTGACACCTCTCAAGTTTTTTATTGTTTATTTATTTATTTAAAAATATACGCTATATAGTTGTGAAGTTCTAATGATTGGATTGATTTATAGTTCTACTAATTTAAAGTAATAGACATATATTAATTAGAAGCCTATATATATATATATATATATATATATATATACATTATTTTAAGGCCGGAAACCACACGGCTTACTTACTAAGTTATATAAATGACTTCTAATTAATATATGTCTATTACTTTAAATTAGTAGAACTATAAATCAATCCAATCATTAGACACATTCACAACATAATTTATGAGATATTTAATTACCAATTATTGTAGAAATGCCTATCTGTAACTTAATCAACAACAAGCAACGTACTTATAAATTAGCCGTAATTAATACATTACACTTATATGTTAGTCCAACAGTAAATTAACGCAAGGACTAATAATAGTAAGTTATAATAAATTTTCCACAAATGAATTCTCCAATTAATCTTGATGCAAGTCTGACTTTGATCTATTGACGGGCCCGTGGCGTGGTTCGTAGATAGTACTAGTCTTTCACGCCGCAGGTCGTGGGTTCGATTTCCACCCAGGACAGATATTCGTGTGCATGAATATGACTGTTTGTCCTGAATCTGGGTGTTATTATTTATATAAGTATATATTCACAAAAGAAAAGTAGTATATGTAGTATATCAGTTATCTGGTTTCTATAGTACAAGCTGCGCTTAGTTTGGGATCAGATGGCCGTGTGTGAATAATGTCCTAGGATATTATTATTCTTATTGGTAACGTATTCAACCAAACGCAGTAAATGGGGTCCTCAATTCGGTCTTGAATTTAGTGTTATTGGGGCTTTTTCGGGCACAAAAGGCACCCAGTAGAGTCCCATAGTCAGGAAATGTGGGATGGTTGTATGCCCGTGTTTTGGAGCGGCTTTGTCGGATAAACGTTTCTGTGGATTCTGAGAACGAGGGAGTAAGGGAATAAGTACCTTATATGTATAATAATCATAAATTTATAAATAAAATAAACCACCGCAAACTTCTCTTGTCAGGTCTGCGGCAGGCTATGTCGCTCTCGCATCGGTTTATTTAGCCACCAAAAAAAATGTCTCTCAGTCAATGCGCCGTAAATCGCCTGTAACAGACGCTAAGGCCATATATATATATATATATATAATATATATATATTTACATATACATATAAAATAACTTGAACTATGCATTAACAAGATACGAAGTTCATAGTCATATCAAGTTTGTCATTTCTTCTCAGTTTGACAATGTGTCAAAAGCAAGGTAGTGTATGTAATGTATTTATTATAATAAAACCAATTATTTTATTTACTGCTTATGCCTTTTATATAAAAATATTACCTTTCTGCACTCCTCCGTATGAACTTTAACCGTTCCAAATTCCATACTCCTTCGTACGTTTTCGTTTTTACATTTTCATAAAAAGGGGTCTTCAAGGTTTTTGCTTCACCTATGTATTAATATTATGATTTATAAAAGTTAACTCGAGTGTTGAATTAGTTTGGGACACGAAACTAATAACCTACATAACTCTTTTGACAGACGACCTTTCACACTATACTAAAGCATGACAAATAGAACGTAATATAAACTTCATAAACACATAAATTTTTCAGCTTACGCTCCCTACTTCACCAGCTGCATCGCTAAATCCCGCTGGGAAATTTACCGATTTTCCCGTATTATTGAAATACTATACGTACTCCGGATTATGATATTTGAACAAGTTTTAGGCAGGACCGGTTTGAAGCGTGAAGTGATAACAAAAAAAAACGAATTAAACAAAAATATTTAATACTATATTTGTGATGTGCCACTAGCACACCAGCTATTTTTATTTCAACTATTTTTATATAAATAACTAGCTGGTGCCCCGCGGATTTACCCGCGTTAAACATTATAAGTTATTATAGCCTTTGTGTTAATCCAGGGTGTCGGCTAACTGCATACCAAATTTTGTTAAAATTTTGTTATGTTTAGCCGTAAAAAGTAAACGAACATACCACACACACTCACAAAATTTCGCCTTTATTATATTAGTGTGATAATTGGTCGTGGTTTGGCGAATGGATTTCAACCCCAAATAGCACTTACTTTGCGGTTTGTTTTGTTTTTTCTTATGTACGGTTTTTATTTATGATATAATTATGTGAGACACTCTAACTGTCCATGATTATACATAATATAAATATTGGTCACATGTAGACCGACGATTTTGGGAAATCCGCGGTAAGCTGATGAAAGCGTGAGACAGATTGGTTTGAAGATCTTGGGGAAATCTTTTTGACCAACAGTGGACGTCTTCCAGCTGATATTATGATGATATTTGAGAAGCCAAACGATAACCATATTTCGCAACAATCGCTCTTCAAATTACAAATTAGTATTTATCATGTATCATCATTCAAATTTTCAAATGGTGAACAATTATTGCGCCAAATTAGCAATCGCAAAGTTTTCTGCAAGATACAGGTGCAGGGGAGTTTTTCTTCACAGAAAATCGCAAATAATAACACTTTCGGTCACGAACCGGCATTAGAACCCTCATTATCTATGGATAGACAACGCTAGCGCAGAACGAACGCTAGAACAACGAGATAATTAATGAAATGTTTATGTATTTAGCAAACCACTTAAATTTATATTTCTTTTAATAGACATTTAGCATAATAATGATGCTTCAACACATAATTTTCTGAATAGTTATATACACCATTCTAAGAATTCCTAAAGACACGCGCACTCGCACACTTCGCACTTTTTACGACACCCATACATTAGCTTGATCTAATACATTCTAATTGCACTCTATCATGCGAACAGACATAAGGCTGGCAATATATAAAAAGTACAGGTGTATTATAATAAGTATATTAATTACTAGCTATGCCCCGCGGTTTTACCCACGTTAAACTTTATAAATTTATTACAGCTCCTCCCCCGTAGGTGATAGCGTGATAATATGTAATCCTATATGATTGACCCGACCTCTTTGTAATATTCATGCAAAATTTGAAGTCAAATCCATACAGTACTTTTTGAGTTTAGCCCGGACATACATACAGACAAACAGATAAACAGACAAAAATACTAAAAACTGTATTTTTCGTTATCTATTGTAGATCACGCCCCAAGTATCCTTAAAAAAAATCAATGTACAGTTTTGACTTTCCTACGATTTTATTATTATGTATAGATAACTTAACTGTTTTCATTACTAGTCCAGGAGTCATCAGCCGGAAAGCTGTCCACTCCTGAACAAAGATTTCCTGAATCCGATTGAACAAATCACGACGAATTAGGTGCCAGCCCCCTGGTTGGGATCGAACCCACGACCTGCGGCGTGAAAATCAAGTTTCTACCAAACCGCCAACCGGTCCGTCATCCCGATAAGCACACTTCCTACCCTAAAGACTGGAATGTGAAACCGCAGTATCTGCTACTGGCTATGCTACGCCTAGACCAACGAAAATTTATGTATAAATAAAATAAAATAAAAAAAGGTTTTTATTCACGTAGACTATAAAAAAGCGCTTATAAATAGTCAGAACATGTTTGTAGTAATATAGTTGTATACATTATTATTTCTGGTAACATAGATATTTAGGTACACATTGTAGGAAAACATTTTTAAAAAATTATTTTATTATAGCAATGTTATTTAGCTAGCTCGTATCAAGTTATTGTCAAGGAGATTAGTTTAATTATCTAGTTTTAAGTCCAATATTTTTATTACATATTGTCAATTTTATATTATATAGTTAAGGTATTAATTATTATGATGGACCTTGTGTTAATAACGACGGTCGCGCTTTAATGCTACCCCCGGATCCAATGCGCCCCAACTGAGAAGACCCCGCGAAACAAACTCAGTGGGTTCATCTACTACCGGTTTCAACACGGCCCTGTTGAGACGGTCCGGCAAAACATACTCAAGCGGGCATGAACACGGGATTTGGTCCAATTAGAGTAATTATTTAGTAGGCAAACACAATATATGCTCGATCGGTTGTCTGTGTATAATTGACATACATACGCCAGCACATCCAGCTACCGCAATATGTCAAATTTCTTTTATACATTTTCAACTTTATTACAAAAGCATAAGGTTCACTTTCAATTGGGGAAATTTGGCAGATTGGGGTAGCTTGATGTGCTGGCGTTTGTAGAAGAAAATACTTATTATTTAATTTATGTTCACTGACGATTAGCATAACTGAATAAGCATATACGCATCGTAAAAACGTATAACACCTGTTTTAACACAATTTATTAAATAGGTATTCTTGAAGGCACGCGCCTATAGAACTTTTTACGACACCCATACAATTGCTGGATCTAATACATTCTAATAGCGAGCTACTCGTAACATGCAAACAGAACAGCTGGCGATGAATGACTGGTACAGTTAGCGGCGTAAATATATAAAAAAATCTATTATAATGATAATAATATCCTGTGGCATTATTCACACACGGCCATCTGATCCCAAACTAAGTAGAGCTTGTACTACGGAAACAAGATCACTGATATATTACATATACTACTTGTTTTTGTAAATACATGCATAACTATATAGATAATTACACCCAGACACAGCACAAACCTCGCTTTTTTTTTCAAATTTTTACAAAAAAAAACAAAGCAATATCAATTTTTTTGTTCTAAAAAAAAGGAGTATATGTAGAATATCAGTTTTCTGATTACCATTGGTATAAGCTCTGCTTAATTTGGGATCAGATGACCGTGTGTGCTAACGTCATCATTGAAATTATCCTACTAATATCATAAATGCGAAAGTTTGTGTTTGTGTGTGTGACTGTGTGAGTGTGTATGTTTGTTACTTCTTCACGTCCAAACGGATGGAGTTAGCTGACACCCTAGATTAACACATAGGCTATAATTTATAAAGAAAATTTAATGCTGGTAAAACCGCGAGGCACAGCTAGCTAAAGGTATTTTACTATTACTATTGTGCATTTAAATAATGTCAATGTTCTTCTTTCAACATTTCTTCTATTAATCTTTGCCGTTCTGCTGCTTGTCTCATTTTGGTTAAAACAAGAGATTCATAGTCTCTATCAGATATCACAGAAGGACCGCTAACATCTTTCTTAGTTGTTAACACGGGCCTTTCATTCACCCATTTCAGTTCTAGAGGATTATCTGGTAGACCTTTTTCAAATTCTAATGCCATTTCAGAGGCATCTTTACTAGCGAATTCTACTAGTGCACTCCCTTTCTTTTTAGGAGACAGTATTAATGCTACAATATCACCATACTTTTTCAAGAATCTTCTCAATGTTGCTTCATCATAACCACCATTGTTAGTATCATCTTTACTTGTTTTCCACTTTAGCTTTATTCTATTTAAACTGGAATCCCACAAAGGTTCACTCAAACGACCCATAGTTCTCTGTATCTCTTCTTTCATTCTCTTTTGTTATTCTTGTAAAAGTCTTAGCAGCTGACCGTACCGTTTTACGCACTCAACTGGTTAAATCGATTGTAATACCTGTTGTTTCAGACCAGCAGCCAAGCGATTTGAAAACTAAACACTTTTATTATCTTTTGCGCCAATCAGCGGTGGACAAAATAGTCAAGTGGATTAAAAAGAACCATTATCGCTATACTTTCATCCAATGATAAATGTCTGAGATCACGCTATCTAGCGACAGGGCATTATTTGAGAGAAAAGTAATGTCGTTTTTTTTATGTCTGATGAAGAATTGTAAGCCGCTTATGCTAACTATGCTGTAAATGTCGTTTTTATTTCGAATTCAACTTTGGCGCCTTTTATAAGGATTCTAGAGCAAATATTATACACTGGCTGGTTCTATGATTAAAATCATCATTATAATAATAATATCCAGGGTCATTATTCACACACGGCCATCTGATCCTAAACTAAGTAGAGCTTGTACTATGGAAACCAGAGAACCGATGTACAGCATATACTACTTTTCTTTTGAATAAATAAATTAAATCATTACAGCGGCGGCTGGCCCTCCGGTCGCGGGTTTTTCACCTCTCTGGGCCGCTACGATCTCGGCTATGACTGACAATAAATAAATAAATTAAATCATTACGGCGGCTAGCTGCACACTGGCAGCGGGTTTTTACTTCTCTGGGCCACCCTCTCGGCTATGACTGGCAATAAATATATAAATTAAATCATTACGGCGGCTAGCTACACACTGGCCGTGGATGCTTCACGTCTCTGGGCCGCTACAATATCGGCTATGCCTGACAATAAATAAATAAATTAAATCATTACGGCGGCTAGCTACAACCTGGCAGCGGATTTTTTACCTCGCTGGGCCGCTACCCTCTCGGCTATGACTGACAATAAATAAATAAATAAAATCATTACGGTGGTTAGCTACACACTGGCCGCGGATGTTTCACCTCTCTGGGCCGCTACAATATCGGCTATGACTAACAATAAATAAATGAATTAAATCATTACGGCGGTTAGCTACATACTGGCTGCGGATGCTTCACCTCTCTGTGCCGCCACCCTCTCGGCAATGACTGACAATAAATAAATATATGAGATAATTACGGTGGTTAGCTACACACTGGTCGCGGTTGCTTCATTATCTGGGCCGCCACTCTCTCGGCTATGACTGACAATAAATAAATAAACTCATTTTTCAACAATTTGCAGATTTATTCTTTCAATCGTCAACCCTGATCTACGATGTCTTTACGCGAGCTTGACAGATGACCGCCATAGCAAAGCAGTTAGTTAGCTCTTGAAATGATTATATCAATCAATTACAGCTTCTATACGAGACATTTCATGATCGATGTCTATGGTTATACCTAGATACATAGACAAGTACGATATGCCGAACAATGATTTAAGATAACAAAATAAATTCCTTAACATAGTTTTGTTTTCGATTATATTATCTACTAGCTGTGCCCGCGACTTCGTCCGCGTGTGAATTAGCTTATTTCGTTTTTTTTTTGTTTTTTCCCAAATAAAACAATTTTTCTAAAATAAATGTAGCCTAAGTTACTCCTTATTACATCAGCTACCTGCCAATAAAAGTGCCGTCAAAATCAGTCCAGCCATTTCAGAGATTAGCTGGAACAAACAGACAGACAGACAGACAAAAAATTTAAAAATGTTATTTTGGTGTATGATCCGTATAAATATGCATATACCTACATGTAGTAAAAAACGGTTATTTCAATATTACAAACAGACACTTCAATTTTATTTATTTGTATAGATTATTAAAAGTTTATTTTTTGTTCGTTCTGGATAAACTCAAAAACAACCTAACCGTTTTAGATTTTTCCTACTGTAAACAGTTATCAGCGAGTAACTGAAGTTATATTTTGTTTATAATAAAATTAAAGATACCTAACGACGAAAATCAATAAATGGTATAAAAAAGTTGCCTAGAAATCTATTATATATAATACTATGTATATACGTCTTTTTGAGATTCTTTTCTGAAACTAGTGTAAATTCGAGTTTTTATGTGTAAATTGTACAACCTTCATCATCATCATCATGTCAGCCTAAGTACGTCCACTGCTGGACAAAAGCCTCCCCAAAGAATGGGGGATATGCCATAATGGCCGCGCTTGGCAGACGGGTTGGCGATCGCTGTTTGATGGCCATAGTTCACAGAAAAACGCTATTGCCTGTTCTCTGGTAGGTATTCCCTCGGACGATTTCTCGGCCCCCACGGGATGAAATGGGGTAATGATAATATATGCCGCCACCACACAACAAACAACCTTAATATAACCCAAACTCAGAAGTGAGATAGGAAAAGTCTATAATCATTTTAATAATAATAATAAAATAGTTTATTTCTCTCTTTAAAGTTTATACAATGTACTTCTAGGTAGGAACAATTACTCATTTACATAAAAACTTTTGAGAGAGCTGGAGGTCGTACTAGGCTCGAGACCTGTATGACAAATCTCCAGGCTCCCCCTTCTTGTCGATCTAGTGTTTGTATCCTATACAAATAGTCAAGTAAAAGTAAACCAAGTCCCAAATGAAACACGTCGAGAGTTTAAACAATAATAAAAATAAAAATATAAAATAAAGAGGTGGTGTGTCTGTGAGGGTGTGTGCATGTGTGTAAGAGGGTGTGATGCGCTTATTTAAGAATAACAAGTAAGTTTTCGGTATCATCGTAATTTAGGTTACTTAACCAGTTTTTAATTGTATGATTACATTTTGCCTTGTGCATAGGGTATATGTTAAGCAGTTTATTGACCTTATTTTAATACGAATTAGAGAAGTCATGCGTCATACTCGCGACCAGAAGAATATAGGCTCTTAATTCTATGTATGTATGTATATAGTATGGCGCTCCTTATACGCCTTTCAGGAATATTCTGCCACACATGTTGTTGGTATTGGTATTAGATATTTCAATTTTAAGCAGACGGCCATTAGTCCCAGTAAGGGCACCCATGAGGTAACCTCATTATGCCTCTCATACAATTTTTTGATCTTAATTTTTTAGGTTGAAATTAACCAAGCAATATTTCTCCGATAGTGATTATATTGAAAACATGGTGATTTAAAGTCTACAGCTCTTTTTTACAATTTATGGGAATGGAAAAATACATCGATAACTAGAGAATTTACAAAGAAAAAATCCTAGTCTAGAATTGAACCATTAAACACGGTGGTCTTAAAAAGTGCTTTTAATACCATATAAGTATCGAACCGCCTTAAGATCGTGCGGATTCCTTTAATGTTTCACTTAATAGATTCATTGAACAGTTTCCTTCTAAGGCTATCAGAGCTTGTCTGAAAAACCGAGCGATGTATACAGTGGTTGGCTGTCATTAGCAACGTTTGGATTAATTCAATAACTCGTGTTATTATTTCTGTAAAAAGTTGCGGTCAGATGGTATTAATATTAATTAAACATAGGAGACATTAATTAAGAAAACGCCAAGATTTATTGCTATGTCGGTATGAAGGTAATTTGCGATAAAATCACTGAACTAGAGATACGAGTTCGTTTAATAGTTGGGACCTGGGAAGCTGCCTACTCGGTGTAGCTGTTGCTATGTTTGTCTAGAGATAATTCTTGGGTCGCTGGCTAGAAGTATTGCTGGCCTTTTTCTCTATAGCAGCCTAAATTAAAAAATCGGACTCGCACATGAACACAGTATTTTAGTTGATTAAATGAAAGGTAAATTGCGGTTTACGGTTTATGACTTATTCTACTAGATCTCGTTCAAACCAATTTTCGTTGTTAGTTTACGTGGTAATGTATATCATATATTTTTTTTAGTTTTATCATTTCTTATTTCTTATTTTAGAAGTTACAGGGGGGGGGGGACACTCATTTTTTCACTTTGGAAGTGTCTCTCGCGGAAACTATTCAGTTTAGAAAAAAATTATATTAGGAACCTCAATATCATTTTTGAAGACCTATCCATAGATAACCCACATGTATGGGTTCGATGAAAAAAAAATTGAGTTTCAGTTCTATGTATGGGGTACCCCTAAAATTATTATTATTTTTCTATTTTTGTGTAAAAATCCTAATGCGGTTTATTACAACGGTATACTATGCAAAATGGAATGTCAATACTCGAATATCCTCTGATCGACTATTGAAAATCGAATTTCTTAGTAATCGTAAGCTTATAATATCGAATGGTTAATAAATCTCACCCCCTGGGGGGCGTAGAAGTCGACCCGAGGGAATATCTACCAGCAGAAGAACACCAGATTCTTTCTGAGTACTATGACCATTTTACTGCGATCTCAAACCCGTCTGCCAGGCGTGGTGATTATGGCTTATCCCCCCAGGGTGATTCTTTGGGAATACTTAGCAGTGGACTTACTACAGCTGTTATGATGATGATGAATAAATCAAATATTCAATATTAGAAAAATAGTTTATACAACGCACGTACTAGAAACAATTGTTTATCGTTAAAGGATACATTCGATTCGATTTATTAACCATTCCATATTATGAACGTTCGAGTACTTAGACATTCGATTTATAGTTGACGACCAATTGATATTCGATTATTTGACATTCGATTAAGCATTGACGTTGGGTACATACGAGCGGGTTCTCAAGTCGTCTAGCAGTTTACAAACTAAGTAATGTGGCTTAGGATAGTTACTGAAGTGGACATGCATGAAAAGGTCGATTTTCTCGATCATTCGTGCAAATGTCGCTCGTGAGATTGAAGATCAGAAGGGGCATATCATCGATACGAATGCAAACTGAGGGAAATGGAGGGCGTACTCTAGGCCAGCGAGAAGTATACGAAGGTGTGCCCTCAATGTATGCACTGCAGGTAAGAATTATTAATACTGCAGATTGGTCCAATTTCCACACGTACGCGTAAAAAACAAAACAATACTAATATTGACATTAATATTGAGTAGGGATTCTCGGCGTCGACATCGAGAGTGACGTCAAATTTCGCGGTCATCTGGAAGACAAGGCCAAATTGGCCTCCAAAAAGCTAGGTGTCCTTCGCAGAGCTAGGCGATACTTTACATGGGCCCATCGCCTCCAATTATATAAAGCGCAAGTACGGCCGCATATGGAATATTGCTGCCATCTCTGGGCCGGGGCACCACAGAATCAACTTCTTCCTTTTGATCGCATACTACATCGTGCTACTCGAATGTACATATATATATATATATATATATATATATATCATAGTTGTTAAACCGAAAACTGGGCACTGGGATCGAACCAATAGCTTTTACCAATGTGGAGTATCCATGTTTCTAGAAACAAAATAGATGGATGGCTCCTACATCCTGCGTAAGGATATCGTAAATTTGATCTAACAGCGCGCGGCGGCATCTACCATTCGTAGCAATGACATTCGTTGGTAGCTTAACGACAGAGCGCGTACGCCGTGTACCGGACGATTAAATCTATAATTTCTCAGTTTTAAATAAAGAAATAGGCTATGCCATAAAACATGCTACAGATTTAATTATAGACGGTTATTTTCGTCTGATTGAATATGATTATAGTATACCTGGCCTGTGTAAATGGTACAGCCGCCAGCACATCAAGCTACCCCAATCTGTCAAATTTCCCCAATTGAAAGTGAACCTTATGCTTTTGTGACAAAGTTGAAAATCTATAAAAGAAATTTGACAGTTTGGGGTAGTTGGATGTGCTGGCGTCTGTATAACCGGAAGATGAAGACTTCGCAGAGCGTTCTCTGATCAAATCGGAGACATTCTCAAGAAAAGTCAGGTCAGAGTCAAGAAGTGGTGTGAAAGAGGATGTAGTAACAAAGATTGAAAAAGGAATGCTGAGATGGTTTGGCCATTTAGAAAGTATGAATCATAGAAGATTGACATTGAGTGTGAATGGGACAACCGTAAGGGGAAGACCTCGTCGAACATTCTCTAACCAAAATGGGAGACGTTCTCAAGAAAGGGCAGGTCAGAAGTACCCTAAACCGGCGAGCATGTATGAAGAATATAATGTCAGTGAAAGAAGCGAAAGAGGTGTGCAAGGATCGTGACAAATGGAAGTTCGTTCTCTCTGCCTACCCCTCTGGGAAACAGGCGTCAGTCCTTCCCTGTAGGAAGGGGCATAACTTGTACAATAATAGATTTATCTACTCACCTAACATCGTGTTGAGCCTACTCTGCCACATGTTCATGGCAGGATCTTAGGAATGCCACAAGCAGGGCAATCAGTATGGCCACGTTCTGGGCTACAATAATTTATTTAGTTTGCATCCACACGCTAAGAAGAAGACGGTAGATGTATCCACAAAAACTCAAAAAGATCACGACATTATTAATAATAATAATCATATATAGGGACAATGTCACACAGATCATATAAGCCCCAAACTAAGCAAAGCTTGTACTATGGGTACCAGGCGACGATCTACATACTTATATAGATAGATAAATACTTAAATACATAGAAAACATCCATGACTCAGAAACAAATATTCGTGCTCATCACACAAATATTGAATTGAAATGTTTCGATAATTAAAAGTTAAGTTATCTATACATATAATAAAATCGTAGAAAAGTCAAAACTGTACATTGAATATTTTTTTAAAAGGATATCCTAGGTCTACAATCGACATCGAAGCCAAAAATATAGTTTTTAGATTTTTTGTCTGTGTATCTGTTTGTCTGTGTGTATGTCCGGGCTAAATTCAAAAAGTACTGTATGGATTTACTTCAAATTTTGCATGGATATTACTAAGAGGTCAGGTCAACATATCGGCTTCATATTATCACGCTATCACCAACGGAGGTAAAACCGCGGGGCACAGCTATAGTAAATAAAAATAAAGGGATATACCAATTAAAGCCATGATATCAGTTATAATTCATACAAATTATATACAATTAATTACGTATTCCACGTCAATCTATTGAATGGCGTAACTCTAGTTTCCTCTATTAAGTCAGCAACTTTTTTTCCAAAATCAACAAGAAACGAGGCAAATGCGAGTTGAATCAAATATAAAGAAGGGTTCCGTAGTCATGATAGAATATCAAAACCAGTTAACGCAAATTACAAGTAACACTGATTTTTTTTAATGGTACGGCCATCGAGGAGTTTTGTCATCTGATGGTTAGTGATCACTGTGGCTCGTGGACACTCGCAGTGCCAGAAAGGAATAGTCTCGCATCTTGAAGGTTGCCATGTCATATCGGATTAGAAATACTTCCGCATTTAAATGATTCCACAGAGTGGTAGTACGCGGTCAAAAGATTCTTGTAAAACTCACGTTCGACGTTTGTACGTCTTCTATATTCAACTACGTAACACTTTTTAACATTACTCTACATTTTTTTCGCTACTTTCTTCATCACAGCCTTAAGCCTGATGCACAAAATCCGCAAGGATACCCACAATGTAGGTGTATCCATTATTTGGGATGAACCGCCACACTAATTAAGGTTATCTAAATTAATATGACTGTTAAAATAAAAATAAAAGGTAATGACTTGGATCACTATTAAGATGGCAAAGCATTGTTGTAATTTAATAGACCATGCACTGTGATACAATCTTCTATAATTATAATATAAATAATATCTTGGGATATTATTCACAAACGGCCATTTGATCCCAAACTAAGCAGAGCTTGTACCATGGAAACCAGATGACTGATATACTACATAAGTATACTACTTTTCTTTTATAAATATATACTTATACAGACAATTACACCCGACTCAGAAAAGATAGACATGTTCATGCACACAAATATTTGTCCTGGGTGGAAATCGAACCCACGACCTGCGGCGTGAAAAGCAAGTATCTACAAACCATGCCACCCACCTCGTCGTAAGTTTCATACTTGTTTACGATTTGTCTAATATTAGTGAAAATTTTGTGAATATTGGTATGTAGAACATTTGTATCTGTGTATTTGTCAAATGTAATCATAACTTATTCCAGACCAAAAAAGACGTATGTAATTTTAATACCCGATATCCGGACAAACTTGTCTTACCGCCTTTAAATACCGAACAATATAGTCGCAACAGCTACGCTATGTGTGTGCGAATATTCAACCATTTACCCCAGAGTATGCGAGAATTACCATTGTATAAATTTAGGAGTATATTAATAATTTTTTTATGTGAAAAGTGTTTCTATAATGTAGACGAATACTTTAAATGTAAGGTTTAATAATAATTGTTTGTTTTGTAATGTTGATCACTGTTATCATGTAGGTAGTTTTTCTTTTATCTTTAATATTAAGTTTGATATTTGTATGCCATGATATAAAGATGGTAAATGTGTGATACCATGAAAATTTTGTCATCTATTTGTATGTACACCACATTTATGCAAATAAATATTTTTGTATTTTGTATAATAATTTTTCTTATGGGATACTGAACCCCAATTGGTTAATTATGAATAGATTATTTCACAGTATGGTGACCATAGAGGTGAGGTGGAATTTCTTTATTAGGAACGTCCCTCAAAGTCAAGTAGTGGCGTGATTTATAGATCGTCGAAAGTCCTTAATTGATCGAGCGAATTGAAAATGTTTCGATTCATTATATAAGTTGAGTCGTAAGTCTCCACAATGCTCCGCGACCTCCATATCGGATTGTGCATAGATCTATGGATCGATAGATTAGGGTTCAGTTTTAAAATTTGACCACGAAAATATAGATGGGTAATTATAATAACACTAGCTGTACCCAGCGGTTTCACCCGCTTTTTTTTAAATCATTATTTATTTAATTGGGGTCTTTATCCCAATGGATACGCCAACCCCATCATGCCTTATACTAACTATTACAAAAAATGCCTTAAACTTAATTTAAAAGGAGAATTTTAATCAATATGATACACCAACGCGCTAAATCTTTTCACCACTTCACCCGCTTTAAACTTATAAATTGTAGTCTATATGATGACATATAGACTACAATTTATAAAGTTTATAATTGTCTCCTCTTACTTCTTATTCTGGGTAATGTACATTATAAATTATATATGCTATATTACGACAAAGTTTCATCAATATGCGTCTTGTAGTTAGGCGTGAAACAGTAACTAACATCCATACATACATACTCACAAACTTTCTCATTTATAATATTAGAAGGAAGTAGGACTTTGTAAGATGATAAGATAGGTATTCGGGTTTTATTTAGACTGGCATAATTTTTTTTTTTTACTACTTAGTAGGCAAACAAGCATACAGCCCACCTGATGGTAAGTGGTCACCGTAGCCTATGAACGCTTGCAAAACCAGGGGCATCATTAGCGCGTTGCCGACTCTTTAGAAACCTTATAACTCCTTTTTTGAAGGGCCCCATGCTGTAGTCTCTTGGGAAAACCGTAACAGGGAGTTCATTCCACAACCTCAACGTACGTGGGAGGAAGTTTCGTTGAAAGCGAACCGTACGTGATCGAAAAGGTTCGAGGATGTGAGGATGAATACCCTGTCTGTGGCGAGAGGTGCGATGGGAGCAGGTGGCCGTAGGCATCAAATCAAATAATTCCTCTGAACACATCCCATTATATAGACGGTAGAACACACAGAGAGAGGCAAAGTCTCTCCTTAGACTTAAGGGTTCAATGTGTCTATATAGCTTAGGATCGTCGATAATCCTCACAGCGCGTCTTTGGACTGAGTCAAGAGGCCCAAGCTGGTAAGCTGGTGCTCCCGCCCACAGGTGACAACAGTATTCCATATGGGGCCGGACTTGTGCTTTATATTATATTTATTTTTTTATCACTCAGCAGTTATAAATAACATTGAGCACATTTTTTATAGAACAAGTTCCACTCTCGTATCCACTGCTGCAACTCCTGTAAGCCATCTTAAGTAGCAGCAAAGTAACTACCTTGGATCCTTTAATAAATGATTAGATGTTCTCAACCTGTGATTAGGTTCGTTCCACACATGAGTGTTACTTGAGTAAAATTCACTTAATTTCTTAGACCGGGTTAATCAATTGCAATATTCTAAAATGAGTTAAAATTTATTGCTCTTTATGTTATGTCATTATTCAGTAAGCTTTCCAAAAACTTTAATTGTATTTTTTATCAGAATAAACATGGGGAAGCAAAAAAACAGATAGTTCCACTTCAGACCAGAGCTAAGACTATTATATAAACAAATTCTTGTCTATGGACATGTACTTATACTGGTAATTTCTACAGACATGGACATGGCAATTCAATCAAAACATGGTATTTGGTTATTTGTTAATAACTTAACATATAAGACATTTTGAAATAAGATCGGTGCGCTCGCGCTGTATAGGCCTCGCGGAGCATTATTTTTAGCGTTAAATTAAAATTATAGATAATGGTGATAGAGTTCCAAAAGCTAAAACTATTGTAAACTTATTAAATAAGAGGAAATTTGCAAACAATAGTTATCGTCGAATAAAATATTTTTTTAATACCAAATATTAATAAAAAAACTTGAGAGGTGTCAAGGGACACCCGGATGGAACGAAGTTATTTCTTATTATTTATTATGTACAAAAAACCTGTATACACTCAACAAAAATAATCGTCGCGACACCACACTGTTCAATGCGAAATAGAAATGATAATATCTGGCTTGCTTATAGAAATAAGAGAGAGAGAGACAGACAGAGAAACATGCGCACGCCGCACAGCTGCAAAAAGTGTCGTGACAACTTTTGGTAAGAATTTTTTCCGTCTAGCCCCCTTTCACAACGCGCGATAAGGAACTTATTTCCGAAAATTGAATTTAATACTTTTATAAATTTGTTAATAATTATGCATGTAAATAATTTAATTAACTATCATGATCCTTAGTCAAAATCAATTAATAATAATGTAATGTCACTAATTTTGATGATATTGCTTACAATGACATATCAATGTGAGATATTCCTACCATGCAAGTATATTTATATGATAACCTCGATACAGGCATTGCCTGGTGAGGCTATCATCGTACATCAACCGTGTAAAAACTCGAATTACTCGAATGAATAAGTCCCTGTAAAAAAATCGTTAGTATGTTTCGAAGAAGTCATTTTCACTACAAGCATTGCTTTGATGAAATTACGTAGGCACGCTTGTCGCAATTCCGCGGTCACGGCGACTCGTTAGTCCCGCGATTTATTCGCGTTACTGTCCACTCACGTTATGTTATTTATTATTTTATACAAACGGCTTGATTTATTAAGTGCCCTTCAATGGCGAATTTGCTTGAATTAGAATAGCCACAGTTAACACCCACGGCTATTGCTACGCCAAGTAGGTAAATTGGGAAACATTTATAAAATATATATAGATATAATACATAAAAAATATAGTATTCTGGGACATTATTTACACACGGCCATCTGATTCCAAACTAAACTATGGAAACTTGATAAATGATTTACCACATATACTTCTTTCCTTTTGTAAATACATACTTATATAGATAATTAAAACCCAGACGACAAACAGACATGTTCATGCACACAAATATCTGTCCTGGGTGGGAATCGAACCCACGACCTCCGGCGTGAAAATTGCTTTTCACGCCGGAGGTCGTGGGTTTGATTTCGATTGATTTCATTTGCCAACCACACCAACAGGCCCGTCAGTCTATGTCTGTATGTTGTATGACTGTATACCGTAAAATATGCATTTGATCATGTGATGGTCTTCAGTAAATTGTTTTGCATGAGCCCACAAAGGTCTGAGTTGGTACGACCAATCTTCAACAGATGGCGCCACTTTCATCCCAATTTTTTTTTTGTTGTTGGTATAGCAACGCGCTCAGGTTACAGATAGTATATTATACATGAAACAACATTGCAAAAGGAAAATTTTCATTACACATACCTCAATAAATTTAAACAATTAATAATGTAATTACGTTTTGAACCCATCCCATTTAATTATCCGCTTATAATATCTTGAGAACATATCAAACTTCAGTGTCTATTGTCTATCAGTGAGAGTGACTGGTAAGCCTGGCTAATATCAATTGTGATCGAGATTCTTGTTTTTATTATTAGAAAAAGATCGCACTTGTTCGAAATTCGACCATTAAGGTTCTATTGTCAAAGACTATAGACATTAAAGACAAATAGTTTTAATCTGTGCTCAGTTTTAACACTATAACGTATAATATAATAAATAAGTAGGGTATTTAAAGAAAAGATAAAATAACTATTACTCCGCTACAAACATACCAGTGACAGATGATCGTTACATACCACCTACGCACGGATCTAGCGCACCTGGATGTGTCAAGGGCGTACCACGCTCAGTAGTATGGCATGAAATCTGTTTGGTAAAACTTAAATAAAATTTATAGCTCTGTATGTTATGTCATTATTCAGTAAGCTTTCCTTAAAAACTTTAATTATATTTTTATCAGAAATAAACATGGGGAAGCAAAAAAAACAGATAGTTCCACTTCCGACCAGAGCTAAGACCATTATCTATAATTTTAATTTAACGCTAAAAATAATGCTCCGCGAGGCCTATACAGCGCGAGCGCACCGAGCATTTGTTTATATAATAGTATATAAACAAATGCTTGTCTATGGACATGTACTTATACTGATAATTGCTACAGACATGGACATGTTAATTCAATCAAAACATGGTATTTAGTTTTTTTTTGTTAATAACTTAACATATAAGACATTTTGAAATAAGATCGGTGCGCTCGCGCTGTATAGGCCTCGCGGAGCATTATTTTTAGCGTTAAATTAAAATTATAGATAATGGTGATAGAGTTCCAAAAGTTAACACTATTGTTTGCAAAGCTTTCTGCAATACCCCTTGTCCATATTATGAACGTTAACTGTTGCAAATTACATAGATACTCCTTCGTCCGCACAATTTACGAAAAAGGTGTAGGTACCTACCAAGGTTTTGCTTCACTTACGCGACGTCCTGCGTGAGCGATCTAGACGCGAACTCGAAGCGGCGCGAAAACAACAAACAGTCGAAACCAATTGAAGTGTCCTACGTGGCCAAACGCGGTGCGGAGTGGCGCGAAATGAAGCGATCACGATCAGTTGGCTTGATATTTTCGCGCGAACTGGATGCGGTGCCGTCGTGTTTTTGCGGCGTTGTCGGTGGCGGCGGCTGTGCGAGACGATTCGCGTGCACGTAGGACATAGCCGCCGCGTCGCACCGCATCGCATCGAATTCGCGTGTCAACGCTTCATAATCGCGTTCGCTTTGAACCGCCTACGTAGGACGTAGCGTTATTTTGCGTTTTCATTAGTTGCAATGGTTATGGTGAAAGTAATTAGTACTTACACCATAACCATTGCAACTATACAAAACAATTACTGTACTTAAAAAAAGGGCTCACCTAACGTGTCGCTTATTTTTACTCAGTAGGCGTCTAGACTAAAATGTCATAACTTAAAATACATACCACCCGTCTCCACAAAATAATTAACTCTTTTATGTGGCAATGCAAAATTCTATAACAAATATTCCAGTAATATCAGAGAAATGTCTACGAATAAGTTTAAAAGAATTATAAATGCCAATTTGTTTAGCGGGGTTTACTACAAAATTGTGATTATTTAAGTGACAAAACCGCTAGGGATTGAGTCGCTTTAAATTTACACATTTAAGTACAATGTAATTTTATATTAAGAATTAAAAAAAAAAGGATTCCTACCGAGAACCGAATTAGAAAAGAATTGACAATTCCACACAATGAAATAAATTAATTTTGAATTTGAATTAAAATGCCCTGTGCTTTTTATAAGAACTAGGTATGTTAGAAAGAAATTAAAATGAGTTTAGTTGGCATTATGGATTCGGGGGTAATGAGTTACAATAATGAATTATCATCCTACTGACAGTTGAAAATCGCTAAACAAAAAGTTTTTTATATGTGGCTTGCGTTTGGTCACACCCTTATATCATGGTCGATGGACATGTTTTAAGACCATAGATCTAGAACTAGAGGTGGCTTGTAGAAATTTGAGCAATCTGAATAAAAAATCATACACCATTCGGCAGTTTTTTTTTTATAACTGACAGACGGACGTCCGCAGGGCGATTTATTACAAGCCAATGGTGAGTGGCGCCACCACAGACCCAATTTAAGAAAAGAGTATATTATTGTTACTTGTACTAAGAACACCATTTGTACGAAATAGCAGGCGCACACCACTGAATTCATGCACGTATTAGAAATTGAAATTAATTATAAAAAAGTGTTCTCTATGACGGAGCCAAGCTACATAACAAATTACCGGAACCCATACAAGAATCAAGAAATATGCAAACATTTAAGAGATTGTTAAAATTAAAATTATACCTCGTTTACATATGCACCTCAAAAAAATTACCGCTGATACCATCTGAAGTCTGCCACACCGCACTAGACCAGCAGGTGGACTATGACCTATAAGCGATTGTGAGAGGATACCTTGCCCTGCAGGCAGGCGGCATTATCATTCAATTTCAAAGAAGCTCTTTTAAAAATCAACCAATTACAGGCAAACTTCTGTACCAATTGTTGAAAATGTTCACATTCCAACTTAGTTATGCAGTTATTGTACCTACGTCTTATAAATGTACAAGACATTTATCAGACGTACAAAAACCACATAACTGTTTGACTGTTAACATAGGTGTTTTAAAAAAGAGTGGTACGATCTTATTCTCATAATATTCATGTTTCTAATCAACACCATCAGCTATAATCATTTCAGGTTTTATGCATCACAAGCTTTGCAGTTAAAGACGGGTACCATACCCGCCTTTGTGACAAGTTCAATTATAAGTAATTGAATTAGATGTTACTTTCAGGAAACATATGACAATCGTAATACAAAATTCATACGTAGTGCTAATTCGTCAAGCACTCACTAAGTACACGTAGTACGTTGTATCTCAATGTAAGCACACGACAAAGTAGAATCTCTTGAGAATGGTCCGTGAGGGTTGAAACACGTGTTGGGTATCATACGTGTATCTATGTTATTTGATTGTTAATATTATCGTTCTTGCATGTGCATATTTTTGCGGCCCGGTGCAAATTGCATACCGGCTTGATTAAACTGACAATAAATATTAATTAATTTAATATCGATTATTTGGCACAAAAAGAAGTTAAATTTGGTTGAAAGGATTTGATACAAAGCCTTCTTCTATGATGTCTTACTTGACCTGATACCTATACCTATATTATGTGTCAAACTGTACTCTCCCACGTGGTCCTCTTTGGCAAAAAAATATAAAATAATGTCTTAATTTATTCACTCGATATTTATGTTAGTTCATCGTTAGGTTTAGGTTCCTTTTTGCCATGTTATTCGGATAAATTATAAAAGCAACAAACACGCAATTATAGAAGAGTGTACGTGGTAGATGTTATACCTTATTAGTAGACACATTGATGTTGTTAATATAAAAAATAATATCTACACCGAGAGTGTAGTTATAAGCACTCATTATAGCCATAACTTGAAATTAAACCATGCGGATGCTACTTATAGGCGGGATCCCAATTACATCGCAGTATTTCTGTACAAATGTTGCTTATTCCCTTATCAGGAGCGCGTTACCCACAGACATGACTTATAATTATCCCAAGCTATATATCACTTTTTGCAGTGGCGTGCGTACGCGTTTGCAATTGATTCCGCGCGTTCACGCGATCCGGCAAGATTTCTACTCGCCAATTGCGCTGCAAAAACGTACTTCGCCATTTATGAGGCCTCGCATGTCGGGTATCACTACGCACCCCCCCGCCTTTCGCACAGCAAACGACCAATCACAGTAATCTATTCGAAATTAGAACTTCACGCGCGAGATTACAATCAAAGTGTGTGGAATGCGCGGGAAACGTAGCGGCGCCATGTTTGTTTTTTCTGTGACGTCCCGTTTAACGCAACATCGTTAGCGGTTGATCGCAAATTCATATTTCAAACCTCAATTACACCATCCGTCAAGTCTATCTTCTGGGGGCAGCAATTTTGTCATTCAAAATCACTGAAACCAGTTGGTGGCCCGTTATGGGATTAATTAATGGTCTACCAGTTACAGGGCGGCCATAATACGATGTAAACGAGTCGCTCGCTTGTCTCACATGTACTAGAAAAACGTTGGAAGCGCGTGTCTAGATCGTGACTACATCAGTCAAATCTTCGCTTGATATTCAAGAGATACCATTCGTTACGACAGCTCGTGCGACTCTCATACTTATTAAGGTTTATTTGCTGAATACATTATAGTAATAGAAGCAGTTAACTATCAAAATATATTATCTAATGTGCATAGCTTTTTCTGGATTCGTATATATTTTCGTTTAAATGTAATAATAATAAATATAAACTGTATTTCTCTCTCCTAAAGGTTTTAATTACATTGTTAAATTAACAATAATGTACTAAATAAGTACATGTCTACATCATCATCGACCTAAAGTCGCTATGACATTATTGAAAATAGTTTCTTTACAATTAACTTACACAAAAATAAAAGTGAAAGGATCTATTGTAATTTAAATATCAAGATTATTTGCAAAATAAATAAAAATCATACAGAGTCTTACCATTCAAAATATAGGTACTACGAGAATCAATGATGTCTTTTATTTTTAAAGTACATAACTACTAATTATTTTTTTCTTTATAACAACAGTTTTGAATAAACTTTATATGGGGTCAACAATATTACTCACTTAAATAAAAAAAAATGCTGGAAAAACATATTACTTACAGTAATTATTAAATATCGATTTTACCATACACTCGTATAACATTGTTTTCTTAGTGTTAACCTAAGCCTGGCTTGATAAAAAAAAACATTATCAACAGCTGTCTCTAAAAACAACTTCACCTTTTCTGGTTACATATTTAAAATAAATTGGTTCATCTCGACAACTTTCCGTATGGATTAAAAAAGAAATACCATAACTGTTCCACAAACAACGGTATAATCACGTAACACGTGTAAAAAATACATATAAAAAAGCATTCGTATAATTGTCTTAGTTAGCTATACTAGTTGGAGTCGAGAGCTACTACCTATTGATAATATTATTTATTAGTAGGTAGATAAATTGTTTGCTACTGACATCAATTAGGATGTACGTTTGTTTGTATTTACTTACTTACGTAAAGTTTGTTTTGTGTTTTATTTAAGAAAGCAAACTGTAGGTCTACAACTTAAAAATTGTTTGAAACATTTAAGAAAATTTGTAAGACTGTTTGTTTCTTAATAAAATAAAATAACAAAACATTCGAATTCCTAACCTTTTCCTTCATTTAGATACCGTTAATACAACTCGACAACGCAATTTTGTTGCCAGTACAGTGTATGACAGTACAATAAAACCACAGCTAATATAATAAATAACAGAGAAGCTATGAAGTCACATATTCACTAGTTACACTACAATCAAACGCTTTGTCCAGAACATTACATGACAACCTACAATAGCTTCAACAAGCTCAATTTAACCCTTCCATGCTTACATAGCTAACCTAAATCCTTACAAAATACGGATGCCCTTCGATGTTTTGGCGGTAAATGTAAGTTTGTCGTATTTATACGTAAAAGGCGTTCCAAATCACGCAGTTGCGTTTAGTCGGCCCAGACAATGCTAATAAGACAAGTGCCGCTGCAGAACGGAACGCACAGATGACAGCTAACAATGCTTTCTTACTATGAAACTAGTGTAAGTACGTAGGTAGTGTTTGTTAAAATTACTGTGGAAATATATTTTACTGGCTGTGTCCCGCGGTTTTACCCGCGTTAAACTTTATAAATTATAGCCTATGTGTTAATCCAGTGTGTAAGCTAAGTCCATACCAAATTTTATTAACATTGCTCTAGCCGTTTAGACGTGAAGAATTAACAAACATACACACTCATAAACTTTTTA
The DNA here is from genome assembly GCA_951640165.1 of Pseudoips prasinana. Classification (NCBI taxonomy): domain Eukaryota; kingdom Metazoa; phylum Arthropoda; class Insecta; order Lepidoptera; family Nolidae; genus Pseudoips; species Pseudoips prasinana. The sequence goes on from OX621240.1 coordinate 7,483,341, forward strand.
TAATATTAGTGTGATTAGAATTGGGATTGTAATGTCACCCATAGCAACTTTATCTGGTTAACATCATTTGGACGTACTCATCTAACGGGTCAAAGTCGAGGGCAAATAACCATATAATGGAATGACTTGACTGTGAAATTCATTGGTCGCATTGGCATAACAATAAATCTGTAAATTATCTGGTTCGAGAGTACATTCACACAGCAATTGGTCCCTTGAGGACTATTACTGTAACTTTTTCTTTAAATTTTCAGCTAAAACCCTGATAATAAGTTCCACGACCGGAGTAAGCTTCTTGTAGGAGCCAACTTACGGTCTCCTAGTCTCCTGTTTCAAGGTATTCTGCCCAGGTTTGTCTTCACGGATTATATGCGCTATTTACTCGTTTTTTTGTCAAATTTCTACAGATTATTAACAACCCCATCTATGAATGTACTCCTTGGTATTTAAGTGGTCCGTGAATGTTGCTACTATTAGAGTGATTTGTCGGTGCGTCCTAACCGAATCCGTGAAAATATAGATCGAAAAAACTTATATTGCTTATGCACTATCTCCGATTCAGATTTGTCATCCAGACTGACGTTCCAAACAGCCATAAACCAACGCAGAGTTTTACATTATTATATCTTAGTTTTACATTAAATTTATATCTTTATACTAATATTTTGTGCACCATAATTCTACTATGCATCATTTTTTTTATCTAATTAGAAATAAGAATATCTGAATAAAAAACATAATAGGAGCTTAGAAATATGTGTCAACAGCATAACTATTTTAATGACCTCGCGTAGGTTACAGTATTACATGACAATCAGTAAAAAAACTATAGAAGATGAAGATAAGATCAATAACGAAAGTTGTTTCGTAAGCATTTATTACACCATTATCAGTCAATTTTATCATTTTACCGCTCAGAATAATTACAATAACGCATCAAGAGGTCCCATATTATTATTTTTTTTTATTTGGACTCCTTGTGTCATTAACCGACTTCCAAAGGAGGAGGTTCTCAAGTTCACTGGTATTTTTTTTTTTTTTATGTATGTACACCGATTACTCGGAGATTAATGATCCGATTTACGTGATTCTTTTTTAGTGTGATGCGGAATCGTTGCCATTTGGTCCCATAAAAATTTTATATAGATTGGCCCAGTAGTTTTCATTTTATGGACATTTTTGTATGAAATTTTTGGTGGACGATGTAATTGTCTTTGGCACAGACGTTTGTAAATCTTAGCTAGACAAGCTAGACTCACCCTGTTCAAGTGTGTCTTGGCATGAACATAAACAACAATTTCAGACGACTAGCGTTTAATACGCACGAATAAGCTTTTTTTTTTGGAAGCGCATGTAGGCGCACCTTTTAGCACCAGCGTATTTTTTATGTACGTACACCGATTACGCTGATTCAAACCTATCAATAGGCAGCACATACAAATTATATTATTTCATTAATATCATATTATAAGTGATGTATTAAATTAAATCATTATTAAGATATTTTTTTTATACTTTTTAGTTTTTGAAGTCGGTTTTTTTAAACGAAGTTTTTTGTTCAAAATATAATACGTGGAATGTGAATAGATAGATAGATAGGGTACACTTTATTGCACCATATGTGTTATAATATATTATAATCACACTAATATTATAAAGCCGAAAATTTGTAAGTGTGTGAGTGTGTATGTTTGTTACTCCTTCATGTGTAAACGGCTGGGGCGATTTTAATCAAATTTGGTATGCAGTTAGCTGTCACCCTGGATTAACACAGAGGGTAATTTATAAAGTTTAACGCGGGTTGAACCGTGGGGCACAGCTAGTAATATTGTGTGTATGTATTATAATAATATATCTTAAATAGTTACTTTAATATATTAAATGTAATATTTAAAAAATATCCTGGTATTAATACCATAAAATAGTTAACGTTTTAAGTATCCTAATACTCTATATTTGTCACATTCTCTTATAGAACTTTTACATTATATTGTCCCGGCGATAAAAAGCCATCCTTTTTAAGTGTAATTATACCGAATAAGTATTGATTTACACATGGTAAAAGGTAAATTACCAATACATACATATCAGAAAAATTAAATAAGATGAGTGATAAGAGAGAGAAGATTGCTGTAGAATATTCAAAAGGAGTAAATTGATAATATATGATCAGGAAATCCAACGGTGAGTGGGACGGGAAAAAGATAATTTGAAAAGCAATTGATAATCATTATGTTATTATAACCCCTTTCCTTACCACATTTCTTGTATTCCCATTAGACATTTCTTCTTTCGTACTGTTCCCTGTTTGTATTGTTCCTTGCATTTTCATATTTTAACAGTTTTCTTCCTGTGTACTAGGCTTCTGTGCCTCAGTTGTTTCAAGTTTACTATTTTAAATTACAGTATTATTAGAGCTTAAAGGAATCAGTAACCTTTAAAAACCAAGTAAGTAATGACGTAATGGTGTGTAAAAAATTTAATTCAATTACCTAACAATAGCTTAACCTTTAAACATGTTAATTAAATTACCTTGTATCGCGCCGCCATTTAAGTGTTTCCATTAAGTTTATCGAAGTTATACTTCTTTTGGCGCGATGGAGAAAAATGATGAGAGTGAATTTTTACGATGCGCGCGCACACCGACACCTAAATTTAACAGCATGAAGTTAGTTCTAGATGAGAGTGAATTTTTACGATGCGCGCGCACACTGACACCTAAATTTAACAGCATGAAGTTAGTTCTAGGTGGTATGAAAATTGATAACTATGTTCAAGTTGTATATTCTAGTATTTTTATTTAAATAAAAGCTTTTTGATTAATTTTAATATTTATCGTTAATCACTACTGCATTTTAGTTATTTTTTTTCCATACGCCAAATAAGTATAACTTCTAACGCGTGTACATAAGTACACACATTTTCATTTTTTTGTATTGTTCTGTCATTTCTGTTAGGAGCATGAGTTTCATAAACTAACTAATTAAAGTTTACCATTAATTTAAATATAAAATTTTTATATTGCCGCCATTTATCGTAAACTATAGACATATATTCTTAAGTTTCCTTTTTTTTGAGCCGCAAAACTATGGTCAATATAATGTTTGAAATAAATAAATTATTAACAGATTTCTTTTCCACACATTCTACTTTAGCTAAATGTCAGAACATTAATGGTTTGATTTAATATTATTGTATATAGCTGATTTAACAAATTAATTAAATTATTAATATATTCTTTAATTATTTTCTATCGAAACATGAAAGATAATGGTGTTATACAAGAGTGCAGAAGTTACTTTTTAACCACGTGTTCAATTTTGATGACCGAACAAGCGAAGGATCCTAAAATTGAATCACGAGCGCAGCCAATGATTCAAAAATTAGGATCCTGAGCGCTAGCGAGGGAATTAATAGAGCACTAGGTAAAAATTTGCACTAGAGTGCAACACGTAACTTTTCATTCCACCTCGGCGAGGAAATGACTAAATGCAAAAAAATAATTTACAACACGAGATACTTTTATTTCAGTTTAGGTTTTAACTACTACAGTAAAAAATACTTAGGTATAATTCAGAAAAAGTACAATTACTTAAGTTGAGTGTAATATTTTTCTTAGATACTGTAATTTCGTGCAAAGGAAATTAAAGCAAACTAGGTACACCAAGGAGGTTCCGAGTCTGAGGTTTTAACATATTAAAAATATCGCATGATAAATTCGGCACCATGAAGGTAGAAATAATTAGGTTTAATGATGATTTGCATTCACAAACTTAATGCACAAGAAGTTCTAAATTCAAATTTACTTTATCCTCTAGCGATAAAAACGACTTTTCCACTCAGATATGGAAGAGCAAAAATACTCTTTCCGAGATGGGGGGATAAAAAAACTATTTGCAAAGAAACGTTATGAATATGATAATTATTATACTTCTATATGGTACTCATTACAATAAGACTATTCTTTCTTATTGTAACGAGCACGTACTCCAATAAATAATTCATGTATGGACATAATTCAAAATTTATGGTGACAGTTCTATAAACGAAAAAAATGACTACAATAGGTATGTAAACATATTGAATAAATTATTTTCATATTAATCACATTTTTATACAAATAATTGTTATTTCTCTTGTTTTGATATTAAAATACTTAATTAAAGAGGTAAGCTAAAATATAATGTAGAATTAGTATTACCAATATACACTGAAACAAATAATGTGTTGCCATTTAGCTAAAATATGTGTGATCTGTTAATAATTTATTTATTTCGAACCTTACATTGAACTCATTTGCTTGGAAGTATATTTAGGTTCACTCGTCACTCACCTTCGATTTGCCGATGATATCGTAGTCATGGCTGAGACCATGGAAGACCTCGGTACAATGCTCGATGACCTCAGCAGAGTCTCTCAACAAGTGGGTCTGAAAATGAACATGGATAAGACGAAAATCATGTCAAACGTCCATGTTGCACCCACTCAATTGAAAGTTGGTGACTCTGCACTCGAAGTTGTAGAGAACTATATTTACCTAGGACAGACCATCCAACTAGGTAGGTCCAACTTCGAGAAGGAGGTCAATCGTAGAATCCAACTCGGATGGGCAGCGTTCGGGAAGCTACGTAACATCTTCTCGTCCAAAATACCGCAGTGTCTCAAGTCGAAAGTCTTCGACCAGTGTGTGTTGCCAGTGATGACATACGGAACAGAGACGTGGTCGCTCACTATGGGCCTTATTCGAAGGCTCAAGGTCACCCAAAGAGCAATGGAGAGGGCTATGCTCGGAGTTTCCCTGCGGGATCGCATCAGAAATGACGAAATCCGCAGGCGAACCAAAGTCACCGACATAGCCCGAAGAATTGCCAAGCTGAAGTGGCAGTGGGCAGGGCACATAGCTCGTAGAGCCGACGGCCGTTGGGGCAGAAAGGTTCTCGAGTGGCGACCACGAACCGGAAGACGCAGCGTGGGCAGGCCCCCTACAAGATGGACCGATGATCTTGTGCGGGTCGCTGGAAATCGCTGGATGCGGATAGCGCAAGACCGGCAATTGTGGAGATCTTTGGGGGAGGCCTTTGTCCAGCAGTGGACGTCTTTCGGCTGATATGATGATATTTAGGTAGCTACACCAGGTAGTGGAGCAGTAGCGCCTCCTGGGTACTAACCATTACCTAACTGCAGACGCCAACTCGCATGCCAAGCACGGTTCCTACGGCAAATCTCTCCAAATGCAACGTTATAGAAACCTTTGGTGGAGGCTTATGTCTAGCAATGGAAGATGTCAGGCTGATGATTATGATGATATTTAGGTACCTATATTCCAGGAAAATACATTGTACTTGTTATTAGAGACTTTTGATTTTCTCAATAAAACGCTACGTTCAATAGTAATTGTAATGCTCATATTTAATTATAGAAACCTATATATCATCATTTTGAATGTAATAATTGTACCTAACATTTGTATGCCACTATATGTACGGCAAACATGTCTGAACATAAAAACTTATACCATCCTACATACAATGCACCACTGTTTGTAAACACATGTATAAGCAAATAAATGTTATCTGTTACTGTTAAAAAAATAGACAAATTACAATGTTCTCAGGTATTTCCATTCGCAATAAATTATGTTCCCAGATACTTATACTTTTGTGGTCTTCAAATTCCTCTAAACGTTTAAGTCTTTTGCATAAGAACAATGATTAGTGTCATTGTCATTGCATAAGAGAAATATGATGTGCTGCCAAATGTTTCCAGGCGTTTTAATATTTCGTGTGAAACTATTTTTAAACGTATATTGCGTCATTATCTTTGCCATTTTATTTATATTCTTATTTTGAAAAAGAATATTTAAAAATGTTAATTTTTTCTTATTTATCTCGGAATAGTTTGGTCATGATTCAAGTATAAGTAGAATACGTTTTATTTTAAGCACTGAATAATAATTAAAAGTATTATTCAAAACAAATAACTATAGTGTATATTTCGCCCTTTAAAAGAACTTTTGCAATTTATGACATCTATTTTATTGAAATTCAAATCTAACTATAACGGAAAAATGATCTGACTGACTAATTGATTTAATGTTTCAAACAATCGATTCTAGGAGACCAAACTGTCACCTCTACAGTTCTAGAAACATAATAATCTGAATGACAAAGCCCTAGAAACAAAAACCATAACTAATAGAGTCAATTTATTACCTCGACTTACCACCATAATCATCGACAATAAACTAAAACAACTTCAAAGGAACATAATCATTGTCCAAATACGAACATTTTCATTACAAACCCTGCTATCGCACAATCGGCCCGTTTTCATTTAATTTTCCGACATTACACAATAGACCAACCCAGCCCACATGTTCCTAATTCGAAATTACATAATCATATTCTACGTTCTTATTGTTACGTATGATAAGGACATTAGAGTTGAAATTGCTGTGCTCCTACTGCTTACAAACTTGTGAATTTTAACAACAATGATGGAAGAATATGTCAGAAGGCGGGAACAAACACGCGCCATTCGTGAAACCATAAACAATTGAGCGACACTAGTGTATATTGTATGATTGTGACTTTTGATTTGTGATTGGAGATTACATTGTTCGGTAGGTTCAAGGGATTTTGAACTATATAATAATAAGGATTAGGTACACTTTTGTATGGGAATAAGTTACGTTTGAAAATAAAGCGACAGTCATTAGTTTGATATCAAACTTTAATGGAGAATTTACTTTATAATGTCCCTTGAGGTTAAAAGAGGATTGAGCACTGTCGTTATATCGACATCCTAGTTTTATCGTAATGGCCCAAAGCGTTAGATCGGTTTGATAAAAATTATGCTTTGTAATTTGTACAATATTGACGTTTACCGAGCTTTTACTTGTAGACATACCTACATATTTGTACCGCGCGAAAGTTTGTGCCACTACGATGAGAAAATAAAATAATTATTCTTTTATATAATGTCCTCCTAGTTTTCTACATTTTCTTCCGAAAGCGAGTCATTTGCGTAAAACATTATAGTGAACAAGTGTAAGCATACACATGTGGCGTTTTGAAGTATTTTATTTTATATAAAATAAAATTTTAAATAATATTTGTCTAAAATAAAATAAAAATGTATAACTTTTTAAGCTCGTTAGACTTCAGGAATAAGTTGGTGAAAGCTTGACGAGAGCGTTACGGAAAGTGTAATCGGGCGAGGCGAACGGTAGTTGTAGTGCGAACAAAATTACTAGATATAATATAGTTTAATATAGAAATATATACCTAGTTCACATCAAAGGAAGTAACGTTTGACCAACTTCCGTCTTTAGTTATACATGAATTCAAAATAAAAAACAAACTATTTAAAAAAATATAAGTAAAATTTCCCTCAAAAGATCACATTTAGCGTTGAAACCGGCCTGCGTAATTGTTCTTATTTCAAAAAAGGAAATTTTTATGTACTTTTCGAGATTATCTAGCTGATAACCTATTAAATTATTTATTTTAAATGCCATTTCGCATAACCTGAGCATAGACAATAGTAATAGCTGGCGTGTAAAATAAAGGGTAGCCATATACGGGCCAACAATGTGAGATATTCCCGTTCCGTATCAAGTGGCACAATGAGCCGCCAATGGAACAATTTGGCGCGACCCGTGATCCCGAACGATACTCGTAACGTGTGGTACAAGGGATAATTCTAAAGCGAGAATGATTTAAAATAAATTTTCTACGAAGCTGGTGGTCCTGGGTTCGAATCCCGGTAAGTGCAAATATTTGTGTGATGAGCACGAATATTTGTTTCTGAGTCATGTTTGTTTTCTATGTATATAAGTATTTATCTATCTATATAAGTATGTATAGCGTCGCCTGGTACCCATAGTACAAGCTTTGCTTAGTTTGGGGCTAGGATGATCTGTGTGACATTGTCCCTAGATATAAATGTTTTCATACAATCAATACAATGTGTACCTAAATATCTATGTTACTAGAAATAATAATGTTTACAACTATATTACTACAAACATGTTCTGACTATTTACAAGCGCTTTTTTAAAGTGAATAGAAACCTTTTTTACTTTATTTTATTTAGAGGTAGGGCCCAGCGTTCATTCGCTCGAAGAGCAGCCCGACTGGGGAAGTACCTCCACCTTACAGACATTTCTTGATAATAACATTAATAATTTAATGTTGTGTTTCTAAATGTGAGGTCGCCAGAGCTCATCGGGGTGGGGGGAAGGGTCAGCAACACATTTTTGACTCTTAAAGGCCGGCAACGAACCAGTGACTCCTTTGATGTTGCGAGTTTCCATGGGCAGCGTTGATGACTTATGATCAGCTAACCCACATGTTCGATGTCGCCATCTGATATAAAAAAGGAACATAATAATAATCATATAAAAACATCCTGGGACATTATTTATACACGGCCATCTGATCGCAAACTAAGCAGATCTTGTACTATGGAAACCAGAGAACTGATATACTACATATACTACTTTTCTTTTGTAAATACATACTTATATAGATAATTACACCCAGACTCACGACTGAATTATCTGTCCTGAATGGGAATCGAACCCACGACCTGCGGCGTGAAAGGCAAGCATTTACCAACCACGCCAAGAGGCCCATCGTCGTCGAACATGATACAACATAATTAACTTTATACATGGTTACTTCGATTAGTACCTTCGAAGGTTTTTATTCAGATGATTAACATAAGTATTCAAAAAAGTACGAGAAATACCCGGTTTCTCGTTCTCCTTTGAATACTTATGTTAATCAATTCAATAAAAAACTAAGATACTGATTGAGTTCAGTACTTACACATCGTATAGGCACCCTAGTGTCCAAGTTGTTTAAGCTGTCTAGGTAGGCCTCTGACATGACTTAACGACTGTTGCCTAACAACCGGGACCGGCAGCTTAACGTGCTCTCCGGAGCACAAAGCCGCTCAGAATATAACAACAACTTTGGTATTCACCCATCTATGGAATGACCGCGAGCCTAGTTGCTTAACCTCGCCGATCACTTACGGATTGGTGAGAACATCTAGCGATGAGTAACGAGTTCAGTAAGTAGGTATTCGTTACTTGATTTATCCGTTGTCTGTAAATTTGGATAATTCTTTTTGTATTCGATGTGAAATGGTTCAAATAGGTTGTGAAATTCAGATCCAATAGGGTTGCTAACTTAGAATTTATAACCAAAATTTGAGATTCTGTTTAAAAAAACATATGCATACACATAAGTATAGTACGACCTATTTCCACTTGTTTATATAACATCCGATTTTAACTATATTTACATACCACACAGAATGATGTCGAATAAATAAAGAGTTATCAAAAAAGTTTGCAAAGAACGGAAAAATCGCTTAACACACAGTCGAAAGGAAAACCTTCTTATTTCAAAGTCGATTTAAATAACAATTGAATCATAAAATCTTCCATTAACGGGTTAAAAATCTTTATTTCTCAAAATTAATAAATAATACATTTTTCGCTTATATGAGAACTATGTATAACAGTTAACGCTATTCGGGCTTTTTAACGTAATAATTTGTCAATAAATTAAATTTAGTCTCAAAAATGAGAAATCACAAATTCGTTCGTCGTCGTCCGGCGGGTCTCGAACCAGCACCATATACAAATCCAGTGTAGGCGCTCTGCGTCAAGCCATGAACGATACACACCAGCAGATCCAGTTCAAGATTCCCTTGCTAACACCCTTCTGAAAGCTGTAGGTATTATCAATCGGCTTTGTTTTCTATAAACATGGCTGACTGATATGTTCACAGTTGTATGTGAAAGATATTGATAACGCTTTCCAAATAATTAAATTTTAAAATTTTAATAGCATCACTTGCAATGCAATTCTCGCTGTTGAGATAAGAATTGAATATTATTATTGTGACTGATAATTATTAGGATTGTGTGAATGGCGACGATTGCCATTTAATGCTACCAACCACTGGATCCAATGCCTTCAACCTACTATATCACTAAATAATATCTACTTATAAATTAAAATGGGTATTATTTATCTACCTGACTCTATCTAGATTTACGAGGAATTCGTTATACATACTACAGAAATCATTCCCAATGTTTCCTTAGACCAAGCGGTAAGGTCTATTACAGTTACCCATATAAAGCGATGATGCGTCGCATTGTAGCGCAGTTACCACTAAAGAGCAGTTACAATGGTAAACACGGGCGGTGGTATGCCAGCGATTTATGGATTCCACACTTCAGAAGCTGCCAGTAGAACCCGGGGATTTTCTTATTATTTTCTTTTCTTGTTTATTTCATCTTATAAATAATATAATAAAACTATAGGTAGAACAGTTACATGGTAAAGGCAAGTGGAACATTCAACATGGTGTGTCAGAAAATCGATGATACCTTGTTTTACAAAGTTTACATTAAAAACACTAATTGCGGACAATTTTTTCAGTGCAATATAAACTACTACAACTTTTTATTTTCCATGAGCTGTCTTCTTGTCTACCTACTTTTACTTTTTCTTCCTAAATCTGTGAAAACTTTTAATTGGCCTTCATCTTTTATTCTATCGAGCTGTAAGTTTTTTAAAGCAATAAAACCAATTAAAATAAAAATAACGATATGCTAACACTCTCATAAGTAATTGGCGAGTTATTATATTATCGATATATTATTATCGTTAAGCAACTAGGCTCGCGGTCAGTCCATATACAGAAATCATTAAATAACCATAAATAGTAACTAATACAAAACATAATTATTACACTTAACTATTGAAATAACCAAAAAATAATACAATAAGTCAATATAAAAAAGTTAAATTAACAAATAAAGATAAGAATATAAGAACGCAAATTACCGTATCAATAAATAGCGAACATATAACAGAAACTAAAAATAGAAAACCAGTAAACAATAAATAAACCAGAAATAAAATCAAAACACCTTAACATACTCTAACCAAAATAAGGATTCGGCTAAGGGCTGATGAACCAACTGCATCTTCCATAGAGAACGGAAGAACAATAATAAAGAAAATAAAAAAGGTCCATAGATAGTTGACCAACAAAGTGGTTTAATTTCATTGCGTCTCCGTGCTTCGGAGAGCACGTTAAGCTATCGGTCCCAGTTGTAGTAATTACGCAACAGTCGTTAAGCCATGTCAGATGCCTAAAATAATGTATTTATTACGGCTATAACCCTCTCATGCATCCCCACGTTCTTAACCACCCGGACTCGAAGTTAAAACCCTAAAAGCCCCTCTGGTGGCAGTTAGTTTATAGTCTACTAGCAGTGCCCCGCGGTTTTACCCGCGTTAAATTTTATAAATTATCACAGCTCCTCCCCCGTAAGTGATAGCGTGATAATATGTAGCCTACATGTTGACCCGACCTCTTAGTAATGTTCATGCAAAATTTGAAGTAAATCCATGCAGTAATTTTTTAGTTTAGCCCGGACATACATACAGACAAACAGACAAAAATTCTAAAAAACTATATTTTTGGCTTCGATATCGATTTGAGATCACGCCCCAAGTATCTTTTAAAAAAAATATTCAGTGTACCAGTTTTGACTTTCCTACCATTTTATTATATGTATAGATATTACTAAACGTCGCGAGCCTGCCCTCGCTTCTATAGTTTGGTGAAGCAGTGAAAGCCACCTAACTAACTGTTAATGTCATCTTTAAAACCAAATAACACCTCATTTATATTAGCGCTGCAAATAATAATAATAATAATAATAACATGGGACATTTTTTACACACGGCCATCTGATCCCAAACTAAGCAGAGCTTGTTCTATGGAAACCAGATAATTGATATACTACATTTACTACTTTTTCTTGTATACTTATATAGATAATTACACCCAGGAAATTAGAAAGGATAATTACACCCATTAAAAGACTCAGGACAAACATACATGTTCATGCACACAAATATCTGTTCTAGGTGGGAATTGAACCCACGACCTCCGGCGTGAAAAGCAACCACGCCAACAGGCCCGTCAAATAAAACTAAGGTCTTCTTCTTTTAATGTCCTGGTGACTGGTATTTCTGCTTACACCTCTATTAGTATACAGGCAACGTCAGCTCCCCATGAGTTTCCTATGAATAAATTACAAACCACATCGCTACACCACATTTGCATCGGCGCAGTAAATTGAACGAATTTGAAATTCATTGATCAGACATAGTTTCAACACTTGTTGGATCCAGTTGAATTAAATTCGCATAACTTCGATTTATTCACGCGTTTCTCATTACAATTCGGATCGGGATTTGAAAGGTTCTTGTGCATCGAGAGAACCTATTTTATGTGTTTCATACATGCTTAATGCAACACCCCCATGCCTCGGAGAGCACGTAATGCTGTCGGTCCTGTACCTGACCTCTATGGTGTCGCTAGTCGTCCCATCGGATCATTTTCGTCTTATTCCGGTATTATCTAGTTAGTGATAACATGTTCGTTCATAGATCAAGATATCCTGGGTTAAAATCATAGGGATGGCAAACAAAATACTGTAAAGAAGAAATCTCAGTTCCGGTCGTGCTGAATCCAATCGGAACATAAGAGTGATGGAATAGAAAAGGCCCCTGTGTTTACACATACGTGCATAAAAGTGTACAAACGCGCCAAAGTCAAAGAAACATTTTCTTATAAAAATTACAGTTTACAAAATCTTTTAAATTACCTCAGATCGATCTAGTACCACTTACAAATCACTAATAACGAGTAACAAAAAAAAAGGTTTTTATTCACGTAGACTTTAAAAAAGCGCTTGTAAATAGTCAGAACATGTTTGTAGTAATATAGTTGTATACATTATTATTTCTAGCAACATAGATATAGGTACACATTGTAAGAAAACATTTATAAAATTTATTTTATTAATAGCAATGATATTTAGCTAGCTCGTATCAAGTTATTGTCAAGAGATTATGTTTAATTATCTCAATAACAAAAATAAATCGAAGAAACAAGTGACTGTCGCGAATATTTCTTTGTTTAAATGCCAGTTCATTATAAAAAATGAACTTAACAGACCAGTCTTATATGAAACATTAGGATAATTGATACTTTATTTACAGTTCCGCTAATTGTGCCGGTTTGTGTCCTATAGCTAATTGGTCTATAAGTTTTAGGCTTACCTTGTTTTCCGAGAACATTTTGCGAATACTGGGATAATTTTGCGGGAAAAGTCAATTTTGCGTTTGCCAACCCTTTAAGGTCCTAAATAATAATAATATCCTGGGACATTGTTCACACACGGCCATCTGATGCCAAACTAAGCAGAGCTTGTACCATGGAAACCAGATAACTGATATACTACATATACTTCTTTTCTTTGGTAAATACATACTTATATAGAGAATTACAAAAAATATGTTCATGCACACAAATATTTGTCCTGGGTAGGAATCGAACCCACGACCTCCGGCGTGAAAAGCAAGCATTTGCTAACCACGCCAAAAGGCATTAAATTAGGTATTAAATTCACAAATTCAATACGTGCCTTACCTACTTAATAATTTAGCTTTTATTCAATTCCAACTAACTATTAATAACAAAAGGATAATTTGCTAGCCGCAGAGATTTCCTTGCAGCTAAAGGTCGGGCCACACTGTATCATTACGCTGGCTATAATGAAACCGCCCGGAGGCTCTCTTTGTTGTGCACCTTGTTAGATATTTCATCGTGGTCTTCTTATAACCATGTTTACGGGTTATGTGTCAACATTATTGATGATTTGAAAGCACCTTTATAATTATTAGTTTTTCGTTTCGAACTGACTCTGTAACGATTTGACTTTTATTTTATTTGATTTTTTATTTTAAAACTTTATGCACAAGAATGTACAGAGGCGGACTTTATGCCAAAGGCATTCTCTGCCAGTCAACCTTGGGGTGATGCAGAGAAATCATGGTAGGTCCACTATAAGGACAGTTAGTAAGAAAATTAAAATCTGAGGATATATAGAATACACAAATACCTATATTAAAATAAACTAATAAATATTATATATATACATACATATATATACACACAAATATACAGATAAATAATAATAATAGTTATTACAACAACAGTGCTACTGTGAGGATTAAGCCAATACTTTTTTAGCAAAATGCTCCCGAATTTTCTTTTTGAAGGAGTAACGACTTTTAGCCATTCTGATTTCTGGGGGAAGAGCATTCCAAAGTAGGATGGACTGTACCAGGAAAGAAGAGTGAATGAAATCAGAGTGGTGTGGGGGACATTGTAGGAGACGGTTATGAGAAGAACGAAAATTTTTGTTGTGGTAAGTATAAAGATATTTAAATTCAGAAGTTAGATATGAAGGAGAAGAAAGAGAGACTTTATACTTTTTAATTAGAATCAAAAGCCATTTGAGCGCGTTCACCAAAATTGAATAAGTAACTTAACTCGAATCAATACCAATATGGTAATTTCCCTGTAAGGTTATGTTTCCAATTGGTCGATGCATATTCCTGTCACAATCTCCAAACTGTGAAGTTGATGAGGGGGTAACTGGTATTGGTTTTTTCGATACTACGTATTTTCTGCCATCAAATCATAAGAATGATGGAATAGAAAGTGCCCTGTGTTTGCGCACACACTTGTGCACTATAATACCCGCGCAATTGGCTAGTCTCTATTGAGACAGGCCGCCATGGCCGAAATTCGGTCGGGAGGATATTATTATTGTGTGCTATGGACAATTCGCTACGTTCTGAATTATTCTTCTTTAATAATAATTATGGTCGCTGGAAACTGCTGGATGCGAATAGCGCAAGACCGGCAATTGTGGAGATCTTTGAGGGAGGCCTTTGTCCAGCAGTGGACGTCTTTCGGCTGATATGATGATGATGATCATGAATAATAATAATTATTTATTTATTTATTGTCACCACATCAAATTCATTTAGTACATTTAAGTATACTTATAAATGTTACGAACTGATCCATCATCATATAAAGATTTTGGAACAATTAACACACTGCCATGTGATCCCAAACGAGGCAGAGCCTGTAGTACGGCAACCAGACAACTGATAAACATACTTATATATTTCTAAATAGATACATATTAATAGCTAGTAATAAACAAAAGAATGAAAGAAGATTGACAAAAGAAGTATACCTGGCCTGTGTGATTGGTACAACCCGAAGGGGAAGACTTCGTAGAACATTCTCTGATCAAATCGGAGACGTACTTAAGAAAGGTCAGGTCAGAAGTACCCTAAACCGGCGAGCATGTATGAAGAATATTATGTCAGTAAACGAAGCGAAAGAGGTGTGCAAGGATCGTGACAAATGGAAGTCCGTTGTCTCTGCCTACCCCTCTGAGAGACAGGCGTGAGTCTATGTATGTATGTAATAAATAAATTACACCCAGACATTAAAGATATAAATATGTTCATCAAACAAAGATATTTATTTATTACTAGCTGTGCCCCGCGGGTTTACCCACATTAAACTTTATAAATTATAACCTATGTGTTAATCCAGGGTGTCGGCTAACTCCATACCACATTTTATTAAAATCGCCCCAGCCGTTTGGACGTGAAGAAGTAACAAACATATACACTCACACAGTCACAAACTTTCGCCTTTATAATATTAGTGGGATTCCATGCTGATAAGCAAATGGAAATAATAATTCATATCTCTTTAACTGCAATTAATTTGCATGATATATTAATACTAGCTGTGCCCCGCGGTTTTACCCGCGTTAAACTTTATACATTATCACAGCTCCTCCCCCGTAGGTGATAGCGTAATAATATGTAGCCTATATGTTGACCCGACCTCTTAGTAATATTCATGCAAAATTTGAAGTAAATCCATGCAGTAGTTTTTGAGTTTAGCCCGGACATACATACAGATAAACAGACAAACAGACAAAAATTCTAAAAACTATATTTTTGGCTTCGATATCGATAGTAGATCACGCCCCAAGTATCCTTGTAAAAAAATATTCAATGTACAGTTTTGACTTTCCTACGATTTTATTATATGTATAGATGTGTTAATCCAGGGTGTCGGCTAACTCCATACCACATTTTATTAAAATCGCCCCAGCCGTTTGGACGTGAAGAAGTAACAAACATATACACTCACACAGTCACAAACTTTCGCCTTTATAATATTAGTGGGATACCATGCTGATAAGCAAATGGAAATAATTAATTCATATCTCTTTACCTACAATTAATTTGCATGATATATTAATATACTGTAAATAATACTGTTTGAAACGTTCAAAGAAAAACGAATAAGTTTGGAACCCATGTTATCAAGTTCATATTAATCGTATCGAAAATGTTCAGAAAAAGTTACTTAAATCACTTAATTACCGTATAAATATTTATGATGAACCATATGAAGATGCATTACGTAGGCATAATTTAGTAACTCTTCACAATAGACGTACCATGTTTGATATCACTCAATTATTTAAAATTTTAACCTTCGGTATGTCTGGTGTCAAAAAGTTACACGGTATGCCTGGTGGGTCTGTGAGACCCGGTTGTTTACCTTGTTATTTCTCAAATAATTTATGATAAATAAGTTATTATAATGTACTAATATTTGTACAAGAGGTATCTATTATAGGTTAAAATAAAAAAATATTTCAAATCAACAACTTTTATAAATTATTATTTTAATTAAACTTAGGTGGCCTTTTTAACAAAAAGAAGTACTTCTTTACTTTTATAACACACATTACTTATTAAAAACTAAACAGATCTCAATAAGAGTTTATAAAATATAAGGCACTTCCATGTCCTTTTAAAAAACTGTAGAATATTCAGTCTTCATCACTTCTATCAACATCATTTCAGGGCTCTGGTTCGGAAGCAAATTGCACATTGGAAAATTGCATGATCCAGACATATGTGACTCTAACAGGTCTCACAGATATATTGCGTTTTACGTAGCACCTACTTTTATACCAGGAGTCGATTTTCGAACACCCGTTCCATCATTGCCCCAAAAATCTTGTAAATTCTGTTTGCCAGACTTGGATAATCCTGCGAGATAAATCAGACCGATTGCAACCTTCAGTTCCGTAATAGAACTGAAGAGTCCGAAACATTCTACAGGGGCCCTTGCATCTCTAGCTTGAGGCTTTACTCCTGATGCACCAGATATTATATTTTCAATTCGTGTGGGTACGTTAGATCGACCAGGTTTTTTGCGCCATATAGTTCCATGTTTACCTTTGTACGGTCTTTCTGACGGCAATGAACTTAGCGTAGCCAACGGCACACCCATTTCAGAACCTGAAAACTTCCTTCTGCAGCAGCCTCTCCTATATCATATTTATCTGCTTCTGAATCACATGCCTCGCTTCCCTGACTCAAAAGATCGGACTCGTCTCCACAAAAGTTAAAAATTACGTCATCTTCTTCAGCCGCGCTTAGTAATAAATTACTAATATCACCATCGCAGAGAGGGCTATCCATTTTGAAACTAATAATGTGATAAATATTATATTTCAGCATAAAAATAATAATAATTTCCAAAAACATATTCAAAAAATTTACATAAAAAAGTCACGCCGTATGCCTGGTCGGGTCTGTGAGACCCGCGGAAAATATAGACATGTCCTAACTACCACGGTAGCGTGCTCCGGACTGTGGGAGTGGGCGGAGGGTGTCTAGCAATTCATAATGGCCAGCTACTAAGTGCGGTTAGGCGCACAATTTAAATTTCAATGTAAAACAACGGTTTATGTGCAGAGGTGGGTCTGACAGACCCTACCAGGCATACCGAAGGTTAAACTCGCTGACTGATTCACCAACATTATTAACAAACATATCATTTAAAGCTCACGCTTGACTACCTGTGCGCCCCTCACGTAATAAGCCACTATTTGTACCTCCAAGACTTTGTAAAAATTACACTCGTAACTCATTCTTATTCCGTTCCACTAACAATTATAACAGAGACTTCACAGACATAGATCTTTTCGATAATTCGCTCAATAGTCTTAAATTAGAATTAAAACGTAAATTTAATATTTCTTGACATATATAATTTATGTATCCTTTCTTTTTATCATTTTTTTTTTATTATACTAATCTTGTCATACGCGTCCTTCCAAATTAAGAGTAAAAATTTGTATCATTACTGAATTTTTTGTTCGGCACTGTAGGTTTATTGTAAAAAGCCATATATTTATAAGTGTTTTAAATGTATATAACTGTTTGTTGCCAAAATAAAAGAAAAAAGAATAAAGATATTCTATTCTATTCTAAAACAATCTAAACTTGAATGAGATGGTAATACTAGTTAGAGGTCTCATCTTGTGTGGTTCCTCATATCCGTATAGTATCGCCACTAACTCCACTTTAATTAGGTACCCAGTAGTTAATTTTATGACCATTAAGACATTAATTTACGTAAATACTCTTACTATTAACGCTTTTCCTGGTTAGTTGGCAAATAGTTCAAGTTATAGAGCTCAATATTTGCCTATTACAACAGTCGCTGTAAGTCAATATAATTGTATTTATAGCAAATTTTAATCGTTTAATGGGCAATAAACGCGTCTATACTCATTAGTTATAAGGTGATTATAGCCAGTGTACCTGAACTCTTTCCGGTCGTGTCGCTAGGCGTCCCATCGGATCATGAGAGTGATGGAATAGAAACTGCCCCTGTGTTTGCGCACACACTTGTGCACTATAATATGTCCTGCGCAATTGGCTAGTCTCTATTAAGACTGGCCGCCGTGGCCAAAATTCGGTCGGGAGGACATCATCATAGCCAGTGTGATAAACGTCAGACTGATATCGTTCACCGCTGGACATAGGCTTCCATGACAGCCATCTTTTTGTGGCAATCGCTATGCCGAACTGGTAGAAGTCGGCAATACTGGAGGCCAATCCCGAGCCCTTCCAGGGTAATTGTCCCGACCATCTGGGACTTGGCGCAAAAGGGGGGCACCCGAGCAGCATTCGACGGTCACCGTAGCCTAGTTGGTAGTGCTCCTGCCTACGAAGCTGGTGATCCAGGGTTCAAATCCCGCTAAGTGCAAATATTTGTGTGATGAGCACGAATATTTGTTTCTGAGTCATGGATGTTGTCTATTTATTTAGGTATTTATCTAACTATATAAGTATGTATCGTCGCCTGGGACCCATAGTACTTACAAGCTTTGCTTAGTTTGGGGCTGGGATGATCTGTGTGACATTTTCCCTAGATATTATTATTATTAAATAAGAGTCAAAAACCTTTTGCTTACTTTTGCCGTTGACCGAATTACATACGATTATAGTAGATACTTGTCATTACCCACAAATCATCCGTGAGGTTATGCGTTGAAAGATCTAACTATTTTAATTAAGTCACAACTAATGTTCAAATAATCAATTAAAACACGGGTATTTATTTAAGACACCACGCACCCTAGGTGAATTAATCCCTGAGTCGCGGAGTACTTCACAAACATATAATAGACGGACACAACGTACATCCAGATTAAAAACAACTGGGTCACACAAATACGAGTAGTTATCCTTTCAATTTAGCTGCGCCACAAGTGCAGTTAAATTGAAAATCTACTCATTTATCTTTCTATTTATCTAACCTTCAAATCCCAGGTTTCTAGAACAAAAAAATACCGGCCAAGTGCGAGTCGGACTCGCCCATGAAGGGTTCCGTAGCAGCAAGTATTTCAGTTGATTAAATGAAAGCAAATTGCGGTTTACGATTTATGACGTATTAAAAAAACTACTTGCTAGATCTCGTTCAAACCAATTTTCGTTGTTAGTTTACATGGTAATGTACATCATATATATTTTTTTACTTTTATCATTCTTTTATTTTAGAAGTTACAGGGGGGGGACACTCATTTTACCACTTTGGAAGTGTTTCTCGCGCAAACTATTCATTTTAGAAAAAAATTATATTAGAAACCACAATATTATTTTTGAACTCCCATCCATAGACACTCCAGATGTATGGGTACGATGACAGACAGACATGACGAATCTATAAGGGTTCAGTTTTTTGCCATTTGGCTACGGAACCCAAAAAAAGATATTATGTAAAATAATCCTGTTCTTTTTAATTTCCCCCGGCAAATCGCCATAACGGAAAGCGAATGGAATATTTTCCCATATATCAAAAATGTGGGAATATATCCAATTTGCTTCCCTGAGTCTTAGTTTAAAAAGTCTCTTAGTTGCTATTAAATTCAACGCGTAATCGTTAACGCAGCTTAATACATGCTTAGAGTACCTATAACAAAAACTTAAGTATCATCACGCAACACGTGTTATTTTACCAGCTTCTATTAGACCCCGTTATACACAAGGTATTCAGGGTATAATTCTCCTGTATTTGCATAATCTGTGCCCCCTCATTATGTGTTCCTGGTACGTGTAAGCTGCACTCTGTAGTCATTATATGTTATAAACTAACTACCTATAAAAACGATTAGTTGGTTACTAATTTCTATTGGACCCAATTCTGTATACCTTCATCTAAACTATTTCTTATATATTTTTTTAATATTTATTTTTAACTAAGTTCGTAGGAAAAGCACAAAGCAGTTTTAGAATAGATTTTGATGGATCTCAAAAATGGGAAATCATAAATTTAATTGTCCGGCGGGTCTTGTTGAACCGATACCATTTACCACTCCGGGGTAGGCGCTCTGCGTTAAGCTACGAACGATACACACTGGTAGATCAAAATTAGGATTCCCTTGGTAAAAACCATTACGGATAATGTAGTTATTATCCATCGGCCTTTGTGTTCTAGAAACATGGCCGACTGATACGTTCACAATTGCATGTGAAAGATCGTATCATATTAAAAGCAACTTCCAAACTATAAAATTGTAGAGATTTTCTTTGCATTAAAATAAAATTAAAATGATTAATTAGAGGTTCAAACTTATTATGAGCAGTAAAGTAAAATATTAGAGTCAATTGTTTTAGTCGCGCGTTACTGATGGGTAAAATAAGCATAATGTTATCTTGTACAAGATTACGGTCTCTGATTCTTACGTAACTCTTCAAGATAGAATAGGCAGAATTTTTTTTTGTTTTTTTAATAAGACAACGCCCGCATTAGAGAAATTAATCCCTGTGTCGCGGGGTACTTTAGAAACATAATAGATGGACACAATTCACGTAGATGACACACTACAATTTTCTGGATCTGATTTTATCCACAAGCATTATAACTATATTCATTATTATACAAAATATGTTTAGAAATGGACACAATGTAATGTCACTTAAGTGTGTCAAAATCATACCTGAATAGCAAATTACACCCAGACATTAAAGATATAATCATGTTCACCACACAAAAATATTTATTTATTACTAGCCATCTGCCATTCAATACATTGGATTTAGAAACTGTCAAGTAATCATGCGCTAGCGGTTAAGGAAAAGGTATAAGATTCGATGACAAACTTCCCAATGATATTAGAGAATTGTCTACGAATAAGTTTAAAAGAATTATTAAAGCCAAATTGTGTAGCAGGGCATATTACAAAATTTCTGATTATTTAAGTGACAAAAGTGCTTGGGATTAGGTTGTTCTGAGACAACACACATGATTCTAATTAATCTTAAGTATATTTTATTTAAAAAAACGATTCCTACTGAGTTGTCTGGCAGTGTTTCTCAGTAGCTGCCACGTCATGCACTGCACGGTAGGGTAAAAACATGACGAATCCACATAAATGTAATTAATTTTCGGAATAAATGATTTTTGACTTTGACTTTATTTCTCTAATATTATGCGCTTTGAACTAGCATTTAAATTATCTTGATGTAACTAAAAATCACATGTCCTTTTCTTATGACCTGTAACAGAAGCAGATGGAGCGATATACAGAGTACACTCACTTTATAGCATTCTGACAACTACTTTTAACCTGATATAAGTTACCGTTTTCTATAGATCAGATCAACTATAGTACCTAGTTATACTGCAATGTTGTAGCTTCCTCAAATGTCTCGGCTTGATGTAAGATAGCCATATCTTTCTCACTCTTATCATATACCGGTCATCGCGTATCTTGGAATACATAGACATTTATCTAAGTCGAGAATGATGCACTTATGCCGTTATTCTTTTAGGGTTATATGCAATAAACTTGGCTACGTTGCTGAAGGACAGGTATATAACCACCTATATCATCCCTGGCTCCTGGCTGTGTGGTTGACGGCCAAGAAAGAATATCTCCACCCCATTTCATCTCCTGGGCGGCGCGTTAAAGTCATCCCGCGGGAATATAAACCAGAGACCTAGCAGCAGAGTTTACAAGAGTACTATGAACATCATTCTGCGATCGCCAACCCGTGTGCCAAGCATGGCGATTATGGTAAATCGCATCAAATGGTGGGAGGCATTTGTCCAGCAGTGGACGTCTTTCAGCTGATATGATGATATCGTCCCGCGGGCGACAAAACCGTCCCAAGGGACTATCTACGAAGGAATTGGCTGTGCAGCGTCTCCCTGTGTGCTATGATCATCATATCGTGATCTCTATCTCTATACGACGCCACCTTCGTATACAGATAGAGATCACGATATGATGATCATGACATATCCTTCCAAATGATAGACGCAGTTCTTATAGTTATAGTTTATTTATTCGTAAACAGGTTTACATTTCATATTCTTAGTAATAAATTCATATAATATAACACAACACATAAATACATAATAATATAACACATCAATAATAAGTAAAAATACAACATTCAAGTGGATTAGGATGTCAGTATTACAATAAATAAGAAATTCATGTTGTCGTCTAATGTCAATTGTAACAGAAATAAGTAAAAAATATTAAATCAATAGATATTACAGTAGTAAATAAGTTCAAGAATTAATTAGCCTTTTTATGTTTTAAAAATTCATCGAAGGAATAGAACGACTGTTCGATAAGCCATTTTTTAATGTATCCTTAAAACAATCTATATTCGGGCTCCCGACAACATTATCTGGTAGGTTATTATAGACTGTTGGGCCCATGGGCCCATTACGTGAGTTCTATTGTTGTGATCCTTGTGGAGGCCTTTGTTAAGCAGTGGACGTCATGTGACGTCATAATGATGTAGAAAAGAAAGCTTATAAAAATAAACACTCCCAATCGCTACAAATACTACCTTCACCACAACGTACAGATTATTTGATGTGAATTTTTTGTTAAGAAAATTTCTCAGTATCAACACGACGTCACGGAGAGTACGAAAAGCCACCGGTCCTGTACCTGACCTCTTTTCGATCATGTCGCTAGTCACTTCATCGGATCATGCGTGGAATAGAAAGTACACACACTTGTGCACTGTAATATGCCCCACGCTAGTTAACTAGTCTCTAATTAGACAAACCGCACTGGCCGCAATTCGATTATACTATAGTTAAAACAAAACAGCATAATCTCAAAAATGGGAAATCATAAATTTAATCGTCCGGTGGGTCTCGAACCTGCACCATCTACCAATCCGGGTTAGGTAGGGTAAATTTATGATTTCCCATTAATGAGATTAGATTAACACTTTGCATTGCGAATAATGCTATAAAATTCTAATTTAACAAAGCAGCATATTATGAACTACTAGTATATAAGTTTCTACAAAATAGTTACTCCCAACATTAAGGTCATATCTCTTAACATCCTTTTGGGTAGCACTAACTGAGGCCAACTGCTTTTGCGGTCTCAGTTTCGCAAATAGCGTGTGGTCTCCCTTTTTTTGCGTTTCACCACTTTAATATAGCATAAATACTTATCTAATGATGTTTTTATCTTTACTTTCAGATAACAACAATATAAAACAGTGAAAACATATTCCCAACGAAAATGAACATGTGAAGGTAATAATTGTCCTAAGTATTTAATTTTAATTTATTACAATAATAATAATAATATCCTGGGACAGTATTCACACACGGACATCTGATCCCAAACTAAGTAGAGCACGTGCTCTACTTAGTTTGGGATCGTATGTACTATGGAGCGAGATAACTGATATACTACATACATTACTTTTTCTTTTCTAAATAAATACTTATATGGATAATTACACACAGACACATGACAAAAAGACATGTTCATGCACACAAATATCCATCCTGGTTATCATTTTCTTTCTCTCCTCCCAGAATTGAATTTACAATACAACTAAAATTTAGAAATGATGAGGAACGTTATTAATTTGACAGGAGGATTTTACTGAACCACAACACCACATCTAATACTAGTGATTTGTCCAATATTAGATGTGGTTCCGTAAAGTCATCCTTTTAAATTTATATCGCTCCACATTCTTTTTTAATTTTATGTTTATTGTATATAACTTATTAATCCGCATGAATAGCTTCTTCACAGCCAAGTTCGGCAATATAGGCCTTAATTCTAACATACGCGGCAACGCCCATTGTAAAATCATAGTATTTCTTTCTAAGATCGTCCGCATGAATGGCGTCAATACCGAGAAATAGAACTAATAGTTTTAACTTTAATTTGGCAATAAAGGGAGAGTTTCAGTTTAGTGAGAACCGTTATCTTATCTGGTTAAGATACGTACTGTACTAAGATACGTGATGTTACAAAAATATAACAAATATAGTAGCTTTATATCAGATATCTCAAATCTAGTGAAGCTGGTACAATCTTCCATTGACTCACCGTAGCCTAGTTGGTAGTGCTCCTGCCTACGAAGCTGGTGGTCCTGGGTTCGAATCCCGGTAAGTGCAAATATTTGTGTGATGAGCACGAATATCCGTTTCTGTGTCATGGATGTTTTCTATGTATTTAAGTATTTACCTATCTATATAAGTATGTATATCGTCGCCTGGTACCCATAGTACAAGCTTTGCTTAGTTAGGGGATAGGATAATCTGTGTGACATTGTCCCTAGATATTATTATTATCTCCTCTCTAAGATACAATTACGCACCCCTACTAGATCAGTCAGGGTACCTTTTCTATTTCTCAACGTCCCGTACAGCAATGCAAACTACAGACAAAACTCTTTTTTATTAGATCCGCTAAATGTTACAATAAGTTGGTTGACTTTTATGAACTTGACTTATTCATAACCAAGCCACATGTATTCAGACATAAACTTACTTAACATTAGTCCGAATTGGTTTAATAACTGTGTTGCTTTATCAACTGTAATTGTATAGTTAACCATAAAATCTCTATCTCATTTTCGGTGTCCTATCCTATCTCATATTAAGCAAACAAGGTATTTTTGTATTCATTTGCGAAAACATATAATTAGTAATTTAAAGGAATCCTGTTTCTTATTATAAGTTGTTAATACTGTTTGTTTCCTTATAAAATAAAAGAAAAAATAATAATTAACAAAGAGCGGTCTTATCGCTAGCTGCGCTTTCTTACAGACAACCTCCGGATGAACAAGAGTTGTAGGAAATAAAACAGTTTTAAACAAACAAATAAAACACAACAAATTCAGTAAAAGGAGAATGATTAAAGGAAACAGAAAAGTAGGTATCAAATATTAAATAGGAGTACACCTACGCTTTTTAGGTGAATATATAATTTTGTACAATATTATGTTTACATAATATATACAGAACGCATGCAATTTATATTTAGTATAGCTGTGCCCCGCGATTTTAACCGCGTTAAAGTTTATATATTATCATAGCTTCTCCCCCGTAGGTGATAGCGTGATAATATGCAGCCTATATGTGGACCCGACTTCTTAGTAATATTCATGCAAAATTTGAAGTAAATCCATGCAGTACTTTTTGAGTTTAGCCCGGACATACATACAGACAAACAGACACACAGACAAAAATTCTAAAAACTATAGTTTTGGCTTCGATATTCATAGTATTATATACGCCCCAATTATCCTTTAAAAAAAATATACAATGTACAGTTTTGACTTTTCTACGATTTTATTATTATATATGTATAGATAGATGATTTTTTAACTATTCAAATAGGCATTCCCATCTGCAGAGAGATGAGGCATTTTAATAGAATATCGATTGAATAACACGACCCTAATAAAGACAATCGATTTGCGTGAATCGATACACGGTAGTACCCGTGTTTGTTTATAGGGCACTTGATAAAATATTAAAATTGCGACACCCCTATTAATGTTCCACGCACAGAATAGATGGTTAATTGGATGTTACTGAAAATGGATACGACCTGTTCAAAAACCATTTACAATACAATATTATTTATAGACAAGTATAATATTTGTCTGTAGTGCACCCATATTATCTCTGCATTATTTTATTTTATTGTTGGTTACTTCTAAAGCGATAGTCAATGGTTATCCAGGATATGGTATGAACGGTCACCGTAGCCTAGTTGGTAGTCGAATCCCGGTAAGTGCAAATATTCTTAGTTTGGGGCTAGGATGATCTGTGTGACATTGTCTCTAGATATTATTATTATAATTATAACCGATCTTGTAATTATTATTATTATTTATTTTATTTCGTGTCTTTCTTATTTCATACATTTACAAATATATAGTTACAATATATATATATATATATATATATATATATTTATAAATATAAAAAATAGAGATCCAATCGGCAACGGGAGCAGGATCCATGCTACCGATGGTCAAGGCTCCAGAGAGTGGAACCTCCTCACAATACGCGCCGTCTCCAAAAGTACTGCCTTCTGAACCTGACTCTTGACCCAACTACCTAACGCGAGCCTCTTAAGGTGACGGTCGAGGCTCTTGGCAATCAAACCATGGGCAGAAACGACAATCGGTACGATGATCGCCGAGTCGACGTCCCACATGTCAACAACCTCGCGTGCTAGGTCAAGGTATTTAATATCCTTGTCTTTTTCAGCTTTCACAAGGTTGTCATCATGTGGGACAGCAACATCGACGATCACTGCCCGGCTCATTATTATTATTATAATTATAACCGATTTTGAAACGTAGGGTGTAGGCGCTCCTGTGTTCGCCAAAGAATACCGCAACCCCATTTCATCCCGAGGGAGGCGTAGAAGTCGACCCGAGGAGATATCTCCCATACAACGGGCAGCAGCCGACCCGTCTGCCAAGCGTGGCGATTATGGCATATTCCAAATTATGGACACAACTCCATTGTGGGGCGATGGCTGGCCCACACGTCATACTCGTGAACGGGTGCTGCTTGCGGTAACTGGTCGAACTGCTGTTGGGGTACTCATATTTTATATTCATAAATATATGCGATAAAACAAACTGCACGGACGGACTAATTATTTTTTTTGTATCTTTTACACTATCCACTATGTTTATGTACTGCATTGTGACCTTGACAAGTACAAGTGTATGTTAATACCCAAGTGCTGAATAAATTTCATTTCATTTCATTTGTGGACATGTTTTGGGGAGGCCTTTGTCCAGCAGTGACGTCATTTGGCAGACATGATGATTCTCACACAATACAGCGCCAGTAATCCGCGTGATCTTCACGCAGTGTTGTATTTAGCAGTGAGTACTGAGTGCATAGTTCTCGTTACCGACGCACTCTGACCAAAGCCTCTATGTGCACACACTCAATCAATTATGCGTGCGGAGAATTCCGTTGCTGTCCTTTTAAGTGCCTTTAAGTACCTTTTAAGATCATCGAAAACCTTATTCCAAAAACGTTGGAACTAACAAACTTCCTTGATAATTATTTCACTGGTCGAAGTGCCTGATAGTGCTATAACTAAGCCATTTGTCCATTGGTGTATCTACAGTGAAGAGTTAATCTATCAGTCCATGCCATGCCAAAGCCCCGCCGCAATCCTGCCACGCCCGCTGTTTCCCGGCAGCTTCACTGCAATATTTCAGTTCCTACATATTACACAACTCGTAGTTATTACAAATAATATTGAAACAATCATACCGATATACAAACTAGTTTATTTATCGTTAATAGAACATTCCTTGCGTGTTCCACCTCTGTTATACACATTTTACTTTTAAACTGCTACTATCAGATATATGATACAGATTGTAATAGTTTTCCCTATTTGGTCTGTACGTATCACAATAATTTGAGTCGAAATGATTGGAAATGGTGTTACTAAAGTAACTGATAACTGATAGCAGAAAACGTTTGTAATTCTAAACCTTTATTTCCTGTCTAGGAGTTATACGTTTCTCTACAAATGCCTAGAGCTGTTCCTTGTAACGAGTACCTACGTTACAGTAAATACATCACAAAATATATTTTATAGTAATAGAGCATAAATAGCGTGGATTATTTAAGGGGGGAGAATTGTAAAGCTGGCAGTGGGCGGGGCTCGTAGAACCGACGGCCGTTGGGGCAGAAAGGTTCTCGAGTTGCGACCACGCACCGGAAGACGCTTGAGGGAAAAAGGTTCTCGAGTGGCGACCACGAACCGGAAGAGGTAGCGTGGGCGCTCTGACCCCTTTGTCCAAAAGAGGACGTCTTTCAGCTGATTTGATGATGATGATTTAAGGGGGCTAACAACATCCGTTTTTATGACAACACGCCAATGCCCGCCGTAGAAGCTATCGAGTAAGAGTTAAATAGAAATCTGAGATAACGAGTTAAAAACCATGAAATATTCAAGATAGCAAATTCTTTCGGGATCCTTTTGTTTTAAACATTCTTTGGAAACGAATTTTGTGCTTTGTTTTGATTTACGGGGAAAATTGACAAATGGTTTTTTGACATATAATAATATCTTGGGTCATTATTCACACAAGGCTATCTGATCCCAAACTAAGCAGATAACCGATATACTACTGTTCTTTTTGTAAATACACATATACTCAGGACAAACAGACATGTTCATGCACACAAAAATCTGTCCTGGGTGGGAATTAAACCACGACCTGTGACGTTCAGCCCGGCTTATGTACAAAGTAGTGTATGAAAATTCAGCACATTCTAGTTTTCATTAATAAACTAGCAACTAAATGACTACAGATTTTAAGACAGCGTTCGCAAATTTCATATTCGCAATGTCAAAAATTGGACTTGTGAAGAATAAAGTCAAAAAAAGTAAGTCTCAGCGCATTTTGAACCGTGCTCTGCTTAGGTAAGTGTAATTTCAGACTATGCATTAAAAGCAATTTGTAAAGGCAGCTTCCTTAAGAGCAAAATAAAGGCGTAAGATTAATTTATTTTCCTTAAGAAAAATAGGTGTTCATTTAATTTATTTTTTTATTACGAATATTTTTCTAATTAAAGTACATTTTAAAAATTGAAATACTAGGTTTTAAACCATATACAACATGTAATTACGCACACCCTAAAACGCCCCAATTAGAAGAATAAATAAATAAATAAAATATAGAATATTATGTTGTAATCATAATACATACACTGAATTTTTTATTTAACATGTATATGCATAGTTATTTACTAAATTAGATTCTTGGAATAAAGTTTATTTTTCTTTATTTTTTATTGAATGATGGAATTTGTATGAATGCGATTTCAAAATTTGCGATTTCAAAAGTCTTATTACTTTGACTTACGGTCCATTTCAATTTGTTTTGACTGTATAGGGTTAATATTACAATAATTCCCGTAGACTTAATAATTTTGGAATAAAAAATTACCTATATTAAAAATGTATTCAGTAAACGATTCTGAACATACTATTTTCAGGATATGCGTTAATTAAGTTACATGCTGTATAAACTACGATGTTTTTATGTATTACATGTTCCATATGGACAACAAAACGGCTGGAGAAATTCATAAATCTTTGTGTTAATCCAGAAAGTGATTCCGTAATGTTTGGTATCGAACGGATAACAGATTTGCTTTTAAGGATTTTGATACATTTTTGACATTTCCTCCTCAAAATGAGTTAGTTGGCCAATCGTGGCTGCCCGGTTATTGATATAATTTAGAAAGGAGATAGATTATACCCTAAATTAACATATATGCTACAATAAATTACTAAATAACGCGCCTGTAGAACTACAATAACTCATTTCCAAAAAGTTCCAGTTAAAAGGTTCACCTGCGTTAAACTTTACAAATTATAGTTATCGGATATGTAAGCACATTACTACAAATTTTCATCAATATCCGTTGCGTAATTTTTGCGTGAAAAAGTATCAAACATCTATACATAAGCTAGCAGTGCCCCGCGGTTTTACCCGCGTTCAATTTTATAAATTGTCACAGCTCCTCCCCGACAATACGACAAGAAAGTGCTCTGAATGATATGATGATGACTAGAGATGTAAAATGACTGAATCTGACTAGTCATAAACCTTAAATGACCGGTCATTTACTGTCAAATTCAGTCAAACTGACTCAAATATTACAGTCTATTCTCAACTACCACCCAATTATTTATTTATTTAAGTACCCAATTTACATGCAAGTTCAAATGAAGCAACGTTTTATTTTGTATTCTATCGTGAGAGAATAGGACAACATCAAAGTCGGTGCGCGAGGCGATGCGACGTTGCCATTTTGTCTTAAATGCACGCATGATTAGAAATGTAAAATGTTTAATAATATAAATCATTAAAACAACTTTTTGTTTCTATTTAGAAGTTGTAGACTTTTAACAATCACAAAAACTTAAAAAGTACAAAAATATTACTGAAATCAAAATGACTGAAAATTACCATTTTTGACAGTTAATGACCATTTTTGACCAATTTGAGCGTAAATGACAGTCAGTCAAATTCAGTTAGTTTGGTCATTTTCAACACTAACGATGATGCTCTGTTTAAATTACACCCAGATACAAGAAAAATGAGATACATTGGGATCTAAACCACGCCTCTGCTAAGGCAGAGGCGTGGTTTAGATCCCAATGTATCTCATTTTTCTTGTATCTGGGTGTAATTAGAGTCACCATATTTTCAGTATTTATTAATATCTGAGTCTCTCCAACATACATACCTAGACTGACCCCTGTTTCCCAGAGATCTTTTCACTCTTTCTTCTTTTGCCTCGTTAACTGTCATTATATTCTTCATACAGGTATCTCTTAAAGGTAAATTAGTCGACTTAATTAAAATAGTAATTGAATTTGTGTTTTGCTATTCTCAATTAAATAATGAGGTGAGGGCGGTATCTCTAGTTCAGATTGTATTTCAGATAAGAGCTGCTTGAATTAACTTTATAAGGTACAAGATTCTGCCGGCGGCATCGCAATTTTCTTTAACGTTTGTGAGCAGTCATGAGTACTAAATAATATTCATCAAAATTAAGCGCATTGTACAGATACCAGCACATCCAACTACTCCGATCTGTCAAATTTCTTTAATAGATTTTCAACTTTATCGCTTAAGGATAAGGTATTTCAATTTGACAAATTGGGGTAGCTTGATGTGCGTCTGTACATTTTGCAACCATTGTTAGGATAATGGTATCATGTATGTTATAATTATATTAAGTAAGAAATACAAGTTTAAATCATTAACTTAACTTATAAGAAACAGTACCTAAGTAAGTAACTATTTTTAGATTATGTTAATATTAACACTTCTTGTCTGAAATACAGGATTGCCTAATTCAGGCACACATGTTTATAGCAAAGTAAGATATTTTTATTGTATTTTTATTTTATTTTATGTTGTTGTTGTAAAGAATTATATTTGAAGTAAATTATTATTATTTTTTTTTTTAAAGGTACACCAACAGCTTCTGTATATAACATTTCAAATAATGATTGGTACCAAGTTATGGTCTTATACAGTTGCCAATAACAGGTGAACCAACACTCACAAATAGAAATGATAACCTAAGCTAAAACAAAGTGTAGTAAAATTAAAGTGATAATAAACTATATAGACAAAAATATAACAAACAGTTATTAAACTTAACTAAACCAATTTATCAAATAGAAATTAAACCAAATTATACATATACTTAAAACTAAAAAAAAATATATGTATAAGAAGACAAACAAAAATAAAAACACATCAATAAACACAAATGTGATAGTATGTAGTATATGAGATAGACCTATGCATTAGCATAATATATTATTTGTTTGTGTGCATTATTATAATTGAAAAAGGATCGAATCACATATTTGGCTGGCCTAGTGTTTAATGACCTAGACTGCTATTCCAGAGATCCTATGTTTGAGCCCTACCTAGGATAAAAAGGAGGCAGATTCTACTTACACAATGTGTCCAATTGATACTTTATACTTAGATTCTTACTGTGTGGTGACGGCATAGAATATCATCACCCCGTCTCATCCCGTGGAGGGCGTAGAAATCGACCGAGGGAATACCTACCAGAAAACGGGCAGCTGCGTTTTTCTGTGAACTATGACAATCAAACTGCGATCGCCAACCCGTCTGCCAAGCGTGGTGATTTTGGCATAGCCCCATTCCATACTTTGGCTGACATCATGACTTAGATTCATAAGATATCAACATTTTTAATTGAATAAAAAAATTATGTGCCCAAGAGCCACGGGGATAAAACCCACCGCGCACCGCGTAGTTGCTCTCTATATACAGATGTACTCTGTGGTCGGTCTCTCCGCTACTGTGCACGCATCACTTTGACACGTGCACTGCCCTCCTGCGCTCCTGATATACATTTTATCTTGATATACATCAAGATAAAAATAAAAGACACATGAAGTCGAAACTCTTGTGAATCATCTTGAAAAGACTCACAACTTCGTCTTGGAAAAAAAGATTTTTACTTTTTATTAAAGCAAAGTAAATAAATCCTGTAACACACAAGTAGTTGTTCCGAGTGTGGGTATGCTTTGCATCCCTTAATTATATAAAAACATCAGAAATTGTGTCTTGCAAAAATAAATTTCCTGCGCGATTCGAAGCCAGACCCCGAAGTGGCGAGGTGACTGCCTAAGCCGCTGCGCCACACGCGCTAAGCTAACTAAATATATTGTTTTTCTTTTATTTTGTGAAACTGAATAAGACGCATATCGTATTATCTCTTAAGTATAAAATATTGGGCCTTTCATAGATAAATATAAAACAAATGTCAGGGATTTGTCAATGGTTTAAATTTATTATTCACAGAAATATAAAAAAATATTCAAACGAATATTTTCCCATGTATATGTATCGTTTTTGTAAAATTGACTGTTTGTTTATTTGTATGTATGTTACCCTAATATTCTGTAACAAAAAAGTAAAAGTTAATTAACTTGTTATTTATTTAAGAATGAGAAATCCTTATCATCCTTGGAATCATTTTATGTGATAAAACACACCGCTCGGACGATCTAATTTAATACTAGTTACTTAATATTCTACAAGACTTTGATTATTTACTACATTATGAGTTTGATAAGAATAAGTGTATATTAATACCCAAGTGCTGAATAAATTACATTATTTCATTTTTACACCTTGAACAAAAATAAAAAGATAACTTAAGTAATTGTATTAAATCATTCGTAATGATCGTGTGAAAGGAAACGGTGGAGGCGTGGCAATCTATCTGCGTTCTAATATTTCCTTCTCTGTAGTCGACGTCTCTGAGCAACCACCACCAGCAAATGGCGGTGAGCACCTTTTCCTGGAAGTGCATCTTCACCATACAAAGCTTTTGCTTGGAGTCTATTACTGTCCTTCTCTCCGTATTAACTATTTCTCGTCATTAGAAAACCTTCTTGAAAAACTTGTACCTTCTTACAGTCACGCAATTATCATGGGCGACTTTAATACCTGTCTACTCAAAAATGATTTCCGCTCCTCATCGTTAACTGCAATTTCCGATTCTCTTAACTTATCAATCCTACCCCTTAATGCTACCCATAATTTTCCTAATTCTACTCCATCGCTTCTTGATCTTATCTTTATTTCTTCTCCTCAACACATCCATAAGCACGGACAGTGCTCTGCTGACGCCTTTTCCTATCACGACCTTATATTCTTGTCCTATAAAGTTCGCCCACCGAAAGCGAAGCCTAAAATCATCCTGCAACGTAATTTTGGTGGCATCGATCTGGAGAATCTTCGGGAGGATGCTGGTAGCATCGATTGGACACCTGTGTATACTGCTACATCTGTCGACGCTATGGTCACAGTATTTAACAACGAGCTCCTACAGTTGTACGACAAGCATGCTCCAATACGGCCTATTAAATTGAAACACCTACCTGCTCCTTGGCAGATAGCCAAGGAAATTAAAGCTCTCCAAAACAAAAAAATCGCGGCAAAATCAAAATACAAAGGTCGGCCAACGGATTTGAACCGCGACAAATATATCTTTTTACGAAATCACTGCAACAAGGTGTGTAGGAATGCACAACGCCAGCACATTCACAACTCTGTACAAAACGGTGATCCCGCTAAAGTATGGAAATTTCTAAACTCAATGGGGATTGGAAAGTCTCGCCAAAATGCAATTCCTAAAGACTTAGACATCTAAGTCTTTTACTCAATAAACATTTTACTGCGTCGTCCAATTTTGATAGGGCACTTAAAATTAATACATTAAATTATCTTTCATCGCTACCTATCCCCAAATACTCTCAGTTCGTCTTTAATCAATTGTCGGCTTGTGATGTCAGGAAGAGTATACTGTCAATATCATCCAATGCTGTAGGAACTGACAGTATCAGTCGTAATATGATCATTCCCATCCTTAATGAAATCCTTCCTGTCGTATGCCATATCCTTAATTTTTCCCTATCCCATGGGGTCTTTCCATCAGCATGGAAAGACGGCCAAATAACCCCGTTACCAAAAAAATCCAATCCAAGTTCCTTTTCCGAGTACCGTCCTATCTCCATACTGCCATTCCTCTCCAAAGTCCTAGAACGCCTTATTCATAACCAATTAAACTCCTTTCTATGCAAAAATAATCTCCTGAATCCTGTCCAATCCGGCTTCCGTCCTGGTCATAGTACCACGACTGCCTTGATTCATATTACGGAGGATATTAGGTCGGGCATGGAGGAGGGTGATCTGACGGTGTTAGCATTACTTGATTTCAGTAATGCATTTAACACCGTCGATCACGATATCTTGACAAGTATACTCTGCTCTATTAACATATCTCCAACGGCAATTGACTGGTTTCGTAATTACCTGTCTGGCCGCCGGCAACGTATACGTATTGATGACAGCTACTCTTCGTGGTGCAATACAAATGTTGGTGTGCCTCAGGGTGGCGTTCTATCTCCGTTACTTTTTGCAATTTTCATAAATTCCATATCCAATCAACTTATTTCATCCTACCACCTTTACGCAGATGATCTTCAAATATATTCAAAAGCACCACTTGAAGAGCTTCACGAAGCCATTCATAATATTAATACCGACTTATGTCAGATAAGCAGCTGGGCAAGGTCATATGGACTGCAAATAAATACATCAAAAACGCAAGTCATTGTTGTTGGTAGCTCCAGAAAGATTTCTATGGTAGACTGGTCGCTTGTACCACAGGTGCGCTTTAATGGTTCAGTCATACCGCTCTCGAAGACGGTAAAAAACCTTGGTATACATATTGATACCACGTTATCCTGGGGCCCGCAGGTTAAAGAAGTTAGTCGAAAAATGTTTGCTTCCGCTGGGTCACTTAGACGACTTCGTAATTTTTTGCCGACCACCACCAAGATTGCGCTAGCCCATTCCCTTCTCCTACCGATTTTAGACTACGCTGATGCCAGCTATCTCGATATCACGGAGGACCAATTAAACAAACTTGAGAGGCTCCAAAATTTTTGTATTCGTTTCATATTTGGTTTGCGTAAATATGATCATGTTTCCGAATTTCGTGCAAAACTCAAGTGGTTACCTATACGACTTCGCCGGAATGCTCACATTGTTTCTCTTCTATATAGTATATTGTTCAATCCAGCTACTCCGACTTACTTAAAGGAACGTTTTGAGTTCCTCCACGAGACACATTCGAGGTTGCTGAGATCATCGAAAAATTTACGAATCAAGATACCAATGCACTCCACAAAATTTTTAGACCATTCCTTTTCCGTACAAGCTGCCCGATTGTGGAATGCTTTGCCAGAGACAGTGAGAGGTGCTCAGTCACTGGACATTTTTAAGAAAATGGTGAAGAGTTACTATTTTTCTCTTTAACGTTAAATTACTGTATATCTTATTCTCCTATGACCTGCCGTATATATATATATATATGTATGTATTTATTTATTTATTGTTAAAAGTACCCATGGTACAAAAAACCACAAAAAAATCACAAAAAAAGAAAATAATCAAAAAAATAAATAATCCTTTCTGCTAATTATGCCAACAAATACCCAAATGCCTTTTCTTTACTCCTGGTCCATTCAACGGTTGCCTGGAAGAGATCGCACTTAGCGATAAGGCCGCCATTTGTACAATCTTAACATACTCAAAGTTCCTATTATGTATTATTTTTTGGTGTACAATAAAGAGTTACTTACTTACTTACTTACTTACTTAAAGGTATTAATATTAAAGGCAACAACATTCTAAAAGTCTCTCGCTACATTTTAACCCTCAAAACAATAAGTTTACATCCGCAGTTCCACATAGTTGCATATCTGGCGATACGCATATCGTGCGATAAGATGCGATGTAGATGAGATACGATAACGATATCGCTACACGTGTGTCTGCAGGAATTAATTAAAGCAGAGGGCATGTCCTTATTCATATGGATTATAGAATAGTTTCGTTTTAACCCTTTCCTGGGCAGTGACCATATAGTTGCCACCATAATTTGAACTATATTGGCTTGTAATAAAGTCCAAAAGCAATAAATTTGAAACACCTACCGCTTTTATAGGTTAACTGGTTTGATGATGAATTGAAATTGCTCAGTCGATAATTATAAGAATGCAGGGGTTCTTAAATAGCAGATTATTTGGACTTTAAATTTAGGGTAAAAAAATGGAAACACCGGAACAGCATACCTGCGTTCCCGGGGTTCCCCATCAGGTGCCAAGAGAAGTCCTCGGCAAGTAGGTTTAGTCGGTGTGAGTCCAATACCCACTCGTAGACACTTTTTGCGGGTGGCATGCGTAGGTATTCCCTCTGCCTTATCAAAAAAAAAGGAAACGAAAATTATTAAATCAGACTGATCAGTCAGTCATACCAAAAAAATGCCATAGTATTTCAATGTATTTGAAAAAAAGTAAATCGCCTTAATACATAACTTATGGTACCCTGCTGGTACCCCAGTTTGCTCTTGCTTAACTGACAGTTTAAAAATATATTATCTATTCCATAGGATCGATCTCTGAAGTATCGATATCGATAGTACGGTTCGATTCGATTGTCGATAAGACGCCGATCGAGGTGCGATAACGTCGCGCGCTACATATGTTAGCGCTGACATTATAAAGTAGCTTTTATACGATGCGCGTTTCCGAACGTGCCTGGTTTATGGTTTGTCTGTGGTACGTGTTCGGTGGGGTTACAAGTGTTGTTCGGGATTCAAAACTCTTTACCACATTCTTAGGAATGTACTAAGTTGTCCAAGATTCCCGTATTACTGCGTATTGATACAAGCAGCAATGTATAATTCCTATTAGCGGCTACTTTAGAGGAGCGAATATTTTATTTTCTTTAACTTAGGTACTCAGGAGTTACATTCTTACGCATCCACATTACAAGGCTTAGTTACTTACTTACAACTTTGCAATTCTCTCGTTTTATGAGACTCCAGGATTCTGTATCCCGCTTTGCTTTGAAGGGAAGTCGAAGTATTCATTTTCAAACTCCATCTTGTTTATTTCTGGTTAAATTCGTTGCGGGATCCAAGGCAGTTAAAGCGATTCCCCGGGACATGTCTGAGCCTCACCACTCAGTGTTATTTCATTGTGTGACAATGTTGATCCTGGCTTACAGGAGTTGCAGTGGTGGGTAAGGGACAAGTCCTGAATTACTTATTTACGGTATATATCCTAGTCTCAGAGTGGTTCTAGCCGCCCAGTAGGCCTCTGACATGGCTTAAAGACTGTTATCAAATGACTACAACCAGTACCGTAAGCTTAACATGACCCCCGAAGCACCTAAACGTGCCAATTAATCCACATTGGACTGTTTAACCTATTTGATTACTTAAGGGCCAATGTGAGCAATTATCTGGATGTTTGATAGAATGGAAAATTCTATCTTTTTTAACTAATTGGGATGTGGATGCGAATTATGATGTGGATGCGTAAAAATTGAATTTATTTGAATTTTCGGATTCGCGGAGTCTGAGTCATACAATATATTTAGAAGGATTTAACTTCAGCCATCTTTTCATTGACAAAAAGACAGTTAAAATATTTAGGAAAACTACGTAATATTTTATTAAAATTAAAGTAAATTTTTTGCAATATTAAACATACTCACTTGAAATCTAGTAGGTACAGAATCTACAATAGAATTTCTAAAATAAGTAATTTAGTTCATGAACTATTATTTGAACAGCATTAGCTGGTTAAAAACCAAAATTTTAAGTTATTTGGGAATCTGGACGGGCGATCTCAGTTTGATATATGTACATATATGCAAGTAATTATTGACATATCAGTGAAGCAATTGCTAATCGATTGCGAACAGATGGAAGGCGCTAACATCATCATAATATTAATAATAGGTATATAAGTATTATGGCGCTGTTGGTAAATACTTGCTTTTCACGCCGCAGGTCGTGAGATCGATTCCCGCCCAGGACAGATTTTTGTGTGCATGAACATGCTTGTTTGCCTGGGTGTTAATAGTGTGAGTCTATGTAAATATCTATGTACAAAAAAAGTCGTATAAGTAGTAAATCATCTCTCTGAATTTGACGGTGTGTGAGTAATGTCTCAGGATATTATTTGTAAAGAAAACTTGAAGTCGGTTGTTTGTTTTTAACACAGAAATAATAACACAATTATACGTATACAATGTATTCCTGCGTAGTATGGTGAAGGAGTATTAAAATTAGTAAACTTACCTTCTCTCACAGTAAACAACCAACCGACGTTGTTCATATTCCGAATCATGTCACAATAATAACGCTCTAAGTATCTCAACTAAATATCTCCCAAACGATCATTGGTTTAATATAATAGGTCTTTACCTATGAAATTGCCGTTTTGTATGAAAAAATTTAAACGAATTTTTTTCATGAATTTTTTTATTTGTATTAATCGAAGTAATCACCCATGCAATCAATGCATCTTTGCCATCGCAGTGGCAGTTTATTGATGCCCTTCTTAAAGAAATCAGCTGGACGGGAGGCAACAAATTCTTCAAAGGCATTTTGTACTGCCTCTCGGGTATTGAATTTTTTTCCCGCCAAGAAGTTATCCAAATTCTGGAAAAAGTAGTAGTCTGTAGGCGCAAGGTCTGGTGAGTAGGGCGGATGACGGAGAGCTTCCAACCCCAGTTCTTGCAACTTGGAGACCGTCTGCTGTGCAGTATGAGGTCGCGCGTTGTCGTGCAGGAGCAGCGGAGACGAGCGATTGACCAATGCTGGTTGGAGATGCGCCAGCTTCTCCATCATTGTGCTCAGTTCTTCACAGTACACATCTGCAGTAATGCTCACCCCGTTTGGTAAGAAGCTGTGATGAATCACACCGGCGCTAGACCACCAAACAGTGACCATCACTTTTCTAGGGGTAAGTTTTCGTTTAGGGCATTGTTTAGGTGCTGAACCAGGATCCAACCAACTTGCTGAGCGCTTGCGGTTATCAAACAGAATCCATTTTTCATCGCAGGTAACAATGCGGTTCAAAATTCCTTCATTTGTGTGTCTGTTGAGCAGTGCAAGGCACGTCTCGACGCGTACTTCGCGCTGGCGATCATTGAGTTCGTGGGGCACCCATTTGTCAAGCTTTTTTACCTTGCCAATTTGACGCAAATGGACCAATATTGTTTTGACGCTAACGTCGAAAGCTGCTGCTAATTCAGCCGTAGATTGTGTATCATCAGCTTCCACAACCGCCTTTAATTCGTCATTGTCGACCAAAGTCTTCGGACGACCGCGAGGTTCATTTTTCAGGTCGAAATTTCCAGAACGGAAGCGAGCAAACCAATAACAGGTGGTGCGTTGGTTTGTAGTGTTAGCTCCGTAAACGTCGTTGATGTTGCGTGCCGCTTGTGCCGCGTTGCTGCCACGACGGTACTCATATTCCATAATTACTCGAATTTTTAACGTATCCATGATGACGAAAAAGATTGAAATGCGATGAAAATGTAACACTAATCAATAAAGAAATGACTACTTTTGGAAAAAAGAATCCATGTTTTTAAAATAAAATTAATTTGAAATTAGAATTCTTAGCCAAACAAAAATTATTTTGATTTGAAATGGCCAGTACTGCAGAACGGCAATTTCATAGGTAAAGACCTAATAGTTTAAATGGTTGCTAGTGAGACGGCCGTGATTTGAACTGACTGACCGCCGCTTCGGGACCTCATTACGCGGTAGCACAATTCACAAACGATCAGGCATTTTAGTGGACGCATAGTTATTTAGTCTTCGATTTAACACAAGAAAGGCCAGGTCAGAAGCACCCTAAACCACCGAGCATGTGTGAAGAATATAATGCCACTGAAGGAGGCAAAAGAGGTGTGCAAAATTATGTGGTCTCTGTCTACCCCTCTGCGAAACAGGCGTGAGTCTATGTATGTGTTAATTTGTGAATGGTTTTCTTAATATTAACTACTAGCTGTGCCCCGCGGTTTTACCCGCGTTTAACTTTATAAATTCTCACAGCTCCTCCCCCGTAGGTGATAGCGTGATAATATGTAGCCTATATGTTGACCCGACCTCTTAGTAATATTCATGCAAAATTTTAAGTAAATCCATGCAGTGCTTTTTGAATTTAGCCCGGACATACATACAGACAAACAGACACACAGACAAAAATTCTAAAAACTATATTTTTGGCTTCGATATTGATTGCAGATCACGCCCGAAGTATCTTTTAAAAAAAAATATTCAATGTACAGTTTTGACTTTCCTACGATTTTATTATATGTATAGACTAGCTGTGCCCCGCGGTTTTACCCGCGTAAAATTTTATAAATTATCACAGCTCCTCCCCCGTAGATGATAGCGTGATAATATGTAGCCTATATGTTGACCCGACCTCTTAGAAATATTCATGCAAAATTTGAAGTAGATCCATGCAATACTTTTTGAGTTTACACCGGACATACATACAGACAAACAGACGCACAGACAAAAATTCTAAAATCTATATTTTTGGCTTCGATATTGATTGTAGATCACGCCCCAAGTATCCTTTTAAAAAAATATTCAATGTACAGTTTTGACTTTTCTACGATTTTATTATATGTATAGATAATAGATTTAAAGAGAAAATTAATTGAATTTGGTACCTGCTTTACACTATAATTTTATCAGAGAGGACTTATCATTCGATTAGCTTGGGTAAGGACTACCAAAGTCTGAACCCGACCTTATCAAAGAATAGCTTAATATTCGGTGCCTATTTATTAATAATCTAAAATATAGTAACTAGTGTCCAAAGTACTATTAGTAGGTATTTACTTTAGTAGCTTTGCTTAGTTTGATCTATTCTCTGCGAAATTCCCCTTTGTAATACTTAGTTATTTAAATTATTTTATCATATACTAGCTGTGCCCCGCGGTTTCACCCGCGTTAAAATTTATATATAATCACGCTATCACCTGCAGGGGCGTAGGCGAGGACGTGATAATATTGTAATATGTAGCCTATATGTTGACCTGACCTCTTAGTAATATTCATGCAAAATTTTAAGTAAGTCCGTGCAGTACTTTCTGAGTTTAGCCCGGACATACATACAGACAAACAGACAAAAAATCTAAAAACTATATTTTTGGCTTACATATCGATTGTTGGATTCATGGATCAGTTTGTCACGCTTTCCGAAAGCCTCCCACCTGGACATCAATTACCGTGGCCGATCTGGAAGTCCCTAAACAGACTCCGGACTCAGGTGGGCCGAAGCAAAGAAAACATGTCTAGGTGGGGACTGTCGAACAACCCCAAAATGGACTGTATTTGTGGAGCATCGGTCCAATCCATGGCCCATCTAACAGCTTGCCCAGCCTGCCCTGCCACATGTTCATGGCACGATCTTAAAAGTGCCACAAGCAGGGCAATCAGTGTGGCCACGTTCTGGGCCACAAAAATTTGACGAGTTTGCCATCGAAACGCTAAGAAGAAGAAGAAGATATCGATTGTAAATCACGCCCCAAGTATCCCTTTAAAAAATATTCAATGTACAGTTTTGACTTTCCTACGATTTTATTATATGTATAGATAGATTAAATATCTTCAAAGCATTGAGTGCCTTTTATTTTGTTAAGATGTAAGTAACGTTATGTGAAAATGTACTCGTTACTATGATTTATTTTTTTAACGAGACTTTTACAGTTAACCTAAGAGGCTTTCAATGCTTTCTCCGGGCAACAGAAGCAAGCGAGTGCTCAAGTACATTACAAGCTATGTAACCCACGCCAGAGTATTGGCGATTAGGGTTTGAACCTCGGCTCAGGGGCTCTACTGGCTAAGTCACCGAACATCGATTTCATGAATGGCATTCAAATAAATAAAGGTTAAAAATTAGTTAATCAGTCGTTAAATCGGCTTCAACGTTGACAATCGATTCCGGACCTTTTAGGACGTCACATGTGGTCATGAAAGCCGATTTAACGATTGAGTCATTTTTAACCTTTATTTATTTGAACGCCATTCACGAAAAGGATGTTCGGCGACTTAGCCGGTAGAGCCCCAGGGCGGTTACTACAATGAAGATGTGTAAGAGAGTCGGTTTTTATGGAACTGTCTCTCTACGTGCGCCGCTCATTTGGCAGAGGATCGGAGGAAGCATTTTATTGATACAAATGTAAACTGAGGGTTATAGAGGACGATGGTGAACGCGGCGCATTCCCGTTCATTCTCTCAGCTATTGATTAATATCGGATTGTATCACGAGAGTTTCTAATAACCCTAACTTATTCTTGGTAAGTTGTGATATCGACAAAATGAATGTTATTCATCCGGAAACATTAAAATAAAAATAAGAAAAAATAAAAAAAGGTTTTTATTCACGTAGACTTTAAAAAAGCGCTTGTAAATAGTCAGAACATGTTTGTAGTAATACAGTTATTATTTCTAGTTACTTATTTCAGATATTTAGGTACACGGGATGTTAAAACATTTATACAATTTATTTTATAATAGTAGTGATATTTAGCTAGCTTGCATTAAGTTAGTGTCAAGGAGATTATGTTTAAGTTTAAATATTGATCTGAAATATAAATACATTAAATATTCGAAATGTTAACATTTAAAATAAAAAGGTAACTTAAAGTAGTTCCATTAATAAACGCCCTTCGCTTTCACCTTAGCCTCTACATTTATATAAAGTAGCGACTTAGGTAGCGAGTAGCGGGACCGATCACGCGCAGCCGCCGCGGGCTGTATGTGTAACGGGCCTTATCATTACAAAAGTGTACTATAATTACGGACAACCGCTCCACCTGTACATCCAATGTTTACATGTTTACTTTATCAAGTTTATTGGTCAGTTAGAACTGGAAAACTATGTTTTGTTTACAAACTGCACGTGTGGCGCGGCGGCTAAGACAGTGGCCTCACATCTAAATTATATAATATCTAGGGGACAATGTCACACAGATCATCCTAGCCCCAAACTAAGCAAAGCTTGAACTATGGGTACCAGGCGACGATATACTACTTATATAGATAGATAAATACTTATATACTTAGAAAACATCCATGACTCAGAAACAAATATTCGTGCTCATCACACAAATATTTGCACTTACCGGGATTCGAACCCAGGACCACCAGCTTCGTACGCAGAAGCACTACCAACTAGGCTACGGTGACCGTCATGTGTGACCCATAAATAGTTGTTCTGAGTCTGGATGTCATTTATGTCCGTCTATTATATGTTTATAAAGTACCCCGCGATACAGGGATTAGATTCCTTAGTGCGGAAGTCGTCTTAAAAAAAAACAACACTTGCGAATACTTATAAAAGTAAAATAAGCAACCCTTTATTGTCTAATAAGGCCATTAATAAAGTGCGTTTTTCATACATAGTGTGGGCATATAATTATAATATCGTGGGACATTATTTACACACGGCCATCTGATCCCAAACTAAGCAGAGCTTGTACTATGGAAACCAGATAACTGATATACTACATTTACTACTTTTATTTTGTAAATACATTATTACATAGATAATTACACCCAGACTCAGGACAAACAAACACGTTCATGCACGCAAATATTTGTCTTGGGTGGGAATCGCACCCTCGACATTTGGAGCTCTACCGGCTAAGTCGCCGAACATCGATTTCGTGAATGGCGTTCAAATAAATAAAGGTTAAAAATGACTTAATCAATCGTTAAATCGGCTTCCATGAGCACATGTGACGTCATAAATGGTCCGGAATCGATTGTCAACGTTGACGATTGATTAAGTCATTTTTAATCTCTATTTATTTGAAGCCGGTAGAACCCCTGGCGTGGAAAGCAAGCATTTGCTAAACACGCCAACAGCTATCCCTAGATGTGGTCCCTGGGTACTGACAGCGTTTTCTCGCTCTTTAAGCAGA
The DNA here is from genome assembly GCA_951640165.1 of Pseudoips prasinana. NCBI lineage: Eukaryota > Metazoa > Arthropoda > Insecta > Lepidoptera > Nolidae > Pseudoips > Pseudoips prasinana. The sequence goes on from OX621240.1 coordinate 7,527,875, forward strand.
TGAGAAATTACCTCCACCTAACAGTAAACGTTGATGGTAATGATATTAGTACAGATAATTCATCACCCAGAAAAGAAGGTGCTTTTACTTAGGCATAGAAAAATAAACCACAGGAAGTATAATGTCCTCCTAGCCGAATTTCGGCCACAGCAATAGTCTCAATAGAGATTAGCCACCTGCGCCGGACATATTACAGTGTGTGCGCAAACGCAGGAACACTTTATATTCCATCACTCTCATTATACGATGGGACACCTAGCGACACGACTGGAAAGACCAGTCGAAAGACCTCTTTCCAGTCGTTTCGCTAGGCGTCCTGCCTACCTGAGTACAGGACCGACGGCTTTACGTGCTCTCCGAGGTACGGGTGTATAATACCGCCAACTCCCAGACTTCGGGCTGATGTTGAGAAATTTTTCTTTTAACAGAAATGTCCTAAAATCACTTTTGGCCCGACCCGGGATCTGAACCCAGGACCTCGTTCTTTGCGGGTGAACCGCTTCCGCTAGACCAATGAGGCAGTCAAAAGTTGTATAGGATTACAAAATATACTCAACCATTTAAGAGCTTGCAAAATCGTATAAGGTTACAATCGCTAAAAGTATGATAAACTACCACTATCGTCCTCCTAATAAAGCAAACTAAGGGCTGGCACAATCTAGTAAAACGCAAGTCAGCCAAATATTTACTATCAAGCCATTATCAACTTTACATTCATTGAAATAACATAAAAAATCCATAAACGTGTTTTTGTCCATAGTATAGCGTATACTAGTATAGGTGTTAATTGAATTTCAATATTGCTTCAATGAAAGCAAGTTCTATAATGGTTTGGTAAAGATAATTATTCTGTTCAGCTCCGCGCTATCCCTAACCCGGTGGTTATCTCTGCTGTAACTATCAGTTATATTTATCCGGAGGTAATAAGATACAGATATCTGGCGCTACTTGCAATTTATCCCGCCATAATACCACCACGTAGTCTGTGAAGTGTGAGCTCGTTTCACCTAGTCTATGGTATCATAATAATATTATTGTGAAAAGTTTTGGTTGGAAATATCCAACCTCCTTATAGCAATATTCCTCTAGGAAAAAACGAAATAATTACAACCTACTTTGTAATTTTTTTATGTAAATTTCAAGCTACGTTTTGTTTCCTTTTTGGTGATAGTAGAACATGTGGTCAAATTACATATATTCATAATGCAGGTTCCTCATGAATAATTTATCAAAAGAAATTTGTGTGATGACAGATTGGGGTAGCTGGATGTGCTGGCGTCTGTACCTTGCCTAGAGTTCGGCCTTGAGCAGAGATTGTTTGAATCCGGTTCCCCAAAGTCCTTTTGAGACTTTGAGGAACTTTGAACTATGGATAAAGCCTCAGACAGGTGCAGTTTTCCCGTACAAAAAAACCGTCATAAACCTACCCTCTAAAAATGAAACTTTTGCTACAAGCTGTGGTATATGTTCCCAATATTAACCAATTATACTATCCTCCGTAAAAAAGTAGGGACGGTAAGCTTAAAAAATAGTATAGTCAGTGGTCACAGTACATAATCAAGCTCTTAGCTGGCTGCCCATTAAGAGGACAGATAACCCGTACTAAATAAATAAAAGGGCTTGTCACGACGGCATTACTCCACTTACAGGATTAGATTATAAGTAAGATTTTGTTCACGGTAGGTACATCGCTGAATAGCCCACCCGCCATACGGATCCATTTCAAAAATGAATCTTATTCTCCTAACTATATAGAACGATTTTAATCACACAGAATCAAGTCCGCGGATAAGTACCGCAACTGAAGTACTGTTTTAGATGACCTACGACTAGAAACCAAGGTTAGATACCAGCAATCACAAGAGTAAGATTATTTAGAGGTTCAGAATACTGTATCTTGAGGAAATAGGTTAAGGAGTCGAACCAAGGGCCAATACATAAGCTACAGAGATACTAGACTTTAGCTGGAAATTACAGGAAATTTGGAATGATATCCCCATGACCGTGACATGTTGACGGGCATGTTGGCGAGGTTAGTAGATATACAGATGAGCTGCCTTTCACGCCGCAGGTCGTGGGTTCGATTCCCACCCGGGACAAATATTTCTGTGCATGAACATGTCTGTTTGTCCTGAGTCTGGGTGTAAAGTATCTATATAAGTATGTATTTACAAAAGAAAACTAGTATATGTAATATATCAGTTATCTGGTTTCCATAGTATCTACAAGCGCTGCTTAATTTGGAATCGGATGGCCGTGTGTGAATAATGTCCCAGGATATTATTATAATATATATATATATATATATAATAGTAATAATAATAGTAAAGCCTTTTAATTTCCTATAAACCTTAAAAAATAGTTACAAAATGATTTTTATGTTTTCCTAATTCTATGTTAGTAACTCTTAAGTCTAAACGATTCCAGTGTTAGTGTTTTAATTAGAAATTTATATTATAGGAACTCCTAGATAGAGTATAGGCCTCCTCCAAATTCTTCCATTTTTTTCTGTCATCTGCTATTTTTATCCATTGTTTCCCCGCCACCGTTACTATGTCGTCCGCCCATCTTCTTTGTGGTCGGCCCACGCTTCTTTATGGCTGGCTCAAGCCATCTAATCGAATATAACTACAAACTTAGTACCCCGCGGCAAAGAGCCTCGACTCTGGTTGACGTAAGGATGTAGATATTATATAAGGGACCTTTCGTACAATTGTTGCTTAAATCCTATTAAAGATGGAAGAGGCCATTTCATCGATACGAATGCAAACAATGAGTTATGCTGATGACTAAAATTCAACAATAATTATTTTAATCTTATATGCGGCCGTCGTTATTAACACAAGGTCCGTTATAATAATAATACCTTAATATAGACAGAACCATTGACAATATGTAGTAAAAATATTAGATTTTAGATTTTTTTTTTATTAAGTCTATCATAAATTATATGATAATTCTATATAATTTAATACAAACCGCAGATCTAATACTTACTCTATCTGTGCCTAGAATCAATTGTTGACTATTTACAAAGTTGACTGCCTCGTTGGTCTAGCGGTAGCGTGATCAAGCGCAGAAAATAAGAATGATGAGGTCCTGGGTTCAAGTCCCGGGTCGAGCCAAAAAGTGATTTCGGGATTTTTCCGTAAAAAGAAATTTCTCAGTATCGAAGTCTGGAAGCTGGCGGTATTACACCCCCGTACCTTGGAGAGCTCGTAAAGCCGTCGGTCCTGTACCTGACCTCTTTCCGGTCGTGTCGCTAGTCCTCCCATCGGATCATGAGAGTGATGGAATAAAATAAAAAGTGCCCCTGTTTTGCGCACACACTTGTGCACTAAAATATGTTCAGCACACAGCTAATCTCTATTGAGAATGGCCGCCGTGGCCGAAATTCGGCCGGCAAGACATCATCATCATCATATACAAACGCTGTTTTAAAGTCTACGTAAAAATAACCATTTTCAAAAATGTTCTTGTAAGAGAGATGGGCAAACCGATGGTTGACTGAGAGAGAATGCCTTTGGCATTAAGTCCGCCTTTGTACAGTTTTGTGCAATAAGTATAAATAAATAAATAAACCCAGTTTGTCTGCCTAACGTAATGATTGGTAGTTATATCCCATAATCCAGCGAGGATTATGGGATATAACTACCAATCCTTAAATATAAAAGAAATGATTTAATAATAACTACGATACAGGCAGATTCGCATAAATTTAAAAACTAGACATAATCCACTTTTTTTTTCTTTTTTTTTATAATAATAATAATATCTGGGGACAATGTCACACAGATGTATTAAGTATGTATATGTATATAAGACGGTCACCGTAGCCTAGTTGGTAGTGCTCCTGCCTACGAAATTGGTGGTCCTGGGTTCGAATCCCGGTAAGTGCAAATATTTGTGTGATGAGCACGAATATTTGTTTCTGAGTCATGGATGTTTGCTATGTATTTATCTATCTATATAAGTATGTATATCGTCACCTGGTACCCATAGTACAAGCTTTGCTTAGTTTGGGGCTAGGATGTAGCCCCAAACTAAGCAAAGCTTGTACTATGGGTACCAGACGACGATATACATACTTGTATAGATAGATAAATACATATATACATAGAAAACATCCATGACTCAGGAACAAATATTCGTGCTCATCACACAAATATTTGCACTTACCGGGATTCGAACCCAGGACCACTAGCTTCGTAGGCAGGAGCACTACCAACTAGGCTATGGTTACCGTCATATTAAGTCTGCGAATCATAAGAAAAGTGTAGACATACAAGAAACCGACAAACAACAAATCAGTAAAGTGTCACCCCTACAATCAGACGTTATTATTTCTTAGTTACCACAGAACATAATATACACAGAAAGAACACTGGCGATACCTACGTCTTTATTAAACATGATTGGTGCCTTACCTGGGGCTCTACCGGCTAAGTCGCCGAACATCGATTTCTTAAATGGCGTTCAAATAAATAAAGGTTAAAAATTACTTAATCAATCGTTAAATCGGCTTCAACGTTGACAATCGATTCCGGACCATTTATAAGTCCATGTGCTCATGGAAGCCGATTTAACGATTGACTAAGTCATTTTTACTTGTGACTTAGCCGGTAGAGGCTCTGTACCTGACTGACTGAAGGTGCTTTAGTTAATAGAGATCAAAGAAGTACGTCATTTACAGAATCTAAATTACGTACAACTTTTTACTAATAAAGGTCATTGGGCGTTTTAATACATACAGCAAAATTAAACTACAAACTTAGTTACACGCGCCAAAGAACTTTAAACTTCCACTCAGGGTGACTACTGACACTGATGCATAAGTGGCTGAGTTTTTAAGGATGTTTTATGCAACTGCCGCTCTACGTTAAAACGAGATACCGAAATCCAATCGTGGATCGGGGCTATGCAGGGTGATTAGGTGTTATCGAGTTCTCGGGCACCTATGTATTTTGTATAGGTACCACCAACATGGAACGTGGTCACTCTTTTATGATATGACTGCCTCATTTATAATGAGGTCCTGGGGTCAAATCAAGCGGTACCGCACTCCCGTGCCTCGGAGAGCATGTACAGCTATAGGTCCTGCACATGACCTCTTTCCGGTTGTGACGCTTATTGACCCATCGGCTAGTCCCCATTGAGACTGGCCGCCGTCGCTGAAATCAACCAGGAGGGCATTAATGGCACCAACTCTTTTATTTCATGTACATATTGTGCCTTGTTTTACGATTTACCTGCATCAATTATCGCGTTGCTTGTTCACGTGGGTAGTGCAATGAAAAATGATAATCGACGACAAATGACAAAGGACTAACAACAAATCTTTCATCATTCATTGGATGCTTCTTTAATGGACTCAAAAATACTCTAGGAACCTATTTATCAAATGTAATAGATATACTCTTGTCGATGGAGTTTGTTCCGTTCCACCACATCGTCGATGATACGACGTTATTTCTACTTACTCTTTGATTTGACCGTTTAAGTTCTCCTTACCCCAACTTCTATTTCCCTCTTTTTCCTTCCATGATGTTTTCATTTATTATAATGGTCGTGCTATATCAAATATCCAAATGTATGGTGTTTATTGATCTCTTTTCAACTGCCAATATCAGCACTTTTTAATTTTTTTATTTCTTTTCGACTAATTTTCTCCGTTCTTTGCGAACACTATATTTTAAACGAGTTTGATTTCGTTTTGTTTCTTTGATTCAATTTCCACTTTTCTGTTATTTTTGGATATTATTTGAGTGAAAAGTTTGTTTGTAAATGCTCTTCTATTCTTCAAACTATATCTGATGATACCTGGTTCTGTCTCTATACCGTTCGAAAAATCCCCGTGCTCACAATATCAATAGAATCAAATTCGTTTAAACGGCCTAGTTCACTTACTGATTCTTCCGCAACTACCAATACTGTGTCCACCACGTCGCGTGCGCATGTGGGTGGAACTAATGACGCCTGGTGTCCCTCATTGGGTGACACGTTGATTGATTCAAGAAGATACCAATTAAGTGTTTGTAATTAACTGTTTAGTGCTACTCAGATTTCTAATTGATACATAAGTGGGAAATTGTGGGTTTCGTTTTTGTTTTGTTTCTCCGATTAGAACTGTTTACACTATTCTTACATAGTCTATGGTTTTTATCGTGATATGTATCATAGTCTATATAAACATACTTGAGAACCGTGAGAATTTCAGTTTCTTGAATAAAGAAATCTCAACAATACGGTTAGCTTTTCCTAGAAAATTAGAATGGTATCGATGCGATAATACGGAGATAGGCACGCCGCACGAGCATAATTCATACTAACAGCATAATTCTGAAAGTGTGTATTATGTGTGTTCGCCCTCCTCGCCTCAGTAACTTAAAATCTACTTTTCACTTGGAACTTGTTTCCCATTGTATTTGCTAGTATAGCTTCCGTTCACAGCTTCGCCGTCAATAGAGGCGATACTTGGCCCAAGCCATCTAGCAAATAAAACTACAAATTAAGTACCCGCGCCGGAGGGACATCCTTTGGGGTTCAAACCTCGACTCTAGGCGGTTACTGATCGGGAGATGCATATAATAAAATTGTAGGAAACTCAAAACTGTACATTGAATATGTTTTTAAAGGATAATTGGGGCGTCATCTAAAACCGATATCGAAGCCAAAAATATAGTTTTTAGAATTTTTGTCTGTTTATCTGTTTGTCTGTATGTATGTCCGGGCTAAACTCAAAAAATACTGCATGGATTTACGTCAAATTTTGCATGAATATTACTAAGAGGTTGGGTCAACATATAGGCTACATATTATAATTATCACGCTATCACTATGATAATTTATAAAATTTAACGCGGGTAAAATCGCGGGGCACAGCTAGGAATTAATAATATCCTGGGACATTATTTACACACGGCCATCCGATCCCAAACTAAGCAGAGCTTGTACTATGGGAACCAGAGGGATATCCTTTGGGGTTCAAACCTCGACTCTAGGCGGTTACTGATCGGGAGATGCATTAATAATATCCTGGGACATTATTTACACACGGCCATTTGATCCCAAACTAAGCAGAGCTTTTACTACGGGAGCCAGATAACTGATATTTGTTTTGTAAATACATACTTATATAGATAATTACACCCAGACTCAGGACAAATAGACATGTTCATGCACATAAATATTTGTCCTGGGTGGGAATCGAATCCGCGACCTCCGGCGTGAAAAGCAAGCATTTGCCAACCACGCCAACAGACCCGTCAATGCATGAGCTTTTATCATTCCTTTTTGGGCGTTTTGTGCAACTGTTACTGTACGTTAATACCCGAAGACGCGGGACTCTCGTCCGATTGATGATCGGAGAGGACATTGCAATGATACGATTTAAATTCAATAATCTTTATTTATCTTAATCCTTTACTTTGAAGAACCGGTTAGCGAGGTTGGTAGATCTTGCTTTTCACGCCGCAGGTCGATTCCCACTCAGGGGCTCTACCGGCTAAGTCGCCGAACATCGTTTTCGTGAATGGCGTCCAAATAAATAAAGGTTAAAAATGACTTAATCAATCGTTAAATCTACTTTCATGAGCACATGTGTCGTCATAAATGGTCCGGAATCGATAGCCAACGTTGAAGCCCATTTAAGGATTGATTAAGTCATTTTTAACCTTAATTTATTTGAACGCCATTTGAGAAATCGATGTTCGGCAACTTAGCCGGTAGAGCCCCAGGACAGATATTTGTGTGCATGAACATGTCTGTTTGTCTTGTATTTGGGTGTAAATATCTATATAAGTATGTATTACAAAATAAAAGTAGTATTACATGTCCTATTATGTAGTATATCAATTATCTGGTTTCCATAGTACAAGCTCTGCTTACTTTGGGATCATATGGCCGTGTGTTAATAATGCCCCAGGATATTATACTTCCATTCTTCAAGAAAAGTCCTGACTGAGTAGGTAAACATAATGTGTATTTAAAGTAAAAATCAACGTTACTTTTCAGCGCCCCTGCGGCGCTTGCGCTCTAAGCTGAAGCCTAATTAGCTACAGACATGAGGCGGTGCCTGTCTCACTTACATATTAACGCTTAAGTCAAATCCTCGGTCTTAAAATGACGTAATTATTGACGGAAGCCTATAATGTCATAAACTAATTAATAATAATTTGAGCTCTTTAGGGTTCCGTAGCCAAATGGCAAAAAACGGAACCCTTATAGATTCGTCAAGTCTGTCTCTCTGTCCGTCCATATGTCACAGCCACTTTTTTCCGAAACTATAAGAGCTGTAATGTTGAAAGTTGGTAAGTAGATGTATTCTGTGAACCGCATTAAAATTTTCACACAAAAATAGAAAAAAAACATAATTTTGGGGGTCCCCCATACATAGAACTGAAATTCGAAAAATTTTTTCGTTGTTCCCATACATGTGGTGTATCTATGGATAGGTCTTCAAAAATGATATTGAGGTTTCTAATATCATTTTTTTCTGAACTGAATAGTTTGCGCGAGAGACACTTACAAAGTGGTAAAATGAGTGTCCCCCCCCCCCCCCCTGTACCTTCTAAAATAAGAGAATGATAAAACTAAAAAAATATATGTACATTATACCATGCAAACTAACAACGAAAATTGGTTTAAAAGTATCTAGTAGTAGTCTAGTAGTTTAATCTAGTAAGTCGTTTTTTTTTTAATACGTCATAAATCGTAAACCGCAATTTACCTTTCATTTAATCAACTGAAACACTTGCTGCTACGGAACCCTTCATGAGTGAATCCGACTCGCACTTGGCCGGTTTTTATTGGAATTAATCCTTCATACACTCAAACTGTTGGTGCATGCGCCCAGTTATCGGAGGGTGGAAGGTGGACCGGACGCAGTGCACACTGCGGCCGGTCCACTTTCGTCGGTTAGCGACACTAATTTACGTACGAAATATACCACATCTCCGATTGCAGTATACTCGTTTTATTTAACGACTGTCTAGTACGATCGAAGCTTCTTCTAAATACTGATAGTAACCCGAACACACTCCACTACAGAACCGGTGAGTGAGGATTGACAGTAACGCACAAATAAAAGTCTCTAAGCTATGAGACTCACTCAAAACACCCAGTTATCTTGGATCCCGCAAATAATTAAATCTGGAATTTACAGGACTTTAGAAAGTAACTTCCTCTTCTCTAATTTGAGCCGAAGATGATATGTTTTAATTTATTGTAGGGTAGGGCGGGGCTAGAAGTCCGGAGGGTAAGAAGTCCCAACATACATAACACAGTATCTATACGCGCTAGAAACAGACGGTCTACATGATCTGAAGCGGGGTGATGGCCGACGACGAAGACGCGAGCCGCCAGTCGTCTCAGAGCGCACATGCGAGTAACCAGGCTATTTGATTTTTTTCGCGCCCTAAAGTAAAAAAAGTGTTTTGACTCGTTTCTTTCATAGATCTACATTTACTGTAAAGAAAAAATTAAGGTAAGTTCATTTTGCAGTCTTATTATACCCGTAAGTAATGCATGGTAATAAAATGTTCTTGTTCTTAACCGTTTTTAATTTATAACCTTGCAAATCACTGGACGTAGGTATGGGGCAAAAAGTACACCGATGGGACTTCTTGTCCGCAAGAGGACTTTTTACTCCATATGTTTTATTGAAGTGATGTGTTTTTTTAAATAGTGTATTTTTTTTAAGGATGCGAAAGAATGCCTCACGATGTGTCAATCTTTGGTCCGTTCAAGACTTATTTGTCTGGAGCTCAAGATTCATGGATGAGAAATAATACAAGAAAAACCATGTCAATATATGATATCTCGTCACTGGTCCGTACTGCATTACCCATGGCTCTTTCACCCTTTAATATTATCAAGGGGTTTAAGGCATTATGTGTTTCTCCAGTCAGCACAATCGAGTATAGAGCAAACTCAGCCAGCACAATCGATACAACAATGGAGAGCAATATCTCCTCAAGCTTCAACATCTAAAGCAGTATTTTACCCTATAGCCATTCTACCTGTGACCAAAGCCGGACCCCGTAAAACCACAAACACCAGAAAACATCAGAAAGACACTCCTGAAAAAAATGAGTTAGAGAAAGAACAAGAGAAGAGTAGAATTTGAAAATCTAAAGAAAATAAGAATAAAATGACAGTAAAGTAGAAAATTTAAAAAGGAATAGCCCGTCACCTTCCTCTGAAGATGAAGAGTATTTTTGCATTATATGCTGCGAATCTTATTCAGAAAGCAAGTCAGGAGAGCAGGATTCAATGTTCAATTTGCAAAGGTTGGGCACATGAACGATGTGTGTGTTTAAATTCAAATTTGAATTTTATATGTCTTAATCGCGATAGCGATGAGGGATTACGGAGTTTTTGAATAATTAGCTGATTATAAATTAAGGTTTTGAAATTACTGCCATTACAATAAAAACTGATTTTGTGTAAGCTCAAAATAATTCACTTTTCGTTTTGTTTAATTGTTTTCAAGTTGGAATTCCATGTTGATTATACTAAAATATTAAGATTTGTTTATTATATTGATATTTTAATAAACAAAATTATTGATTTTAAAATAATGCATTTTGATTTGACCTAATAATTGACCGCAAATACCTAACTAGCTAGCCATTAGGATGTATGAACTTCTTACCCCAAACCTGGGACTTTTTACCCCGTGAGCGGGGTAAAAAGTACAGAATTCCATTTTGCATTTGTTGCTTAACTTTTCGGAAATCACATAAATATTCACACTTCCGACTATATGAGCGATAAGCTGAGTTGTGTAAGGTTGCATACAACATTTTTTCTTGACAGAGAGTACTAAATTTTAAGACTTATGGGTCTTTGAGTGAAAATTGGGACTATTAGCCCCGCCCTACCCTATACTACTCTGTCAAGAAAGTACCGGGAAAAGATCAATAATATACAAAATGTTTGTTCTTCATTCAACTTTATTTTATCACCTTCAAAGTATGCTCCGTCAGAAACGATACACTTACGCCAACGAATAATCCATTCTTCAAAACATTTTTTAAACGCTGCTTTCGGAATTGAGTTCAGTTCTCGCCGCGAATTCTCCTTTATGTCTTCTACCGATTGGAAACGGGCACCACGAAGTGGTAATTTGAGTTTAGGAAAAAGAAAGAAGTCAGCTGGAGCCATATTTGGTGAATATGGTGGTTGCTGGATGGTATTTGTTGAGTTAAGTTGAGTTTAGTCAAAAATTCATTCACAATGATGGCCTTGTGCGAAGGCGCATTATCGTGGTGCAAAATCTAAGAATTTTCTTTCCACAAATCTGGTCTTTTTCGTCGAATTCGCTCTCTTAAACGCCGCATAACGCTCAAATAATATTCTTTATTTACCGTTCGACCTTCCGGTTAGAATTCAGAGTGCACAACACCGCAATATTCAAAGAAAACAGTCAACATGACTTTGGCGTGGTTTTTTCGGTTTCGGTTCAATTGGAAGACGCCACTACGAAGCTTGTTGACTTGTTTGCATGTCAAACTCGTAAACCCACGTCTCGTCCCCAGTAACAATACGTTTCATGAATATTGGGTCGGAATTGACTCGTTCTACCATGTCCTCAGCGACTTTCATGCGATTGAGTTTTTGGAGAAAATTCAGATCTTTTGGGACTAGCCGAGCGGCAACATGTTTCATACCCAAATGATTAGTTAAAATGGTACGAATCGACTCGTGAGATGCAGAAAGTTGAATGAGGATTTACAGTCACTATTTCCTTCACTTTTGCGATGTTAACTTCAGTTGCAGACGTTGATGGCCTACCAGAGCGAGGCAAATCTTTCATCACATCTCGACCGCTTTTGAACGCTTTGAGTGGTTCATAAGCACGAGTTTTTGATAAAGTCGATTCACCGTAAGCCTTCTGTAACATTTTCAGTGACTCCGAACACGAAATTCCATTAGCGATGCAAAATTTAAGACAAACTCTTTGTTCGATACTTTTGTCCATTATGAAATTCGCAATACACATTATATATGATATTACTAAAACCAGCACTGTATTTAATATAAATAACAGATGCAACTCAAACTCCGCGCCAAAATGGAAAACAGTTGTGCCAATCTAACGACAACAAAAAAACAAAAATTTGATTTTGGAACCATAAACAAATCATCCATTCCCGATACTTTTTAGACTGAATGTACGTTTACTTTATACATATGCAACCGTCGTCGTTTAAACTACAGGAATGTTTATGCTAGCTAAAGTAGCTATTTACTATTAATTTATAAATTATAGGTACATTTTTTACAATTCTATTCTTGTTTATAATAATAATGATAATATCCTGGGACATTTTTTACACACGACCATCTCATTCCAAACTAAGCAGAGCTTGTACTATAGAACCAGATAACTGATATACTACATAAAGTACTTTCCTTTTGTAAATACATACTTATATAGATAAATTACACCCAGAATCAGGACAAACAGACATGTTCATGCACACAAATATCTGTCCTTGGTGGGAATTGAACCCACGACCTCCGGCGTGAATAGTTTGCCAACAGGGCCGTCAGTACTGATAGTAACACGAACACACTCCACTATAGAACTTGTGAGTGACGAATGACAGTAGCGCACAAACAAAAGTCTCTAAGCTGTGAGATTCACTCAGTACACCCAGTTATCTTGGATCCCGCAAATAATTTAATCTGCAAATTACAGGAGTAGGGAAAGTAACTTCTACTTCTCTTATTTGAGCTGAAGATAATATTTTTTTAATTTATTGTATATGTTTACTATATACATATGCAACCGATTTAAGCTATAGGGATTTTTATGCAAGCTGGAGTTCACTATTTACATACATACATACATAGACTCTCACCTGTTTCCCAGAGGGGTAGGCAGAGACAACTGATTTCCATTTGTCACGATCTTTGCATACTTCTTTTGCCTCGATTACTGTCATTATATTCTTCATAAATGCTCGCCGGTTTAGGGTACTTCTGACCTGGCCTTTCTTGAGAACATCTCCAATTTGATCAGAGAATGTTCGACGTGGTCTTCCCCTTCCGGTTGTCCCAATCACACAGGCCAGGTATACTTCTTTTGTCAATCTTCTTTCATTCATCCTTTCTAAATGGCCAAACCATGTCAGCATGCCTTTTTCAATCTTTGTGACTACATCCTCTTTCACACCAAAACGCTCTCTTACATCAGTATTTCGAATTCTGTCTCTCAAAGTCACACCACACATACTTCTCAGAGCTCTCATTTCCACTGCACTTATTTTACTTTCATTCTTTTTCTGCATATTTATTTGTATATATTACAGGTTTAGACTGCACGTGGGGCGCAGAGGCTAAGACAGTCGCTTCGCCTCTTCGTGTGGCGGTTCGAGTCCCGCGCCGGACAACTATTTCTCTGACCCACAAATAGTTGTTCTGAGTCTGGATGTAATTTGTGTCCGTATTCCCTAACATTATGTTTTTTTTTTTGCAGATCGGGATTAATGGAAATCCGTTGCTTCTGTGTGCCCCTCTGGGAAAAAGGCGTGAGTCTATGTATGTATGCATTTTGTCGTTTTTCCTCGGTACGGTTGATTGCTAACGTATTTAGTCACAGTTTTCTTATAGGATGTTAAGTAGTGAGCATGTACAGAGGCGAGCACATCCAGCTACCCCAATATGTCAATTTCCTTTTATATATTTTCAATTTTATCATAAAAGCATAAGGTTCACTTTCAATTGGGGCAATTTGACAGATTGGGGTAGCTTGATGTGCTGGCGTCTGTACATACATATTCTGCTTCCAATGGTAATTGTATTATTTTATAATTGTGTTTGATAGTTGAGATAGTACACCCTAAGGAAAAACTTTTTTCTTCGGATAACTAACGCACCACCATCTGATCCCAAACTAAGCAGAGCATGTACTATGGTAACCAGATAAACATAGTTATATATGTATAAAGACATACATAATATAGATAAATTACACCCAGACTAAAAAAATAATCGTGCTCATTCCACAAAGATTTGGTCTGGGTGGAGATCGAACCCACGACCACCTTTGCAGTCAGGATCACCAACCACTAGATCAATAGACCAGTCAAATAATATAAGCTGAAACATCCTTCAGCAGGCATACATATAAAAGTAATTAATCAATCAATCAATCGTTTATTTACAAGAACATGGTACAAAATACGCAAAAAAAAATACATAAAAAAAAACAATGTAAAATCATTGTTTTTTTTTTATGTCAGAGGTCAAACAAACGAACAAGTGGGTCACCTGATGGTAAGTGATCACCGCCGCCCATGTACACTCGCAACACCAGAGGCGTCGCGGGTGCGTTGCCGGCCTTTAAGAGTTAGCAAACAGGTGTTGCTGACCTGCTGACCCTTCCCCCCACCCCGATGAGCTCTGGCCTTACTCACACGTAGAAACACAACATTAAATTATTAATGTTATTATTAAGGAATGTCTTCTGTAAGGTGGAGGTACTTCCCCAGTCGGGCTGTTCTTCGAGCGAATGAACGCTCTACCTCTCTTAAAATTATTAGTATATACGTAAAAGTACTTCTGTACCATCTGACTGAATTATAAAAGCACACCAGCGGCCTTGTAAGGAGAAATATTCCACAGAGGTTCCAATGTGAAACGTTGTGCTAAATTTCGTCTACATCCCCTGTTACCAAGTTATTTATTATACTTCAATGGTGGCAAAAAATCAAACGGTCCACCTGCTGGTAAGGTGTTACCTAAGATGTTTCATATTTGATATCTATATCGCAAAGAATAATAGTTTTTTTTCAGTGTCTTACAATATGGTTACATATTAACGGTTAGGGCATTCCTTTTTAGTAAAATAATAATAATAATAAAGCCTTTATTTAACAATCTTATAAAAATATATACAATCTCTTTGATATAAACACCAGTTTCGCGAAGATTGTCTTGCTATTCAGCATAGGCCTCCCCTAAAGCTTGCCATAAAGTACGGTCTTGTGTCTTCTTTCTCCATGTGGCTCCTGCGATTCTTTTTATGTCTTCTTCCCATCATCGACGCTGTCTACCTTTCTCTCTTTTTAGTAAAATACTTAAACAATATATGTTTAAGTATTTTACTAAAAAGAGAGAAAGGTAGACAGCGTCGATGATGGGAAGAAGGGGGTTCATTAAGAAAGAGAATTCCTTCTTCCTTCTCCGATAAGGTACGGGACCTTTCTCACACCCGAGGGTTAACCATAACATTAATATAAACGATATTCTTATTGTGTTCCTGGGTGTTATTTCCTAAGGGAGAGGAATTGGCTAGAGGAAGTAGAGGGTCTATCCCTGACAAGCTGGTCATGAAAAGGAAAGACGCTTTGCTCTGACCTGTACCCAAGGGTACATGATAAGTTACTTACGGACGCGGCTGCATTCAGCCTCGGATCTTTATTTAATTCCCACCACATATCCGACTGCCACAGTCGCAGGGAACAGAGTAGTTGGCCAGGAAATAAACTTTCAATAGTTTAAGTCATCATCAGCCTGATATCGTCTACTGCTGGACATAGGATAAACGATTCCCCCAAAAGTTAGTAACGTTGCCATTTGGAGCGGTTTGCCGTGTTAACCGCGCTTGCCAGGCCAGTTGGAGACCGCAGTTAGGTTGTAGCTACTCGTAGTACACAAAAGGCGTTGCTGCCCGACTACATGGTCCCTTAGTCGCCTTTTACGTCACCTACGGGATGGTATGGGGTGGCCCTGCTATTCTTTCTGGGCCGGAATCCACACAGCTAAATAGTTTAACTAATAAAAATATTTTATTGCCAACGAGAACGCCTTAACTGGTTCCCCTTTAAACATTTAAAGTAATGCCTTGATTTCTATCTTAAATTGGAACAAATATCATAAATATAGAATTGATAGCGTGCATTTATCGCAGGAGCCAGGGTTCAATGTGACTATGACGAACGGTCAGCACAGAACCGTATCTGTACCCGTCTCGTTAGCCGTAAATGTTGTAATTGGAACTCCTCGCTTCAGGGAAGAGGCGATTGGGGAAAGCGTTTGATATCGTTTACTCAAGAAAGATAATTAATTGAGTTTACGATCTTTAAGAGACAGTCATCCTAGCTGCTATTTTCTCGCACAAATGTATTCCTCATTTTATTTTCTTGAGTTTAGATCGAGACCAATATATTTTAAGAACTGACCGACCGTTGTTTAAAGATATTATTATTTTTGTGACAGTTATGAGGATAAACCTGTTTTTATAGAAGTTATGAACTATCCTATTTCTAAATTCCAAACATAAATGGTTGATAATAAGATTAGGTAACTTGAGACGCAAATAAAAAAACGAACCATTATTATTATTATTTTATTTATATAGCCATAAATATACAACATTGTTTTTTCTTGTCGTTACTCATGAAATCTTTGAAATTATTTTTGGACGAGTAAATGGGTGAATACGAAGCCTTGCTTTTGTTCTTTTTTATTATTTATCTCTTTGTCAGACGTATAAGTGGAGAGCAAGACTATCTCGGCAGCAGGGTGTCCTATTAATAGATAGAAGCTATGCACCTACCCATAGCTATCTCTGCACCACCCTAAGGTTGACTGGCAGAAAATGCCTTGGACATTAAGTCCGCTTTTGTACCATTTGATGTGCATAAAGTTATAAATAAATAAAAAAACTGCCCACAGCGTCACATGAAGTAGAACGTTGCTCTAAACTCCTTGGGACCCTCCCTAGTTTAAGCCAATTGATGGATTTAATAAACTAAATGTCGTAAGAATGGTATTGATGGCGCGAATCTAACGACCCTTCGTATGTTCAAATACATTAAGTCATTATAGCTTCAGGGTGTTTCAAGGAACTGCGGTGGTTCCGCCACACTACAGAATTTGCTACAGGTAAATTATGTTCATGTCACTCTTATCCTTCGAAACCAATGAACACTACTATTTTAGGATAACTCAAGATTATGATCACAGGCTAGTTTCTAATATTCTAAAGGAACAATATGGTGGTAAATTGTTTCACCCTTATTTAAAAACGAATTTTAAAGTTAAACTGCAGTTGATCCATAGTTTACTCGAAAACCATCTAATGAGATTCCTTGATCTATAGTTCAACTGCAACTTTAGACTTCGCTTTTAAATAAGGTTGTTTAAGTATAAAAAGGCGCTGGCGCTGGTTTGATATCTAACCAGTCGGGTATAAGACGCGTTTTTACCAGCGTACATAGAGACAGCGTACATACAGACAATTTTATTATGTACCAACATAGACTTTCTCTCGAATCTACAAACCAAATTCAAACTCTCCAGCACCAACCAAATTGACATCCTTTTCTAACAGTATCTTTCGTTAGTCAATTAGTACGTTACAGCCATAATTAAAACGAAACATTGGCTCTCTTCCCTATTTACATGAAACAACACGGAACACCAACAACAATGCACAGATAATCAAATACAATAATATTTACGGGACAAACTAAACGTATGCCCAGGGTTGGTAGTGCTTCTAGCAGACATTTATTGAAGTAAACCTTCTGTTAAAAACCGTGCTTCGCCGCAGGTGTATATACAAGATGGTATTAACAATTAAACACAATCTGTATAATGATCTGAAGCTGATCTATACTTCAAAAATTAAAAAGTCGATAGGTCATCCAAAATTGCGAACGAACCCATACTGCGATCTATTTCGACATTAACGCCATCTAGGGAATTGTCAGCAAACAAACTTACACATATTGAACACCTTCTTTACGCACGCGCTTAACTTGGGGAGTAAGATGCGTGAAGAAAGCGTTACGAAAATTGTGATCTGGCGAGCGATCGGGAGATATAGTTAGTGAAGATAGTATGACAGACAGCTATGTTTCGTATATTACTAATAGCGGCAAGAGATATGCGAGCACACATTTTCTTTCTCTCTTTCTCTGATAGCCAGTTACGTTTCGTATATCCTAACCTAAACCTAAGACTTACAGTCCTGTGGTCTATAGCATACTTGTTTTTGGAACGAAGTTCCTTATCGCGCGTTGTGAAAGGGGGCTAGATGGAAAAAATTCTTACGACAAGCTGTCACGACACTTTTTGCAGCTGTGCGGCGTGCGCATATTTCTCTGTCTGTCTCTCTCTCTCTCTTATAGAAAGCAAGCCAGATATTTTCATTTCTATTTCGCATTGAACAGTGTGGTGTCGCGACGATTATTTTTGTTGAGTGTATACAGGGTTTTTGTACATAATAAATAATAAGAAATCACTTCGTTCCATCCGGGTGAACCCTTGACACCTCTCAAGTTTTTTTTTTTTTATCGAATGAATTTTGAATATGTGATACTTCTAAGATGGGTCTGGTAACCCTGTAGCCTGTATTACACAGATACCCGTCTATAGTGTCATCTGTATCTGTGTATGTACGGTCAGCAAGACAATTACGACGCGCGGTGTGCAGTTAATTGAGGCCGGTTAATTAGAGACGTGTCGCGTGGGCCCACCGCCCCCGCGCGTGCCTGCGTTGTGCTTGCACTGATAGCAAAACAAATTACGAAAGCCAAAATTCAGGAAGAGATTTGTGGAGAAAATGGAAAAGAAAAATATTGTGTACTAGCTTGTGGCCCGCGGTAAACTTTATAAATTATCCCAGCTCCTCCCCCGTAGGTGATAGCGGGATAATATGTAGCCTATATGTTGAACCGACCTCTTTGTAATATTTATGCAAAATTTGATGTAAATCCATGCAGTACTTTTTGAGTTTAGCCCGGACATACATACAGACAAACAGATAAACAGACAAATATTCTAAAAAATATATATTTGGCGTCGATATCGATAGTAGATCACGCCCCAAGTATCCTTTTTAAAAAATATTCAATGTAGGTACAGTTTTGACTTTCCTACTATTTTATTATATGTATAGATTATCCGAACCAGTGGAATTATGGACTACAGCTAATATTCATCTGATAGACGTGAATATTTTCAGTTTTATGAAGTAGCTGGCTTTCAAAATACTCGCTTATGTCGCTTAGAGTGAAGTGAGCGATATTGAACTTGCACGAGAACCTAATTATTCACCCGTAATACATTTTTGAACCCACATATTAATTTATTTCAACGTTCATAAATACTACTTACATGACCTATATATAATAATAAAAATAAAGAAATGGAGACATTTTTTTTAAAACTATTATGACGACGCGTCGTAGCAAACTGCATTTAGTTTTAATAATTAGATAAAATATTTTTATTACACTTCTGTACGCCTTTTGGGCGTATTACACTTTTTCACGAGAATCAGTAGATAAGTATAAATTAATTAAAAAAATTCCAAGAGCATCAGAAAATTGTCAAATAACAAATTTAAAACAAAAATCAAGCCGAAAAGTAATCATATATTCTCAGTTCTCAGTCATGTATAAACCGATTTGAAAGAAAAATACTTCTTTGTGCAAGAATATACTTCAAATTGGTCCATGTATATTATTATTATTTTTATACATATGTATATTATTAGTATTCATATTTAAAAAAAAATACTTAAAGGTAAAAATATACTCTATTCTAAAAATAGAATTTCTTGCGACAGAGTTATTTTGGAGTCCTTTTATTTTAATTAAATCGTTTTTAAAAGGATATATCCTATAGATATAAGATAAAGATCATCACTGAGTTTTTGCCAGTGTTTTTCAGTAGCTGTCACATCAATCACGGAAGAGAAATAAATGTGACTATAAAAAAATTACTAAATAAACATACATATGACTATGACTGTCCAAAATTATTATTATTTTGCTAACCGTACTAGCTGTTGAAATTTTAGCTCAATTCTAGCGCGTGCGAGGCTCGGGTTTATGAAATACTCGCACATTGTGCGACAATGATTGCAGTAGGTACACCACAGACTGCACAGCGGTGGATCTCAAACTTTATTATATCAGAGAACAATAATAGAACTACCTAAGTTTTAGCACATGAACTCATGGGTATTCTCAAAATATTTTATCTTATTTAAATTCAATTTAATACATCTTTTAGGGTTCCGTAGCCAAATGGAACCCTTATAGATTCGTCATGTGAGTCATGTCTGTCTGTCTGTCCGTCCGTATCCCACAGCCACTTTTTTCCGAAACTATAAGAGCTGTACTATTGAAACTTGGTGAGTAGATGTATTCGGTGAACCGCATTAAGATTATTACAGAAAAATAGAAAAAGAACAATAATTTTAGGGGGACCCCCTAAAATTATTGTTCTTTTTACATAGAACTTTTACTTTTTACATACATAGAACTGAAACTCAAAAAAATTTTTTTCTTTGTACCCATGCATGTGGGATGTCTATAGATAGGTCTTTAAAAATGATATTGAGGTTTCTAATATAATTTTTTTCTAAACTGAATAGTTTGCCCGAGAGACACTTCCAAATTGGTAAAATGACCCCCCCTGTAACTACTAAAATAAAAGAATGAAAAAATATATGATGTACATTACCATGCAAACTAACAAGGAAAATTGGTTTGAACGCGATCTGGCAAGTATTTTTTTTTTAATACGCCATAAATCGTAAACCGCAATTTGCTTTCACTCAACTGAAATACTCGTTGCTACGGAACCCTTCATGGGCGAGTCCGACTCGCACTTGGCCGGTTTTTTTAACCAGGACTCTACCCCATTCGTAAATATTACCACTTCGATATAATCGTTATATACGCACATTGTCTAATGTGGTCGAACTGCTGTTCTTATTATTTTTATTCTTCTGGTGGCGGCTATTTCCAGTCCCCGGAGGTCCTGGTAACACTGCGTCCAGTGATGAACTATTGTGCTCGCCGCTCCAACTAAACTTCCCTGTCTAACCCTGCAACATAGATAAATTGCAGAATCTTTTTCGCAGGAGTATCGATAACATCGTCCTGGTGCAAGAAGTGTTGGCCCAGGACGGTGTTACGTTTATGCATCAGTGGCTCACAGTGACAGAGCAGGTGTAGAGGTGTTTCGAACTGCTGTTGGGGTACTCATTTAATTTTTTCACACAGTCGTCGCCTCTGGTAGACTTCGTGTGACTTGCTAATTTTGTAAATTTACGCAACTTAATTGAAGTATAACTAACCAGTTGCACTCACCGGTCAGTAAATGATTGGCGAGGCAAGGCTCATCTCATCGGTCAGTCTATAAATAGGTGACCGACAAAGTGGTTAAATTTCTGGGCGTTTTAGTGCTGCGCAGGGCTCGATTAGCCGACGATCCCGGTTGGTTAAGGCATGCCAGACGCCTGCTAGGCGGCCAGAACTTATCAGACACATGGGGGTAATCACTGCCCACACGATAAAATAAAGCTTATTTTATCCTATGGTACTTACTAGAGACAGAGTTCTCTGTACACTATGACCACCGTACTGCAATCGCCAGCCCTTCTACCTAGCGTCACATTTATGGCATTCTTAGGAGAGGCTATTATCCAGCAACGGATGTTTTCGGATAAAATACTGATTGGTGTATATTTAGACAGTACACCACACTACTTTGGTAGAGGTAGGGCATAGCGTTCATTCGCTCAAGGAGCAGCCTGTACTGTAGTACTGGGGGAGTACCTCCACCTTACAGAAGACACTCCTTAATAATAACATTAATAATTTTAATGTTGTGTTTCCGAGTGCGAGTAAGGTCGCCAGAGCTCATTGGGTGGGGGAAGGGTCAGCAACACTTGTTTGCTGACTTTTAAAGGCCGGCAACGCACCCGCGATACCTCTGGTGTTGCGAGTGTCCATGGGCGGCGGTGATCACTTGCCATCAGGTGACCAACTTGCTCGTATGTCGCCATCTGATAAAAAAAAATCATATCCCCTCATTCTTAAGAGAGGCTCTTATCCAGCAACGGATGTTTTCGGCTAAAATGCTGATTGCTATATATTTGGACAGTACACCACCATTAAATTTATTACCACCAAGTATTTATGCTATTTATGTATACATTTATATATATTAGTTTATATTTTATAGTATGTAAGTATATATATATATATATAATAGGTCTTTACCTATGAAATTGCCGTTTTGTATGAAAAAATTTAAACGAATTTTTTTCATGAATTTTTTTATTTGTATTAATCGAAGTAATCACCCATGCAATCAATGCATCTTTGCCATCGCAGTGGCAGTTTATTGATGCCCTTCTTAAAGAAATCAGCTGGACGGGAGGCAACAAATTCTTCAAAGGCATTTTGTACTGCCTCTCGGGTATTGAATTTTTTTCCCGCCAAGAAGTTATCCAAATTCTGGAAAAAGTAGTAGTCTGTAGGCGCAAGGTCTGGTGAGTAGGGCGGATGACGGAGAGCTTCCAACCCCAGTTCTTGCAACTTGGAGACCGTCTGCTGTGCAGTATGAGGTCGCGCGTTGTCGTGCAGGAGCAGCGGAGACGAGCGATTGACCAATGCTGGTTGGAGATGCGCCAGCTTCTCCATCATTGTGCTCAGTTCTTCACAGTACACATCTGCAGTAATGCTCACCCCGTTTGGTAAGAAGCTGTGATGAATCACACCGGCGCTAGACCACCAAACAGTGACCATCACTTTTCTAGGGGTAAGTTTTCGTTTAGGGCATTGTTTAGGTGCTGAACCAGGATTCAACCAACTTGCTGAGCGCTTGCGGTTATCAAACAGAATCCATTTTTCATCGCAGGTAACAATGCGGTTCAAAATTCCTTCATTTGTGTGTCTGTTGAGCAGTGCAAGGCACGTCTCGACGCGTACTTCGCGCTGGCGATCATTGAGTTCGTGGGGCACCCATTTGTCAAGCTTTTTTACCTTGCCAATTTGACGCAAATGGACCAATATAGTTTTGACGCTAACGTCGAAAGCTGCTGCTAATTCAGCCGTAGATTGTGTATCATCAGCTTCCACAACCGCCTTTAATTCGTCATTGTCGACCAAAGTCTTCGGACGACCGCGAGGTTCATTTTTCAGGTCGAAATTTCCAGAACGGAAGCGAGCAAACCAATAACAGGTGGTGCGTTGGTTTGTAGTGTTAGCTCCGTAAACGTCGTTGATGTTGCGTGCCGCTTGTGCCGCGTTGCTGCCACGACGGTACTCATATTCCATAATTACTCGAATTTTTAACGTATCCATGATGACGAAAAAGATTGAAATGCGATGAAAATGTAACACTAATCAATAAAGAAATGACTACTTTTGGAAAAAAGAATCCATGTTTTTAAAATAAAATTAATTTGAAATTAGAATTCTTAGCCAAACAAAAATTATTTTGATTTGAAATGGCCAGTACTTCAGAACGGCAATTTCATAGGTAAAGACCTAATATATATATATATATATATATATATATATATATATATATTAGGTCTTCAAATTAATTTTATTTTAAAAACATGGATTCTTTTTTCCAAAAGTAGTCATTTCTTTATTGATTAGTGTTACATTTTCATCGCATTTCAATCTTTTTCGTCATCATGGATACGTTAAAAATTCGAGTAATTATGGAATATGAGTACCGTCGTGGCAGCAACGCGGCACAAGCGGCACGCAACATCAACGACGTTTACGGAGCTAACACTACAAACCAACGCACCACCTGTTATTGGTTTGCTCGCTTCCGTTCTGGAAATTTCGACCTGAAAAATGAACCTCGCGGTCGTCCGAAGACTTTGGTCGACAATGACGAATTAAAGGCGGTTGTGGAAGCTGATGATACACAATCTACGGCTGAATTAGCAGCAGCTTTCGACGTTAGCGTCAAAACAATATTGGTCCATTTGCGTCAAATTGGCAAGGTAAAAAAGCTTGACAAATGGGTGCCCCACGAACTCAATGATCGCCAGCGCGAAGTACGCGTCGAGACGTGCCTTGCACTGCTCAACAGACACACAAATGAAGGAATTTTGAACCGCATTGTTACCTGCGATGAAAAATGGATTCTGTTTGATAACCGCAAGCGCTCAGCAAGTTGGTTGGATCCTGGTTCAGCACCTAAACAATGCCCTAAACGAAAACTTACCCCTAGAAAAGTGATGGTCACTGTTTGGTGGTCTAGCGCCGGTGTGATTCATCACAGCTTCTTACCAAACGGGGTGAGCATTACTGCAGATGTGTACTGTGAAGAACTGAGCACAATGATGGAGAAGCTGGCGCATCTCCAACCAGCATTGGTCAATCGCTCGTCTCCGCTGCTCCTGCACGACAACGCGCGACCTCATACTGCACAGCAGACGGTCTCCAAGTTGCAAGAACTGGGGTTGGAAGCTCTCCGTCATCCGCCCTACTCACCAGACCTTGCGCCTACAGACTACTACTTTTTCCAGAATTTGGATAACTTCTTGGCGGGAAAAAAATTCAATACCCGAGAGGCAGTACAAAATGCCTTTGAAGAATTTGTTGCCTCCCGTCCAGCTGATTTCTTTAAGAAGGGCATCAATAAACTGCCACTGCGATGGCAAAGATGCATTGATTGCATGGGTGATTACTTCGATTAATACAAATAAAAAAATTCATGAAAAAAATTCGTTTAAATTTTTTCATACAAAACGGCAATTTCATAGGTAAAGACCTAATATATATATGTGTGTGACATGTATCTATTTAATTTATGTACTTTATATATCTTCTCACTGACAATATTTTTACACTCAGTGCACCTACCATGTTTTTCTCTGCATCACACCCCAAGGTTGACTGTTGGAGAATGCCTTTAGCATTAAGTCCGCCTTTGTACAATTCTGTGCAAGAACAATAAAAAAAAAAAAAAAAAGAAAAAAAAATGGGACTCTTCCAGTACAGTAAAGGTGTTTACTTACGCATTTGGAAACATGGACCACAGTTTGGCAACCACATCAACAGACGAGTGTAATATACTACTCGTATTGGTTCATATTTGGGCACTACACCACAGGCCTTGTCATCGAAAGATAATGGAATGGGGTTCCTCCAGTGCAGTAAAGATGTGTTCTTACGTATTTGGAGACAATATTGCATGTTGTTGTTAGAGATAAGTCTAGATATTTGGTCGCTAAACCTTATTGCAAACTAAAGATGTTTAGTTTGAAATTAGGTTCCGCAACTAATAAATATGGATACTATAAATATGGATGGGATGTTTTCCTTGAGTATAATGTTGTCTACGGTTTGAATGTTGTCTTCGTCTGTCAGTCAGTCTGTCTGTCCGTCTGAATAAAT
Source organism: Pseudoips prasinana (assembly GCA_951640165.1). Taxonomy (NCBI): domain Eukaryota; kingdom Metazoa; phylum Arthropoda; class Insecta; order Lepidoptera; family Nolidae; genus Pseudoips; species Pseudoips prasinana. The sequence goes on from OX621240.1 coordinate 7,553,062, forward strand.
GAACCGTGATAGTTAGACAGTTAAAATATTCACAGATGATGTATTTCTGTAGCCACTATAACAACAAATACTAAATAAATTAAATAAATATTTAATTTATTTAGTTTTTTAGTATTAAGCTCCCATACAACAAACGTGAATTTTTTGCTCGTTTTTATAGATAATGGTTCGGAACCCTTCGAGCGCGAGTCCGACTCGCACATGGCCGGTTTTTATCATTAGTGTGAATTTGACGCAATTTTTAAGCGATCATCTCGTGGTGATGTACTATGTTTTCTACCAGAACCTTGTCTCCTCTGAACTGAACCTGTCTCTTGGTATCGAGTCCTGGTTATTTGGATGGTTCAACGAGTCACGTTTAACCGCTGTGCTTTATTTAGTGCCAGTAACATAGTTCGGCTATTAAAACCTCTTTAGAAATAAATAATTACCAATAATATGGAAAAAATAACATTTTTAAATTTATATACAACATGTAACGTAATTAACGCACACCCTCAAACACCCCAATTAGAATATTATGTTGTAATCACAATACATACACTGAATTTTTTATTTTGTTATTTACTAAATTAGTTTCTTGGAATAAAGTTTATTTTGCTTTATTTTGTATTGAATGATGGAATTTGTATGAATACAAATAAAACTGCAATTTCAAAAGTCTTATTACTTTGACTTATGGTCCATTTCAATTTGTTATAACTGTACAGGGATAATATGACAATAATTTCCGTAGTTTTAATTTTTTTGATATAAAATAGTACCTATATTAAAAATGATATAAATCGATTCAGTAAACGATTCTGAAAACTATTTTCAGGGTGTGCGTTAATTAAGTTACATATTGCATATGGGCGCTAGAAGCCGCTGGGTGAGGGTAGCGTAAGACCCTATTACGTCATAGTAGAAAATCGGATAATGACAAATTGCAGTGTGCCCACATTGACCTATATGTATTCTACTAGACGCGCAATCCCATATTGAGAATTTGCTCAGAGAGTTACAGCGCGGGCGCTGCAACTCTCTGAACAATTTTGGCCGCCGCGCGCGCGCCCCTCACCTCGCGCACAGCCGGACTGGGACAGAGTTTTTATTCGAAACAGCGTGGATAGTTATACATATAAGTCAATGTGTGCCCACTGCCAATTATCATTATCCGATCTTCCAGCAGCGGTGAAGGACGCCAGTTGCCGGCTTTGCACCGATGATCTTAAGCTTTACATGCAAATTATGGTCAAGAATGATTGTCACCGCCTTCAAGATGTAGTGATGTCATAATCTTTTTGATTTTTATTTTTTATTCAGTTTTACGGCTCTGGCTTCTTCGGCCTTATGAGCCTTCCGTAAAATATATTTTTATTCATTTATTTTCGTCATGTCAAGTAAAGTCCGTCACAGTCAATTTATACGCAGTCCTTGTCGTACCCCAGTAAAGCAGTGGAGACTTTACTAGAGGCTTATGTAGAGTTTTTGATTCAACACAGAAAATTGCAATTCACGGCAATATGGCACTTTCCTCCACTTGTGTACGTTGTCCATGATGTTATGTCTAAAAATCCACCATATTTAGCTTAGGCAAACCTTGTCGCACAGCTATTCCTCTTCTTCTAAGGACTCCTTCTCATACTTCCAGCCGCTATGATGGCTCGTTTACTGTACGCGCAGTGCGCCTTTGGAACTCTTTACCACACTTCATACGTGATAGCTCGTCATTAAGTATATTTAAGAACAGACTTAAGAATCATTTCTTATCTCTTTAATTTATGTATATAATAGATATGTAGGTTTTATGTAGTTTGTTCTTTATATATATATTATTAGGTATTGTATGTAAATATTTGTGTGTATTTTATCAATATTTTTAATTTAATATTTTGTTGTACACTGCTTGTACCCTTGTTTATATAATAATTTCACTCTCCTAATGGTTTGCTGGAAGAAAATTCATTAATGAATTAAGCTCGCCTATGTACATGACTTTTCATTGTAAAGTTTTATTTAAATGTATGTTTCTGTGTGCAATAAAGAATAAAGAATATTTACACATAAAAACTTGAATTTACACCAGTTTTTGAAAATGAAACAATGCCCTGATGCGTCTTTTCCGCGTTGTCGCCAAAACTGAATCGTTTTGTAGAATGTTAATGTTACCAAAACCAATGTAATGTTACCATTACATCACCCATATGACATGCTAGACATGCCATTCCACATGTCATGATCTTGATGTTATATTAGGATCAGATTTGACATTCCATGATATTATTGTTCAAATTTGTAAGAGATTTTTCATGAAAATCTGGCATAATATATATACAAAAAATACTGTTGGGATTGGTACGAAGTAGGTTAGAATCCCCATGACCATATATGGTCTCATTGTAGGGAAAATCTATACATATAATAAAATCATAGGAAAGTCAAAACTGTTCATTGAATATTTTTTTAAAAGGATACTTGGGGCGGGGCGACATTATCACGCTATCACCTACGGGGGAGAAGCTATGATAATTTATAACATTTAACGCGGGTAAAACCGCGGCGCACAGGTAATACCAAATAAATGAAACCAATTAATAATTAAATTAATTAAACTTTATTTTAAGTAGTAACACTCTTTGTAATAGGAATGATTACTTACTATAAGTTGGAGATCTGGCAAAATCTCACCATTACCAAATACTGCTCCATAGTATGTGTTCCATGATAAGCTGCATAAACCTCAGAAGGTAGAATACGAAATGGCCTAAGGAGCGGGCTGTTTTATTTTTACGTATTAACATTCTGAAATGGTCACCAATGAGTACATCAGTAATAATAGTGTATGTGTGCGTGTCCCGTGCGTATACGCATCGTACGCGTCCCGTATACGCCACAGAGGAAATGGCTATGACCTTCCCATCTTCTTTATCGTAAGAGCAGTGGTGAAATATACCCCAGTGTCAAAGATATTGATGCCACCCAGAGCCCTCTGACATGGCTTAACGAATTTTATGTCTTTAATTTTAATATAGTAGAACTAAATTTCAAAATAATAGATTAGTAACTAGTTATTTATTTAAGGATTTCTGAAAATATATACGATAAAACAAACCGCACGGACGGACTAATTAATTTTCTTGGAACTTTTATACTATCCACTATATTTATGTACTGCATTGTGAGCTTGACAAGTACAAGTGTATGTTAATACCCAAGTGCTGAATTAATTTCTATTCATTTCACTTATGTAACGATTACAACCGGGACCGACAGCTTAGCGTGACCTGCGAAACTATTGTGATACAGTAATTACTGTGATAACATCTTGAAGTGTTTTAAATGGGAGCGAAATGGTTACTACTTAGTAACTGTTGTATTAGAGTGTGACAGTTTCGTATTCAATCTGGACGGGAAACCATCAGCGTATATAATCACAAGTATTCTCGCCAATAAAATAAACAGATCAAATAACAGTGAAGAGAAATCTGACAAAATCATACTAAACTAGGTACAAAAAGGTTGATAAAAATCAACCTTTTTGTATCTAGTTTGAATATATTTAAAAACCATAGCTTTCAAGTCATTTTGAAGCAATTTCAATCATTTTTCTTTTGGTGAGCAAATCGATTTGGTAGGGTCATTCATTTTAGCGGCAAATTGATTTGAATAAACAGTATTACCAAAAAGATCAAGTTATTTTGAAGTAACGAATAGGTGAATTCAATTGTGTTTTCAGCACAATTGTAAACGAGGTACGATTGATCGTTCGTCATCATTTTATATTATAGCTAAAATCCAGGGCCGAAGATATATTTTATTATATGAAATATGCAATTTTACATCGGTTTCTTTTAAACTGATGTAAAATTGCTGTATCAGTGCTTATTGCTCCTTCTGGATATAATGCAGCTACGGAGGCTACCTAATGTGAATGGGTGGTGAATGAGGTTCTGCGCTACCATTTCTCCATTTTTTATTAATACGTCACCTGACAACTCACCGTACAATAAATGTCAATAAAAATCAATATCTTCCCTAAATTTATGTTTATTTTCAACACTAGTCACCAACTGATAAACGACAGGAACATTTCCAACCGATTTTTTCAAAATGCTTTTTTTAGTCAACACAAGTATGAAACAATTTTATTTTATTTTATTTAATGATACAGTACCACAATTATGTAACTTTACAACCTCAGATGAGTCTAAAATTGAGGCTTAGAAGTTTCCTTAAATAATTTCCTTTAAAGCCTAAAAAGTAGATAAATAGTTCGGCTTAAAATGAAAGCGTTCGATGTATTAGACATTCCGACACAGAGTCGTGACCGCGCGATCGCTGCATCGCACAAAGGACAACTCAAAATGAAACGAACAATAAATCTCGGCGAATGTACGGTTAGCACAAAAACTGCATTAAACATAATGCCGTTAGACTAAGCAAATCTGAGAATATTATCAATGGAAGTAATAAAGTCGTAATATCACCTTGTGACAATTCAAAGAAATTATGGGTAAGTTGAGTGACCATAGTTAACGCAATTGGGGGAATTGCGTCAACTGTGATTGCTTGGAGAGTGTGCATCATGTTTTAACGAAGTATATTTGTTGCAAGTGAATTGTCATAATATGTTATTAAGAGTATTCAGGTTTAAGTGGATATTTTCATTGATAGGTAATTATTATTTGGGAGCTATAATTCCATAGACACATTGATATAGATAGATACAATATTATTTTCACGAGTAAATAAGACAAGGTAAGTGGGTAAGTGAGTGAGTTCCTGTCGTGTGCGTGTCATCACTAAATTTGTACGGGAAACAAATAATGAAATAATAATGAAATTTATTCAGCACTTGGGTATACATTATTTGCAATGCAATTTTCGATATGTATTTCATGTGAATTGACAAATAATAATAATATTATTGTGATATTTTTTACGTTTGCTATTATCATATGAAATATAATATCAAAACTAAATCATAATGAAAATAAATCGTTGTTTTATTGTGTTAATATTATAATAATAACAACATATAATTATTAGTTAAGTTCATAAAGACATTCTTATTTAAGTAATAGATAGTACGTATTTGGGAAGTTATGATAATATTATATTAGTTTTACTATTATTAAAGATGTTTATGATTTTCATATAATTTTTTTATTAATTTCTTACTAGGTAGGCTAGTGGTTAACCTACTGTTTTCAAGCCACCCAAAAAGCCTCCAATTATCTTAACGACTATCACAGTTAAGTGATAATCAACGCTTGAATGACATTTTGCGAAAGTGACTTTTTTGAGAAAGTGACATTCTAAGAAAATGAAATTTTTGCGAAAGTGACATTCTAAGAAAGTGACATTATTGCGAAAGTGACATTGTGCTAAAGTGACCCAATTTTTCTCGATGACATTCTGCGAAAGTGACGTTCTGCGTCAAGACCATAAATTCGTCAGCTGGAAGAAATTTATAATAATAAAGAAATATATTAGCAGTAACTTTGTACTGATCAGTTCTTCGTACCTGCCTCGTTGGTCTAGTCTTAGTGTTCACCCGAAGAGAACGAGGTCCTGGGTTCAAATCCCGGGTCAGGCCACAAGTGATTTTGGGACTTTACTATAAAAAGAAAAAATTCTCAGCATCAGCCCGAAGCCTGGGAGTTGGTATACTACCCCCGTGCTTCAGAGAGCACGTAAAGCCATCGGTCCTGTACCTGACCTCTTTCCGGTCGTATCGCTAGACGTCTCATCAGATAATGAAAGTGATGGAATAAAAAGTGCTCCTGTGTTTGCGCACATACTTGTGGGACACTATTGGGACTGACCGCCGCAATGGCCGGTATTCGGCTAGGAAGACATTATTACTTGTCTATATACAAAACATACATTTTAATATATGTTTTGTGTACGAGAATCTATACATATAATAAAATCGTAAGAAAGTCAAAACTGTGCATTGAATATTTTTTTGAAAGGATACTTGAGGCCTGATCTACAAACGATATTGAAGCCAAAAATAAAGTTTTAAGAATTTTTGTCTGTTTGTCTGTATGTATGTCCGGGCTAAACTCAAAAAGTTCTGCATGTATTGACTTCAAATTTTGTATGAATATTAGTAAGAGGTCGGGTCAACATATAGACTACATATTATCATGCTATCACTCACGGGGCAGGAGCTATGATAATTTATAAAATTGAATGCGGGTAAAACCGCGGGGCACAGCTAGTTAATCTATACATATAATAAAATCGTAGCAAAGTCAAAACTGTACATTGAATATTTTGTTGAAAGGATACTTGTGGCCTGATCTACAAACGATATCGAAGCCAAAAATAAAGATTTAAGAATTTTTTGCCCGTGTGTCTGTTTGTCTGTATGTATGTCCGGGCTAAACTCAAAAAGTACTGCATGGATTGACTTCAAATTTTGCATTATATTACTAAGAGGTCGGTTCAACATATAGGCTACATATTATCATGCTATCACTCACGGGGCAGGAGCTATGATAATTTATAAAATTTAACGGGGGTAAAACCGCAGGGCACAGCTAGTTAATAATAAATAAATTAATATAATAAATCACCCAATCTTGAAAATATATGAGATGTTCTCAATGATGTTTAAACTGTAAGTTTATTTTGCTAACCATACGTTTTCGGAATCAATTGGGTTTGAATGCTGGTTTGTCGAAGCTCTCATATCCAACTGTTTGTTTAAAATGCTTTTGTTCATAATTCACGATTGTTAGGGACGTTACGTACGACAAACAATTGCTTCCGTCTTTTGTGTGGGGCCCGACGTTTGATTCCGAAATCGTAGTATTTGTAGGACAGGTAATTGTTTGAGTTATGGCCCGTGTATATGCTAACAACCAACACAGGGTTCGGCCGCGATTTGACCCCTAAAGATTTGACAACACCATACATAACACAATATTAAAATATCTATAGGAACATATAATAAAATCGTGGGAAAGTCTTAGGGCGTAATCTTAAATCAATATCAAAGCCAAAAATATAGTTTATAGAATTTTTGTCTGTTTGTCTGTATGTATGTCCGGGCTAAACTCAAAAAGTACTGCATGGATTTACTTCAAATTTTGCATAAAAATCAAAATAGGAGGACGGGTCAACTGAGTAGCTACTATCATATTGCGATCGCCAATCCGTCTGCCAAGCGTGGCGATTGTGTCATATCCCACTAAAATAGAACCAGATGGACACAACTCCATTGTGGAGATCTTTGGGAAGGTCTTTGTCCAGCAGTGGATTGGTCTTATGGAATAAAGTCCTTTTCATAACACCTCAGCGAAGAAAAGACTAAATGCGAAAAAAAATCTTATTATGAAAACTTTTATTCCAATGGAGGTATTTTTTAACACGCTTTTATTAGTTTCACCTGTATGTATGTATGTTTGTAACCGACCCCTTTGAGCTCGATTTTGTCCTACTTTGAACGATCAGATTTAATTCAAACTTTGCACACCTGTCAAAGATCGATGACAATGCAATAATCCGATCAAAATATCCGATTATCCTAATTAGATTCGCCAGGATTAATTAATTTCTTTCCGCATCCTTTGCATGCGAGTAAGAGAGACAGAGTTAGTGCGCGAACTACGCATGCGACAGTTCCAGACTTACTCTTTCGGGCACTCAGTTCAGCACAAACTTATAAAGACTAATATGGTAGTTGCGATATATATATATATCAACTAATACTATATTTTAACTAATATTTTATTTTATCACATTAATGCTTGGGTATGGAATTTTGTAGTAATAATTTAGTAATAAATTAGAATAATAGTATTAATAGAAAAATTATAATAATATTAATAATATTATTTTAATATTAATAAAATTATTAATAATATTATTAATAGAACTGTTGAGCGACGGATGTTGCCATTAATCCTGAGTTGGGCGTCGACCGTCCACAAGATGCAAGGTTGTACAGTTGATCATGCAGTCATTTATTTGGGTCCGCGATTGTTTGCTGCTGGACAAGCTTATGTGGCACTTAGTCGTGGAAGATCCTTGGACGGTATACGAATTGAAGAACTTGATTGTTCAAAATTAACAGGAAGAACTCCATGTAACAGTGAAGCATTGAATGAAATGATTCGATTACGAGATAAACCATAAAATCTGTTGGCGGCACTGAGAATGAGGATGAGTGTGAACGTTCACTCACCCTCATTCTCAGTGCCGCCAACAGATTCGCTCCTATGATTATAATATCATGTAGAGTGGTTACGGATTGAAAATTCCATACCCAAGCATTAATGTGACTGACTATATATGTAAATAAGGTTACACCTCTGTGTCTCACTGTTTATATTGGCATCATAGAAATGTTTGAATATGTGTTCTTAACCAAGATATAATCAGAACACATTTGTACATATTAAGGGCGGTTGATAGTTAGCAAATCGAACTAAATAATTTATAGTTTAAAAAATATAACTAAAAAATGAAAAATAAATAATAGTTTAAAAAAAATAAAAAAACACGCTTTTATAGAAAATCCAACTAAAAAATAGAAAATAAAATCTAATAAATTCGGATTAAGAATAGTGTAAATGAGAAATAAATGTACATTATTAATACCTAAACTGAGATAAAAGTATTTGTAATAAGATTTTTTTCGCATTTAGTAGTTTCGCTGAGGTGTGATGAAAAGTTACGTGTTGCACTCGAGTACAAAGATCACATTGTGCTCTTTTGATTTCCTCGCTAATGCTCAGGATTCTAATTTTTGTATCACTCGCTACGCTCGAGATTCAATTTTAGAATCCTTCGCTTGCTCGGTTATTGAGCACGCGGTTAAAAAGCTACTTTGCACTATTGTATAACAAATAACTATTAAACTGTATTATAATAGGTATGCGCACTAAACATTGTTCTAGAGATGCGCAGATAACAAGTGTGCAGGCACACCTGTTTCCGACGCGAGCACAGGAACTCGGGTCGACTTGCCGAGGGCTGCTCACACAGAGTAGACACAACAGTGGGACAACACATTTTTGTATCACATGTATTTATACGTGTCCCGTGATCTTGCGACACAGAAGATGACCTTTCTATCTTCTTTATCATATGGGCAGGGTTACCCTAGTCTCAAAGTTGCTCAAGCCGCCAGCTAGACCTCTAAAATGGCTTATAGAATGTTGTCTAACGATTACAACCCGAAAGCTTAGCGTGCCTTCCGAAACACTGAAAGACTTATAAACTAAACCACTTTGGTGGTCACCTATCTATAAATTGACTCGCTTATGTGCTTAACCTCACCAATTACTTACGGACCGGAGAGAACAGCTTTTGTGAGCTCGATTAATTACTGTGATAACATCTTCATAGATTATTATACATAGATTGATATGGCATAGATCGGAATAGCATCATAACCAGTTGCTCTCACCGATTAGTAAGTGTTTGGCGAAGTTAAGTACCTAAATAGGTGTGTCGTCAGTTGATAGATAGGGGACTGCCAAAGTGGTTTGGTTAATGAGCGACTTCGTGCTTCGGAGGGCACGTTAAGCTGTCGGTCCCGGTTGTAGTCATTAGGCAACAGTCGTTAAGCCTACTGGGTGGCTTAAACAACTCTGACACTAGTAATCACTGCCCATACGGTAAGTAAGTAACAGTAGGACAACTAACTTTTTATTACGTATTGCTATTTGTGTATTCGTGTAATAAATGTGGAAATTAGACATTTTATGATGGAATCTATAAACTATATGACAAGAGAGCTACTCGTATATATCCTATTTTTAAAATTGTAGATACATATCAGTCAAAGTAAACTTGACCTATTACCGATGCTACAACTTAGTGTTGCTCCAAAAACGATGCACATTGTGACTAAATCATAACATGAATGATTATGATCCAATTTTTTTCATAACTAAAATGACTTAACTCACTATAATCTCTACACTGTAACCTAAAATAATGAATTCCTGCAGCTAGGTTAACTTATTACAGATTCTGCAACTTGATGCTGCTCTCAGAACCAAATACAATGTAAGTAGGTAAAGACGTAATGAAATGTTATAGTTTATTGGTAGGTAGCTTAAAATAGACTCGCTGTTCTCTATATACTATGGCAAAGACTAGTGCAGCCCTAGGGCTAGATGAACTTATTACAGATGCCACACCTCAGTGCTGCTATAAGACTAAAATACAATGTACTCGTAAGTAGGTAAGTCGTTAAATGTTTCAGTTTATTAGTAGGTAGTTAGAAATGTATTTACTGTTCTCTTTACACTGTGGCAGGGCCTAGTGTAGCCCTTGAGCTAGGTGAGTACATTACAGATGCTACACCTTGGTGCTGCTCTAATAATGAATAAAAATGTACAGTCAAATGACGGACCTGTTGGCGTGGTTGGCAAATGCTTGCTTTTCACGCTGGAGGTCGTGGGTTCGACAGATATTTGTGTGCATGAACATGTCTGTTTGTCCTGAGTCTGGGTGTAATTTATCTATATAAGTATGTAGGGGAGGGGGGGGGGGCATAACGGGGACGTTAAGGGAAATTAACAACAAAAAAAGAAGTATAAAATATTTTTAATCAAAACTAATGACAACTCTTTGGATACTTATTAATTTATCATTCCACATCGAATTTGGTGAAGTAAGAAATCAAATAAAACTTTTAATAGTAATTTCACAAATCTTCATGAAAACTCCATCGTGCCCCGGGGTAGGGGCAGTATGGGGTACCCAGTGTGGGGCACTACGGGGTACATTATGTTATTTATCGCAGAATAAACAGATGTGGATTTCTTCCAAGTCTTCGTCATCAACTCCTGCACATGCTGTATGGGCCCACTGCCCACATAGCTGGCAGGCCACCCAACGCTCCGAAGACTTCAAATAAGTATTGTTCGAGTCCTTAACATTTTCGCTATCAGAGTGAGCTTTTTGAGTCTTCTGTTTCTTTGAGTTTTTCTTCAACCGGGGATCATTCGGATTGGAACATTTCTTCGTCCGTTTAAGTTCACGTTCTTCTAGTTCGTTTTTGTAGGGGGTTGAAGTAAGAACAACTGTTTTCCCTCTGCGATAATTTTTTCTAGTTTGATTTGTTGTTTCAACAGTGGGGATGGGGAAAATGTCTTTGGGAGAAGCGTTGTCAAAGGAAGTTGTTAAATCACGACATACTCTTCGAATTGGAGATCGGGAAACGCTATATTCTTCTTGCATAGATGGTCCAGGCTGAGGTTCTGAGATAGGAGTTTCTTGATGTAAATGTGTCGATATGGCAGGTAAAACAGATTCAAGAGGTACATTTTCAATGGGAGGTGACAGTGGTTGCTGAATTTCAGTAGTTGAAGGAGCTGTTTCAGGCTCATCATTTGTAAACGGTATGTCTGTTGTTGACGCAGCTAAAAAATCTGAATCTGTAAAATTATTTTGGTTAAATGGCCAAATCCCACATTTTTTGAATGCATTTATTGCCGTGGACATTGTTGCAGCTTGAATATAAGCATCAGCAAAAATTTCGCTTATTTGAAAAGTTGTAATTATTCGCCCTGGGTGCGACCGTAACCAGTTAGAACAAGCATGATCATAAAACCTACACACTTAATGGTTTCATAAAGCCAACATCTAAGGGTTGGAGCCTGTGGGTGCAATGAGGGGGAAAGCAAAGCATCACAACACCATTCTTACGTGCATTTTCAATAACCTCTATATTCTGCGTATGCGTTACATGACCATCTAAAAGTAACAAGACCGGTTTAGTTATTGACGCCCCAGAAAATTTTACAAACCTTTGGAACCAGCTCATAAAGGTTTCAGTCGTCATCCAGGCTCGAACATTGCATTCTGCTGTAGTACCTGGAGGAGCTCGATCCAATAACTCCTGCTTCATTCTCTGTCGAGGAAATATTAGCATGGGAGGCATGTAAGTTCCGGCTGCATTCATACATATTTCGACGGTTATCGTCTGCCCTCGTTCTGCAGAAGAAAGGGAGCCTACTTGTTTTCTTCCTTTTTCAGCAATGATTTTGCTCTTTGTTTTGGAAACGCATGATATTCCAGTCTCGTCACAGTTATATATTCTATCTGGCGTTAAATTATATTTGTCATAAACTTCCCCAAGCAAAGAATTAAATTTATTCACGGCGACTTTGTTAAAACCCATAGCTCGTGCTGCCGATGTGGCTTCTGGTTTTCGAATTTATAAATCCGGATGACGTTTCATGAAGCCTTTTAACCAATCTATACCGGCAATCTTTTTATCATGGTTAAAGTTGTGAGCTTTAGCATTTTTTTCTGCAAGCTGATAAGCTAGTTTTCGTAGGCCAACAGTTGTCAAACCAAATAATCGTTTTTCCATATCTTTTACGTATCTAACAAGCTCCTCTTCTTCTTGTTTGGAAAATACGGGTTTAAAGTTACCTGGAGTTGAATTATGAGATATCTCGCCTTTCCTTATTTTTGCGACGTGACGCTCTAATGTGGTCTGTGGAACACCGTGCAATTGAGCTGCTTTTCTGTAACCTGCTGATTTGCTTAAAACTGCATCAATTGCGTGTTTCATGCTTTCTACAGACCAACTGTTTCTGGAGCTTTTCTTTTTGTAAGTTCTTACCATTTTAATATACCTAAAACAAAACAAATAATATTATGAAATGAACTGACAATGCAGGGGCATAATGGGGGCGTACCCCATTATGCCCCATAGCCATGTCCCCGTTATGCCCCTATATCTAACAAAATTTTAAACAACGAACGAAAAAACGACACGTTTACTAAAACGCGTCTAAAAAGGTAAGTGTTTAGATGACTACTATTGTTTTATTAGTGTGTTTTACTACTAACGTCAACTATTGATATGTTTTGAGCAAAATCACTTTGACCTTGAATTCTTTTTTTCGTTCGTTGTTTAAAATTTTGTTAGATATAGGCAACATTTCATCTAATTTTGAGTGGTTACTAAACCACTCAAAATTAGATGAAATGTTGCCGAAAAAATGTTTTGGTCGTCAACAATAAACGCGTGCACTTTGATCGCCGGTCACTACTGCACTGAAGGCCGATGCAAAATGCTCTCTTATTGGTGAAAACAAAACACGGCTAGTATGCGTAGTTACTTGTATGTGTGGGTGACCCCGTCGTGCCTCGCGTCCCCGTTGTGCCCCCCCCCTCCCCTATTTACAAAAGAAAAGTAGTATATGTAGTACATCAGTTAACTGGTTTCCATAGTACAAGCTCTGCTTAGTTTGGAACCAGGTGGCCGTGTGTAAATAATGCCCCAGGATATTATTATATTATATTTTCGTTCGATTCCCACCCTGGACAGATATTTGGTTGCATCAACATTTCTGTTTGTCCTGAGTCTGGGTGTAATTTATCTATATAAGTATGTATTTACAAAAAAAAGTAGTATATGTATTATATCAGTTATCTGGTTTCCATAGTACAAGCTCTGCTTAGTTTGGAATCAGGTGGCCGTGTGTAAATAATGCCCCAGAATATTATTATATTATAACTAAATTGAATGTTCTAAATATATTTACTGTTCTCTTTACACTGTGGCAAAGCCTGGTGTAGCCCTTGAGCTTAGGGAGTAGATTACAGATGCTACACCTTGGTGCTGCTCTAATAATGAAGCAAAATGTGAGTTAAGCTTCACCGTGCATCTGCGTATATAGCCGGTACAGCAAGAAGGACTCTTATTAGGATAACTATAAATATCATGTACAAAGGTCAGCACATCCAGCTAACCCAATCTGTCAAATTTCTTTTATAGATTTTTTTACTTTATCACATAAGCATAAGGTTTACTTTCAATTGGGAAAATTTGACAAATTGGGGTAGCTTGATATGCTGGCGTCTGTACAATGTAAGTAGGTAAGGTTGCAGTTTATTAGTTGGTAGTTGGGAATATATTTACTGTTCTCTTTACACTGTGGCAGAGGCTAGTGTAGCCCTTGAGCTAGGCGAGTAGATTACAGATGCTACACCTTGGTGCTGCTCTAATAATGAAGCAAAATGTAAGTTAAACTTCAGCGAGCATCTGCTTATAAAGCAGGTACCGCAAGAATAACTCCTATTAGGGTTACTATAAATATCATGAACATAAACGTGTTGCCCGATCTATGTAAGGAATAAACATTCTGACACAATAATAAGTATACGAGAATATACTGTATGTACATAAATATCTTCTTCTATACATATAATATAATCGTAGGAAAGTCAAAACTTTTCATTGATATTTTTTAAAAAGGATACTTGGGGCGTAATTTACGAGCGATATCGAACCCACAATTATAGTTTTTAGAATTTTTGTCTGTTTATCTGTTTGTCTGTATGTATGCCCGGGCTAAACTCAAAAAGTACTGCATGGATTTACTTCAAATTTTGCATGAGTAATATTCATGCAAAATAAGAGGTCCGGTCAACATATAGGCTACATATTAGCACGCTATGACACGGGGGAGGAGCAGTGATAATTTATTAAACGCGGGTAAACTGCGGGGCACCGCTAGTATTAAATAACGATAATAAAATGATTAATTTAGAAAGAAAACTGCAATTCATAACATAAATACTCGAAATATCTTGCATTATTTTGTTGCACATGTTCCTCGTCTCCGCAAAATCAGTAACTATTTTATGGGGAAGTATATACGCTTCTACACAACAAACTTCCCAATGATATCAGAAAACTGTAAATCAACAAATTTTACACTAAAATAAAATTAACTAAAAAAATCTGTAACCGGAAAGTGGGTGAAAATTCTACCCCAATTAAATTATTTCATCCAGTTTTACCCTTTGATAACGGAACCCTAAAAACGAGCAAAAAAATGATTAATTTAGAAAGAAAACTGCAATTCATAACATAAATACTCGAAATATCTTGCATTATTTTGTTGCACATGTTCCTCGTCTCCGCAAAATCAGTAACTGTTTTATGGGGAAGTACATACGCTTCTACACAACAAACTTCGCAATGATATCAGAAAACTGTAAATCAACAAATTTTACACTAAAATAAAATTAACTAAAAAAATTTGTAACCGGAAAGTGGGTAAAAATCCTACCCCAATTAAAATATTTCGTCCCGTTTTACCCTTTGATAACGGAACCCTAAAAACGAGCAAAAAATTTAATATTTATTTTATTTCGTTTTTTAGTATTTGTTGTTATAGCGGCAACAGAAATACATCATCTGTGGAAATTTAAACTGTCTATCTATCACGGTTCATGAGATACAGCCTGGTGATGGACGGGCATACAGACAGACAGAGAAGTCTTAGTAATTGGGTCCCGTTTGGCCTTTGGGTACAGAACCCTAAAAAAGGTTGCCTATAGAGTTTTTTGGCGTGGTTTTTCAGTAGCTGCCATGTCACGTCACGGTAGGGTAAATATGTGAATATAATAAATTAAATTTGTAATTTATTAATTTGTTCGGGAATACAAACGGTTACACATTTTTCTTAAGAGCCATTTCACGTTTTCGCGCGAATTTCTAAGATTTTGGGCTCCTATATTACCATCTTAAGTAATACCCGAAAATTATTGAATACATCTTAAAAATGGAAAAATCGTTTTTGTTGACGTTTAATGTATCACATTTACCAAAAAAAATTTTTGCTTTTTGCTTGTTCTGTAGTGACTCATCTCCCACAACCATTTTAATGAAAAATCGCCGCAGAGTCAATTTCAAAGTCCTGTATCTAGCAATAATACTTATAAACTAAGCTAAAAAAATACATTCAGCATGAGACATATATTTAATTCGTCGTTTAATGTAACAGATTCTTGAATTTTGTTACCATTAATTAGTAAAAAAATAAATCCGTACTCCAATTTTAAGTTTTTTTTTTTTAATTTCATATTGATTTTTGGTTTAAATAAAGCGTAATTACTAAAATAAAATTATACCAAAATAAACTATGTTCTTTGGAGAATCGAATTCTACAGTTTTTTTTTTTAAATATTTGCAATTAATTTGTCATAATATCGATTTGAACATCAGTTTAAATTACAATAAATTACGATACACGAGTGGGCGCCGATTAGTACGGCGTGAGCGTAATCATTTTGTGAAGTGGCTCTTAATAACTAAGTTATAATTTATAGGATATGTTAATGATTAACCCACATCGTTATCCAAATCTTAAGTATTTTTTACTGAATACATATACCTCTAGCTAACCTTGCTCCACTCATCCACATACCAAACCCGATTGTATCTCAACTAAGCCACCATTAGTTGTGAACAATGCTAGTTGTTTTAAATAATATCAGCTCGTTATCATTAGACCGGCTATCTGATGCATTATGTATGGACTGGATAACGGGAGGGAAGTAATCCCCCTGGCTTTGTGGAGCTCGTGCATTTGTGATGGAACTTAGTTGCTGCGAGCTAAATTGAGTTATACTAACGAATGGGTTTAAATAATAATAATATACTGGGACTAGGCAGAGCTTGTATGGAAACTATAATTGATATACTACTTTTCATTTGTAAATATATACTTATATAGATTTTATTTTAATTATAATTAAATAAAATTATATCCTAGGAATATTTACACACGGCCATCTGATTCCAAACTAAGCAGAGCTTGTACTATGGAAATCAGATAACTGATAGGTAACTACATAATTCTACTTTTCTTTTGTAAATACATACTTATATAGATAATTACACCCAGCCTCGGGACAAACAGATATGTTCATGCACACAAATATCTGTACTAGGTGGGAGTCGAACCCTTGACCTGCGGCGTGAAAGGCAAGCATTTACCAACAACAGCAACGGGCCCGTCAAGTAAATGTTACGTATACAAAGTTTTACCTACATAGTATTACTGACTTCTTATCCAAAAGGGGGGTGCGGGTTCGATCATGATCATGGACATGGCTAGTGGTCTGTGGGTTTTGTATGTATACATTTTCAAAAAAGTAAATAAGTATTTCTGTCCGTGGTCTAGTATCCATAGTATAAGCATTGCTTTGAAGTTTTTATAAGGTTGGCAACGCGCAAGTGATGCTCCAGGTGTCACAATGTCCATTGGCTAAGTTGTATCATATTGTATCATAGTTAGACAGTATCTTTACCTACTATTCACTTTGACGTAATCTCTTACGTCAAAGTGAATAGTAGGTAAAGATACTGACAACATTTATGAATTTAAAAGTATTACAGTTTGCATTAGGGAAGGCGATTCTTTCCGAAAAAGATCGATTTTTAATCGTGACTTGATGACTCGAGCCACAAAAAATCGAAGTCTAAAAGATCGATTTCCAAAAAATCTATCTTTTTTAATTTTTTTTTTTGTTTTTTTGTTGAAAGACAACGCTTGCACTAGGGAACCTAATCCCTGTATCGCGGGGTACTTCACAAACATATAATAGACGGACACAAATTACATCCAGACTCAGAACAACTATTTATGGGTCACACAAATAGTTGCCCGGCGCGTTTTTGGGTAACTAACCGGCAGCACTCTTGTAATACGGGCCTTATACCTTTAACTAATTGTTGAGTTAATACCAAATCAGAAAAAATCGAATGTCGATTTTAAAGGGTGATGTATCGATCCAATGAAACGATCCAAACTTTTTATCGATCCAATGAAACGATCCAAACTTTTTATTGTGGTCCATAGGTCAAAAGTTGTTACAGTCACAAATATTTATTATGTTCAGCTATGTCCAGCCATTTAGGCGTACAATATTTAGTTAGTTAAAAGTCCAGTACTACATATCGATTTATAATTTTTTTTTGGCTGGAAATATCGATTATTCAATTAATCGATCTCAGATCGCCATCCCTAGTTTGCATTAATCTTGCCTAGAACCAAACTGGCTTTGTTTTTTAGTGTTCCGTACCCAAAGGGTAAAACGGGACCCTATTAATAAGACTTCGCTGTCTGTCTGTCTGTCCGTCTGTCACCAGGCTGTATCTCATGAACCGTGATAGTTAGACAGTTGACATTTTCACAGATGATGTATTTCTGATGCCGCTACAACAACAAATACTAAAAAACAAAATAAAATAAATATTTAAGCGGGCTCCCATATAACAAACGTGAAATTTTTGCTCGTTTTTATAGATAATGGTACGGAACCCTTCGTGCGCGAGTCCGACGTTTATAAGCTTTCGTTAATCTATTGGTTAGGGACCCTGACTGCTCAGCGAGAGGCCGTGAGTTCGATCCCTACTCAGTAATCTAAATTATTGTGTAATGAGCTCGATTATTTGTCCTGTGTCTGAATGTAATTTACCTATAATATGTACCTATGTAATTAGAAATATATAAGTATATTTATTCCCTGACTGGTTGCCATAGTACATGCTCTGCCTAGTTTTGGGAGGAGCTTCTCTATGACGCATAGATGGTTCGGCTGACAATCGTCTCTAGTTCCTGGAGCCATCACCAACAGCACCGAGAGGCTAGGTTACCGTGATAGTTTTAGTGGGTAGCCCCGGGTACTCCCACATACCAGCCGGCCCGGAGCAAGCCCGGAGTTTCTTTGTGGCTTTCTTCTCCGGGTCGTCCACCTAGGTAGCTAGAGAAAGCCGCAGGTTAGCTAGGGTAGGCTCCTCAGCGGCGAGGATCGCTTTGGCCCCTTAACACGTCATCGGTGATCCCGTGCAACTGATCACACCCTCTCTTAGAATTCTGTCCGCTTGCTTCAGCGGCCCCCTGAGCTGTGGCCCGAACCCCAAAATTATCGCCTCGGGTATTAATCGTTTAATTAAAGCTACTGGTTAAGAGCCTTCTGCTCTAGCCAAATGCTCATTGCCTTCAATTCTTTAATTTTAATATTGTACAACTAAATTTCTAAATAATAGATTAATTTTTTTAGACTAATTATATTTTTGTAATTTTTATACTGTATTCGACTATGTTTATGTACTGCATTGTGAACTTGATAAGTACAAGTGTATGTTAATACCCAAGTGCTTAATAAATTTCATTATTTCATTACTACCCTGTCGCATTCCCTAACGGCGGGTACACATAAAAGGATTCCACGACGAAAAAAATAAACAAAAAAAGGCTCTGCTTAGTTTGGGATCAGGTGGTAGTGTCCAAATATATTTATTTATTATTAATTTATTACCAACTGTTGCCGAACCCAAAGTTGCCATAACCCAAAATTGAATTGAACAAACATGTCAGTTTCACAACAACTTTGTCTTTAGAATCTAGATATGAAACTAAAGCTCTAACAGTTTTAGGATTAAACATTCCTATACTGGTTATTCAGGTGATTTTATGCAACTGATACCCGAACAACGAAAACGATACTTCAACCAAGACGACATCAGGGAGCGGTGTAACAGCCTTGTATATCATCAGCAGATACCAGTGCTTGCACAACGAAGAAATACGTACACTCAACAAAGTAATAACATTCACAGTAACAGACATTTAATAAAGTTAAGCCTGCGAGCGACAGGGACACATAATAGTTTATCTACCGGTAACACAACTAGGGACTGCGTCTGGAAATTGAATGAAGTGCTTGTGGTAGAAGGAATTTGTATAGTTTGGGACAATGTCTAGACCTATATTCAAGATGTTACATAAACAGTGAATGTAACCAAAGGAGTTTAATTTGTCATTTTAATCTCCAAGCCTGCAGTTTATGGAAAAAAAGACGGAAAGAATATATAGAAGTTGAAAGGGAATACGATAGTTGAATTAGTGTTATTTTTATTTCTTGTTTGTTTTTAAATGACTTTATTGACATTTTACGTATTTATATATGTTGTTAACTTAAAAAAATTATTACTTCATAATTTATTATATTAGATTGTTTATGTGACATATTACTGTGTTTCTGAAATAATGTGTTAATAATTTAACTAATTGTATTAATAAATTTCTTATTTTAGCTATATAACTTGATTCTTAAACATGAAATGTTATATTTACACGCCGAGAACTCGGCAGAATGTGATTGATCCATCAACATTCCTGTAACACCTTTTATGTATACTCATATTCAGTAAATAAATTATTTTAATTTGAAAAGAAAAATTTTAATTTGAATTTGAAAATGGTTTTGACATCCACAGATGATGCTATCAGATACCGGCAACACAACAAGCAGATCTCAAAGTATTTAACCCGCGTCACCCAGTTTAATACAATCAGTATTAAAGAGGTATAAAAAATAGACTCTAGTTTTCGCAAGCGATCAGCTTGTTACTTTGAGGGTATCAAAGTCATGCATGATATTCTTTCTTTCTGCACACTTTCCTTTCACCATTTCCTTATATTAAACTCATAGACAGGTGGCCTAGCAGTACGTAAGCGTTCGGCGAGGTTAAGAAGTTATGTGCGCGGTCAGTTACGTATCATGTCCTCTTTGTCGAATTTCAACCATGGCGGTCCAGTCTATCTAGCTATAGAGACTAACCATCAGCGCGGTACATATACAACATGTAACATAATTAACGCACATCCTGAAAATAGTTTGTTCAGAATCGTTTACTGAATCGATTTATATCATTTTTAATATAGGTCATTATTTTTTCAAAATAATTAAATCTACGGAAATTATTTACCCTACACAGTCAAAATAAATTGAAATGGACCATAAGTCAAATAATAAGACTTTTAAAATTGCAGTTTTATTTGTATTCCATCATTTAATACAAAATAAAGAAAAACAAACTTTATTCCAAGAAACTAATTTAGTAAATAACAATGCATATACATGTTAAATAAAAAAAACAGTGTATGTATTATGATTACAACGTAATATTCTAATTGGGGTGTCTGAGGGTGTGCGTTAATCATGTTACATGTTGTAGTGTATAATTGTGTGAGCAAACATAGGGGCACTTTCTATTCCATCAGTCTTATGATCCGATGGGACGATTAACAACACGACCGGACAGAGGTCATTAAGGGGACCGACGACGGCTTTACATGCTCTTTGAGGCACGGACGAGACTTCAGCAGATACTAAGAAATTTTCCTAACAGAAAAATCACTTTGGCCCGTCTCAGGACCTTTTGGAACCCAGGATCTCAATATCTACAGTTGGAGATCCCAAAGCTAGACGAACAACGCAGTTGACAAGATTTTTGATAAGCGACTACCTGAATATTTTGATTTCTGAACACTACCATGCTCTGGAGAGCCGCTAAGTTATCAAACCTGGATTCTTGGACCTGCGTCGTTAAAACCCTTCAGAACCCTACTATAATGAAAACTAGGCATTAGTCAGTTTACCCACGTCCCTCGGGCACCACCCACCAAGAGAAGCATAGCACCGAATCAAACCGTACCCATCTGCAAACTTTTCTTGCGTGAGGCATGCTTAGGCATTCCCACATCCATAATAGAAAAAGGTGGCATTAGTCAATTGCTCCATAAAAAGTGATAACCACGGGTTTGTTTTATCTTTACAAAGGGGAAACCTTTAATAAATATCAAGAAACAACGCTAATGCCTATTGTTGTCTATTGTTTAAGCTGGCCATTTCGAAAATTGCTGCAATCACTTCCCAACTGCGACGAATAACACGACATTCTCGGTCACCTTACCGGTTACCATGTCCTCGAGCGGTGGACATCGTAACCGCTGTTTTAAGGATTAAATCGACAAACTCACAGACATTGGTTTCAGAAATTAAATTATATTAATTTGGTGTATTTAGAAGAACAAATAATTACAGTAGGTACTTAAAGAATGCGTTCCTGACGAGGGGTCCCGTCGTGATCAGTGTTTGATTTAAGCATAATTTTTGTGAATAATAATATTAATTGTAAGTTGATATAAAATAATATGGATCTATATTTTTATTCTGTAATGAAAAGGTAAAGTATGATCTTTCCATACTGTTATAACTCATTTAGCCAACAATAGAGAAGGCCTGGCGCTCGGCGGCCGCTGCCGCTGCATTTAGCTAAAATTAGTCAATAACACTCGAAGTTGTAGAGAACCATATTTACCTAGGACAGACCATCCAACTAGGTAGGTCCAACTTCGAGAAGGAGGTCAATCGTAGAATCCAACTCGGCTGGGCAGCGTTCGGGAAGCTACGTAACATCTTCTCGTCTAAAATACCGCAGTGTATCAAGACGAAAGTCTTCGACCAGTGTGTGTTGCCAGTGATGACTTACGGAACGTAGACGTGGTCGCTCACTATGGGCCTTATTAGAAGGCTCAAGGTCACCCAAAGAGCAATGGAGAGGGCTATGCTCGGAGTTTCCCTGCGGGATCGTATCAGAAATGTCGAAATCCGCAGGCGAACCAAAGTCACCGACATAGCCCGAAGAATTGCAAAACTGAAGTGGCAGTGGGCGGGGCACATAGCTCGTAGAACCGATGGCCGTTGGGGCAGAAAGGTTCTTGAGTGGCGACCACGAACCGGAAGACGCAGCGTGGGCAGGCCCCCTACAAGATGGACCGATGATCTTGTGCGGGTCGCTGGAAACAGCTGGATGCGAATAGCGCAAGACCGGCAATTGTGGAGATCTTTGGGGGAAGCCTTTGTCCAGCAGTGGACGTCTTTCGGCTGATATGGTGATGATGATGATGAACACTAGAATGGATTATTTTCAGAAATAATAGTGATAGCTTTAACAAGTATAAATTTCCCTAACGAAAGATTTTTATATCGAAAGTAAATTTTAGTAAATTAAGTTAGTGCATTTTGTTTAACGTTATTACGCATTGCGTTATTTGACAAATAAACGTGAAAAGAATTATTTATGAAATTATTTATTAACAGAAATAATAGTTTTTAAAGTAAGTAATAACTTTATCAAAAATACATTTATTTGCAGTTATTTTTTTAATGAATATTTGTAATTTTTTTGCACTTATTGTATACATATATATTTTTGCATTTTTCACACCTACATGCCGTCCGGCAAATGAAACTATAACTAACCCAGAACAGAGGGCAGAGGGCTTCCTTTTAGGTAGGTAGGTAAAACTTCGGCTCAGGGTGGTTACTGACAATGAAAGTAGTGGTTTTTCAGCGACGAAGCGACTAAATGCTACACCTCTCATGTCTCCTTACAATGCCAGACTAGAGTCAAGCTCAACAGGGTCTTCTGTCCCTGCTGATTCTCACAAGACCGTTCCCTTGACTGTAGTTTCGCTAGACAGTAGATAAGAACACTATTCCCTCCACCTTCCCATAGTCCCTCCAACCATCTTGGTTATATGGACCGAATCACGGGAGTTGCGCGCGCTACTTGCTCTGGGCAATTTCTTGACTCCCTACAATTTATCCTATGGGCAGCGTTTACCCACGTATCAGTTGTAAAAGCCACTAGGCTCTAACGTAGCTTAACGACTGTTGTCTAAGAACTACAACCGAGATGAATACTCAGAAATTTCATCACCTTAGCCTAGTTGGTAGTGCTCCTGCCTACGAAGCTGGTGGTCCTGGGTTCGAATCCCGGTAAGTGCAAATATTTGTGTGATAAGCACGAATATTTGTTTCTGAGTCATGGATGTTTTCTATGTATATAAGTATTTATCTATCTATATAAGTATGTATATCGTTGCCTGGTACCCATAGTACAAGCTTTGCTTAGTTTGGGGCTAGGATGATCTGTGTGACATTGTCCCTAGATATTATTATTATTATATAGACTGACCGCCTGCTTAGGTGCTTAACCTGTCCGATCACTTACGGACCAGTGAGGGTAGTTACCCTTGTCCAGTTGTTGTTGCAGTTATGTAGTTATAGTCAGTTAACTATCATGGCCTATAAGAAATACATAACAGTGAAAGTCCTAAACAGTTCACAATCAAACTCTTCGGCTGCAACCGTTGAATAAACAACGTAATGTAACGAAACTGTATCAGTTTTGAACAAGAACAAACGTTTATTTACGTTCGCCTGGAGCGTCGCATTACTTACAAACGAATAATCGATTCAGTACTCAATTTCCCGTCAGCACTCGATATAATAACAAAACTATCGAAAGCTGAATCGCGGACGACGTCAGTGTTGCCAACTCTCTATGGTTAGATGGAGATCTCCGTAGTTTTGATGTATGAATATTGAACTCCTTTTATCGCAGAATTTCATTAAAATATAAGTAAAAAACTAAATTATATTCAAATCGTTATGTTATATGATCTGCATAATTTATCAATTAGTTAACAGAGCTCATTTCAATATTTATTTTTTATTGAAAAGTCGCTGGATGCGCGGGCGGCGCAGGACCGGCTATGGTGGAGATCCTTGGGGGATTTGAACCATATTAAATGAAATATGAAAGAAGTAGGCGGTGGCACAAAGTCTCTTTGCATTAATTTCCTACAACATTTGCAATGATAACTTTATAAAAAAAGAGATTTCTTTTATTCGATAGGGAATGCTTGTGGAATGGTCCTATACAAGTTTCTAATTGTATCATTTTCAAAACAGTATTTGTCCTACTAATATTATAAATGCGAAAGTTTTGTATGTATTGATGTATGGATTTTTGTTACTTTTTCACGCAAAATCTCAAATATACCTCTAATAGATATGATTAGAACGCGACATAGAATTGCCAAATAGCTAAAACTGCTCACTTATACCTACGTGCAACGGGCAGATAAATAGTCGATAAGTGTCACTTATTTTTATTCAGCACCAAAACTAAAATGTCAGAATTAAAGATGTCCTCTTCATATGAACTATGTTAGAATGAAATGCAATTATATAAAATTTCCTGTTTTTGGTATGACATGGAATCGGTGGCAATGAATACCAGTAGTATTGAGTAGCAACTTGCAGAAGAAAACTCATGAAGATATTGTTTGACTGGCCTGTTGGTCTACTGGTTGGCCCTGCCTGCTAAGCCAGACGTCGTGGGTTTGATCCTCACCCAGGACAAATCTTGGTATGGATTCATAATATTTATATTTTTAGAATTATATAAAAGTATACAGTCCTCGTAGCATAGCACATAGCTCGTAGAGCCGACGGCCGCTGGGGCAGAAAAGTTCTCGAGTGGCGACCACAAACCGGAAGACGCAGCGTGGCCAGGCCTCCTACAAGATGGACCGATGATCTTGTGCGGGTCGCTGGAAATCTCTGGATGCGGATAGCGCAAGACCGGCAATTGTGGAGATCTTTGGGGGAGGCCTTTGTCCAGCAAAGGACGTCTTTCGGCTGATATGATGATGATGATACAGTCTCTGCCTAAGTTGGGATTAGATGGTAGTGTGTCAGTTGTCACAAGATATTTATTATTATTCTCAGCCCCTTAATTTGCCCGCTTGCAACCATAACTAATTTTCTACCTAAATAAAAGTACTTGCGTAAAAATAAAAAAAACATATTTTGTATTAACGTTACATTTTTGATATTCACACGAGTTGGCAGCACTGTTCACCACTCCGATATAATAACAAAACTATCGATAACTAAATCGCGGACGACATCGCGATTTCTATTATGCGAATGAATCGATTTGCCCGCAGCGAGTAACGATGTGACAGCCATTATTCTGCCGAATGGATTATTTTAGATGAATTTATCATTTAAATATAAATCTTGTGATTTATACAGTGAAATGAAATATTCTCGAGGTCTTCTGGGGCCTTGCAGTTATTTATTATTGGATTGTTTGAATATTTGAAAACCAAGATCAACCATAGACACGGAATTCCCAATAACCATAAATACAGCTTATTTTTTTTTCCAATGACAATTGCCTGCACTGCTATAAATCCTTGTGTCGTGGGGGACTTTAACATACAATTCACGGATGGACACAAGGCGCACCCAGACTCAGAACACCCATTTATAGGCCACACAAATAGTTCTCCGATGCGGGGATCGTATGCCCGAAACGATCAATATCCACAGTCAATTTACGAGCTATAGAAATATAATTATGTCAAACTTAATATATAGTCCGCTTAATCTAGAGATGAACATGCACTAGTTATGTTTTTAATTCATATATTTCTTATAGAGGAATTATAAAACGATAGAATGCAAAAATACTTAGCGACTGATGATGAGATACTGTTTTAATAACTTGAGCGGCATGAATTTGAGTGAGCGATAAATTAACTAAACTAACTGCAAATATTGATTAATAATAAAATCCAGAACGAGCTTACAAAAAGTGGGTTATAATTAATCCATTTCAGATATCAAAATTCTAGCCGTGCGACTAAATTAGTACTAATTAAGCGACTAGAAATACAGAGAGGGCAACTTCCATATTAGGATAGAGAGGAGTCATCCGGAAGTTATTTGGGTTAGGTTAGGTTAGAACTGTGACCATCTAGCTAGACACTGTTGTTGGTGAAGATTGGTGGAAAGTTTTCAAAAATCCAATTTTTTGGAGCTTTTTGATTTTTTCAGGAGACTAACAATGCAAATCTAAACAAAAACAATAGCGCTTGAAGTCCGCACAAGCCTGTAATCTCTCTGATTGGTCAAAGCGAAAAAATATTAGGTCACTCAAATATTATGAAGCTTCTCATTTTGTATTTTAAGTAACTCAAATTAATTCTTGTTAGTTGCTGTTCTGTTGATTTCTCGTCACTCGCAGTCAGTCGCTCACTTAGTAATACTATAACGTAAATTCATTATTTTTGTCACTTAAAACTTTAATTTACAGTCACTCGTTTAAATACTACCCTTTCTTACAAAGTGGACATTGAAGATTAATATTCACAGTGAATTTACGAGCTATACAAATATCATTATATGGTCATACGGATCGCCCAAACCCGCCTCCCGCCGTTTAATCTCCTGGCAGCAGTTGTATTAGTGAGAGAAGTGTCCTCTACTGCCGCCACTTGCAAGCCGCCAGGCGCAAAAGCAGCAACAGGACAGCTTAAGCACAGAATAAAAAGTACTTACGTACTTAAGCTTAAGGAACAGCATACCCGTAGCAACCACTTTTTGCGAGTGGCATGCGTAGGCATTCCCCCTGAATTATCAAAAAAGAAATGAGGCGTTCTCTGCTCCTGACTACAAACTAGATACAAACTAGATAACCTGCACCAGAGGGCGGAACTAGCGTAGATATGCATGAGAGGGTACCATAATGGTTTAGTTTTACCATTTTAGTACCAAAGAAAAGCTCTCTGCTTTTACACTTTTCACTTCCCCTTTAAATCATTTTGAGTTTGTTACACAACCTCAAACCCAAACATTTGACAGTATTACATATTCTTAAATCTATTTTTTTTTTTTATTATTTTAAAACTTCATGCACATAAAGTACACAGGCGGACTTAATGCCGTAGGCATTATCTACCAGTTTTATTATATCTATACATATAATAAAATCGTAGGAAAGTCACAACTGTACATTGAATATTTTTTTAAAAGGATACTTGGGGCGTGAACTACAATCGAAATGGAAGCCTAAAATATAGTTTTTTGTCTGTTTGTATGTCCGGGCTAAACTCAAAAAGAACTGCATGGATTTACTTCAAATTTTACATGAACATTACTAAGAGGTCGGGTCAATATATAGGCTACATATTATCACGCTATAGCCTACGATAATTTATAAAGTTTAACGCGGGTAAAACCGCGGGGCCCAGCTAGTCTTAAAATAAACATAGGTAATTATTTCCTCAAAAATCTACCAAAAAGGCGTTGGCCTTTTGCATACACAGTTATGTTATAGTCTATATAATAATAATTTGTTATACAATTTATGCTATCACGCTAATGTTATAAAGGCGAAAGTGTGTAAGTGTGTATGTTTGTTACTTCTTCACGTCTAAACGGCGGGAGAGATTCTAATAAAATTTCGAATGGAGTTAGCTGACACCCTGGATTACCTTACACATAGGCTATAATTTATAAAGTTTACCGCGGGTAAAACCGCGGAACACAGCTAGTATTACATCATTTTATTGGTAGGAAATATATATTATGAAATTACAGTATTACAATCATTCAATCAATATATTTAACAGATATAGTGTTTGAACATTTCAGGTGGGCAGACATTCCAACCCTCAATTACGGCGAGATGAAACTTTAAGGTAATATTCAATTACTCCTACACATTAAACAAGTATACACTAAAACATAAATACTAAAATCCTAATAACGCAAACAACTATTAATCAGGAACGCCTAAGTAGTGAAATAAAGCCGCGTGCACACTTGTACCCGCGACAAACGCCCGCGGTGATCCAACCACGACACGACTAATAATAATCTCATGTCGTGCGCCACGGAGTTCTTTAGGCGTTCCACTATCGACTACTGTAACATTCATTGATAAACGTCGGTGTTATGAATAATAATAAACGTAGATTAGGTGACATGATTAATGCATAATATTAATAGTGTATTTTATTCGCTTATTTATTATCTGTCTCTGTGAAATGTGCATTAGTTTCATGTTACAACCAATTATGTCGATAACAATAAAGTTTGAAATGAAGGCAATTTATTCCTAATCGACTTATAAATGGAGTCAGTATCAAGTTAAACGTATTGTAATGTAGATAAATATTTAAATTAAATTATATTCTGTCTCGTATTACATTTATTGTAATAAATGATTTCCGATTATTATTAAAATTTAAGAAATAATACTGTTATTTAATCTACGTTACACAGTTGACCTATTTTCACAATATAATTAACATTGGAGATAGGCCTCTCCTAAAAGTTTTATTTGGAGGGATTTGCGTAGTTGCCGCGCTTTGCTTGTGAGTTGGCGACCGCGGTTAGGTGATAGCTATTATACGAGTGGCAACACTATCAGACTTCCTGGTGAACTCCTTATTCACCTTTTACGACACCCACGGGATTGTATGGGGTAATCCTATAACTCTTTGAAAGAAGAAAGAAATAAGGTTTCCAATAAGCACAGATAATCCTTAACTCAGCTTAGTTTACACAGGTGTTCAAGGGGTAGCCTGCAAGCGAGGAAAAGACATCAACAAATGCTAGAGTAAATAACTACTGTAACGCTGGTTTTCCAATAGGGATTTCGGGGCCGGAAACCAGACAGCTAAGATACGGTCGTATAGCTAATAAAATACAGTTTTAAGACAATAGGACTGTATTTAATTGTTAAATTGTCTTCACCGGAGGCCCTGTGCTTGGCACTGTATTGCTTATATTAATATACTAGCTGTGCTCCGCGGTTTTACCCATGTTAAGTTTTATAAATTATCGCAGCTCCTCCACCGTATGTGATAGCGTGATAATATGTAGCCTATATGTTGACCCGACCTCTTAGTCATATTCATGCAAAATTTAAAGTAAATCCATGCAGTACTTTTTGAGTTCAGCCCGGACATACATACAGACAAACAGATAAACAGACAAAAATATTAAAAACTATATTTTTGACTTCGATATTGATTGTAGATCACGCCCCAAGTATCCTTTAAAAAAATATTCAATGTACAGTTTTGTCTTTCCTACGATTTATTATATGTATAGATGTATAGATTTACTGATTTTGTAGCGGTTGGCCTTCCAAAATAAATGAAGACATAATTTATTATTAAGTTTTCAACTTCCATTTGACTCATATCGTACAAGATATCCACAGTATAACCAGAGGTAAAAAAAACTCGACTGTAGAAAATCTACTAGATATTTTTAAACATAACTAGCAATAATCACAATGAAACTAACTTCCAGATAAACTAATTGCAACATAATCAGCCCATATTATGTACTAGTAATTATAAGAACCTATTAATAAATTCTATGTGAATTATCTTATAGGTTAAATATATTTATATATTACACGTATTTTTAGACCACGATGACACAGACATCTAAACAGATCTCTTCCCGGTCGTGTCTTATAGCCGTCCAATAGGCTTTTGAATAGAGAGTAGAGAGTGCATGTGTAATTGATACATTGTGTAACTCATTAATCTCTCTTAATGTTTCTTTATATAAAAAAAAATTGTAATTAAATTCCAGCTATATTACTTATTTTTAAAATTGCAACGCCTGTCAATGCCACCTATAAATATATGTAAAAAAAGAAAAGTAGTATCACAGTAATATTATAAAGGCGAAAGTTTGTGAGTGTATATTTGTTACTTCTTCACGTCTATACGGCGGGAGCAATTTTAATAAAATTCGGTATGGAGTTAGCTGATATCCTGAATTAACACATATACTGTAATTTATAAAGTTTAACGCGGGTGAAACCGCGGGGCACAGCTAGTATCTAATATATGAGTTATCTGGTTTCCATAGTACAACCTCCGCTTATTTTGGGATCAGAAGGCCGTGTATAAATAATGTCGCAGGATATTATTATTATACCTAACATATAATAAAATCGTAGGAAAGTCAAAACTGTACATTGAATATTTTTAAAAAGGATACTTGGGGCGCGGGCGTGATCTACAATCCATATCGAAGCGAAAAATATAGTTTTTGGAATTTTAGTCTGTTTGTCTGTATGTATGTCCGAACTAAACTCAAAATGTAGTTATATGTTGACCCATAGGTTGACCCGACCTCTTAGTAATATTCATGCAAAATTTGAAGTAAATCTATTCAAGATTTCGATTACGCTATCCCCTACGGGATAGCGTAATCGACTACGACTACGGCGGATAAAACCGCGGGGCACAGTTATACCTAATAAAGATCTGCACAAATCATAGTTGCTAATAAATTATGAAGTTTGAATAATTCGTTTTGGGAGACACAACACTCACATTTCGTCAGATAGGCTTCAGACTTGTAAAACTTACACCATTTGTATCTATATACAAATAAATAAAATTGGAGTGTCTGTTTGTAATATTGAAATAACCGGTCTTTACTACATAAATATGAATATATATACGTTACATACACCAAAATAACATTTTTTACAATTTTTGTCTGTCTGTCTGTCTGTTTGTTCCGGCTAATCTCTGAAACGGCTGGACCGATTTTTCCGGGACTTTTATTGGCAGGTAGCTGTTGTAATAAGGAGTAACTTAGGCTACTTTTATTTTTAAAAAAGTCATTTATTTACTAAAAAACATAATAAACTAATTAACACGCGGACGAAGTCGCGGGCACAGCTAGTCGGAAATAAAAACAGCAAGCGGTACTAACTTAAGTATTATTATCATAAAAACAACGTATTCCGTCTGCTTATATTGGTTCCAGTATAAACTGCCCGTGCGACTGAACTGTTACAATCTGTAATCGCAGCCTAAGGGCAACACGCGAGCCATTCTTCACCTGCCGCCGATGTGCGGTGATTAATCGTCCGTGTGCAGATACCCTAACGCCTACGAGCGTAGATACGATTGTAATATGCGTGTCGAAGTCGAAGTGTTAGACATGTATAGTTTACGGCGTTTTTGGTGTTATTTTGATGGTTTTGTCCTATACAAGGTGTAACATAAATAGTGAACTTAATAATAATAAATGTAGCTTAATTTCCAAATGAAACTGAACAACGTGTAGAAAAACACATCAATTAATAAAATCAATAAATACGTCTACATTTATCCCAATAATTACTATGACAGTAAAAAATTCATAATGAAATGGATACTAACGCTTACCTACAATGACACCGAAACACTTCTGAAACCTTGACACATACAAATACACACCCGCACACTTGCATACTCACTCACATACACACCAGCACACTCACACACACCCAGTCACATCTACAGGCTACACTTTCATTCATATACTCACAGACAGCTACACACACTCACACATATATTTAAGTTAATATTTTAAATATTAATTTTATAATTTTAGTAGTCTTACCTGTAAAAAAATAACACGCTTTGCTATTGTATGACACGTCTTGCTATGGAAGAGCGAACTCTCCTAATACAGGCACTATCTGCCTAAAAGGAGGATTCAATCACAAATACTGTTTTAAAACCTAAACTTGTTAATACCAATAAACTTATTATTAATTATATTTACTCCAAAAAACGATTAGCTGGTGCATTTAATATAGGTCACCAATTTTTTTTTTTCATAAATTGGTTTTGTTTTCTAGTTCAGTTTCATGCGTAGTACCCCTCAAGTTAGTACAAAATATGCTGAAAGGTCGAAGTGCTGTACGAAAGTACGCCCCAACCAAGACAAGACCCTTTAAGTTACTTCCTCTACATGTGATAATATCCTGGGACATTACTTTACTCACATCCAGCCATCTGGTGCCAAACTAAACAGAGCTTGTACTATGGAGACCAGATAACTGATATACTACATATACTATTTTTTTTTTTTTCGGGACTAGTCCCTCCCTCTTACCCACCACTGCAACTCCTGTAAACCAGGATCAACAGTGGCACACAATGAAATGACACAGAGCGGTGAAGCTCAGGCATGTCCCGGGGAATCACTTTAATCGCTTCTTGGATCCCGCAACGAATTTAATCAGAAACAGAAAAAAGGAGGAGTTAGAAAATGAATAGTTCCACTTCCCTCCAGAGCAAAGCGGGAGACAGAATGATGAAAAGAGGCTATAGCCTAATAAAATGGGAGATTTGCAACTAGAGAAGCCAGCTGCAAAAGCACCGAGGATCAATTTAAGGGTCCTAAGTGAGCTGTTATATTTGATTCCAATAGTAGGTATGGCAAAAACGCTTAAACGCACGGAAGTTGTTCCTTGTTGCTACAAGATCCGTATAATAAACTACAGATATTGGTTGCAAGCTGTTTAACATAATATCACGCTGATACTACATATACTAGTTTTCTTTTATACATTTACAACCATACACAGGACAAAGAAACATGAACATGTACACAAATATCTATCCTGGGTGGGAATCGTACCCACGACCTGCGGCGTGAAAGGCAAGCATTTACCAGCCACGACCACTGGCTCTTCAGACCTTGTATAAGTGACCGCGAGTAAATTCTGGTTTCTATTAGTTAGTATGGCCTACTTAGCTCCGCTATAGCATGCCGAAGAGACCTCATGTACCTATATTCTATCTCCTATCAAAGATATGACTAGTGTTGAAAATGACTAAAGTTACTGAATTTGACTGACTGTCATTTACGGTCAAATTGGTCAAAAACGGTCATTAACTGTTAAAAATGGTCATTTTCAGTCATTTTGATTCAAGTAATATTTTAGTACCTTTTTAAGTTTTTGTGATTGATAAAAGTCTACAACTTCTAAATTGAAACGATCTATACTTATACCTACAAAAATCTATACATATAATAAAATCGTAGGAAAGTCAAAACTGTACATGGAATATTTTTTGAAAAGGATACTTGGGGCGTAATGTACAATCTAGATCGAAGACAAAAATATAGGTTTTTTCAATTTTTGTCCAAATTGAATTTGAATTTTAGAATTTTAGACCAAACAGACAGTCCGGGCTAAACTCAAAAAGTACTGCATGGATTTACTTCAAATTTTGCATGATTATTACTAAGAGGTCGGGTCAACATATAGGCTACATATTTTCACGCTATCACCTACGGGGGAGGAGCTGTGATAATTTATAAAGTTTAACGCTGGTAAAACCGCGGGGCACAGCTAGTATAAAATGAAACGTTGCTCCATTTAAACTTGCATATAAATGTTGGTACCTAAATAAATAAATAATTGCGTGGTAGTTGAGAATAGACAGTAATATTTGAGTCAAATTGACTGAAGTTGACAGCAAATGACCGGTCATTTAAGGTTTATGACAATTGTGACTAGTCAGATTCAGTCATTTTACATCTCTAGATATGACTACCAGTAGGTATCTTAACAGTATTACACCATAAATACATCTATACTTACTTATGGTATAGGCAGTGGTTGCCCT
Source organism: Pseudoips prasinana (assembly GCA_951640165.1). NCBI lineage: Eukaryota > Metazoa > Arthropoda > Insecta > Lepidoptera > Nolidae > Pseudoips > Pseudoips prasinana. The sequence continues at coordinate 7,586,772 of OX621240.1, forward strand.
AGTGTCAGAGTTGTTCAAGCTCTGTCATGCCTTAACGACTGTTGCTTAATGGCTAAAACCGGGACCGACAGCTTAACGTGCCCATCCGAAGCACGGAGATGCTCAGAAATTAAACCACTTTGGCGATGACCTGTGGACTGACCGCGAGCCTAGCTGCTTAACCTTGTCAATCACCTATGGATCGGTGAGAGCATATATGCTATGATAGACATAAATCTATAATTTATATATTTTGTTTCCAGGTACAGTCATTTGAAGAATGGAACACTTAGAACAACATGGACGGGATCTCATCAAATGCTTCCATGGGTCCTCTACCAAAGCATAGCAACGCACTCTGCTATGGAATCTTAAAGTAATATTTAACTTAATTTTAAATAGATACAAAGTGATTACACTTCGGTTACAGTTTCATAATTAAATAGACATTCGTGCAATTACCATATAGATACCAATATTATAATATATATAAAATGTCCTGGGACATTATTCACCCACGACCATCTGCTCCTAAACTAAGCAGAGCTTGAACTATGGAAACCAGGTAAGTGATACAGTACATTTATCTACTACTTTTCTTTTTCGAACTCCTTCTCCTTTTATTTCTTCTGATTAAATTCGTTACGGGATCCAAGACAGTTAATCGATTCCCCGGGACATGCCTGAGCTTCACCGCTCAGTGTCATTTCATTGTGTGCCACTGTTGATCCTGGCTTACAGGAGATACAGTGGTGGGTAAGAGAGAGGTGCTAGTCCAGAAAAAAAAATACTTTTCTTATGTAAATACATACGTATTTAGATAATTACCCAGACTCCTTAATCAGTCATAGTAATTATGAACATACATAATTCATTGGTTTTAACTCTTATTACGACCCCATAGAGTTTAAAATGAGGCAGAAACCATTATGCCATTATCTGATTAGGGGTTAACAACATTGCACCATAGACAAAGATATCTATGATTCTCTTTTATTGTTCCTAGGTACAGCGATTCGAAAACCAGAACACTACGAAAATATCCTGGACACTGCTGTTCAATGGTAAAGGAAGTGTTCAATTTAGTTTTAAATAACATGCACAGCAACTTAATTAGTCATAGCCCATGTTCATAATTCATTAGTTTTAGCTCTTACCAGCAGTGCCCTGCGGTTTTACCCGCGTTAAACGTTATAAAAATAAATAAAATAAATAAAAAAGGTTTTTATTCACGTAGACTTTAAAAAAGCGCTTATAAATAGTCAGAACATGTTTGTAGTAATATAGTTGTATACATTAGATATTATTTCTAGTAACATAGATATTTAGGTACATCTTGTATGAAAACATTTATTAAATTTATTTTATTACAGAAACGATATTTAGCTAGTTCGTATCAAGTTATTGTCAAGAGATTATGTTTAATTATCTAGTTTAAGTCTAATATTTTTACTACATATTATAAATGTGATAATCCAGCGTGTCAGCTAATTCCATACCAAATTTTATTAAAATCGCTTCAGCCGTTTATAGGTGAACACGCAGAGTAGTGTGATAACGAGGCAATAGAGTTTAAAATGAGGCAGGAACCTTTATGCCATTATCCGATTAAGACAAAGATATCTATGATTCTCTTATATTGTTCCCAGTTACAGCGCTTCGAAAACCAGAACACAACGAATAACTTCGATGGGATCTCCTCATAATATGGAGGCACACTCTGCTATGCATTTGTAAAGTATAATCCATGGAAATTAGATAAATCTCGCATTTTATTGAATACCTCGGGCCATACATACCCGATAACATCATTAAATTTTACTTCGGAGGAGTTTGGAGCACCTCATAGCAGATACTTACATAGTAATGGTTCCGCAGTGTATGCTTCTCCGTAATATTTTGTATGACAATGTATTTAATGTTAGTTTTATGTATGAGTCTTTACTCTATTTCATTTGTACTCTTTCAGATTTAGTAGTACTCAACTTTGAATATCATTAGCATTAAGTTCCATCTAAGGAATTACTAACTAGTTTTCAACTGCCGATTCATTCGCGAGAAATGCAAGTCCTGGTACAATAATATAATCAAACACTTTTGCTGGATCTATATATTACTTCAGACTTAGAAGAATAAAATTAATAATGATAATAGTATCATATTCTGGGACATTGTTCACACACGGCCATCTGATCGCAAACTAAGCAGAGCTTGTATTATGGAAACCAGATAACCGATATACTATTTATTCTTTTGTAAATTGGGTGTAATTATCTATATAAGTATATAGATAATTACACCCAGACTCAGAACAAACAGACATGTTCATGCACACAAATATCTGTCCTGGGCGGGAATCGAACCCACAACCTCCGGTGTGAACAGCAAGCATTTGCCAAACACGCCAACAGATTCGATACATTCGCCAATATATTCGATATTTGATTTGATTGACACGACAGAATTTTCTCGTTTTATACCTATATTTAAATGTCTAAATACTAAAAGAGCACATGTCACTTTATTAAATTTCCAAACATAAAAAAGTACGCGGGCCCTCAATTCCCTCACCTTAAAAATAATGCGCATATGGAGATTCTAATGACTCCAGAATATCTTTTTTGTTACAGCACGGGAATGCCTGGTACCCCAAAAAGCCACTGTCTGTGGGTAAGTTAGACTAGCACCGATAAATATGTATGTAATAAATATGCCTGTGTGGTTTACAGGAAATACATCCTAAAACAGTTGTACAGATTAAATTGTGTCAACATGTCTTGCCATAATCGACTTGCAAATTAAATGTGCAATTGAACTATTTTATTTATTTATTTATTAAGAAAACCAACAGCGATACAGATAATGACACAATTTACATGATACAACATAAAGGGAAGGCCAATGACAGGTTTTCCTTAGTATAACATTAAAAGTGTAGTTGGCTAAAAAACGGACATAAAATATAATGCTGACACCAATCATTTATCAGACAGGTGTTGTGTACCTAATAGGTAGTATTATAGAATACTAACCTGAACTAAACCTAACCTGCTGTGAACTGCTGGGAGACGTACGCTGGAAGGGTTTGTGCTCCCAGATTGCTAACACCTAATGGTCAGGCACATGAACTGGGTCACAAACAGATCGCTGTCATTCCGTGTCAGTAGACGACACTACTCTTACTTGATAGCGCATCCCCGAGGTTTCTCCCGGAGCCTGTAGCCAGCCAAACTAGTAAGTACTTTACACACTTCCAAAGTTGTCTGTTGGTTTGTATTGTGTTTTTTAAGGTGACGGTTTTAATGTAGTGTCCACGTTACCATGAAGATTCTGGAAAAGTCCAACCACGGCAAGGGTCTTGGCGGTCTGGTCGGTGTGTATACCTTACTGGCCTGCTAAGTCCCAAGCCGAGGTGGATTCAATCATCACATCATGACAAGAAAATACGGGAATTAATTAACTACCTAACTCATGCAGATAACTAAAATTAAGTACAGACGCCAGCACATCAAGCTACCCAAATCTATCAAATTTCCCCAATTGAAAGTGAACCTTATGCTTATGTGATAAAGTTGAAAATCTATAAAAGAAATATGACAGATTGGGGTAGCTGGATGTGCTGGCGTCTGTATAATAAAATGGGGTGAATACAATCCCAGGAGTCAATTGAACGGGAACAAAATGTTGCTTATGAATGGATATTATACCATCTCCATTCACCCTGGGTTCTCTATTCACTCCGTTTTACCGTAACTATAAAGTTATGGTTTTTATAGAGAATATTAATAATCTATAAATAAATACATTTATAATTCAAGTTAAAATGTGTACAAAAATATGTGAATAAAAATATTAAGACACTGAGCAGTAGGAGAAATGCGTCTCAAACGAAATTTATCGAACAAAAGGTAACGTAAATTTTATTTGTCCAAACATGAGTGTACATTGTGATTTGTATGCAATTTGTGTCCAAATTAATCATTGTTACGATCATGTTTGCGGTTTTCATGACGGACCTACATATGTATATTGATTTTAAATTAAATAAAAAATGGATGAATTAATTGACGCAGTAGGTAGTTGATCTACATTCATTAATTGGTTTATATGAACGTTATCATTAAATCTAATTATGTGTCAACTCCCTAGATAAATTAATTGCCTGAAGCATATAATTGTACAAAATAATAAAATACTTCCCCAATATGCTGAATGTCTCAATATTTTATACTTCGATAATGATAACATTTTATTAAGTTTGCTTTATTGATTAGGTTACGTAATTATGAAGTGTTGTTATTGATTTAAATTATTTTTATTTAATCATACAGCAAAGGTTATTGTATAAGAATATTCTTGGTCAATACATTAAGATAAATATGTACTGCCGATCGGCACATGTAGACAACAATCCCCTAACTTTATAATCTTATTCACTGTTTTATCCAATACCTTATCTTTCTTTCTTTTCTCTCTTTAAATAATCATTCTTTCTTTCTCCATGAAACTTTCATGTTAATTCCTTCACATCTGTTCAGACGAAGATAAGATAAATTTATTTGCCTTAAACATGGTCATATAAATACAGGTCTTATAAAATAAAATTAGTCACTACATGTCTAACCAGATTGTGGTATGCAAATATTACAGAAGTTAGAATAATTAAACATTAACACACACAACAATTCAAAGGCCATAAATATACAATTATTCAAATAGAAATAAAAACAATAGAATAATAATATAATTAGTAACTATCCCATATTATAGAAATAAAATTTTAATTTCTTTTAACCTGAATATGTTTTATAAATTAGTCCTATTATATTACATTTTTGCTTACACCTCTAGAGTTTTTCATTTAAAAACTCTGTAATAATACAATGTGTTGTGTAGTACAATGTGTATGGTTATACATAGTAAGCTATTTAATAATTGACTTATTACATAATTTGCTACTAGATTGTGTCACATATTGATAGTTCGCCAGACCGAGGATTCAATATTGCATACATGGTTCAAAAATCCGCTTAGTAATCATCATCTACAGTATCTGGCCAAAATAAATGCAACCTAGGTACTCCCAAAATCTTTGTTATACAAATTATGCTAATTTTTTCACTTCTCCAGCTAATTCTCTGTCTAAATACCCACCCCAAGAACACAGTAAGCCGCAAACAAAAATCGCGCCTTTTCGCTGTGCCATTTCTTAATTATCTTTCTACTGTAATGTGTGGCCTAATTGATATTAGTAACGGTCGGGAGTCGATATTGTACCCAAGACACAAGAAACGGCGTTATCCCCTTGGTATCATATCCGAAAAATTGTATCTGGCCGAAAATAAAAGCATCCCATTCTCACGAACTCAATCTTTGCTATATAGTATGCTCATTTCTTCTCATCTCCAGCACTTTAATTTACGAAATACCTACCACAAGAAAACAGTAAGTCACGAACAAACAATCACGCCTAATCTTTTTGTCATTTCTTAATTAACTTTCTATTGTCGTAATGTGTCGCCTAATTAATAATTCGTCACGCTTGATATTCAATGCTCCATTCATGATATCAGACACTACTTTATGCCCTTGGTGTATAATCCACAATCATACTCAAATCTATAGCTGGCCCAAAATAAATTCAACCCACTCCCGAAATCTTACAGCGGCCGCGCCTAACCGTTCTGCCATTTCTTAGTTAACTGTCTACTATAATGTGTCGCCTAATAGTTCGTAACGCTCGAGATTCAATATTGCACCCATGACATGAGCAACGGCGTTATCCCCTTGCTATATAATCAAGTAACCTACGATATACTGTATCTGGCCGAAAATAAATACAACCCATTTTCACGAACTCAATCTTTGCTATACAGCTATGTTCATTCCTTCTCATCTCCAGCACTTTAATTGACGAAATACACACCACAAGAACACTATAAATAGCAGACCAACAATTTTGTATTACTTTTTTGTTAACTTAAACTTTAATATGTCACCTAATTGACAGTTCGTAACGCTCGGGGCCCAATATTGCACCCACGACCAACGAAACTTTGTTATCCCGATGGTTTAGAATCAACCATCCTACAAAATATCTGGCCGAAAATAAATTCATCCCATTTTCACTAACACAATCTTTTGCTATGCTACCTTATTTAGTTATGCTTATGCCTTCACATCTCCAGCATTTTAATTGACGAAATACCCACGACAAGAACCGAGTAAGTCGCAAACAAACAATCGCGCCTAATTGTTCTATACAATGTCACTTCTTAATTAACTTGCTACCGTACTGTGGTTAGCTTTAAAGTCGCCGCAACTCATTGTATTGTAGATCACGAGTTCATGACACGATCACCTGTGTTGTGGTCAGTACATTCAGTTGTTGCGAATGATTTGTGACTGTTTATACTGAGCTAATAGCATTTTGTTGTTGATACTGTGCCCGGGGGTCTGTTATCATAAGTAATTAAAGTGACAAAATCTTTTCAACTTTGTTGGGATTCCGGGCTGTTTGCTAGAATTTGGAACAAGATATAACTAAACATAGCTCCAATCCAGCCGTTTACACCCGCTTCATCAATTATGTAACTAAGTATTTAACAATTTATTGAGATCGGCTTCTTTAGTCAAAATTTCCTTTGAATACAATAAAAAAAATTATATTAATATAATAGGTCTTTACCTATGAAATTGCCGTTTTGTATGAAAAAATTTAAACGAATTTTTTTCATGAATTTTTTTATTTGTATTAATCGAAGTAATCACCCATGCAATCAATGCATCTTTGCCATCGCAGTGGCAGTTTATTGATGCCCTTCTTAAAGAAATCAGCTGGACGGGAGGCAACAAATTCTTCAAAGGCATTTTGTACTGCCTCTCGGGTATTGAATTTTTTTCCAGCCAAGAAGTTATCCAAATTCTGGAAAAAGTAGTAGTCTGTAGGCGCAAGGTCTGGTGAGTAGGGCGGATGACGGAGAGCTTCCAACCCCAGTTCTTGCAACTTGGAGACCGTCTGCTGTGCAGTATGAGGTCGCGCGTTGTCGTGCAGGAGCAGCGGAGACGAGCGATTGACCAATGCTGGTTGGAGATGCGCCAGCTTCTCCATCATTGTGCTCAGTTCTTCACAGTACACATCTGCAGTAATGCTCACCCCGTTTGGTAAGAAGCTGTGATGAATCACACCGGCGCTAGACCACCAAACAGTGACCATCACTTTTCTAGGGGTAAGTTTTCGTTTAGGGCATTGTTTAGGTGCTGAACCAGGATCCAACCAACTTGCTGAGCGCTTGCGGTTATCAAACAGAATCCATTTTTCATCGCAGGTAACAATGCGGTTCAAAATTCCTTCATTTGTGTGTCTGTTGAGCAGTGCAAGGCACGTCTCGACGCGTACTTCGCGCTGGCGATCATTGAGTTCGTGGGGCACCCATTTGTCAAGCTTTTTTACCTTGCCAATTTGACGCAAATGGACCAATATTGTTTTGACGCTAACGTCGAAAGCTGCTGCTAATTCAGCCGTAGATTGTGTATCATCAGCTTCCACAACCGCCTTTAATTCGTCATTGTCGACCAAAGTCTTCGGACGACCGCGAGGTTCATTTTTCAGGTCGAAATTTCCAGAACGGAAGCGAGCAAACCAATAACAGGTGGTGCGTTGGTTTGTAGTGTTAGCTCCGTAAACGTCGTTGATGTTGCGTGCCGCTTGTGCCGCGTTGCTGCCACGACGGTACTCATATTCCATAATTACTCGAATTTTTAACGTATCCATGATGACGAAAAAGATTGAAATGCGATGAAAATGTAACACTAATCAATAAAGAAATGACTACTTTTGGAAAAAAGAATCCATGTTTTTAAAATAAAATTAATTTGAAATTAGAATTCTTAGCCAAACAAAAATTATTTTGATTTGAAATGGCCAGTACTGCAGAACGGCAATTTCATAGGTAAAGACCTAATATGTACGTACTACTGAATTACGCTTAAATTCTTGGGAATAAATAACAAAGCATTTCCTATCATAGCCACATAAAATCATAATCGAATAACAAAACTTTTTTTATGTCGGTTAATAATAGATATTAAAAAGGTTATTCCTGAAAGCAATATGTTTAAAGTTATTTCTAGAATTTCTGGTTCATAAGTTTTTATTGCTTTTTTGTATAACTAGACTACACCGGGTTACTTTACTTTAAATCTTACAGTACCTAATGTATCGGCTAATACTTGGTTTAAAATATTTCATCTAAGTCTAATCATTATATTATAGAACATCGGTGTTATGTAACACCAATATTCTATTGTTAGATTAACAATAAAAATAATTATATATATAATTAAAGTTATAGGAGGCAATCATATTGTATAACTTAACGCGTGACTGTATAATAATAGCTGGTACTGCGTCTGTGTTCCACCACCTTCACATTAAAAAAATAAGAGCGGTTTTCATAGTGTACCTACATGTATCCAGAGACGTAGCGTCAACTGTTATGATTTACTTACCTAGTTCCTGTGACAAAACTGTTTCAACAAGTGTCGCCGTAGAGCTGGGGTTTCAAAGCGGCATGTGCCTCCTGTATTGCAATGCCCTTGGAAATCCCAAACGTGCTGGCGATGATCAACATCACATCAGTAACCAGTTGCCGACTTTCAAGCACGTCGAAGACAATCAGTTGAAGAGTTGAAGATATAGATGAACTATTTTTATCATAATACTGCTGACTATTTAGTGATAAACTTTTTAGTAAGAGATCTGATGACATTTTTTTCGCATATAATATTTTTTCATAAACGATTTTTTTTTTTCAAAATAATGTTATTGTAATAATCCATAATATAAGTTTTATCTGGGGATGGATGTCCCCATATTAAACTTATTAAAGTACAAATGTTGTCAGATGTTTAATAGATATTATGTTGTATTTTGTTTATATTAATCAGAAATACGGCTGTGCCAGTAAAAAAAATGACGCTTATTTGTCGTTAAAACATAACTGCACGTGTGGTGCCGGGGTTAAGACAATCATCTCACCACTTCGTGTCCCGGGTTCGATTCCCGCATAGGACAACTATCTGTGTAAACCATAAATAGTTGAGTCTGGATGTAATTTCTGCCCGTCAATTCTGTTTGTAAAGTACCAACCCCGCGACACAGGGATTCATTCCCTAGTGCGGACATTGTATAATAAAAAAGAAAAATAAAGAATGATTCCATCTTATTTCACGTAAGCTTGATAGATAATATCTAGGGGACAATGTCACACAGATCATCCTAGCCCCAAACTAAGCAAAGCTTGTACTATGGGTACCAGGCGACGATATACATACTTATATAGATAGATAAATACTTATACCTATACATATAAAACATCCATGACTCAGAAACAATATTCATGCTCAGCACACAAATATTTGCCCTTACTGGGATTCGAACCCAGGACCACCAGCTTCGTAGGCAGGAACACTACCAACTAGGCTACGGTGATATATATATAGCTAATTTTATAGGCTTTGAATTCTAAATTAAATCAAACAAAGATTTAATTTAGAATTTAGAATTCATAGCCTATAAAATTGATACCAACATTGGCATTGAAAAATTTAATTTACTAATTATTTAAGACCTTTTATGTAATTATATGACTTATCATGGCCGGACGATACTTATTTACTGTCGTTATGTACTTATGTGCATGTATTATCCTACTTATGTGCTTAGTGCTAACACACTATTGTTTTCCTCTTATAATGTTGGTCTATAAAAATGTGTTACCTGTGAATCACTTGATGTTATATTCAACTTACAACTAGTAATACTAATATAATCATTACAGGTATTAATAGAATATTAATAACTCGTATTAATAGTATTCCATCTACTCAATTAAATGTTCTGATGACAACTAATTTAATTATTTATAACTATGCCTAATTAAATTGTTAAAATATTTATGATATACTTGAGTGAGACTTGATTTATTACTACTTAAATTTGTAGCATTTTAATCACGGGTTTACTCGAATCCTTAAACTGTGTTGCTACTTTTTAGGGTATCAGACATTTAGAAATCTATAAATAGAACAGAGTAGAGTCTACGGTGACGTTAGCCAGGGTTTTTTGATGGCGCATTGACAGCCTGGCGATTCCTGCACGTGGTAATTGGACGGACCGTGACCAGTTCTGAACTTGTTCATATTAACCTATGTAGGACACTTAAGATGACACGGTAATTGTGGTTCTTAATGTCGCCGCGTCTGCCCTACCCTGTTATATGTAACACTTGGTAATTTTCCGTAAATACTGTTTAAAGTAAAAAAAAACAACTCACAGTCTTCTGTGTGTATTTTTAAATATTTGCTATGGTTTTTATTTATTTTTATATAAACCTTCTCCTGACAATAACGAACACATAGAAGAAAAGCTCATCCAATTTAGCGTAGTCGTTTAGAAGTTATGGGCGTACAAACATTTCGGGTATTCATTTTTAGGGTTCCGTAGCCAAATGGCAAAAAACGGAACCCTTATAGATTCGTCATGTCTGTCTGTCTGTCCGTCCGTATGTCACAGCCATACTGTACTGTTGAAACTTGGTAAGTAGATGTATTCGGTGAACCGCATTAAGATTTTTACACAAAAAATGAAAAAGAACAATTATTTTACGGCTATGCCGAAACCACACGGCTAATATTATATATATATAGCTGACCCGGCGAATTTCGTTCCGCCTAACAGTCGCTTCCTTATTTTTTTTTATTATGATACCTACTCAATTTCATTTTATTTTTGCCTATTCCAAATTTTTCTAAAATAAACGTAGCGTAAGTTACTCCTTATTACATCTACTTTCAATAAAAGTCCCGTCAAAATCGGTCCAGCCATTTGAGCGATTAGCCGGAACAAATAGTCAGACAGACTAACAGACAAAAATTGTAAAAAATGTTATTGGTAGGTGTATGTACCGTATATATATTCATATACATGTCGTAAAAAACGATTTTTTCAATATTACAAACAGACACTCCAATTTCATTTACCTATATGTGTAGAAGATGTATAGATGCATAGATTATGATTTAGAATGAGTTTATCTGCTATGCATTACCTATTTGGATATATAATAGCCCGAGTTCTTTTACTGACCTATCAGGAACACTGATCAATCGATGGCATCTGCAATAATAATAATGTGATCTCATACCTTATGATAAATCATTTGTAGATGTAAATCTTCATTGGTTCACCAACTGCCTCGTTGGTCTAGCGGTAGCGTGTTCAACCGCAGATAATGAGGTCCTGGGTTCAATTCCCGGGTCGGAACAAATTGATTTTGGGATTTTCTGTTAAGAAAATTTCTCAGTATCAGCCCGAAGTCTGGGAGTTAGTGGTATTACATCCCCGTGCCTCAGTGAGCACGTAAAGCTGTCGGTCCTGTACCAAACCTCATTCCGGTCGTGTCGCGAGTCGTCCCATCGGATCATGAGATTGACGGAATAGAAAGTGCCCCTGTATTTGCGCAGATACTTGTGCACTATAATTTGTCCCTCCCAGACGGCCAGAGTCCATTGAGACTAGTCGCCGTGGCCGAAATCGGTTAGGATATTATTGATACATGGATGTTGCTCACACAGGTCACTTTGGTCCCAATAAGTACCACCTATTTACAGAATACCACTATGATTCCAACCGTACTTGGAGCTACACCCAATGGCTTTAGAATCAGAATCTTTATTTGTTAACATACTTGGGTCAAATTACAACAAGTTGTGAGATGTTTCAGGCTGGCCGACCCTCAATGTTTTGACCAGGGGCTCTACCGGCTAAGTCGCCGAACATCGATTTCTTTAATGGCGTTCAAATAAATAAAGGTTATAAATTACTTAATCAATCGTTCAATCGGCTTCAACGTTGACAATCGATTCCGGACCATTTATGACGTCACATGTGCTCATGGAAGCCGATTTAACGATTGATTAAGTAATTTATAACCTTTATTTATTTGAACGCTATTTAAGAAATCGATGTACGGCGACTTAGCCGGTAGGGCCTCAGAGGCGTACTTACAGCTTTGCCGCTGCTTACCAGTCCATATTTCATTGCGGTCCCAGTGAAGGATTGATTACAATCGGCTTCAACGTTGACAATCGATTCCGGACCATTTATGACGTCACATGTGCTCATGGAAGCCGATTTAACGATTGATTAAGTAATTTATAACCTTTATTTATTTGAACGCCATTTAAGAAATGGATGTACGGCGACTTAGCCGGTAGGGCCTCAGAGGCGTACTTACAGCTTTGCCGCTGCTTACCAGTCCATATTTCATTGCGGTCCCAGTGAAGGATTGATTACAATCGGCTTCAACGTTGACAATCGATTCCGGACCATTTATGACGTCACATGTGCTCATGGAAGCCGATTTAACGATTGATTAAGTAATTTATAACCTTTATTTATTTGAACGCTATTTAAGAAATCGATGTACGGCGACTTAGCCGGTAGGGCCTCAGAGGCGTACTTACAGCTTTGCCGCTGCTTACCAGTCCATATTTCATTGCGGTCCCAGTGAAGGATTGATTACAATCGGCTTCAACGTTGACAATCGATTCCGGACCATTTATGACGTCACATGTGCTCATGGAAGCCGATTTAACGATTGATTAAGTAATTTATAACCTTTATTTATTTGAACGCCATTTAAGAAATGGATATACGGCGACTTAGCCGGTAGGGCCTCAGAGGCGTACTTACAGCTTTGCCGCTGCTTACCAGTCCATATTTCATTGCGGTCCCAGTGAAGGATTGATTACAATCGGCTTCAACGTTGACAATCGATTCCGGACCATTTATGACGTCACATGTGCTCATGGAAGCCGATTTAACGATTGATTAAGTAATTTATAACCTTTATTTATTTGAACGCCATTTAAGAAATGGATGTACGGCGACTTAGCCGGTAGGGCCCCAGAGGCGTACTTACAGCTTTGCCGCTGCTTACCAGTCCATTTTTCATTGCGGTCCCAGTGAAGGATTGATTACTAATGACATAGTCCTATAAATGTACATTATGCTGCGAGATACAGTGAAGTATCTTAAATAAAATAAATTAAAAAGGTTTTTAGACACGTAGACTTTAAAAAAGCGCTTGTAAATAGTCAGAACATGTTTGTAGTAATATATAATTTATTTATAATTATTTCTAGGTACATATAGTTATTTAGGTACACGGATTGTATGAAAAAAATTACAATAAGATTTATTTTATAATAATGATATTTAGCTAGCTTATATTAAATTATTGTCAAGGAGATCATGAGTAGGTTTAATTATCGAAATTAAAAATTTTAGCTATATTTTTACTACATATTGTCTGAATGGTTCTGTCTATATTAAGGTATGAATTAAATATTATTATTATGGCGGGCCTTGTGTTTATAACGACGCGCGACGGTCGCCCTTTAATGCTACCAACGGATTCAATGCGCCCACTGCAACTAATAAATTCATAGCTCTCTTTAAACTCATTATATTAAGGTTCCACCTACTTACTTATTTATCGAATGCGCAGTTCTCCTAGTGCTAAGAGTTGTTCAGGCGACTGTTACCTCATGGCTACAACCGACAGGTCTACGTGCCCTCCGAAGCACGAAGACACTCAGAAATTAAACCACTTTGGCGTTCACCGATCTATGGTCTGACCGCGAGCCGTGTTGCTTAACCTCGCCAATCACTTACGGACCGGTGAGACCATCTGGCTATGAGCGCCTCAAGGTTCCACTTAAAGATCGATTAGTAATTAGATGGGCTCTACATTTCGGTTATGAGAACCTCAGTTAAGGATTGGTTAGGTTTGATTAAGCTGCAAAGACTCGGGTATGAAACTAAATGCTAAGAACCTATAACGTACTTAAATCTTAGACATCCAGGCATTCTGAAAGTCTACTCTCATGACTACTAGATAGTTAATATAACTTGTTTTTAAAATACACTCCCAAGAAAACAAATTACTTGAGACTTCGTCATATTTAGGCTCACAACATATGATCTTACAAGACCACAAAACTTTACCTTTCAGCTTCGCCATTACTAGCTATAGATAGAGCTTTTAGTATAAGTATTTCAGCTTCACAACCAATAAGATAAGCTTTGATAGATGATCCCCTGGATGCGAACCACTTTAAAGTTTTTCCTACAGGAAACTTTGTAACACAGTTTTACTTATTTTGTAGCGTCTTACCACAGATAGCCACAGGAATGGCAGGGAATGGCGGAAACTCCATTTTTTTTTAAATTCAGTTTTACGGCTCTGACTTCTTCGGCCTTATGAGCCATCTTCAGTAATATTTATATTTTCATATTGTTATTTTTCGTAATTAAGTCAATGTCAAGTAAAGTCCGTGACAGTCAAGTCCTAGTCCTTGTCCTACCCCAGTAAAGCAGTGGAGACTTTACTAGAGGCTTCTATGAAATTTTAGATTCAACACAGAAAATCGTAATTCACGGCAATATGGCACTTTCGTCCACGTGTACGTTGTCGTGGATGTCATGTCTAAAAATCCACCATATTTACGGGTGCGCCAAAGTTCACCTAAATTTTCAACTCCGATAATTGGACATCCGAAAATGTTCTTCCTAACATTTTTCATCCTAACAATCATAATTCCTAACTACTCTGTCTCTAATGTTCGTAATACCGAAGCATTCAACTTCATAATGTCAGAAGCAATAAACATCTATTATATATTTTCTCAACATGGACCCCATATTTACACATAAAAACTCGAAATTACGGCAATGAAAATGAAATGATATTTGAAAATGAAACAATGCCGTTGGCGCCTTAACTCCGGGAGCTCCAATATGACATAATGTTGCCACACATATAAATATTGGTGCATCGCGAGAGTTCACAACACTAGAGCACATGGCCCTGTTGAACAAAAGTGACAATGACAGGTGACAGGCGCCAATTCGACACTTATCGCAAAGTTCATTAAACAACGCCCAGGGCTCTGCATAATAAAAGTAGCATGAATGTCCAATTATCACCTGTCACCTGTCATTAGTCACTAATTTAACGGAGCCCTGGCCGGCAAATTGAAGTCGTCACTCATGGCATTAATGCACTGCCTAAAGGTATACATAAAGACTACTCAAACCCAGCTCGAACAAGAAGCTAAAAGAAAACTGCGGAAGCTATGTATGTAGTTTCCGCAGTGGTAGTTCTTTTATTCTTTTCCTAAAGTATCTGGAATTCTAATATTAAAGCAGAAACTTGGTAGCACTTTTTCAATTCAATTTCAATTTGGCGGACTTTTAAAAACTGACCTTTAGTCAATATTTATTTCCCTGCGACCAAGATAAAAGATTATAGGGTGGGTAAGTGAAGGAACACAATAACGTAACATTGTATTTATTTATACTATGTTCAATCCCAACTGTCACTTTCTTTGAAAGCTGACACGCATGTCGTCTTGGCTTCACTGTCAAATCTTTCAATGACTTTTTCTTTTTTCTTTTCCTTTGACAATTCTTTTTCTTGTTCTTTAGTCTGTTGTTTCAATTTCTTCTTGTCTCCACTCTGTTCGCTGTCGGAATTCTTTCGTCGCCCGTTCGCGACAACTTCAAGCTGCTTACTGGAGCCAACGGAGTTGGATCGGGTGCTCACGTTCTTCTTCGGCGATGGTTCAGATTCGTCAACCTGTTGATATATAATATAATATATTATAGAATAGAACAGTAAGTAATCAACACACAACAAGTTTGTTAAAAATAACGATTTTGTTAGTAAGCACAGGAATCCTACTTATATTATAAATGCGAAAGTTTGTGAGTATGGATGTTTGTTACCCTTTCATGCAAAAACTACCCAACGTATTTCGACGAAACTTTGTGGTAATATAACATACACATCCGAATAACATATAGGATATAATTTATACATCTTAACCGCGTAAAACCGCGGGGCAGGGCTAGTTAAAAGAACAAGGGAAATAATACAAAAAGGCGTGGTTATATACGTTAACTATAAAACACTATAGGCCACAACTACGTTTTTTAAACTATCCTGCCGAGACACATATATTGCAAAAAAAAAAGTTTACATTTAACTTGAAGCTTTTACTGCTTCACCCGGCAATGGCGGCGAGCAGCGTCTAGGAAATAAGACTGCAAACTAAATAACCCGCGACAGAGGATACCCCCTTTGGGTTTAGATCTCGGTGCAGGATACGTTAGCACGCGTTGCACAGGCTGCTTATCCGATTCAGGATCGGAGGGAGAATTGCATCAATACACATGCAAATTAATGATCTTGGTCGCAGTCCGTTCTCCATCACAGTATCCGCCAGCGAGTACGATTTTCCGGACTGTGTCGAGACCAATCTAAGAGGCAAGTACTGCTAAATATATGATACAATCTTTTTTTTTTATTATTTACCTGGAACACGCCAGAAGAAGTCCTCTTCCGGTTTGGTATGGGAGCGGGAGGAGTCACCACTGAGGTGCTGTTTGAGCGTGCGCGGTTCACCTTCTGAGGCAGTTGTTTTGGTGTGGCTGGAGCCGATAGGTTGCTTTTCACTGTTCAAACAAAATTTGATTATAAATACACATAGCATATTGGTTGGTGGAACCAATCTCCTGGATGAATGGTCATCTACCACCGTGCGTTTCGTTAGAAACTTTTTGCCGCGCACTTCCACTCTGTGGAATCAGTTAACTGCGGAGGTGTTTCCGAACCGGTATGACATGGCAACCTTCAAGAAGAGAGCCTATAACAGCGCCTCTGGTGTAAGATGTCCATGGGCGGCGGTGATCACTTACCATCAGGAGACCTGGTTGCTCATTTGCCTTGATATTATAAAAATAAAACTCCAAGCAGATCCCTGTCAATTGGTCTTCGGATGAGCTTTATTACGAGGCCCATAGTGAGCGACCACGTATCTGTTCCGTAACTTATTAAATCACGTCGACCGGAACAAATATTCTACGTTTCACCACAAATCATTAATCACAATTTAGCTAACGCGGTGAAAGTAGTTTTTCTTTTTTTTTTATCGCGATTTTCTAACCATTAGAGGACACCTTAAACTTTACTATTTTGAGAAATCATTTACTATAAATAATCCATAATTTCTCAAGTTCTCGGCTACAGTGGAGCGCGGGTGTGGAGCGGCCCAGCGTTTGTGCTGGTAAATTGAAGAAATTATATGAAAGTAAGAAATAGAAGTTCTTCTGTTCTTTGTAGAAGTTTTGATATTTCCCATGCATTTGTCTTTTGTAGCCACAAAGAGTTTACAATTCGCTCCTCCTTACACCGAGCGCTTTTGCCGTCCGTGCGTATTATCCTTCAAGTTACTTCCGGTCGAGATTGGAAACTACTCAAGAAATTAATAAAATGTACATACCTTGCTGCGCTTTCATCTCTGGTGTGGCTCTGTAACAAAATGAATCCAGTTAGTTTACTCCATTCCATTTCATTACAATTTTTCTTTAGTTTATAGCCTGTTGGCGTGGTTGGAAAATGCCTGCCTTTCGCCGCAGGTCGTGGTGTTGATTCCCACCAAGGACAGATATTTTTGTGCATGAACATGTCTGTTTGTCCTGAGTTTGGGTATACTTATCTATATAGGTATGTATTTACAAAATACAAGTAGTTTATGTAATATATTAGTTGTCTGTTCCATAGTACAAGCCCCGCTTAGTTTGGGATGAGACGGCCGTGCGCGGATAAAAACAAACGGTACCCTAGTGTCAGTCGTTCAATCCGCGAAGATTAAAAAACGACTGTTGTCTAACAACTACAACCGGGACTGACCACTTAGCGTGCCTTCCAAAGAACGGAAACGCTCAGAAATCAAATAACTTAGACGGGTACCCGATTTAAACTGACCGCCTGCCTAGGAGCTTTCCCTCTCCGATCACTTACTGCGAAACTTATGACACACATAGCCAGATGCTCTCACCGGTCCGTACGTGATTGGTGAAATTAAGCAACTACGCACGCGGTCAGTCTATAGATCAGTGACCGCCAAAGTGGTTTAGTTTCTGAACGTCTCCGTGCTTCGGAGGGGACGTTAAGCTGTCGGTCCTGGTTGTAGCTATTAGGTAACTGTCTTCAAAGCCTGGCAGAAGTCTACTGGGCGGCGTGAACAACACTGACACTAGGGTAACCACTGCCCATACGATAAGTCAGTAAGTAAGACAATTTTGAAGGATCAATGGCAGCCCCCGACGGATATTCCTCGGTTATGTATTATGGTAAAATTATTATCGCTACATTTAAGTATATCTTCGAGAAACAGACACGTTAGGAAAAAACTGTAAACATCGATATGCATTGTTTAGCTAATTAAGTATATCTATTACCGATTTCTCGAGATATCAATTTTTTTTTAGAAAGTATTTTTACGTCTATTATAATATTTCGTTACATAATAATTGGGTTAAGTCGGGGGTTTTGAGTTATTTTATTCTTTTTCGAAGAGATTTTTACCGTCGTGGGTTTTTCCAAAATTTTTAATTTTACTTTATTTTATTTCAGACTTTTTAGAGAGCATATACGAATTATAATCTATATAAGGTGTTTGTAAGATCTCGCAAAACAATAAGTGTAATTCATCCTACCAGATAATATTAAGTTTCTTATTAAATATTATACAGTCGCTTTCTGTGGGTTTTTGTTCAGAATTGGTGTCAATACTCTTGAGACTATAATATTTGTGTTTGATCTCTGAATTCAATGATGACATAAGCTGGGAGTACCTCCGCGCGGTGAAGGCGGAAACAGTTCCTAATACTGGCTAAAACTTCCTAAAACACTATGAATGTCGATGCCTTCGGGCTTATGTTGTTATAATGTGTTTTCGAATGCGCTTTGAATGCGAATTGGATGCGATTTACAGACCTGGGGCACTAACGGCTAAGTCGCCGCACATCGATTTCTTAAATGGCGTTCAAATAAATAAAAATAAAATCAATATGTACCTTCTCTTTATTTCGTCTCAATAAAGAAACAACAGCACTCGGCGTCACTAGGTACTAGGCCTCTCCAGGGCCTCTACCGGCTAAGTCACCGAACATCGATTTCTTAAATGGCGTTCAAATAAATAAAGGTTAAAAATTAATTTATCAATAGTTAAATCAGTTTCCATGAGCACATGTGACGTCATAAATGGTCCGGAATCGATTGTCAACGTTGAAGCCGATTTAACGATTGAATAAGTAGTTTTTAACCTTTATTTATTTGAACGCCATTTAAGAAATCGATGTTCGGTGACTTAGCCGGTGGAGGCCCTGGAGAGGCCTAGCTCCCAGTGACGCCGATTGCTGTTGTTTCTTTATTGAGACCAGATAAAGAGAAGGTACATACTGATCTTATTTTTTTTTTACTTACGAGTTCTAATTTCATTAATAAGTCTCATACAACATTATTTTCAATTATAATTTTGTAAATAGTGTAGGTAGGTTAGTTTTTTTAAGTGGAATAATATTGTTCAATATTATTTTCTCATCATTATAATCTGATTTATTTTTGTTATTGGTTTAAACACAATATTTTGAGATTTGGGATTGAATGCAATTTTGGTTGTAGAGTTAGGTACATACTGAATTTTAACTTTAGTTTGTTTCTTGAATTTTGCATTTTCGAATAATAATTTGGATTTCACAGATAAGTAGATTTGGTAGTTTAGTCGGAATATAACTCCGTTTTATTATTACTCGAGTTTTATGATTGATTTTATAGTTTCAGTTTATTATATTGCTAAAAATAAGTAATAATAATATAATTTTTTTTTAATTTTTAATTTTTAAAATTTTTTATAACGATTTCGTATCTATAACATGAAATAGGTACTTACTTATTTTTCAATTTATAATTTTAATTTCAACATTAAATTTGCTTGTTGCTTGATTCAAATATTCCTCCACCTTTAGACGGCGTAGTTATAGCTGACTAAGACCAAAGATAACTTTTTAATAACCCACATAATAGCATAGCGTTGGAAGAATTAGAACGATTGAGAAGCACTTTACGCCGATTCCAAAGTGATGGTGATAAAATAGAAGAAAACTCATAAGGGCTCTCAAATCCATTACAAATACGCCGTCTAGGTATCGCTATGCATTAATTTTGAAATTTTACTCAGACTATTACATTAAACATTGTTAAAGTTACCTCTATAACACTCATCTGAGATCATGCACCAATCACCCACGAACTCATTCCTGAGATCCGCATTGGAATCAGACAATACGTTTTAATTTTAATAATATTGCAATATAATCATTTCACTCTAATATAGCAGCGCCCTCTAGTGAGTTAATATCATAAGATTTATCTTAGACCATACACCAATCAACTACGAACCCATTGCTGAAAACCGCATTGAAATCGGACAATTCGTTTTAATATTATTGCAATATTATTGTGCACTAATATTGTAGCGCCCTCTAGTGAGTTACAGACGTAATTTTTATTATTTGGGAACATGCATTAATCTACCACGTACACATTGCTGAAAACAGAATTGTAATCGGACATTTCGTTTTGATTATATTGCAACATTGTTTTGCACCAATATTGTGGCGCCCCCTAGTAAGTTACAGCTATGACACCTGTCTAACAACATGAACTCATCAAATACAAACCCGTTATTGAAAACCGCATCAAAATCGGATCGTTAGTTTAGAAGATAGGTGGGAACATTACTTTGCACAAACGCACACACAAACATCTCTCACCATAAACGCATATACCTGCTCCGTTCCGTCGTGGGTAAAAAAGATTAAAAGCAAAGATCACAGTAACAAGTTTTTGTTTTCACTTTTTTTATTACAATATTGTATGTTCAGAACAAATAATAAAATTGAAAATAAAAATATCTATAACTCATTACTGTATTGTTAAATAATTAAGAGATTGTATGTATTTTACTTAAAACCATTTCAGAACAATGTCATTTTCATTTCGCATTATGTAGTTTTCTTATACTTATACTCGTAGTACCGGACAATCTACAAATGTATAAAAAGTAGATAAACATTAATTGCAAATTCAATTAAATAAACGATTTAAAAAGCGAACAGAGGCAGATTGAATCTTTTTTTTTACCACAAGGAAGATTGCAACCGTTTATTTATTTTTCCAGCCAGTGAAGCGCTGGACTTGTCGCCGTGTCTGCTTAATTGGTATCCGAACGCATCCGCTAATTGTGGGTGAAGAAGCGACACTAGCGCCACGTAGCATTCACCTGTCGTCGCGGAGAACACGCCGGGCAAACCAAATTACTCGAACGCGGTCACGACTATACCGACGTTTTTGCATCTATTTTTTTTTATATTAGAATTCTTGAAACTTGTGGCTGTGTGACTGATTTTGCATCTACTTACTTATTTTTTGCCTTACATTCTTTTTAAAGCAGTGGCAAACTGTGACTGATTTTTGCGACTATTTTTTACACACTTAACCTTTGCGTAGCTTCCAGATTTCGTGTCCAAAATATTTAGAGGATGTCTACTAAGCCGTGTAAAGGCCTTAAACATTACTGTAAAGCGCAGCTAGTTGTCAATTCAAAATTAATATTATTACAAGTTAAATTATATAGGTATTGAATGATAATTTAATTCATATATTTTCTTTTAATTAAAGAGGCAAAGCTTTTCCTCTATATCAGTAGTATATGACATGATTGAACACACCTTGTGTAAATATTTAATGAATTTTATACCAAATATCTTCAAATCTCTGTCCAACAATTCAGTTAAATTAAATAAAAAGCAGATCATGTTTGCGAGAGCTGTTATCTATCTAGTCGAGCCTAAACTAGACATTACGGTATCAAAATATGCGTTTCGTAAAACAATAACTTAAGCAATAAACAATGGTGAGGGGACTATTGAATAAAAAGAGAAACAGAGATTGAATAAAAAATGACAAACCCGAGGGATTGCCAAGCGTAGGTGGCAGTTGGCAAGGCAAATAGATCTAGTAAATTTTCGAGTGGCGATCACGAACCGTAAGATGCGGGGTGGCAGTCCTCCGGCTTGTGCCTCCGACAAGGTGGATCGATAATCTTGTGAGGGTCGCTGAAAGCCGCTGTATACGGGTAGCGTAAGACCGTTAGGTGTGGAGATGTTTGGGGAAGTCTTTGTCCAGCAGTGGACGCTTTTCAACTGACATGATGATGATGAAAAATAATAGTGAGAACAGTCGAGAAATCACCAAGCATCAATGGATTAATAGAACGCAATTCCTCTAAGCTTTTTCTTAAAATCTGTTTATGACCCATACCAGGTGCACAGGTCAATAGCGAGTTAAAAAGGGCCTGAATTGAATATAGGGCTATAACGTTACGAATTATATCATCCAACGCTTCGTAAGACGTTTAAAGATATATGCCATCATAAAAGATACATTTTAACTCTCTCGAGGTTACATAAAGCTACAATCTCTACGGCACATCTAAGACGCGATCCTTATACATGATGAGAGATAAAATAAAAATTCCGCTAGAGGCCGCACTATCCCTATTCCACGTCCGCATTGGATATAATTGTCTTATTTTACGTGTAATACACCGTAATGGAAATAAATCAATTATAAACGAGTGTGCAAAAACATCCCAATAAAAACCTCCAACGTGATTAGATTGAGTATTAACTTCGCTAAGGGGCTCTTCTAACAACATAAGTCTTATTTAATAAGCAAACAGATATAAAAAGCTATTAAATTGTTAACTTATAATTATCAATAAGCCTTTAAGAAGTTAAACTGATATGACACCTGTCAAACTCACGTTTGACAGCTGTCATGATTTAACCGGTGGTTTCTTTGTGGAGCAAGCTTTAGTTTTAGAAAATTTTTATTTATATGTTATAGTTGCGGACATAAGGGATTCAAAGCTGACGACGGTTCATCCATCAAACGCGTGACCGTAAAAGGCGAGCGGCGCGCCGCCGCGCGGATGACACACCAGAGACAACGTTTGATTGACTTGTAACTTTTTATTTTTTGTTGTAACGTTCGCTAATAAGCTATGTTCCCGCCGCTCATAGGGATATTGGCCTATTTAAGCAGGACAAATGACGATTAGGTAGTACGCGAAACAGCACTCTTATAAAAATAATTATTTGTCAAGGCAGATGGATAGAGTAGGATTTACGAAGTGTTTTAGTTTGTTTTTTAATTTGCCGCATTATCTATATCTTATATTATAAAAAAAAAATATTCTTAAAATCCTCAAAACAAGTAGGTATGGAAACTTTCAGATGATTACTGTTGCACTCCAATTCAACTGTTAAACATCAGTAATAAATCGCGGTAAATATAAAAAAAATACTGGTCAATTACTTTTTCGTTAAACCAATTCGAAAAACGTTTACAATCCGTACAACTTTAAAAACATCAATCTTTCTATTTTCTTTAATGTTTATCGTGATTAAATAAAGTCAGATCCATGATACGACTCAAATTTCCAAGCGCAAACCGACCACACAAATAATCTGTTTAGTATTACTTTTATTTACTTAATTTTTTTACTGTTTAGTAAAAAATCAACTAATGAGCATTTTTGTTTTATTACATTGTCTCTTCAACTATAAATGAAGTATGGGTGTCAATAGACCACATTTTTTGGTATAAAAGGAAATTTTATAGGACCTTATTTTGAACGGGGTGAAATGGACCATTTGGGGTTCAGACTTCGGCTCAAGGCGGTTACAGAGGTGCATGAGAGGTTTCTAGGGACATTTTGTGAAACTGTCGCTCTACGTTAATACGCGAAGACGCGGTCGACTCGTCCGATTGAAGGTGGAAAAGGAGCTTCTCGTCGATACAAAAGCAACCGGCGAATACAATATATTGGATAATACCTATAAGTTTTTAATTACGTTGACTTGTTCTAGATTATTCGTGATATTCACACCCGGATTATCAAGGGTCAGATCTGACCGAGAGGAAAGATGCTCGAGGAATTTACGGACTCAATTGAAAATAGGATCATATTACCGTAACCTAAAGTAGAAAATTGTTTGAATATCAACGAGTCGAATTTGTTGATATTCATACAATTTTCTACTTTGGGCTATGGTAATATGGTCCCATTTTAAATGAGTAATTTACACTTGACTCACTCCAGCATTTTTCCTCTGGCACGTTGTAACGCAGTTGCAAATTCTACGCAAAATAAATGACGGCTGTCGTCCACTCGGGACATATTGTAGTGCACAAGTATATGCGCAAACACAGGGGTATTTCTATTCCATCACTTTTATGATCCGATAGGATCCAGCACGGCTGGTACTGACAATGTTTTCTATACAGAAAATTACCAAACTCCTTTTTTTTACCCGTCCTATGTATTTAACTACTTTAACCCAGGATATCTTGATCTATGAAAGAACGCCCACGGAGACATAAAATAATACCGGAAGAATAAGAAGTCGACGCCAATACATATATGAATAAGACAAAAATGTTCTTTGGGAGCCAATAAATAAGATTTAATAAATAATAATAAAAGGCTATAGTCACGTAGACATTAAAAAAGCTCTTGTAAATAGTCAGAACATGTTTGTAGTAATATAATTAATTAAACAGAATTATTTCTAGGAACCTACATATAGATATTTAAGTACACGGATTGTATGAAAACATTTAGATATAACTTTTAATTTATGATTTAGTTATTTAGCTAACTTATATTAAGTTATTGTAAATTGTATATTGAATTACCGAATTTTTAAGTTTGAGATATACATATAGATTTTAGATATACATCTTATCTGAATGGTTCTGTCTATATTAAGGTAAGGATTCCATACTATTATTATGAAGGACCTTGCGTTTATAACGACGGTCGCACTTTAATGTTACCACCGGATCCATTTAAGTAGAAGTTACAAGAAAACACGAGCGGCCACTTTAAATTTTCTTAAGGATTTTCCTGTCACAATATCACTTGCCTTCTATAAATCCCGTGTCTATGCTACCTTTGCTACTCGTTACTGTCGGTACCACTTGTGGGTCCGTTTGTTTTCTGATGAGACTTCATCATACTAACAATATGTCCTTAGTGTAAGACTGTTAGCGCGATACATCGGACATTTTGCTCTATAAGGCTGTTATTTGCGCAGTTTGACAGCTAGTGAGACGGATCCTAGTAGCCAATTTGAGCTTCATTTTGTGAGAATTCTGGATTTGCAGCACTAAAACATTGTGCATCCAACATGGTGTTGGATAAAGTATGACTGGTTGTGTTAACTGCCTACCAGTATTATTGATAGAAAATACGAAATAAACAAGGTGTTACGTAACTAGAGAACGAAATTTAAGGATCTTAATTCGCCTAAACATCGATTAGAACATAAACTTGCCAAAAACATAAAAAAAGCTTAACTTTTAGTACAAAAATGTCACTTAGCTGTCACACTATGCAAATACAAATAAAAATCTTTATTAACATAATAAATTACAAATTCGTTGAAAATCAAGAAGGTAAATGCGTTTTATTATATGCCTTAATTTGCCTAAACATCGATTAGAACATCAACTTGCCAGAAACACAAAAAAAAGCTTAACTTTTCGTACAAAAATGTCACTTAGCTGTCACACTATGCAAATACAAATAAAAATCTTTATTACCATAATAAATTACAAATTCGTTGAAAATCAAGAAGGTAAATGCGTTTTATTATCTGCCTTAATTTGCCTAAACATCGATTAGAACATCAACTTGCCAGAAACACAAAAAAAAGCTTAACTTTTCGTACGAAAATGTCAATTAGCTGTCACATTATGCAAATACAAATAAAAATCTTTATTACCATAATAAATTACAAATTCGTAGAAAATCAAGAAGGTAAATGCGTTTTATTATCTGCCTTAATTTGCCTAAACATAGATTAGAACATCAAATAGCCAAAAACACAAAAAACTGCTTAACTTTTCGTACAAAAATGTCCATTAGCTACCCCACTATGCAAATACAAAAAAACAATCTTTATTACCATCATAAATTACAAATGTGACAATAATAATTACATTTCACTGACATGTTAGTCTAGTCAGAGACAGACAGAGGTCGTGGGTTCGAGCCCCCACGCACGACAAATCTCTGTGTGATGAGCACAATTATTTGTTCTGTGTCTGGGTGCAATCTATCTATAATATGTGTGTATTTAGAAATATATCAGTCTAGTTACCATAGCATAGGCTCTACTTACTTTGGATTAAGATGGCAGTGTGTTGGTTGTCCAGTTAAAATTAAAAAAAGACATTACTAGATAAAATATAATTTCATTTAACATACTAAATTTAAATTTATTGACTCTGTCTCAAAATGAATAATGTTATTGTTTAGATGTTTTTTCTTTTGTTTCCTAAATATAATCTAAATTAATATTCATTCAGACAACCGATCGAGCAGATATTGTGGTTGCCTACTAAATAATTACTTTAAGTGGACCAAATCCCGTGTTCACGCCCGCTTGAGTATGTTTCGCCGGACCGTCTCAATTTGGGGCGCATTGGATCCGGTGGTAGCATTAAACGCGACCGTCGTTTTAAACACAAGGTCCGCTATAATAATAATACTGAATTCATTACTTAATATAGACAGAAACATTCAGACAATATGTAGTAAAATATAAATTTCAATCATTAAACCTAAACATCTCCTTGACAATAACTTAATACAAGCTAGCTAAATATCACTACTATTATAAAATAAATTGTATAAATGTTTTAACATTCCGTGTACCTAAATATCTGTAATATGCAACTAGAAATAATAACTGTATTACTACAAACATGTTCTGACTATTTACAAGCGGTTTTTAAAGTCTACGTGAATAAAAACCTTTTTTACTTATTTTATTTAAAAACAACCCTGTTAAAGCATTTCACGTATTTATATATATAGCCAAATAAATGATTCGAGTCTCGCAAACTATATTTTTGTAACCTGTAACTTTCTGTATCTCACACGTAAAGAAAAGACGTTATGCCCCTTCATGCATTATCTCTCAGTTTCTTTCTGTACGTGCGTGTACGTGCAAGTATCGAGTTTCGAACAGACGAGCATTGTACGCGGCCAGTTGTATAACCTCAATACTAAACATATGGATTTTTTTTATTGAAAACTTATTTGCTATTTAACTTCCTTTTTTGACTCGTTAGTGCGTATAACATTTTAAGAACGAAAAGGGATAATGAAATCATTATCTAGAATTTCATCAGCCTCATAATATCGGTGTTGCGTGTCAATAATTATTATAATCTATTGAATTTATTGTACAACTAATTCAGAATTAATATTTTAAAATGAATATCGCGTCCATTTAGAAAACGTGCTGTATGATACTGCATTTAAAGTTTGAATTCCCTTGCATTACAAAAACCAGTCTTATCATTTTGTTTAATCCTATAATTTTCAACAACAAATAACATTAACTGTAAACCACTAGGTATTCGTTGAAAATCAAGAAGGTAAATGCGTTTTATTATCTTGCCGCGACACATTTGGTTGCGTTTAGTTAGTACTAGCTATAACAATACATTAGGAAACAAGTACCAGTTCGTGTACATTACTTGTCTAGAAAACATTATGATTATTTGTTTTTCGTAATCTTATCGCCTATTATTATAGGTCAAACATTATTGCATTCCAACAAAATTCTTGTAGAAATATCGCAAGATTGAATTAATTAAAGGTCTGTCTACATATTCATTATTTAAAAACTAAATAAAACTGGCCAAGTGCGACTCAGACTCGAACAAGAGTACCATCGAGCAAGATTATTTAACGTTATTTTATTTTCATTATTTCATGTTGCAGTGGCAATAGAATCAAATAATTACTTAGTTACGGTTTCACGATTCATGAGATGCAGCCCGCTGAAAGATAGACAGACGGTTGAAGAGGTTTAGTAATAAGGTTCCGTTGGTACCCTTTACGGGACCTTGAAGTGGGATTCAACGAAAATGAATCCCAATTAAGCAATTCATCGAAATCTGTTCAGCTATATTTATTTATTATAAAGCTGCAATTTTATTCGTTGCACGCCTAAGATCCTACAAAAGTCGATTGATGCGTAAGGGTATGGGTTAATTATTAATTAACCCATACCCTTATTATTAATATATCTTCACAATAACTTGATACGAGCTAGCTAAATATTAATGCTATAATGAAATAAATTTTAGAAATGTTTTCATACAATGTGTACTTAAATATTTATGTTACTAGAAATAATAATGTAGGTATACAACTATATTACTACAAACATGTTCTGACTATTTACAAGCGCTTTGTTAAAGTCTACGTGAATAAAAACCTTTTTTATTTTATTTTATTATTTTATAACTATAATTATTATTATAAGGTATTTATATAAAGGTAGCGCGTAAAAGTATTATATTATGTGCTGTGGCTAACTTATATATATATATATATATATATATATATATATATATATATATATATATATATATATATATATATATATATATATATATATATATATATATATATATATATATATATATATATTAAATATATATATATTAAACATAGCTTATTGTAGCAGTAAAGAGTAGAACTATTTTGTTTCAAAGGGAATCCTAAATATGATCTGCCCGGGAGTATCATTCGTAACTTAACACTCCGAAGAGGATGCTGGACCGTAAATTTAAAATTTCCCATTTTTGAGATTATTTTGTACGCCTTAATTTCTTGTAGGAAGAGTTCTCGATTTATTGCAGGAGAATATGAAAGTTGTTATTCGTATCACGTTAAAATGTCTACGTTAAAACATTTTACATAATTTCACAATTTTTTAACAGACTGTATTTTTTTTTGTTTGTATTTTAGGCCATTTATCCGTTGTTTCTGAACCAACTTTAATTTTTTTTTATTCGGTAGGGAAGGCTTTGAAAGAAATAGATTTATTCAGAAAATAACACAGACAACCAAAATGGAAAAAAGAATACAGTCTGTTAAAAATGAGTGAAGTAGAACTATTTTGTTTGCAAGGGAATCCTAAATATGATCTGCCCAGGTGTATCATTCGAAACTTAACACTCCGAATTGGGTGTTGGACCGCCGGATGATTAATATTAAGATTTCCCATTTTTGAGATTATTTTGTATGCCTCAATTTCTCGTAAGAAGATTTCTCGATATATTGTAAGAGAAAATGAATTGTTATTCGTATCACGTTAAAATGTCTACGTTAAAACATTTTACATAATTTCACTCATTTTTAACAGACTGTATTTTTTTTTGTTTGTATTTTAGACGTCCGTTGTTTCTGAACCGGTTATAACAATATTTTTTTATTCGGTAGGGAAGGCTTTTGAAATAAAGAAAAAAATAGATTTGTTCAGAAAATAACACAGACAACCAAAATGGAAAATAAAATAAAAACAAAGACACTTGTTATGCGTGCACAACCGAAATGGATCCATCTCAGCATTAGCTAGCCAAACAAAACAAAAGGCATCAAATTATAAACAATAAAACAAAACAACATAGTTTCATTAGACTAAAATTTTTGGAATGGTCCTTACAAATTGCGTTCAAGTCAGATCTTAAACTAAAGATTTATAGTGAAAAATTTTGTCAATGGTCTTTTTTATACTATAACCCCAGTATCGCATGTAATAATAATAACTAATTATGACTAATATGGGTACTAACGGTATATTTAAACTATTCATACTAAAAGCCTATATTGATGAAATTGTCAAGTTTGTTAAAGTATGAACATGCGCCCCGCGGTTTCACCCGCGTTAAAGTAGTTTTGGCGTAAAAGAGTAACAAACATACATCTATACTCACAAACTTTCGCATTTATAATATTAGTAGAATGTGTACTTCTAGCGGTTTAAGCAGTGGACGCCTAAATAGCTCGCAAATGGTAGATTTTCTCCTACTTACTTGACACTTATCGTCATATTTTGGTCAATCCACACAATATCTTTATAAATTGTAGCCTATGTGTTATTCTGATGTATAAGCTATATTACTGTAAAGTTTCATTAAAATATATTCAGTAGTTTTTACGTGAAAGAGTAACAAAGTATAATATTATTTTTATTATATTTATTATTATTATAATATTTGTAGGATTAAAAAATGCAGTAGTACCTAAGTATTAAAAAAACAATGTGCTATTGCAAATGTTTTAATAGATCTAGGTTCTGAAATATAAGGCTACACTAATGATGATATCTACACAACAACAGTCTAAAACCAACATTTAATACCTTCCAAGCACCCAAAGCTTCCACAACCAGCTATTAATTAAGCCCGAGGAATACCACGAGTCTCTTCATTACGCCCCCATCATAATATTCGCACGATCGATTCACATAGCACACCTATGATGATAATTTTTATACTGGGAGTCCTCCTGTGCAGGGTGTGAACCCAAAATACAGGTATTTGTATGACACAGAAATAGTTAGTTCTAGGTCTGGTTCTGCTTTGTAATATTTCCCTATAATAGTTTTAGTTTGACAATAATTAGTTTTTGAATTTTTTTAAACAGCGCCCGTATTTATTTAAAAAAATAATAATAAAACAAAAGAAATTAGTAGACTATCATAAAGTAGGGAAATAAATCCTTATATCGAAGGTAATAAAAATAATTAGGAATAAAATATTATTCATATTCAAAATACATATAAAGTATGTACATATTCAAAAATGCAAGTCAGTATTTAAAAGAAACTTGATAATTCATATGACACACACAACAGTGTACTATTGCAAATGTTTTAATAGATCCCACGATCTGAAATATAAGGCTACACTAATGAGGATGTCTCCACGACCACAGTGGTCTAAAACCAACCATTAAGAGCTCCCAAGCACCCAAAGCTTCCACATCCAGCTATTAATTAATCCCGAGGAATACCACGAGTCTCTTCATTCCGCCCCCATCATAATATTCGCACGATCGATTCGCATAGCACACCTATGATGATAATTTTTATACCGGGCCAACCCGTCTCGGCACTTCAGTGTAGCCAAAGCTTTATGTTAATAGGCGTTCGTACAAGGATGGCCGATTACCGTGGGCCTTAACCGCTGTTGCTGGAACTATTCGGGGAAGGTAAATATCAGGGCTGTGTTAGCTTCGTTAAACTGGGGTAAGTGTTATTATAAAATAATGAGCTGTGCTTAAGAGGCTGACAACTTCCAATTTTTTTATTCGTGTATGTTAAAATAGAGTGTACATAAAACTCGATAAAAATCGGGGTGAAAAGGAGCAAAATTTAATACATTTTTCCTGGCTATAGATTTCCTAATTATAAAATACCTACGCATTTTCTATTATGAAGTAGTATGGTTAGTTAGTATCGTGATTTCTTTAGGGTTATCCTGTGATTTTCCGTCATACATTCAGTCAAAAAAGTATCGGGAATGGATGATTTGTTTATGGTTCCAAATTCAAATTTTTGTATTTTTTTTGTTGTTGTTAGATTGGCACAACTGTTTTCCATTTTGGCGCGGAGTTGGAGTTGCATCTGTTATTTATATTAAATACAGTGCTGGTTTTAATAATATCATATATAGGTAGTGTGTATTGCGAATTTCATAATGGACAAAAATATCGAACAAAGAGTTTGTCTTAAATTTTGCATCGCTAATGGAATTTCGTGTTCGGAGTCACTGAAAATGTTACATAAGCTTTACGGTTAATCGACTTTATCAAAAACTCGTGCTTATGAGTGGTTCAAAGCGTTCAAAAGCGGTCGAGATGTGATGAAAGATTTGCCTCGCTCTGGTAGGCCATCAACGTCTGCAACTGAAGTTAACATCGCAAAAGTAAAGGAAATAGTGACTGAAAATCCTCATTCAACTCTGAGAGAGATAGCCGCCGAACTTTCTGTATCTCACGAGTCGATTCGTACGATTTTAACTAATAATTTGGGTATGAAACATGTTGCCGCTCGGCTAGTCCCAAAAGATCTGAATTTTCTCCAAAAACTCAATCGCATGAAAGTCGCTGAGGAGATGGTAGAACGAGTCAATTCCGACCCAACATTCATGAAACGCATTGTTACTTATGACGAGACGTGGGTTTACGAGTTTGACATGCAAACTAGTCAAAAAGCTTCGGAGTGGCGCTTTCCAACTGAACCGAAACCGAAAAAACCACGCCAAAGTCCATCAAAAGTCATGTTGACTGTTTTCTTTGACTATCGCGGTGTTGTGCACTCTGAATTCATACCGGAAGGTCGAACTGTAAATAAAGAATATTATTTGAGCGTTATGCGGCGTTTAAGAGAGCAAATTCGACGAAAAAGGCCAGATTTGTGGAAAGACAATTCTTGGATTTTGCACCAAGGTAATGCGCCTTCGCACAAGGCCATCATTGTGAACGAATTTTTGACCAAACACTCAACAAATACCATCCAGCAACCACGATATTCACCAGATATGGCTCCAGCTGACTTCTTTCTTTTTCTAAACTCAAATGACCACTTCGTGGTACCCGTTTTCAATCGGTAGAAGACATAAAGGAGAATTCGCGGCGAGAACTGAACTCAATTCCGAAAGCAGCGTTTAAAAAATGTTTTGATGAATGGAGTATTCGTTGGCGTAAGTGTATCGTTTCTGAAGGAGCATACTTTGAAAGTGATAAAATAAATTTGGATGAATAACAAACATTTTGTATATTATTGATCTTTTCCCGGTACTTTCTTGACAGAGTAGTATGTAGTCAAATGTGACTTCAGAAGTACCCTTAACCGGCGAATATGTATGAAGAATATAATGACAGTAATCCAGGCAAAAGACGTGTGCAAAGATCGTGACAAATGAAAATCCGTTGTTTCTGCCTACCCCTCTGGGAAACAGGCGTGAGTCTATGTATGTATGTATGTAGGCAAATTTGACATATAAGTTTTTTTTAAAGATAGGTATTGGTTCAAAAGTAGGGAAATAGAACCAATTAGATTAATGACGGCACGTCTAACGCAGCGTTTGCCTCGTTATTAAAGTCCTCCTGGTCGAATTACGGCCACGGCGGCCAGTCTCAATGGTAACTAGCCATTTACATAGGACATATTTACATATGAGCGCTTTCTATTCCATCACTCTCATGATCCGAAGGGACGACTAGCGATACGCCAAAGAGCATAAATACCACCAACTCCTAGACTTCGGTCTAATAATCATTTTCTTTACAGATAAATTCAAAAACCACTTTTTGGACCGACGCGGAATTTGAACCAAGGACCTGGCTATCAACCTCAGCGACTTCATGTTTCAAGTTTGATGGCCCCAAAGGACAATATTTATGTAAGCCACAAATGGTTTTTCATAGATTTATTTCCCTAGTGCGGGCGGTATTTTTTTACTTAAAACAGAAGGGCTGTTGTCAGCGCCTTAATAGGTCTACGGCGCTGCGTTCAGGATTAAACTATGTTATTATAAGTGGTTCCAACGGGATATTAATTAGGACCATATTGGGAGCGAAATTACCCCTGATAAACAGGTACTGCACGTGACTACAAGACTACTAATACTACAGGAAGTACAAGACGCAACGTCATTATTCCTACTTTCTTTTCATAATTATTTCTTATGTAAAATACCTCTTCTACTTCGGGCCATTTTCCGTTTTTACGGGCACTAAGCGGTGTAGTTTCCAGCCCAAATAACAATAACATGACCACCCCATACTATCCCGTGGGTATCGTAAAAGGCGACTAAGGGATAGACCAGGTAGTAAGGCAGCAGCGTCTCCTGTGTACTGGCTACCACCTAACTGTGGTCGGTAACTCGCATGCCAAGCCAACCCCGCCAAATGGCAACTTTTTAGAAACCTATGTCCAGCAGTCGTCGATATCAGGCTAATGATATGTTGACGTGAATAAGGTCCGATCTAACTTTTTTATTAGGTATTACTTTTTAATTTGTATTAAGACTATAGGTTAGTCTTAATACAAAATAAAAAACTACAAGCAAAATGTTATTTAAACTAACGAAGTTATACCTAAGTAATTTAAAATCAGGTTACATAAAGAACTAGTACTTGTAATATAACCATAGAATCTTCAAACAGTGGTATTAGGAGAACGAAACAAAGCATCCCCACTTTATCCCCGTCCAGAACTTTAAAAGCTTATATCTCAAAAGATTATTTATCAGCCGATTATTAGCATTTCTTTATCGTTTTGCCTATTTTATCCATGTTTATCTAGAAATATATAAGTATGTTATCAGTTGGGTAGGCACAGCCTGTACATAGTAACCAGATTACCATGTACAGGCTCTTCACAGCTTGGGATCAGATTGGAGTGTGTTAGTTGTCCCAAGATTAATTAGTGGATGAATGGATTACATACAATTAACATATCCCTCTATTATTTATTATTCTTAACCATGGGGCTCAATTGCCATGGTGCTGGACTTTTTGAATGATGAATTTTCATAGGAATTACATAATTTATTTTTCGGTTAACCACATAATATGCATGACGATAGGGCAAAACGTAGGGTCATTTGTATAAGTTAAAAAAAATTCCTACGTAGGGCATATAAGTAATCAAAATAATGTTTAAGACTTTTCCTCCACGTTAAAAATGCAGATTGTTTGTTTATATCTCGAGTTGTTGTAAACAAGTAAGTATTTCTAGGAAGCCGAATAAAAAAACTAATGTAATTACAAGAATTAGCATATGACAACCCTGTACATTATGCGCTAGTGCGTGCGCGCACGCGCGTTACGGCGCCGTTTTGAGAGCCATTAACGCGATCGCTGACTAATCGACATTTACTGGAATACTCCGGCGGCTCTGTAACTGACACTTAGGCGGCTATTGCCTGGCTATTGCGATTAATAGCTAGTTAGCCAGCTAAAGTGTAATCGCTTAAAATATAAGCGTATCGAAATTTACCGGACACTTCGGAACGATTATGTAATCATTTAATGATAAGACATTGTTCTACTGGACGAATTTCAGCCATGAGCGTCGGTCACGGCTCAAGCACAATGTCGCTCAATCTAAGCGCAGAACGCTATATGATCGAAATATTGGAACGAAGTTCCTTATCGCGCGTTGTGCAAGGGGGCTAGAAGGAAAAAAACATACGAAAAGTTGTCACAACACTTTTTGCAGCTGTGCGGCGTGCGCATGTTTCTCTGTCTGTCTCTCTCTCTCTCTCTTATAGAAAGCAAGCCAGATATTTTTGTAGTGGCAACAACTACAGTATAAAACCTTCTTTCTATAAATTCGCTATGATAGTGAGTGACGTTTAAAAAAGAAATATAACTTCAAAATTAAGTCAGAGAAAATAAAATAATTTCACATGTTAACTCGCTTCTGATTTTCTACTCCTACTACTAATTTAGTAGTCTCACTAAATTGGTGACTCCTACTAAATTTTCATTTCTATTTCGCATTGAACAGTGTGGTGTCGCGACCATTATTTTTGTTGAGTATATACAGGTTTTTGTACGTAATAAATAATAAGAAATAACTTCGTTCCATCCGGGTGTCCCTTGACACATTTCAAGTATTTTTATTACTATCTGAGCCCGCGACTGTATCCGCGTTGAAAAGTGTCTTTGGGTAGTAGTCGAAAATCAATATTCACATGCGTGTGGCATAGTTATCTGTCCTCTTGTGTCTGCCGTTCGGTTAAGCATACTTAGGCATATATCCCCACCTACACTGTACACCATACCACGCCGCGCTATATATCTAACCAACAGCCAAAAAATTAGTTTCTAGATTCTAGGTTCTATTTTAATCATACATAAATATGTCGAAACATAAGAGATGTGCAAAGAACGTGACAGATCGAAATCCGCTGTCTCTGTCTACTCCTCTAGGAAATAGGCGTGAGTCTATGTATGTATGTAAATATATTTACACAATTCCACATGACAACCCAAGATACATAGGCTGACCAATGCAATCCTACTGATATTACAAATGCGAAAGTTTGTGAGGATGTATGGATTTTTGTTACTCATTCACGCAAAAACTACGGAATGGATTTTGATGAAACTCTGTAGTAATATAGCTTATACATATATCCGCTTAACTTAAAAGGCTATTTTAATTATTTATAAAGTCTAACGCAGGTGAAACTGCGGGACACAGTTAGTGATTTATAAGGCCGCATGTACCCTATTATATGAATAATAAATGAATTTGAATAATTATATCTTTAACTTTACTTTAAAATATCTTTAAAATATCCGAACTTTACCAAACCAAATAATATATCAGACTAACGTCGGGAGTAAATGGCTCAACTAACAAAATACAGTTTGTCAAACTCAAACTGATAATTGGTCAAATACTTTTATAAGGGTGTCACTTACGTAAAATGTGCTACTAGTTACACATCTAATCGGATTTTAATAGGAATGTGATTTGTCGTGCGTAATGTAATTGACACCCAGCGAGTCAGTCAGTTCATTCGATGTATTCGATTAGATCTTATCGAGAATTTTATGTCATATATAACCTGTATTACAAATCTAAGGTGTGGCGATGGGTTATAATACTGTCAAAAGGTGAAGCCAATGACCAAATAAGCCGAAACCAAACGGGCTGTCATTCTCATTCATGAAAACGAAGCAGCTTTTTTTTTATTTATTTCTTGACTTCAGTCGTAATAACTGATGGTTTTTTTTTTTAAATAAGCAGTGGTGTCGTTATTAAATCACAGTCAAAAATCAAATAAAGTCCGTCACAGTCAAGTCAAAGTCCTACCCTATTGAGGCAATGACCGCTTTACGAAATATTTCTATGGAATTTTCGAATCAACGCGGAAAATTCCAATTCACGGCAATATGGCACTTTCCTGCACTTGCGTACGTTGTCGAAGACTTTCTGTATAAAAGTTCAGCATACTGACACACAAAAACTCAAATTAACACCAGTTTTATAAAATGAAACTATGGACAATGAAATACTTACATCAACTGTGGAATGTTTTTCTTTCTATTAAATTTGTCTCTTGTTGCAAAGGTATAAAACATTCACATAAACTTTACATATTTTTTCCATATAAACGTTCATCCCCTATTCTCTATTGTGATTTTACACCTTTAAGGGTAAAACTTTAACAAACTTTGAATGTCATATTTATTTATATCATATCAACAGCCTAAATAATAAGCTTCAAGCTTCTAGCTCTAAAAATAACGAAACTTCACAACCTTTCATTCTCCCCTTTCAACCCTTTTGCGCATTAAAAATGATTACCCTATGTTATTTCTCAGACTCTAGACTACTGGTGTACCGAATTTCATTTAAATCACACTGGACAGGACAGACCGACAGCCCGACAGGGTTACTTTTGCATTTATAACATTCGTAAGAATTTAACAATCTAATCAAGTAACGAAACATAAGGTCCAATGTCTCTAATAAAGCGCGCTGTCCGAGTGACATTCCTAGCGACCTGACCCCGTGACCTCAGTGACTCTACTGACTAATAAAATATATCAAGCATTTATTATATTAACTTGTGCCGGATATATTAATTAAAGACCAATGAGAAATTGTCTATTCTAGCATTTAATTATTCCAATTATATTTTGGTTTTTGCGCGCATGCTAGAAAGAGCTTGTGACAGCTTGGTTAAAATATGTATATAATTCGTATTTTTTATATGTTGTCTACTATCCAGTATTTGATTGGCCTGCTGGTTTAGTGTTTAGTGACTGGACTGCTAAGCCAGAGGTAGTGGGTTCGATGTCCACCCAGAACAAGTTCCGTCGCTTGGTGCAATTTATCTATATTTTGATTTTCAGTTTATTTTATTTATTATTATACTAGCTGTGCCCCGCGGTGTTACCCGCGTTGAATTTTATAAATTTTCTTTGCTATAAACCTCACGGAGCCCGAGACCTATCCAACGAATGCAGTGGAAATCGGTTCGTGCGTTCTGGAGTTATAGCGTCAGGAAGGAAAACCCGACTTATTTTTATATAGTAGATTGTTTCCTTAATATTAAAACACAAGTACAGAAAAATATCCCACAAAACCGATCAGTCGGTTTGACTGCGGGAGAAAAGTCTCAATAAATAAGAAAACAACCACAAGACATATACTAAAAATAACTAATAACTATTATAAATCACAGTTGATATTATGCCACTATTTTATGTAGGTATTAACAATATCTCTAGTTGTCTGCTTGTTCCTTAATTTTCGTTGAAAATATTGATATACAATTATATCATTATATGTTTATATTAGCTTTATGGGGTGTGGAATTCCCAGGTTTTCTAGGAAAATCGCGGGAATGATAAGTCCGTCCGTTATATTTAAACATCTAGTTACAATTAGTGTGTTACTCTGAGTTCCGATAAGTATTTTATTTTATTATAGGGACCGTAAAACG
The DNA here is from genome assembly GCA_951640165.1 of Pseudoips prasinana. NCBI lineage: Eukaryota > Metazoa > Arthropoda > Insecta > Lepidoptera > Nolidae > Pseudoips > Pseudoips prasinana. Next base: position 7,625,141 of record OX621240.1, read on the forward strand.
GGGTGAATAGAAAAAATATATATTTCTAAGTCCAAGCCTTTCAAATGATGACTCACTCGTAGACTCGTAGAGTGACTCATCAGTTGAAAAGTCTTTGAAAATCTAGAAGACTGATTTGAAGAAGATTCAAATCCAGTAAAAATAAAGTTTAAGCATTGGGATTATTCTGAATAATTACCACAATCGACGTTGAATTCCATCCTTGAGGTGCTTAGAGTATCGCAAAATAAAAACCGTCTAAAAAAAACTTAATAATCTATTCGAAACCCTAAAAGACACCTTAGAGTTTGAAAAGAATAAATTCACAGTACCCCTCGAAGTCTGGAAGTTGTCAGTAATTACACGCCCGTCCCTCGGAGAGCACGTAAAGCTGACATTCGTGTACCTGAACTGTTTCCCGTCATGTAGCTAGTCGTCCCACCGGATAATGAGTGCAATGGAATAGAAATTATCCCTGTGTTCGCAGACCTTATGCACTATAATATGTCCCACGCCGATGGTTGGTATCCGATGAAACCGGCCGCCATGACCGAAATTCGCCCAGGACATTATAATTACTTAAATCATCTAGCAATAACGTGTTCAATCGACATTAAGAAGGTCCTTAAAGCCACAGGCTGTGCCAAAAAGTGCCATTAGGATTTTTCTGGCAAGAGAAGCTTCGAGTAGCTGGAGGATTTCTGGTCTTGCATCCTCTTACCTCAAAGAGTCGCCAACTCGCCATGTCTCATTAAGGTGCTGCGTGTAAGCTTTCGTAGTCGTGTGGAATAACCGCCCCATCAGATATAAAGAGTATGCCTATGTTTGCGCACACACTCGTGCCCTATAAATGTATTGCGTATTCGGCTATTCGACCAGCACTTTAAAATAAAATAAAAAGGTTTTTATTTACGTAGACTTTAAAAAAGCGCTTGGAAATACATAATTATTTCTAGTTACATAGATATTTAGGTACACGGATTGTATGAGAACATTTATAAAATTTATTTTATAATAGTAATGATATTTAGCTAGCTTGTATTAAGTTATTGTCAAAGAGATTATATTTAAGTTTAATTATCGAAATATATTGTTTTAGCTATATTTTACTACATATTGTCTGAATGGTTCTGCCTATTTCCACTATATTAATTTAAATTCCATGTTCCAATGTCCACCGCCTTTTAAGAGAATGTACTAGACAATAATTTTAATAAACCTCAACAACAAGTATTAAAGCTCTCAAACGTAACCTGACACCACATCTAGTCCCGGACAAGGGGACCAGTGCCCTCTCTAAATCGCTACCCGTATTTATTAGAGGTGTTCAACTCTCAAGCGACAAGGGCGCTGTTAAATCACTTGCTAGATGTAAAGGCACGCTTACATGGCACGTTCCCAGATACAATCCATAAACGGTCCTACGGAGAGGTGTTAAGGTTGTACGACTATTTTTAGAGGCTGGTTAACAATGGGTTGTCAGTTTCTTTTTTGGTATGGTGAAATTCTTGTAAGGAATTAAGCTACATTTTTAAAATGAACAAACACTTGTTGACCCTCGTTTGTCATTTTTGTAATTGGGTAAAACAATTGATCTCGCAACACTGTTACCGTTCCCGACACCTATGTATGTACGTTCATATACTGTGAATTTACGTAAGAAGAAACACATGCATAATGGCATTTTTGAGATGGGAAAAAATCATAGAACTGTTAATTGATCAAGTTTTCACTTCCACCGAATAATAAAGTATACAGAACATTATCCAATAAGGGATCGGACTGATATTCGATGAATTAAAGATAAAAAAACATCATAAAAATACAAAAAGAGTTAAAAAAAATTAAAATCGACCTTTATCATACAACAAATCTGCAAACAAGCAACGGAAGCGCCTGATAGTAAACGTTTATCAGTGACATAGTCATCGAAGTGTGGTCAGGAACACTTATTGCTGTCTTTTTAAAGGCCGGCAAAGCACCGGCGACTTCACTGGTGTTGAGTGTCCATGGGCGGCGGTGATCACTTATCATCAATCAGGTGACCCACTTGCTCGTTTAACTACCTCTTACAAAAAAATTAAACAAAAAGTAATTCCGCCGTTGTTTGCTTGTCGTTCTGGTAACCACTTCTCAAGAGGCGCTCATAGCCAGAATATCTCATCGGTCCGTAAGTGGTTGGCAAGGATAAGGAAACCAAAATTGGTTTAATTTCTGAACCTCTCCGTGCTTCAGAGGTCACGTCAAGCTGTCGATCCCGGTTATAGCCATTAGGCAACAGTCGTTAAGTCATGTCAGAGGCCTAATGGGAGGCTTGATAAACTCTGACAGGGTAACCGATGTCCATACGGTAAGTATGGTCAAATATTATAGTTTAAATTTGATTTAAAAAGTTCCAATATATAAATATATATATAACCAAAATATTCTCATAACTAGATGTTCCCACCGGTTCGTAAGTGATCGGCGAGGTTAAGCAACTATGTGCGCGGTCAGTCCATAGATGGGAGACCACCAAAGTGGTTTAATTTCTGAGCGTCTCTATGCTTCGGAAGGCACGTTAAGATGTCGGTCCCGGTTAAGCCATGACACTACGCCATACGATAAGTAAGTACCACAATATTTTAGGTCATTCGTTCATTCAGTATGTGTAGTGGTTATCATAGTGTTAGTCTCTGCCCAGTAGGCCTCTGATATGACTTATCCACTGTTGTCTAATGACTACAGCCAGGACAACTATATAGTATAACCATTTATGTCACCCATCAATAACTTTTTTCTTAATCTCTTTTTATTTCTTAATACCTATAAAGCTGGCATTCAGGGGGAATGCCACCCGCGAAAAGTGACTGCGTGTGGGTATGTCGGACCAACTAAACCTAACCTATACACTTTTAAACTTTCGCTTATCATAATTGACGTGGTCGTGAGGGCTGACTGACAGCCCGTGACCGCGATCAATGCAACTTGGTCGATAAGTCGGGTAAATAACAATGTTTATATCTATCTATATAAGTATGTATATCGTCGCCTGGTACCCATAGTACAAACTTTGCTTAGTTTGGGGCTAGGATGATCTGTGTGACATTGTCCCTAGATATTATTACTTTATATATAAACCTAACCTGCCGTGGACTTTTGGCGCCTGATGGGGGAATCCCGGGAACACGGGTATGCTCCGGTGCCTCCTTTTTGCACCGTGTCCCAGATGGTCGGGACACGCACCCTGGGAAGGCTCGGAGATGCCCTCCCCAATTGCAGACTCCTGCCACCCATCAATAACTAGTTGCTTATACTTATCAATCGTTATCAGAACAGCGAGAGCACTGGCTATGGGCGCATCATAAGGGTGATAACTGATATAGCCATGTATGGTTTGACATTAAGTTTACTAGTGTACGTTTTTCTTTACATATTTAAATAATAAAAACCGGCCAAGTGCGAGTCGGACTCTCGCACGAAGGGTTCCGTACCATTATGTATAAAAACGACCAAAAAATTCATATTTGTATATGGGAGCCCCTTAAATATATATTTTATTTTGTTTTTTAGTATTTGTTGTTATAGCGGCAACAGAAACACATCATCTGTGAAAATTTCAACTGTCTAACTTTTCATGAAATACAGCCTGGTGACAGACGGAGAGAGAGAGACAGCGAAGTCTTAGTAATAGGGTCCCGGTTTACCGTTTGGGTAGGAACCCTAAAAACTAACTACGTAGGTGATTATTGTGATTTGAATACAGAAAATTTGTTTTGGCGAAGTTGTTTTAAGTCCGCTAGTTTTCGTGTACAAATTTGAATACCCAACATGGTTAACGTGACTATCGGTAAATGTCTAGTGCCGCTGAGTGGCCTATTTGTCTGGTGGTTAGTGCTAAGCCAGAGGTTGTGGGTTCGATCCCCGGCCAGGACAAATCAACTTAACATCTAATTATCTAAATGCGTTGAATTAAATCTACTCATTCCCAAGGAGTTTTATCATTAACTAACTAGCAGTGCCCACGGACTTCGTTCCGCGTTTGTCCCTGCCCGTTTGTCCCGCGTAATACTTCTGGTTAAAAGTTCAGGATAAATAAAATTTATGATGATGAATCATAGCCTATGACTCTCCACAATAACGTAGCTTTCTATTGGTGAAACAATTTTGAAAATCGGTTCAGTAGATCCAGAGATTACCCCTTACAACGTCACAAATTCACCAACTTTACCTCTTTATAATATTAGGATAGGTATGGTCAGAAACTTTTTAATATGCCTTGCTCCACAATTTGGCTTTATATGGCGTCATTGGGAAGTTTGTTGTAGAAGCGTATACACTGCTCCATAAAAGAGTTCCAAGAGATTTTGTGGAAACGAGTAGCATTTGCAACAAGTTTATATATACTTATTTCGAGTATTTACTGTCTTTATTACCTATTAAATAAAGATTCTGAGGTCATAGTGACGTCGACTGTCCATCAAAACAAATCTCCACGCACGGCTACATGTAAAATTCCACCTCATCACAAATCAAAGGTCCACATTCAAACGACATTCACACTTAACAGGTTGCCCAAAGCAATTGACGAGACACGTGTCGCAAGCGGTCCCAAATACGACAAAATGGCGGAACACGTCGATCAAGGTAATTGGCCATTTGAATTGGCCATGTGGCCATCTGGCCATTAGCTAATGAGATTTTGAGATAGTTATCTGGGCGGCGACGCAAAGGAATTATACACCGTTAGGTGCCTGTAGTGACAGGACGTGAGGTATACTTTCGCTTCGAGATATCACAGGTGTCTGTTCGAGGATAACGCGGGTCAGTGAGGCCATGGTGACAGAGACATAGGAGGAAATAACATTTATAAGAAACTAGGTGCAACTAGAATAGCTTTTAGAGTCTTTTGGATGGACACGACGATGAATTCGGTGGGAAATGCTATTGAAACCAGTGCCTACGGAAGTTCCTCTAGGATTTAGTAATAATGGTACCAATACTTTTTCTTATTGTTATGAGGGTATTAGACAGACTGAAAGCGTGCAAAACTCATTTCTTTTTATACCAAAGTTGGCAACACATCGTACACCGATTTCTTGATTTTCAATGTATTGAGGTTTGTAACTGTGTCACCCAAAAACTAAAGAACGTATTTAGATGAAAATGTGTAGTAATATAGCTTATATATCCGATTAACGCATACCTAGGCTATAAATTATAAACTTTAACGCGGATAAAACCGTGGGGCACAGCTAGTTGTACAAATGATAATTTAAAGTTTTCAAGAAAAAAAAACAGAAGGTGGGCTATAATTTGCTATCAAACGAGCTACTTATTAGCAAATTGTAGCCTAATGCATTAGTTTAAATAAAAATCTGAAATCATCAAAACGTCATGCAAATGTATTGCAGAACAATTCTGTTGTTCACATTTTTAAATAATTCTGCCAATGACATAGTGTAAACGAAGTTGAGAGGAAGATATAAGTTAATGAAGATAGAAAAGAGACAGAGAGTTGTTTCGTATATTACTATAGGAGCAAGAGGGAGAGAGAGGTGCGAGCACAAATTTTCATTCTGTCATTATTTTTTTAACCATTTAATAAATAAGATTTTGACTTTATCCATTACACACAAGCAATCAAATTTATACTATTAGTATTAATTTTGCCAGCTAAAGCTCTACGTAGAGCTCTTTTATAACCGCTATAGATATTACTACAACTCGTCAAGGCAAGGTTTTGGTAATTGGATAAAAAATACATTGAGAAGATATTCAAAGTAAGTATTATTGTTCTTAGAGTCATTGTTTAAGTTGAAGTTCCCGTTAGACGGCCGTGGTGACATCGCTAAGTAAGGATTAGTGTCTATCAATATAAAATAATGCCGAGAAGCCGGTCGGCTTACGTCGATACAGTAAGATTCCAATCCTAATTTATTTAATGGCAATCGACATTATCACGTGCCAAAGTGACGTGAAAAATTATAGTCTTGCGGTAACTGTCAACATCACGACAAAAAAAAACAAATAATATAAAAAGTATTAATTTAGAAGTTTGGCTTGTAAATTACTAAAGTATCATAATTAACACACGACTTATTTATCACAAAAACTATTTAAAAACAAAAAAAGAATCCGACTTCAATACCAACTGAAAATAATAAATATATAATTTCAACTAAAGACAAACTATATAAATTGAAGTTAAGAGGAATATGTACAGACGCCAGCACATCAAGCTACCCCAATCTGTCAAATTTCTTTTCTAGATTTTCAACTTTATCACAAAAGGATAAGGTTCACTTACAATTGGGGAAATTTGACAGATTGGGGTAACTTGATGTGCTGGCGTCTGTACATAAATATACGTAATTATTGACACCAACTTCAAATGCTTTAATTTTGTGTAAAGTATTTTCTTTTTATTTATGAAGTCGACGTTTACGTTTTGTTTCTTGACACAGTTTTTATTGTACTCTTTATGGTACCGATGTATTTATTAATGCCCGGTTCCTTTATTTTACGATCCGTCATTGGACCAACGTTACCATCCGTAATTCAGCTACCGATACCGATGCAAAACTAGCGTTCCACAATGCCCTACCTGCGACGAACATCCGTAGTTTAAACCACCTACGACTCGTTCGGCGATGATCCTCTCGCTCCTCTTTACGTTTAGTAATAACAAAACATCGTACATCAATTATGCAACTAAAATCATTTATTATTCTGTAATATTATGTGAGTAATAGTACAAATTACCGTATAGTTACAGTAATAATTTAATTTGCGTTTTAGGTTTAAAATATATTTATAAATCATTAATATTGAAAATTTGATGTTAAGCGTGCATGGTGTGAACAAAACGCGTAACAGGAAAGCGCATAGCGCATGCGTCTGGCGTCTGACATCTGTCCAGGAGTATTCCATGGTTTCTAAATAAGTTTTTAAATTGAGTATTTGATCTAAGGTTTGTAGTTATGAAATCTCAGAAGATATTATTATGTACAAATCGTCTTCCTTTCACTCTCAATTGTGGATAAATTTCATGGAATAGTTGTTCCACAGCTGGTTTATCGAGCCGAAATCTCAACTGGAATTCTTGGCAATCATGCACGGAAAAATAATCAACCCTTTCTTTATAAACTCTTCTTCCCACTTCTTGATCATTCACCATCGGAAAACAAAGCCATGAATTCTCTATCAGTTTCAGAGCTAGACATCACGGAAATCTCCTCAAACACTATGTTAACTACCAAAATAAAATAAAAACGACTGGTAAACCGACCGAATTCGACTAGTAATCAAAGCAGTAACGCCTCGTTATTTTGACAGTTCCGTGACAGTAGAAAATATTTATAGGAACACTTTCGAACGCATCTCCATACAATAAGCTTACTAACGTCCTCCCATCCGTTAGTAACCAGACGTTCGTTATTTGGATAACGACTAGTATTTTATAGGAACGGTTTTGCGTTACGCCTGGTAGAAATTCTAACTATCCGTAGTAGAAACGATTCGTTTTTGGAATATAGGAACCGGGCATTAGTCTCCATCCCAAAGCCTTAAGAACTGAACAATGAAAACGTGGAATCTGAATAAAATGTGTTCTAAATTTATAATATATTTTAAATATTGGACATATGTAATATTTTGAATCAAAAATAAATTGAAAAGTAAGATTTTAGTTTGCTAAAAATATCATCCTAGTAATCCTACTAATATTATAAATGCGAAAGTTTGTGAGTGTATGACTTTGTGAGTGTGTATGTTTGTTACTACTTCACGTCCAAACGGCTGGAGCGATTTTAATAAAATTTAGTTGGAGTTAGCGGACACTCTGGATTAACACATAGGCTATAATTTATAAAGTTTAATGCGGCTAATACCGCGGGGCACAGCTAGTAGAATAATAAACCTTTTAATTATCTTATTACTCCTGATACTCTATATTCATCTCAAGATATTTTTTTGAAATTTCACTTCAGTCGTGTGTGTTTTGTGCACAAACACACTTTTTAAATAAAACAATCCACAGTAATCTATCTGTTGACGGTCCTTAGTCTTAGCATGACGGCGACAGCGCAACGTAGATTGGTCATTAGTAGTAATTCCAACGAGCAGAAAGAAGCCCGCTTTGTTTGTTTAGATTGAACCCGAGACCTTTGATGAAGCGTTACTTTCAAGTCTCCTTACAACTCCATCCCCTTTAATTTAAGATGAAACGTTGGCACTTTTATTTAACTACTGTTTCACTGAAAAGAGGTATTACTTAACTATAACAGTTGTCAATATATAATACTGGATTGGTGATATTTTAATTATATCTCTCTCTATTTTTTAGACAACTTACGCACTAGGGAATCTAATCCCTGTGTCGAGGTGTTACAAGCATATAATAGACGGACACAAATTACATCCAGACTCAGAACAACTATTTATGGGTCACACAAATAGTTATCCGGCGCGGGACTCGAACCCGCGACACTCGACGACTGTCTTGGCCGCTGCGCCACACGTGCAGTCAATTCATTATTTATTTATTAAAGTACTGCTACATGATATATATTACAAGTATGCAGTTAAATTATATCTATTGTTCATGTTCTGATATGGCTCACAATAATATTTGAAGGTTAAACAAACTTACCTTAAGTGAAGTTTGACCATAATTATATGAGTCGCTGCATCCGAAGAGATTTTCATATTACACAGTAGTACACTCTTCAATGTACTGGACATCGAACACTTTTTAGAGCTTGCAACATTAAAAAGACAAAATGTCAACGTCATTTTTCCGCCGCCACCTGGATGTTACCTCATTCTTTTCAGAGTAACACAGTATCTACTTAAGATTTCACTAAAGGCAAAGCATTTAAAGCAAATAACGGGAAGAAAGTATTCACAAGAATACTTTAAGGGAGGGAGGGATCGAAAATCTCTTCGGATGCAGCGACTCATATAATTATGGTCAAACTTCACTTAAGGTAAGTTTGTTTAACCTTCAATTATATTTCGTCGCTGCATCCTCGAGATTTTCATATTACACAGTAGATGTTTAGAGCTTTAGGGAAATCGTTAGTAAGAGTATTGAACCAATACCCATAAACGAATTAATACATGCAATAATTTACTTTATCTTATTAACTTAATCATTTTTAACTATACTTAACCATAATCAACTGGAATTTTTAAATACAGGATCATTATTGGATCTGTCATAAAATTTACTAAATCCGTGGGAATTTCATGACCATCCTGCTGCCTTCCTAATCACTTCAATGGAAACGCATCGACGGACGTCTCTGCGTGGCGAGCGCTATGCGCAGAGTATACGCTTGCGTCAATATCCGCTCTCTTGCAATACTTGCTAGATACAGCGGCTGATTGTGGACACAGTTGCGTTGTGGTATATATATATATTTTTTTTAGTGGTCAGAATTAACCTTTCTGCGATAGACGTGTCTCTAAACGGTCCTATTAGTTCTATGTATGCTATCAGGGTTTTCCCTGGGCATATCTCCTTCTAATTGTGATAAAAGAATTAGATGCGATTGAGGCCTCGCTTACAAGAATTTTAAATATTGGAATCGTTATTCCTAATATTTGAAACAACGTCTCTTATCTTAGGTTCATAAATGACAACTTTTAATTTTTGATACACTTAAGGCATCCCAAAAGGCCTGCGGCCAAAGCTCGGGTGCTGAGAGTTCATCTTTATTAGATTATTTGGTCGGGGTAGCAATATCAGCGGTAGGAACCTGCGTAGCGACAACATTATCAAGAGTATGTGTAATCGGGTCAATATTATTCGGCGACAATGGAGCGTATACCCTAATTTGCTAAATATGAATGTTCAGATGCATTATTCACATAAAATAAAATATACATTATCACCCTTATTTAAAAACGAAGTCTAAAACTAAACAACAGTTGAACTATGGATCAAGCAATATCATTGGATGGTTTTCGACTAAACCAAGGATCGCATCACGGTTCAGAAATTATATTGTTATGATGTTTGTATATTTGGTCGTTATCGAATCAAGATTCTTTAATTTTATGCGTATTATCCTTGACCAACGTTACGACGATACGTATTCTAAGATTTAATGAAAATGAATGCTCAGATACTTTATCTGCATCAGAAAAAAAATACATATTAATATGCGAGTAAGTGACCATAATCACATCATGGTTCAATAATTATATTGGGTAATGTGTTCGTATATTCGGTCATTATCGAATCACGACTCTTTAATTTTATAGCTATTAGCTTTGATCAACAGTATGAATACGACGGAGCCTTTTCCAAGATTTAATGAAAATGAATACTCAGATACATTATCTGCATTAGTAAAAAAATGCATATATGAGGAAGTGACCATAATCGCTTCATGGTTCAGAAATAATATTGATATTATATTATATATGGTGTTCGTATATTCGGTCGTAATAGCATCGCGGCTATTTAATATAATCCGTATTAGCTTTAACCAACTATACCGAGGACGGACGGACGGACGGAGCATATTCACTGATTAAATAAATATGAATGTTCAGATACATTATCTGTATCAGGAAAAATACATATTATTATGCGAGTAAGTGACCGTAATCGCATCACGGTTTAGAAATAATATTGGTATCGTATATTCGGTAATCAAATCATGACTCTTCAATTTTATGGGTATTAATCTTGACCAACGGTATCGATATGACGGAGCTTATTCACAGATTTGATGAAAATGAATGCTCAAATTCATTATCTACATCAAATACAATACATATAATTATGAGTAAATGACCGTAATCGCATCACGGTTCAATAAGTATATTGGTATGGTATTCGTATATTTGGTCGTAATCGCATCACGACTCTTTAAAATATACATTTTAAACGCCAGAAAAACTTTTTGCTAATCTGCGTCAGATAAAACACATACATATGTGAGTAAATGACCGTAATCGCATCACGGTTTAATAAGTATATTGGTATGGTATTCGTATATTCGGTCGTAATCGCATCACGACTCTTAAAAATATACATTTTTAAACGCCAGCAAACCCTCTGCTAATCTGCGTCAGATAAAACACATACATATGTGAGTAAATGACCGTAATCGCATTACGGTTCAATAATTATATTCGCATCACTACTCTTTAATATATATATTTGTAGATGCCAGCTTAGGCTACAATACATATGTGAGCAAATAACCGTAACGCCATCATGGTTCAATAATTATATTGGTGTGGTATTCGTATATTCGGTCGTAATCACATCACGACTCTTTAAAATATACATTATAATAAAGTCAAATTCAACGATTTATTTGCAAACAAATATGGTTTTAGAAGTGATTGTAAGAACATTGGTAGCACAACAGGTGCTATAATGTAATAATTTTTTTTTTTTTTTTTGTTATTATTTAGTTGTCAATGGTATTTCTGCGTTTGGGTACCATCTACTCACAAAAAAAGTACCAAAGTATTGAGTTTTGTAAATACCTATAAGCCATATCCTGATATTAGCATATGAACGAAATCGTTTATTCAATATGGGAGAAAGTGCTGAACGGAATGTATTTTCAGATGAGAAATTAGCTCCTGTTATGTAATGAAGTTTAATGCTACAGGATTAATTTTTTTTTTTTTTTTAATCATCAATGTTATTATTATGACCAAATTTCCATAAATTTTACACGCTGTGTCGTTATCGTTTTATTGACAGAGATGCAATCATTAATTCAATTGTCTCCATTTTGAGTGCTTGTTACAAAAAAAGGCCTCTTTATTGGCTTTGCCACACTATTATGTTAGATTCACATCTCACTAGGCGAGTGAGGAACGACAATAATATCTACTGCCAGGTTGTCTATTATATTGCATAATCATTTTAAAATTGGTGAAAAACGGAGGAAACAAGCAAAAGAAAAAGTACCTATTTCTAATTAAGGGTAAACATTTATATTGGACGCGTTAGAATCCTTCTTCCAGTAAATATATCAAGGTCATTTTTAATTTAAAAAGTAGGCTTGAACTTGTTTTCTAGATCTGGGGAGCCCGATCTCACTGCTAAACATAGCATACTAAATTAAAGTAAATATATGTATGCATCTAACAATAGGAGTAACCGTATCAAAATAAGGAACTACACGATAATCTTAAATTTAATTTTAATATTTGTTCGATTAGCACGATTATTAGTTCCGTACCTGGGTGCAATTTATCTATAATTTGTGTGTGTATGTAATTACTGATATACAAGTATTCAATTATTTATCAGTTGTCTGTTGGCCCCACTATGACAATAGTACTGGCTCTACCCAGTCTGCGATGAGATGGCAAGACATTTATTTATTGTTATTATGTATATAATATACTGTATAATTAACTTATAATATTCAAATTAATAGATCCAATATTTACAGCTACTTAGTTACGTAGCAAATGACTAATACCATTTCAAATTGATAGACAAGCAATGAACAACATTTTCTCTTATACTGGATATCAAACAAAACTAATACACGTGTACCATAAACGAATTCTATTTTATACAGGTTTTTTACAACAATCACAGTCAACTTAACTGAAAAAAACCATGTCTGCAAAAGTAGCAAATCAATCACATATTCACTATACTGGTAACCCAACATGGGTTACTAATACATGTTCTAGAAGTAGACGGGATCAACATCGGGACTTGTACTTGAGTTGTACGTGTACTTGGTTAATCAAATATAATAAAAGCATTCTGGCTATTTGCGTACGTTTCTGTTACCTACTAATCTAAATAGAAACTACATTGCAGATTATTTAGAATTAAGCTATTTGAATGGTTTAATGAAAATAACCTCTATAGCATTAATGAATTCCTGGAACTGAAAATTTTCTATTTCAGGATTCAGTCCTGTATTCTCCTTGCTAAGTGCGTCCATTATAATTTGCCCCCATTGTTCAGAGAACACGTGGCAGATATCTAGGTTAGTTTTGTAAGTAAAGTAATCAGGGTTATAAATAATAAATCATCACAACTCCATATGATTTTAACCCAAACATTGCCCCAGGGCATTGTAATTATTAGGGTTTTACAACAGGTACATACCTGTTGTAAAAACAGGGCTTGTACTATCTGACACAAAGGGCAGATCTTATTCCATAGAATGGCTAACTGTAAAATAGGTTAGAATAATCTAATAATGCCAGAAAACATTCAGCTCGTAAAACTAATATCTAATTATTCATAGACTCACACCTGTTTGCCAGGGGAGTGTAATGTAATCATAATTGGTAATAAAATAAAATGATAGTATCGTTGTAACCGTCGGTCACCTTAAGATTCAATATGTTGTATATTTGCTGGAGAGTAAGTATGTACTTACATTTTTTGCTGACACTCGGCATTTGCGTAGATTCAATCGGCACCAAATTTTTCTTCATATTCCTTCTTCGTGAACTTAAACTAGCCCATTTTTATAGGCCAATACAGTAATTCACATTAAATGTCACTATAATATAATTATAACACTTGTTTACTGAAAATAAAATAAAATAAAAAGAACTGATGTTTCGATGCCCAACACGAAAAGCGAATGAGGTAACATCCAGGTGGCGGCGGAAAAATGACGTTGACATTTTGTCTTTTTAATGTTGCAAGCTCTAAAAAGTGTTCGATGTCCAGTACATTGAAGAGTGTACTACTGTGTAATATGAAAATCTCGAGGATGCAGCGACGAAATATAATATATTGATATCATTTGCATTAACTTTCTAACTAAAGTTTAACTTTAATTAGTGACGACAAATTAATATGTGTAAATATAAATTGAATTATATTAATTACTATGATTATTTTTAACGGCAACAAAAAAAAATAGTAGACTACGTGAATCCATAACTTTCTACCCCTTTATGATATGTTTTGGAAATTGGCGTCGACGACGGCGCGTTTTTGTCCTAGAGAGCTGCGTCGCCTGCGTCTGACTTGCGTGCGTATCGCATCTGTATGGCTACAAACGCGCGTCAACGGCGCGTTTTAAAAACCAAGGTGTGCCTAGGCCCTAAGGTACTTCTGATGGCTTTTCGTTATTAGACCACAATAAATGTAAAAATGAAGGGAAAGCTCCATAATTTTATTAAAGTTTAATCGCATTAGCACAGTGAATATAAAAATAAATTATTAAACAACAACATTAACAATGTATTTTCTGTTATTCACACATTTTTAGTTATTATGAATATCAAAAATCATACTCCTGCCTCACATCGAAATTAACGTTACAAGATTTAGTTCTACCATCTAGTTCAACGACCCAAAGAGGATCTAGCTCACAACAGAAAAATAACTGTGTCATGTTTGACAACATTCAAACTAGAAAATTCCTTGTTAATCGCACTGAAATTAATCTATCTGGATCTAATTAATTTTAATCTCTGAGTAGTAACTGACTGGAGTTACCATATATACTTCTATTTATATTCTAGCCATCCATACCTTTTATGATGTAATAACGAACATCTGTGTTTATTACCAAACCACGTCACAGCAGTATATTTCGATCTTGGTACCAAATAAAATTAATTACCCGTTACAGTTTTTAATATTTTCACATTCGTTCAACTTCGACTTAGTTGTCAATAGTGATACCTTCAAATTAGCAAGCAATCACTATGATTTAGTTACATGTGGTCATATATCTTGAGACTACAAAACTGCACGGTGTTCTTACGTTTTCAATATGCAAACTCCGGTCGGACAACACTCAAAGATTTCGATTCATGAATTAGGCCACTTTTTACGCCGCTTCTAAGAGGAAAAACCCAAACTAAACTAACTGTAATACCTACCTAACTACCGATCTTTATTGATTTTTTTCATAGTTCTCCAGTTAGCTGAAAGATAGATACGTACATATATATTGTCTATGAATAGTTTTTCCTTATCTTACTTATATGCACATTTCGGACCTTTTCGAAACAGTTACTTATCGAATAAAATAATTATCACAATCGGTTAGCAAAGAAGGGAGAAAATTCGTATAAAACATCCCAAAAAAATACATAGCCGAATTGGTCATAATCTTTTTTGAAGTCAAGTAATTAATTGTGTTATTTTAGTAAATATATCATCATCATCATCATCATATCAGCTGAAAGACGCTCACTGCTGGACAAAGGCCTCCCCCAAAGATCTCCACATTGCCGTTCTTGCGCTACCCGCATATAGTAAATACATATATGGCAAATGCAATATAATGATATTCCACGACTTCGGCCTTATACTATTGTTATTCTCATTGACAGGAAGAGGCGGACGTTAATAAAATTAAGATATATATCTATAAGAAATTAAGATATATAAAATTAAGATATATAAAATTCAATTTTGTAAGAAAAAACGTTTCCTTATAAAATCTACGACAGCGTAAATCGTAAATAGAAAATATAGTAGTAAATAATTTATCAAATCTCCACTAAAACGGAAAACTTCGGTTCGATTAGTGTTGCCAGGCCCCTAATATAAGAGTTGAAATCATTAGGGTTATAATTTCAACTCTTACAGAAGGGGTGCGGAATAATTTTAATTTAAGATGTAATAAACAAAAACCGATAAATATATCAAATGATTTCTTTCTAAATCTACCAAGAATGTACACACACCCATATAGTCATGCAAACATTTCAGAAATGTTTTATTCCCTTTTCATTCAACAAAGACTTAAAGGCTTTAGAATCAGAAGTAAATTGAGGCTGTTCATTGCACTATTCAGTATACACCCTATGAATTTATGGCACGCGCCAACAAAAGTCCGCGTAAATTTAGAGGCGCGAGCGCATAGCCATACTTGGAGTATAATTTTAAACTGAATAAAATAGTTCAACTCTCTGTGGAGGTACAAAATACTAATAAAATCAAAAAGTCTAATACGGAAACACCTTGATATGGAAGCTGGTTTAAACTAAAGAATATTCACCGTGGTATTTTGCATGTCACAAATATAGTTCATTTGACGGTCACCGTAGCCTAGTTGGTAGTGCTCCTGCCTACGAAGCTGGTGGTCCTGGGTTCAAATCCCGGTAAGTGCAAATATTTGTGTGATGAGCATAAATATTTGTTTCTGAGTCATGGATGTTTTCTATTTATTTAAGTATTTATCTATCTATATAAGTATGTATATCGTCGCCTGGTACCCATAGTACAAGCTTTGCTTAGTTTGGGGCTAGGATGATCTGTGTGACATTGTCCCCAGATATTATTATTATTATTATTATTCGTTTGTTTTTCTTTAAAAATAAAACAACGCCCGCTCTAAGGAAATGAATCTGTGTCGCGGGGTACTTTAAAAAGAAATGTCATTGACGGACCCAAAGGACATCCAGACTCAGGATAACTACTTATGGATCACACAAATAGTTGTCCTGGTCGGGGATCGAACCCGGGACAAGAAGTGGCGATGCAACTGTCTTCAACGCTGCGCCACACGTGCTATCAAAGTCAAAATATATGACAGACTGTAGGTTTGTCCCTATGTGTGTCGGCAACTGTCATACCAAAGTCACACCATCAACAACAACGAAATGCCATGATTTAGAAGCCCATGAGTTGCTACTGGGAACGCCCTTCCCAAACGCCATGAGTCATCTTGATTCACCCAAACCCGTTACAAAACCTCCAAACAAAATCTCCGCGATCCGGTTTGGAATGACCACAACAAAACAGGAGACTAAGGGACAAAGAGATGCTTCTTTAAATTGGGAAATCTTCTGATGCTTGAGGTTTAAATAACATTAAAAATAGGCTAGAACAAGTGATTATTTAAATTTATATTATCATATCCACGAACCGGAAGACGCGGCGTGGGCAGGTCGCCATAAAGGTGGACCGACGATATTACAAGGGTCGCGGGATACCGTTGGATGTGGGCAGCGCAAGACCGGCAGTTGTGGAGGTCTTTGGGGGCAGCCATTGTCTAACAGTGGACGTCTTAGGCTGATATGATGATGATTGACGAACATTTATTAAAGCACTCATAGCCTCACCGGTAAGTAATTGGGAACATAAAGCACCTAAGCACGTGGTCGTTCTATAGATCGGTGACCGTCAAAGTGGTTTAATTTCTGAGCATATCCGTGCTTCATGGTAACATTAAGCTGTCGGTCCTGGTTTATGGTATTGTAAGAGTCTTTAAGTCATGTCAGAGGCCTATTGGGCGGCTTGAATAACTCTAACAACAAGGCTACCACTGCCAATTTATTATATTACTTATTTAAGTGACGGACGCACTTGTGTCTATAAAAATAATATAAAATATCCTCGGGTAGGAATCAAACCCACGAAAAACGATGTATAGCCCCACGAATTAAAGCAGTTCCTTCGCTGTGCAACAGTTACAGTGTACTGAATATCTTTCGGTCGGAGTAATTTATTTTGCTTTGTATTTAAAACTCTCACGCCATTTTACCGTTTTTACTTTTCAATTACTAGGTACAGTTTAGGTTCTCCTATTTATTAGTAACAAACAATATTACATTAAAGATAAATTGTACTGACTTCCTACTCAGTAGTAGATACAAAATTATTACCGTCATAATAATAATATCCTGGGATATTATTCACACACGACCATCTGATCCCAAATAAGCAGAGCTTGTACTATGGAAATCAGAAAACTGATATACTTATAAAGATAACTAGCTGTGCATCTTTGGATAAAATTCAAAAATCAGTATTCACATTTACTTATTCATATTCATTATGCGCATTAACTTCAGTTACACATTTTGTAATGACTCCGTACTAGGCATGCCTTTTAAGTTCTTTCGTTTCCTTTGTTCCAGGCAATTTTGAATTTGGAACTGTTCTATATTCGAATTTGTTTAAATTTTTAATCTCAAAAAAGGTTAAAGTATTAGGATTAATGCTATTGTTTAGTCACAGCGTCGCTTGGAATCTGTCAGATTACGTACGAAAATCAATCTTTCTAAGGGAAATGTTCGTGCAATAATTTTAGACTTTTTACGATTCAGGATCGTAGGCATAGATCCAAACAAAAATCTACAATCTGGGTCTTTCAATACGAGCCAAAGCCGACTAAAATTGTTCGTTCACGAAGCACTTCAGAGAAGATGGTGGCCACGTTCATACGTGGTGAATACTTTAAAAAACAATAAAAAGTGCTTTAAGGTTCTAGTAGTGTTTATTTCTTCAAACGACAAAACTTAAAAGGCATTCCTTGCAAATGATATATGAGAATATCTCTAATATTTTGTCTCTTGTCGCAAACTTATAAAACACACACAACATAAACTTTACATATTTCTATACAAAATTACATCCCCTATTCCATATTGTTATTTTAAACCCTTGAAGGTAAAACTTCTACAAACTTTGAATGCCATTTTAATTATATCGAATCAACAGCCTTAAAAATAATTTTCAAGCTTCTAGCTCTAAAAATGACGATACTTCCATACAACCTTTAATCCCCCCTTTCAACCCTTTTTTTTCATTAAAAAGTCGCTTATGTCCTTTCTCAGGCTCTAGCCTATTTGTGTACCAAATTACAATTAAATCGGAACAGTAGTGTTGGCACGAAAGCGTTGTCGACAGACAGATAGACAGAGTTACTTTCACATTTACAATATTAGTAAGGATTAGACCCAGCCACAGGACAAACAGACATTCATGCGCACCAAAATTTGTCCTGGGTGCGAATCGAACCCACGACCTGCGGCGTTAAAGGCAAGCATCTACCAACTACGCCAACCGGCCTGTCAATTACCTTTAAAATAAAATAAAATAAAAAAGGTTTTTATTCACGTAGACTTTAAAAAAGCGCTTGTAAATAGTCAGTTCTGACTATTTACATACATGTTTGTAGTAATACAGTTATTACTTCCAGTTACTTATTACAGATATTTAGGTACACGGAATGTTAAAACATTTATACAATTTATTTTATAATCGTAGTGATATTTGATTTTATAACCACACCTTTACCATTTTCGCCAACAGCTCTACCGAATCATGCGCCGAATATGTGTAGCGCGCCTTATCCAGTGACGTGATACTAATGGTGCCACCCGACGACGCCCGCGATTTATTGCCCTCCTACCGCCGTTGGCTCAACGTTCCTATGTTCCACTCTTTACAAACCTGAAGATTAAGCTTTAGAAATGGAAATGCGCAGTGTAACTTGGCATTTAATTTATTACGTCCCTACTTTTGTTAAGTTGTATCTTTTTAGTGCAGAATGTTAGATTTGTCTTGTCTGTTTGTTGATCTGTGTGCTTTGAACTCGGAACCCGAGATGTTTTGTAACGATGTCGTTCACAGTAGCCGTTTTACTATATGCGTTTATCTGTCATGTTGTTAAATGTCACGAGATTATCTAAGAAAAACGCAAAATTGCTAAAACGAGTTCGTCTCACATGTGATGCTTCATACGCATGTGGTCAGCCCCCTGATGAAGACGTTAGATAAGCTTGAGTGTAAACTCCTAATAGATTGTTTTGATTATGGATTTCATTGTTTATAACTATTTCGATTGATGAATATAATTTAATTTTGATTAATATAGTGTTTATCAATGTCTATGCATGTTAAATGTTTATTTGCTAATTTTTATGTATGTAAATCTATTGAATGAATGAATTGAATGAATGTATGAATTGAATGAATGTATGAATTGAATGAATGAATTGAATGAATGAATGAATTGAATGAATGAATGAATTGGATGAATGAATTGAATGAATTAATTAATGAATGAATGAATGAATTGAATGAATTGAATGAATGAATTTAATGAATGAATTGAATGAATCAATTGAATGAATGAATGAATTAAATGGATGAATTGAATTAATGAATTGGATTGAATATTTTTGACTTTTGCTACGAATGCTATATTTTAAGGACTAGTGGCTCTAGAACAAAAACCTAAAGTAAAAACACCTGTAGTAAATAGTTGTCGTCAAGATCATGCTTCGTATTTTGTTATCCCGGTAAAGACTTCACACACGAAGTGCTTCGTACACACGGCTACATGTCAAGCTATACATTTCCAGTATAATCTCGTCCCGCGTTGTATAGGATTTCGCGTTAAACTTTATAAATTATAGCCTATGTGTTATTCTGATGTATAAGCATTGTAAAGTTTCATTAACATCCATTCGGTAGTTTTTACGTGAAAGAGTAAGAAACATCCATCCATACTTACAAACTTTCGCATTTGTAACAGTAGTAAGATCATTCTGACCAACAGAAATGGTTTTCACTTAGACTACAGCAATTTAAAACGCCTACCAGTTGAAACAAACACTAGACTGCTTACTAAAAGCGAATACAAGAAACTACTCTTAAGAATATCCTACTAAATAAAACTAACCTACTAACCTTTCCCACCTCTTTATTTCTTTCTTGTACCTACTAGTACAATTATCCAGTGATCGAATGATCCAACATTAGCATGAGGCTTCGTCACGAGCAACTAAATCACGGACAATGTGCAACTACCGTCATCGCTATCTCGTGGCAGGCGCGAACGACCCAGTTCGACGCGTGCGCACTGTACCAGCCATAGATCAGCGATTAATGAGACCCACCACGTCTTTTATGTAGTGTTGGAATAATAATTGGTGATTGGTTACTTTGATAGGAGATTAGAAGTTAAACGCGCACCTGCTAGGCTATGCTGTAAGCATTTATCTTAGGCAGGTATATTTTTATAAGTAGTGGGAGCCTAAGAAGTTTTTGCTTCTTCACCGGACAATACAGGCTAGCTGGGACTCAAGCCATATAACAAAAAAGCCTTCAAGGTTAGTTGATCCGCGCCTTGGTAGTTTCATGCTGGACCAAGGGTGGTTACTGAGGTAGATATGCTTAAGGGGGTCAATTATTAGAGAAATTAACCTCGTCCTCAATAATCGATACTTTCCCACATCTTTACGTCACTTTCTGTCTTTTATTAATCCCGTAAAATATTTCCGGCACGGACTACAGGCGCGGGATTGGTGTAATTTATATTGATGGGAAAGGCATTTCTTATTCGTTTATACTCTAAACATATAAACACTATATTCGCCATACAGCGGAGCTCAAATCAGCATTATTATTAGGTCTTTACCTATGAAATTGCCGTTCTGCAGTACTGGCCATTTCAAATCAAAATAATTTTTGTTTGGCTAAGAATTCTAATTTCAAATTAATTTTATTTTAAAAACATGGATTCTTTTTTCCAAAAGTAGTCATTTCTTTATTGATTAGTGTTACATTTTCATCGCATTTCAATCTTTTTCGTCATCATGGATACGTTAAAAATTCGAGTAATTATGGAATATGAGTACCGTCGTGGCAGCAACGCGGCACAAGCGGCACGCAACATCAACGACGTTTACGGAGCTAACACTACAAACCAACGCACCACCTGTTATTGGTTTGCTCGCTTCCGTTCTGGAAATTTCGACCTGAAAAATGAACCTCGCGGTCGTCCGAAGACTTTGGTCGACAATGACGAATTAAAGGTGGTTGTGGAAGCTGATGATACACAATCTACGGCTGAATTAGCAGCAGCTTTCGACGTTAGCGTCAAAACAATATTGGTCCATTTGCGTCAAATTGGCAAGGTAAAAAAGCTTGACAAATGGGTGCCCCACGAACTCAATGATCGCCAGCGCGAAGTACGCGTCGAGACGTGCCTTGCACTGCTCAACAGACACACAAATGAAGGAATTTTGAACCGCATTGTTACCTGCGATGAAAAATGGATTCTGTTTGATAACCGCAAGCGCTCAGCAAGTTGGTTGGATCCTGGTTCAGCACCTAAACAATGCCCTAAACGAAAACTTACCCCTAGAAAAGTGATGGTCACTGTTTGGTGGTCTAGCGCCGGTGTGATTCATCACAGCTTCTTACCAAACGGGGTGAGCATTACTGCAGATGTGTACTGTGAAGAACTGAGCACAATGATGGAGAAGCTGGCGCATCTCCAACCAGCATTGGTCAATCGCTCGTCTCCGCTGCTCCTGCACGACAACGCGCGACCTCATACTGCACAGCAGACGGTCTCCAAGTTGCAAGAACTGGGGTTGGAAGCTCTCCGTCATCCGCCCTACTCACCAGACCTTGCGCCTACAGACTACTACTTTTTCCAGAATTTGGATAACTTCTTGGCGGGAAAAAAATTCAATACCCGAGAGGCAGTACAAAATGCCTTTGAAGAATTTGTTGCCTCCCGTCCAGCTGATTTCTTTAAGAAGGGCATCAATAAACTGCCACTGCGATGGCAAAGATGCATTGATTGCATGGGTGATTACTTCGATTAATACAAATAAAAAAATTCATGAAAAATAATTCGTTTAAATTTTTTCATACAAAACGGCAATTTCATAGGTAAAGACCTATTATTTAAAAAAAAAGGATGTAAAGAAGTAATGCATTCTGATTTCTTTACGTTACGAATCAATTGACCGATGAAGAGAGTTTACGCATAGATAATAATAGAATATGCATGTAAAAGTCAAATACAACATTTTGAATATATTTTCATTAGCTAAAGGAGCTCAAAATACTATCGAATTTTATGCATCAAAGAAAATCTTTATAAAATTCTTACAATATACGTCAATTATTTTATGTACTATGATTCTTTTCTCTTTCGTATCATCCAAAAAAAACTTCGATTTAGGCAATACACATATAAAAAACAAGGAAAATTCTGTTCTTCAACGTAGCTAATCATTGAGGCACGCGGTAAGCCCGGCGATAGGATCGGCACGAGCGATCCGCGACTTACGAGCCAGATTGCGACCACGTAAGGTTTTACCGACATACGGTTACTGCGTATTGTATGCACCTGGCAGTTTCCTTGGTCAAGGCGGGCAAGTTAACCTAACGGAATTTCAGGGCAAGTGGACTTTTATAGGTGATGTGATGAGAATTGTCATCTGTGTAATCTTGTTAGGTTTGAATGCGAAGTTCTAGTCAGTATTGATATTTAGACAACATATAATACATATCTAAGCACAAAACAAAGGTGTCTTCGGATCAAGTACGTTTTTAACTATAAAAAATATTCAACAAATATTTTCCAAGTCTCCTCTTCCAGATTGGTCCCGCGGTCTAACCCGCGTTAAACTTTCTAGCTTATGTGTTATTTTGATATATTATTATAAGCTATATTTCTACAAAGTTACGTCAAAATCCGTTCGGTAGTTTTTGCGTGAAATAGTAACAAACGACCATACATCCATACTTACAAACTTTCGCATTTATAATATAAGTATAAGCTATAATATCTCTACAAAGTTACGTCAAAATCCGTTCGGTAGTTTTTGCCTGAAAGAGTAACAAACGTCCATAGATCCATACTCACAAACTTTCGCATTTATAATATAAGTATAAGCTATATCTCTACAAAGTTACATCAAAATCCGTTCGGTAGATTTGCGTGAAAGAGCAACAAACGTCCATACATCCATACTCACAAACTTTCGCATTTATAATAAAGTAGGATTTTAAGTTAACATGTCATACCTATATTTAGATACGGATAGAAGTACGGAGAACTTTTGTGGAGATCTTTTGGGGAGATCTATGTCCAGCAGTCTTTTGACTGATACGATGATGATGATGATGATGATGATGATGAAACACATATTTTTTTTTACTAATTGTAGAAATTAACCCAAGTTAATGTCGTCAATAAAATGGCAAAAAGGCTAATCACAGGAATTAATTATTTTATTATGTAATGGATAAAAAGAAATATAATCTGTATCTCCACCATTGATACGAATCACAGCGATTTGGCATATTTAAGTCCATCAAAATCACTTACAGAAATGGCCGCCTACGTTCTTTCTAACATGTCAAAAATTTGTTGAGGCGTATGTACCACATAAATAGTCGCCAAAGCTCTTGTTTGGAGCATATCCAAAATATACGGAAATTTGTTAACTTAATCATAGGAATTAATGTAATAAGCTAGTCGGGACGACTAGATTTGGTAAATATTTATAGAATAATTTATTACAGTTAAAATGGACTGATCCCGAGACGCGTTTAATGCCTTACGGAAACTAGCAGCGTAGAACTTTATCTAGCAGACGTATGTGCACCCTCTCTCTTCCCCACTCTTTTGTTCTGATAGGAGGTCTATCCAACACGACTGGGGCAGACCAGACGCATGACCAGCAGCTTTCCGCAGCATGAGACAGCTCTCCAATATATAACACCGCCAACTTCAAGAATCGGGGCTACTTGGATACTACAAGTACCACCCTTTTATCACGTCCCGGGATTTTAACCCAAGCCCTTGTTATACGCTACCGCTAGACCGACGACACAGTTATTACGGTACTATACAGAATCCGTAGTCTAGCTGAGTATACTTCCCACACAATCAGATCAAAAAATCGGACTTAAAAACATCAAAGTCGGCATTCAGTCTCAAACGCGCTCTAAAAACCCACAATTCCACAAGAACATATATTATTATATTATTTTTTCTCTCAGTACAAATTCTGCATTATTGCTATAAAAGGCAACAAAAGATTAGCGAAATAGACAGTGGTTACTGTGGGCGAATCGCCGAATCTTGTGCGACGCCGAGCGGCATGCAAATGAACGCCACGATATTTATGAACTCTGTACTGCTATGTTAATACACGCTGACATGAATAGATATTTTCATTTATTATTTATTCAGCACAAATAATAGAAACAGTGCCACGGAATAAAGAGTAGTGCCCATTGCGTACTGAAAATTCTGTTCGTCTATACACGTAAAAAGAGGAAATAGCAGGTAGCAATGATCGGCAATACTTTGTCCCACTGGTAGGACGAACAGGAGGAGCTTTATTATTTGTCCCATTCTTCCTGAATTCCGATTCGGTCGCAGTTCTAACCTAACCTAACCTGATTTTCTAGTTGCGAAGGACATTTTCAGTTTCGCCCGGGTAAATTTGATTAGCAAGTGCTCTTCTTGGTGGGACGAATTGGAATTTAATATACGTATTTGAAATTATTTCGTCGCTCTTAAATTATTGTTGGGGCGAAGGAAATCATTCGTATTCAAAATTGTGCTACTAGTGGGACAGGTTGTGGTGGGGTGAATGGGAATACACCGGCGATGTTAAGTACTGCACAAATACTAAACTTGTTTTCTTATTCTTCTTACAGAAGGCATTATTTGACACGTGACATTGATTAATATTGCCATGTCACAACGACCATTATCAAAGATAGACGTATGGCAGAATTGTCGACATCGGCAATATTTGCCATTTTTAAAAAAGAAGAAGAAAGATAGACGTAAGTTCCTACGTATAAAAATATAGTATGTCTTTAATTGGTATAGCACTAATTCCGCTATTCAATTATATTATTTTCATTTATAGGTAAGGAACTTGATATACTATATGTATCTTGATTGTATGCCCTAATTCTCTGTCACGTTGTTCTAGTGGAAGCGTGTGCAGATACCGCGTCGGGCAAAAGTATTATTGGGAGTTTACTGGCAAGAAAACATACTGCTGCTGCCCGCAGAAGCCCTGTCCCGATAGAAGTTAACGATGGTATGTGCCCGTGCTTTGGAGAACATATAACAAAGTCACTTCTGCACATTTTAAAAATTATTTTTTATTAATAAAAATGTTGTTTTTAGGGAATTTCCTTATCCAAGGGCATCCGACAACACATATTCATTAAGTAATTAATGTAATTATATCATACTGCTCAGATGGACATGGTCCTTAATTTTCAAAGCTTAGCTTCAAATACTAATCGAATCAGTTCACCATCATCCTCCCTTCTAAAACTTTCTACGTGACTTAAAACTAACAACAGCAAAATAATCTTAATAAAACAATTAAATCCCAGCTTCCAAGCTAAATGAGAATAAAATATCATCGCACACGTCTGGCATGCAAATAAGCGCGGGCGCATTAAAATGCAAGATGGCGGAAGCTCGCACGCGAGGTCAGGGGGTCGGCTGTATCGCCACGCGCCTTTGTCCGAGCTACTGAGTAAGAACCACATCTCAGTACCTGATATCGGGATAATATGAGACTATTATTTATATAAGTTTAGGGTAATCTGAAGCAAACTACTTTAGTGACAGTAAGGTCTTACGACCTTCAGAGGGTACGGAGGAATAATTTTTGTATGTTAAACAATCACATGTCAAAATATTAGTAGTTAAAGTATTGCCAATGCGCGCAAAAATGTTGATTCCATATAATTACCATATTTTTACGGAATAAATTATTTTGATGTGAAACATCTATAGCCGCACGTAAAACAGATTTCTGGCGTGGCGACGCATGCCGTGACGCATGCGCAATCGACTTTTTATTTTATCATTATGTCATATTTACCTAGTTCCTATCACAATATGTTCTTTTCTGCATGTTACTTTTACAAAATAATGTCGATGTTTCTCATCTGCCAGGCGTCCCGTGGCGGCTCACATTTTTGTTGTTTTAATTATAAATATGAATTTACAAATATTGATTATTAATCTGTGTGTGTGATATTAGCGAATTTGTACGATACTTAGTCAGTATGTCTGTCATCAGCTTGACTAAACTTAGCCGTTTATAGCATTATTGGATCGAGGTCTTAGACATAATACATAAAAACAAATTTTATTGAGCATAAAGTGGGCTGGCGAATCGCTTCAAAGTTTACATAGCTTAGATAGTCAGCCAAGCTATAGGGATAGTAGCCGGATCACGTACAAAGAAGGTATCCGGAGAGGTGAGATCAAATTCGTTCTAAATGAGCGCCATAATAGAGTAGCTGCAATTATCAAGACGCTTTTCAAAAAATTGTTTAAAAAATACTGGTGATACAGAAATTTGTAAGTAGAATATCGCCCAGCAGTGGGATAAAATAAATGAATGGGGGATAAATAAAAATACGTAATTAGTAAGTACCCTAGGTTAGTGGTCACCTTAGTGTCAGAGTTGTTCAAGCCGCCCATTAGGCATCTGCCATGGCTTAACGACTATTACCTGATGGCTACAACTGGGACCGACAGCTTAACGTGCTCTCCGAATTACAGAGACGCTCATAAAATAAACCACTTTGGCGGTCACCCATCTATGGCCTGAACGTGAGCCTAGTTGCTTAACCTCGCCAATCACTTACGGACTGATGAGACCACCATAGCATTAGACAATTGAGCGAAATTAAGCTCCTACAGTACATCAATATTATCATACTAAATTGATTGTATACCTAAAATGCCCCAGTTAAGAAGTCTGCCGCATATTACTTTCCACAATGTTAGATAGAGTAATATGTACGTGTCATTTAAAGATCTAAAACTTTCTATGCTTTGATTGGATATGTCTTATGTTATATGCTCTGTGGTTTGTTGAGTTATGGGCAGGTCCGTAGGTTGATTACTAATATTAATCTAAATGGAAAGCAAAATCTATTACGTATGACCATACGAAACTTACAAAATATACACAAGACTTTAAATTGTCTTCTTTCATGTCAGCCAAAGTACGTCCACTGCTGGACAAAAGCCTCCCCAAAGAATGGGGGGATATGCCATAATCGCCACGCTTGGCAGACGGGCTGGCGATCGCAGTTTGATGGTCATAGTTCACAGAAAAACGCTGCTGCTCGTTCTCTGGTAGGTATTCCCTCGGTCGATTTCTACGCCCCCACGGGATGAGATGGGGTGATGATATTCTACGCCGTCTCCACATAGCATGACATTTAAATAAAATTTATTTAGAGCTATTCCGAAAGCATTCCCTAGCGAACAAAATAATTCACAATGAAATAAGAAATCGCGTGACATTTAAAAAAATACTTCCTTCGAAGTGGTTTAAAAACGAAGATATGTCAATTACTCAACTTTAAAACGGAATAGTGATGATTCGACCTCTCGAACTAGAGGCCTATCCTCTATAGAATTTTCCAGCTGCTGCGCGCGTTGTTATAATTATTATTATAATCGACATTTTATGTTAAGCATACTCAGAAAGCTGGCCGTATATAAGCATTATAAGCACTATAATTAGATTATTTAACTATCAATATATATCGACGACTGTTGTAAGAAGAGACGCATAAAATCAGAAAATTTGCTTTTTTGACTTTGAAAATTAACTCAAACTAACAATGTCACTTTGATAAAGCGACTTTGACACGAGGTTTATTCTTTCAAACAACGAATAAATACGAAATACTGATAATAAACTATTCAATATTCATCGAACCTTAATAATTATATCGCCATAAGTGCTTGGCCACACTGCCAAATGACAAATGACGAACGATTCCCGCTTTATACAACCTTATGACTATAACCCGTGTGACTAATTGACTGGCTATGAGAGAAAAAGAAAAAACAATGTGTGCTCTCTCTTATTACCTCTCTCTCTTAGTACCTGTCTCTCTTATTCCTACAGTAGTATACGAAACGTAACTCTCTCTTTCTATCTTCACTAACTTATATCTCCTCTCAACTTACGTTCGCCTCGCCCGATAGCACTTTTCATAACGCTCTCATCACGCATCACCAGCTTACTCCCCAAGTCAGGCGTGTGTAAAGAAGTTGTACAGACGCCAGCACGCCATTTTATACTTTATCGCATTAGCATAAGGTTCACTTTCAATTGGGGAAATTTGACAGATTGGGGTAGTTTGATGTGATGGCGTCTGAGCCTCCACTTTTTTTCTGGGTGAATTTCGTCCTAAATCTATGTGCCACGTCTACCTCAAATTTAAATGTAAAGATCTAACAGAGCTCTGGCCCAACTGTCCTTAATAATAACAGCCTACACAAAACAGATATCCATATCTCAAGAATAGAAAGCGTAAAAGCGTAACCTCTCCACCTATTAATTGTACAGATAGGGTACTAATCGGGTCTGTCCTGCGGACAAAATTATATGGACACCAGCGATATCCCCTCACGATCGGCACAATGCAGCCAGGCTAAACAAAGTAGATTCACAGCTAAAACAATGTACCGTACAGTTAGAAGATTATATATGCTTCATTTATGTGGGCCGATAACTTGAAAATACAGCCAACGGGTTACGTAAATTACATGTATAATGTGCAAGTTATAGTGAATATAGTTTATGTTTGGGTGTACACTATACAGCATGCTTCATTAGTAGTCTAAAAGCTTAAAAGGTTTACATGTTCTAGTATGTATGTAGATGGAAAGAATACTCATTACAATAATGACTGGCCTGTTAGAATAGTGGTTTGTGAGCTGGACTGCTAAGTTAGAGGTCGTGGGATCGATTCCCACCCGGGACAAAAGTATGTTTAGTTGTTCTAAGATATTCATTTAAGTATTTAATACTGAATACCCTCAAATAGAAAAAAAACCTTGAAAAGTGTCAAGGGACACCCGGATGAAACGAAGTTATTTCTTATTATTTATTATGTACAAAAAACCTGTATACACTCAACAAAAATAATCGTCGCGACACCACAATGTTCAATGCGAAATAGAAATGAAAATATCTGGCTTGCTTTCTATAAGAGAGGGAGATAGAGATAGAGAGAGAGAGAGAGAGAGAGAGAGAAACAGACAGAGAAACATGCGCACGCCGCACAGCTGCAAAAAGTGTCGTGACAACTTTTCGTGAGATTTTTTTCCGTCTAGCCTCCTTTCACAACGCGCGATAAGGAACTTCGTTCCAAAAAAATGTTTGTGTTTCGTTTTTCGAAACATTTGTTCATATCCTTTCTAGCGACTATATATCGCAAATTTAGAATATAGTAAGTAAACAAAAGCCCCCTATCCTTTGAAACTTTTAATAAACTGATTAATCCTAGGATTATAATTAAATGGCAATAACTCGCATTCGAATAAAAACACCGAATCATAAACAGAGTGAGCCGGAAAAAAAATGTACCAAACTGAAAACCTTTCTACTTTTTAAAGTCAGTTAAAAAAATATACTAAAACACGCTTCTATTCCAAAGCGTGGGGTGAATTTTAATATATTACTTATGTATATTTGTAAATAAAATATAATTTATTTGAGTTCTACAAAATTCTATATAATCGTGTGTTTTAGTTTTTTAAATTGAATAATTTTATTTATCTCAAAACACTTGCTTGGCACAAAGACCCCACCAGTTATGGGGGAACAATTAAATAAATCGCTAATCCTAATTATCCTAGTAAGGATAAAAGGTCTATCTGTTTCAAATATTGAATTGTCTTCGGTCCTAGATAAGTATGCAGAATTTCGATTTAATCCGACGTTTTGGAATGTCAAAATCATGTTCAAAGTTTCCATTACATACATACTAACATAAGTATATAAAAAGTATAATTGACTGCACGTGTGGCGCAGCGGCTAAAACAGGCGCCTCGCCGCTTCGTGTCGCGGGTTCGAGTCCCGCGCCGTCCAGTATTTGTGTGACCCATAAATAGTTGTTCTGCGTCTGGGTGCAATTTGTGTCTGTCTATTAAATGTCTGTAAAGTACCCCGCGACACAGGGATGAAATTCCCTAGTGTGGGCGTTGTCATTAAAAAGAAAAACAAAATTTAACATGACTTTCACTGCTCCACCTACAACAGAGACGAATGGATGCTCTAATTGTTTAACTAATATTGGTACACACGACTACAAATCAAGCTATACATTTTCAGTGTAAGCTGATCCCGCGTTATATAGGATTTCCATACAATGAGAGGTCAGCTTATATTGGAAATGTATAGCTTAATATGTAGGCGTGTGTACAATCTGTGCCATAGGTCAACCTTATTGCCAAGTTCTGTTCAAGGTAATTTCTGACGTGGCCAAGGATAGGGAAAACGGCATAGTATCTATACACATATTTATGGGTTTAAAAATGAAAAAATCAGTGTCCTAATATTAAATATTTATTTAAAACGAATAAAACCCAGCCAGTAGCTTCTACTGATATAAAAAAGTATCAAAATAAAATTGTTAAGCTATCTAAAAGCTATTATAGCCTTAATATAAATTCAATCACAATAAAAATACAACAGAAAAATAAGCTATAATGCAATATTAGGGGCGACACACACATTTCGTAGTAAGGAGCCGGCCACAAACTACGTCACGTTGAAGAATGGGGGTGGTGGGGGTCATCGGTGTGTCGATACTTATTTTTTATCAACAACATGAAATTTTACATTAGCTGCTTCTTAATTTGTTTACTGACTTATATAAGTCATATCTTAGACTTATATATAGTATATATCTATCTTGTTTGGGATTTCGTGCGAGGTAGGCGCTTATTATATATTTATTATCTTACACTACGAAACTTACTTTACGATAGAACATTATCGTTAAGTTTCATAGTGTAACATAAATAAGATAAGTCATTGTTTAGGTTCTGTATAATATTTGTTTCATAACAATTCGGAACTCTGACACAATTTATGAACCTCTACACAATAATTTAAAAAAATGTAATTAAGAGACGTAAAACCGACTATAACTTTTATTTTGGACCAGTGATTGGAAGAAAAATTATATAGAATAAAAAATATATATATTAAATAAAGGCCTACCATATCGATTAAAAAAAGAATTATCAAAATTGGTTCACAAACGGCTAAATCGCGTAAGATACATACACAAAGAGCAATCGACTTAATAACCACCTCCATTTGCAGTTGGCTAATACAAAATAAATTCATCATAACATAGTTCGTGGCTGACCCCTTACAAGTACCTTAATAATAATCTAATTCTAAAACAGATCTACACGTAATAATAATGACTAATGAGATAGCTGTTTATATAAATTGAATTATATTGTAATATGGATAAAAAGCCCATGCAAAGTTTGTTAGTAAAATTTTATAAAAATCACATTCACGATTGAATTTCTGTTAAAATAATATAAAAAATTATAAAAATACTCATCCTGTCATTAATATTTTACAATATCCAGTCAGTGAGATCTCGATTCTTCATCGTACACTCAAACACTTTTAAAATCGTGCGTATTCATAAATATTTTTGTGCGATGACACCCTTATGCTTTAGTTGATGATCTACCGCAAAACGGGGTGAATGGAACGGGGCTAATTTAGGGGACAAGTTTCTATATACGTATCGAAGGGTACCAGAGCACGCTACAAATACAATTATATTTTGTTTCCAAACAATTCAATTCGATATAACAATAATTTTATAATTTTAATTATTCATATGTTTTACTAATGTCAGCAAATATTTTTATATATATAAAATTGGATGGTAAGTGATCCCCGCCGCCCATGGACACTCGCATCACCAGAGAGTCGCAAGTGCGTTGCCAGCCTTTAACAAAGGAATAGGCTCGCTTCTAGAAGGTTGCCATGTCACACCGGATCGGAAATACCTCCACAGTTAACTGATTCCACAGAGCGGTACTGCTTTATTGATTTCGAGATTTATTTGAATGGTGTTTCAAGCAAATAAATAAACACCAAATAGATAATGGGGAAAATTTTTTATAGCTAAACATTTTAAAAAGAAACTGAGAGATCCATCCTGATTTTTGACAGATGCCTTAAATATTTCTCATGATCTTTAGTCAAATTTCAGTCCGCCAAACAAAAACGCAATGATATTTTTTAATAATTACATAAATATTGTGCCGGTCTCCGGAATGCGGCGTAATTATATAAATATGTATATACAGGTCCTACGTAAGCGTATACGCATGCGGTCAACATCAGCGAGCTTTTGTATAAGAAAAAAAAATTGATCGCGTGGCGGATACGGATAATATTAAACTTTGAACACTTAAAAATATTAAGTTACTAATAATTATTATTTTTATTACCGTTAAGCTTAGTTTAACTTTAAGGAGATCTATGAGTTTAATTCCATTACGATAACCACTATATTCCCAAAATAACTAGGTTTAGGACCAATTTGCTCATAGAGTGGCCTCAGTACGACAAAAATTTACAACTCTACCCATTAAACATTAAATTACTAAATTTAATAAGTAAGCCTGTTCGCAGTTACGTATTGGGTAACTTGAAGTGGCCATCGACGGGCCCCCCATCTAAACGAGCCCCCGGCTCCTTGCGTCCGTAATTTTAAAATTATTATAAACTTACACCTATTACATTACAAATAATACACCAAGAAACATTACTTAAATCGCTAGACTTAGTTAAACTTAACACCTTAAGGAGATCTGTCCTGTTTAATTCCGTTACGACAACTATTATAATCCTAAGATCATTAGGTGTTTGGTCCTAGTACTGCACGCACACTGCCTATTTAGAACACCCACTTTTAACATGGACTATTAACTTAATTAGTAAAATAGTTTTTAATAAGAGACTTACTATTTAGTGGCCATGCGCGGGCCCCAGATCGAACCAATTACTTATTGTTGCGATCAGGAAAAAATTACGAAATCGCTTAGTTGTAACTTACCTGCTACCTACTGCCCTATTCGTTCGTAATTATTCAAATATTTGTTCCCCGAGCAGGCAGAAAAAATCAAATCACATTTTATTTATTAAAATATGACAAACGATATCTCAACCTGACATGAAAAATATATAGAATAATCGAAAAAGGTTGGCTTAAATCTCATTATATTATTTTATAATGAATATGTTACATATAATTAAATCTGAGGTACGATCTTTGTGTGTAAGAAGTATTTTATCCCAATAATTGTTTAAGGGGCCCCCGAGGGGCCCAGGTGATGAAGATACGCTACTGTTTCTTGTCACAGATTAAAGTTCTTGTTGTTTCTTGGGAACTACGAATATAGTTTCCTCCTTATCCTTTACTATGTGCGAGGAATCATTATTGTAATAATAATATGAAAGTAATAGAAGCGAAAATATTACTAATAATAGTACGAACATAAATTTATACGTATCGTTCTTTGGCGCATCGCTTGGGTACATCTGTGAACAAGGAAATATTCATGATTTATTTTACTGAAATGCAATTATTCAATAAGCAAAATCTACAACTATTTAATACTAGGGTTACCATCAGAATAAAAAGAAATTCGAATTTTTCAGTTTTAGTAGCAGTCCAGAGTAATGAATTTAGCGGTGTTACACCGCATGGAGTTATAAACAGCATAGCTCGTAGAACCGACTGCCGCTGGAGCAAAAAGGTTCTCGAGTGGCGACCATGAACCGGAAGAAGCAGCATAGGCAGGCCCCCATCAAGACAGAGCGATGATCTTGTGCGGATAGCGCAAGACCGGCAACTGTGGAGATCTTTGAGGGAGGCTTTTCTCCAGCAGTGGACATCTTTCGGCTGATATGATGATATAATATTTCCACTAAAGAGTTATGTCTATCATTCGGAAGGATTTGCCATAATCGCCACGCTTGGCAGACGGGTTGGCAATCGCAATATGATAGTCACAGTACACAGAGAGAGGCTGTTGCTCGTTCTCTGGGAGATATTCCCTCGGGAGGACTTCTCCAACCCAACGGAGTCACAGTTTCCACCGCTTTGTTGTTTGTCAACATGGCACGATGGGATGTCTCCCATCGTGCCGTACGAAGCGCTTTGCTTCCTCTTTCTTCATACATACGGCTAAGCAGTGGAACACCCTCCCGAACGACACGTTTCCAGACTCATACAACTCAAAACTCAAACTCAAATAGTAATCTATTCCGTTAAAATATTACATTTGTGTGGAATCGTCAACTGTTTTTTACATGGGTTGATTCAAGGACAGATTGAACAGGTATCTTATGGGTACGCGCGGTCCCCTTCGTCCACATCTTCACTTACTATCAGGTGAGAATGTGGTCAAGCGCAAACACATCCAGCATAAAAGAAATTAAAAAAAAACCGGCCAAGTGCGAGTCGGACTCGCGCACGAAGGGTTTCGTACCATTATCTATAAATAAAAACGAGCAAAAAGTTCACGTTTTTTGTATGGTAGCATTTTCAACTGTCTAACTATTACGGTTCATGAGATACAGCCTGGACAGCGAAGTCTTAGTCATAGGGTCCCGTTTTACCCATTGTGTACGGAACCCTAAAAAAGCAGCAATTATAACTTGTAAAGTCAATCCCCATACCTCTCTCTCGCAGCTCTTGTACTTGTTGTAGGGGGTGAGGCTGACGCGCGAGTTCTTGGACAAAGCTCTCATGACACTGACCGCCTGCTCGCGCCTGTCCAGCCCCACGAACGCGGAGGTGTCGTCTAGGTATTGTACTGTTATGTTACCTGCCAACGAAATGTACACTTAAGTATGTTTAAAAAAACCACAGCTGTACCATGAAAAAGAGTGGATGGATCTAGAATTATGTAGACAGACAAAAGAAAATCTACAATCTCTGAACAAACGCCTATCATGTAGTCTACTGCATGGATCTAGAATTATGTAGACAGACAAAAGAAATTCTACACTCTCTGAACAAACGCCTATCATTTAGTCTACTGCATGGATCTAGAATTATGGAGACAAACAAAAGAAATTCTACAATCTCTGAACAAACGCCTATCATGTAGTCTACTGCATGGATCTAGAATTATGTAGACAGACAAAAGAAAATCTACAATCTCTGAACAAACGCCTATCATGTAGTCTACTGCATGGATCTAGAATTATGTAGACAGACAAAAGAAATTCTACACTCTCTGAACAAACGCCTATCATTTAGTCTACTGCATGGATCTAGAATTATGTAGACAAACAAAAGAAATTCTACAATCTCTGAACAAACGCTTATCATTTAGTCTACTGCATGGATGTAGAATTATGTAGACTGACAAAACAAATTCTCCAATCTCTGAACAAACGCCTATCATTTAGTCTACTGCATGGATCTAGAATTATGTAGACAGACAAAAGAAATTCTACACTCTCTGAACAAACGCCTATCATTTAGTCTACTGCATGGATCTAGAATTATGTAGACAGACAAAATAAATTCTACAAGCTCTAAACAAACGCTTATCATTTAGTCTACTGCATGGATGTAGAATTATGTAGACAGACAAAAGAAATTCTCCAATCTCTGAACAAACGCCTATCATTTAGTCTACTGCATTGATCTAGAATTATGTAGACAGACAAAAGAAATTCTACAATCTCTGAACAAACGCTTATCATTTAGTCTACTGCATGGATCTAGAATTGTGTAGACAGACAAAAGAAATTCTCCAATCTCTGAACAAACGCCTATCATTTAGTCTACTGCATTGATCTAGAATTATGTAGACAGACAAAAGAAATTCTACAATCTCTGAACAAACGCTTATCATTTAGTCTACTGCATGGATGTAGAATTATGTAGACAGACAAAAGAAATTCTACAATCTCTGAACAAACGCTTATCATTTAGTCTACTGCATGGATGTAGAATTATGTAGACACACAAAAGAAATTCTACAATCTCTGAACAAACGCTTATCATTTAGTCTACTGCATGGATGTAGAATTATGTAGACCGACAAAAGAAATTCTACAATCTCTGAACAAACGCTTATCATTTAGTCTACTGCATGGATCTAGAATTGTGTAGACAGCCAAAAGAAATTCTCCAATCTCTGAACAAACGCCTATCATTTAGTCTACTGCATTGATCTAGAATTATGTAGACAGACAAAAGAAATTCTACAATCTCTGAACAAACGCTTATCATTTAGTCTACTGCATGGATGTAGAATTATGTAGACTGACAAAACAAATTCTCCAAACTCTGAACAAACGCCTATCATTTAGTCTACTGCATGGATCTAGAATTATGTAGACAGACAAAAGAAATTCTACACTCTCTGAACAAACGCCTATCATTTAGTCTACTGCATGGATCTAGAATTATGTAGACAGACAAAATAAATTCTACAATCTCTAAACAAACGCTTATCATTTAGTCTACTGCATGGATGTAGAATTATGTAGACAGACAAAAGAAATTCTCCAATCTCTGAACAAACGCCTATCATTTAGTCTACTGCATTTATCTAGAATTATGTAGACAGACAAAAGAAATTCTACAATCTCTGAACAAACGCTTATCATTTAGTCTACTGCATGGATCTAGAATTGTGTAGACAGACAAAAGAAATTCTCCAATCTCTGAACAAACGCCTATCATTTAGTCTACTGCATTGATCTAGAATTATGTAGACAGACAAAAGAAATTCTACAATCTCTGAACAAACGCTTATCATTTAGTCTACTGCATGGATGTAGAATTATGTAGACAGACAAAAGAAATTCTACAATCTCTGAACAAACGCTTATCATTTAGTCTACTGCATGGATGTAGAATTATGTAGACAGACAAAAGAAATTCTACAATCTCTGAACAAACGCTTATCATTTAGTCTACTGCATGGATGTAGAATTATGTAGACAGACAAAAGAAATTCTACAATCTCTGAACAAACGCTTATCATTTAGTCTACTGCATGGATGTAGAATTATGTAGACAGACAAAAGAAATTCTACAATCTCTGAACAAACGCTTATCATTTAGTCTACTGCATGGATGTAGAATTATGTAGACAGACAAAAGAAATTCTCCAATCTCTGAACAAACGCCTATCATTTAGTCTACTGCATGGATGTAGAATTCTGTAGACAGACAAAAGAAATTCTACAATCTCTGAACAAACGCTTATCATTTAGTCTACTGCATGGATGTAGAATTATGTAGACAGACAAAAGAAATTCTACAATCTCTGAACAAACGCTTATCATCTAGTCTACTGCATGGATGTAGAATTATGTAGACAGACAAAAGAAATTCTACAATCTCTGAACAAACGCTTATCATTTAGTCTACTGCATGGATGTAGAATTATGTAGACAGACAAAAGAAATTCTACAATCTCTGAACAAACGCTTATCATTTAGTCTACTGCATGGATGTAGAATTATGTAGACAGACAAAAGAAATTCTACAATCTCTGAACAAACGCTTATCATTTAGTCTACTGCATGGATGTAGAATTATGTAGACAGACAAAAGAAATTCTACAATCTCTGAACAAACGCCTATCATTTAGTCTACTGCATGGATGTAGAATTCTGTAGACAGACAAAAGAAATTCTACAATCTCTGAACAAACGCTTATCATTTAGTCTACTGCATGGATGTAGAATTATGTAGACAGACAAAAGAAATTCTACAATCTCTGAACAAACGCTTATCATTTAGTCTACTGCATGGATGTAGAATTATGTAGACAGACAAAAGAAATTCTACAATCTCTGAACAAACGCTTATCATTTAGTCTACTGCATGGATGTAGAATTATGTAGACAGACAAAAGAAATTCTACAATCTCTGAACAAACGCTTATCATTTAGTCTACTGCATGGATGTAGAATTATGTAGACAGACAAAAGAAATTCTACAATCTCTGAACAAACGCTTATCATTTAGTCTACTGCATGGATGTAGAATTATGTAGACAGACAAAAGAAATTCTACAATCTCTGAACAAACGCTTATCATTTAGTCTACTGCATGGATGTAGAATTCTGTAGACAGACAAAAGAAATTCTACAATCTCTGAACAAACGCCTATCATTTAGTCTACTGCATGGATGTAGAATTATGTAGACAGATAAAAGAAATACTACAATCTCTGAACAAACGCCCACTGCCCATACGATAAGTAAGTAAGTAAGGAATACATAATATAAATATCAAATTGGAATTCAACAGTACTTTGTCCGTGACTAGAGCACCAAGGCCCATAAAGTTATAATTCGTTTACTAGCATGTAAACGATAAAGCAATTATAACAGGGGCTCTACCGGCTAAGTCGCCGAACATCGATTTCTTAAATGGCGTTCAAATAAATAAAGGTTAAAAATGACTTAATCAAGCGTTAAATCGGCTGCCATGAGCACATGTGACGTCATAACATAAATGGTCCGGAATCGATTGTCAACGTTGAAGCCGATTTAACAATTGATTAAGTAATTTTTATCCTTTATTTATTTGAACGCCATTTAAGAAATCGAAGTTCGGCGACTTAGCCGGGAGAGCCTCAGGTATTGTTTGGTTAACTAAACAATACCTGAGGCGGACAAAGTACTGTTGAATTCCAATTTGATATTTATATTATGTATTCCTTACTTACTTACTTATCGTATGGGCAGTGGTTACCCTAGTGTCAGAGTTGTTCAAGCCGCCCAGTACGCCTCTGGGCATGGACATGGCTTAACGACGATTATCTAACGACTACAACCGGGACCTCTGAAACACGAAGACGCTCAGAAATTAAACCACTTTGATGATCACCTATCTATGGAATGACCGCGAGCCTAGTTGCTTAACTTCGCCAACCACTTATGGACCGGTGAGAGCATCTAGCTATGATTTTTAACAAATTTATATTTACAATTAATATATAACTATTAATTACCAAAGCAAGGATCTGCAGACAATATTGAAAAAATTATTTAGCCATTATATACACAAAGAAAATACTTACCAAATGGGCTGAACAGTTGGTTGAGATCATTTCGCTGCCACTCCTTAGGAAACGTCAAATGGAACACGTGGTCCCTCGACGGGGAGGCTGTAACATAAATCTATATTGAACAACCATCATATATTATAATGAAAGGTTAAGAAAGACAGACGAGTGCGATCCACTCACGTAACACACTGTAGGTATGTGTCTTCGCGTATCAAAGTAAAGCAACAGTTGCACAAAACATCCCTAAAAATCATATCCCATGATTAGCCGCCCAGAGTAGAGGTTCACATGAGACTGTAGTTTTATTTGCTAGACGGCTCGGGCGACGTTCTCATGTCCGGTGAAGCACTAAAAGCCACTGTAGACTGAATACTTTTACAAACAATGTCGTGGAAAGTACCATGCCACTGTTTGCAAAAGTATTTTTTCCTAAGTTTGAAAGTAGAAAGAGGCAAAATAGAGCAGATTTATTGCACAACTTTTCTGCTGTTTACATTTTTTTATAAATGCTGCCGCTTTTGGTTGAATAATGAATGAAACTGTGTATTGCACACATTCCGCCTATCCAACGTCCTTAAAAAACTTTCAGAATACGGTTTTGTGTTTTTTTTTAATTATTCGACATCAAACAGGAATCGAATGCCCCATTTAATTTAAGCCACGTTGTAAAATAGTGACCAACGTATAAATTCAACTAGGAGAAAATATTCAATATAATATAATATCTTGGGACAATGTCACCCAGATCATCCTAGCCCCAAAAAGAAAAGCTTGTACTATGGGTACCATACTATATACATACATATAGATAGATAAATACTTAAATACATAGAAAACATCCATGACTCAGAAACAAATATTCGTGCTCATCACACAAACATTTGCACTTACCGGGATTCGAACCCAGGACCGCCAGCTTCGTAGGCAGGAGCACTACCAACTAGGCTACGGTGATTATTACGGTATTTTGATTGTTGAAAAAATACTCACGTTCAGGCCCTACTAAGTCCATATACGGCGAATCCTGCCTCGCGGTCCTGGCTAGGAAGAGCTTGTTAAGGTACGGTTTCAATCCTGCTGGTTCGGTAGCTATCCGCGCGGCTTTGCACACGTGCGAATGCATCGCCAGGAAACATAGCCCCGTGATGTACGCATCGTAGCCCGCCTCGTGCTCCTTCTCGAGTAGGTGGGAGTAGCCGCGACCATCCAGACATCCTACGATTATTGCAAAATTATAATATAGATATAAAGGTAATGTTTTTCAACGAATTAAATAACTCAAATTTAAAATACATTTATTCTAAAAATGGATTTATGTGGAAACGAAACATGTTTTTACCCTACCATTTTTCAACACTGCCAGAAAACTCAGGAATCCTTTATTATTAAAAATATATTTAAGATTAATTGCATATTTTTTATGTGTGTTGACTTAGAATAACTCAATCCCAAGCTTCTTGTTTTTTTTTATATATGAGAGGGCGACAAACGAACAAGT
This sequence comes from Pseudoips prasinana, assembly GCA_951640165.1. NCBI lineage: Eukaryota > Metazoa > Arthropoda > Insecta > Lepidoptera > Nolidae > Pseudoips > Pseudoips prasinana. The sequence goes on from OX621240.1 coordinate 7,666,019, forward strand.
GGGTCACCTGATGGTAAGTGATCACCGCCGCCTATTGACACTGGCAACACCAGAGGTGTCGCGGGTGCTTTGCCGGCCTTTAAAAGTCAGCAAACAAGTGTTGCTGACCCTTCCCCCCCACCCCAATAAGCTCTGGCGACCTTACTCACACTCGGAAATACAACATTAAAATTATTAATGTTATTATTAAGGAGTGTCTTCTGTAAGGTAGAGGCACTTCCCCAGTCCGGCTGCTCTTTGGGCGAATGAACGCTATGCCATAACTCTCTTAAATAATCAGAAATAAGCCAAATTGTGTGCCAAATAGTAGCACGCCATATCTGCTACATAATTTGGCTTCAATAATTGTTTTAAACTTATTCGTAGACGAATAGGTACGTTTCGTATATTCCTACATAAATAGGTAGTCAGCCAACACATCGAGCAAATATTATATTTGCCGGTCAATTAATTACAATAAATGAACCAAATCCCGTGAATATACACGGAAGCCCACTTCAGTATGCTTTGCCAGACCATCTTTTCTGTGCCGTGTTACGACTGCGACTGTAGTAGAGAAACCCGCTGCGTTTGTTACGCCGGGTCTTTTTAGTTAGGGCGCTTATAAGCACAAGGTCATCAACCATAATATAGTTACCTTAATATAGACTCGATTTTATACGTGAGACACCACTGACGCGTGCACTCCGTACTCTTAACCTAATAGCATCTGAGATTGATCTATTTGGGTATTCTCTGAGTGAGTTCACGAGAAGTGCATTATTATTATTATTATTAAACTCTTTATTGTACACCAAAAAAAATATCAATACAAGAACAATACACATTAGAGAGAACAGTACAAATGGCGGTCTTATCACTAAAATGTGATCTCTTCCAGACAACCTACTTAGGAAATAGGAGAAAGGATACAGTTTAGGGGTAGTTGCCGGTGTACAGAGCGTTTTAATGAAGGTACTCTTGGGTACATACTACATACAAAACTACAATAAATATAAAAAATACATTCTAATATGCATTCTACTATGTACATTAAAATATTTATAAATAATATACTAGATACTATACTAATACCATAAACTACATATAATCTACTATTGTAAATATATATATATATATATATATATATATATATATATATATATATATATATATATATATATATATATATATATATATATATATATATATATATATATATATATTACATACTGTAATAGGAGTCATCTATTGCATTATTCATAATTAGTTAATAGTTAAATTAATTTAGGTGTATTAATGTGTTTTATATTTAGATAAGCACTCTATCACATTGGGCATATACCTGTAATAATGATAGATGAGATGTAAAAGGAAATAAATAAATCCCACGAATATTATAAATGAAAGAGATGAGTGTAGATGTTTGTTACTCTTTCACACTAAAACTGCCCAATGGATTTTGATGAAACTTTGTAGTAATTTAGCTTATACTAGCTGTGCCCCGCGGTTTTACCCGCGTTAAACTTTATGAATTATCACAGCTCCCCCCGTAGGTGATAGCGTGATAATATGTACCCTATATGTTGACCCGACCTCTTAGTAATATTCATTCAAAATTTTAAGTAAATCCATGCAGTACTTTTTGAGTTTAGCCCGGACATACATACAGACAAACAGATAAACAGACAAAAATTCTAAAAACTATATTTTTGGCTTCGCTACCGAATGTAGATCACACCCCAAGTATCCTTTAAAAAAAATATTCAATGTACAGTTTTGACTTTCCTACGATTTTATTATATGTATAGATATTCGAATAACACGTCAGCTATAATTTTTGAAGTTTATAATGCGGGTAAACCTGGGGGCACAGCTAGTAAATAAATGAAATATTAATATGTTTAGATACATAACTGTTAACTTACCAACTTTGGGGAGCGAGAATGGTGGCTCGTTAAGCGCGGCTAATAGTTCAGGCAATATATTTGAAGTCAACTTCTCTTTGAAAGGGGGCAAACTAGACATGTACTTTGTGTCTAACAATCTGAAAAAGAAAACATATTTTTTTTAATTTTTTTAACATAGTTGATTTTGCGCTGCAGGTTGTGGGTTCGATTCCCACTTATGACAGACATTTGTGTGCATGAACATGTCTGTTTGTCCTGTCTCTGGGTGTCATTATCTAATATAAGTAAGTCTTTACAAAGGAAAAGTAGTATATGTAGTATATCAGTTATCTGGTTTCCGTAGCACAAGTTCTGCTTAAATTTGGGATCAGATCGCTTTGTGTGAATATTGTCCCAGGATATTATTAGTATGTCTAAAAATATAATGATTTAATTGAATGTAAGTTGTTTGAAAGAGATCACATTTCTCAACGAACTCTTTTTGTATGCGCGGGACATATTTCAGTCTCATGCATCTCTACGTCAGTAACCACTCAGAGTAGAGGTTCGAACCTCAAATGAAAATACTTAGGTACTAAGTACCTAAGTCTACTCTCATGCATCTCTACGTCAGTAACCACTCAGAATAGAGGTTCGAACCTCAAATGAAAATACTTAGGTACTAAGTACCTAAGTCTACTCTCATGCATCTCTACGTCAGTAACCACTCAGAATAGAAGGTTCGAACCTCAAATGAAAATACTTAGGTACTAAGTACCTAAGTCTACTCTCATGCACCTCTACGTCAGTAACCACTCAGAATAGAGGTTCGAACCTCAAATGAAAATACTTAGGTGCTAAGTACCTAAGTCTACTCTCATGCATCTCTACGTCAGTAACCACTCAGAATAGAGGTTCGAACCTCAAATGAGAATACTTAGGTACTAAGTACCTAAGTCTTCTCCACGCTCTTTTTTTTCCTTTTTTTCCATCCAACTCTTGATGTACGACTAGCGATACGACCCGAAAGAGCTTGGCGTGCTCTCTGAGCCACTGTGGATACTGAGAAATTTTTCATTCCAGGAAAATTCCAAAAATCACTTTGAGTTTTCAACACAAGACCTGATCATTTGTGGTTGAACACGCTACCGCCAAACCAGAGGCAGTGAAATAATAAAGGCACCTCCTGATATTTTTTTTAAATAATTTTATAATTATTATCTTTATAATTATTAATTGACGGGCCTGTTGGCGTGGTTAGCAAATGCTTGCTTTTCGCGCTGGAGGTCGTGGGTTCGATTCCAGATATTTGTGTGCATGAACATGTCTGTTTGTCCTGAGTCTGGGTGTAATTATCTATATAAGTATGTATTTACAAAAGAAAAGTGGTATATGTAGAATATTAGTTATCTGGTTTCCATAGTACAAGCTCTGCTTAGTTTGAGATCAGATGGCCGTGTGTAAATAATGTCCCAGGATATTATTATTATTGGTCCGTTGAATAGGTGTAGAAATATTGATGGTGTTGATAAATTTTCACGTTTTAACATTTGTCAGACCGGAATTATAATGCTATAGCTTAGTTTATTATGAGAAGAGTAGTCTGTATTATTAATGACAAAAAATCTTACTTCGGGAACATACAATGTGCAAATTCCTTGAATGACGGGTAGTGTCCCGGTAATGGTTGAAAGAAATGATTCAACGTGTGAATTAGATCCAGCAACATGTTGTGTCCAACTACCAGCTTCTCCTGGGAACAACAAGAAAAAGTTACTTAAAAAGACTGCCCTACACTAGGGAAATTAATCCCTGTCTCGGGGTACTTTAGAAACATATAATTGACGGACACAAAATACATAACTGTTATAATAATAATAACTGTTAACTGTCGTATGGACACATTGTGTTTTAAGTCTAGTTGTGCTTTGAGTCTCTGAATTACATGTCTGTAATGGCGGCTGTGCACACTCGCCGAGACACCCCGAGACAGGCCGAGAGCGAGAGTGTACATGATGATCTCGTCACGTCTCGCTTTGTCTCGTCTCGCCTCGCTGCCTCTCGATCGCGTGTAGGTTTTTGTGCCCGAGTCAAAGAGTCTCGTTAACTCTCGTGCGGAAAACGAAAGCGAGCATGTACACACTCGACTTATGCAGTTGCCATCTGACCATGTTATAGTGAAGACCTGTTTCTATAACGGTGAATGGTAACCATCCACCGTCTTGTTCTTCGCAAAGGCTTCAGAATTTTATTTATGGTAAATGTGTAAAAATTTGTAATAGCTCACTGCACAAAGACAAACAGCAGAAGCAATTTCTACGTCCATTATCTCGGAGGACTTTGATTCAACTAAAAGAACGAGTGAGTACAGATACGCACTCGTCGAGAGCCTTCTCGGCCGAGACTCTTGGCGAGAGGATATTTTTATTAAAATCAGTTTTACGGCTCTGGATTCTTAGGCCTTAGGCTGAAGCTTTCAAAAAATAAATTTTATATCATTTATTTTCGTCAATGTTAAGTAGAGTCCGTCACAATCAAGTCATACACAGTCCATGTCCTACCCCAGTAAAGCGGTCGAGACTTTAATAGACTTATATGGAGTTTTAGATTCAACACAGAAAATCGCAATTCACGGCAATATGGCACTTTCCTCCACTTGTGTACGTTGTCCATGATGTTATGTCTAAAAATCGACCATACTTACACATAAAAAACTTGAATTTACACTAGGTTTTGAAAATGATAGAATGCCCCGATGCGTCTTTTTCCACGTTTGCGCCAAAACTCTCGGCGAGTGTGTACAGCCGGCATAAAAATCCCCATGATACAGGAATTAATTTCTCTATTGCGGGCATTCTCTCTTAGATGACAAATAAACAAATTACATGCACTAGAATATTACCTTACAGATTCTCTGCAGGTTCATTAAAGTGATATTTACATATTAATGTTTCAAATGGGTTAACATACGGACTGACTGATCATCTGTGCCACTTTGGAGAAACCCACAGCTTCTTCAAACTCATCCCACTCTCTCTTCTTTCTTATGGTTTCTTGGTCCTCATCACCTGTCTTCTTTCGTGTCACTTTTAATACCCTGTAATACAAGCATCCATATTATCTGGTCATCTAGAAAATATGGGAATAAGAAAATGCCCAGTGGTAACATTAGATGGTAATAGTTTCAAAGACAATGTTTGGTTGTAGGGAAATATAGTATATTATTTTTTATATAAACTACTTATTATGCAAGTAATGGAATCAGACATTACTTTTGCGGAAATCCACAACAATCAAAATACAAAATGTAGTGTTATAATAATTTCAGTTGCATTCAAGCATTAAATCAGTTTGGATCCATTAAGAATGGGCCGTAGAGGACTGAAACATGTGTCGGATATCATACTTTAGACAAATAAAATTAAAGACGTACAATACTAGCTAGATTAAACTTTACTGCATTGTAACGACTAAAGTAGCTATTTTATTAAGGAATTCCTAATTAAAATCATTGTCATGAATCAGCTAAAAATTAAGAAATATATGTTGGTTATAAAAGCCGATATTGTATATTAAGTATATTAATTTCCGGCTTTCTTAAAATTTTATGAGTGTTTAACTACAAATACCCATTCTTTTTATATCACTTTATATACGACAGTACCTGATAGTAAGCAGTTACTGTAGCTTATGGGCATTTGCAACACCCAAGATATGGTCCACATGTTCTCAGACTCAGGTCAAACAAACATTTTAATACAATTACCTGTTCTTATTCTCTAATACTTTGGTATCAACATAGACATCATCCTTGTAGCGTAACTTCAGCTCTTGAAATAGCAGCATTCTTATGAAAGAGTTGCATCGGTCAATCTCCATTTCATCAGATTTTTTTTCATCAATGAATTTTTTCACTCTTTGACTGCAATGAAATAACTATTTGTTATAAATACAATAGAAGACTTGGTTTTATTTAAAGTACCATGTGCACCTCTTTGTTACCTGATGATTAAGTAATTAATTGGAGCCTATGTGTTAATATAAGAAATTTAACCTATGTCCAATCGAAATTTTAACAAGATGTAAAACACAAAATATTCCTAAAAAATGTCCATTGATTTGACTGCTACCACACTTCACCGGAACCATTCTCTAGGCAAATGTGAAGAATATGGTCTGAAAATTTCATGAAAACCACACGAGGTGGCATGGGAAAATCCTGATGTGAATAGTTGAGGCATATATAATCCACATGTATTTTATTCATACATACTTTCTACCCCAAATATATTGAAAAATACCTCATCACTTCATGTTGCAAAAATTTGGCGTGGATAGAAGACTCAACAAATACATAAGAATTAAATTATCGTCATTGTAATCTATTCAATTATTGTAATGAAAAATATGAGGACATTCCTTACAGAAGACATTCCGTAATAATAACATTAATAACTTTAATGTTGTGTTTCTGAGTGTGAGTAAGGTTGCCAGAGCTCATTGGGGTGGGGGGAAGGGTCAGCAACACTTGTTTGCCGACTCTAAAAGGCCGCCAACGCACTCGCGACTCCTCTGGTGTCGCGAGTGTCCATGGGCGGCGGTGATCACTTACCATCAGGTGACCCACTTGCTGTTTGTCGCCCTCAGATATAAAAAAAAAAGGAAATAGAAGTAGAATATTTATTTACAATAGTTTCGCATTAGAAATTGCCGTTAATAATTGCATCATAATCTACATGTATTTGACCTATGTTTATGATAATGAATATCTATAAAAATACTGTTGAGAGTATCAATTCTCACAAGTATTGTCAGAATATCATCATTGACATCAGCAAAATCTGTGTCGTTAATCTATACATATAATAAAATCTAGGAAAGTCGAAACTGTACATGGAATATTTTTTAAAAGGGATACCTGCGGCGTGATCTACCATAGATATCAAAGCGTAAAATATAGTTTTTAGAATTTTTGTCTATTTGTCTGTATGTATGTCCTGGCTATTAATTAATTTATTGAATGAAATTTTGAATACTGAATACATACCCAGTCAGTGGAAATCGTCAACCATAATACTTATACACACGAAAGGAAAGAAAAACGACATAACAAATTATAAACCTATTAGTCTCATGTCCAAATTGTATAAAATTTTCTCCAAAATCCTACTAAGCCGCGTAACAAAGATACTGGATGAAAATCAACCAAAAGAACAGGCGGGATTTCGGAGTGACTTCTCAACGCTTGATCGCATTCACACAATAAAACAGGTCATCCAAAAGAGTACCGAATACGGTATCGACTACTACATAGCCTTCGTAGATTACAACAAAGCGTTCGATTCCCTTAAACACGCAAAAATATGGGAGGCGCTAGAAACCCAGGGAGTAGACAAAAAATATATCCGGCTCATTAGCAATATCTACCGGAACATGACGGCTAAAGTACGAACGGAAAGCGTAGGCGAAGCCTTTACAAGAGGTGTTAGACAAGGTGACCCGCTGTCACCCAAACTTTTCTCAGCAGTTCTTGAATTCGTATTTAGACGGCTCGATGGGACGACTATGGACTAAATATTAACGGAACACAATTGAACCATCTAAGATTCGCAGACGACCTGATACTCATCACGGGCGACGCAGGAAGCCTACAGAAAATGCTCGAACAACTTACATCCGAAAGTAGAAAGGTTGGTTTGACTATGAACACATCAAAAACGAAACTAATGACAAATGCAGAAAAAGTTTCTATAAAAATTTGTGATACACAAATGGAATATGTAAATGAATACACGTATCTTGGACAAATTATATCTCCAAAAGACCTGACAAACAAAGAAATTAACAACAGAATAAATCTATCCTGAAGAAGGTACTGGTCCTTAAAAGAAATAGTAAAACACCCAGAGATACCACTGACATACAAGAAAAAAGTATTCGACTCATGCATACTGCCCGTTATGACGTATGGATGTCAAACATGGAGCCTTACTAAACAAAATATGCACGCATTAAAGACCTGCCAACATGGAATGGAAAGAAGTATGCTCAATATTAAACTAAGGAATAAAATAAAACTAGAAACTATCCGGCAGAAAACTACAGTCACAGATGTGATATATTGTATCAAAAAACTAAAGTGGAGATGGATAGGACATTTGATGAGAAGCAAAAAGGACAAGTGGGCTAAGGATGTGACCGAATGGTGTCCAAGACAACACAAAAGAAAGAAAGGGAGAAAACGTCGAAGATGGGAAGACGACATAAAAAGAATAGCAGGAGCTACATGGAGAAGGAAGACACATGACCGCATTTTATGGCAAGCTTTAGGGGAGGCCTATGCTGAATAGCAATACAATCTTCGCGAAACTGGTATCGATATCAAAGAGATTGTATAAGTTTTTATAAGATTGTTAAATAAAGGCTTTATTATTATTATGTCCTGGCTAAACGCAAAAAGTACTGCATGGACTTACTTCAAATTTTGCATGAATATTACTAAGAGGTTGGGTCAACATATAGGCTACATATTATCATGCTATCACCTACGGTGGTGCTGTGATAATTTATAAAGTTTAACGCGGGTAAAACCGCGGGGAACAGCTAGTATAGAATATAATTTAAAGAATCATAATTATAGTGTGCAAAGCTTCACTACAAAATAGAGCACTTCTTGAACAGAGAACAACACAACTTGAACATTATCTTATATATCCTAACAGTACCAGATTTAACCCATACTAACCCATACTACTAAACGGCTATTTTACAACATAAAAATGCTGCACTGGAAATTCTTCGCAACAGGAACAAGCTGAAGGAGCCCAACGCTATTACCCCTGACTTAACTCCTCTTCAGAAAGAATACTTAGCATACTTGAGAGAAGAACTACAGAAACGAATCAATGAAGGAGAGGTTGACCTTACTATAAAATATATACGACGGCAACCAACTATTGTAAAAGTACAACTCAAAAAAACTAGCACAAAGTTACAACTACAAACCGTCGCAAACAATTATACCAACTAGTAAAAACCCAAATAGTTCATCTAAACTTATCACAATTAGTATACTGTATACAAATATCCAATCAGTAACTTCCAAACTAGATTTACTAACTGCCCGAGTGAATACTTTGAAACCTACTTTGATCGTAATAACAGAAACTTGGCTAAAACCTAACATACCAGATACAACAATAACAATACCGACAATAACAACAATAATAAATAGGATACAACATATACAGAGATGACCGGTTAGGCAGGCGAAGCGGCGGAGTCGCAATATACGCCTCAAAAACAACCGAAAATATAACAGTAAAAATTAATAACACCTTCAATAAAAAATATGAATCTACTGAATGCCTATGGCTTGATGTTAACATCGGAAAGGTTAAATTCCTTCTATGTGGATTATACAGAGGACAAGACTCAACATTAGATCAAGATAACAGCTTACTTGACCAACTTAGCCATGTATCTGAAACCAACACTGTCCTTATAATGGGGTACTTCAACTATGGTGGAGTGAAGTGGCCACTGGAGGATAGTGGTTATGTATCGCCAAAAGAAAATAACTTCATAAATTGGTATAATGAAAGCAACCTGCACCAAATAATAGACAGACATACTAGATTTCGGCAAGGAAACCAACCTTCCTTTTTAGACCTGATCCTAACAAACGACGATTCGCTCATAGCCAATGTAGATCACCAAGCCCCTATTGGTAAAAGTGACCATACCTGTTTATATGCCACTACGAAAAAAGCCAAATTTAAACTAAATTACACTAAAGCAGACTATGATAAAATGAACGAAAAACTACGATCTACGTTACCTGAAAGAATGAGAAACGTAGACTGCCCAAAACGTCAATACGTGATTCTTCTCAATGTACTGGAAGAAGCAATTAAGTTATATGTACCTCAAACACGACTTAGCCAACAAAACTTAAGTAAGCCATGGATATCGAAAGACACCATTAAACTTATAGAACACAAACTGAGACTATGGAAGAAATTTACATTGACTGGTCTTGACCAACACTACAAAGAATACAGGAAGTTGAACAATAAAATGGTAAACCTAACCCGAGCATCCCGTATAAAATTTGAAACAGATCTATTACAGGCTGGACCCAAAAAATTCTATTCATATGTCATTCATTCATTCATATTCATATTCCATTTTGCATGACGAACAAGGCCAGACTGTGACCCAACCTAACCAAATTGCGAAGATATTTGCAGATCAGTTTGTAAGCGCCTTCCAAATAGAACCGCAGACCCAGTTGCCAACCCTCGATCCTTCATTACGAGTCGAAGATTCTATTGATGAAATACTGTTTACACAAGATAAAGTCAAACAAGCAATAAATGAAATGAAATCGGACTCGTCACCTGGACCAGACAATATCCCTGTCAGAGTACTCAAAAATTGTGACGTCAATAAATACCTAGCAACTATCATGCAAACCTCATATGACACAGGAATCCTACCAGACTCTTGGAAAACGGCTGGTGACTCCCATATTCAAAAAAGGCAACAAGGTGGTGGCAGCTAACTATAGACCGATAAGCCTAACAAGTGTGGCATGCAAAGCTATGGAGAAGATAATTGTTAAACATATAAGGAGCTTCTTTGCTAATCATCGCGTTATACCTGATCACCAACATGGCTTCGGTCTACGATCTCTAATTTATTGTCATGCTTATCGGCTTGGATAACTAATTTTAACAAGAAATACCCAGTTGATGTTATATATTTAGACTACGAAAAAGCTTTTGACAAGGTTCCTACGAGAAGACTCCTACAGAAACTAGAGTTTGTGGGAATCCGAGGAAAACTATTAGCCTGGATTGAAGCTTTCCTGCGACACCAAAATCTACAAGTCAGAATAGGTGAATCAATCGCAGACCATCGAGAAATACACAGTGGTGTGCCCCAGCGTTCAGTTTTAGGACCGGTACTGTACATAATATATACCTTTGATCTTCCTCATCGTTTGCAATGTAATGTCAGTACCTTTGCTGATGACACTAAAGTATTTGCAAATCCTTTAATCGACTATGACCGTCTACAACATGACCTAATCAAAATTGCACACTGGTCAAAGGAATGGCTAATCAACCTAAATGAGGCAGAGTGTACCGTATTACATATAGGCGGTCGAAACCCCCGAAAGGCGTACACGCTGGGAAATACTCCGCTGACGGAGGTAAAGGTCCAGACAGACTTAGGAGTAAACATATCAGAAGACCTGAAATGGGAAACACACATAACTACGATCACTAAGAAAGCCAAAAGTCTTATCTACCTGACTAGAAAAGCCAAAAATTGGAGTTATAACTTCCGAAATGATGCTCAAAATACACAAAAGCATCATCAGACCAATACTAGAGTACGCTTTTCAAGTCTGGAACCCCTACTTTATCAAGGACATAGATCTTCTGGAGAAAGTACAACGTAGTTTCACCAAAATACCACCATTACTGAAACGGCGTTCATACGAGGAACGCAGAAAAATCCTGAAACTTACAACACTAAAAGATCGCAGGGAACGTGGGGATCTAATTGAGACATTCAAGATCTTAAATAGGCATTATGACATAGAAGGCTTCGATAAACAATTCCTACGCAGTGATAATTCCCATTTACGAGGACATCATCTTAAATTGTGTACCACTTTATCTCACAACAACCCTCCCAAACACTTTTTAAACAATAGAATAGTCAAAGCGTGGAATAAACTCCCAGAAAACGTAATCTCAGCCCAAAATGTGAATCAATTCAAAAATAGACTCGACAAATATCAAAGCTACAATAGAAACTAGTGGAGAAGAGCTGGATACAGGCACTTACCAGTTGAATCAACTGCTTGCCTGTTCACTAATAATAATAATAATTTCTTTATCCACACTAAATTTTGCTGATATCATTTTATACTCTATGATATTCTGAATAGAAATTAAAGTCGTAAGTACAGACGCCAGCACATCCAGGTACTCCAAACTGTCAAATTTCTTTTATAGATTTTCAACTTTATCACAAAAGCATAAGGTTCACTTTCAATTGGGGAAATTTGACAGATTGGAGTAGCTTGATGTTCTGGCGTCTGTACATTATGGATCACTACTAAATTGAGGTAAAACTCATTCTCTTTAACACTTAATTTTATTTTAAATGACCTTGCCTACCTTTAGGGAATAAATCCCCATATATTGGGTGCACTTTCCAAAATTCACCCAGATTTAGAACAACTATATATGGACCTCACAGTCAATAAGTTTACAGCACAACAGTATAAGCCAAACATGGGTCAGTAAATTTGTAATTTCAGGCGGCCTGATAAACCTAAACCATAATAAGAGAAACTATCATACCAAATATCATTGATCTGCTGTTTATTCTCATCAGGTATTTTGACCGGGTTATTGTCTTTGCAGTACGTCTTTTGCCTTTCAGTTAAGTTCTCTCGCAGTTTATTCTCCGATGATGCTGTCATATAAGATATACCTGAAGAACAGTATAGTAATTTATTAAAAGGTAGGACACACTATATTTCAAACAGACAGACAACAGCTCAGATAGTTAAGTTACATATAATGATAATAATAATAATGTCCTCCTAGCCGAATTTCGGCCACGGCGGCCAGTCTCAATAGAGATTAGCCATCTGCGCGGGACATATTATAGTGCTCAAGTGTGTGCGCAAACACAGGAACACTTTCTATTCCATCACTCTCATGATCCAATGGGATGACTAGCGACACGACCGGAAAGAGGTCAGGTACAGGACCGACGGCTTTACGTGCTCTCCGAGGCACGGGGGTATAATACCGCCAACTCCCAGACTTCGGGCTGATGCTGAGAAATTTTTCTTTTTACAGAAAAGTCTCAAAATCACTTTTGGCCCGACCCGGGATTTGAACCCAGGAGCTCGTTCTCTGCGGGTGAACACGCTACCGCTAGACCAACGAGGCAGTCAAGTAACACAAGGTGAAATGAAATATAAAACTGAAGAAAAACAGTTTGTTAAATATGAATAATATTTATTTGGGTCCAGATACAAATGAATTAGCTGATCTTTATTAATCTTTTGTAGCAAGAATAGAATAGGATACTCTTTATTGTACACACTCAAACAGGATAGTTACATAACAGACAAAATAATAACACAATAATGTACAATAGGCGGTCTTATAGCATTAAAGGATTTCTGCAGAGGTTATTCTTGTATATTTTGGAAGTTAATGTGCAAAACATTGTTTAGTTTTGCCTTCTGATTAGTGATGCTGACTGCTAAGCCCGAGGTTGTGGGTTTGATTCCCACCCAGACACTCTTTGTGTAATGAAAGCAAATTATTTGACCTATGTCTAGATATAATTTATCAATAATATGAATGCATTTAGAAATATACAAATATGTTTATCAGTTGTCTCATTGCCATAGTACAGGCTCTACATAGTTTGGAATCAGATAGCAGTTGTCCTGGACAACATTATTTATTGCTTAAATGTGTACTACAGCACACAAGCTTATCACTTTTCGCAAAGATCATCATTATGTCTTCCCTGTCCTTCAACTTGTCGGCCCTGCCTAGTTGGCCCAAAATATTCATAGTTTATTTATTATAGGCCTTTAAGTATAACATAAATACAAGATGTAACTTAAGGTTTATTTGTCAATGAAACTGAACAGAGATTTGCACATCAACAGGCAAAATATACAATTTTTTACTTAAGTTCTCAAATAAGAATAAACATCAGCTAATACATTTTGTATGGGGAGCAAAAAATGCTTAACTTTAACAAACTGCTTTTTTTAAATATATTCGCTTAAATGGGTAAGTAATTGTTCTTAAGTTTTCTTCATTATTTAAATCTAAGTAATGCTTCTGTTTGAATTACAACAAGTCATCCAATCTCAATGGAGATTAGCCAACAACCCAAAAGATATTATATATGTATATTATATAGTATGGTGGAGATAAGGTGTAGAATGCATTACAGCCATTTTCCAGAGTCTGGATGCTAATGATGTTTATCTAATGTTGAACAAGGTTTTCAACATAATTAGTATCAAATCAACAATTTATAAAGTCAGGGTGGATACACTGCTATGCCTTTGAGAACATTACATGTAAAGCCGCTAATCAGACACCTGGTCTTGTTCATCTCATGACAACTAGCTTGTCCCATCGTATCATATGAGTGGTTCGATGAGGGACCTGTCTTTGCACACACCCTTAAGCAGAATATGTCCAAATGACTATTATCGATACATATAATAAAATCATAGGAAATTCAAAACTGTACAATAAATATTTTTTTAAAAGGATTATTGGGGTGTGATATACAATCGATTTCGAAACCAAAAATACAGTTTTTAGATTTTTTGTCTGTTTATCTGTTTGTCTATATGTATGTCCGGGCTAATCTCAAAAAGTACTGCATGGATTTACTTCAAATTTAACATGAATATTACTAAAAGTTCGGGTCAACATATAGGGTGCATATTATCACGCTATTACCCATGGGGGATGAGCTGTGATAATTTATAAAATTCAACGCGGGTAAAACCGCGGGGCACAGCGAGTTATTAATATTGTTCAAAGCATGACTTCTTCCTTATATGCAGACTTATGATTTACCCACCTTCCTTGATTAATTTATTAAAGTCGAATCCATTTGCAGCTAAGAAATCTAAGCTAGAGCTTTGACACATAAATATTCTGTCGGGTCCGGGCCGCGTGCGCGGAAATAAATAGAAATTGTAGGCGTCATTCATGTACTGCTCTTTTTCTTCATCCCAGTGGAAAGCACACAACCCAAACTGAACCAGGAGGAATTCACTCGCTCCAAGTAATGTAGAGATGTAATAATCCTCCGGCAAATCAAATGCTGACACATCCCGGCCACGCATTAACCCTGTAAACTCCGTGTCTATCGACAAAAAGTCCGCTTTCTTAATAGACTCGGCTATCAGTGGTAATGCATCCTTAAAATCTGAAATGAAAACAAAGTCAATATATACTGGGCCTTGCCTTCCGAAAATTATGAGAATGAGATTTCCACTCACTTTTGCGTGTTACTTCCATTATGTCCGGACAGATATACAGAAAATCAAAACGATAATCATTTACTTAACTAAAAGGTTTGTCAATTAAAATAGAAATTCAAATTTTGATTCACCGCAAACATGTAATGAAAACATGCCATGCGGACAGCAACAGGGTTGCTTAAAATTATTATTAAATTCCCTGCCACGCTAGAGTACATCATATAATAATATATTGGTTAATCCCAACTTAATTAAAGTTTAAATTGTAGAAACAGATTTTTGAACTTTTCCCTCAATGTGAGAGGACAATGCAAAGAGTATACTAACCTACACGTTAACATTCAGTTTTTACTTAGTAACAGGGTAATTATTGGCTGACATCCTCTCATGAATTATTCATAATTTAACGAAATACGGCCCATTTGACATGTGATTTCTACTATTTAATATGCATTTTGAAACCTTGCCTAGTCATTTAATATCCATACCATTTTAGTAGGAGTCACCAATTTAGTGAGACTAATAAATTAGTACTTAGAAGGAGTAGAAAATCAGAAGAGAGTTAACATGTAAAATTATTTTATTTCTTGACTTAATATTGAAGTTATGTCTTTTTTAAACGTCACTCACTGTCATAGAGAATTTGTTGAAAGTAGGTTTTATACTGTAGTTGTTGCCACTACACACAGCTCAACACTCTACAGATGAATATCTAAAAAATTGTAGATATTCATCTGTAGAGTATCTACAATTTTTTATTTATCGATGTAATTATTAAATTGTTCAATGGTATTTTTATTTCACGTTATTAAAATAGTGTTTAACTATAAAATACTGAACTCTTGAAATTCTCTCTTAAAGGGGTCAAAAAGTAATAAATCTTAGTATATGCCCTTTCCGGCTATATCAACCCATTTTCTTATAAGAGATCGAATTGATCAATAATTAGTCAACGTTATTTCTCTTCAGTATAATAAAATTGACAGAAATTCTGCCAATTTTATTTGCGGAACTAAAATCTTCTGCTTTATAAATAGGTCTTAGTTTGTATTAGGGTTAAGTATTTTGCTACTTTACGCAATTGAGTAAAACAGATTTCATTTCAATAATTAAACCTAAAATAATCTCCTTGACAATAACTTAATACAAGCTAGCTAAATATCACTACCATTATAAAATAAATTGTATTAATGTTTTAACATTCCGTGTACATTTAGGTACAGAATGTCTAATACACACGGAATCTGTAATAAGTAACTATAAATAATAACTGTATTACTACAAACATGTTCTGACTATTAACAAGCGCTTTTTTAAAGTCTACGTGAATAAAAACCTTTTTGAAGTTATACTTCTTTTGGCGCGATGGAGAAAAATGATGAGAGTGAATTTTTACGATGCGCGCGCACACCGACACCAAAAAATTTAACAGCATGAAGTTAATTCTAGGTGGTATGAGAGTGAATTTTTACGATGCGCGCGCATCGTGCGCGCGCTTGTAAGAATAACAGCATGACGTTAGTTCTAGGTGGTATGAAAATTGATAACTATGTTCAAGTTGTATATTAAGAAGTATAACTTCTAACGCGTGTACATAAGTACACACAAGTTTTTTTTTTATTTATGTAGGTTAGTAGTCTCCTTGGGATTCGGGATAATTGATATAAGTTGGCAGCACTAAGTAGCACAAAAGTTGCCAAGCTTTGCAGTGTCGTTTGACGGACGAT
This sequence comes from Pseudoips prasinana, assembly GCA_951640165.1. Lineage (NCBI taxonomy): Eukaryota > Metazoa > Arthropoda > Insecta > Lepidoptera > Nolidae > Pseudoips > Pseudoips prasinana. The sequence goes on from OX621240.1 coordinate 7,682,680, forward strand.
TAACATACCTTATGGAAAAGCGCGGGAAACGTTGAACTGAATGGTCGATTTTTCTTTCCGATCATTATTTATATTCTATTTTGTATATTATAGGGATAAGTACTGTGTGTTAGTGTAAATATTATTAATATTTAGTTTACAATAATAGTTTTTGTGTATATATAGACTTCGATCTCGGTAAGTTTTTCATGTTTTACTGTATATGAACGAGCCGCCTGATTTACCGGCCCCGGGGGGCATAATGGTTCCCCCGGTGGCAAATTTTATTACTATATCAACTGTATCTAATGAGTCTGGAATGGACACGGGTTGTTCCGCATCTCAACATAAACGGAAAAAATCTAATTTTAATAAAATTTGCAAACATTGCAATAAAAAGAAAAGGAAGCACGCTCAAGCAGTAGATGGCAAAACGGGTTGTCGCTGTGGAGTAGGTAACTGAAAACAGTGACACAAACCCTACTAAAGAAATTGAAAATACTCTAGTACAAACACCAACTGTCATTCCTGCAATATCCTTTAACGATCCAGATTCCCAAAGATTTTCGTCTATAGGAATAAAACAATACGAAGCTCATGACAAGGCCCCATTTAATATTCATGTGCAAAGAGTAACCAAGTCACCTGACGATGGAACTACTCTCCACCCAGTCTCATTCGGGAAATTCCTTTTGAGAAATGGTATAAAGAATATTGTTAATGGTTCTGTTTCCTTAGCTTTCTCAAATTTTAGCGATGCTAATTCATTTATAACAAGTGACAGCATAGAAGTGAACAATTTAAAAGCCTTCATTCCATCATTTCAAATTACACGAATGGGCTTTGTTCGTGGGGTACCATCTGATTGGTCAATTGAGGAAGTAATGGACAATATCTCGGTGCCTAGTAGGTGTGGTAAGGTTTTAAAGGTAAGGAGAATAAATTATAAATGTACCGAAAACGGTTCAACAGCGTGGAAACCGACACAAAATGTTGTACTTACATTTGACGGGCAAGTCCTGCCTCAAAGAGTTTATATGTGCTACAATGCACTACCCGTTAATTTGTCCACTTACCCCACGATTCAATGTTTTAACTGCTGCCGCTTTGGGCATACTAAACTTCAATGTAGATCTTGATCAAAGTGTTATAAATGCGGACATGAACATACAGGTGATTCCTGTGACGTTGAGGAAGAGAATGTGACATGTTGTCATTGCTCAGGAAGCCATTTTGCGACTAATAAATTATGCCCCGAATTTAATCGTCAAAAGGAAATCAAGTTAGCTATGGCAGAAAAATCTATATCATATGGCGAAGCAGTCAAACTGTTTCCATCTGTATATAAATCGTCCGCCAATGTACTAAATTCAGTCCCAGTACCTCACATGAAACAAAACCATCCAGTGTCTCCCATATCACTTTCACAACGCTCATCAACCAATAGTTCATATAAAAAGACAGTTAACGTGAATAGACGTCCAGCTCCCAAATTAAATAAAGGTTATGATCGTGAATCAAATAATCAATGATTTTAACACCCCTTCACCCCAAAACGGTTGTGCTTTGAATTCAAGTCCTAACCCCTCCATGATGTCTTCATTGGATATCATTCAAGTACTTATTATGACATTGACACAGTCCAATATTAAGATACCGTCCAACGTTGCCCCTATAATTAATATGTTTAAATCACTAAAACCCGTCAATAATGGCACTTCAGAAGATACTGCAGTGGAATTGTAGAAGTGCAATTCCTAAAAAATCTGAAATTGTTCATTTGATAAACAAGTTTAACACTTGTTTATTTGCACTTTCAGAGACTTGGTTAAAACCAGGCTCTACTTTTAAAATTCCAGGATTTTCTTGCTTAAGGGATGATAGATCGGATGGGTATGGCGGTGCCGCTTTACTGGTCAGAAATACCATCCCTTTTTGCCCTCTAGTACTTCCTGCATTTAAAGATTTTTCCGTCGTAGCTGCACGGATAAATAATATATGTATTGTTTCTATCTACATTCCTCACTTCTTCTACAGCTCTACATCATCTTAATAACCTTATTACTCTTCTCCATTGTCCATTCTTAATTTTAGGAGATTTTATCTCCCATCACGTCTCTTGGGGTAGTTTTATATCAACTTATTGCGGTGAACTGCTGTTAGAAATTCTAGACGCACATAATATTTGTATACTCAATTCTGGCTCTCCTACAAGACGTACAGGTCCAAACGAGAACATAAGTGCAATAGACCTTTCAATTTGTTCCCCTTCCTTAGCTTCAGCCTTAACATGGCATACTTTATCACATACGTATGGCACTGATCACTTCCCAATTGTTTTAAGTTTTCCCTCAAATGGTTCACGAGATACAAGAAGTTTTCACAGAATGCCACGATTAAAATACAAACTTAATAATGAAAACTTATGGGAGAAATTCAAAACTGTCCTAGAGCTTAAAGTTTCCAACTTACCTAGCTTATCGCAGGTTGTAACTGAGTGAAGTAATGCATTTACAAATGCTCTCTTGCAAGCTGCAGACGAAACATTCCCTCTAAAAAATTTTGCTAATGGTAATATCCCTTCTCCTCCTTGGTGGGACAAGGAATGCACACAAATAGTTAAAGATAGGAAAAAAGCTGAAGAATTATACAAAAATGATATGTCGGATGAAAATTTTAAAACTCTATCTGGTGCTATAGCAAATGCTCGTAAATTACTCAAAGACAAAAAAATTAAAGGATGGAAAAATTTCTGTCTTTCCATTTCTCCTCGTGTTCATCCCTCGATAGTCTGGCAGAATATACGACGATTTCGTAATGGTGTTAGTGATTGTCGGATTTTAATTCCCCGTAGTCAATTTTCCCTGGATTCCAAATTTACTATGGAGGAACTAGAATCTAATCTATTTTTATCTAAAATTAAAAATTCCGCTCCAGGTGAAGACGGTATTCCATATTCATTCTTAGCCAACCTTAATCAATCTTCAATCCAGTATTACTTAGATTTAATTAATAAAGTAATGTTATCCGGAAATGTTCCATCTTCTTGGAAATCACAAATAATTATCCCTATTCTTAAACCAGATAAATCACCGGCTGACACCTCCTCATATCGCCCTATAGCTTTATCCCCTGTAATTTCTAAAGTTGCTGAGAATTTAGTTAAAAATCGCCTTGAATGGATTATTGAAAATCGTGGAATATTATCCGAATCACAATTTGGGTTCAGAAAAGGCAGGAGCACCTTGGATAGTGTGGGCAGTTTTGTGACTGATGTCCGAGTAGCATTTACAAAAAATGATTCTGTTCTTGCGGTGTTTTTAGATTTAAAATCAGCCTATGACAGAGTAAATCTTAATATTCTGCAATATAAGCTACACAAGCTTGCTATTCCACCAATTATTTCATGTTTTATCATAAACCTCTTGTCAGGTAGAATAATAAGGCTGGACCAAGCTCAAGAACAGAGTAGACTGGTGTGGAATGGACTTCCACAAGGATCTGTACTCAGTCCTATATTATTTAATTTATATACTTATGATTTGGCGTCTTCACTTTATAATTCTATTAACATCCTTCAATATGCCGATGACTTATTGTTGTACTCTATTGGTAACACATTTAATTCAATATGTAGCCAAATATCAAATTCGTTAAATAATTTAAAAGTTTGGATGCACAAAAATGGTCTAAGCATTTCATCGCATAAAAGTTCCGTAGTTCTCTTCACGCGTCAGCGATTGCATCCCCCCATTCTTATATATTTCGATAATTGCCGAATACCAGTTAAAAATCAAGTCAAGTTTCTGGGTGTTGTCTTAGATTCAAAGCTAACAGGAATGCCTCACATCTAATATGTTGTAACTAAATGTGAAAAGCTTCTCAATTTGATGAGATGCCTCTCGGTTGTTTGGTGGGGTGGGCATCCGGTTTCTTTGAAGCTGCTTTACAATGCTTTGGTACGAAGCGTTCTCGATTACGGGACCTTCATACTGGAGCCTTGTAATATAGCGGGTTTGAAGAGGCTGGATTCCATTCAATCAAAAGCTATGAGAATAATTACCGGAGCTATGAAATTTAGCCCTCTGAATGCATTGCAAGTTGAATGTAGCGAGCCACCGCTTAACCTGCGAAAGCAGTTCTTAGCAGATCGTCTGCTTTATCGTGTTTTACAATTCTCAAATAGCCCTTTAATCTTAAAACTTCATATTCTTGCAGATCTCATTCAGTCATCAAACTATTGGAAGTACAAAACACTTCCTTGCTTAGTAATAAGTTACTTGAGCTATAAATCAATTCAGGCCCCGACACAGATATCGTACTCTTGACTTTTTTAACTGTAAATATGAAGCCTTAATTTACAATCCGTTTGTATATTATCTTTCTAATATTGATAAATACAATGCTAATATTTCCTTTAATTCTATTGTGCAAGATAATTGGCCAGGGTGGAATCACATTTATACAGATGCGTCCAAGCACCAATTAGATGATTTTGTAGGAGTAGGAGTTTATCATGCTCAATATAACAATGTCCAGAAAGTAAAATGCCCATCTCAAACGCCAGTTTTTACCGCTGAATGTCTTGGCATCGCTAAGGCTTTAGAATACATTCTTATTTTCAAACTTGGAAAAACTATCATTTTTAGCGACTCTATGAGCGCATTACAGTCAGTAACTCGATTTCCTTTCAACTCCAAACCTATTTTCCCTCTCTTAGCAGACATTACAAGTAAGCTTTATGACTGTTTTATGAAAAGATTTTATGTTCCTTTTGTATGGATACCTAGCCATTATGGCATTGTAGGTAACGAAAGGGCCCATAAACTTGCGAATGAGGGTGTGGTGTGTGGAGATAAATTCTCTTCCTAGAGTATATCTCCGGAATTCCTGGGATTCAGTCTGGAAAAAGAGTAGCCAATTAAAAGGGAAGAATTATTTAAATATTCAACAAGAAATACCATCTAAACCATGGTTCGCTGGTATAAAACTTGACAAAATTCCTACAACCATTTTAATAAGAATGCGTCTTGGTCATACATCTTGGCCGGCCCATCTTTCTAGGTTGCGTATTGTAAAAAGTCCGCAGTGTGAATGTGGTGATGACTTTGCGGATCTGGATCACATATTCTTCTCCTGTCCTAACCATGACCGTTCTTCCATTTTAGAAAATTTGATTTCCCGACATCCATAAATACCCTTCTTTATTCTGTGAATGCATCTATGTATAATATATTTTCAAATTTTATTTGTTGTAATAATATTAGAGTTTAAATATATATATATATTTACTTTCTTGATATTATAATAAAATGTCTATTTGATATTTATTTATTTGATTACATACCTATAAAATATTATTATAAAGTGCATACTTTCCCTATTCTTATCCAAAATAAAAATCCTAGTCTGATATTTAATTTTAAAACTATCCGTTTCCCTACCTTTTCAAAGTTGCAACCGTCGCTAAATAATGAATATTACAACATAAACCTAAAAGCTACCTACCAGAAAGTTTGAGAATCTCAATACTCGAAACTGGCGGATGCACTGAACGTGCGAGCCATTGCTCCATATAGGAGGCAAAAAAAAAAAAACAATCTACACTTTGCTAATAACATACCGTATATATTAATCTACTCTTTGTAACATACTATTAATAAAAATCGACGAGCCTTAACAGTAACTGTAGTCGCATATAATTGAGATGAAATGTATGAAACAACACAACGGCAATTTATTCATAATGTGATTGGTCAAATATATCATCGCTAACACTATATGAGCCTACCAGTACCTACGTTGTGGTACAACCCTGCGCATAGTAATGTACTCTGTGGCAGAAAGGGTTTGCAGCGTAGACAGAGAAACCAACCAATTAGAAACCAGTTTCTCTGTCTACGGTTTGCAGTGTTCGCACCATCTCACCAAAGAGTATTTAAACCTACAGTATCTCACAGCCATCTCTCCGCTACCGTGCGCGCTCATTGGTCAAATAAAAAAGCACACGCATTTCCCCGGTTTCCTGTAATACATGTTCGTCCGTTTTCCAAAATCACTCCCACAAAAAATATCCAGCAACCGAGAGGAAAGATGTTACTTAGGTACTTAACAAAAAAAAAGAAAAAAGCCAAGCCGCTTAAGTTCGAGTTTTCCTCGTGGTTTCTGTATAAAATGTGACATCGTAACCACGAAGGAGAAAATTATTAATTTTGGCCATTACCTACTTACAAATAAAGATTTTAGCCAGAGACTGTCATGTTAAAACTGTTATACTTCGAGTATTAAATGCTCGAAGCTGTTATAAGTATTGGGGAACCAGATTTTGATAAGAGATATCTGCTACGAAGGGAACATTCTGAATTCTAAATTGTGTATATTAATATTATTATAAAAATATGTTATAATACTAATTAATAAAAAAAAATATTATCGTACTTTTAAAAAACTGTTCTTTGATAAATATGAGACATATAAAGGCGAAAGTTTGTGGGTTCGTGAGTATGCATGTTTGTAACTACTTCACGTCTAAACGGCTGCTGGAGTGATTTTAATAAAATTTGGTATGGATTAGCTGACACCCTTGATTAACACATTAATAATAATAATATAATAATAAAATCCGTTTTTCTCTTCACAAAATAGGGTTTTTAGCTTATGATTAAAATTAACAATTTAGTAACAAGTTGAGACCCAACATTGTGAGAGACTGGTGCCTGATGTAGGTTCTAAAAAGAACCTGTATTACAGGTCACCAGGGCCTCCCACGCGGTTTAGTTGCTCGCAAGGCTACTTAAGCTAGCTTATAGATTAAAACAATAACTTACGTACGAATACATGTAAAGTAGTAAAAATAACTACAATTACTTAATTACAAGGTAGATAGGAGTGAGTGTGTGGATGTATGTATGTAAGAGTGAGAGTTGATGTATACATATGATAGATGAATGTGTGGAAATGTAGTGTGTGAAGCGCGACTTATCTATGGGAGGAGGAAGGACTATGGTTATTGTATGGGGGTTAACAAGTCTTCGGTTTGTTGGTAGTCCAGAGTTTTTAGATATGATGCAACTGTGTATTTAAATCGAGATTTAGTTAGTGGATAGATGTTTTGTGTTTTGTTAATCGTGTTATAAAGAAAATTACCAAGGAAGCAGAAGAACTTATGGGACAGTGCTGAGCGGAAAGATTCAGTAGGACACACTATGCCTTTTCGTCTCTTGTCCTTGAGGAGATTAGGATCATAAGGAAGCTGGGAGTTTGGCATATTATTATAGATTTTAATAAATCCATTATTAGAGGAACGTCTTATATTATGATAAAATATATTATTACGTATTTATATCTAACTATGCGATAATGTGACATTTTTTATAATATCTGAATAAATTAAAGAAAAGAAATAAATAAGAAGCCCCGTTTTGAGCTTGGTGTATGTGGCGCTAAATATCATAATATACAGAACTTCCTGGAACAGTAGCAATCGGTAGTCCGCCCTGCCAAACCATTCAAACTATTGTCATTATATTATCTTTGCGATTTCCGATTAGACTATTTTGATCTGACATCCGGCTCTTCGGCTGAACTCAGGTAGCACTCGTATCCTCCATAATCTGTACACTTCATAAATATATTAATTGTGATATTATAAAAACGATGTCCTATTGCTAAAATCTTTTTTACAGATTATATATCGTTATCGAAACTATCTATAAATGAAGGCTTGTAGGTTATTGGCATTTCTATAATTTTTTTTATTTCTTTTTATATAATAGGTTGGCAAACGAGCAAGTGGGTCACCTGATGGTAAGTGATCACTCGCAACACCTGAGGAGCTGCAAGTGCGTTGCCGGCCTTCTTATTAAAATATGCGCAGATTAATAACAGCTTTTGTTTTAAATATTACATTTAATGATTAAACCAAAATTTGCAGGGTAGCTAAGTATTTATAAAATAGATTTAATTTTACAAAACATTTCGGAAGAAAAAATATTGATATATATAAGGTTATGTGCGAATAAGTAATTTCCGTAACTAATTTGATGTTAGTATTTTAAAATAAAACAGTTACTGTATTTTTACTGTGTTTAATTCATAATAGACTGGCATTCAAATCCATGCTTGAATAAAGACACATCGTATCTAATAACATTTATGTAAAACTACGCTTTCTATGACTAATCCTAAATGAAGTTTATTTTAATATTTTCTCAACATGACTAGATAGGCGCTCGTAGGCAGCCTTATTCCTGTAGAGGTGAATGTTCGCCTTCACTTTCTTCATAAGAAGACACGGGTCTATATCGCTAAGTTTGATCAGTGCATCTGAAAAAAAATCTGTTTAAAGCATTTGATCATGTAGAGCATAGCATACCTACGGTACAAGGTGGTATATCACGATATGCAAATTTATACTGTACTGTAAATCGACAAAATAAAATGTTTATTATCATTATTAATACCGATAAAAATTCAATATGTAGATAGGTAGAATAAACGTCGACGGCTAGATCGTATAAAAAGCTACAATGAATCTAGTCGGCTAGAGGCTGTCGATAAATTCACGTTACTTGGTTTAATAATAGACAAACACATTACTTGGAAACAACACATACAAAAAATTACGGCAAAACTCTCTAAATTCACGTATGCCCTCCGAGAGATAAAGAAAACAACGGACTTTAAAACTGCGCTCACAACCTATTACGCATATGCTTTTGCATGGCTTAGCTATGGCATAATCATGTGGGGAAATAGTACTGACGCAGCAAATCTTTTTACACAGCAAAAAAAACTTATTAGAATTTTAACAAATATAGATCAGACCGATAGCTGCAAGCCTCACTTCCAAAACCTCAAAATTCTTACTCTACCTAGTATATACATCCTCGAAATATGTAAATTCGTCCGTAAACACTCAGAATTATCTAATAAACGTGAAGATCTACCAATAAAATACTCACTTCGACATAAGAATAGACTAAACCTGCCGGTGTCACGAATAAAAATGCACTCTTGCAGCCCCCTAGCTATGTCCGTAAAGCTATATAATAAACTACCGGACTGTATAAAAAATGAACAAAAACATTTCAAATTTATAAAAAAGTTAAAATTGCTCCTCATAAATAAAAGTTTTTATTCAATAAATGAGTATTTAAATGATAAAACCATGTAATAAATATTTATTAAATTTATTAACTATTTATAAAATCTATCTAGTTAAAACTCACAAAAAAATTGACATAAATAATATAAACACTAATTTATAATTCCCTTCATAATAATATATATATTTTTTAATAACATTATTACATCGCTGCCTATTCAATAAAGAAAAATCATATAAAACACACTTTACAGATATTCACAGTGCTATTTTATTGTATTCATTTTAATTTAAGTTTAACATGTAAAGTTATGACAAAAAAAATATTTGTTTGTATATTGTATTGTTGCAGTGCCCTTACAGGGTTCATGTTTGGTACTGTATTATTATCTAAAATACCTTTGTAAAACCCATGAAAGCAATAAATAAATTGAAATTGAAATTGAAATAGTGTTGTTACGGTACCGTAATAAATAAGAGAGGTACATAAAATCCACAATTAAGTTTTTGTTAAATCAAGAAATAATAGACTTATCAACTCCAAAATACTGACCCAACATAACCTTCCTGAATCCCTCATCAGTATCATCGAGATGTATGAGCATGGCGCTATACAAGGCGTCGACATGGGCTCCATACAGCTGGATGTCGTAAGGATCGGGACGGTTGCTGAACAGAATGCACAACGTCTGTACCGCGCTGTCGCGGACTTTGTCACTGCTGTCGTCCAGGCGTTTGAGCACCACTAGAAAACCAAATCTAATTAGCAAAAAGTACAAATAAATTGAATTAGATATAAAAAATAATACAAAATTATATCGTTCATTGAAATCCGCAGGCTAATCAAAGTCACTTAGCGCGAAGAACTGCAAAGCTAAAGTGGCAGTGGGCGGGGTACATTGCTCGTAGAATCGACAGAAAGTCTCCCGAGTAAAGTTTCTCGAGTGTCAATCACGAAACGGAAGACGCAGCGTGGGCAGGCCCCCTACAAGGTGGACCGATGACCTTGTGAAGGACCTGGAAACCGCTGGATGCGGATAGGGCGAGACCGGTAATGATGTATGATAATGATGATCGTCGTTTAATTACGCCCACTACTTGCAAAATACCTCTACGACAAAATTGTGTCCATCGTTTGGACGGATATGCCATAATGGCCACGCTTGGCAGACAGGTTGGCGATCACAGTATGGTACTCATAGTACTCAGTAAGACGCTGCTGCCCGTTCTCTGATAGTTATTACCTCGGGATGACTTCTAAGCCTCCTCCATGAGCTGATATTAGTAGCCCTCAGCCACACTGACCGAAGTGTTAATATGTGTAATATAGTTAGATAAATGACGTAGTTTGAATTTCATCATGTCAGCCAAAGTAGATCCACTGCTGGACAAAAGCCTCCCCAAAGAATGGTGGGATGTGCCATAATCGCCACGCTTGGCAGACGGGTTGGCGATCGCAGTTTGATGGTCAGTTCACAGAAAAACGCAGCTACCCGTTCTCTGGTAGGTATTACCCCGGATTTCTACGCCCCCCACGGGATGACATAGGGTGACGATATTCTATGCCGTCACCACACAGCAGCTACTATATCACTAAATTAGGGCTATTTTAATAGATCACATTTGACACTTTATCAAAATTCAACAACGTAACTTTAACCGGCGGGCATAGAATATTATTTAGTTTTTCGTAGTTAGAAGTACACAATTGCTTCTTTTTTTTTAATTACGATTTATCTTTATTGTAATAATTACCAACCAAATAAGGCTATTTTACAATTCGCTTTACTAGTAGGTAACTGTCAAATGGCAAATGTGATCTATTAAATTAGCCCTACTATCGCACTAGTATTATAAAGGCGAAAGTTTGTGAGCGTGTGACTGTGTGAGTGTGTATGTTTGTTACTTCTTCATGTCTAAGCGGCTGGAGCGATTACAATAAAATTTGGTATGGAGTTAGCTGATTCCCTGTATTAACATATAGGCTATAATTTATAAAGATTAATGGGGGTAAAACCGCGGGGCACAGCTAGTAAGTTATGAAACCCTTACCGAAGTACAGCTTGTGTAGTAAGTCAGCAGTAAAACACTGTCGGTGTCGGCCCAGTACAGCGAGAGAGCAGATAGCTCGCAGCGTGTGTTGTCGCGTTAGCGTAGAGTTGTCGTCTGCTAGCCCGACTAATAGAGGCACCATTTGGTCCAAGAACGGCTCCAAAGACTCATTCGTTGGGAAAAGGTTCACTTTCTACAAAATAAATAATAGTATAATTAAAAACTAAACTAAGAACACGCACATGAGAATGCCAATACTTTGCGATAATCCATTACAATCAAAGTACAAAATTAATATGTAGTGTTAATTCCGCTAATTGTTAGTTTAATCAAGTCGGGGTGCAATTTCCACCGTCGAGTTAACGTCCCTTGAGAATGGTTCGTGGAGAACTGAAACACGTGTTGGGTATCTTACTGATGTATGTATTTTGCTTGTTTGTATTGTCTCTCTGGCATGTGCATAATTTTTGCTTGATTAAACTGGCAATTAGCGGAATTAACACAACATTTTAATTTTAATAACGCCTTGTTATCCCAGAGGCCTCGCTGTGCGATAAAATTAAATATATCGTTAGTGAGTTCAGTAGAGTAGAGAGAGCAACATGCAGTTTCTGACTTTGACTTTGGTTTGATAAGTTACTTAATTATATAAAATTAATTCTTTGATGCAAGAAAAAAATCAATAACTGGCCTAAGCTAGCAACTGGAGCCTCGCAAAACTCATCACAACCCAGAATGGTCCTACACCGCCACTAGAATTCTTTTTTTTTTTACTTGTCTAGAACATGACATTATCAATATTTTTTTAGGGCTTAAGAGTGTACGTCGAACTATTGTAAAATTCCTTGGTGAAGACTAAGATCTGAGCAGTAACACTCACAGAGAAGTCTCTTAAACGATTTCTTTTTTTTTAATAATGATTCGACAATAACTTTTTGCGTCTGCCTTTTTTGATTTAATCAAATAGTCGCCAGATAACATCACCAGACATTTATTATCGGCAGTTTTATTTAGGCTTTTTTGATGATTTTGGAAGGTTATTACTTTACAAAAACTGGTCTATGCATAAAAACGTAACGGCCGAGCATAATAGGTAAGTAAAATGTAGTCGTAAAATCTGGACGATAACCCACCCCATAGGATCTAAACCCTCTGTTGCGTAATCTGGTATATAAACCTTACCTTGTATAACAAAATACCCTCAGAAATAAAAAATGCTATCTCAATTAACGTTTTTAAGAAAAGGCTAGCAAATTACATAAATTCAAAAATACCTCTCTGATTATAATGATAAATGAACTTTATACAGCATTTATATATACACTCATTCTCCTCAAATTTCTGTCTTATTTTAACTTGCTAAATATTACCTGTTATTTAATTTTAACTTATAGCTTTACACCTAGAAAAGTAGGTATAACATTGTTTAATTTTGTTATGATTAGATCCACGGAGCATAAATTGTCATATTGTTTTTACTTTTCGTTTTATGTTCATTTTAATTTTATTTTTTTACTATGTATGTACCTATGTCAACGAACATATATTATTATAATTTTGTTTATGTATAAGTTCTCATGTAAGTGACGTATGTCTTAATGAGAATAATGTCTTTAAACTTTACCTTCTCCCCTGTATCTCCGGTAGCACCCAGTTCCGTGACGTCACGTTGCGGGTCCTCCTGCAGCGCGGAGCACAGGCAAGCCACTGCGGCCGTGCGGATAGCTTCCGCCGTACGCCCCGGGGACCAGACAAGGTTCGGCATTATTACTTCTAAAGTTCCAAATTACCAACAATTCTAATTAATTAATTTAATTATTTAGAGGTATTTTTGACAACATATCAGTAATAGAAATACATAGGGACCATAGGAACACATTAACCGTTAACCAGGGGCTCTACCGGCTAAGTCGCCGAGCATCGATTTCTTAAATGGCGTTCAAATAAGTAAGGTTAAAAATGACTTAATCAATTGTTAAATCGGCTTCCATGAGCACATGTGACGTTATAAATGGCCCGGAATCGATTGTCAACGTCGAAGCCGATTTAACGATTGATTAAGTCATTTTAACATTTATTTATTTTAACACCATTTAAGAAATCGATGTTCGGCGACTTAGCCGGCTTTGCTATATTCCTTTTCATTATTTTTGGACCTTATTCCAAAGTGATAAGGTTGAAATTAATGGGGTCTCGTATAGTCCACCGCCTGTTTAAGGTTTAAAGGAACAATAGTTAGCCTAAATATTAATTCACATAGACTTATGGCGTATATAATTCAAGCATGTTTATAGTATTCAGAGTTCACTATACATAATTTATTCGGATGCCCATCTAGTGGACACCTACACCAGAAGAACCAGCGAAACAAACTCATAAATTTCAAAACGGCCCAGTTGACATGTTTCGGTGAAACATTCTTAAGTGGGAATTTATATGTTCACAAAACGATGGTGTTATACTTATGATCTAAGAAGGCAATACGCTATTTTGTTTAATGATCTCGTACAGGGTTTTAAAAATAGTCATTTAGACAACCAATTTAGACTCTACTTTTAAATAATTACTCCAGCGGTCAAATAGTTGAAATCAATCAAAAGTAAAAATTAATCTCGATGTTTTAACGAAACCCCAATAAAATGATGTTAGCTACGCCGATGCCAATTATGCTTACCTTCAATAACAATCTTCAAGAAAGCTTCGAGCTTATCATTCTCGCATTTGCTGAAGTTTGTGTCCCTTCTTAACAGCACGGTAGACAAGGTGGTAAAAATCTTCAGCTTCACCTCCGGGTCTACTTTAGGTGTTGCCAGGCACTCCTTTAGGAGCGGTGCTATTAGATGCAATTGCGCCCCTATAGCTGATCCTATAATATTATCAAATAATTGGTAACCAAATTTTTCAGTGATCTATCTATACATATAATAAATCTGTAGAAAAATAATTTTTGTACATCGAAAGAAAATCCAAAAAGAATAGCCAGGGTATTAAAGAACAACCAGTAGAACCCATTTCCAGCATTTTTAGAATTTTTGTCTGTTTGTCTGTGTGTCTGTTTGTCTGTTTATATGTTCGGGTATCACGTAAAATATACGAAAGCAATGTAGATAACTTTTATACACAACGATTGAGCGTAACTTGAGGTAACATTTAGTTTTTGTTTTATTGCAATCGGTTCAGTCTATCGAAAGATATTAGATTTTAAAGTAATCATGAAAAAATAACACACATTTCGTTACTTCAAGATGAACTAATGTTTATAGTTGAATTACCTAACTGTCCGATAGATGTCATTGTGCATATTAGGACATCTCTTTTCTGAATGAACTAGGTTGATAGTTGATTTTTATTTCGATAGATGTCGTTGTGCATTTCTTTTGACTCGCGGTGTTAAGATTTGCCCGTGTTTGCTGATTGCATGAGTTACATAGGGTTTTGAATGTTCTGAATTGTTTCGAAATAAGGTCTTAGTTGCCTAGAAGTATGTCGTTGTCAAAAATTGGTTATTAAAATATTCTGTTTTCTTTGGGCAAATTGAATTTTGTACCTATAAGGTTGGATTTGTTATAATTTAATTTTAAATTATAATGTCATTCGATCGAAAGTTTGTGCTGTCGATTCGTTTGTAACGGGAATGTACAGACGATTCGAATTTTATTGAGCCTGTCCGAATGAATGTATTTGAATGTAGTAAATAAACCCTGTCTGTCATAATTTTCTCAGCACAAATCTATATACCTACCTACATAAGTAAAAGAGGAAACTGACTGACTGACATATCAACGCACAGCCTGGACGGCTGGGGTTAGAGACTTGAAATTTTACCGATAGATACATTTAATGACGTATACATTCACTAAGGAAGGGTTTTTGGAAATACTAACCCTAAGGGGGTAAATAAAATAGAGAATGAAAGATTGTATGAAAATCCGTCATTTTTGAAGTTAAAGGCATTGAAACTTATATTTAGTAGTTCAGCTAAAAATAAAAATAAATATTTTAGAATTTTTGGCAATTCCACCCCCAGGGCGTAAAATAGGGGATGTAAGTTTGTATGAAAAGTGTGTAATTTTTTAAGTGAAAAGCATGAAAATTGGTACTTGGCCTTTCCGTTAAAAATAAAAATATGTATTTCAGGATTTTAGGAATTTCCACCCCTAAGGGCGTATAATAGGGGATGTATGTTGCGTGTGGGTATACCTATAATGGTTCTGAGGAATTGGAAGCCACCTAAGCTTTGCAACGGTACTAGGCTTCAAGTCAAAACTTTGCATCGTGTTATAGAGGCTACTATTATGCCTGGATCCGCCCAGGGAGAAACAGTGTTCGTGTCACGTATTCCGTTAGTGCCAAATGATCTCCCTTTTCAGTTTAAAATACTGTATTTCCCTATAAAAGTGTGTGTTGCGATAACCATCAACAAATCGCAAAGTCCAACTCTCAAGTTAGCTGGAATTGACTTAAGGAAGGCGGGCAGGTTCACGTGGCGTGCTCACGTGTGAGTTCATCCCACAGTATGGTCCATGTAGTGCGAGGACCTACGTCTTTTGCTGAGCTCCGTAAAGTTGATGATATTGAACATCCCACATACCAGGCCGCTTGCCGAGCACGCCATTTATTAGATGGAGGTCAGCATTGGGATGACGCTCTAGCGGAAAGCATGGGTGAGCGATAGTCCACATCGCTTGCGACATTTGTTTGCCATCTTATTGACCTTTTGTGCGTTATCGGGTGCTAACCAGTTATGGCAAAAGTACCATGACAAGTTTGCTGAAGATTTACGAGACATGTACAACTAAATACTGATGGAGAAATTCCTGACATGGTACGTGAAATTAGTCACAACAGGTCCTTATTGGCTATTTAAGAGATAGTTATAAGTATAGGAGGGAACCCGATCAGTCAGAGGCTGCGAAAATGCACAGGAGTTTGCCAATTTATTGTAAAAAATAGGCGATGGCACATACCCCGTACAAGAAGATGGAAGTTATTTTGATTGGTAATCTCTGCTCTTACGTTATATCACAGCAGGAGCTAATTTCTTCTGTGTACGGAGATAGCACAAACATGGGAAATCAAGCTGGTTCTTGGCTACGTCAGCGAGCTATTTTGACTCCCCGCAATGACCAAGCTGCGGCAATTAATTTTAAAATATTGACTCATGCGTCCGGGAATAGTAAAGAATATAGCTCAATAAATACAGTTATGGAAGAAGATGACGCCACGCACTACCAGGGTAGAATTTTTGGATTCCCTCAGCACACCCGGACTGCCAGCCCACAAAATAGTTTTAAAAATCGGTGTACCAATAATTCTCCTCAGAAATGTATGTCCTCCCAAACTTTGTAACGGCACTCGGCTCAAAGTCACAAATCTGCAGCAAAACATTATCGAAGCTGAAATATTAACAGGTTGCGGCGCCGGTGATATTGTTTTTATTCCAAGGATACCTATAATTCCTAAAAACTTTCCTTTCGCTTTCTAACGAGTACAATTCCCAGTCAGTCTCTGTTATGCTATGACGATTAATAAAGCTCAGGGCCAGACATTATCCGTTGCGGGGGTGGACCTAAGTATTGGATGCTTTTCCCATGGTCAACTATACGCGTAAACAACCCCAATAACGTTTTTGTGTACGCTCCAGATGTTCCACAGGTAAAATAAAAAAAAATTGTATCAGTATCCTCCCACAGCGCTATACACAAAAAAGACATTTTTAAGTTCCGACATCCACGCGAACGAAGTCGCGGGCACAGCTAGTTTAGGTAAATAAGTCCCTGTACACGGGGACTTTACAAACATGCAATTAACAGATACATAGCACACCCAGACTGAAATCAACCATAACAATTTATGGTTCGCTCAAATAGTTGTTGTGTACGGGGATCGAACCCAAAACATTAGAGCGGCGAGTACCTTGACCACTGAGCCGCAAGTACCCGCGAACTTCCTGAGGATGTTCCTAAAACAGGCGAAATATATGTCGGGATTTGATCTTCTAAATATATTTTTCAAATTAATTATTACCCTTCCTATTCTTATTTCTACAGCTCAGATAATGGCGATTTGTTCAACTAATATGACATAATGTTAACATTAGGTTTTGATATTTTAATTGCAATTCTAATCAACTTTACTTTTACTTACCACAATTCAATAGAGTACACTCAAGCAGACACATGTCGGGGGTCAGCAGAGTCCAGGTAAGAGCATCACTTGTGATGTCCGCTAACACTTTGCCGATGTGCTTCTGGTAAAGAGAGTATAAAGTCGTTCCCACTTTCTCCACATAGCGCAATTTGTCCAAGTTAGCTAGAAATATACAAAAGAAATTACGATCCTATGCAAAAAAAATAATTTTGATGCCACATAACTTAAAATAATGGTAGTAACTTAAGGGAGCGTCCAAATCTGGCGAATGCGCCGCAAATGCGCAGCTCCAGCTCGCGTGCTTACATTTTCGTTTGCCTAGCCTCACTAGTAAATTTGCTTTCGAAGATGAATAACACGACGGCTCTCGACAACAGCTCCATGACAACACGTGTTTAGCCTCCGGTAACTAGAAAACAATTGAGCGGGTGTGCGCGACGCTTGCGCCGCTCGCGCACGGCGCGTAAACGGCGCAAGAGCGGCGCGAACATAAAATGCACGCGCAGCTCGCAAACGGCTCGCAAGCTGCGCATTTGCAGCGCATTCGCCAAATGTGAACGCACCCTTAGAAGCTTAATTTGTAACAGAAATAGAACAACGTGCCATCATAATGTCAGCCAAACGACGTCCACAGCTGGAAAAAGGCCTCCCAAAAATTCCCTTACTGGAGCTGTACCCATCATTTGGGGGATATGCCATGATCGCCACGCTTAATAGACGGGTTGGCGATGCTGTATAATGGTCATAGTAGACAGACGCTGCTACCCGTTTTATGTAAGTAGACTGCTATACCTACTCAATATTAAGAAACTAACGGTAGATCTTAAACACGGTACATACATAAGGCCATAAACTGTATAGTGCTGTCCACTGGCATCGCATAAACAGTGAAGTTGATCGTGAACAACTCGTCGGCTACTTCGACGCACACTTCGCCGCAGAGGTTGAGCAACGCCTCACAACATTGCAGGAGATTCGTTTGGTATTTCGACTGCAACATATAAAAACTTGACGTTCAATCGTTCGTACTTATTTGTAAAATGTTAAGCAGATATTTTGTAACAATGTGCAAATAACCATGAATCTGTTACGATTATTTGTATACAAGACTAGCTGTGCCCCGCGGTGTTACCCGCGTTAAATTTTATAAATTTTCTTTGCTGTAAACCTCACGGAGCCCGAGACCTTTCCAACGAATGCAAAACCGTGGAAATCGGTTCGTGCGTTCTGGAGTTATAGCGTCAGGAAGGAAAACCCGACTTATTTTTATATAGTAGATATTTCAAGCAAGATTCGCCAACATTTTGTTGAAACTTTCAATGAATCGGCAAGAAATATTCGTTAAAATCAAATCCCGGGTCGGGCCAAACAGTGGTTTTGGGAATTTTTGGTAAAGAGATTTCTCAGTATCAGCCCGAAGTCTGGGAGTACGCGGTATTATAATTCCGTGCCCTGGAGAGCACGTAAAGCCGTCGGTTCAGTACCTGACCACATTCCGATCATATCGAATGTCGCCCCATAGGATCATGAGTGTGATGGAATAGAAAGTGCCCATGTATTTGTACACACTTTTATGTACATATGTCCCCCACAGATGGCTAGTCTCCATTGCGACTGGCCGCTGTGGATAGGGTTACCATATGTAAATAGAGGGATGCCTGTCTATGGTACCTAAAATGCCTGAAATTTCAGAAAAATACCTGTCTGTAATACTTACTTACTTACTTATCGTATGGGCAGTGGTTACCCTGGTGTCAGAGTTGTTCAAGCCGCCTAGTAGGCCTCTGACATGGCTTAACGACTGTTGCCTAATGGCTACAACCGGGACCGACAACTTAACGTGCCCTCCGAAGCACGGAGACGCTCAGAAATTAAACCACTTTGGCGGTCACCCATCTATGGACTGACCGCGAGCCTAGTTGCTTAACCTCGCCAATCACTTACGGACCGGTGAGAGCATCTGGCTATGAGCGCCTCATATAATGTCTGTAATAAGTTACTGATATTTGTCAAGAACATTATTTTTTTTAATAGTTCTTTTTTTTCTTATATATAAACGTAAAAATCTTCACAAGATACAGTTTTGTAATTTTCCTGTGTAATCAATATTGCTTTTACTGATTCAATTGACAGCCGATTTCTGTCTTTACTCCACTGGGCGTTGACGAGAGCCTGCGAAAATGCCTGTTTCAGACCAATGCCAGCCGCACGCCTGTCTAAACCTTAAAATGCAGCTAACGCCTGTCCAATGGTAACCCTAGCTGTGGTCGAAATTCGACCAGGAGATCATTATCATCTTGACTTAACACATATGTACATGATTTAAAGTACGTAATTAAAGTGTGTCTGCACTGAGCGAAGTGGTTGTTATCGCGATAAACTCCAAAAAAAACAATTCACCAAAAATTACAATTTTTTCTCTAAACGCGTCAATGGTATGACAATTTTACTTTACAAATTAATATTCTTGGAACACAATTACACTAATGAGTCTTTTCTTTTTCATGTCTTCGTTCTTCTTTAACGTAGTTGCCCTGGTGTCAAAGATGGTGGTGTCGACAGGCCTTAACAGCCCTTGTCTAATATTAACAACCATGGTTAACAGCTCAAGCTTCAGGGGCTCTACCGGCTAGTTCGCCGAACATCGATTTCTTAAATGGCGTTCAAATAAATAAAGATTAAAAATTACTTAATCAATCGTTAAATCGGCTTCCATCAGCACATGTGACGTCATAAATGGTCCGGAATCGATTGACAACGTTGGAGCCGATTTAACCATTGATTAAGTCATTTTTAGCCTTTATTTATTTGAACGCCATTTAAGAAATCGATGTTCGGCGACTTAGCCGGTAGAGCCCCAGTGCACGGAGACGTTTAAAATTAAACCCCTTTGGCGGTCACCCATCCATAGACCACCGCGTGCCAAGATGATAAAAATTGCTGATCACTTAGGGACCGATAACTTCACTCTCTATTAACACCTCTAACTCAAGTGTGTTGTTTTTAAAATAACTGAAATATTTAGGAAAAATAATATTGATTTCGGTGCCTCTAGCACGAGTTCCTGCAGTTTACTTACTCGATCACACATACAGTTTCCTCCCATACATTGAGCACCAGCGCCTCTCGCGGAAACTATTAAGAACTAAAACTCTGGTGCTCAATGTATGGGACGAAACTGTACGTGTGATCGAGTAAGTAAACTGCAGGAACTCGTGCTAGAGGCACAGAATGAAGTACCTACTACAGTAGACCGGACGTTCGAGGGGCGCTGGGCGACCCAAACTGCTCATTGTCTCTTAAGATTAGAAAGAAACTATGAACATTAACTAAAGAAATCGTTTTACCTTCCTAACCCTGCATCTATCAGGATCAGCAGCCTCCCTACACAACTCATACATAACTTTCTGGGACACAAGTTCGGCTTGAGAGCCTTTGATGATGTTCGTGAGGATCAGTAAAGCCGCCCAGGAGTCCACCTCCGACTCTAGGAGCGGCCACCACGTGTCTGGAGTTATGAAGTAGCCGAAGAGTTCAGAGGCACGTTTAATCTGGAAAGAATAAAATGAGAGTTACATCTTTACTATAATTAATAATTATATCCTGGGACATTATTCACACACGGCCATATGATGCCAAACTAAGCAGAGCTTGTACCTACTATGGAAACCAGATATCTGATATACTACTTTTATTTTATAAAAACATACTTATATAGATAATTATACCCAGACTCAGGACAAACAAACATGTTCATGCACACAAATATCTGTCCTGGGGCTCTACCGACTAAGTCGCCGAACATCGTTTTCGTGAATGGCGTTCAAATAAATAAAGGTTAAAAATGACTTAATCAATCGTTAAATCGGCTTCCATGACCACATGTGACTTGATAAATAAATCCGGAATCGATTGTCAACGTTGAAGCCGATTTAACGATTCACAAAAACGATGTTCGGCGACTTAGCCGGTAGAGCCCCTGGCAGGGAATCGAACCCACGACTTGCGGCGTGAAAGGCTAGTATCTACCAACCACGCCAACCGGCCCGTCAATTTGGCATGGATTTACGACCAGACATGACGGATTTCTACTATTTTTAATCCGCGTAATAAAAAAGGGATTAGAAATGTAACGTCTCCATTAAGTGGTGAACAAAAGAGCATCGAAAGACATGTATAAATTGGAGTCTAAACACGGTGTGGGAGTGGACCAGTTAAGACCATAAAGTTAGTATACCTACGGAATAGAGGAACAAAGGGCTGAGGGAGCGAAATGTCACTAGCTGCAACACTGTATGATAAAAAGAGATGCGCGATCCGACGCAACAGAACTGTTTTTGGCATCAGTTTGACAGTACTTCAACACTTTTCGACACGCTGCGAATTTGACTCTTGATGTTTTTTCTGATATTATGTGAAATCGTGGATATTTTTGAAAAATATTTCTTCAGAAACATGGTGACTTGTTCAGTGATTGATTGTGGTACAACACAGAGGAATAACCCTGAAAAATGTTCATTTCACAGGTAAATTATTCCAAATCGACACCTACTAACTTAGGCTTTATTTTTGCTAATGCGTTTCGAATTTTAGGCACTAAATGTGTTCATTATCGTCTATAAACATTTATTAATGTAAGAAGCAAAGATCTAACACACATAATGCAGAATTTACGAATATTTTGTGTAAAGAAATAATTTTCTGTTTACACTAGGGCTGAATCAAGTTATCGATATTTCTTGTCCACTGTCTATCACGCGGTAAACTAATATGCATTATTAATATTAAAGTACGTATGTGATGTTTAGATGTGAATCACCTGGAAATGGAAGTAATTCCAAATTCCCATGTAAGACGCTAAGCCGATTCATAGGTAGGTATTAGTTTCAGACTGTTAGAATAGAAACTATTAGTAATTAAAGTAACTTTCAGATTTCCATCTTACTTGGATTCAAGAAATGCATGGCTTAAATTAATTGGTCGTCCAAACTGGATTCCCACGAAAAATTCATGTATATGCAGTAAGCATTTTGAGGAAAAATATTTCCAAATGCGAGGAGCGAAACGATTTTTGATGAAATGTGCAATTCCGACTAATTTTATTCCGGTAATCATAAATAAAATAATACTATTATACTACTGATGATTAATTGGAGAGTATCTACTTAAAATTATGTAGGTACCTACATCCTACATGGTATGTATAAACTTACATGCCTTGGTTTTGATATTTTACTTATGTTGTGTCAAAATCAATGAAGTATATGTACCTATATGTTAATAACTTATCTAATACGAGTATGTCGGCGATTCGCCAGGGTTTTCACGTTTGGACTCCATCATAATAAAAACACAGGCATGAACTAAAATCACTTTAATTCCACACAACTGTTCGCACCTAACTCACAGAACTAACCCACTTAACAAAAACCCACCGCTTTATATAGGTAATTCTTACAACACATCACATAGCTATAATGACTACAAATAATTTTGTAAAAAAGATATGAAATTCCTTCAACATGAGTAAGTATTGAAACAGAGTCTTATATTCAAAACAAATATTTTAAGGAATTTAATACAACTTTAAATTGTTTATTTTACTAAAATTACGTTTATTTAATATGAGGAAATGTTATCTTAAATAGTTTGCCAACAGATGGCGCTACAAGAGGATGCCAAATGAATTAAAGTTTAATTAATGGATTAAATATTCAAATAATAGCATTAATTATAAAAGATTTTACCGTAATCATTTACCCAGTGTATCAGATATTAAATATATAAATTATATGCCACGTGTTATCAAAATATTGAGGTAGTCAATACAGAGTTTATTTATATTTAGAGATCTTTATATTTACAAATAAATATTTGGATGTTAATTTTAATGTGTTTCAGACATTATTATTATAATATAATAATAGAATACGATGTAAGATAATTATTGACGCCACATAAGTACTTACCCTACCCATATTACACATTTCCCTTATTTTGGTATTAGATCGTACTGTAATGTATGATTTCAATAGCCAGTAATTTATTTCTATTTCACAGGTCAAGATAAAGCCTAGACGCACAGTGTCCTCCTACGTTTACAGAGATACAGAGGTATCCATATGTGTACCATCGTCATCGCATTCTAGATCTACACCACCGCTATTGGAACAGTCCACATCATCGACCTCTTTCCAACTAGAATTGACGCCAAGGGAAAAGAAGCTCATGTCTAAATGCACTAAGTTGCATGGAAAAATTAAAAAGAAACAGCAACTTATTCGAAACCTGAGAGCACAAAATAAACGTACCAAAAACAAAGTACTAACCTTAGCATCTTTACTTGACGTAATTCAAAAACGTCCTGGCCTGAAAGATCATTTAAATGATATTGCCGCAACATGCTCTAACAAAACCATACAGGCTTTAAGCGACCGAGCAAATGCTTTAGTTCGAGGGGATTTATCTCAATCAGCTACATATTGTCAGGAATTGAAAACATTTGCTTTAACGGTTCATTTCTATAGCCCGAGATCATACAATTACATTCGCGAAAAATTTTCTTCTTGTTTGCCACATGTAAATACACTAAGAAACTGGTATAAACGCGTAGATTGTGCCCCAGGATTTACAGAAGAATCGTTTAATACAATTAAAGAAGTAGCCAAAAAAAAACATCTCCTTGTAAGTTTAACTTTCGATGAAATGAGCATCAAAGAGTGTATTGAGTTTGTAGGAAAGAACCACTATGGTCATGTCAATTTCGGGAACGATTTACATGGGGATGAAGTTCCAGTGGCAAATCAAGTTCTAGTTTTCATGGTGGTAGCAATCAACGACTTTTGGAAACTACCTGTAGGTTTCTTTCCAGGGCGGGCTTTTACAGCTTCTCAAAAGGAAAATTTACTGAAGATCTGTCTTACTTTTTTAATGAAAACTGGTTGTACCGTTACTTCAATTACTTTTGACGGCATATCCTCTAATTTAAACATGTGCAAATTATTAGGATGTAAATTTACACCTGAATCCATAATTCCTTATTTTTATTTTAAAAACAGAAAATATTACGTTTTATTTGATCCATGTCACCTTATAAAACTTATAAGAGGGATATTTAATGATAAGACGACATTTATAGATAATAGTGGGAGAAAAATAGAATTTAGATACGTTACAGAACTGTACAACCTTCAAGTAAAAGAAGGTTTGAGACTTGCTAATAAGTTAACTTTCAGACATATAAATTTTATTAAACAGAAAATGAAAGTGAAATTAGCCGTACAATTGCTATCGGAATCTGTTGCTACGTCCATAGAATATTGTCAAAACTTTCTAAATTTACTCCTTTTTCAGAATTCAGAAGCCACTGTTACATTCATACGCATGGTTAATGAAATATTTGATATTTTAAATTCACGGAACTTCCTTTCATACGGTTTTAAAAAACCGTTATTTGAAAAAAACAAGGAATTAATATTTCAAAAAATTGATCAAGTTTACGACTATTTCTGTAATTTAAAATACGAAGATGGTACTTTAATAATAAATTCAGGAAGACATCTCGGTTTTACTGGATTCTTAATTAATATTAAAACTTTGAAATTTCTGTATGTAGACTACATCGAGAAAGGTCCTTTGAAATTCTTGCCTTTATACAAACTTTCACAGGACCACGTAGAAACTTTTTTTAGCGCGATCAGATCTAAGGGTGGTTTTAATAATAATCCTACAATAAGAAACTTTATATCAGCTTATAAAAGATTGCTTTGTCACACTGAGGTCAAGCTCAGTGAATGTGGGAATTGTTTAGAGCTAGAAAAAGTTACTCTTCTTAATGGTGTGACTTCTACGACGGACAGAATCAATTGCTCTATAATATTCAACAAAATGAAACAAGAATTTCAAATACAAGATGTTTATTTAGAAAAAGAGCAAGAAAATATTTCAGAAATATCAGAATTAGGTAGATTACCAGATTCCTCTCAAGATTGCACACAATTTGTTAAATCAGTCGTACAATACATTGCAGGATTTGTCATCAAAAAAATTCGAAGGCAAATACATTGTGAGGTTTGTTTGGAATCTCTTATACAGGCTCGGGCTGACTCTTTAATAAGTCGTAAAGACTTTGATAAAGACGGTATTGGTTTTTTAATTTATCCTTCTGAAGACGTAATAAATGTTTGTTTAAAGTGTGAAAAATATTTTAGAGAAAAGTTAAAAACAAATTTTGATTTTGATAAAAAGAAATTTGATAGAACAGTTGTAGATATCATTCGTTATATTGATATAGGGAATTATTTCAAATCTTTGGCTGTCCATTCATTCGATCAAGATCCCCTTGATGGTCACAGATACCTTATTATGAAACTTGTCATTGAAACATATTTGTCAGTACGATTGAGATACGAAACTAAATTAAAAAATGTATCAAAGCTAACTTTGAGAAATTATTTAAACAAAATAATACTTTTACGAGGACAATGATAAATGTTAACTATGTCTCAATCGAGTCCTCCTCGCGAACCTAGCGCTTGCGTTAAAATTGCACTAGAATAGTTTATTTCAGTTATTTTCATAGTATATAGTCCTATGGAATTCTCTGGGGTAGCTCTGCTGACATTAACACCATATTTATATTGCAATAAAGAGCTGTTAGAGCCATTTATAATCTTGACCCGAGAGTGTCTAAGAGAAAAGTTCAAAGAGGTTAACATCCTAACTGTAATATAATTATAGATATAATAATAATCTTATGTTGCATACGTACATACAGCATTGCAACATAATCCGAACCCATCTCCACAAAATAAGTAACTCTTTCATTGGGAAACAATGTATAAGATTCTATAACAAAGTTAATAGAATTATTAAAGCCAAATTGTATACCAGGGCATATTACAACATTTCTGATTATTTAAGTGATAAAATGCTTGGGATCGAGTTGGTTTAAGACAACAAACACAAACACACAAAACATACGTAATTAAACTTCAGTAAATTTTATTTCAAAATAGGTTTCCTACGGAGTTTTCTGGGAGTGTTTTCAGTAGTTGCCGCGTCCTGTACTGCACAGTAGGGTAAAAAATGACGATTCCACATAAATGTATTTTTTTATAAATTCATTCAGAATTTGAATTTATTGAGACGGACGCGCGTTTCTAATTATAATTGTGTATATCTGTACCTATCTAGTGATTGAAAATTATAAACGACCTTCATTTTAATCGTTCAAAGTATATAGGCTCACTAAATTGTCAAACGACGTAGAGTTAAGCGACAACTGACCACTCTATTGCGAAAAATAAATGATTTAAAATGTCTTAGGAGTTTTTCTTAAATATTCGTACTTCACTTCACGAATCGTTGTTTCAGCCATGCAAAATCCCATCCCATCCTATTTTAATACTATCACTGAGACTGATTCATCATCATCATGTCAGCCAAATTTCATCCACTGCTGGACCAAAGCCTTCCCAAAGAATGGGATGGTCACAGTTTACGGGATGAGATGGAATGATGATATTCTATGCCGTCACCACACATTACTAATTAATAATATCGATATCGATATTAATGCAAAAATCGACATGAGATACATCATTGATAGGCATACATAAACATTTGTACACACACAAATGTCATCCTATTTCGGTTTCGTTTGACAGCTCTTGTTTGTTGCTCTATTCCGTAGGTATACTAACTTTATGGTTAAGACACGTAATTTATATTATAAGCATTAATTGTTATTTATATTTTTTGTTATTAATATTTTTTCTCTCTGTTCTGTTCTACATTTCATCTTAAATGTTATATCAATCCAGGATTTTTTCTTAGCTTGTAAGTATTATAACGTAAATTCGTCTGGTATCACGCTTCCAGTACCTACTGGCCCTATCGGAAGATCAGCACTGCAGAAATGCAGTACTAGCTGAGATAGGGACATTTTTCATACCAGTACGGATAAAATTAATAATGTTTAAAATGTATAGGTACCACAATTGAATGTATTCTCCGTATTTGTTATGAAAATTAAATTATTTCTTTCTTTTGTGGGTTCGATTTCAACGCGCACTTAAATATAACAGTTAATTTAAAAAAAATTGCTGATATATTATAATAACCTCACCTTATCGTACGAAAACCCCGACTCCAACTATAATTACATCATTTTGGAAAAGAGCTGATACTCTTAGACTGCTGGACCGATAACCAAACAGTTAAAAAACACCGCAAGGAAACTGGCTTTCAAATGAAAAAACCGTATCGAATTCGATACATCCGTTTGAGAGCTACGTTGCCACAGACAGACACACACACAGAGACAATCATCAACGTCAAACTTATAAAACCCCTCTTTTTGCGATAGGGTTAAAAAGGGATACCATATAAGTTAAATCTAATCATGTTTGTATGACGTAAGAGACCGACTTCATTTACGTTTTTTTTTTGGGGACTTTGGCAGCTGGCGTGTTAGTATATTGAATGGCGCGTTTATTACAAAGTATCAATCCGAATAATAATCAAGAGCCAAACCTACAACTTGCACCACCATATATAGGTAATATACTAGCGGCCCGGTACGTGCTTCGCTACGTATAAGGCATAGTAATAAAAAAAATGATTATTAAGTTCATTTATTCAAACAAAAAAATATTTTGAATTGCTAAAAGATGTTGATTTTATTCTTTTTCAAGACATTTTTTAAATTTTTCCTGGACTTCGACGAAATTCAAGACCAAAATTAGCCAAATCGGTAATGGCGTTGTTGAGTTATAACATTACAACGAAAAGTGGCATTGATTTTTATATATATAGATTACGCAGCACTCATTCCAGACACAATGGTAGATAAGTAAAACAATAGCAAGGTACCACATATTGGCACTTACCCAGTATAAGGGATATTTCGAAACTGTGTGCCGATGACATTATATTGACCTGACATCTTTCTGATCGTGTCGCTAGTCGTCCCATCGGATCATGAGAGTGATGGAATAGAAGGTGCTCCTATGTTTGCGCACACACTCGTGCACTATAATGTGTCCCGCGCAGATGGCTACTCTCTATTGAGACTGGCCGCCGTGGCCGAAATTCGGCTAGGAGGACATTATTATCATTATTATTTACCTCCAGTATAACTCGTGCGTCTTCATCAGCGGCACCTCTGAGTAAAGCTCTAACGATGGTGTTGGCGTGCTGAGTGGCGCCCTCTTCGGCACAGAGGATCAGCCAGCACAACAGTTGGGAGACACGTAGTCGAGCGTCTTCTTGCCAGCCGTCTAATTCTGAGGAGAATGTTGAAGTCAAGTATTACATAATGGCGTATAAAAGAACCATTTTATACTGATATGGGTATATTTACAGTGCTGGTAAGGTCACAGGTGCCTTGTTGGTTGGTAGCGTGTTCAACCATAGATAATGAGGTCCTGGGGTCCAATCCCGGGTCGGGCCAATAAGTGATTTTGGTTTTTTCTGTTAAGAAAATTTCTCAATATCAGCCCGAAGTCTGGGAGACGGCGGTATTACACCGCCATGCCTCGGAAAGCATGTAAAGCCGTTGGTCCTGTACCTGACCTCTTTCCGGTCGTGTCGCTAGTCATCCTATCGGATCATGAGAGTGATGGAATAGAAAGTACCCCTATGTTTACGCAGACACTTGTGCACTATAATATGTCCCGCGCAGATGGCTAATCTCCATTGAAACTGGCCGCCGCGCGCCGTGGCCGAAATCAGCTAGGAGGGCATGATTATTATTTTAACAGTATTTCTCATTTGATTTCTGCGACTCAAATGTCGGTAACCGACAATGCCTAGCGCTGGTCAGCGGAAATCCATAGTAATTTTAGAGGCCATCGCAAATAAGTTTTAATGCACTCTCGATATATTAAATTAAGCGTGGTTGATCCACATGCCTCTTGCTCTCGTGTCTTTAAATACAATTCAAACAAGCTTTGAGATGGCCAGACTGGCCATGACATGGCTAAAGCCGGTGGAGAGTACGGGTGTCAGTAATATACAAATAGTTAC
Source organism: Pseudoips prasinana (assembly GCA_951640165.1). Taxonomy (NCBI): domain Eukaryota; kingdom Metazoa; phylum Arthropoda; class Insecta; order Lepidoptera; family Nolidae; genus Pseudoips; species Pseudoips prasinana. The sequence goes on from OX621240.1 coordinate 7,711,997, forward strand.
GATTTTTTTTTATTAACCTAAAAATGTCTAGTTCCAAAACGCATGAAGCCTCCCAAGGAGTAAAGTGAAGGAATTCCATAAACGTAGACTTTCAAAATATTGGCTTTGGTTACTAAGGCTTTTTGTTAGGAGCCATTCCTAAGTGCCTTTTCCCCGTTCAAACGTATTCCTTATTTTCTTCCTTGAATCTAAGAGTCAGACGACTATGCCCACCCTTACAAAATCTGAAGAAAGCTTATTTATAACCGCCGAAATTAAATGACTGGAAAGCAAATCTAGCGCGTTAGAAAATAAAAGTCATTCAGGTACATCCCATATTTAGGTTCTTGCATTAAAAAAGGAGGAAATATAGGAAGATAAAATTTTAATTGTGTCAATTTTAATATTGTTTTCTTCTACAATGTTTGTGTGGAGAGCCAGATGTCGTCTTAGCAGTATTATTTTAATTTCAACATTGAAACTTACCGCGGCTCACAGCAGGCACAATCTTGCCAATATTACTCTGGACCAAAGTTCTGCAGCCCAAGTTAGGTCGCTTCACGTCAGCAGGATAGTGAGAGGGCACGTCCTTTAAGAAATCCGTCTTTTTCTTCAGATCCTCCTCATTTTCTTCCATGTATTTCAAACCAACGTCCGCCCAGAAAGTCGCTGCAGTATCTCGTATTTCGACCATTACGTCGCTAAGGCTGGAAGTAGAATAATATTTATTTAAATTCATATCTGTAAGTACAGGATTTTGTATACACTCATAGTGGAAGATATGAAAATGAAAGGAGAGAGTGAACATAATAGACATTTCACGAGAGGTGGAACGTAGTACACCTAGAAGCATACTTAGAGCATAAGTCATAAATCATTTATTTCTTAACAATTTACATTGTGTTGAAAAATTTGTTATAATAAATATCTAAAATACAAAAGCAGAGTGCAGAGTAGCCCTGGAATATTTCTGATGGGTTATATGGTTTTGATGGTCTGGTTGGCGTGTGTTAAATGCTTGCTATTCACAGTTAGTTTAGTTTATTATAACAGATATTCAAAGCAAGAGTGAGTTCAGTTAATCTCACGCTGCCGCGTGTCTAGATTAGCTGTTTTGTTCTAATTATGTTTTCTCTTTGTTGTGTTTATGTTTTAACATAGATTTAAGATTTTAAAATATTTAAGTAAGTATATAGTATAATTGTGATATATACCGTTAATATTATATAAACGAGCGCGTCTCGCCAACAAGCTTTGTCGCTTGGCGAGGAACAATAAAAAAGTTATTTTACAGAGAATTACATCTACCCTTTTAAATACGCCCATGGATCTAATATTTTATTAATTTTTCATTAGTAGACCTGAGTGGGAATCGAAACCCTACATGCGCGTGAAAGGCAAGAATGACACAAACAAAAACTTATAACAGATTGAAAGTTAGTAGGTATGAGTAGTTACCTTGTCAGAAGTAGGGGTAGCATGCGATGCCAGTAAGAATATCTGTCCTTATAATTGAGCATCCAGTTCCCCACTTCCAAAGTCACCTGGAGTCTAACCTGTGTATTCTCATCAAACAATTTCTCTGCCATTGGAGTGATGGACTGTTCGAAACATTTGTAATTTCCAGCTAGGACTATGGCTCCTACATAGAAAAATTAATACTTAGATCAGATTTAGTGAGGTGATATATTCAAATACTTAGCTGTATGAATTATACATATTATTTCTTTAAATAGAACCCTAATATGTATAAAAGATGACCACTGCTGGACATAGGCCCTCCCCTGCAGATCACCACAATTGCCAGTCTTACATTACCTGCATCCAGTAGCTTCCAGTGACCCTCACAACATGATCGGTACATCCTGTAGAGGGCAATGCTGTGTCTTCTGGTTCATGGTCACCACTCAAGAACCTTTATGCCCCAGCCGTCACCAGTTCTGAAAGCTATGTGCACCAACACCACCACCAATTATATCCAATTTTCATAAAGCAAAGTGTCCTGATTACATTAAATTATTTGTATAATATTGTAACTCTTACTTCAAATGAGGGACAAACATAGCAGTGTTACATTATAAATATAAATTTTGTAATTTCAACTAATTGTATGTGGGTTTTATATATACAGTAGAATAATAGTGCCAATTCAAAGTATAGTTTAATCAAATATTTACCAATAGCCTTCACAGCAGCCACTCTTACTCTAAAGTGTTGATGAGAAAAATTGGACAGCACTGGCTTCACATAACTCTCTGATTGGAAATGGAAATCTCGCGCCAATACCTTCGTTATTTCCAAGATACATTCACAAGCTTCCAATTTCACCTTAGGAAATGGATCCGTTACTGTTTTAGTCAAAATGTTGGTAAAATCATTAATAAAGGGACTCAAGAGGTGAGTTACTTTGTACTTATCAATTATTTTATGTACGAGGTTTATCAAAAGGAGGCGAACTTCTTCAGATTCCTCTATTATTTCGGGGCAACCTATACGACGCACTATAACTGGTAAAATATAAGTCAGATAGTAGTCGTTTAATGGCAGTTTTTCAATGAAGTTAAATATTATGTTTGCAGCAGTTTCCCTACAACCTTCAGAAACATCTGAAAAACTTTTTAATACATAAGCGTACACTTCAGGGAAGACAATAGTAAGGTCACAGCCACTGTTCTCTGGATTTTCAAATATTTCTTCATTTATTTTCATTAGTGCTTGTCTTCTAGTCATTTTTGACTCGCTTTGTAATGTAGTTATGTATTGCTCTAAAGCAGCACGAGGATTATTCTGCAAACTTGGCTTTACTTCAGCCATTTTCACAATTTTTTGAGCAAAAGCACGATTATTGACGAAACAAAATTTTCGTTTTTAGTTATTGATAAACAAAATCAGTTTCCATGACGACTCAGGTTTTTCACTGATCTAATAAGCTCTGTGTGTGACTGACACGTACTGACATTGACCTCTGTGCTGCCAACAATTATCTTACAATTTTAACTGTGTGGTTTCGTTCACAATTGGAAGTGACTATACCCCATTTTATGTGTTCAATAGACCAGCTTCAGATCAATATACAGATTGTGTTTTATTATTATTACCGTCTTGTATATACACCCCCGGCGAAGCTCGGTCGTTAACATTGGTCCTAATCGAGCCCGATAAGACCTTTTATTTTTGAGATCAAGTGGTGCTATCATCGCCCACTACACGTGACTCGCAGTGGATCGCTGCACAAAGAGTTCACGACATCAGCTACGTAAGCTGATATCACTGGAGGAGCCAGAGCAGCCTGCAGTTTAGTTCAAGAAGTCACCGCCAGGGGGAGCCACTCAGTTGCATCACCTAGCAGTCCTGCGATTTCGTCCGTCACGGTGGGCGGAGCGATCTACATTCACATTGGTGTCTACAGAGGGCGCCACGGCATCGATTGACTCGTGTGTGAGTTGTGAAGTGCAATCGTGAGTACATTATAGTGTTTTTATAATAATCAATAAAAGTAATTAAGACTAATTAAATTAATCAAAGTCAATATACTTTTATTGATCATCTAATAAGTGAAATTAATCACAACTTGTAGTGAAATCAGTTAATTGGACAATATTGAACCTTATTTCTATGAAGATTGTAACTTAACTAAATTTTAAGATATTTTAACTTAGTAAATTTTATATGTGCATGTTTAGGACTTAGAATAATTTATAAAAAAACGAGGGAACGGGGAATCCATGCCCGATTTTCTATAGACAATAAACATTTTAAAAACACTTGTAAATTTTTTGCGATTTTCTTTTGGACTTAGAAAAATCCTAATAAGTTTTAAACTATACTTTTTGTTTATATTTTGGGTTTTGTTTTTATTATTTTCATATTTCATTGTTTGTACTTTGTTATTTAGAAGTATTGTAGTGTTAGTTACATCTGTGTTTGTAATTACTAGATTTGTTCAATAATGGAAGGAACAATCAATGTATTGAAAAATCTACAAAAGATAATAAATAATAGTTATGTCAACTTTAAAAAGAGTCCAAAAGATAGAATTACTATTGAATACTTAGAGAATCGTTTAGAACTGTTAGAAAATAATTGGAGTGCATTTCAATTGTCAAATACGAAATTGTATGAACTATTCGATTTTGAAGATATTGAAAAATCTTTAGGTAATACATATGAAATTATAGAAGATATTTATATTTCTTATAAAAGTCAACTTAAGATCAAATTACGGGAACTTAAACCCGAGGAAAGCTCCAAACCTACAAATAACTCAAAAAATAGTCAAACAGTATGTCCGGGATTGACAGTTAAATTACCACGAATTTCTATACCCACTTTCTCGGGAAAATATTCGGAATGGACAACGTTTTATGATTTATTTGTATCCTTAGTCCATAATAACGGGGCTCTAGATGAGGTTCAAAAATTACACTATCTTAAAACCCATCTAGCTGGTGAGGCGGAGCAGTTAATTAGACACACCCCCATAACAGCAGCTAACTATGAAGAGTGTTGGGCACAGTTAAAAAGTAGGTATAGCAATAAAAAATATTTAAGTAATTGCATTTTGCAAAGGTTGTTTGGCCAAAAAAGGGTCCACGTAGAATCCGCTACAGCCTTGAAAGAATTAATTGATACGACATGTGAGTGTTTGAACGCTTTAAAAAATTTATCCATAGATGTGTCTACTTGGGATGTCTTAATAATACACATTGTAACTTTTAAGTTAGATAACGAAACACGCAAGCAGTGGGAGTTGAGTAACAACAATCAATCAAGTACCGACTTACCTACTTTTATACAATTTAAGACTTTTATGGAAAATCGTTTTCGTGCTCTTGAACGGGTGGAATCCAAAAAGGTTCTGGGGTCAGGTCACCAAGTTAGTTCACATGTTTACAAACCTAGAGCAATGGTAGCTACAGGCTCATCAATGCATTGCGAGTATTGCTCGGAGTCTCACAAACTTTGCTTTTGCAAAAAATTCGCTAAGCAAAGTGTTGAAACGCGACGCGAGTTTGTTGCAAAAAACAAGATTTGTTTCAATTGCTTAGGCAGTAATCACTCAGTTTATGAGTGCAAAAAAGTTACTGCTTGTAGAGTTTGTCAAAAACGACATCATTCGTTGTTGCACCAAACCTTCGACTCTGGACATAAGGGGTTAGTCACAAATAAAAGGTTAGACACGTCATCAAAACCTTCTGATGAAGATACTGGTGTTCTAGCTAGTGCTAACCATATCACTTCGTGTGCATCAGTGGGAATGAGTTCCAATCCCAGACAAGTTTTATTAGCCACAGCTCTAATAAAAGCCGAGTCGAAAACAGGTGCATGCCAAACAGTCCGAGCCTTGTTGGATCAAGGCTCGCAGGCTTGTTTCATTACTGAAGCAATCGTGCAGTACCTCAGACTTAAAAAGATTCCTGTACAAGGTCGCATCTCAGGATTAGGAAATAATAATTCAACCATAGCAAAGTATATGGTACATTTTAGTATCCGATCTCGCGTAAATCCTGAATTTACTTTAGAAATAAATGCGTACGTTTTAAAGAAGATTACAAGTTACTTACCTGAGCGTACCACAAATCCAGTTTTAAATTGGTTGAATGTAAATGTTCTGCATTTAGCCGATCCGCAGTTCAACACGCCCAATAAGATCAACGTATTGTTGGGCGCTGATGTATATAGTCTTATAATCAAAGAAGGTATTCATAAAAGTCCCTCTGGAACCCTGATAGCCCAAGATACTACTTTAGGATGGGTACTTTCAGGAGTGGTCAATACTGATACTAACAAAAGGTCAAGCAATGTTACTGTAATGCATGCTACAATTAATGATGATGACTTATTAAAAAGGTTTTGGGAGATAGAGGAACATACAACAAACAAAAAAATACTTAGTCCGGAAGAAAAGAGATGCGAAGAGTTGTATAATGATACTACAATTAGAGACAGTAGTGGTAGATATATAGTACAACTGCCGTTTCGAGACATTGAACCTCCTTGTTTAGCTGGAAACTCACGAGCTATAGCTGAGAGAAGATTCAAGTCTTTAGAAAAACGGTTAGGACAAAACCCAACTCTAAAAAATGAGTACACCAAGGTCATACAAGAATATTTACAACTAGGGCACATGAAAATGGTAAACAAGGATGACAACTGCAAAGGAATTGCTGTTTACTTACCTCATCACGCGGTCATACGAGACGATAAAACTACCACGAAGGTTCGTGTTGTTTTTAACGCATCCGAAAAGAACAGCAACGGCGTATCTTTGAATGACACGTTGATGGTGGGACCGACATTGCAGTCGGATTTGAGACACATTGTTTTGAAATGGAGAGTTCACACCATAGCACTAGTTGCCGACATAATAAAAATGTATCGGCAGATCAGAATTTCGGAAAAGCATACCATATTTCAACGCATACTCTGGCGAGACAGTCCTGAAAAGGAATTGCAGGATTATGAGCTAGTAACTGTAACATTTGGTACCGCTTCAGCACCTTACCAAGCTGTAAGAACTTTGCATCAGGTAGCGTATGATGAAGGAAAGAATTTTCCGCTCGCAGCAGATAAAGTTCTTAATTGCTATTATATGGATGACTTGATGACGAGTTGCAGTAGTGTAGAAGAAGGAATAGAAATCTACAAACAGATGAATGCATTACTAACAAAAGGTGGATTTAAACTTCAAAAATGGAATAGCAATAATCAAGAAATACTAGAAAAAATAAGGACAATTCAACTTAACGAAAATAAAGAACAAATAGATAAATATAGGATAACAGAACAAATAGATAAATATAGGACAACAGAACATATAAATAAGAACAATACATACAAGGACAAATACAATAGATCAAATACGATCGATAACTATAACAAATCAACGGAAACAGAGTACAAGGGAGAAAAAGAAATAAAATTAGATAATACTATTAAAATATTAGGACTTACCTGGAACCGCAGCGAAGACACCTTCCAGTACGCAGTGACACTCCCAACGATTGCATCTGCAACTAAAAGATCTATCACTTCAGATATAGCAAGACTGTTCGATCCATTAGGATGGTTAGCTCCAAGTGTAGTCTTGGCGAAGGTCTTCATTCAAAAGCTATGGCTTGCTGGTGTTAGTTGGGATGAGCCACTAGCAACCGATTTAGTACATGAATGGAATACTTACCGTGAAGAACTGTCTTTACTTACCCAGGTTCGGATACCTCGTTGGCTTGGTATAAAGCCACACGACGATCTGGAACTGCACGGGTTTAGTGATGCTTCTAAAACGGCGTATTCTGCTGTGATTTACATCAGAATGGTTAATCCAAATAGAGCAGTACAAGTCTCGTTGTTGGTTGCGAAAACAAGAGTAGCCCCAGTCAAGCAAATAAGTATTCCACGCTTGGAACTGTGTGGTGCGCTACTAGTATCAAAACTTTTGGTAGATACGGCCGAAGTCTTGAATATATCAAAGGACAAAATCAGAGCATGGACTGATTCCACTGTGGTGTTAGCTTGGTTGAACAGTCACCCATCTAAATGGAAAACATTTGTCGCTAATCGTACATCTGAGATACTAACATCCTTGAAAGCATCACAATGGTTTCATGTTTCAACAAATAACAACCCAGCGGATTGCGCTTCCAGAGGATTATTACCAAGTGTCTTGATTAACAACACTTTATGGTTCTCTGGACCGCATTTTCTAAAAGAATATAATATTTTATACTCACGGCCAACCTATTTAGATAGTGATTTAGAACAGACTGTTAAAGCGCATGTAGTAGTGGAAACTGAAAACAACGACATTTTTGAAAGATTTTCGTCTTTAAACAAAATGCTTCGAGTAATCGCATATTGTCGTCGGTTTCTAAATAAAGGTAAAAATGTAACAGTTCATTTACAAAACACAGAAATCGATGCAGCACTAGAATGTAGTATAAGAAAAGTACAAAGGGAAGCATTTACGAAGGAGTACACACTACTACAGGATAAGGAATATGTGTTAACAAACACAAGCAAACTCAAGTCTCTGTGTCCTTATCTCGACGGTAAAAGCATTATGAGAGTTCGAGGAAGACTTGAATGTTCAGGCTTGGATGAAGGAACAAAGCATCCAATAATTTTACCAAGTTCCAACCATTTCACGCGTCTCATTGTAGCGGAAGCTCATTTGAAGACCCTGCACGGCGGTCCTCAAACAATGCTCAACTATTTGAAAACAGCATATTGGATTTTAGGAGTTAGGAATATGGTTAAGCACCATGTTCGCAAATGTGTGACATGTGTTAGACAACGAGCCAGTGTCAAAACCCAGTTAATGGGCTCGCTTCCGGCAGTACGATGCACACCAGCTCGACCATTTTTGCACAGCGGCGTGGACTATGCAGGCCCCATAAATATTAGAACAACCAAAGGTCGAGGCTATCGCTCTTATAAGGGCTATATTTGCTTATTTATATGCATGTCAACTCGTGCTATACATTTAGAAGTTGTCAGCGATATGAGTACACAGGCTTTTTTAGCCGCATTTAGGCGATTCGTTTCGAGGCGGGGTCACTGTACCAAAATATGGAGTGACAATGGTACGACATTTGTAGGTGCAGCTAAAGAGTTGCGACAAATATCTGCGATTCAGTCCTCCATCGCACAGCACTTAGAAGTTAATGGCACAGAATGGCATTTCATTCCCCCTCATAGCCCTAATTTTGGCGGCCTATGGGAAGCTGGAGTGAAATCCACCAAATTCCATTTAAAGCGGGTCATTGGCGACGCTACACTCACGTATGAAGAGATGGCTACCCTCCTTCATCAAGTGGAAGCATGTTTAAATTCACGGCCCATGAGTATTATTACTGTTGAAGACCCTGGTGAACCTATGCCTTTAACTCCTGGACATTTCCTTATCGGAGAACCGATAGTAAATGTACCAAGCGAGAGCTATTTTAATTCAAACATCAGTGGTCTTACACGGTGGCAACACCTACAAAGGATGTTGCAATCCTTTTGGAAGCGTTGGTCTCAGGAATATTTAGCAACCCTTATGAACAGGTACAAATGGACTAAGCGAACTCCAGAACCAAATATTGGAGACGTGGTGTTAGTAAAAGAAGACGATTTACCTCCAAGTCGTTGGTTGTTGGGTCGCGTCTTAGAGAAACATCCAGGGAAAGATAGTATCACCCGTGTAGTCACACTACGAACCAAAAATTCAACCGTTAAAAGACCAACTTCTAAATTGTGTATATTGCCTATAGCTGAATAGTTTTTGGTTCAGTTTACTTAGATTTTTTAAATGTTACACCTATATTAAAATTGTTAATTTCATCTTACTAACTCAATGTTATACTTTGTTGTTATGTTTTATCACAAATTTTAGTTTAGTTCATTTTATTTATACTCAGATAAATTGTAAAGTAGAACAAATATATACTTAGTTAAGGCTTTATACTATTTTAAGATAAATATTATTTACATAGGTTTTGTTAAGGAATTTAGTTTAAAACCTCTGTTATTAGTCTTAAGTAGTTTATAATTTTATCAACAGATTTTGAAACCTGTTTCGTGACTTAAAATAATTTGTTATTTACCTCAACTTGTAGGTACTATAGTGTAATTTTCGTTTTTTTTTTGAAGGACATTCTGTCAATAATGTCCTTGGTGGGTGGTATGTTAACAACCAAACCCATTTTAGTTGTAATTTAATTACATTAGTTCACTCACGGTACCACTAGATGGCGTTACCGTAGAGTTAGATGGCGGTATGGTTTCGTTCACAATTGGAAGTGACTATACCCCATTTTATGTGTTCAATAGACCAGCTTCAGATCAATATACAGATTGTGTTTTATTATTATTACCGTCTTGTATATACACCCCCGGCGAAGCTCGGTCGTTAACATTGTATGTTAACAACCAAACCCATTTTAGTTGTAATTTAATTACATTAGTTCACTCACGGTACCACTAGATGGCGTTACCGTAGAGTTAGATGGCGGTATGGTTTCGTTCACAATTGGAAGTGACTATACCCCATTTTATGTGTTCAATAGACCAGCTTCAGATCAATATACAGATTGTGTTTTATTATTATTACCGTCTTGTATATACACCCCCGGCGAAGCTCGGTCGTTAACACTGTGACTTTACGATCGAATTGAATGGAAAGAAATAAATTTAATAACCAAATCCTTACATAAAATATCATATAAAATTAAATATATATATATAATATCATTTTCTATTTTGCTCACAGAGCATCTAAATGCTCGAAGCAGAGCAGAGATACAACGTTAGTTGTATGTGAATTGCTATTCGGCATGGTACTTTTCTATTTCTTGTTATTTGGGAATAGATGAATATGTGCCAACTATGACCCATCTATGCGCAACAGCTGGGCATAATCTCGTTTTCCCGTTATAGTTTGTTCAAGTTTTCAAGTTACCTACAATAATAAGCAAAATTAAATAACCCAAAATATTTTGCAGTAATTTGCTATTATAAGTTCAATAATATATTGCAATTATAAGTTAAATAATATATTTTCAGTTAATATTGCAATTAGACTAGAATTTTAAACCTCAAATAAATTATTTAAGAAACCGTTGAAAACTCGAATACAAAAATAACAAAACACCTCATTTACATTCACACATTCTTTACACTTCATTGTGGGAAATTTATGGACACCTGCCTTCAGGTTTCGTTTTTATTAGTTTATAGAAAATCAATAGAAAGTATCTACCTAACATCACCTATACCACGGCTACTACACGAAAATGTAGGTATGTTGGTATACCTACCTACAATTATTTATTATATTACATACCTAGTGAGTGTAATATGGGAAGACATCATTCAAATTATGCCATCTTGTGTTGTCAATGTTATATCTTCAAGGGCTATAACCAGAGTGGAAGAGTGTTAGTTAGGTTCCAGACCGCATCGCATTGATTATTTATATCGTTTGAAAACCGTAAAAAAACAAATTAATAATCAACACAGAGTATTTAACTTATCAGTAGTTGGTACTTATCAGTACCAACTAGAACTAAACTTATGTTCATCATCATATCAGCCGAAAGACGTCCACGGCTGGACTAAGGCTAGATACAAAAAAGTCTCTCTACGTTTGCATTCTGCAATTCACATCATCGATATGTTCTCCTTTTACATTAAAAAAAATCACAATGGAAACCCTAAGCGGGAATGTATTTTGAACTATGCCTACGTCCCTCGCGAATAATATTGTTCGTGCAGCATAGCTGATCCTTCAATTTCATAGTAGAGCAAGCTCAATGTGTGCTTTGCACGACTTTTGATGTTTTGAGTTTTTATTTTTCATCTAATAAATTAGGCAACGGTTTGCTAACGAGTAAGTAGTTTAGTAACAAATAGAACCTTCCTTTTCATCCTTTGGATTAAAAAATGTCTAAACTTATCAAAAGTCGTGCAAATCTATTGGACAACTTTTTTATCGTTTACATTTTGAATTAATGTTGCAGAATTTGAAACTAAAAAAGACCATAAGTAATAATAATGTCGCATGTCGTCCTGAATTTCGGCTGCGGCGGCCAATCTCAATGGAGACTAGCCATCTGGGTGGGACATATTATAGTGCACAAGTGTGTGCGCAAACACAGGGGCACCACTCTCACTCAGCAGGGGTGCAGCACACGGATCACGGATTGTATCGGTGCAATTGATATGGCCAAAGCAAAACAAGAGTGACATTTATGTACTTGTATAGTACACGTAAAGAAACACAAGTAAGTTTATTCTGTGGTCAAATTTAAGTAAATGATGAATCCATTTGTCTCTAAAGTGAGAATTCGGCCACCCTCTGAACTTGCCGCCCTGGGAATGGGCCCCGGCTTGTCCCTCCTAGATCCGGGGCTGCCTTCTACCAAGATAATGGCGTCGTAGAATTGTCACTGATCTGCCGCAATTGGTAGTTCATTTGAATCAAAATTATGAAACATTACAAACACAATCGACAAAAAATAACACTTACTTGTATAGGACATACTGTGTTCCCGTAAGTTTGATGTCGCTGAACGCCTTTTACACGAAAATACCGCACCATTCACCATTTTTACGGAGCACTACTTCGCGACAGGAAACGACAACAAATGGCCGAGTTTCGAGTGAAACAGTTTTATATAATTTGTATGGCCAAGGGGTGCGAATGGCCGGCAGAGGAGTTCGCCTTGCGTTAACGTCTCCCTCCGATGACAGCTAAATGCTCGAAGGGTAAACGCCTAACATTTGTTTCCTGTTACCCCTTTTATACTTATATGTTTGTATTTATTTTATTTATGTTTCTTTAGTTGATAAGTTTAGGTTATTTCAATATTAATTGATTATAATATTTATGTTTGTAAATGAAAAACCTAAATTTTATACTTACCGACATATTGATTGTTTAAGATTTCATTTCATTTTACAGAGCGAGCTTTGAATATTACGTCGTCGTCACTAGTGACACTAACATGCCACAACGTGCACCAATCACAGTTCGCCAAGTAAAGCTGTCAACGTTTTCAATTCCATGAATGGACGAGATTCTTCTTTCAACCTCATTTCACTCTATTTCTGTTTATTCTGATACAAGTTCCTGTGTTCATTGCAACTAGTGTTATATTTAGCGTATACTATTAACAAGTATTAGTGCAAAATGAGTAAATTAGGTGTGTTTCATTTATTATTCTTGGCGATATTCGCACAAGTCGCGCTTGCACTCAGGGAGGGCGAATGCGAAGTTTGTATAAAAACCGTGGAGAAATTCGCCGCCACGTTATCAGATGACGTTAAAAAAGACCCGAAATCAATCGAGACTCAGTTCAAGAAGTACTGTAAAGGGTCTAAAAATAAAGAGAATAGGTTTTGTTACTATTTAGGTGGGTTGGAAGAGTCAGCTACCGGCATATTAAGTGAGCTTTCAAAGCCTCTGAGTTGGTCGATGCCAGCTGATAAGATCTGTGAAAAGTTGAGAAAGAAGGACGCACAGATCTGTGATTTACGATTCGACAAGCAAATTGACCTAAACAATGTTGATTTAAAGAAGTTGAAAGTCCGTGACTTAAAGAAGATTCTGAACGACTGGGACGAGGTGTGTGATGGCTGCATCGAGAAGACTGACTTCATCAAGAGAATAGAAGAGTTAAAGCCCAAGTATATGGGAAAATCTGAATTGTAAAATTGGCACAATTCAATAGGTAAGAATAAATTCATGAAACAGTTAAGTTACCAAACTAACCTATTAAATAATCACTACTTAATTCATCCGGATCATTTCATTGAGATAGGAGGAGTATTTCTCATAATAATAAGGTTTAACTGGTATTAGTAGATTCCATGTGGCAATCAGTATTATTATGTCTATGACTTGCCTTATTCAAAACATGGTAATATCATTATCCTCTCATCTCACTTTAATATTGTGGTCCTGAGTGTGATTAAGGTCTCTAGAACTAATTAAGGTGGAGAAAGTATATAATAATATTGCGTGGTCCGAGCATTATAGGCTATGTTAACCACATACAATCAACAAAGGTAGCCAACATGGTAATGTAAATAATGAATTCAACAAGTAAGTAAGAAAAAATATGGCAGTTAGAGTGTTGTAAAATTACCTACTTATTTCATCATGTACCAGTCTGAAAAATGTGTCATCATTGCCACAGACTTTAACATATTCACAGCTCGAATACTATAAAGGTATCTCAGATCCACACTACTTGGCAGTCTTCAAGAAGCTCACCTATTCCTATTTCAAAGATATTTTTCTTTTCTTTTATATTCTGCGCTCCCAACTAGGACAGTAGCAACTTCCAAATCGATATGATATTGAAACATTACTCAACATTTTCATTTTATAAATAGATATCTAAAATGTTATTTTGTGATAGATTATTTTATTTTGCTCTTTCAGAAAATAAGCCTCATATATTATTGACTATATTTAAAGTAGTTTTTACTCTTGTTGCAGGATAATTACTGGGACACCTATGTGATATCATCTCATTGTTATGGCTCTGTGGCAGCGCAGGCCTATTGATCAAGAAGTTGCATTTGAAGAACAGTATGCAGTGTATGAGTGCATGTGTGGAATAATTTATTAATACATAATTAAATATTTTTTCCAAAATTTTTAATTTTATTTATTTGCTGACTTTTACTCAGACAAAGTCATGGACTTAGATTTGGACTTGGCCTTTTATTTTTATACTTCATAAAAGGGACCTGTGTTCATACTTTCTAGGTTCAAGAGTTTTGGCTGAGTGTTGGTCAGGCAGCCCCAACTTCCTTTTATAGGTATCAATATAAATATTTAACAAATTACCTAGTTCTATTGTACTATAGAGTCTGTGCTGGGGCCATTCATGGTTTGTCATCTATCCATGACTGGCCATCAAAAGGTTAAGGAGTATCATACACAACAATAAATCAGGCCAAAAGGCAGATTAGTTATCAGTATGTTAGGAATATTATTTACCAGCAATCTTGCATCCAAAATTGCAATTGATAGCCTACTTTGCGATTTAAAGGGTCTGTTGAATCTAATGATTAATTTACCACTTGTAAAGTACATAGATTGTTATTAAAACTGTGAAGTTTAACATAAAAGGGAGCACAAAAATTCAGTTATTGTAGTTTTTCCTCAAATTACTTTTTTATTCTATAATCTGTGTGAATCCTAAAAATCTGGCCTTATACTACATAGTAAAGAGAAACTATGCATATTTTTAAGGGTTACACTCTTGGTTTAGATAGGGAATTGAAACATTCAGTAAGGAATTTGGCCTGGTTGGTATACCTTTCACGCCACAGTTCGTGGGTTTGATTCCCAATTTCCCACCCAGGACAGATATTTGTGAACGTGAACATGATTGTTTGTCCATTGCCCACTATAAATATTTTCTCTATAGTCCAGGGGCTCTACCGGATAAGTCACCGAACATCGATTTCTTAAATGGCGTTCAAATAAATAAAGCCTAAAAATTACTTAATCAATCGTTAAATCGGCTCCAACGTTTACAATCGATTCCGGACCATTTATGACGTCACATGTGTTCATGGAAGCCGATTTAACGATTTTAACAAGTCATTTTTAACCTTTATTTATTTGAAAGCCATTTAAGAAATCGATGTTCGGCGAATTAGCCGGTATAGCCCCAGTGTAATTATCTATTTAAGTATGTATTTACAAAAGAAAAGTAGTAGGTATATCAGTTATCTGGTTTTCATAGTACTTACAAGCTCTGCGAACAGATTGCCGTGTGTGAATAATGTCCCTGGATATTATTATTATTCTTGTCATATAAATAATTTTCAGAACTTTAGGGTGTTTATTTAAAGATCTGTTCTGTTAAACCTCATATGAGAAAAGACCTTTGAGTCAGTACATTTTATTTATTCAATTCAAATAATTTATTTCGGAAAAATATCCATATAGGTAATGTTAGTATAACTTAGCCATAATAATATGTTACTATCAATTTATATCATCATCATATCAGCCGAAAGACGTCCACTGCTGGACAAAGGCCTTTATTTATATAATGGTGCATAATTCATTTGACGGCTACAAATATCACCACCCCATCTCAGCGGACGACTACCTCAGAAGTCCCGAGGGATTACATGCCAGAAATTGTAGGTACAGCAGCATCTCTTTGAATCGCCATTTCGTCTGAAGTGTGGCGATTATGACATTACCCTCTCCCTATTCTTGGGAGGCTCTTGTGTAGAAGTGGATGTGCCATTCTACTGACATTATGTAGATACTAGCTATGCCCCGCGGTTTTACCCGCGTTACATTTTATCACAGCACCTCCCCCGTAGGTGATAGCGTGATAATATGTAGGTAGCCTATATGTTGACCCGACCTCTTAGTAATATTCATGCATAATTTGAACGAAATCCATGCAGTAATTTTTGTGTTTAGCCCGGACATACATGCAGACTAACAGACAAAAATTCTAAAAACGATATTTTTGGCTTCGATATCGATTGTAGATCACGCCCCAAGTATCATTTAAAAAAATATTCAATGTACAGTTTCGACTTTCCTACGATTTTATTATATGTATAGATAGATAATTAACGGCTTTTCATCAATCAGTGAAACAAACAAAAACCCATCTAATTAAAACACTGGAAAGGACTAAATTGTATTGGTTATCGAATTATCACCACGGAAATAAATGCTTTAGGTTAAGCCTGCATTGAGAGATGACTGTACACTAGTATTTTTAGTTTATGAGAATGGCCTGCAATGTTAAGTGAAAAAAAAA
Organism: Pseudoips prasinana; assembly: GCA_951640165.1. Taxonomy (NCBI): domain Eukaryota; kingdom Metazoa; phylum Arthropoda; class Insecta; order Lepidoptera; family Nolidae; genus Pseudoips; species Pseudoips prasinana. The sequence goes on from OX621240.1 coordinate 7,728,271, forward strand.
TATATTTTAAAGATTAAAACAGCATGTTCCGCAGATTTGTTTTGGCAAGATTGTAGCACATTTTACTTATTAAGTATAGGAGTTTTAAAACTGGTTTCCAAAAACGATTTCGCATTATTCACTACTCCCATAAGCGGATTTAACCAATTAATCATTTTATTGATTCAGGTGTAAGATTGTTTAAAATTAATTATGTATCGTCATTATCCTCATTACAACTATTTCATACCTACATACAGTTTTAAAGAATATAACCCAACATTTTTTCTTTATTACAAATAAGATTTAAATAAAATAGGAAATTGAAGAAGGCAACTGCTTTCCAGAGAGATTATGTAACAAACTATATGCATTCCCTAATTAAAAAATCTTAATATATTTTTTGTAGACAAAAAAAATTGTCTAATTGATAACCTCTTTCTTTTAGAAGGTGGTTAAAAAACAAAACAGGTGGTATGCAACATAGTCTACAGACACAACACTAGATTGCCTAAAATAATAAGAATAAAAAACAAATACTTTCAGGCTAAGAACTTTATTGCAGTAGTGTAGATCTAATACACAGATAATACAGATTCACTTGAAATTTCTGCACATAAATAATGATAAACTGTTAGATAGATCCGGATTAGTGGTACTTGTAGTTCCTGTGGTGCTCTGAAAATAGAAAAAAAAAGTTTAATTATTTGAATAGATGTATAAAAGTAGAAAATAGGGTAAGGTGGAACAGATGAAGGCAGTTGAAAAATAAGCATGACGCATATGAGAATCTTTAAGGTAAGGTCTTTAAACTCATAGATCTAGCACCTTGATTTTACTCTGGGAAATGATCTTGAATATCTATAGATGCCAATATAAAGAAAATGGTCTTTCATCTAGAAAACTGGCTTATTTCGTTTTTTACAAAATTGAACCTAAGATATTGACACCATTTGATCCTGTATCATCGATTGAAGCCTCCAATTCTTGGTAAAAGATTGCTGTTGGTGAATTTATAAGATTTTAACACATATGCTAGCATATATCCATAGTGGTTTGTGGATATTATTGACAGGGAAATGTTTAAGGAAATAGCAAACAAATTGATTGCATTTGAGTTGCAATGCTGAAATAAGCATGTACATATTAATAAAGTAACAAGAGGCTGTGTGTAAGAATTGTAACAAGTGAAAAACAAATGCCTCTATCATTCTAGGAGATAGGTATAGGAATAATTATGCATAAAAAAAGCCCTTACTCATTTTTCCGTAGTTGATGACATAGAAGAAAGTCATGCTGCCAGCAAGCAGCTGGAAGAATGGAGCCATGCCCACTCTCTTGGGCTGCACATACTTGTGTTGCCACCTCCACCAAGCTGAAATCAACAAAGAAAATATATCAGTAAATGGAGTAAATATCACATTTCCAATTAGACTTTTAATTGATGTCTAGTAAGTTGTGCATTAAAATTGGTAGTTTTTATCAGTGATGTGTGGATAAAACAATTACATAAAACCAGATTATTTATAACAGAACCACCAATTAGCACAGTATCAGCATAAAAATGATATTTTATAATTGGTATTAGTATTAAATTTCATTAAATAAGCACTAAGAGCCACTAAGTATTATTCCACATTCCATAGTCTGATAAGTTGAAGATGTATTCACATTTTACTGGTAATGGTAGGGTAATTTGGATGGTTATGAGGATTACCCTACAATGAATTTAATGACACATTCATGACATATAGTGAGGTAAAAGTTTTGAATATCATTCATTTATATGAGTCTCCAATACCAATAGCCAAGAAATGGTTGTAAGTTTGTAACATGGAGCTTGCACTGAACTTTTCTGATAATATAACCTTAAAATATCTATAATAGGTAGCAAATTTTTAACATATTACCTCGGCTGAACGCCCCCGCGATAGCCTGGGGTGACTTGTTCCTGCGAGCGAGCCAAGAACCGATTTCATTCAATTTCACCTGTCCGAAGGGAGTATCAGCTGAAAACGACATTGAAAATTACATAATCGAAAATGGTAAACTGATGGGCGGTCATAGATTTCACAAGTATACTTACCCTTGCCATAATAACGGGCTGGGTCATATGGCCCGTGGACAGCGGGATTGTATTCCTTAGGATAATCACCAAAAGCCATGGTGATTGGGAATTTTACAATATTTTGTGAAATGGAATTCGGTGCTCGGTCGATCTGTCAAACGCTAACCATAGACAACCTTCAAAATTATTGAATGACCTAGCCACCTAGCACACATTTTTCACAGCCAAATAATTAAACGATGTTCAGTATGTAAAGCTTAAAGCATTATTATAATGTTTAAATATTTTCAACATGCTTATACAACTCGTGAACACAATTAGGTAGATGGTGATCCTTTTGGTTTAATAAGAGCATATAATAATCTGTATTATTTTAATTTATCTGTGCAATTAAATGTGTCAAAATTCTAGTTGTCTTTGATTATTATACAGCAAATTTCGTTCTTTGTGAGGTAGTCTTCTTTCGTTTATTTCGCAAATAGTAGCTAAATAAATCTATCAAAATGGTATTGGAAAGTACTATGATCTGTGTTGACAACAGTGACTACATGAGAAACGGAGATTTTCTTCCTACCAGACTGCAAGCACAGCAAGATGCTGTAAACTTGGTATGTCATTCCAAAACACGATCAAATCCTGAGAATAATGTCGGATTATTGACACTGGCTAATGTGGAGGTGCTTGCTACATTGACCAGTGATGTCGGCCGCATCATGTCCAAGTTACACCGTATCCAACCGAACGGTAATATCAATCTTTTGACTGGTATCAGAATCGCTCACTTGGCTCTGAAGCACCGTCAGGGTAAGAATCATAAAATGAGGATCGTCGTATTCGTTGGCTCTCCAGTCGAGACCGATGAGAGGGAATTGGTAAAACTTGCAAAGAGGCTGAAGAAGGAAAAGGTAACATGCGATGTCGTTTCTTTTGGCGAAGATTCTGAAAATAATCCCCTGTTAACATCTTTTGTTAATACCCTTAATGGCAAGGACGCTGTATCTGGAGGCAGCCATCTTGTCTCTGTTCCTGCTGGAGGATGTGTAGTTCTTTCTGAAGCTTTAATAACTAGCCCATTGATTGGAGGAGATGGTGCTGGCCCATCTGGATCAGGTTTATCTCCATTTGAATTTGGTGTTGATCCTAATGAAGATCCTGAACTCGCCCTAGCTCTTCGGGTGTCTATGGAAGAGCAGAGGCAGAGGCAAGAAGAAGAGTCCCGCCGCCAACAAACCACTACTGAAGGAGAAACAGGTAAAACTGGAGAGACTCAAAACAGTGGCATGGAGCGGGCTCTTGCTATGTCATTGGGACATGAAGCCATGGAACTGTCAGAAGAAGAACAGATTGCTTTGGCAATGCAGATGAGTATGCAACAAGAAGCACCGGCTGCAGAGGAGATGAGTATGGATGTGTCAGAAGAATATGCCGAAGTAATGAATGATCCTGCATTCCTCCAAAGTGTATTAGAAAATCTACCTGGAGTGGACCCTCAGAGTGAAGCTATCCGCAATGCTATGTCAACCATCAAAAAGGATAAAGATGAGAAGGATGACAAGGAGCAGAAGGACAAAGATGGAAAAGGAGGGTCAGGCTCGGGCTCTAAGTAAATACACTAGTGTTTTACAATTTTTTTATTATAACATTATTGCTCGTAAACCTTAACATTAGACACACAATGCAGTGTTACTACTATCACTTTACTTTTATCGAATACAGATGGTTTATATAATTTAATTTGTTTCTTATTTCCACGAGATCCAGTTCAATCCTTCAATTTTGTCAAATTCTGGAACATAAATAATGTAAAATTAAATGTTTACTAGAGACTAATAAAAGTTGATTGATTTTAATTTATCATACTTGAATCAGTCCGAAATTTCTTATTTTGAAATTTATTCTTAACTTGCATTAACTGTTTCCTTCTTGCTTCCTCATTGAAAGGCTGCTGTTTTATAGTAAATGTTACATTGCTTCCTAAAATATTATAATAAAAATTATCCAAAAATTAATATGTAAAAGCTGAATTATTATGCCTATTTTAGGTGAAGAGCTACTTCAACTAAAATAGGCATAGAAAACCAATTTTCCAACAGTTTAAAAATTTTTGACCACCAATCATGAATAGCCAGTTTGATAGATGAACTAACCAAAATATGCCCAGCCAACTACAGTAGGTCTGAGTCATCATGACAAAGGTATGCTGGGCTCTCATGAAATCTGAAATCTTGTGTATGTATATGCTTCCTCTTGAGAATATTTCACCAGACCGTCTGAACAGGGCTCTTGTGTTGAGCTCAGTTTGTTTTGCTGGGTCTTTTCAGTTGGAGCACATTGGATGGTACCATTAAAACGCGACCGTCATTATAAACACAAGGTCCTCCATAATAATAATATTGAATTCTTACCTTACAGACAACCATTCAGACACGATGTAGTAGAATTTATCTAAAACCTATGACATTCTATACAGATGGACATTGCATCAACGTGCTAAACGCAAAATGACAAAAGTGTGCTTAAGCGCGATGTAAGCACAGTTTTCTCTTTAGTTGTGTATTGCATAGATAATATACTAGCTAGTGTTTGATAGTGAAACCGATAAGGCGTTACAGTATTACCCTAACAACTACCTACTAACCTAAATTATAATATTTTACAATAAATTCCTTTCGTCTTCGTTACCGTACGTCGGAAAGAGAAAGGGAAACGAAGTGACAAGCACATTGTAAGAAATGAGTAGCGTCTTTTCTAGCCCAAAATCTAAAACTCAATACATTTTTCCATATTTTTATCTTATTTCTTGAAGCAAAGATTTTACGGGAAGTTGCTTATCCTATTTTGTAAAGTGGTTTGGAAAACATAAACAACTGCGTTGAAGATTGTTTTTGCATTTTAAAAGGCAATACCCACTAGGGATCCGTGTATCGCGCGGTACTTATAAACATTTAATTCCCGGACACAGCACAACCATACTCAGGACAATAATTTATAGGTTACACAAATAATTCTCCCGTGCGGGACTCGAACCCGAAACACAAGAGCACCTTAACTACTGCAGGCAGAACTGGCAGAAATGGTGATGGTGCCCACCATCACCATTTCTGCCATTTTATGAAGAAACTCCTCAAAGAAGATGTAATAGAAAACATATAAAAGTGACTGGCGATTTTTTGTCGGAAACTAGAGACGCAAGTGCAAACAATGACATCATGACCAGATAAACCTAGACGCAACCCAAAAGGAGTGGTTCTATAAATTAGTTGGTTAACCGTAACTCAACCTAGCAATGTATGTCGACCACTCCTCTACAAGTTCATGCTCAAATAGTATGATAAAACCTTTTTGACATAAAAAGTCCAGAAGTCTCTTTCGAATGTCAGCATATTTACCAAAAATTACATATGTACTTAAAATTTACATACACAAAGGATCAGTTCAGCCACAAAGTCAGTCGAAGCGGTCATACAAAGATGTGTAGACCGGCGTTTACAGTACATATGCCAAACCTATATGTACATCACACTTCATACTTAACATTATAAAGGCGTGAGTGTGAGATTGTGAGTGTGTATGTTTGTTACTTCTTCACGTCTAAACGGCTGTAGCGATTTTAATAAAATTTGCTATGGAGTTAGCTGACACCCTGGATTAACACAGAGGCTATAGTTTAAAAAGTTAAACGCAGATAAAGCCGCGGGCACAGCAAGTTGGAATATAAGACTAATAGTCAAGTTTCTAACAAATTAAATTTATTTCAAGCACTGGGCATCATAATAAAAATATTATTTTAAAAAAGTATCGGTTTACCTTTACAGTTGTCTCCTAATTTTCATACGGGTTTGGTTTGGATCTAATAAACTACTCAAAATCAGGGAATTATTCATTTTATCAATAAATGCCTTTAACGCGCACTAATGTACACACTACCTGATCCATCGCGAAATCTCACGAACATGCATACACTTACGAAAGGTAAGTTTATTTTTACTGTCTATAATAAACCAACATACTATTACGTAAAGATATAGAGATTGTAACAATATTACGTCCCAAATTTATATAATATATAATACCTATGTTTTGATTTAGAAACCAAATTTTTGTCGGTTAATAAGTAAATATATCGAAAATTAAAATGTTCTCTGTAAAATAATTTAACTAGACATGCTACTCCGCAGATGCCTCTGTTCGAGACAGTTCTATGTATATTACTATGTAGTTCTATGTTCTATTCATCATTATGTAGATTCGAGTTCATAATTGCTTTACATCCATAGGGATATTTAGATTCACTCTTAGGGACCAGTTTAATTTAAGCTGATCAAAAAGAAGGTTGTTTTTACATCTTTTTTACTGTTAATTGTGTGTGTGTATTGTATTCTATACTATTAAATTTTCTTTTTATTGTATCTATTCTTAAGTATCTATAGTTTATATAGCAAAAACTGATTTGCACTTCTGTGACTCACCATGGTAGGTAGCTGAAAATCAGCATTGCAGTTGGGCTCTGGCTGTAACAGTGTGCTGAGCTCCTTGTTATTTGTTTCTTTTTAATGTTATTTTTTTCTTAATCATGTTAAGTTTTATGGTAGTATGTAAGTAAATATAAGATTTGTACAAACTTTATTTCAATATGTGTGTGTGTATGTGTTCAATAAAAACATTTGCTTCTTCTTCTTCTTCTACATTACTGCCTATTAACCGAGAACATTTTAAATTACTGGAGTGCAAGCAACAATATTCCTATATAACAGTCCAACTATTATATTATTATGGGGCTTTATTATGTTGCTTTATATGATTATGGTGAAATTAGAACCATGTGCCATTTTTCGGCATTGTTTTGTATGGCATGATTTATCCATGTATATGTCATTGTCTAAAACTATAAGATTCGATAATTAAACCTATAAATAATCTCTTTGATAATACCTTAAATATGCTAGGTAACTTAATAATTGCTATCATAAATTAAATGTTATTTCTAAATGTCTTCATACAAGCCGCATATCTATAATATGTATTTAGGAATAATTCTGTACAATTATACTTTACTATATTATTATAAGAAATATATTATGACAGAATGAACCGCTATGAATATAAACCTTATTTTGTTAATTTTTAGGGTACCCAAAGAGTAAAACGGGACCCTATTACTGAGACTTCGATGTCTGCCTGTCTGTCTGTCCGTCTGTCGCCAGGCTGTATCTCATGAACCGTGATAGTTAAACAGTTGAGATTTTCACTGATGATGTATTTCTGTTGCCGCTATAACAACAAAATAAAAATAAAAAATAAATAAAATAAATATTTAAGGGGGCTCCCATACAACAAACGTGAATTTATTGCGTTTTTATAGATAATGGTACGGAACCCTTCGTGCGCGAGTCCGACTCGCACTTGGCCGGCTTGTTCATTTCTCATATGGATGATGGAAGAATTTTAATCATAATAAATAAGTAATAATATTATCTATTACCTGAATGAAATTGGACTGGATTCCATTTAATCCTTCACGAAAATATTCAATATTCTGTCTTTCTTGCAAATGCATTGGAATGTCGAGTCAGTCCAGTTTTCACTAAAATAATAGAAATAGGTATATTACAAAATAAAAAAGATCTAAATATCATTATTAAGTGATATAACTTACGAATAAAATATAACTACATAGACACAACAAATCAAGGCAGAGCAGCTGATATATATGATGAATGATATAGGTAGGTATGTTGTATATTTAATATTCGCGTAAATACCCACTTACCTATGTATACTTAGTATTATATATGCATATATAGATTTTTAATGGTTGTATGGACGTATATATGTTTGTTCCTTCATGAATGTTAGTCTTTAATTATTATATTTGTTTTATCTTTCACTGGTAGATAGGTAATGGCTTTCCTTTGGCATTAACTCTACCTCGGTATGTACATTCTCGCGTAAAAAGTTAATCAAAAAGCTATTCTCAAATGATATTTATTATGCAATATGCAGTATACCTAGGTACTATTGTTATTTTTCTAATAGATATTTTTTCCGTGTTCATAAGTTATAAGATAAATAATAAAACACATTTTCCCTTGAATTGTGTAAACCATTTAAATAGGTAGGTACATACATAATTTTACATGGAATTTTTACGGTTATTACACTGTTGAAAATTACATAGTGGTACACATAAAGCTCTTTTCTGTGGGGCGACAACCAAGTCCCCCCAGTAACAACTCACATGATTTATATTTGTAAGCTAAGGTGGGGCTAAAAATAACAATATCTACCACTTTCCGTGGGTTTCATGTCTCCATTCATATTTTTGTGCAACAGTAAATACGAACTTTTTATATCTTCCAGTTGTGGTTTAAAACTCCTGGTGTAGTGTCCACTTGCTAAAAAAACATAAAAGTCATTATTAGTGGACTCCTTTACCTAATGTCAATGTACCTGTTTGGGCAAGTACCAAACAGTATATCCACCATTAATGTAGGCACCCTAATTTCTCCATAGTAGTAATATGGACAACTATCAAACAGTACATCTACCATTCATATAGGCACCCTATCTTCTCCATAGTAGTAATATGGACAACTACCAAACAGCATATCTACCATTCATGTAGGCAGCCTAACTTCTCCATAGTAGTAATATGGACAACTACCAAACAGTATATACACCATTTATGTAGGTAGTGTCCCTACCTTAACTTCTCCATAGTAGTAATATGGACCACTACCAAACAGTATATACACCATTTATGTAGGTAGTGTCCCTACCCTAACTTCTCCGTAGTAGTAAAATGGACCACTACCAAACAGTATATGCACCATTTATGTAGGTAGTGTACCCTAACTTTTCCATATTAGTATTATGAAAATGGCAGTTTAGGGTTTCTTATAACGCCCGGGTAATTATAGAATAGATTTCTATAATTGCTCACGATAAAACGCATGATAAAATCAGTACATCAGTGCTGCAGTGGTAAGATCCACTAATCGGCCTGGCTAGCTAACTACTAACACTATAGCGACTAAAGCATAACAAACATACAATTTTCCTTCTTCTTCTTTTACGAATACAACTCACGATGTCTACCACCCAGAATTTCTGAAAAGGGTGCTGGTATTTCCAAAGTTTAAGGCTCTAAATAATACAATAGATATGTGGTCGCCAGATGGTTAAATTAGTTCTCCAACCGTTCATTAGGCACATCGGTTATATATAATTCAACGTTGAACGAGTTGCCTATTGCTGCTTCAGTAAGCTATGCTCATGAATTATTTTAATGTTTGTTTAACGACGATTTTATTCAAATCGCGAAGACCTCGAGATCTTTGAAGACTCCCAAACTCAAGGAACTTCCAAAGTTCTTTATTAATGACCGCTACTAGGAACGACAATGATTATACTTACATGACTTTCTGCTGTTTGGGTGAAGTGTGTTTTTGTTAGTTTTTTGCTTAGAAGCCATATCTTTTCCCTTGTTCAAGGAGTGATTCGAAGTTTTCTCTATAGACTGTAATGATGGATGTGGAGCTTTTCTTCCAAATACTGTATCTGAAAGAAATGGGCTCCAAAGTTGTATATTTCCTTTCAGAGCTATACTATAATCAATCTTGGGAATTTAGTGACAAGACGAAAAACTTGAAGTTATAACCACCTAGCTGTGCATCGCGGTTTTACCCGCGTTAATCTTAATCAATTATAGCCTATGTTAATTAATCCAGGGTGTCAACTAACTCCATACCAAATTTTATTAAAATCGCTCCAGCCGTTTAGCCGTGAAGAAGTGACAAACATGCACACTCACACACAAATTTTCGCTTTTATTAATATTAGTGTGAGGACCTAAAACATCTTAAGTTATTACACATTGTGGTCTGTTTCTAAGTAAATGGATGTATCGTCAGGGATCAATAAGTTAAAAAGAAGACAGGGTGTTTACCGGGCACAGTGTTCCTGGACATGGGTGATTTACTTAAAGGTCGATGACGTGGTTGGTTAATTTCTGTAAAGTTAGACGACTGTATATTAATATCATCTATACCATATATAAGTATCTGTGTTAAGTTTGTCTGCGTCTTACCTGGCATCTCCACTGGCCTTGTTTGCCTCGTCGGGCTCTCATTATATCTATGGAGGGAGCTGGGTTGTCTAACAGCTGTAAAATACATGATCGTGTTCTTGAAATTGGTAATTAGGTATCTTCCAAATAACAGTGAATGTATTGTCGTGTGTAGGCTTCTTCTAATTAAAGATCTAGATAAACTGACAATAGAAACAAGAAATTACTCTCTGATGGGACTCATTTTTAAAGCAATGTCTCTCATTACACTGTCTTCTTGTGGCAGCACACTTTTAAATAATAATATCCTCCTAGCTGAATTTCGGGTACGGCGGCGGCCAATCCCAATAGAGGTTAGCCATCTGCGCGGGACATAGGTATTATAGTATACAAGTGTGTGCGTAAACACAGGAGCACTTACCTAGAGCGACACGACTGGAAAGAGGTCAGGTACAGGACCGACGGCTTTATGTGATCTCCGAGGCACGGAAGTATAATACCGCCAACTCCCAGACTATGGGCTGATGCTGAGAATTTTTTTTTAGCAGAAAAGTCCCAAAATCTCTTTTGGCCTGACCCGGGATTTGAATTTCTCCGCGGGTGAACACTTAAACTGTGAGCGAGACGAACCGTTGTCGGAAGTTCGTCTACCAGCAGTGAAATGGACGTCTCCACATGTAATAATATGTCTAAGGATTATATCTTATCGGAAACCCTCATTGTACAGACGCCAGCACAGCAAGCTACCCCAATCTATAAAATTTCCCCAATTGAAAGTGAACCTGAAAATAATTTGAGTTAGTCAGTAGAGGCATTTGTACAGACGCCAGTACATCCAGCTGCCCCAATCTGTGTATATTTTATAATAGTAATTATATTTAGCTAGCTTGTTTAAAGTTATAGTTACAGAGATTATGTTTAAGTTTAATTATCGAAATGAATAGTTTTAGCTATATTTTCCTACATATTGTCTGAATGCTTCGGTCTATATTAAGGTACGAATTCAATATTATTAGTACCTATCGCGGACCTTGTGTTTATAACCAAGGGATCCAATGGGGTGCATCGGATCCGGTGGTAGCATTAGCGAACTGAGAAGAACCAGAGAAACAAACTCAGTGGGTTCATCTACTACCGCTCCAACACGGTCCAAGTTGAGACGGTCCGGCTAAACACACTCAAGCGGGCATGAACACGGGATTTGGTCCATTTAAAGTAATTATTTAGTAGGCATTGTGGGCAAACACAATATCTGATCGATCGGTTGTCCGAATGCTTATTATTTTAGATTATATTTAGAATGATTGATTGATGATTTAAAATGGTTATCCTAGAACTATTGATGAAATGCCACAACGAAGTTCTTTTTACATGATGGGTAATAGTAAAACTAAACTGTAACTCTTAGCCAGGACATGTTGAAAAATAAAATAAGTAGAAAGGGGAAGATTTAAAGATCTTGAAGACTAGATACTCACGTATTAAAGTCCTGTTCACATCAGGACTGGGCGGAGGTGAAGGCATATTTCGCTCTTTGATTTCCACTTGAAAAAGAAATTTTCCGATAAAAGAGAATGTCAACATTTTCCTCAAATAGGATATAACGAACGAAACGATACTTTGTATAAGAGTAGGTTATTCTGTTTTCTAGCTAGGTTGCAGTCTAGCTAGGTAACAAGCTACAATAACAATAACTAACTACCTCCGTAATCCAAGTTCCAAGTGATGGTATTCTACAACCAATGACATTCTATATCTACAAATGGGAATAAAAAACATTCTCACCATTTTTCTGGTTAGATTTGGGCGAATATCTGCCAGATCCAAAGCACACCTGAGGTGTGCATTTTTCAACACTTGCGGCTATAAAGCAAACAATATATTTCATCATCATCATCATGTCAGCCCAACGAAGCCAACAGCCCAATGCGGTTGTGTCCATATTCTGGAGGGATATGCTATAATCGCCAAGCTTGGCAGACGGCTTTGCAGTTGCAGTAAGATGGCCATAGTACACAGAAAGACGCTACTACCCGTTCTGTGTTCTGAGGAAAATATTCACTCGGGTTAGAGGTCGACCCGCCCGCTACGGCACAAAATGGGGTGGTGTTTTCTTTGCCGTCAGCAATAATATATTTAGCTTAATATGGACGAATTATCTATAGTAGGAGAGACGTGGAAGATCGTCCTTCACCGATGTGATAACCAGATGAGACGTATGTTTTATCAAATATTTTTTAAAAACAAATATGCCTATAATTGCTTGCCTATCGAAAAGTGCTCATGGCTATTTTTAATTAAATTAACTTTTATCGATTTTTTTTCATCACCTTCATACTTTTGATAACCAAATAAAATTTATTTCACTGATAGTTTTTAATACACAGAATATGCCTAGGTATGCTTGCCTACTCATTTCTGTGTATAACTACCTGGCAAGCAGGTGTAAACAGGTAAGTCAAAATAGGTGACTCCATCGATCTGCTAACTTGTCAAAAGTTATCTCAAATTTTAGATTATTTTATTTCAAAATTAGTCATATAAACTTGTCTGCGAAAAATCGTACTTAAAGTACTGTTGCCAGGCTAAAAACTTTTAGAGTTTTAGCCACTTGATAGATGCGACAGAGAAAGTAGAGCGTCCGAGGTCCGTGTGCTAGAGCAGGACACAACATAGCAGCTGTTCGCTACCTGACTGTAGAACGTATCCGAGTGCGCATGGAACCGGAACGTATCCGAGTATCTTGACCAATATATGTCCTTTCTCAAGTTCCAAACTATGTCTGTACCAAATTTCACACAAATCGGTTCAGTAGTTTAGGCGTGAAGCAAAGACAGACAGACAGAAAGACAGACAGACAGAGTTACTTTCGCATTTATAATATTAGTTTGGATATAATGAGATTTTCTATGACATAAATATAATTAGCATTAAATAAATCAACTTTTTAATTGAAACAAATTACAGCAATCACATTTTTAGATGATTTTTTTCATAATAATTAAAAAAAAATCGAATTCGAGTCATTTTCGATTTTTTGCATTTTCTGAGAACTTTTACTATACTAACATATATATTTTTTTCACCATCGGAAAGTAGAGATTTCAACGAACTGAAAACGTACCAACTTTTTGAAAAAAGATATTTTGACGGGTGACTTTTCGATTGAAAATTAGGGTGTTTTTTCGATATTAATTCAAAATAAGGTGAAAAAAATAAATATTTTTAATCAAATAAATTACAGCGTATTTGGGACATAAAAAGGTAAGTTTTCACCAAATTTCGTTAAAAAAGAAAAATTTATGTAAAAGATAAAAATAAAAAACCAAAAACTTGGTTTTTTGAAGTTTTCTCATAAATTTTATGTTATGTGAAAAAAGTGTAAATACAAAAGTTTTTGATCTTTTTATTACCTACAACTTTGCCATTTGAGTTTTTCCGATAGGACTTTTAGTTTTGCCGGAAATCGAGAAAAACCGTTTTTTACCCTTAAAAACTCACCCCCATCCCCTTCCCGACCTCAGATCGCCCGTAAATTATTTTTCCTTTCATTTTTATAATATTCCCCTCCTTTTCTAATGGGTTTCATCCTACTATTATTTTTTTCACTTTTTATTATTTTTAAACGCTTCTACCCTGGTCTATTAATTGGGTTAGTTTCGAGGTAATTTTTCCAATTTATTAGTCAACATTGGTTTAACTTACGCGTACTGCTTGGCCACGGCGGATCTCTGCGGATGGTCAATCTCTTATTGAGTGGCGTTACCAGCGGCTTACCATAGCCGAGTTTACGTTCTGGATTGTTTAATGCTACAAATAATACAAATAAATATTACACATTATGTCCGTCACACTTAACACTGCTACGTGAAGGTACTGGTAATATGTAGGTACTACACATAGCTACTGGATATACATATGTAGTAAAATGCTAAACAAGGTAAGAAAATAAGTGATTACCAAGATGATACAATTGGTGCCCCAATTCCCGGTAGTTTTTCTTTTTTAACAGACTATTACAGTTAGCCTAGGAGGCTTACACTAGCCCCACTCCCCTCGGGGCTGCCCTGCGGTGGCAGTTAGAGAAGTGTCCTCTACTGCTGCCACCTCCAGGAAGACAGTGATCTGTTAGTGGCGCTGTGCTGGACTGACATGAGTCGGCTATAGGAGAAAGTAATCCAAAGCCCTCCCAGGGTACGTGTCCCTATCATCTGGGAACACCGGAGCAGCATACCCGAGTTCCCAGGTCCGCCCCCATCAGACGCCAAGAGAAGTCCACGGCAGGTTAACCTTAATCAGTGCGAGTCCGACATGCCCACCCACAGACACTTTCTGCGGGTGGCACGCGTAGGCATTCCCACTGCTTAACAAAAAATAAAAAAGAAGGACTTTCACTGCTTCACCGGATAATAATTCGGGAATTATTGTCTTTTTATCTGTGTACTAACGGGGGAAACGCGGATCATGAATGTGGTTAACCAGGTCCCAAGCAGCAAAATTATCCTATAGTGCAGACGTTATAGGACTCCAGCACTTTTAATGTTCTCTTAAGGGTTCTAGTTTTTGCTGCATCGCTTATAATAGCAAGCATGGAGTTAGTTGGGCCTTATAGTATATTTCCTCCTATACATTAGCTTATAATTACTTATAGGCCGAAATTAAAGGTCAAATATAAGCTTGGGTGACCTATAAAAGTATCGCGAGGGTGTAAACGCACTCAAGAGCAGATAAACTGGTAAGCTATGCTTATAACTACTAACAAGAAACATTATAGAACCACTATAAGTAAAGTACACCAATAAGAGTGATAAACAGAACTAAACATTCTGGATACTATTTGCATTTATTACTTGGTTTTATAAGGGTTTATAAATTTACTTTACAGAACAATTATCAGTAAAATGGAGCGGTTATATAGTGGTATAAACCAATATCGTTATAATCTTAACACGCTTATAAAGGTTTAATATAATATACTTAGTATCCAAAACTATATCCGTGGTGACCTGAACAAGAAAACATTGGTTTGTAGTGGTCTTGCAAATTCTGTTATAGTCTCAGTACGGATATTTTGATTTTGTTGAATCGTAGAAATATGAGAAGGTTCCGTACAAAATTGTTATTGTGAAAATTTAAGACAAAATGTTTATTTTAATGATTCTGCACGAAAAAACGTTTAATCGATAAAAGCAATTTTAAATGTAGACTTGGAAGATTGTGTTAGTGAGGAACCTGTACAAGAAGATGAAATTGAAAACTATTCCAATTTTCAACTACATAGCGATCTTAGAAAATGGGCTGTAGAATACAATACGACATGCGGCATTCAATTCTTTATTAGAAATTTTGAATAAATGTATTTGTTAAGTTTGTTTCAAATTCTTCAAGTTCTCTTAGATTTCTTATAACATGTCTACATCTACGTCTTCTTGCTTTCTTGAAACGGTCATTGGATGTACGAGTTTAATTCATTCTGAATCTCTCTTCGACACAGCACTCAGCACATGTTAGTTTGTATTTCATAAAGTGTATTTTGATTTGGTATGATGGTTTTAATGTCTTCTTTGATTGACTTTACTTCATGTTGAAGTTGTAGAATTTGACCATCCTCGACAGGCTGTATTTGGTTATCCGTGTTGTAAAGAACGAAATGTTGAGCATTTAAACTGACATCTGACAGTGTTTTTTCTGCTTCTGTTATGACAAGTAGAGGGTTTTGCGCGACAAAAGAAGATACAGGTAAAATTGCTGATCCGGATTGAATGGTAGCCGAGTTTTGTTGTAAATGAAGTGATCTTGTAGTATTTGAACGAGTATCTTCTCGAGAGACCGTTGGCATCTCACTAATTCGGTCTTGATCACGATTCTGTGAAACAATAAACCAAGTTAGCAAGGGAAAGCACAAAATAGAAGTAGAAAATATTTCAAACAATTTTTAAAGCTCGAAAATCCCTTTTAGTTAAAAAGCTATCGACGTCCAGAAACATTACCATTTTCACACCTGACACCTAAACAAAAATATGAAAATAAGACATCGGTACCTAATAACAACATAGAGTAACATTACAATATTTGCGGAACTCTAATTCCAAACAATATGGCCAAGCAATAGTTCTGATATTTACCATTTGTAACAAAGTACGCCTACAACGGTTTGTTAATGTATTTGGGAAGACCAAGTTTGTCAAGATGGAGACTTTTCGTTGTATGTCTTACTGAAACCAACATTATTTTAAAATTCAACTTAATGAAAACGTGAATTTCGAGGGGCGTTTAAAAATTTTGACAAAAAACTTATTACACTTCACCGAAAATATACCTGCGCCATGCATATTCATATTCATATTCATATTATTTATTTGCATTCCACAATGTGAACTTAGGTGGTAAACATTAGGCTTATAGCTAGGAGCATTATGGACCCTGTCGGGCACAGCAAATTTATAAACATATATATCGGTAAATTATTATTGTTCGTAAATTATTAAGGAACTAATTGAGTCTTCCATTCCATATGACCACTTTACATTTATATATTTATACATTACACTAGCATATTATTATTTAACTATCATGTCATTCAATAAAGAAAGACATTTTGCTTATTAACAGTAACAAGTTATATTTGTGTGATACATTTGGATCTAACTATTTAATAGATTATATAATTAAAAATATATACATGTATAAGTTTGTATGTATGTGTGTTTATTGTAATTTAGGTTATTTGTTTATCATTTAAGTATTCATTTACTGTGTAATAAGCCTTATTTATAAGTATTTGTTTTAGATTAATTACGAATTTATTCTCTCTGGTTTCATTTTTTATAGAATTTGGTAATTTATTATATATTTTGATTGACATTACATTAGGACTGTTAGAGTGTAGTGTAATTCGGGAATTAGGTAACATTAACATATTCTTGTGTCTAAGTGAACGACTATTCAAATTATTATGTTTATCTGCTCCTGTTGTAAAAAATACTTTGTATTTCCTAACAAACTTGCATATTTCCAGGATATAGATAGAGGGTAAAGTTAGAATTTTATATTTCGTGAATAAAGGCTTGCAACTGTCCGTTTGTTCTATATTGGCAAGAATGCGAATTAATTTCTTTTGTAAAATAAAAAGTGAATGTGAATCTGTACTGTTGCCCCACATTATAATGCCGTAGGTGAACCACGCATGTGCATAGGCGTAGTATGTAGTAAGGGCTGTCGGTAGATCGGTTGTTTTTTTAACTTCACGAAGCGCATAGCTAAATCTGGAAATTTTCGATTTAATGTTTTGGATGTGGGTTTTCCAAGAAATATGTGTATCTATAGTAAGTCCTAGCAATGTGAAATTATTAACAACCTCAATTTGTGTATCGTTAACTGTAAAGTTAACTGGTAATGGAGGTTTTTGATAGGGATAAAAAGTCATTAGTTTAGTTTTATTGTAATTAATTTCTAGATTGTGCATCTTCATCCATTCAATTGTTTTATTTAGTATTAAGGTAAGATCATTGTTTATATTAGTAGTGCTTTGGCAGGAGGTAAGCAAAGATATATCATCTGCAAACAATACACAAGTTTCTTCCATGATCTTAGGGAGGTCATTTATGTAAATTATAAATAACAGACATCCAAGTACACTTCCTTGTGGAATCGAGGCGTTAATAATGTTTTTATCGGATCTTATAGGTATTATTTGTTTCAAATTGTAGTCAAAGTGATCTATTTCCACGAATTGCTCTCTATTTTTTAAATAGGATGAAAACCATTTATGTGTATTTCCGCGGATCCCTATTCCATACAGTTTATTTAGTAGAATATTGTATTGTACTTTGTCATATGCCTTGGTCATATCTAGAAGGATCCCCACAGCATACTTTTTGTCATTTAGAATATTTATTATTTCTTGAACGTATTTATAGACAGCTAAGGTGGTTGATCGTTGCTTTCGAAAACCGTTTTGTCCGTCGTCTAAGATATTGTACTTTTCACAAAAACTGTACACACGATCGCATATAGCCTTTTCGTAAATTTTTGAGGCCGTAGGTAGTAGAGCAAGAGGTCTATAATTGCACATTCAAACACGGCTTCACTTATTGTTAACTAACACCCTACTCTTATTCTAGATAATATTTATTATAAAAATATAATAACTTACCTTTATCAATATTAATTAATCTTTACAAATGTGCATAGCAACATTTACAAATTCACATCACTTTGTATGAGCTTGTAAGATATTCACCGTGTACGTTATTGTCGTGTTTGGTTCCATTTAGCGCTCATAGTTAGCTTCGCGAGAGCAAATAGTTCTACGTGGTCTAACTATAAGG
This sequence comes from Pseudoips prasinana, assembly GCA_951640165.1. NCBI lineage: Eukaryota > Metazoa > Arthropoda > Insecta > Lepidoptera > Nolidae > Pseudoips > Pseudoips prasinana. Next base: position 7,746,716 of record OX621240.1, read on the forward strand.
TTACTATTGTCGTGATTGGTTCCATTAAGCGCTGATAGTTGGCTTCGCGGGAGAAAATAGTTTTACATAGTCCAACTATATGGCCGTTATTGGTCAAAATGGTATTCACCAAGTCTACTATAGATATTTAATTAGCTAAAATACGCCTATAAATTGGGCCCTTTTCCGTGGTTATAATTGCTTACTATTCCGTTATAGTCTAATGAAATGGTGGTTCCAGGACAATTACTAGACCACATTTTGCTGCTTGGGGTGGTACCTTAAGCTCTTTATACCAAGTGTTTTGGGTTCGAGGTTGGATTCGAACAAGAGAAATTACAAGTATCTCCAACAGTGTTAATGTACCTGTTTCAGAAAAGCTATTATAAGAAAATATTTTTTGCTCCAAAGCAATACATAAAACTAACATTTATCGGGTTGACTAAGATTCGATGTTCTCTTGCCCATTTTAGTCACCGTGTCCAAAGCATCTTCAACATTAGTAGTAGCTTTACGAGGCAGAGAGTTCAAAGTTCTCGAACATGCTAAAAACATATTTAGTGAAAAGAACGGGAATAAGTACTTGATGCTATGACTTGCAGTCCATAATTATTGCACATCTGGTAGCTGGTGCAACAGTCTCCACGAAATGTGTCACAGTGGATGCCCTTACTGGCTGTTGCAGTTTATCAGAGACAACAGAGTGTGCCTTACTTATCCCTAACAGCGGCAAAACTAAATGTTCCAAATATAGCATAGTATAACGCTTACTATTCACTACATATCCTGTAGTAGTAATACGCTGCTTAGGGAACACCTGTGCATGCTCCTTGGCATTCCGCGGACCTTTCTGTTTACGATCTAAACCATCTTTAATCTTCTCCTGAAATTCCCTGCGTCCCTCTCTGACATCTTTCACTCTTCCTTTAGAAAGAGCCGACGATTGACTAGTCGAGGAAGCTGTAAGTTAAACGATATCTAATATACCTGCAACCTTATCTATGAAATAACATAACATGACATTTTTGGATCATTTTCCTTGCTTTTTTCATTTTTGTGCTTACTAACAATCATGTTGACTCTTGGTTAGTCGAATATAGAAAAATTAAATTCTATTCTATAATAAATAACTTGCCAAGACATCCACTCAAGAGTATGCTGGGCATTGCTAAGGCAGGATACAGTGGGTGCAGCATGTTTTGGCAGAGTGAGGTTATATTTTCCAGGGCAAATATGCCCGATTTTTATACAGTCTCTATCACTTCAGTTATGAACCAGGTAAACTATATAATAGGTTTCAGCTTTCTAAAGGTGATATACTTATCTCGGCTGTATTGCAGTGAGAAATATGATAATCTTACGTCATATGAAATTATACTATACATATATGTTAGACCTATATATATTATAAGTACCTGTATGTTAAGATAGATTCTATCTATCCTGAATTTAACTGTTAATTGAGTGTTCAACTATATTAATGTATTTGTTTGACCTCTCCAGAGGCAGATATTTGTTTCCAGTGATGTCTAGGTACATATAATATGTATCTAATAAATTTGTCTAGTAGAATATTTACGTGTGTTGGATGTCGTACGCTCTTGTTTATCACCGCTAATTGGACGATAGCGTGGCCGTATCGACGAGTCTGAACGCTCTGTGGCAGCTCTAGACGGACTAGTATTGCATGTATCACCTGGGAATCATAAAATCTTTATTGCTACGCGAAGTTATCCTTATGAGATAACCCCATGAGGAGATTTATGGCACTTACAAAGTAGGTAGGTACTACTTTCGCTTGCAGGTCGCGATAATGAGATTCAAGTAAACAAGAGAGCAATATGGCAGACCAGCCCAACGAAAAGTCGAAAAATAAATGATATCAGGTTATGGAGGTCAGGTATATGCAGGTTGTTTTCACAAATCATTGGCCTAATCCCAATAATTCGACCCCAATTTTTTATATATATAATATAAATATAATGCCACTCACTGATTTTCAATATCATAATATAATCATAATATTCATTTACGCAAATAAATATTATGATTATGACTACCTCGGTGGCCTAGCGGAAGTGTCTAGGATTACAGCAAATAAACTAGCTGATATCATGTTGTTCAAGTCCCGGGTCAGGCTGCAGATATATCATCAGGCGCTGGCAAGGTAGCTTGCCAACGCCTGATCTCTGTGCCGGGGTCTCGTATATCTGTAGGTGCCATCTGTTAGTGTATTAGGTGCTCCAATGATCGTCAAACGCTAGTGCATTATGTATGTCTATCATTTCCGTAATTTAACCATGTAATAATTTCAATAAAAGCCATCTCCAAAATTGTCCTGGAGTATACCTACCTACTGTTCCTTCAAGTTGGTTAGTTTTGTGGTTGAGATTGAATGCCTTACCTATATCTAAGTCCTTTCTCATGACTAAGCGATATCCATACATTTTTTATTCTCATTTTATCAACTCGTTTGGTCTGAATGCCTCATCAGGATCACATACAATGATCCATGTAAATTAAATCGTTTGGCTTCCCGCCTACTACGCTGTCACACTTAAAAACAATGATAACACGGCATCTGTTCTGACCCCGACAAGATAGGATTCAGTAAAAAGAGTCTGGACTTCGAAATTTATCTGATCGATTAACTGTCGATAACTGGCCGAAGGAACGATTAGTTGAATTAAACACTGACCGCTTTATTTAAGATCGATGTATCCTTTAGCGATAGACCATTGATTTGTTTCTGACGCTGTATTTTCGCAGTTCTAACCTAACCTACTTTTCTGGTAGCGAAATACAGTACGGTGCTTCAGTAAAAGAGGCAAGTGGTTTAGCGTATTTTCGATCGGTTGCACAAACGAAATACCTCTTTTGTCACTGGTCTTAGGCACACAATAGAATTTGAATAAACGCACAAGATGGACTTAGCTGCTGCGTGTTGCACGATGACGTGGAGTTGCTGTGGCTCTCCGGGGTCCGCACCTTACTTATTACCGTCATACCCAGTTTCTGTTGGCTTAATCCTACAAAATATAAATTTGTCACTAGAAAATTAAACTTACAGGCGCTCCTACTACCTGGAAAAGCATGCAAAATGTTTTTTAGGAAAAGTTCACAATCATTCGGTAGCTAGCAGTGTGATATCAGTGCTCCTCTTTCTAACATAGGTCTTATGAAAAGGACAAGGCTAGTTTTGTTGTGACACTTTAGTTATGGCGCGAAATACTTACGTACCTAAAAATAAGAGTTAATAGAACAATCTATACATATAATAAATCTGTAGAAAAATATTTTTTGTACATCAAAAGAAAATCCAAAAAGAATAGCCAGGGTATTAAAGAACAACCAATAGAACCCATTTCCAGCATTTTTAGAATTTTTGTCTGTTTGTCTGTGTGTCTGTTTGTCTGTTTATATGTTCGGGTATCACGTAAAATATACGAAAGCAATGTAAATAACTTTTATACACAACGATTGAGCGTAACTTGAGGTAACATTTAGTTTTTGTTTTATTGCAATCGGTTCAGTCTATCAAAAGATATTAGATTTTAAAGTAATCATGAAGAAAAATAACACACATTTCGTCAAGATGAACTAATGTTTATAGTTGAACTACCTAACTGTCCGATAGATGTCATTGTGCATATTATGACATCTCTTTACTGAATGAACTACGTTGATAGTTGATTTTTATTTTGATAGATGTCGTTGTGCATTTCTTTTGACTCGCGGTGTTAAGATTTGCCCGTGTTTGCTGATTGCATGAGTTACGTAGGGTTTTGAATGTTCCGAATTGTTTCGAAATAAGGTCTTGGTTGGCTAGAAGTATGTCGTTGTCCAAAATTGGTTATTAAAATATTCTGTTTTCTTTGGGCAAATTGAATTATGTACAAGGTTGGATTTGTTATAATTTAATTTTATATTATAATATCAGTCGATCGAAAGTTTGTGCTGTCGATTCGTTTGTAACGGGAATGTACAGACGATTCAAATTTTATTGAACCTGTCCGATTGAATGTATTTGAATGTAGTAAATAAACTCTCATAATTTTCTCAGCACAAATCTATATACCTACCTATGTAAAAGAGGAAACTGACATATCAACGCACAGCCTGAACGGCTGGGGTTAGAGACTTGAAATTTTGCCGGTAGTTACTTTTTATGACGTATGCATTCACTAAGGAAGGGTTTTTGGAAATACTAACCCTAAGGGGGTAAAATAGAGAATGAAAGATTGTATGAAAATCCGTCATTTTTGAAGTTAAAGGCATTGAAACTTATATTTAGTAGTTCAGCTAAAAATAAAAATAAATATTTAAGAATTTCTGAAAATCCCATCCCAAGGGCGTAAAATAGGGGATGTAAGTTTGTATGAAAAGTGTGTATTTTTTTAAGTGAAAAGCATGAAAATTGGTATTTGGCCTTTCCGTTAAAAATAAAAATAAGTATTTCAGGATTTTAAGAATTTTCACCCCTAAGGGCGTATAATAGGGGATGTATGTTGCGTGTGGGTATACCTATAATGATTCTGAGGAATTTGAAGCCACCTAAACTTTGCAACGGCACTAGGCTTCAAGTGGAAACTTTGAATCGTGTTTATAGAGGCTACTTTTATGCCTGGATCCGCCCAGGGAGAAACAGTGTTCATCTCACGTATTCCGTTAGTGCCAAATGATCTCCCTTTTCAGTTTAAAATACTGTAGTTCCCTATAAAAGTGTGTGTCGAGATAACCATCAACAAATCGCAAAGTCCAACTCTCAAGTTAGCTGGAATTGACTTAAGGAAGGCGGGCAGGTCACGTGGCGTGCTCACATGTGAGTTCATCCCACAGTCTGGTCCATGTAGTGCGAGGACTTACGTCTTTTGCTGAGCTCCGTAAAGTTGATGATATTGAACATCCCACATACCAGGCCGCTTGCCGAGCACGCCATTTATTAGATGGAGGTCAGCATTGGGATGACGCCCTAGCGGCAGCATGCGTGAGCGATAGTCCACATCGCTTGCGACATTTGTTTGCCATCTTATTGACCTTTTGTGCGTTATCGGGTGCTAACCAGTTATAGCAAAAGTACCATGACAAGTTTGCTGAAGATTTTATGAGACATGTACAACTAAATACTGATGGAGAAATTCCTGACAGGGTACGTGAAATTTGTCACAACAGGTCCTTATTGGCTATTCAAGAGATAGTTATAAGTATAGGAGGGAACCCGATCAGTCAGAGGCTGCGAAAATGCACAGGAGTTTGCCAATTTTTTGTAAAAAGTCGACGATGGCACATACCATAAGTTATTTTGATTGGTAATCTCTGCTCTTACGTTACATCACAGCAGGAGCTAATTTCTTCTGTGTACGGAGATACCACAAACATGGGAAATCAAGCTGGTTCTTGGCTATGTCAGCGAGCTATTTTGACTCCCCGCAATGACCAAGCTGCGGCAATTAGTTTCAAAATATTGACTCATGCATCCGGGAATAGTAAAGAATATAGCTCAATAAATACAGTTATGGAAGAAGATGACGCCACGCACTACCTGGTAGAATTTTTGGATTCCCTCAGCACACCCGGACTTCCAACCCACAAAATAGTTTTAAAAATCGGTGTACCAATAATTCTCCTCAGAAATTTATGTCCTCCCAAACTTTGTAACGGCACTCGGCTCAAAGTCACAAATCTGCAGCAAAACATTATCGAAGCTGAAATATTAACAGATTGCGGCGCCGGTGATATTGTTTTTAGTCCAAGGATACCTATAATTCCTAAAAACTTTCCTTTCGCTTTCAAACCAGTGCAATTCCCAGTCAGTCCCTGTTATGCCGTGACGATTAATAAAGCTCAGCGCCAGACATTATCCGTTGCGGGGGTGGACCTTAGTATTGGATGCTTTTCCCATGGTCAACTATACGTAGCTCTTTCACGCGTAAACAACCCCAATAACGTTTTTGTGTACGCTCCAGATGGTTCCACAGGTAAAATAAAGAAGCACTAAATTAAATTAAAAAAAATTGTATCGGTATCCTCCCACAGCACTATACACAAAAAAATACATTGTTAAGTTCCGATATCCACGCGAACGAAGTCGCGGGCACAGCTAGTAGTGTAATAAGATTGTAGAATATTTTATTGTTAATCAAAAAAGCACTTTTCTGGTCAATTATAGCGTAGCCTATAAATATATACAACGTTATAGATGGCGACGAAATACGCCAGGTATTATTTTTATACAACGCCCGCCATCAGCAAATGAATCCATGTGTCGCGGGGTACTTTAGAAACATATATTTGACGGCACAAAATACACCAAGAAACAAGACTAATATTTAAAAGTTACACTTATATTTGTCCTGTGCGGTAATCGAACCGCATATTACACCACACGCGCCACATAAGCAGGTGGTGGTAGTCTACATCGACTAAAAAAAAGCTTTTGACATTTTCCCTCGTTTATTGCAGCTTGGGGAGCTGTGGTTCCGTGCTTATGTCACAGGATGTTGATAAAGGAATCGGTGTGGGCAGGCGTGTCCCCTGTGGAGTGCCCAGTGGATTTAACGCCACGGGAGACTGACATCTTTCAATAAATGAGTCTCTGCATGAACTTCTCCAGAATAGAAGTCGTTAAGTCAGTCAGTTTGCAAAATGCTGTTGAAACTTATTTTACTCTTACTACTTATTTATCTTACTTTATTGTATGGGCAGTGGTTACCGTGATGTCAGTTATTCAAACTGCCGGGTATACTTCTGACAAAGCTATGGACTGTTGTCTATTAACAACAAACGGGGCCGACAGCCTAACGTGCCCTTACCAAAGCACGGTTATGCTAAGAAATTAATGTACTTTAACGGTCACCCATCTATGGACTTGCCGCGTGCCTAGGTGCTATACCTCGCCGATCACTTACAGTGAGTGCAACTGGCCATGAGCGGCTAACTTAAGGATTATATAAATGTTGCATCCCCGTCTAAGTTAGGTAGCCTACTCACCGCGGACGTGAGAGGTCAGCAACGCATTTGTGACCCCTCTGATATTCATTATGTCAGCCGGATGACGTCCACTGCGGGACAAGAGCCTCGGCCAGGGTTTGGGGATATGCCATAATCACCACGCTTGTAAAGTCCTCTGTAACTCTGGTATTGCCTATAATCGGGCCGTATGCTTGTTGTACAGACGCCAGCACATCAAGCTACCCCAATCTGTCAAATTTCCCCAATTGAAAGTGAACCTTATGCGTATGTGATAAAGTTGATAATCTATAAAAGAAATTTGACAGATTGGGGTAGCTGATGTGCTGGAGTCTGTACAACTTAGTTGAATAAAATAACTTACTAGAAGCGTTGCTGTCTCGGTACTGGAAACGTGGACTAGGCGAGTGTCGCCCGTTACTCACGCCACGTGTCACATCCGCCGGTCCTGTTCCACAGTGTAGGGTATTCAAAACCACTAATGTATATAAAATTCCTATGATCTAATTTCGGCCATGGCGGCCAGTTCCAATGGAGACGAGCCATCTGCGCGGACCATGTAGTGCCCAAGCGTATGTGCAAACACCGGCATACCTTCTATTACATCTCTGTAGCTTACATGACCGCAAAGGGTTCAGGTACAGATACAACGGCTTTACATCTTCTCCGAGGCGCACATTAATACTACTTCTAGACTAAGAGCTGAAACGGAGAACTTTTCTGAGCAGAAAAATCCCAATATCACTTTTTGACTCGCCCGAGTTTTGAGCCCAGGACCTCATCACCTGCGGTTGAACACGCTACCATGCTTAGTCACCACCCTCAAATTTTTTAAGACAAATGTGGTCTTCAAACTAAAGGTAGATTTTCATTAGACTGATAGCTTTTCTTCATGGTTAAATCCAACTGTATGATCTCCAACCAATACTTAGAGAAGTTCCAAGAGTAAAAATAGGCAATTATATCTATAAGATTATATAAGTCAACTACACATATACTTACATAATATTGGTGCTTATTCTGTTTTTACACGGCTAAACTAATTTAAATATCGTTACATATTATTCCATTATATCTCATATGTAAATAACAGGGAATACATAAACAGTGACATTAAATATCGGTCTCATAAGCCCTGATTCTGACCACCACCAACTAAACTAAAATATCATTGCATTTCTTTCTAGCGTTGCAATAATTGGATAGTATTTAACTGCAAAACAAAAAAAAATGGCTATTGTATTACAAAATATTCCGTATCCTAAGCACAAGTACTGATTCCACAGCATAATAGTTATCTCTTAATATAATAATCTTAAAGGCAATATAAGTTCATGACGCGTAAATAAATTCGTTTCTGGCACTCGTCAGCCGCTACCGCGGCACGATCGCTTTGCTCGTGGGATGTATTGTCACCGTTCAAATCCAATTTACTATTCTAGTAGCGAAATACATTTTCAGTTATGCCCGGATAAATACAAATTTTGTGTACCTATAAAACTTGGTAAGTTAAGGACATAAGGTTTTTATAGATTTCAACGCAATAAAGTTTTTATATGTAGATGTTCAGAAATTATCGTGACGTCTGGGACCGACGGCTTAACGTATTTTCTAAGGCACGAAGTGTAGTCCTCTAACTGACGAGACACTCATATAAATCTTGACTATTACATTAAGAGTTGTTATGTGCGAAAACCGAACCTAATATATCCCGGACACAATAGCACGACCCAGACACAGAAGTCGTGATACAATGCTTGCATAAAAATGCTGTCATAAAGAAATGCAGTGAAATTATAATAGTTAAGTCATAGTCAGAATTGAAGCCAATATAACAAGAAATTTGTTATGTACCCCCTGAATTAAAAAAAGTCGTCAAGTGTTCTCTAAAGGTGAGGTTTAGACTACAATGAAACCAACATTAAATTTTAACATGACATTAATTTATTAAAGATTACAACAAAGCTATTTGTACAAACTAAATAAATGTACACTCCATACGTCTAATGCATTCTATGCAAATCAAGGCAGTCTATCGTTTATAGTAAGGACTTATTAAATAGTATCATTAAGGGTGTATCCAGAGAATAATAAATAACAATATATGACTTGAACAAGATAAAACATAAATAATAGGCAAAACTTAACTTAATAACTGGCAAAATACACAAAAACCAGGTTTATATGAAGAGAATTATTTTTCTTGTATTTCACAAACAACTATAAAAATGGGTTGATTGTCTTCCTTACATGCTTTTCACTTTTTATGTTACAACTTGTATGTAAGTTGATAAATCACAATAAAATCACCCAAGTATTATAGGTTCTCACTATTATACTGGTATTTAACTCAGTTTTCATAAACTCTCGTTGTCAGCGACCGGGACCAAAGCTAAAAACCATTGGTTTCAAATTAAACAATTTGTTTAATTTAAAGTTTATATATAAAATTAATATTTGTAATAACGACTGCTTAATACAACTGTATTTAAGTATTACAAATAATTGGAACGAAGTTCCTTATCGCGCGTTGTGAAAGGGGGCTAGACGGAAAAAAATCTTACGAAAGTTGTAACGACACTTTTTGCAGCTGTGCGGCGTGCGCATGTTTCTCTGTCTGTCTCTCTCTCTCTTATAGAAAGCAAGCCAAATATTTTCATTTCTACTTCGCATTGAACAGTGTGGTGTCGCGACGATTATTTTTGTTGAGTGTATACAGGTTTTTTGTACATAATAAATAATAAGAAATAACTTCGTTCCCTCCGGGTGTCCCTTGACACCTCTCAAGTTTTTTAAAATAATTTGTTAATGAAGAGTGATGTTTTTAAACTTTGGCGATTTGTACACATTTTTATATATTGTGGACACGGGTCTCAACCGTAATAAAGATTTAAGGCAAATCACCTTTAAGTTTTTATTAGCATGCAATATCTGTACAAAATTGTGTGAGGTTTTTATTTGCAACACATGATAGGATAAACTATATCAATAACGCTTTTATTAGCTTCATACGTATGTTAGTATAACGAAAACTTTGAACATGATTTTACCACCTTCAAAAGATCGGATTAAATCAAAATTAGGCATACTTATTAAGGGCCGATAACAATTAAATATTTTAAACAGACTTAGGATAATCAGGATTATCGATTTATTGTTCACCTATAAATAAAATGATTGTTTAAAAATCCAAAAAGCCTTGTTTTATAGAAAAAGGAACTAAATCAAAAATAATAGTTTAAAAAACTAAAAACAGACTGTTATAGAAAACCAAACTAAAAACTATGTAAAATAAAAAATATGAATTCTATGTACTGTTACAGAAAAGCGTGATGTATGGTGGTCTCAATAGTTAAAAATATTTAATTGACAGATATGAATAGAAGGATTATCATTTTGATAATATCTTAAAAAGAAGTTTGATTTGATTTCTATAAAAGCGTGTTTTTTTATTTTTTCAACTATTTTTATATATTTTTCCCATAATCTGTATGGCCTAATTAACTACCTATGATAATAATATTTGTCAATAATATTGATACATGTTATGTAAGTACCAAAAATTGAGTCAAACTCTGTAGTAGAAATATGACTGAATACACCCTTAATTAAATGCTTATAAACAACTAAAAATGAATAATAGACTAACTACCACTACCGTGAACATTACTATTCCCAACACTATCCTCAGTATGCGTAGACAAAGAGCTAGATTCCACTTTACTCTCGTCATCATTGTTACCTATAGGTAAGGAGCCAAGGTCTTTTTCAATTTTATTCATGCTCGAAGAGCTAGTGCCTACTTGTGTTGAGTCTATAGTCAAAGAGCTATCACCTACATCCATTGTATCTCTATCCTCACCGTTTGCGTCCGTGGAGTAGTTCCTCTCCTGAAAATGTAAAATATTATTAGTTACGAGGACTTTGTTATTCATAATGCGTTTGACGCTTAGCATATAGTTCTGGTGTGCGTGTGATTTTCGGCCCAGAAAGAATACCAGGTAGTCGGGCAACAAAACAACCATTACAACAAACTACCATTTAACTGCGTTCGCCAACTCGCATGCCAAGCATACGATATTAATTTATATATACACACATCAACACAATCTAGGGATATTGAACATTTCATTGATTATCTAGAAAACTATAAACATTTTGTTATGACTGTAAATGGAAGAATTAAAGATAATTTCATGGCCGATATTTAAACATAAACAACACGATGCGATTTTGTTTTTCTAATTAATAAAAGTCTTAAATTAATTAAGCCATATAAAATTACTGAGTGAACAAAAACATTTTATTCTTATAAAATTATTCAATCGAATTAAATGAATAAAAATCTTACCAAATCTGATAATCAGTAATCGGTATTTCCTCCTCTAACATTAATCACACAGCGGCAACGATTTTCCATACTTAAAATTAAGGTGTCAATGTCTTGCTGGGGTATGCAGTCCCAAGTTCTTTTTAAATGTTCGAAAAGTTGTTCTTCTGTTGTCAAGTTGGGCGGAAAATCCCTCAATGCTCTTCGCTGTAACATGTCCCAGGCGTGTTCAATTGGGTTTAAGTCTGGCGACTGTGGAGGCCAATCTAATACCTGAACATCGTGTTCTCGAAGGGCGGCCCTCACCAGCCGCGCTGTATGGGAAGGTGCATTGTCATGCATGAGCTGAAATTCTTGCCCCGTTAGGGCCCTGAGCGGGACAATGACACGTTCTACTACCTCCTCACGGTATCTATGGGCAGTCATGCTGCCCTGAATCCAAATGAGTTGGGTTCGTCCGCCGATTCGTATTCCTGCCCACACCATAATTGTCCCGCCTTGGTAAGAGTGGACCTCCTGTGGATGTCGGAGACGGCTGACCCTGCCTGGAGTTCTCCAAACGCGTGTTCGTCTCGAATCTGGATGAAATCCATAGCGGGACTCATCAGTGAACAGCACCAATGACCATTGTTGATCACTCCATGTCAAATGTTCTTGAGCCCATAAAAGTCGCCTACCGCGATTGCCACGTCGCAGCGCTGGGACTCGTAGCGGTCTGCGAGCATGAAGACCAACTTCATGCAGCCTCCTTCGCACGGTTTGGTCGCTCACCAGCAGCTGCTGACCCTCCTGGAGCCTTTGCACTAGTTGCATCGCTGTGATATTGGGTAGTCTTCTGGCGGTCATTTGGAGAAATCGATCCTGTCTCTGAGTGGTAACACGATATCTACCTGTGTGCCGTTCTGCCACATCTCCAGTAGCGCGATAACGTGACCACAGCCTGGATACCACATTTTGGCTTGTGCCCAGAGACTCAGCAACGACGCGTTGAATAGCACCGTTTTGTAACATGCCAACTGCCCGTAACATTTCATCTCGACTCAAATGATGGCGTGGCATGACGCTAAAAAGCTTACACAACCAATTGAGAAAAGAAAATAAAACAATTTATCAGGTTTTCTTCAATTAACACGCAAAAAAAAATTTAATGCAACTTCTTGAAATTAGATACAACTCAAGATTGCGCTGTGCTTTGCGTGTTTTCATTTGTTTCTCATTTTAATTTTTAAATTTTGAATAAAGAATAGACAAGGTTTAAATCTGTAAATAAACTTTTTAAGGAAACTAAATAGGTTTTAAACAATAAAGCCATGTTTGATTTCAAAATAACGTATCCCTAGACTTTGTTGATGTGTGTATATATATATATATATATATATAAGAGGGCGACAAACGAGCAAGTGGGTCACCTGATGGTAAGTGGTCACCGTCATCCGAGTGCGTTATCGGCCTTGAAAAGAGTACGCAAATAAGTTTTGCTGACCCTCCTTACCCCCATTCCGATGAGCTCTGGCGACCTTACCACACTCAGAAACACAACAATAAATTATTAATGCTATTATTAAAGAATGTCTTCTGTAAGGTGGAGGTACTTCCCCAGTTGGGCTGCTCTTCGAGCGAATGAACGCTGTGCCCTATCTCTACATTGGAACAAACTCTACATGGTATGGGGTGTGGAATGGTATGGGGTGACCGTGTTATTTTTTTACGCCTTAAACCACACATACATATGTTATTTTTTCTATGGTAGAATATTTTATTTTGTTAGCCGTGAACTAACCTGCTTCTCAACCGAATGGTTGCGCGAGCGCTTGGGCGTGGAGGTGCCAGTGATCTCAGCGGAAGCGCGGCGCTCCCGGTGGCGCAGGCGCTGCGCCGCCTTGAGTTCCATCTCCACGCAGTGCTCCGCGAACATGAGCTGCAGCGGCGCGTACATGTGCGGCAGCAGCGGCAGGTCGCTCGGAGATATCTGTTCCACAGGAACACTAGCTTATACAGACGCCAACAAATTTCTTTTGTTGGTTGCTATTGCCTATAGTGGTTGGCGAATGCTTACTTTTCACGCCGGAGGTCGTGGGTTCGATTCCCACCCAGGACAAAAAATTGTGTGCATGAACATGTATGTTTGTCCCGAGTCTGGGTGTAATCATCTATATAAGTATGTATTAACAAAAGAGGATTAGTATATGTAGCATATTAGTTATCTGGTTTCCATAGTCCAATCTCTGCTTACTTTGGGATCAGATGGCCGTGTGTAAATAATGTCCCAGGATATTATTATTATAGATTTTCAACTTTATCACATAGGCATAATGTTCACTTTCAATTGGGGAAATCTGACAGATTGGGGAAGCTTGATGTGCTTGCGTCTGTACAAGTGCGGATGGAGATAACGTACTTACTTACTTATCGTATGGGCAGTGGTTACCCTAGTGTCAGAGTTATTCAAGCCGCTCAGTAGGCCTCTGACATGGCATAACGACTGTTGTCTAATGACTACAGCAGGGAACGACAGCTTAATGTGCACGGAGACGCTCAGAAATAAAACTACTTTGAAGTTCACTCATCTAGGGACTGACCGCGAGCCTAGTTGCTTAAACTCTTCGATCGATTACGGACCGGTGAAAATATATTTATTGTCGTCTTCGAATTTAGACCAAGGCGGCTTGTTTTATTGGGGCCTAGTCTGCGCAAACACGAGAACACTTACTTCTCCATCACTCTCATAATCCGATGGGACGACGACTATCGACATGACCGAAAAAAGGTCAGGCACAGGACCGACGTGTATGTGCTCCCCAGGCACAGGGGTGGAAATACCGCCAACTTACAAACCACGGGCTGATATTAAGATTTTTTTTACAGATAAACCCAAATTCATTTTTGGTCCGACCCAGGATTCGTAGTCAGGACCTCATTATTTGCGTTTAAACGTGTTACCGCTAGACCAACGAGGTAGTCACAATAGTATCTTTACCACTAAGAGCACACTATACATTGTTAAGTTAGGGTAAAGAAACATTATTTCCTTTTATTTTAGTATGGATGGGTATCTACCCAACCATAGCTGATTATTTTTTATACAATGGGGAATGATTTCAGAATGGTCCTGATGATTTCAGAAAGTGTGTTCCAATCGCAAAAAGCCACATTTACCCTTTGCCAGTCTATGGTATATTATATTTCATTGTTGTTGGACCTTATTTTAAAAGAATAAAGTTGAAATCGATGTGGTCACGTATGACCCACCTCTGTTTCAGGGTTAAAGTCCGATTTATGTTTTCAAAAAGTAATTATATATTACTGAAATGAAGACTTGTATAGGCATATTTACGATAATTAATGAGACACAATATCTGAAAATATTGCATTACATGTGCTTGTTGGGAATAACCTATATTCTATCTAGAACATTTTAGTCCCCGACTACATACTTTGCTTGCCTAAAGCCAACTTGATTTTAGTACTGACGCCAGCACATCAAGCTACCCCAATCTGTCAAATTGGCCAATTGAAAGTGAACCTTATGCTTTTGTGATAAAGTTGAAAATCTATAAAATAAAATTGACAGATTGAGGTAGCTGGATGAGCTGTACATAAAAAAAACCGGCCAAGTGCGAGTCGGACTTGCGCATGAAGGGTTCCGTACCATTATCTATAAAAAACATAAAAGTCACGTTTGTTGTATGGGAGCCCCTTAAATATTAATTTTATTTTGTTTTTTAGTATTTGCTGTTAAACCGGCAACAGAAATACATCATCTGTGAAAATATCAACTGTCTAACTACCACAGTTCATGTGATACAGCCTGGTGACAGACGGACAGACAGACAGACAGCGAAGTCTTAGTAATAGGGTCCCGTTTTACCCTTTGGGTACGGAACTCTAATAAAAGTAAGACAAGTCTTCTCAGTTGGGGCGCATTGGATCCGGTGGTAGCATTAAAGCGCGACCGTCGTTATAAACACAAGGTCCGCCATAATGATAACATTTAATTCGTACCTTAATATAGACAGAACCATTCAGACAATATGTAGTAAAAATATAGCTAAAACTTAGATAATTAAACCTACACATGATCTCTGACAATAACTTAATTTAAGTTAGCTAAATATCGTTACTGTTTTAAAATAAATCTTATTGTAAACTATTTCCTACAATCCGTGTACCTAAATATCTATATGTACCTAGAAATAATTATAAATTAATTGTATATTATTGCGAACATGTTCTGACTAATTACAAGAGCTTTTTTAAAGTCTACGTGAATAAAAATAAATTAAAAAAAAGCAAGTTTAACACAAACCTGCATATTATCAAAGGCGATGCCAACGCTTTTATTATCGTTAAGTATATGCGCGTTAAGTCTCGGCAGACGAGCATATCGCTGGCTGAAGTGCGTCAACACTGTGTACTTGGCGCCCATCTGCCTCCCTATGTCGATTGCCTGGGTGGTCGTGGAATGCATTTTGACGCGAGCTTCTTCAGCCAATTCGTCTTCCATAGTTGCTTCGTGAATTAAAAGGGTTGAGTTCTCACCTAAAATAAATAAATTTTTAAACTACACCGAAATAAAATTGTACAAATAATGTTTTTTAATCAGATAGCGGTCACCATAGCCTATGAACGCTTGCTATACCTGAGGCATTAATCACGTGTTACCAATGTTTTGTTCCTTATAACCATTTTAAAGGGACCAATACTGTGGTCTTTTGGGAAAACCGTGACAGAGAGCTCATTCCACAGCCTCAACGTACGTGGGAAGAATGTCATAGACAATGCAGTCATTATTAAAATGGCAGATGACGAACGACGGGCCCGTTGGCGTGGTTCAAGCAGGTCGTGGGTTCGATTCCCACCCAGGACAGATATTTGTATGCAAGAATATGTCTGTTTGTGCTGGGTCTGGGTGTAAATATCTAAATAAGGATGTATTTACAAAATAGTATATTTTGTATATCAGTTATCTGGTTTCCATATTACAAGCTCTGCATAGTCTGGGATCAGATGGCCGTGTGTGAATAATGTCCCAGGATGTTACAAATTGCAATAAAACTGTTACGGTGGCATGAACTATTAATATAGCATATGTCATGCCCACCATCCGGCACTGGTCAGAAACTCAAGAAACAAGTGACAGATCTATCCATATTGATATTAGTCTGCCTTGTTGGTCTAGCGGTAGCGTGTTCACCCGCAGAGAACACCCGCAGGTCCTGGGTTTTTGAACCCAGGACCTGCGGGTGTCCCAAAATCAGTTTTGGCCCGACCCGGGATTTGTCCCGGGTCGGGCCAAAACTGATTTTGGGACTTTTCTGTAAAAAGAAAAATTTCTCAACATCAGCCCGAAGTCTTGGAGTTGGCGGTATTATACCCCCGTGCCTCGGAGAGCACGTAAAGCCGTCGGTCCTGTACCTGACCTCTTTCTGGTCGTGTCGCTAGGCGTCCCATCGGATCATGAGAGTGATGGAATACAAAGTGCTTCTGTGTTTGCGCACACACTTGTGCAATATATCCTGTGCAATTGGCTAGTCTCCATTAAGACTGGCCGCCGTGGCCGAAATTCGGTCGGGAGGACATCATTGATAGTTAATGATTAAATAAGCTTACCAATCTTAACCAGTTCCGTACAAGGCAGGGTATCACCCGAGTAGGTGACTTTGTAGTCTTCGGTGAGTTGTATGGCGACGCCGAACGCGTTGGGGCAGTGCGGCACGAGGCACGTCAGTATGGCTTGCGCACCGATGCTGGCGAGCACTGCTGATGTGAGCTCAGTGTTGGAGTTGGGATTGTTCGCGAGCTGGAACAATTATTCCAGTAGTAGAATTAGTGTCGAAAATGACTAAAGTGACTGAATTAGACTGACTGTCATTTACAGTCAAATTGGTCAAAAATGGTCATTAACTGTCAAAAACGGTCATTTTCAGACAATTTCATTTCAGTAATATTTTCGTACCTTTTAAGTTTTTGTCGTTGATAAAAGTCTACAACTTCTAAATTGAAACAAAAAGTATTATTATATAGTGTTAATCATTTTACATTTCTAATCATGCGTGCATTTAAGACAAAATGGCAACGTCGCATCGCCTCGCTCATCGACTTTGATGTCGTCTTATCCTCTCATGATATAATAGAAAATAAAACGTTGCTTCATTTAAACTTGCATATAAATTGGGTACCTAAATAAATAAATAATTGGGTGGTAGTGAGAATAGACAATAATATTTGATTCAATTTGACAGTAAATGACAGGTCATTTAAGGTTTATGGCAATTGTGACTAGTCATATTCAGTCATTTTACATATCTAAGTAGAATTAAAGTGCAACCGACGTTTTTTTTTTAAAGATAACGCCCGCACATCTACACATATTACACTTTTTTATCGGGACTAGTCCCTCTTACCAACTCCCTCCCTCTTACCAACCACTGCAACTCTTGTAAGCCAGAATCAACAGTGGCACACAACGAAATGACACTGAGCGGTGAAGCTCAGGCATGTCCCGGGGAATCGCTTTAATTGTCTTGGATTCCGCAACGAATTTAATCAAAAAGAAACAAGGAGGAGATAGAAAATTAAAAGTTCCACTTCCCTCCAGAGCAAAGCGGGAGACAAAATTATGTAAAGAGGTTATAGCCTCATAAAACGACATACATCCAGACTCCAACTATTTATGGGTCACACAATATAGTTATAGTTGTCCGGCGCGGGAATCGAACCCGGGACACGAAGCGGCGAGGCATTTGTCTTAGCCGCCGTTCCACACGTGCAGTCATAATGTCATACACATAGTGTAATAATAACTTTTGGAATGTTCGCCACAATGACGAAACAGACAGGATAATAATCAAAACTAAATATTTTAATATGCTGACAACTTGTGCGGAAGATAGTGTCATAGACGGGCCGGTTGGCGTGGTTGGCAGTTTCACGCCGCAGGGCGTGGGTTCGATTCCCACCTAGGATAGATATTTGTGTGCAAGAACATGTCTGTTGGTCCTGAGTCGGGGTGTAACTATCTATATAAGTATGTATTTACAAAAGAAAAGTAGTATATTATGTAGTGTATCAGTTATCTGGTTTCCATATTACAAGCTATGCTTAGTTTGGGATCAGATGGCCGTGTGTAAATAATGTCCCAGAATATTATTATTATATATTAATAAGTTAATCTCAAATTTTAATAAACAAGTTCAGTTAATTATTTTGATAGTACAAAATAATGATTTGACCGTATACGGGGCGCGGCGGAGGAACTTTCTTATTTGAACTGCCAACCCAGCAGCTTTTAGTCCTATAAGAGTGAGTTTAGGCGGTTTTAACGGTTTAATTAAGAATTGTCAATTCAACTTTATAATTAAACACCATCTTATGATATATGATAAAATAAAATAATCTTATGAACTACGATTTAGTTACTAAATGGAAAACTTATATCCATAAAAACTGATTGAAGCGTCCTCAAAGTTTCATCAACATTTGCGTAACTTACCAGGTTCTGGTTAGGGATAAGGGTGAAGTCACTTTTGATTTTCTCGAACTGCTGGTCGTACATGGTGAGCCAGGACATGATCTGTCCCGGAGCCAACAGGTTAAGAGGCACAATGGGCTCATTTATCTCTTCATGGGCTTCCCGGTGGGCTTGGATCACGCCAATTAACCCTGACAAAGCAAAATCAATTTATAGGAGACATTTTTAGACTGGAAAAATGTTTTACGGGTCAAATGATAGAATGTACTAATGTGTTAACCAGAAATGGCTTTGTGGTTAATTTATATGCCGTGGAAGTGGGTGCGACGGGAATACCAGCATCAAAATCAAGCAAAATCTCTCAAAGACCTAGGATTATCAAGAACTTCCGTAAGTTCTATATTAGAACGAGTATTCAAAGCGGCATTAGTAGGATCATACCAAATTTGGCTAGGAAGAGGGGGGAACACTGAGAGACAGAGAAGGTGAGCGTTGATGCATCACAGGGGCCCTTAAACCTACATCTGAGTCGCAAGTCTCAGACTCTATCGAGTGTTCCCTCCTCTACCACCCGATGGACCCGGTTTCCGCACGGTGAATCCATGGAATGCTAAGAATTAGGTCTTCTTTTTGTTTATAACCGAAACAAAACATTACAGCCTTAACATAGCATAACTTCTATATCCCATTGAATTTGAAGCCCCTCCGATTTCTACTACTGCGATCTCACACCGATCCCCCAAGCGCGGCGCTAAATGGTATTTCTCCCCATATTATTACTGTGGGAGAGGCATTGGTCAAATAGTGGATGTCCTTTTGGCTAACATGGTGGACGGCAGCCTTTATTCAGAAGGAAGCTGCTGCCCGTCCTCAGGTAGATAGATATTCTTTTGGATCGACTTCTATGCCCTCCGCGGGATGAGATTGGGTTATGATATACTGATTTTCGCTATTCGTCGCCACGACCAAACAGCAAATTTGGTAACATTATTTTATTGAATGTAACAGTGTTCTAAATACGTGCTTCAATAACTTACCAATGTGATGGTCAGCATGCAAATGTGAGATGTATATCGCTTTCAAAGTCCTAAGGAAAGCGTTGACCTTCTTGGGTCCGTAGAAGCGTACCAATTGGCCAAACGTGCCCTCTCCACAATCCAGTAACATAGACCGGTCTTCGCTAGAAAATAGATTACAAAAGATATATTATAACTACCAATAATTAGGCTATGTATCTGTTTTTAGGGTTTCGTAGCCAAATGGCTAAAAACGGAACCGTCGTACATTCGTCATGTCTTTCTGTCTGTCCGTCCGTATGTCACAGCCACTTTTTTCCGAAGCTATAAGAACTATACTTTTGAAACTTGGTAAGTAGATAGATGTTTTCTGTGAACCGCCTTAAGACATTTTCACAGAAAAATAGGAAAAAGATAACAATAAAAAAGCACTTTTCTTTGCTTTGCTTATTTTTGATGACATGGTGGGTGGAGGATCCATATTGTGACTGCGTCAGCAGTTATTATTAACTTACTTTTTTTCACAAATGGCAACCCACAAATTGTCTATGCTTGAAAACAAACCCACATGTCGGGGATTCCCACAAATAATGAATACGTTATAGGTACTGGCTTAGAAGCGAGTGGGGGAATTATCGAGCGCCACCGCGCCGCCACTCACTTGTTTTCGGGCATCATTGACTGAAGACTATTAATTGGATGACATTAATAAGTACTTACACCAAAAAATAAAAATTTTAAAATGTCTGCATACGTAATACTTGAATGGCCCCTAGTAAGCATTATACATTTATAATATTACTCACTCAATCTGCACCACAATAGCGCTAGTATTCCTGGTCTTGCTCGGTATGCAGGAACCGGTACCCAAGAATACGACCTTGGGGTACTCCTTGGAATTTTTAGCGTAACGCATACTGTCCACAAGGCGACGGAACTGTTCGAGGCTGCCCACGAAGCCATCTACGTCCATGGTCTCTTGGATGTAGTCTTGAATGTGCAGTTTTGGTTCTGCTGTCCTGATGTGGATTAAATAAATTGTTGATATAATTTTATATTTTGATACCATCACCGAATAACAGTGAATGTAATACAAGAAAGTCGATGATTCTCGATCAGTTTTGTAATTCATTCCTGAAGAGGTTTCGTTACATAATTTGGACATTTACCTATGATTTGAATGGTAGTATGTAGAATTGTACCTAGACCAGTGTCAACGCCGAGATAGTTGTGGGGCAATTATTGTTGGCTACACATGTAGCACGTGCCTTATCTGATTCGTTAAAAAAAAATACGCAACTTTAGTTGAAGAAAGCTTGTTATTCTAATTCTTGGCAGATGCCAAGTTCTGATGACTTATGATTCTATAGGTGTTCTCGGATTTCTTCTAAAAAAACACTAAAGCTGTCAACACAAAGCAAAACCTCCCAGTTCCATAAAAGAATATGTACCTATGTGGTCACATAAATAGTACTGTGTGTGTACACGAAACACGGCGGCACTGAGGGTGGCGAGGCGATAATCTTAACCACTGCGTGGTCTTAGGGGAACCATGCCATTCACTTTGGTTTTAAATCCATCTTATAGGTTATATCATCCTCCAGGAGGGCATGACAGAGATAAAAAAAATATAAAGAAAGTGTAAGCGAAATCTTGATGGTAAAAGATGTAATGTCGTCTACTGAACTTACTCGATGTACAGACTAACCATAAATAAAGTATAACTAACAAAATCTCATATAAGGCGCTATACTAACATATGACGTCACGTGTTAGTATTGCCACTTGTGCTAGACAGCCATAGAAGCTCTGCACTGATATAGTCCAATATATAAATATGCATATACAACATATAACTTAATTAACGCACATCCTGAAAATAGTTTGTTCAGAATCGTTTACTTAATCAATTTATATCATTTTTAATATAGGTAATTTTTTATTCCAAAATAATTAAAACTACGGAAATTATTGTCATATTAACCATTTACAGTCAAAACAAATTTAAATGGACCGTAAGTCAAAGTAATAAGACTTTTAAAATCGCAGGTTTATTTGTATTCATACAAATTCCATCATTCAATACAAAAAAAGAAAAATAAACTTTATTTTAAGAAACGAATTTAGTAAATAACAATGCATATACATGTTAAATAAAAAAATCAGTGTACGTATTATGATTACAACAAAATATTCTAATTGGGGTGTTTGAGGGTGTGCGTTAATTACGTTACATGTTGTATATCAATAAAATTAGAAGCCTATATTAAATATCTTTCGGTTCTTTAAATTATATTTACAGTTATTTTTATTACATAATTAATTTTTCGAGCGCGCCTGTGTAGCGATTGCCTAACAAAATATTTTTGACAGCATTTAAAATGTTTTGCAATCTTATTCTAACAAATAGTATATACCACTGAAACTGGGTAAAGCCTGGATTTTAAATTTTGATTGGAAGTAACCCACACACTTACCGATAAACCTAATAACTAAGACTGTCAATAATATATTTGACCAACCTGTCAAGCTGCTTCTTTGGCCTCAAATGGAACATAGTCAACGTTCTGCCTGCCATCAGCTCCAGTTTAGTCGACGAGTCGAATTCCTCGGTAGGACCATCGTTGCAGGAACTTTCCAAGCTGATAATGTTCTGGAACTGCGCGAGCGCAATCTAAAAACGACCGTCTATATGTACCTCCACCGCATGCAAAGCTCTTTAACTAAATGCATAATTATATGAATCAACTTTGGAATGCGTGCTGATAATTGAATGAACAAGTGTTACAGATGGTAAGATAAAAAGGCAGTACACTGACAATAATAGAAGACAATAGAATAGAAAAGAATATTGAAGACGTTCGAGCGCTTGATACATTATAGAATCGTTATAGAATACATAATAAGAATGATCGAAATCAGGTTGGCCAAAAGCCCCTTCTCGTTCAAAAGGAAGCTAAGAGAGCACATCCTAAACAACTTGTAAGCAGCATTGTGCTTTCCCTACCTAATAAATGATATATGTATGTATAGTATATTATAGTAGTAATAGTATTGTATATATTGGATATTATACATTTATGTATCTACATATACATTTAACTATATATTTAAATTAATTATTTATCGAATATTTATCCACTCTCTACTTAGTGCACCTACCTACTGTTTAATCTCTGCACCTGCTCAATGTCGACTGGGAGAAAATGCCTACGGCATTATGTCCAACTCTGTACCACTTGTGCATAGTTTTAAAATTTAAAAAAATGATAGTTATCGTACTTAGGGAGACACTGCTGCCCGTTCTCTGGTATATTATATTCCCTCGGGAAGGACTCTTTGCCCCCCACGGGATGAAATCGAGTGGTAATATTTATCACCGTCTATGCCCTCACTGACTGAAGGGTCACGTGTAGGGAAGCATTCGACCTGTGTCTTTTTATATATGCCAAAAAGTTCATTCTTTCATTATAAGTGAATTTGTTCAACTTCATTGTATTTTAACCTTTTGATTGCCACAGTCCTCTATAGAGGGCAAACTAAAATGTGGCCAGCATGCCACAATCACTCCGTCAAAAGGTTAATAACCTATTTTAAAAGTGTTCTGTGCACTTTATATTGAACCGTATGTGTACAAAAATACAGGCGGGATTGGCATGAGGCAATAAAATTGAGAGTCCGACTTTCTTCTTTCAAAGAGAGTCAATTTTTTAGGGTTCCGTAGCCAAATGGCAAAAAACGGAACCCTTATAGATTCGTCATGTCTGTCTGTCTGTCCGTCCGTATGTCACAGCCACTTTTTTACGAAACTATAGGAGCTGTGCTGCTGAAACTTGGTAAGTAGGTGTATTCTATGAAACGCATTAAGATTTTTACACAAAAATAGAAAAAGAACAATAATTTTGGGGGGTCGCCATACATAGAACTGAAACCAAAAAAAATTTTTGATCGTACCTATACATGTGGGGTGTCTATGGATAGGTCTTCAAAAATCATATTGAGGTTCCTAATATCATTTTTGGCTAAATTGAATAGTTTGCGCGAGAGACACTTCCAAAGTGGTAAAATGAGTGTCCCCCCCCCCCCCCCTGTAACTTCTAAAATAAGAGAATGATAAAATTAAAAAAAAATATATGATGTTCATTACCATAAAAACTAACAACGAAAATTGGTTTGAACGAGATCTAGCAAGTATTTTTTTTTATACGTTATAAACCGCAATTTGCTTTCTTTTAATCAACTGAAATGCTGCTACGGAACCCTTCATGTGCGAGTCCGACTCGCACTTGGCCAGTTTTTTTTTCTAGGCTATCAGTGTGTTGGAGTTTCGGTCAAAAATTATGATGTCGATCTATAGCTACTAAAAGTATGAGATCGCTTAAGGCGATAAGAACGCCCGTTGTACATTATGTTCTTTATATCCAACTAGCAGTGCCCGCGGACTTCGTTCCACGTTATAAATGTTTTTGTCCCTGCCCGTTTGACCCGCAACTTGGATTACATTATTCAAGTTTAAGTAAAGATGCATTATTAATTTTGGAATTTTTCATAGCCTATGACACTACAATAACGTAGCTTTCTATTGGTGAAATAATTTTGAAAATAGTTTCAGTTGATCCAGAGACTACCTTACAACGACACAAAATTACAAATGTTACCTCTTTATAATATTAGTATAGATATATTTTCTTTCCGTTGAAGTGTATACAATATAGAGTAGTCTATCTATCTACGTTTTTTAGCTTACCTTATTCTTGAGTTCTTCAAGACCTTTAAGCCTAACAGGGCTGTTGTTCTTAGGCACCGGTAGGCTCGCGTTCCATACCGCGGGCACGCTAACATCGCGCAGTAACGGGAATATGTCTGGGTCTAGCAGGTGCAGCTTGTGCTGAGTTCTGTGGACTGCTTCAGAGCCGAGGCAGGCGTTCTGTGTGTTGAGGATCAGATGTCGGGTGCAGGGACCAAACTTTTCCATGAACGTTTTGTAGCTGTAAGAAAAAAAGCGTCATTATCCAGATTTTTATTTTGTCATGGTCCGATGGGGAAGCTAGCTGTATTACCGGCAAAAGTGCAGGACCAAAGGCCTTATTGCTCCCCGAGATTCCGGAGTATAACAATGTAATAATAATAATTTACTTATTAACATCCAACAAGGCTCCAACAGCTGGATGCGAATAGCGCAAGACCGGCAATTCGACCGGCCGGACCGACCGGGGAGGCCTTTCGGCTGATATGATGATGATGCCCCAATGTTAGTAGGACCAAATTTTGTGTAGGACCAATGTTAGTTGATACAGTTAAAGATATTACACATTCACAATGACTCAAACATAATAATTTGACTGCACGTGTGGCGCAGCGGCTAAGACAGTCACCTCGCCGCTTCGTGTCCCAGGTTCAATTACCGCGCCGGAAAACTATTTGTACATACATACATACATAGACTCACGCCTATTTCCCAGAGGGGTAGGCAGAGACAACGGATTTCCATTTGTCACGATCTTTGCATACTTCTTTTGCCTCGATTACTGTCATTATATTCTTCATACATGCTCGCCGGTTCGGGTACTTCTGACCTGCCCTTTCTTGAGAACATCTCCAATTTGGTCAGAGAATGTTCGACGTGGTCTTCACCTTCCGGTTGTCCCCTTCACACAGGCCAGGTATACTTCTTTTGTCAATCTTCTTTCATTCATCCTTTCTAAATGGCCAAACCATCTCAGCATGCCTTTTTCAATCTTTGTGACTACATCCTCTTTCACACCACAACGCTCTCTTACATCAGTATTTCGAATTCTGTCTCTCAAAGTCACACCACACATACTTCTCAGAGCTCTCATTTCCACTGCATTTATTTTACTTTCATTTTTTTTTCTGCCATACCCAACTTTCACTTCCATAAATTAAAGTTGGCACTAACACTCCATCGTGCACGGCTAGTCGAGCCTTCTTTGATACTTGCCCGCTACTCATAAAGGCGTGTAGTGCCCCATTCACTCTGTTCCCCGCATTTACTCTTCTAACAATATCTTTTTCATATTTCCCATCTCTCGTAAACAAAGTTCCCAAATATACAAACTCATTCACCTGTTCGACTTTCTCTCCTTCAATCACAATATCACACGTTGTCGTGTATTCATCCCTCTCAAATACCATTACTTTCGTCTTACCTACATTCATTTTCATCCCTTTCCTTTCAAAAGATTCATGCATACTTGTTACCATCACCTGCAACTCGTCCGCCGATGATGCAAGTAAAACTTGATCATCAGCGTAAAGCAGACATTTGATGAGTAACTCATTCATCCTTACACCGCATTCACTTTCTTTCAAATCTTTTAAACAACTATCCATGAATAGGTTAAACAACCACGGTGACGCTACACATCCCTGTCTAACACCCTTTTGGATGCTAAACCACTCGGTGTATGACCCGTTAATCCTCACGCAAGCTCTGGAATCCCTATAAAGAGATTTCAGTGCTTGAACAAGGTTGTCGTTCAACCCATACATGGACAGTACCGACCATAGTTCACTCCTCAACACTCTATCGTAGGCCTTTTCTAAGTCTACGAAGGCACAGTAAACCTTAAAACTATTTGTGTGGCCCATAAATAGTTGTTCTGAGTTTGGATGTACTTTGTGTCCGTCTATTATGTTTGTAAAGTACCCCGCGACACAGGTATTAGACGTTGCCTAGTGCGGGCGTTGTCTTTTTTTATAAACAAATTATTACAGCTATACCATTGATACATTATGACGCATATCTATCAGTCAAATCTGTTTCCAAGCATTCTGTGCACGCCATCTTGCACGATGGTACAGGACCCGTCGTATGTGAGACCGACTCGCACTTGGTCACTTTTATTTCATGAACCGGTTTCATTACACGTGGATTACGCCATTATATTGGTATACTAATGGTTTCTGTTTTATTTTACCACGATCGCGGCAGAAGGTTCATTGTATTGTCAGCAGTGTCATCCTACTAATATTATAAACGTGAAAGTTTGTAAGTATGCATGGATGTTTGTTACTCTTTCACGTAAAAACTACTGAATGGATTTTAATCAAACTTTACAATAATATAGTTTATACATCAGAATAACACATATGCTACAATTTATAAAGGTATTGTGTGAATTGTCCAAAATATGACGATAAAGACGATATGACGTCAAGTAAGTAGGAAAATATCTACCATATGCGAACTATTCCGGCGTGCACTGCCAAAACCGATAGAGTACACATCCTATTTATATTATAAATGCGAAAGTTTGTGAGTATAGATGTATGGATGTATGTTTGTCACTCTTTTACGCCAAAACTAACGCGGGTGAAACCTTGGGGCCTAAGTAGTAATAATATAATAGGAATACATCAGATAATAAATACTTACGCAGGAGTATTGAATACATGGGGTGGCGTGTAGTGGACGATAAGAGCCGGGACATTATCCTTGGGGTTGTCATCGTTATCAAAATGCGCCGCGAATTCATCCTCCTTCAGATAGGTGATATCTGGTAAATCCAGCACTACGGAGAAAAATATTCATGTATTTGAGTAGTCATGTATGTAATATATACATGTACTAGATGTAAATATTTTTTGCGTAAAATATTTTGCTTAAAAGTTCTTTTTCTTAAAGATGTTTTCATCACACTGCAACGATGCTAACTTCACAATTATCTAGTTACAAATGTAAGTACAGACGCCAGCACATCAAGCTACTCCAATCTGTCAAATTTCTCGTATAGTATTTCAACATTATCACAAAAGCATAAGGTTCACTTTCAATTAGGGAAATTTGTCAGATTGGAGTAGCTTGATGTGCTGGCGTCTGTACATAAATGAGTAATTAAGGCCCCCTTAAACATACGTCTAAGTTCCAAGTCTCAGGTTCTGTCGAGTGTTCCTTCCTCTACCCAGCGATGGACCCGGTTTCCGCACGGTGAATCCATGGAATGCTAAGAATTAGGTTTCACAAAAACACTTTTGCTATACTATAGAATATATCGCTTCCTCTGACAAATAATAATAATATAATAATAATATCTAGGGACAATGTCACACAGATCATCCTAGCCCCAAACTAAGCAAAGCTTGTACTATGGGTACCAGGCGACGATATACATACTTATATAGATAGATAAATACTTAAATAAATAGAAAACATCCATGACTCAGAAACAAATATTCGTGCTCATCACACAAATATTTGCACTTACCGGGATACGAACCCAGGATCACCAGCTTCGTAGGCAGGAGCACTACCAACTAGGCTACGGTGACCAATACAGATGAATGGTCGCTACCATTACAGATCTTTTTGAATACGTTGTTTGATCCCAGTCTTATTTCGAATACACACCATCAAAACATGATTATCTGCTTGGAGTCTAATGATATCTACTTCTATTATATCTACTCCTTCCAACTATTCGGAGTTGCTTCAAAGTTGATGTGGTTAAGACAAGTCAGGGCAAAGACACGGTATTTTGTAAAGATTAACTATCACTGCTTCAGGGAACAGAGACGGTCAAGGGCTCGAACCATAAACCAAAATAAAACTTTAAACTAAGCAACTCACCACAGCACAAAATGTCTAAATGATAGCCATAGTATATGCTGTGTGAGGGCAAGGAAAATATTGTAGGACAGTTTCGCTTGGGAGACTCAGACTGCAATATGTGGAGCGACACAGGTTTACTTACCTAT
Source organism: Pseudoips prasinana (assembly GCA_951640165.1). Lineage (NCBI taxonomy): Eukaryota > Metazoa > Arthropoda > Insecta > Lepidoptera > Nolidae > Pseudoips > Pseudoips prasinana. Next base: position 7,775,199 of record OX621240.1, read on the forward strand.
AAAAACTGGTCCCGGATCATCAGGCGTCTTCACATCCCTAGATAGCACTAATGTTCCATCGCTCAGCACCACATCCTGTCCACTTTTAAGCTGCCCCAACAATGGACCTGGTTTGACTCCCAACTCAACACATTTGGCTAAGTCTAGAGTGCCGAGACGTTTCTGTTTAAAAATAATTAGATATCTAAATAATCATTTGAAAACAGTCACAGAGTTTTCATACTTATAATGATAGTTTCATGGGACCTAAGAATGGAGATCCCAGAATGGACAAAACATTGGGAAAGTAAAGTTACTATTTTCCTATTTTACAACGTTTTCATCAACAATGAAATAGACTTAATTCTAAACTCAAACTGAGTAATTGACTGCACGTGTGGCGCAGCGGCTAAGACAGTCGCTTCGTCTTTTCGTGTCGCGGGTTCGAGTCCCGCGCCGATCAACTATTTGTGTAACCCATAAATATTTGTTCGGAGTCTGGGTGTAATTTGTGTCCGTCTATTATATGTTTCTAAAGTAGCCCGCAACACAGGGATTAGAATCTTTTTTTTTTATTTTTTAAATTCAGATTTACGGCTCTGGCTTCTTCGGCCTTATGAGCCTTCCGTAAAATATATTATTATTTCATTTATTTTCGTCATGTCAAGTAAAGTCCGTCACAGTCAAGTCATACGTAGTCCTTGTAGTACCCCAGTAAAGCAGTGGAGACTTTACTAGAGGCTTATATGGAGTTTTAGATTAAACACAGAAAATCGCAATTGACGGCAATATGGCACTTTCCTCCACTTGTGTACGTTGTCCATGATGTTATGTCTAAAAATCCACCATATTTACACATAAAAACTTGAATTTACACCAGTTTTTGAAAATGAAACAATGCCCCGATGCGTCTTTTTCCGCGTTGGCGCCAAAACTCCGATTACACTCTATAGTGAGGGTGTTGTCATAAAAAAAAAAAACAAAAATAGTTCTAGTCTCTAAACTGGCTTTTCGGAATTTTATAATAGCCATCAATATGTAAAAGGTAAAGGTATGATAGTTTATTATCTGTATTTCTTTACATAATACTCGTAATGTACACCAAACCTCTGTGAAAGAGATAAATAAATACATTATTATTAAAAGAAAAAATAAATATCCTTCTTGATTCCACATAGAATGCAATAGTCGAGTGTGTTTTGTGTTCGTGCGAACTTCAGCTTACCTTCAATGTACAGATGTATGCAACCGAACAATGAGTTTTCTTCTGCAGTTCTTGCAGAACTTTTTCAGTCTTCTTCTTGTGTAAATCTGCAACTAATTAAGTTTAGCTGAATGACGTATTACTTAATTAACCAATAAGTCTGTTGTTTCGCGAATCGACATAAACAATTTTCAATAGATTAGTTAGTAAGTCTGTTTGTATGGTAAACAAAGTCCTCTACTTAAACAAAAATTAAAAAGTTATCTAGTTTCCATAGTACAAGCTCTGTTTAGTTTGGGATCTAATGCATGCAAATGCCGTGTGCAAATAATGTCCCAGGATATTAATATTTAGAGATAAGGATTTAACTCATTTATAATATTAAATGCATTGCATTTGTAACTGAGGCAAAGCATGTTAACATCATACAGGGGCTCTACCGGCTAAGTCGCCGAACATCGATTTCTTAAATGGTGTTTCTAATAAATAAAGGTTTAAAATTACTTAATCAATCATTAAATCGGCTTCCATGAGCACATGTGACGTCATAAATGGTCCGGAATCGATCGTCAGCGTTAAATCGATGTTCGGCGACTTAGCCGGTAGAGCCCCAGGTGTGGTTTGCACCTCTATTGCGATCAATTGTTGATGACCTATTTGGTTCTAGTAACAAATTCTACAATTTAACTATGATTATAAATCTGAAAGTTTATTAGTGTGTTATAGAATCATATTGAAATGAACTAGATCAGTGTGGAATTATCTATTAAGGCTAAATTGCCTGCCACGCAATGGAATGGAAGCGTATTTTTGCAACGAAATTGTACATAGCATAATGAACATGTTTATTTCGTAAGATACAATCTAAATACGTTCGAAATTACAAGTCGTGCGTCTTCCGGGGAATTCTCGAGCATTCTCGAGTCGTCTCGAGTATTTGGATTGTATCTTACACAATTGACAGAGTTTATTATGCTTTGCATAATTTTGTTGCAGTTGTTGCTTCCATTCCATTCCGCTGCGGTGTAAATTGAGCCCAAGAATTTGACTAAATTAAGGCAGTGAAGGATGGTACTTGGACATCACCAGCCACAGATAGAGAAAAGTGGAGTCGGTTGGGGCAGACCTTTAACAAAACACACAGATGGTACAATTAGGAAACTAATAAAAAATTGTGAGTCAGAAGACTTCTAATAATAATTATTATTATGAACTTGAGATCCAGTCTCATAACAAGGGATACACTTCATCCCAATCCAATCTATATGAAGGTCAAGGGCAGTCCCATAGACAGTCAATCCATAACAGAGTGTAATTATTTTGCATTAAATTGAAGGTGTGTTTTTAAAAGCTTAAGTACCTTTTTCAACCGGCTTTGGTTTTGGCTTTGGCTCTTTGGCCCTTCCTTTCACCTCCATGCTCCTAATATCATGCCTGTAGTAGTCGGTATCATCATGCATAAACTCTTCAAATTCCTTATCTGCATGTGAATCTGGTCTGGACTTTTTTATGGCTGGTTTCGGATCTTTGGTTAGCAGAGTATCATGTGGGCCTCTGTGAACATTAGACAAATCAAATTTAGAAGGCTAGCTTTTCGCCTATTTAATTTAGCCTATGTGTTATTCGGATATCTATACATATAATAAAATCGTAGGAAAGTCAAAACTGTACATAGAATATTTTTTAAAAAGGTTACTTGGGGCGTGATCTGTAATCGATATATAAGCGAAAAATATAGTTTTTAGAATTTTTGTCTGTGTGTCTGTTTGTCTGTATGTATGTCCGGGGTAAACTCAAAAAGTACTGCATGGATTTACTTCAAATTTTGCATGAATATTACTAAGAGGTCGGGTCTACATATAGGCTACATATTATCACGCTATCACCTACGGGGGAGGAGCTGTGATAATTTATAAAATTAAACGTGGGTAAAACCGCGGGGCACAACTATATATACTATATTAATTACTTCAAAGTTTCATCAAAATCTGTTCAGTAGTTTTTAGGGACAAAGTAACAAACATCCATACATCTATACATCCATACTCACAAATTTTCGCATTTGTAATATTAGTAGAATAGTAGGATGAATTATCATCAATTACAGATAATATCATAAGCATTGGTGACTGGTGACTGGTGATTTTTATTTATAAATGACACATCATCAATATTAGACAATGCACCATTACAATTTATTTATGTTTATATACTAGTGGTACTCTTTTGTATGGTGTGATTTGCCTTCAAAGGTGCATACAACACTTACAATATTCTTAGAAACAAAAATCTTTCATGTTATGATCACCGTAGCCTAGTTGGTAGTGCTCCTGCCTACGAAGCTGGTGGTCCTGGGTTCGAATCCCGGTAAGTGCAAATATTTGTGTGATGAGCACGAATATTTGTTTCTGAGTCATGGATGTTTTCTATGTATATAAGTATTTATCTATCTACGAGGGTGCGTTTTTAAGTTCGCGGAATGGGGGGGAGGGGATAATAATAGGTCATTATCGGGATGGCCACGACTTCAGCCACTCAATATTAGTATAAATACCAAGTTTTATCTTAATTGGATCATTAGTCTCTGAACTATCGTCAAGCAAACAACTCAATCGGGAAGAAAGTGTGAATTATGGAAAAATTCGAGTACCGTGCCGTAATAAAGTTCCTTACCAAGCAAGGAAAGTCAGTTCAAAATATACTGGAAGAGATGGAATCCGTTTACTGGGACTCTTGCCTGGGTAAAAACATGGTTTACAAGTGGCACAGACTCTTTAAACAAGGCAGGACCTCACTTGAAGACGACCCTCGGCCCGGACGGTCGCCCGAGGTGACTACTCCGGAAATCATTAAAAAAGTCGAAAAAATTATATTGGAAGATGCCAGACTAAAGAAGAAACAGCTTGCAGAAATGGTTGGAGTATCGGATACGACAATTTTCAAAATTCTACATGATCATCTTGGCATGACAAAGGTCAGTGCAAGATGGGTGCCAAGAATGCTCACGCCGCCTCAAAAACAACGCCTCGTGGAGTGTTCTCGCACGTTTTTGGACCTCTGTAACGAAGATAAGGATGGACTTTTAAGTCGAATTGTTACTGAAGATGAAACTTGGGTTCATCATTATGAACCTGAGTCGAAACAGGACTCTATGCAGTGGCACAAAAAAGGCACACCACCACCCAAGAAGTTTAAAGTGTCACAATCGGCTGGAAAAATCATGGCAACAGTGTTTTGGGATTCGGAAGGGATCCTGTTGATCGATTATAAAGATAAAGGCGTTTCTATAACCGGACAATACTACGCTTCCATCCTCAAAGGTTAAAAGAAAGCATTAAAGAAAAAACTAGGGGAAAATTAACCAAAGGTGTCCTTCTTCTACACGACAATGCGCCAGTTCACAAGAGCCGTGTTGCTTTGGCTGCCCTGCATAACGTGGGCTTCGATATTTTAGATCATCCACCCTACAGCCCAGACCTGGCTCCCAGTGATTACTACCTCTTTCCAAAACTCAAAAAAGAACTTCGTGGGAAGAAATTTTCTACTGATGAAGAAGTGAAGGACTCGGTTTCAGCCTATTTTTCGGACAAAGACAAAACATTTTTTTATGAAGGTATACATAAGCTAATTGAAAGATCTGAAAAATGTATAAGGGTAGCAGGTGAATATATTGAAAAAGAAAAATCATTTTGTATTTTTTTTTACACTTCTTACCCTCCATTCCGCGAACTTAAAAACGCCCCCTCGTATATAAGTATGTATATCGTCGCCTGGTACCCATAGCACAAGCTTTGCTTAGTTTGGGGCTAGGATGATCTGTGTGACATTGTCCCCAGATATTATTATATTATATTATATTATATGATTTTATATTTCTATAATACCACAATTTTTGTATAGTGTATACTACATTAAAATTTGATCTTGGTTTAAAGATAGAAACTATCACTTATGCAACAAGGTTAACTTAAATATAAATATACATATTTTTTTGAACTAGAGAAGTGAAAACGGTGGGATTATAGAAATATAAAATCATAACATTAAGTATTCCAAGTCTGACTTGGAATAACAAATATTGCCTTTCTAAATTATTTTTATGTATGTCTTATAAAAAATACACTATCCCCATCATAGGATAACATAATATAGTAGTAAGTATGGGTTGAGATAAGAAAATCTTTAACAATAATGCAGAATTATAAGACTGACATTTAGAAGAATGTCAGGTATTGAAACAATTTTAAATAAAAATTACTGTAATTATTTGACGGTCACCGTAGCCTAGTTGGTAGTGCTCCTGCCTACGAAGCTGGTGGTCCTGGGTTCTAATCCCGGTAAGTGCAAATATTTGTGTGATGAGCACGAATATTTGATTCTGAGTCATGGATGTTTCCTATGTATAAAATAAATAAATAAAATAAATAAAAAAGGTTTTTATTCACGTAGACTTTAAAAAAGCGCTTGTAAATAGTCAGAACATGTTTGTAGTAATATAGTTGTATACATTAGATATTATTTCTAGTAACATAGATATTTAGGTACATCTTGTATGAAAACATTTATAAAATTTATTTTATTACAGAAATGATATTTAGCTAGCTCGTATCAAGTTATTGTCAAGAGATTATGTTTAATTATCTAGTTTAAGTCTAATATTTTTACTACATATTGTCAATGGTTCTGTCTATATTAAAGGTATTATTATTATGACGGACCTTGTGTTAATAACGACGGTCGCGCTTTAATGCTACCACCGGATCCAATGCGCCCCAACTGAGAAGACCCAGCGAAACAAACTCAGTGGGTTCATCTACTACCGGTTTCAACACGACCCAGTTGAGACGGTCCGGCGAAACATACTCAAGCGGGCATGAACACGGGATTTGGTCCAATTAGAGTAATTATTTAGTAGGCAAACACAATATATGCTCGATCGGTTGTCTGAATGCTTATTATTTTAGATTATATTTAGGTATACAAAAGAAAAACTTCGAAACAATAACATTATTCATTTTGAGACAGAGTCAATAATTTTAAATTAAGTATATGATAGCAATCATTTACAGATAGTTCACGTAACACAGCAGATCAGTCATGTCTATATGGCTACAAGATCTCCAGCGAGCAATGTGCAGGTAGGAAGTGAGAGCCAGACGTCTTTGTCATCGATGTACTCTTTAGTGGTGTAATAACCCCTAGCCATAAGTATACGTTTAATATGTGTTTTAAAACTTGTGTCAGGCAGATCAGTAATTTGAGTAGGAAGCTTGTTATAAAACCTAATACAATTTCCTAAAAATGATTTATTAGTTTTGCTTACTCTAAAGCCTGGCATGGCTAGTTTGTTTTTATTCCTAGTATTTATATTATGCAGTTCACTTTTCTTTTTATAATTATGAATATTTTTTCTAACAAACATTATATTCTGATATATATATTCCGATGGCACAGTAAGTATATTTATTTCTTTAAACAAATTTCGCAAAGAATCGCGACTGCCTAAACCATAAATGGCTCTGACTGCTCTTTTCTGCAATACAAAAATAGTACCTATGTCAGCCGCCGAACCCCACAGCAGAATGCCATACGACATAATGCTATGAAAGTACGCGAAATACACTAATCTAGCAGTTTGTTCATCTGACAATTGCCTTATTTTCCAGACAGCATAGGAAGCCGAACTTAATTTACCTGCTAACTTTTCAATCTGAGGACCCCATTGCAATTTTGAATCAAGTGTCAATCCTAAAAATACGGTCGATGGGACTAGATCTAATATTTTCGCATTAAGTGCAACTGTTGGTACAATTTGAGTCACATTCGGCAATGAGAACCTGATGCATTTAGTTTTCCCTGCATTTAACAAGAGATTATTTGCCGAAAACCATTCTGATATAAAGCTGAGTGTTTTATTATGCTCAATAAGATCTTTATCCTTTTTTTTTACTTTAAATATGAGCGAAGTATCATCAGCGAACAAAACTATGTCTGATACTTTCTCTACCAGATAAGGGAGATCATTTATATAAACTAGAAATAAAAATGGGCCCAATATAGATCCTTGGGGCACCCCCATTTTCACAGGATGACGTGCCGAAGTGGCACCGCCTATCGAAACCATCTGTTGTCGCCCCGATAAATAGGACATCACAAGATCAAGAGATGTGCCAGATATTCCATAGTACTTCAGTTTAACAACGAGCGTACGATGATCAACGCAATCGAAAGCCTTAGAGAGATCACAGAAAACTCCCAGCGCATCCTGTGATCCCTCCCAAGCCTCCAATATTGACCTAATTAATGTGCAACCTGCATCCTGAGTAGAGCGGCCCCTTGTAAACCCGAACTGCTTGTTATGCAATATCTCATTCACGTTAAAGTGCGACAACATTTGGCTGAGCATCAGCTTTTCAAATATTTTACTTAAAGCTGGTAGTATTGAGATAGGCCTATAATTCGTGGCATTTTTTGAACAACCTGCCTTGAAAATGGGTATTATCTTACTTATTTTCATTAAATCGGGAAAGACACCATCACTTATACAGCCATTGAAGATGGCTGCAAGAATTGTAGCAATGTTTAGTATGATTGATTCAATTGCTTTAACAGACAGTCCCCACAAATCTTCTGTGCCTTTCCTTTTAATACTCTTAAAAGCTTTTATAATATCATCACTTGTTACGGATTTAAAACTAAAGTTAGGTACAGTTTGTTTTACGCTTTGATTTAAAAAGAGTTCAGCCACATCTGGTGATGATGCGAGACACTTAGTAATATCCACGGGTATATTTGCAAAAAAAGCAGCTAAAAAATTGGCAATGGTAAGCTTGTCTGAAACCAGTTCATCACCAATATTCAATACTAATGTTTGATCTCTTGATCTACTTTTACCAGTTTCAGTATTAATTATTTGCCAAGCTGATTTTATTTTATTATCAGATTTTTTAATTTTATCTCTTATATATAAAGATTTAGCTTGAATGCAAACCTTTTTAAAAATTTTTGAATAATTTCTAACATAATTAATGAAATTGACATCAGGGTTATAGGACCTTCTGTCATACAACTCATATAAAAAATCTCTACTCAGTCTAATGCCTTGAGTTGCCCAAGAACTAAATTTTATCTTATTACTGTCAACCGTTATGTTTTTTATTTTACAAGCTTTATTAAATTCTTTGCAAATACAGTGGAATAATGTAGTGTACATATCGTTAGGCTTACTTTTGTTTGGCAATAGATGGCACAAACTATTCTCCAGGTTGTTACTGAACTTTCCCAAATTAGATTTTGTTAAAGGTCTAAAACTAATTTTTTGTTTATTTATATTTATCTCATTTTTTATCTTTACTATTTGGCATTTATGGTCAGAGCGAACACCAGAATACTTATCTATCTATATAAGTATGTATATTGTCGCCTGGTACCTACCCATAGTACAAGCTTTGCTTAGTTTGGGGCTAGGATGATCTGTGTGACATTGTCCCTAGATATTATTATTATTATTATATTACTGTTCTAAAAACTTGTACTATTCCTAATACTGATTTAAACATAATTTTAATTATATATGACCTGCCCCAACCAAATTCGAAAAATGGTTAATTTAAAATCAGTTGACAAACAACAGTGAAATTGCATAACATACATAAAAATTGTCCAATTGATAACTTGTAGTCTTGTAGTCAGTAAAAAATTAAGAATATTTACTTCAAAATGTCAGTGTCATACTCACAGCAGCACATATTTGACAGTCATAACATTGTCTTCAAAGTCTTCGCTGGGACTGCATTTGGCCATTGAAACATTCATATCTTTCATTATGACAAATCTTCTTGTTGCATTGTACAACTCGTCCTGTGCCCACATAACAAAATATTATTAAAAGAACAAACATTATGTTCTGAACAATTAAATCATTTGTTCCGTACAAATATATATATTACAATAAAAATATATATATTACAATAAATGTACGACACAGTGGTGTATGACACACCAAAAACTATATAAAAAAAACATTTTATTAAACACAGGCAGAATCAAACAATTTTTGAAATTTGAATATGGTATTTAATAATAATAATTTTTATTTCAGACTTAAAAGTCTGAAAAAAAAACATCAAATTAACATATATTATGTAGTTTATAAATATATTCTATATAATTACAATATGATCAGACTTTAATTTTTAATAATTGTAGTAAAAATAAATAAATTAATAATATACAAATATGTAGCGTGTAATGTCAATGTAAGACAATATTATTTTTGCTTGCAACACCATATTGTTTTAACATAATTTAAATATATATTTTTTTTATTAATTGGTGATTTAAAAATAATGCTTTTAAATAGCCATAGAGTATAAAAAAATAATTATGTTTAGGTAAATCACTACATAGTAAAATTAGTTGAGCTTCACAGGCCAACAGCGAAAATATCCTTAGATATTTTGTGAGTTATTATACCCTCATGTTATAAATATCAAGAACAACATACCAGTCCTTCAGGCCCATGTAATGTTATATTGGGGACACCGACATCTTGCAGAGTAAGGGAGAGCCCTGGCAGACCCCCTATGTTCCTCCAAGTCTTATTTGTTATGAAGATATGATCAAGTCGTGATAATTTCACTTTGTGTTCATGGGCTAAGCGCTGTGTGCACTCACCACAATTGAACAAATAGCTGAAATATAAAGCTTCAAGTTAACACAAAAATAAAAGCTATTTATTATCAAAATCTTAAACTGTGCACTTAAATTGTTATATAATTTGAGTGCAAATGTTGCCTTGGCATGGCATGTGTATGTCAAATGAAGTCTTTTAATTTATTTCTTCTAAAGTGAAGGATAGTTAATCAATTTATGTGTAACTTTTTATTGTATGTATGAGACACAGTTTATTCACTGTATGTAAATTCATTTCTTATTTGATTAAAATTTTATTAAATATAAGCTGAGGTCAGTATTTTAACAGCCTCCAGTTTAGGATCAGATGGCAGTGTATTACCGTCCCAAGATATTTATTAAGCCAATACATATGATCATTTATAATATGGCATGCTGAGATTTCAAATTCCATTTATACCATTAATATGTTTTAAATTGTATTTATGTGGAATCATCAATATTATTACCCTACCATGCAGATAAGATAAGATCATTTATTTGCCATAAAACATTGTTACAGGATGGTACATCTTAATATAAAGATAAAAGCCTTGGCAGGTAGCTAGAAAATTATACTCTGAAAATAACTGAAATAAACCATTCTAGCTATCTCTTCATCAGGAGTCACCTAATAGTTAAACCAGGAGCTGTCTAATATAACTATTAGATAGCTCCTGGTTTACACTTTACTGCATATTCCGCAGTACTTTATTTGCCTGATAGTATTTCTATTTACAAACCCTATTGTAGTTTTGAATTAATTGAGATACATAGGAACACAGTTGTCAGTAAAGAGGCCCAACTCAAAACTTAATGAATCCAACTCCATTAAGTTTTACATTGGTGGTCACATTAGGTTTTAACAATTGCACCATTTTAGTTTTCTTATAACTCCTAAAATGACTTTAAACCAACAACCAACTTTAATGACTATCATTTTCGGAGTCAAAATAATGTTTGTCATTTTTTTAACTTTAATGAAGTGACATCTGCAATCAACACAACCTCATTCTGGTTTTGACTTTGTAAAACTTTATAAAAGTAAGATTAATCATTTTATTCAAACCAATCAATAATGTATATACTGATTCTTGAATACTATTTAAGATGATGTAAAAATAAAAAATACTGTTCGCATGCCTGATTTTAAGGTAGAATATAGAGCACTATACCAACACTGTAAGAACTTGTACTTTTAACCTGTATTCTGTGAATACAGATTATTATGATTATGATTACAAGAATGAAAAGGCAGTGAATTGACTATGGGGATGCACATTACCACTGGAGATCCATCAGAGAGATTACTGTTTATGTCAACTTTCTGAATTCTAATGTCCATGTAAGAAATCAGAAGCTGCTTTGTTCTTAACAACATAGTGGTATCATTTTTTAACTATCCATCTTTTTGGTAAATGTAAAGTGAGAATTGATATTCTGGACACAAATAGCAGAACAGCTGAGCATAATCCATTTTTATGGCAAATATTTATTTGAGATGACATTTCATGACAACAATGACACATTTCTAAATGTATGAAGAATGAAGCCTTGTTCCTTGTAATAAGATTTATAGCTACTACATTATCTTCTTCTTTTTTAGAAATGGCAATTAGTGCTGATGTCGACAATGCTGCCAATGTCAGATTGTGAAATGGGAAAATGTGTAATAATTTAATACAATTTTAACAACACTACATTGATATCACTAATTGTGTATCTTGCTGAGTGTGTCATAACACTGAAATAGACATAATAATGATAATACATATTATAAATAAATAATAAATATGAACATGAATAATACCACCATAACCACAACATTCAGAGATAAGAGTTGTACCTACAATTTGATGCGATTGCATCAGATAAAAGCCAATAAAACTATGAAAATTTCTGGGGATGAAAATGTCAATAATGATGAAAAGTTAATGGGGATAGGGATTTTTAAATTAGGGAGGCAACTGTACAAATTAAAAGCAGGATTAAGTTTCTAGCATTAAAAAAATATGTGGCCCAGAGAATCCAACCCACACACAGTAATGAATCCCGAACCTGAATTAAACGGAATCTGCAAAGAACTGATGCAAGAGTTTTAGAGACTTTCTTATATCTGAAAAACCAAGGCTTTAAAGGTATATTGGATTGGATTGAGTAATAAAAGCTACCCTTCTTCTTACTGGAACTTTCCCAATTGATTTGCCATGACCTTTGTAGGTTTATTTTTGGGTGATTCAGTAAATCATAACCATAAAAACAATAATACAAGAAGTATTAGTATCCACCATTTGACATGTGACGGCATCTTTAGCAAATAAGTCACCACATTCATTGCTTCTAATGCCACAATGACTTGGAATCCAAGCCAGTAGAACAGTTTTCTGAATAAGATAATATTTCTAGAATAAGATCATACTAGGTCATAATAGTCAATTTCCTACTACACCTAAGTTCAAGGTTCAAGGGAACTACTTATATGAGCCATAGATAATTATTAGAAAGCTGAAGACCTTTCAAGAAAATAACAAATAAAGCCTTAACCATGTAAATACTTGTTCCAAACACTCGTCCTGCAGGATTACAAGACATACCGTTTTTGATCAGTGAAGAGATACAATGTGTTGGGTGCTCCTCTCGCTCCTGAGCCCAAAACCTGAAGGTAAACAGTACTAGGGCCATACTTCTCAGACTTTTTCGATATGTTCTGTCTCTGTCGTTGCGCCTCCGCGATTCTTGCCGAATTCGCTTTCGGCATGTCGGCTAGAAATTCCAATAGCTTCTTAGTACTACTAGATTTGAAACGAACACTACGTAAGCTAACTACACAGCTAAACAACACATTTATGCCGTACATGTGTTTTGAGGTTAATATTATTTAAGGCTAATGTTTACGAGCATTCCTAATGTAATTTGACGTGGGTTTGTAGTATTTTCATGGCTCAAAATAATTTACTTCTGGCTTTCATGACACTTTTTCAGATTTCGAACATTTTTTTAACTTTCCTCTGATTTTCTGTAATTTACAGATTTCAGAATGACAGCCAGCGAATCGACAAGATGACAGCTGACAAGTGTTACCTAGACAGCTAAACAAGAAAAATTTTCTCAGCAAGATACACAATTAGTGTTACCAATTTAGTGTCGTTAAAATTGAATTAATTTATTTTCACGTTTTCCCATTTCACAATCTGACATTGGCAGAATTGTCGACATCGGCACTAATTGCCATTTATAAAAAGAAGAAGAAGAAGAAAAATTTTCTCTAGTTCTCTAAAAAATAATCATGACAAACCAATAAGTGGTCAGCGTGACATTCTGTTTTTCTTCTTCTTTCAAATCAATGTTACATGTGTGTGGTATTAGTTATTATCTTTGTAATAATTATGTGAAGTGATATCTCGGAGCAATAACAACTATAACAAGCATGTTTGTTATTCCTCCGAGACAGTGAACGCGGTCCCTGCTCCGAGAGTGATAAAATATGGTTTTGTGATGTTAACAAAAATCTAACTAGTAACCTTCCTGGTAACATGTCAAGTGTTAACTGTACTGTTAAGGATTATTATACCACAGATAACTACACTATACTACTAAAACTTTGTAATTCCGATTTACTGTAATGTATATATGCACACATTTTTTTAGTGTTATTGAAATTTGTTAATGTCGTAAAGTTAGTTGATTCATACACTGCCTAGGAGGAGATCATCATCAGACTTGCATCAATTGAAGTACTTTCATTTATCATCATAAATTATTAAACTAACATTTTACCAAGGCTGAAAAATGTTAGGCAAATTTTTCAATTATTGTAAAATGTTGGTTGGTTAAATATCAATCTTGGTGTCACTTGCATCTCGTATAGATTTTTTTGTGATATAATAAAACATTCCGTTCTGGATAGGGTGCTAGATAGACGGTGTCTAATGTCTACAGTTTAATCAAAAGGGCTACAGTTTAATAAATGGTGTTAACTATGGGCTGCCATTTATTATGTAGCTTATTTCTTTTAAAGTTACGATGGCTACTCTTGCAATGGTGCGATAATGCCATACTCGTCATGCGTATTTGTCTGAAAGAGATAGCCCTGTATCAATTTTGTTTATTCCTTTACGTTTAATGTAATCTAAAAATAGATGGGAGTTTCAGAAAGAGAATCTGACCCTATTACTAAGACTTCGCTGTCTGTCTGTTTGTCTGACCGTCTCTCACCAGGCTGTGTCTCATGAACCGCGATAGTTAGTTGAAATGTTCACAGATTATGTATTTCTGTTGCCGCTATAACAATAAATACTAAAACACAACATAAAATAATTATTTAATAATAAAATAAACGAGTAAAAAATTCACGTTTGTTGTATTTTTGCTCGTTTTTATAGATAATGGTACAGAACCCTTCGTGTGCGAGTCTGACTTGCACTTGGCCGGTTTTTGTTACTATCAGTATAAGTGATACATATCATAAAGTTGATATTCACTTCGAATGGATCTATTTTTGAAATTCACTTTCTTTAAAACACAATTACAGATTCGTAAAATACGGTATCTTGCAAAAAAATACAGATTAAGAAACCCTTACATAAGTAAGTAAATGCTAAAATTTTAAAATATAATTTAGTGTAATGTAAACTTGTTTATTGTCTTAAGAATACGTTATAGTAGATGACTTATATACAATTATTATGTATTATTGTTAAAGATTTATGTTCATAAAGTGATGATCAGAAAAATATGAATGTGTTTTCATTTCTCCAAAATATAAAAATTGAAATTAAATTCATTTAAAAATATATATACGGGGCATAATATGCGTCCCAGAGGCGTACACATATAAAATACAATCTATATGGAATATAGTCTTCTTAAGAAACATTATATAGCTGGAATTTCAATTCGGAATATATACTATAAATAAGTTTATTTTGTTATGAATTATAACTTTAATTACGTTATTTATTGAAACGAAAAAAGAATATGCATAAAAAGGAACAAAAAAATTAAATTCTTTAAAATGAAAACAACGCCGAAAATAGACAACATATTATAATAACATAAAAGTAAACCCGTTAAGAGTTACACAAATCCTAAAACATACGTCTCGCAGGCGTGCTATACGTCGATATATCATAGATGGTGATACTTACCATAACGACACGGACACCGTCCCCTAGCTCCCTTCGACCACTGTGTTGGCAAAAAAATACGACGCGCTAGCTTCAACTCTTAAAAAGATACAAATAATATTCGATTGCATGTACGCCTCGCAGGCGTAGATTAAGCTTCTAGGGTTAATGTTCTTGTTTGTATGTGTTAAGTCTTGCAAGGTCTTCTACTTTCACCAAATTTAACATCCTATAGTAATAGTTATACTCTTGTATGTAGCTTACCTGGGCAGTCGTCAGTAATTTTTAAGTTTGCAAATTATTAATTCTTTACGCCCGTTTGACTTGGGGAGGAATCTGGTGAATGTGTGACGAGAGCGTTAGAAACAGGCCAATGGAAGTTGAAGGAGAGAGAGATATAAGCTAGTGAAGATAGTTTCGAATAACAAAGTTTTACTTTAGTCGTGTGGTCACACACTAACACAACTTGTCTTTTTGTTTATTACATCACTGTTGTTGTATGGAGCTGGCAGGTAGATTCTAGACATTGAAATTTAAGTGTTGCTAAAGAAATATAATAAAGTGAAAATGTTCTCGTCAATCACCTCTCCTTTTAGTTCCGTTAATTAGTCATGATGATAAATGAATATAATTAAAATTATTCCTCGTTTTTATAAAAACGACTTGCCAGTTATGAAAATTCATGCTAGCCAAATAAACTACATAGTAACACTGATTTGGAAAAATGGCGTTCTATACAGCTGCGGGTTGCGCAATTTTTATGTAAATGTGCACGGAATTTATTAGATAAATTAAGTTTTGAGTGCAGCAAAGTTATTAGATTGTTGGCATGATCTTTTCACGTTATTTATAGGGGAAAATAACATATTGTGTAATAATAATTTTAGTTCAGTGTAAACCTGTCATGGACCGTGTATTTTTTGTGTTGTGATGTATGAAAACGATAAATAATGAAACGGAAAATAGTGCGTGTGTGCAAATAATGTGATAATGATGGGTATGATATGGGTGGTGTTATTGGTGGCTTTGACCGGCTCACACCTGGGACAATGTTCGCCAGTCCGACCGTCACCGCAAACCTACCCTCATGGTGAGTCATTTTGTACAAAAAATTAATGTTTTACGATAAGTAAATGCATAATTATCACTTGATCCACTTGCGTCGGTGTCTACCAGAGAGAATATGGGGACAGATTTAGTTTTCATCCAGCTGTATTGAATGTACAAATGATAACATCTGTTTGCTTGATTCAGAACATAACTGCATCCATGTTACTAAGAGTACTGGTAAATTTCCGTTAAAGATACTGGATGATTATTATTAAAGTACCTTCATTTATCATCACAAATTATTCAACCAACATTTTACAAGTCATAGCTGATGAAAGTTCATTTCTGCTTCTTGAATGTTGAACAAAATAAATGTATATGTATCTCAATGTTATATGTTTACTAGTTGTATGATTTTTATTGTGTAGATAATTTCAGCATTAAGAATATGAACTAATCTACATAACTGTACAAACACATAATTCATGTAACATTATATTCATACCACAGAAATAATGTTTATCATAATTACAATATGAATCTACTTATATATATTTGTTATCTAACATTTGTTATCATTACCATCACAGCTTTGTTTGTAAATAATAAACATTCATATAATTAGAGGTATGATTTAGTTTACAAAACACTTCATAACTGTGTAAATTATAATTTATGATTATTTGCTTAATGGTGGGTTCAGTGTATGTTTTATGGTATGTATTTTAAGTAACTACTCTGCATGCCTAATACATTGTTGGAAAGTAGTAGACAGTTGTCAGGGATCTAAAAGTTTTCAGCAATGTGTTTATAGTGCTAATATATAGCACTTTCCCATTGTTTTACTATTATGTCTGGTATGAGTGCGGCTTAACATATTACTACTACATTATTTGTTGCTATTGTATATGTTATTTAAATTATTTAATGTAGTTATTATTTCATAGTCATTTGTTTTTTATAGAATTGTGCAAAATGATTTCTGGTAAGAATCTCAATAAGAGTCCACTTTACATTAGTTTTATGTTGAAGTTATTTAATGGTTATGCTTTATTGATTTATGAATATGGAACTTAAACATGTGAACCAATTTCAAGGGCTTTTAATTTAGTCTGACTTGTCCCCACATTTTTGTTTGGATATATCTTATTGGAATAAAAAGTACTATATATGTACTTGGGCATAAATGCATGATAAACTTGGCATAATCAAATGAGACATGTGAAACTAATATTAGATGCTAATAGCATCTAATATTAGTAGAGAGAGTTGTATTGTGTAGAGTAAATAATTATTAATTAGTCAAATAACTTGAAAATAGCTTTACCATTAATTAATTCCTTTTAAATTAATGTTTGGAAGGTTGTAACAGGTTGTAGTAAAATATTAATTAAATGTTACTCATTAGATTTAATGACATTGATAGATTAACACAACACAGGATTGCACCATGACATTGTAGGTTTTGTTTTTATGTTATCATAAGTGAAGCAAGAATTGGTTTATTTTTATCCTTATTCTCATTTATGTAATATCTGAAACATTTTAACATCTTCAAAAGAAGATAGTAATCAAATTCAAATAAGGTTTTTTTTAGTATCTTATGCACTTATTGTGCTCCAATTTTGAAATATCTTTTTTATATCATAGAGAATGCTTTGTATGGTCCCATATTAATTTAGTTCAAATTGGTTGGTATACTGAAAAGTTTAAGACAAGTCTATGATGTTAAAATGGTGCATATTAAATTAATTGTTACTAGATCTAAAATATTTTATGATTATTAGCAGGTATAGACATTTGTTTGGCAATAAAAAAAATTACTACAGGACCCATCTGCTCATAAAGTATTAACTCCATTCATAAGCCATATCCACAGTAGTGGCACCTCTAGGCAATCTAATCACTTTCAATCAGCCAGAATATCATGGTTATCATTATTACGTGGGTAGTTTACTCTCAAATGAAAAATTATATATAACTTATCCGAGTACTTATCATTATTATATATTATATTACCACTTTAACTCATTTTCAAAAACTTGAATTTTTTGAAATTGAGTTTCTTACAGTGGTTAAATACGTACTTGGATAAGTTATTTATAATTTGATTAATATGAAGTTAATAAGTAGTTGATATTAACATTAGTGGCAGTGTAAAACTGATGAAATATTGCAATAGACAAGAATGGTACCATCAATATGGATTGCATCAACAAATTAACTCTTGAAATGGGCATCTTCATTTAAGAATCTGAGGTTTAGTATAACTTTGTAGACAGTTCAATTTGATGTCTGTTAATTATGTCTGCAAAGTACGGAACAACAGAATTTGAGTTTGACAACAGAATTCAATTAATGCATGTGATGTTTTAAAAAAAATATTCGACCTCTCAATGTGTATGCTGCGCTAACATCAGTTATCACACCAGCTCAATAGTATGTGATGGCCTGATATGTTTCGCCAATCACCATACTTGATTTCTTTACTGAGCTTGAATTTGTTCATACATTTGCAATACAAACTCTTAGCACCATAATATGACACATTTTATGCAGGTATATGTTAACCACATAAAAAAATGGGTCTAATTATCAGACAATCTTCATGTCTATTGCCAGCAAGGAAAAGTAACATAATAATTCTTAAAATAAACAATCATACATAACTAAAGTTGTTTTTAGTATACCTGGCCGATCGAAAACTTATTTATGACATAGGCTTCAAAATTAACAGATACTATGCACACCCAGACTCAGATCAACTATACATGAATCACATAATTAGTTTTCTTATGCCAGAGTAGGCAAGGGTGCAAAGTAATTACAACGGCGTCGCAAACCAGCCTTATTCACGATACCCAGAAGTAGGACCAAATTACTGGAGAACACTCCTCTCACTCGAACTATGGTGGTTCTTAATTCTGTAGCGGGTCAAATTGATCTATTTTCTTGTTCACTGAGCCAGTTCGCAAGAGTAACTTTGTATACATTATGTTACTAGCTTGTTAAGGCTATTCTAATAACTTAAAAGAAAATTTCGTTTTTAATAATGTTGATAAGTGTAATAATGTTGATTGTTTTAATAATTTTGATAATGTTATGTATATTTAGTCATATAAGATTGTTCTTTTTTTTTAATCCGTCACTATCGAATTGGGTTTAACCTGTAATGGTAGCTGTACGTATGAATGAATAAATAAATAAATAAATAATAGATAAGCAACAACCTTAACCACTGCTCCACAAATGCAGTCGAATTTGTTGATTAACAAAAAGCCATCTAAATAGTTAATAATTGATAACCTTTGTCTACAGATGTCAGTAACCCGCGCCAGGAGGGCTGGGGCCCTGAAGGCAACGCGTACGCGGCGTTACCAGCGCTGGCGCTCCTAATCACCGTCGCCGGATTGCTCTTCGGCTGCACCTGGTGTATTAAGCATAAGGAATGCAAGGTAAGTTCCATAGACAACTTTAATAGCCTGATTACTTTGATTAGTATGCATAATCATGTGTTTATACCCTTATTTAGAATGACGAAGGAAGAAGAAAACTTTAAGGTATTTAATGAAACCAGTGATTGATCCGTTTGGAACGTTTTTCATTCTTATTTATCCAGAAAAGGGCAGTTTCTTCGGAAATCTAGCCTTATTCACTGCCTGGGATTACGCAGACGTTTCCTTCTCTATTGACGTTTATTGACTACAAGACATAGACAGACAGTCAGGCAGACAACACAATGTTACTTGTGTTTTTGTTGGTTAGCACTAATGGTAGAATTACGTATTACGTAGTAGTACCTAGACATGGTTGGCATTGGAATCTAAATAGTTATTTAATTATAATATTTTTAAGAAGGTTCAATAGGGCTTCTGAATAGAATCCAGTCGGTACTTTTTTAAAATTAGTTTAATTTTGACGGTCCAAGACAGTGGGTACAAGACCGAGACCACTATAGGTACCCTCGAAAGTAAACTAAACAAGTCTATGACTGCGAGTATGGGCATTGGCCAAACGCTCTAGGAGACAATGTGGTCATCGTCTCCTAGCTACGCAGGGGAACCGTATGCTTGTTTCCTGTGTAGGTTGTATAACAATAAAAACCAGTAAGACTAAATTTAATCAACGAGGAATATAGTGCCAGTCGGCGTGGTAAATGCTTGCCTTTCACGCCGCGTAGGTTGTGGGAGTCCCACCACCAATTATATATATATCTATATAAGTATATATTCACAAAAGAAAAGTAGTATAATATAAGTAGTACAAGCTCTGCTTAATTTGGGATCAGGTGGGCATTTGTGAATAATGTCCCAGGCTATTCATTGTTTATTATACATATAGTGATAACCGAGACATTTAGTCCTCTTCTACTCCCAAGCTCATTATCTACACGTAAGATAGAAGGGTCTAACACTAACCCGTCTTATTAAATGCATGAGATGGTAATAACAATAGCCGAAGACGCAAACGCCTATCGCCCTGGGAGCCAGACGTCCTTGCCGCGGTCATATCTTGTACAGACGAGTACTAAAGAGGAAGTTGTAGTGAAGTATGCGCAGATATTTGAATAATGTGTGAGAAAATAGACCAATTGCCGGCATACAGTTTTATGCTGGTAGATCTACAGACAGATTCATTTAGAACATGATGCCTAACAGTTTTCAAATAATTGTAACAGTTAATCGGAACGTGGCGCATTGGTTAAGTCAGTCGCCTCGCCACTTCATGTCCCGAGTGCGATTCCCGCACGGGACAAATATTTTTATGACTGGTAATTAGTTGTGCTGAGTCTGGATATTCTTTGTGTCCCGTTCATTAAATGTTTGTCAAGGAACCCTCGACATATAGATTCCTTAACTTAGGATGGCCAATCACTTTCAAATAAAATAGGAATAATTATTTGTGATACGTAATCAGGTTATAAACTTTATAATGAATGTTCAAAACATTTCCCACGCACAGAAACCTCGAGGTAATATAACGCAGAGATGGCTCTTGCCTTATAAAACTTTTTAAATTATAAATCTAATTTTATGTAAAACATTCTGGAACTAGACTGAATGCCTCCGGATTAAAATTGGATTACATTTTTCCTTTGTTTGAATACAGATTGTTAACGATACCATGGCTCATCTGTGCGTAAGAATAAGAAACTTAGCAGTATTTAGAAACGAATCTCGACTCTTAAGATGTTCCTTAAGTTAAAATTTGGCGTTTCGTAAATTAGATTGCTTAAACAGCATCTCCAGATTGTAGTTCATCATATCAGCCAAAGTACGTCCACTGCTGGACAAAAGCCTCCCCAAAGAATGTGGGGATATGCCATAATCGCCACGCTTGGCAGACTGGTTTGCGATAGTTTGATGGTCATAGCTCACAGAAAAACGCTGCTGCACGTTCTCCGGCAGGTACTCCCTCGGTCGATTTCTACGCCCCCCATGGTATGAGATGGGGTGATGATATTCTACATTACAGAAAAAAAAAGAAAGACCTGTCCATCTTTGGACGTCTTTCGTCTGTTATATGATGAGGATGAAAGGAAACAAGAAATCATATTCTGTATAACACATTAAATTTCAACTACCATGCGGATGAAACTGCAGGCACTAGTCCAGGTTCGTAACATTAAGAGTGCAGAAACCTTGACTTAGTGTAGATAAATCTTAAAATATAATTTGGAAGTGTTTGCTATGATATTGTCCGTGTATTTATTTTATCTCGATTAGGCTGCTTTCGTAAACAGCACTATCCAATTGTACGTACGTCACGTGATGGCGTATTGATTCTGCTGCTAGTTAATTAATCTTAGTCTGTTTTTCCCAATTTCCTTTAGCGGATTAATTATATTGCTTTCCACTTCCTCCTGTTTTACTTACAACTAAGGTCCGGGTAAGTAAAACAGGAGGAAGTGGAGGTATTACGTATTTTGCAGAAGCCAAGGGAATGCAAATTTACTGTAGTAATCATTCTTCACCAGTCAATCGAAGGTCTTATCAGTTAACGTAATACTTTTGAGTGCCATGTTAGTATAGCAGCAGCGTGTTCAAATCCCGGATTAGACCACGAATCTGTTATTAGGATTTTTCTGGCAAAAAAACATGTGGTAGCGGCCTGAATTCTGAAAGTATTAAACGTCCAAAAGGAAGGCACGTAAAGCTGCCTTTCCTACGCCTGATCACTCCCTGGTGTCGTAATGCTATCCCATCAGATTATAAGCTAATAGAGAGTGCACCCGTGTTTACTCATACACCTGCACTATAAGCCATTGAATTTGAAATTCAAAATCCATTAGAGCACCAATTTCGTGGTTGCTTGAATACTCCAAGATACGTTATAAGGGGGCTATGTATCGTCGTGAAGTGCACTAGCTAAGGTTCTAAGAGAAAAAAGCTGTTATGTACAAATTGCAGAAATATGAGTACCGTACTTTCAAGTCACGTTGCTAGCAAAGGTACTTGAAAAGCAGGGGTCTCAGCTTAGGGGTTGTTTCCTCGGTTTTAAGGGGTAAAGATGTACCACAGGATTTATAGTTTTACATCTATTTTGTTTTTATTTGCTGAATTTAATAGTAATAGTTGTAGAGAACTTCATCTTTACTAAAATTACGAGTACATCGTAATTTTACTAGTGGTAAAGATCTTTTCATCCATATAAAACAACTTGCTACAAATTATTTATTAACATCAATAAACAGTTACAAAGCATAATATTTTTCTTATTTTTGTGGGATTTCCCAAGTAATAGAGGGAAAATTAGGGATGTTTGACTTAAGCTCTAGGTATGCTGGGTGTTGGCAACGGTATAAAATAAATAAAAAATAAAATAAAAAAGGTTTTTATTCACGTAGACTTTAAAAAAGCGCTTGTAAATAGTCAGAACATGTTTGTAGTAATATAGTTGTATACATTAGATATTATTTCTAGTAACATAGATATTTAGGTACATCTTGTATGAAAACATTTATAAAATTTATTTTATTACAGAAATGATATTTAGCTAGCTCGTATCAAGTTATTGTCAAGAGATTATGTTTAATTATCTAGTTTAAGTCTAATATTTTTACTACATATTGTCAATGGTCTGTCTATATTAAAGGTATTATTATTATGACGGACCTTGTGTTAATAACGACGGTCGCGCTTTAATGCTACCACCGGATCCAATGCGCCCCAACTGAGAAGACCCAGCGAAACAAACTCAGTGGGTTCATCTACTACCGGTTTCAACACGACCCAGTTGAGACGGTCCGGCGAAACATACTCAAGCGGGCATGAACACGGGATTTGGTCCAATTAGAGTAATTATTTAGTAGGCAAACACAATATATGCTCGATCGGTTGCCTGAATGCTTATTATTTTAGATTATATTTAGGTATACAAAAGAAAAACTTCGAAACAATAACATTATTCATTTTGAGACAGAGTCAATAATTTTAAATTAAGTATATGATAGCAATCATTTACAGATAGTTCACGTAACACAGCAGATCAGTATAGAAAAGGATTATATATAATTGCATAAAAACCCAATCTTCAGCACGAAGCTTCGTTCTTTAAGAACGCCTTTCATCAGATCATTGTGAGTACCTACTTAGTTCGATTTTACCATTGTATGTGATGAAGCGCTGCGCTGTTTGTGAATAATATCACCAATGTACCACCCACTAAGCATAGTCCAGATGCGCAAGGAGCTACTACATAAAAGGCATCAATTTTCAATACTGGTTCAATACTTATGGGTAATAGAAGTCGGCAGCTGCACGCGTTCCCACGCATGTAAAAGTTTAGCTTAAAATAGTCTAGCGCAACAATTTGCGTATTACTAAGCGTTATATTCTTTACTAGCTGTGCCCCGCGGTTTTAATTTAATTATAGCCTATGTAACAATCTAGGGTGTCAACTAACTCCATACCAAATTTTATTAAAAACGATTCCTTTGGGTGTCTTTAGTAAGCGTACTTAATTAAGGTTTAATAAATTTGTACCTAAAATCTTTTATATATTATGTCTACCCTGACTTATCTCAAAGTTGATTGGGAGAGAACGTTTTTGACATTTGAATATAAATCTGCCTATTCGAATTAGTGTTCTTCCCTCAGCCCCCACGTGTCCTTTATGGTCCGATATTGAAACAAACTTAGATAAGAACTTTGTTTACTACTAAACTATGTTCATAGGTCTATGAACTTTATCAGGTTATTTATTTAATTTAAAAGTATTGCTTTATGTATTTATAAAATATGCTAATACATATAGGGGATGGTGTGTATTATTTGTTATTATACTCAGATAGACAATCAGATATCGTTAAGTGGAGTTGTATCATTCTATCTATCATAGTAACGCGAACGGTGGGTCAGAGAATTAATGTTTTTAAATAACTAATGTTTGCGAACGGAGCCTTTATTAATGTTGACAGTGACAATTGTGCAACACTCAGGTCACCGAACACACTTACATGTACTTAGAGTCCCGGCGCCAAGCACTCCGTGAGAGTTCGCAAGTGGCGCACCTACAGAGTCCCCGCGACGAGTACCGGGCGAGGTTCATGACATACACAGTACACTAAACATTTCTCACTTGTCATCGGCTATCCTTTTTCTTTTATTGTAGTAGTAACAAGAACAATGACTAAATGTTACAAAAGCCGAATAGTTTTTCTGGCACTGGGCAACGGCAACTTCCGAATGTGACAATAGTTTTCCTGCTTAGTGTATGTATTGGGATCTTTCGGCCAACTTCTTCCTACATCGTAATAACATTCTTCTATATACTGACGCTATGGAATATGAGCTCTATTTATATGGCGTGAGAGCATTTTATAACTACAAGGCGAAAGAAATGCACTGCGCGCTGCATCTTCCGCAGTTCTTTGAACAATATTATGAATGCTGCCTACAAACATAGCACATATTTCAATGCGTCAAGATTATTTCAGGTGGAAATGAGTTTGTAAATGTTAGACTTAGGGTTCCCACCTAAATCTCTTTTGACTTTTGACCGTCACAGTCATAAATAGATTACAAACCAAAAAAAATCCTGAACGCCACGCCACCACTATGTAGTCGTACCGTGGCGGGCTTGTCATTTTGGTTTGTACGTTAAGCAATTGTTCATATATAATCATTGTTTCTTGTAGCCTTCATATAGTAAATAGATTTATTTAATAATTACTTACAACAACTTGTCGACCTGCTAAATAATAAGCGTAAGTGCAATATGATTTTTACTCTGTTACATAAACTGTTTCAAAAGAACCGAACACTGTCTTGAAGATACTTTTGAAACGTTCATCATCACCATTAGATCAGCCGAAAGACGACCACTGCTAGACAAAGGCCTCCCCCAAGGATCTCCTCAATGGCCGGTCTTGTGCTGCCCGCATCCAGCGGCTTTTCGAGACCCTTGCAAGATTATCGGTCCACCTTGGGGCCTGCCCACGCACTTAACTATTAAACAACTGTAAATAATTCACATTGCACTTTCGCGTGTAATTGACGGTCACCATAGCCTAGTTGGTAGTGCTCCTGCCTACGAAGCTGGTGGTCCTGGGTTCGAATCCCTGTAAGTGCAAATATTTGTGTGATGAGCACGAATATTTGTTTCTGAGTCATGGATGTTTTCTATGTATATATGTATTTATCTATCTATATATGTATGTATGTATGTATATCGTCGCCTGGTACCCATCGTACAAGCTTTGCTTAGTTTGGGGCTAGGATGATCTGTTTGACATTGACATTGTCCCCAGATATTAACTTACTGTAACTTGGGTACCTATTAAATGCATTTTAGTCATCGTCTTCCGTCTGACATTAATGTATCAAATGAAATTCCCAGGTAAAAATATACTCAATTATGTGTTCTGCAATGTTTATTTCGGATGCAGCTGCAATACCACGTTATTAAACTTGAAGTAGATAGCAATAAAAACACATTAAACCGTGACTCATTCATGTCATATTTAAAAGTAATGTTTAATTCCCGTTAATGTCCAGGAAACATTAAACACTGCAGTATTATGAAAGTTTTAATGATTTTAATTATTTTGATGCAGTCATAAGTTTGGTGAGTCAAATTCTCCATTCATAAGAAGCAGAAATAGTAGCAAACTGAAGATAATAGAAGACAATGGAAAGTGAAAGGTGTCTAGATTACTTTGACATTTAAACTGTAATGGTTTGTTAAGTAGAAATACGCTTCCATGAAAAATATTGGGTAGTTATATAGACAATCGTTCAAAAGACGGAGGTACGTTTATATATTAAGTATATAAGACGTTAAAAATTCTTATTTGATTTGGCATGCTTACGGATAATCCCATATAAATTTTATTTAAATCGGTTGTTCTAAAGAAGGTTGAAGTTGGTAGTAAGTTTTTAAAAACTTAAATTATTAGCAGATTTACTGGTAAACGTGGTATGTAAAAGCAATTTAATGAAATTCCCCGTATGACACTGTTGATCATACATTATTATTAGGATAACTAGAGTACGCCGTAGTGAAAAGTGAAGGTTCGGGACGACTTAAAACCTACTTAAAATAAAAAAATAATGAGTTGATAAATATCCGGAATCTATCTGAAGTAGATAAAAGGCGATAATAGGCAATAAAATTTCATCAATGGCACTAGCCGGCCTCTACCGCGGCACGCTCGTGGCCTTAGTTCAAACCCCGTGTGTACGTCTTATTTTGCTGTCGTAGATCCCTCTTTTAGTTTATTTCTTTAAGTATGTATATGTGTATTTATTTTGTAGTTAGAGCGCTATTTCTTCGTGATTTATAGGATTTTGCTAGTTATATTGTTATAAAACACAGTGTAAGTAAATTATACTCCTATAATACCACGTTCGGGTAAACAATAGAAAGTTTATCCAATGTTTTAGCCATGTGAATAAACGTCGCATTGTATCCTTTTGATTCCCCATCCAAATCCCCCTACAAAGCATAAATGCACAAGCTGGGTTTTAGCGTGTGCCACTTACAATGGAGGGATACGTATTCAAGACCTCTTGAACGTCATTCCGATGCCCTAGTCTGTGTACTGTGGAAGAGTGGACTGTATGGAGCATTGCCATCCGAATGCACTGTATAACTCTATCTATAATCTGCATCATTTGCCAATGAACATCTGGTTGAATGATTGAAAGAGGCCTCACTCGGAAGTCAAGATGTTGTCACCATTTAAAGTATGTGATGCCTCATACTTAATATATGCATCGGATGCAGAGAATAAAACTGAAAGGTTAATTAATTTAATAAGATTAATAAAAAAAGGTATCTTTTCAGTAAATTAACCCTTACCGTGCAATTCGTAGCGCGCATGAGAATTCAATTTTGGCAGCTACTAGATATTTTGCAGATAAATTTAGCCATTAAATTCATAATGGGTCGGGTTTTTGATAACAAATTATACAATTAGAAATTGTATAATAAAAAAAAAACTTGCGTGTACTTATGTACACGCGTTAGAAGTTATACTTCTTAATATACAACTTGAACATAGTTATCAATTTTCATATCACCTAAACTGCTGTTAAATTTTTTGATGTCGGTGTCCGCGCGCATCGTAAAAATTCACTCTCACTTTTTCTCCATCGCGCCAAAAGAAGTATAACTTCAAAAATATCATTCGTATATAATAACGTATCATTCTAAAATATTTTGGAGATATTTAAATAATATTGATTGATTTATTGTCGGTTTTGTGCTTTGTATTCATTTATCTAAATTAGCCCTTCATTTACAAACCTTAACCGTAGCCTAGTTGGTAGTGCTCCTGCCTACGAAGCTGGTGGTCCTGGGTTCGAATCCCGGTAAGTGCAAATATTTGTGTGATGAGCACGAATATTTGTTTCTGAGTCATGGATGTTTTCTATGTATATAAGTATTTATCTATCTATATAAGTTTGTATATCGTCGCCTGGTACCCATAGTACAAGCTTTGCTTAGTTTGGGGCTAGGATGATCTGTGTGACATTGTCGCTACATATTATTATTATTATTATTATTAACGCATAGAACGAATAACTTATGCGATACGGTGGCAAAATTCCAGTTAAATCTGGAAGTAGTTTTGGGATTATAGACATCACATTACAGCTAAAGGTACTTACTTCCAACTATGGAACAATAATGTAATTACGACCTCTTTTAAAAGACAAATACGATAGTGAGTCATCATCTCCAACCAATCAACCTTTCCTTGTGGTGGCCAACACGTCATAATCTCGCTCCCATGTGTCGACTAATAAAAGTTGCAGTTGTATATCTAATCAGCGGCGGACGGGCGGGGTCAACGACACCGGCACGCCCTCCACGTTTCATACACAATACGCAGTAAGACAATACAATACATCCATTCACTATCAGCACACAAAAAACCTGCTTCTGTAAACATACCTAAAAATACATGGCGGACTGGTAATCTTTGCATAGATTTATTACTGCGCGAAATGAATGAACGTTTCCAGCGAAAGCATGTTATTTCTTTAGTCTTTAGGCTAATGTGTATGCGGGTTTGATGTACTGCCGAATATCAAGGCTGAAAATCTAGCGCACAAAACCAGGTCTACATTGTATGCTGTATACCACGGCCGCATACGAATTACACTTTTGTGTCGTGTTTCCTACGTTTTTGAATAAACTTCTAGCCCTTATTATTCTTTTGTGTGGCATGGGAATGAGGGCTATTGTGCCATGCACAGATTTGATAAAATGTCCGCAAACAATGCCTTAGCACAGCCTTTCCCAACCTTTTGGCAACGGAGGACCCCAAATAGCATCTAATATGATCGCACAGATGGACTCTTTTTAAGTGAGTCAGCTATTACTAGCTGACCGTACGTAATAGGCTAATTTGAACACCTAGGCACGCGATCGATCAATAGGTGGTGACCGTCAATGATTATGATTGTTAATCCATACCAGTGGACCACTAGGCGTTTTGGACTACTTCGACACTAGGGTAAAGACAGCCTATGATGAAGAAAAATCTCTTTTTAATACACCGATATTCATCTCAGCGTGAAATAGTCGTGGGCTTACTGTGCAGAGTTAGGTTTCTCTTGTCTATTTATTGTGCCCATTGTCTATCACAGTATGTGTGGGTTGATTGTCTGTTGGGGGTCTAAATTAGTAGTCTGGAGTGGGGGTCCACTGACTCCCAATTTAAGAAACCCGGTTCTAGCGGATTTAGCGGCCAGATTTTGTAGAAACCCCTTCAGAATAATGGGATACTATAACTGTTTATTTTGCGTGGGTCGTAAATGACGTCACTGCTGTGCTATATTCGGCCTTCTAACTGTCCCTTTCATGACGTAATTTTCTTATATTACCTAACGTCGTTTCGGTGAGTTTTATGTCCATTTAGTTATAAGTTTCTCACAATACATTTGTGAGGTAAGCTGTCGAATGAGAACGAATTTTGCGCGTTTCCTATTTTTAATTTATCTTTGGTGAATGAGGTAAGCGAAACAAAATATAGCCACGCAAGCGATGCAGACATTTGAACCATTTAGATGTTAGTAATCGTTTTATAACTGCCTATAAATTAAAAGCATGCATTATTTTTAAATAAAATGTATTGACTAAACTATATTGTATTGACTGCTCTCGTGACTATTATGTAAACAAAAATTAAAAATACTTTTTAAAATATAACATATTTTTCATTGTTAGATCCTAGTTAAAGAATGAAATTACGTCGTTAACATGGATAGAAACGTGTAATCGATGGACTTTGTGTCCTCAATAATATGTTTTTGAAATACCCCGAGACACAAGGATTCAAAGCGGGCGTAGACTCAAAAAAAGAGCAAGTAAATAATACAAAACTAAATAATAAAGTGAACAAGGATGAAAGGATAGATGATCACTGGTTGTATAGTAGAAATAGATTATAATACCTAGGTAAGGTAAAACCTTTATCAGGTTTGATGCCCTTTAACGATAGCCTCAACCCATGTCTGGAAAACATCATTGCATCATTCCTTTGCGGATATGACAAGTATCCAACCAATTATTTCTATAGTTGCAATGAAACCTGCCCTTTGTGTAACACACGTTTACTAATTGCCCTCAATGAACCGGCACTCATCGCAAATGCGCAATTACTCATACCATTTGGCTCAGGTCTTTGATCATCAGTTTCGCCCTTACTGGAAACCTCACTACAGATGAGATCTTCTTCTTCGTCTTCGTCGCATGAAAAGCATGGTTATTCTGTTGTCAGAGTTGTTTTAGCCGCCCTGTAAGCGTCTGATATGACTTAACGACTACTCTGTAACGACAACATCCGGGACCGACAGTATAGCTTGCCCTCCGAAGCTCGGAGACACTCCGAAATTAAGCCACTTTGTGGTCACTCATCTATTACATGACCGCATGCCCAGGTGTTTATCCCGTCGAACATTTACGGACCACACGGTGCAACTAATGTGAAATATGTTCGTTATGGTTTCTGTGCGACACAAATATATTGAAACCGCAAAATTGTATCTACGGCAAGAATTGCGACTCTGACCCCCAATTCACGAATTCAAGTTTATCAGTCTATAAGTTCAGGTTTAGTAATTTAGTTACGAAGTAATATCACGAAGGTCTTACTGAAACATAATCTATTATACCTAATTGTTTGTATTTCGTTTGCTTTCGAAGACACCGCGTAGAGAATGAAATTTCCTATAATTTTTTGCAGCCATACAATAAATTATATGTAAATATAATATACAGTAATATTCTCAACATTACTTTTAGATCAGTCTACATTGGAGAATTATTTACATAGTTTGTAACTAATACTTACTATTAATGTCCACATTTTGCTCATACTGTTTGGCACTGATCAATGGCAGTTTAGCTCAGAACTTTATCTGATCAGACGTTAATAGCAGTTACTGTCGCATCATCCGCGGCCAATACTTCCTCAGTGCGCCCTACCTACACTAATTGCTCCCGATGAGCAACCAAGTCATTAGACAGATGAACCGCGACACTTACTCATAGCATTTGGCACAACTATTGTTCTATTCCACGCGGTGCGCCAGCGCATCGGATACCCAACTATTACGTTTATTACTCAGGGTTTATTTTCAGTTTTTATTGCTCTTGTATTGATCGCCGTGGGAATTTGGATAACTTGGATGCTAGGTGACTCATAAACTGGCAAAACACGTACACGTGCACGTGCATGGCCTGCACGTGGCAGTTTTGATAAACTTGTGTTAGGATGGGGGTGCTGTCGTCGCCAATGAAATTGATATCTACAGACTCATTATGTCTACACTGCGGAGCTAAAGACAGAGACAGCTTCGTTTTGAATATAGTGAGAAAGGAGACTTTCATGCCTGCATTTTGAATCAAAAAGACATTTTGATTTGTTGCGTTCCATTATTTCAATATTCTTACGCTTGGAGCCAGATAAATTATACAAGAGTTGAGGCATATAAGGCTGTCCGGGAGTTGTATTTGTAATGGAACTTATCTATACATATAGTAAAATCTTAGGAAAGTCAAAACTGTACATTGAATATTTTTTAAAAGGATACTTTGGGCGTGATCTACAATCGATATCGGAACCTAAAATATAGTTTTATAATTTTTGTCTGTTTGTCTGTATGTATGTCCGGGCTAAACTCAAAAAGTACTGCATGGATTTACTTCAAATTTTGCATGAATATTAATAAGAGGTCGAGTCAACATATAGGCTACATATTATCACGCTATCACCTACGGGGGAGGAGCTGTGATAATTAACAAAATTTTACGCGGGTAAAACCGCGTGGCACAGCTAGTGCTAAATATATTAAAAATGTACTTACAGAAACTTTCAGTATTCAGCAGCTAGTGTGTTTATTCTACACATACCGCGCAATTCAATGAGAGCCGAGATTAAGACCTAGATTAACTTTCAACAGTCGACAGACATTTGCCAGCTCCCTTAGGAATTTCTTAATAGAAATGGTGAACCTCGTGATTTTCTATGGTTACTCGGAAAATTCTTTAAACATTGCTTTTTCGAGTTATCTCCTGGTTTTCTGTATGAAGCGGGGTTGTTTTGGCTATCAATAAATTAATAGGATACTGCACATCCTAGGTTTTTGTCCTAAACATTAAATTACTTGAAATAGTTATTGTACCAAAGGGTTGGTTTGTTGAAGCGTTAAGATATATAATAATAATTATTATTTATTTGTTTACCGTGCTTAAAAATACAGTATGTATAACATACTTGTACAATAAACATATAAAGGTACATTACGATGCTAGGGTACATAGATATGTGTGGTGACTAGCATCTTCGCTAAGTTATTTTAACTTGTTATAAAGATGTTAGGCCTAAACTCCCTGAAGAGCACACTGACATCGGTAGCTAATAGTAACAATACATTTATTTAATACTAGCTGTGCCCCGCAGTTTTATCCGCGTAATACAATATATATATATATATATATATATATATATATATATATATATATATATATATATATATATATATATATATATATATATATATATATATATATATATATATATATATATTAAAGCCTATGTGGTAATCCAGGGTGTCAGTTAACTCCATACCAAATTTTGTTAAAATCGCCCACTCACAAACTTTCGCCTTTATAATATTAATGTGATTAGAAGATTATATCGATAATGTTAATTGAATACTAAAATCAGGACTTTTCACTCATAAGTCCACAGGACTAAAATGGGTTATTTGAAATCGTGCGTTAAGTTATTTCAAATTTTTTATGAACCGTAAGTTACAATTTTAAGAATTATTATGTGCTTCTAGAATTTTGTAGTTTAGTCTTGTTTTGAACTGTTCTTGTCCACAGCTATTATCGGTACAGATAGATCGAATACTCTTTATTGTACACACTCCAACGCAAAGAAAATACATTGGATATAAAGAACATAATATAACGGGTGGTCTTATAACCTTCCGCGATCTTCTACTTATGGTTTTGCTCAAATACTAAAGAAAATTTCAAACTATTTTATATAATCGAAACTAAATTTATTTGAAGAAAAGTACAAATAAAAACATTGAATCCGTGAGCGAGATAGCTGCACACGGTATTCTAATCATACGTGTTATATTTTTATTAATGCTCGGAATTCAACAGAAGTCAGGTTTTTAAGGTTTTAGTCACAACTTTTAAATTTTACACCTACCTACAACCTGGTTTTAATCAGTTGAAATCAGTTAGAAATTGAGGATTTTGAAGCGTTGCCGCGTTGGTAGCTTTTTCAATGCGCCATACTTTTTACAGGTTCATCCATTTTGTTACAGGTCTCAAATCACCGATTAATGTTCATATAAAAGTCGATTTATAGCCGTCGAACACGACTTGAACTGAGTCTCCATAAGTCACACAACACTTATCATAATTAAATCATTCGGCTGAGTGTTATGGATGAACTCTGTCTTTGTGTCTCATTCCGTGAAAAGAATATTTCGTTTTGAAATTCCGGTATTTAGTTATTTTTTAACTGTTCTACAGATTGAAGTGATATAGGAAAAGAAAGAAAGAAAATCTTTCATTTATGAAACACAACGAATTCCCATTATAGAAAAACTAAAGAAACTTCGAAGCGAAAGAGGTGTGCAAGGATCGTGCCAAATGGAAGTCCGTTGTCTCTGCCTACCCCTCTGGGAGACAGGCGTGAGTCTATGTATGTATGTAAAGAACTTGCATTTGTACGTACCTTAAATGGGTGCCAACAGCATGAATTGCTGCAGCCCTGGTGCCCTAGTATTTTTGTCAGAAGATTTATGAAAAGTTCCAAATAGTAGCACGGAGTCAGGAATTTGGCGGTGTCGCCTTGTGTCTTGTGTAAAAGAGAAAAAACCGGCCAAGTGCGAATCGGACTCGCACATAAAGGGTTCCGTAGAAGAAAGTAATTCAGTTGATTAAATGACAGCGAATTGAGGTTTATGACGTTATAAAAAAAAACTACTTGCTAGATCTCGTTCAAACCAATTTTTGTTGTTAGTTTCCACGATAATGTACATCATATATTTTTTTTAGATTTATCATTCTCTTATTTTAGAAGTTACATGGGGGGACACTCATTTTACCAAAATTGAGAAAAAAATGATATTAGAAACCTCAATATGATTTTTGAAGAATTATCCATAGACACCCCAAATGTATGGGTACGATGAATTTTTTTTTTCCAGTTCTACGTATGGCGACCCCCCAAATTATTATTATTTTTCTATTTTTGTGTAAAAATCTTAATGCGGTTCACAGAATACATCTACTCACCAAGTTTCAATAGAACAGCTCTTATAGTTTCGGAAAAAAATGGCTGTGACATACGGACGGACAGACAGACAGACATGACGAATCTATAAGGGTTCCGTTTTTTGTCATTTGGCTACGGAACCCTAAAAAGTGAAGCCGCGGCGCGTCATTCTTGCGATTGATCTTTCATCTTTCCGGTCGTGTTGACTACCCCATCCACAGCGTATAAGGTATCTTTGCGATATCTATGACCTCTGGAAACGAACAGGTTCACCCTCACCACAGAGGAAGGTGAGTGCGAACTTGGGCCCTTTATTGTTCCGTTGTATCCGTCGGTGAAAGGCGTAATAGGTAAACAGTTTAAATTTACCGCTATAAAATGATAAAAACGCGAATTTTTTATCATCATTCCTCGGCGATTGATGGTGCAGAACGTTTTGTCCGTGTGCTTGACCCGTTTTTATTCTGTTGGGAAAGATAAATTATGCTTATGTATTGTTTAGAGCAAATATTAATGTATTTATAAACCGTTGATTCAGTTACGCAACTCTAATGATTGCCTTATATATTCTTAAGATAAGTGAATTCTTGTAATTATTTAGTGAGAATGAATGTCTAAACCTATTAAAACCTATAAACAAAACGTAATATTTTGCTAGAGACATAGTACTCCAATCAGTATTAGGTATCTTAGTGTATTGCCGCCGTGACCAAGACCACTATTTTCCAATTATTTTAATGGAAACCATTCGTACCGTCTTCTCTTCCCACCTTCTTTTGTAATTACTTAGAAATAAGCTTAAATTTTAGCATTCGCATGCGGTTTATCGGCTCAATATTATAAGCGCGTCGGATTATCTGTTCCATATAAATAACACGCATTGGACTTTGAAGTTGTACTCTTCATAATCTATTTTATTAATTCCACTTACAAAAAGAGGGCCTATGCCTGTCTGTCTATCTGTTGTATCGTACTACTAAACGGAAAGGCGCAAAGCGTAATTTTTTCATGAAAATGTAAACTTTTTTAAAATTTTACATTGTAAGTTAGCTTTTAAGACTTTCAGTGCTGCAACAGACAAAAGAGGCGAACGATGGCTCAAGCCGTCTATCATTATTATAAACCAATCGATCTACATCGGGGCACACCCTTCGGGATTCGAACCTCGGCTTAGATTGGTCATTGACGGATTAATGCACGACAGAATCGCTTTTTAGGAACGTTTTGTTCAATTATCGCCCTACTTAATATTGAACGCTAAGACGCGTCTATTCAAACTTAGGGGTCATTGAGGCAATAAGTTCGGGGTCGTCGAGAACGATATATCTTATTATATTACTGTAAAAGCCTACTGAATCGTTATAGTTCTTATGTCATTTCGTGACATTGTGATCAATAGTTTTAGCTACCAACTCTATTATTAT
Organism: Pseudoips prasinana; assembly: GCA_951640165.1. NCBI lineage: Eukaryota > Metazoa > Arthropoda > Insecta > Lepidoptera > Nolidae > Pseudoips > Pseudoips prasinana. The sequence goes on from OX621240.1 coordinate 7,810,917, forward strand.
AATCTAGAATCGCAAGATATTTGTGGTCAGGTCATCGTATAGGCGAGCAATATTTGAATTATGTAAACAGCTCCAAAGACAACGATGTTATTAAAAAATTTAGAAAACTCGTTGGGAAATATCGTTGTAGCTAACCTCACATGTCTTTAAAATCACATTTTCGCAAGTTATAATAAAAACGGGCAGAGCTCGGTCGCCCCGGTACTAAATTATAATAGATACAGCTATATATAGTTTTCTAGACATTCTTCATTTAATTTCGTCTGATAATGTTACTTTTACTTTCAAAATTAATTATAAAGTTTTGCTGGATATTATTGAATGTCTCGCCGATTGCATGGAATTACTGAATTGGAAAGTGTACTGTCTCTATGCATATCTCTCTTCACAGTTCAAAACACTATTATTCTATTAATATTGTACCTAAGCATTGTTTGCACGCTCGGAGGGGACCAAACAACTTATTGAATTATAGAGTACTAGCGGCCCGGTACGTGCTTTGCTACGTATAAGGCATAGTAATAAAAAAAATGATTATTAAGTTCATTTATTCAAACAAAAAAATATTTTAAATTGCTGCAAGATGTTGATTTTACCCTTTTTCAAGACTTTTTTAAAATTTTCTCTACATACAAACCTTCCCTGGACTTCCACGAATAATTCAAGACCAAAATTACCGAAATCAGTAAAGGCGTTGTTGAGTTATAACATTACAACGAAAAGTGGCATTGATTTTTATATATATAGATGAGCGGTGTCGATAGGGATGCCGTCTGATTTTTTAAGGACGTCAAAATAGCACCTAAACTTCAAAAAGAGCTGCTACTGAATCTTTTTGGGCTGAAGGTTGATGGAGACACTCAATGGGTGAACTTTTCTCTTAACTTAACTTTTTTTTCTGTTTTACAAATATTTACTTTTTTTACATGGTAACTCAATCTGGCCTTAGATTTACTGTTTACAAAACTTAAAGACTAACATTTACTAAACTGAATTTTCTTGATATTTTATTGGTTTTGGAAGACGTATGTAGCAGCAAAATTGAAAGTTAGGAAAAATATATTGCTATCAATATGTTTTTCCTACCTTACAATTTTACTACATGTCTTAGTTTAGTTAGTTAGTCATGTTAGACATGTCTTATTACAATCGTAAGTTTTCATTGATTAAATTTAACGATATCATTTTGTGTTTGGCAATTTTTTTCCGCCAAGATACGAATTTCAGTTATTTTTATGATGCTTTGTGATTATTTATTAAAAGTACGCTTTATTGGATTGGTTGGCAGGGTGGATATCCGCCGGACGATAAATGTATAACTTTACAGTTTTAAGTTGAATCATACTCCCTTCCTGACTTTTACGGAGATTGTTGGTGCCATCTGTCTATTTTCGTTGGGTTCTAGAAACACGACTGATTAAAATTTTGCAGGTCCATATTGTGAACTTTAAAATTAATTTAGTTGACAACCCTAGATGTAGATGTGGGGTGAAACATTTCATTCACCTACTCAGCCACATCCAGTTGCAAAACAACACGTTCTATTTGAAGAAATATTGATCCGTCGAGCCTATCTGATTTTGTCTTACTTTCATACATTTTTATAGTAAAATATAAGAGTTGTTTTGGGTGAATATTTCTATAAGCCTTGCATAGTTAATGCAACAAGGTTTACCACGAGACATTAGCAGTTCTTTAACCTGTCAGTTAGAGTATCAAAAACGCGTGACCTCATTATGATCTTTTCCTTCCTCCCTATTCTTCCATCAGAGCATCAGGCATATCGAAGGTTTCCTTTGTTTGCATTACATCTTTCCTTAAAAAGTGCTTTGCTTATACACGTATAACACACATAGTTATACATAGGTTTAAGGCCGGAGTGAACAGACATCTTATTTAGTGGTTCATCTTTGTCCACAGCTTAGTTTACCACAGGTAACATCGTGGAAAAGCAAGCAAGAGTATACTAGAAAAACATTGTACAGCAGGAGTATGAGTCGATTTTGACATATAAGTGATTCGTAAAGTACGCTTATCTGTGAATCGCACAGTTGTTTAAACGGATGATCTCATTTTGCCAAATTCTGTACCATGTACCTTTATTAGGTTTTTTCGATTTATCCCTTCTAAATGTAACTTATATAAAAAAGCGAGAGAAAATAAATACAAGCCTGAGAGCTCTTCTAACTACTAAGCATTGGCTCTTACATTGAACATATACAAGCAGCATGAGATATGACGTTGAGTCTCTCGTTTCAAATCGAGGTCAGTAAGAGTGTAAGACTCATCATGTTTGACCTTGTACGAAACCTCTTCAATGTCCCTCCCAGATAACGTTGTAAACAGTATTACTCACGCCCATAATCGTTCTAAAAACAGTCTGATAAAAACGTTATCTTGGTGAGTCAGCACTGTCGCCCACCTGGTCAAATGTAAACATGTTATGTGCCGTATGTTTGTTTGCTATGTCTTGTCTTACATTACTCCTAAATGCGTTGGTAAGTCACCAGTCTCGTGACTCTGATAGCATTTTATTGCGCTGAGTAGTTTTATGCACGAGTCAATGACTTGCGGTATGCTCTTGTTTATTTATTTATTGTAGTGAAGGTAAATACTTTATACAATATAAAATTATAAATTCTTGTTCTTTTCGCGTATCTTCGAAGAATAAGTTTTGACTCATCAGAATAATAAATGCGTAGTTTCAGTATTTGTCACGTAATAAACTCTGGTACTTATTCATTAAACTATCTTAAAATCAAGCTCAAGGATTAAGACAAGATTGCGCCAAAAATACACAACATTTCTCACAATGAGCTGAAACAATTCCACGCCAATTCTTTGCACGGCGGACTTCGAGATACTTACATAAAAACCCTAGACTACGCGCGAGACATTCATACGACGAAACAACAATTTGATATTTGACACGTCATAATTAAAAATGGACCGTATGTGTGTAGGATTAAGATTGGTAGTGGGAGTTTTAGTGCAATATAATGCCAGTCATCTGACGATGCAGTGGCGCTTCTACTTGGCATAGAGCCCGCGGCGGCGCACCCCACGGCGGAGCTCCTCCCACGCTGTCATCGCTTCACACCTTCCCCATCGCCACTCTGATTCATGTACTCAAACATGAACCGCCAATCGACTCCGCAATGTACCGCCACGAGACCAAAATGTTATTCAGAATATTTACAAGAGGACCTGGCGGTAAAGTGTTACGTGCCAGCTAGCATCTGTATTGTTATAAGACTACACAGTGTACTCAATTACTTTGTCTGAATAATATTTATGAGATCATACATCTGAAAGCTCTCTTCCATTCTATTTTTTCTATTCGTTACGTCGTAAAGCTAAAACTTCTTAAATTGCACTCGTTTCAATGGTTAGATAATGGACGCATCTTTGTAACTGTAATAGTCATTATAATGATACCCTGAGAATTATCAAAATGTCTTTGTATTTTATCTGGATCAATGCCTATTTGTACGTGCTTTAGGACCGAGAAAAACACAATGCTTTTGCCGTTGGAATCGCGATCAAGTAGTCTTCTGTTTGAACTCTACCCATTGCATTCTTGCTTAACTCATCTCTGAAGGTGACCTAATGAATTCAATATAGAATTTTGTATCGAACGACGGTACAGTATTTGAGAAATCGATTCATATAAAAATGTACATAACTGAAAACTTTTACGGTCCTTCGCGATACATGTACATAGAGCAAAATTATAGTATTTTTTTGCGTTTGTTAGTATAACGAAGTATTCTAAACTTAAATTTGAAGGTTGATCTTGTATAAGAGCAAACTTTATTTGTTTCCAAAAATATCTTGCCGTCGGCGTTTTGTTTATTTTATGTATAACTTATCGAATTATTCCGCTCTATTGTCTATGATATCAGTATCGATTGTTATCAGTATGTTATCTACATTTATGAATGACACAGGTAATAACTGGCTTATCTGCTTAATTTCAGTAAAAGGTTAATGCCCACTCAATTTACGATCGTTATATCTTACCTATTAACTAATATGTCGGTGTCATAATTGTGTTACATAATATCCATATTTGTGGAACCTAATTGTCACATTAGATAACAAGTTTACATTTTACTTTCTTATTTATCGTACGGGAAGTGGTTACCCTAGTTTTAGAGTTGTTCAAGCCGCCCAGTAGGCCTCTGACGTGGCTTAACGGCTGTTGTTTAATGACTACAACCTAGACCGTCAAAGTCCAAACAAAGCACGGAGACATTCAGTAATTAAACCACTTTGGTCGTCACCCATCTATGGACTGACCGCGAGCGTAGTTGCTTAACCTCGCCGATCTCTTACGGACCGGTGAGAGTATCTAGCTATTAGGACTATTCTCACAGTCTCCTAGACTGGACGGTGTTATTTTAAAGTAACATGGAAACAGTTTCTTTTTCACCCCATGATCAGTTCAAATGCAGCTATTCAATGCATTTTTATTTAAAGTCTAGCTTAAACTTACTTCACAAAGAAATGTGAAACTATTTAAAACCGATTCACTTTTACTTACTATGAAAGTGAAAGTAATATCTCAGTGTCATCGAATATAAATGAATAAAGTTGACATTTTACAAAGAATACAGCTGTACGGTATCGATGAAAAAGGAAAATAAGTGTAGAAACTTTGATAGTCCCGGCCAGTTTAGCGCTAAGTGCAGCCTCGGGGTTCTCGGGGTATTGGGAAAATGGTATCACTGTTGCAGACTCTTTTAATGTAGTTTCACAAAGAGCGTCTTTGTGCTTGGGATCTTGATGCTGCCGCCGTGCGGCCAAAGTACCAAAAAACTAGCAACATTACATCGTTCTGTGGCGACGACTACCTACCCATGTGAGTGGACTTACATTTGAGCCAGCTCTCTTAATATCTTACGCCTTGATATATCGGCTGGTCTACTCCTTGTCGAACCCTTATACTTCTAGGCCCCAGAGGCCCATTGTGTTCACCCCAAAAGGAAGATACAAAAATAAATATCCTAGGATATTATTCACACACGGTCATCTGATCCCAAACTAAGCGGAGCTTGTACTATGAAAACCAGATAACTGATTTTTTTTTTGTAGATACATACTTATATAGATAATTACATACAAACTCAGGAAAAATAGACATTTTATGCACACAAATATCTGTCACGGGGGGAATCGAACCCACGACCTTCGACCTTGAGACCTCCTGTCTAACCGCCGCCGTATCAACACAATTTGCATCCCACACCAGCGGCCTTGAACGATTCGAAGGTTATCGTCACGTGAGATACCGTTTTAAACTCAAGAGAGACGGCACGTGAACCGGGGAAATGAACTTATATCGTGTCCTACCGAGAGAACGCTACTTAGTTCTAAGACTGGCTTGATGTAAAAGCTGAATTTTGGGAACCATGCTCGGTTTATTTACTAGACGAGTTCTAAGTAGGCTGAAAATGATTCTAACCCATGTTTAATCCATAATTAAAATTCATATAGTTGTTCAAACGTTACAGCTCTTTTTAAACTTGTGTTCGAGGTATTCTGTCGGCTAAGTTATTATTAATTCATACATTTTGTTAATCTGTGTTAACCTTGAAAGTTTTCGAACGTCATTCATACAAAATGATATGAACAAGACTGACTCAGCTATTAGGTTTTGCCTTGAGGTGTATTAAAGTCTGATATTAAGCTCACACGAGTCACGATCGCTTAACATTGAGGCAGGTCTGGCAATGAATCCATATACTATTCTTAACTTTTATTTAAAATTTTTAGGGTACCATACATTATCAACCTGATACCGTCCACTGCTGGACAAAAAAGATTTCTCTAATGTATGTTGCCAGTGACGTGGCAGCTCACTATGAGTCATCCAAAGAGCAATGGAGAGGGCTATGCTTGGAATTTCCCTGCGAGATCGAATCAGAATTGTTGAAATCCGCAGCCGAACCAAAGTCACCGAATTAGCCCGAAGAATTGCAGAACTGAAGTGGTAGTGGGCGGGGCACATAACTCGTAGAACCGAAGGCCGTTGGGGCGAAAGGTTCTCGAGTGGCATCCGCGAACCGAAAAACGCAGCGTGGACAGGCTCCTTACAAGATGGACCGATGATATTGTGCGAGTCGCTGGAAATCTCTGGATGCGAATAGCGCAAGACCGGCAATTGTGGAGATCTTTCGTGGAGGCCTTTGACCAGCAGTGGACGTTTTTCGACTGATATGATGATGATAAATAATTATTATATTTTAACACATAAATAAATGCCGAAGCACAATCAACTTGGTCGGTTTTTAAACAATGACAAAATCATAAATACATAGTCACAAAAGTGAGAACATAATTGTAAAACTGAAATTAAACTCAAATTATATCTCTATGGTCATTTTAAATAATTTGAAAGAACTCATTATGAGAATTCTCAGGCTTTCTACGATTTTAGTTTCCCAGACTACTTCTGAACGGAATAAGCTTATTAGCTCTTAATAGGCTAGTATTATAATCGGAACCTTTACTTCGTTTTACTTCACTTTAAAGCACTTTTATTAGGTTCACTTAAACCTAACTTACTATATAAACGACTCATAGAAATCGTTCTCGTATACTTTCGAAACTTTGAAATTCTATGTTATCCGTACAATAAAGCAAAGAACATTCGAGCTGATCTGATGAGGGTTCCAGTATGTGAAAAGCAACTCCTCGAAAGCTACAATTGTAGTTTGAGCTCATCAGATTCTTTTTGTCGAGGTTTTAGTTTTGTGACTAAAATCAAACCGATGTTTTTTAATAAACTAAATTACTGCTGATTACTTTCAACTTTACTTTATTTAAATTAATTTGAGTAATCTATTATCGCTGCCTGAAATTGATTAAATGGTGCCAATGATACAGGTTTGCCTTATTTGGGGCCAGTTGTCAAACCAATATGTTACGTTTCTTGGCAGTAAATACTTTAAATTTTATTAATAATATCACATGTTATAGAATTGTCACAAGCCTTTGACAGACGTCAACAGCTCTCACGCAACCGCTTTAGCTAGTAGATCCAAATACATCACTTATACTCGTAGCTACGAAGTATACTTGCAACGTTATTGATCTATAATCCGGAACAGATGGATTCACGTCATTTGCCAGTTAAATATTCTCGCCCATATTGACTCTGCGTCATCTTTAGAACATACCGTAACAAGATTAGAGGATTTTCTTCAAGTCGTCGTGTATAATGGGAAATTTTAGATAGATATACATGTCAATATATGTATTATATATTATTTCCATTAAGAGGGTGACAGTAGTTTAAACTAATACTAACAAGTACGGGTCAAAAAAAAAATCTACAGAAAACTATCAGAACACTATAGATACAGGGGGCGATATAAAAAAATCATTACTTGCGAGAAAAGATTACCATAATGAAAAATCTTATACAAAAAGTTTTTGCTAATTATAAAGTGCCCTATACATTATAATAACATTTTAAATTCAGTTATTGATAATTATATTTGAAACATCTTTTAAAAAAGATTTTTTTTCTATATAATGAAAATAGTTAAATTGTGCTTTGGGATCAATGATTTTCTTCAAAATTATAGTCGTACTTGGCGTACTTATTTATTTAAACAAGACCAAACTAGTGGTAATGGCTGAAAACTCTCGGAAAAGCACCTATTTGGCTGAAGTGAACGCATTAAATGTGGTCAATAATACTAGGTCTTGAAATTAAAATCTATTCATGCTAAACCGGCATAATAGTTTTCTACGGATATATTTCATAATAGGCTAGGTATGTCATATATAAATATAGCGATAATATTTTCAAAAGAAGTCGACTATAACATCATCATGTCATGAGAGCTGTATGTAGGTTTCTATACGTGAAATTAGTTTGAAGATCAGTTATTTTATTTATGTGTGTTACTTTGAAACAGAGACGTGGTCGCGTGCCGGTCTTGCGGTGCCCATATTCACCCGCTTTTAGGACCACGATACAGCGGTTGTTGGTAAATAGTTCAAAATATAAGATCCCCTAGATAAATTTAAGAGACCCTAAAGTCCAAATATCTAAGATTGGTAGACTCGAAAAAAGCTCCCATATAAACGTATCTTCACGTCCTGCAATGTGTGGTCCCACAAATTAATTTCCTGCACTCAACCGCAGCCTGCCTGCCATGTTGTGGTCGACACCGTAGTGCCGCCGTACCGGATGCTTTCCTAAGTACGTAAAAGCCGAGCCCGTACTAAACACCATCACTACATATTGCTTTGCTGTCTAATGGCCAATTAATTGTGTCAACGTAATTTGAGCTGCCATTGTGCCCCTTTTTGTTGTGCGATTATCCTTGCTTCCGGGACTTCTGCGGATTGCTGGAAAACGAATATTTATATTTGTTGATTTTCTGTTAATTTATCTTTAATTATGTTTTTCCCATGGAACGACGCATGTAAATATTTGCTGTAGTGACCATGTGTACACTTGATTGGTTGATGATTACATTCGTTGCGGTTTCCCAAGTTTCCAAGATAGTCATAACATAACATTACTTTGTAATCGGCGACAAGTCTTGATTATTGCCGACTTTCCTTTTATGTTAAGATATTAGTCCACTAACTGGAATTGTATTGAAGATTAGGAATACTCTCTCGTCTATTTATTGCTTCTTCTTCTTATTTCGAAATGTATTTGAACACTGATTTTAAAGGTTACGCGTAAGTTCCGCGTTCTCAATTTCTACTCACTGCAGATATAATTAAACATGGTTTATCTGAGCAAATGATTCGCTTGCCATAAATCAATCTATTTATGGATCATTTTATGTCGTTTCTGTCTTGTAATCGAATAATATTGACGACAGATTTTATGTGTCCTTTACCATTTAATAGAGATCAATAGCTAATTCTATTTGTCCATAGACGACAGTCTTCAATAGTAATGTATCTGTAAGATATGTTAGGACACGCGATAACAGCGAACGTACCTCTTTAATTATGCGTCGGCGCATCACTGTTGGGTGACTCACTCGCTAATTACAATGTACGGAGCACGTGTTCGCCTTGAGCAGACTGCTTATTGATAACTCTTGCTTAATGAGCCAGCCTTGTTTGATCAACGACGCTTTATAATTCTTTGGATAGATGTAATAATGTTATATTGGGCATCTACTTATTAGCTAGAATAAAATGTCTTGTCTGTTTGACTCCAAGGTACTTGCAGCCCATTTTTGTTGGAAGAAATTTATCTTTGTTTATTTTATTTTCAATTGCTTAGCTTTCGGATGTTATCAAGGTATATGTGGGGCAGTGAATTGTAGCTGTCATGCAATATTTTTCCTTCGAGGAGTAATATCTAGCAGTTGTATCATTTCACCTACACATATCCAGTCTGAGATTCGATATCAGTCATTTGATCTGAGTTCTATATTTTATTAGTATTATTTTTCACAGGTTATTTCAAAGAATGTCAATGCCCACACTGCTATTCGAATTATTTTGGCACGAACACGGTGTCATTCATTTTAAATCTATTTTTGTTTTGGAATTCACAATATGTACATCAAATGAAAAATGCATGCGCTTGTTAAATTAAATCTTTCCACTTTTCTGTATTCAACGCTGCAATTAGCCGGGAGATTTAGTTTTAATTTGTTTGTAAATGTAGGAGGATGACTGATATCTGGTTAAGTGAAAACGAAAATGTACTAGTTTATTATTTTAAAAGCATACGTAGAATTCAGTGCGCAATTATCTCGTACGCATATATATCTTTGCCTTACAAGATTTAAAATAATTGTTTGCACTTTTTAATATGTGTTTTCAGTCATTTAGTGACATTAATATTCAGAACACATTCCCACTGTGACATTCTAATAACTACTTAATATGGAAAAACGACGCCGAGCCAGCGTGGGCAGTCACCCTACAAGATGGACCGATGATCTTGTGTGGGTCGCTGGAAACAGCTGGATCCGAATAGCTCATGACCGACAATTGTGGAGATCTTTGGGGGAGGGAGGCCTTTGTCCAGTAGTGGACGTCTTACGGCTGATATGATAATGATGGAAAAATTGCTTAAAATATTTACTTAAAACTAGGCACATTTTTTAGGAAGTGGCTCATAATTATTTTATATCCAATGATTGGTTTAAAGTTTGAATTCCGAGTCTTAATATTAAAATGTAAATCCACATAAGAACACACAGCCTAGTTGATGTTGCTTTAATGTATCTGTAATCAAATATGATTCTATCTTTAATAGCATTGAAAAGTCAAGTTTTAGAACTTGAAATAAAGTAATTGAACGTCTAATTAAGCAATAATTTCTCCCAAACCAATTAACTTTCTTTGCGTCTCGCGTGCGGTAGGAAATGAGCAATTAATACCAATAAGGACGTTCACGCACTGGCCGGTGATTAATATGTATGATTAATGTAGTGGTCCCTAAGAATATCAGGACAATTTACTAATGTTGTGTGATGATGGCGACGAATATCGCCACGCCATCTCGTCCCGTGCGGGGCGTGGAAGTCGTCCCGTCCTGTGCGGGGCGTGGAAGTCGTCCCGTCCTGTGCGGGGCGTGGAAGTCAACCCGTCCTGTCGAAGGGATGGTATATCTACCAGAGAACGGGCAGCAGCGTGTCTCTGAGTACTATGACAATAATTTTGCGAACGCCAACGCGATCGCCAATCGTGGCGATTATGGTGTAACCCTTTAAGATCCTCGGGTGTGGCCTTTGTCCAACTGTGGACGTCCATCGGCTGACATGATGGTGGATATACGACCAGCGTGAAATTGACAGTCAAACTACCTATTAAGCGTCATTAAATTTGTGTTTCTGAATGTTTTAATAGCATTTTCAAATTCTCGATGTTGTTGATGTTTTCACTGTCGTGAAATATTATTGCTGCAAACATTCAAATGGTTTACTTAAGCACTTACTAAGTAATGCGCAAATATTAGACCTGTCACGAACAATACCCCACGTGATGACCAAATGCCTCAGTCGAGTTATTAGGTCAAGTTATTTTAATATAATTACTGTTCCCCTATTGAGCACACTCCAAAAAACAATCAGTGACACTTCATTTAATAAGATTAAACTATTTATTTCCTACGCAATATTACTAAGAAGAGTCTTGTTTTCCCTCAATCTTTATAATAGCACGTCAGCCTCGTCTCGTCGCTATATGTGTTGACATTGTTTTATGTTTCAGAAGAGGGTTTGCTAGAAAAGCAAATATCTTTTGTCTTCCATTATTATTATTAGTATCAGTTTCCGCTTAACGTGAATAATGTGTTTCCTGATGCATTATGCTGTCTAAAGAGCATTTATTTACTTATCGTTATGGACAGTGATTTCTGATTATACTATTGTCAAAGTTGTTCAAACCGCCCAGTAGGCCTATAACATGGCTTACCGAGTGTTGTCTAACGAAATTAACGCCCAGATATTAGAGGCCTTTGACAGTCACCCATCTATAAACTGACCGCGTGCGTAGGTGCTTTACGTTCCTGATCAATAACGGACGTGTTCTCAACGGTCCGTAAGTGACCAGGGACGTAAAGAATCTATGCATACAGTATGCGTAGGTAAGCATACTACTATGAGCACAAACAGAAAGACATTTTAAAACATATAAGGTGTTTGTGGTCATTTTTACATTTTCAACATACTGACAGACACTTATAAGATAGGTACTCCAATATGTTAATATGGCCGAGACTTCATAAACTGGCAAAAAGGCAGCAGGAGATGATTTATTCGGAAAACTTCGCCCGCCTCTCTGTACTAAATTCGATTTCATGGCGTGCTATTAAATCACTTCAGCTTCACAGCAACTAAAAATATTACCCAAAATATTTCGAGCACTACATCATTCATAGCATCCACTTAACAAATTGTGCGTCGATATTTTTAATGCAGCATAAAATCGTTTTACTCATACATTTTAGTTTTATATATATTGAACACGCGACAGGGGCGATACTTTACGCTAATCTAGTTACGTTGAATTAATATCGTGACGAAATATTTTGCACAATCGTGGATAAGGTCGTAGTAACTAAATGTGACTTTTAAGACTGTCTTTTGTTGGAATATGTTGACTTCACTGGATCCTTAATTTAAATTATTTAACAGGCCGTTACGAACGTATTAAATGGGTCCCAAATTTTAGGGTTCCGTAGCCAAATGGAAAAAAACGGAACCCTTATAGATTCGTCATGTCTGTGTCTTTTTCCCGAAACTATACGAGCTATACTGTTGAAACTTAGTAAGTAGATGTATTGGATGAACCGCATCAAGATTTTTACACAAAAATAGAATAAGAACAATAATTTTGGGGGTTCCCCATACATAGACCTGAAACTAAAAAAATATTTTTTACGGTATACATGTGGGGTGTCTATGGATAGGTCTTCAAAAATGATATTGAGGTTTCTATTATCATTTTTTTTTTCTAAACTGCATAGTTTGCGCGAGAGACACTTCCAAAGTGGTGAAATTAGTGTCCCTCCCCCCCTGTAACTTCTAAAATAAGAGTTGTTTGTGTCCATCATATGGATGGACATGTCATAATCCCCACGCGTCGCTGACGGGTTGGCGATCGCAGTATGATGGTCATAATACACAGAGGGACGCTGCTGCCCATTCTATGGTAGTTATTATCTAAGGACGACTTCTACACCCCCTACAGAATGTGATGGGGTGGCGATATTCCATGTCGTCAGCCGCACATCACATGTTTCTACGTTATGGATAAAAAATATATCAGAAATTAGTATGGGTGTCGTTGAGAACGGATGATGTCGTTGAAGTTGACGTAAGCTTGAGCTTGCCCTATTTAAGAAGGAAAATAATAGAATCATTCAGTATTTCTTTCGGACCGATTTTGTGATATCTAAATAGACAGAACTATTTCTCAAAGTGAAACCTTTGAATGTTTGAATAGAGAATAGTTCAATTACGAAAATTATATAAATAAACAGGATTCGTGAATCCTCAATATTAAAAAAAAAACTGCACAATGTGTTTAATTCTAATCTACTTTTATTTTTTATTTGTTTTAAATTTATTTACACGTGGTTACAGAAAATATGAACATTTTCAAGAGTAATTTCTCGACCACTGTGGCGCGAGGGCGGACATCAGCGCGAGTAAATAGTAAAAATTGTATTTAGCACGTATTGTTCATTTAATTTTGGTATCAGTCTAAAATTTTAAGGTCACCTGTACGTCCGCCCGCGCTCACCTGTGGCCAGAATGAAACTAGAAAATGCTGATTCAACAAAAACAGATGACTTTGAATTCTATTTTCTATAATATAGGCTTGATATATTATTACCTTGCGAAATTATTTTAGTACTCACTATACAAAGTGTAATTATAAATAGTGAACGTAAGTTAAGGAACATAATTTGCCTGTGAAACTGAACATGTAAAATAACTCCCTATAATGTCCTCCTATCCGAATTTCGGCCACGGCGGCTAGTGGCAATGATGATTAGCCATCTGCGCGGGAAATTTTATAGTGCACAAATGTGTGCGCAATCACGGGAGCACTAACTATTCCGTCACTTTCATTATCCGATGGGACGCGTAGTGTCACGGCCGGAAAGAGGTTAGGTACAGGACTGAAGGCTTTACGTGCTCTCCGAGGCACGCTTGGGGTTGATGCTGAGTAATTTAACGTTTTACAGAAAAGTCCCAATTACTTTTAGCCTGACCCGGGATTTGAACCCAGGATATTGTTCGCTGTGGGTGAATACGCTACCGCTAGGCGAATGAAGCAGTCAGAACTCCCTATACATGAGTAACGATCATTCATTATTTGTATGGGGCGCCCAAATACTTTGGTATTTTTTTTCTCTAACTGTATTTTTTAATAAGTTCAGTTTTATGGGTAGATAGAACTCCTTAAGCCACGTCCTCTACTACTATTGTGTATAGTATGTAAGTGTAAATTGTAAATAATAATTGTAGTAGCTAGCTGAATTAGATGAGCGGCTACCGCCATCTGAGTAACCTCTATAGTGTAACCAGGTGGCAGATTCAGTTAGGCATTTTTTCTTCCTATAGCGATTGTTCTTACACCACAGAGATCGACTACCTACACATAGGTTCAGATGGACATGATTTCAAACCTTAATTGATCGTGGCGTATTTTCATAATTAATTTATTTTAGTTCTTATTACCTAGGCCTAGATCTAGGGTAACCACTGTCTACTAGACTCCGAAAAACAACCGGCATTTACGAGCCCTCCCTGGCTGCTTACGGTCTCTGGACATCATTCGTCGAAGATACATAAAAGCTATTCATCTGTTTATGATATGGTTTTATAATTAGAGCTTATTACGGAGGTGATAAGAGTAGTTTTTGCAGGTTAATTGTATCCACTGTCGTTATGTGATCCTTGTGTGGGTCATGGGTGTTGCAATAGTTGTAGCCGCGTCATCAATTCACACTATTATCACGGTTCGATGTGTTATTGTGTAGTGTTTATGCAAATCATAGAATTATGCATAGCACGAGGTTTAGCATCTAACATAATCATGCAGAGTTCCAATGCATCGAAAACTTGAGGTTTATGAAATATCTGGTTTCTGGTTCAGCAAGATATTGAAGGATTCAATCGACTAGCATTTCGCTGGACCAAGCGATACGTAGAGAAATATTCGCATTAAGTATTCGTTCGTTTTAAAAGGTTCCATATCAACTAATACCATGAATAAACGTTGTGAGGTTTTTAAAACCCCGATGCATCTTTGTCTCCTACAGCGTTTTATTAATTCACTGTCGTATATTTTCGCATTAATCTTTGTTTTTCCCTCGTTGACCGGTTTATTTGACACCCTAGCTTAGCTGTGAAATTGAAAAGAAATGTTTTGCCTCCCAATAGAAAATTCATCAGTCGATGGAAAGTTGATCTTTTTGGTGTATTTGGCATGTTCAGGTATTACACGTTGTTTAAGGAATAGGCAAATTAAAATCCGGAAGTTGCGTCTACTATTCATGTTAAACCTTGTTTATAGGTCCCACAAATACCACTCCTCTACGGGAATCGAACTTGATAAACGTAGGCGCCGTGATAGTAGTAAGGTATTAATATTTGAAGTGAGTTCACCAATATCTTTGTTTGTATGTATGGCGGCCGGCACATTCACCTGCATTCATCAGAATATTTGAATAAACAATCTTCTGTGGCGCCTGCTGGCGGTAAGAACCATCGCTGGAGCCATGTTTAAATAAAACCGCATTCATATCATTGTAGTTACTTATGATGAGATAATCGTGCACATACATACCTACAAACAAACGTATATGCGTACATACGAGTAGGGGCAAAAAACAGACAGACATTTTTAATGGATTTCAAGAGAAGGATTCTATTATATATCTGTTATCTATATCGACTAGATGCAGATAACCGATATATAATAGAATCCACAGAACTACTTTTTGTATGTATCAATAACATGTCACACACTGCTATTTAGCCCAAACGAAGCAAAGCCTACAGAAAACCCGCCAGACCGAGACAAGTCTTTTGCGAGTATCGAAAGGCAGCGTCACTACCAACTCGAATCTCGGCGGTCGTCAATAATAATCATACCATACCACCTTTCTCTGTGTACCAATTTGAATTTCGATAATATATTTACATTTATTCGATGGAAAATGCTGGTGACCCTATAGAAGATGTAACATTAGTGGTTGAGGCAAATACGGAACGCTCTCTACCAAAGACACCGACATTAAGGACAACTGCAAAAAAAAAAATCTCCCCATACAAAATAATGCGGCTACTGCATCATTTTATATGGTCTGTTATACTCTGTATAGATATTATTTAAATCGGCTCTTGTTAACAAAAGTTTTAGTAAAGTAATATTGTAATGTATATAAAACAAATATCTTTTATTTAAAAGCTGATGTGGTTTGAAACGACTCTGTCCGACTTGCTTTCTGACACGAAATTATATTTCAGCAATTACTAAGGTTAACTAAATAAATTTACAAAGGTCCAAGGAAGGTTAGAAGCGTCGTTAAGACAGTCTGAATCGCATTAAGATCTTGTAATTTTGTATAAAATTACAAAGAATTCCATTTTCAATTTCATTTAAAACGCTTAAATTAATTTACAAATTAAAAGAACAGAAGAAGGTAAAGGAAGGTTATTAATAGTACAATTTTAATCGATTCGCAAAGGAGAAGGAAACTTCTGGGCCCAGCAGTTAACTAGTTGAAATGTAAATTAAAAAAACCGTTATATTTTTCTAAAGGAAATCACAAAATATGGTATCATGTTTCTATCTAGGAAGCGAGAAAACTTAAATTAAGTTATGAAACGAAATTATCGATAAAATAATGATGAATTACTCGCAACCGATTAAGAATAAATCGGTAAAATCTCAGAATATGTTTGAAAATCGAGTGACAAGTGTTTTTCGTGGAATCGATTCATAGCGGATCGTATTCCTTTAATTTTTCTTCGGGCAACACTTCTCTGCCTGACGGCCTTTACATACTCTTTGACTGTCACTCGTTCGTTTTCTTTCGTTTTAAGTGCGCACGTATTTTCCATGTTTTATTTGTGGTTTTCTTCGACTGTAGTGACTGCACGGGACGCGCGGGATCCAAACATGCCAGATCTACGACATGTCACACTCTCCATGCATAAAACCATAACACAACCGAAGCCATTCAAAAATATTTTGTAAAAAACTACAATGTTATAATTTAACCTCACTTTTACTATACTTCATATAACTTGATTCCTGGATAGCCAAATTTCACCAAAATTTCAGTGAGGTTATGTTATTATATCCTCTCACAAATAAGGCTAGTTTGATTCAGTTAACACCTGGGCCCAGGAATGTATGGAGTCATTTCCTTCTCCTTTAAAACTTTAACGAAACCATTTTATGGTATGCATATTATTGCTATTATAGTAATCTAATTACACAACAACCCTAAAGGAAATTCTACCTCAATTGAGGTAATTTACATGTATGCCTCAGGGCTATTCACGCCCACCTTTATTCCCGAAACTTTTATAACAAAATACTAGTTTCAGTAACTATTTAGTCCCTCGAATACAACATTAATTGATGAAGTGTTTTTTGGTTTCCACGAATGTTATGGAGGCTATGACGTAATGCCAGTCTTTCTCTGTGCGACTGGATCCACCCACAATTTGCCTAGTTGCAAGGCTGGGCTAAGTAATTAGAGGGTGGGATATTAATTAAGTTTTCAATTTGGCTTACGTAGTCTTAATTTTAAAAATATTTACGCTTTTATTAAAAAATATGTATCAATGCGCAGAATATCTTTTTATACTACAAATTTGATGACATCATATGGCCCACATGATGGTAAGCCTCGTTGGTCCAGTGGTAGCGTGTTCAACGAGTAGATAACGAGGTCCTGGGTTCAAATTCTGCGTCGGGCCAATTGTGATTTTGGTTTTTTTCTGTAAAATGAAAAATTTCTCAGTATCAGTCCGAAGTCTGAGATTTGGCGGTATAATACTCCCATGCCTCGGAGAACACGTAAAGCCGTTGGTCCTGTAGCTGACGTCTTTCCGGTCGTGTCGCTAGTCGTCCCATCGGATCATGAGAGTGATGGAATAGAAAGTGCCCCGGTATTTGCGCACACACTTGGGCACTATAATATGTCCCGCGCAGATGGCTTGTCTCCATTGAGACTGGCCGCCGAGGCCGAAATTCAGTTAGGAGGATAATATTATTAAGCGGTTACTATGGTCGTATGACACTTGTGACACAGCATTAAACAATCACGCGTTGTCGACCCTTCACCCCTCCCCGATCCGATCCCCACAGGTGGACCTGCTCATGGAGCGAACGGACGCAGAAACACACCTATCTCCCAAAATTATTGAAATTCTAAATTAAGTTATATCACCTCTTATACATTTTTATGAGAAGTTTCTTTTATACGTAAATTTTTTTCGACAATATTTTTAATTAACAAATTGTTCAGATTATCACGGTTTTAAACAATTTTTCGGTTATCTGCCATGCCTATGATTTTATCTCAGAGGCCGTCGGCATTACATAGTTAAAGTACAAAGAACAATAGGCGTAGTGAGGCTGGCCCCAGACAATGGACTGAGATTCTGATGACAAATTACTTTTTTATTTCAAGTTTGTTTGTCGTCTGTTTTTTACAGCTGGTGCAAAATTAAATGCAGTTCTCATTAGATTGGGTCTTATTTTGCAGTTTGCCGAGCTAGTATAGTCAGACAGCTTATATAAGTTAGTTAAATATCGTTACTGTTATAAAATAAATCTTATTGTAAATTATTTCCTACAATCCGTGTACCTAAATATCTATATGTACCTAGAAATAATTATAAATTAATTATATATTACTACGAATATGTTCTGACTATTTACAAGCGCTTTTTTAAAGTCTACGTGAATAAAAACCTTTTTATTTTATTGCTCTACAGCGTTTGGCCGGCCCTTATGACGCGTTATAAACTCCTGTGTTTTATTTTATACCTGCTATGGACCTATCTTGCCAAAAAAAAAACTTCTGATATTTGGGTTATCTGCGCGAGAACTCACCACTAATCCACCGAGGCAGTTTATAGAAACGAAGATCAAATTGAAAAAGAAGAACTGTTCTAAAAAGTCGTTTCAAGTAAACATTGTAAACTCCATTTTATTTACGCATTGAGACCGCGTAATTGTAATTAATATTTCTCAGAAAACTGGAGACTCCAGAAAGTAATTGGATTTACGTTTCAGTAGAATTTTATTCTGTTTTAACATACAACTATACATTTTATAAAATGTCTTCATTTTTAGTTTCGTCAGTTTTTAACTGTGTCGGTCCGTTCATGTGATCTAATACCTATGCGTAAAACTTTAGTAACTGCCCTGAGGACAGGTTCGAATCCCAAAGTGCTACCTGGCGCGGGGTACTTGGTATGAAGTCTTATTTGTTAGACAGCTTGATCCCCGCTTGTCTCTATTTTCCAGTGAAGTAGTCTAACTGTAAACGCCAGGTTAAAAAGAAAATGACATCTAAGGGCTGGCATACACGGGCAGCTTGAAGCAGTCAAGATCGACTGCTTCAAGCTGCGACTGCATAGTGAACTACAGACTTCTACGTACGTACATACATAAACCGCTCAAGCAGTTGCAACTGCTTCGGGCGGTTAGCAGCACTGTGAAATTTCATCATGCCGTCAAGCAGTCGCCAGTAGCAGTGCACTGACTGCTCGACTTGTCGACTGCTCTTGCGCAGTTAACTCCGCCCGCGCTTTAATATTGGATGAACCCACAATTTTCTATTTTTACGCCGCCGTCGTCGTCGTATGAGAAAAAGTAGCAGAAGTGCACCCTCCTTAAAATCCATGATTCTACTGTTTTAATATTGCCAACTGCTCGAGCAGTTAAACTAACGGCTCGAGCTGTTGACTCTAGACTGCAAGAGCGGTCCGTGTATGTTGATCACTAGGTAACTGCTCGAGCAGTCCGTGTATGGCGAGCCTTAGTCTAGTTAAAATTACCGATTGATGCTTGTCATGTCAAATGAAACGTATGCTTTAGTTATCAATTTCAACGAATAGCAGTATTTGTCACTTTTAGCTTTTTTTCCGTCCATTGTTGATTAGGCAAAGGAAACAATTTAATCAGTGTACTTGTCACTGTCAGCTTACCGTCCTACATTAGAGCACCGTTGCCCCGTTATCATAGCTTTCTCTCAATCACTAACGAGGTTTGAATCCGAATCAAATGTTCTCCATAAAGTTTACGACTTCATTGTACCCCTTCGTATGAATCGTTGCTTATTGTTACACGGTTACGGGTTTTTATGTGGGTGTTATGTTATTGTTGTGTAATTGAGTTTCCTTGAGCGTGGTTTTATGAATCGGTATTGACAGTTTCTAAAGCGAAACTTGTCTACCGTAGTTAGAGTATAGATTTGTATCTATTATTATTAACCGACTGCATCGCTTTTACTTTTAGTACTTTTACTATTTATTTTATCTGATCTCCACACACGACAACTATTTGTGTGACCCATATTGTTCTGATTCTGGATGTGTATTGTCTCAGTGAATTGTATGCTTGTAAAGTTTCACGCGACACAAGTGAATCTTTAATAATTAACTTATTAGAAAATAAAAAGAACCGACGCTAACTTTTTTTAGGGACTACAACCGAAATAAACAAAATTACTAACCATTTCGAATGCATTCCATATTGAATAAACAAAACATTTTCAAAGTTAGTTCGCACATGATGGATGAAATACATAAAAAAACCATACAGTTAAATTGATAACCTGCTTCTTATGAACTCTAACTACAATAAATATTGATTAAAAAAATTGTATCTATACTCCTACAAATAAAAAAAATATAAAATCGGTTTTTGAATGACGGAGTTATGAAGTAACAAACATTATAATACAAACAGCCGAATATAGCCGAAACAAAATACAGTCGAACGACTGAGAACGACTCCCTCCTTTTTTCGGGGTCGGTAAAAATAGGAGAGAAGAGATTAAATGTTTTCATTTACAACATTATACACTGGACAGCAAATAAACCGAGCCACCCGCTACCTAGGCACTCTAATTCGATTTTCTCAAAAACTAAAAAACCTACAATTATCAAAGTTGTACCTACAGAAAGTGCATTTCATGGTGATTAAAATGAAAGGAAACTCATTGGGTTTAATCAATATTTCAGTGTTTATTAAGGATTTTACAAAGAAGAGTCGTTTTCCAGTCGTGACAATCGTTAGTAATGATAAAGTGAAAAAATAAATTAAAGCCAAAAACAAAGATAAAATCAAAAAAAAGTTTTTGATCAATATTCCGTATTCCCTCCCCTTGCTCGGATAACTGCCAGCATCCTTGTATTCATCGACCTTACGAGCCTGACGATAAAATCTTGAGGAATTGTATTCCACTCCTCTTCAATTGCGATTCGCAGCTCTGGAAGCCTTGTTGGAGCAGGTACTCGGGCTCGAACCCGACGTTTCAGCTCATCCCATAAGTGTTCTATCGGATTCAAGTCCGGGCTTCGAGCTGGCCAGTCCATCGTACGAATGCTGACGTCGCGTAGATACTGGGTCACCACATGAGCAACATGAGGCCGTGCATTATCATGCATCAATTGCATATCCTGTCCGATATATCCTGCGTAAGGTACCACATGGTCTGCGAGGATTTCAGTAATGTAGCGATGAGAAGTCAGTCCACGTGTACGGCCCGTCGGTTCGATGAAAACTAACGTTGTATGTGCTGTTAACGAGATGCCGCCCCAGACCATTACAGATCCTCCTCCATAAGCAACAGTTTCCTCGATGCAACACTGAGAATACCTTTCTCCAGGGCGACGATATACTCTCTGACGTCGATCACTTCCATGTAGACTCACCCTGGTCTCATCAGTGAAGAGTACATTACTCCACTGCTCTAATGTCCAATCCCTATGCTCTCGAGCAAATTCAAGTCGTGCTCGACGGTGTGCTACCGTTAATGCTGGGCCTGTTGCAGCTCTTTTTGGGGTCAGGTTCCGTTCAGCAAGTCTCCTTCTGACGGTATCTGAACTTATGACCACTTGTCGTTCGTCACGCAGACTTTGTTGGACTTGAACTGCGTTGAGGTGGCGATTTCGCAGAACAGTAAGGTGGATATAACGATCATCTGCTGCTGATGTAGCCCTAGGTCTGCCCGTACCTGGACGGCGATCGAATGCTCCAGTCTCTAGGTATCGTCTGTAAACTCGTTGCACCGAAGATCTGCTGATTCGAAGCCTTCGAGCGACTTCACGTTGCGCAATGCCTGCTTGAAGTAATGCTACAGCTTGAGCTGCTTCCTGATGTGTTGTATCCATTATTAATCGAAAAAAGTAGCAAAAACACACGCGTCTGAGCAAACGATGGACAAAAACTAAAGAAATGATAAGAAATATCCGACTACCCTCATTGTAGAGAAAAAGAACGCTAATTTCAAACTCTGGTGAAAACAGAACAAATCGTTAGCATTGTGTTTGTTGCTTGATTACAATGTGAGTTGAGGGTACTTTCGAATTAATTTGTAGTCATTTTAATCACCATGAAACGCACTTTTTGTAGGTATAACTTTGATAGTTGTAAGTTTTATACTTTTTGAGAAAATCGAATCAGAGTTCCTAGGTAGCGGGTGGCTCGGTTTATTTGCTGACCAGTGTAGAACAATATCTTTTTTTTTTATGCAATAATTTTGATTTTTCCTATGCCTGTGAACCGATTTTAATCACTTACACACACAATCCTTGTCACGTATAAATATGGTACAAATCAAATTACAAACGTAGGATTTATAAAAAAATGTTTGAAATCGGTTGTGTTTGTTTTAAACAGCCCTCATATCGTAGTCATTTTTGGTATTGCTCTCCAATTTCCACTCGTTTGAGGGATACGAGCAAAATCTTAAAACATATTCCTAAAATTCATACAAACTAGAATGTTCACTCACCAGCGTTACATTGCAATTTATTACTGTTAATATATAAATAGGTTGACAACAATGTCCGGAAATAGACCGATGTGTAGTGTGTACTAATAAAAATAAATGCTGCTGCGAACCTTGACGTAACTCTGTATGAGGTGCATAACATGAATTGTAATTTATTTTATTTATTTATTTATACTTATTGCACAAAACTGTACAAAGGCGGACTTAATGCCAAAGGCATTCTCTCCCAGTCAACCTTAGGGTGATGCAGAGATAATATGGTAGGTGCACTATAGACCAAGTATAATAAAAATTACTAAAATACTTGACAAGTACTATAAAATACAATCGTATAAATACAATAGTTACATAACTACACACTATACTATAAATACATAAATATATAGGTATATATATATACATATAAATATATAGACAAATATATTAAATATATATACATTTATAAATATATTACATATATAATAATATATACACAAACTGTAATATTAAGTTGATTCTGCCTTAATTTTTTTGTGAATGTAGTCACGAGTTTTGATTTTAAAAGTAACCCGCGTCTTAGCCATTCGGATTTCCGGAGGTAGCGCATTCCAGAGAAGAATAGCTTGTACAAAGAAGGAAGAATGTAAGAAGTTAGTCCGATGAGAAGGGCATTGTAAAAGTCTGTTATGAGTGGAACGGAGATTTTTGTTGTGGTTAGAAGATAGATACTGAAAATAGGGAGCTAAGTAGGATGGAGAAATCGGAGAGTCGAGAAGAGAAAATAGTGTAGTGAGTGCTCTGAGGTTTCTTCGGTGCCGAATGGGCATCCAATTCAATTGAGAACGGTAAGATGACACATGGTCGTACTTACGAAGATTGAATACGAATCGAATGCAGTTATTCAGAAGACGGTCTAATTTATTGAGTTGATCTGCATTCAGGTCAAAGTAGCACACATCACCATAGTCGATTATAGGAAAAAGAATGGCCTGCACGAGCGTTACTTTTGTCTCGGATGGTAGGAAATTCTTTAACCTATACAGTGACCGCAAGATCCCAGTCACTCTTTGGCTGACGCTAACGATTTGGTTTTGCCAGCTTAAAGTAGCATCAACCAGCAGACCAAGGTCCTTTACATTCTGGCAGTATGGAATAACAGAATTGTTGTACAAGACTGGAGGTTGACTGTCAACATCCACTAAACTCATCATTCGGGAACTGCCCACGATGATAGCCTGACATTTGAGTGGATTGACAGTCAAGCCAAACCTGTTAGCCCACTCCCTAATTAAATCAAGATCCCTATTTATGGCGACGATCGCTTCTGCTAACTTATCGATGCTTGTCTGTGCGTAAAGTTGTAGATCATCGGCGTATAGATGATACGAACACTGAAGATTTTGAGTTAAGAGATTTATAAATACCGAAAATAAGAGGGGAGAAAGGATACCGCCTTGAGGAACGCCAGTATCTAATTTACACCAGTTTGATGAAACATCACCACTGCGAACAGACTGTTGGCGCCCTTGAAGATAGGAAGAAAACCACTCCAGAGATTCGTCAGACACCCTAAGGTAGGAAAGGATACATAAAAGGATATCGTGACTGACGGTATTAAAGGCGTTGGAGAAATCAACCAGCACCAGGACTGTGACCATAGTCCCCTCCATACCAGCCCTAATATCGCCAGTCACTTTTAGGAGAGCGGTGGTGGTGCTATGACCAGGCCTAAACCCGGATTGTAAGGGACTTATTAAGTTATTGGATAGGATAAAATGGGAAAGTTGTTTATGGACAGCGGACTCAAGTACCTTGGATAGGAAGGGAAGGATGGAGATAGGACGATAGTGGGTGAGAAGTGATGGGTTGGTGACTTTAGGAAGTGGACGGACATAGGCTTTACGCCATAAAGCGGGGAAAGATCCATGGCACAAGGAATAATTAATGATATGGGTTATTACGGGAAGAAGGTGGTCCAGGATTGGTACTAACATGCGTCGACTGATGTAGTCACAGCCAACTGCGTTAGATTTGACAGATAGGATAACCTTCTTAATGTCCTTCGAATCAACTGGAGAAAAATGAAAAGAATCTATATTGGAGCGCGTTAGACCATTTAAAAAGTATATAGTTTGGGTTTTTGTTTGATGATCCATAAAAGATGGCGAATTCATTCGACATGAGTTCACATGATGTTCTAAATGCGCCCGCGCACACAAGCTCGATACATGTGCATCGCAATTAGGAACTCATGGTCCTGTAAAAGTGGAGCTATGACGACCGTTGTGACGCAGTTGGTAATGAACCTGCCTTCTGATCTAAAGGTTGCGGGTTCGATCCACGCACAGGACTAATATTTGACCTGCCAGTTGGCGTGGTTGGTACATGCTTGCCTTTCGCACCGCAGGTCGTGGGCTCGATTCCCACCCAGGACAGATATTTGTGTGCATGATCATGTCTGTTTGTCCTGAGTCTGGGTGTAAGTTAACCAAAGAAAAATAGAACATTAGTTATCTGGATTTCATAGTAAAAGCTCTGCTTATTTTGGGATCAGATAGATGGCCGTGTGTGGATAATGGCCCAAGATATTATACCTCTATTATTTGTGTTCATTAACATGTCTATTTGTCTTCATCTGAAAGGTTTTTGTGCATTATACGTATATAAGTATTGCTATCCGTTTTTCTCGTATCCATAGTACCAACTTTGCTTAGTTTGCAATATTATATGAATAGACATAAGATTTCAGGATTTCTATGTTTTTTTTTATAATGGATAGACTGAAAAACTACTCAACTGATTTATAAAAAAAAATCATTAAATTTAAATTTTATATTCGTTTATATACGTTAATCTAATCTCAAAATTTGCATACAGTAACTTATATGCTGCAGTAATTTAAATCCTTAAAAACATTAAATGAACGAGCGACACAGTTACGCGCTGAAGTCTGAGGCTTAATTTGAATTGTACAACTCTAATTGTCATTTTCGCGCTCTTGACATGGGCATACACAAATTAACATAAAGTGGCTCGACAGTTGTTTTACTTTGCTGAACGAATTTTGCCGTGCATTTTAAGAGAGTAACTGGTGTCATTGTCGAGTAATAACAATTAAATAGTAACTACTCAATGTCGGATGTCATTTATATCAAGCCGGAGTTAATTAAAAAACAACTAGATTATTTGTTGATAGAAGACCTAATCCTCACCTCACCTCATCATGCGGAAACCGGGTTCCACGCGTAGAAGACCTAATCCTCACCTCACCTCATCATGCGGAAACCGGGTTCCACGCGTGGTAGAGGAGGGACACTTGACAGAGTCTGAGGCTGAGATCTAAAGAGCGTAGGTACTTAGACTTTGCTCAAAATTTACTTACGTAAAACTTTGCTAAATGTACGCTAAGCTTATGCTTTGATTTGGTATTTATAGACTTTTTGAAGTGCTTAGCATAAGCTAAGACAGACAAAGTCAAAACACCAATTGTAATTTCGTTACATGCATTAACTTCTGTCTGAGTAAAGTCTGAGCAAAGTCTAAGTACGCTCTATAGATCTCAGCCTGAGACTTGCAACTCAGATGTAGGTTTAATTAATCTTTACGACTGCGCGTGTTTTTTATCCCCCGATACAAAAAAGGAGGGAAATAAGTGTCCAGTCTGTATTTCGTTTCGGAGTTCCTTGTGGAGTGGACTGGAATTAATGTAGTCAAACTGCCATGATTCTTAGTTAAGTTCTACTAATATCAGTAGAGTAACAGTAAATATTTCGTAACAGTTAGATTTTTTGATACAGAATTATGAGAAGATTAATTCAATCCGACAATTCGACTAAACTTAAATGTATTATAATAATAGATTAATGAAGACATACGAGCAAAGTTATTGTATAAATCTAAAAAGTCGTAAAATTTGCACACAATTTTCTGTGATAATAATGTTTTCGTTTAAGATTGGTGCTATGAGGTCAGTGGGGACGCTCTGTCTCATTTTTACGCAACTTTGTTATCATGGGGCTGATATGGCAAATAGATTGTGCCGTCACAAAAAATGCGTACTCTGTTTAACATGATTTTTATATACTTTTTTTATCACCGTTATATAAAGTATTAGCATCCAATAAAGTTATTACTGAATGATACCATTATTTTATTAAACTCTCACCCTTAGTTGCTTCTGCGTAGGTAAGAATTGTGACTGTAGTCCGTTTTATATGATAAACCAGGCATCTAGAGCTTTATTCGCAATTCGAATTAACAGTTCTCACTATGTACATAAATCTGTTCTACTGTACCTAGTCACTACGTTTGGAAACTAATTATAGTCTTGGGCACCAGCGCTTCGTTCTAGGCATTCATTCAATAGCTTAGCCGCCAATTGCTTATCAGAAAAACTAAGTGGGATTGAGTTTGCGAGTCTTCGAATATCATTAATAACGTGGTTCTCTCGACTTTACAGCTGCTGTCGTAATTAATCTGTTTTTTTGTCATTACACTAATATTATAAATGCGAAAGTTTGTGAGTGTGTGAGTGTGTATGCTTGCTACTTCTTCACGTCTAAACGGCTGGAGCGATTTTAATGAAATTTGGTAAGGAGTTAGCTGACACCATAATAATTAATAAATTAATAAAGTTTAACGCGGGTTCACAGCTAGTAAGTAACTATATATATTCGGGACGACAGTAGCAATTGAGAGACACTAAGGTCTTCTTCTATGACAATAATACCACCCCATATACATTTTTGGGGACACCTCAGTGTCTAGTGTGTGCCCAGAGAATCCCGAGATGGTTTCCGCCATTTTTGGGATTCTGCCGTCAAACATCAATTTCGTGCTGAGTACTATAGGGTGTTTTGAGGTCATGATTTTACCGTCCAAAACTGCTTCTAAGGGATTTCTGCATGTTACTTGGTTTGTAGCTTTTGTAATTGCTAAGAACTCGAGGAATGGTTTCATTCATCAAGTGGCCCTTAGGATCTATCTGACAATTTGTGCTTTGTCTGACGCATTAGAACCTTACACTTAGATATTGACAATGTCTTTATTACGTAAGCAGACATTATAAGGCAGAGATGTTCGCTGTGCAAATGTATCCAATAAAGTGGCGTTTGTTTTACTAGTACACACGGCTACATATCAAGCTATACATTTTCAATATGAGCTGACCTGTCATTGTATGGAAATCCTATACAACGCAGGATCAGCTTATACTGGAAATGTATATCTTGATATGTACCAGGTTTGGCATGGCAGCGTAGCGTAGACCCAATCCACTCTATCGCCTTCGACCAATATTAACATTCTTCAATATTTCTATTATGTGGTAACGTGATCAAATAAACAAAGTGTTCTGATTTTATTGGACAAACTTTTAACGACAGTGTAGATATTTATGTGTCCACTGCAGGATCCTAACTAGCGAAGTTAGGAAGTATACGTAGAATAAATGGAACGTACGTACCTATCATTTCTATCCCCGTGTAAGGACGGGGTATAAAACATTAGGTACCTCCTTCTACACGGGACAAAACAATGCGTGTTCTATTAGTCAACAAAATCCTGTACATTAACAATCATGCAAGACGTGTTCGGTCATTTATTAAACAGAGCCAGAGTCTGAAGAGTGGTAGGACAGAGCGTTTTTGGGGTTACCGAACAACCCAACTAGAAAGTAGCTCCACGAAGAGGAGAACAACGCGGATTTTCCAAGTGTTCATAGGCTATGGTAACCGTTCAACATCTAGCAGCTATTTATTGTACACATAAAAGTACAGTTATTTTTATACAGATAACTTTTTTTAACTCCTGACCAAAATCAAATTATGACAATTTAATATTTTTGCAATAAATATTCTTATTGTCCTTGTTATCATGATAATTATTTCCTCATTACATTGAGATGACATGTAACACATAAAAACTCGTGTTTTATTATTTTCCTCAAAGATAATATCAACTAGTACAACAATCTATAAAAACGGTGTTATGTAGTATTGATTAAAATATGGTCGGAGCTAATAAGATTACGAGTATCGTTTTGCGTTTGTCCCAATTCGCACGGCCGCCGACTGTTGCGTGTGACAACCTCGCGTTGAAACACGACTGTATAAAAAACAATGATGTCTGCCTATGCTCACACGACAGAAGTGAAAACTTCTAACTTCTTGTCGGTCATTTAACGTGTCTGGTGATGACAAGCGCCGAGTTTTCGAGATTCAGTGCGTCACCAAAGCAGGTGGAGGCTAAACTACTCAGCGTCACCGACGTGAGCGTGACAGTTCACTTACGTTCACGATTAAATATGTTTTCACTTCCTAAACTCATAGCTAGATGCTCTCACCGGTCCGTAAGTGATCGACGAGTTTTAGTAACTAGGCTCGCGGCCAGTCCATAGATGGGTGACTGACGAAGTGGTTAAATTTCTGTGCGCCTTCATGCTTCGAAGGGTACGTTAAGCTATCGGTCCCGGTTGTAGTCATGCAGTCGTTAAGTCATGTCAGAAGCCTAATGGGCGGCTTGAACCACTGACACTAAACCACTGCCCATACTACTCGTATAAGGAAGGAAGGACTTCCTAAACGGCGTTTTGTGGTATAGATGGAAATTAGCTAACAAGATTATTAGTATCGTTTTGCGTTAGCCCCAAAGTCAGGCCCGGATTGTTGCGTGTGACACCTCGCGGCGCAAGACGGCCTCGTTTTATTAAATTCTGTACATACGATTTTGCAATAGATACTTTAAGCTGAGATCATGCGACTAAGCAGACGCCATTGTTTTACTATTGTGTCTGTAATAATTGTCCCTCAACGTGTTATAAACTACAGAATATTTCGGCGTTTTCAGTATTTTGCCTATGCATTATTCTGATATTAAATTCATATTACTACAAAGTTTCATTAAAATTTTGGCACTTTTTGCCTGACAGTAACAAACATCCATACGTCTATACATCCGTACATCTATACATACATACTCACAAACTTGCGCATTTATAATGTAAGTAGGATTGTTAACGTGTCAACTCTCCAAAAGCTGACCGATAAGATATCGTCGCAATTGGTTTTTTGCGAATGTAAAAATATTAATTATTTATTTTCTATGCTATGAGCTTTTAAAAGTGACACATTGTAATAAAATTATAATTTGCCTAAGTGACATTTATTGTCTCCTTATTTTCACGTACCCTAAATATTTTAATTAATTTATATTCTAATGATTGCCGGTCTTGCGCTTCCCGCATTCAGCGTTTTCCAGCGAGACATACACGAGGATCGTATCGATATCGTCGATCTTGTAGGGGGCCTTCTCCGTCTTTCGGCAATAATGGTAATTTTTGGACAGGCCTATGTCCAGTTATGGACGTCTTCCGGGTGATTAGATGGTATTTCAATAATAGACTTTTGGGTCGAAATGCATGTAGAAGTCGGTTTTCAAGAAAACAAGAAATTGCAATTACTACTCTCTATTAAATAGATATGAGTAATTTATCGTCGACTACGTTCACTTAAGATGATGTTATCAGTAAAGTTGTGAGAACTGCCATTATAACACCTATTACGTATCGTTGGCGTAATGCTACACGCCAACGATACGTATTGCAGATACAACTCCCTAACACGTGCGTGACAATTCCAATTAATGAAACATTTCCTGCATATATACGTGTAAAGTTATTTTTATTGTGTCGTTATTAACCCATTGCTCTCATATCGGCATGATAAAAATATGCTCGAGTTAAAGCTGTTTTATCTTGTATTTCCATTCATTGTTTGATACAGTCTCTGGAGTCCAGTGATTTATTCGCTGCGGCTTAGTATCAATTCAAGTTCACGTTATGATTGGCGAAACGTATCAGGACATCAAAGAAATAACCAATCACAGCGCTGTATTCCAATCGTGATGTCCAACTTTAGTTGCGTTTACATTGCAGTTATTCTACGCCGTTTGATAGCAGATAGATGCTGCGTATGAATCTACAGGAAATTTACAAATCGAAGCTATAGATTTGGACGAAGCGTTGTAATTGCCAAAACGTTTAACGCCGCGCCGCTGAGACAGCTACCAATCATAGTACTGAGGGCCGACGGGCACGCAGTGGTATAATGGGTTACGACAGTGATGGTGCAAAGCCAAGCACGCCCCAATCCCATGGGGAAGTAGATTTTTATACGTTTCGTTTACGGGAACGTCGAGAGCTTAAACTCGTTTTGTACTTTTCGTCTTATGCAAATTCGTACTTAGCTACTTTGTTTGCATAGAAGTAAACTCGAAATAATGTTATTATATTATAACAGTTTGATTTTTTACAATAAGATGTGTGTACATTGACCTATATGTATTTGCATATTGAGAATTTGCTCACTGAGTTGCAGCGCGGGCGCTACAACTCAGTGAGCAATTTTGGCCGCCGCGCCCGCGCCCCGCACCTCGCGCACAGCCGGACTGGGACAGAATTTTTATTCGAAACAGCGTGTCTAGTTATACATATAAGTCAATGGTGGTCGATCAGCTTGATGTCTCTCTATCCATATTGTCTTGTCATAATGCTATGTTCATCCAGACCTGGAGATCCTCAAAGCTTGATTAAAACTTTCCTTAACCTATACATTATATAAATATCTAAATTAATCTATTATTTAACTTTAAATGTTATAATAAGTACCATAAATAACGACGATAAACCACCTTGGTGTGGTGGTCGGTAAAAGAAAAACGTGCGTAGGATTTATTATCACCTCATAATTCCCCGGATGTCGTAAAAGTCTACCGAAGGGAAGTTATTGTATAGCTAGGCCAGGTAAACTGTATATCTAGTTTGTATACTTTTATATTAAGTGTAAGAATAAATTTCGATGTTTAAGGTGAGTGCTATATCGTGGTTTTATATATATTTAATAACTAGAAACCCGAGGAGTGAGAATAGACTGGTATAAAAGGTTTCGGGTAATTCCTGTTGACCGTCCAAATTGGTAGTTCTGAAAACTAACTAGTAGTTCAAAATTCGATCAAGAACACAAATAAATGAAAGTGTGAACACTATGTAAAATTTTTGACTGCCTACTTATTACGGTTCATGGATATGACTAAAATATCCACTTAGAGAAATATGGACGGACCGCCCAGGCTTAGTAAGATTCCGTTGTCGCCCTTCGGGTATGGAATTCTAAAAAACAAC
Organism: Pseudoips prasinana; assembly: GCA_951640165.1. Lineage (NCBI taxonomy): Eukaryota > Metazoa > Arthropoda > Insecta > Lepidoptera > Nolidae > Pseudoips > Pseudoips prasinana. The sequence goes on from OX621240.1 coordinate 7,842,578, forward strand.
TATTTTTGCAAAATTGATCGCAATTTGCCTCACGCCTCCGCGTTAGGCAAATTGATATTATGTCAGCGGCCATTCCATATATTATTTGTGATTGTCTTGTTCCTATTCTGAAGAACCTATTTCGACGGTATACATTAATTGCTACCCAAGACCCTGTCCATTAAGTAAGTAAACCTACATTTAATACAATTAGAGGCGCTTTATCAAGCATACAAGTTGTTATTTTCTCGAAACTTCATAGCTTTGGTTATTAATGGTGTTTGGGTGAAACAATATCGAACAATTAACTGACTAATTTGTCATCAAACTTAATTAACGGATAGTTGGGTAACTGAATTAACGTAGTTTTTATAATAATATTGATCTATTTTCTACGTGAGATATGACAAAATTTAACTATTACCCTTTGCGCTTAAGGTTTAGCAGAAAGACCACGGATGGGGAATAGGAATAGGTCACTAATGCTATCGATCATAGACTTATGCGTTAACCACAGGCAGCATAAACCATTGGTTTTTATGGCCAGATGAAATATGATATATTTAAACTCCGTAGACGTGACGAGACTTACTCCTATTTGAACGAGAAACGAAAGAATTTTCTTCTGCCATACAATGTACAGCCGCCAGCACATCAAGCTACCCCAATCTGTCAAATTTCCCCAGAAGAAAGAAATTTGGTAGCTGGATGTGCGTCTGTACATGAAGATGTGTGACTACCACCTAAACACCGCGGCAAAAAAATTTTTGCCGTGCAACTGCACTCTGTGGAATCAATTAACTGCGAAGATATCCGATCCGGTATGACATGGCAACTTTCAAGAAGCGAGCATATACTCACTTGCGGCTGTCTAGTGTTGTGTGTGTCCATCAGGTGACCCAGTTGCGATTCTATTATATAACCAAAAAAACCTTTAGCATCCCTTCAGGTGCCCGGCGCCTCTGACCTGGTACTGAGTGCCCGGGGCGGCCGCCTGACCGCGCCCTGACCTATCGCCAGCCTTAGGCACACCCATGTGATTGAAGCTATAGTTATTGTCAATAAACCCAGTGACTGAATACCCCTTTATGCGATCCCACAGTCAATGGGCACGGCTTCACATGAATAGAGGCCAATCAAGGTCGCAAACGACAACCTAAATTGTATTGTTGATGACTTTTTACTCGGCTAGTTCTTGATGTACTTGAAGAAGATTATTCTGGTTCATTAACCCAGTTCATTTATACAAGCTGTTAAGGGATATTAATGATTAAAATGATTCATGTAATTGGCATATTATCACTCGATACATGTTTGCTCATTTCATACAATCTCCAGTCAACCATGTCTACTTCTCACAACTTTTACTCTTATTCAAAGTATTTCAGTTGGCAGGGGCTCTAACGGCTAAGTCGCCGAACATCGATTTCTTAAATGGCGTTCAAATAAATAAAGGTTAAAAATGACTTAATTAATCGTTAAATCGGCTTCAACGTTGACAATCGATTCCGGACCATTTATCACATGTGGTCATGGAAACCTCATTTAAGAAATCGATGTTCGGCGACTTAGCTGGGTTAGTAACGGTTAAATGTCCTATTTAAAATATTACTTACTTGCAAATAAATCAAAAAAATCAAAAACGGATACGGATATTTTTTTTAATAAAAAGGAAGATTGTTATTGATTTTTTTGTTTTATTTGCAAGTAAGTAATATTTTAAATTGGACATTTAACCGTTACTAACCGAGCTAAGTCGCCGAACATCGATTTCTTAAATGGCATTCAAATAAATAAAGGTTAAAAATGTCTTAATCAATCGTTAAATCGGCTTCAACGTTGACAATCGATTCCGGACCATTTATCACATGTGGTCATGGAAGCCGATTTAACGATCGATTTAGTCATTTTTGAACGCCATTTAAGAAATCGATGTTCGGCGACTTAGCTGGGTTAGTAACGGTTAAATGTCCAATTTAAAATATTACTTACTTGCAAATAAATAAAAAAAAATCAAAAACAATCTTCCTTTTTATTACAAAAAATATCCGTATCCTAAGCAAACATATTGATTTCACAGCAAAATAGTTCATCTCAAAATATTATAATCTAGCAGCAATTTAAGTTCATGACGCATAGCAACTTATTTAAAAGTGGATTATTTGTGTAAATAAATTTGTTCCTGTTGCATTATATGGTCGCATTTCTAACCTAACCTACTTTTCTAATAGCGGAATACATTTTCAGTTGCGGGTGGGTACATTTGCTGTTCAATCGGTAATTTGATATGAAAATTATTTAATTGTCGAATATAAGTTGATGTGAAAAATGATGGCAAAATATCCTCATAAAATGGATATTTTGAAAAAGTGAACGTAAAAAAACTCTAGTATGAAAAATAGCCAAATATTTATGTTTAGAAAACAGAGGCGAGATATTGTTTATTAAATTTCGAGTTAAAACAGCCTACATAATATAAATTTACCCTAATATAAAACAATACATATTATAGCTCACACCTATAGTTGTCCTGTGGGCGGATCGAACCCAAAACACGAGGGCGTCGGGGTAGTAGCTGGGTGACGGGTGGAGCAGTGGTCATAGTATACACGGCTACTTATCAAGCTATACATTTCCAGTTTAAGGTGACAGCTCATACTGGAAATGTATAGCTTGATGTGTAGCCGTGTGTACCACGAAAGAGACTGTAATTTGTTATAAGCATATCGGTCGTTCGTATATTATTATGTTCACGTAGTCATACAAACGTACTAATGAGTAATGATCTGTTGGCTCTACATATCATTACGGCACATATCCTTTGTAGAGAGTAAGAGAGCTGGATGTTTTCCATCTCTCGTATTCACAGACAGTAATTGACCAATTACGTCCATGTAGAGCTATGTAGTTATTAGGTAGTTAGTCATTCCTTGTGATTCTTACAAGTATATTGTAGTTTGTCAATATTAGACTCCGCGCGTCTGCTATGTTATCTTTATGCTGAGATATGTGGTGCATCTACGTATGTATGTCGAAATGGTTTAGGAGGTCGCAGTCCTCGCGTTCCTGCTTGGGCAAATATTGACACATATAAGCATAGTTAGTACGTTTACTAAGAATGAGATTATTCCTCAATAATAAGGTAGAAATAAGCAATGGAACTTAAATCGGACATATTAAAAGTTTGTGACTATATGTTTGTTTGTTTATAGTATGAAGTGTATTAAAATAATATTTCTATAAGGTGTAGCTGCGGATCAGTTTAAAGTTCATAAGTATTATTTATATATAGTTATTATTTTCTTATCGCTAAACAGCTCAAAATAAGGTCCATGTTAGGTAATTATGTTTTTAAGAAATTCCTTTAGAACATAATCTGAGCCTAATCTACCGCTAATAGTTTTGTTTTATTCTTGGAGAGCAACTAGCTAATAAATTCTTTTGAATAAAAATAATTCTTATATTATAAATTAATATCTTAACTTTCCCTACCAAATACCCTCACATCTATATCCTGCAAACAATCATTTTAATGTCTTATTCTAAGAACTTGTAATAATGTAAGATGTAATTTGTATTCGGAATATCTATGAGCAATATTATAAAAAATATCTACTCGCAAGTATCCTTGGACGTTAACAGAACAACATATCAATATATATAGTATTAGTACTTAAGAAATACCTTAAATCAATTAATAGATGTGACGTAAACTCATGAGACGCATACAACTTGCACTTATGACGTAATTACCAGCTCAAAAAGCATCGAGTTACACAACTGTCCTGTGTGACCCCCACGTCAGTGCCACAGTTCAAAATAAGTCAGAAGGATTAGTGAATAAACGGCGTAGAATAGGATGTTGTTGATAGCTTTTGTTTTATATATTTATATAATATTTGTTTTCAACTGGGAAACTAAAACTTTAATTGAAACATATAACGGCGGCTTGCTCACGTAACGGACAACCTGCAATCATAGCTGAAGCCGACGAACATTACCTGATGTACAGGCACTTAATACCCCGAAACTTCGTGGGAGGCGGTCCAATCATCAATAATTTTCACATTAAACCACGTATGAACTTGAGAAATGTTATGTCATTGATATTAAAATATCATTCTACACTTGAGCGTATGATACAAAAAAAATCTCAAGCTAATCCGTATGGCCCTATGCACACCACGTTTTTTAAATGCGCGTTTCCAAAACGCGCGTCGACGGCGCGTTATTATCCTACACAGCATTTGTTTTTGTTTGTATCACTACAAACGTTAAGTAAATTAACTAGGAACAACGTTATTATTGTCGAACTTCCCACGTAGCTAGCTACCATGTCGACGAAGACCCTCTCAACAGCGATTCGATCCATCCGCGTGCTTGAAGTTATTTGTGTATTTTCTGTGATATTATTAGTCGAACGCTGTAGAGAAACCTCGTGTTTCTCTACAGCGTTCGACCATCGCCATACTATCTACGATAGGATAGAGAAATTGTTCTTTCCCAAAAGTTTTAACTTCAAGTGTTTATTGTCCCACGGTTGAACGTTGCACGTTGCATCTATATGTCACGTCCCTGGAAGTGCTGTTTCTGTGTTACGTCCCCGGCATTCTATGACTCTTTCATAAGCCCCTGTACAATAATAACAAATATAATAATGTATGAAGTTGTAGATCAAATGTCTGATGCATTGTTTTCTCTTGTCACCAGCAGAACGAAGGAGCGGACAATCAGGTACTTATATGTAGTTGTTTGTGATTGTGTGTCCTTGTGTGTGTCTGATGTGCTGTTGATTGATGGTGATAGTAACAATGTAATTTGTAACATTTTATGTTAGAATGTAATACTGAAAATGATTCTAAATTAATACATTAAATGTAAATTACACTAATACATTGTACGTAAATACAATGGGCCATAACATTATTTCGTAAACGCTTTCAATTATATCTGCATGACTAATTAATCAATTTTTAAATATTCTGTAATCAAATATTTTGGAAATTAGCGCCCATAATATGTACTTTCGTAGAAACTAATCGACATTTTATTTCATTTTTATTTTCCACAATTCATGGTGATATTTACAACATAGCTGACCAACAAATCACATAATTTTATTATTTTTGCCTGTCACGAAGAAAATTATATATTTCGATGACCTAACAGGATTCATCATAGCTTAATTACCAAAGTATTGGGAGCTTTAACCCAGAGAATGCTGTAATATGTGTTATCACATGCACTCGACTGTGGAATTAATAGAATTCAACTTATCAACGTAAGTCTAATCAGTGTTTCAAACTTTTATAAGTAAGGTACTCCCTTACTTATAAAAGTTTGAAACACTAGTTTTATAATACGGGAGGTCTGTTTACAAATTACTGAAATGCTATAAACGATCTGTTGGATTTATTAAATTGCGAATGTATCCAAGTTGCTGACATAGTTTTGACACTTGCATATTCTTCAATGTCTTCAGATAATACGTAAATAATGAACGCGCTTATTTCTTTCACACAGTTGTTCACCGCAAGTGCAGCACACCTCCAGGATGCGCGTCGGGCACACCCACCCGATAGTGGTTTCTCAGAACCCATCAACAACAACATCTCTGAAGACAACAACAATGGTCCCATCTCGCTGCGAGAGATGCAGAATATCGCCAACAACAATGCAGCAGCGTACATCGTTAGTGAAAATGAAGAAAGGAACAGAGTCAGTCGGGAGTCAGTGGTTGAGTTTGAGCCGCTACCGACTGGAATAAGGGTGGCCGATCCTTTAGAGCACTGCGCTGATTGGTTTGGTAAGTTTAGTTAGCAGAAAATAGGAGCAGGGTTTGTAGTAAACTGCCACACCAAAATTTACCACTGTCCTATGTACTGTTATAAAATTGCACGTCTGTCTTTACCATTTGAGGCTTTACAAAGACGAAATTATATCCGAAGACCAAAACTTCAGCAATTATTGTCATCCGTCTTTGTCTCCACTTATTAATTGGCTGCTTGAAAGCCACACATATTGGGGACCGACTCTCGCAATGTCGGCCAAAGCTAATCCCGCCCAAAATTATCTCCTTCACATTAATCATTGTACTATGTATCTTGTAACCTTGTAATTAGGTCATTTTTAGATTGCAATGTTGCGATTAAAAGGCTTTTGTTAATGTGCCGTGGGTGCTATTGTAATCGTTGGACCATCACAAATTTCCCATGACCGATGAGTACAACTACTTTAAAGTTTAGAAACATACGAACTATAAATCAGGTGAACAGGTACTCTTGGATATTATTATTATTATTTTCATTATATACCACAGAATTGGTAAGGTTTACTGTGGCCGTGGGGTAATTTCTGTTGATGGTCCTTCGAGCCGGATCTTCGACCGATTTCCAAACGCTTAGACGTCACATATACAGTATATAATAAAATCATTTGGAAGTGAGTATACGTGTTTTAGGATATTTGCTAATGTTTAATGTGGAGATTATAAATATTCTGTTTGTATTATGGATGTTCTAAAACTAAGCGGGTGGGAGGCTGATTAGTAGAGGTGGGTGGGAATCGAACCCACGACCTATTGTTATTGGCATCAGGGGATCATTTTTAAGAATAAGAGAGTTTAACGATGGCACTTTCTGTATCTGTGTGTCTGTGGCATAATAGCTTTCAAAAAGGCGAACCGATCTGGATGCGGTATTATTACGATCAGCTGTTCATAAGTTTCAGCACGTTTTATAGATATAGTCAAGAGTTTACAGTTGACAGATTCTATGAAACCGTCTTCATGTTGGCCACGAAGACTCGTGTCTCTCGACAGCGTTCTCACAATGAAATTACACCAAAACACACGTATTCATGACTGCAAGCAGTACAAGCAAGTGGGTTGGCCGAACTCTGTATAGAGGTAATGTATGACTTCGTCGCCATGCTTGGCTCCACAGGTCCGGTTCATGCGCCCCATATTGCGTCACAAAATTTGAGTGTTAAGTTTTCTGGCCCGTTGGTCTAGTGGTTAGTGATCCTGACTGCTAAAACACGTCGTGGGTTGGATCCCCACCCAGGATAAATCTTTGTGTAATGAGCACGATTATTTGTTCTGTGTCTGTAGTGATATCGGCCACCGCTTCCCAAAGGTACTATAACGTTGCCATTTGGTGGGGTTTTCCGTAGTCACCGCACTTGACATGTGAGTTGTCGACCGCTGGGGCTTCTGCCCGACTATCTACTGTATCCCATAGTCACCTTTTACGACACCCACAAAATGGTATGGGGCGGCCCAGTTAGTGTCGCCGAACATGAGCCACGGGCCACAGCCACAAACGCCGCCACGAGAAGCTAGACAGTAGAAGTAGTTAGAAGAGTGTGGCGGCCACCGGCGTCAACCGTGTGCGGCGAGTCCATACAAAATGTACAAAAACTATAGGAAATATGCCAGTGGCGGCGTTTTGTGGTTGTGGCAAGTGGCTCGTGTGCGGGGGCCCTTATTCTTTTGCACCGGACACCATACGGCTAACCCCGGCTAATTGATCTATAATAAGTATGTTTATCAGTTTCTGGATGTCATAGTACAGGCTCTGACTAGTTTAGAAAAAGATAGCAGTGCGTTAGTTGTCCTAGAATATTATTATTATAAATCTAACCTTTGCTTCGAGGTCTGATTGGTTGAGGGAAACCCTGCTAATAATATAGGTCTAAACAGCTTAGTTACTGGTTCCCAATGGGTATATTGCAGTTTTGTATTTTATTTTTGCTATCTAGGCCGCAACAGTTTAGACATGAATCCCAATAGAGTCATGAAGAGGCAAGGAAGAAGTCAGGGTGTGGGTTTATATCTATCCGTCCCGCCACTATTTATGCGATACGTACGTTCTCAAGTTCACTTGTTGCCACTAGGCAATGCAAAGCCAATCGATTTGCTACTAATTATGATGCTATTTCCCACAGGTGACGAGGATTTTCCCCGCAGTGGACTTCAGTACCTGAGAGAAATAGACAGAGGATGGTTCGGAAGAGTTAGTAATACTTCGTCTTTTTTACTGCCTCCTTGGTTGACCGGTAACGTTAACCGTAGTTTTAGGGTAGAGATATTTCTGTAATAGTAGCCCTCACTCTGGAAGTTGGCGGTGTTACACAATGTGCGTGTGTGCGTGAGAGCACGTAAAACTGTCAGTCCTGCGAGTGTTCTTTTCCTGGTCTTTTCGTATCACCGCCTCATGGGATTATGATAGAGATAGAAGAGAGAATAGAAAGTGCACCCATATTTGCACATACACGTATCTCACATTTTAGTGCACGACTACATAGGCCGAGAGTACTATTTATTGATAATAACGCTAATAAGTCAATGTATGCGATTAAGTCATGATCAATTATATCAACATTTCGGATGTTCTGCTTAGTCACAAATAGTCACAATATAATTTGCTTGAATTTATAACATCACTTATATTACATAAGTGATGTTATAAATTCAAGCAAATTTCTCTGTGTATGCAAAACACGGTTTCTTGTTATACCAAATATACATTCATTAAAATTAAGTAAACAAAAGAAAATTGCGTTGATTTAGTAACATAAATTTATAGCAATATACAATGATATTATCAAAATGTGGGGGCCCCTGCCCTCAGCCTCCTAGCTTTTAGATTATAAGGCAAAATTCTAATTCCAGATTAGGTTACTTTGAAAACAAGATGAAAGGTAATGATGTAGATTGTAAGTAGGATACATCGCCTTAGGCCGTAGATACTTTTCTCTTCAACTGGCAGCATATTTTTATACTTTGTGTATCTTAAAATAAAGTTCATATTGCCTTAATTTTACAAGAACATTATCACTCACATATTTAGATTGAAAATAAAGTCCTTTCATTTCATTTGAAATACTTATGCTAACTTAGATAAGTATATAGTTTTATTTCTTCCATTTAGATACACATAATTATTAATAAATCGACATCTTGGTAAACAACTTAAATTTAGACCTTAGTGAAAGCTGAAATCTATAATAAAATGAAATAAAAAAGTTATAACATGTTTGTATCAATATAGTTAAGTAGGTATATATTTTTCTAAATACATATGGATATGTGTTTAATATGGAAATATTAAGAAATAACATTTAACTTATGATAGTAATGATTAACCTTGCTCGCGATTTAATGCTACCACCGAATCCAACTTTGCTCGCTTCAGCTGCGAAGACCCAGCGAAACAAACTCAGCGGTCTCTACAATCAATTTGAACGCGGCCCTGTTAAGACGGTCCGGCGAAACATATTCTAGTGGGCACTTTTGAGATTTGGTCCACTTAAAGCATATATTTAGTATGAGAATACAATATCTGCTCGATTGGTTGTCTGTGTATGTTTAGCCTAACCTATAGATAGTTCTGACTGCTTTTTTTGCAAGATGAATATAGTGCCTATGTCAGCTGCTGCAACCCATTGCAGAATGCCATAGGTCATAATGCTATGGAAATATTAATCTAACAGTTTGTTCATCTGCCAATTATCTAATTTTCCTAACAGCATAGGAAGCCGAACTTAATTAAGCTGCAAATTTTTCAATCTGTGGTCCCATTTGCTTCGCAAACGACCGTTGGAGCTAAATCTAATATTTCCATATTATATAAAGTGTGTCACATTCGATAATGAGAATTTGATGCATTCAGTTTTCCTTGTATTTAATAAGAGGTCCGAAATACTCAAAACTATAGCGCGATGGACCTACTTAAATTTGCAATGAATTTCGGTACCATATTAGTTTACGAGACATCTATTAAAAGACCAAGGTCTAACCTCGGTAATCGTTTTTATGCATTTCTTTCTGCTCTCATCGATGCTAGCTAACAGGATGTCAGACGAGTTCTCGAGTGACCAACGATAATTAAAATGAAGTTAGAAATTAAGCTAAATTGAACCCTATTGCTATGCATCTAGAATAGCAATAGGGCTCAATTTGAACTAAATTTGGAATCGTGAATAGCTTTTCTAATTTAATGATGATTAAAAATTATGTTATATTTGCAGAAAGTATATTTTTAGAAACTCGAATATTCAATCAGCCTTTGAAATCAGGAAGTCACAGTGGTGGGTGAGAATTCGATAGAAGTTATTCCTAACGATTGACCGACTGGTATTTTCCCAGGTGGTAGAAGGAGAAATCGAAGATGCCGGTTCCACGAGTACAGTAGCTGTCAAGATTCTCAACCAGAACGCGAGCTTAGAAGACAAGGCGCGGTTTCTGGATGAGGCCAGAATTTACAGAGACGTACGACATGAAAACATACTCGCATTTATAGCAAAATGTTTGCAAGAGGATCCGTGGATATTGATATTTGAACTATGTTCCATGGTAAGATTTGTCAAATGTCTAGTAATTAAGAGCTATTTCTAAAACGATCTATTTTATTTTATCATTAGGTTTGATGGAGTGCACCACGTTTTAATCTGTTTTCTACCACCAGGATCTTCAACAGTACTTGGTAGTGAACCGTCCCAAAATGGCGATCCTGAATGAGGGTGGCGTGCCGCTGAGACTCATGTGTGACGTGTCAGCTGCGCTTGCTCATCTCCACTCGCGGGGATATCTTTACGGGTTAGTATGGTAAACTAGCTACGTGGCGTTTTGAAAAGGATATAGCTGATTACATTTATTTGCATATTCCTAGAGGATCACCCAAAATGAAAACCTTAATGTTTCATTTTTTTAAACCAGTTAAGTAAGACCATTAGTTTGTTCGTACTGATGGTGTATGAAAACGCTATATTATTCTATTAATTGCTGTGTGATGACGACATAGAATATTGTCACCCCATCTTATCTGTGGGAGGCATAAAAATCGTCAGAGGGAATACTTACCAGGGAATGGGCAGCAGCGTTTTACTGTGAACTAACCCTCAAACTGCGGCCGCCGACCCGTCTGCCAAGCGTGGCGATTTGGCGGTTAATTGATTTACAAATATACCTCATTTCGTAATCATTCTTGCAGTAAGTACTTCAAACTAACAATTGTTACAGTAAGTCACACACTTACTGTACCAATGTTAAGAAAAACTTTATTTTTATAGTGTTCATTCCTTAACGTAAATATGTTTTCGAGCTTTTTAACTAAAATATTATATATAAATTAAAATTGTCACCAACAAATTGTAAAACTAACCTATGTTGACGTTAAGCATTTTAGAAGACTTAGGTACAGTTCATATTTTAGGAGATATGTCAAAAGTAAAAATAAAAACTTTAACCGCCGTTTTCTCGAAAGTGTCTCCAAGGCACTTACTGTATATATCACAAGCACGGCAGATTAGATCTCTAAATTTTTTTTTGTAACCAGAATTAACTCTGTTCTTTCCAGTAATCTCTGGAGCGGCTGCGTGCTAGTGCGTGGTGTAGCGGAGAGCGCGCGCGGCGTGCTGGGCCGGTACGCGGCGCCGCCCGCGCCGCACGACTACAGCGCGCCCGAGACGCGCGCACACCCGCCCGTCTACACGGTAACTATTGCTGTCTCACTCGCGCAGCGGCTGCGTGCTAGTGCGTGGTGTAGCGGAGAGCGCGCGCGGCGTGCTCGGCCGGTACGCGGCGCCGCCCGCGCCGCACGACTACAGCGCGCCCGAGACGCGCGCACACCCGCCCGTCTACACGGTAACTATTGCTGTCTCACTCGCGCAGCGGCTGCGTGCTAGTGCGTGGTGTAGCGGAGAGCGCGCGCGGCGTGCTGGGCCGGTACGCGGCGCCGCCCGCGCCGCACGACTACAGCGCGCCCGAGACGCGCGCACACCCGCCCGTCTACACGGTAACTATTGCTGTCTCACTCGCGCAGCGGCTGCGTGCTAGTGCGTGGTGTAGCGGAGAGCGCGCGCGGCGTGCTGGGCCGGTACGCGGCGCCGCCCGCGCCGCACGACTACAGCGCGCCCGAGACGCGCGCACACCCGCCCGTCTACACGGTAACTATTGCTGTCTCACTCGCGCAGCGGCTGCGTGCTAGTGCGTGGTGTAGCGGAGAGCGCGCGCGGCGTGCTCGGCCGGTACGCGGCGCCGCCCGCGCCGCACGACTACAGCGCGCCCGAGACGCGCGCACACCCGCCCGTCTACACGGTAACTATTGCTGTCTCACTCGCGCAGCGGCTGCGTGCTAGTGCGTGGTGTAGCGGAGAGCGCGCGCGGCGTGCTGGGCCGGTACGCGGCGCCGCCCGCGCCGCACGACTACAGCGCGCCCGAGACGCGCGCACACCCGCCCGTCTACACGGTAACTATTGCTGTCTCACTCGCGCAGCGGCTGCGTGCTAGTGCGTGGTGTAGCGGAGAGCGCGCGCGGCGTGCTGGGCCGGTACGCGGCGCCGCCCGCGCCGCACGACTACAGCGCGCCCGAGACGCGCGCACACCCGCCCGTCTACACGGTAACTATTGCTGTCTCACTCGCGCAGCGGCTGCGTGCTAGTGCGTGGTGTAGCGGAGAGCGCGCGCGGCGTGCTGGGCCGGTACGCGGCGCCGCCCGCGCCGCACGACTACAGCGCGCCCGAGACGCGCGCACACCCGCCCGTCTACACGGTAACTATTGCTGTCTCACTCGCGCAGCGGCTGCGTGCTAGTGCGTGGTGTAGCGGAGAGCGCGCGCGGCGTGCTGGGCCGGTACGCGGCGCCGCCCGCGCCGCACGACTACAGCGCGCCCGAGACGCGCGCACACCCGCCCGTCTACACGGTAACTATTGCTGTCTCACTCGCGCAGCGGCTGCGTGCTAGTGCGTGGTGTAGCGGAGAGCGCGCGCGGCGTGCTGGGCCGGTACGCGGCGCCGCCCGCGCCGCACGACTACAGCGCGCCCGAGACGCGCGCACACCCGCCCGTCTACACGGTAACTATTGCTGTCTCACTCGCGCAGCGGCTGCGTGCTAGTGCGTGGTGTAGCGGAGAGCGCGCGCGGCGTGCTGGGCCGGTACGCGGCGCCGCCCGCGCCGCACGACTACAGCGCGCCCGAGACGCGCGCACACCCGCCCGTCTACACGGTAACTATTGCTGTCTCACTCGCGCAGCGGCTGCGTGCTAGTGCGTGGTGTAGCGGAGAGCGCGCGCGGCGTGCTGGGCCGGTACGCGGCGCCGCCCGCGCCGCACGACTACAGCGCGCCCGAGACGCGCGCACACCCGCCCGTCTACACGGTAACTATTGCTGTCTCACTCGCGCAGCGGCTACGTGCCAGCGTGCTGTAGGTAGGCACGGTGAACAGTTTGTCTATGGCAATTCGGATCTGCTGTGTGGTGACGGCGACATATATCAGAATCAGAATATCATCACCCCATCTCATCCCGTGGGGGGCGTAGAAGTCGACCCGAGGGAATATCTACCAGAGGATGGGCAGCAGCTTCCTTCTGATGACTATGACCATCTTACTGCAATCGCCAACCCGCCTGCCAAGCGTGGCGATTATGGCATATCCCCCTAAGACGATTCTTGAGGGAGGCTTGTCCAGCAGTGGACTTATTTGGCTGTAATGATGATGATGATGAATTCAGATCTAGTAACTTTTTTTTGTTTTGAAGTAAAACTTCAAACGCACGCTTGACTTGGGGTTTTAGCTGGTGAATGCGTAACGACGGCTTTATGAAAAATGTGATCGGGTGAAGAGAACGGAAGTTAATAGGGATATATAAGTTAGTGAAGATAGAAAGAGAGAGAAGTGCGAGTACACATTTTCTTTCTCTCTTCCTCTCATAGCCAGTTACAATTCGTATATCTCAGTTTTACTTCAGTCGTGTGGTCTAAAGCACACTTTTCTTTTATATTTTTGGACAACTGACACTCTGCGATCTGCTCTGCACCTTACTATGGCAACTGCGCAGGCTATATTCTAGTGCACAAGTGTTTGCGCAAACACAGGAGCACTTTCAATTCAATCACTTTAGTGATCTGATGGGACTCCTAACGACACGACCGGAAAGAGGTCAGGTACAGGACCGACGGCTTGACTTCTTCTCCAAGGCACGGGGGTATAATACAGCCAACTCCCAGACTTCGGGCTGATTTTGAGAAATTTTTCTTCTTACAGGAAAGTCCCATAATCGCTTTTGGCCCCACCTGGGATTTGAACCCAGAACCTCGTTCTCTGCGGATATACTACTGATATATATACAAAAAAAAACTTGAGAGGTGTCAAGGGACACCGGATGGAACGAAGTTATTTCTTATTATTTATTATGTACAAAAAACCTGTATACACTCAACAAAAATAATCGTCGCGACACCACACTGTTCAATGCGAAATAGAAATGAAAATATCTGGCTTGCTTTCTATTAGAGAGAGAGAGAGACAGACAGAGAAACATGCGCACGCCGCACAGCAGCAAAAAGTGTCGTGACAACTTTTCGTAAGATTTTTTTCCGTCTAGCCCCCATTCACAACGCGCGATAAGGAACTCCGTTCCAATAAATAAATATACTGTGTTATTATCTATATAAGTATATATTTACAAAAGAAAAGTAGTATATGTGATATTATATTGGTTATCTGGTTTCCATAGTAGCTCTGCTTAGATTGGGATCAGATGGCCATGTAGGAATAATGTTCCAGCATGTTATTATTAGGATATTTTTAATTTCTTATACAGGCGGCGAGCGAGGCGTGGGCGCTGGGCACGCTGGTGTGGGAGGTGTGCGCGTGGGGCGGCGCGCCGGCCGCGCGCCCGCCGCCGCCGCCCGACCTGCCCGTGCCCTACCGGAACCACTTGTGAGTAACACCACTCTGCCGTCATCAAGAGGCACTCTAGTTTTTGAACCACCACAATCTATACATATAATAAAATCGTAAGATAGTCAAAACTGTACATTGAATATTTTTTAAAAAGGATACTTGGGGCGTGATCTACAATCGATATCGAAACCAAAAATATAGTTTTTAGAAATTTTGTCTGTTTGTCTGTATGTATGTCCGGGCTAAACTTAAAAAGTACTGCATGGATTTTCTTCAAATTTTGCATGAATATTACTTAGAGGTCGGGTTCACATATAGGGTACATATTATCACGTTATCGCCTAAGGGGGTGGAGCAGTGATAGTTTATAAAGTTTAACGCGGGTAAAACCGCGGGGCACAGCTAGTACCACAAATATTACAAAGGTGAAAGTTTATGAGTGTGTGAATGTGTATGTTTGTTACTTCTTACTTCACGTCTAAACGGCTGAAGCGATTTTAATAAAATTTGGTATGGTGTTAGATCACACCCTGAATTGACACATAGGCTATCATTTATAAAGTTTAATGCGGATAAAACCGCGGGGCACTGCTAGTATTATAAAGGCGAAAGTTTTTGAGTGTGTATGTTTGTTAGTTCTTCACGTCTTAACGGCTGAAGCGATTTTAATAAAATTTGGCATGGAGTTAGCTCACACCCTGAATTAGCACATAGGCTATAATTTATAAAGTTTAACGCGGGTAAAACCGCGGGGCAGTGCTAGTATAATAAAGGCGAAAGTTTGTGAGTGTGTACGTTTGTTACTTCTTCACGTCTAAATGGATGAAGATATTTTAATAAAATTTGGTATGGAGTTAGCTCACACCCTGAATTAGCACATATGCTATAATTTATAAAGTTTAATTCGGATAACACCGCGGGGCAGTGTATAATAAATGATTATGTACAGACGCTAATACATCCAGCTGCCCCAATCTGTCAAATTTCTTTTATAGATTTTAACTTTATCATAAAAGCATAAGGTTCACTTTCAGTTGGGGAAATTGGACGGATTGGGGTAGCTTGATGTGCTGGCTTCTGTACATCTAAACATTTACTTGTTTAAATAGAATATTTAGTGACAAGTGAAGTGACACTGATGAGGGTTCCCTTTGTGTATCTGTCAGCCCAGAATCTGAAATGCTTCCATGAGAATCCTTTCATTTGTGAGCGAGCAAAGTGAACTTGACATTTGAAATGAATCCATGAGACTAAAGAAATGGAAGAAAACTAGTTAGTGAAATAAATAATACAAAATGTTGTCTCCAAGTTAATATTGAGAAATTGGTTGTTTTTATTTTTTAATAACTTTGTGAAGTTGGAATGTAAACTTTTTACTACTGTTTTATTATTATGTACTAATTTCAAAACGTTAAAATTCTTTTATATTTGGGTTCAAAATGAAACGAATCCATGAGACTAAAGAAATGGAATAAAACTAGTTGGTGAAATAAATAATATAAAATTGTTTCTTGCAGTGAATACTACTTATTTTACTATTACGACTACTATTTATTTTACGACTTGTATACATATTACCTAACATAAATAAAAGCAAAATACTAGTATTAAAAAGCCAAAATAATTCACAATTCATTAACATCTGTAATCAAAACTAACTGAAACCGTCACACTGTTTAATTTCGACTGGATTTTGTATATTTAGTCATTGTGTTTTACTTTCACTTTCAATGAGCGATCTAACAATAATTTGTTTTCCGCACAGATATCAAGTAATGCAGTTATGCTGGAACCCGCAGCCCGAGGCCAGACCCACGTCCATCCAAGTGCACGCACTCATCAACCATTTGTACACAAGTGTGAGAGACGCTTCGTCCCCAGCACACGATGATGGCTATGCGAGCAGTGACTTCGAAGAGCGCTGGCAACGACTCAAACCGAACTCCATACCGAAATTAGATGAACATGTTGCTATAATTCATGCTCCGTCAACGTCCATGGCTTCACACTTCACGTCCTCCGAACACGAGTTTCACACCGTCCAAGATTCCTTAAGCGTTGATATGGACACCGCCGTCTCCCGCTCTAGCAGCATCATGTCGGACAAAGACCCGCTATCTATACAAATCAAATCAGAGAGCCTTACCAACCTCCATGGATCCTTAGAAGACGTTCGAAATATTTACCTCACACATAACGAAACTGCGGCTCTTGAGTGCCATCAAGGAAATGTTGCCCTCGAAGAAGCTAGAGAGAAAGAACAGGATCGTTCTGATGCTTCGATGGACCCGTGGCTTAAAGATATTATCGCTGGCAGCCAAGACGATGTCAGTTACTACAAAGATGTCAGTGACGTCATCAAAAATCTCGATAATATCCTTAACTCTGAGAAAACTTCCAGTTCTGAATCGAGCCACCAAGCGAGTCCTTCGAGAGATAATTTGAGCCTTGACTGCAAGAAAGATTACCCCATGCAATCGAGTATGGTCAAATCGCCAGGCATCACCAATTTCCAGAACATTCTCGATACTGGTTTAAGTTCAAAGTCAGAAGGTGATGAGACTGGCGATGATGATGATATTGATAGAGACACTATAGGTACGCTAAGTCATTCCTTTGAACGCCACAGTGAGGTTGACACGGCCAGTCAACACACGTTAGAAAACTTAACTCCCGATACGCCTGTAAAAGATATTGATGTTGTAAGAAATATTGAAGTCCAAGTCGAAGTTGAAAGACTCGAAGACGACATCTTAAGTGATAACGAAGTTTACGTACAACATGATACTGAATTGCCAAATGAATACAAAATAGTGAGTAGTGATAGTGAAAAGCCCATGCTAAAGGAATTATGTGTTACTTCAATACCTAGTGCTAGTGATACTGTTATCGAACATTTGAATGTTACAAAAGACTGTCAGACATCTTGTGATAGTAACTTAAAAGAAATAAGTACTGATAAGAAAGAAACTAAGTCAATAGATGATGTAGGAAAAGTGAAGGAAGATTTCACATCTCATGAAGTAGAGAATAAGGATTCAAATAAAGTTGAAGATAAACAGATTGAATTAGTAGAAAATATATTCTTGCCTGAAGTGGTTAAGGAAGTTACAAGTAGTGAACTAGAAGAAAAAATTATAGAACAATCACAAGATAGTGAACTACAAGAATTACAACAACAAGTCAATACAATAAACGACATTGCAATCACGCCTGAATCACAAAATAATTGTATAAACATTATTGAACAAATTCCCTTTAGTGATCTCATAAAAGTAAATGAAAGTCGAGAAAAGCTTGAGCCAAAAGAAGATAGGTTAAAAGATAATCCGAGAGATCTAGAACCCTCATCTCCAACTCGGACACCTGAGCCAGTACAAAGTATAATTAATGAACAAAGTACTAACATCTTGAAAGAAATCGAAGAGACTGAAATGCCATCACCATTACTAAAAAAAGAAAAATCTTTATCGCCCATATTGCCACCTGAAATAGTACAAAATATAAGTAATAAGGATGAAAAACAAACAAAAAACGATGATAAGATTTATAAAGAAAATGTCTGTAGAATAGAAAAATATGAAGTTGCAAAGGAAGGAAGTGGTATTCCTGTGGATCCTGTGTGGTCTTTAAATTCTACTTCGGACTTCGTTCAAACTGAAAATAAAATTAATTTCCAGGAAATTATTATTGAAAGTGTGCCAGAAACACCTCATAATGTAATAGCAGATGTATGTATAAATCAAACATCCGAATTTCTAATGGAAGAAAGAAAGCAAGCTTCAACAAATCATGAGAAAGCTTTGAGCAAGGATTTCTCTACCGAAGTTAGTGAACAACTAGACAAAATATTTGAAAGTATAACTGAGAGAGATATTGTGCCGTTTTCGACTCTGTCGAACGACAGCACTCAAATCCCCCAAAATCACTTGGAGCAAACATCTAAAGAGGCCACTGAAAATAAGTCACATGATTTACCTGTGAAACTGAGTAGTATTGATCAAGCTCCTACTTTCACGGAAACGATCAGAGTAAATAGGATAGATGTCTTGCCGGAGCAACTACACGAAATTGGTCCTCGAAATTTTAAAGCTGATGTTAGGCAACCAACTGAAACTGTAACCCCGGAAAATAAAGTTTTAGATGATATTTCTAATAATTCTTGTAAAGATAGTACTATCCAGGAAACTGATATTACGGCAGACAAAGATACTAAATTTACTATTGAAGACGTCACAGATAAACCATTTGATTTAAACGAAGAAATAGTGCATAAAGATATTTTCTCTATAGAAGAAATGATTCCTGAGTCATTAAAAGCTATTGAAAATGATCAAAGCAAAGATGACATCATTTCGATTGAGGAGTTTAAATCAGTTCCCAAAACTGTACTAGACAATGTTCAAAAAATGTACAATGATTCAGATATAGAAGAAGCAATAAACGTCGTGGATGAACATTTCACTTCTATTATAACTGAATCACCAAATAGTCCACATGCAACTGATGAAATTCTTCTCATTTCATCTGATGTTGATGAAATTGTGCAAGAAACCATCTCTCCTATAATAACAACAGTTGAAATAAATAAAGATATAATTTCTGTGGATGATGTCATATTAGATTTTGATGAAACACCCACCACCAACAAGGAACAACTTGCCAAAACAAACTCTTCTCCTGTTGTAGTTACAATTAAAAGTACTGAAAATATTTCTCCTGTAGATAACTTAAGACAAAATTTTAATGAAAGCCCGATCGTAAATTTTGAACATCTTGTTAAAACAAACACTACTGAACCTACAGTTGAAATGAGTGAAAATATGACTTCTGTAAATGCTGTAACTCAGAATTTTGATGATAAATCAAAATTAAATACTGAACATGCTGAGAATGTAAATGAGTCTCCTGTGGCGGGTAAAATATCAAATGCTGAAAATATAACTTGCCTAGATGAAATCACACCCAGTATTAATGAAATTTTAAACCTAAACCATGTTCAGCCTTCTGAAGATAATAGATCAGCAGAAACTGCAGTCGTCAAAACTGAAAATGTTACTTCTGTAGATGACATAAAATTAAATGTTGATGAAAGCTTATCAAAAAATGCTTCTATTTCTACAATGATTGAAGATAATGAGAGAGTTGTTGATATAGACACTCCTACATCTAACAAAATGGTCGAAGAAGTGTCAGACGGCAGCACTGTTTACATGGGTCTAACTAATAACCTTACGAACCCATCTATAATAGATAGTAACATTCGCGACTACGATACGTGTTTCCAAGGCGCGCCTATTGAAACCGCAAGCTTTCCCAAAAACGACTCTACGGAATATCTAGATCTGCCCAGTATAAAAGAAACTGATAATTTCTTGCACATGGAAAAGACTTTCAACAGTAATAATCCTGATGTTATTTCTAGTACGCCTTTAGCTAGTGATAATTCTGCAGACGTTAATAATACTGTAGAAAACTTGGTAACAGAGACTGATTCTCAAGTTTTATCAGAGACTAAAATCCCTGATTACCCCAGTTTGTCGCTAACAAAGCTAGAACAGAAATATGTTCCAGAAAATCTAAGTCCTTTCGAATCGCCAACAAAAAGTCATCAAACAGATACGTATGATGAAAATAGTTCAGTAGTGTTAGGTCCTTTTGAAAACTGCACTTTGGAATTGTTCAAAGGAGTCAAATCTACAGAATTAGTTGATATACCTAAAGAAGAACTTCTTGCTTTTTCTTCTAATTTTAGTGAGATCAATTTAGAAACTCCATCACCTTTACGCGATGGTAACTTCTTAAATGAAGTGCCGGATTTAGTCCATGATGATATACAATTTGATGACATCTTAAGCGTCTGCGAGAAACCTGTATCTGATACCCAGACTGAATCTGATAGTTGTAACTCCGGTACCGAAAAACATATATCTCCGTCAACGCCTCCTAATTCCCCTGGAGTTTTCTTTGCATCTTCATCACAGCAGAAGTATCTAGTCGACATAGAACTGGCTGATTCAGATTCTGGTCCCGATCGAAATCTACGAAATGAAATTGAGCAACACCAGATGGAAATAAACTTTACTGAAAAGATAGCAGAAGCTGAGAACGAGAATAATATGAACTTGGAATACTCTGGGCCTTTAGTCGTTGAAGGGATAGTTTCAGAAGAAGGGTTGGTACTGAGGGATAGTGATGAGTTGCCCGAGTCATTCCTTGCGGGGAATGGGGGCTCGGTGGAAGATATACGGGAACATCTGACAGTGGATGAAGAGTCCGTGAGGGCGCTGCGAAATGAACTGGAACTGAAATTGCCATTGGCTCAGGTAAGACTTTAGTTAACGTTCTACTATGTTTGCTGATATCTTTCACAGAAAATATGATTCAAGAATATAATATAATAATAAATTTGGTCAATCTGATTCACCGTGCCTTAGTTGACTCAGCATTCAAGACTTTACATAGAATTGCAAGTTTAAGTCTTTTTGGTGAGTTAAACTTATTGTTCAAAAAGGATTCAATCGAGTCTTTCTGGAAAAGAAATAATTTAATTAAGTACACCTGATCTTAGGAAAATGTTTTAGTTACACACGCTTTGTATTTTTTAACAATTTTGAGCTAAACGTAGTTTTTAAAATCTTAACTAGTACATATCTTATTTAACGAATGATCAATTGTTTATTTAAAATGTATATACTATCTTAATACAGACGCTGCATTATTTATAGGGCGTTACCCGCGTACTGAGCGGAATGGCAAAAGTACTTTTTAAATGCGTGTTATATACAGGGTGTCCCAAAACTCAACGTCAAGCCGAAACGGGGTGACAGGATTGATCATAACCATCACGAGAAAAATCTGAAAAAAAATCTATCCCATGCAGTTTAAAAATTATGGGCATTTTAAGAAAAACCTAGAAATTTGATCAAACTGT
Source organism: Pseudoips prasinana (assembly GCA_951640165.1). NCBI lineage: Eukaryota > Metazoa > Arthropoda > Insecta > Lepidoptera > Nolidae > Pseudoips > Pseudoips prasinana. Next base: position 7,864,177 of record OX621240.1, read on the forward strand.
ACCATTTTTCGGTTATTGTGGTTATTCTTTTTTATTATTGTTCATTTGAACTTTGGAAACGTAATTCTAAATAACATTTCTAGAATCCCAATAAAAAATAATGACACAATTGCCTCAAGTTTCCGAGAATTGAGACTATTTGTTAAACTACGAATTTAAAATTTTCAAGATTCGTCGACTTTAACAGGCCCTCCTATAAAAAAAATGTACTAGAGTGCCTTGGCAAGTGGCATTAAAAGTTGGCGCATTTAATCAGAATTCTAAAATGGTACAATACTTGTTAGTTCCATACAATAGAAAAGAGTAAAAAAATTAAAACCTCAAGTAACCCGATTTTTGCTATCTCATTTTACTCAGTTAAAATGTTTTTAATTCACACAAGCTCTAGGTAGGTTCTTAATTTTAAGACAAAATGATGAGAGAGATGGATAATGGGTATGTTCGCCATGAGTGAGCGAGACAAGATAGTGACGCCACTTTTACCAAAGTGAAAAAAAGTTAGTAAAATTAGTAAAATAATTAGGTTTGTTGGAATAAAAGTCAGATGATAGAGAAATAACGTTTTTTATTAAAATAAATGTTCAAATTGTTTACCATCAGCCTCAATACAAGCCCTACATCTTCTTAAAAAAGATCTACTTATTAGTCGGGCATATCTTCGAGAGTTGATCGCCTCAGCTGCTTGAGAAATGCGTTCACGCAGGTCGGCTACGTTCTCAATGGGCTTTGAGTAAACTTTTTCTTTGAGAACTCCCCAATAGAAAAAATCCAGGGGATTTAAATCTGGTGAACGGGCGGGCCACGAGATAGTGCCCGAACGTCCAATCCACCTTCCCGGATATTCCTGGTCAAGGAAATCTCTTACTTGCACTGCGAAATGCGCTGGGCAGCCATCTTGTTGAAACCACATGTCGCGAAGATCTGCTAGTGGTACGTCCTCTAACAGGGTTGGTAAATCTTCTCTTAAAAAATGTAGGTAATTAGTTCCATTCAAGTTCTCAGGCAGTTCAATAGGCCCAATAATTTTACCGTTTAAAATTCCGGTCCACAGGTTTACTTTAAAACGATACTGGGATCTATCTTCTCGCATTAAATGTGGATTCTCCACATGCCACTCGTGATAATTGTGCAAGTTCATGTAACCATCTTTTTTAAATGTCGATTCATCTGACCAGAGAATTTTTTGGATGAATTGGGGATTCTCATTATGCCTCTGTCGCACTCGTTTAAACGACGCATCTCCGTCTCAATGCGTGGCGTCACTATCTGTCTCGCTCACTCATGGCAAACATACCCATTATCCATCTCTCTCATCATTTTGCCTTAAAATTAAGAACCTACCTAGAGCTTGTGCGAATTAAAAACATTTTAACTGAGTAAAATCTGATAGCAAAAATCGGGTTACTTGAGGTTTTAATTTTTTTACTCTTTTCTATTGTATGGAACTAACAAGTATTGTACCATTTTAGAATTCTGATTAAATGCGCCAACTTTTAATGCTACTTGCCAAGGCACTCTAGTACATTTTTTTTATAGGAGGGCCTGTCAAAGTCGACGAATCTTGAAAATTTTAAATTCGTAGTTTAACAAATAGTCTCAATTCTCGGGAACTTAAGGCAATTGTGTCATTATTTTTTATTGGGATTCTAGAAATGTTATTTAGGATTACGTTTCTAAAGTTCAAATGAACAAAAATAAAAAATAATAACCACAATAACCGAAAAATGGTACAGTTTGATCAAATTTCTAGGTTTTTCTTAAAATGCCCATAATTTTTAAACTGCATGGGATAGATTTTTTTTCAGATTTTTCTCGTGATGGTTATGATCAATCCTGTCACCCCGTTTCGGCTTGACGTTGAGTTTTGGGACACCCGGTATATTATATAGCTATACTTTATGAGCGAATTTTAATTTTTTTATTAATAATAAATAAACTTCGTTACGAATTAACGTCACGTTTTCTATTTCATGTTCCACTTGGAATCCAGCTGTTAGTTTTCTAAAGCAATAAAATATAAGGCATTAGCGTTAGAATGATATCAGATACTTACAAATCTAGTTACTAAACTAAATTTTAAAAATGATGTTTATTTTAAAACCGACACGTTTTACGATTTATTCGATCCCCTTAAGTAAAACTTTTGAAATAATACCTACAGTCATGAAATATTAAATTCCATAAAATAATCGATACAGCCGACAGGTTGTCTGCGCGTACGCAGTATAATAACTAACGCGTTCTTACGGATTTCGGTATTTAATGTTAATTGGAAACATGCCGGAAGAGTACGATTAATTAATGTTGTACTTGAAACATTATGCACACCCGATCGCAACAGTTTTCACTGTTACTTCAGCCGTACAAACACACGAGAGCTAAAACAACAATATTAGTGTAATGTTATACCATGTTGTAACTTTATCAATGATTAAAAATATTATCTATCAGTTAATTTGGTGGGATATCTGACCAGTAATCAATTTCGAGAAATTCGTTAGATTGTCCTTCTACGAGGATTTTATGTTGACTTGTTTGTTTTGAGTACAGTGTTTAATAGGTAGCTGCCGGTTAATTGTGTGTTATTTTATGGAATGCAATATAATATACGATATTATTATTGCTTGAAAGCTTTTTAATCGATTTTGTATTCGATTATAGTGACTCATATAAATATTATATTGAAAAGTGCGCAAGTGAAGTAAACTCGTAATTGTGTCGATTATTTTGATGAATTGATGAATTTAGTTGAAACATTTGAGGTAAATGTCTATTTATTTTATCTTGCTTAAGTTATGTTCTTTTTGAAGTGGAAATTTGTTTGGTGGTTAGCCTAGTGTCTTGAGTTGTCCAAATCGCACAGAAGGCTTCTAACATGGCTTGATTGTTGTATAATAACTACTATCGTCCCTCCAAAGCACGGATATGCTCAGAAATAAAACCTTTTAGATGGTCACCCATGTGTCGACTGCCCGCGTGGCTAGGTGCTCTACATGTTGAAAAATTATGATACCATAGAATAATACACGAGTCTCTAGGAAGGTTTTACGGATTACCGAGTTAATGTCAAAGACGTGATTGTTTCAGCAAGCTTTCCCCTGGATAACATTGACATTCTGCATCCGCTGTTTGATTGTATTGTTGACTAGAATCTTATTACAAACATTAATGATTTGTTATGTGAAGGTGGCGGCAATAGAGCCGGCTCACGAGAACGAGTGGTCGTCGGAGCTGCCGCCGCCGCCCGAGCTCGTGGTGAGCTACCCCGGCGCGCTCAGCCCCATCGCCGAGGAGACGGGCCAGCAGCTCTCCGCCTACGAGAACGACGCTAACTGTAAGTTTTCATTGAACCACTACTTTTTGGCTTTATTTACCACGAATTTTAATTATGAATTAAATACCCCTTGTTATTGAGAAATAAAACTCGCCGTGACACAATTAAAAGTCGGTTAAAAACGAAAATATATATAATGCTAGATTTGTAACATAAAATACAACATATTGTGTTAAGATTCCGAATTAATGCTTTACACTTCTCCGGCCAGGGAATGCGTCAATCCGCACAGAATCCTCGGAATCGTACCCGGAACCTTGCAACAACAGCACAGATGAGGTGACAGAACTACCGACCGGCGCACAACATTCCACCTACACGATACAGTCGCGGGAACACGAGCCGAACAACACTCACACCTGCCAAAAGGACCTCGCTAGCAGCAGAGAGTGAGTATAACATAACATTTTACGATCTGAGATCAGGTTTGAGTACAGATTCTAATAAATATTTCCTTTTTCTGTAGAATTTGAATGCATAATATTGACTTTAAGTACAGGCACGTGAGGACCATGGAAATTGAAGTTAATATGTTTAGAGCCACTGGCTCTCAGGCAGACCCGACGAAGCGCAGTAAAACTGCTTAATATTACGTACCTATGTCTAATGTGAAACTTGGAAGTAGGCCGAGTCAGACAATACGTTTGTTTGGCTAGCTACATACTTTGCGTAACAAAATCCATCGAATAGTGGTAATATGTAATGAGTAGTAATAAGATATTACCATCATCTGATGGCTATTCTTGGCATTCCCATCAAAAACATAATATCGTGACTAAATAAAACTGAAAAGATGTGGTAGAAGCAACGGTTTAATCGCTTATGTAACAATATCTTCAACACAACTGTATAACGGGCAGTATAGTTATGCTTTGTAGTTTTTCGGGTGGACAAAATTAGCTTGTTGTACTTTAATATACTAAAGCTGTATCGAAAATAAGAAACCTTATTAGATAGACTTTTGACTTAATTTATTTTTTGCAGAATTACAATGAGCGCCGACAGTTTAAACGCCAGCCCCTATAAGAAAGTCATACCAGACGTCCAATCTCCTATCGATGATATAACGTATACGAAAGAGGAAGAAAAAGAATCGCTTGAGAGAATATCTCAAGTGTCCCCTTTTCTCCTGAGCCCTACGACCGATACGTCAGCACCTGATAACTCCGACAATTTCGATAACGCCACAGGAGTTTCAACTTTATCCAAAACTACTCTACCCACAGACGCGAAACACTCCAAACCTTCCGAAACGCAGTGTCTATCTAAAGCCACCAGCATAGACTCTTGGTGCTCCAACGATACATTATACAACGTCGAAGAAAACTTCGATGATCTAGCCATGGATCCAGAACTACCACAATTTGCACCTGAAACCAAAGACGAAGGCAACAGCGAAAGTACTGACACCCTTACCCACGACGATGATAAAGAAGCCAGCCATTGTTCTACTTACATCATCTACGATAGCAAGTCAGAAGCTTGTGAAACTTTCTCCCCCGATTCGATAACAGCTAACGATAATTACACGTACACGAAAGCGAAGATCGAGAACACGGGTACAACCCCGTCTCTTGTCACTACTGATTTGAACGATTCTACGAAAAACACGCCGACTGTAGACCTTCCGTACAGTACTCATACGGCGGTGTTACCATCGTATTCGAATTGTACCACAGAAGTTGCATCAGGATTTCATGATTGGAAATTAGCACAGCCAGAACTTGTAAGACAAACTCCGAATGCTGAGAACGTAGATATAGCACCACTTTCGAAAACCACTGTAGATAAAATTATCGAGATATCCAGCCCTCAATTAGATACAAAATGGCCTATTGAAAAGATGGACAGTGTTGAAATATCTTTCTTAGAAGACCACACGCGAGACAGTCAAAACAAAACCGAAAATATGGAAAACATCTTAGTACAAATCGATAGTCCGAATTATAACTACAAGAAAATGACCCCTTCAGTCACGAGCACCCCTATCATAGATCTGATTGAAGACACGGAGAACGTTGAAGCTATTCCCATGAGAATTCCAGAAGTCATAGTCGGAAATCCTGAAGACAGCCCCAATTTCCAAGCATTTCAACAGTCCGCGGAAGTTAGGCCGCAAGACTTATCATCCAGTGAAAGCAAAGAATGCGTACATCAAGATACCGAAATTCTTTTAGAAGGAGACAGCAAGACTCTAAGCAGAAATAGCAACAGGGAAAGTTGGGCCGTGTCTGAGCGAACGCCTACATATTCTGACTTTGAAAACTCAGCTATATCGAAACCCCAAGATTTACACTCAAAAGATAAGTCTAGTCAGAGTATGGAAAGTGGTATCAGTTCTGCGGATTTTCAGAAGTTTGAGTCTTCAGTAAAAAGTCGACCGCAGGACTTATCATCTTTGATTGATGCGAGCTCTCTACTCCTAAAAAGCGAAAGGATATCGAGCGAAATAGCAATGGGTTCCATCCTACAGACTAGTCAACCGGAGAGCCGAGCAGAGCAGTCTCAATCGAGTCCGCCTAAAAATTCGAATTTAGATGAATCTCACAGCTTAGTAAATTTTAGAGAACCCGATTTTTTAATAAATTTTGATGCCGATGATGAAACAGACCAACCGCATTCGATCATCATTACTGAAACTACTTTGGATGCATTGAAAGAAAGCCCTAACATGACCTTTGATTCACACCTAAATCACAAACGATGTTCATATGACTCCCATGCTGCTGGATCTCCACAGAATGATTGTGAGGAGTTAGAAGAACAGAAAAGCAACGGAGAGGTAAACTTACCAGAAGAGAATGAGTTAAGATACGAAATACCGAATACAGAAGTCACGGCAGCTAAAACCGAAACAACTCCTACAACTACATTTCAAATAGAAGATACTAAAGAGTCTTCACTCACGTCTCTTCCCGATAATAAAGAGGAAATACAATGCAACGGTAGTGTAGCAAAGTTCGCTACAGTCCACTTTCTAAACGAAACGTTTGAAGAACTGGTCGAAAGCAATGTTGATGACAGTGATAGTAAAGACTTAAAGAACGATGAACCAAGTGAAAACTCTGAAGATGTTATTTTGGAATGTTTAAAGTCAATAGATCCTGCAGAACTAGAAAGCCCAAAACAGAGTAAGAGTATAAAGGAAGAGTTACAGGAACTAGGTGAACTAACTAATGGAGTGAGTGAAGTGAATGATAAAGTAACAACAGTTACGGAAGACTTTCTCCAAAACGAGAAGAAGTTCTGTCAGCTCGATTCCTATCTTCCTATGATGAGTGATATTAGATTCACTGGTAAGTTTAAATTATTATCATAGTATTTTGTATTAGGGATTATAATTATAATGTTAATAAGCATAGCATTTGGTGCAAATACCTGTATATCCTTCATTTAAGGGAAGAGCAGACGGGTTGGCAATTACAGTATGATGGTACTCAGAGAAACGCTGGTGCCCGTTCTCTGGTATATATTCCCCTGGACGGCCTTTACGCCCCCTAGGGGATGAGATGGGGTGGAGATATTCTTTGTGGTCAGCCACACTACAATTGGATATTCTTTTGTTTTACGGTATTTTTGCTTGTTTCTATTTGAAGGGTCATATATCAAAAACTATAGTATTGTTTTTGAGTGGCCTGTAATAAAACAGATTAAATTTGCAATTATGTTCTCGCGTAATACAAATTGAAACAGGTATTTTGAGTTTGTTTCGAGTACTTTTTAATTGATTATACTAATATATAATAAGGGTGGTTCACGGCTCTGAAAGAATAACATGATCACCCCATATTTTCCCGTGGGTGTTGTCTAGGGCGACCAAAGGATACAGCAGGTAGGCCAGCAGCGCCACCTGGGTATAGCTGCCACCTAACTGCGGTCAAGCACCTCCAGGAAACCTTTGGAGGAGGCCTGTGTTCAGCAGTCGACGATTTAAGGCTTATGATGATAATTAGTGTGGATGAATAAACTTATGTATTATAATAATCGGGATTGAGTGATCATCCTTTAGATACATTGTAAAACAAAGTCGTATATATCTAGAACTTCAAACGCTTAACTTTACATTATAATTAATAAACTTTGCGTGATGGCTATAACGCACAATATTTTCATTTTTGACGGGCCCGTTGGCGTGGTTGGCAAATGCTTGCTTTCCACGCCAGAGGTCGTGGGTTCGATTCCCACCCAGGACAGATATTTGTGTGCATGAACATGTCTGTTTGTTCCGAGTCTGAGTGAAATTATCTATATAACTATGTATTTATTATCTATAAAAGTAGTATATGTAGTATATCAGTTATCTGGTTTCCATAGTAGAAGCTCTGCTTAGTTTGGGATCAGATGGCCGTGTGAAAATAATGTCCCAGGATATTACATTATTTCTGGTCTAATTGTATTTACAACAGTATCTGATATCATCGAGGAACAAATCCACAGTGTGTGTCAATAGAAATAAAATATTACTGAAACGTTGCATGTATAATTAAGGTTAATTATAAAATTATTATTAAGTAAGGTTAAAAAAGTGTAAAACGAGTGCGTCATGCCATTAAACGTAAAAGTTTGGCGAGTATATAGTGTTAATTGTAAAATTGTTATGTCTGTATATAAATAAATTAAAAATAATAAATAAATATTCATTATCAGGTCCAGCGACCGAGATAATGAGCACATCGTTCACTCAAGACTCCCCCACGGAGCCCACTTCACCGGAATGCTTGCCGCCGCGAGACGCTGCCGCCGATATACTCAAGGAATGGGACTCGGACACGGATTCACACACCAGCAACTCTTCCAGTGGAGAGTTTATATGGAAGGTGAGTTGTTAATTACAGTAAGGGCTAAATTGTGGGGTGTTGTAAATATTGGGCTGTTTGGCTTTTTGCGCGGGGTTTTTAGAAAGTGCTTTTAGACGAGTTATTATATTGTTAATTTGTGTTTCTTCTTTGGCTACTACAAATTGTTATATGTTTTGATGGTGGACTAATTAAAATAAAAGTGGCGAGTAAAAATAATATTTTGACGACTAAATTAGTTTCTTTAAAACTATGAAAATGTATCATGATAATTACGCGAGGATATAGAGGTGTTGTATATGTGTAAGTTTTTTTCAATTTATTCAATTCAATAACAATTTTTACATCCGTGACTGAATATTCTAAACCTAATTACATATGTTTGTGTTATTTTAGATTAACATGTTACACACAATATTATAAACAACATTTATAACTATAGTACAAACACACAATCTTAGTTATTAGTATAGTTAAATTTATATACGAGTAGTAGTCAAAGAGATTAGTAATTAGTCAACATTCTAAGTCCTAATAAAGCTAGCAAGGAAATTGTCAAGTTTATTGAATTTTTTTGCCGACAATTCCCTAGATGGCGTTACTGTCGAAATAGATCGCGGTATGGTTTCGATGGCAATTGTGGGCTCACTTCGTTAATTTCCCTTTGTTGATGATGAGAAAGTTCTATTACACTAAGTCACTAATCAGTAATGTAAAGTTACTATTCGGAAATCTATGACAATCAACATACAAATAACTACATGCTCTCACCGGTCCGTAAGTGGTCGGCGAGGTTAAGCAACTAGGTTTGCGGTCAGTCCATAAAATAGTGACCGCCAAAGTGGTTTTATTTCTGAGTGGGCACGTTAAGCTGTCGGTCCCGGTTGTAAGCATTAGCCAACAGTCGTTAGTCTTGTCGGAGGCCTACTGGGTGACTTGAACAACTCTAACAACTAGGGTAACCACAGCCCATACGATAAGTAAGTAAGTAACATACAACATTAATATGTAGTGTTAATTAAGTTAATGACAGTGTAAGCTGGGGTGCAAATAGATGCAATACGAAGCGCCCTCCCGCCCGCAACAAATATGTATCACAAGCAAGAAGGACATTATAGTCCTTCTGTTTCGAGTGCTTGAATGCACTAATGCATTCGAGCACTCCAAGAGTTAGCATCCCTTGCGAATTGTCCGTGGAGGTCTGCAACACTTGTTGGGAATCATACGGGCGTATGTATTTTGCTTGTTTTATATTGTCCTTCCGGATGTGCATATTTTTTGTGGCAGGTAAATTGCCTCCTGCCTTGATTAAACTACATATTAATTTTGTTTGTTGATTTTAAATCAATGGAGTCCTGCTTCACAATGATCTGCCTGTACAAGCAAAAAAAGAAAAACAGCTGAAAAATGTGGCAGCAGAGCCCTATTCTTACATCAGGAACAAGTAGTTGCTAAAATATATTAGTCGCCAATTTATTATTTTTGTTTCTCAATTTAAATGAAGCTTGAGTTTTGTTGCTTATTCGTTTTGATATTACTATTATTTGACCGTTACAAGCCAATTGACTGGATTCCAGTTTATTTAATAATATAACTTGGTATTTTATTTCTTAGTCACCACGTTTTTTTAAATACAGACATACATAGACTCACGCCTGTTTCCCAGAGGGGTAGGCAGAGACAACGGATTTCCATTTGTCACGATCTTTGCATACTTCTTTTGCCTCGATTACTGTCATTATATTCTTCATACATGCTCGCCGGTTTAGGGTACTTCTGACCTGCCCTTTCTTGAGAACATCTCCAATTTGGTCAGAGAATGTTCGACGTGGTCTTCCCCTTCCGGTTGTCCCATTCACACAGGCCAGGTATACTTCTTTTGTCAATCTTCTTTCATTCATCCTTTCTAAATGGCCAAACCATCTCGGCATGCCTTTTTCAATCTTTGTGACTACATCCTCTTTCACACCACAACGCTCTCTTACATCAGTATTTCGAATTCTGTCTCTCAAAGTCACACCACACATACTTCTCAGAGCTCTCATTTCCACTGCATTTATTTTACTTTCATTCTTTTTCTGCCATACCCAACTTTCACTTCCATACATTAAAGTTGGCACTAACACTCCATCGTGCACGGCTAGTCGAGCCTTCTTTGATACTTGCCGGCTACTCATAAAGGCGTGTAGTGCCCCATTCACTCTGTTCCCCGCATTTACTCTTCTAACAATATCTTTTTCATATTTCCCATCTCTCGTAAACAAAGTTCCCAAATATACAAACTCATTCACCTGTTCGACTTTCTCTCCTCCAATCACAATATCACACGTTGTCGTGTATTCATCCCTCTCAAATACCATTACTTTCGTCTTACCTACATTCATTTTCATCCCTTTCCTTTCAAAAGATTCATGCATACTTGTTACCATCACCTGTAACTCGTCCGCCGATGATGCAAGTAAAACTTGATCATCAGCGTAAAGCAGACATTTGATGAGTAACTCATTCATCCTTACACCGCATTCACTTTCTTTCAAATCTTTTAAACAGCTATCCATGAATAGGTTAAACAACCACGGTGACGCTACACATCCCTGTCTAACACCCTTTTGGATGCTAAACCACTCGGTGTATGACCCGTTAATCCTCACGCAAGCTCTGGAATCCCTATAAAGAGATTTTAGTGCTTGAACAAGGTTGTCGTTCAACCCATACATGGACAGTACCGACCATAGTTCACTCCTCAACACTCTATCGTAGGCCTTTTCTAAGTCTACGAAGGCACAGTAAACCTTTTGGTTTTTGCCCAAAAACATCTCTACTATGCTTCGCAGAGAAAAGACCTGATCCGTGCATCCCATTCCTTTCCGAAAACCTGCCTGTGCATCCCATATTTTCGCATCGGTTTCTTTCACAACTCTTTCAACCAATACTTTTGCATACAACTTACCAACGACGCTGAGTAGACTAATGCCCCTATAGTTTTTACAGTCTTGCCGTGAGCCTTTCCCTTTGTAAAGAGGTACGATGACAGCCTTGCACCAATCACTTGGCACTTGGCCGGTGGTATAGCATAAATTGAATAGGCTGCACAGCTGACTCGCTATGACGCCATGTCCAGCCTTCAGCATCTCGGAAGTTATCCTGTCATACCCTGGTGACTTACCTGATTTCATACCCTTAATAGCTTTCACAATCTCATCCATACCAATGTATGAATGTATTTTTTTAAATGTATAATAAAAATTAGTTTAGTTTAAAAATATGAAATCCAGAAACGAATTACCTAAAAACTATTGTATGTTTATGGCATACCTACATTATGATATATCACTACAGAGACACCATTTTTAATTTTAGCTTATTTGTAATAGTGATATTGTTGTAAAATCTTGCGCAACTAAAACGTAGCAATGCGTTTTGCATTGCTATGATTTCCGTGGGTGTTGGACTATCGTGACTAAAGTACAGTCAAAGTGATTAATATTTAATGGTGTGGATATTAAGTAGATTTCTCCCTTCGCTTTGTGTTGGTATGTTATACAGCTTTGGGAAATTCGCGGCAATCCGATTTACTGTTAAGTCTTCGATGTTATCAGGATATAATATTTTTTCTGGATAATCGAATCATCGTCGTGCGGATTCATAAGTATAATAGTTTAGGATCAGTACAAATACTTATTTTCATTGTTCATGTTTATTTAATTTTATACGAAATTTTGTATCCCTTTTTGCAAAAAGCACGCGGACGGAGGGGTGTGACATTTGGCATGGATATAGTTTATATGGAGAAGGAGTACAAAAAGAATAATTAAAAATATATACAGTAGAAATAAAATAAATTAGTAAAAAATCCATTACACACTGTACCATGCGTTTTACACATATTATTTGTGACTAATGTCTAGTCTTACTGAGTGCCAAACTCAAAATTTTGATGTATATTGATTGAATTGAACAATACGCGACCACCAGTTATAAATACACCAAAAAGACATGTACAACACATATCTTATTTCGCCAAACTATTATTGGTAGAATTAAGTGGATAAAGTTACCTAAAGACGTGGTAAAAACACGACATTTTGCGTAATAGATTGTTTCTATTACGAAAATGGTTACTAATAAAATAAATATTTGGCGACGTTCTTTAATTTTGATTGTCTTTTTTTATTGTACAAATTATGAAAATTACATAAAGCAAGTGCTCGGTCATTTCTTTACAATATTTGCTTAGCTATTCATTTCGTTTCTATATTTGAAAATAAATCGTAATTTATATACATCCTGTGTGTTAGCTAGAGGTTAAAGGGTTTGCCGCGAATTACCTTCTACCTGAGATTTAGAATACCTACGTCCTATGCCATCTGACATGATAGATCAAAAAGTAACTGGGGAACTAATATAGACAAAAGAATTACTGTCAAACTATATGGCTTCTAAGTTCGATCAGATAATATTTAAATGCCTATTGAACTATCAAGTTAGATGGAACTTACAAAGGTCTTCTCAATACAAAAAAAATTGTCCCTGCTTCCTATATGTATGGACTTTTATAACTTAGTGTCTGTAATATTTATACATATGTGTGTACATTTGAACTTGTATACTTGACTGCCGTTTAATACTGGCAGCTTTTACACTGTTTTTGAAATGGCAATTTCTGGTTTCGTGTTTTCCTGAGGAGGATCCGTTAGTGAGCCGTCACGCCCGAATCGGTGACGCTGAATCATGTATACTCGGATCCAGTCTGCTCCACGTTTATTGCACAAAAGCTCGAAGATTTCACTTCTATCGCATTGTCATGAGTACATACTTATTCTTTTGTATTATGACTGCACATTTCTTTACATATTTATTACCGAAAAGTTACGATTACCAAACTACGAAATCCATATGAAAAGTGTACTCTTAAAAGTACACTTTTCTTATGGATTACTATATAAAGCCAAGTTTAAACGCGTCTTTGTTTATTGTTATGGATGTAAAGTTATAGTTTTAATAATTTTCTATACCAATAAAGAGCTCACCAAGAGCGAATCCGATTCGAACAATAGCGCAAAGTAAATTGCATCGCGGCTTGTTGTAATTGATAATTAGCTGAATCTACACTATATATAATAATCAGTTTTTTTGTCCGTGAAACATGTCATCGGCAGCATTTGATAAAACAATATGAATCAATTATAATACCCAAATGTGCTGGTAGGATATTGAGTATAAGTTGCATATTAAATATTCATATCATGTACCTACATCCTTTGTCACTGACGTCAGCGGCAAATAAACAGTACAGTTTGGCAAGTTCTAAAGTTCTATCGGTATTCTTTGTTGCAATGAATGTAGTCAAATGGTTAACTATTGTTACATATACTTACAATTATTGATATAAAGATTTTGTTGACGCATTGATCATTTGACTAAAAAGTCGAATGATCAATACTTTAACAAAATTCATCAAAACAAAATCAGAGTCAACCAGAACAACTAATCAAAGTTATTTTTCACTTGTGCTTTTTCAATTCACAATTCTTTCTTTTTATCAGGATTTGACCTTATATAATTCTGTCTCCTGATTTGCTCACTCCTCTTCCTTTCTCTCTGTTTAAATTCGTTACGGGATCCAAGACAGTTGAGGCGATTCTCCAGGACGTGCCTGGACCTCACTGCTTAGTATCTTTTCATTGAGCGCGCTATCTTTTCATCCATGCCTGACAGGAGTTAAGACGGTGGGACGAATACCACAAAAAAAACCGTTTAATATTACCGTCCATTAAACTAGCTTGCTAAGACGTAGGAATTCGGTAGAACTTATAGAATTTGTTTACCTGTACGTGTTTATTTTTTTAGTCACGCTTTTTTCATATTCGTGATAACCACACATCTCAAAAGGACTGTAGAGGGTTCTTTTAAACAAATACATCCTTATATAACGTATTTTCAATGTACATATGTATAAATAGCGGTGTTGGTGTGCTTGCATGTTGACATGTGTGTGTGCTAGGACGGTGACGGACACGAGACCGCGGTAGTGCCCTCCACGCACTTCGAAGACGTAAGTTGAACCCCCTTTATTTTAAATCATGTATTTAGTTTTATACGTGCATTGGGTCCATGTAGATAGTTTTTAATGGTTCTTGAAAGCTGTTTGTTTATCGATTTTTATTTAATACTAGCTGTGCCCCGCGGTGTTACTCGCATTAAATTTTATAAATTTTCTTTGCTATAAACCTCACGGAGCCCGAGACCTTTCCAACGAATGCAAAACCGTGGAAATCGGTTCGTGCGTTCTGGAGTTATAGCGTCAGGAAGGAAAACCCGACTTATTTTTATATAGTAGATGATATATCATCGTTTGAGAGTGAAAACCACTTATAGACTTTAAGCAACATCCTGTTCTTAATTTTTTACCCTTTTTTCTTCACTTTTTCATTTGCGAATCTATGTGCACACACTACTGTTTAATATACCTACGGCTCCTATCCATCCATAAGTTGTCTTAGCTTAATGCCATAAGACCGCCAATTGTACAAGGTTGTGTTATTTTCTGCAAGGCATTTATGCTGTTTGAGTATATAAAGAGAACTCAAATTTTAATATAACTTTTAACATAGTCTTATAAAAAAAACTCGCTCCAAAAATTACTCTATTATCGCAAGCACCATTAAAGAGTTTAATAACCCCACCATCTGAACTGAATCTTGATACGATGAAATAATAGGACCAATTTGAAAGTATATGTACTCTTTCAAATACAAAAAGTGTTTTCTAAATCAAATTATAAATACCGGAGTTATGAACTAGAAAACAATAGAAAAAAAATATGAGAAAAGTTGAGTTGAGACAAAAATGAATTGAGAACCTCCTCGTTATTTTTGGAGCCGGTTCGAAAACCTGAGTAAAATAGATATAATAATTACAATGAATGATCCAACGTTAATACATTTATCATAGGGAAGGTCATACGAGGTTTTCTCTCTCAAACTGCTATACAGTATTTCTGAAGGGTATATTGAACGGCAAATACTAACTTAAAACTTCTTAGTTTTGCATTCCAGCTATCATCAATCATTTATTTATTTAATTTAGATTTATTATATTGAAGCCATCCTCATCATTATTATTAATTACTATTTTTGAGCACCAAATATTGTCATAATTAAGTTTATTCATCTCTGGTGTTTATATAAATGATTTTAAACTCATTAATCATTGTTTGATACTTATCATTATGTAATCACTTAGAATCATCAACATTAGTTGCTGATAATATTATTACTATAGTTGATAATAGATCTGTCTTTATATTCTAATAGTTACTAGGCTCCCTGAAAAGAAATGACTGTTTGCCATGTATGTACATATGTGGCCATTAATTATGAACCTTTTCATATAATCAAGTCATTAGGGGATAATAATTGTAGTAACGTTTGATATGACCTTAGTTATTTTACATTTCTCTGTTATCTAATATCGTCTTTTAACTAATCAGTAGTCAGTTTCTACTCACTATTGTCATAGAATGTTCTCAAGATCACTATAAAGTTGTTGAAAAATGCGTACATATATGCAATATATGGTGCAAACAGACTGGCATCTCTTGTGAGGTGGTTTTTAAAGGGTATTGTTTATTATTATGTAATTATAACAATGTGCTTCGTACATGGCTTAGCAGTTTAGGACGTCGACGCCGATAAAGCAAAAGACTAAAGATGTAGGTAGGGAATCTTGAAGAAATTATTTCCAAATTTACAATTTAATATGTAAATGTTATCTAGCAACGTACTGCCTCGTCACACAACAGCAGCGCGCCGTCTGCTTCGGAGACGGGTGGTGCGCCAGAGTCGGGCGCGTCGGACTCGGGATCGGGCTCTGAGGGAGACGAGGTGGAGTTCGTGCCATCGTCGTGGGACTGCCGCGCCGCGCCCGCCAAGTCTTCGCTTCGTAGTCTGGAGCAAGCCACGCCGGTGAGTTCTTGATAGTTACATATGGATTCTACTCCACAGCTGCCATGTTGCTTCCCTTGCTCTTCTGATAAGTAAGAGTTTATGGTACGTACAAGATTCCTGGGTAAAAGTATTTGTGATAGCGGAGTTTTTCCATGATCGCTGTGTAAGAGGTATTATGCGCTTATTAATCATGTTATGTTAATATGTGTTCCTTATTGTACTTTAGCTTTGAATGTTTTTACGCGATTCAGTTTCTTGATATAGGGTTGAAATATTACTTTATTTTGGTGAAATCTTAAAAAAACATTTTAGCGGCAGTCGTATCTCATAGAGTTATGTTATTTCCTTATGAAGAACTGTTCTTTAGTACGAGATCCATAGATCCTATTTTTACCCTCATATGGTTTTGATAATTAACTATGCTATTCCCAAAGTTAAAAATACTGTCAATATTTGAAAGATTAAATTGAATGATAGATAACTGTTTTTTACATGTGTGTGGTAGATTCTTTATATCTACGTTCTAGATGCTATATATTAGGTGGCCCCGGTGAACGGCAGTGCGCCGCTAGTGAATTATAACGAAGATAGCGTTTGTGTGGTGGTCGGTTATTATAAGTAAACATTTTGTTTATATTTAAAAAAATACCATGAAATGAGTGAACATATTTTTTACAGACTATTAGGTTTCTTAATAACAGTATAAGTAATCAATATTTTTAGGCCTTTCTTAAGATATGAATTAAATCCATTTTGCGGATTATTAGCGTGCTATTCAATAATAAGAAATACTTTCATATATACGTTAACGGATAACTCGGTAGGTACAAACGTGTACAAACTGTACTTTATCTAGCAAGTGATTTCAGTCATTCATTTCACATGAGCGTTAAAATTGTTGCATCGTATCTCACATTATTAGACCGGCGTTTTAATTGAGAATTGCCCGCACGCATGAACGATGGTCGCATCGCATTGTTCGAACGAACACGCGACCTAGCGTACGTATTTTTGTCGAGTGATAGTGAGAGCCTAATTGTTGTACGGGCATCAGTTCGCGGTGGTTCTAATAGTTCTTATAATCCTTCTATAAACCATAACTGTTATTTAAGATAGGTATTTGGTGTTACTAAGGTTAGTTACTTGTGTTTGCAGAAGTCTGGATATCGTTTTAAGTAACGTGCTCCTCCAGTTTCTTCCATAAAAAAAAATAAAGAAGAACTTCTTTAGCGTTTGTACATAGTTTGATTGGTATTCCTCTTTTGCTTTTGCCGTATATTGTGGTCCATATTTCCATCTTATTGAGCTACTAGTCATTTCATTATGATTCAGAACAATCAATTTGGGGACTGACCCTATTCCGGAAGTAGAATTAAACCGAACGTCGTTATACAAACAACGATTAATAATACCTAATATCGCGAATGTTTTGATATTAGTTAAAAAGTTAAATTGATAGAATCAAAGCGATGTAATTAAAATATTACTAAACTTACTCACCCTTATTTAAAAACGAAGTCTAAAGTTAAACTGCAGTTGATCCTTGGTTTAGTCGAAAACCATCCAATGAGATTGCTTGATCCATAATTCAACTGCAGTTTAACTTTAGAATTCGTTTTTAAATAAGGGTTACTATATTTTAATTGTATAAACAATCTTTATAGGTTTATTTAACTAATAAATAATAATGCTAAACAATCAGTCTCCATGGCATCTGGGCGGGACGTCGTTACACAAGTGTGTGCGTAATCACAGGGGTGTTTTCTATTCCATCTCTCATGGTGCGATGGTACGACTAGTGACACGACCGAAAAGGGGTCAGGTACAGGCCTGACGCTTGTACGTGCTCTCCGATATAATACCGCCAACTCCCAGTTATTTGACTAAAATAGTAGATTGTTGCACCGAACAGAAAGTGATTTCTTGCTATACCGAGTGTTTATATTGAGCCCGAGATGTAGTGGTTGCTCTTAATATACCTACGAGTGCGGCCAAATTGTTACTTTGAGTGAGCTATAATCTGAATCTATCAAAAAGTTACGGCGAAAACTTAAGTCATTAGAACCATATATAAACTTAAAAACCACAATATAACTTGCAGTAATATTTATTTATACATTCGCGCCAATTTCGTTCATGGGATCAATCAAAGTAGGGGTCATGGGCCAATAGTGGTTGATTTCTCGGCCGGCGATTTCGATATATCGGGTTGTGTACAGTGTCACGAAACTTTCTTATAATACCATTAGCTTGTCCTAAGTATACATAGTACAAGTATAAATAAATATATCGTCATTTTTTTTCTAAACAGTTAACCGAGTTTATACTAAAATTATGATTATGACGGCACGTAAATAAACAGTTATATTATTCGTGAGCGGTGAAAGGAATCATCGTCGTGTCAGGATATCCGCATACCGTAGAAGTTTAGCGCTAAGTAATAGCAAGCGAGTAGCAGTTCACACTGCGCACTGCTACCGGACCCAGACTTCTCATCGACAATACGTGGGGCTCACTGTAAGTTTTACATATAATAATAATATCAAGTGTCAAAATCTCGGCATGATGTTTTTGGCGATTCTGCCTTGAAGCCACTAAACTAATTTAAAGGTCATGAGTATACATAGAAGTTTCAAAGAGCTAGAACTGCGCACTCTTAGGGTCAGCGCAGACCGAGAGGAGCGCAGCGGAGAGGATTTTATTAAGGCACTAGAAAATCAACTTTAGAGTTATAGGAATAAAGTGCATATATGCTTGAACCTGACAAAATGCTCGCGCAGTCTCGCGCATTATAATGTTCAAGCATACATGCACTTTATTTCAATAATGTTAAAGTTGATTTTCTAGTGCCTTAATAAAATCCTCTCCGCTGCGCTCCTCTCGGTCTGCGCCGACCCTTAAGCGCACCGAGCACACATTTAGTCGGCAGGTCGCTTATTTTTACGCAGTATTTCGCTACGCAGTATTCCGCTTAAACTAAGATGTCACTACTAAAGACTTGTCCTTTTCATTAACTATTTTAGAAAGAAATCCAATGATATTGTAATTTCTTTAGTTAGTATTGCATGGAATGGGTGATTATCCGGTTGACATACTTTCAACCTGACAAAAATGCTTTTCGACGATGCGTGAACATTTTTTGTCAAGTTCAACCATATATGTAAAGACGGCAGCAAATTCAGCTACTCCAATCTGTCAAATTTCTTTTATAGATTTCAACTTTATTACATAAGCATAAGGTTCACTGTCAATTGGGGAAATTTTACTGATTGGGGTAGCATTATGCGCTGACCTCTACTTTATTTTATTTAAATAACTGGGCTGTACTGTATATAAATAATTTTAAATGATTTCCTAGTGCCTTAATTTAATCTTCTCCGCTGAGCTCCTCTCTGTTTGCGCTCACCCTTAGTGATTTAGTGTTCGGTGATCATAGCAATAATGCCGGTGAAAGGGAAAGAAAATCATTCCCTTGTCCTTTTATAAAACTGAACATTCGCCCCGGTTTTGCACGCAGATATATTAATAATAATAATATAATATCTAGGGAAAATGTCACACAGATCGTCCTAGCCCCAAACTAAGCAAAGCTTGTACTATGGGTATATAGATAGATAAATACTTAAATATATAGATAACATCCATGACTCAGAAACAAATATTCGTGCTCATCACACAAATATTTGCACTTACCGGGATTTGAACCCAGGACCACCAGCTTCGTAGGCAGGAGCACTACCAACTAGGCTACGGTGACCGTCAAATATTGACTTGCGGTTATTGTGTGTGACCGAACTATAATAGTTAAGGTATGAACGTGTAGCACATTATTATACGTATCATCAAGAGATTTTATTAATGCCGTATGATGGGCGCGATGTATAGTCAGTAAGTGTATAGTAAGTACCCTGTACAGTACCTTACAAACATTATTTATAATTGACGGGCACAAAGCACACCTAAACTCAGAACAACATGTGGATCACACAAATAATTATAGTATCCTGTGCGGTAATCGAAGCCGGGACACTGAACACGTGAAACGCACGCCAATTAATGACTTTTACAGTTAAATATAATATACATATACTGAGTTTCATCATATTAAAACATTTTTGAAAAATAAAATAGGTAGGTTTTGAGTTTATCCATAGCAAACACACATACCAAAAGTCTAATCTTTTATCTTTATAATATTAGTTTCGATTTCGTTTTTTGTCTCATTGTAATTAAAAATTAGTAATCGTATAAATAAATTAAGTATTTGGTGAGAATCACCATTTGTTCGTTTTTTTTCACAATCAAATGACTAGTGATTTTATGAATTCGGATATACCCACTCACGAGTATGCTCAGTTCAGTGTGTACAATCAGAACTATTTGAGTTGCCTAAGAAAGACATTTGTTTACACTCGACTCAAAAAATAAAAATAAAATCAAAATTTTGATCATTCTTTTTTTATTTGATGGGATTGATTTTCGAATTAAGTCATTATATTTCTTATAAAAAATCTGATATACTTTTGAAAATTACTTTACGCATGTTTGGGGAACATATACGTTAAATTACGTTAGTGAAGATAGACAGTGAGACATTACGTTTTTTAGGGGCAAGATAGAGGTGCGAGCACACGTATTCATTCTTTCTTTCTCTCATAGCTATTACGTTTCGTATATGTATGCTTTATTTCGGCCGCGTGGTCTAAATCGAAAGCGTACTGGTTTTTCTTGCGATTGCTAAGTTGTTTGTGAAGAGATTTAAAAAAATAGTTTCTTACATAGGGCTCTCGAGATGGTTCTATATATTGTTGAAATCGTTTTTTCTTTTTATCATGTTTTTAAAACCGTTATTGCGATATATGCGACGCTCTAAATAGGGAAAAATATAAAGATAATTTAATCACGTTTATTATTAGATATGAGTTATTGCAAATAAATAATAAAATAAAAAAGGTTTTTATTCACGTAGACTTTAAAAAACCGGCCAAGTGCGAGTCGGACTCGCCCATGAAGGGTTCCGCAGCAGCAAGTATTTCAGTTGATTAAATGAAAGGTGAATCGCTGTTTACGATTTATGACGCATTAACAAAAATCTACTTACTAGATCTCGTTCAAACCAATTTTCGTTGTTACTTTACATGATAATATACATCATATATTTTTTTTAGTTTTACCATTCTCTTATTTTAGAAGTTACAGGGGGGGGGGGGGACACTCATTTTTCCACTTTGGAAGTGTCCCTCGCGCAAACTATCCAGTTTAGAAAAAAATGATACTAGGAACGTCAATATCATTTTTGAAGACCTAGCCATAATTAAGATCAAGTAATTGTCAAGGATCATGTGTAGGTTTAATTTTCAAAATTTTAAATTTTAGCTATATTTTTACTACATATTGCCGAATGGTTCTGTCTATATTAAGGTACGAATGAAATGTTATCATTATGGCGGACCTTGTGTTTATATCGACGGTCGCGCTTTAATGCTACCACCGGATCCAATGCGCCCCAATTGAGAAGACCCAGCGAAACAAACTCAGCGGGTGTCTCGACTACCGGTTTCAACACGGCCCAGTTGAGACGCTCCGGCGAAACATACTCAATGGGGTATATACACGAGATTTGGTCCACTTACTGAAATTATTTAGCAGGCAAACAGGCAATATATGCTCGATCGGTTGTCTGATTAAGTATTTATTTTAGGTTTAATATATTAAAAAGAGAAAATAAAAACGTCATAATAAAAGTAACATTAATCATTTTGAGACACAACCAACAGTTCTGAAATTCGTAGAATATTTGAATAATAGATAGTTTTATTACAGATAGTTCATGTAACATAAAAGATTACTCATGTCTATATGGCTATAAGATCCCCAGCGGACTATGTGCAGGTAGATGCCGACCGCTTAATGTCTTTATCGTCAATGTAATCCTTAGTAGTGTAGTAACCCTTAGCCATAAGTTCACGTTTAATGTGTGACTTAAACTTATTATCAGGTACATAGTTTAGTTATTTGAATAGGGAGCTTGTTATAAAACCTAATACAATTTCCCATGAATGACTTATTCGTTTTGCTAACTCGAAAGGCTGGTATAGCTAGTTTGTCCTTATTTCTAGTATTGACATTGTGCAAGTCACTCCGTTTTTTATATTTATCTATATTTTTCCGTACAAACATTATATTCTGTACAGTAAGTATATTTACCTCTTTAAAAACGCTTCGTAGAGACTCGCGACTGCCTAGATTATAAATAGCTCTGACTTCTCTTTTTTGTAATACGAAAATAGCACTTATGTCGGCTGCTGAGCCCCACAGCAGAATACCATAGGACATAATACTATGGAAGTAAGCAAAATATACTAGTCTAGCAGTTGGTTCGTCTGACAATTGTCTGATTTTCCAAACTGCATATGAAGCTGAACTTAATTTGGCCGGAAAAGTGCCGATATTATTGTATTTTGAATCAAAAATATATGGTAGCTACATAACATTGTGCGCATTGCAGGACAACAAGAAGCGCGTGGTGTTCAAGCGGCAGAAGTACCACTGCGTGTACGAGTACCCGCGCGAGCTGGCCGACGCGGAGGCGCACTCGCCCGCCTACCTGCCGGACCTCTCCACTTACTCCGGTATGAGCTTCCTAAATACTTGTTCCGTACCCAAAGGGTACCCTCGGAAACAAAAACAATAAATTTTCTTCAAATAATTCTCAGCGCGTTAATGGTTTTTAATGGATATTCCATATATCATAAATCTATATATATAAAAATCAATGCCACTTTTCGTTGTAATGTTATAACTCAACAACGCCTTTACCGATTTGGCTAATCTTGGTCTTGAATTATTCGTGGAAGTCCAGGGAAGGTTTGTACGTAGAGAAAATTTAAAAAAAGTCTTGAAAAAGTGTAAAATCACCATCTTTCTATACTCCCATAGACAAACAATTTGTACTAAAACTTAAAAGCGTAGCGAAGCACGTACCGGGCCGCTAGTTTACATATATTTGGAATCGTTATTTTTTTCCCTAGAAGCGGTAAACAAGTTAAATATGTCGCATCTAACATATTTAAATTGTTAACATTTTAAGAAAGTTCATTTTTTTATGTTCTCGTTATAGACTGGGACCCGTCGAGCGCCGAGGAGGCGGAGCTGGGCTACGGGCAGCTGTTCGGCGCGCCCTCCCCTCTCGACCTGTATCCGCTGCGGGCTAGCATCTCCTTTGGAGCTGGTAATTACGAATATCAATGTTAAGTCTGTGGCTATTTCACATCTGTGACCACTCGAGATATTTTTTTGTAAAGTACAAGTTAATTGAAGCTGTTCGCTTTCTTTCAGATTACGACGAAGACTTCTTTATATCCTCATCAGCGCGCCCCTTCGAAAGCTTAGGCATCATGTCTACCACCAGTCAGTTCTTCCCGGGGAAACACGTGAAACCTTCCATACTAGAACCAGACCTCTCTGATGATCTAACCGAGGAATTTCCTCCTCCTCCGTCCCCTCTACCCACGACCACAATAATGCCAACACGAACACCATCACTAGATTTTACCACTCCCGATTCTGGAGTTGAAGATATCACCCCAGGATCAACTACTGAAGAAGATTTCAAAAAGAAAATTCCTGATGCGGAGTTGACCTGGCGGCCGGTCGATAGTGCCAGTTCCAGCGAGTCCGTCAGTCCTAGCTCACCTGGGGGCGAGGCTCTGGGCGGGCTCAGGCACACCAGAGATAAACTCAAGTTGGATCTGCCGCCCAGCCCTCACATACCTTCGCCGAGGCACAACAGAGTGTTCAACTTCGTCCTAGATAAACCTAAGCGACGGGAGGAGAGGCCAGCAGAAATAGGCACTACGCCTCTAGTTATGACCGACGAAACACCTATCGTAACTACCACTTTACCTCTCCAGAAAGAGTGTGAGGATTTACCAATCCCCGAACCTACATTCTCCACTTTTGGCAAGAGTATACCGAAAGTGGAACCCGAACAGAAGCTGATATTCACCGATGAAGTCGAACAAGAAGCTCCGGAGGAGGTAGTTAAAGTGGAGAGTCCGAAGGTGGTAGAGGCGGTGAAGGGCGAGGGCACGGTGCTGGACAGCGGCGACGAGGACTCGGGCATCGAGAGCTCCTCCAAGGCCACGCTCGAGCGGAACAAGACCAATGTCTCGTAAACAACGCGGGTACCTATGTTTGTGCGCTCGGAATATCATAACAGGACTTTGTTGTTAGAATAAAGTTGGAAGTTATGTACTATTTTAAGAAATCTAGTTAGTTGGTTCAAAACTATGTTTATCTGTTGATGAGGAAATAACATCATTTCGAAATATTAGTAGGATCGCCTATTCTAATACTTTAGTGTAAGCAATTCAAGGTTTTCATGGTTTTACCAACTAAAATTATAATTTCTCTAACCAGCCATAAATATAAACGTGTCGATCGATAATTGTCATTCGATACATATTGCCATTTTGATTGTATAGTATTATTACACAGCGAAGTATT
Organism: Pseudoips prasinana; assembly: GCA_951640165.1. NCBI lineage: Eukaryota > Metazoa > Arthropoda > Insecta > Lepidoptera > Nolidae > Pseudoips > Pseudoips prasinana. The sequence continues at coordinate 7,888,764 of OX621240.1, forward strand.
ACTGTTGGGAACTTGTTATACATATCGGAGTAATGTCATCGATTCATAGCCAATCATTAGAATATATCGAGTTGGCAAGACCAAAGCCGCCTCAACACCGCTAACCAAGGATTAAGATATATTAATTTATTGTATAAAAACTTTCATTTGGAGCAATTCTAACGGGACCTCAATACTATGTCCCATGATATGCGTAATGTGGTCATGGACAAAAACTAAACGTAGCAGGGAGTAATTATTTTTTTTCGTCTGGCTTCGGTTCATTTGCCCATAGACAGCCCTTTTAACCATAGACATTTTGCTGTAAAAATTGCCAATGTGAATGTTTAGTGTTGCCAACTCGATCCACCAGTATTCGCTGAACTGAGCTACTGATAGTCAATGCAAGAGCGAAGCTCGCTCGTGATCACTCTCGAAGGTACAAATAGCCGTGAATTATAGTTGTTATCGCTTCGTCAACTAATCTTAGGGCTTTCATACTTTTACAAAAACAGCCTAATTTATGAGCCGCCATTTTTACCATGTGGAAATATGATCTGAGTTTGTCGTGTGCACCTATTGGTTGCACTCGAAGAATTATTTATTTAGGTTAAAATATACGTGTATTTGATTAGTAAAATATTTGATAATTCAACTATGTATACCCCTATAATAAATTGCACGCGGCGGCAAATACTAATGAATATCGGGTAAAACTGAAGCCTATAATGAAGGTCTTAGTGTGTATATTGCAAAAGCAAGGTTTTCAGTAATATACACTAATTTATAAATTGTAGTAAATGGCCTACCCAGTGTCTACAGGGCAGCCGATCGTCGTACTTGTTAGAAATTTTCATACGTAATGTTTTTTACTCTTATTTCGTATGTCGTAGTGATTAGTATGCGCTCGCGTTGCGTCCGAGATACACGTCTATAATAAAATTAATGTCTATGTATAGTATTGTATAATTCCCACCAAAATTACATGTTATTATTTGATATTTATGTAAGAAAGATTATAACGCGACATCGCGTGTGGTAGCGTCGGACGCGTAACGCGACGGACGTCGGTATCTACGTTGTTAATGTTATTCGTGGCGACCTATTACTTTACGCACAAGAGTACGCATCTTCCATCTTTTGAACCTCAATATGTCTAAATTAAAACGTTTCGGTCTACGATTGAGGTTAAAGAGCCAATTCTTAGTTAAGTAAAAGTTTATATTAGATAAGTGTAGTGTTAGATGTAACAAGCTGTGGTGATAGATCGACATTGCGTATTACGTACACTCGGCAACTGAATGTCTAGCTTTAGTCGTTCGATCCCAGTTATTATTTATTGATACGAGTGCACGGCCTGCGCAGGCGCCGCTGCACTATGCAATACGTCCAAGTGTGAACCTAATGTGCAATTCTTCTCATTTCCATATCATCGCGTTTTAGTTGTTTAGTTACTGCTGTAAATATAATTTAATGTTATTATGTATTGAAGGAAATAATCTTTTGAAAAATTTATTGATTGTACTACACGTTTATTGTTCTGATCATTATTTTTACAGTTAGAAAGTTTTCGTTAATGTACAGGTGTAAATAAGTGATAGATGTCCATTTTGTTGAGGGGGGGAGTAACTTGAGCTGGGCGCCAGTAGAGGGCGCCACAAGACAACGTTTTCATTAGGTCTATAATATATGTATAAGTTATAAATTTCTATTCGTTTCTAGAAATCTTACTCAGCAAATTAGTTTACTTCAAGCTTATGATATTAAAAATAAGGAATTTATTTGAATGAATTGTCCAATTAATTATGGTATTTATTGATCGTAAGTTGTTATTGATTTGTATGAGTTGTCGGCAGTATTTAGTGAATGTGAACGCATTGGGAGTCTTTTCATATTGTGACTTTGTCGAGTCTTTTAAAAGTATTTCTATGAAAAAAATAATAATTAATAAAACTTGTGACTCAATATAAGCCTTTTATTTACAGATTATATTGTAGATTTTACATAAATAGCTTCGCTTTAAGGGAATGTTTAAATATTGAATTGTCCTTATTCTATAATACTATATATCAGATCTACGTTTACATAGACAAGTGTCTGTGTTCTAGCGATGGTCAACTTCGTCTCCATATGATGACGAGACCGGTGACGTCACTGGTCGCCAACAAGCTCTCGTCATAGCTGAAACTCACTCCCAGGACTGAAGAAGCGTGACCTGTGAATAGAGAAAGTACATTATTCCTATCCTTTTGGTTTGGCTAATTTAAATAGAATCAAAGAAGAGGTCAAGCCGTTATTAATATGAGGGCTAGATAGTGGAATAGACACACAATAACATGCTTGTTTTCTTAAAAATTTATGAGCTATTTAAGGAACAAATGAAACCTACTAAAAATCTATATTTATTTATCATACGCAAAGACGCTAGCACATCAAGCTACCCCAATCTGTCAAATTTCCCCGATTGAAAGTGAACCTTCTGCTTTTGTGATAAAGTTGAAAATTTAATTAGTAATTTAACAGCTTGAGGTAGCTGAAGTGCTGGCGTCTGTACATCTAACTGTGCTGGACAATGAATTTGGAGAGTGGATTATGCATTAGCTAGCGTTTGCCAGACATTTTACACGTACAATCTGTGGGTCAGATATACGCAGAAGGCATATGGGCGCCCTCTTAGTGCAATATTCCCCTTCGCCTTTGTGCACTGAGTTAACTCGCTACTCATTCACTGAGTTAAATACGAAACGGGATTCTCTTCCTATCTGCACTAACTTATATCTCCCTCTCAACTTTTGTTCGTCTCGCGCGGTCACATTATAGCTTATATTCGCTCTCGTCACGCCTTTACCAGCTTACTCCCCAGCTCAAGCGTGTGTAAAGAAGTTTTATTACAATTACTAACATTATATATAGTGATTTTAGAGTACTAACCATGGACTTCTCTGTGGTTGATGCTCCACTAATATTATATTACTAGCTGTGCCCCGAGGTCTTACCCGCGTTAAACTTTATAAATTATAGCCTATGTGTTATATTGATGTATAAGCTATTGTAAAGTTAGGTAGCTTCAATTATGTAAGTAGGTTCGTTGAGATCGCTTTTTTTAGTATTTATTTTATCTTTATCTTACGTATTTTGTGGGTATAAGAAGCATGTCAGTCATATAATGTCAACTCCAGTTCAAAATGTCGGCAGACGGACCAATGAAGAATGTAAACGGACTACATTTTAGACTGCCCATACTGTCTTGATATTCCTGGTTTATACCTATATTGGGATTTGGAACTGGACATGACTTAGACATCACTATTAGTCTTAAATACTGCACGTGTGGCACAGTTACTAATGTATTGTATAAAAACTTTCATTTGGAGCAATTCTAACGGGACCTCCATACTATGTCCCATGATATGCGTAATGTGGTCATGTACAAAACTATACATTGCTTGCGAGATTTTCGTTATTTTTTTTCGCCTGACACGGGCGGCAGACTTCTTCGATGATACATCCTACCTTCTGAATCGTTCATTAATATGTTCATAGACATTTTGCTGTAAAAATTGTATTGATGCTTATTTTCTTTAAAAGTTGACGAGCTATTTAAAGAACACATGAAACCTAATAAAAATTGACATTTATTTATCATATGTAAAGACGCCACATCAAGCTACCCCAATCTGTCAAATTTCCCCGATTTAAAGTGAACCTTATGCGTTTGTGATAACGTTGATAATCTATAAAAGTAATTTGCAAGATTGAGGTAGCTGGATGTGCTGGCGTCTGTACATCTAACTATGCTGGACAATAAATTTGGAGAGTGGATATGCATTAGCTAGCGTTTGCCAGACATTTTCCAGGTACATTCTATGGGTCAGATATACGCAGAAGGCATATGGGCGCCCTCTCAGTGCAATATTCCCCTTCGCCTGTGTGCACTGAGTTAACTCACTACTCACTCACTGAGTTAAATACGACACGGAATTCTCTTCCTATCTTCACTAACTTATATCTCCCTCTCAACTTTTGTTCGTCTCGCACGGTCACATTATAGCTTTTATTTGCTCTCGTCACGCATTTACCAATTTACTCCGCAGTTCAAGAGTGTGTAAAGAAGTTTTATTACAATTACTAACATTAGGTTATATTTTTTGTACTTACACCTTATGTTCTGAAATAAATGATTAATAATATAAGTTTTGGGATGGGTTGTCATTCATAATAATATAGTGATTTTAGTACTAACCATGGACTTCTCTGTGGTTGATGCTCCACTAATATTATATTACTAGCTGTGCCCCGAGGCCTTACCCGCGTTTAACTTTATAAATTATAGCCTATGTGTCATTCTGATGTATAAGCTAGTGTAAAGTTAGGTAGCTTATTGTAAAGTTTCATTAAAATACATTCAGTAGTTTTTACGTGAAAGAGTAACAAACATCCATCCATCCATCCATACTTGTGAACTTTCGCGTTTATAATATTAGTAGGATACTAATGCCAGAGTCACTACAATATAATATATAATATCTAGGGACAATGTCGCACAGATCATCCTAGCCCCAAACTAAGCAAAGCTTGTACTATGGGTACCAGGCGACGATATACATACTTATGTAGATAGATAAATACATAGAAAGCATCCATGACTCAGAAACAAATATTCGTGCTCATCACACAAATATTTGCACTTACCGGGATTCGAACCCAGGTCCACCAGTTTCGTACGCAGGAGCATTACCAACTAGGCTACGGTGACAATGATACAAACCTTGTAGTTTATTGACAACGGGATGCTCTGCGTGGCCCTCGATGTCTAGGAAGTAGACGCTGGAGTCCTCGCTGCCCGACACGACGCACACGCCGCGCCGGAACGACATGATCGGACAGAACGTGGACTTGACTCTGTGCTGGCTGTGCAGCACGTCGAAACGCTTCTTCAGGATCAGGTTGCCCTCACGGTCTGCTATCCTGCATATTGCAAGACAAATGAGCGTGTAACATGGTGGAAGGAAATGCTTACAGTGGAATGTTATGCCATGTTGCAAACACTATGTCTGAGTGTGAGCCGCAATGCTCATGCCCCGCGATTTTACCCGCATTAAACTTTATAGCCTATCTGTTAATCCAGGTAGTCAGCTAACTCCATACTAAATTTTATTAAAATCGCTCCAACCGTTTGGTCGTGAAGAAGTAACAAACATACACACTCACAAATTTTCGCCTTTATAATATTAGTAGAATATTTGTTGCGAGTTGTCAGGAGCCTAATTGAATCAGAAATCTGGCATCTTGGTTTTCAAACCCTATACCCTTGGTTTTCAGATCCGATGAAAGTCAATTAACTCTTAAGGTAAGACTGAGAGCCGACCCTAACAGAAATAGGAAAGGTGTTCTTAACCGAAGTGTATTTACGATGGTTCGATTATTATTATAAAATAAAAGACAAGTGGACTGTAAATGATGTATAAAATGGTGTATTGATAAATCGAAGAGATAACAAGTGTCGCGGGTGGCGTCGCTGTCCAGCGGTCCGCGGTCGCCGCTCGTCCCCCGCGCCTTTCTCCGCCGTCCCCGCAGTGACGAGGCGCATGCACCGACATACTGCCCAGGTTGAAGAATCTTCAATTAAGTGGTAAGGGGCAGATGGAGTTGAAGCCCCGCACCATTGTCCCAGCCTTTGTTCTGAGCTCGACGACACGGGTGACGTTGTCGCTGCCCTTGTAGACTTTGGTCACGCGGCCCATAGACCACAGCAGAGGTGGTAGCGCTCTATCTTTAATGAGCACCAGCGTGCCCAGCTCAAGGTTCCCTGTTGAGGTAGCCCATTTAGTTTTTTGCTGTAGCAGAGAAATATATTCGTTAGTGAACCGACTCCAAAAATGCTGCTTGATATGCTGCACTCGTTGGTAGCGTTCTAAGCGCGTGATATCGTAGTCGGTTACCTGTGGGTACGGAACTGACATCAATGAGCGTCCAATGAGAAAGTGTGATGGTGTCAGACAGGAAAAATCTAATGGATCAGAGGATGCAGGGGTTAGAGGACGCGAGTTGAGTATAGCCTCGATTTGAATGAGGCAAGTGGCCATTTCCTCATACGTAAGGTGTGTAGGGGTGAGAAGCTTTTTTAAATGACCTTTAGCAGATTTGACAGCTGCTTCAGCGATGCCATTAAAGTGAGGAGAGTAAGGGGGAGAAAAATGGAATTCAATACCCTCTTCGGCTAGATCTGACGCAACGTTTGAATTAAGGAATAACTTATTTAGCTCGTTGGCAGCACCAACAAAGTTTGTACCATTGTCGGACCAGATGCTGCGAGGCTTGCCTCGACGAGACACAAATCTGTGAAGCGCCGCTATGTACGCCTCCTTAGAAAGTGCAGTAACGAGCTCCAAATGAACGGCTTTCACTGCAAGGCACACAAAAATGCATAAATATGACTTGATTAATCTACAGCCTCGTTCTTTCCAATCAGCGATCAAAATTGGCCCAGCGTAGTCTACACTACAGTTAAGAAAGGGAAATTCAAGATCTGTACGCGTTGGAGGTAATTGACCCATGATGGGTTGTACATTTTGAGCTCTAAATCTAAAACATTTTATACATTTTCGGACGATTAGCTTTGACAAGTTCCTGCCTCCCAACGGCCAGTACCGCTGGCGTATGCTGGCAAGTAGAAGCTGGGGTCCCACATGCAAAAGCTTTATGTGCTCATATTGAAAGATCAATTTTGTTAATGGGTGTTTGGAACAAATAAGTACAGGATGTTTGATGTTATAACTATAGGGAGAGTTATCTAGACGACCACCGACGCGTAGAATGTCGTTTGCATCTAAAAATGGTGTTAATGATATAAGACAGCTGCTCCGTGATATAGGTTTATTTGATTTTAAAAGGAAATATTCTTCAGGAAACATTTGAAGTTGTGCATTATGTATAATTAAATTTAATGAAATTTGTAATTCCTCTGTGGAAAGAAAGCCTGTATGTTTAGTTGATTTATGTTTAAAATTATAAATGGCTCTTAATAAATATGCAACTACTCTACGTAAATGACTAAAATTAGAAATGTTATTTATTAAATTATGAATGATTGAACTACCAATGTTTAGTTTACTAGTACTACTATAATTGCTACTACTAACTACCTGACAAACTACTTCTGGTAGATCTTGCTTCGCCATGTTATTAGGCATTTGTGGCCAATCGTTTTCAGACTTTTGTAAATAAGAAAGGCTGATATGGTGGTCAATATCAAACTGGTGCTGATAGCATCAGCCTTCAGCCCACGGGAAACAAATCCGGCTCGAAGGACCATGTTCTTAACCGAAGTGTATCCGCTGTGGGCTAGCATCTCCTTTGGAGCGGGTAATTATGAATATCAATGTTAAGTCTGTGGCCATTTCACATCTGTGACCACTCGAGATATTTTTATGTAAAGTACAAGTTAATTGAAGCTATTCGCTTTCTTCCAGATTACGACGAAGACTTCTTTATATCCTCATCAGCGCGCCCCTTCGAAAGCTTAGGCATCATGTCTATCACCAGTCAGTTCTTCCCGGGGAAACATGTGAAACCTTCCATACTAGAACGAGACCTCTCTCATGATCTAACCGAGGAATTTCCTCCTCCACCGTCCCCTCTACCCACGACCACAATAATGCCAACACGAACACCATCACTAGATTTTACCACTCCCGATTCTGGAGTCGAAGATATCACCCCAGGTTCAACTACCTACTGATGAAGATTTCAAGAAGAAAATTCCTGATGCGGAGTTGACCTGGCGGCCGGTCGATAGTGCTAGTTCCAGCGAGTCCGTCAGTCCCAGCTCGCCTGGGGGCGAGGCTCTGGGCGGGCTCAGGCACACCAGAGATAAACTCAAGTTGGACCTGCCGCCCAGCCCTCACATACCTTCGCCGAGGCACAACAGAGTGTTCAACTTCGTCTTAGATAAACCTAAGCGACGGGAGGAGAGGCCAGCAGAAATAGGCACTACGCCTTTAGTTATGACCGACGAAACACCTATTGTAACTACCACTTTACCTCTCCAGAAAGAGTGTGAGGATTTACCAATCCCCGAACCTACATTCTCCACTTTTGGCAAGAGTATACCGAAAGTGGAACCCGAACAGAAGTTGATATTCACCGATGAAGTCGAACAAGAAGCTCCGGAGGAGGTAGTTAAAGTGGAGAGTCCGAAGGTTGTAGAGGCGGTGAAGGGCGAGGGCACGGTGCTGGACAGCGGCGACGAGGACTCGGGCATCGAGAGCTCCTCCAAGGCCACGCTCGAGCGGAACAAGACTAATGTCTCGTAAACAACGCGGTACCATGGTTTGTGCGCTCGGAATATCATAACAGGACTTTGTTGCTAGAATAAAGTTGGAAGTTATGTATTATTTTCAGAAATCTAGTTAGTTGGTTCAAAACTATGTTTATCCGTTGAGGAAATAACATCACTTCGAAATATTAGTAGGATCGCCTATTCTAATACTTAAGTGTAAGCAATTCAAGGTTTTCATGGTTTTACCAACTAACATTATAATTTCTCTAACCAGCCATAAATATAAACGTGTCGATCGATAATTGTCATTCGATACATATTGCCATTTTGATTGTATAGTATTATTACACAGCGAAATATTACTGTTGGGAACTTGTTATACATATCGGAGTAATGTCATCGATTCATAGCCAATCATTAGAATATATCGAGTTGGCAAGACCAAAGCCGCCTCAACACCGCTAACCAAGGATTAACATATTATTATGTTAATTTATTGTATAAAAAGTTTCATTTGGAGCAATTCTAACGGGACCTCAATACTATGTCCCATGATATGCGTAATGTGGTCATGGACAAAAACTAAACGTAGCAGGGAGTAATTATTTTTTTTCGTCTGGCTTCGGCAGACTTCTTCGATGATAATACACCTTACCTTCAGAATCGGTTCATTTGCCCATAGACAGCCCTTTTAACCATAGACATTTTGCTGTAAAAATTGCCAATGTGAATGTTTAGTGTTGCCAACTCGATCCACCAGTATTCGCTGAACTGAGCTACTGATAGTCAATGCAAGAGCGAAGCTCGCTCGTGATCACTCTCGAAGGTACAAATAGCCGTGAATTATAGTTGTTATCGCTTCGTCAACTAATCTTAGGGCTTTCATACTTTTACAAAAACAGCCTAATTTATGAGCCGCCATTTTTACCATGTGGAAATATGATCTGAGTTTGTCGTGTGCACCTATTGGTTGCACTCGAAGAATTATTTATTTAGGTTAAAATATACGTGTATTTGATTAGTAAAATATTTGATAATTCAACTATGTATACCCCTATAATAAATTGCACGCGGCGGCAAATACTAATGAATATCGGGTAAAATTGAAGCCTATAATGAAGGTCTTAGTGTGTATATTGCAAAAGCAAGGTTTTCAGTAATATACACTAATTTATAAATTGTAGTAAATGGCCTACCCAGTGTCTACAGGGCAGCCGATCGTCGTACTTGTTAGAAATTTTCATACGTAATGTTTTTTACTCTTATTTCGTATGTCGTAGTGATTAGTATGCGCTCGCGTTGCGTCCGAGATACACGACTATAATAAAATAAAAATAAAATTAATGTCTATGTATAGTATTGTATAATTCTCACCAAAATTACATGTTATTATTTGATATTTATGTAAGAAAGATTATAACGCGACATCGCGTGGCGTAGCGTCGGACGCGCAACGCGACGGACGTCGGTATCTACGTTGTTAATGTTATTCGTGGCGACCTATTACTTTACGCACAAGAGTACGCATCTTCCATCTTTTGAACCTCAATATGTCTAAATTAAAACGTTTCGGTCTACGATTGAGGTTAAAGAGCCAATTCTTAGTTAAGTAAAAGTTTATATTAGATAAGTGTAGTGTTAGATGTAACAAGCTGTGGTGATAGATCGACATTGCGTATTACGTACACTCGGCAACTGAATGTCTAGCTTTAGTCGTTCGATCCCAGTTATTATTTATTGATACGAGTGCACGGCCTGCGCAGGCGCCGCTGCACTATGCAATACGTCCAAGTGTGAACCTAATGTGCAATTCTTCTCATTTCCATATCATCGCGTTTTAGTTGTTTAGTTACTGCTGTAAATATAATTTAATGTTATTATGTATTGAAGGAAATAATCTTTTGAAAAATTTATTGATTGTACTACACGTTTATTGTTCTGATCATTATTTTTACAGTTAGAAAGTTTTCGTTAATGTACAGGTGTAAATAAGTGATAGATGTCCATTTTGTTACTAGTGGGGGGGGAGTAACTCGAGCTGGGCGCCGGTAGAGGGCGCCACAAGACAACGTTTTCATTAGCTCTATATATGTATAAGTTATAAATTTCTATTCGTGTCTAGAAATCTTACTCAGCAAATTAGTTTACTTCAAGCTTATGATATTAAAAATAAGGAATTTATTTGAATGAATTGTCCAATTAATTATGGTATTTATTGATCGTAAGTTGTTATTGATTTGTATGAGTTGTCGGCAGTATTTAGTGAATGTGAACGCATTGGAAGTCTTTTCATATTGTGACTTTGTCGAGTCTTTTAAAAGTATTTCTATGAAAAAAATAATAATCAATAAAACTTGTGACTCAATATAAGCCTTTTATTTACAGATTATATTGTAGATTTTACATAAATAGCTTCGCTTAAAAGGAATGTTTACATATTGAATTATCCTTATTCTAAATATAATACTATATATCAGATCTACGTTTACATAGACAAGTGTCTGTGTTCTAGCGATGGTCAACTTCGTCTCCATATGATGACGAGACCGGTGACGTCACTGGTCGCCAACAAGCTCTCGTCATAGCTGAAACTCACTCCCAGTACTGGAGAAGCGTGACCTGCGAATAGATAAAGTAGATTATTCCTACTAAAGCCAATGGGGAAGAAGTTTTCAATTCAATCAATCCTATCCTTTCGGTTTGGCTAATTTAAATAGAATCAACGAAGAGGTCAAGCCGTTATTAAGATGAGGGCTAGATAGTGGAATAACCACACAATAACATGATTCTTATTTTCTTAAAAATTGATGAGCTATTTAAAGAAAACATAAAACTTATAAAAATCGATATTTATTTATTTTATGTAAAGACGCCAGCACATCAAGCTACTTCAATCTGTCAAATTTCCCCATTGAAAGTGAACCTTATGCTATTGTGATAAAGTTGAAAATCTATAAAAGTAAATTGTCAGATTGAGGTAGCTGATGTGCTGGCGTCTGTACATCTAACTAAGCTGGCCAATAAATTTGGAGAGTGGATATGCATTACCTAGCGTTTGCCAGACATTTTAAACGTACAATCTGTGGGTCAGATATACGTAGAGGGCATATGGGCGCCCTCTTAGTGCAATATTCCCCTTCGCCTGTGTGCACTGAGTTAACTCACTACTCTCTCACTGAGTTAAATACGAAACGGAATTCTCTTCCTATCTGCACTAACTTATATCTCCCTCTCAACTTTTGTTCGCTCTCGTCACGCATTTACCAGCTTACTCCCCAGCTCAAGCGTGTGTAAAGAAGTTTTATTACAATTACTAACATTATATATAGTGATTTTAGTACTAACCACGGACTATTCTGTGGTTGATGCTCCACTAATATTATATTACTAGCTGTGCCCCGAGGTCTTACCCGCGTTAAACTTTATAAATTATAGCCTATGTGTTATATTGATGTATAAGCTATTGTAAAGTTAGGTAGCTTATTGTAAAGTTTCATTAAAATCCATTCAGTAGTTTTTACGTGAAAGAGTAATAAACATCCATCCATCCATCCATACTTGTAAACTTTCGCGTTTATAATATTAGTAGGATACCCATGGCAGGCCCACTAGAATGATACAAACCTTGTAGTTTATTGACAACGGGATGCTCTGCGTGGCCCTCGATGTCTAGGAAGTAGACGCTGCAGTCCTCGCTGCCCGACACGACGCACACGCCGCGCCGGAACGACATGATCGGACAGAACGTGGACTTGACGCTGTGCTGGCTGTGCAGCACGTCGAAACGCTTCTTCAGGATCAGGTTGCCCTCACGGTCCGCTATCCTGCATATTACAAGACAAATGAGCGTGTAACATGGTGGAGGGAAATGCTTACAGTGGAATGTTATGCCATGTTGCAAACACTATGTCTGAGTGTGAGCCGCAATGCTCATGCCCCGCGATTTTACCCGCATTAAACTTTATAGCCTATGTGTTAATCCAGGTTGTCAGCTAACTCCATACTAAATTTTATTAAAATCGCTTCAACCGTTTGGTCGTGAAGAAGTAACAAACATACATACTCACAAATTTTCGCCTTTATAATATTAGTAGAATATTTTGTTACGAGTTGTCAGGAGCCTAATTGAATCAGACATCTGGCGTAACCATCTTGGTTTTCAAACCCTATAGGTTTCAGATCCGATGAAAGTCAATTAACTCATAAGGTAAGACTGAGAGCCGATCCTAACAAAAATAGGAAAGGCATTAGTAAACAATTGGCTGAAAAGAGCTTAGTTATTCCAAATGTTCAATTATGTAAGTACGTACGAAGAGATCGCTTTTTGATATATACTTCTTTTGGCGCGATGGAGAAAAATGATGAGAGTGAATTTTTACGATGCGTGCTGTTATAACCGTACAATGTAAGCTTTATTGCTGACGAAGGTCTCAGCCTTGCTAGACGCTCTGTCAGCAATAATGAGTATGAACTGGAAGCATAACGCCGGGCAGTCAGTCTATCCAGAGCTCTCGCGAAGTATGGTTGCCTAAGGGTCCCTTTCTAATGTAGTGTATTTTGTCCTTATATTAATAAATAATCAAGTGTGTATTAAAAACCTTTTTTTAAACGCCTACTGAAAGGGACCCCATAACAAATGGTGGCAGCGGTGGGATACGGAACCCCAGTGCCGATTCGCGTAAATCTATATTTATGTGTATAGTGAATAGACTCTCCGTATCTTACAAAAATTAAATAAAACAAAAATCCTGCGAGTAACCTGCAAGTGACCTGCGAGCAATCTTCGAGTATTCTGCGAGTGCCCTGTGAGGGTCATGTGATTGCCTTCAAGCATCCTATATATATGCTTAGCAATTGTCCTTCAAGCATCCTAGCTGTGATTTATGTGTAAACCATTCCGTTCAGTGTCCAAAACTGCAAGTGTTCTGTGAATAAAATCATTACGTCATCTGTGTCTGTGCGTCGCTATGAAGCTATTCCGAGTATTAGCCGTTATCGCCGCCCACGTCATCTTGTAAGTCGTTGAACATTTATCGGCTCTTAGCTGGAACTTTTATTTGGTTACTATACTTTGTCGCCTAGTGTTGTTCATGGAATGAAATTTGTGTATTATGCCTAAAGTGCCTAAAGCCGAAAAAGTCGCAGTGAATGTTGACATTGAAACCGATCCACCGGAATCAAACTCTCCAATTTTATCACCCAAAGTGACCTGGACCACTAAAAAAGTAACCGCTGTTGTAGAAATGGATCTAAATATATTATTGAAATTTGTTAAACAATACGATGGCAGCCGCGATAAGCTTAACTCATTTATCAATAACTGTAATAATGCTTATGAGTTAGCTACCGAGACACAAAGACCAATTTTATTTAAATATATACTCTGCCAACTCACGGGTAAAGCAGAAACCGCCTGCTCTATTAAAGAGTTCACATCATGGGACCAACTAAAAACATTCCTCAAAACTCAATTCTCTGAACAGAAGCATTTCACTCATTTGCTTACCGAACTCCAGGAAAGCAGACAAAGCTCATCCGAAAACGTAGGTCAATATGCTCTCAAAATAGAAACTTGCCTCTCGCAATTATTGACAGAAATGTCTCTTTCTAATCATGATGCTACAGAAATACCTGGTCGCACAGCTCAACTGGAGGATATAACCCTCCATCAATTCCTTATGGGTTTAAATCCCCGCATCTCAAATATTGTTAGATGCAAAACACCTAAAACATTTAATGAAGCTGTGAATTTTGCCATCTCTGAAGAGAGGATCCAGGAATCCCTATATAAACGTAGTAACAATAATAATTCGCAACAATCGAATCAAAATCGGTTCAAACAGAGCTCATCCGCTCAGAACCAAGCTTATAAAACCACTCTACCACAGAAATTACTATCCAAACCGAGTATCTCAAGTAATGACACTAAACCATTTAAATATGACCCTAAACTAACATGTAAGTATTGTAAAGAAGTGGGTCATGAGTTAAATAATTGCTTGAGACGAGCTAAACGCTACCCTAATACTCAACCATTTAAGGATAGTAATAAATCATCTGGGCCTCAGCCCAGCAGTTCAAAAGCTCCCCCAGTAAACTTTATTGACGATTATGATGAGTCGGAAGAGTCCGAACACGAAGATACCGAAGGGGAGAATTTAAACTTGTAAATGTCCTGCAATCGTGCTGCACAGGACGTAATCCAAAAGCCAGCATGGATCTGAACAAAGTATGTTCATCTAATAATTATTCAGAGGTTATACATCAGGGTAACCAGCCCCAAAACGGCAACCTCTACCCTTCTGAGGTTATACATCAGGGTAACCAGTCCCAAAACGGCAACCTCTACCCTTCTGAGGTTATACATCAGGGTAACCAGTCCCAAAACGGCAACCTCTATCCTCTTGAGGTTATACATCAGGGTAACCAGCCCCAAAACGGAAACCTCACTGAATCACCTACCAATATTCCGATTTCTATGAAAATCTACGAGGTAAGTATTGATACCTCGAAGAGGCTTTTGCCTCATATATTAGTGGAGGCCTCAGTGTCTGACAGACCACTAACTCTTTTGGTAGACTCGGGTTCTGCTATTTGTTTGATAAAGGAAGCAAGTATCCTTACTCAACCAAACGTCACCCAAAAGCCTATAAATATTAAAGGTATTGACCCTGGTGAAGAGACCACTCAAACGTTAGGTTATTTTAATCTAAAGTTTAAAATCGCTCAAAATAATACAATCAAACATAAATTTCACATCATCCAGGATATCAATTTACCTTATGATGGCATTTTGGGTAATGACTTCCTTACTACTAATAAGATTGATTACGGTCGTGATGTTCTGAAAATTATAAGTGACGAGGTTAAAATTCATTTCTTTGACCCGTGCTATATCATACCACCACGAACAGAAACCGTCATTGAATACTCAGTAACAAATCCAGATTTAGGGGAAGGCGTAATCTTAGATCAACACCTTTCTCAAACCCTTCTTGTTGCTAACTGTCTAGTGAAAGTAAAAGATAATAAAACAATAAATATATCAGTGATTAATACATCTAATAAACCTTTCAAAATTAAACGTAATTTGTAGTTAAAATTAGATCCAATAGAAGTGTATTCTATTGGTACAGGATCACAAGAAAAAAGTGCGACTGACCGTACTAGGCAAGTACTTGATTCATTAAGAATATCTCACTTGAATGACGAGGAGACAAACGCTATACTTGAATTGTGTTCAGATTATTCGGATATCTTTCATTTACCAGACGAAGTATTATCATTTTCCTCAGCCATACAACATGAGATCAAAACTACCAGTAACACCCCTATCCACACTAAATCATGTCGGTTCCCGGAATGCCACAAGAAAGAAGTAGAAACTCAGATGAATAAAATGTTGAGCCAGGGTATTATTAAACCATCATCCTCTCCCTGGTCTTCTCCGATATGGGTAGTACCCAAAAAGACTGATACTTCAGGCCAAAAGAAGTGGCGTATTGTAATAGACTATAGGAAGTTGAATGATGTTACAATCGGTCAATCCGGTTTTCATCAACTTTTAGTGTCACCCGAGGATGCACCCAAAACAGCTTTCTCTGTGCCTCAAGGACAATTTCAGTTTAATCGAATGCCCTTCGGTTTAAAAAATGCTCCGTCAACGTTTCAGAGACTTATGAATACCTGTCTTACTGGTCTGCAAGGCTCTCATTGCTATGTGTATCTCGATGACATTGTTTTATATGCTCATAACCTAAATATCGCAATACAAAACCTTAAGTCCGTCTTCGACAGGCTCAGACAGTTTAACCTAAAATTACAACCAGAAAAATGCGAGTTTCTCCGGAAAGAAGTAACTTATCTTGGTCACATCATTACCAAGGACGGTGTTAAACCTAACCCTGAAAAAATCAAAGCTGTTACTCAATATCCCGTGCCAAAATCACCCAAAGATATTAAATCTTTCTTAGGCTTAGTATCGTATTACAGGCGCTTCATTCCCGACTTCTCTAAACACGCTAAATCACTTACTTCTCTTTTAAAAAAGGACGGCCTATTCAAGTGGACAAACGAACAACAACTTAGTTTTGAAACATTGAAAACTAAACTTCTTTCGTTCTTGTTAACCTGTGACGCATCTAACTATGCCATATCAGCTATTTTGTCACAAGGACCTATTGGGCGCGATCACCCAATTGCCTACGCGTCGCGCACCCTAAATAAAGCTGAAACTAATTACAGTGTCACCGAAAAAGAGTGTTTGGCCATAGTATTTGGAACCAAAACTTTCCGACCTTACCTCTATGGCCGTCGTTTTACTATTGTTACGGATCATAAACCTCTCCAGTGGCTTTTCAATTGTAAAGACCCAGGTTCTCGACTTATCCGTTGGAGGTTGAAGCTTGAAGAATTCGAATATGACATACAATATAAAAAGGGCAAAATCAACATTAATGCCGATGCTCTGTCCAGATTTCCTGTTAACCCTGTACAACCTACTACAGATAATGTGCCGACACATAATCCTCAAACCCAGGATACCAACACCCTTCCTGAAAGCATAGAAGAACCCATAAGGGGAACTGATCATATAGACAGAGATCTGCTCGACTTACTTACATCACCTGTTTCATTACAATCAGACGAAATTAATCCCGACTATCTTTTAGAATGTCCAATACCCGATCTCTTTGACATGAGCCCCCCTACCTCACACTTACCTGAGGTTCCACCTCAACCAGTAGAGGTCCCTGAAAATCCGGTGACACCAAACTCCTCTCCAAAGTCTTTCCCCGACTTAATTGCCGATGATTACTCAACCTTCCTGAAACAAATGTCTGACAAAAATAAATCTTATAACACAAATATAATTTAACATAACGAAAGTTTATTAAAAACTTCTTGCAGAGTTATCTTGGTTCTAACATCAATAGACGTCGATGAATCTAACCCATATGTTGAGGATATATTAAGCAAATTAGAAAATGAGGATCAATTCCGTAATCTGGAAAAACAGTTACACACATTTTCAAGAGTCACTTTAGGGAACAAAGACTATTACTTCCTTTATACAAAAGTACACCACTTTGATCAAACGACGTATCAAGAAATATTTGACACATTAAAATCAATTCGTAATGAGTTAGTCGTCACTGAGGACCTTAAAGAAATGAGTATATCCGATTTCCGAGATCCATTTGAAAAACATAGCTTCATTAAAATTTACAATATTTTAAACTACCTTTTCCATAACACAAATATTCAAGTAAACATTTATCATAATACTATAACCTATCCGTCTCCTTCCGAAGTGAAGAAAATTCTCCGTGATAACCACGATTTACCCGTAGCGGGACATCTGGGCGTTAGCCGTATGTTAAATAGATTAAAACAGTTATATTACTGGAAAGGAATGCGGAGCGATACAGAATCCTATGTAAAAAACTGTAAATTATGCCAAGATAATAAAGCCCTACGTAAAATAAATCGCGCACCAATGCAAATTACAAGTACGTCAACTAAACCATGTGAACGTGTGTCGCTAGATATCGTAGGACCACTTCCGGAGTCCGGCTCCGCTAAACTTAGATTCATACTAACATTACAAGAAAATTTCACAAAATTCTCCTCTGCTTATCCCCTACGAAATACTACAGCTGAAGAGACTAGCGAGTGTCTATTACATTTTATATCAGTATTTGGCATACCAAAAATGATTCTAACCGACCAAGGCAGTAATTTTACGTCGGAATTATTCAAAAGAACATGTGAGTTTCTAAAAAACAAACAACTATGGTCAACCCCTTATCACCCTCAAACTCAAGGGGCACTAGAACGAAGTCATTCAACCCTTAAAGAATACTTAAAATCATTTTTTAACGATGATCAAACAAATTGGCCTCGCTATGTATACACTGCTATGCTCACCTATAATACGACCGTGCACTCCACAACAAATCATACCCCATATGAATTAATGTTTGGTAATAAACCTTTTATCCCAAACTCTATATGGGATGAAACACTAGGTGCCACATACCCCGATTATGTACGTATGTTGCAAAATCGATTAAAATACTCGCGTGATAAGACTCTAGAAAATATCCGTAGATCAAAATTATCATCAAAAAATTATTACGACACTCATAGTCGGCCCGTACAGTATAAAATTGGAGATTATGTCTATTTGAAAAACCATCTCAGATTACGCAAGGCCTTATCACCTATATGGAAAGGACCATACAAAGTCGTTAAAATACATTAATACTCTGTCGTTGTTGATCAACAGACGACACGTCAGTCATCATTATGATGAAGTAAAGCTTGCAGTTACGAATAACGACCTATAAATAATAAATAAATATATACAAATATTAAAACATAATATCACTATAAACTTGGTTAGTTAAGAAATATATGACAACTTATAGATTAGTTAGATTAGTATTAATAGCTCTAAGTCATGGGTACTTATGTATTTACAGTGTCTCGGCGGAGGTCCCAACACCTGACGAGTATATCCAACCGATCACCGCAAGTGCTGGGATATATTTCGACTACATAGGAAAATTAAAAATTAATACCGGTATGTTAAATATTATCATGCCAATGAAAATTTCACATTTTGAATCACATATAGAAAATATAAACACAGTTTTAGACACAGTCACCTTCACTTATGTAAACAAAGCAGGTTTATAGAACTTTCAGAGTGCAACAATACAGTGGAACCATTAATAGTCCAACAAGAAAATATCATCAAACTATTTACATCCATTTCTCACCTAACCGACAACGAAGATTCTAGGTCTAAGCGAGCTTGGATAGGTGGAATCGGAACCATATTAAAGCAAGTTTTCGGCACTTTAGACGAAAACGATGCCATCAAATATGATCAGGCTATTGAGTTTATACAGGATAACCAGAATAAACTTGTAACATTAGTTAAGAATAATATTTTAATCAGTAACTCTATCATGTCAACCTATAACAACTCATTTCAGAAAATTAAACAAAACGAGATAAAATTAAATAATGCTATTGATACATTATCAAATAGTATTCAAAATATATCAGAAACAACAAATGAATTGGGATCAAGGATTAATTTTGACTCTGTCCTAAATATGTTAGAGTCCTCCATGGTCACCCTAACATTTCAACTGGAAGATATAACGAATGCGATTATGTTTTGTAGCCAAAACATTCTACATCCGTCGGTTATGTCCCCGACCATTATGTATAAATATTTAGCTGATAACATTAGGCACCTGCCTAATAATCTTAACCTACCAGTATATTTAGATTTAAGTTCAGTGCACACTATTGTAAAAGTGTCTTCTTTATTTTGTTATTACTTTAATGATAAGCTTGTGTTTCTTTTGCGTGTCCCTTTGATTACCAATCAGGAATATTCATTATTTCATAGCATTGCATTACCAACACCTCACGATGTAAACCAACCGGAGACATTTAGTCTAATTGTGCCTAACAGCAAATACATAGCTATAACAAAAGACAAATCTAATTACTGTAAATTGCAATCATTGGAAGACTGTAAACCAATACATCCTGCAGAATATCTATGCCAAATTTCAGTAATTCATAAAACTGATGCAAAGCCTAGCTGTGAAAGCGAATTGCTTTCTAAAATAGTGAAAGACATTCCTATACAATGCAACACCAAATCGATACATGGCAAGTTTAATATTTTTAAACTGTTAAACAATAATAAATTTATTTACATACATTCTGAGCCAACCAAACTCTCATTAGATTGCCAAGACTCTGATCAGATACGAGAAATAAACATGTTTGGTGTAGGTATTCTCACAATACCGAGTAATTGTGTGGGCTATTGTAAAGGTACCACGCTACTCCCAAAATATAGTAATGTCATGAATTTAACTTCCCCTATTAACGTACCAGAATTTAATTTATTAAATAGTAGCTGCTGCAAAATAAATAATATGACAAATAAACTGTCTCCTATTCATTTAGAGGATATTGACTTCAATAATATGAACGAAATTATTAGACTTACTGACAGACTCTTATCAGAATCCATGGAAATTAAAGAAATACCGCATATTGTAAGGTATGGGACACACTACCTTTCTATAATTAGTTTAGTTTTATGTTTAATTCTAATTTACTTCATTTTTAAAATTGTAACCTATTGTAAACCTGGCTGCAACCCACGTAAATATAGATTTCGCAAATCTAACAAGTTCAAAGTTAATTCTGTTGAGCTGGAACAGAACATTCCAGAAATTCAGGAAATTCCTGCTCCAGCCCTGAGAACCTCTTATTAGGGTTAACTTCGGTAATCATCCCCGAAGTTCACTCTAAAAGGGGAGGTGTTATAACCGTACAATGTAAGCTTTATTGCTGACGAAGGTCTCAGCCTTGCTAGACGCTCTGTCAGCAATAATGAGTATGAACTGGAAGCATAACGCCGGGCAGTCAGTCTAATCAGAGCTCTCGCGAAGTATGGTTGCCTAAGGGTCCCTTTCTAATGTAGTGTATTTTGTCTTTATATTAATAAATAATCAAGTGTGTATTAAAAACCTTTTTTTAAAACGCCTACTGAAAGGGACCCCATAACAGTGCGCACACCGACACCAAAAAATTTAACAGCATGAAGTTAGTTCTAGGTGGTATGAAAATGTATGCGAGTGAATTTTTACGATGCGCGCGCATCGTAAAAATAACAGCATGACGTTAGTTCTAGGTGGTAGGAAAATTGATAATTATGTTCAAGTTGTATATTAAGAAGTATAACTTCTAACGCGTGTACATAAGTACACAAGTTTTTTTTTAATATTATTTTAAATCGCACAAGAGTACGCATCTTCCATCTTTTGAACCTCAATATGTCTAAATTAAAACGTTTCGGTCTACGATTGAGGTTAAAGAGCCAATTCTTAGTTAAGTAAAAGTTTATATTAGATAAGTGTAGTGTTAGATGTAACAAGCTGTGGTGATAGATCGACATTGCGTATTACGTACACTCGGCAACTGAATGTCTAGCTTTAGTCGTTCGATCCCAGTTATTATTTATTGATACGAGTGCACGGCCTGCGCAGGCGCCGCTGCACTATGCAATACGTCCAAGTGTGAACCTAATGTGCAATTCTTCTCATTTCCATATCATCGCGTTTTAGTTGTTTAGTTACTGCTGTAAATATAATTTAATGTTATTATGTATTGAAGGAAATAATCTTTTGAAAAATTTATTGATTGTACTACACGTTTATTGTTCTGATCATTATTTTTACAGTTAGAAAGTTTTCGTTAATGTACAGGTGTAAATAAGTGATAGATGTCCATTTTGTTAAGAGGGGGGGAGTAACTCGAGCTGGGCGCCGGTAGAGGGCGCCACAAGACAACGGTTTCATTAGCTCTATGTATGTATAAGTTATAAATTTCTATTCGTTTCTAGAAATCTTAAACAGCAAATTAGTTTACATCAAGCTTATGATACTAAAAATAAGGAATTTTATTTAAATGAATTGTCCAATTAATTATGGTATTTATTGATCGTAAGTTGTTATTGATTTGTATGAGTTGTCGGCAGTATTTAGTGAATGTGAACGCTTGGAAGTCTTTTCATATTGTGACTTTGTCGAGTCGGTTAAAAGTATTTCTATGACAAAAAAAAAATTAATAAAACTTGTGACTCAATATAAGCCTTTTATTTACAGATTATTTCGATTTTACATAAATAGCTTCACTTAAAAGGAATGTTTACATATTGAATTATCCTTATTCTAAATATAATACTATATATCAGATCTACGTTTACATAGACAAGTGTCTGTGTTCTAGCGATGGTCAACTTCGCCTCCATATGATGACGAGTCCAGTGACGTCACTGGTCGCCAACAAGCTCTCGTCATAGCTGAAACTCACTCCCAGTACTGGAGACGCATGACCTGTGAATAGAGAAAGTAGATTTAATATTCCTACTGAAGTCAATGAGAAAGAAGTTTTCAATTCCAATCCTTATCCTTTGATATGGCTTATTTATTTAGAATAGACGAAGAGATCAGGCCGTTATTAGAATGCGCGCAAGATCATAGTTAGCCACACATTAACATGCAGCTTATTTTCTTTAAAATTGCCGACCTAAGTATTTAAGGAACACATGAAACCTAATAAAAATCGATATTTATTTATCATATGTAAAGACGCCAGCACATCAAGCTACCCCAATCTGTTAAATTTCCCCAATTGAAAGTGAACTTTTGTGATAAAGTTGAAAATCTATAAAAGTAAATTGTCAGATTGAGGTAGCTAGATGTGCTGGCTCTGTACATGTAACTATGCTGGACTATAAATTTGGAGAGTGGATATGCGTTACCTAGCGTTTGCCAGACATTTTACACGTACAATCTGTGGGTCAGATATACGCAGAGGGCATATGGGCGCCCTCTTAGTGCAATAGTCCCCTTCGCCTGTGTGCACTGAGTTAACTCACTACTCACTCACTGAGTTAATTACGAAACGGAATTCTCTTCCTATCTTCACTAACTTATATCTCTCTCTCAACTTTTTTTTGTCTCGCACGGTCACATTATAGCTTTTGTTCGCTCTCGTCACACATTTACCAGCTTACTCTCCAGCTCAAGCGTGTGTTAAGAAGTTTTATTACAATGACTAACATTAGGTTATATTTTTTGTAACTTACTGAAATAAATGATTAATAATATAAGTTTTAGGATGGGTTGTCATTCATGTAGTGATTTTAGTACTAACCATGGACTTCTCTGTGGTTGATGCTCCACTAATATTATATTACTAGCTGTGCCCCGAGGTCTTACCCGCGTTAAACTTTATAAATTATAGCCTATGTGTTATATTGATGTATAAGCTATTGTAAAGTTAGGTAGCTTATTGTAAAGTTTCATTAAAATCCATTCAGTAGTTTTTACGTGAAAGAGTAACAAACATCCATCCATCCATCCATACTTGTGAATTTTCGCGTTTATAATATTAGTAGGATACTAATGCCAGAGTCACTACAATATAATATATAATATCTAGGGACAATGTCACACAGATCATCCTAGCCCCAAACTAAGCAAAGCTTGTAGGTACTATGGGTACCAGGCGACGATATACATACTTATATAGATAGATAAATACTAAAATACATAGAAAACATCCATGACTCGGAAACAAATATTCGTGCTCATCACACAAATATTTGCACTTACCGGGATTCGAACCCAGGACCACCAGCTTCGTAGGCAGGAGCACTACCAACTAGGCTACGGTGACAATGATACAAACCTTGTAGTTTATTGACAACGGGATGCTCTGCGTGGCCCTCGATGTCTAGGAAGTAGACGCTGGAGTCCTCGCTGCCCGACACGACGCACACGCCGCGCCGGAACGACATGATCGGACAGAACGTGGACTTGACGCTGTGCTGGCTGTGCAGCACGTCGAAACGCTTCTTCAGGATCAGGTTGCCCTCACGGTCCGCTATCCTGCATATTGCAAGACGAATGAGCGTGTAACATGGTGGCAGGAAATGCTTACAGTGGAATGTTATGCCATGTTGCAAACACTATGTCTGAGTGTGAGCCGCAATGCTCATGCCCCGCGATTTTACCCGCATTAAACTTTATAGCCTATGTGTTAATCCAGGTTGTCAGCTAACTCCATACTAAATTTTATTAAAATCGCTCCAACCGTGTGGTCGTGAAGAAGTAACAAACATACACACTCACAAATTTTCGCCTTTATAATATTAGTAGAATATTTGTTACGAGTTGTCAGGAGCCTAATTGAATCAGACATCTGGCCTAACCATCTTGGTTTTCAAACCCTATAGGTTTCAGATCCGATGAAAGTCAATTAACTCATAAGGTAAGACTGAGAGCCGACCCTAACAAAAATACGAAAGGCATTCATAAACAATTGGCTGAAAAGAGCTTAGTAATTCCAAATGTTCAATATGTAAGTACGTACGTTGAGATCGCTTTTTTAATATTATTTTAAATCTTGTAACTATTATTTATAAATGGTGTGCAATAAAGTGTATTTATTTTATCTTTATCTTACGTATTTTGTGGGTATAACAAGCATGTTATATTATGCCAACTACAGATCAAAATGTCCGCAGACGGACCAATGAAGAATGTAAACGGACTACATTTTAGACTGCCCATAGTGTCTTGATGTTCCTGGGTTATATCTATATTGGGATTTGGAACTGGACATGACTTAGACAATCAGTATTAGTCTTAAAGACTGCACGTGTGGCACAGTTACTAGTTTTAGCAACTGTTTCGACGCCCTCGTGTGTTGGGTTCAATTCCCGCTCAGGATTCTATTCCAGGACAACTATTTGTGTGACCCATATGTAGTTGATCTGAGTCCGAGAATAGTTTGTGTTTCTTCGATCTCGTCCTTCTTCGACTAACATGTTTTTCAAGCAATATACTATACTTGTTACGGCCTCAACCGCTTTGATGCATAAACTTTTGTCAATAGAAAGTAAGTTGAATCAATTCATTTAAAACTGCACAAAAGACTTTAGTTCAGGCATCACCAAAAATAAAAAAAAACAGCTAAACAATTCATACAAAATAAAAGCTTTTGAATATTTTAACGATTACTTAACGATAATTAAATAGTTTATGAGTAATAGTCGCACAAGACCACTGGATATGAGTCAGATACGAAGTAAACGCTCCCTATCGGTCACGGTTCCGGGCAACAACTGATTTCCCTATAAATAATAACAAAACAATTCAACTATCACTACTTTTGCACCGACAATGAGCTGGCTTTCCGTGAAGTACTATTTCGAGACTTCACACAACGGAGGGTGGATGCGATACACAAGATAATGACATTACTAGAAACACAAAGTTACAATGACTTTCTCGTATCAGAACAGCGCTGCAGCGGCGAGGCTGGCCTTTACATTCTTAAACAACGAATAGGCAAAAGTTTGTAAATATCTATTATTCTTAAGATTTTATTCATTACGAACCGTGCCCCGCGGTTCAACCTGCGTTAAACTTTATAAATTATCACAGCTCCTCCCCGTAGATGATAGCGTGATAATATGTAGCCTATATGTTGACCCGACCTCTTAGTGACCCGACCTCCATGCAAAATTTTGCATGAATATTACTAAGAGTAAATCCATGTAGTACTTTTTGAGTTTAGCCCGGACATACATACAGACAAAAATTCTAAAAACTATATTTTTGGCTTCTATATCGATTGCAGATCACTGCTCCTTTAAAAAAATATGTAATGTACAGTTTTGACTTTCATTATATGTATAGATATCATTATCATCGGCGTCATATCGTCCACAGCTGGACAAAGGTTTCTGTAAAGTTGCCATTTGGAGTGGTTTGCCTTAGTCACCGCGCTTGGCATGCGAGTTGGCGACCGCAGTTAGGTGGTAGCTGGTACACGGGTGGCGCTGATGTCTGACTACCTGGTGTATCCCTTAGTCGCCATTTACGACCCCACGTGATGGTATGGGTTGGCCCTGTTATTGTTTCTAGACCGGAAACTTCACGGCGGAGATCTTTATTATTTATCTTTAACTAGGTTAAAATAGGAAATATACAATGTGATATATATAGATGGTGATGTTTTTTAAGAATGTTACTAAAACTGGTGATCTGTAAAGGTAGTCTGAAGTAAAAATCCGTTACCGTTCTAGAAGTGACTAGTTCAGTGGACTGTCGCTCTGATAGACAGCGAGCCGGATTCAATGAAAATGGTCTATGTATAAATAATAGCTCGAATAAAAAGACGTCACTCCATTGCCCGGTGAAGCAGTCAAAGCCCTCTAGTCTAACAGTCAGGTAAAAAAACACGATATTTTTTTTTTACTTTACGCGGCCGCTAATTACTTGTAACAGCTCGAATAATGAACGCGTAGGTATATATTTTTTTATTTTCATCAATAAATTAATAATTATAAATTTATATGGAATTCGTATCCCCTATATTTTCGCAGAAAAGCTTTGTAAAATGTTAAAATATTTCTATTGATTTTGATTTGCTACAAAATTTTAATTAGGTACCTATGTATTTTAAGGAGTCTGCGGGGTCCATAAATTATAATTAATTAATACATGTGATGGGTACACGGCTCACCTGAACAGATACAATGAGTTGTCAGCCGCACTGACCAGTAGCGCGGGATGCCGCGCCAGCCAGGGGCTCCAGCTGAGGCAAGTGACGGCGCCCCCCACACAGCAACGACGCAATTTGCTTAAACCGCCGCCCGCACTATCCATGCGGTAGCTTATTATAACACCCTACAAACGGAAAATTACATATATATTATACACATACATACATAGACTCACGCCTGTTTCCCAGAGGGGTAGGCAGAGACAATGGACATCCATTTGTCACGATCCTTGCATACCTCTTTCGCTTCGTTTACTGACATAATATTCTTCATACATGCATTTTAATGTTCCAAGTGTAACCCGTTCCAACCCCCCCTTGTTTATTCCCCGCGTTTCAACTAACTATCGTCAAAATTCCTTCCTGATAAGAGCGAGCAAAAATTTTAACAAGTTATGTAAAAAGCATGACCTAGATCCGTACACACTTAAGAATAGTGCAGCAAAGCGGTATCTAAGCCGGGATTTATTTGTAAGTTATATATAGTAAAGCGATATGTAATTAGCTGTAAGAAACCCAAATATGGAATTTACATCTTTTAACTGTATAATCAATTACTATTAGTGAAAACCTAATTGGCTTCCTGTTTAGTATTGTTATTTATGACTAAAATGTGTAAAATAGCTGTTAGTTTTCCGATAAAAAAATAAAAAAAAAGTCAAAAAAGCTATAACTTTTTTTTATTATAAATAAAAAAAAATAATAAAACAACAAAAAGGACTTGCATCGGCCGGGAATCGAACCCGGGCCGCCCGCGTGGCAGGCGAGCATTCTACCACTGAACCACCGATGCTTATAAACAAGAAGTTAAAATACAACATTATAACAAATTTATTATCGGATAAGATTAGAAAGTACTTCTTATTGTATATTAAGCAACTTTTTATCGTCGTACCATATTAATGAAAGGCAACATTCGGCATTGATCTAGTCTTCAAAGTTATTATAGACCATAATACAGCAGTTTTAAAGTTGAAAATAAAACGTTTTACTAAAACCGTATTGGAGTAGGTATTACGTAGTTAATACAACGAATATTTATAAATAGTTAACTAGTAGATATAGGACGGGAATAGGTACATTGCTCACTCATTCATTATATTTTACAGTTCATTCATTCGCGTTAAACTAGGTATGTTTAAAGTTTTTGGAATTTATAGTTGTAGGTACCAGTCATAATGAGAGGGTAACATGCGATCTCTATACAAGTTGTAACACTAATAGTAGAGGACATTTTAATAGCGCGATTTACTTATGCAACTGAAAATATTGAAAATAATCGGTTTCTAAAATATTATTTTGTTTAATGTGTAGTTGCATTCCAGGCTATGCTCATTAATAATATACTGCACATTATTCACACCTGACCACCTGATCCCAAACAAAGCAGAGCTTGTATGATGGAAACCAGATAAATGATATATTAGGTCTTTACCTATGAAATTGCCGTTCTGCAGTACTGGCCATTTCAAATCAAAATAATTTTTGTTTGGCTAAGAATTCTAATTTCAAATTAATTTTATTTTAAAAACATGGATTCTTTTTTCCAAAAGTAGTCATTTCTTTATTGATTAGTGTTACATTTTCATCGCATTTCAATCTTTTTCGTCATCATGGATACGTAAAAAATTCGAGTAATTATGGAATATGAGTACCGTCGTGGCAGCAACGCGGCACAAGCGGCACGCAACATCAACGACGTTTACGGAGCTAACACTACAAACCAACGCACCACCTGTTATTGGTTTGCTCGCTTCCGTTCTGGAAATTTCGACCTGAAAAATGAACCTCGCGGTCGTCCGAAGACTTTGGTCGACAATGACGAATTAAAGGCGGTTGTGGAAGCTGATGATACACAATCTACGGCTGAATTAGCAGCAGCTTTCGACGTTAGCGTCAAAACAATATTGGTCCATTTGCGTCAAATTGGCAAGGTAAAAAAGCTTGACAAATGGGTGCCCCACGAACTCAATGATCGCCAGCGCGAAGTACGCGTCGAGACGTGCCTTGCACTGCTCAACAGACACACAAATGAAGGAATTTTGAACCGCATTGTTACCTGCGATGAAAAATGGATTCTGTTTGATAACCGCAAGCGCTCAGCAAGTTGGTTGGATCCTGGTTCAGCACCTAAACAATGCCCTAAACGAAAACTTACCCCTAGAAAAGTGATGGTCACTGTTTGGTGGTCTAGCGCCGGTGTGATTCATCACAGCTTCTTACCAAACGGGGTGAGCATTACTGCAGATGTGTACTGTGAAGAACTGAGCACAATGATGGAGAAGCTGGCGCATCTCCAACCAGCATTGGTCAATCGCTCGTCTCCGCTGCTCCTGCACGACAACGCGCGACCTCATACTGCACAGCAGACGGTCTCCAAGTTGCAAGAACTGGGGTTGGAAGCTCTCCGTCATCCGCCCTACTCACCAGACCTTGCGCCTACAGACTACTACTTTTTCCAGAATTTGGATAACTTCTTGGCGGGAAAAAAATTCAATACCCGAGAGGCAGTACAAAATGCCTTTGAAGAATTTGTTGCCTCCCGTCCAGCTGATTTCTTTAAGAAGGGCATCAATAAACTGCCACTGCGATGGCAAAGATGCATTGATTGCATGGGTGATTACTTCGATTAATACAAATAAAAAAATTCATGAAAAAAATTCGTTTAAATTTTTTCATACAAAACGGCAATTTCATAGGTAAAGACCTATTATTACATATTACTTTTCTTTGGTAAATACATACTTACACCCAGATTCAGGACAAACAGATATGTTCACGCAAATATCTGTCCTGGGTGGGAATCGAACCCATCACCTGCGGCGTTACAGGCAAGCATTTACCAACCACGCCAACCGGCCCGTAATGTTTCCATACCTGTTTTTTTTTTTTTGTTTTCATTTTTAATTAATGTTGCAAAATCTCATACAAAAAGGAAAATGTAGTTTCCATACATTTAGGCTGTCCAACGCCCTTAAGATTCCTGGGTAAATATTGAACTCCATAAATGACAATTAATAGTCAATTTGAATACTCGTTTGCCACTGGAGTGGAAAGAAAACAATGATCAAAAACAAATGTACTCTGCTTACTTCTCGGATAAATCATGGAATGAGTACCAACGCTCCACACGATCCGGATCGTCCGGGTCCTCCAAACTTTATAAATAAATAAAATAAAATAAAAAAGATTTATTCCCAACAAGCACAGATAACCCTTAATTTAGTTTACAACTAAGATGATATAACTAATTGCGTTTAGTTAACATAATACTTAAGAAGCATGCAACATTATAAGTACTAGCTAGGAAAGGCGTCTACCTCAGCAAATGTTACAGTAAATAATAATTACCTATTATTGTAACGCCGATCTTCCGGTAGCGCTTAAAAAACTACTTTCAATTATATAACAAAATTATCATGCGTATCGTGCGTACCTGTAGTAGCGTTTGGTTGCGACTCCAACCACTTTAAAGGTAACGTAATCAATATAAACTAGTGTTATAAAACACACAGACATTTTGCTCGAGGATAAACTAGTTACGCGTGATTGTTGTTATTTTCAAAAGCAGTGCAAAAAAGTATTTCCGATTTAATTTTTTATTTAAATTATATATAATAATTTCACACCGAAAAATACATTTATTTAAAAGCATGTACATGGAGTCCATAACGACAGCCTGGAAGAATACTGCGATACTATCATTGGAACGAACACAAGTACTATGTGGAAGCGCAGATAAAAAAAAAATCGACATGTATACAAAGTGTATAGGAACTAATAATAATAATATACTTAATTCAGACAAAGTCCATGGTGTGTTAGTCAACAATTTCCATAAAAAATATTGTTAGTAAATACAAATAACTCACACTAAAAAGAAACATGTAGCTGCATCCATCTCCGCATTATAGGGGACTCCCATCTATCTACAAACACGCTTAGGATAGTGTTGGTGCTGCCACGGATACGTGCCGTCAAGGAAGCGCACCTTTTTCGCATAATAGCTGCGAAACCGTCAATACGCGTCTCGGCGAACATCCCTGACGCACTGCACCGCCACGGCAGCCCCTAAGCGCGTTGTTATATTGGACACGCAAGTCGCTGTATGCCCTCTGACTATATCTGGTCCACAGGCTACACGTGTAGAATGACTGGCAGTATGCTTTAAAATGCGTTATTTTGACTGATTTTGTACATCGTGTAAACCTGCGGGCCAGCATGTGACAGCGAACAGCCAGCGACCTACGTTCCCTGTCTATATCGATAACATCTTGTAAGTCGTCGGTGACCCAGTGGCCCAAGTACCTAAACCTGGAATGTCTCGATCATCTGCAATAGAAGATGCTGGTACCAAGACCAACCACGCAGTAAAGCTAGATATACCTTATCATTAGCAGCCCAGAACATTCGCCCGCTGGACTCGCACGCTATTGACAACACCCGGCCCCCGAGGATGCTGCTGCCACCTGTCGGAAATAAGAGCTATCAGTGTCTAATCAAACTTTTAAATAAATGCAATCTAAATTTACTCTTGTCACTTTTATACAATTAGATAACCATCTTGTTTGAGGCGTTCATAGTCAATTGCTTTCGCGATCCGGAGAGGTAAAGCAATTATGCACGCGGTCAGTCTTAAGACTGGTGACCGCCAATGTGGTTTAATTTGAACGTGTCCGTGCTCCGTAGAGCACGTTCAGCTGTCGGATCCGGTTGTTATCTAAAAACGACAGTCGTTAGACTTTAAGTCATATCAGTGGCCTACTAAGCGGCTTGAACTACCGGTTACAGACACGCGTAATATCTATCTCCTGAAATGTAATATCTGGTTCATTCCCTTTAAAGATATAAGCCGATGGATAACACATACATACATTGATCTGCCAGTGTACAAATATCGTTCGTAGCTTAACGCAGAGCGCCTACGCCGGATGATCAAATTTATGATTTCCCATTTTTGAGATTAAAATACGCTTTGAATTGCTTCTAATGGTATCAAATTAAAATTTAAGTAGTATATATTATTTATTCGATACTAGATTAATTATTATACGAAAATGAGAAAATTGTAGTAAGCTTACCTCGAGGATAAATTCCTGTTGATATGTTGAGTACTTCTACCATGCCTCTTGCGTTGCCCGCCTTATCAATATTGTTGTTAAGGATATAGAAACCAGAACATGTTTAAACGAGCTATCAATATACAGCGTCTACTGATACAAGATCACTCTTGAGTGCGCCCATAACATATCCATTTAGCTAGTACCATAATTACCAGTAAGGTATCGCGCTAGTGGTCCTCAGTCAAGTTGACCACTAAGGGCGCCTTCAAATTTGCCGCTAAATGCCGCGCGGAAGCAGCGCGTCTGCAGCGCTGCGGTCGCGCTGCCGTCGCTATGTTTGAGAATGGTAGTGTTGTATTTCAGTTTTACGATGGACTCAGACGAAGAAACACTGCTCTTAGTGTTACTATTAAAAAGAAAAAGTATTTTGAACAAAAAACGAAAAAAGAAGCCTAAGAGAACGTTGCCATTATTTTGTATAACTCAACAAACTGAATTTTATAAAGTGAAAAGTTACAGTGATCAAAAATTTCATAATTATTTAAGATTGTCAAGAAAACAATTTTACGAATTACTTTCTCGTTTAGAACGTTATATTGGAAAACAAAATACAACCTTCAAAAATACTATTTGTGCTGAAGAGAGACTTATGATAACACTCAGGTGAGTAAAAATTTAATGAAAAACATATTAATAAGTGTTTTATTTTTTTAAGTAAATCACATTACACATTTTTCTTATTACTATTTTTAAATATTGTCATTACTCTCTGAAAACAAATTCTCATAAATAGACGACATATCAGTCAATTGTGATTCGTGTATTGACACATTGGCTGGGCTTTGGCTTGATTGATTCGTAGAAGTAAAGTAGCCATGATGTTGTTGATAAGAATATTCGAAATTATCATTGATAAATCGTCGTATCAGACCGATCATTTCTTACTTTGCATCCGTCTTGCGGTGTTCAGGTATTTTCTTAAAATCACTTAACAATGATAATAAAAAACACCGATCGCCATCATTCTCGATAGATTCATCTCTTTTGTGCATTCTTTCAATGAGTATTTTCAAAATTTTATTACTGTCATCTAATACCGGCTCCGAAACTTTCCTCTTTCTTGACGTCGAGGGCTCAGTAGAAATATCAATAGGTCTGGTCTCCGACAAACACGATAAAAATTGAAGTCGATCAAAATGTTGATATTTTCGATGTGATGACGCAGCTGATCCACTCTTTGATGATCTTTGCTTATTAAGTTCACGAGTATAAGAATCCCTTAGGTTTTTCCATTTGCGTTGCAGTAGTATAGCTGAAAAATGACAATCAAAATTTTTATTTACAGGTTCTTGGCAGAAGGTTGCAGTCTTACAAATTTATATCATACGTATAATCGTGGACTTTCTACGATTTGTGCTATTGTCAGAGAAGTTTGTCGAGCAATATACGAAAACCTGCATACTATTTATATACCGGAGCTTCAGGAAGAAGATTGGTTAATTATTGCTAACGGATATTACACCAAGGCTAATTTCCCTAATTGCTTGGGTGCTATTGATGGAAAACATATAAGAGTAATCAAACCAGAGCATAGTGGTTCTCTATATTACAATTATAAAAATTACTTTTCTATAGTTCTTTTAGCGATATGTGACTCAAACTATTGTTTTACGTACATAGATGTTGGCTCATACGGAAAAGCTTCTGATTCGCAAATTTTCAAAAATAGTAACATTTACAAAAGACTACATGAACAGGACTTAAATATTCCCAATCCGTTGCCAATTACAAATAATGGACCACCAGTGCCTTTTATTTTCATTGGTAACGAAGCATTCGGAATTAGTAATTTTTTACAACGACCTTACGCTGGCAACCACCTAAATGAGAAGAAACGTATTTTCAATTATCGTTTATCGAGGGCAAGAAGATACATTGAGTGTTCGTTTGGCATAATGGCAAATAAGTGGAGAATTCTTCATCGTCCGATAAATGTACAAATACCCTTTGCTGAAGATATCGTTCGCGCGTTACATAATTTACTCAGGAAGACGGATTCAAAGCAATCCAACTCCAACCCAACAATGTTGAGATACGATTTACAAAACATACAACAAAATCAAAATAATCACCCACAAATAAGTGCTACGACTATACGTGGTACACTAGCTGATTATTTTGTTAGTCCAGAAGGAGAATTGTCATGGCAAACGATGAAAATATAAAGCAGTTGTGTTAAAAATATACTTACATGCTTCATTTTTTTCACTTGCCGTCTTGTTTGTGAAATTTTCAATAAATTTATTACATATTTCTTCCCAAGCCTTTTTATTTTCGATTTTATTGCTGTATTTATCGGACCTCGAATCCCATATCGCTGGACGACTTTCAACTTCATCGATAAATTCTTCAACCTGATCGTTCATGCTTGAACAACAAATACGTGCGCACCGTCACTAGTTGATCGATGAACTAATGCGCGGACGCAGCGCGAACGCAGTGCTGCCTACGCGCGTTTTTTATCTGTATGGATTTACAAAGCAGCGCGACCGCAGCGCTGCAGACGCGCGGAAGCAGCGCGGCATTTAGCGGCAAATTTGAAGGCGCCCTAATGTGTAGATACACATTAGTGGTCAACTCCTCCTTTTTTTTTTTTTTTGCGGGGTGGATAATCCTGCATGGATGTCCTCCGCCTTGGGGGAGGCGGAGGAGTCAGTCTCACACCTGCGCCGGGGGTCGCGGGAACAAACGATACTTCCGCAACCCCGGCTGGTGCTGGCCCATGTATGCGGGCCTCCTCGCATTAGCGGGGGGAGTGAGGTGTTAAACTCCCCCCGCAACGTCTAAGAGGGGCGTGCGTGGAACACGTCACGCCGCCGTCTCGGGTCCAGATGTGTAGTCCGTCGCCCCTGGACCCATTTTAGGGGGGCTGGAAGAGGGCGTTGTCCGCCCTGCGCCGACGCCCGGTGCGTCTGCTGCGGGCCGGGTGGGAGGATGTGATCTCCCTCTCCCTTTCCGCAGCTTCCTTCTGTGAGACGACTGTCTCGCAGAAGGAAACCACCGCGTCCCAGGACTCCTCGCTGCCAACCATCGAATTCACGACGGCCGGCAGCGACAGGTCACTGCCTACTCCAGAAATGAGGGCACGGCGCTGCTCCTCCCAAGCGGCACACTCTGCCAGCGTATGCAGCGCCGTGTCCTCCCGACAGTTGACGCAGTGGTGACACCGGGCGTCCGGCTCCCTGTTTATGCGACACAGGTACTTCCCGAAGCAGCCATGCCCCGAGAGTACCTGCGTCACTCGAAACGACAGGGAGCCGTGCCTCCTCCCGAGCCAACGCTCGAGTACCGGCCGGATCGCCTCGATAGTGATGAGGCCGGCGGTTGGGCGCGAGAGCCTGCCCCGCCATTCCGCCACCAGGGCCTCGCGAAGCTGCGACCGACGCAGCTCCATGTGTCGCTGTATCGGCCGCTCGCCTTGCGCCAGCATCTCTTCGCGCCACCGGTGACGCGAGTACTTTCGCCTCGAGGTCCCAGGGCGGGGATCCGGCCAGTACACAGGCCGCCTCGTAGGAGACCGTGCGATATCCCCTGATGACTCTGACGGCCATAGCTCTCTGCGGTCTCCGCAGAACAGCAATGCTGCCGGCCGTCAGGTCAGCTGCCCAGATCGGGGCCCCGTACAGGGCCATCGATCGCACGATCCCCATGTAGAGCCGCCTACAGGCTGCGCTCGGGCCCCCCAGATTGGGAAGCAGCGTTGACAGCGCCCCAGCCGCACCCATCAGCTTAGGCACCAGCCGCCGGAAGTGGGGTCCGAAGTCCCACCGGCTGTCGAGCACCAATCCCAGGTACTTCATGGTAGGCTCGACAGCGATCCGGACCACAATGTGTGATCCGGGCGGCGGCGCCCGCCGGGGACCATGGAACATCATGGCCTCCGACTTGTTGAGGGCCACCTCCAGGCCGAGGCGCCGGATGCGGCTCACCACCTGTGAGACCGCAGCCGTCGCCAGCAACGCTGCCTCCCTGTGCGATCTCCCACGGGCCGTGACCAGCGTGTCGTCCGCATAGCACGTCAGGTTCACGCCCGGCTGGAGTTCACCCCTCAGCACCCAGTCGTACCCGATGTTCCACAGGAATGGGCCCAAAACCGAACCCTGTGGAACACCGCACGACATTGAGTGCCGGTGTCCGCCATCACGTCCCACGTAGGTGACACACCTCTCCGCCAGGTAATCCCCAACGATGTGGCGGAGGTAGGAAGGCACCCGATGATATCGCAGTGCCTCCCGAATGCAACTCCAGGGCAGGGTGTTGAAGGCGTTGGAGATGTCCAAGGACACCGCCAATATCACCCCACCCCGGGACACCGCTTCCTCCGCCGGGACTCTCACCCTCGACACAGCGTGGATGGTAGAGCGCCCATGCCGAAAGCCGAACTGGCTCTCGTTCAGGTCCGGCCCCTCTCCGCACAAGTGGCCGACGAGGCGAGCTGCGATTATCAACTCCTCCTAAGCTAACTGTAAATTGTATATAAATAAGCTTGAGTTAATTCTTTTATAATACAGGATGATTTATCATCTCAAACCTACAGGCCGATAACTACAAAATAAATAACCTGGGCCAGAGGGTAAACCCCTTTGAGGTACGAACCTCGGCGCAGGGCGGTTACTGAAGAGGAGATGCATGAAAGGGTCGATTCATAGGGACCTTTTGTGCAACTGAGGCTCTGCGAAGACGCAGGTCACTTGCCCGATTATAAATCAGAGAGTTTCTTTCATTATAATACCTAATAATAATAATATCGTGGGACATTATTTACACACAGCCATCTGATCCCAAACTAAGCAGAGCTTGTAATATGGAAATCAGCCAACTGAAATCCTACATATACTACTTTTCTTTTGTAAATACATCCTTATACAGATAATTACAGCCAAACTCCGGACAAACAGACATGTTCATGCACACAAATATCTGTCCTGGGTGGGATTCGAACCCACGACCGACGAGTGAAAAGCAAGCATTTGCCAACCACGCCAACAGGCCCGTGATAGAATGCATGTGCAATCATGGACAGTGATCGATTTTAAAACACGGTGGGTACTCAAAGATGCATATTATGTACGCTTTTTTACAATTTAAATCGATGTACAGACGCCAGCACATCAAGTTACCCCAAACTGTCAAATTTCCCCAATTGAAAGTGAACCGTATGCTTTTGTGATAAAGTTGAAAATCTATAAAAGAAATTTGACAGATTGGGGTAGCTGGATGTGCTGGCGTCTGTACCAAGCTTGTTCGGAACAGGACACATAACTAAATAATGGGTCACGAAATAATAATGCACATCTCTTCAACTATTCGGAGAACAGAGGTCCGATGATATGGTCTGCATGTAATTGTCGCTATTATCATATTATGCCGATTGGGTTAACTGTTAGTGGGTTTTCCCGTCACCCGTTTCTCAGTAACACCTCGGTAGTTTGGAACTGTGCCCATGTGATGATAACAGATCCTCGATAGGTAGATATGGTTCAATCTAAAACTGAACTCAGTAGATATACATATTTTACTAGCCTGTTGGTTTAGGGCAGGGTTTCTTAAAGTGGGGTCCACAATTTAGATAGTTGGGTCAATCAACTATTTTACCGACACAAAGGACATGCTAGGAATTTTTTTTATGAAAATATAAATTGTGCTATTACTTTATTCAATTTTGATTAAGGCATTAGAAATATAATCAACTATTATAATCTAGAAGGGCCGCGCAATTATTAGAAATTTAAGACAGTTATAGTAAAGAACTAAAAAACATACACCCAAAACTGTCGCCTGTGTTACCTACATTCAGTGTTAGATAAATAGTGAATGAAACATGAAACTATTACTTATTATTTTTCATTGACTCTTACAAATATAATCAACTATTTTGGCATAATCAGTCTTTAAGTTTTCTTACATTTTAATTTAAAACCAACTGCTGATTTGTCTTTTGCGTTACCATTGATGCAAAAAAGTAGGGCTACTTTTTAATAAAACGTAATTTAAAAGTGATACAATAATAATTAATTAAGTATAGAAGCTCAACAATTGTGCGAGTAAAGCACTACTGATGAATCAACATGCAATAAAAAAATTAGCACGTTATGTTTAAATATCTCATTTAAAATTAGGGGACAATAAGTAACTCCAGAGACAAATATGGGTAACGCCTAAGACATCAATAAATACAATTGGTTTAACTTGTTGATTCGTTAGATTTTAATTCAGTATTCTTCGAAAATAACAATCGGAGTTTCATATTTGTATTGTACTTTTTCTCAAATACGCTGGTGTAAGCACGATTTTAATAATGTCTTATATCATTGTTATCAATCCTGAAAATCTTTGCATCTTTACAACCCGTAGGAACACAACGTTCACTTCACCATCTTCTTCAATTGTTGTTAAAGCTTTACACACGTAAGAATACATATACTTCTTCTTGTTGTAGCTGACACCTGTGGTGAAACTTCATGGTTACTCGTCGAAGCCACCGGTCCCTCTGAATGAAAATATTGATATATACCATTCTTCGATTCACGTTTGTAGTTTTCTTTGCCGCGGTTTTGTTGTGACTTTTCACCATCACTATCAGATGAAGACCCATCAATCGCGCGGAATATACTAGAACGAGGTGGTATATTTTTAATATCTTTTAGTTCAGAAAGCGGTACTTCATCTTCTGATGAAGAACAAATCTGGAGAATTATATCCCTAAAGTTCGACATTCACTTCTTTCGTTTATCTGCCCTTACAGATTGATGCTATGAGCCCTTCAGAAGTTATTTAACTCCGTCATACTAGATGGTCAAACGCTACAAGCATAGCACAGAAGTATGGTGGTGCTCTTCTTCAAAAAGGGCGACAAAACCCTATTGAAGAATTATAGACCCATCACACTGCTGAACCATGTTGACAAGTTGTTTTCGAGAGTCATTACGAATGGTCTCGCGTGCAGATTTTGTCAGATTTGACGACTTCCAGCCTCCCAAACAAGCCGGTTTCCGAAAAGGCTTTAGCACCATAGACCACATACATACGCTGCGGCAAGTTATACAGAAGACAAGCCACTGTGCTTGGCGTTTGTGGATTTTGAGAAAGCCTTTGCTTCTATCGAAAACTGGGCCATGCTGAGGTCTCTCATAAGGTGCAAAACCGA
Source organism: Pseudoips prasinana (assembly GCA_951640165.1). Lineage (NCBI taxonomy): Eukaryota > Metazoa > Arthropoda > Insecta > Lepidoptera > Nolidae > Pseudoips > Pseudoips prasinana. Next base: position 7,927,477 of record OX621240.1, read on the forward strand.
CTACCGGTATATCGAGATGTTAAAGTGTTTTTATGAAAACGCCACTATGTCAGTGCTACTCGAGGACCAGATCACGAAACCTATCCACTTACAGCCAGGCGTGAGACAGAGAGATGCTATATCTCCGAAACTGTTCACCGTTGCATTGGAAGATATCTTCAAGCTTCTGGACTGGAAAGGCTTTGGCATCAATGACAATGGCGAGAACGTCAGTCACCTTCGATTTACCGATGAAAGAGTTGTCATGGCTGATACCAGGGAAGACCTCGGTACAATGCTCCATGACCTCAGCAGAGTTTCTCAACAAGCGGGTCTGAAAATGAACATGGATAAGACGACAGTCATGTCAAACGTCCATATTGCACCCACTCAATTGAAGGTTGGAGATTCAGCACTCGAAGTTGTAGAAAACTATATTTACCTCAGACAGACCATCCAACTAGGTAGGTCTAACTTCGAAAAGGAGGTCAATCGTAGAATCCAACTCGGCTGGGCAGCATTCGGAAAGCTACGTAACATCTTCTCGTCCAAAATACCGCAGTGTCTCAAGTCGAAAGCCTTCGACCAGTGTGTATTGCTAGTGATGACTTACGGAACAGAGACGTGGTCGCTCATTATGGGCGTTATTAGAAGGCTCAAGGTCACCCAAAGAGCAATGGAGAGGGCTATGCTGTTCTTGAGTGGCGATCACGAACCGGAAGATGCAGCGTGGGCAGGCCCCCCACAAGATGGGCCAATGATCTTTTGCGGGTCGCTGGACACTGCTGGATGCGAATAGCGCAAGACCGGCAATTGTGGAAATCTTTGGGGGAGGCTTTTGTTCTGCAGTGGACGTCTTTCAGCTGATAAGATGAACCAAGTAGATGACTTATTCACGTACAGGTACGGAAATGTCTTAGGAGTTACCAAGAATGTCTATGGAGTTACCGCCAAAGTAACTCAGTATACATGTAACTCAGCAGACAATCGGTATATTTGCATAAACAAAACACATTATTATTTGATTAGCATATTTGGTGTGAACTTTAGCCGAAATCATATGATTGGTACTACAAGATTTTGTTAATAATATGAAAAAATATTTAACTTACATCGAGAAATCGCGGTCACTCAGCAGACGACACAAAAAGGTACGCACTCGCATCAAATGTTTTTCGTCGACTGGCGGCACGATAGTCACGATCAAAGGTCGGCGCAGCGCCGTGCAAGCGAGAGTATAGGGAATTGAAGTTACTTACGGATAACAGAGCCATCCATGTATTTGCGTTTGGAATTCGTGAAGGTAACTCAGTATACAAGGGCGAAATCATTCTAACAAGGGACATAACTTTGAAACTTAAACTATATAATACTATCTTATTCTATAATAAAAGTTAACATTAAGTAAGCAGAAATAGTAAATTTTTAATAAAAGTTAACGAATGAATGTGGCGTTCGGACAGAAATATTTGTATGGCGCGTGTTAGCTTGGAATCGATATAATAAGTATATAACTATATATATTACAAGTTAGTAGATAAAATAATAGTAGATTTATAATTAAATACGGTATTAATAAAACAGCGGTAGCCTAACATTTAGCCTGGCGACGCACTGTTATTCGCGTAGAACAAACTAGCTGGACAAAAACAACTCTTCAATTCCTAATAGTTAATTATTAAGATGAACTCATTAGCCCTATACATTAAGGAATACATCTATTAATTTTCGTAATTACCCTCATTAGGCCCGTCATTAAGGTAAGTATATAAAGTGTTGATAATTCAAAGTGCATTCATTTGCATTTTTACACCATATTGTTAACATTATTTTAAGTCACTAAAAGAAATTTGTGATAGTGTTTTTGTGATGGATTGTGTACATAAGGGTAAGTAGTTTTGTTTTAGTTAATTTTTATCACAGGATCTTCATTATTTAATTTTATTAAATTAAATGTTTCGATAAAAGTGGACTTTTTCACCCATATTTTTGAATTCAATAGTCAAAATATTACATGTCCACTCATGTCCACTCTGTAAAATCTATTTTATATGATTCTCACAAGTATCTAGTAGTAATTAGTAGAAAAAAATATTGCGAATTATTTGCACAACTAATTTTTTTATTTTTTTTTCTTTAAACAGTTTTCACCGTCTCAAAAATGGACTTTTTTGAAGAATGGCTAAAACACCCGAAGGAAACGCGAAACGTGGAGCTCTTTCGGTTTATATCTTTGAGACATGACTTTGATGGTGTTACGGAGCAGTCCCTGAGAGACGTCAAGGTCATCATCTCAAAATATTCTTCAAAATTGGCTGAAAAGTGGAGCAGCTGTGCAAGAAACCGAGAGCGGTTCCTAGAGAAGAATTCAACGTGGCTGAAGGGAGTTGACATATCTTTCGCTGTGTCCGTTTATTTATGTATGCCAAGTACATCTACTGAACCGGGACCTGGAAGACCCTCTAAAGAGTTTGATGATTCTAGTCTCAAAACGAAAAGACGACGCATAGATGACCTCTTACAGTCCAGGAGTGCTAGTGAATTAATATACGCTGCTGAGGTGTCAGCGCGTTTGTCGGGTCAGAGAAGTGTAGCACGTCAAATTAAAGATGTAACTGGTGACCCTTCAATAGCCCATAAAGAGAGTGCAACAAGTGCCTCCAGGTGTCTGACAAGCGAGGAAGCTTTAGCATACTATGTTGATAGTAAATCAAGTAGCCATAGCTATAAGCAGACTCGGAAGTGGAGCATCAAAGCCGGACATAAGGTATTTCCGTCATTATACAGTGTTAGAAGGGCAAAAGTGGCTTGCTATCCTCCAGATGAACAGATTACTGTTAACGAAACGCGTGCTGAAATCAAAGTTCAGGCAGTTCTTGATAAAACTGCGGAACGTTTAGTTTCAGCGCAACAAGAAGTTGTCAGTAGTCTGTTACCTTGCACATCATTCACATTAACCAGTAAGTGGGGTTGTGACGGAAGTTCCGGTCACAGTTTGTACAAACAAAAATTCACCAACTGTGATAACAGTGATGAGTTTTTGTTTGTATTTTCATTCGTTCCCCTTCAATTGGGAGACGAAAAAGGTAATATTGTGTGGCAGAATCCTCGGCCCTCTTCTATAATGCATTGTCGCCCAATAAAATTTATCTTTTCTAAGGAAACCAAAGATTTAACGATAACCGAAACCAATAAGGTTTTAGAAGAGATAAATGCTTTATTGCCGACAACTTGCAAGGTGATGGAGACCGAAGTATCTGTCACACATGTTATGCTTTTGACAATGATTGACGGGAAGGTTTGCAATACTTTGACCGAAACTTCTTCTTCACAGAAATGTTTTATTTGTGGGGCAACTCCATCAATGATGAATGATTTGTCAAAAGAGTTTACGGCGAATAAAGATAATCTTGGTTTTGGTTTGTCTACGTTGCACGCTTGGATTAGGTGCTTTGAATGCTTGCTTCACATTAGCTATCGACTTAATGTAAAAAAATGGCAACTTAGATCAGCCGAAGACAAAGCTAGTGTGAAGCAACGTTCAGATGACATTAAAAAGCGTTTTAAAAGCGAGATGGGCTTGATTGTAGACAAACCAAAACCAGGGTTCGGTAACACTAATGACGGAAATACCGCGCGAAGATTTTTTGAAAATCCCGAGGCAAGTGCCGATATTACAGGGTTAGATGTTTCACTTATACAAAAATTTAGCATACTACTTCGTACTTTATCATCAGGATATGACATAAATATTGAAAAATTTGTAACCTTAGCTCAAGAAACCAGACAACTTTACGTAAATCTCTATCCATGGTATTATATGCCCGCGACTGTTCACAAAATACTTCTGCACAGTGGCGAGGTAATTAAATCGTCACTTCTGCCTATAGGCCAGCTTTCCGAGGAAGCACAGGAAGCTCGGAATAAGGACTGCAGAAGATTTCGTGAACACAACACACGAAAACGATCGCGAATAGCTACGAATAGAGATTTACTTAATATGTTATTGATAACATCTGACCCTGTAATAAATGGTTTAAGAGAAATTCCCCGGAAGAAAATAGGTTCATTCCCTATCGAAGTCCTAGATTTATTAGTTCAACCTAGCTTTAAGGAACAAAATGTTAATATAGTTTCTAGTTTTCATAGTTCTGCCACTCATGATCATGACTATTCAATGGATGATTCATCTGATGATAGTGATGATGAGTGATCGATTTAGTTTTTAAGTAGGTATTTTATGTATCTGATATTAGATTTTATAGTTACATTTATAGTTAAATTTATTTATAAAATTGTTTAAAAAAATATTGTGTTTTTATTTCACTATACCTGCTCAAACGACCAATGGACCTCAAATAGTATTATGACCCTTATATCTTTGCTTAATAACCTCATTTATAAATAAAAATCGAAACAAATAATATTGTCCAGCTAGCTTGTTCTACACGAACCACTGTGCGACGGGCGGGTGTACGTCATACTTGTTTGTCGCAAAACATGTTTCACATCTGTTTGTCGTCTATTATAAAAGGTGTGTCCCGATCGGTTTGAGCATCATTATTGTTCGAGACGTAGACCGGAGCGGAGCTCTCGGTGGTTGGAGGGACGATTCAGTTTGAACAAATATAAATTAATAGTTATGCTATTTGTGTCGATTCTATTGGAACTGCCGTACTGAACAGACAGTGTGATTCAAAGCTAAGTAAACTTTGTATTATGTTTATGTCACACTGTGGTTTGTTTTATTAAATAATATGTTCACGTTGTATTTCTTGGGTTTAAATGATTATTTCCCTAAATGGTTAATAAATATACCTTATAATAGATTACCTGACTTTTCATTATATTTATAACCTCCATAATACATAAAGTATGATGCTTTGTTGTTGGTTAACGATATAAAGTAATCTTATTTATAACAATTTATATTTTAGAGCTTGGCATATCTGACTATATCTATACTTATCTACACATCTATATAGTATTCGCTAACACGCGCATATTTAGTATCCTGAGTTACCATACAATTATATAGAAATAAATAAAACATTACAACATAACAGCAAAGTGTCGGTAAAATAGTTGATTGACCCAGTTAACTCTTAACATATACTAGTAGTGTTTTTTTTATATACTAGCTGTGCCCCACGGTTTTAACCGCGTTAAACTTTATAAATTATAGCCTATGTGTTAATCCAGGGTGTCAGCTAACTCTAACAAATTTTATTAAAATCGCTCCAGCCTTTTAGTCGTGAAGAAGTAACAAATATACACACTCACACAGTCACACACTAACAAAGTTTCAGCTTTATAATATTAGTGTGATTACTTGTTTTCTTCTGCTATAATATCCTTTTGACAGGGGTCCGTGGGACTATTTAAATTGTGAAATGACCGCAAAAAGTTTGAGAAACCCTGGTCTAGTGACCGTGACTCCTAATTCATAGGTTGATCATCCCCAGTACGTATCTTTGTGTGATGATCACGATTATTAGTCCTGTTTGAGTGTAATTTATCTCTAAGATTTGTGTATTTAGACATATTATATCAATACTATCTTTGCGCTCGACATCGTCCGCACATTGTGTTATGACTCTGTAAATGTAACACCAGTATAACTCTAATATTTGTCTCTTGTAGCAAACTTATAAAAACTTCACATAAACCTCACTATTTCCTTACAAACTTTCATCCCCTATTCGCTAATGATATTTAACACCCTTGAGGGTACCTAAAGCATTGAATTTCATATTAATTTATATTGAACCAACAGTCTAAAAAATAAGGTTCTAACTCTAAAAATGACTATATTTAAATGCAACTTTTCATCCCCCTTTCAACCCTTTTTTCGCATTAAAATGTAACCTATGTCCTTTATCATGCTCTAGACTATAGGTGTACCAAATTTGATTTAAATCGGTTGAGTAGTTTGGGCGTGAAAGAGCGACAGATAGACAGACAGAGTTACTTTCGACAGAGTCTCATTTATAATCTGAGTAAGGATGTTTATCAGGTCTGCCTGTTAGGTGATCGATCATAGGCTGTTACACCTCCTACATCTTACTGTACTGTTAGTGATAATTTTTCTTCACAGAAATATGCCAACAACACTCCTTGGGCTGACCTAAGGTGTCCTAATCTGAAAAAATTTGTCCGACTTGTCAACTTCACAGTTGCATATGATAAATCATATTATCATATGCAACTGTGAAGTTGACAAGTCGGACAAATTTTAGATGCAAAGCCGATGGATGGAACCTACATTCTCCTAAAGGGACATGGGGACTCGTAAATTGATCTGCCGGTGTGTATCGTTCGTAGCTTAACGGCAGAGCACCTTCCCCGAATTGCTTGATAAAGTGTGCAGATTCTATTAAACGTATGAAATCATACGTTTAATAGAATCTGCACACTTTATCAAGCAATCAGAGCGGCAACTAGATGAAAACTGATGATTGGGAAATCCCAATCATCAGTTTTCATCTAGTTGCCGCTCTGAGTGGAGACGCTTAGTTAACAAAAGTTTCTAGACTTTAAGAGCAGAGAAACGCAATGCTTTTAAGACTAAACCACCAGCAATCACAGTAACAGTAACTATGGCAACAGTGTCCTCACGTGCAGCCAATGTTTGCTCACGTTTATTCACAGGATTGGATAGTGTGAAAGGGCACATACGAGAACTAACCATCCTACCTCCTTTGCCAATTAATGAAAGTCACCATAGCCAAAATTGGCTGGGAAGAAGATGTATAGGGTGGCCGAGGAGTTAACGTTTAACGCAAAATTTAGATACTTTATGATGAGGAGTATCCGAATCACCCCCATGTATGTTCTACGATTTTGCGTAGTTTACGAGATAGATTTTTTTAAATTGTGAAATTTCATCTATCAGCATATTTCGATTTTTGTCATGTTCTGTTGAACATGTACAGTTTTTTTGTGATAACTAATTAGCATCGTTTAACCTAACACCCAAAAAAGTATGGTTTATCTAATCATTGCAGAACTGACTGAAAATTTTTCGAAAGTTCCAATTTAGAGTTTGAGCTGAGGACTCATAAATTTTCAGAGTTTAAAAAAACGCAAAATGTAGAACATACATGTGGGTGATTCGGATACTCCTCATAATAAAGTATCTAAATTTTGCGTTTGAACGTTAACACCTCGGCCACCCTGTATATGATTTTCCAGTAAGACTTATATTTTAAGACAGGGTGCCATATCTGGGATCACGTAAACGCTTTGACCATTTTAACGAAAAGGATACAATGACCATGTTATTGTTGGCGGGCTGGAACACGCAGCACAGCAGCGCCGCGCCGAGCTGGTCGGCCACCGCGCGCAGGCGCCGCCGCCGCGCCACCTCCCACAGGCTCAGCGAGCCGTCCAGCCCGCATGTCACCAGCAACTCGTTGGATGCCGACCAGTCGCATCCTACACACACAAATACCTCTAATTACACACACCAATACATATTTACTTACTTATCCATATGGGTAGTGGTACCCTAACCTACCCTACCCTACCAGAGTTTTTCAAGCCTCCCAGTGGGCTTTAATGACTACCGGACCGACAGCCCTTCGAAGCACAGAGACGCTCAGAAAATAAACCGCTTTGATGGTCACCCATCTATGGACTGAACACGGGCCTAGTTGCTTAACCTCGCCGATCGCTTACGGACCGATGAGAGCATCTAGCTATGAGTCAGTAGTAGGATTATATAGGTAGCCTTTGTCCTTCCTCAGGGTCCAAGGGATCTCTGTGCAAGGTTCATCACAAACGATACAGTGGTTAGGTCATGAAATGGACAGATATAGTTATGTACTTAAGCATTTATAATTATATGGTTACTTATTGCGTTATATATAAAATTAAATCAAAGGACCCTTACAACAGTCCATTCCAGTTATCCGGGGCAAAGATAATGTTATACTGACACTAAGTCAACATACATACATGTGTATGTGAGCAGTAGTTATTATTTGTTTACATACAACAGGGAACAAGATATTCAATGATATCATGACACAACAGTTATGAATTTTTTTTATATATATTATTCAATATATATAAAATATAATTCAATATTAGAGTTGTTTGTGGTGCTCCACCATTTTTCTCAAAATCAAACTTTTTACATATGTACATTGAAAGTTTAGACAATGTATTAATTATAATCCAAGATTGATACAAAGCATTGAAACAAAAAGATATGAAAGAAAGTGAAGAATCCCTGCTTCAAAAATCAAATGTGAAATTGTATATATTGGCAGTAATTTGTTTGGAAACATTGTGTTGATATATACCACATCAAACTTGCCAGTAAGTGATCATTCACCATTCGTTTTGTATTTAGAAATAAAACTCACTATGGAGTCATGCTTAACTTACTACTACTTACTCAAGCAAGTCCTTCAAGTTATATATTGTTGGTATCTACAAACCTGTGACAGCCTTGGTGTGCCCCTCCAGTATAAACGAGACCCGCGGCGGTGACGCGGTGACGTCACAGATGCTGACCGTGCCATCGTGTGAAGCACAGCACAGTTTCGAACGGTCATTATTAGCGAATTTCACAACACTCACTTGGTCTGTATGCTGGTAATGATACACAATTTTAAAAACCATGAAATAATAGGTAATTAAATCTAGATAGATGAACTCAATCTAGAACTGTTTTTGAACTGCTACCTTAGAGAATCCGATAAACACCAGCCTCATATGAAACTTAGTATATTAAACAGATTATTTACTCTTTTTTCTTTTTTTTTTAATTGCAGGCACCTATTAGATATGCTGTCCTAACAACTTTAATGAATTAATTACAAGTTTAAGTAATCAAGCATTTTAAGGTTAACTGACTTAAACAAAATAAAATAAATAATAATAATAATAATAATATCTAGGGACAATGTCACACAGATCATCTTAGCCCCAAACTAAGCAAAGCTTGTACTATGGGTACCAGGCGACGATATACATACTTATATAGATAGATAAATACTTATATACATAGAAAACATCCATGACTCAGAAACAAATATTCATGCTCATCACACAAATATTTGCACTTACCGGGATTCGAACCCAGGACCACCAGCTTCGTAGGCAGGAGCACTACCAACTAGGCTACTGTGTCCAATAAATCACATCATGCTGGTAGATATATAGATACATACATGCTGAAGTGACAGCATTTTTTAATTTTCACATTATATGTGGCATAAACACAAACACTATAATATTTGTAATATGTGTATGTTATAAATATCACTTCTAGAGGTATAAATATTGCTACTTCTTTGTAAATTCTCATATAAATCATTTGTAATTAAAATTACCTAATTGATAAATACCTGATCAAATATATGGTGTACTCCCGAGAATGCATAATTCTCAGATATTGTCATATCATTCTTTCTCTTAGCAATGTTGACCATTGGAGGCTCTTCCAAGAGAATACTTGCCTAAAACAATATATTTATTTTATTGTGTTATGCAACTTATCAATCTTGTTAATTCTTTTTTATTTGATAGGGTACTCTTTCGGAACACAGCATACAAATTTCATCCAAATACTTAAGAAAAGTTAAAAGTAAGTAAAGTAGTCGGTATGCTTCTTAAAACATTATTTTCTATTTTAATTTCACAATAATATAGTACTGCAACCTAGAGATAGAAATTTTAAGTTTTGGTATACATAATTAGAATTGATTTTAAATACTTGGCCATATTGATTGCTTTTCTTTGAGAGTAGAGATGGGTTGCAGGTACAGACGCCAGCACATCAGGCTACCCTAATCTGTCAAATTTCCCCAATTGAAAGTGAACCTTATGCTTTTGTGATAAAGTTGAAATTCTATAAAAGAAATTTGACAGCAATCTGTCAAATTTCTTTTTTACCTCAATGGGTAGCTGGATGTGCTGGCATCTGTACATTAATCCTTCATTAAACTACACTGAGTATAATATATTTAAATATTTCCTGCTTACATATACCTCATTGCTGTAATTAGTAATAGAAACAAAGGAACAACTATCAACCTTACCTTACTACTAGACCTTGTACGGGAGGAAGCAGAAGTAATAGATATATTATCTTGTACACCATATCGACGTTGTAATAACTGGCTCCGTATATTAATGTATTTCTTAATTGTTTCAATATCCTATAAACATTAAATTTTCATTTAATACTTTGTAGTTTTACTCTGATGTTGACAATATAGCTGAGAACATAAACAAGTGTATTTTTTTTTATTTGCTTATTGGCATAATAAAAAATACGTTACCTTAAATTTGGAATTTTCTCTTAAAAGCTGACTTCTACGGCGTATGTACAGTGTTTCTACAAAATAGCAATGGTGTTATTATATCATTGACATCAAAACAAAAGCATTGTTCAAATTAAATTCAACGCGATATAATAGTAGGTACCTACACTTTACTCAACGAATTAAGACAAGTTAGATAGTGAAGAGTTTGTAGTTTTCTTTCTATAAAGTTCATTAATGTTGACGCAAGTATGTTTACTTGCTTTTACAAAGTACTTACTAAAATTAGGATTATTGGGAGCCCTGTAGGCGTTGAACCGAGCATCCAACGCGAATATTTGTTGCTGGAATGCAGCCGCCATTGTTGTATATTTATTAATATTCTCGTAATGAATTCGGTTTTCATTAATTATTTAAGCAAAACAAAACACTTTCGGTAAAGAAAATTAAGAAAACATTATTTTTACTTTGATTGTCAGATTCATTGTCACTGTCACTTTGACAGTTTACAATAGTATTCCCAAGTTATACTGGCATAATTACCCGACCCTACGCTTTCAGCATAAATAACAGTTCAGTGCCTATAGCACCTTACTTATTCCTGCAGTTCCTGCAGTTTACTTATTCGATCACACGTACAGTTTCGTCCCATATATTGAGCACCAGAGTTTTAGTTCTTAATATTTGCCGCGAGAGGCGCTGGTGCTCAATGTATGGGAGAAACTGTAGTGTGTGATCGAGTAAGTAAACTGCAGGAACTCGTGCTAGAGGCACTGATATAATATGTCATATAGCAATTCAAAAAGTACCTCGTTATGTACTAATAACTCAAAAACAAGGGAAATATATATGAATACATGTTAGAATTGAGACTTCTTTTTAGGGTTCCGTAGCCAAATGACGAAAAACGGAACCTTTATATATTCGTCATGTCTGTCCGTCCGTATGTCACAAAGTCAATAATTATTTATTCCGTAAAAAATTTACATTTGTGTGGAATCGTCATATTTTTTTACCCTATCGTGCAGTGCATTACGTGGCAGCTACTGAGAAACACTGCCAGAAAACTCAGTAAGAATCCTTTTTTTAATAAAATACACTTAAGATTAATTACAATCATGTGTTTTGACTCAGAACAACTCAATCCCAAGCACTTTTATCACTTAAATAATCAGAAATTTTGTAATATGCCCTGCTACACAATTTGGCTTTAATAATTCTTTTAAACTTATTCGTAGACAATTCTCTTATATTATTGGAAAGTTTGTTATAGAATCTTATACATTGCCCCATAAAAGAGTTAGGTACTTATTTTGTGGAGACGGGAAGTATACAATATGAGATTATTCTTATATCTAGTATTTACATTATGTGTATCGCTCCTTTTACAGAAGGAATCGATATTTTTATGCACATATACCTAGTAGTTTTTCATATTATATATACTGAGATGGTACATTTAGAATGTTAACCTCTTTGACCTTTTCTCTTAGACACTCTCGGACCAAGATTATAGATAGCTCTTACAGCTCTTTTGTGCAATATAAATATGGTATTAATGTCAGCAGAGCTACTCCAAAGAAGAATTCCATAGGACATTAAACTATGAAAATAACTGAAATAAACCATTCTAGCTGTGTCAACATCAGTCAGCCATCTAATAGTTTTCACTGCATATGCTGCAGAACTTAATTTGCCGGACAGTTTTTCTGATTGTGGCCTCCATTGTAGCTTTGAGTCAATAGTGATACCTACCCAAGAACATAGTTGATTCAACAGGGTCCAACCTAGCTCCCTTAAGTTGTACATTGGTTGTCGCCTGTTTCACATTCGGTGTAGTGCATTTTATGACTTTAGTTTTCTTATCATTAAGCACAAGATTATTGGCATTCAACCAATGAACAACTTTAGAGACACAATCACTTTTTTCCGAAACTATAAGAGCTTTTTTAATCGTATCCATACATGTGGGGTATCTATGGATAGGTCTTCAAAAATGATATTGAGGTGTATAATATATTTTTTCCTAAACTGAATAGTTTGCGTGAGAGACACTACCTAGTTGTAAATGAGTGCCCCCCCCCCCCCCCTGTAGCTTCTAAAATAAAGGAATGATAAATCTAAAAAAATATATGATGTAATTACCATGCAAACTTCCACCGAAAATTGGTTTGAACGAGATCTAGTAAGTAGTTTTCTTTAATACGTCATAAATCGTAAACCGCAATTTACTTTTCATTCAATCAACTCAAATACTTGCTGCTTTAGGACCCACCATGGGCGAGTCCCACTTACACTTGGTCGCTTTTTTTTTTAAATTACTATCATAAATCTTACCCCCCGAATTAATGTTCTTTTTCAGATGTTGAAAAAAGAACTGTGTGTAAATTGAATTGGGTGTAGGTACCTCTATTTCAATTGAAAGATATTTCACATTCACCAGCAAAAAAGCTAGGTATGTAATAATACTGTAAGAACGTAGATTACTTTAACCAGATTTTTCTTTAGAAGAAGAGTAAATATGCTGTTTGGCTGACGGCAAAGAATTTCGTTTGTTTTCTACGTCCACCACGGAATAGAATGAGGTGGCCCATTCCATAGCGTGGTGGACGTAGAAAACGTAATTCGAGGGAATATCTCCAAGAGAACAGGCAGCAGCGTCTCTTTATTTACTATGACCTCCTGCCAAGCGTGGCGATTATGGCATATCCTTCCAAATGATAGACACAACTTCATTGTGGAAGTCTTTTGGGGAGGCCTTTGTCCAGCAGCGGACGTTATAAGGCCGACATGAGAATACGCTGCTCGCTCTATAGTGAACAGCGCTGTAGGTTAGGCATAGATAACATGCATGCTGTTATTGTTGTGGTGCTGCATAAGAGTAGCGTCGCGACCGTTGATCGAAGGGGAGGATCGGCAACGCTCGGGGTACTATGTGCTGCTACGGTAATCGCTAACAATCGAGAAGGGTATGTTTCTTTGTCCCTTCGGTAGTATAATAAAAATTCCAATTTATTACCCCATACTTCGAATTAGATGAAAACATAAATTATTATGAAGACGCTCGTAAGAAATAAAATTCACAAAATTTGCCAAATAAAACAGTAAACTATCTAAATGCCTCCTATACCTTAAATCGGTATCATTGGCGCGCAAAGCGCTAGAAATCACTCGATTGAAAGTTAGTTTTAGTTGCATGGTTTAATATTCATTTTACAAAATACTATTGATTTTGTGATACCGATTTAAGGTATAGGAGGCATTTAGATAGTTTTCGTTTGAGATCAGGACATATGTATTTGTTTAGAAACTCATATTTTTAGGTGTTTGCATTTAATGAAGAAATCTATAATAAAGAAACAAGTGATGAGTCGATTGTATTATTTGTATGCAATGCAAAAACAATAAGATCTATTGATTATGCAACTAATATTCAAATGACGATTTGACTGACCTATGTCAATTAATATAGTCTGTATGGAAACGGGCAAGGCCCAAAACCGAAAAGGCGATTAGTCACACACACACATACACGCAGTCACAGAGCACACGGTATAAGCTCATCGCGCGTCCTCTACACGCGCAGCGAGCGGCGGAGGCCAGCGATTTCTCGGAATCCTTATTTCCGATTCCGAAATACTCGGCGCGGTGATACCAGGAAATCTCGACGGCGTTATTCTGGGGCAATGCCGTGTAAAACTCGAAACACGTAACTTTCTAGCGAGGCGCCTTGGCCACCACCCGTTATAAATAATCAGAATACGTAAAAAGGAGTCGGTGACCCTCAATTACACTCATCATTTGTCGTACCGAGAAACATCTTCCTGTATTCCCATAAGGATTGTATTTTCAGAAACCATGCGGTTTCTGGAACACGAAATAAAACTGCGGAAAGTTAGATATTTAAATTTCATTATATTTAATGAATGACATACCATCGTAACATGTAAAATCCAATCATACAACAAACGTACATATAAATGACAACGTGATACAATCCATTGAACAGTTAAACCGAGTTTATATTTACATATTACAACTAGGTACGAGACGGATTAGTGCTTTGGGGGATGCATTCATTTTGAGGTATTATTATAGCAAAAATATTTCATTAGAATAGCGGAAAATAAATTAATGACTTATAACATTGTTATCAATTAAGAAATAACACTAATCCATCTTAAAATAGTTGACTATTGTTTGTTGTACCTAAATAGTTTACAAATATTTGCATTGACTTAAAAACAAATGCATGGAGTGTAAAAAAGTTAATTGTCACGTGGACCATTTAAATCAATCAGTCAAAACTTAAAAAAATTACTATGAAGGCAAGTATCACTAAAGATCATTGCACACAGAAGCGTATAGTTATAAATTACGTTCGACTCTATTATACTTAAATATTTCTAATATAGTTTCTAACCATACGCTTCAATGGACTATGACTTCTACATCGTAAATAGTATACTCTAACATTTTTTATACAATTAAAACATCTACATTAATATCTATGTACCTATATACATAATTTCATTAACAAATTACCACAATATCAACATATTTTGCCGACAAGCTATGTTTTCGACTTAATAACTACTCAGATTTATTTAAACGCTTTCTTACAAACTTAGCAGGCATAAGATGCACTTAATTCTTACAAATATAAATAAAATTACATATAGTTTCAAACAGATAATAATAATTTTCGAATATAACGTTTATTCACATACATAGTCTGATTTCAGTCTTACTAATGCAATCTTAGAGCTCTTAAACCGGATTAATTAAGATTCTTTTTTCTTATTTACCAAAGATTTATTATAACTTCGTAAATTTATAAGCAATCTAAGATACCTAAATCACAAACAACGCACCAGATAAATAGATTAATATAGATTGCATAATAAGTAACAATGCTAATTCTGTTATTAGTTGTCATTAAGTAAACAATGTTAATATTATATTATTCTTTAAAGGCATGCAAAAGACGGAACATTGATTATGAATTTAGATTATTCGTTAACCCGAATCAGGACTATATTTGACCTTATTCTGGTATGGAATATGGTGGGACACTTCCACGTTATTCCATTGCAAATACAACGACCCAGAAAATATCAGTACAGTACATTTTACGCCAAGTTTGTTACAAAATGTACTATATCGATTGACTCTGATAATTGTATACGGAATAAATTTACACAGTTTATTTATATACAAATCGGTGTGACTGCTCTAAGATTATCTCAAATATAAAAATAAGTAAAAATATGTATATCGAAGGTATAATTTGATTTGAGATGTTCGATTATAATGCTATAAGATAAAGTGCATTGTTACGGCTCTTTAGCTCAAGAAAAGGTTATAATTATAAAATATTGGCGGAGTTAAAACTTAACTTTTAAATATAATCTAAAACAATGGCATTACGTAAAGCACCGACGTACGGAAAGCTGCAATAATATTTTATAGATATTATAATCTCTGATGTAACCGTGCTATTCTGCCTGATCAATAAATCTTTTCGCATGAAAAAGAATCGATATATATTGTATATTAAAAGAGGGATATGCCAAGGTCAATATTACCTCGCTCATCGAAAAACATAATTAAAAATTTACTTAGTAACCTGTCAAAGACATGCTTACTTATTTGCAAATTAAGCAACCATTTTTATGGTAGTTTGAATCGTTCGCGATTTTAATTCCTTGTTTACGAGTATTACCTATGTTACGTTTAGCGTCATATAAAACTCTAAATCTATGGAGGAGTATGTGAGCATGTCTATGACATTCTCTCTTATGTTTTTACAGCAAGTAAGTAACAATACCTCTGGTTTGTACAGTATGTCAGTGGTAACTTTAAAGGCATCATCATACCTGTAACTATAAACCGCGGATCTGCCGTTTATTAGATTTCAATACCTTGACAAAGTTAGTTGGCTAACAAGCTTATATCGACTCAATTCCGTAGCGAGAAAAGCAATTTCCGGCTTGAAACTTACATAGCTATTGTTAAACCTATAGGAAATCGCACAGAACGATAGCTTCTGAGGTCTGACGTATTACAGGCAAGACCCGGCTATATACTCCTAAGTTATTACGGAACATGATACGACATTATTCGACCTGTTTGATACATCTATATTGACTAAACTAGCAGAACATGCAAATATTACAACTACGTATGATTCTAAAAATAATATTTGTATGAATAAAAAATTTACACATAATTAACTAAATTTACTGATAAATTTCATTGAAGCAATTTCTAAATAAAACGTTAAATGATCAGTTATCGTAGTCAAAATGTCACTATTTATTTATTCATTCGGCATACAGAAATTTAAAATTATATCTAACATTTAAATTTGAAACTGTAGTATCTACGTACCTGGTGCCTCTCAATGGTTTTTCATGTATGCGGCCCTTTTAGTCCGCTAAAAGGGCCGCATACATTAAAAACAAATTAATATAATAATTTGCTATCTCACGGGTTTCCTGTTCTAATAATTATGTGCCCATTTTATATCAGACATTAATTAATTGAATAAATAACAATATTTTCCTTCTCCAGCAAATTAGCGGAAAATATTAAATAAACTCGAATACCGACATAACATTTACATAATAACATTCAATTTTTTGTTCCTAAAAATACATTACATTATATATAACATCCATCTATTGATTATTCGAGGCATGCTTCGTATAAAATAACAGATGGGCCATAATAACAAAATTGATCGTTGGATTTATGAACGTTATAATTAAGTTCTCCTAAAGTAATAAAACATTGATGGTTATTTCCTATTGTAATCCAATGGCAAAATGGTATAATTTGGTATGGAGGTCAGTTATTCCCTGAATTAACACATTACTAAAGTTAATTAATAATAATGCTTCATCGCGGGTCATACCGCTGGGTGCAGATAGAAAGCAATCTAAACGTGATCATTATGTTTATTGGTCTAAATACAAAACTATCTTGTTAAACTGACCAGTTAGAGGCATTAAAAAATGTTTTCCTAAGCGCTAGTAGATAACTGTTCCGTAAAACGGATTAATAATACAAATCCTACTGTAGGCACTGCCCCTAATCCATGTAACCAACAGGCTAACGGCTATTCACAGAATAACTGTTGGGCACTCGTGGTCCTCGCATACAGATGACCGAAACAAACAGCGTGCTACTGTTGTTCCCGCCCATTTTACCTAATTCACAGATAATACACCCACGTCACGTACACGAGCGCACGCGAATGCAAGCGTAAATTTAGCGTCTAAAGTGACTATTTCAAAAAGCTTTTAATATATTAAACTTGTGTGTTTTTAATCTACCGACTAAAACAATTGGTATCCTGGGAATTATGCCATGTTCCATGAATTTCTTTTCACATACTGAAAATGCAAATTTTGCTATTAATTGACTGGTATTAATTGATTGGATTGATAAATTTGATTTGGAAACATTTTAAATAACGTAATCACGACTGTTCTGATTAAAGCCCTAAAATATTGCAAAAAAAGAGTCCTGTTTAACTATCTCATACGTGCTCAATAAATAGAATTAGTTCAATAGTATGTCATATTAGTGGAAATTGGCAATCTAAAATGTCTTCAGCCATTTTAAAAGACGAAAAGTACGCCACATTTGTGCATTCTCCCCCGAAGTTTTATTGTAATAAAAAAATCATTCAAAATACGAAAATTCATTTGAGGTCATATAATCAAATATTGCTAATAAATTTTCTAAAACTAAATCAGCCCAATAATCCATTAGTGAACACCGCTTTCAAATCCGTTCAAGTTATTTTCAATATAAAGTCTCATAAAGAAAGGATTACTTCATTGCCTATACCATCAGCTGTTTCAACCATTGTATTTTAATATTGCTGCAAAATTTTACTACGTTTAAAAATCTACCTTAAGCAAAAAGGCAAAGGCTGATTTTAAGTTGTTCCAAACGTCAAAAAGAGCTTTAAACAATTGCGCTATGAGCAAAGATACTAAGGCCACAATACTTACCAAACGAGTAACATCTACACGATGGTGTTACGACGCAAGTCAAATTCTACGTATTGTGTTACTACTATCAGGCGGATGACGAGTGAGCGTAAATATTCACAATATATACGCAACTTAGCATTTTCAATAGCCATGTGAATCACAATTATTTTATTAAGAAATAGTATTGCTGATCCAAAACTGTGGCGAATAAGGAAACCCTAAAAGAGAACTGCTTCAAAAATAACTAAACCAAAAGTTATTCGGCTCATGTGAGAGGAAGAAGGCACTATACATGAATGTTTCGTCACAACAAGTGTCATACAAGTTCCCACTATCTCACTTAATTACCAACAAAATCTTTATAGGTTATATCATAGAAGAACTTTACCAGCCAATTTTAATTATTATTTCTATATACGAATAATATTTAACCATATTTTACATTGAACGTATTACTTTTTAATAATTCGATATTAATGACATTGCTCTTATACGCGTATTATATACTTCTCAGTAGGACCTTCACTAAATTACCATACCCAAACGAGTTCTATACATACACAAACAGTCTTTTAAAACGGATTATAGTTCACATTTAGTTATAGTTTAAATGCGATGTGATTTGTTTACACTTTTTAAAAATGTTAAGTGTACCTACAATTACCATTTATACTGTATTAGTACACTTGTACAATGCCTTCCGCCTATCAATTAAAAATCGCTATCCGCATTTTTATTTTGTTTTGATGGGTTCTAACCGTATACACGTTGCTTTTCACTTATAATTAGTAAACCTTTTCAAGTTGTAATTTAAATTCATGTATTTATGTAGTATTCCACGTTTCTTGAATTTTTTTCAAAAGTGGCAACATTGCTTGACGCGGATGAAGTTACATAACAAAGATAATCCTTACAAATTCCTTTAATCGCCACTTGTACTTAACAACGTATTAATCATTTAGAAGTACTTGCAACGTAACAAAATATAAACAGGCACTATAAAATTTAGATTTAACAATCTGGTGATCCAAAAACTACACAATTACATTAATATATCCGCTTCTTACATCGCTATTTATTTAGCACCTATCTCATGATTTAGGCACGTTCAGCACGCTAACATTGCATATCGTAGAATTCATCACCTTGTCACCGTAACTAGTAAGATGTTTTATTAAAGAACACATCTATAATTAAACTATACCGATACCGATCGTAAATTCGAGCCATATTGCTGTCACAGTTCTATCATATTATTATGTCTGTCAGTCGGCATGTGACAGGTCTTTGGATGTTTACTAGAAATAATGTTGTAAGACCTGTAGTATGTCGATCCCAAATCGAATACAGTAATAAAAATAAAATTTTGTTATTGATTAGAGCGTGCCCAATATATGATAAGAGAGAGTAAAAAATTTTTATTATCCTGGAAACTTTCGTCGTTTTAACTTCTATGTTTATCAAGCTCGAATCATTACGCACAATCCAATTTAGTGTTTTCAAACTAATTACCTACCTGCGGCATTGTATATATTATGGAAATCGATTTTATCGATCATCGATTAGAAATGCTGTTATCTTATAATCGAGAATAGGATCTCTTGCGGCAGCTTTTTCTCAATTCTGGAAATGCTAATCAGCCGAACCAGTTGATAGTTTGCGGGGAACACTGCTTATGTGGCCGAGCACCTTCCGAGAAACGAAAGCGAGATAGTCACTAGTGGGAAATACGATTATCGTAATAACCTCCCGGAACGAGAGGGCCCTTTTCCAATCTCTGTTTGTAAATAGAACTCGCCTATTAAAAAATTCACGGAATATTACCAACAAACTGGTTTCGATTCTGTGTTCCACTAACGAAATTAATTCTAACATTATTCTCCTTTTTAAGTTATGGCGGCCAGCCTTAACGGAGTTTAGCCATCTTTTTACGTGCTAGCTTCTGAGATTCGGTTACTACTAACAAGCAGTGGCGAAAACTGATAAATTACACAAGTGAAGAGAATTCAGAAGCCTGTGGAGATAGTTCTAAGCTGATAGCATGCCCGCAATGTTATAGTAATTCCTAGAAACAACAATTGGACAGCTTTTAACACTAACCGTACAGCGAATTTTGTCAGATGGACCTGCTCATAGTGCGAAAAACAGTGTGCTCTACATCTGTTAATAATTGTATCTCTTTCTAACTCAACCTTTCCCATGAAAAGGTAAAGGCATTTTTTGATCTGACAATGTAGTTTCGTCGCTTGCTATCAAAGTAATCTAAGTATCATATTAGAACCTGGTTGTCGGGAACATATCGCATTTAGCGATCGCATTACCATTACTGTTTTTTTTAAAGAAAATGTACTTACTTAGCTTTTAATTATGCGCTCTGGACAAGCGATTAAACTAGTTTGGCAGTACTACACATGTTGTGTTCTCATAAAAGAAGGAGATGTAATGCGATTTGAGTAAATTTAATTATGTTAAACACAGAATTGGCACCGACATGTGGTAAAATCGGCTCGTCCCCATAATTCGCTCAATCACCAACTAATTGCAACATTGTTATATAGTAATAATACTCCCGTTCGAACTTAGGCAACGGCGCCCAATCTCAAAGGAGATTAGCCGCACACAGGACAAATTGTATCGTACAATTCTAAGCTATCTATAAATCCATGCTCAGCTAATGCGAGCTAAGGTGCAAGTTCGAGTACCACCAATCAAATCATAATAATACCTTTTGGCCCGACGTGGTATTTGAACCCTTGACCTCATTCATTTGCGACTGCCAGGGGCCAACGAGGAAAATATAGTTAAATATAAAATAAATTCGATTTAGCTCAAATAATGAACATAAATTATAATTAATCACATTTCAATTGTATACAATAATATTTTATTACATTATGTCACTTATTTAAGTCGTTTAACGCCATTACTCTGTGTAATTAATCACATTTTTACAGCTCATTATAACTTGGACGTAACATAAACCACACCATTACATGACAAAGTAGCAATTTTGATTTCACTATTCACATTAATATTGTGACCCTACGACAAGGACAAGTTACAATTATATCTGGGAATGGATCTCAGCAAGATTTCTAAAGAAGTGTACCTATATTCTATTTATCATTGACATCTTCAAGAATACCTCAAGATGGCAGTTTAATTATATATTATGTTTACGAAGCAATGATAAATATAAACCGAGAAGGAGGAAAATGAACCCAAAATGATCACGTTGCAGTACATTGCAAACGCCAGCACTAGCTAATTGGTCAATAATCAAGGAAAACATGTCAACCAGTCACAACTCTTGAACTGGCATTGATGAAAATAATCCACGGTTATTATTTATAATACCACAAAAAGCTACATTAAGAACGAGAAATTAGAACCGTTCTAAGTATTCAAATGATTTAAAGGTTAAATTTAATCGATTCATAACCACGTTTCCGAGAAGGTATGGAAATTATTATAACATAAACGCCTTATTAGAATGATCATAAGTTGATATGTATACCTACTGCAGAAGAACTTAACAATAGATAACGAGTTTTCGGAGAACAAATTAATGTTTTTACTCAGAATGTACGTACGTGGAAAATCATCTAAGTTGTGTTATTAGCCAGCTTGGAAGAAACACAATCCCTGATCTGAACTGTTATACGTTGCAATGCGTAATAAATATCGCAATGTCTTAGTGTTTAAACGATACCTTAACATCTTCAGGGATCTGGCCGTTAAATAAACTATCTACGCGCTGGACTATGTAGAAGAAAACTCAGACTTAACCAATTGAATAAGAGTCGGTATCAAATTAAAAAAACATGCGGTGCACTCTTTGGGGACTGCCGATAAAAGTGAAAATCATTTTACTTCTAATCGAAATAATCAACAATAGTTATACATATTGGGAAGCGTGACGACGATGACGCGAGTTTCACGCTTTTTGTTCACCCAAAAAGTACACATTCACACACTAAAGCTCATGGCAAGCGCGACGATGACGCAAGTTTCACGCTTTTTGTTCACCCAAAAAGTACAAATTCACACACTTAAGCTCATGGCAAGCGTGACGTGACGATGAAGCGAGTTTCACGCTTTGAGTTCAACCAAATAGTGCTCAACGAATATAAAGAAGTTTTAACTTTAAAATGTTGGAGAGCTGACAACAGCGTTTCTTAAATCGTCTGCACTCGCGAAACAACGCCAAGATTGGTTAAAGTTCTTGCTTAGATGATTCGGCTTGTTCAGTATAAATTTAAGAACGGTCGAGAAATCAGTGTATATACAATGAGCTACGCTTACCTACTCGCATGTGTTATTATAATAAGAAAATTGCTTGTACACAATAGACTTGGTTTGTTTACTCGTAAACAAACTGTATACTGCTATAACGTAATTTAATATGCTCCATTATAATACGCTACTCTTATAGTAAAGTTCTCATTTTAGTTTATTACTTTGCAACGCGAAGTTGTTCTCGAAAAAGCTTGCAGTTTAAGATGAAATATTTATAAATTAACAATATTTCGTCAATGTATATTATAAGCGTAATAAATGCAACGTTCTACGAAAGATAATCTAATAAGGTATAATTTTGGAAAATGCAATTTTTTCAATGTTATAAAGTAACCAAGAGAACCATTTTGTTACTGGAACAAGCTACTCCCAATCATCATCACTCGAGGACCGCTGCGGTGAAGACTGGTCAGGCTCCGGGATGACGCTGACCAGGCTGTGGAGAACGGAGCCACCAGATCGTTCCGCCCCGGAGATGCCTCGGCGACGCATTGATAATTTTGCGTGGAGATCAGCCATTAGGTCCCCTCCACTTGGAGTTTTGCCACCCTAAGACAAAAGAAAATACTTAGTTATTATAGGATACGTATACGAAAACATTTGATTTGTTTAGCTTGTTGACTTGAAGAGTTACACAGTTTAAGATCAGAAGAGAGCATAGATCATAGCCCTTTTTAGTTTTGTGAACAGCTCGGCGGGGGACATTCATGTTTCTGAACTTCAGTATGTTGTGGTCTTTCATGTGAGTAAGACTGCCGGAGCTCATCGGAGAAGTGGGAAGGGTATGTAACGCGTAAGTGATGTCATGTGTATTGCAAGCTTCACAGGCTTTGGTATGCTTTTCCCAAAAATGAAAGGTACAACAAAAAAGAAAAATATCTCAAAAATGTATTTTTGTTTACCATAGATTTAAAGGATTTTAGTAAATGCGTACGTAATTTTAGTAATAGTGAATGTAAAAATAAAATATTGCCTTAAATATCATTATGCCGTTATCAGTTGCAGCAGCAATATAACGTTCGAAACTAAACCAACGCTGCAAAGCAGAGGGCTTATGTTTTAGTGCACTCGATTTTGGAAACCAGAAGTTCTACTTGCATAAAACAGCTTGAACAGACATTATACAAGTTATTAAAAGTTTATTCGTACTGTTCGTATTTGCTTCCCACAATTCCATCTAGCGTTTGAGAATATTCATAGAAGCATGATCCCGGGAGTGAATGCAACCGGAACTAGAAGTAGGTCACGTGTTCTGGCAGTTATTTGCAAATTACTGTTGGTACGTCATTCGTTTTAAGAGTAGTTAAGCTTCAGTTAAATGAAATTACGGTACCTAACTATTCCCTCTTTCATTGCGTTTGTATGTTAAAAGTACGACTGTTGCAAACAAATACAAACAAAAACAATTGTAAAGGAATCTACTATCATTTTCTTCTGAAGAATACGCACAAGAAAGGAACCTGAGAACCGCAACCACCCGATGACGATGGCTTATGACAGATAATCCAAAAAACCCAGCACAAGACAATTGCTGCACAATGCTATTGATAGAATTACGACCAAAATTACAATTATCAGAAACACAAAAAGTATCGATCAATATCCTCCTCAACACAAACAAACAACAAAAAAAATAAACCAAAATCAGTTAAAGCTACCAGGAATTCCCATGAGAGTAAGTGTTAAGAAGAATTGCCATCAGTCATCAGGCTTTTTGAAATACTTCTTAGAGGTCTAATTATAATATCATCGTTGCAATCATTTCCATATTAATCAATATCCAATAAAGGAATTAATAAATCGTATAGCCAAGAGCGCACAGACAGTTCATCGAATCGCCTACAATTTGGTTGGTTGTCATCACCGCACCGGCTCGTGGGCGATGCGATGGTGCCAATAACCTTGCGCAGATGAGATGATTGCCTCACAACAAAATGATCATATAGGAACATAATACGTTGTTACCGAACAATGTTCAAGTATAATAGGCAGGTCTCTTTGAATACGCTGATATACCTTTTTAGTACAGTGCTAACAAATTCAATTAAGAAATGAATTTGCAACATAAATCTCTGTGTCAAACACGAGATTAGGATTGTTTATCGCGTATAAGTTGACTTGGAACTAAGACGTAGCAAAATATTTCAGTATGCTAGACAATAGATTTTCTGTGGCATAATTCTTCTGCCATTTATTTAATAATAATTGTACAACAGCGAAGTGTTTACGGTTATTATAAGTAACCTTTTTGTTTTAATTACGTTCCTGCAGTAACTGCGAAATAATAAGTACCATCAAAAGTATATACCGAGTTAATTTTTCTAATTAGTGGAATTATTGTCTAGGAGAACTATTGGATGGAATTTCTTATCAATCCCAATTAACCTCTCGGAAAATGCCTCTGGACAAAAGAAACGTTAATAAGGTTTATATCACGCTAGTATTATAAAGGCGAAAGTTTGTGGGTGTCTGAGTGTGACTTTCTTCTTCACGTATAAACTACCGGACGGATTTTGATGAAACTTTGTAGTAATATAGTTTATATATACGCATACCACATAGGCTATTATTTATAAGGTAAAACGCGGTTAAAACCGCGGGGCACAGCCACGTTACAATATTTATTAAAAACAAGGGAGGTTAGGTATTTTAATTTACGATTGATTTAAATTAGATTCAAGACAGACGGGCACTGTTAACTGTTTATTTTTTTATTCCTATGTATATTGACATTTATCAAGAAAACAAAAAAGGGTGTAAAACCTGAATACACTACTGTGGAATGGCTAATGTATTTATACTAATTCCAATTGCCGGTTTAGTGCTGTGGCTATATGAAGTAACAGTGTAAAAATAGCAGCACTAACTACCACAATCGCTCGAAAAATAAAACAAAGCAACAATTAAATAAAGCAAATGTATGCAATTTCTCCGAAACATTAATAAATTGGAATAACGAACAAGTTAATTGGAAAGGCAATGTATCGAATTTCTTAACGAAAACTCTGTTTTTTTGCGAATTGCATGCGAGGCTCGTGTTATGAGTACACAGAATGGTGATTTCTAAGAAATAAGATGGTCGAGGATTATAGTTCTGCAAACAAACAAAAACAAGTCCTTTTGAAAAAGCATTGAAACACTTATTTCATATTTCTTCCCAATACTTATGAGTAAAATATGTTAAGTATACGTATGTTACCAAAAATAGTCTGGGCAATAATACATTCATTTTTTTTCGGCATTTGTTTCGTTTTCGTGAATCTAATTTTAATGTGCCGTGTATGTAGATATACAATTGTGAATTGGCGCCGGAACAATGAATTTCAGGCAATAAAATGTTCGAAGTATATATAACTCACTATATACTCGTTTATATTACTTACTGTAGAATAAATAAACAAAAAAACCACTAAAGCTATAACAATAGTAAAAATACTATAGCACCAATCCACATGAAACCCTGCAGGCGATACCGGCAACAGTAAACTGGACAGAAGCTGCTGTATGTAATATAAGGTATTCTAACAGGAGATGAAAGCTGGGATACATTGTTATGAGTCTTAAAGAAATAGCTACGCTACGGAACAATGCAATGAGTCTCATATTCGCTAAAATTTCACTTGAAAACTTAAGTATGTAGTTCTTTTATAACCTTTAAAACGAGCCTCTAATAAGAGGTTAGGGATGTTTTGCATAGCTGTCCCGTTAGGTAAATACGCGAAAACGCTGGCCGCTCATCTCATTAGGGATCGGAGAAGGCTTTTCATGGAAACGAAAGCAAACTAAGGGAAGATTGTTGGGAGATATCGCGGCGCGTTCTCGGGCGTGCTCTCGTTTGGCGAGTACGTAAAATAATCACAAAGAAAAGTACGTTAAAATTAGTCTGCTTTAATTTGCTACGCTACTCCCGGCAATGACAAATTAAAGTTTATTTTATATTTCAACTGTGGTGGCTCAAATTATACAATCTGCATTTTTGATATTTTGTTGCTAGTGTGAATCCATCATATTCCGAAAACAAAAACAGAACAAAAGAAATATCCGGGCTTTATTAATTATATTGCCATGTCACCATTATGCTAAATAAAATCTAGACTTGATAAGGTGGAAAAATTCAGAAGAATACTAGACATTTGCTAAAACATAAATGCGTTTAGCAATGGAGTCCGCATAGACATCAAAGTTTTTTGAACACAATGAGGTCACGACGGATATGGTGTGGTTTGCAAAAATTAAGGATTATTTTTTCAAGGTTTCGAAATATCATTGCGGAACACGCCAAAAAGAACTTACTTCCTCGTTTTCCCATGTTCTAAAAGAGTGAAAAAGTTTAAAAATAGTTACGGATACTCTGAAAAACAATTAATATAATCGAAACCAAACATTATATATGTTTTATTTAACCAGAAACCAGGAAATTACGCTTAAGTGTCCTAACATTCCCATCGCTGAGCTAAGGCTTCGTGTTATCAAATCAAAGCTTTTTGCGACTTCTGCTAATATGGGCATTTTTGCCTTATTCAGACGATTTAGTGTAATGGCTCAAAAGGATCTCTGCGGTCGTTAAACAAACCCGACAAGAGTTAAAGGTGCCGTTCCTAAGGGCGGCTTTTATATCTAGGATGCATAACTTATGGCTATTTTATATCTAGGATGCATAACTTATGGCTATAATTAAGTCTTTGGAAGAATTACAATGACATATATAAGCGTCAGGTCTGATACAATATTAGCACTATATTATTTGTTGCAAGAAATGAATGATGTCATTCCAAGGACGCTGAATCTACTTATGGGGTAGCCCGTAGATTCGGAGTGGGTGCGATCATAGTGTGATTGATTGACGATAGCTGTCAGTACCATCTAGTTCCAGGTATTGCGATAAAATGTGAGAGGCTCTAAGCGCATATAAATATGTATATTAACTGGCTTAGAATAGTTGCTATAGTATACTCTCTAGGTAATAGAAGAAGAAGCGTGTTACATTATACTTAAAGTAATCACCGAACCGGACACCGGACACATCCACTACCGGTTCTCTTGGTACAAGATAAATATGAGTATAATCCACCCCACACAAGTTGGAGCTTCTAACACACTTACAAGAAAGTGGTTCCAAAGTGTGGAAGTAACCCATCTTCGCCATTAAGCCGGCTGGTCCGTCGTTAGTGACAGATATATTATGACCTTATCTCACTCATTACCTTTCCTGAGAGCTGTTCGTGGAAGCTATCTCCTTTCTTGTATCATTGTCAACCTTGCGCGGATATTTTACGAGGAAAAAATTCATGAGTTGGAATGTTCCGAGTATGTGTCTGGTACTGTTCGCGACACAGTTATAAAATATGTGCGTATCCTGCACTCGACAAATTATGGCAGAATTAAATCGTCAAGGAAATTAATCATAGTTTATTTGGTTTCCTTTTTGAAAATACAGAAGCGACCCTATTAAAATTACATTTAATATTGACGACAACCGGAGTTTCCCAGCGCGGTTTTAATGCAGACCGCATTCACAGAAACATAAACGTGCACAAATAATTTTCAAGTGAATTTTGTATAAAATATCCAATACTTTAATTAAGACATCGACATGGTTACAATGGTTAGTGGCGAAGACTGCACAACGCTCACTGTTTAAAAAACATAAAACCGACTTCAAATATTATTTTAGACAGCCGATCGGAACGGAATTATATGGGGCCAACCAACAGCATTCACTATCAGTTAAAAAGATAATCAGCGAAATCGATATACAGCGGAGAGATAATAATAATTACAGTGGATATTCATTAAATTGTGAAACAAAATTGTATGAATGTTACATTGTATGATGATTGGGTGTAAATATCTATATAAGTATGTATTTATTATAGAAAAGTAGTGTATATAATATATTAGTTAACTGGTTTCCATAGCTACGCTTAGTTTGGGATGGCTGTGAGTGAATAATGTCCCAGGATATTATTATTTCTCCGTTTCTTGTACAGTTTATGATGTTTTTTTTACTGATAGTAATGCTTTTGGAATGACCTTCTAATCTTATATAGATATTTTTAATTTGCATCTTTTACTTTTATTTAAAAGCTTTGTTTACTATTAATTCTACAACTGTTCGTACCAATATTAGTTCTGTATAAACGATTTTACTAATATATTTCTATAACTTTAGTGGTTTCACTTCTAAGCGGTGAGAATTAATGGATTTAATGCTAGCAATTCTGTCTTTAATACGATGAAAAGAACAGGGTAGATACACCTACATAGAACTGTAAAATTGATACAAAAATAAATAATGATATTAAAATTATTTTCAGTTGGTATTGCATAGTATCGACGGCAATATAATTATATGCCCAATGCTTGCTTGCTTATCGTATGGGTAGTGGTAACCCTAGTGTCAGAGTTGCTCAAGCCGCCCAATAGGCCTCTGAAATAGCTTAACGACTGTTGTCTAATGACTACAACCGGGACCGACAGCTTAACGTGCCCTCCGAAGCACGGAGACGCTCAGAAATGAAACCACTTTGTCGGTCACCCATCTATGGACTGACCGCGAGTCTAGTTGCTTAACCTCGCCCATCGCTTACGGACCGGTGAGAGCATCTAGCTATGAGCGCCTCATATATGCCCAATGAGACAATAATTTCCGAAATTATAATAATTATTTTAGTAACTACGGAAGAAACTTAAAACTTTCAATATAAATCTAGAGAAATTTTTACTTCAAACGTAAAAAAAAGAGTGGAACCAAGGTATGTGCGTCCTAAACGTGACCATTACAAGTTATCTGACTCCGCGGGGAGCGCGACCAATCGCATTATCCGTGTCAATACAGGGCCCCAATTCTATGAACCTCCAAACCTACTACTCATTGTAATGTGGCACTGATGTAAGCCAACGTTTGACTATACATTACAATACGAGTTTTTCTAAAGGACCGATGGAATGTCACGCCATATTACGCGTGTTATACGTAAAAGTAGAGAACCGAGATATTTTTACTTATTTTATTTTAAAGTGCACCAAAAGCTACTCTATATATATAAAAAATAACGCTCGGTAATTTATTAATTATAAGCTTATAAAGATTCCAATAACAGATAAACCAACATTCTAAAATAAAAGAAATGTAATAAAATATAGGTTGTAATAAAGTAAATAATATAAACAGATAATATAACACAATACGCAATTATGCTTAATTAAAACAAAAGACGTAAAATAAAACAAACAATGATATATTAATGTACTAACATATCGTATTATTTCATCGTGTGCTTTGGGACTTCAAAATTTGGTTTTTAAGTATAAAAATACTTAAATGATTAATATAAGCCAATTTTGGTCGCATCCAAAATCTCTAAATTCCTCGAAAATGTTTTCTTGTTACGCCTACAATAAACGTTCAAATTTTTATTCAGGACATGTTCAAAAATTATGTGACCACCATTTTAATAACAATGTGTAGGTACGTCTAATTTATGAACCATCATTTATCCAGCTTTTGTAGTCGCCGGTTCCAAAGGTAGATGTTTTAGCAATGGACACCACCTACGAAATTCGAAGAAATGTTTAGTATTCTTTAAGATTTCTCTGCCTAAATTGGATAAACCAAGCCCACGCTAACCATAGTGTGTTCAATAAAAATATAATAAGACTGCATCGGGACATAAATGATTTTGGACAGGCTCAAAATATGATAAAAATCAATATAATATAATATCAATATTTTGTCTTCTTCTTCTTATCATATGGGCAGTGGTTACCTGGTGTCAGAGTTGTTCAAGCCGCCTAGCCGAGCAAGCGTCTTAACGACTGTTGTCTAATGACTACAACCGGGACCGACAGCTTAACGTGCCTTCCGAAGCACGGAGACGATCAGAAATTAAACAACTTAGATGGTCACCCATCTATGGACTGACCACGATCCTAGTTGCTTAACTTGCCGATCGCTACTGACCGGTGGGTCCATGTAGCTATGAGCACTATCAATATTCTGTGTGACAGTGGTAGTAGTTTCCGTAACACAGAATATTGATATTGACGGAACACTATAGCAAGGCCTCCGTTGTCCGTCCGTCTCTGACAGCAGGCTATATGTAAAATAATAATATAGTACCACAAACTTATCTGGCCCGGTGGCCAAAAGTAGAACTAACGACACCAGTTTGAAATGTCAATCGGCTGTTATTCCCTGACATTCCTGCCATTGATTGTTGGTTGCGCGCATTTATTTTTCTTTTAGAGGTTTTTAATTGTGAAAAATGCCGAAAGCTTTAAGAAGTGATGCTAGGAACATTATAATACAAGTATTGAATTATATGAATGAAGAAAAACACCTTCAGGCACCAATTATACCCTTCAATAAGATGTATGAACGCGTAGCTGCTGCTACAGGTTAGTGTTGTCAGCTTCTGAAAAAATACGAAACTCCCCCTCGCACTTTAAATTTAAATACATAATTTAAAATATTCATTATTTATTTAATTTTTGCTATGACCATTGTAGGTGTCGGGGAGTGATTTGTAAGAAAACTTGTGAAATAAATAGAGCAAGCAGATGCAAAAATTTATAGCAGATCAGAATATTGATAGATCGAATTCTGAAATGCCTACATTGATTGCAGAAGCTTTTGATAAAATAACAGCCAATGAATGGCAAAAGCATTGCAATCATGTAAAAAATATTGAAAATGAGTATCGAAAAGGGATGGATACTTAGACGAGCCTTCCATCAATCAATTTGGTTGTGATAGTGAAAGCAGTGATTATGATAATGATGATGATGAAATGACTTCTGCATTAAACAATTCCGGTGAAATAATAATACCTGGAGTATCCCCGTTAGAGGACACTCCGCATACATTTTATGTAAATGATCATAATTATTGTATAAAAATATAAAGATTTGTAATGACAGTATTTGTTTCCTTTTTAGTGAAGTAATATTTACGTGACACTGTGCATATTATTTTTACCCACTTTATTGCAAAAAATAGTTACTTGCAACACTAAATGCGATAACAGCGACGCTGCCAGCGGGCCAGATAAGTTTGCGGGACTGTAATTTATTTATTGATCTCTCTCACAAAGGTTTGATGATGTACAGACGCCAGCACATCAATCTACCCCAATCAGTTAAATTTCCCCAATTGAAAGTGAACCTTATGCTTATGTGATGAAGTTGAAAATCTATAAAAGTAATTAGACTGATCCAGCTAGCGTCAGTAGTTCAGTACATACGAGTAACGAACGTTTAAGTATGAACCCTAATAGGGAGACATCAAATTTTTTGGGTTTCTATTATAAGTTATTATTGGTTTTATAACTTTATTATTTTCGATGACACATAACCGTGTGCGAGTCCCGACACACATTTGGTCGGTATTTTAAAGTTTGTTTCCGAATCAACATTTGTACGTGCAAAACACAAGTTACCAAGTAGAAATATAAAAAGCAGATATAGTTAGAAGTACATGGCGGGACAGACGACCGTAAAAGCGTAGCGCGGCAAATAAAAAATTTGCTCAGAAAATGTTAGTGCAATCCGAGTAATGGAGACAACTTTATATGAAAATGTATAATTATTTCCTTTTTATCGTAGGGGTTACCCGTGTATCAGAGTCGTTGCAACATATGGTTTAATGATTTCAACCAGGATTGGCAGTTTAACGTGCTCTCCGAAGCTCGGATAGCATTCAAAAGTTGAACTATTTTGGCGGTGACCAATACCATATTGCCGGCGTGGCTAGATGCTACACCACGCCGATCGCTTAGGGAACAGTGAGAGCGCCTGGCTATAAGCGCCTAGTCATAAAGGATGATGACATAAATACATAAAAAAGTAAATGTGAGGTGTCAAAACTTGAAATAGAAGATAAGGATAACTTAGCTGCAGTAGTTAATTACAATTAAACATGGCATTCACATATATGGCATAGAACGGGTAGGTCTTTCAATATAATATGATTAGTCTAAGTGGACACAACATAAATATCTTGAATTCCAGTTACATACATATATTTGTAATCTGGATTATAAGAAGTACTGTGAACCAGCTCCTACGTTCGTCTGATCCTATCTCTGCAACGTCTAATCCCTAGACTTGACAGATTGCATCCTGTTCCAAGATCTTCAAGACTAGGTTTACAAAGATCGACATTGCAACAAAGTACTTGTGATGACTGAGATTTAGGTTTGTATCTAGCTCAGGACAGCGATTCTGTTTATTCGACCCATACTTAATTGTTCCGAGGTTGGTTGTGCATATTTCTCATTTAAAAAGATTGGTATGTTTCATGGGTAGGAGGTCGTCGTCAAATAACGCTGATCCGGGTAATCTACATTCCTGTCGAAACCACACCTTTTACAGAAGAGGTACCGTACTATTTGAGGCTGTGAAGTACTAATAAACTTAGTTTAGCTTTAAGTTTAGCGTTGCGCCATTCAAGAAATTCCTTGCATTATGCCTATCAGACAGCAAGCGGGTCTTTAGTATCTTTGGTCAAAAATCTCTGCGCTCATAATATTACTGACGTTTCACGGACAACCCAGTTGTCTATGGATTAATGTATATTTTATTTGAATTGATTGTTTAGAACACAAAGGCAGGACAACAAAACTTTCTAATTGATGCCCAGGTTGTTTCTAGACTGCTTTTTTTGTCTAATCTTGTGGCGACAAAATATCGCTCGGGTAGAGTTTGTCATCCTTCCAAATGGTCTATGTCTATGCGCTGTAGTGCACTAATAATACGTCGTTCAAAATAGCTAGGAACATTTGTCACTGCAGGCGCCAGTCGGGGTGCCAGCTGGCATCGACAACTTTGTGCTAATGGACTACATAGTATTTAAAAGTTTACTATTGAAAATTTTACCGGGCATAAGAAAAAGATTGCAAAAAATTTGCAATAATTTGCTTTTGATAAAAAGATTATCTAAAAGATCGATTTTTGAGTTAAATAAAAGTTTGTCAATTAACTGCTTCCCTGGATTGGTTCTTTGCTTTCGAAATTAACAGGTTAATTTTTCCTATGCAAATGGATTTTCGATAGGGATTTTTCTTAACTGTAAAATGAGTGACAAGGTTTCATATTAACAATATTCTCTATCTTCAATAGTTTACGACTTTCTCTTCACTAATTTATCGAAAACAATCACAGTTAATCTTCGGAATGGTTATCAACCATACCTAAGATAATGTTAATAATAAAACGATCTAAAGCATCCGTGACAAGTTTCGCTCAATAATTTGGTTTAACCCAGTATGTACATACTGACGCACACATATACCTGATTAATTACTAAGAACCTACTATACCATAAAAACATTGTATTTATTTTATTAGGAAAACAGACAGTATTAACAACTTATAATAAGAAACAGGTTATAACAACTAATTAGGTAATTTATAGGCCAATTATATGTTACCTAATAAACTGAGTTGCGAATGAATGTAACTCAAAATATTCTAAATCATCCATTGTCGCAGGTTGAGAATATACCACTGATCATGGAAGTCAGCTTGTGATACAAAATCACAACACGTTGGTTATTTGCGACCAAAGCACACTAACCATGCCAAGTTGTTAGTACACGGCATAGATTGCGATATCGTGGCCTTTAATCTATTCCATCGCCTATGATAAACTTCTAAGTAACTCCTGCTTGCTAGTCGATTTAATGTTAGATAAAGCTGAGGTAGAAAATAAAATATCTGCACATCAATTCTAAGCACAAAAACAAGTTATATAGAAATCAGCCATTCTTCTGCGAACGCGCCCATAATGCAATGAGAGTTAGTAGCGAGTGTAAACAGCAGACTAAGCTACGTAAAAACCTCACCCCTCTGATTATGTCAGGTAAAAACTGCTCATTACTCGACCTAGCCAAACGTGAATAGCCTAAAATGTCAATATGTATGACGTAAGGGCCACCCTTGTGTAACGACCGCGCTAAGCAACGTATATTTGATGAAGGTTAGATTACATACACCAACGATAAAGGTGAATTTTTTTGCTACTACCATGTTGGCAAAAGCATACAAATGCTAATATAGAACGCTTGGAACGCATAAAGGATCTCTCATAAGTCGCAGACCCTTGCCCAATGAGTTCTGACGAATTTATTCTCACTGTCCACAATATTAACATTGCAATGCTGTTACTTGAAGTATACTCAGTATAGGAGTACTTCACATGTAGAGTTGCTCATAGAGTGGAACAAAACTATGCTCTACATTTAATGTTGCTACCGTAAGCGCACGTGTCCATTTGGAATCCAAAACTAAGGTTGCTAATTCCCTATATCCTACATTCTATGAAAAGGAAAGCCGTTGGATGCGGGCAGCGCAGGACCGGCTATTGTGGAGATCTTTAGGGGAGGCTTTTGGAAAGCAGAGGACGTCTTTCGGCTGATATGATGATGATGATGGCAAGTAATGGTGAGATTCTATTAAGAGTTCGTATTAAGGTGCAAATACTGTATATCCTAGTGAAATTGCAACTAACACCAAATAATGAGGTCTCTATAATTAGAGTGAAGAAGGCAAATAGTCGTACAAGGACCGTAGCTTGTGAATACTTGTAGTTTACTACCACTGTTTCACCAAACAATAAAGCAAGCAGATCAGGTACTTGACAGAAAATCTTCCAGACATTCCTCAAAATTTCCAACATAAAAATCAAGTGAAACATGTTCATTCATTGTCTCTTCACAAATAACGTCCATTCAGTAGTAATAATATATTCTAAACGCGTGTGTGCTATGAATGTTGATAAACCTTGTTGTCCGTTGGGAATAACTGCCGGGTAATATGTGGAAATACGTTCCCTGTATATAAACCCAAAAAGCTTTGTGGAATATCAAATATGCTGCGAGATTAGAGACTCGTAATATGAATCCCATTTGTCTCTCTATTATCGTATGGCAATAGTTACTCTAGTCTCTGAGATGCGTTAAGGCTATTGTCTTATGACTACAACCGGGACCGACCGCTAAACGTGAGGCGCTCGTAAATGAAACCTATTTTGACTTCTTATAGACCTCCATTGAAAAAATTGCACTGACCACAAAAAACGATTTACACCCAAAATTGTAGAAACATATTTATACTGCAATTAAATTGTGACTGTTTGACGGCCACGGACCGATGGAAAAACATAAACTTTAGGAAATGATTAAAGGGCTGCAAGGGGTATGTTATATCGAATATATGACTTAAAATCTCATAATGTATGTAGAAGTCAATAATCGACTTCGAGGAACAATTGGTCTAGCGTAACGTGTTCAACTGCATTTCTTAAGCCTCTTTAGGCGCTGGGTTCAAATCCCGTCTCGGACCTATAATGGATATAGGGTTTTTTTATCATGTATGATATGGCAACCTTTATACTTTAATATGTCTCGCCCAAATGGCAAGTCTTCATAGAGATTGAACGGGAGGACATTATTATACTAGAGGCAATTTAAAATTAGTTACTATGAAACTATATACTAGTGAAAGCCGAGAGTAATGAAAAAATTGATTTGAATGTCTAAGCCTTTGGAGCTTAAACTGAATTCAGTGTTAGGTTTGGAACACAGTTCAGTAGTTCTGCTCCCTGGAGTTCAGAACTAATATTACGTTACCCAATGAATGTTCGTAATTTCAGAAAATGAAATATTCTATCATCATCTTATAATGACTAAAAATAATTTTGCGTTTTCAAAAGTAGCGTGACCGGCGCCATTATTACTTATTTAGCAGAAGCATAGCGTCCCCGAAAATCGTGCAATAATTGCTCTTCAATTGACGCACGGTTATTGCGCAAATATTACTATCGCTTAATTTCTGCTATACCTACGGGCTAAGGAGGCAGGTCACGTTATTTTTCGTGTTTTGCACATTAAATGTATGGCTAGTATATGATGATAAATTTATTCTGTTTCCGATATCACGGAGATATTAGGTAATATTCACCCTGAATACATGGTCAATATTAAAAACTTCAGCTAGAACATACTACGCACTTCACGTCAGCGCGAGCGCGGCTCTTCGAGCTCAGATGCTCACCCTGTAATAGTTAATACTTTGCAAACTGTAATCAATTAAACTTTTCGGCACGCATACGCAATTGTAACGTTTATATAATGATATTAGGTATGGCAGAAAAATAATGAAAGTAGAATAAATGCAGTGTAAATGACACAAGGGGGTTCTAAACACCTTCTTGTCTACCGTCTCGATAACGAAAAAGTTTTCAGAACCCAGGTCAGGTCAAGAAAAAGTCCTTTTAGCAACTTTAAAGTTTGCGTTACGCTGTCACAACAACTATTTTTCTACCTATTCTCCAAGGTGCGGTCTTTGAAGATTAGGGAATCAGTCCTGCATCTGATCTCTCGTTGATGTTCTCTTCTATTTTCTCGCAAATAGGATTATGAAAGAGAGTATATCCTTGTTAGTTGGCTAGTATCCGTTTAGATTGGCCACCTAAATTCGCCCATAAGCACTATCATATACTGTAGTCCGTCTCTCCATCCATTGATACATACAAGGCCGTCGTTATTGAATGTTTTGACCAAATGGACGGTATTATGAAACGTTTCGGAGTATTTGCAGTTTACTAACTTTCGCATTGTGTAACTAACGTATTTAACAGTTGACACCTATTCATGGACTTTGAGTCATGTAATAATGGAACAAAATTATGGTGATTTTAAACAACTGAAATCGAAATAAAAAGGCGCCAATTAGACTATCCCTTTTACAGACCCTGGCTGTTTGTGAGCGGACGGTGAAAACTGTTACAATACAAAATCGAACTATAGTTACAGGATTATTTTACACCATGGCACAAAAGTAGAGGTTTGAGACCCTTGAAGTCTGTTTGTTTGTCAGTGGCATCATACTGAACCCGTTTGCTACTCGTATTACGGCACGCTTTAAAGGACAGCAGACCGGATAAAGTGACACACTCAAACCCTTGACAAAGTGAAACATTCAAACCCTAGGGGTTTAAGTGCCACTACAAAAACAAACCGTTGTTGTTATTTTTGCTCAAAATAAATAAAATAAAAAACCGAGCCAGCCTTACAGTAGTCGCATATCATGCGTATCATCTGATGTATAAAAATTGAGATGAAATGTATGTATAAAGCCAATTTATTCATAATGTGATTGGTCGAGTGTATTAACACATACATTATGTTGGCCGACAGTACGTCGAGGTACCAACGTTACGCAAAATTACGTTGACACCGTGTCACCACCACAGTCATCTCCGCCACAGAACGGACTCATTGGTCAAATTAAAAAAGCGCGCGCATGCGTAGTTTGCGTCCCTTTTCTAAGATCACTCTCACAAAAAATATCCAGCAACCGAAAGGAAAGATGTTACATATGACAAAGCGAGGAGTTCCATAATCGTATTATTTGGGTTACGTCGGATAGAGCGATGTCAATATTTGCATGAACTCTGCTTGCCCTGAGTCTGGGTGTAATTATCTGTATAAGTATATATTTACAAAAGAAAAGTAGTATTATGTAGTATATCAGTTATCTGATTTCCTTAGTACAAACTCTGACCAGATTGGGATCAAATGGCCGGAGAAAAAAAAAATGAGGATATTTTGTCGCTCATCACTGCACGTTATAAAGGGCAGAAGTCCTGTGACATGTTTCATCCTGTTGTATCTGGATTAAACGGAAAGACTGGCTTGTTCAATCGACATGGTTATATAAACTATATAGAGCCAAAGAATTATTATCGAAATAATTCGAATGACATTACCCTTTATTTCTATATGTATGACGTAGTGATGAGTAAACAACTTGAAAATATTCTCATACGCATTATGGCTGGCACCAAAACAGCCTATCAATTTGAAAGTCATGATATAACCTATTTATATGTATGGTACAGTTACACATTAGAATATGGATATATGTATATATCGTGATGTTGATGCCACTTCAGTCGATACGCATGTACTACGAAAACTGCTTTGAGTGTATGCTCAATAAAAATGACAAAATCTATCCTCCAACGAGATGTGGATCGACTAAACAAAATCACGATACATTCTATAAACAATCAAAACACCAGGAAAGAAAGCTCCCACACAATAACACAAAAGCTGTTCCGCATTCAAATCGCGGGCTAAAGATTTAAACTCCTCAATTTGAATATACAGATCGAGCAGAGCAGAGATGCGTAGTGCATACATGTAGCATTTACAGGAACCTCACAATGTTCGCAGGAACCACAACAAAGTCAAATGATGAGAAGCGCTGATTCCGTTAAACGTAAGACGATCGATGCGAGCTAAACAAAATGCACGTAACAGAGTCGATAAAACGACGCGATGTTTTGTATGAACACCTCGAACTTAGTTAGTTTGTAATAGCTATACAAAAACAAATGTATTTTCGATGAATATATAAATAACTAACTATATTGAACTAAGTAATTAAAATAATTGGACTAAGCTAGTTTTAACATCTGTAATACGCAATAAAATTCTCAAACTTTATTCTAACATCATATTATTAATACATAAAACAAAAACTTTGTGTCTCTTTTTACGAAAATTGCGTGGACCGAGGAGGATGAGTATGTATGAGTTTGGAACGGTTAAAGTTCATACGGAGAAGGAGATATTTATAAGGATAGTTTATCGTATTGTTCTGTTGTATACAAGGTGTATACATAAATAATGGACGTAACTTAAGGACCGCTATATATCCATGAAACTAATCTAAATCAACAAAACCATATTTTCGCGCTCCATTCAAAATGCTGGTCGCTATTATTGTACGGGGAGGTGATATTCTTTTTTGTATATTTTGCCGTTAATGTGGTACACGTTGTTCATTTTCATAGGCAAATTAAGCTCCTGAACTTACGTCCACTACTTATGTTACACCTTCTACATGACTGCGAAATCAAATCATTATTTGCTCAAGATCTTAATGAAAAGGTTATATCCAACATATTCTGACCTGAAGTCGTGCAAATATACGAGTACATATAGTTTTGAAACTTAATCTATTAATTAAATAGATTAATTACTTATTAAAAAATTACATTATTATTTCGACTTATATTCTAGATATTCTTTAGTTTTATAAAAACATTTCTCTTTGAGGAAGTTAAACAAACTCTTCCTAAATTGAGGTAATGTCATTTTTTTAATATGTAACGGAAGGTTATTATATATTTTGATTGCCATGCAATATGCATTTTTTTTTAATCCTACAGCTTCCTTCCGTATACACGTATGGTCAGGACTTAGAAAGCACTTGGCCGTGTTTTACTGCTCTCTAACTTCTGGTAGTTTAGAGATGAGTAACTTCAAACGTTGGTAACGAATGTGATTGGCAACGGTCTTAGTGCGGTAATTGTAAGTGCTTCACAAGTTCCACACATGCGGTAGGTACGCGTTTATGCGCGTTGCTTACTACGCCACATTGTTTCCGTGTCACACGTTCATCTGTATATTAAAGTTTATTGGTATTTCAGGTGAAACTTTTGCCGCGCACTACGACTCTGTGGTATCAATTAACTGCGGAGGTAATTCCGATCGGGTAAGACATGGCAACATTCAAGAAGCGAGCCTATTCTTGACTTTTTGGCGCCAACGCGGAAAAAGACGTATCAGGGCATTGTTTCATTTTCAAAAACTGGTTTAAATTCAAGCTTTTATGTGTAAATATGGTGGATTTTTAGACATAACATCATGGACAACGTACACAAGTGGAGGAAAGTGCCATATTGCCGTGAATTGCGATTTTCTGTGTTGAATCTAAAACTTCATATAAGCCTCTAGTAAAGTCTCCACCGCTTTACTGGTGTACGACAAGGACTACGTATGACTTGAATGTGACGGACTTTACTTGACATGACGAAAATAAATGAAATAATAATATATTTTACGGAAGGCTCATAAGGCCGAAGAAGCCAGAGCCGTAAAAATTAATAAAAAAATAATAAAAAAGTGCCTATTCCTTTCTTAAGAGGCCTATTACAGTCCACTAGCGCCGCCAATCGAAAAAATGTCATAACTCGTAAATAGAATCATAAATACAAAATATGTTCTATTATTACTGTGGAAAAGGCAATAACGTAATTTTATAACACATTGTCAACACTTGAAATATAGCTGTTTAGCTGAATCGTGCATTTGTAACAAAAACGGCCGTTTATGTTTTGAATGCACGATTTAGCTAAACAGCTATATTTCAAGTGTTGATAAGGTGTTATAGAATTACGTTATTGCCTTTTCCACAGTAATAATAGAACATATTTTGTATTTATGATTCTATTTACGAGTTATGACATTTTTTCGATTGGCGGCGCTAGTGGACTGTAATAGGCCTTTTAAAGGCCGAAAAGGCACCAGCGGCTCCTCTGGCAGCGGTGATCACTTACCATCAGGTGACCCACTTGCTTGTTTGTCTCGAAATTATATGTACGAGTATAGAAAAAGCTTTTAACCGCGATGTCATAGTTTCCTGTTTACTTAGTCTTGTAGGACTTTGGGTTAATAAGCCGGGGTAAATTTGGATAAGTGGCCCGTTGGTCCGGCAGTAAGTAACCCTGACTGCTACGCCATTACGCCAGAGGTTGTGGGCTCGAAAGATTTGTCCTGGGACAAATCTTTGTCTTATGAGCACTATCATTTGTTCTGGGTGTAATTTATTTATAATATGTATTTAGAAATATGTAAGTAAGTTTATCAGTGATCTGGTTTCTGTCTAGTTTGGGATCAGATAGCAGTGCGTTAGTTGTCCAAAGATATTAATACTATTACTATATTAGACAATGATTTGGATTTTCTTCATCATCATATCAGCCGAAGACGCCGACGATCGGTTAGTTCATATTAAATTGATAATAATCTATATCCATACTTTCTAATATCCTTCAAAATTGCTTTATCATGATGGTTATTACCTTAAATGAAAAGAAAGCCGGAAATTAATATCCTTCTTTTGAAGTTGAACATAAATCTTTTTTATACTAATAGTTTCTCTTTTACAAACATTTCGTATAATTACGTTAAAGAACAGAAAAATTAAAACAGAAAAATGTTAGTCTGCACTTTATAATTATTATCAAATGCAGACTCTACAAACATTTCGTATAATTACGTTAAAGAACAGAAAAAATAAAAGAGAAACTTAATTATTATTATCAAAAATTATACCTTTCGACACATAAACAATTGATTTCGATATAAATTTGCCACGTTCTTACTTTATATAACGCGGAACGACGTCCGCAGGCACTGCTAGTACTGACTAGCAGTGCCTGCGGACGTCGTTCCGCGTTATAAATATTTTTGTCCCTGCCCGTTTGTCCCGCAACTTGGATTACATTATTCAAGTTTAAGTAAAGATGCGTTATTAATTTTGGAATTTTTCTAATTGGAATCGACACTCCACAATAACGTAGCTTTCTATTGGTGAAATAATTTAGAAAATCAGTTCAGTAGATTTAGAGATTACCCCTTACAACGCCATAAACTCACTAACGTTACCTCTTTATAATATTAGTACAGATTCAAGAGATCAGTTGTCAGTAGTAAACAACAATCACGCGATAAAAACGGTTAAGTTATTGAGCTCGTATCATCGTTCTACAAACTGTCACTGCTGATTGCAGGTAATCTCAGGGCGATAAATAACACCTACAGTTATAGAGTAATTGAGATAAAATACATTCGCCCCTACATTTTATGTGCCTCGAGGAATTGTTGCCAATGTCTGCAAATTATATCTCCTTTGAGACTGTCTCGCTCTCTACATATAAATATGAAAGAGCAAACAATACAATTATGAGATGCCAGATGTTTCATATTTCCTTATTGCTTGCAACATAACTAGTTCAAGATTGGTTCTTTTTCATTACAGCCGATTTTTGTCGATAATGCCTGCACTAGAGTAAAACTAAGAACAACTATTTGTGGGACACAAAAATAGATGTCCTGCGCGGAAATCGAACCCGGGACACGAAGCGACTATCTTAACAGCTACGCCACACGGGCAGTAAATAACTTGCAGAATTAAAACGATGTTCTGCTTATGCTCTCAAATCGTTTCGCTTCAATAGATCGCGATTAATTTGAATGGTGAAATCTGCTCATAGTATCTAGAAGGAAACGCCCGACCTTATTTTTTTTTATCTGGATTTGTTTACCACTTATATAATATGGGCAGTATTAATTAGGTGCTTTTATACAACGAATTGAAGATCGAAAGTTATACCGCACGAATATTATCTACTGCTAAAATACTTACAAACAATACTCTGATTGAGATTGCCAAAATATATCGATTCTAGTGAATCAACGACAAGCGAAGCGATTTTATGAATCAAACTTTATCTAACCAGAGATATGAGTTGGCAATAAAGGCGGCGCCACACCTACGCAACTTTTAATTTCAGATTGTATAACTGTGACTTAGATTGTTATGTATATATGAAATACCCCTTCCGGAACATTCGGAACAGTAGTGTATCTTTAGCCATAAAAACTAACCCCACTTCAGTTACCACTCTAAGCAGAGGTTCAAACAAACAGGGTAATGACTTCATAGGTTTGTTTACAAGATACCTTAAGCCCCTACTGGCCTCTAAAGTCCGGTGAAACCTCCTAGGCTAACTGTTTAAAAAAGTTCTGGTAGTTACGAGATTTATGTCTATAGATATGTATGTGGCTTCCTATGACCCAAACCGATAGACTGTTTCATTCCGAGGCGCTCACAGCCAGTTGCTGTCACCGGTTTGTACTATAGACAGACTATAGATAAGTGAACGACAAGGTGGTATAATTCCTAAGCGTCTCCGTGCTTCGGATGGCACGTTAACATATCGGTCTCGGTTGTAGTCATTGGACAACAGTCGTTAAGCGATATTAGAGGCCTACTGAGCGGCTTGAACAACTCTGACACTAGGGTAACCACTGCCCATACGATAAAGAAAATAAAAAAGATTACGTTTAACACTACAACTAAACCTTGGGGTAGAACACAGTGCACATTTAATACACTGTTACCACCACTTATAGGTTAGGTTAACCTGTGTTATGGAAATAAAGAATTTGATTTGATTTAGCTGATTTGATAAATTTAATTTAATTGAGACAATTCTTAGCCATTCTAAAGTGACAGCTAATTCCCTAACTTTAACAGAGGGCTGTTTAGTCGCTTTAAATAGCGAGGTGCATTTAATATGCATGCCTTTTTGATTTTATCTTAAGACGGCTACGGTAATTTCTCACCAGTGTAGTCTAGAGAAAATCCGTTATACCTATTTTAAATGTTATAAAACTGCCCTAATACCTTGCTTTGAGTTGGATAACATCGTATAAATAGAAGCAGCGAATGAATAGAAACTTGTGTGAACATGCCACCGTCCACAACATATTTACTCTGTCATCCAAACTATTCTCACAACGTTCGGTGATATATTTCGTCAAGATTTCTGCAAGTCCCTTGTAAACTATAATTTTACATGCTACAGGCAAATATGTGAGTTCGTTGTTTAAGTATGTAGCGTCAAAGTGCAAATCAAACATGCACAGCGGAAAATTATAATGAGAGAATGTCGAGCACTTGGTAGAGAGAATTCTATTGACATTTAGATACATAAGGTAGCAGTGTATATTGTACCTATACCGAGGGTTGCCATCCGTCGGGGTTTCTCTAGATTCGCCAGAATTTAAACGGCGTTGAAATGTTTAAGCTCCAGGGTTCAGGTGTGAAAGACCAATTTACCTAAGCAGAGTTACAAAGGCAGACTTTATTATTATCTTCCCAAT
The DNA here is from genome assembly GCA_951640165.1 of Pseudoips prasinana. Classification (NCBI taxonomy): domain Eukaryota; kingdom Metazoa; phylum Arthropoda; class Insecta; order Lepidoptera; family Nolidae; genus Pseudoips; species Pseudoips prasinana. The sequence goes on from OX621240.1 coordinate 7,971,847, forward strand.
TTAATTATATGAGAGAAAAATCTTAATAAAAAGAAAAGAGGCTGCTTTAGACCACAAGACTGAAGTTAAACTTAGATATACGAAAAGTAACTGGCTAAAAGAGAAAGAAATGTGCTCTCACCTCTCTCTCTTGCACCTACAGTAAGATACTAAACGTAACTTTCTCTCTTTCATAATTTACTAACTTATATCTTTCTCAATTTCCGTTCGCCTCGTCCGATCACACTTTTCGTAACGCTTTCGTCAGCAATCACCAGACTCCCCAAGTCAAGTGTGCGTAAACAATCTTCAAAATCAATTATCTTATCATACTAAACAATTCTTTAATTATTCTCGTAGTTACGGACCTACTGACTTTGAGAAGTCACTATTTAAAATATTAAATAATTAGGACTTACAATGCGACACTAAAAGAAACAAACGCGTGTTTTATTACTTTACTTTTATGTTTTATAGGACGGCAACAAAAAAACACACCCAGTACGAACTTGGCAAAGTCAATTCAATGATTCCAATATTCGAGTAAAATTCTAATACGTCAATGTTGGCACCATAAATTCTAATTGTTTACATTCGCCTAACCAGCGTTCATTCATAATGTTATGTTTACATGTGCGCCGACGCAGTTTAGCTATTTTGGCGGAATCCCGCGAACTCAAGGTTCCGGAACAAAAATGCGCATAATTTATCAACGTCATCAAGGAAAAAACATAGTAAACAATGTAATTCCACGTGGTGACGCGGCGCCACGACGCAAACTGATACCACTATCGTAATGTTATCATGCACTCTAATGGACTTTCTAAGAAGCGGAATAGCCAGCCCACAATTATCGTCGCTTCTCTGAACCGTCTGTCCTGGCAATTATGGCCGCTCTGTTAACGGAGCAGTTTCGTTGTTTTACCTACAAAAAAATTGGACCTATAACTACTGGTTTAAATCAAATTAATGAGAGAACTACAAACACGCAACTATGTTGCATATCGCTACCAGAAAAATAAGAGTTCAACATATTTATTTATTAATGCTGATATATATAGACTACTTCTGATATCTGCTTGCACTGCTGCTGTTGGGCAGTGTCAGAGTTGTTCAAGCCGCCCAGTAGATCTTTGAAATTGCTTAAAGTCTACAACCGGGACCGACAGCTTAACGTGTCCACCGAAGGACGGAGACGCTCAGAAATTAAACTACTATGGCAGTAACCCATCTATAGTATGACCGTAAGCCTAGTTGTTTAACCTCGCCGATCACTTACGGGCCGGTTGAGAGCATTTGGCTATGAACGTGAGATGAGTCCTGATTCACACACCGAATGGTTGACTCTTCACGACATACCTAACTCTTTTCAATGTTCCGTTAACGATGTAAACTTTGTAGAAATTCTTACAGGAAAATAAGTAAAATAATAATTTAGCTCCTTCTTCATTTGCTGTGTGGCGTCGATTATAACCACCTCACTTCATCCCGTGATGACGCCCCAATGTTCAGAGACCGAGCAGCAGCGTCTCATACTGTGATCGCCAACCTCTCTGCCAAGAGTGGCAATAATGTCATATCCCCATAAATTCTCGATTCAATTCCATTCTCGAAACCCTTGCCCCGCAGTTGGCATCTTTCGGCTGATGTGTTGTCCCGCAGTTGACATCTTTCGGCTGATATTGATTCCTTATACCATTGGCCTAATTCTCTCACTACATAAATTTCCACACAGTATGTAGGTGTTTTAATTTGGTGTGCAAAAGTCGCGACTAATAGCTAGTAATAATCTACCGGTAATTTAGAACTTGTGTGGTACGGGGGTCTGTCGTCGAGCGTACTCGTATCTATATTTACGGTGACTAATTTGAGGATGTACACATGGCTAGATATAAAGCTTTTCATTTCAAGTATAAGCCGATCTCGCGTTGTATAGGATTTCCTTACAATTAGAGGTCAACTTATATTGGAAATGTATAGCTTGATATGTAGCCGTATGTACAAGACATAAAGTAATGTCAACGTCACGTTGACGTTTAAAACACCTTTATTATGTAGGTGGTAAAGGTCGTATTTATAGTTCAAGTGTATCAACACTACAAGATAATGAAACGCGAATCAAGGGCTATTTATATGCAGCTTTATTGCATAACATTGTGCACAATCGTTAGATATATCTTCATAAAATGATAAAAACCACAACTTTTGCTAATATGTACATTATAAGACCACAATCAAATAGTAAATTTTCTAAGAAACAGATTTGTCAATATCCCCGACTTAAGTACCTACATTACAGTAAAAGAGAATTACCTACTTATCCTAAATGGTAGACAAACAAATTTACTAGATGACACACTATTTACTTTCGAAGACGGCAAGTCTCAAGGTTTCATTTAAGAAAACAAAGTCTGTCCAAACTTCGTCTAATAAAAGCGCAAAGGCGAATTGCCAAATGGTTCTATAAAAATAAAATATACGATGGAAATATTTTTATTGTACTGTCGAATAGACAAAAATCTAGAAAGGTTACTTTTTCTCTTGACATTACTTTTATATTTAGCCTAGTAGGCTTTTCATTGCTACACAGCAATGCGAATATCAGAATATCGTCACCCCATCTCATCTCGCGAGGGGCGTAGAAGTTGACCCGAGGGAATATCTAGCAGAGGACGGGCAGCGTCTTTTTTCTGAGTAATATTCTACTTTATCTTACTGCCATCGCCAACTTGTATGACAAGCGTGGCGATTATGACATATCCCCCCAAGATACTTGTTGGGGGTGCTTTTATCCAGCTTTTTGGACTTCTTACGTAAAGACGTGGGCCGCTAAACCAATTGATGACCGGATGAAGTGATCCCGGCACGTTCACAGTCGTACTTCAGTCGGCTAATATATTGAATATCGCATTGAGGTATTTCAATTCCAGCATACAGGTTATCCAGAAATAATAAATGTAAAATATTCAAAAAAGGTTCTATCATTCAAAATGTACGGACATATGTACGTGACGACAAGGGAATTTTATTAATATGCTAATAATTATTCGCTAATTAAATATCATAATGAAAAGGCCGGCCACTAAATTTTTTACACTGTGAAAACTACAAAATTAAGTAAAGTGTACGCTGCTCATTTCACTAACATTATTTTCATGTGAAAAATGTATTCCACGAACAAAGCATAACAAATTGACCATAAAGTATTTTTAAAAGTTAGATAGATGATTATACCAGGAACAAATAAATAAGTGATGATGATGATGTTGATGACACTGACAAAAACAAATAAATTTGTCATAATTGAAAGTTATCAGATATCGATATTTAATTTAGTTTTAAATTAACAGTACTAAGTGGTGTTAGTGCTTATTGTTATTCAATAAATAACTACGTGCGCTAAGAATAAAAAAAGATCTTCATACATTGAATAATATGGTAATAAATAAAATATCTAGGGACAACTAGCACAAGTCATCTGATCCCCAACTAGGCAGACCTTATACTATGTTAACCAGACTGCTGATAAACGGAAAATGACGGGCCAGTTGGCGTGGTTGGTAAATGCTTGCCTTTCAAAATTTGGTAATCTTTTTTTTTTTTTTTAATTAGTTTTGAAAACCAACAGCGATACAGATAATGACACAATTTACATGATACAATATAAAGGGAAGGCCAATGACAGGTTTTCCTTAGTGTAACATTAAAATATTTTATGTCCGTTTTTAGCCAACTACACGTTGGCTAAAAACGGACATAAAATATAATGCTGACACCAATCATTTATCAGACATCGACGTGGTGAGACTACTGCAAATGATTGGCAGGGTTCGGTTGGCAGTAAAGATCGCTAACCAGTTGACCAACCGGCAAGTCATTAATTCTAACGTATTTTTTTCAAATTGTTACTTTAATTTAAACATGATATGAATTACCTTTAGTATTAAATAATACAAAATAATTAAGTACATCTTACACTTCGCTTAATACTAAGCAATTAAAATATTCTCAGTATTGTCTCGACTTAATATGATATTAAATAACTTTCAACTAGTAATATAAAGTAGAAAATATTACTCGCATAATATTTAAATGATTATCGTCTCGCGAAATTAGATTACGTACTTTATTACAAGATTAGCCACCCGACCGGCTGCGCACGTGTAGTTGTATAGAAATATAATAAATAAATATCTAGGGACAATGTCACACAGAACATTCTAGCCCCAAACTAAGCAAAGCTTGTACTATGGGTTCCAGGCGACGATATACATAGTTTTATAGATAGATAAATACTTATATACATAGAAAACATCCATGACTCAGAAACAAATATTCGTGCTCATCACACAAATATTTGCACTTACCGGGATTCGAACCCAGGACCACCAGCTTCGTAGGCAGGAGCACTACCAACTAGGCTACGGTGACCGTCAAATAAATTTGTACTTTATATGGAAAAATACGAGATCTGAAATGATATATATCTGCAATATGAATACGACTGGCCTGTTGGTATAGACTGTCTGGTCCGGTCTGACTCCAAAGCCAGGGGTAGTGGATTCGATCCCCATCCAGGACAAATATGTATGTGATGGGCACGATTATTTGTTTTTGTCTATTTTATCTATAATATAAGTATGTTTATTCGTTGTCTGGGTGTCATAGTACAGGCTCTCATTTTTAAATAAAATAAAATATATAAGGTTTTTTTTCACGTAGACTTTAAAAAAGCGCTTGTAGTCAGAACATGTTTGTAGTAATATAGTTGTATACATTATTATTTCTAGTAAAATAGATATTTAGGTACAGATTGTATGAGAACATTTATAAAATTTATTTTATAATAGCAATGATATTTAGCTCGCCCGTATCAAGTTATTGTCAAAGAGATCATGATCATTTATTGATCATGTCGAGATGTCATATGAGAATTAAATTTAAGTAAGATTAAATTTAAGAACGCCTTAAGTTTTACGCCAAGTAACATTTATTTGCCCTTAATAACGTAACCTTCCTTAATCTTTAACATTTCTTGGAAATATCATAATTAAACCAACATGTTTATCATAGAAATGTAAGTTCGTATTCATTATCTAATTTTAAAGTCGGCGGTACCGCCAGCAACAGAAGTAGTTTCACTATTACTGTATCTTAATATTTTGCGACTTAAATATTACTAAATGCGAACTATTATGCAAAACTTTTATGTTGAACTAGCTGTGCCCCGCGGTGTTACCCGCGTTAAATTTTATAAATTTTCTTTGCTATAAACCTCACGGAGACCGAGACCTTTCCAACGAATGCAAAACCGTGGAAATCGGTTCGTGCGTTCTGGAGTTATAGTGTCAGGAAGGAAAACCCGACTTATTTTTATATAGTAGATACATACCGGAATGCTTTATAACAAGAGTCCGTTAATCTACTTTGCCTAGCGGTATTGTCTAAAAAATTCCTGGTCATACAAAAGTGTTATTCGAGATTTATTTAACAAAAAAAAACAACCAGTAGCAGTCCGGTATCCGGAGGTTAGCGGTGTTTTACACCTGTACCTCGGAGAACATGTATCTAAAGAATCCTGTCCGGCACCTGATTTCTACCTGATCATGACGGATAGAAATCCCATTGGATTATGAGAGTAAGGGAATAGAGAAAGCACCCGGGGTAGGACACTCTGCTTAGGTCTACTATTCACAGCGCTTGGCAAGCGATTGCAGTTAGGTGTTAGCTAGTACACAGGTGGCTCTGCTGCCCGACTAACTGGTGTATCCCTTAGGCGCCTTTTACGACACCCATGGAATGTTATAGTATCATTATCTCTAGCTAGCCCATATTGTCCGGTGAAGCTGTGAAAAGATACTAGCCTAAATGTAAACGTCACGTTAAAACGCCAGTAGTATGAGTACTTGTTTTGGTGACTGTACCAACCATCGCCGCGAAATATAAAATGCTAATTGGCCATCAATTGGCGCTGATATTAGTAGGTTTTTCTACGAATCCAAACATTTACACGTAACGCATAATTTTTTACAACTGCTATTTTGCATATCTAGTTTTAAATGTATATAATCTTAATTTAATATTTTACTAAATTCACAGAATTAACCAATTAATAAATTATTGGATAATAAAATTGCGGCTCTTTTAAACCGGAAGATTGAACGAGACACCTTCAAATCTGATTCCCAGAATCATATCAGAACTTAAAAAATATATAAATCCGAAAAAAATGTTGTAGTATAAAGTTTTATAATATTTATTCGCGTTAGCATGCGGGTAATTCAATGTCGCCTCTTCATCATCATCATAACGTCAGCGGAAATATCCACTACACGACAAAGACCCCAAGGATCTTCACATTGACTGGTCTTGCGCTGTCCGCATCCAGTGTCTCCACTACAATATATATAAAACTGTGCCCCGCGGTTTTACCCGCGCTTCACTTTATGAATTTATAACCTATGTGTTATTCGGATGTATAAGCTACTAGCTGTGCCCCGCGGTTTTACCCGGGTTAAATTTTCTAAATTATCACAGTTCCTCCTCCGTAGGTGATAGCGTGATAATATGTAGCTTATATGTTGACCCGACCTCTTAGTAATAATCATGCATAATTTGAAGTAAATCCATGCTGTACTTTTTGAGTTTAGCCCGGACATACATACAGACAAACTGACAAAAGTTCTAAAAACTATATTTTTGGCTTCGATATCGATTAAACATCACGCCCCAAGTATCCTTTCGAAAAAAATAATTCAACGTACAGTTTTGACTTTCGTACGATTTTATTATATGTATAGATATTACTTCAAAGTTACATCAAAATCAATTCAGTAGTATTTGCGTGAAAGAGTAACGAACATACACACTCACACACTAACAAACTTTAGACTTTAGAAAATTTGTGTGATAAACCCAAAATTTTATAAATACATCTCGTAAATTCCTTCCAGCGATGATGGCGTGGCGAAGAATAGTCAAGTAATCACAGAAGACATGAGTTTATGACTTGGCGCATGGTCGTCGTCAAACACTGTAGTGAGACACGAGTCTTCATCGGCATGTAGGTATACTCCAAATTTTACCGTATTGCGAAGAACATCGTTGAACCCACAATACGATTCAACTACTGTCGCTCGACAGAAAATAAAAGTCATCTCTAAAACATGTTTAAAACAAAATTATCGCGAAAAATTAGAACTCAATTCAGCTTGTAACTGTAATATGGAGTACACTTTATGATTAACAAAAACTAAAAAGTTTTTAGATTTGTCACAAAGATTATATTTTTCGCAATTGATGATTTTGTTAAATTTCAACCTGTTTCTTACGTGTTTTCTGATCACTATATTTTAATCCGTACTGGGTTAATTATACGGGCGAGACTAGTGTTTGTTGCACGTTAAAATTAGGTGTGGTCAGTTTATTAATTACTCACAGAAAAACACATCGAGTCTGTGACAGTGACTGTGCAATGCGCGCGATCGGTCGAATTTAAGTCCTCATCGCCATGCCAGTCACACTAATATTATAAAGGCGAAACTTTTTGAGTGTGTGTATGTTTGTTACTTCTTCGCGTCTAAACTGCTGAAGCGATTTTTAGTTCGCAGCTAGTTGGTAATAAATGGCTTTGGCATTAAGTCCGTCTTCTCAGTACACACGGCCACATATCAAGCTATACATTTCCAATATAAGCTGACCTCTCATTGTATCCTATATAACGCGTGATCAGCTTATACTGGAGATGTATAGCTTGATAGACGTGTGTACAATGTTATGTACGACTCTAAGTCTAAAAATAACTATAACTTAGAAGTGATTACTATAACACATTTCCCTTACAAACGTATTCCTTATTCTCTTCCTAGATTTTAGACTGGACTGGTGTACGTACGTATTTATTGAAATGAAAGAACAATTAGTACGGTCAGCAACAGACGTAACCTGTTTTCGGGCTCTTATAATTTCGGTCTTACAATAGACTATTGAACAAGAACGAGAACAAATTGAACGAATATTGCGAAATAAGTCATAGCTTAGACCATTCAGATCTGAATATTAATATGCACAGACAATTGATAGTGCTGTCACTATTTAACTATTGTTGGAAAAGGCGGCTCTTGACGTCTTCTAGCACAATAATATGCAAACAAACTACGTATGCAAACAACAATTCATAGAACTACTTGGAACGGGCAGCGAATCTCTCGAGGCTGTTTCTAATAATGAACAATTAGCTCTGACATCATCAGCCAATGTACCACGAAACGGTTCAAAATAACGAACCTGTATATGTAGACGTATCGTAATTAGTGTCAAGACCAGCCCCAGGCCACAGAATAAAAAAGTACTTACGCCCAGGCGTTCAACGCCATGCTTATATTAATACCGGTTAGAAATCTGATTAGGCCAGACTAGAAACCCTGCAAGGTAATAACGAAAATTTAAGCCGAAGGGTCTATTTTCTTGACATAACGGTATAATTGAACGTTTATTTTTTATCATGACATTTACAGTTAACCTAGAGGTTGCTCGCCTCTCTTGAGCCGAAAAACAGTGAACGCCCCCAATAAGAAGCAAATATGACTACAATCTTAGTCTAGTATCTCACGACGGCTCTGAGGTTACGGACGAGAAGATGCATGAAAAGGTATGATTTTAAGGATGTTTTGTGCAACGGTCGTCCTACTTTACTTAAAATAATACTTATGTAAAAAATGCTTATGTAGGGCGAATATCCTTTAGCTGTCGACATTTGCTTACAAAGAGCGTTACTTTCACATGTACATTTTACACGTTGAAGAAAAATCCCTGTACTCATGAGATATATAGAATAAAGGGAACGCTGGTTTCAATTTGTGCTATTATTAAAACTTCAGTGTAATAAATATCCTTTAACGCCAATAAAACATCGTTTAACGGCCACAAACAAGTCTTTGAGTAAGGCTCGCATAAACTGTTTTTCATTGCTAACCATGTGCCCGTTGCTATGGCATTGAACTTTTTCAAGGGGTTCAGAATGTTTAGATAAACTGCCGTACCCATACATGTTTCCATATTTTCCTTTTAGTTCCGAGTAAAGAGGAAAGAACACAAAATTTTTTTTTTTATTTTTTTTTATATATATTTTAAACATATAATCTAAAGGTGCAGGCCCCGTTTAAGCAAATATTAGCAATAGTTTATTATATATTTTTCTTAGTTCTAATGTATGTTATATAAGGGGTTCCCCGTGTAATAACATGGTTCAATACCCAACGCGGCAATGGTCAATATTGCGGTGATCGCCACATATGAGTAAAGTAAAGAGTTTTATTAAGTAAAATATTTTTATTAGGTTTTTGTTGCTAAAGTCGTCACAATAGCGAAAGCATGTAAAATGCCTTGATAGAAGTGACGACGTTATCATACAGCAAATACTCCAGACTTAAACACAAACCAATATGGGATCACCAGAAACAGCTAAAGTCGATTTATATAAGAATTTTGTGAAAAATTCAATAAAAAATAAGGCACATAACAAAAGAGAGACAAAAAACTACTCCGTTCCTTAAAGTTCTTACCTGTGGTTGTGTAGATTCGGAGGCGGATCGGAGCTTGGCGCGGCCGGCTCCTCCAGCTTGGCGGATGGCAGCCATTAGGTTGGAGTGGGCGTCACCAGTTCCAGTAGGTGGTGGTGCCGACTGTGTCTTCTCCCTGTTGGACAAAAGAAAATAAAAGTTACAATAAGAAAATACACAGAATCTATTCTATTATGTCTGACTGTTGCAATGAGAGTAGCAAATGTCGCCGTGTCTTATCGAAGTGAACCTTCTGTACCTACGTAAGTACTCGTATGTCTTGAATATGTCTATGGTCCATGTGACTAATGAACCTTAACCGCTTGTAAATTAAATAAAAACTGTTTTTATTCACACAAACTTTAAAAAGCGCTTGCAAATAGTAGGACCATGAATAGTATTACAAATTAACAGATATTTAATTGTCGGTACAAATAGATTAGTCGATCGTGACTTTATTTGATCATGTAGAATATAATTTCAATGAAGATAAAAATTTATAGTTAAATAAGTATTTCTTGAAGTTTTTGTCAAATTGGTCTTTCAATATTTCTAAATATCAATTGTCAATACGTAGTATACTTTTAGATATATTTAACTACATCTTGTTTAGATAGTACAGTCTATACTGAGGAAAGAATTGAATATTATTATTATGACGGAACTTGTGTGTATACCACCGGATCCAATGCGACCCGACCGAAAAGACCCAGCGATACAAATTCAGCTTGTTACAGTTGTTCAGCTTTATAAGCAATATAGTAGCAGTTTCTCTATGTTAAAGCAAAATATTAACGCATTTTCAAATAACTGATACCGGAGAGAAGAAATTTATAAATAGCCTCACGATCTGCTAGGTAGTTCATTGTCCTATTTAGAGTCAAACGAGTAGCTAATTGTAGCACATCGGATGAAGGTCGAACTAAATTGTATATAATGAGTGAAATTCTACATAGCACATTATACACTAAACATGTACCAGTACACTAAGTTAGAACTTGGGAGTAGTTAAAGCAGGTGTAACTTGAACTTCCACGGTACAATAGAACAATATGCCCAACTTGTGCTGCATATTAAGGGTTCTTTTAGTTATATAATATACCAGTTAACTTGGTAGGAACACGTGACTTACACGGCTTCAACCGCGGTGTGCCTTATTAGTCTAGCCATTGCATATTCCAGGCGAGACAGCCAGTAAAAGAAAAGAATTTAGAGGTTGTACCTCCCTCCCCCCTCTTGGTCTCGTAATTGGGGAGAGCTGGGGAGTTTGCCCATCCCATTGAATTACGAGATAGACGGAATCGAGTGTGCGCGTGTGCCGGTAAGTTAGGTATACACAGCACCGAAATTATCCGATGAATTAAGTCCATTGAGACCCGATTCATTGACCGAAATTTATCCAGAATGTTTAAAGTAGTAAGAGATCTGAAAACATAAATAACCTCCAGACTATCTTAAATTCACAAGTCAAATAATAAGAAGAAAATTACGAGACAAAATTAATTTGTGAAGTCAATTATACTTAAATTAAATTCGAAATAACTGGATTAGATATCTTGTTTCTGAAAATCTACATAATTCATTTACATTAACTTAAATACTATAAATTGACTGTTTGCTCTACTTTCTGAGTTCTTGGTAACGATTATACTGAGGCTATCATATAGTAATGATAATATCACGGTCGAATCATTAAGATACAATAGATGGGTTTGTATTACGATGAGGCCCACGAAGCTACATGTGCTTCGTGTTCTCATTTAACTGAAGAGGACCTATCGTAAAACCCAATAGAAATACCGGGGGGATATTGTCCCCATTTCTCCCCTGGATTTCTATTTACTCCTTTTTACCGCTTTATGGATATCCACGTCCTGTTACTTTGGGACTTACAGGTTAAAGAAGGTAGAGTAGGTAGATATTTTTATAGCTCTACGAGAACTTTACTGCGGAAGCAGCTCCATTTTCCTTAGGGCTTTCAGCACAGCTTTAATAGACCATCGTAGAACTGAAAACAGAACACATCGTTCTATTTTACAGGTCTACGTGCAGCGTGACCGGGAGGATTGATCTATATTATACAATACGAAGCAGGTAAAGCATTATTATGATAATGTGTTGGGGAGGTGAATTGTAGAGACACGAGAGTGCGTGGCCATGTGCACCGTTGGCATCTTAGGCTTTAGTAACAGCTTAAGACCAGACCTTGTCAAAACATATTCTGAGTGTCTGAATGGATTACCCTTCAGACACTCAATATCGGTATAAGGTTTTCGTAAAAATAATTTTAAAGTATAATCATCATTAACATCATATCAGCCGAAAGACGTCTACTTCTAGAGAAGAATCTCCAAATGGTCGGTCTTGCGCTGTCAACATCCAGCGGCTTCCCGCGACCGTTGTATGAGCTATGCGCTTCTATGAGCAATAATAATTACTAACAATGTAATAATTGCTAGAAGTATAATTATAGCTAAAAGTATAACAATAGCTTAAAGTATACTAATAGCTAAAAGAATAATGATAGCTAAAAGTATAACAATAGCTTAAAGTATACTAATAGCTTAAAGTACACCAAGTCAAATGCAGATGTTACTATAGTTTATAAGTAACTTAGAGTGGCAATAAGCCGCGGTGAAGTAATGACCGTGTACTTAGAGCTTAGATAATAAACCGAGACCATTATGCAAATGAAATTACTGAGACAAAGCATAGTTTCCCGACACGTGTTAAGCATCCTGAAAAAAAAACGGCTAGACTGTCGTGATGTTTAATTAAGTGACTTTTTACAGTATATACCCAACTTTGTTATATTGTAAACGCTAAAAAAACCTACCTACCTACTAAGAAAATATACATTATTTGAAATCCTTTCGAGGAAGACTCTTTGGACTTTCAAGTATCTATATACAAATACTGCAATTTGATCGAACATTACATGATGCAGGTATAGCTTAGTATGATATCCTATAGATAGATAGATAGGTACACTAGACATAGTTTCAATTTAAGTACAATTGGCAGTCTTATCGCATAAGCGTGATTTCTTCCAGACAACTGTTGGATGGACTAGATTAGCAAATGAGAAAGGTGGCTAGTAATGTACTGTATTTCTATCATCAGTATTCCGTGTATACCTATAATTGCTTATACACTGCGCCCTAATAATTACATAATATAAATGGAGAACTCATCAATACGTCTAATTGTATACATTATGAAGACAAATCATAGAATCATTCAAAACCCATTACAATTATAACTGAACCAGACTTCGAACGTTACTTACGCCCTCTTACATCACAGGGCATAATAGCGTAACTAACATACACACACACACACACGCATAAAGTTTTACCAACACTTCATTATGTAGGTATATTATGCGTATTGTGCATGTGTGCTGCCGCCTATTCTTGTACTGCATCAAATTAATTCTGACCTTTGCAGGGACGAAGTATCGATTGACCCGGTCTAGACATAGTTCAGACAAGTGAGCTTACTCTAATCTAAAAGCTTACTCTACCGCAAGTTAATTTATTTCGTAAGTTTTCTACTCAAATATTTCAGAATTACTAAACAATTTCAATACAAATATTTTAGATTGAAGTAACATCAAATAAATATTAAACGCAAAATATTTCTTTGATTAAAACGATTATTAAATTGAAACTGCTAAGTAAAGCTTGATAGAAATACCTACAATATTTAATGGTAATCCTATTTTAATTACGTTTAGATGAGTTTTCAGCGATTTATTTCGAATATTATTCGTTATTTTTGTAAAATTACAAATTTTGTCTCTTACGTACGATAGTTTCGAATTTTATTAATAAAATTTGTTTCAATCGTATTAAAGATTTTCATATTTGTAAAATTACGTCTTTTGCATACGATAGCTTCGAATTGCCTGTTTATCTGTTTGTCTGTGCGGGATCGGGAGATCCCACCCGATCCCACTAGCAGACGGAGGAGGCGTCTCATCGGGGGCGGCCGCCAACTCCCCCTACTGCGGTGGCAGTAAGAGAAGTGTCCTCTACTGTCGCCAGGTGCAAGCAGCTCCGGGAAGACAGCAATCTGTTTGTGGCGGAGTTGCTATGCCAGTAATCCAGGAGGACATGCAATTGTCATCCTAGGGCACATAGGGACATGCAATTGTCCTACACCATGTGGTGCATAGCGTAAAAGGGGCCACCGGAAAAGCATTCCCGCGTTCTATGCTATACTACCCGCAGTCACCTTTTGTGGGTGGCATACGTAGGCAATCCCCGTGCCTTGTGAAAAACTAAATATACCTTTATAGAGTCATTAATATTTTTCATTGAAATCATTGCTCACAATAATCTTGTTTGCTACCAATGTAGAACAGCTTATCTTGTTCGGTCGCTATCGATTAAAGGCTTCATTCAAACTGTAATGAGGTTAAAAACATTTGGATGTATTAGGAGATTGCTCATAATATCCATAAGGCTAAACATAAATAATACTTGGCAAACAATTTATAATATATGAAGTGGGCTCTACAAGGCAAGGTAACACTATTAACTACTGAGCTGAATTTTCTCTCCAAAACATACCTACCTATAATAAATATTATTTGATCTCGTTATCTGCGAACGCTTCTATACTAATAAATACGTCCAAAACCAACATCATTATTTCCAAATTATTAGTATTGGTTTAATATTAATGGATTATAGAGAGACTAATTGGTATATATAATTAATCCTATTAAGAGGAAAGCTTAATTGTTATGAGTAATCATATTAAAGGCGAGGCTTAATTTAGTTAGTAGCGCTACCAAACGTAAACATAATTTATTTGTGCGATTTAAATATTGTGTTATTAAAAATATAGGTAAATGTTATAATATACACTAACTTTTGGCTAATATGCGTATTGCTACTTAGTAGTGTAAAACGTGACTGCACGTGTGGAGCAGCGGCTAAGACAGTCGCCTCGCCGCTTCGTGTCGCGGGTTCGATTCCCGCGCAAGACAACTATTTGTGTGACCCATGTTGTTCTGAGTCTGGATGTACTTTGTGTCCGTCAATTATACGTTTGTTAAGTACCCCGCGACACAGGTATCAATATCCCTAGTGCGGGCGTTATGTTCAAAAGAAACCGGTAAATCATGCGATAACAAGTCTTGCATTTTTATGCAAGCGAGAAGCCTATTTCGTAATACTATTCTACAGACAGGCTAGAAACAGTTTATTTTTGTAACAAAATGACTGATGTTCCGATATTGTATAACATGTTGTTCGATGTAGAAAGCACGAAAACTGATCATAAAATTCAGGAACTTAATATCACTAAGTAAACACTCTGATCAAGTTGTCTGCTAATAATACCACATTTGTCGTATTTTCATGGCGATCAAGTCCTTGTTTATTCCTCCAGAGTCTAAATACAAATTGTTTGTTTTGTTTTATTACAACTTTTGTTTGTATTGAATTCGTTTATTTTTTCTTCAGTGAGATAACTAATTAATTAAGTTACTTACTAGGTAAGTCAACAGAATAAGCAAAGAGCTTAATGTGTCTATTAAGAAACGTGGTTAAAAATAAAGAAATGGTTGTCTATCCCAATAACACAGATGTATTAAGATAGTGGCAAATTATATATTACGTCAATTCTAATGTGTCTGTTGTGAGTCATATTGCAAGGTTTTTAAAACCAGTCTTAGTAAATTATTATTTATATTATGTCTCGTATATTATTATTTCGTATAAATAAATCAAAAACCTATATTATATTTTAATATATTCGCCAATGTGTTGGCGTATCTGTGTGCTGTCTGCCCGTCCCAACGTAGCTCCTTCATTTGGACTGATCTGAATGTTCTTTATCTTAACTAGTTTGATCAAGATTTTTTAAGATGTTTTTTTGTTCATTTATATAATATGATACGTATCAGCTCTTTTTCAAGTTGCAAACAGGGATTTTTGACGGTAAGGTTAAATATGTCTTTAGACATCACAAGAACGCAAATGATGTGATTATTTACAACGTAAAAACCGAATAGTCATTCATGAATGAAGTGGCAATAGTTTTTTGCTACTTTGACTTCTCAATGGTCAATAAAGTTCACACAGATCGAATGACATCAGTGACCTCTAGTTGTCCACAAGTTTTCTTGTATTTTTTATCTCTATTACGACTTAGACTACACGGATGGCGCAATAATAATAGTTTGCTACTACTTCTGAACCTTCATTTAGGGTTCGAATCCCATACATCAAAATTATTAACTAAACCCATACATGGAATGTCCAATTCGGTCTGTGATTTTCAACCGTCTTAAAAAAAAAACCGTTATCAAGACAACTGTATATTTTTTGTAGGTAAAAACCCCATATTACGCGATTTCTCCCTTGTTCGTTAATCAATTTTGATAGTTATTTTTACCTTATCCAATGATAAGGAATCAAATGCTTTCGGAATGATCCCAAGTAACAAAAACCAATTAATAGGGTTTATTCAAGGCTAGAGTGTAGCATCTTATGTGTACGCCCGGTCCACCTTCGACCACGTCCTCACTTACCATCAGGTGAGATCGTGGTCAAGCGCAAACCCATACAGCATAAAAAGTAATTTCTATGTTATACAAACAGTATTCATAAGTTTAACACCTTATCGTTTTTTTTTTATTAAAAATTATAAAATTTGTGTACATGTCACTCCGGCGGCACCGCCTAATGACCTGAAATAATCAAATTGTTTTGGAAAGATAGTTTTAGTATTATTTTGATTTTATGGCCGTTAAAGTTGTTTCAAAGCGGCGTATTAATTGAACGAATGGAAATTGTTAATTTAGAATTTATATTCATCCGATCAAATATGTGCTTATATTATAGTTTAGGTCAAGATATTTTTCCACCACCCAATATTGGTTGCCACCCACTATCGAGTCGGTATTTTTTTGCTACCGCATCAATTTTAACAATGACTAATCAAATAAACGTATAGTAATTGATAATCTAACGTTTGGTTACTCTGTCGAGCCAATGACCTGAACGGAAGAGGTGAATTTCATTTTCAATCTGAATTGAGTATGACTGACATTGGATTTAGGGGAGAACGATACTGGTAAATTTCCGAATTGCCTGGTGCCGATGTCTGACAAAAAAATTCAATCAAACACAATTCTGTACAAAAAGGGGTCGGGGATTAGTCACCGAAGTTATCTTCTAAGATAAACTCGTGACTAATCCTTTACATATGCAAGTAAATAAACAACCACCATGTATTCCTATTGATAGTTTCGAAGTGAAAACTTCTTTAGGGGCGTTGTGCACTTTTTTGGGATGGGTAAAAAATGTTAAACTCGCATCCGGCCACGTAAATTAAAACGAAAAAGAAAAAGGTTTTTATTTACGTAGACTTTGAAAAAGCGCTTGTAAATAGTCAGAACATGTTTGTAGTAATAATACAGTTAAGTATACATAATATTTCTAGTTACATATTATAGACTTTATTACTTTGTATCGTCTTTTTGTGTTTGACATTATTAATATTTTAGTTGACATTGTATAAAATTTTTGCACGACATATCTATGTCAAATATAGTTCGATAAGTTTATAATGTACCTAACAACCCTGTACATATATTTTAGCAAATAAATATTTCATTCATTCATAGATATTTAGGTACACAGATTGTTAAAACATTTATACAATTTATTTTATAATAGTAATGATATTTAGCTAGCTTGTATTATTTGATCGAATATTCGTAAGACGGGGGGTCTTTTATTTAATTCACACTGGCCGTTTATACAGTCACATGACCGCAGCATTATTGAAGTGAAAACTTTTTAGCGGCGATGTGCACTTTTTTTTCTTAATTATGTTAGATTTTTTACAGCCGACTGCCTAACCTAATTTAGTTCTATTTTTAAAATTGTTTCCCAAGTAGCATATTAGATTCGCTACTCGCATCAAATAAACCCTACTTTCCGAGTAAGAGAAATGCAAAAATAGTTTTCACTTCTATCGGCAGTCACCAAAGACTGCCCCGCATGTTTCTTTTTGTGTAATAAGTGTTTTTCACACTGATGTGTTGCACGATGTTCAATGTCATAGAAAACTTACGTCTACTATTTAGGTTTCATGTTTTTCTTAATCTAGTCACCACGTAACTTGATCTCGTCATAAATAAGTACATATCGTTCACACATAATTAATTGGCGAAGTATCCCGCAGTAATTTTTCCCATGCCCTTAAAAATAGTGCATATTGCATGAGGATCAACAAAAACGACAACGGCACCAGCCGCTATCGCTAATAATTATCACACCTCGCTATTTAATAAGCACTTAACCAGTTCAGTGTGCTGTACTCGCATGTAATTAAATACTGTGGGATATCTATTAAGAGGCCGACGAGTTACCATGTTGGCCGCCTATTGAAAATTATACGTACGGATCAAAGAAGAGTGACTGCAAACCGTCTAAGTATATACATATAATATTCCTAATCAGAAAATCCTCTACACATAAAATAATAATTTAAATTTAGTGGGGTTATTTTTTTTTAGTTTTATACATATTTTAGACATCAATAAGACATTTTTCAGTCTAGACAAGCTATTCTAATCGTGTTTTTGGATTATTACTTTTATATAATCACACAATCCTCAATTTTCATATGACTTGTTACATACTAAAATGTCCTCGTTCTAAAATCATAAATTAAATGTAGTATATAAATATGTATACCTACGTACAGACGCCAGCACATCAAGCTACCCCAATTTATCAAATTTCCCCAATTGAAAGTAAACGTAATGCTTTTGTGATAAAGTTGAAAATCTATAAAAGAAATAATTATGTTTATTAGTAGAAAAATGTTCTGACTATCTACAAGCGCTTTTTTAAAGTCTACGTGAATAAAAACCTTTTTTATTTTATTTTATTTCTTCTACCTAGAAAGACCCTTGACACTCAGTATTTTAGATGAGATCGTATTAGTGCATTGAATAGCCTAGCCGCTATAGATGCGGTCCGATCGGTATTACATTAGCGATTAAAAAAAAAGAACTTGCAAACAGAGCAAAAGAAACCCTAGTGCGTAATGATTCCGTATTCGGAATAGGTACATCGACCGCGTTAGCAAGAGTGGATTTTATAGCGATGCAACGAAGATATTTTTTGTGGTTTCATAAACAAAGATGTAATTAGTTAAGAATATTTTACGTTGAAGCAGTAAAAGATAAATAAAATGTATTGATCAGAACTCTACTTATTATATACAGGAGTTGTAATAGGTCGCCCTTAAATTATACTCCTCCTAGCAGATCGAAGTGCTTGCCAAAACGCGTCTCTTTTGTTGTTTACTAACTAATGAACCAATCTGCCTGAAATTTGAAACTGAGGTAGACTTCAGTCCGAAGTAACATACAAGGATGCCATTTATACGGAAAAAATCAACGAGATAATTTTAGGTTCAAAATTCGTAGGGCAAAACTAGGTTGTTGCATAGAAATGTATTCTGTATGGCAATTACATTATTTAATAAAGTACCAAAACAATTAAATTCAGAATTATTTAAAAAACTTGAGGGAGTTTTTAGTAAGCCATCTCTATTATTTGGCCACAGAATGTATTAATACACTAAGATGAATGACTCTCAGATATAGTTTTTATTAGTTTCGTTTACCGTATTATTATTTGACATAGTTATATAATGTTTTTGCGATATACATTTTAGACTACAAATTGATTCAATATCATTTTAATTCATTGTGACCATATCATGTGTAAATTTTAATTTGTGATTTTAGATTATAAACTAATTCAATTTATTTTTGACTATATTATATGTAAAACTTATTTTTGTATTCTGTAGTGATGAGAGTGTAGCGATGAACATTTGCACGACTTTAGGTAGAACGAAGAGTTTTATTTTATCCATATACCCGCGCCTGTGTTCAGCAAATAAATGATTGATTGATTGATCGGCTTGACAAGGATTTAATCTAGTTAAAAACATTTGCTAAAAGCTGAAATGTAATTTATACGTAAATATACCTAACTTAATTACACTAATGCTCAAGTTTGTGAACGAAGTCCGCTTCGCATGTTGGCTGCTGAATGGCAAGGTCTTAGTTAATATAATAAACGTATTTCATTTAACATCATTTAGTCTTCATTATTTTAGATAGTTTTAGCCGCGAAACCCCTCGATATAAACAGAATTAAGACGCTTATCTAAATCGATGTATTGGAATGCGGTCCTGACAGTGTTTATAGTAAGAACTCAGCCGTAAAATATTTAGTTGGACAAAGTTTACTCTGATTTCATAACTTGCTGATATTTCTGACGATAGATAAGTTGCCATTGCCATTTATAGATGATAATAACTGATAATATCTGATATGATAATAACTGCACTGAAAGTAAAACACAAAATTAAGCAATTCTTTAAAACCATTATCAAAGTTTCAAATCTGGTAAATTTAGACCACCGAGAGGAATTGAAACTGCATGGGTGTTTTATCCCAGTATCTGTCAGTTATCTAAATTCATTATTCGCAGAATATTTGCAATCTATATAAAAAAATGGCTTTGTTAGCAAAAAGACAATCTTCAGATTAATCTTGCAAGATGGAAAAACCTAGCCTGGCCCTCAAATTATAAGTACCGCAACTCTATGAAATTATAATATGCCAACAGAGTTTAATTTACATTTTCTCTGAAGCATTAATGTTTAACTTACCAAGTTCCGCATATAAACTGTAACCAGAATCAGATTGTTTGAATGGTATGTCAAAACTTCCGTGTGTCATGTTTAACAAAGTTGACGGAACGAGGAACTTATCAGATCAAATCGTCTGGGTACTCATTCAGTTACTTATTCTAGTATTGCGCAAATTAAAATAACTGTCAACCTTGATAAAAATCTTACGAAAAATCTGAACTTACTAAAAAACCAAATAACTATTCTGCTGTTTTCTTAACTTTTCAAATTAAGAACTTAATTATTTCTCTAAACTTTTATTGTATCAGAATTGTTTGATTTGATACCAAATCCACTTTCTTGTATCGGAACCAACGTCATTAAAAGAGATTTTCCCACAAATTCACCAATGTCTTGATTTAAAACGAGATCGAGAATGGTCTCTTTCCACATCCTTAACATAATTCCCTAAGTAAACCCGTTTAACAAAGGAGAGCACTCTTTCTACGCGGTCAAGGGTAAGGCCGGCTTATTTGTAGAATGAAGGCTATAAAAACTTCTGTTTATAATAAATGCATAACAAGCCTGACCCTAATTAAATTTTAAACGTAATTGAGTTAATAGGATGACAAGAACGAATTACAACGTGGAAATATCGCCCGTATAAGCTTTCGGGTACCGGGTGCTACACTCTGTAAAAGTACCATAGAATTTCAAAAACTATCACAACAACAAAAGCAATGTCAAAATGGCAACTTTGGACAGAATATAAACTTTATGACAAATCTAAGGCACTCACAGCCAGATACTCTCATCGATCCATAAGTAATCGGTGATGTTAAGCATCAGACCATAGATGGGTGACCGCCAAAGTGGTTTAATTTCTTTGTATCTCCGTGCTTCGGAGGGCATGTTAAGCTGGCACTCCCGGATGTAGCCAATAGGCAAGAGTCGTTAAGGAATGTCAGAGGCCTACTGGGCGGCTTGAACAACTCTGACACTAGGGTAACCACAGCTCATACTATAAGTAAGTAAGCGCAAATCTTAGGCAACGAATATTATTCTAATCATAAAAGTTATGCAATATATTAAATTGAATTTTAATCGAGTGAGTTATTTCCGAAATTCTTTTTAGTAAGCGTTTTTAATCTAGGAAAGTTTTAGAACAGTGGTCAGTGAGTTCCTTCAAAGAAAGGCTAAAAACTTGGGGAAGTAAATAATCTGGATGCTGTCAGCCGCTAAGGTGTGGTAACAGTCTCAATTTACCTTCACATAATCAAAATATTATTATGAGCGGGAAACGTTAAACTTCAATTAACGGCAATCTGGTAAATTGCACAAAACATTATAAATGATTGCCCCCTGTCATATCGAATAGACGGCATAATTGGCTCTATTCAATAATACCATGGTGGCATTATGAACAAGGATTTTAGATCAAGTTTCTAGAAAAGTTCCATTTAGAAAGCAAATGTTGGCACAGACAAACATAAAGATTTAACTTATAATTATAATGCACTTAAGGGCCTACCACGAACATGATGGGGCGTGTTCCCGCATGCGATTTGAGCGGGATGATATAATTACTTTATGAACATGTGTTGAGTGATGACCATACCGTACAGACGCCAGCACATCAAGCTACCCCAACCTGTCAAATTTCCCCTATGGAAAATGAACCTTATGCTTATGTGATAAAGTTGAAAATTTATAGAAGAAATTTGACAGATTAAGTTAGCTGGATATCCTGGCGTCTATGCATAGGTACCCTAAATTCACGAAAGAATCATTCTATTTAGTAAGTCCTTGCAAATATTGAGCCGAGCGTAGTGAAGCAGATACTTAACTCTATACTTTTACATTGATTTCAATGGGAATTTTTATATTTTCGGTACAGTCAACAGCAAAAGTAGATGATCAAAGTCGGATATTCAATACTAATAATCATAAATTGCGACAAAATAGTGTGGTGGTGAAGAGTATCTAGTTGAAGGTGTGCGTGAGTGTTAAGTGTAAAAAATATTAACTAGTGAAAACTGCCGCCCAATAGCATCATAAACTTAAAACTCAGATCCGATTTTGATCATCTACTTATGCTGTTGACTGTACATATTCCTCCGTGGCGTATCAGATTTTTAGGAATTCAGATAAATGCACTCACGAGTATAGTCACTACCACCTGTGTCAAATTTGAAGGAGACCGATTCAGCAGTACGTTCAGGAACCAACTACATGAGCCGCCTAAGAGAGAGCTTCATTTACACTCAGGTCAATAAATTGACTCAAGATAGAAATATGGTGAATGGAACCTGCAGAAAATTTCGTTGTAGCACCTTAAGTTGAATGCATAATTTTAATAAACTGATTTCATAACACGAGCCAAGAATATAATTACTTTATAGGTAAGTATTTTATTGTACACGCACTTCTTGTTAAGGTTTAATAACATCTAATCACATCACGCAACATTATTAATGAAGCCGGTAACTGAATATCGGTTCGAAAAGTGCACACTGAGTATAGTGAAGGGTCTACTGGTGTACGGGGTGAGGAGAAATATAATGACGGGCCTGTTGGCGTGGTTGGCAAATTATTGCTTTTCACGCCGGAGGTCTTGGGTTCGATTCCCACCCAGGACAAATATTTGTGTGCATGAACTACAAGCTAACTAAGCTCTACTTAGTTTGGAATCAGATGGCCATGTGTAAATAATGTCGCAGGATATTATTATTATTATATGTTTAATCATATAGTATTTCTGAATGAAAGGTATCTTATGTCCTTTTCTGTACCTATCACAACGTGTGTGCCAAATTTTATTATGTAAGATTGAGGAACCTGACATACGCATATATAATATTAGTAGAGTAGGACTTTTGTGGGACGTATCCGACAGCGTACAATAAAGATTCGTTAAAAAAGAACTTTCAAAATAGTTTCGCGAACAATGAAGAAATCGCTTCATATATAAATACAAAAATACGGTCTACTTAATTGATTCTACTCTAAGAAATGCTTACAAAATGCTCCTATATAAATTTTGTTTGATTTGTATTTCGAAAAGTTCAAGGCGGTTCTTTGTTAGAGCTAACGCGCCACAGGCTATAAGAATTGGGGTTCAAGCCCCAAAGTTGTTGACGGTAGTTGTGGGCCGGTTGGCGTGGTTGGTAGATACTTGCCTTTCACGCCGCAGGTCGTAGGTTCGATTCCCACCCAGGACAGATATTTCTGTGCATGACCATGTCTGTTTTTCCTGAGTCTGGGTGTTATTTTCTATATAAATATATATTTATAAAAGAAAAGTAAGTGTGTGTAAAGTGTGGTATATCTTTAATCTGGTTTCCATAATACATCTCTGTTTAGTTTGGGATCAGATGAGCGTCTATGAATAATGTCCAAACATTATTATTATAGTGTTAGTGCAACTGCAGATAATACGAGAAGCTGCTCGTCTGATTGGGTATCTGGTGTAACTTTGTGTTATGTAATATGTTATTACAAGTATTGAGTAAGTAATTATGGGAAAATATGAAACAGAAAATATAAACAACCTCGAGCTGCGTGTGAGGATTACGTCACCACATAAAAAATGGGAAAGGCTAACACTGTGTGACACAGTAGCCGTACAGCCGACGTCACTTCAGTGGAGACACTTTCACCTTAACACCGTCATTAGTGAGTGTGCAATAAGTGCGGTTTGTGTATTAAAAATGTATATATAGAATAGAATACTCTTTATTGTACACACATACACGACAAATTCATAGGACACTAATAACACAATCATGTACAATGGGCGGTCTTATCGCATCAAGCGATTTCTTCCAGACAACCTTTGGATGGATAGGAGCTGTAATTATTTTAAAAATAGTAGGTGTGCAACAAATGAAAAAGTAGATAAGTCTAAAAACATGAATAAATGTAAACATATACATAAATATATACATACATATACATAAATATATATATATAGATATTATTATAATAAAACTATGTATAAATACAATACATATATATTCTAACGTAGCATCGTCAACTGTAAATAGTAACAAATATATTGAGTCAAGTACCGCAATAACACGGAAATTTGAAGTTTTAACCACAATGAAATTATATAAACACGTTAAATTAAAATTAACAAACGGCGGCGGGCGTTACAAAATTGCAATTCTCGGATACAAAGCACACCCCGCATCAGAACCGCTACATAAATAATCGAACACATAATTATCCTGTGCGTTGATATACGATTAGCGATTCGACAGTTAGCTGTGATTCGAGGCAGAATTAAGCTTGAAATTTATTTTTTAAACAATTATTAGGTACCATTTTATTTTATTTATTCTATATCAATGAAACGCGAGTTTAAATAAGTCAGTTAAAACTAAGGGCCTATGCAGACCACGTTTTTTAAACGCGCCGGTGACGCGCGTTTGTAGCGATACACACGCGCGTTAGCATCGCGTTTTTATCGATACAAACAAAAACAAGCTGCTCTGTAGAATAAAAGCGCGCCGTCGACGCGCCTTTCTTAAACGCGCGTCGACGGTGCGTTTAAAAACGTGGTGTGCATAGACCCTTAGTGAAAAAAATAGATGAAAACGTGACATATATTACCAGTTCATTACAAATGTCCATTACCAGTTTTAATAAACGACGTGAATCTCAAACAAAACAATTAATTTTATTAATTATTAAGAAGAAGCATAGGTTGTGTAATAAACATGAGCATAAAATAGTCTATAAACTCGTATTGATATTATAGTCGAAGTTTGCCATATTTTTGTATAACTATGGCAAATTTAATTAAAATCATGGAGTAAGAAAAATATCATACATATTTTCACCCGACACAAGTTACATGCGAAACATAATTAAACTCGTACGTACACTTGTAATTAACAAAATTTCATTACTGAGTGAAGTTGTAAACATACGAGTAATAAACCCTTAATAATAAAAGGTAAATGTGATAATTGTAAATACCTAACGTCAAAATAACCTTTGGTGGTAATCTATTTAATGAATACTTTATTAAAATGATATTCTGTATAAAAGTGTTGGTCTGGTGGTTAGTGATCCTGACTGCTAATCCAGAATTCGTGGGTTCGATTCCCAACCGGAACAAATCCTTGTGTATGAACCTGATTATTTGTCTTTGTGTCTGGGTGTAATTTATCAATAACTAGATGTGCCCCGCGGTTTTACCCGCGTAGGTGATAGCGTGATAATATGTAGCCTATATGTTGACCCGACCTCTTAGTAATATTCATGCAAAATTTGAAGTAAATCCATGCAGTACTTTTTGAGTTTAGCCCGGACATACATATAGACAAACAGACACACAGACAAAAATTCAAAATACTAAATTTTAGTCTTCGATATCGATTGTAGATCACGCCCCAAGTATCCTTTTAAAAAAATATTCAATGTACAGTTTTGACTTTCCTACGATTTTATTATATGTATAGACTAGCTGTGCCCCGCGGTTTTACTCGCGTTAATATTTATAAATTATCACAGCTCCTCCCCCGTTGGAGATAGCGTAATAATATGTAGCATATATGTTGACCCGACCTCTTAGTAACATTCATGCAAATTTTGAAGTAAATCCATGCAGTACTTTTTGAGTTTAGCCCAGACATACATACAGACAAACAGACAAAAATTCTAAAAACTATATTTTTAGCTTCGATATCGAATGTAGATCAAGCCCCAAGTATCCTTTAAAAAAATATTCAATGTACAGTTTTGACTTTCCTACGATTTTATTATATGTATAGAAAGATATTTAGATTATACGAAGATATTTAGAAATATATAAATATGTTTATCAGTTGTCCCGTTGCCATAGTACAGGCTTTGCCTAGTTTGGTGTTAGATGGCAGTTGTCCCTTGATATTGATTATTATATATTTATTTATATTGAGCACTAGTCTAGATGAAAATTATTTAAATTACTTTAATTATTCGTATGACAATGGTTACCCATGTCAGAGTAGTTTAAGCCGTCCAGTAGGCATATCACATGGCTTAATGACCATTGTCTAGTAACTAAAACCGAGAGTGACAACGTAAGGTGCCGCTTAGAAATCAAGCCACATTTGTCATGAAGTTAACTTTAAAACGGACGACATTATACTCAATTAAAATAAACTCAACATACAGTGACCTCAAATTAAGAAAGAAAAATTATATGCAGTTACGAAAAAATGCACAATTTAACCAGTTTAATGTGACCTTGCGTTACAGAGTTTGGTTTAAGTATAAGCACAGAATAAAAAGTAGAATAAGCCACACATGTACTCACAATGACTGATGGCATATCACTTAAATGGTTTAAATCATGTGTCAAAAAAAACAAATTTTAACTAACGAGTAAAATTGGAGAAAGAAACAGGTCGTAAGAATATCATTCTTTCGATTGGTACGGGGTCAATAGAGAACACATGAGTTAATTTTTTGTGCTTGGATTTGTATACTCCCTGTTTTCGTTTATGACATTATTGAAAAAGTAAGACTTTTCCCCTTCTCAGCATGCAGCGCTTGACGTGGCAACTACTGCCAAACAATGCATGATTTTCTATTTTAATATAAACAATAATTTATTATCATTGAATGCGTCGGTTTAGTTTACAAAGAAAGACATTTTTGTCACTTAATAACTGATTTTAGAATAAATATAAATAGCTTGAGACAACTAACAGTGTCATGTGAACAACCAGACAAATGATTTTTTTTTAATTATCATATTAATTTTATGGGCATATTATAACATTTTTTCATATACTTAATTTTAATTCCATAATTACACATTTGTGATTAATAATTTATATTTTACAGTGGTTTTAAATTTGTTTACTAACAATCGTCTGATATCATTGGGAAGTTTGACACGGGTACCGACTTTGCGGGGTTGGATGACGTGCAACAAGATTATGCTAAATGTTAAGGTCATAGCATTACTTTCTAATGTAAAAATATTTGTGGCACAAATCTCGCGTAACGATTTAGTGTACCAGTACACTAGATAGATATGGTCTGGTTCACATTGCCTATTCGTTAAAATGCAGGCGACGTGTCAATCATCAATCAGATGTCATGAATAAGTTCTGCTTACTAATCGATACACGGCGCAATATTCAGGCACGAGCCGAAATCACCGTTATGGAGACATTTAAAATGATAATATTATAAATTATCGCTTCTATATTCATATTATCATTGGGCATGAAGAACCAATGAACCTCAAATCAATTTTTTACTACCAACGAAGCCAACAAGTATATCTAATAGTAAGCTCGCGATAGCAATAGCATCATCATGGCAAATGTTACCTTTTCTACACCCATCCAGCAAGACATAGCCTACCAGACCGTGTCGATTTTATTCACACCCATTGGTAGCGTAGTGTAGTGATACTAATTAAAATAAAAATATTGTCATAACCCAAGGAAACAAAAGTCATTGTTTGGCTTCAAGTATTTATTCAAAACTAAACTATTCATTATTCAAAACCACTATTGTCAAATATTTTAGAAATTAAAGATAATTAATATTAATTTTTTCTTACTATTCTATAAAAATATTAGCCTTCTCCACTCCTTCTCCATGACTGAACTGAACTGAACTTTAACTATTCTAAACCACAAACTCCTCCGTCCGTCCGCGCAAATTTCGTAAAAAGCGGTACAAAGTTTTTACTTCACGTATTAATATTCTGATACCAAATTACTCCCTCTTATCTTTCCCGGTATCTACTTACAAGCGTTCTATAATATTCTGGATATTATGCATGAGCAAACATGGTATATTCATTTTTTTTTTTTTTTTTTTTTGTATGACGCTACAGTTAGTCTAGGAGGCTTTCACTGCTTCACCGGACTATAGAGGCGAGCAGAGCTAAGTATTCTAATACCGCGTGTGTGTTAGTCTCTACCTATGACTAGCACATAAACAACTGGTGTTTTGTACACGATTTTAGTGTAGTTTTTGGAACTGTTTCATGAAAATACGTATAACCATTCAAACGTTCCAGCTCTCTTCCTAGTTTTTGTTAGAGGTTTCTCATTGATAGGTTATTAATCATTAACCAGGACAGGATTTAATTTATTCGTCATTGGTTGGGACCTTATTTCCAAGCACCATGGTTTTAATAGTCATAATCCTATGCACAGCCAAGCTAAATTTGATAAGGGACGCCAAGTTTAAATGGTCTATTATGGTAATTAAATATCATCTACTTACTAATATTATAAATGCGAAAATTGTGAGTATGGATGTATGGTTGTGAGTTACTCTTTCACGCAAAAACTACCGAACGGATTTTGATGAAACTTTGTAGTAATATAGCTTATACATACGAATAACACATAATAAATTTAATTTTTTTGGATGGTATTCATTAATCTATGGTTAAAGAATAGCTTTTTCTTCTAGTTTAAGTTTAACATTTGAATATTTTATCAACATGCTCATTCAATCAAACTTGTTACCTTTCTAGAAGTTTTATTCATCACATCTTTTGCCCTGGCTTCATGGCAACAAGATTAAATTGAAATAACATAGGCTTTAAACCCATGATCCTTGACCATCGGTCAATGCCTCAGCCTCGAGGCTATAAACACTTTAATGTCCTCACACAATCGATCGCTTTGTTTTCACTTATACTTTATATATACGTAGCCAATAAAGTGTTCAAACTCCTGTCAGAGATCAATACTGTATACGGTTTTTACTAAAGCAAACATGGTACAGTAAATGCTTAAGCCATTAGGCCAATTCAAGTTAAATGTGTTCACGGAATTCCCGAAACATACTCAAAATGTAATACAAGAGTCTGACTATTTATGTAAAGTACAGTCGATATTACGTCAGTGCATACGCTCACAAAATGAGAATCTTTCTTATACTATATAATTAACACGCTGTCAAGTGCAACACGGCGCGCGGCAAACAAGCTCACGGCAAGGCCCATCTGACGTGAAGGGGTTACGTAGCCTATTTCACTTCTAATACAAAGGGCAAAACTCATGCGTTTCCGACCGTTCGTACATGTACTCCGACGAGCACTGACAATTTTACTCACTTGTAAGCCTACAAAATTAACATTAAAATGATGCCTGGAAGTGATCGCTACAAAGCGACAAGACTGCAGATTGTACCCGTATTTGCTTATTATAAAATTATGTACTGTGTTTTTGTCTATCAATCTTTCTATTACGAGAGAGTGTATTCTGGAAGATAGAAGGGTACTTCGCACATTAGAGCTGCTCATAGAGCGAATAAACACTGCTCCCCCTCTCTTTTATGTTGCTTCCGTTTATCACTACCCAGGGTTCACGTATAAAAACCTATTGCGGTAGCAATCAACCCCCTCAAGTATCCCGCACTATTTATAACACCTATCAGTAATCTTGCCACCTGCAAGATGCAACAAACTTCATTCATTCAAACATTCTAATAATTTACATTCACACGTTGCAGACGTCAGTATAATTAGATAGAGTTATTAAATATGGCACCCGCATCGACGACAACATTATTCGTAGTACAATGTTCACCTGCGAGAGAGAGCGGCCAAATGGAGCACCAAGTTCACGAGAAAACTATTAATAGATACTCCGCGGTAAAGCCATGGAAATGCAGCAGACGAATTCTTTAAACTATCTGCTTCTGCATTGACTTTTTCCCTTTTATTGTAGATGGATTCTTTATTTAACTATCTGCTTATGCCTTAACTTATTCCTATTTAATGGTGCTGTTTGCCCTAGTTCTACCTGCTGCGACTAGCAGCCGCGAAACCCAAAGAGAACCAGATTTTTTTTTGTCTTCTCTACACATTGTCTCTCCTGACGGAACAGGAGTCTTTATATTAGTAACGTTGTTTTCGTTACATATATTTTTTAACTTAATGTTATTTGAATCGGATGTACTCATTTCAACCAAGACTTACGGTTTAACTCTACTTTCAGAGACACGGTGGGATGTCTCACAACCAACCAGACCTCGAAAGAAGTCTTTGTTTTAACACAAATATTATGTGTGCTGTCCTAATGAATTGTTTGAACTTATACCTACCGCCACGTTCCGCCACAAGCCCATCCACAATAATCATCTGCATATTATACGGTCCAGTCATTCTGGAGTTATAAATGATATAAATCTGGCGCTAACTTGTTCTACTGCATATAATCAGGTCCTGAATTTCAAATCCCAAATCTTATTTCAATATAAGTCGTTAGTAGTCGGATCAGACAAAGCTTTATTGGCACTTCAAATACGATATCAAGAAAAATTAAGTAGCAACTCTGTTCGGATATTTATTCGAGCTCAATTTGCTTAAAGAACATATAATTACTTAAGATTGTTTGTCCTTGGATTGAAATGTATACTGAATTATGTAATTATAAATATATAAAGTAATTATAAATGTACTCTGGGTTATGTTATTATTGGAAATAAAGAATTTTGTAAAACAAAAACCAATCGAACTCACGACTTCCCGCGTAATGGCTGGACCACGGCGCGGACACAAATGTCGTCAAATTCTTTTCCATTACAAGGAATTATAAAGAAAACACGATACAAAAGTTGCATAGTTAAAGCAGGTAGAATGTGACAGCTGCTGCGCTATTACTACTAATTGTAACGAATGATTGAGAAAATTACTTATTCCGAGATGTCATTAAAGGATATTGTGTGAAATTTGCTACCTGATGTATTATTCGGAGAAGTGGAACAAAATAAATGTTGTTAATACGATGTATCTTTTGATAATCGTCGTCAGCAATGCTCGTAGATAAACGAGCTTAATTATTATTCCACATAAATAATGTACGTTGATCATTAAACATCATACTTGAGAAATAAGTGTGAAATAGATGGCCATCTTTTTGTCGTAAGAAGTGGCCACTTTATTTCATTAGGACGAACAGTTCACATTATAATCGCCTTCACCAATTATTATTATCAACAATAGTAAACATATACAGGGTATTTTGCACATGTTGACAAAACGTATAAGGGATTGGCGGGCATTTATTAATATATAAAATAACAGACAGATATTTAAATTAAAAGAAAGAATAAGAGAACCTCTCGCAAAAATTCGTCTATATGAATTCTACCTTATGTAACGTATATAGCGTGTACCTAATATATAATAATAATTTACTTGGAGTCGAATTGAAGCTATGGCGGATAGTCTCAACCGATCCAGCTATCTTCACGGGACATATGATAATGCACAAGGGAGCGCTCAAACACAAAACCACACCCTCTCTCACTCTTATAATCCTAAGCGGCCTCCTAGTTGTCACGACCGGAGAGATAGAGGCAGCTAAAAACCAACATTCCTTTACACGAATGAGTAACATTGACACAACAGTTTACTGAATTGTTTAGTGTCTAAATAATCGTCATTATCATTATCATATCGGGCATCCAGCGGCTACCCGCGTTCCTACCGAGATTGTAGGTCTGCCTTCTCGAAGCTATACACTCACTAAATTATCCTATTCTAATATAAGTAGTTACATCTACTATCGCTACTGATATATTTATATCAATGAAAGCCAGCGAGCATACATAATTCATATCAAATAACTACGCATGAAATATCCTATATGCATAAATGATAAACAGTTCGCATATGGACGAATCCGTGTATGGAAAGTAATTAGCATGGGCAGACACAGCTCGGCAAGGACGTTCGTACAAATAATTTAAATATGGAATGATTTATCTTCGCGTCTGTACTACAATATGGGCAGGACTTTTTGAATGTCACGCTACTAGGAAGACACATTAACGAAGTAATGGCAAGTACAAATGCAGCTTTAACGTGAATTCGTATTGAGTTTAAACATACCAAACCCGTTTCCTCAAATAATAGTATTTGTACACAGTTGTAACTATAGGCATATAGCATGTTTATTAGTCGAAAGATTTAAGGAAACTGTAACTTGAAATCAGTTTGCTTATCAATTTATTCAATAATAAACAAAGACTGTCGATGCTGTGTCAAAAGCAAAGAGTCATATATTAACATAATAGAATTATTACAATAAAAAGGTTTTTACAAACATAACAACGACTTAAATGTGTAAAATAATATCATTTATACATCATATTAATAATTTAGTGTACTGAGGAATTATTTTTGTTTGGTTAATTAAGTTTAATAAAAAATATATATTCGTTTTAGTTGCGGTCTCGTACGAAAATTTCTAGAAAAGCGTAACATACTAACGGCGCCCGACCTCTTAAAACTATTACGTTCCTCAAAAATTCAAAATTTTTTACTATATGTATATGGTACCTCCTAGCGTGCATATCCATTTTAATAAAAAATCGTTTATTCAACGCCGGAATCATAGATACGTAAAGCGACTTTCTCCTTTTCATAATTGGTTAAAGATAACATAAAAACACAGGATTACAAAAGTTACAATAGATAGATAGGTACACTTAATTGCACATCACAGAATAAAATTTAGATGTATAGACATAGTTTCAATTTACGTACAATTGGCGGTCTTATCGCATAAGAGCGATTTCTTCCAGACAACCGTTGGATGGACTAGATTAGCAATTGAGAAAAGTGGCTAGCAATGTACTGTAAAATAACTTTAAATTCGATTTAAATAGATACTCAAATACATACACTAAATAAATATTGATGTTGATTGAAACAAACAGATAAAATTGGGCAATTCATCGTACACTAGGATTAAATTAATATATTGGCTTTATTATTCGTCTTTGTACATTATTTCTTATAGTTAAATAAAACTATTTTATTGACCACCTTGAATTGCTCAACAACGCTAATTTATATATTTATTATAAGCTGAGAACATATAAAAACAACAATTTATTTAGTAAGTATGTATGTCATTGTAAGTAATATTTACCATAATGTATCTATAGACCGAAATAGATAAGGAATTTCTTTATCTACTGTCATAAAATATACTTACCAACTGCACCATTAGAATTCATTAGAAATGGGCACAGATAAACAATCAATTCTGATCGTTTTCTCAGAAGAAGATTTTCTGAATTTATTATTGTAAGCAACTTATCAATAGGATTAGTTCGAAGTTATTGGGCAACAGACGAAAATTAAAGATAATACTGCGATACAAACATCGATAAATAAACGTAATTATTCATTAATTCCGAACTGTCAAAAGAATATAAAATTTATTGAACTTAATTTTACTTTATTTATATCCTACTAATAGAATAAATGCGTAAATAACTGGCCATCTCATTTTTTATTAATCCTAAATAAAAGTGAAAAATAGTTTGTAAGTATAGAAGTAGATTTATGGCTGTTTGTCGTTCGCGCAAAAACTACCGAACGAATTTTGATGAAACCTTGTAGTACCTAACATAGCTTATACATCTGTAGTTGATTATATCATCCCGCACGCGGGGACATCCCCGTAATTTTCGAGGTAGACCCTCGGTCATCGACATAGGAGAAAGAGAAAAGAAACCTAAATGCTTTACGTTACCGATCTAAGCTGAACATGTTGTCACACAGATTACCCTACCTAAGTATATTTTTAATAACAGAAGGAAGTGGTCAAGTAGATTTGTTTTAATTTCGTTTTTCCTCATTGGTATTCGAATAGGTAATCATAGATACCGCCAGTAATGCTAACAGATTTGATAATGTTAATACATTGAAGTGTTGGCAAACGACTGGACGCAATATACACCCACAACAAATACGTGGAACCAACCAAACTACGTGAAAGTTATTTACAACTTTTGATTAAAATGACTTTTAATACGAACAGTATTTTTTCAAGTGTTAATAGTGCTTCTGGTCGGGTTTTTGCTATGGAGGCCAATGTAAACAGAGACTTGCCAATTATACTCTGTAGATTCGTTAATTATCTTTTTGACAATTCTAAATTAGCGACGCCCTCATACGTAACTGATTCGATTTGAAATAATAACCGATTTTATTTGAGAAGAACTTTTAATCGATTTAATGCATTCTAATATTTTTGTAAATTACAAGGTTTCGACTTAATTCCTTGCAACTATTGAATCATTGAGTCATAGATATATGTACATATATCATATTAATTTGCTTTTCTTTATTACATTTACAGAAACAATACTTACTTAAAATTAAATAAATTTTGTCATATGATCGATTTATCTTATATCACCTTTTTAATACTTCGTGGTTTTTTGTGATGCACAGGGCACTTCACTAAGTAGGCAGTACCCGTCAATAAAGTAAGAAATAACTGTTGAAGTTCATTATTTCGAAAAAAATGCATTGTTTCATAGACGTGAGCTGCCAAAAAGAAAATAAATGAATAGAGATAATATAGGCAGGACATATTCGCTCTATAATCCCTCTTATTCATAACCCGATGGGATAGCGATTCCAGAGATAAGGCGCAGGACCAATAACTTTGCGTGCTATCCAAAGCACACCTATTCTGCTACTGGGATTATTTCTGGCAGAAATGTCCCAATCATTTTTGGTCCGACGCGTGATTTAAACCAAAGAGTTGATTATCTGCGGTTAATCCAAAGAGGCATCAAGTACTTGTTCTTAAATTGCTCCTCATAGCTGTCCACTTCAATAAACTGCACTTAGGAGGTTACGGGCAGCTATATGGCTACGGATGATGCAACGAACGTGTCAACGTACAGACGCCAGCACTTCCATCTACCCCAATCTGTCAAATTTCTTTTATAGATTTTCAACTTTATCACAAAAGCATAAGGTTCACTTTCAATTGGGGAATTTTGACAGATTGGGATAGCTTGATGTGCTGGCGTCTTTACATGCGACGTCACTTCGGTGGATACAGTTTATACCTTCTCGACGATTTTATGACATAGGTAGTAAAGGCGGGTTTTATACTGCGATTGTATCCACCTACTATGCTTCTACTTGTCGCAAATTGATGAATCCGTTGTATTGTAGTCAGTGCGAAGTCTCACACCAATGAATGATACTTCTCCGCCGTCAGACTAAACGATTATACTGATATGTTTCCTCGTATTTGACTGATATGAGAGCCGATAGAACGATTAGTTGGAGTACTCTAATCAATGAATTGCCAAACACACAAAACAAGATAACTTATTAAAAAAATAGTATCACACTTTTTAAAAAAAATACTTTATCTGTGATAAGTAGTTGGAGGGCGATGTCCCGGTCTCTCACTATAGTCACACCTTCCTTAACGCTTCATACTACTCTGAGACTACAATAATAATCTTTAAATTTATATAGGTCTCGTAATTGTATTTGATATTATGTACTTTATTTGAATAAACAGTAACCTAGTTGGTAGTGCTCCTGCCTACGAAGCTGGTGGCCCTGGGTTCGAATTACCGGGATTCGAATATTTTCGGATATAAATTTAAAGATTGTGCAAATATTTGTGTGATGAGCACGAATATTTGTTTCTGAGTCATGGATGTTTTCTATGTATATAAGTATTTATCTATCTATTTAAGTATGTATATCGTCACCTGGTACCCATAGTACAAGCTTTGCTTAGTTTGGGGCTAGGATGATCCGTGTGACATTGTCCCTAGATATTATTATTATTATCTTTAATTGTTTTTTTAGATAGTCTTTATAGGTTTGGATTTAGCTAATCATATTCATAAAATCTAAAGCAGTGTCTTACGCACTGTGCTGTTTCCTACGCGGCGAGAAACTCAATATAAGGCTGAGACTGATTACCTTCGGGGGATGCAGGGGTATGTATTTAGTTAACCCTGCATCGCCCGAAGGTGCGAAGACTATTTTTATTTTAACACACATTTTAAGGTAATATATAAGTTCATTTTCATTTTTATTTTTTTTTCTATTTCAATTGTTATTTTTTTATTTTGTAATATTAATATCACATTAGCAATTCAAAGTTTACATACTTACATATAAACTTAAGATGCAAGTGTAGTAACTAGCTTAGCATACCATACTATCTTACTACAAACCAGGCTTGATTTTTTGGCGACTTTTCAAACACACGTTTCTTCGTCATTTCATAATATGATATTCTATCGCATCTAACATAAGGTAAACTGACCCTTATATATGTAGGTATATATTTTTAATAAGAGTTCTGAAAATTCAGTAGTCAATTAACAAAATCAATCGATGTGCATTTCCAATAATAGAGCGAAGAAAATCTAAGAATTCAGCGACAATAATTTCTATTAAATACAAACGATATATTTCTATAATATCTTTGTAGCAATATAGTGTGAAACTACAAATAAAATAGTGTTAAACTACAAATAAGCTTCCAACCAATCTGGGAGAAATAAACTTGGAGGTAACTTTCAGACATAGAGCATCGAAATACTACAGCCAATTAAGACTGCTTCACGGTAAATCAGGTTGTTTACGTAGTAGAATTAATTTTATTGTAGTATTTATTTCATAATTTGAGCCGTTTACTGGAACTAACCGTCAGAAGTATTATAGAAGCAACAAGAGCTGTCCTACAAAACAACTCTATTATTACAAATATACCATCTGCACCGTTTAGGAGAGACTATGCTTCGTAATAGCTATAAGCATCGAAATAGTATAGCTAATTGCGATTGTTCCACGGTCATTTACGGAAGTTTACGGAGAATAACCAGTCGTTCATCTACATGTGTGTAAAGTTGCTAAAACGGGCTGCAATTTGGTCGCAATCCATGTAAATTCTTCAAGTTAAGCAGCGGAGATAACGCACGAACATAAAATGGTCCCTGTGTTCTTCTGTTGCTAGGTCTGAAGCTATAAATGTATAACATGTGTGTGTATGTCTATCTGAAAATCACAGACCCAATTTCATCTAATAGTTAAATAGAAATAGTTTTAGAAATGTGTTAAAAACGGAGGAAATAAAATATGTGATTTAAAACAAATTAAGCTGCTTCCATTACCATACACACCTGGAAGGTACTAAACTTTGTAAAACCAAACTTATATAACAATATGCTTATAAAACTGTTTCACGCGACGGAAGCAAAGTTATTTACACTTATTTAACAGGTTGTAATAGAAGCTTGTATTTATTTAGAAAGTTTATTCTACGTTTTAAAATATTCTGACCTAATGTTGAACCATTGTTAGCAAGTTTCTGAAAGTTAAACATGATATTTATTTAAGCTAATACTTAAACAATGGAAAATAAACTCGTAAAGAAAATATGTTTTATTATTGTTTTGTGTCAGTTTCCTAGTGTTTTCATCACTGTTTATTTTCTCGAGTTGGAATGCAAAACTAATTTGTTTATTATTTAAACATACTTGCGTACCGACGATAATTTTGACTATTGTTTATAATAAGAAACATAAGGCATTGAAAATGAATAATAACTGCTACAAGACAATGAATAATAGGAAGTTCTCTTACTACTAGTGCAACTAGTAGTAACTAAAGTAGGGTAATATTTAATAATCACATTTGACACTTCATCAAAATTCAACAACGTAACCTTAACCGGCGGGCATAGAATATTATTTATTTTTTCGTAGTTAGAACTTAAACAACAACTGCACATTTGTTTATTTTTTTTTAAATTACGATTTATCTTTATATTAATTAATACAATTATATTCGTTAATTAAAACAATTATATAGGTAATTATAACAATTACCAAATAAGCGCATTTTACAATTCACTTTACTCGTAACTGACAGATGTGAAATGTGATCGATTAAATTGGCTCTACTATAGTTATTGGCATGTTTGTCTATTGGTTAGTGACCATGACTGCGAAGTCAGAGGTCGTAGGTTCGATCCCACTCAGGACAAATCTTTGTGTTATGAATGAAATATTTAGTTATTTTCAATTGTCGAGAACTAGGGAGAGCCTTGTTTCCTTGTTGGGAATCAATGGCAGTGTGTCAGATTTCCCTAGATATCTTAATTTTTTTGTGATATGAAAATTATTGATTAAGTTAATTTTTGAACACAACTCCTTACCGGCACAACAAGAGTCAAAGCTCCTAAACGTTTTAACCAAATGAAAGGTAATACTGCATTGAAACAGATTTTTCAAAGAACGAATTCTATCTACTATGGTGGGTTCTTAAAATGTATTTAGAATTACGTGATTCCAACAGCGTCTTTCTCCGATCTTTCCCTTTGTATTTTAATCAGTTCAGTAGTAGTATTATTTCCTAAGATGCTCACGGTAATACCTAACGGTATGCTATTACTTTAGCCGGCAAAATGAAAAGATACGCGGACATTGTTTATTTGAAATTTAAACATATCAACGAGTCGATTCTAGTTAACGAAATTTTTTAAAGAAGTACATTCTTATATATAATATCCTCGAACATTATTCAAACACGGCCATCTGATACCAAACTAAGCAGAGCTTGTATTATGGAAACCAGATAACTGACATACTGCATAATATACTACTTTTGTTTTGTAAATACATACTTACATACGACCTGCGGCAAGGCAAGAACGCGTGAAAGGCAAGCATTTACCAAAGTATGTTGCCAATTTTATATGAGGCTTTAAAAATAATTGAGTTTCTCTCAAAATATAGCAACTTTTGCATTTGCGCCGGCCTTTAAATATGATTTAAATCGAATTCTCTTGACTTCTTGATTGGAAAATTTACATTAACACGGTTTTCAGTATCCCACTGTCACTACCTATGTGGTATTGGCAGTACAATTACGTTTCACAGACTTTAATTATGATGGCCTCCAGTCCAAACGTAGGTACTAAACACATTCTTGTTATAACGCTGGTTTTATAACTTTTTATAATGTAGGTATTGGAAAATATTCTTAGAAGATCATTTTGACCTCCTTAAAAACGTCAAATTAAATAGAAATTTGGCATACATATCAAGGACCGATGACAATTCAATACATTAAACAATTAGACCCGTCATCACTGCGAGGATAAATCGTTAATTCTGATTGGATTAGCGATTTACTGTTTCTATATAACTGATAGTGTCTTTGTGACGAACAAGTGTATTGAGATAAATAAAACAATAGTTTAGAAAAATAAAAAAAACACGCTTTAATCGGACACCAATCCAAAAAAAAAGCAAAACAAAATATTCTAAATAAAGCGTGGCCGTGGGGTGCGTAGTGTCAATAGTTACAAATT
Organism: Pseudoips prasinana; assembly: GCA_951640165.1. Taxonomy (NCBI): domain Eukaryota; kingdom Metazoa; phylum Arthropoda; class Insecta; order Lepidoptera; family Nolidae; genus Pseudoips; species Pseudoips prasinana. Next base: position 8,011,212 of record OX621240.1, read on the forward strand.
CATTGACATATATGAATAAGATTATATATTTTTAATAGGTATTTTAGAAAGCACATTCTATATGCAATTAATTTAATTTAGTTTTCTATAAAAACGTGTTAATTCGTTTTTATTATCCAATATTAGGTATTAATAACTATTTCCCAAGGCCTATTCCCAATCCAATCTATAGGTAACTACCGTCGCTGACCGTACCTCCGAGTTTGATCCACTGATAAACTCATTTTTCAATTATAACCAGTAAAAAAAGTGAACTTACATTAGCGCATTAGCGATATTTATCACCCGCCTCAGTGGGTTTTTATGGGTACTAAAAATAACATACAAGTCGGTCTAATCAACGATAGTAGAAATTACCGAGTCTAGCCGAGTCTCATAGGTATAGGACAACAAGCATATAATTCCCATTAACTAAATAGAACGATAGTTATACAGAAAACGGGGAATCGTATTGCAGCGGCGTTCTAAGAATGTGCTCTTTTTGCAAATTCTGGGAAGCTTATTGTTTAGTGACTAGTGCACACTGTGAGATTTAACTGTTGATGATAGTTGTAAACTTTGTAATGTACTGATATAGGCGAGGCGAATGAAGATTTGACAGATCTACACTGACATTGCAGTCATAATACAATGGAAGATGAACATTTGTGTGTTCCGATACGAGCGCGGCCGTGACATTTACGACTATTAAACTACTGTTTTTTGATCGTGTAGATTGCAATAAATTATACATACAAAACTGTAAGGCTCGGTCGGCATTTGCATACATGATTATTTATATAAAGTATGTAAACGCATTTGCCTTTAGCTGTCGACTTGTTATACACCAGGCACCACTCATCAGTTAGGAGAGATTATGACAGTGCACGCCACTTTATAATTTCTATTCAATTGCTTCACATTTCTTCACTGCAATGAAGATCTAAACATGTATATTGGGTACAAAATTAAATCTACAAAGTATGGACTATTTCTTTTCGAAGTCGATTGTATGAAGTTGAGGTGCAAGGATCAATAGGTGTGCGAGCCTTTAAATAATCAGCTTTCGCGTAATACAATTATCTTGAAACTGCTATTAACCGGTATTAATTAAACATGTGATTGTAGTTTCGTTACGAATTCGAGCCAGTTTCCTGATGAGGATTTTTTAAAGAGTTAATGTAATTTTGAGCTTGTTTTACGCTATGTGACGGACATAGAGAAGATTTTATTTTATGTAATCTATTTTCTATGTCTCGGTTTCGAATGTTTTGAGATTTATTATCAGGCCTAATCTATCACGTCTTTTTCCCGCTTTATTGAAGTCTGCGTCCAGTCAAACTTGTTGATAATCAAATCAAACAAGCGACTGGCACTTGAACCGAAATCCATGGAAAATTTAAAAATATTAACTTCTGTTTACCAATAAAGATTGTCATAGATGTTCTTGCGACGAACCGGGCCAGATGGCAACACCTAAACTCCGAAATACACAGCTTGTTTGTTCGTTACTACGGGAAACAAAACACGCAACATATTGCCGCAACAACGTAGTACTTAGGCTTGGTAAGACTTACAACAATACGATCTTTCTATAAATTGGCTGGGTAAGGATAGAATCCATGACATCTGGCTTAGCAGTCAGGGTCACTAACTACTAGATCAAGAGGCTAAGTATACAATGAAGAGTTGTATATTACTATTGGCTATATGATTCACTGGCTTCGAAATGTTCCAAGCTTTTCATTAAGAAAGTAAACAGTGAAATAATATGTTCAATACGCAGTATGGAATTACGGTTTGTTTTTAAACCGTGTGTTTCTACTTAACAACACGGTACTGAGAAAGCGATAATTTGTAAATACTGTCTTCATTCGAGAATGTTCCGAATTGGATAAATTGTTCGGTTGAAGACGTAATTAGGATATGTAATAACAACTATAATTATCGCTCCTCGTGGGATTGTGCTATGATTACTTAAAGTTAACTGAGTCGTGGCGGTCAGCCTTAAAAGGGAATACTATCTGCGCATGTCATACGTATTATAGTAGAACTGTGCTCTCCAAGGCATTGTAACGTAATAATCCCAATACCAATTAGACCCGATCCGGGATTTGATCCCAGAATCTTCTATGGAACACGCTAAGACTAAACCAACGAGGCAGTTTAAATTACTGCTAAGAGTTAACTGAAACGGATGCATAAAAGCGACTAAAAACCTAAAAACTATTATAAATATTCGCATCACGAGACGTCAGTGTCGACATATGATAGATATTCTACCAGTGTGTGTGTGCCACAACGCATGTAAACTCTCACGATCCGAAGGGACGGTCTGGTCAACACAACACAGGCGCAGGACAAACAGCTCTATTTAAAAAAAATTGGCAGAAATATTCTGACTCTTTCTCACGAGTGTGATCACGACATGAGCCGATACTCGTGAAAGAAGCTCTTTCTTGGGCGACTCACATAGTTCGTTCCTGACCGTACTCCTACTGGATGACTGAACCGATCTTCTTTAAATTTGACACAGTGGTCGCTATGCACGTTTACACTCAGCTCAATAAATTTAAAATCATCAAAAGTAAGTTGCCAATTCTGGTAGGTACAAAAAGAAAAATGTGTTTATAAGGCTCCGTCCATATAATGGACACCATATTTTGAACTCTATGACATTGAGATAAAGTTCAAAACCTATCAATTAGAAACATAGCTACTGTTCGATAAAGGGTTAAAGCGATGTGACATTAATTATCTAGTATGTAAGTACCGAACATATGTACGTGCTCATTGGGTGTTTATCAGTTACTTTACATATACTAGGTACTTCTAGCCTAGATCCGATTATGAATCAGTAGAATTCATAGTAAATTTATTATTTCTAATAGATACTTCCGTGATTACCTAACTGATTGCTAAGCACTTAGGAGGCAATGTTAGCACATCAGACTAAACCCTTCAACAACGAAAGAAACAGTAAATTCTACTATAATATAAATTGTAGGTAAATTCGCAACCTTCGACATTTGGGTATTTATGTATGACCCTGTTATTTGTTTTATATAGAATTGTTTACATATAAAAACGTTATAATTGTAAACTTTATCTACACAAATATTTCTGGAAAGTCCACTGATTTTATTATACCCCGTAGGTATTTTATAACTTAGAATAATAATCTAAGAATGGCAACCTTAATTAAGATAATAAAAAACAAACTACGAGCACATTTACAATAAATGTCTCATTACACTTTAATATGCCCATACTCATTTCATTAGAATGAATAATTTGGTAATTTAATTTAGATGATTTCTTAAAAATGATGTTAAATAAAGTTCTCGAAAAATATATCAATAAAAATGTTATCACCCAAGATGGCGTCAGTGAGAGAGCCGTAATTCCCAGTAAGGCCACGAAGCACGCGATAACCTTTCACTATTTATATTATCAACTATAATAAGCTGAATTCAATTAAAATAAATTATATGAATACACAATCTTGCAGCAAACTTTACTATATTTCTGAGAAACTGACGTATTTGATAACTTGGCCAGCGTCACTGCACTAAGAGAGCTATAGGCCGTCTGACTTGGCTTATTTTAGTCTAGAAAACAAAGATATGTTTTTGGTCAAACTATAAAATCAATATGTAGTTTTAATCAAGCCGAAATTACTCACTTGTTTCAATTTGCATACGCCAGGAATGTTAAATCATAGTGTTCGAATGCAACAAAATTTAATAAAAGATGGTTTAGGACAGTTTTCGGATTAAGATCTAGCAATAAATTGTAAATCGATGAAGTTGTAAGATATAATGACCTACATAAAAAAGCCCCAAAAGAAATTCACCTATTTTAATAATTTCAAATATTACATACTTATGTACATAAATTCACGCCTGTATCTCAGAGGGGAAGGCAGAGACACCGGATTTACCACTTTACGGAGTAACCACTGCCCATACAAAAATAAATACATATACAAAATATGCTCTATGTCTCGGCGAACAGAGCCTCGGCAGATTTTTCCCTTCACTTCTTATCATCCATATAATTTATCTATGTAGGTATTCTAATATTGAATACATGTGTTTATATTGTATTGATAGTAAACAATCTATTTAATAGTTGTACCATGTATGTAAAACTTAAAAACAATTTTTTTATGTTGTTATTGCTTGGAAATTTACTTCATACCTAGTAAACATGTAAACATATTTCTGATGAAATTGAAATTTTCTAATGAAGTGAAATTAATAATAAAAAAACATGTTTCATTGTTTAAAAAGAACTGATAAGGTTCGTGGATATCCCTCTTAAAAGGGGCAAAACCTAACTACACGTGGGGCACCCACGTGTTTTTTCTTCGCGACCTCGACTTCGTTCCTTACAACTATTTGCAGGACCCTAAATAGTATTTTAAGTTAACATCCGCACAAGGGAACCAAAACACTGAAGTTACAAACATATAATTGGCGGGCACAAAGTACCTCCAGACTCAGAACAACTATTTGTGGGAACACAAAAAGTTGTCCTGAGCGGGAACCGAACTTGGAACACGAAGTGGCGAGGCGTAATCTTTACTGCTGCGCCGCACGTGAAGTCTTTTCCCTCATGCACGCGAATTTCAGAAATAAAAAATCATAGTTGACGCTTGCTCTACACCATATTGGCCTTTTCGTCTGTTACATACGATTTACGCCGCATTGTCTACAAACAATTAGAATTCTGTATTTGTTATAAAGTTGGCAAAATTTGATAGAATGGCAAGGGAATATATAGCTTCACTTGCCAGTTGGTCTATGGACTGAAATGTAGCTACGCCAAATAAACCAAAAACCCGCGTAACATACACATAAATAAAAATACATAGGGTCGAAATGATGAACAAATGTTTTAACAGCGTTCAAAAGGGGCTTTAATTAATGGCCGGCTTAGGGGAGGTTTATAAGGCGTGGCTTCGAACAATATAGGTAGACTAGACCAAGGACAGACACTCAGGCTAACAGAAATAAATTTAATTGTCATAATAATAAATTTAGATCACCGTCAGGATAACAATTATTTGCTTTACTTTTACTGCTTCACTGAACAATATAAAGGACTTATTAGTTCAAGCCGCAAAACTAATAAGTCTACAAACTAATTACGCGCCAGAAAACACCCCTCTTGGGATTCACACCCTGGGCTCAAGACGATTACTAACTTACAAGTGACAATAAAGCTATCAACAATTATATGTTTGATTGTGACGTATATTACGGTGAAGCATACCCGCATTCCCGGGGTCCTCCCATCAGGCGCTACGTACACGGCAGGTTTGGTATAGTCAGTGAGAGTCAAACACCCACGGTTGCGGGTTTGCGGGAAGCATGCGTAGGCATGACCCCTGCCTTATACAAATAAGATATTACGGGAAAACACGTGTCCAATATGAGTCCACTTTACATTGTATAAATGCTTAATTCAAACTTAGTACCTACTTTTTGTGTCAGCGGTAACAAAACACTTAATTCCCATCCCATTATATAACTTCGTTTATCCGTATTTAAACTGTTTTATATTCCGTCGATGGAGTAAACGAGGTTCAAATGACCCATAACTCTTTGTAGACGTGGAAAACATGTAATCTACATGTTTCTACGAAACTGTGTCTATTATAGGAGCTTTCTTTTGTAGCGATCTGCTTACGAGTCATGTAATTCAATGCAGCTACTGAGAACTGTATGGCACCGACTGAAGCAGCCCACTTAGTGTTTCTTGAGAACACCGACGTACAGTCGACGCCGTGAGTATAATTTTACATTTGAAACCGTCTTAATTACGTAGTCAATTCAGTTAATTTACTTTGCTTAGATATGGGTTGTACAGAAGTGCTTACAATTAATATCTGTAAATAGATCTGCCACATTAGATTTTAAGGATGTTATAGTTCAACTTTATTTAATTTTCCTAAACTTAATTTTAATACTTTTTAATTTTCTTATTAGTAAATAAAAAACTCATCGCTGGAAGCCGCTGGATAGATATATATCCATCGACTGACTGGTGCTGACTGTAGATTTCAATGCTCTAATTAAGAGATTCCCAACTTGGGCCGTGTTAATTGGATAGCTAAGTGGGTTGTTCAGTATTTGGTGAGAAAATGTATTTTCATATCCCTAACCACAAACAACCACGTAACCAGGTAGAACAACTAGGTTACCGGAGCAGCATACCCGCGTTCCCGGGGCTCCCCGTATCAGGCGCCAGAAGAAGTCCACGGCAGGTTAGGTTTAGTCGGTGCGAGTCCGACATACCCACCCGCAGACACTTTTTGCGGGTGGCATGCATTAGCATTCCCCCTGCCTTATCAAAAAAAAAAAAAAGGTAGAACAACTAGGTAGAACAAACCTAGATTATACGCAACTCAATCTAGATACGATTCATCTATATTCTTATCTGCTACTGTTAAAAAATAGCCTCTTTCCATTAAGGTAACAAATTCCGGACAAGTACAAGTCGAGCTCGCATATATAGGTAATAATTATTTTCTTAGGTGTATAAAAATACTGAACTTTATTTAGCTTTTACTGTATACTTATAAAAGCGCTGTACCCACTAGTTCAATATCGCAATCAATACATTATTTCTTTTTACATATTTAGTCTATAATAAAAATACTACGTGTTAGAAATAATACATCGAAACATCCATTTTGAAGTTTAACCATATTAAAGGTAGCGAATAGTATTAATTTATTTATTTATTACAACTTGTTCAAAGACTCTTAACATATAAGACGACGCCACGTCAATATACATACATATGTATAAAAAGTTTGACCCTAATAGATGATGTGGTCGATGTTAACAGTTTGACCCCTTTGTTTTTATACTTGCAAGAACATCTTGTCGGTTTAAACACTTTAAGGGTCAAACCTTGTGTTCATAGTGCAAGTTTATACATTTTAACCTTTATTTTTGTTTTTATAGTGCAAGTATACCACGTTGATGTATACGCTTCAACCTATACTTACTTCATCGTGCAAGTTTATACATTTCGACCTTGAACTTTGTTTTCATAGTGTTAGTATAGCACTTTTTGACCTTAAACTAAGTTTTAATAGGGCAAGTACGTACGTAGCTGACGTGATGCGTACCACTGACTCATTTGTAATTAAAATATATATATATATATATATATATATATATATTTATGAATCATGTAGGTACTAGAACCTTCACTCTAATTAAATTATACTTACATGCCTTATTGTAAAGTTAATTATGTTGTACAATAAGCAAATAGAATAAAGTTTTTAAAAGCCAAAGCGCCCTAGTTGGTATAATGTATGTAAGTATGTGTTCTGAGCCCTCACAATACAACCATCAGTAAATAATTGAGTAATTAAAACCTCCGCCAGTGCATCGGCCATACATGGCCTAATGAATTATGGAATCAGATAATTATTCTACATACTGCAACTTTTTTAAAATCGTATCTTGTCAGCGCTATACACTTAATAAAACTCCACACTGCTGTTGAACTGAACTCATTTATTTGAAATATTACGGCTGGTCCTATGTTCTAATGTGAACGAAACCATACCGCCATTCAGCCGTTGAAACAATGCCATCTAGTGAATTTTGATGTAACTAAATTATAAGGCTGAATGGACGGTATCGTAAATACGTAATATTATTACAGTAATGATACAAATCTAACTTATTGAACTTATAAAAAATATATACATGGTATTTCATTAAGAAAAAGCATTCATTTAGACATTCCGCCCACCAAAGGACTTGTCCTTTTAACACTATATTTACTTATTAAAACAAAGTTGACTAAAATTACTTTAAGGAAAAGTAAAATAAGACCGCCCACCGTTAAGTATGGGCATTAAAAACAAATTAACAACTATTGATTAAGAAGAAAACTAATCAGCCTTATTCAGAATGGATACTTTGTTAATGGGACGTTTTATAAGTCCATTTTTAGTTTTAAGTGTAATCACTCTAGTGAGTCCATCCTGACCTGTGTGCTTTTCGACCACTCTACCTAATAGCCACTTCGTCGGTGTTAGATTGTGGTCTTTAATGACGACAATGTCATCTATCTCTATGTTAGGTTTTTCCTTTGACCATTTGTATCTTTGGTTTAGACCGACTAAATACTCTTCCGACCACTTTCTCCAGAAGTCATTTACCATTTTCTGTGTCATCTTCCATCTTTGTATACCAGTAACATTCATATCCGCTAAATCTTTATCTGGAATGGCTACTAATCGTTCTCCAACTAAAAAATGGCCTGGAGTCAAAGGTTGTGGGTCGGTGGGATCATCACTCATATGTGAAATCGGGCGTGAATTGAGGCACGCCTCGATCTGAGTCAGAACTGTAGATAATTCTTCAAACGTAAGTGTGGTATCTCCGATCACTCGTTTCAAATGAGTCTTAGCAGACTTCACACTCGCTTCCCATAGTCCTCCAAAGTTAGGGGCGTGTGGAGGGATAAAATGCCAAGTGGTTCCATCATTGGTTAATGTTTGAGCAATTTCTGTGGGAAGCTTTGATTTAGCTTCAATAAACATTTCCTTCAATTCTTTGTCTGCTCCCACAAAATTAGTTCCGTTGTCACTATACAGATGCTCACACTGTCCGCGTCGGGACACAAATCGACGAAAAGCGGCAATGAATCCCTTTGAGGTTAAATCCGATACCGCTTCGATGTGAACGGCTCTCGTTGACATGCATATGAATATACATATGTACCCCTTATATGATTTTGATCCTCTTCCAGGTGAAAATTTAATATTGATAAAACCTGTAAAGTCGACTCCAGATGTTTTAAAAGGCCTTGAAGGTTTCAATCTGATCTTTGGCAATTGACCCATAAGTTGGTTATTATTTTGGCGCGAATATCGTAAACATGTGACACATTCACGATAGTGTTTCTTTACACGTTCTCTAGCTCGTATTATCCAATATTTAGACCTTAGGTAGTTGAGCATGATTTGTGGACCTCCGTGCATAGTTTTGTAATGAGCATCAATTATTAATAACTTAGTAAGATGGCTCTTACTGGGCAAAATAATAGGATGTTTTGTATCGAATGTGACATCGGCGTCTTTAATACGACCACCAACTCTTAAAACTCCGTTCGTATCCATTATGGGGTAAAGAGTTCGTAGTTGACTTTTCACACTAACCGGCTCTTGACGCTTCAGTTTCTGAATTTCTTGAGTAAAATATAATACTTGTGTTTTTTTAATTAAAATGCTTAGGACCTCTTCCATTTCATTAACTGTCACAAACTTTATTTCTGTTGGTCTATGTATCTTTGGTAATATAACGTTTTTTAGAAATCTTTGACAGTAGGACAGTACTCGTAGCATTACCGTTAAGTTCGAAAATTTAGTCCAAATGAAGTCTTCTTCATTTGTGATCACAGCAGTTAAAGTCTTAATGGCTCGTTGTTCTTCAGTAGTAGAAAACATATCATCATTATCGTACAACTGAGTTTGATGCAAAATATCTGGACCATGCCACCACAGCTTAAGATTGGCCATTTCTGCGCCTTGTACGCCTCTTGATCCAAAATCAGCGGGATTGTCATGAGTACTAATGTGGCGCCACTGAACAGGATCAAGCATTGTATGAATTTCTGAGACTCTGTTACTCACAAATGTATTCCAACGAGATGGTTCTCCCCGTAGCCAGGCCAATACGACGGTGGAGTCTGACCAAGCATGCAAATTTTCTTTGGAGACTTGCATAATTTGTGAGACTTCATAGATTAATTTGGTTGCAAGTAGGGCTGCGCATAATTCCAATCTTGGAATACTAATTTCCTTTTCGACTGGAGCGACTTTAGTTTTGGCTGTCACTAGGTTGACATGAACTTGACCAAATTCATCAGTGACTTTTATATAAACGACACCAGCGTAGGCTACTTGAGATGCATCTGCGAAAGCATGTAACTCTAATTTATTACCTTGATGTGTTTGTAACCATCTTGGTATGACAATGTTTTGGGCGTCATTCAGACTTTCACCAAATTTACACCATTCTCTAAATAGTTCAGGTGGAAGGTTCTCATCCCAAGATAATTTGGCTTTCCATAATTTTTGGATAAATATTTTAGCTGTCACAATCACAGGCGCAATCCATCCCATAGGGTCGTAAAGTTTAGCAATATCCGATAAAACTTTACGTTTGGTAACAGTTTCATTGAATTCTGGTAATTGCAGAGTGTACTCAAAACTGTCAGTAGTTTTGTTCCAGCAAATCCCTAAAACTTTAATACTATTGTTAATTTTGAAAAATGCTGCTTGATCTAATCTTTTACTCTCTTCTTGCACATGATTCATTAGTTTATCACTATTGCTACACCATTTTTGCAAATGGAATCCGCCCGAATTCATCAACTTATTCATCTCTTCAAAAATCTCTATTGCTTCGTCTTCCGTCTCACATCCAGTAAGCAAATCATCTACATAATAGTCGTGAAGCGTTATTTGTGCAGCCCGAGGATAATTTAATTCTTCATCTTTGGCCAGCTGTTGCAAAGCTTTAACTGCTAAGTAGGGTGCACACGCTGTCCCAAAAGTTAGTCTCACTAGTTTGTAATGTTCTACAGGTTGATTAGGATTTGAACGCCAAAGAATTCTCTGATAGTCGGCGTCTTGCTCGTAAACGCGTACTTGTCTGTACATTTGAACTAAATCTGCCAGTATACAAAAGGGGTGGCGTCTCCATCTCATTAAAATGTGACGAAGATCTTGCTGTATCTTAGGTCCTACAAGTAAACAGTCGTTTAACGAGATATGATTCACACCCTTGCAAGACGCATCAAAGACTACGCGGACTTTGGTAGTCACTTTGTCCTCTCTCACTACTGGATGATGGGGCAGATATACAGCTTTTGAATGTTCTATCTCTCCAATATCTGTGATTTGCAGCATGTGGTTTTGGTTTTTATACCCATCAATTACCTGTCTATATTCTTCGTACAACCATGGATTTCTTTGTAATTTCTTCTCCAACATATAAAATCTTCGTAAAGCTATCATCTTTGATTTTCCTTCTACACACTGTGGTTTGACATCTTTAAATGGTAGTTTTACCATGTATCGTCCTTCACTATCCCTTACAGTAGTAGATTCAAACAGCTTTTCGCACTTCATTTCTTCTTTTGTAAATTTCTTCGTAATTGCATCTGGCTCTCTTTCTATTTCCCAGAATTGTTTTAATAAATCGTCTTCTTTAACTCGTATGTGACAATTGATAAGCTGAGACTGAAATGAATCGAATTGTTCTCTTACTCGACCAGAGAGAATCCATCCAAATTCCGTTTCTTGTGCGATTGGACCTCTTCCTGGTGAATGTCTCATAAAACCTTCTAGAATGATCTCTTCATATACTTCAACTCCCAATATCATGTCGATTTTTGCAGGTGATCCATAATTCGGATCAGCCAAGCGGACCTTCTTTAAGTCTAGCCAGTCTGTTATTGTGGTTTGACTCGAAGGGAGAAATGATGTCAGTTTTCTCAGAACGAAAGCATCGATTTTTACAGAATAGTTTGGATTGTGAATCGACTCGACCGTGAGGGACACCATATTCTTTGATCTAGCTAGACTATCTCCGACTCCAGAGACGAGGCCATTAATGCACACTCTCTTCAGACTAAGTGACTGCGCAGTCGCCTCGGTGATAAATGAACCCTCGGAGCAGGGGTCGATTAGAACTCGCACGATTTGTGAGTAGCCATTTGTTGAATATGCTTTGACTACGGCGGTGGCCAATAGCATCTCTCTTTGATCGTTATCTGTAACCAAATGTGCTACCACTTTCTTCTCAGTTTCTTTGTTCGGTTCTAGATTATGTCTCGTTTCAGTTCTTTCGGTGGTGGAAGATAAACTCCCAGATGCATCATTTCTATCAATATGCAGCAGTGTGTGATGACGTCTGCCACAACGGCGGCAGCATGCCGCTGATCGGCATTCTCTCACTGAATGTGTGGGTGCAAAACAATTGAAGCACAGTCTCTTTGATTGCACAAATTCTGATCTCTCTTGAGGAGACTGTTGTCCGAATTGCTTGCATTGATAAAGAAAGTGCTGACTTTTACAATTCGTACAAATAATATTTTGTTTATAATCATCTTGCGTGGTAGAGTGAAAAACTTTCGGTTTAGGTATGTTCGAGTGCGTACTGTGAAATTTGACTGCAGGTTTGTTTCCATTTATCATTTCTAAAGTTCGGAATCTGGTTTCTAAAAACTTTACAAGTTGTTCCCATGTTGGTAATTCATTTGGATCTGATTGGCTGACTTGGATTTCCCACAGTTTTCGTGATTCCGAATCAAGCCGTGATACGACCAGATAGTTGATGAAAACATCCCATGACTTAATTTCAATTCCAATATTTTCCAAAGATTTAAGAGATGATGACGTAATGTCCAAAAGTTGTTTGATTGAATTAGCAGATTCAGTGATATTTCGTTGTGAAAACAATCTCTTCATGATCTCGTTGCAAATGTAACGTTTATTGTTATAACGGCGAGTAAGTTGCTGAAACGCTTGTTCATAATTTGAGTCTGTGGTTGAGAAATTTTTTAGCAGTGTTTCCGGTTCTCCTGTGAGGCTACTCTTCAAATAATGCATTTTTTGCACAGCACTCAAAGTTGCGTTCTGATGAATCAACGACGTGAACATATCATAAAAGGTTTGCCATTCTTCATATGAACCCGAAAATTTAGGAAGTTGAATCTGTGGCAACTTGACTTTAGTACTTGCTAAACTCGATTCACCAGCGTTATCGATTTGAGACGAACAAGGCTTCGTAGCGTACGTCTTGAGATCCTCTTTAATCCTGGTTTTATAGTCAGTGTAAACTTCTTCAAACTGAAAGTAGCAATCCTCTAAAAAATAGGGTAGTTTCACTTTGTCTTCTCTTTTTACACCTCCGACTATGTCACCATGTGTCTTGACAAAACCGGCAAAAAGTCTTTCTAAATTTTCAAGTTTGGCTTCAATATAAGATACTTTAAGTCTCTCTTTGGGTGTCTTTTTATAATTGCCATAAGCTTTGTTCAAATGCTCAAACATATCCTCTTGGTTCATTAACAACTTCTCCATGTTTACACAACAAATATTTCTGTCTTTTCAATGCAAAATTATTCCAAGTCTTTTTTGCACAAAATTTTCTAAGTGTTTTTTACACAAAACTTTTCTAAGTCTTTTTCTCTCAAAATTATTCTAAGTGTTTTTTATCCAAATATTTTCTAAGTCTTTGGCACGCAAATTATCACAAGTCTTTTGAACACGAATTTTTTACAAGTCTTAATAACTCACGAATTGTCACGAATTTTTCTAAGTCCTCAGTAACGCACATCGCTATAATTGTCCACTTCACTTTATTCACGCACTTCCCGGGTTTCGGCACCAGATGTCAGCGCTATACACTTAATAAAACTCCACACTGCTGTTGAACTGAACTCATTTATTTGAAATATTACGGCTGGTCCTATGTTCTAATGTGAACGAAACCATACCGCCATTCAGCCGTTGAAACAATGCCATCTAGTGAATTTTGATGTAACTAAATTATAAGGCTGAATGGACGGTATCGTAAATACGTAATATTATTACAGTAATGATACAAATCTAACTTATTGAACTTATAAAAAATATATACATGGTATTTCATTAAGAAAAAGCATTCATTTAGACATATCTATTCGAACATTGTACGTCTAATTACACAAAATCCCATAGTGTGTCGGGAGATCAGCCATTGTACATATATTTTTTACTAATTATGTATAATGCAATTATCGAGACGTGTTCTGGTTAATTTAGAAGCTATTTACACATTATTCTGAAACACACTTCAATATCTTCTTACATACTACAGAATAATTCGTTTTAATATATTATCTATGGATTATCTATTGATCAAAAAACAATAGAAAACTAGTTCAAAATTTCTTTGAGATAAGCGATTGGAACATAATTTATATGAAACCCTCTCGAAAGCATTCCCTATTGATAATCATAATCGGTTCACAAATAACGGAAAAACGCGTAACTGACATAAAAATTTGAAATTCTTTTCATATCTGTTAAAAACGTACAACCGATTTATTTTGTTTTATAACTGACTTGATCTTGTTAATTTAAGCCCCATTTAAGGGCATAAGATATAAAAAGGAGGTTGTTTGTAATGCTTACATATTTAAATTAAGTTAGTTAATTTTGGTAGTACAAGTAAAACTGTTTTGCACACATACATTCAGCCTATTAAATCCCCTTAAGACAAATAACAGTAAGCTCCTCTATCGTACGTACATCACGCTTATGGACAGAGTTTTTTTGATATGTTCACCCCAGCTTTACCAAGGGGTAAAAAATCAGTACGAGCAAACACATATGGTGAGTGTTGGGGTACAAAAAATCAGGTAAAGATTCAAATGATAAGGTTAATATGGCCCTTAGCGGCAAAAAACGAACACATGTTCAAACAAGAGCCGAAATCGAACACTCTACTTTCTGTGTTTTTGTTTGATAATTTATTTCTCCATTGTGGTAAAAGGAATCATAATCACAACATCATAATATACAGTTGAAATTTAGACTTTAGTGAGAACTGTAGGTCCAATATTACAAAGAACAATATGACACATTTCGGGATGATCACGTCCTTAAGCGGCTAACAAGAATTTGGCTTATGCCCAAGTTTTCAGCTAATAGTACTCGACTCCACGAACAAAATATATATTTATGCTTAGCGAAAGTAAACCAGTCGCCTGGTACAACAAGTAAGTAAAACTAATATTTCTATGCCTTTCATCAGCTTTGATATATTTAATTTTTATTATAATAAAAATAAAATATCTCAAAGATGAAAGGCAGTAAAAAAAATAGCAGGTCCTTGTAGATTGATAATACACGACAGAGTCTATTGGCAATCTACATTTCTATTTTGATTTTTATCTATTGTAAGGTATTAAGAGAAATTTGTAACAAAATTTGTTTTATTTTAAGTCTAGCTTTATCGCACTGGTTATCGTAGTGTCAGAGACTTTCAAGCCACCTAGTCGGTCTGTCATGACTTAATGATAGCCACCTGGGACCCCCAGCTCTCCGAAGCATGTAGACCCACAGAAAAATAAAAATTTAACATTTTTTATAGTCACCCATCTATAAACAGAACCTGATAACGCAGCGTGGACAGGCCCCGTACAAGATGGACCGATGAACTTGTGAGGGTCGCTGGAAGCCGCTATATGGGGGCGATATATGGGGGAGACCTTTGTCCACGTTGTGGAGGTCTATCGGCTAATAATGATAATGGCGACCGCTCTTACATGCTTAACTACACCTATCTCGCACAGAGATAGGTGATAGAAACTGAGCATGATCACCTGTTTGTGTTTGATGTTCACTTTGTGAAGTTATATCAAATAGGTATGCGTCTCTAGAACAATGAGCCGTGGAAAATGAAGGTTTCCGACAACTGCATTATATAACAATGGTAGAAGAAAATTAGTACTGAGTACAGAAATGCCTCTAATTAGTAATGAATAATAAACAGCTTCATTCTACGACACTGTGACGCTTGCCATGGGTCCTACGTCAGATAAGACTACGTCATCATCATGTTGACAGTAAATAAATATATTTAATTTTACAACAATGCAGACAGTTGCATATGTTTAAACGTTATTTTCCACGTATTTGCTCATAGCCAGTCGCGACTCGACAAACTGATCGGCGAGATAAAGCATTTAGGCCCGCAATCAGTACATAGATGGGTGAATGCCATAATTAAGCTGTCTGTCCCGGTTGTAGTCATTAGACAACCGTTGTTAACCTATGTCAGTAGCCTATTGCGCGGCTTGAACATTAGGCTGGAAGTAGGGTAACCACTACCCATATGATAAGTTAGTAAGTACGAAACTCCATAAAATAGTAGTGTAGTTAATTTATCCGAGACTCAAACCGCGTGAACTTCAATTTCCCATTTATTCCTTAAATCAGAGTACGCAGTTAATTGCAAGTATCAATATTTATTTATAAAGCAAGCTTTTTTTATTTCGTATATACGTTGTCTTGGTATGGACAATGGCTAGTCCAGTCGGGCTATTTAGTGGCCCTCTATGTTTCCCCAATATTAATTTAACATATATACCTGGGTACCGCCCAGTCTAGTAAAACAAAGCCGCTTTTGAGCTTACTCAACTGTATATGTGCGGGTAAGCCGGGAAACCTATTTCATGAACATTTCATGTAGGTACATTTGTTAGATTTTGCCGCCCGGCTGTTTCGATTTATGCGAGGACGCTTAAATATGTAGCGCCCCATACATGCTTGCAAAAAGTTCCTGAAGAAAATTATGGAAATTATGAAATATCCAATCCTTTGACTTAATTATAAAGGTGATTTCTGTGAAATGTTCCATTTGATGGCTGTCGTAGATTCGGTCGGCGAGTACGATATATCGGACGGAAATGATTTGAAAAAGTTGCAACGATATTTAATTCGCTTAGTGACCCTTGTGTAATAATGAAATCGTTGGGATATTATAATAATACTTCTGGATGAGGAGAAATGATCGACTTGTAGTTAACACCAAAGATGTAGAAAATTTGATATGCTAGCCCCTACCTAATACATACAATCATAATATTAAAGTTACATCAAACGTCCATCCTTTACCGCCCAAAATATCAAACCAAAGACAACGAATCGTATATTCATAATTTTAACTTATTCAAATCCCGTGTTCTAACTCCGTCATCACTGCCGAAATATCTGAATCAAATGCAAAATACAAGGAAAATGTTTCAAAATTATACAACAGCTAGTTGAGCCAAGATATATGTACCTACAAAATAAAAAACGATGACGTAATGACCTGAAACCATAAAGTAAATTAAAAATCACTCACGTTTTAGTTACGGCTGGTGCTTCTAGTGGTGGCGGTGGGGGTGGTGGCGGTGGCGGCGGGGGCATGCCCTGCACGGGCGGCGCTAGCGGCGCAGGCGGCGGAGGCGGTGCGATCGGCGCAGGCGGCGCTGGTGGCGCATCAGGAATATCCGTTACTGCTATCAACTCTTCCTTCAAGTCCGGTAATTCTTTTAAATCCGGTAGTTCTGCCTCCGGGACGATAACGGGGTTAGAGGCCACAGGGGAGGTAACAACGGACGGGGCTATGGAGCCCTCGCTTGTGATGGAGAATTGTACGTCGCCCGCGATACCCGGAAGGTGCGGCAAATCGAGGGGCATCTCCAGTTCTGGTACCTGTAGGAAGATGCAGTGTAACTTATACAACGCATAAATTATTAAGCTAGCATATCGATAAATCAATCAACAAATCAATTTATTGAATGTGTACAGCATCATCATAAACAATTCACAGAAACTGTTTAGTGGTAATTATTGATATTTCCGGAAAGCAATACACTGCACGAAGTGTTACATATGATGGGAAGTTTACTGCCTTTAATGTGGGGTTCTCGAAAACTGCTTAAGATATCTTTTATACTAAAGATATCTTTTATAGATTAAAAATGTCTGATGCTGCAAGTGTGAAAACTTAAAAAGAAATACTAATACACTTACCATCCCCATTCCCGGAGCATACAGATACTCATCAGCATCACGTTTGAGCAATTCCCTATTGACAATACTAGTAGGAGCCGCTTCCAGCAGACTTTTACTCTCCACCTTCGAGGGCGCTGTCGGCACGTACGCCGACGCTCGCCTCGGGGCTCCCAGATAAGGGCTCTCGTCAGTATTAAAGATCAAGAGTTCACCGACACTAGATAAGTTATCGATGACAGCGTTCAAATTGAAGTCCTCTTTCCGTTTCGGATGTTTAGGCTCTGCTACTTTTACGTGGAAGAAATGAAGTTTTTCCTAAAAAAAATTACAGATGTTACAAATTGAATTTTTCAGTTTTGACTTTAAATTTATGCTTTGGATTGTGAATAACGCTATAAAAATAAAAAAAGCCGGCGAGTCGAACTCGCACACCAAGGGTTCCGTACCATTGTCTATAAAAACGAGCAAAAAAGCTTGTTGTATTCCCATACAACAAACTTTTTTTGCTCGTATCGTCATGCGTTTCACCCCTTAAATAATTATTTTATTTTGTTTTTTAGTATTTGTTGTTATAGTGACAACAGAAATACATCATCTGTGAAAATTTCAACTGTCTAACTATCACGGGCCATGAGATACAGCCTGGTGACAGCCGGACAGACAGACAGACAGCGAAGACTTAGTAATAGGGTTGTTTTACCCTTAGGGTACGGAACTCTAATAAAAATGGTATCGATATGATAAGTGCAATTGTGAGCATATCAGTCGACCATGTTTCTATATATGAATGGCAACAGCGAAATCTCCTAACACAGGCATTATATGCTTAAAAGGAGGCTTCTGATACTTGTAATATTATTTTATACTGTTTGAAGCTAATAAATTATTATTATTATCAACATCCTCCGTAAGTCTATTTAGCGAAGGTACTCATAACTTGATCTACTGTCATGTATCATTCGCTGTTTAACGTTAGACCGCCTAAGCTAACGATTTCTAGAACATGTTGTTTCGTTTGGTAGGAGATAAAATTTATCGACATTGGAAATGTCGTCGCTAAATCACCAGTATAAAATCATTATAAGTAAGTAACTTATAATTGTGCACCAAAGTATTTTAGAAGACTGTTCAAATAACGGCCCTAATACAAGGCGTTCTCTTTCAGGCAACTGTTGCCTGGAAGTTCAACTTTGCCATACACAATGATACTTCTCTACTTTTCATTCACAAGTATACTTTTCAATCAGTTTCAATTTACGATTGTAAATAGATATATTGCTTTTTAACCACATCTCTTAATTATTTTCCAAAATTACACTAATATTATAAAGGCGAAAGTGTGTGTATGTTTGTTACTTCTGCATGTCTAAACAGCTGGAGCAATTTTTATAAAATTATTATTAACACATAGGCTATAATTTATAAAGTTTAACGCGGGTAAAACTTCGGGGTACAGCTAGGTTAATAAATTTAAAATGTAATTACAATACAACGTATATTCCTAGTTTTCGGTTTACTTTCCCGTGGAAAACTCAACTTGTAGCACTTCAACCACTTTTAGCTTCTTGCCGTGTCATTATTATCATAACATAGTAGTAATCTGAGGCCTTTTTGGGAAACTGTTAATAATATATTTTGTCACAACGGACGATTACAATAAATTCGTGGAATTCGCGCCTATAAAAAGTTGTTATTACCTAATACTACAATCGAACTTTGTTTTACTATATAATTTAGAACGTCGCACACCGTCATTCCACGTTTTCGTAAGACGTATATATTCATTAATAAAAAAACATACGGTCACCGTAGACTAGTTGGTAGTGCTCCTGCCTACGAAGCTGGTGGTCCTGGGTTCGAATCCCGGTAAGTGCAAATATCTGTGTGATGAGCACGAATATTTGTTTCTGAGTCATGGATGTTTTCTATGTATATAAGTATTTATCTATCTATATAAGTATGTATATCGTCGCCTGGTACCCATAGTACAAGCTTTGCTGAGTTTGGGGCTAGGATGATCTGTGTAACATTTTCCCTAGATATTATATTATTATTCCAGAGAGATTGACAACACCAAATTTTAACTTATCACACTAGTATCGTCCGTATAAACTACCTTGTACAGTTCAAAATACTATCATCATCAGTTTGATATCGTCCACTGCTGGACATAGGCCTCCCCCAAAGGGCTCTGGCACGTTGCCATTTGGAGGGTTTGCCGTAGTCACCTCGGTTGGCATAAGAGTTGGCGACGTCATGCGGCAGTTAAGTGGTATTAAGTAAACAGGTAAGTACAGTAGCCGACATAGCCCAAAGAATTGCCAAACTGAAGTGGCAGTGGGCAGGGCACATAGCTCGTAGAACTGACGGCCGATGGGGCAAAAAGGTTCTCGAGTGGCGACCACGAACCGGAAGACGCAGGGGCAGGCCTCCTACACGGTGGACCGACGATCTTGTGCGGGTCGTGGGAAGCCGCTGGATGCGGGCAGCGCAGGACCGGCTATTGTGGAGATCCTTGGGGGAGGCTTTTGTCCAGCAGTGGACGTCTTTCGGCTGATATGATGAAGTACACAGGAGGCGCTACTGCCCGACTATCTGGTGTATCCCTTAGTCGCATTATACAACACCCACAGGATGGTATGGGGTGGACCTGTTATTCTTTCTAGGCTGCACACCACACAGCTAAAAATGAAGTGAACCGAAAACTATCAAAACACGTAAACGAACAGGGTGAAATATAACAAAATCAATCATCATCATCATCATATCAGCCGAAAGACGTCCACTGCTGGACAAAGGCCTCCCCCAAAGATCTCCACAATTGCCGGTCTTGTGCTATTCGCATCCAGCAGTTTCCAGCGACCCGCACAAGATCATCGGTCCATCTTGTAGGGGGCCTGCCCACGCTGCGTCTTCCGGTTCTACAAAATCAATAATTGCGAGAAATATAATCGTTATGTGAAATCGAATGCAACAAAGTTTTTGCTAATTAACGACTAGATATTATAATAATAACACAACAAAATGATCTCAAAAATTACATACATAGACTCCCGCCTGATTCCCAGAGGAAGAGGCAGAGAAGAAAAATTACATGTACATAAATTGAAAGTTCTTGTAATTTTTTGTTTTAAACATTATTTACTGGGTGTTTTTTTTTCTATCGAACGAAAGTTGTTGTTTGTGTTTTGGAATCGTGTTTTCTTTAAATATAGTAATTTGTCGTAATATTTTTTTACGAGTTATCCTTGTAGTGCTGGGCAAAAACTTGCGGAAACAAATCAATTTGCCTGGTGTCAGCGCTTTAACGATGCCTAATCAATTCAACATTGAATTCGATAAAATTATATCTGAATCACGTAAATTGTGAACATTGATCGTAATTTTTTGTTTCGTGGACGAATCTGTAATTATAAAATTAATTACTGTGGCCCTCGGTTTTACTCGCGTTAATCTTTATAAATTACTAGCGGCCCGGTACGTGCTTCGCTACGCTTTTAAGTATTAGTACAAATTGTTTGTATATGGGAGTATAGAAAGATGTTGATTTTCACTTTTTCAAGACTTTTTTAAATTTTCTCTACGTACAAACCTTCCCTTGACTTCCACGAATAATTCAAGACCAAAATTATCCAAATCGGTAAAGGCGTTGTTGAGTTATAACATTACAACGAAAAGTGGCATTGATTTTTATATATCTAGATGTGCCTATGTGTTCTTCGGATATATAAGTTATATTACTACAAATTTTCATCCTAATTCTTTTTTTCGTAAAGGAGTAACAAACATCCATACTCACAAACTTTCGCATTTATAATATTAGTAGGATATATCATATCCAACCTTAGACATATAATTTAACACACTTGATTTTAACTAACGTCATAATAAGATCCATTATAGGCGACCTATTCCATATCGATACATTCTGTTTGCAATTATACAATTACAAATCGTGAACCCAACTAGAAAACAAGTTCTGAACGGTGGAAGTTGGAACGGATTTTCATGAACCGTACTTAAGATTCCGATGAAATAAACTACAGAAGAAAGGAACTACACTAATTGGTCTTTAGATATTTAGTTCTTGTTGTTATTTCGATCTCCGTAACCAATCGCAATAAAAAGAGCATTAGATCTTAAAATAAAATGGAGTTTATGTACGTAACTAGCTTTGCCCCGCCGTTTTACCCGCGTTAAACTTTATAAATTATAGCCTATGTGTTAATTCAGGGTGTCAGCTAACTCCATACAACATTTTATTCAAATCGCCCCAGCCGTTTAGACGTGAAGAAGTAACAAACATACACATTCACAAACTTTCGCCTTTATAATATTAGTGTGATAAATAAAGACCGTTTAACGTAGCATCAATGAAAATAATGTACACACGCCAGCACATCAAGCTGCCCCAATCTGTCAAACTTCCCCCATTGAAAGTGAACCTTATTCCTTTGTGATAAAGTTGAAAATCTATTAAACAAATTTGACAGATTGGGGTGGCTGGATATGCTGGCGTCTGTACAAAGTCATGTAATTTACAAGAGACTTCAGACCTTTCACCCAGACGATATTTGGATGATCAGGAGCTGAATCTAACAATACCGGGAACAATGTAACCTCAAACATTTTTCGTTCCGAGCCTTAAATAAGTCCTCCTATAATTTCATTAATAGCTGTTCAGTAGGTGAATGAGTAGCAGACACACAAACTTTTCTAATGCTTTGGATAAGGGTGTCTGTAGTTTATTACCGACGTCGAAAAGAAGTAGGTAATCAATTCGACTGAACGTTATGTTTTATAAATATGTATGTATCTTACGCGATTAGTCCGTTGCTTGTGAACAGATTCCGATTTGCTTTCAAGATGGTCAAATATAATAGTCCGGTCAATTTAATTATTGTAACCTTGGATGGTTACAATAATTCCTATTAGGCTGAAAATTGGTAGGATCGTTCATTACACCATTATAAAGGAAATGTGAAAAGTCCTCATCGATACGGCACGTGGGAAAAAAAATCGGGGTCAAAGGTCATAAAAACGGGACTTTCGCGATTTTCAGTAAAACGGTAAGTTATATCAAAAAATTAGCTTAGACTAAATTGTAGATTAGATAATTATCTATAAAAATGTCTCAATACTTTTATCGTAAGAGCCACCGTTATTTAAATATAACGATTCAAAAAGTTGAAAGAGTTGAAATCGTCATAATATGCAAACGTTTCCACGCCGCCTTTGCGTTAGTGGTTTCCCCGGTAGGCTTATTCCACTGATCTGTTGTGATTCTGTTTAATTTGGAGCTATTGAATGACTATTGTTATTGGCAGAAATTATTTTACTACTACTTTTAATTAGAAATTATTTTAGCGAAAAATTTGTTAAGGATTTTATTAGTGTATAGTGACTGGTATTATGGTCTATTGGTGAGTGATCCCGACTACTTAGCCAGAAGTCATGAGTTCGATCCCCACCCAGGGCAAATCTCTGTGTGATCAACAATATTATTTGTTTTGTGTCTGGGTGTTATTTATCTATAACATGTATGTATTCTATTGGCATCATACCTACAATAGCCCATTTCATTAATTCCGACGAGAAAGGATTATCATAGAACATCGGATAAAAAAAAGCTTCACGATAAATAACATACTATTGAAATAGGGCAATCAGTTTGTGAGTTACGATGGCACATACATGGACTAGAAACTAAAAATATTAGATGTCTATTTATATCAAGTTGGAAGTTAAAAATAAAACTAGAACAATTTTGATGATCTTACCTGTAATTCCTTTTCATTGGACAGCCCCTGAGTTTTACTACTCAGAGTGACCTTTCTGGGTTTGTACTCGTATCCGTCGGGGTCAAAAGCTGACTTATAATGTTCATGGGATATCGACGCCGGGTACTTGGCGCTCGAAAACACCTTGATAGCCTTCTGCATTCCAGTCAGTTTCACTACTTTAGATAGGGAAAGTTCTATTCTTTCGTTCAGTTTGTTAGTTTTGTTCATGTTCTGCTTAATCCTAGTCGACAGCCGATCAAACACATCGTCAACAATGCCGTTGAGATTATCCAAGGTGTCTGCAATTTGCAGAATCGTTTCCTCTACACTCAGATCACTTGGTACTAAATTAATTTTATAAATACCTTCCATAGTTAATCTCTTACGCGGGTTATATTATTCTGCAACAAACATTCGCCGTTTGAAAAACGCAGCAGAGGTCCGTATCGTATCAAAGAATTCAACTCTTCTATGTAATATCTATCAAATAGCTGCGAAATGTCTTACCTACTAAGCTTCTTAAAAATCACCTAAAATAAATTAATAAGGCACAAGAATTATCACTAGACAACACATCCACATTCTTGTGTGTAATAATATTATGTCCAATAACTTTATAGCACTTCGTAAAGCTCCTAGAGTTCGTTTATTTACAATTCAACCACTAAGTCTATTTAATCAGTACTGAGCCACTAGTCATACATTATAGGCTCAGTTTTTAGTTGAGTTCAACGTATGCGAATCGGCGAGCAACGAGTGGAGGTTATCGTTGGCCGGGTCGGTACTCCAGGAGAACCGGCAGTAGGCGTCGGGTGACATGGTCGGGTCAAGGATTGCGGATTCCTCCGCTAGCTGCCCGCCCGACAGCATGTTGTTGAGGTGTTTGTTAATCACGGCGTCTCCCGGGCTAACGTAGCCACTCGACGCGGTCGGCTTTAATGGCACAGCGTTACGCGGGGGCTGCTTATGACTAGGCAAGGCGTCTAAGGACTGTAGCTGGATATAGCTGCTATCGGCGCCGTGTTTCACTGGCGGTGGCAAGGTAGGCATTGACGGCAAACTCTCCGATCCGAAAACTTTCGTGGGCGACGGCCCCAACTTGGGGAAGTTCAGCAAAGATTTCATAGGTGCGTTTTCTGGAAGCACGTAGCCCGAAGAGGCCGGAGGTTGACTCGGCAGACTAGGCTGCGCAACCCCCGTAGTAAATATTGGGGGCGACAGAGCGGCCATTACGTAACTAGAGCTAGTGGGTTGTGGTGCAAGCTTAGTGACTGGACCTTTGTGTGGCGTAGGTGCCGATTGTACATAGCCACTGGCAGGGTTAACCACTGGTTGCACATAGCCGCTAGGGTTCTTTTTGAAAGCTTTGTCACTAAAACATGGCGAATCCTCTCGAGATATATCAGTTTCCGAATTGGAAGTATCCTCTTCACCCATAACAATATTGTCGTCCGACCTGACAGGTTCTACTTCCAGGTGTATAGACGAATCACAACCATCGTCTGAAGTGGAAGCTTGTCTTTCCACGGCCCCTCGCGACGTGTCGGAAAGAGCAGTGCTATCAGTGTGGTCACTTGAACCACAATTGTTTTCAGTGTTCTGTATATTCTCTGGAGTAGATATAGTAGTTCTACTATTTGGAAGTAATAACATTTCGTCTGATGACGGTTTATCATCTTTGTTTGAAGGATTCCACGCACTAAATGCATACTTATTAGGGTCTTTTTCGGGTATCCCTAAACCAGATGGCAGAACTGGTTTTATATCTTCCATTTTCCTATACTTCTTGAATAGTTTTATTGATCCATACATTACACCTATCAACACAAAAACAGCCATAAGTATTAGAGTCATGGCAAGGCCATCTCTACTTCTACAAGCTACTGTACTGGAATCACTCCATTCACCAGGATATTCCAAATGATCTTGGTGTTCTTGGTGTTTTTGTTGTGGCCACTCTTCATTTCCTCTATCAATAAGTACACCATGGTGAATATCTTCATCATAGTTAATTGCTCTAACTTGGTATGTCTCTCCTACAACAACACCTTCACAGTGTGTTAGTGAGTACTTCAGGTTTGTTGTGTTGATTATTACTCCCATGTTGTCATTGTCATTATCTTTTATTATTCTTATTTGATATTGATCAACAGATCCTCCAGGTGTTTCAGGTCGTTCCCACATGATAAGATCTGGATTATTCTTCACAGTAGGTGCCTTCAGTTTACTAGGAGGACCAATCCTTGTCCTCACAAATATTCCATTAGGTGGACTGTGTTCAGAACAGCTTCGAATGCCCGTGTTACAAGCCTGTACAGTCAGTGAGTAATTAGTAAATGGATGCAGATTATACAGAGTAACATTTCTTATAGTCACATCTTTCTCATTCCCTTTAGTGTCAGGTACTTTTTCTTCATGAAGAATTTCATTTCCATTATTAAAAATTACATATTTTCCTATAATACCATTTTTGTGCAATGGTGGATACCATGAAATTACCAATGAATTGCTTTGTATTTCAGAAATAGGAATAGTAACATTTCTTGGACTACTGGGTGTATCTTCCACAGTGGTAACACTTGTAGATGCATTTTCAATTGTTTTCAGCCCATAAATAGTATCAAGAGCTAAAGTAAACAGATATGTCCTATGTGGTTTCAAATTTGTGATATTCACCTCTGTCTGGTTAGGGTTATAAATGTAATATGTTGATTTGTTCTCAAAAGTAGTATCACACACATCGCTTGTGTCTAGAGTTGGACAAATTGTTATGTTATATCCTGTTATTACACCTTCCTGGAGAGTACATGACATAGTCCAAGTAATTTTGACAAAAGACTTTCCTGGAACATCATGATCTAATTTGACAGGAAAACCATACATTGGTATTGCCTCCTTGGATATATCACATGAAGCCCAAGTCATCCCACTGGTTTTTGATCCATTATTAGCTGCTATGGCAAATTGATATCTACTATCTCTTGGCAAGTCAATAACATGCATATTCTTATTGGGGTCCAAAACAGTAAAGTCCAAGCGCCCTGCACAAATCTGAGTGCTATTGTGCTGACACCAGAACAAAGTATAATTATCTATGTGTTTGATACCACCCCAAGATAATTTGTATGTGCCATTTCCATATGCTAGTTTTGTGAAGGAAGGTACTGTTAAAGATTCAGTGTTCCTCTTTGATGGGATATAAAGATAGCTATGATTGTATGATGAACCAATCACATTGTAGGAATAAATGGAAACATCTATAGCTTCCAGAGAAGCATTATCAAGATAAACATAGCTCAGACTTTTGTTTTTGTCAGGATGCACTACCTGTGTTTTAGTACCTTGGGTTGCCACAACTTTGTAGGTAAAATTTGCACCAGCCTCCTCATATTCTTCAAGCTGTTGCCAATATACATGCAACTTTCTTACATCTCCATATACGGCTTGATAGAATGCACCAGTGATGGTGTTTGGTGGTCTCTTCGGCCTCTCACTCTCTGTAGTGAACATTACAAAAGAGAAGTCTGACCAGTACTTGTCCTCTGTAGCTTTAGCAGATTTTATATATATTCTGACCTCATATGACATATGAGCATAAGGCAAGTTTGTGAGACGAAATTTGTAAGTTTTATCACGGGGAGGCAAACTTGATGAATCTACTCTACGAAAATGTGTTGTATTATCAATTTTTGCTATTTGATACTCAATTCTATGCACTACAGGACAAGGCAGAAAGTCTACCATGTTGTTTGATATGCCCCATTGAAGCAATACACTGTGAGCATCTAGGGATAACACCTTCAAACCATCAGGAGCAAAGGGCTTCACTATGGAGAAATGGTCTATAGTAAATTGTTGTGTATTACAACCAAAGTAATTACAACCTTTCAGAATGAAATTGTATGTAGTTTCCATTTGTTTGTACCTCGGTTGGCTGACAGTGTTCCATGCACAGTATCGCAATTTATTGGCTCCTATTTTAGCTATACATGGATCAACAGTATGACCATTCACCAAAAAAGTTACAGTATAGTTCATTATACTGGAAGTGTTGATGGGCGAACTCCAAGTACAGTTCAACTGTTCAAGATTCTCAGACATACAGCTAAAGTCAGTCACATTGCTGGGTGGCAGGTCCACCAGTACCCTGCTGGTGCATAGCTTATTAGTTGCGTTATTCTTACAATAAAATGTATGTACTCTTTTGTCTAAGTTTTCAATATACAACTTCCTTGTAGTTTTGTTGACAATTTGAGAGTCTACATGTTTTCCGCCCAGCACGAACTCTAAGTTCTCAGCGGTGCTATTCTCGGCCACACACAGTATCTCCAGAGGATCACCGTATTTGAGCATTATCATTCCTTCGGGGTAGACGGCCACTGAGATGTCTACTCCTTGACACTTCGAAAATATACACGGTAAACTGATCAATGATTTGATTACTATACACCATATCCATAATCCGAACTGCGGTCCCCTTCGGAACCCTTGGCACTTGCTTCTTCGAATATTTGTACATATATTTGCCATAACTGCGGCGTTATTTTGTCACTCCATCACGAATCGGAGTACTAGTTCCGACTATACCGATCGCGGCAATGAACACATTCCTTGTTTTTTTTTTTTTATGTTGTGAACTAAATGGCGCACCGATTGTCCCGACACGATGACACACACTGCACTGACTGACCACCTTCACTGCACGCGCACATTTATCTAACTCCACTGTTGCTCCCGACTATCGGTACGACTACTTAATAAAAGGTCCTACGACGACGGGACTCCGAACTCGTATAATTGTTCTGCATTAAAATATCGTAACGCCTGCAATACGTACTTACATAAAATAGAAGAAAACTTCGAAGTAAATTCTCAGAAACGCCTAACTTCACAGTAATTTAACCACATGAACTTAGCCAATGACGGCTACAAACAACAAATGTTGCAATGTTTTAAAAGATCCCTATAACGTAGGATATATTAAATTGAAGTAACATTGTAAGCATTCAAAACTTAATGTTATATTATTGGAATGACGACACATTAGAGCTGGCATACTATCGATGGTGATGGTATTATACGCTAACTTTAAATGTGTTATTTTGGTGTTGACATCATAAAGACATTCTGTTTAACAAAATAGTTAGGTATAATAGAGTTAACTACTTAACTGTTTTGTTAAAAAGAATTATGGGCTAACTTAGTATACATATAAAAAAAACAAATGCAATGCAGATGGCGCTGTGGTGGCATTGGTATGAAGACAAATGCATATTCATCATTGACTGCTTCATCATTGCCTGGAATCCATGCTAGCCTCGGTTTAGCCCCATAATGATTTCGCTGGAAGTTTCTAATAATTCATTATTTCTATAGCAACAGCCACTAATGAGTTATTCGTAAGTAGTATTATGGTTATGTGTTGTAACCATAATACTACTAACCTTTAATAAAAAAAAAACTACTGTCTATCTAAGGTTTTCAAACATTTCACGCTAATTAAACTAATTTTATTAAAATAATGGTCAAATATTTCGCATTCAAACTGAACTGGGGGATTAAGGATTAAGATCCAATAAATTGTGCAAACAGGTGTGATGTGACCTGAGTTAACTAAACTATCAATGACCTATATACCTTATAATTAGGAAAATTCCAATTTCAAACCAAAATAATACTTATTCCAGCCAAAAATTGAGAATAAATGCAATTTCATTAAAAAATACAAATTCAATGGCACCGATATTTATGACGCAAGCACGATCTATCTGAGTTTAATCGTAGATTGCTTGACCATACCTTGTGCCTGTACCATCAAAATTGTAATTTTTATTTTATACCTATACTAAGGTTTAAGAATTCTTGTACTGTCCATAGTTTTAGACAAAAAAAAATCTTTTTCCAGGGATTATTGTGAAACAATTTTTTTATGAAATGATTATGAATGAAATTAATTTTATCAATGTATAGTAGTAGTACTTCCTTATAGTCTAGGACAAAGACTACTAGACTAGGGTTTAGTTAGTAGTGCCCGGCAAGCCTGGTGCAGTGAAATCATATTTAATCTGCGTAGTGCGTAACTCATTCAAACTGTCAACAATGTCACCTAAGTGTCACCTTTAAACATGTGATTCTGACAGCAAGTGCGTTCTGATACATAATTGAACGCAAATGCGTTCACTGTTTAAATGAAGAAAAATATTAATGTAAAAAGGGAGTCGTTCGTACTACAATATTTATTTTCATTTTATTAAATCGATTCCGAGTAATTAAATAATTTATTTAATTACCCTGACGCAATATACGTTAGTCCCAAACGGTATTTATAATATTATGTAATTTTTGTATGCGTATATTCTGAACGAGACCAGCTGTATATCTAAACGTAGTATTCTATTTGTATATTATATCTATAGCACGATCGTCAATTCTGTATGTATTGATGTTAAGATTTCAAAAATAAGACTCATAGTACTTTAAGGATGTAATATGTAAATAGCCAATACGAAAATGGATGATAATAATCAACACTCTTTAGGTTATACAACTAAAATTGCACTTTGCCAATTGCGTGACGATATACGGCATGTTGTTGTAGAACATAATAAGAAAAATCCAACTGGGTAAGACCTAATCTATTTGTTTACGCAACTATTCTGTACCTATTATTGTATATGTATGTTGTTCAGTTATAGAGACTCAATATTGCTTATAATTAGTATAATAACTATTTAGTACAGTGACTTATGTACACTCAGAATAGGTTCTTCTAAATATAATTTTGAATTTACAGATATGGATTGGTTCGAAACATCATATCATTTTCATCAGAAAAAGTGTTATTGTCAGGTGTTGCTTATACAATAACACTAGTCTACATCGTCTGCTTGATTCTCACATATTTACTGGGTGAATCAGTCCAAGCCCATGCATATTTATTATGGGAAGCATTTTTCTTATTTGTTATATTGTTGGTGAATTTTTTGGTAGCATTCAACGAAGAATATTTATACAGGAATGAAATACCTCACAGAGTGACGAAAGTCTTAGGTGAGTATAAAAACACCAGTTATAATGAGGAAATAATGTAATTTATTCAACACTTGGGTATTCAATTGTATTTGACAATAACTTGATACAAGCTAGCTAAATATCATTGCTGTTATAAAATAAATTTTATTAATGTTTTAATACTATCAATGCAATGTGTACCTAAATATCTATCTTACTAGAAATAATAATGTATACAACTATAATACTACAAACATGTTCTGACTATTTACAAGCGCTTTTTTAAAGTCTACATGAATAAAAACCTTTTTTATTTTATTTAACATAGTAGCAGTAAAGACTGGTCTTATTACATAAAATATTGAGAGGTCCTTAAATAAATTATGGTCACATAAATCTTACCTAATACTAGCTAAAAAAAGGACCTAAACAATCCTAAAAATTCTTTGAAGCAGTTACATTTAAATTCAACCCTACTAGGTTTCAGTGGTAAGATCAATAATTGGGTATTGAAAAATTAAATTGTATGTTAAAATTTAAGTTAAATAAACATATATATATATATATATATATATATCTATATATATAAAAATCAATGCCACTTTTCATTGTAATGTTATAACTCAACAACGCCTTCACCGATTTGGCTAATTTTGGTCTTGAATTATTCGTGGAAGTCCAGGGAAGGTTTGTACGTAGAGAAAATTTAAAAAAAGCCTTGAAAAAGTGTAAAATCAACATCTTTTAGCAATTTAAAATATTTTTTGTTTCAATAAATGAACTTAATAATATTTTTTTTATTACTATGCCTTATACGTAGTGAAGCACGTACAGGGCCGCTAGTATATATATATATATATATGAGTAATCCACTCCAAATAGCTATATGTATGTACTTTAATTTTTGAATATTGCATTTATATCAAAAATATTTAGTAATGGCATTTTGAGATGAATCATGTTATATTTTCCAGGAGCTCCACTTTAACTATAAGTAAAAGTCGAACGCTCTTTATTGTACACCATAACTTATAGTTACAGGGGTTTGGGTAAAGTTGGCTTCATACTAAACTTGAGCGACGAAAAGCTGTTATGAGTGCATTTCTCTAAACCAAATTGGAACTGAGATATTGGGTATCATATTGTTCACTCTTTTGCGTGGTGTCTGCCATATTTTTTAATAATTCCAAGTAAAATAATTCAAATACAATGACATAGCGAAAGTGACCTTAGGCTGCTGTTCACACATAATGTCTATTATATGTTACATGGTATTGGGCAGGTATCAAAGTAATCCGACTCAGCTGGCACAACTCTTAGTACCATTATACAACATGACATTATGTACCAAATGGATCCAATAATAGAATGCAATAAAGTGTAATAATAAACACCACTAGTCCATGCAAATTTACCCAAACCCTTTTACGGTACATACAATAGGTTGAAAGCGCATATACGCTTCTGTGATTTCTACCAGACAACCAGGACTACACCTTTATTAGAGTCAATAGTCTATTTAATTAACGTTTACATACAAATATTTCCTTGACATCTTTTACGCTGGGTGAGGTTTTCTGTTACCATGTAAATGAAGCTTAAAGGTTGTACATTAACTTCTCATTCTAACTTTAACAGAAACTCTAGATACAGCTATTCAAAACTCAAAATGGAATGAGAGCCACTACCCACATCTATGTGCTCCCTACTCGCCATGTGTTATTTTGCAATGGACATACAGAGACTGTAAGTATAATTCTGAGGTTTTTTAATCCATTGAAGAGAATGTTTTCAGTTGACTGCACATGTGGTGCAGCGGTTAAGACAGTCGCCTCGCAACTTGGTGTCCCGGGTTCGATTTCCGTGCAGGACATCTATTTGTGTGACTCATAAATAGTGGTCCTGAGCCTAGATGTACTTTGTGTCCGATAATTATATCTTTATAAAGTACCCTGCAACACAGAGATTCAATTCTTCTGACTTCTTACTTGGGCAATAGAATTCAGAAGGTCGAAATAAACGGTAAAATATCTCCGGGATCTCCAGTGGTAATGGGCGTCCCACAGGATCCATTCTTGGCCCATTTTTGTTTTTAATTTATATAAATAACTTACCTTACTATTTAAGGGATAAGCATGAGATTGTGTTGTTTGCAGATGATACTTCCCTGACTTTCAAAATAAACCGACAATTAAGCAATTTTGAAGATGTTAATGATGCAATCTCTAAAGTTGTTCATTGGTTTAATGCCAATAATCTTGTGCTTAATGATAAGAAAACTAAAGTCATAAAATTCACTACACCGAATGTGAAACAGGCGACAACCAATGTACAACTTAATGGAGCTAGGTTGGACCCTGTTGAATCAACTGTGTTCTTGGGTATCACTATTGACTCAAAGCTACAATGGAGCCCACAAATAGAAAAACTGTCCGGCAAATTAAGTTCTGCAGCATATGCAGTGAAAACTATTAGACGGCTGACTGATGTTGACACAGCTAGAATGGTTTATTTCAGTTATTTTCATAGTGTAATGTCCTATGGAATTCTTCTCTGGGGTAGCTCTGCTGACATTAACACCATATTTGTATTGGAAAAAAGAGCTGTAAGAGCTATCTATAATCTTGGACCGAGAGTGTCTCTAAGAGAAAAGTTCAAAGAGGTCAACATTCTAACTGTATCATCTCAGTATATATATGAAAACTTACTATATGTGCATAAAAATATTGATTCCTTCTGTAAAAGGAGCGATACACATAATGTAAATACTAGATATAAGAATAATCTCATATTGCATACTACCCGTCTCCACAAAATAAGTAACTCTTTTATGCGGCAATGTATAAGATTCTATAACAAACTTCCCAATGATATTAGAGAATTGTCTACGAATAAGTTTAAAAGAATTATTAAAGCCAAATTGTGTAGCAAGGCATATTACAAAATTTCTGATCATTTAAATGATAAAAGTGCTTGGGATTGAGTTGTTCTGAGTCAACACAAATGATTATAATTAATCTTAAGTATATTTTATTTTAAAAAAAGGATTCCTACTGAGTTTTCTGGCAGTGTTTCTCAGTAGCTGCCACGTCATGCACTGCACGGTAGGGAAAAAAAATATGACGATTCCACATAAATGTAAATTTTTTATGGAATAAATGAATTTGAATCTTTGAAGTAAGGTCAAAATTTCTACTCCGAAAGTTTCTGTAGCCTGGATGCAGGTATTGGGTGTTATTACAGCCCTTTGCCTTGGATGCTCACAAAGTAAAGCGCATTTACCAGTTTATATTATCTACGAATGGTGCGCATAATCTCTTTGGGTTCTCCCATTGAATGAGGAAGAATATACAGATATCATGGCCGTAATTGAGCGACTAACAAACAGACTAAGTTACCATTCATCTTGAGCAGTGGTTTTTGTATAGTTAAAATTAGGGTCTGGACAAGATAGTCGACACTATACTGCTTTCACCTATTTCCGAGCCATTCCCTGTAGCCTTCAGGAAATGGCTATTGAGTTTGAGGTTTATTTGCCAAATAATATGAATGTAACTTTCAGCAACAATTGTTAATCTTCCTTGGGCTCTGTTAGTGAAAGGAGATGTTATAGTTCTAAGGCCCGGCCAAGAAGTGCCAGGCCACTGTCGAGGCTTACAACCCGAAGACTCTGAGTTGTTTTTTGGACAAATCTTCCAACCTAGCACACCAGTAAGTACAAATGATCTTTATATTCCAAAAAGTATACCTACAGTTACAACCAAAACTGATACTAGTTAAATATATGCCTTAGGCTC
Source organism: Pseudoips prasinana (assembly GCA_951640165.1). NCBI lineage: Eukaryota > Metazoa > Arthropoda > Insecta > Lepidoptera > Nolidae > Pseudoips > Pseudoips prasinana. Next base: position 8,045,384 of record OX621240.1, read on the forward strand.
TACACAGACGGACTGCAGTTCAAGCAGTTCAAGTGCAGTTTGAATGCTGTTGACACGACTGCAATAGAACTGCAAAACCATACGCGCAGTCCGATTGCAGTTCAATTGCAGTCAGCGTGCAGTTGCAGTTGAAATGCGGTCCGTCTGTCTAGAGCCTTATGCGAGACACAATTATTGAAATAATAAGTCTTTTGACAAATACATATTAAATTTATTATTCACAAATGCCTTTCGCAAAAAAAAATTACAGCTTTTTTTTTATGATGTATTTTTGCGAAGAATCAGACTATTGGTAGACAACAAGTGTACTGCAACATGTCTCGTGCATTGAGAGTATATTTAGATGGTCTAAGTTAGTTCCACATCTGGACATATTTTATATCATTGGATTAATTAAAATCGTAGTTTATAATTTTTTATAATAATAAAAATGTATAAACTAATTTCATATTTCTAGCATTTATATTTATTTTTCTATTTCATACATATGTATTCTTATATAGCTTTTAATCAATTACCCACATATGATTGAAAATGGATTAACTGTTAATTATTGAACGCTGGAATTTACAATTGATTAATTATTAATTGAAACTATGGCAAGTCCTGAGTCACGACATATTAGTATTGTCCAAGACTGCCATTTCCTTCATAAATAATTAAGTCCATAAAAATTCGATGTTTCCAGAAAAAAGACAACTTCAGTATACCGCGTATCCGCACTCCGCATCAGAACAAGGCGTACCGAATGTTGGAGACGCCATGCTTGAAGAACTTAAAGCTGGCACTGGAACAAGCCACCATCAGGCCAGTTACTGTGTTTGAAAAGCAAAGGTATTTGGTAAGCATCTATTTTTTTCACAAAATATACATTATTAAATCCTGATCCAACCTATGAAATGATCCGAATCAGAACACTGGTATTGATTATAACTCTATAAAGCTTTTGTGCAAGTCTAATATCATTGGGATTACGACTCACATAATACCATATGTACGTATATTATTGGGACAGTTGACCTTGGGGCTTTGCAGACTTTCCCGTCATTTCATGCTTATTTGGTGGCAACTGGAAATAAAAAAAAAAATGTGTGCCGTCACGGGACGCCTGGCAGATGTGAAACATCGACATTATTTTGTAAAAGTAATATCTATGCAGAAAAGAACATATTGTGATAGGAACTAAATATGTCATAATGATAAAATAAAAAGTCGATTGCGCATGCGTCACGGCATGCGTCGCCACGCCAGAAATCTGTTTTACGTGCGGCTATAGATGTTTCGCATCAATAGTTTAGATTTGGTCCCTTCAGCAGTAAGTGGGTTATTTGGCAAGGGATCCGGGAAATATATAAAAAAGATAATTTCAGGATACCATACCTGTAAAACACAAACAACCTCATAGGACTACATAGCTAACACCACAAGCAACAATTTTAGTTCTACAACTTGATAATTTGTTAGATTTTATTTTCGTATAAAAATAATTATTAATTTATTTATTCCGCTGCATGTTTATTACTCTACGCATATCACTCAGAACGTAAATATATACTTAGGAGGGCGCGAGGAAAGGGTACAACTCTGTAGTAATAATTATAATAATCCGTGTAAAATTATTAATTTTTCATGTATTGAGTCATGTTCGAACTCGTAGAACACAAGTTGTTGTTTATGGTGTTGCTAACTAGTCATCCGTGTTTGATGGTGTTTTACAAATAATACTGACATTGAAATGTGTATTAAAGGAGATCCCAGTTTTGGATATCCCTACCCCTTCAAACGCCAAAAACATTTAAACCCAAGCATACGAAAATGGTAACTTAATTTAATAATAATGCAAGGCAAAGTTTTCCTCTCGTAATGTCTCTAGTCTGGATTGTCAAATACATCCATAGGTGCACCTACAAAGTGTCCGGTATAATACTTTGGTGAGACTTATACTTTGTAAAATGTTATTGCCATTTGATAACCCTGTCACTTAGTAAATACATGTTATTTTAAGTGCACGGTCAAAATAATTTAAGACATACTGTTTCCGCCATTTTACCTCTAGTTGTGATTGTCAAATACATCCTTATATGTACTTTGCTTTATCCTCCCCCGTAGGTGATAGCGTGATAATATGTAGCCTATATGTTGACCCGACCTCTTAGTAATATTCTTGAAAAATTTGAAGTAAATCCATGCCGTACTTTATTGAGTTTAGCCCGGACATACGAGTACATACAGACAAACAGACAAGAATTCTTAAAACTATATTTTTGGTTTCGATGTCGATTAAAGATCACGCCCTAAGTATCAATAAAAAAAATATTCTATGTACAGTTTTGACTTTCCTACGATTTTATTATACCTATGTATAGATAAACGTCGTAAAGAGCTAATGCTATTGCCATTTGATTATATTCCCTGTAACTTAGGAAATACATGTTATTTTCAGTGCACCGTCAAAATAATGGAAGGCATAGTGCTGCCGCTTGTCATATCTCTAGTCGTGATCGCCAGTTTCGTCCGCCACGTGTACCACCTGCCCGGCGTAACGCACTGGACCGAGATATACTTCCTCCAGACCATTGCTGCGTCATTGCCACTGCTACAGATTATATTTCCTATTGCATGGATAACGCTGAATTGCTACGGTTTGGCGAGGTAAGATAATAAGTAATTTTACTTCGAAAAAACTTAGGAGGAACTAACTAAAGGCTTTTTTGGCTTTCTTGTGTATAAATGACGTCATTAGTTTTCGAAGTTATACTTCTTTTGGCGCGATGGAGAAAAATGATGAGAGTGAATTTTTACGATGCGCGCGCACACCGACACCTAAATTTAACAGCATGAACTTAGTTCTAGATGAGAGTGAATTTTTACGATGCGCGCGCACACCGACACCTAAATTTAACAGCATGAAGTTAGTTCTAGATGAGAGTGAATTTTTACGATGCGCGCGCACACCGACACCTAAATTTAACAGCATGAACTTAGTTCTAGATGAGAGTGAATTTTTACGATGCGCGCGCACACCGACACCTAAATTTAACAGCATGAACTTAGTTCTAGATGAGAGTGAATTTTTACGATGCGCGCGCACACCGACACCTAAATTTAACAGCATGAAGTTAGTTCTAGATGAGAGTGAATTTTTACGATGCGCGCGCACACCGACACCTAAATTTAACAGCATGAAGTTAGTTCTAGATGAGAGTGAATTTTTACGATGCGCGCGCACACCGACACCTAAATTTAACAGCATGAACTTAGTTCTAGATGAGAGTGAATTTTTACGATGCGCGCGCACACCGACACCTAAATTTAACAGCATGAACTTAGTTCTAGATGAGAGTGAATTTTTACGATGCGCGCGCACACCGACACCTAAATTTAACAGCATGAAGTTAGTTCTAGATGAGAGTGAATTTTTACGATGCGCGCGCACACCGACACCTAAATTTAACAGCATGAAGTTAGTTCTAGATGAGAGTGAATTTTTACGATGCGCGCGCACACCGACACCTAAATTTAACAGCATGAAGTTAGTTCTAGATGAGAGTGAATTTTTACGATGCGCGCGCACACCGACACCTAAATTTAACAGCATGAACTTAGTTCTAGATGAGAGTGAATTTTTACGATGCGCGCGCACACCGACACCTAAATTTAACAGCATGAAGTTAGTTCTAGATGAGAGTGAATTTTTACGATGCGCGCGCACACCGACACCTAAATTTAACAGCATGAACTTAGTTCTAGATGAGAGTGAATTTTTACGATGCGCGCGCACACCGACACCTAAATTTAACAGCATGAACTTAGTTCTAGATGAGAGTGAATTTTTACGATGCGCGCGCACACCGACACCTAAATTTAACAGCATGAAGTTAGTTCTAGATGAGAGTGAATTTTTACGATGCGCGCGCACACCGACACCTAAATTTAACAGCATGAAGTTAGTTCTAGATGAGAGTGAATTTTTACGATGCGCGCGCACACCGACACCTAAATTTAACAGCATGAACTTAGTTCTAGATGAGAGTGAATTTTTACGATGCGCGCGCACACCGACACCTAAATTTAACAGCATGAACTTAGTTCTAGATGAGAGTGAATTTTTACGATGCGCGCGCACACCGACACCTAAATTTAACAGCATGAAGTTAGTTCTAGATGAGAGTGAATTTTTACGATGCGCGCGCACACCGACACCTAAATTTAACAGCATGAAGTTAGTTCTAGATGAGAGTGAATTTTTACGATGCGCGCGCACACCGACACCTAAATTTAACAGCATGAAGTTAGTTCTAGATGAGAGTGAATTTTTACGATGCGCGCGCACACCGACACCTAAATTTAACAGCATGAACTTAGTTCTAGATGAGAGTGAATTTTTACGATGCGCGCGCACACCGACACCTAAATTTAACAGCATGAAGTTAGTTCTAGATGAGAGTGAATTTTTACGATGCGCGCGCACACCGACACCTAAATTTAACAGCATGAACTTAGTTCTAGATGAGAGTGAATTTTTACGATGCGCGCGCACACCGACACTTAAATTTAACAGCATGAAGTTAGTTCTAGATGAGAGTGAATTTTTACGATGCGCGCGCACACCGACACCTAAATTTAACAGCATGAAGTTAGTTCTAGATGAGAGTGAATTTTTACGATGCGCGCGCACACTGACACCTAAATTTAACAGCATGAAGTTAGTTCTAGATGAGAGTGAATTTTTACGATGCGCGCGCACACCGACACCTAAATTTAACAGCATGAAGTTAGTTCTAGATGAGAGTGAATTTTTACGATGCGCGCGCACACCGACACCTAAATTTAACAGCATGAAGTTAGTTCTAGATGAGAGTGAATTTTTACGATGCGCGCGCACACCGACACCTAAATTTAACAGCATGAAGTTAGTTCTAGGTGGTATGAAAATTGCTAACTATGTTCAAGTTGTATATTCTAGTATTTTTATTTAAATAAAATCTTTTTGATTAATTTTATTATTTATCGTTAATCACTACTGCATTTTAGTAATTTTTTTTCCATACGCCAAAGAAGTATAACTTCTAACGCGTGTACATAAGTACACACACTCTTTTTTTTTTAAATAAAGACCTTCTCATCATCACAGCCTGATATCGTCCACTGGACATATACCTCCCCCAAAGGTTTATATAATGTGGCCATTTGGAGGGGTTTGCCGTAGTTACCGCGCTTTGCATGCGAGTTGGTGGCCGCAGTTAGGTGGTAGCTACATAGGTGATGCTGCTGCCCGACTACCTGCTATATCACTTAGTAGCCTTTTACGACAGCCACAGGATGGTATGGGGTGATCCTTTTTTTCTTTATAGGTTGGAAACTACTAATATACATATATATCACGGCTAATTGAGACCTACCTAATACGATTTGTTAACTACGTTGGGACTTACAGCCTGATAAATCCGGTTCAAATCCTGTCGGTAATATAAGTTTATTATTCTCAGTATAAAGGAATGACTTTTTTACAAAAAAACATATAGTTATATAATTATTACTAAAAAGTTGTGAAGAGTTTTGTTGCATTGGTTTCAAACATTTACTACTTTTTGGTATATTTTACACAAAGCCTATTGACCTTTTTACATATTCTATAAATAAAACACCAGTTAAATACCACGTCGCCTTATTTTGTCCTCCAGATTCAAACTGCTATCAGAAATTCGACAAAAGTACGTCCGTCCAAAGTCGTGTTCTATATCAGAAGAGACCAGTGACCCTCTGATTCAGGCCATGAGCGTGTCGAACCTTCAGCCAGAGAGCCTCAAGTCTTTGGGAAAGACATTCTTCAACATACTATTGGGAAGGGAAGATATGGTCTGTAGGACTGCGAATATCGTTCACGTTTTGGGCTCCCTCTCGGTAAGTGTCTGCATTTCTCTGATTTTTTGAACTAATACAGCAATTTTTTTCCATGTATGACCCTTTGTTTGCACCCTCTCGTGTATTTCCACGTCAATAAACGCCCAGAGTCGAGGTTCGAACCCCAAAGAGTGTGCCTTCTGGTGTGGGTAGTCTATTTGCTAGATGACTTAAGCCCACGCTCGCCTCTATTGTCCGGTGAAGCAGTGAAAGCCTCCTAGACTTACAGTAAACATCATGTTAGAAAATAAACTACTAAGTTTATGTGAATAATTAAAAATGAAAAGGTTTTTGTTCCATCAATATTGTAACAACTTACAAAATCTTATTTTTTTATCTCGGATTTATCGAACAATTTAAATCGGATTCCGAGAGATTCCTTAATTCCAAACCAAATTCATTGTTTATTTATTTTTTCGAGGAGATTAATTTTAATTATTTTTTCCTTCTAGGCTCTAACCTGCGTTGACAAGAAAGGTATTCTCTCGTGGCCGAACCCGACTGCTGAAAAAGTGTTCTTTCTACGAAACTCTAGCCCTTCGTCACACACCTCCAGCAAGACTAGTCTGGTGGGTTCTATGGGACACGGTAGCGACGAGCCTCTAGACGCCGCAGCTGATGGGAAACAGGGAACGGAACCTTCTACCATTGCTGAGGCAAGTGTTTTCAATTGAAATTCACTGATTCTTTTGAGAAATTCATTCTCCTATAGGTATCTAAATCTAATTTAGTTCCCTATACTTACCTTGTTCGGTGGTTACTGCCATCTCATCCCGTGGGGAGCGAATATCTCCCATGGAACGGGCAGCGGCGTAAGTCTTGTCTACTATGACCATCATACTGCGATCGCCAACCCGTCAGCCAAACTTGGCGATTATGGCATATCCCCCAAATCATAGACACACACCGTTGTAGAAATCTTTTGGGGAAGCTTTTGTCCGGCTGTGGATCATTCGGCTGACATGGTGATGATGATGGAGATGCATGAGATTATATGGTGGCTTTGTGCAACTGTTGGTCTACATAAAGACGCGAGCTGCTGGACCGGTGAAAATCGAAGAGGGCATTTCATCGATACAATCCTGGCTTAAGTAAGATTGAAATGAGGAAGTCTAATCAGCACTTGGGTATTAACATACACTTCTTCTTGTCAAGCTCACAAAGTCACAATGCAGTAATAAAGTCTAAAGTCGCATACCATCAGGTTCTGGATCTAACCCACGACCAAAACGCTCCATTCTGCGTGGAGTTCGACGACCAGCGTTGGAGACAACACCTCGCCCGACTCAAGCCGCTGGGCTTGGCGGCGTTGCTCAACACATGCGCTCCCACGCCGCGACACACATACGCTCACTTTTGTGCACACCTTACCTGCGAGGCACAGTACAGGTAAGACTTACTATTAGGTCTAAATATCATTTTAAGACAGGCCATCGCAATTACTGATAGTAATTATTTCGCAATTACTTCTAAAAAAAGACTTTGTTTGTAATTGTTGTTCTCATTGAGATTATCTAACTTTAAAACACATAAAACATGGGGTTCGGTGGAAGGATGGATCAGAAAAGAGACCTTGAGGAACTCCTGATGTTGCCATAATGATTACTAATTACATATTGTATTTTTATACTAATAAACAATACAACAAACAATAAACTAGTTTATTAAGTAAAATAGGGCAAGATCCGATCCGATACCAAATGTTTTACAATAACAATCTTGTGATTTACTCAGCCAAACGCCTTCCCAAAGTCAGAATAAAACTCAATGTTAAAACCTGCATGTTCCAGTGAAGACTTGGTGCCCGTGACAAATAGACGCTGTCTGTGTGAATTAGCCAAGCAGATTGGATTTACCGATGTTGTCACCCAATCATATAAAGTGGAAGACTGCTTAGCGATATTTAGGCATTTGGTGAGTTTTCCAGTTTTTTACACCTTATGGCACTACTAAAATGGTAGCCAATACATGTCCCTATAAACCATAGTGATTATCCGTACAATAAAAAACAAATAACTAACGATATAGTTTAACTCAGGATCTGTTAGAATTCTAAATAATTTAGAATTTGTACGCCAAACCTGTAAATGAGTAGGTGCATATTCCCACACAGCCATGCACACTACCGTATTTAAGAATCTATCTAACTTACAAATAAGGGTTTTAAGTATTTAGGGCCCCTGAAGCAATTTCCTTTTGAAGTAAAACTTCTGTACGCTTGACTTGGAGCGTAGGCTGGTGAATGCGTTCAGAAAAGTATGATCGGGCGAGGCAAAGAGAAGTTCAGAGGGAGTGAGAGGTGTGTTCGCACCTCTCTCTCTTGCCATCTCCCTCTGACTCTTTGTTTTACTTCAGTCGTGTGGTCTAAACCACATTAGTTTTTTTTTAATTTTACAGCTATCAAGCGCTTGCGTTAAATAAGTAAATTGTGAAACAATGTTTTGGGCTATTATAAAATAAAGTGTTCATTTAAATCATTGTGGCAATATTGTTCCTCCTAGGTTTATTTCAGCAGAAAAATGTTAAGCAATATCTTTTCATGACCGATCTGGGAGACTATCCGTAGACTGCATGACTAGCCAGCCAATGGTACACTTCCGTATTAAAAACACCTATCAAGAAATCCAAATATTCGTTTCCATCCCACTCAATCTACTGTTCTAGTGTATGATGCTTAAACCAACATTGTGTCGGCATTGTCTAGATTTGGACAGAAATCTATACAAATTTAGCTTAAACCACTACTGTATGATGAGTGACTAAAATTCTCATATCTAATATATATTGTAGGAAACTTTCTGACTGATTTTGTTTATAACAGCAAGCGGATACTATTCGGCGCGAGACGCGTTTCGTTCGGTCACTACAACTCAGCACGCGGGTCAAAGTTCCTCTGCCACACATGTTGGCTGTACTAGTGAAGGATCATGCGAATCAACTCCAAATGTTAACTCAGGTATGTTTGCAGTGCTACTTATAATATTAATATCCTCCTAGCTAATTTCAGCCACGGCAGCCTGTCTCAATAGAAATTAGCCATTTGCGCGGGACATATTATAGTGCACAAGTGTGTGCGCAAACACAGGAGGACTTTCTATTCCATCACTCTCATGATACGATGGGACGCCTAACGACAAGACCGGAACATGGTCAGGTACAGGACCGACGGCTGTACGTGCTCCCCGATGCACGGGGGTATAATACCGCCAAGTCCCAGACTTCGGGCTGATGCTGAGAAATTTTTCGTTTTACATAAATGTCCCAAAATCACGTTCGGCCCGACCTGAGATTTGAACCCAAGACCTCGTTTAGTGTGGATGAACACGCTACCGCTAGACCAACGAGCCATATTCGGCTTAGCTGCATTTTATCGGCGACATTACCTTTACCAAATAAAGCGTACACTGCTGTTCTTGACGCTCACTTGGACGGTCTTACCTTGCTTCTGAAGGAATAACAACACTCCGCGAAAATCCAATTAAGATAATTATAATTATGCCGTTACAATATTTATTTTGCTGGCTTTTATATATATATCTAACAAGTGGATTTGGTTTTAGATTAATGCCATCCACGCGGTCTTATAATATTTTTCATATCACTTCTTCGTCGTATGGGCATTGGTTACCCTAGTGTCAGAGTTTTTCAAGCCTGTAAGCCTCAGACATGGCTAATCGACTTTTGTCTAACGACTACAACCGGGGAGACGGTCAGTAATTAAACCACTTTGGCGGTCGCCCATCCATAGACTGACCGCGTTCCTCGCCGATTGCGTACGGATCGGTGAGAGAAACTGGTTATGTTCTATGTACCTATCTATCTCATCTACACTGTATATACAGATCGATAGGATATAAAGGTGAAGGCAGAAAACTAGCTGTCTTCGGCATTTGACATATGATTTAATGAAAAATGGCCAACAAATTCGACATGTTTTTGAAGTTATACTTCTTTTGGCGCGATGGAGAAAAATGATGAGAGTGAATTTTTACGATGCGCGCGCACACCGACACCTAAAAATTTAACAGCATGAAGTTAGTTCTAGGTGGTATGAAAATTGATAACTATGTTCAAGTTGTATATTAAGAAGTATAACTTCTAACGCATGTACATAAGTACACACAAGATTTTTTTAAAACTAAAAAATAATTGATTGTTTTAATTCTCGTTTTAATAACATGAAACCATTCCATTTTACTCAGGGTACTGCGGATATAATCTTAGACTCGTGCGTTGACTACTGGAACGGGAAGGACCTCACGCCCATATCGCCGTCCGACAGGAAGAAGATCATCGACTTCTACCAACGTAACTCCCTAACGGCTTACTGCTCGGCATTTGCATACAAGTATGACACAAAGATATATTTAAGGTTTTTATATCGGTTGCTCAGAATCGTCAGCAGATCACCTCAAAGTTAAGAAAGAACTGAAAATATGAGTCTTTTAAATTTTAATTTTATAGCTGTGCCCCGCGGATTCAACCGCTTTAAACTTTATAAATTATAGCCAATATGTTATTTATTAGGATGTACAAGCTATATTACTGTAAAGGTTCATCAAAATCCGTTCCGTAGTTTTTGCGTGAAATAATAACATCCAATAATAACATCTATACGTATAATAAAATCGTAGGAAAGTCAAAACTGTATATCGAATATTTTTTTTAAAGGATACTTGGGGCGTGATCTGCAATCGATATCGAAGCAAAAGTATAGTTTTTAGAATTTTTGTCTATTTGTCTGTATGTATATCCGGGCTAAATTAAAAAGGTACTGCACATTTTACTTTTTACTTCAAATTTTGAATGAATATTACTAAGAGGTCGGGTCAACATGTAGGCTACATATTATTACGCTATCACGTACGGGGGAGGAACAGTCATAATTTATAAAAATTAACGCGGGTAAAATCGCAGGGCACAGCTATAAATAATAACACCCATTCTCACAAACTTTCTCATATATAATATTAGTACGATTCGCAATCCAAAGCGTAAATCTCAGCTCTTTAATGGGAAATCATGAATTTAACCATCCGGCTGATCTTGAACTAGCACTCTCTGCCAATTCCCACATCAACAGTGCCTCTAGCACGAGTCCCTACAGTTTACTTACTCGATCACACGTACAGTTTCGTCCCATACATTGAGCACCAGAGTTTTAGTTCTTAATAGTTCCGCGAGGGGCGCTGGTGCTCAATGTATGGGACGAAACTGTACGTGTGATCGATATTTGATCGTGTGCACAGATATTTGTGTGCATGAACATGTGTGTTCGTCCTGAGTTTGGGTGTAATTATCTAAATAAGTAATTTATAATAGAAAAGTAGTACCTATACCAGATTTATCTGGTTTCCATAATACATATGTGGGATCTGATCTGTTTGGGATCAGATGTGTAAATAATGTCCCAGGATATTATTATTATTGTTACGAATCGAACCTTTTTTGGAACACTTTGTATTCAAAATTCTTGTACTATTGTAAAATTTTATACGTCAATATCGGCACACAGTTTTTCTTAGTTAATAAACCATAGTTTCTCCTTTTACAAGCGAATTGACAACATTTCATATTTTAAACTGTCATGAATTATTGCGTTATTTAAAAGTAAATCCAAAACTAGGGAAATTATGAACTTTTCATTCATAATTTCAACTTTGAAATTAGATGTATTCTAAAAAGACGTAAGCGTCAAATGACGTCATACATACGGTGGAATAGCAATCGATCTTTGCTTTAATGTAACCCGTCAAAAAAAAATCACTGTCTTGTCAAACTCGTTGGCGCCTAAACTTGTTTACGTTTGTTTAATGTTTTCAATTTCAAATTAAATTAATATTGTCAATATTAAATTCGTTTCCAGTGTTATTATCCTAATTATGTTTCATTAAGTCACCATGTAAGTTTTGAAATTTAAAACCGTGAGTGACAATTGACAATTTGACATGTCTTGTTTGACATTGATGCTTTCGTTTAAAACATTGGAATGCTTAGGCAAAGGAAACTACTTTGTCCACCGTATAAGTGACGTCATCGCACCATTTTTAGTTTTTATTTTTTTCCTCAGGAATTAAGAAATATAAAAAAATATATTTGAACTCAGGATACAAAAATTAAGAAATGGTATTTTAGTTTTGAGGTGGTGTCAGCTTTTTAATGTTGTCAATTATGATATGTTTAAATTCCTTTCGATATTTAATAATTATTATAATGATATTGCAGGCCTTTAACCCGTGGCATATCCCCATCGCTGTCGGCCATGTACTTGGAGCTGCCGGCGGACAGCCGCCAGCTTTACGCGCCGCTCTCCCAGCACTGGGCCGATGCACCTGCCTTACATTTCCACTCCACAGGTATTTGCCAAACCTCTTCTGTATCGTGGCAAGCCGCCCTGTAGGCCTCTTGCTTCCCTGGGATCGCTGGCGTTTGGAGGAGGGAACTCCACTCGTCTTGTATAACCGGTCCCGCGAAGAGGTAACCTGCTGTAGCTCAGGTTGCCTTAACACGCTTGTGCGTGCTGGGGAGGGGGGGAGGCATTCGGGCCCCTCCCCTGCCCGAGTAAGAGTCTCGCGGACGATCAGTGTACAGCGGGTACGAGTACCCAGAGCCCCCGCTATAAGCATTGTGAGGCTGGCTACCGTGGTGGTTTTGCTTGCTTCCTTGCTGATCTTATGTGGTTGTACGATATTATGCACAGTAGAGTAAACCGAAATATCCATATATGTATAATAAAATACTTAAGTGCTGTACACCAAAGATATTTAATTACAGGACAGTATTGTTATGACAGTAAACAAACTCATACAATGACCTTAACCAAACTTACTTTAAACTGTAACCATACTTACACTTTTGAGGCGCTCATAGCTAGATGCTCTCATCGGTCCGTAAGCGATCGGCGAGGTTAAGTAACTAGGCTCGCGGTCAGTCCATAGATGGGTGACCGCTAAAGTGGTTTAATTTCTGAGCGTCTCCATGCTTCGGAGGGCACGTTAAGCTGTCGGACCAGGTTGTAGTCATTAGACAACAATCATTAAGCCATGTGGCCTACTGGGCGGCTTGAACAACTCTGACACTAGGGTAACCACTGCCCATACGATAAGTAAATAAGTACCATACCATCTAGCCAGGTACAATTTATCATAAAGAGTACCAACTCGACAGTAGTTACCCTAATGACGGAGTAAAAAAAAAATTAAAAAAAAAAGTTTTTATTCACGTAGACTTTAAAAAAGCGCTTGTAAATAGTCAGAACATGTTTGTAGTAATACAGTTATTATTTCTAGTTACTTATTACAGATATTTAGGTACACGGAATGTTAAAACATTTATACAATTTATTTTATAATGGTAGTGATATTTAGATTGCCTTGTATTAAGTTATTGTCAAGGAGATTATGTTTAGTTTTAATTATTGAGTTCTTTAAGCCGCCCAGTAGGCTTCCGACATAGTTTATGAGCTCTCGGCTAATGACTACAACCGGGACCGACTGCTTATGCTGAAATAACGACGCTCAAAAATGAACCAATTTGGTGGTCACTCCTCTATGAACTGACAGCGTACCCTGTTAACCCCGCCAATCACTTACGGACCGGTGAGAGCATCTGGCTATGAGCGCCTCAAAGTGTATGAGGCCAGAGACCAATGGCTAAACGACCGTTGTCTAACGACAACAACCGGGACCGGCAGCTTACTGTACTCTCCAAAGCGCGGAATATAAAACAACCCTACTTTATGTGCAATCGAAGCAGATCTATAATTTCGGACAATCGTTCTTTGTGATTTATTTATTTAGGGAAACCAGCAACTTTTACTTTATTTCTAGCCTCAATATAAAACTTAAAGATGTAAATCAAATGCACAGTTAATTAAATTGTCACAGGTTCGTAACGCTTGTGAAATCAATAAAAATAATAAAAATCTATAACTATTTATAAATATACTAGCTGTTACCAGCGACTTCGTCCGCGATAATTTTGAATGATGACCAATGTAACCTACATATAACAAAAAGTCCTAACATACGTGAAAGAGTCACTTTTAGAAACTGTAAAATGAATGTGAATAAATAAAAAAAGCCCGTTCATTAACTTTTTTATGCCGTCTCTGTCAGAAATGGTTTACAAAAAAATGTCACGTTTTTCATACAAACTTACATCCCCTTAGGGGATGAATTACCAAAAATCCTTTCTTAGTGCTCCCCTAAGTTATAAAAGGAAACCTAGTGCAAAATTTCAAGTTTCCAACCCTTATAGTTTAGGCCCTGCATTGATATATATGTCAGTGAGTCAGTTTTGCCTTTTATATATCGCTTCCCGGCAAAAAAGTGTCAGAATACAAAAATAACTGTTTCGAGAAAATGTAACTTTAATAGTTTTTTGTTCATCCAGACGTTAATAATTGAAAAACTATAATATTCAGATTGCTGAAATATGGCATGTAATTAGCTTATTTATATATTTATTATAGGGCTTTAAATTTAATAGGAAAATTGTATTTTTTTATACTAACTTTTAAGAAACTTTTACTTTGATAAATATTATCACTCTTTTTTTTTATTAAAATTTCTGGAATTAAAAATATAATACACATTATAATGTATGTAATCACCATTAATTTTATTATTAAAAGTCTTCAATATTTATTAAAAATGAAGAAAATAAACTAAATTATAAACTTCTCATTAAAATAAAATAAAAACATCAAAAAATAACTTCTTAATGATAACTTACTAGTTTTGGTCTAATTAGCAATCAGTCTTAATTAATTCACTCGTTGGTAGATAACAATATAAAAAAATAATCTTAGAACATGAAATTATTTTTCTTAAAAATATGTCTAAATGCAATCATCATCATTACTTTTATTGGTTAACTGTCTTTAATTATAAAATGTAGTCACCTACAATAAGAAAAAATAACTAATTAAAACCTTCTCCTTCATTATGTTTTGATCTTCAGTTTCGTACTGCTTATTTTCACATTTTTTCGAAGTAGATGTGTCGAGATCTGAAAAACAAAATAAATAAGTATCCCTGGACAACTAACGTGCGGGCGTCTGATTCTGTATTGTATTATGGTAATCAAATAGCTGATAAAAATACATAAAAGTAAAGTAATCAGCCTGTGCCACTGCAAGGCAAAGACATCCATCATTGAATTCATGTCACCACTACAATGATAGGATCTGGGAAAATCACTCCGCTTAGCAAATATCGGTGATTACAAACCAGAGCAAATTTCGAAATACTATTTGTGTGATAAGGAAATCGAACCCAAGACCCCAAGATCATGGTCCGGTACATAAACCACTAGAACATCGGGGCGTTACCTTATATTTATTTATATTTGACTAAAATATATAAAACACTAACCTTGCATTAAAACATCATCGTCTTTCAAAGCATTTTGATTACAAATATTTTGTTCATTAAATTTCACGCTAGCCATTTGTATTATCAATGCTGCCCGACTATTATTATTCATATTGATCCTAAAAAATAAACAATTAGTAAAGACTAGTACTAATAAATAAATAAAATACACAACGTGGCATTAAGATTGAGTTATATTTTATACAGAAAAAAAGGCTGAACACGACATATAACTCGTAATTATTATAAAAGTTTAGAACAATAACGACATTACATGTGTTAGGTTTTTTTTTAATTCGCTTAAATTGCGATTGTAGATCAGAAACAGTAAAAAAGAGACCCTTTACGTGTTATGTCCGTTTTTTGGATGATATGGCAATATTTACAATGCTTTCTTGTCAACAATACAGTCATAACACAGATTGTGCCGCCTTTTTAGTAAAAATTCTAATATTTAAACGTAAAACTTACATATAAAAAGTCACATCACACGTTGAAACACTTTTCTGGCGACACAGTACACGTGTACTATGTATTAACACAAATGTGACACTGTTCACGCCTGTGTTTGGAGCGAAACGGCTCCGTAAAAAAGAGAACTTAGTGCCATCTAGCGGTAACCATGCGTAACATAATAACGACATTTTTTCAGCCTGACAAATGAAATACGCGCTATTTAATACTGTGATTATGTCATTTTGTACCTAATATGTGTTGTGACACCTTTCTTGCCGGGAAGCGATATAAAGATAAAGAAAAATACTTTTAGCTAAAAATTAAATTATGGAACAAAGTTAACACACCAAAAATATAAAACAAGGAACAAAAAGTGAATATTAACTAAAACAATTAAAATTATTTGATGAAGCTGATCATCCAAATGGTTTCTTGTTACAACGTTAATCTTGGTGATGTGCCGAGGTTGCTAGAATAAGAAGAGCGTTAAACATAAATATAAAAAAAATAACTTGTTATTTCAGACTCGTTGCTGTTCAATGAAGTGATAGACGAGGATGTAAACGACGCTGAAGGCTTCTTCGATATGCAGTGCAATCAGGTACACAAACGCAAATGTATTATTATCATTGATGGGCCGTTTGGCGTGGTTGGTAGACACTTGCCTTTCACGCCGAAGTTAGTAAAAAACTTGAGAGGTGTCGAGGGACACCCGGATGGAACGAAGTTATTTCTTATTATTTATTATGTACAAAAAACCTGTATACACTCAACAAAAATAATCGTCGCGACACCACACTGTTCAATGCGAAATAGAAATGTAAATATATGGCTTGCTTTCTATAAGAGCGAGAGAGAGAGACAGACAGAGAAACATGCGCACGCCGCACAGCTGCAAAAAGTGTCGTGACAACTTTTCGTAAGAATTTTTCCGTCAAGCCCCCTTTCAGAACGCGCGATAAGGAACTTCGTTCCAAAAGTATTTATTTTCTGCTCAAGATGAACAATAGAAACGTTGTAATCATATTTGACATGAATAGATAAATCTTAATTAGTTCAACTTTGTGAGGGACTGTTTCCGGACTTGGTTAAAACCAGTATTAAAGGTGACTAGGACCCTGCTGCGCCGTGGTTTCCATTCGCACCCAGGACAGATATTTGTGTGCATGATCATGTCTGTTTGTCCTCAGTCTGGATGTAATTATCTATATAAATATGTATTTACAAAAGAAAAGTAGCATATTTAGTATATCAGTTATCTGGTTTCCATAGTACAAGCTCTGCTTAGTTTGGAAAGGTTTAAAGACCTAGTTAAATGTGGAATGTTTTGTCTAAAGCATGTACCAAAGAATTGCCGAACTGAAGTGGCAGTGGGCGGGGCACATGGCTAGTAGAATCGACAGCCGAAGGGGCAGAAAGGTTCTCGAGTGGTCATGTAAGGTAGACCGACGATCTTGCAAGGGTCGCGGGAAGCCGCTGGATGCGGGCAGCGCAGGACCGGCTGTTGTGGAGATCCTTGGGGGAGGCTTTTGTCCAGCTGTGGACGTCTTTCGGCTGATATGATAATGATGAAAGCATGTACCATGTAAAATTGTTTCTTCGTTATAATTTTATTTATGGTTAATATTCATGACGGTCACCGAAGCCTAGTTGGTAGTGCTCCTGCCTACGAAGCTCGTGGTCCTAGGTTCGAATCCCGGTAAGTGCAGATATTTGTGTCATGAGCACGAATATTTGTTTCTGAGTCATGGATGTTTTCTATGTATTGAAGTATTTATCTATCTATATAAGTATGTATATCGTCGCCTGGTACCCATAGTACAAGCTTTGCTTAGTTTGGGGCTAGGATGATCTGTGTGACATTGTCCCTAGATATTATTATTATTAAAATAACTATAGTCTAAATACAATCGGCAGGTGTTCATAGGCATGGTGACGATGCAATACCAAGCGCAGTCCGACATGGTAGAGCTGATAGAGCGGCTGGAACGCGCCTGCATCCGCTTCGTGCACTTCAGCAAGGAGAACGAGTTGCGTTCCAGGGTGTTCAGTGAGAAAATGGGCCTTGAGTCCGGATGGAACTGTCATATTTCCTTAATTAGTGAGGAGAATGCTAGGTGAGTTGTGTAGGTAAAACAATGGGAGACCTTCAATGTGTCAACATAAGGACCATTCTCCAATAAGAATGTTTCTATTGATATGACGTCGGCTTTGCGTGAAATTACTTATTATCGTGGCACTGAAAAATGCTTTATGCTGTATATCTGACGCCTTTGGATATATATTTAGCCTATTAGATCAAGTGGTGGGCACGGGTCCAAAGATAATTTCTTTTTTTAAATTAATAATAAATATAACCAGTAGAAATATAAAACTTTTGTAAATCTATTCATTAATGATTTATTTGGGAAATATAATAACGTATTTAATATCAATTCGCGTTATAGACGCGATATCATCTTTAAGTATGCTAATATCACTCGAGAATTTATATTCTGGACGGAAATTTTAAAGATATATGGATGAATATGACACGGCTATTTACAAAATTATATATATTTGCCTGCACGTGTGGCGCATCAGCTAAGACAGTCGCCTCGTCACTCCGTGTCCCGGGTTCGAGTCCCGCGCCGAACAACTACTTGTGTGACCCATAAATAGTTTTTCTGAGTCTGGATGTAATTTGTCCGTCTATTATATGTTTGTAAAGTACCCCGCGATACAGGGATCAGACACCAAAATATGGGCATCGTCATTAAAAAAATTGTATGCATTTTTCATCCAAATGATATTATTAATGGGGTTTACTAAATGGTTAAAATGCATGAATTCAGTAAATCCATAAATCATGTTTTAGGTTAAACTTTGAAAATGTTGCTTGCCATTTACAAAATTGTAAATTAATCTTCTTAAATCAATTATTTAATAATAAAAATATTAACACTTTCGGTGCCCTGTATGCGACTATTAGGGCCAATTGAATAGATCACATTTGACATCTGTCAGTTACTAGTAAAGGGAATTGTAAAATTACCTTATTTGGTAATTATTACAATAAAGATAAAACGTAATCAAGCAAAAAAAATTAAGCAAATGTGTAGTTCTAACTTCGAAAAACTAAATAATATTCTATGCCCGCCGGTTAAGGTTACGTTGTCGAATTTTGATGAAGTGTCAAATGTGATCTATTAAATTGGCCCTACTATAGTGGGTTGAGGTCACGTTGGCGTGCCCAAGACCCGGCTACCGGGTTCATGGCGTGGCTGTGAAAGTGTTAATCATGTTTGTCAAAATTTGATATATTTGTATGATAAACTAACGCTGGTCTTAACGATAATTGGAATGAATTCAATGGGATTTTATAATTGTGTTCAAATTAATGCCTCGCTTTTATTATACATGTAACAAATCACATCATTATAACACGACACACACGCGTGAATTCTTCTAGTTTTTGTTTAATTATTTGATTTTAAGACTACGGCGAATTGTTTCCTCCGATTAGTACCTCAGAATCTATTAGAAGTGTGTTTAGAAATTAATGTTGTGTATTTATTTCAATTAGACGTGTTTTCTTCTATTTTAGCGAGACTTGTATACTCTGTGTCGTTAACATTATGTATTCTTGTGTGACAAGTTGTATTCTTCACTGTTTCTCAATTCTCAATGTTAGTTTCCTTTTTAGTTGTTTTGATGTACCACACCCTAGAAATAATTGTGTATATGGGTATAATTAATATACACTTGTACTTGTCAAGCTCACAATGCAGTTTATAAATATAGTCAAACACAGTATTACAGTAACAAAAATAAATTGAATTAGTCCGTCCGTCTGTGTATTTAGTACTATTATATTAAAATGTCAATAATAAAATAGTATAAAAAATTCACCTATAATATGGAACTAAATATTCCATCGCCAATAATGTTCTCCTGGTGGAATTATGGTCACGGCGAACAGTCTCAGTGTGTGTGTGTTTAAACAGAGGGGCACTTTCTATTCCATCATACCCATGATAGGACGATTTGTGACACGAACGGAAAAAGGTCAGGTATATGACCGACGCCTTAACGTGCTCCCCGAGGCACGGGTGTGGCGCTAATATTTTAATTTAACTTTTAATTGAGTAACATATTTTAAGTTGAGTTTATATATAAAAATGGTAAAGTTGGAATTCAAATTGTAACAAATTACCTTAAAAGTTAACTTAAAACTAAAGTTGGAATTGGAAATATAACATGTTCTAACATAACTAGTAGTAGTTTTTTTTGGTTGGAATTTTAATTGAAATATATTTTAACAAAGTTCAGTATGACTTATTAAACCTAGCATGTGAGCTAGTGATTCAAGCAGTGAAAATATATAGTAAAAGTGTATTGTATTAGGGCTGTGGTCCATCACTAACGGCACACTGTTGACAGCAAGAGCGTGTCGCCGCTGTCGTCGCAAACCTTGGCGCAAGGCAAGGAACGCGCCAAGCTCAGAACCATCCACGCGTATGACCGGACCGGCTTGTATTATAGGTTTGTTCTCATCGCTATATCGCGCGCGATATGGTTGTTTCACGCCTTTAAACAAAATCAAACCATAAAATCTCTCAATGAAATATTTCATAGCTAAGAATTATCTGGATTAAACCAGTTTCATATATTACTCGAGAACGATTGGAGATCTACAATGCCACAGACCTACAGACACACAGAATAGGCTTCAACTTATTTTTTTTTATCAGGAGCACGTCCCTATCAAAAGCAAATCGGTATTGCCCAGGGAACATGGGAAAATATTAGCATTTTTTTTTATAATTTATTTTTTTGACAAATTAATTAGAGTATAAAATTTGAACTAACAGAATGGTTGCTTGGAAAAAACCATTATAGGCGTTAACATGAATAAATTCCTCTTTTTATGTAAAAGCGTCTATATTAAAGACGACGGAATTAATTTATGAAAATAATACAGAGACAGAAGAGTATTATTATTAAATAAAACATATTACTGTTTATTTACGTAAAAAATTGTAGAATGGTGGGTACAGTAAACCTGATCGAGAATGATGCATGGGAAATATACCTCGAAACTTGGTAGAAGGTCGTAAATATATCGGAGAATTGTCCACAAATAAGTTGAAAATAAATATTAAAGTAATATTGACTGCACGTGTGGCGCTATGGTGACAGTCGCCACTCGTCTCGGGTCCGATTCCCGCACAGGACAACTATTTATGTGGACCATGAGTAGTTGTTCGAAGTTTGTATCCCGCGACACAGGGATTCATTTCCCTAATGAGGGCGTCGTCTCCTTATAAAAAATATGTAAATAATAGAATTAAATAAAATGATCGTGATTCCTAGTTTGAATACTTGGGATTGAGTCGCTATTAGTTAACACATATAAATAAATAAAATATTTAAACCTGAACAAAATTTCTTTTAAAAAAGGATTCCTACTGAGTTTTATGGCAGTATATCTCAGTAGGTGCCACGTCACGCACTATGGGAAAAGAAAAAAAATCCATAGTAACGGTATAAAAATATTGAAAATTTGAGTTTTAATAACGACAATATTCTTGTCAGAATTTTTGTAAACCCTTCCTTCGTGTTATAATTCATAGATTATAGAGACTAAAGATGAAGATACTATTGAATTACTTCATGCAAATCAGTTATTATTTTATATAGTATTCAATGCATTTAGTCACGTTATCACTTAGCTAGTTATAATAGTGGCTAATCTTCAAATATATCCGTTTATACAGGCGTGAAATAACAATGCCGCAAGTGTTTAATCTTTACCTACGATTTTGTTCACATTTCCCCTTGATATTTAAAACTATCAGATATCACTAGACATCGGATTTTATGCAGTATTTTGTGCCGATATAGACTATGTGTATAATATTAACTAATCATGGTAATAAATTTATGCCCCGCGGTGTCACCCGTTAAACTTTATAAATTATGGCCTTAGTTATTCAGATATATAAGCTATATTACAACAAAGTTTCATCAAAATCCGTTCCGTAGTTTTTGTGTGAAAGAGTAACATCCATACATCCTTACTCACAAATTTTCGAATTCGTGCTGTCAGAAGTTTAACCACGAGCATTTCGTTCCCATGTGCATATAAGGTGACGTATGCATAACATATTAAATAGCAAAATGTGCACTAAAGAGGTAATAATTTGCTTAAAATATGCAATTACTATGTACAGACGCCAGCACATCCAGCTAACCTAATCTGTCAAATTGTTTTATAGATTTTCAACTTTGTTACAAAAGCATAAGGTTCACTTTCAATTGGGGAAATTTGACAGATTTCGGTAGCTTGATGCGCTAGCGTCTGTACACATTTCTTTAACTTAAAGAGAAATATTTAATACAAGCATGTTTATTGATTATTATAAATATGCGTGCATGCAAAATAGTAATTTAAATGTACAGACGGCAGCATATCAAGTTACCCCAATCTGTCAAATTTCCCCAATTCTAAGTGAACCTTATGCTTTAGTGACAAAGTTGAAAATCTATAAAAGAAATTTGACTGATTGGAGTAGCTGGATGTGCTGGCGTCTGTACACAAAACCGAATATTCTTGACGTTTTCTGTCTATGTGAGCAATCCTCTTATTAATCCATATCCGTGTAAAACGCATTACAATTCAAATAATTATAGTGATGAGATTTAATTAAATTGGCTATGTATTATTTTGAACGTGTAAGTTTCAGTAACAGCATTTTGAACTATTAAGATACTGGACCTTCAAATTCCAAAGCTGTTAAAAAATAAAGATAAATATTCATAGAGATATGGGTGTAGGATCCTAGGCTGTTTGTTCATGAAAAGGGTATTGTCCGGTATTGTTGAAGGAAAGAGTTAATTTAAGACATATATGCATATTATCCGATGTCTACGTTTAGAACAAAAAACTAGCATCTATTTTTTTCAATTGTTGTTTATTTTTAATAACTTAATTTATTATTATAATGTAGGCAGAATGATGGCACCTTATTTTAAGTTACGCTTTGCACTGTAGCTTGTTTAAGTTAACTTTAATAACCTCTCATTCTTCTCATTGTGTTGTTAATACCCCACACTACACTACTCATATGTACATTGACACTAATTAGTCACTAATACATTAATATTAACACCATTATTAAGTTCTACTGCGATCTTAACGACAAACATAAAACCAATAGTGCTATAGTAGTCTTATAAATCCCATACCATTAATTAATTGAAGTAAGTACCCGTATTTCGTTAATCTTAGAAATTTTGCTATTAAAAATGTATATCTAATAGAATTAAATAAATAATATGTTACGTGAGTAAGTCTCTACACTGATCCGATAGTTCAGCAAATTTTCTAGAGATTGATTTCCGTCGACCGATTTAGAAGAAAAAATCTTATTAATGCCAAATCTTCACAAAAATCCGTGAAGTAATTGCTGGTACAAACAGACAGACAACGGACCATGTTTTATTGTACAGACGCCAGCGCATCAAGCTATTCCATTTGTAAAATTTTCCCAATTAAAAGTGAACCTTATGCCCATGTGATAAAGTTGAAAATCTATAAAATAAATTTAACACATTGGGGTAGTTGGATGTGCTGGCGTCCGTACTTCTGTATTCTGATTCTACTCCAGCATCGTTCCAGTCATTTTTTGTAAATGTTATAATGCTTCAACTCCAAACAAAGTTACAGATTAGATGACTATATTAAAGACGGATTTAGTGTTAAGATTTTTTTATGTTTATGGTAATTTGGAAACCTTTAGTGTACTTTTATATGTATCGTCAGTGGATTGACAATACTCCTTAGGCTTTAGTACGAGTTTGCAATAAATGAAACGTACGAACGAGTTTGGCATGCAGCGCTATGATTGGTTACTGTCATAATGACGTGATACATTTTGCCAATCACAATGCTTCGTCCCCACCAGCGTCCTCTATAACCGTTAGTTTTCATTCGTATCTATGAAATGCCTTCTACGATGTCCAATGGGACCAGAGGTCTGCCGTTTGCATTAATGAAGAGCTACAGTTGCCCAAAACGTGTCCATAACATCTGACCCTCTCATTCACCTTCGCATCAGTAACAAATTAGACAAAGATGCTCTAATGGATCCGGCGCAATTACTTAGTTTTGAAGTTTTGTATTGCCTGACGGCTCCGCGCTCTTTATCCCCGGTGAAGCAGTTGAAGCCTCCTTATTTTCCATGGTGGAAAATCCTACATGGATGTCCTCCGTCTTGGGGGCCGGAGTGATCTGTCAGACTCCTACTGACTAAAAACCACCCCGGTGTTCCATCTCACACCTACGCTGGGGGTTGCGGGAGCGTACGATACTTCCGCAACACCCGGCTAAGTGGAAGCCTCCTAGGTTTACTGTAAACATCATGTAAAACGCTACTTTCCCATTGAGAGCTCTAATTTGTACACACGTTTTTTGCAGATTCGTTATAAGCCCACTGTAGTATTACTATCAATCTTTTTTTCACGTTCTATAAAACAAAAGAAAGAATTCCATTGGCGTTGAAAAGTATAACGTACAATTTCTGCCATTTTTAAGTAACGTTTTAAATGAACTGTGTATACATTATGTGACGTCAGCAACAACATGGCGACGTCCAAGGTTCTCTCCATGTCAGCGCCGGGAGCCATCAACCTGGACCACAGTACTGTGAAGTTTGACAACGAGATCAAGAAAGCGAGGCATTCTATCACTACGCATACTAATTACAAGGTATTTTGTAACTCATAGTAATTTGAGCGCTATAACAAAAGAGCGTGCTAATATAGAGTTAGATCTGAAATGTTAACAGGTTATAGCTGGATGCTCTCACCGCTCTGTAAGCGATCGGCGAGGTTAAACAACGAGGCTCGCAGTCAGTCCATAGATGGGTGACCGCCAAAGTGGTTTAATTTCTGAGCGTCTCCATGCTTCGGAGGGCATGTTAAGCTGTCGGTCCCGGTTGTAGCCATTAGGCAACAGTCGTTAAGCCATGTCGGAGGCCTACTGAGCGGCTTGAACAACTCTGACACAAGGGTAACCACTGCCCATACGATAAGTAAGTAAGTACAGGTAATAAGATACTAGGATGGCTGAACTCCAAAAGCTAGCCATTCCTGAATCGGCTAAAGTCCTATAGCTGGTCATTTCGGGGTCAGTTGTAATCAAAAAGCTAGCCATTTCTGATTCAGCTCAACTGTAAAGCTAGCCATATCTGGGTCACTTGCATTCCAAATACTAGCCGTTTTTAGGTCCGCTGAACTCTTAAAGTTAGCCCTGTAAATGATGCATGCATATGATGCTTCGTCTCTAATGGTAGCGTATTACACTGCAGATAATGTGGTCCTGGGTTAAAATTCCGGGACGGGACACAAAGTGATAGTGGTATTTTACTGTTAAGAAAAAATTCTCAGTATCAGCTCAGTATAAAAATAGACAGTACGGAAACTACCTACAAACGATCGAAACGGCACACTCACACAAACATGCGCATCGACAATACCCCTAAGCGGTTGTCGCGGTGCTGTCAGTAGTGAGTGACGCGTCAAAACGAGTGGTCGCGTATAAGTTGTATCTCCGCAATCTTTTTTAAATTCCACGTGTGTATTCCGTAGTATACGGCTGTTTAAACTCAGCTTCATCAAAACTGGAGCTTTCTTATTTTAACATTCGTTAATAATAACATTAATAATTTTAATGTTGTGTTTCCAAGTGTGAGTAAGGTTGCCAGAGCTCATTGGGGTGGGGGGAAGGGTCAGCAACATTTGTTTGCTAACTCTTAAGGCCGGCAACACACCCGCGACTCCTCTGGTGTCGCGAGTGTCCATGGGCGACGGTGATCACTTACCATTAGGTGACCCACTTGCTCGTTTGTCGCTCTCTGATTTAAAAAGAAACCGTCCTGCTGATTTATAAAACAAATATGTTATGATAAAAAATAATAATAGTTATCTAAAACACTAAAAGTTACAACCCTACAGCTTCAACTTTAGGTAATTATTTCATTACCTTACTGTCCATATTTATACTGTGGTATCAGCCCGAAGTCTGGGAGTTGGCGGTATCAATCTTCCGTCTCTCGGAGAACACGTAAAGAGTCGTCCCATCGGATCATGAGATGAATAGAAAGTATCCTTGTGTCGCACAGATGGCTAGTCTATAAGGACACTATTACTATAGATAATGTATAACTAGGTTAATTATTTCCAGCGTGACAGTGTATCAACCAGCCATCGTTCCGCCGACTCTCTACTAGACGACGACGACGAAGAGGAGTGCGGCTCTCCCGCAGACGCGTGCCGCTCGCTGTCCTGCCTCACCGACTCGACGGACCATTCGGCGCCTGTCAACTTCGACATGAGTAATAGGGTATGTTTACGCAGAACATAAAGGGTTGCAAAGACTGTGGAAAATCTTTTCTATGTCACTATATTGTATTCTAACAGTGAACATTACAACACTACAAGAACCGCCCTTATTGTTTACGTAATATAGACGTTGCCAAGGTCCATTTGTATCCACTGACGTGGCATCGGCTGCATTTGCTGTTTTTTAGAGTCACGTTCCACTTTGTTGTCATTCCGTCCGTCCGTCTGTCTGTCAAGATCATTTTTCTCAGGAACGCGTGGAGGTTTATATTAAATACTCAGCTCAACTGAGCCTTGGAGCTGTGAAAATATCAAAATTCTAAGCTAACGCAATCAAATGATATAGCCGTTTATGCCGCAAATTTTCGACACTCCCAAGGAAATCAAAACTTACTGGGTCCCGTGAACTCGGAATCTTAAAATTTGATACGAAGCAACGTCTTATAGCAAAGGTAAAGGAAAAGTTGCGAAAACCGTAAATTATATATTTTTATTACATCATAAAATATTTTTAGAGAGCTTAGAGGTATTAAAGAAAATCATATCAAATACTCAGGTCTATAATATCTTTCAGCTCATATTGTAGTGATGGGTGAACTTATATACCTACAAGTTTGTACGGAACCCTCGCTGCGTAAGTCCGACTCGGACTTGCCGGTTTTTTAAACATGGTAGCGAACCAATCAATTTGTGTCAATGTTCAATAACAAAAAAGTAAGGTATTATTTGAATCATTTCTCCTATTATTGTTGCTATTCTAACTTGTAATATACTACCTACTTAGAATGAGAAATGTTTGTGAAAGATATGAAAAAATATTATTGGAACGAAGTTCCTTATCGCGCGTTGTGAAAGGGGGCTAGACGGAAAAAAATCTTACGAAAAGTTGTCACGACACTTTTTGCAGCTGTGCGGCGTGCGCATGTTTCTTTGTCTGTCTCTCTCTCTCTCTCTCTTATAGAAAGCAAGCCAGATATTTTCATTTCTATTTCGTATTGAACAGTGTGGTGTCGCGACGATTATTTTTGTTGAGTGTATACAGGTTTTTTGTACATAAGAAATAACTTCGTTCCATCCGGGTTTCCCTTGACACCTCACAAGGTTTTATTATTTTTTTTTACTCCTGTTACGGAGCAATGGCTCGCACGTTCAGTGCATCCGCCAGTTTCGAGTATTGAGATTCTCAAACTTTCTGCTTTCAGGTTTATATTGTAATATTCATTATTTAGTGACGGTTATAAATTTATTATTAGATTTTGACTGTCAGCTTGACATACAGATTATATTATGTTGTTAGGCGAAGCTGCCGCGCGGCATCGAGGCCATCCGGCCGCACATCGAGCAGGTGGACAACGTGCCGCTGCTCGTGTCGCTGTTCACCGACTGCTCGCCGCGCTCCGTGCAGCTCATGATACAGATTATGCAGGTGACACATCGCAATACCTGATAGCAACCCAGTAAATGTGTATTTTCAATATATACAGGGTGGCCTAGGAGTTGACGTTCAAAGGCAAAATGTATATACTTTTTGATGAGGAGTATCCGAATCACCCCCATGTATGTTCTACTATTTTATATTATACTATGTTTAAACTATGTTCTATTATTTATGCGTAATTTTCCAGATATAATTTTTTTATGATTTTTTTTTCGTAAAATTTAACTAACTTTCGATTAGATTTCGATTTTTTACTCCTTCTATTGAACATTTCTGGTTCAGTTTTTTTTGTAATAACTAATTAGCATAGTTTAACCTAACACCCTAAAAAGTATGGTTTATCTAATCATTGCAGAACTGACTTAGAATTTATTCGAAAGTTCTAAATTAGGGTTTTAGCTCAGGACTGATAAACTTTCGTAGTATCAAAAAAAAAATTACATGGGGGTGCTTCGGATACTCCTCATCATAAAGTATCTAAATTTTGAGTTTGAACGTCAACTCCTCGGCCACCCTGTATATTGTGTCATTGCTTTAAATTTTAAGTTCAATTGCACTTCTTGTAATTGTATTTCTTACTCTTTCTTTCTCACACTGTACTGGAGGTGGTATTCTTATACACCATTAACGCCCGGTTCCTATATTCCAAAAACGAATCGTTTCTACTACGAATAGTTAGAATTTCTACCAGCCGTAACGCAAAAACGTTCCTAAAAAATACTAGTCGTTATCCAAATAACCAACGTCTGGTTACTAACGGATTGGAGGACGTTAGTAAGCTTATTGTATGGAGATGCGTTCGAAAGTGTTCCTATAAATATATTCTACTGTCACGGAACTGTCAAAATAACGAGGCGTTACTGCTTTGATTACTAGTCGAATTCGGTCGGTTTACCAGTCGTTTGTATTTTATTTTGGTAGTTAACATAGTGTTTGAGGAGATTTCCGTGATGTCTAGCTCTGAAACTGATAGAGAATTCATGGCTTTGTTTTCCGTTAGAAAGGGTTGATTATTTTTCTATCTTCTAAGATTTCATAACCACAAACCTTAGATTAAATACTCAATTTAAAAACTTATTTAGAAACCATGAAATACTCCTGGACAGACGTCAGACGACAGACGCATGCGCCATGCGCTTTCATGTTACGCGTTTTGTTCACACCATGCACTCGTAACATCAAATTTTCAATACTAATGATTTATAAATATTTTAAACCTAAAACGCAAATTAAATTATTACTGTAACTATAAGTACAGTAATTTGTACTATTACTCACATAATATTACAGAATAATAAATGATTTTAGTTGCATAATTGACGTAGACGTTTTGTTATAACTAATCGTGAAGAGGAGCGAGAGGTTCATCGCCGAACGAGTCGTAGGTGGTTTAAACTACGGATGTTCGTCGCAGGTAGGGCATTGTGGAACACTAGTTTTGCATCGGTATCGGTAGCTGAATTACGGATGGTAACGTTGGTCCAATGACGGATAGTAAAATAAAGGAACCGGGCATTAGTAAATCATACATTTGACATACGCCTATCATACAATAAAAAATCAAAAGTGAAGACGCATGCGTGCATGCGTCGTTTTACTTTGCTTGTCTGAAATATCATAAATATAATAATGCTTCATGTTTAATGTACACACGGCTACATATCAAGCTATACATTTCCAATAAAAGCTGACCTGTCGTATACTGGAAATGTATAGCTTGATAAGTAGCCGTGTCGACCTACCATACAGTAAACAATCCATCAATCATACTCTGTTATATTAAGCCATGTACGCACGTACGAACACGAACATAGTGAACACAAACATCAAACATGAACATTTGGTTTGTACGTATGGATGGCACATTCGAACCCGAACGCGAACATAGTTCGTGCACAACAGTCGTGAACTCAATCTCAATAGCCATGGCGGCGTCGTTGGAGGTGGTCGATTTTGAAGTAGCGGAAAGTTTTTTAGTGTTTACAGTGATTGACGAGATATTGTTTCCTAAAGCGGATCCTACATGGTGGGAAACACATCAAACATGAACATTTGGTTTGTACGTATGGACGGCATATTCGAACACGAACGCGAACATAGTTCGTTCACTGTTGTGATTGAGATTGAGTTCACGACTGTTGTCGTGAACTCAATCTCAATAGCCATGGCGGCGTCGTTGGAGGTGGTCGATTTTGAAGTAGCGGAAAGTTTTTTAGTGTTTACAGTGATTGACGAGATATTGTTTCCTAAAGCGGATCCTACATGGTGGGAAACACATCAAACATGAACATTTGGTTTGTACGTATGGATGGCACATTCGAACCCGAACGCGAACATAGTTCGTGCACAACAGTCGTGAACTCAATCTCAATAGCCATGGCGGCGTCGTTGGAGGTGGTCGATTTTGAAGTAGCGGAAAGTTTTTTAGTGTTTACAGTGATTGACGAGATATTGTTTCCTAAAGCGGATCCTACATGGTGGGAAACACATCAAACATGAACATTTGGTTTGTACGTATGGACGGCATATTCGAACATGAACGCGAACATAGTTCGTGCACAACAGTCGTGAACTCAATCTCAATAGCCATGGCGGCGTCGTTGGAGGTGGTCGATTTTGAAGTAGCGGAAAGTTTTTTAGTGTTTACAGTGATTGACGAGATATTGTTTCCTAAAGCGGATCCTACATGGTGGGAAACAGTTTTATACAAAATATTGAATCAAAATACATACTTTTGAGACTTGAAATACCAATAAATAAGTGGACAATACAATTTGGTTACGTAACATTTATTAAAGCTATTTGAACGCCGTCCATACAGAACATCAAATAGGATCGCTGCAAACATGTTTGCTGAACATAGTGTTCGAATTTCGTTAGTGACATACATACGTGCGATCAAAGTTGTTGCGTATCATGTGACGCAACAAATTTGTTCGTACGCGCGTATACGGCTTAATATTTTAGTGAGAGAAGACGCATGCGTTCATGCATAACTCTAGTCTATATGCACTCATAGCTAACATTTTTCACATTAATGCTTGCAGTCCTTAGTTTGAACATTTTATAATTGAACGTTAACACAAATGTAACTATTGCAAACTGATCACAGGATTACGGTGAGGTGGTGTGTGTTATGGGCTCTGCCGCAAACTGTCTCAACATGGAAATATTCATGCAGGCGGACGCGAGGTACTTAGGGGTGCGCTTCCCAAACGTATTTCCATACGAAATTACATTAATCTTTTTACGTATTGTTATGGATCTAAATTTGTAATAATTACCAACCGTTTGTTAGGTTAGCGTAACGAAGCTCCTCTATCCCCTAATTAATTTTACCTTTTGGACCAGCTTTCTAGAATAATACTGCCTCGTGTAGCATATAGATTTGATATGGTCATGAACCATTTTATTTATTATTATATATTTATTTACCTACTAGATTCATCACCTTTAAAACCAATACTAAATAGTTTTTAGCCTATGGGCGTTCTTTTGAAGTGACAATTTAAATTTAGTTGAAAAAATTAACCACGCATAAAAAATGCACATTACATTAATTATGAAAAAAAAAACGATCGAAATAATACTTAGATATACGAAACGTAACTGGTTATGAGAGGAAGAGAGAAAGAAAATATGTACTCGCACCTCTCTCTCGCCGCTACCGTAATATACGAATCTCTATTTCTATCTTATATCTCGCTCTCAACTTCCGTTCTTCTCAACCGATCACAATTTTCGTAACGCTCTCGTCACGCATTCACCAGTTCCCCAAGTCAAGCGTGCGTTTACTTAAAAAAACCATTGTGTCAATAATTCTAGACACGAAACAATCTAAATTACAATTTTAATCTATAACAATAAATAAAAACACAATAAAGGAAATACGTGCGGCAAGTGTGTTCTTAAAAAAATAACCTTAATTTTATATACGTAAGGATAGTTTATATTTCTATCTTGATTGCAGCATAGCAGTAGAACCACTCTACCCGGTGCTATGTCAGAAGTTGCCGCCGTACCAAGTGCCGGAGTCATGTATAGGACCAATAGACCTGGCGAGATCGCTCAACTCCGTACCATGTTCTCTATCGGTAAGATATCGTATAAATTTGCCTTGTTTTAACTTCTCTTTCGTGTAATATGTCTTTTAAAATGATGGATTGACTTTTCATGCGGCTCAGCTACAAAATAAATGGCAGGATGAACCTTTGACAAACTATTGTAGTCAGAAGGTAAGTTCCTAGAGTTCCAAGATTTCTTTTCACTATTTTTTCCTCAGGAAAATAATGATGCTAAGTGATAAACCACTTTCGTCTAAAGTTTAAAATCGACCTCTTTTGTATTTGACAGTTTCTGAACTCATTAAAACGCGGAGCGCCTTATTCCTCCATTTAACGCCGGTGGTTTGACCTTGAAGTGTCCTATCGTTTTGTTTTGTCGTATCATCTTGGAATACTGCGTTTGAAAGTAAAATATATTGTTAATAAACTCACAATGCGCGCGAAATTGTGTGTATTGGTGATCTTAAAGTCGTGAGGCACGATTAAAATTGTGAAATTGATGTTTTTGTACACCGTGGCGGTTATAACAATTGAATCATTTGTGAGATTGACACTTGTTAAGAAAATTTGTATACTTGAAGTGTCTAGGAATTTGGTCGGCGCTGCTGGAATTTTGGTGACCCTATTTATTATATATGTTCTTTATGGCCATAGGGTTATTTATATTTAGTAATGAGCGTTCGCTGGCAGAACGCTTGCAGCACGGCGATAAGACGATGAGTGATAGGTTAGTTCGTTTTTATGAAACTCCTCGTATCTTTTTCGAGGACACTTTGCCGTTGAACTGTAAGGTAAATAATAAGTGATTATTTTTAATTATATTTTTTAAGTGAAGAGTACGTTAATGGTCGGATAGATTTTAATTTTTGTAATATAATAAAGATATCAATTATTACAGATGTTAAAATCTACACAACTATTAGCTTTTACACAGCTCTAGTCAAAAGCCACTTTTCAGAGGCCTCGAAATCCTCATTATCCTCATCCTCATATCATTAATGTACTCTTTCTTAGTAATCTTGTTGTAAAATTCCCAGTACCTACAGATACAGCTTAACTCAGAGTCGGAACCGGAACACATTGGCTACTGGCCTGCAGTTGCAGTTGTATAATATATCGCGTACGTTTTTATTTAAATATTAAAATATGTTTCATTAAGCATTTTGGGCAAATCAATGGCAACTGCTTGCCTTTCACGCCTGCAGGTCGTGGGTTCGATTCACACCCAGAACAGATATTTGTGTGCATGAACAGATTTTTCTGTTTGTCGTGAGTATGGGTGTAATAATCTATATACGTATGTACATATTTACAAAAAAAAATAGTATATGTAATAAATCATTTATTTGGTTTCCATAGTACAAGCTCTGCTTAGTTTGGGATCAGATGACTGGATACAGGATATTATTTTTATTATACATAAATTATTAAATTTTTAGATGGCTCGAGCTGCAGACGTGTCTCTGTTCACCTTGATCACGATGTCACGTCACTACATGACGTGTTTGTGGAACAGCACGCAATTCTGGATCTGTAGTGTGTGCTTCATTGCAGTGTTACAGGTTTGTTTTGAACGATAACATAAAACATTATCTACTATTCCTTCAGCTTAGGTTAATATCTTTTCCTTAACTTAAACACTCCCAAATGATTGTTACTACTAATCTTATTAATCTTTTAAAAATATTTGTATAATTTTGTATACTATATAATACATATTTTATAATTTTAATGGAAGATATGTTGAGACATTTTGCCTATTTTTTTTTCAATTCATTCAAAATTTGTTCTTCTGTCAGCGCAGCTCTTTTTACCATGCCTATTATTATGTTTGGGAAGTGTATAAAGAGGAGTATACGACACGATGCGAAATAATTTTGGCCTATTTCTTCTTTGTTATTGAATATTTCTATATTCAGAGTAGTCCGAGAGTAAAAGCGATCGAAGCGTTATATTGCTCAGTTCAATCTATATTTGACATAAATATTCTTATACGATATTTTTAATTCTATTAGAAACTTAATTTTTTTTTTCATTCTCAAAATAAAATACTTGTAAATACTGGATGCGAATAGCGCAAGACCGGCAATTGTGGAGATATTTTGGGGAGGCCTTTGTCCAGCAGTGGACGTCTTTCGGCTGATATGATGATGTCTAGTAAATAAAATAGTCTAAAAACGACACAGCTTCTTTTACCACATTTATTTAAAAAATATACGTTGAAACGAAGCTGACATATGTATCTATAACTACAGCCTTTTCTATCTTATTTTTTCCTTGTCCACCCAACGTGCAACTCTTGTCTGGAAGAGATCCCTACAAACCGATCAGTTCTGCCGATTGTACCTGTATTTGCTTATTTGGAAACCATGTATTGACGACAATTTCCCTCTTAAATAATCCCTATTATTGCATTAACTTATATGTATAACTAGACACGCTGTTTCGAATAAAAACTCTGTCCGGCTGTGCGCGAGGTGACGGGCGCGGGTGCGGCGGCCAATATTGCTCACTGAGTTGTAGCGCCCGCGCTGCAACTCAGTGAGCAAAATTTTAGTGATAATACCGCCTATTGTATACTTTTTAATTACATGCTCCTGTACTGTATGATTTTAATATTGGTGTACAATAAAGAGTTAGTCTATCTATCTATTGTGTTTTTCTGTTGCAATAAAGTATATATCTATAGATATGTGTGATTGTCTGCAGGTGGGGTCCCTGTGCTCGTTCTGCCCGCTGGCGCTGAGCGTGGGCGGCGCGGTGTGGGGCGGCGCCGTGGTGGTGCCGGCGCTGGCGGCCGCGCTGGCCTTCGCGCCGCTCGACACGGCGCTCATGCAGCGCGCGGCCACCAGGCCACAGCTCATTATGAACGCCAAGGTACCGACTAGTGTTAGCTTAGCTAAGCGCGGGCGGCGCGGTGTGGGGCGGCGCCGTGGTGGTGCCGGCGCTGGCGGCCGCGCTGGCCTTCGCGCCGCTCGACACGGCGCTCATGCAGCGCGCGGCCACCAGGCCACAGCTCATTATGAACGCCAAGGTACCGACTAGTGTTAGCTTAGCTAAGCGCGGGCGGCGCGGTGTGGGGCGGCGCCGTGGTGGTGCCGGCGCTGGCGGCCGCGCTGGCCTTCGCGCCGCTCGACACGGCGCTCATGCAGCGCGCGGCCACCAGGCCACAGCTCATTATGAACGCCAAGGTACCGACTAGTGTTAGCTTAGCTAAGCGCGGGCGGCGCGGTGTGGGGCGGCGCCGTGGTGGTGCCGGCGCTGGCGGCCGCGCTGGCCTTCGCGCCGCTCGACACGGCGCTCATGCAGCGCGCGGCCACCAGGCCACAGCTCATTATGAACGCCAAGGTACCGACTAGTGTTAGCTTAGCTAAGCGCGGGCGGCGCGGTGTGGGGCGGCGCCGTGGTGGTGCCGGCGCTGGCGGCCGCGCTGGCCTTCGCGCCGCTCGACACGGCGCTCATGCAGCGCGCGGCCACCAGGCCACAGCTCATTATGAACGCCAAGGTACCGACTAGTGTTAGCTTAGCTAAGCGCGGGCGGCGCGGTGTGGGGCGGCGCCGTGGTGGTGCCGGCGCTGGCGGCCGCGCTGGCCTTCGCGCCGCTCGACACGGCGCTCATGCAGCGCGCGGCCACCAGGCCACAGCTCATTATGAACGCCAAGGTACCGACTAGTGTTAGCTTAGCTAAGCGCGGGCGGCGCGGTGTGGGGCGGCGCCGTGGTGGTGCCGGCGCTGGCGGCCGCGCTGGCCTTCGCGCCGCTCGACACGGCGCTCATGCAGCGCGCGGCCACCAGGCCACAGCTCATTATGAACGCCAAGGTACCGACTAGTGTTAGCTTAGCTAAGCGCGGGCGGCGCGGTGTGGGGCGGCGCCGTGGTGGTGCCGGCGCTGGCGGCCGCGCTGGCCTTCGCGCCGCTCGACACGGCGCTCATGCAGCGCGCGGCCACCAGGCCACAGCTCATTATGAACGCCAAGGTACCGACTAGTGTTAGCTTAGCTAAGCGCGGGCGGCGCGGTGTGGGGCGGCGCCGTGGTGGTGCCGGCGCTGGCGGCCGCGCTGGCCTTCGCGCCGCTCGACACGGCGCTCATGCAGCGCGCGGCCACCAGGCCACAGCTCATTATGAACGCCAAGGTACCGACTAGTGTTAGCTTAGCTAAGCGCGGGCGGCGCGGTGTGGGGCGGCGCCGTGGTGGTGCCGGCGCTGGCGGCCGCGCTGGCCTTCGCGCCGCTCGACACGGCGCTCATGCAGCGCGCGGCCACCAGGCCACAGCTCATTATGAACGCCAAGGTACCGACTAGTGTTAGCTTAGCTAAGCGCGGGCGGCGCGGTGTGGGGCGGCGCCGTGGTGGTGCCGGCGCTGGCGGCCGCGCTGGCCTTCGCGCCGCTCGACACGGCGCTCATGCAGCGCGCGGCCACCAGGCCACAGCTCATTATGAACGCCAAGGTACCGACTAGTGTTAGCTTAGCTAAGCGCGGGCGGCGCGGTGTGGGGCGGCGCCGTGGTGGTGCCGGCGCTGGCGGCCGCGCTGGCCTTCGCGCCGCTCGACACGGCGCTCATGCAGCGCGCGGCCACCAGGCCACAGCTCATTATGAACGCCAAGGTACCGACTAGTGTTAGCTTAGCTAAGCGCGGGCGGCGCGGTGTGGGGCGGCGCCGTGGTGGTGCCGGCGCTGGCGGCCGCGCTGGCCTTCGCGCCGCTCGACACGGCGCTCATGCAGCGCGCGGCCACCAGGCCACAGCTCATTATGAACGCCAAGGTACCGACTAGTGTTAGCTTAGCTAAGCGCGGGCGGCGCGGTGTGGGGCGGCGCCGTGGTGGTGCCGGCGCTGGCGGCCGCGCTGGCCTTCGCGCCGCTCGACACGGCGCTCATGCAGCGCGCGGCCACCAGGCCACAGCTCATTATGAACGCCAAGGTACCGACTAGTGTTAGCTTAGCTAAGCGCGGGCGGCGCGGTGTGGGGCGGCGCCGTGGTGGTGCCGGCGCTGGCGGCCGCGCTGGCCTTCGCGCCGCTCGACACGGCGCTCATGCAGCGCGCGGCCACCAGGCCACAGCTCATTATGAACGCCAAGGTACCGACTAGTGTTAGCTTAGCTAAGCGCGGGCGGCGCGGTGTGGGGCGGCGCCGTGGTGGTGCCGGCGCTGGCGGCCGCGCTGGCCTTCGCGCCGCTCGACACGGCGCTCATGCAGCGCGCGGCCACCAGGCCACAGCTCATTATGAACGCCAAGGTACCGACTAGTGTTAGCTTAGCTAAGCGCGGGCGGCGCGGTGTGGGGCGGCGCCGTGGTGGTGCCGGCGCTGGCGGCCGCGCTGGCCTTCGCGCCGCTCGACACGGCGCTCATGCAGCGCGCGGCCACCAGGCCACAGCTCATTATGAACGCCAAGGTACCGACTAGTGTTAGCTTAGCTAAGCGCGGGCGGCGCGGTGTGGGGCGGCGCCGTGGTGGTGCCGGCGCTGGCGGCCGCGCTGGCCTTCGCGCCGCTCGACACGGCGCTCATGCAGCGCGCGGCCACCAGGCCACAGCTCATTATGAACGCCAAGGTACCGACTAGTGTTAGCTTAGCTAAGCGCGGGCGGCGCGGTGTGGGGCGGCGCCGTGGTGGTGCCGGCGCTGGCGGCCGCGCTGGCCTTCGCGCCGCTCGACACGGCGCTCATGCAGCGCGCGGCCACCAGGCCACAGCTCATTATGAACGCCAAGGTACCGACTAGTGTTAGCTTAGCTAAGCGCGGGCGGCGCGGTGTGGGGCGGCGCCGTGGTGGTGCCGGCGCTGGCGGCCGCGCTGGCCTTCGCGCCGCTCGACACGGCGCTCATGCAGCGCGCGGCCACCAGGCCACAGCTCATTAAGAACGCCAAGGTACCGACTAGTGTTAGCTTATAATAATAAAATAAATTATCTGATTATTGCATTTAAAAAATTACAATTATTTTATATAATTCTTAACTTAATCTAAAACTAAATAGATTATTCAGTTAAGGAGTTGCTATACAAGGTATCGATACATATAATAAAATCGTAGGAAAGTCAAAACTGTACACTAAATATTTTTTGAAAAGGATACTTGGGGCGTGATCTACAATCGATATCGAAGCCAAAAATATAGTTTTTAGAATTTTTGTCTGTGTGTCTGTTTGTCTCTATGTATGTCCGGGTTAAACTCAAAACGTATTGCATGGATTCACTTCAAATTTTGCATGAATATTAGTAAGAGGTCGAGTCAACATATAGGCTACATATTATCACGCTATCACCTACGGGGGAAGAGCTGTGATAATTTATAAAATATAACGCGGGTAAAACCGCGGGGCACAGCTAGTTTAAAATATAATCATGATTAATTACATAATTTGTCGGGTATTTAAGTAATGTCTCTTCAGAATTTTACGTATTTGTCTACTGTTCTTGTTATCAAGCTTATTAACTACATGTTTAGGTATCCTGTTTAAAATTTTAGGTAATATATATTTTGATGTTCTCTCACCGTATACATTAGTTTATACAGGTATTACGAATGTTGCCAGATGTGGCAAATTACGTAAATTACTTGGTCGTGATGTTCGTGTCTCGGTCGTGTGTGATAAAATCACCATAATGGACTACAATTTCCAAATCAATTTTTTCATAAATACTCATGACCTTGCAGTAATTAAAAAGGTTGTAGTAATTGTCTCTGTTTTTGTACTTAAGAGCCATTTCACAAAATGATTACGCTCGAGTTTAGGTAAAAGACTGCATCATTGTTTATGTGTGCGTGTCTACCCACTCAAACGCAATGTAAACTGTGTAATACACGTGTCAAGACGGACGAGGCTATCTTGAGCCGTAATCGTAATGTGAATTGATAAGAGATTTATAAAAAAAAGTTATATTAACTCTAACAAACATTTCTAGCTAGATTAATAAGAAAACACGGATAGGTATGTTATGTAAAATATTTAATAAAAGTTGATACAAAAACGAACATAGTATTTTTAATATGCTAAATACATATTAGGTCTTTACCTATGAAATTGCCGTTCTGCAGTACTGGCCATTTCAAATCAAAATAATTTATGTTTGGCTAAGAATTCTAATTTCAAATTAATTTTATTTTAAAAACATGGATTCTTTTTTCCAAAAGTAGTCATTTCTTTATTGATTAGTGTTACATTTTCATCGCATTTCAATCTTTTTCGTCATCATGGATACGTTAAAAATTCGAGTAATTATGGAATATGAGTACCGTCGTGGCAGCAACGCGGCACAAGCGGCACGCAACATCAACGACGTTTACGGAGCTAACACTACAAACCAACGCACCACCTGTTATTGGTTTGCTCGCTTCCGTTCTGGAAATTTCGACCTGAAAAATGAACCTCGCGGTCGTCCGAAGACTTTGGTCGACAATGACGAATTAAAGGCGGTTGTGGAAGCTGATGATACACAATCTACGGCTGAATTAGCAGCAGCTTTCGACGTTAGCGTCAAAACAATATTGGTCCATTTGCGTCAAATTGGCAAGGTAAAAAAGCTTGACAAATGGGTGCCCCACGAACTCAATGATCGCCAGCGCGAAGTACGCGTCGAGACGTGCCTTGCACTGCTCAACAGACACACAAATGAAGGAATTTTGAACCGCATTGTTACCTGCGATGAAAAATGGATTCTGTTTGATAACCGCAAGCGCTCAGCAAGTTGGTTGGATCCTGGTTCAGCACCTAAACAATGCCCTAAACGAAAACTTACCCCTAGAAAAGTGATGGTCACTGTTTGGTGGTCTAGCGCCGGTGTGATTCATCACAGCTTCTTACCAAACGGGGTGAGCATTACTGCAGATGTGTACTGTGAAGAACTGAGCACAATGATGGAGAAGCTGGCGCATCTCCAACCAGCATTGGTCAATCGCTCGTCTCCGCTGCTCCTGCACGACAACGCGCGACCTCATACTGCACAGCAGACGGTCTCCAAGTTGCAAGAACTGGGGTTGGAAGCTCTCCGTCATCCGCCCTACTCACCAGACCTTGCGCCTACAGACTACTACTTTTTCCAGAATTTGGATAACTTCTTGGCGGGAAAAAAATTCAATACCCGAGAGGCAGTACAAAATGCCTTTGAAGAATTTGTTGCCTCCCGTCCAGCTGATTTCTTTAAGAAGGGCATCAATAAACTGCCACTGCGATGGCAACGATGCATTGATTGCATGGGTGATTACTTCGATTAATACAAATAAAAAAATTCATGAAAAAAATTCGTTTAAATTTTTTCATACAAAACGGCAATTTCATAGGTAAAGACCTATTATTTGCCGTAAAGGCATTGATCTTGTCTTTCTCAGATCTATGATTTCCGGCAATACGCAGTCTTGGTAAAACCGAACCAATTTGGGTAGCATTTTCGCCTGCCAAAAAACGTCGTCTTTCTCTACTCTTACTACTTTCAATGGAAAATCAGGACCTGTCCATACAGCAAATACACATACGTTTTTTTTACGATTTGCGATTTACGATTGAGTCTGAAAGTTTCATTGATTCGTCTAGGTCTCCAGGGTCTACTGCACCATGTTCTTTCTCCTATAATTTTTTATAGAATTATTGACAAACAGTAAATAAACTTCTGATTCAATTAATAATTGTTAAAATGTTACGTACAACTTCTGTTGCCGGATCTGAATTATCACTTGTACGGCTAGTACCTGGCACCGCGTCTGATCTAAAGGCGCTACCCTCCTCTATACGCTTTAGACGATTATTCATTCTAAAATAAAATCAAAATAGCTGTTAAATTTCAATATCTACGTATAAGTTACATATTAAATCAATAATAATCGGTTAGAGTAAATATGAATATTTTAAATAAAAATATAGGTATCTACCTCACTTCTGTTGCTTTTTTTAAAGCAGCAGAATTATCACGTTTCCTTTTTTTTACGCAACGGTATACACATTCCTTGCGCCCCATAGCTAGTAATGAAACAAAAATATATAATGATTCTACAAAAAACTAAAATCTTACATACATACATACTTCATAATAAATTCAGAAAAAATACAAAACGAATCAAAACTATGTGGTCGCAGTATATGAATTACTTCGCTATACGAACGCTCGAAAGTCGGGACGCGGGAAAAATGGCACAGGTCCTACCTTGATGGGCGCTCGCGCCGTACTAATCGGTGCCCACCCGTGTATCGTAATTTATTGTAATTTAAACTGATGTTCAAATCGATATTATGACAAATTAATAGCCAATATTTAAAAAAAAAACTGTAGAATTGGATTCTCCAAAGAACATAGTTTATTGTGGTATAATTTTATTTTAGTTATTACGCTTTATTTAAACCAAAAATCACTATGAAATTCCAAAAAAAAACTTAAAATTGGGGTAAGGATTTATGTTTTTACTAATAAATGGTAAAAAAATTCAAGAATCTGTTACATTAAACGACGAATAAAATATATGTCTCATGCTGAATGTATTTTTTTAGCTTAGTTTATAAGTATTATTGCTAGTTACAGGACTTTGAAATTCACTCTACGGCGATATTTCATTAAAATGGTTGTGGGAGATGAATCAC
The DNA here is from genome assembly GCA_951640165.1 of Pseudoips prasinana. Lineage (NCBI taxonomy): Eukaryota > Metazoa > Arthropoda > Insecta > Lepidoptera > Nolidae > Pseudoips > Pseudoips prasinana. Next base: position 8,086,567 of record OX621240.1, read on the forward strand.
TACAGAACAAGCAAATTTTTTTTGGTAAATGTGATACATTAAACGTCAACAAAAACGATTTTTCCATATTTAACATGTATTCAATAATTTCTGGGTATTGCTTAAGATGGTAATAGAAGAGCCCAAAATATTAGAAATTTGCACGAAAGCGTGAAATGGCTCTTAACTTTTAGGGGAAAAATTATGCTTAGCTAAGTGTGCTCACTGCAAGCTATCCTGCTCTTCTATAATATTATACATAAGTCATCAATTAATACAATATAATATAGCACTTTGAAGAAGAAGAAGAAAAAAGATTTTGACAAAAATTGCACAGACAACAAAAATAACATAAAAATCATTAAAATAACATTAACAAAAAAAAATGAAATAAAAACAAAGACACTTGTTGTCCGCACAAGACCAAAATGAAACCCCCTCAGCATTTGCTGGAACATTTTATTGTTAACTTAATGTTGGGGTTCTGCGTGTGAGTAAGGTCGCCAGAGCTCATCGGGGTGGGGGGAAGGGTCAACAACACTTGTTTGCTAACTCTTTTAAAGGCTGGCAACGCACCCGCGACTCTTCTGGTGTTGCGAGTGTCCATGGGCGGTGGTAATCACTTACCATCAGGTGACCCACTTGCCCGTTTGTCGTCCTCTCATTTGAAAAAATGAAAAGGGTTAGTATACTCACTGTTACCGCGCCATCTACCGAGTGCCGCGCGCACTCACCAATGAAACGTCATCATTACCATGAAGTGAGGAGCGACAGCTGCGACCTCTACGGGCGGGCTACAAAAAGCAACGAAAGCGAACTTCACGTATCTTCCATTACGAATCCTACAACCATACGAGCGCGAGCTATAACCCTTTGTTCTAAATGTATCGAATGTATTCGAATTTAAATAATAAATACAGTTGCATTTACGAAAGGAAGTCGAATCATTTATCGCCAACGCCGTAACCCCAACACCCACTTGCGCCCGAAAATACATTGATCACTTATCCTTAGCGTAAAACTTACATCCTCCTACCAACAGATGGCAGTGTTCGTGTTCTGGTGCTACGCGTGCAAGTTCCTCCCCGCAGCAGTCTCAATCCTCGTCCTGTACGCGTTCACTCTGCGTACGTTCTGCGAGCAAATATCCACTGCTACCAATACTACAGCGTGCTGGATCGTGTACCCTGTGAATGAGGGGAAGTTCAACCAGACCCACGATCTGTCCCTACGCAGCTGGCATGGGTGGGGGGACGACTTCTATGATGGATTTTATTTGGCGCAGCATATTACACTGGCGTTGATTACGTTGCATTTAAGTAAGTTGTATTTAAGTAAGTGTATTCTTGCATAGAATATCATCACCTCATCTCATCCCATGGGGGCGTCGAAATTGACAGAGGGAATATCTACCAGAGAACGGGCAGAAGCATCTATCTGTAAAACTATGACCATCTAACTGCGATCTCCAACACGTCTGCCAAGCGTGGTGATTATGGCATATCCCCCCATTCTTTGGGGAGGCTTTTTGTTCAGCTGTGGACGTACATTGGCTGACATGATGATGATGAAGTTGTTGTATATTCTGTAATGTTTGTTTCCACTTGTGAGGGTCGCTGGAAGTCGCTGGATGCGAATAGCGCAAACGAGCAATTATGGAGATATTGGGGGAGGCCTTTGTCAAACAGTGGGCGTCTTTCGGCTGATAATAATAATAATAATAACATCTCGGGACGATGTCATACAGATCATCCTAGCCCCAAACTAAGCAAAGCTTGTACTATGGGTACCAGGCGACGATATACATACTTATATAGATAGATATATATATAGAAAACATCCATAAAGCCTGAAACCTAACTGGCTATAAGAAAAAGAAAATGTATGCTCGCACTTCTCTCTCTAGCAATATATGAAATATAACTCTCGCTCTTTCTATGCTCATTAACTTATATCTCCCTCACTCCTTCCGTTCGCCTCGCACGATCGCACTTTTCCTAACGCTCTCGTCACTCATTCATCAGCTTAATCCCTAAATCAAGCGTGCGTAAAGAAACTACTTCAAAAATCATCATCACATCAGTCGAAAGACGCCGACTGCTGGACAAAGGCAACCCCAAGATCTCCACAATTGCCGGTCTTGTGCTGCATCCAGCTGCTTCCCGCGACCCTTAGAAGATCGTCGGTCCACTTTGTAGTGGGCCTACTCACGCTGCGTTTTCTGGTTCGGCCCATTATCATAAATAAAAATCTTACAAACAAGACGAGATAGTTATTAAACAATATCATCATATACGGTCTACGATCACCGTAGCCTAGTTGGTAGTGCTCCTGCCTACGAAGCTGGTGGTCCTGGGTTCGAATCCCGGTAAGTGCAAATATTTGTGTGATGAGCACGAATATTTATTTCTGAGTCATGGATGTTTTCTATGTATTTAAGTATTTATCTATCTATATAAGTATGTATATCGTCGCCTGGACCCATAGTACAAGCTTTGCTTAGTTTGGGGCTAGGATGATCTGTGTGACATTGTCCCTAGATATTATTATGATTATTATATTATTATTATTTTATTACTTTTATGTTTTATCTGTTATATTTTTGCAGTTGTAATATCGCTGTCGTTTGTACACCGACAAGCTTCAATATGGCAGAAGTGCTTCTGGGCGAACAAAGTGTGGTCAGCCACTGTCGTGGTCTTGTAAGTATATATTACATAATCCACATAGCTGGGCATTTACTCGTTAATCCGTTAATAGTTAATTAACGAAGTTAACATTTTGATTAACGGATTAACTTTTAAGTCTACTATATAAAAATAAGTCGGGTTTTCCTTCCTGACGCTATAACTCCAGAACGCACGAACCGATTTCCACGGTTTTGCATTCGTTGGAAAGGTCTCGGGCTCTGTGTGGTTTATAGCAAAGAAAATTTGTAACATTTAACGCGAGTAACACCGCGGGGCACAGCTAGTTAACTTTTAGAAATGTTAACGGACACGTTAAACTTCAGTTAATATGCAGAAGTCCGTTAACCCTAGGAACATAACCTTATTTAAACTTCCATTAAATATAGCTTCTGAGGCGCATAATACATTTATATTTTTAATAATTAAATGCTTTTTTATTGTATTTATTAACCTGATTTTAACTAATAATAAAATTATAATAAAATAATAAAATTAGTTAATTTATTTATATATTTGAATCATTAAACTTAAATCAAAAAACCTCTAGAAAAATCAACAAAATTAGCAGTCTTCCGTTTACAGCAAAGTAAAATTACAAAATAATATATTTTATTCTTTAAAAGTAATGAAAATATTTCTTATGAACTAATCAATTAAAAAATAATCAGGGAAAATCATAATTATTTGGCTCCAAATTTCATAGACATAGAAAGCATTTATTTTGGTTTCATAGACATAGAAGAATGTTTCTTCCGAAATGTAACGCTTTAACGTTTAACGAAGCTACCTTTTTTTGTAGCTCATTAACGATCAACGAAGTTAACTATTTGATTAACGGTGCCCAACTATGATAATCCAATGTGTTGTATCTGTGGAGATTAGGTAAAAGGGCTTGACTCAAAAAAAATCCAAATTGTGATTTTAAATAATTGGGATGAACATAACATATACTGTACGGGGAAAAGAAGACGATGACAATTTTTTTATTTACTTTGAGGAATAGCTCAAATTCCATGTCATGAATGAATGAATGAACTCTTTGAATGAATTAATTAATGAACTCTTTATTTGCGAGAATACAGGTTACATTTGATGGTATTATATCTTCGTTTCACTGTATTCGTAGCCTAGTTGGTAGTGCTCCTGCCTACGAAGCTGGTGGTCCTGGGTTCGAGTCCCGGTAAGTGCAAATATTTGTGTGATGAGCACGAATATTTGTTTCTGAGTCATGGATGTTTTCTATAGCCCGGTTCCTTTATTTTACGATCCGTCATTGGACCAACGTTACCATCCGTAATTCAGCTACCGATACCGATGCAAAACTAGCGTTCCACAATGCCCTACCTGCGACGAACATCCGTAGTTTAAACCACCTACGACTCGTTCGGCGATGAAACTCTCGCTCCTCTTTACGTTTAGTAATAACAAAACATCGTACATCAATTATGCAACTAAAATCATTTATTATTCTGTAATATTATGTGAGTAATAGTACAAAGTACCGTATAGTTACAGTAATAATTTAATTTGCGTTTTAGGCTTAAAATATATTTATAAATCATTAATATTGAAAATTTGATGTTACGCGTGCATGGTGTGAACAAAACGCGTAACAGGAAAGCGCATAGCGCATGCGTCTGGCGTCTGACTTCTGTCCAGGAGTATTCCATGGTTTCTAAATAAGTTTTTAAATTGAGTATTTGATCTAAGGTTTGTAGTTATGAAATCTTAGAAGATATTATTATGTACAAATCGTCTTCCTTTCACTCTCAATTATGGATAAATTTCATGGAATAGTTGTTCCACAGCTGGTTTATCGAGCCGAAATCTCAACTGGAATTCTTGGCAATCATGCACGGAAAAATAATCAACCCTTTCTTTATAAACTCTTCTTCCCACTTCTTGATCATTCACCGTCAGAAAACAAAGCCATGAATTCTCTATCAGTTTCAGAGCTAGACATCACGGAAATCTCCTGAAACACTATGCTAACTACCAAAATAAAATACAAACGACTGGTAAACCGACCGAATTCGACTAGTAATCAAAGCAGTAACGCCTCGTTATTTTGACAGTTCCGTGACAGTAGAAAATATTTATAGGAACACTTTCGAACGCATCTCCATACAATAAGCTTACTAACGTCCTCCCATCCGTTAGTAACCAGACGTTCGTTATTTGGATAACGACTAGTATTTTTTAGGAACGGTTTTGCGTTACGCCTGGTAGAAATTCTAACTATTCGTAGTAGAAACGATTCGTTTTTGGAATATAGGAACCGGGCATATGTATATAAGTATTTATCTATCTATATAAGTATGTATATCGTCATCTGGTACCCATAGTACAAGCTTTGCTTAGTTTGGGGCTAGGTTGATTTGTGTGACATTGTCCCTAGATATTATTAATAAAAAAAAAAAAAAAAAAAAAAAAAATTAAAGTAATACATTAATATTTAAGATTTTTTACATTGAAATTGTTAGTAATTATTTAATTTGTTAATAGTAGTTAATACATGATTGAATCCAAACAATAAGTAAAAATAAGATTTAAAAACAGTGTTAGTTATTAGAGATTAGCAAATGTCAAAATATTTAGGCTAATTAACCTATTTATGTGAATTTATATTTAATGTAGTCATCAATTGAATAAAAACATCTGTCACATAGCCACTTAAAGAGCGTCCTGAAAAATTCATTGTCAGGTAGGTGTCTGAGTTTTTCTGGAAGTTTATTATATACCTGTAGGGCCGACCCACTGAAACCACCACGGTAGCCAGCCTCACAGTGCTTGTAGCGGGGGCTCTGGGTACTCGTGAACAATCTCGCCAGTACCCCCGCTGTCAGCCTCCGCGAGACTCTCACCCGGGGAGGGGAGGGGGCACGAATGCCTCATGCCCCAGCACACACAATCGCGTATAGGCAACCTAAACTAAACAAATACATGATATACTATATGTATATTCTACTTTTTTTGTAAATATATACTTATATAGATAATTACACCCAGACTCAGGACAAACAGACAAGTTCATGCACACAAATATCTATCCTGGGCAGGAATAGAACCCACGTCCTGCGCCGTTACCAAATACGCTCTGTGGAGCACCAGACCAGACCATTGCGCACATTGTCGAAGAGTGCTCCATAAGACATTTCTCAGAGGGACTTGAGGGTCTGCTTCCGCTTACAACCGAGGCAAGGCACTGGTTACTAAATCTAGACATAAAATTGTAACTTATAATAACGGGAAAATAGCCATACGAAAGAAGATGACCAAATCCATCCGATGACCAAGGCCATACGAAAGTAAAGAGAGGTAGGGCACAGCGTTCATTCGCTCGAAGAGCATCCCGACTGGGGAAGTACCTCCACCTTACAGAAGACATTCCTTAATAATAACATTAATAATTTAATGTTGTGTTTCTGAGTGTGAGTAAGGTCACCAGAGCTCATCGGGGTGGGGGGAAGGATCAGCAACACTTGTTGGCTGACTCTTAAAGGCCGGCAACGCACCCGCGACTCCTCTGGTGTTGCGAGTGTCCATGGGCGGCGGTGATCACTTACCATCAGGTGACCAACTTGCTCGTTTGTCGAACTCTGACATAAAAAAAAAAAAAAAAAAAAAATACTCGAACCGCTATGTATTGTAATCATCGGATGACACATTAATTGTGTTATAGTATAATAATGCTTTTATAATTATAATTGTAGGATCATACTACAAGTGTGCTTCAGCAGCATAATGCTGAGCAGCAATTACGGCTACTGCGACAAATGGGACGTTTGCGACATGCGGTACACAGTTCCTTGGCAGTTGGGTCTCGGCTACGCGACCTCTTTGCTACTCGTGTTCTGCATCAACGAGTTCATCAAGTGGCAAGAGATCAAGTAAGTACTTACTTATCGTATGGGTGGTTACCCTAGTGTCAGAGTTGTTCAGGCAGCCCAATAGGCCTCTGACATGGCTTAACTACTGTTGTCTAACTGCTACAACCGGGACCGGCACATTAACGTACCCCTCCGAAGCACGGAGACGCTCAGAATGTAATCTCTCTTTTAAAAGACAACGCCCGCACTAGGGAATCTAATCCCTATGTCGCGGGGTACTTTACAAACATATAATAGTTCTTCTAATTCATCCACATGTTTTCTACCGCCTTCTCAAACTTATTTAGCGCGGAAAAGTGCATCAAAAGCAAAAGAACATTATAATATAAGTGAAATTAATCCTTGTGTCGCGGGGTAGTTTACAAACATATAATTGACGGAGAGAATACACGTCCAGAGTCAGAAACTCAAGAAGTTGTACTGTGCAGGACTCGAATCCAGGACATGAAGTGGCGAGGCGACTGTCTTAACCGCTGCGCGGATCCACGACGTCACGATCCATTCGCTATTTCCTCGATGTGTATTTGAGTTAACTTACTTTCTGTAATTTATATGTCTTCTAGGGTACAGGATCCTCCCTAGTCCAAGAAACAGAGCGACAATATTTTATTCATTTTATTTTAAAGGCAACGCTCACACTGGGGAATCTAATCTCTGTGACGCGGGGTACTTTACAAGCATATAATTGACGGAGAAAATACACGTCCAGAGTCAGAAACTCAAGAAGTTGTACTGTGCAGGACTCGAATCCAGGACACTAAGTGGCGAGGCGATGTATTAACCGCTGGGCGGAACCACGACGTCACGATCCATTCGCTATTTCCTCGATGTGTATTTGAGTTAACTTACTTTCTGTAATTTATATGTCATCTAGGGCAGGCTCCCGCCTAGTCCAAGGGACAGAGCGACATTATTTTATTTCTTTAGTTTGTTTTAAAAGGCAACGCCCACACTGGGGAATCTAATCTCTGTGACGCGGGGTACTTTACAAACATATAATAGACTACACAAATTACATCCAGACTCAGAACAACTATTTATGGGTCACACAAATAGTTGTCCGGCGCGGGACTCGCAACCCGCGACACGAAGCGGCGAGGCGATTGTCTTAGGGTCAGCGCAAACAGAGAGGAACGCAGCGGAGAGGATTTTATTAAGGCACTATAAAATCAACTTTAGAGCTATAGGAATAAAGTGCATATATGCTTGAACCTGACAAAATGCTCGCGCAGTCTCGCGCATTATAATGTTCAAGCATACATGCACTTTATTTAAATAACTAGCTGTGCCCCGCGGTCTTACCCGCGTTAAACTTTATAAATTATCACTGCTCCTCCCCCATGGGTGATAGCGTGATAATATGTAGCCTATATGTTGACCCGACCTCTTAGTAATATTCATGCAAAATTTGAAGTAAATCCATGCAGTACTTTTTTAGTTTAGCCCGGACATACATACAGACAAACAGACACATAGACAAAATTTCTAAAAACTATATTTTTGGCTTCGATATCGATTGTAGATCACGTCCCAAGTATCCTTTTTAAAAAATATTCAATGTACAGTTTAGACTTTCCTACGATTTTATTATATGTATAGATTTTAAAGTTGATTTTCTAGTGCCTTAATAAAATCCTCTACTTTGCGCTCCTCTCTGTCTGCGCTGGCCCTTAGCCGCTGCGCCACACGTGCAGTCATTTTTAGAACTTTAACATACACAATGCAGGATCAATGAAGTCTCGATCAATTCGCTATTTCCTCCCTGTGTATTTAAGTAGACTTTTCTGTAATATATATTACTTTTGTATTTCCCAGGGCTGACGAGCGTAACCAGCGCCGCGCTCGGCTCGATTTCGGCACCAAGCTGGGAATGAATTCGCCGTTCTAACGATACTAGTCAATTACGCTTTAGTTCAATTTATTGTGAATATTGAATACCCCATGCCAATCAGGCTATAGCCGTAAGAGAAATATGACATGTACTTAGTACGTATTTTGTACTTATTTTATTTATATCATGACTTTTGATGTTTTTAAATAAATGTTTCGTAATATAATATTAATGAGATTTTTTATTTTTATACACTTGAAATATTCAAAATCAAAAACACTTTATAATATATGGTTTGAATATGTCCGTGAATTTGGCAGATTTTTAAATAGTAGCAGGAACTATAGAACTCACCTGCATGCGACGAGAACTCTTATTTATTTTTGATCTGCTGACAAATGATCTGCCAAATTCACGGACATGTTTTCAATGGACACGAAAATAAAAATCAAATTAGAGATAATTTTATAATTGGTTTTAAGATATGAAAGCGAAATGATGAGATATTGGGACATATCACACAGCGCCATCTACCTCAAAGCTTGTACTATGGATACTAGACAACGGATATCAGAAATATTAATCTATTTTTTGTAAATATATACATACAATACACAGAAAACACTCAGGCCAAGATAAATATTCAAGTCCCAGCAAGTTCAAGTACACAAATTGTTGTCTTATGCGGGAATCGAACCTGCATTGGATAGAAAGGCAGGATCACGACCAACTGAGTCAAGGCGGTCATCACACGCTACGCTCCAATTTGATTGGTAGGTAATGTAGTAATTTATAATTATTTCTAGGTACATATAGATATTTAGGTACACACATAAAATAAACAATTCAGTGAGGTAACACAAAAACATTTAGTTAATAAGTATTTTACTAATTGCCAGCCAGTGTGTGTATGTTGTGTGTGTGCGTGCGTGTGTGTATGTGCGTACGTGTGAGTGTGTGTGTGAATGAGTGTAAGAGGAAATAATATTTTGCTAGGTGATGATTCGTATGGGTACTTCTGTGGCGTCGTAGTCTAGAGGTTTAAGCCAACCATTGACTTTCTTTTTGCACTGGAAAGTTGTCAGTGCATAAATACCCAACGTTTTATTAGCTTTGTTGTAAAGATAGCCTCCTAGAAACATATACAACCTTTGAGCAAAGTTTGTGTTTAATAAATGAGGTGGGCAGACCGCATAGTTGCGTCTTTTGGTTCCGATATTATTGGGGTTATTGGATAGCTCCGTATGTTTACGAATAATAGTACTTATGCTGTATGAAAAGTTGTCGTACGGTTAGTGCTTTGCACTGTTGGTATAAGTCTATAGTTGGGAAGCGAAAGGGGAGGTGCCGACTGACTTTTAAGATGGCTCTCTGAGCTCTTCCTAATTTTATCAGATATGTTTTTGGAGCACCACCCCAACATGAAATACAGTATATTATTATAGATTGTACTAGTGCAAACTAAACCATATTAATAACATTGATATCTGCAACATGTCTGAAATCTGAAGATATAAATCATTTTAAGAGTTCTTGATGTGAGTGAGTCAATGTGGGGTTGAAAGCTGAGTTTATTATCAATTTGCACACCTAAATATTTTGTTATTTTCGTTTCAGTTACAGTAAGACACGTGCACGTATGTTGATTAGGGTCAGGACAGTTGTGGTATGTTACATTAAGTGATGAGTCAAAGTCTGTATGTTTTATTGAGAAAGGAATGAATACAGTTTTGTCCGCGTTTAGAGTAAGTTTATTCGCTTTTAGCCATTCGGAAACTATATTAAAACCTTTTTGAGCATACTTGAATACGTATTTGCGTGAAAAAGTAAGGCAGTGTCATCGGCAAAAGTGATGATCTTACCGAAACGGAGTTCCAGGTTGCAGAGGTCATTAATGTAGGCCAAAAAAAGTGTAGGGCCACATATACTGCCTTGTGGTACTCCGTGGGTAATGGTAAGGTCATCACTAATCCCGTCATCGACCTTAACTCTTTGGAAACGGTTGTTGAGATAATCTGCAATCAACTTCTGTTGTACGCCCCTAACACCCAGCTTGTCCAACTTATTCAAAAGTAGTGGAATAGACTGAATCGAATGCTTTCGCGAGGTCTAAAAAGATTACTAAAACTTTTTTTCTTATCCAGATAAGTTTATATATGACCGACTGACTTCAAGGTCAAAATCGGTTTTTTGCGAATATCTCGGTTCCTATTGCTCAAATGAGATTTGTATTTATTATAAAAGTTGTAGAGTATAAAATTCTCTGCAACTTTTGTTTATACTAGTTTTCCATACAACCAACCATTTTTGAGGAAGTTATCTTTCATTCCGAGGTTGACGCCTTTTTTTACCTATATGGCTTGGCTACTATACCGCGATGGCGGAAATCAGAATAGTGTATGAATATCGAGGTTTGGCTCGAGTATGTTGAATTATATACATACAATTTTCTACTTTAGGCCATCGTAATATGGTCCTCTTTTCAATTGAGCCAGTAAATTGCTCGAACATTTATCCTGTCGGTCTAAACTGTATAAACCAACGACGCACGTAATGAATTGAGCAATGGTTACTCAATGTGGTCTCATCGTTTAGGTTTAAAGATGTCCAGCGGTGGACGGTCATTCGGCTGATATGATGATGATATAATGCAGAAAATATATTTTACTAAATGGTAGTAAAATGTCGCCAGAAGATACTATCTCTGAATAAGATAAAGGTAAGTATTAAATAAAGCAACTTTTGAAAACAAATATTTTTATTTAAAACTAAATTATGATAATTTTGTGATGCTTACGAAATGTAGCCAATCATCATTTTGTTAAACCAATTCCTTTGTTTGTTCCGAGTTTATATAAACAGCTTACGTGTAAATATTGTCTGTTACTTCAAGTACCCTACGATAAAGTATTGAAACAAATCTTAGTAAAACAAGAGCGTCTATTTATTTTTGTATAAAAGAACCATCTCGAAATGAAACAACTCTTCACTTTCGTCGCTCAGTCAACTGAAGCTACTAACAGTCGACTTCCTAAAGAATACATAATTTAATTTTTTTACGGTTAATAACATTATTTTATATTCTTTCATTATTATACTAGATTAAGGTTAGTCGGTAAACGCTTGTACTTAATAGGTACGTAAATAATCTTCCTAACACTAGGAGTCATCGGGTAAGTCTAATATTTCTTGAACAAATGAAGCAACGTCGATTTCTTTCTGACTATGTTCCTGACAGAAGGGGTGCGCCAACAGCGCATCGTAGTTCGGCCTCTGCTTGTAATCCTTCTGCAGACAGTTGACTATGAGGTCCTCGAACTCGGGAGAGAACTCGCCGGGTGGCAGCCGCGGCGGATCGTCCTTCACCACCTGTTTGAGTTGCTCGAAGGGCGTGCCCCACGTGTTGTATGGGAACTTGCCGGTTGCCAGCTCGATCAACGATATACCTAGCGACCATACGTCGCTGCGGATATCGTATTGTCCCGGATTTCCGCTGGGGTCAATCCGTTCTGGCGCCATGTATGGCTTGCATCCGGCGTCGATAGTCTTAGCTACTGAATCAACTAAATAGCCCGATATGCCAAAATCACACATTTTAACCTCGCCTTTCCTGTTGATTAGGATATTTGATGGCTTCACATCTCTGTGGATGACTCTGAGCTCAAGATATAAATAGTGAAGAGCACTAACAACAGATGATGCAATCTTGCCCAAAATGTTCTCAGGTATAGTGCGGTTGTTTTTGTACACCTTGGTATAGAACTTATCAAGGCTCATATCCATGACCTCCATGCAGATCCAAACATCCCCCTCTCGAAACATGGCACCATAAAAATGCACTGTGTATGGGCAGGCACTGGCTCTCATGGACACATCCAGATCTGTGAGAAGCCTTTTTAATTCAAGAGACTGGGTGTTGAATGATGCTGTGATTCTCTGGAAGTAGAAAGACTCAATTAATCTTACATAATACAAGAAGTGGAACACATTCTAGAGATAAAAAGTATATTTATAGTAGTTATTAAACATTTATGTTTCTATAGAGTTAGAGTTCATGTACACTTTTCTTGAACATTCATTTGTGCACCTCTACCATATTATCTCACCCACGTTGACTGGTAAAGAATGCCTTTGGCACCAAGACTGCCTTTGTAAAGTTCGTGTACAATTTATTAAATAAATATTTAAAAATTGCTGATGTCATTGTTTAACTGTATCTTTTAGCAATGCTTGCAGTCTGTTGGCATACTGCAAAGCAAGCATTCTTAAATCTAAGACCAGTACTGATCAATCCTACTGTATTCTGGTATAAAAATGTATTGGCAAGTCTAGATTCAAAGCATTTAATTCTCAATAGTGTTTAATTAATTAAATAAATAAATAGTGATTAATTAAATACTTGGGCAATGGATAAAAGTGTAGAGACAATTTACATATCACCACTCAAGATGTTATTAAATTAAAAAAAGAAAATAACAGCTTATCATGATCTATCATAAATTACCAATGTTATCATTTTTGTGAAAAGTGAAGTTCAGAAATAAACAACATTATACAAGATAGGTTTGTTTATATGTTAGAAAGATGGTGAAAAGATATCCCACTAGGGGCAGTCATTGGCCACAAATAATTATGTTATTTCTAAATACAAATATAAATTTTGTATAAGGACTATCTATGTTGTTGACAATGTGGTATCATAACATCCTAAAACCACAATATAGAGAATAACTCTAGGACCCAAGGATGCGAAGATGCTCTCATCAGAAAGCACAGCACACTCTCCATTAAAATCAATCTACCACAACATGAAATCCATAGACTACAAACAGATGGCTAGTAAAGTAAAATATTATAAAATTTGCAGAGATGGAGATAGAGACTAATATTGATCCATAACATCAGTATACACCAGTTTTGTGTTGCTATGTCTCTTTTTAATGTTATGTAACTACATATCCTAACATTAAGAATTAAACTAGAATAAGACTTTAATACAGCTATCTCAGTTATAAACTTAGTAAATAATGTCAGGGCAGTTATATTCTGATGCATTATTTCACTTCGAAGTAGATAGATAGATAACTCTTTATTGCACACCAAAGACATAAACTTAGAGTAAAAAAATTACATTAAAATGGAAATAGTACAAGTGGCGGCCTTATCGCTAAAAGCGATCTCTTCCAGGCAACCGATGAATGTACCAGAACTGTTAGTGAATGGAAAGACGGGGGTAGTAGGTGGTGTACAGAACAAAAGATGGCTGAATATACCGAAGGTACATTCAATAGGAGTAAATTCATTTGAATATTTCAAAGTCAATAAAATAATATAAATAAATAAATATCTATATATAAATAAATAAATGTATATATACATATGAATACAAACATACATAAATACACAAAATGGCATTCCGGTTAGCTTATTCAGAGTGTTGTCAGATAATGTTCTTTTAAGAGTTTTTAGCCATTCAAAGCTCATTCAAATTCCAAAGTTTCAAAGCGAGTACAGCCATTCAAGAAGATGTCTATACCAAGGCAATAGATATGATCAACCTTATTCTCCTTTGTGAAGCAATATGCATTCAGTTACAATTAGTGTTTTGAACCTTCTACTTTTCTGCTTAGACCACATATTTTTAACATAATTTATATGGGCCCAATCTGAATATTCTAAAACAGTTCACAAACAAAATAGAAGACCTATAACATACATGCTAAAAAAACATAGTTTATTCTTTTCTATTAATTACCAAATATGCATCACATTTCAGGAAACCTTATTTAAATATAGTGCCAATTAAAACTCTTTGGTTAGAATGTGACACTTCAATCGAATACCTACTTATACACTGTGTTTTGTTGAATTAATAACCTCCTTCTTTTGTTGTTAAAAAAGTGAAGCCAAATTTTTTATTACTTTATTTTATATCTGATAAACTTACAGCTAATACCATCAATTAATAAAAATATATATTAAGATAATTACAAGTTTTCACTCATATAACTGTGTCTATATAAAGTTGAGCATTGAGAAGACAGCATAAAACTAAGTTAGCATAAAACAAAATAAAAAGGAAAATTAGTACATTATAGCTACATAGACCTACCTATAGCACTTTTAACCAATATAATACTCTAATTCCAAGTAAAATATAGACCTGATATAGACATCTCTTCACTTAAAATTAATGTTCACCTCATCAAATCAGTACTTTTGAATGAATAATGCAGTGTTAGATGAAAATGAATCAGAAATCATGTTATCTTACTTTGACTGCCATAGTAGTATTACTAGGGATGTGTTTCATCTTCTCAACAATGCCGTAGGCCCCACGTCCAAGGTCACAGATCTTCACAAGGTCATCTGCATGTACAGTGAATGTTTTATCATCTACTGTGATTGTAGTTTGCTTGTCCAAGTTGCCAGGCGGCACTCTGTAAGCATAAAGTTCAAAATTATTAAAAAAATAATGAATATAGGTTATTAATGAATCTTTGAAAGTTGGGTATGAAATAAAGATGAAGTCCAAATAGGTTTTAAATCTATTGTGTGTAGCTAGATCAGAGGAATTTTCGATGAATTCCAGTCAGTATTTAATGTAAGTAATCTGATATTAGTTATTAAAAATAAAAAGGACTCATATAGTGCAACTACTATCATTATATATTGATAAAAGGGTGTATTCCATGAAGTAAAGTGAAGTATTTAGCTAACTAATTTGGTTATTATTTAACACATTAAAGTTTGAACTTGTATATGTCAGAAACACTGACGGTTGAATGACACTCACACGACCTGCTCCTCCGGAGGCTTCAGATTAAAACCCGTTAACGGCCGCTTCGGCTTCTTTCCAGACATGGCACCAACCTTATATCACCAAAATCTTCTCAAATAACTAAAAATACCACCTAAATTACAATAAAATCATTACACACTATGCTTCGAGATCAACCTTTTCACTTATCAATAAATGTCATAAACTATATTCTATACTACAGAAACATAATTTATGACAGTATCAGTTATATACTTTATACTTAATTACAGAATATTTTGCACAGTAAAGTGTTTATTTCATTTATTCCAAAAATACAGCACTCAGGAAGGCAGCTAGATATTGACATTTGTAATTGGTGTTGCCTTAGCAAACCAACCTGCACCAAGCCTCATTAACCGATATTCTCATTATTATCATAGGTTAACATATTTTTAACGGCGACGAAACATTGCGTATAAATCGCTCATACCCTATACAGCGTTCGTTCAATGGAATCACCTAAAAATACCAGTGCATGACTGTAAGCATGGTGATTGATTGGACGAGCTATTTAGGGTGACAAATGTCTTCAAGACCACCAATTCCTACAAAACAGGAAAGCTCATACTGCGTCAAGACGAATGGTCACGTATAAGTTTTACTTAGCAATTTCTTTGAAATGCTGTGTTGCGTTGTATAAGGCTGTTTGGACTCGGCTCCATCAAAACTGGAGCTATCCTATTTCAAACTTTCTGCTGATTTAATATTTTAAAACAAATATGCTATAATAAAAAAAAACATATCAAGAACATTAAAACTTACAACTCTACAGCATACATAACTACTTACGTACCCTTCAATAGAACATAGGTACTTATTTCAACTACTAGGCTTAGTTTTCATACTGCCTATATTTATACTGTGCTAAGTCTAGGTAACGCCTCGGCTACGGCCAGGGGACGCCTCGGCTACGGCCAGCCGACGCCACGCTTACGGTGAGCTTGTCCCGAGACGAGTCGTTTACGTTACGATTCCGATTAGTGTGCTTTGCAGTAGTTAGTTTCATACAAAGAATACTGAGCGGCTCGAGTAAATACGGTTACGATGCGTTTCTATGTTGATATATGTGCTATGACCTTACTACGGTATATATCGGACTGCCTCCTTGGTCTAGCGGGTGCGTTTTCAACCGCATATAACGAGGTCCTGGGTTCAAATCCCGGGTCGGGCCAAAAAGTGATTTAGATTTCTATAAAAGAATAAATTCTCAGTATCGGGCCGAAGTTTCGGAGCTGGCGATATTATACCTCCGTGACTCGGAGAACACGTAAAGCCGTCAGTCATGTACTGACCTCTTCCCGGTCGTGTTGCTAATCGTCCCATCCGATCATGACAGTGATGGATAGAAGTGCCCCTGTATTTACGCACATTCTTGTGCACTATAATAATTTATATATTTTATGTAGTATTATTTTTAAGTGACTTGTGGCCACTTCACTTCCGGCCGTCTAGCGTTAACGTAACGCCGACCATATTATGATTTATGGGCATGTCAAGTTAGCGGAAGGGGCGAAATTATGTATTTTCGTTATTACTCTAAAAAATAAAATACGTATGTGAGGTACGAATACGAGACCTTTTTTTCTTACATATAGGTCGATGGTTAAAGGTAAAAACATTGCATTACATAGACTTCATACTTAGGCTCTTTAATTGTTTATTTGTAAGATAGAATCAATAGGAAAGGATAATGCTCAAAAAAAACCCAGGCCCCGGCGCAAACGGTACATATCTCAAATTCTTAGTATAAAATAGTACTTTCATACTAAAAAAAAATATAGCCAAAAATTCGTTTTTAAACGTAATATTTTGCTAATCCTTTTTTCGTAAAAGTAATTTTTAAATAGAATTATTTAATGGAAATATGTATATACATATATTTTAACATACTACGCTAACCATTATAATATTCTCAGTGGTTGTTGCAAGGCGGAGACGCACTAAACTAAACCGGTTGTTTGTTCACTCAATACCTTTCCGTCGTCGTCGCTCGCTACAAAAACGAACTAAGAGTCAACTGCTATTTCACTCGCACTTATAGGTTCCCTGTATTCTCGTACCTTATCAAGTTATCGGCCGAGTGTCACTCATTGTGAAGTCTCGCTCACGCCACTTGAGTGACCAATACGCAGGCGCAGTCCTTCGTTATACTTCGTTGAGATCTGTGCGCTTCATTGTTTATAATCGACTTTTGTGAACTTATAACCCTGCATACTACTTTGGCATTACTTTGGACTTGGATAAGCTTCGCGATTAGTTATTTTTGAACATGAACAGGTGTGTTGTGTGTGATCGGTCGTTATACCGAGGTATTCGAAGACACGTTCTGACACAGCGTTTTTTCGAATCCCGGAGAGACTTCGTTGAACGTATTTTCCAGAATTTGCAACCGCTACAAGAGGTAAGATATATAATTATTTACGTGTACTTATGTAGTATTAAAATAGTCAATATGATAATTATGCATGGGTATTAAACATTCTGTGTATATTTCACATCTGTGTATATGTACCTACAAATACAATCTGAAAGCAGAGCAGGTGTACCTACTTATTTTTTATTATGAAAAGCAAGGGGTATGTATGTATAGTCTTAGCATAAATAAACCGGCTCTGTAGCCTGGGTGGTAGTGTAACTGCCTCCGACGCACAGGGTCGCGTGTCTGAATCCCACCCAGGGCAAACATTCGTGTGATGAGCACTTGTGTTTGCCTTGTGTCTGGTTGTTGTTTATTTATATATGTATCTATTTATATATCTGTGTATGTATATCAGCTGTCCGAGACCCACAGTACAGGCTCTGCCTAGTTTGGGGTCGGATGGCCGTGTGTGAGATGTCCCCACATATTATTATTATTAAACCCCTTACTTTTCATAATAAAACGATAAGTATACCTGCTTTCAGGTTGCATATTGTATAGGTACTCAGATATGTAATAATAATTACATTAAATATAGCTATGAATAAAAAGATAACATAGATAATCGACCGCGGAAAAATATTAATCGCTAGCACCACATCATTGTCGACGTTATTTACTAAAATATTTAATTCTATGTTACAGGTAGCTTTCGATGGATCGAGGTCAATATGCCATCCTTGTTGGCATAGGATCGACCATTCTTTACGTCCTGATCCTGAACCACCAGCTGCTCTTATCCATCAAGCTGGAGGTGCCGCAATCACAGTTCCAGATTTCACTAGGGCGGCCAACACTTCCCGTCGTTGTATGATGGAGAATTGTGGCAACATGCAACTCCGACAAATGCCTAATTCGATTAAGGTATTTTTACTTAGTTATTATAGATTATACATACCCCCGCTCGCAAGGATTTGTGAAAACCATCTGAGAAATACATCCTTGGAAGACATGCCTCATAATGTGTCACATCGTGAAACAGATTTTAATAGTGATACTTTTAAAGATATTGTGAATATCTATACGCTAGCACTGGAAAATAGATGTCAATTGGATTTTGATAATATAAACGAAATATCACAAGAAGATTTACATTTCTGGACTGGCTTAAGTCATGAACAATTTGATACTTTATTGTCACAAGTACCGACCTTGTCTCGGAGATCTAGTTCTGCTCGAAAAGACTTAGGCATTTACCTTTCTAAAATAAGAACAGGTGAACCCAGTATTAGATTGGCAACCACTTTTAATACATCTCGGCAAAGTATAGACCGAAAAGTCGCGCTGGTGAGAGAATGTCTTTACAATGATTTCGTTCCTTTGCATTTGGGCCTGGATCATATCAGCAGAGAAGAAGTAATCCAAAGAAACAGAATTCTCCCTAATTACATCTTTGGGAATGACCAATCAACAAAAGCGTTGATAATATGTGACGGTTACATTTTTATCCAAAAAAGCTCCAATTTCCTTTTCCAAAGGAATAGCTACAGCCTCCATAAGTATACCAATTTGATAAAACCTTTTATGTTGGTCTGCGGTGATGGACATATTATAGACGTTACAGGTCCATACTCAGCTTCGACCTCTGATGCTTCCATCATGCAGCAGATTTTACAAAATCATGATGGCCCATACGAAGAAGCACCGATTAATTATTATCTTGAACAAAACGATGCGTTCATTCTTGACAGGGGATTCCGTGACGCAATTCCTCTTCTAGAAACATATGGTTATGACGTGCACATGCCCCCGACCAAAAGACGTGGTGAAACCCAGCTGACATGTGAAGAAGCCAATAAATCTAGGCTGGTCACCTTATGCCGCTGGGTCGTAGAGACAATCAATGGACGGTTTAAACGTGATTATAAGATTTTTAGATACAGAGTATTTAATCGAGCATTGCCCTCAACAATGACTGACTATAAGATAGCCGCAGCGCTTATCAATGCCTTCCAAGAACCCTATGAGGACAGTCAATATACTGAACAATTCGTTGATATTATAAATAGGAATGTGCACAAGCCAAACCTTTTGGCAGACTACGTCATTGAGCACAATTTAAACAGACATAGAGCCGCATTTGTTCGTTTGGAAGCAAATGACCAGACGTTGGAAGATTTCCCCAGACTTTCCCAAGAAGAGTTGATATTGTTTGCTGTGGGCACTTATCACTGTAAAATAGCACGCTCCTATTGCAGTGAGCACATTAAACAAACAGGTGTCTACGAAATTGAAGTATATAGACATCCGGTGCTCGTAACAATTAATGGCGAAAGCGGTGTTTTAATAAGATGCCGTATACAATCGCGGCATGTAAGGAACAGAACTTACTATACATATATTTTGTATAGAAGAGAAACCGGTATTAATGCAATTTCAGAGCATTATTGCTCTTGTATACATGGCAAAAGAACTTTGGGTAGCTGCGCCCATATTATGAGTGTACTGTATTACTTGGGTTGGGCCAGACATCAAAATGATTTTAATCATCCCGGATACACTCTGGAAGATGTAATCATAGACTTAGAGAACCAATAATGTGTACAATAATAAAATAATTTCATTTGCCTACTCTTGTTTTTTATTAAGTTTACCCTAACATTGCACAAAATGTAGATGGCGTTGTCAAAATAGATGCCTAAATGTCATTTATAGAATAAGAGTAAAGAAAGAAATAATTAAAAAAAAATCACATTTTTGAAGCTCCTTACATAAAACAACTAGCAATTTATGACATTTAAAAAAAGATTTTGGTAATGCCCCCTACTGAATATTATGTCACATATAAATACTTAAAATCTGAGATACATTTTATTTGCGCCGGGCCTGGGTTTTTTCCCCATACATTGTGAGCATTGTTCTTTCCTTTGTTTCTGTGATAGGGAATACTCTATCCAGATAGAATAAGCAGAGCCATATTGGCGCGGTGATAGCAATGTACTAAAATATATTTTTCCACCATTGCCACCAAAGGCTATCAAATAAATAAGATTTTCATGACAATACTACATGGCCGTATGTCCCTGTATGGCTCATTTTGTTTCGCAGACACAAAAATTATAGAATTTCGTTTTCCAGAAAATGTTTCATATATTATGACGTTTTGACGATTATCCTTGTATTTTTGTTTAGAATATTATTGTTTTAAAGACTATTTACTAGAATGAATCATATTTCACAGAAACACAATTTAATGTTCTTTTTTTTGTTTAACAATCTTATTACTCATTACAACTATTTTTAACGACTATTGAACCACTACCCCATTTATTTCGAACAGTACCTTACATTTACAATAATGCTAAAAATTTGGTTGTTTGAACGTAGGTGAACTCGAGTTCTGTTTTATATATTATATGAGGGTTACCAATACACGTGAATATTGCACTAAAACCTACTTAACAATAAATATTAAATTACGTACGTTATATTAGTCTTTATTTCACGTAAATGTATGCAGTATAACGGAAGTTATGACTGTGAGAAGTTTTGAGCATATTTAAATTTCCAAGATATCGCGCGCTCCACGCGTGACGTCAGCTGTCCGGTCGCTTCGCTCGATTCGTGCGCCGCGCCATCCGGACTAATATTATAAATGCGAAAGTAACTCTGTCTGTCTGTCTATCTGTTACTCTTTCACGCCAAAACTACTGAACGGATTTGAATGAAATTTGGTATACAGATGGTCTAGACCCTGAGATAAGACATAGGCCACTTTTTATTGCGAAAAGGGGGTTGTAAGGGGTTAAAAGTAGCTTATATATCCGAATAACACATAGGCAAATACATAATGTTTGACGCGGGTGAAACCGCGGGGCACAGCTTGTATTATATAGTAACGCATTGAAGTGATGTCTCGCGCGCGCTCTGTACTTATGATGACACAAGTACAGAGCGCGTGCGAGACATCACTTCAATGCTTTGTTTATTAATTTGTTATTATTGTATTAAATCATCCTGTTAAATACCTTGTGAGTTACATATATCTGTGCCCAGGAATTTTATTTATCAAATATAATTTTAATTAACTAAACTAATAAAAATATAAGTACCTTTTTATATCTATATATAATTGCAAATTTTAATGCCATTATATGACGACCAAAATAACACCAAACGGCAGGTGTTAACGCACTCTGTGAATGAATCTTCAAAAGTGTTAACGATATGTCTAGTATTTTAGGATAAAATGAAGGCCGGTACTATTATATTTCTACCAAAATATATATATAGTTTATTATAGTTTATAAACATGTAATAGACGGACACAAATTACATCCAGACTCTGAACAACTATTTATGGGCCACACAAATAGTTGTCCGTTGTCCGGCGCGGAAATCAAACCTCGGACACGCAGCGGCGACTTGGCCGCTGCGCCACACTTGCAGTTAATCTTACTTCACTTATATTCAACATACATATTATTACTTATTAAGTATTAGTGGCTAAAAGTCGAAGGTAGATAATAATCACGAAATATTGTAAAAGTAGGTATAATATTTCGTGATTATTATATATTTTTTCCAAATATCCCATGTTTAATCTAGGTCAGTATAAGGTTAGGTAACATTACCTATTCTCATTAAAAAATACGACATGGTTGGTTTCCATTACAGAAAGCATTATAACTTCCTGATGTCTAGGTTCCTGATAGATAATAACAATATTAATGTCTCTTATTTAGAAGGACCAATAAACTATTTTTAATAAGATTAAATAGTAAAATCCTTAAATGACAAAGGTAGGTAAACCAAAGATATTAATATTATAATATCTTTGAGGTAAACTCAAAAGTCATCAACCTTTGTCAGAAGTTGCTATAAAATGCACCAATAGATAACGTAGTGCTTCATGAGGAAAGTATAAACATAATAGTTATTTACATCAAAATAATATTCATAACAAAATGCAATAGTTTTTAGTATTGAATCCCATCTGCGTATTGCGGTCATCCATTTATTCCGTATCATAGGATTTTTAGGTGTACTAAAAACACGTTTTGGGTGTGTTAACATAGGAATTAAAACCCTTGAGCACTGCACAGCATTTTCTTTTAATGTTCTCGTAATAAAATCGCAACTACGAGCCACCAGCAGCGGACATTAAATGAATAGCACCTAGATTTATACCCGCAACCCGGCCGGCGCGGCGCGCTACGTGACGGGACACAGGACGTCACAGCGCCATCAAACACCGCATGCAGTTTAAAATAATATCGCGCGAAAATGCGTACTTTGATTGCTATTATCTCAGCCGTCTTTGTAAATATAAAAAAAGTAAAAATCCAGATGTTATTATATTTTCTTCTAGATTACTTTCGCATATCTAGAATAAAACATTGGCCAGGCTCATTATTATTATAGAGGAAAATCTCCAGGACATGACGGGCTCAGCATTGAGCACCTAAAACATGCAGGTGTCCATTTGTCGCGTGTCCTATCTATGTTCTTCACAATGTGTATTAGCCACGCGTACTTACCTGCTGATCTTATGAAGACCATCATAATTCCCATTGTGAAGAACAGGACTGGTGACATATCGGACAAGGGCAATTATCGTCCTATTTCACTGGCAACGGTGATAGCGAAGGTGTTGGACAGTGTGCTTGATTCTTGCTTAAATAACTACATACATCTTCATGATGCACAGTTCGGGTTTCGTCCCGGACTATCCACCAAAAGCGCAATTTTAAGTCTCAAGCATACTGTTCAATATTATTTAGATCGCAAAACGCCGGTATATGCCTGTTTCCTTGATATCTCCAAGGCGTTTGACCTAGTTTCATACGATGTGCTATGGGGGAAAATGAGAGACAGGGGTATACCGACTGAGATTTGCTGAGTTTTCCAGTATTGGTACGGAAACCAAACCAACCATGTGAATTGGGATGGTACACTCTCTGATCCGTATAGGTTGGAGTGCGGAGTGAGGCAGGATGGTCTCACGTCTCCTAGGCTCTTCAACCTATACGTGAATGAGCTCGTAGCTGGACTTAGCAGCATGCGTGTCGGATGCAGCGTTGGTGGAGTCAGTGTAAACAACATCAGCTATGCAGACGATATGGTGCTCTTGGGACCGACTACGAATTCAATTGGAGAGTTATTTGGGTTATGTGAGGCCTATGCTGACTCCCTGCTGAAAGCCGCGGATGCCCTCTCATGGCTCCCCACTTGAGTGGGCCGAAGGAGCGATGCCGGCGCCTCTATGCCGGCATCCTCAAGAGCATGGCCCTTTACGGGGCACCCATCTGGGTGGACTCCCTCCACAGGAGGGAGAATGCAACCGCCATCCGCAGGCCCCAACGGGCCATTGCACGGCAGGTGGCGAGGGCCTACCGTCAGTGGGTTTGGCCGGCACCCCTCCCTGGGAATTGGAGGCATGGGTGCTCGCCAGAGTGTACGACGCGGCGTAGGGCGCTGGGTGAGCGCCCCGCCACGGAAGAGCGGGAGGCCGTGCGGCGCGAGGCGAGGGACGCCATCGTCCTGCACTGGGCACGGGACCTCGCCTCCGCCACCTTTGGACGCCGGACGCTGGACGCGCTCGGTCCAGTCCTGCGGGACTGGCTCGAGCGGCCCCACGGTTTCCTCTCGTTCCGTCTAGTGCAGGTGTTGTCCGGACATGGATGTTTCGGAACGCACCTGCACCGGATCCGGAGGGAGAAAACCCCGGTGTGCCACAATTGCGGAGCCGCGGAGAACACGGCATAGCACACCCTCGAGGTGTGCCCAGCCTGGGCTGAGCTGCGCCGTGCCCTGACAGATGTGGTCGGGCGGGACCTCCCACTTCCCAGTGTGGTGAACTCCATACTGGGGAGTGAGGAGGCTTGGGCGGCGGTTGCCTCCTTTTGCGAGGATGTTATGTCGCAAAAGGAGGCGGCGGAGCGCGCGTGGGAGGATGATCCTCTGGCTGTGCCCCAGGATAACGTGGTATCAATATGTATACCAAGGTTTTTTACAGTCTTCGAGAGCGGTATGACTGAACCATTAAAGCGCACCTGTGGTACAAGCGACCAGTCTACCATAGAAATCTTTCTGGAGCTACCAACAACAATGACTTGCGTTTTAGATGTATTTATTTGCAGTCCATAAGACCTAGCCCAGCTACTTATCTGACATAAATCGGTATTAATATTATGAATGGCTTCGTGAAGCTCTTCAAGTGGTGCTTTTGAATAAATTTGAAGATCATCTGCGTAAAGGTGGTAGGATGAAATAAGTAGATTGGATATGGAATTTATGAAAATTGCAAAAAGTAGCGGAGATAGAACGCCACTCTGAGGCACACCAACATTTGTATTGCACCATGAAGAGTAGCAGTCATCAATACGTATACGTTGCCGGCGGCCAGACAGGTAATTACGAAACCAGTCAATTGCCGTTGGAGATATGTTAATAGAGCAGAGTATACGTATCAAGATATCGTGATCGACGGTGTTAAATGCATTACTGAAATCAAGTAATGCTAACACCGTCAGATCACCTTCATCCATGCCTGACCTAATATCCTCCGTAATATGAATCAAAGCAGTCGTGGTACTATCCACGACTGCTTTGATTCATATTAGGTCAGGACCAGGACGGAAGCCGGATTGGACAGGATTCAGGAAATTATTTTTGCATAAAAAGGAGTTTAATTGGTTATGAATAAGGCGTTCTAGGACTTTGGAGAGGAATGGCAGTATGGAGATAGGACGGTACTCGGAAAAGGACCTTGGATTGGATTTTTTTGGTAACGGGGTTATTTGGCCATCTTTCCATGCTGTTGGAAAGGCCCCATGGGATAGGGAAAAGTTAAGGATATGGCATACGACAGGAAGGATTTCATCAAGGAGGGGAATGATCATATTACGACTGATACTGTCAGTTCCTACGGCATTGGATGTTATTGACAGTATACTCTTCTTAACATCACAAACCGACAATTGATTAAAGACGAACTGAGAGTATTTGGAGATAGGTAGCGATGAGAGATAATTTAATGTATTACTTTTAAGTGCCCTATCAAAATTGGACGACGCAGTGAAATGTTTATTGAGTAAATTGACACCTAAGTCTTTAGGAATTGCATTTTGGCGAGACTTTACAATCCCCATTGAGTTTAGAAATTTCCATACTTTAGCGGGAATAATATAAACAAAAAATATATAAACATAATGATAAAGAATATTTGATTTGTTATTCTATGACTTGATTATTCTAACATTAAACTTTATGTAAAACAAAAATCATTAATTGAAAAATCTTCAAAGTAATTTTTCTGTGTAATGATTTTTCTATGAAACTTAAATATGAGAAAAAAAATTATGTGAAGCGAAATCCTATAAAACTATTAGCTATAAAATAACGTACACCCCTTATAAACGCTCTATTGCCGTGTAAAAATTATGAAGCTGGGTTAAAATGAAGACAAAGTATTACAAAAAGTATTTGTACATATATTTTCTTTCTTATATGAGAGTTTATTAATTATTATAGTCATGAAATGAGTTACTTGGACGAAAACTTAAGAGCTCTGATGGCATTTTTAGCTTTCCTTACAGCTTCTTCTTTTATTCTGTGTCGTTTCTCTTTTTCAGCTAGACCTACTACAATATCGTGTTGAAGTGCATTTTTCACATTTGCTTTAGCAAAAAGTTTACTTAACACATAATCATCACCATTTTCTTCTATTCTTTCTTTCTCCTTTTTGTGCTTTTTCTTCTTTACCTTTTTAACAGCTACTAGATTTTCTACTTCAAGGTTTGTTTCATGGGAATGTTTTCTCTTGCTTGTTTTTTTTATTGCTTTATCTATAGGCGGATCTTTTTCGAGGTTCGTTGTCACTGGTGGTTGTTCTTTTTGATTATTTACTTCAACATCTACTTTTTCAGTATCAGTTTTATTAGGCTCATCACCGTCAACAATTTCACCTTCTTCTATTTCCTCCTGGCTTTTCAATACATTCTTGATCAAATTCTCTTCATAGTCCTTTTTCACATGCATATTAATTATGTCGATCTCTGACATAACACTTTCAAATGGTACATTGGTAATTTGATCATCAACTAAATTAATTTGAGGTACAACTTCTTTAGGCGGATTTAATATTAGTTCTCTCTTCTTCTTATACTCTTCTCGCGGGTCCTTTCCTGTTTTATTTTCATTAGATTCATTAATATTTTTTGAGATTTTCTTACTTATAGCTTTTGCCATTATTCTCATTGCCTCTATCTTCTTTCTTTTAGCTTCATTATCTGCTTTAGAACATTTTGCTTTATTGCTTTTTACATTACTGTCATAATTTATTTTAGTATGTTTGAATAGTGATGCTGTCTCAGTATCTCCTTCACAATTTAGTTCTTCAAGAGTAAAAAGCCCTTGAAGTGTACTAGTAGTTAAAACATTCTTCTGATTAGGGTCTACTAATATTTTATTACTTAGAAAATGTTTGAATATCTGCCTCTGGTATATTTTTTCTTCAATAGTCCCAGCTGATAAAAGCCTGTATACTGTGACATTTCTCTGTTGTCCTATTCTCCATGCTCTTTCTTTTGCTTGATCATCAGTGGCTGGGTTCCAATCAGGATCATAGATGATTACCCTGTCTGCACCTGTTAAATTGACTCCTAAACCACCAACTCTAGTAGTAGCAAGAAATACCAGGTATTCAGAGTTTTCATTGAAAGTTTTGATCATGTTCTGTCTCTGTCCCACACTGACCGTTCCATCCATTCTCAAATATTTGAATCCTTGTACTTGTAGATATTGTTCTATTATGCATAACATTCCTCTGGACTGTGAGAATATCAGTGCTCTGTGACCTTGTTCTTGCCATATTTTTAATAGAGAATTTACTACAGTCATTTTGCCACATCTTTTGTAATTTCCAAATCTATCCTCATCTATTTCCTCTCCATCTTCATGTGCCTCATACAGGTATAAATCTGGGTGGTTGCATATCTTCCTCAGAGTAGATAAGGCAACCAGAATCCTGGCTCTCAGAGGATCTCCATACTTATTATCTTTGTCCAAAATACTCCTCACCGTATTTCCCATTAGGTAACCCATGTAAAGATCTCTTTGTTCCTGAGTCAGAGAACAGAAAAGGACTTGTTCATTCTTTTCTGGAAGTTTAATGTGGCTTTGGACTTCTGCTTTAGTCCTTCTCAACATGTAAGGAGTTATCATTTGTTTTAAGGCTTTTGCTATTTCTAAAGCTGTAGCTTCCTGATATTCAGTAGCATTTGCATAACCTCCCTGAGTTATAGGTGTAGCAAAATGTTCCATAAAAGCTACATAGGTACCTAAAAGCCCAGGTCGCATAAAATCAAATAGAGACCATAGTTCTTGCAAGCTATTTTGCATTGGAGAACCTGTAATAAGTATTTTATGAGGTGTGAGAAACTTTTTTACTAGTTTACTGACTTGAGTATCAGGATTTCTAATTTTATGACCTTCATCTAATATTACATAATGCCATTTACGGGCTGTCAGATCTTTAGTGTACTTAACAATGCCAGCATATGTGATCAACAAAATGCCATGTGCTGCATGTAGATCCCTGATGAGTTGGTTGTGGTTTCCCCCATGAGACCCTGTGTGGTGCAGCACTGCTACTCTGAGATGTGGACACCAGTAATGGAAATGTGAGACCCACTGGTAAATAACTGTTGCTGGGGCCACTATAATAGAAGGACCAAGTCCACCCCAGACACCCAAATCAGATTTAGATAAACCTGCAAGAAATGCAATTATCTGAATAGTCTTTCCAAGACCCATCTCATCACCAAGTAATCCTCCCGATTCTACTTGGTGTAGTTCCCATAGCCATTTCACACCAATTTTTTGGAATTTATATAACTGTCTCCAGATGTAATTCGGCACATTTAACCCATTCTGCAGTTCATGTAATTCCTCAGGGTCTTGGTTACCTTCTAAAACATACTGAATATCAGCAGTCATAGTTGCGCCATCGTAGTTACTAGATTTTGCAGCTGCTACATTGTGTTTCCAATTTTCTATTCTTTCATTATAAGAAGCGGTATCACCATCATCAACAATTCTCTTCAAATTCTGCTTTGTACGGTAGTGTGAATTCGATGTTAGTTTTATATGAATATTACCTTCCAGATCATCTTCTTCGGAAGGTAAAAAATCTTCGTCAGAATCTTTTTCTGCGGAAGTACTAGGCTTTTCTTCCACAAGCTGTTTTACTTCTATGTGACTCTCTTTTGGAGAGGTTTTTCCAAACTGTTTAGACTGCTTTTTGGAAATGTTATCTGCGGCAGCTAAAGATTTATTTGAAATATTTCCCTTCTTAGTTTTAATTTCACTTAGTTTATGTTTTGAGAGGGCTAGCTGAGTCTCGAGGTATTTGTTTATATCGACCATTTTGTACGTTTAACTTAAAACTTTTATCTATTTTCTTGAATGGTCGCGACATCCATTTTCCATAGCACATTAGTAAAGTTTAGAATATTTACCGATTCACAACATAAACAATTATATTTTAATAAACGAGGACACGACAATGTGTACAGAAGTTAAATAATTGTATGTAAATGTCAAAATGACAGATGTATGTAAACAAAACGTAATGCAAATAAAATTAACAAAACATTTATATGTGAAAAGGTTAAATTTCTGTGAGTTTCACAGCTACTTATTATTTCGAAATAATTGTAATTATGGTTTAGTAAAGTTTTTTAAAAACGAACAATATTACTTAATACAACTAAACGTTTAATGTCAAAATTTAGATTGCCAGCTGTCACATAATTAGCTGACTTCAGGGTATCGGGTCCAAGTAAACAGAATCGTTCAAAAGATGGCTTAAAAAAGTAGTTGCCACATAGCAACATGGAAAACACGGTGGTTTGAGGAGTTAAATTCTGGTCGCACCTGCTTTTCTAAATGACAGACCAATTTCGTTCTGATATTGATAATTTAATTACAAACGCTTAGTACTTAATTTGATTTTATTATTGAAATACCTACGTATGTGGGTTAATATGTACTTCTTATTTAATTATGTAGGGGTTACTATCAAGGGCGTATCATAGAAAAATTACATTCTGTAATACTATATTGAACACATATACGAGGATGACTCTCAATTCAAAGCGTAATTTACCCAGGTTACCCTACGTTGTCCTTAAGAGGCCTATTACAGTCCACTAGCGCCGCCAATCGAAAAAATGTCATAACTCGTAAATAGAATCAAAAATACAAAATATGTTCTATTATTACTGTGGAAAAGGCAATAACGTAATTGTATAACACCTTATCAACACTTGAAATATAGCTGTTTAGCTAAATCGTGCATTCAAAACATAAACGGCCGTTTTTGTTACAAATGCACGATTTAGCTAAACAGCTATATTTCAAGTGTTGACAATGTGTTATAAAATTACGTTATAGCCTTTTCTACAGTAATAATAGACCACATTTTGTATTTTTGATTCTATTTACGAGTTATGACATTTTTTCGATTGGCGGCGCTAGTGGACTGTAATAGGCCCCTTAAATCACTGCTATATTGATATTATAATACCACCATCAGAAATATTTACCGCTGGTTATTGTTTAAAAAGAAAATATTAAAAAAAGGAGCTTGGAGAAATTTCTCTTAATACTGTAATGTTAATATAAATGTTAGTACTTATAGAACTGTGACTATGTGATTTCCATATGTAGGTTTTCGCTACAAGACAATTTATAAATAAACCAGTGGCACCGAACTTGGTAATAATTACAACATGGTGACGACGCGCGGCGGTGTAAATTGTAAATTAGAAAAGCGGATATTTATTTAAAAATTTGTACTACGTAACTCTCATAAAGTCTAAAAATATATTTACAAAATGGAATATACCCACCCAACCACTATCAGAACGTCTCATTGGCAACTCCGTCCGTCCGTGTTCATTTCTTGCTCCAAAAACAGTGAACATTATGGCATAAAAACCTATATTGCCACGGCATAATTTCTTCAGAAGAAACCTAGAAGACGGCGAACTAAAAAATATACATGTGACGGCCTTAAGAGTTCCTTAGCACATATTGCCAGTTAAAATTTTCGAAAACAATTGATTTGTGTGACCGTATATTTTGTGGAATCAATAATACAGTCGTTTGGGATCGCCTATCAAGTGAAGATAAGAAAATAAAAAGTGAAGTGTATCAGGAGTCAGAAGACAAACAAACATAACCAAGTATAAACAACCGATGTTACGAATATATTTTTTTCAATCAAATTCTTTTTACACACTTTATTAAAAGTGAAGATGTCATATGTACGTATTAATCAAAATACTATTTATGAATAAAGCAGTTGTTAGTAAAGCAATTGTGTTTTTGGCAACATTTGAGTTCTCCAAGACAATTGAGGGAATAATATAATTTTTTTTCGGAACCCTTCACCATTTTCTAACTCAATCTGTCAACGTCAAAGTACCAACTAAAACCGCACGCAAAGAGTATTTAAACCTACCGCACGTGTATATGTAATTCTGAAATTATGGTTTGATTTTTAATTATTTCCAATATCATTTAGGCAATAGTAGAATACCTAAATAGACAGACATTAAAAGTGATTCTTAGCTGAGCTAACGCTTAAAGTTAAAAGTAAAGTTCATAACCTCACAATTTCGTAAAATTATACAATATGCAAAAAGTTAAAAGAAAAAGCCACGAGGATGATTCCAGCTCACCTAAAAAGAAGAAGATTGAGAATAAACCTGTGCAAAAAGACAGCGCTTCAAAATCTTTTAAAAAGGATTTCAAAAAAGATGGGTTAAAAGGTCCGAATAAATTTACAAAGACTGGAGTCAAAGGAAAGGCTAATTTCAAGAAAGATCAAGGTAAAGCCGATAAATTTAAAGGCCCTAATAAATTTGGTAAGCCTGGAGTTAAAGGTAAACATGAATTTTCCAAAGATCAAAACAATGGAGAAAAGCCTAAGTGGTCAGAAATGAGGAAAGAAAAAAAGCAGCTGAGATTAACGAGGCGTAAGGCTAAAAGTACAGTTGAAGTGTTTGAAATTTCACATAAGGCTAAATTATTGTCTGCACAAATACAAAGGTATTGCTCACAATTACTTTGCTTATCATCTATTTTGAAAACTTGCTTATTGTCCTGCAACATTATTCACACACAGCTATCTAATCCCAAACTAAGTAGAGCTTGTGCTATGGAAACCAGATAACTGATATACTATGTTTCTTTTGTAAATACTTATTTAGATAATTACACCTAGACTCAGGGCAAACAGATATGTTCAGGCACTCAAATATCTGTCCTGGGTGGGTATGTAACCCACAACCTGCAGCATGAAAGGCAAGCATATATCAACCATGCCAACATCTTTTGTAAAAGGTGTATCATAAATAGTGGATGTCATTTAGGGTGCTTAATTTTTCTATGGACCTCGACAATGAGTATCACATGTATGTGACTGGAAGTTTGACTGCAAGTTTTGTGCAGCAGTTGAGACAGTTGCCTCACCACCTTTTGTCCTAGGTTTTAACAGGAGAACTATTTGTGTGATCCATTAGTAATTGTCATCAATTATATTTGTAAAGTACCCTGAAAAAACACATCAAAATGCTGAATACACAAAAATAAAATTAATATCCTATATAAGAATAATAATCAGCCAATGTATTTTGTATGGGGAGCCATCGAAATGATATTGTGTATTATTTTGTACATACTGGTTTGTTGAATTTGTTAAGTTTCATGTTTCAACAATGGTTCCTAGGTTATATCTATAATAAATGAAAAAAAAAAATATATTAAAATTACCATGTTAAATACATATTACTTTCTTTATTGAAATAAGAATAGAATACACTAGTTTATCGTAATGATGTTAGTAATATTATATACTACATATGTGGCGCAGTGGTAAATACTACCTCAGTGGTTTAAGTTTTTTAAGTAATTTTGACGGTCACCATAGCCTAGTTGGTAGTGCTCCTGCCTACGAAGCTGGTGGACCTGGGTTCGAATCCCGGTAAGTGCAAATATTTGTGTGATGAGCACCAATATTTGTTTCTGAGTCATGGATGTTTTCTATGTATATAAGTATTTATCTATCTATGTAAGTATGTATATTGTCGCCTGGTACCCATAGTACAAGCTTTGCTTAGTTTGGGGCAAGGATGATCTGTGTGACATTGTCCCCAGATATTATTATTAAAAGAGAAAAAAAAATAAAGTCCAGGAAAGGACATATATTAGTGTTACTCATAAATTGTTGTGTGGCTGTGAGTTACATGTTTTTAAAGTCCTATGTGATACAGGAATTTAATTATCTAGTGCAGGCATTCATTTTCTTTTTTAGGGTTCAGTACCCAAAGGGTAAAACGGGTCCCTATTACTAAGACTTTGCTGTCTGTTTGTCCGTCTGTCACCAGGCTGTATCTCATGAACTATGATAGTTAGACAGTTCAAATTTTTCACAGATGAGATATTTCTGTTGCCACTATAAGAACAAATACTAAAAAATAAAATAAATATTTAAGGGGGCTCCGATACTAACATACGTGAATTTGTTGCTTGTTTTTATAGATAATGGTACAGAACCCTTTGTGCGCGAGTCCGACTCGTACTTGGCCGGTTTTAAAAAGATAGATTTTATAATATGCCTTATTTTGCTTTGTTACTTTAGAAAAGTTGTAAAAGAAGACTTCAGAATGAACTCCTGTAAGGAACTACACTGTTTGCTCAAAGGACACTACAAATCAATTGCGCTAACTCATGACCTAAGCAGAGTCATACAAGTCCTACTTAAGTATGGCCCAGAAGATATTAAAAATGAAATTACA
Source organism: Pseudoips prasinana (assembly GCA_951640165.1). Classification (NCBI taxonomy): domain Eukaryota; kingdom Metazoa; phylum Arthropoda; class Insecta; order Lepidoptera; family Nolidae; genus Pseudoips; species Pseudoips prasinana. The sequence continues at coordinate 8,120,008 of OX621240.1, forward strand.
GAAGAACTGCTGCTCCTAATGGTACAAATGGTGCAGTCTAAATATGGGCAGCATGCAGTCAAACGCATTCTAAAATATGGTACAGATTTTATACGCCATGAGGTGTTGAAGAAGTTTTACGGTCATATTGTTTCAATAGCTACACATTCCATAAGTGCTCCAGTCCTTGATTATGCTTATGGGGAGTTTGCTACGAAAAAAGAGAAGTGTCATATGCAACAGGAGTTTTATGGAGATATTTATAAAAATGTAAGCATTTTATTTTATATTTCTTTATTAGGGAAAACAACTAGCTTAAAATAAAAGTTTCAATTGAAATATTAAACACATTTTCCATGTACAGATTTTTTATGTATTGATTATTTAAGAATAAATTTAAAATCTATAAAAATAACTAATTACTAATATTTTCTATTAGTAATAGCCTAATGATGGATGACATTACCACAATGAACTGGTCTCTTTCAATCAACTATTCTGCCTTAAAATGGTTGTATCGTAATAGAGATGTATTTAGTCCTTATTGACTCACCCAATTTTGTTTAATACTGTGCAGTATATTAATTCTTACTTGATATTATTAAAATTGTGTGCAGACAACCTGGAATGCCATTAAATACCTAAATCATATTTTCTGTTCTCAGACAAAAGATGACAAAGTGAAGACATTGAGTGATACATACAAGGACAGTCCTGAAATGAAGTCAGCTATGTTACAGTCCTGCAAAGCAAATATACAAAAAATATTAGACAAGAATCTTCATGATGGAGAGTATGTATCACTTTGTATGATGTTTATTAATAAAAATATTTTGTGGATTGGTAAAAGTGCTTCACTTGTGGGGGATATAGGGTATATGGTCCAGTCTTTGATCCATAATGATAATGCCACTTCCATATTTTTCTATTATCCAACAATAGAATAAATTTTCACTGGCAGGGAAGTTAGAGCGGGTTTTTTTATCGATCGAAAAATAGTTTCGTTGCCATTGAATAAGCTTGATATGGATCCAAATGACTCTCCAAGGCGTAAACGATATTTTTCGCGTCGAAACTAGTTTTAATTTTTTATAGTAGTCATTATAAATTAGGAAGACAATGGTGGACATGTGTCACTCGATCACAATTTTTCTAACAAATGAATTGAAAAAATTATGAAATAATAAAACTACGTGTTTTGTTATTTTGAGATTTAGCAAGCTCTTACCAAAGGTTGGAAGAAGAAATATATGCGGCAGCATTTAAAAATATACTTTATTCAATGAGTAATAAAATTGCTTTCATTCTGTTTGGTTACATTCTCAAAAATACGACCGCAGCCGGAACCAATACAGCAGCAATATCATTTCACAACATAGGCATAATTGTAATAAGGTCTATTTTACTTCTTTATTAGTCCATTTTGACACAAATGATTCGAATTTCTTTTACGGTCAAAGATTTCTTTATTCCCAGATCTGATAGGTACATCTGTACATACATATTAATAAAAAAAGGATTCCAATATGTATCCAATCCAATATCCTTTATATTGGTTTGTAGCCATCATATTTGAGATCTGGACAGTAAATAGCAATATTATGTAATTTCAGATTATTTCACTCAATATTATATGACTACATTAGAGAATGTAGCGCAGAGGATAGGGTGGAGCTGATCTCTACACTCAGCCCCCTCATAGTGCCCCTGAGCAACTCCCTGCCAGGAGTAAATGCTGCCAGCATCTGTGTGTGGCAAGGCACCAATAAGGATAAGAAGGTAAGAAAAACTACTGAGCTGGCATAAGAACACAGTTATAATTTAAACCTATTCGGAACTATATAACTCTACAATTTAAAATAATTTCGTTAGTTTTTTAACACTCTAAGGGCTTATACACACCACTTTTTTTAAGCGCGCCGGTGACGCGCGTTACCATCTCGTTTGTATCGATACAAACTGCTGTGTAGGATAAAAGAGCGCGAAGTTTTGTAAACACGCGTCGACGGAGCGTTTAAAAACGTGATGTGCATAGGCCCTTAGGTTGACACTCTAAAGCAGAAAACTTTCTTCATCAATTGTTCTACTTAATTGGTTGATTATAGTCCTTTCTATCATAATATTAATCTTTGTGATGAATTTCATCATACCACAGATTAGTTCCCCAGACATAGATAGAATAGATGCTGTGTGGCTGACACCAAAGAATATCAGCACCCCCATCATATCTCGTGGGGGGCGTAGAGATCTCTCGCGAGAGAGATTGTATTCCTTCCTCCTTTTCCCATATGGTGGCAAGTCAAGGTTCTCTTTGCCTCACGTTGTTTGCGACACTTTAAATACCAGATAATCTTTTGTCGATACTGCTAAAACTTTTTTCTTTCTTTTTTCGGGCTACTTACTCTTCGGATCCTTTTAACGACACGTAAATAGTCAAATCTATAACATATTGTTATAATTTGTTGCTGCTTTTGAATAGAAAAAAGCTAATCAGGAACTATGTCACGCACACACTGTCCCCATTAGAAGATCCGCCCGAAACTTGTTATGGATAACTAATTGAATGGCTTCAATCTTGCAGACCATGCTGAAAGTGGTGAAAGAACATGCTGTGCCCCTCAGCAAACACAAGACTGGCTACCGTCTGCTCATTGCCATATTCGACTCTGTTGATGACACAGTACTCGTCAAGAAAGCCATTGTGTCCACTTTGGCTAGTAATCTAAAGGACATCGCCAAAGACCATTGGGGCAATATGGTGAGTTGGCAGATTTGGTAGGAATATAACAACCAATATAAAAAACTAAATTTACCGTTATATTGGTGCTTCAAGTTAAGATCTAGCTAATTTATATATTTACCATTGCAGACACTGCACTGGCTGGTCAAACCAAAAGATTCTGGTGCTTTCCACCCTAGCTTCATCAAGTTCCTGGAAGAGGGTGCTAAGAGTGGCACGTCTAAGAAAGACACGGAACTTCGAGTGTCCGAGTTAAGAGAGGCCATCCTCCCAGCCTTGAAAGAAGACCTGCAGTCAGACCCTGAATTCTGGCTTAGTAGTAAAACTAATATGTTGCTGGCGGTAGCTGTGCTGTCTATAGGTGTGTAGACATGTTGCGCTAGTTGAGTGTACCTCTGACAGCTGTACAAGATAGTCAGCCCATTCGTTATTGTATTAGTGGGAGAAAAGAAAAAAAAAGCGCAGTCCAACAGTGTGCCAATCGCTTTATACAATTTTCTTTTTGTTCACCATAAAAATTGGTTGTTTAGAGTAGGTATTGGCACGGCTGACTCGTGAGGCATCCAGCGATCTCTGTACTTGACCCACAGATATCCCAGTTTTTCACGCTTAGGTTCGATTTCCGCACATGCAGAAAAATATTTGTGTGACCTTATGTGGTTTTGCGTTTGTAAAGCCCTTGCAACTGATTAATTTATTTCCTTAGTCCAACACGTTCTCGTTGAAACTTAACAGTAAATAATAACGATACAGCTTTGTGAGCATATGTATTTAATTAATTAAAATTTTCCACAGAATCTACTAAAGAAATTTTAGAAGCGTTCGCTAAGGTAATATGCCGGGCCGATTGGCAGATCAACATCAATGGTAAGGAGGTGCTGGCAGTGGAAGATGCTGGCATACACATGTGTCTTAAGAAGCTCGCCAGTTTGGACAAGGACAGAGATGAGAGCACTTTGGGTGAAGCCATTTCCGAACATCTTGAGGACGAAACTGTAAGTTGATTAGACTATTGGGAACAAAACCAGCCCGTGGCACTTACACAACTTGTCTATGTTATTTCATATTATTTGTATTCTTATAGTGTACAATATAGAGTATTCCATCCTATTCTATACACCAAAGCGTTATATTGATTTATAGTCGGTGATAGTTTTGTACTAACTTCCCAATGATATTAGAGTATTGTCTATGAATAAGTTTAAAATAATTATTTAAGCCAAATAGTGTAGCAGGGCACATTACACGATTTCTGATTATTTTAGTGACAAAAGTGCTTGGGATTGAGTTGTTCTTAGTCCACAAACATAAAAAAAACATTGAAATTAAGTAATCTTAAGTATATTTTATTTAAAGAAAAGGATACCTACTGAGATTTCTGGCAGTGTTGCTCAGTAGCTGTCGCGTCATACACTGCACGGTAGGGTATAAAAAATGACTATTCCACATTTTTTTTTTGTTTTCCTCTTTAATCTGCAATGACATTCCATTAAATGACACCATAATATAATATGTTGATTTTGTTTATGTTCTTTTATCCAGATCTAGTATTTCCCATCTTTTCAGGTGTTTAATATTGTCTTGTGTGTATGGTAAACTCTTTGCCAGGTTGTTGGTGTGTCTGCTTAGTCTTTCTTTATATCTCTTGCTGGTGTTGCTGACTTCCTCTTTAACTGTGGGCATCTCCAAGTATTCATGTACCTCTGTGTTCCTAACATACCAGTGCGCATTTGATATAACTCTCAAGGCGATATTTTGGAATCTCTGGAGGATTTCTATATTAAAATTGCTCGCAGAGCCCCACAGTTCTATTCCGTAAGTCCAGATGGGTTTTCATTGCAGATTTATAAACCAGAAGTTTATTGTTAAGAGACAGGGTAGACTGACGCCCAATCAGCCAATTCAGAGATGGTAACTGAATGTTAGCTTCTTTTCTCTTGGCTTTAATGTGCTTACCCCAGGTAAGGCTCCTATCTAGGTGTAGGCCTAGATATTTTACATTGTTCTGGCTTGTTAAAGCCTTATTTACCAAAAAGACCGGTGGACAGTCGCCTCTCCGTAGTGTAAATGTCACTTGCGTTGATTTAATTACACTAGGTTTTATTCTCCATCTTTGTATCCAATTTTCTATTTTAGAAAGCAGTGCTTGGAGCTTCGATGATGCATTGTTTGGATCTTTGTCACTGGCAAGGCACACTGTGTCATCTGCGTAAGTGGCCGTTACAACACCTTCCGTTTCAGGCAGGTCTGCCGTATATATAGAGTATAGCACAGGGCCAGGTACCGATCCTTGGGGCACGGAGGCAATAATTTTATACAACTTCGAGTAGTCTTCGCCATACTTTACTTGAAATTGCCTATCCTTTAGATAGGATTTCAGAATCATGAAGAATGAGTTGGGTAGAAGGGTCTTAATCTTGTACAATAGCCCTTTGTTCCACACTCAAAGTTCAAAGGCCTGTTGCATGTCTATAAATGCTGCTGAGCAATATTCTTTTTTCTCAAGAGATTTTCGGATTTCATGGACAACCCTATCCATACTACGACTATTTCACATAAATGTAATATTTTTACGGAATAAATGAATTTTGCTTTTTATGACGATAACTAACCTATTTTTGAGCTGTGTGAAGATCCAACTCTTCTTCTCGATTTCGTATCTAAGATTTGAATCTCGGTCCAATTATTTCATGAGTAGTATTTAACTGGAAATAAAAATATCTTCCTTTTGTAATACAATAAAATCCGTATCCTAAGCACGCAATCTGATTGGGCTGCAAAATTGTTATCTAAAATATAATCATAATCTTAGCAACAATTTAAGTTTATCACGCTTTGCTTTTATTAGGTTGTTTGTGTAAATAATTTATTTCTGGCACTCGCCGGCCGCTACCGCGGTATACTCGTAAATCTAACCTAACCTCTTTTCTAGTAGCGAAATACATTTTCAGTTACGTCCGGGTTCATTTGCTGTGCAAGCAGTATATTTAATATGAATTATTTTAAACGTAACATGATGCGTTTTACTTTATGGGATGTGCATTTAAAAATAATTGTTATGCCAATGTGGTGTGTATTTTTTTCAGAAACCTCTGTTAACCCTTCTGCTCCGATCACAGCATCACAGATCGACAGCGAAAGGCAGACGCCATTGTAGTTATGTGTGCCACTTGACAAATCATATCTAACTATTAATTTTGTTTCAGATCAAAGTTTGGCTTCCAACGAATAGAGGATGTTTCTTCCTACTCAGACTTATTGAGAGTAACAAGGACGCGATTGCTAAAGTTTTGAAGAAAAAAGTCAAACCTCACATCCCCATTTTGAAGCAACAATCATCAGAGGGTGCAAAACTTCTGTTACAAAATGTTCAGAAAAAATAAAAAACGATGTTTAGTATCCAAAACTTTATTTTATTTCCTAACATACATAGCTACAGAATTCTAAACATATCATTTATTTAAATAATTATTTACATAATCGAATAATAATAGAATTTATAATTAATATGACAATAATTACTCTAAAGTCTACTCTTTAATTCGAGAGTATTCATGTAAACATAATTTTACTCTACTTGGGAATAGTAATACCAAGTAGAGTAAAATGGAATAGAATAAATTAGGAACTGACCAACACGAAAAAACAAGAGATTATTCGAACTAGAGTTATATTACACAAATCCTCTCGACTTAAAAGATAATCTTTAGAAATACTAACATAACAGCATATTATTTATTATATCTAATTCTATGTCATGTGATGATGTATTACGGCCATCACGCGCTCAACCCTAGCTTGTACCGACTCTTGCAAGGTGTTAGCAAGGCAATCATAAATTTGAACTGCCAGTGAATGTGGATGAAGACAATTGGAGTATACAACATTCAATGTGCCACTGACCGCGCGTTTGATGTCAAGTGGTGTTGAATAAATTGTATGCAGCGTCACCGAACCTAGCGTGACGCTTTACTTTTGTTTACTCCTCAGCTCTTTAGGCAGCTAAATGTGCGATCGTAAGTAAGTCATTGACGCTAATACAATAGTTAGCTGCTTATTACTTTGTTCTATTATAAAAAAATATTCAGATATTAGACGCGTCTCATACCTAGATGCAATTGATTTTTTCTAGAGGTCTAATTTAAGCTGGAACATATACTGTACAATATGCATGTATGAAGAATACAATGTCAGTAAACGAGGCGAAAGCGGTGTGCAAGGATCATGACACATGGCAGTCTGTTGTCTCTGCCTACCCCTCTGGTAAACAGGTGTTACAGGGTAAATATTGTACATAATTTAAGCTAAATATAATGTATGTGTATATATATATATATATATATATATATATATATACAGGGTGTCCCAAAACTCAACGTCAAGCCGAAACGGGGTGACAGGATTGATCATAACCATCACGAGAAAAATCTGAAAAAAAATCTATCTCATGCAGTTTAAAAATTATGGGCATTTTAAGAAAAACCTAGAAATTTGATCAAACTGTACCATTTTTCGGTTATTGTGGTTATTCTTTTTTATTTTTGTTCATTTGAACTTTGGAAACGTAATTCTAAATAACATTTCTAGAATCCCAATAAAAAATAATGACACAATTGCCTCAAGTTTCCGAGAATTGAGACTATTTGTTAAACTACGAATTTAAAATTTTCAAGATTCGTCGACTTTGACAGGCCCTCCTATAAAAAAAATGTACTAGAGTGCCTTGGCAAGTGGCATTAAAAGTTGGCGCATTTAATCAGAATTCTAAAATGGTACAATACTTGTTAGTTCCATACAATAGAAAAGAGTAAAAAAATTAAAACCTCAAGTAACCCGATTTTTGCTATCTCATTTTACTCAGTTAAAATGTTTTTAATTCACACAAGCTCTAGGTAGGTTCTTAATTTTAAGACAAAATGATGAGAGAGATGGATAATGGGTATGTTCGCCATGAGTGAGCGAGACAGATAGTGACGCCACTTTTACCAAAGTGAAAAAAAGTTAGTAAAATTAGTAAAATAATTAGGTTTGTTGGAATAAAAGTCAGATGATAGAGAAATAACGTTTTTTATTAAAATAAATGTTCAAATTGTTTACCATCAGCCTCAATACAAGCCCTACATCTTCTTAAAAAAGATCTACTTATTAGTCGGGCATATCTTCGAGAGTTGATCGCCTCAGCTGCTTGAGAAATGCGTTCACGCAGGTCGGCTACGTTCTCAATGGGCTTTGAGTAAACTTTTTCTTTGAGAACTCCCCAATAGAAAAAATCCAGGGGATTTAAATCTGGTGAACGGGCGGGCCACGAGATAGTGCCCGAACGTCCAATCCACCTTCCCGGATATTCCTGGTCAAGGAAATCTCTTACTTGCACTGCGAAATGCGCTGGGCAGCCATCTTGTTGAAACCACATGTCGCGAAGATCTGCTAGTGGTACGTCCACTCATGGCAAACATACCCATTATCCATCTCTCTCATCATTTTGCCTTAAAATTAAGAACCTACCTAGAGCTTGTGCGAATTAAAAACATTTTAACTGAGTAAAATCTGATAGCAAAAATCGGGTTACTTGAGGTTTTAATTTTTTTACTCTTTTCTATTGTATGGAACTAACAAGTATTGTACCATTTTAGAATTCTGATTAAATGCGCCAACTTTTAATGCTACTTGCCAAGGCACTCTAGTACATTTTTTTTATAGGAGGGCCTGTCAAAGTCGACGAATCTTGAAAATTTTAAATTCGTAGTTTAACAAATAGTCTCAATTCTCGGGAACTTAAGGCAATTGTGTCATTATTTTTTATTGGGATTCTAGAAATGTTATTTAGGATTACGTTTCTAAAGTTCAAATGAACAAAAATAAAAAATAATAACCACAATAACCGAAAAATGGTACAGTTTGATCAAATTTCTAGGTTTTTCTTAAAATGCCCATAATTTTCAAACTGCATGGGATAGATTTTTTTTCAGATTTTTCTCGTGATGGTTATGATCAATCCTGTCACCCCGTTTCGGCTTGACGTTGAGTTTTGGGACACCCGGTATATATATATATATATATATATATATATATATATATATTACATATTTACCTATGATCAGCAATAAAAGATGGTTGATAGAATGTCATCATCATCATCATCATCATTACAGCTGAAATAAGTCCACTGCTGGACAAGCCTCCCTCAAGAAACATCTTGAGGGGATATGCCATAATCGCCACGCTTGGCAGACGGGTTGGCGATCGCAGTATGATGGTCATAGTACTCAGAAGGAAGCTGCTGCCCATCCTCTGGTAGATATTCCCTCGGGTCGACTTCTACGCCCCCCACGGGATGAGATGGGGTGATGATATTGATAGAATGTATCAAGCTTAAATTAGACCTCAGATACAGACAAGTCAGAAACCATTACAATAATAAATTTATTATCATATATTTTACATACACAATTAGATACTGATTTAATTGTAATATCAACAATAATTTTGTGCATTCTACATATTCTATATGTCACAATATAAATCTATTAGGTTTAATCAAATAAGCGAGCCAAGCTACTTTGTAATTTTAGACATCACACTAATATTATAAAGGCGAAAGTTTGTGAGTATGTATGTTTGTTACTCTTCACGTCTAAACGGCTGGAGAGATTTTAATAAAATTTGGTATAGAGTTAGATGACACCCTGGATTAACGCATAGGCTATAATTTATAAAGTGTAACGCGGGTAAAATAGCTAGTTGAGCATATTAACATTAACATAAACCTTTCTATTCACTGCCTTACGAATAAATTAATAGAATAACTAGCTGCAACCCACAATAAAGTTCGTATTTATAAAGTAAAGTAGCTCTAAGTCTAGTTGATTTATAGTCAGAGATGATAAGTTGACAATCTTAATATAAGAATAATTTATTTCCCACAAAAAGTGCACAATTTACACACAAATTATAGCTTTTAAATAGTGACAAAAATTAAATTGAACTCTGGTACCCATGATAAGATTTTACTTGAGTTATGGGTACCAGGGCTCTCATACATAGTTAAAGCTAAAAGTAAACGTAGATTAATAGATTTAACAACAAACTAAGCCAGTAGCAAAATTTAACCGAGAAGCCTCGTCGTCTGTATATAATAGAAATAAATATATGTGATTGTAAATTTGTAGTGTATTAATATACAAGCATTCGAATTGACCGTGATTTCTTGATATGAAATTAAGATTAGATTGATAGACAAACTAACTTGTGTTAATCCAGGGCGTCAGCTAACTTCATACTAAAATCTAATATTTTTAAAATTCGCTCCAGCTGTTTAGACGTTAAGAAGTAACAAACATACACACTCACAAACTCTGGCCTTTATAATATTAGCGTGATTTCCTGTCATTTATTTCTGTTACAATTGGAAATTGGGATCTGATTTTTTTTATATTTGGGTGGGAATGTATCGTACCAATCAAACAGCTCTGGCAATGAGACCGGCAATTGTGGAGATCGTTGGGAGAGGCCTATGACCATCAGTGGACGTCCTTCGGCTTATATAATGATGACGATGAACAAGAAGACGTACTTATTAGTTTCACTGCACGTGTGGCGCAGCGGCTTACACAGTCGCCTCGCCGCTTCGTGTAACAACTATATTTGTGTGACCCATAAATAGTTGTTCTGAGTCTGTATGTAGTTTGTGGCCGTCTATTATATGTTTGTAAAGTACCCCGCGACACAGGGACTGAATTCCCTAATGCCGGCGTTGTCTTATTGAAAGAAAAAAAAAGTATCGCTCACTTATTTAATTGAACGTCGTCTAAACGTAAAAACTTACAAACAGAGAACAATACTCACATCAATACAAATAATTGCAATATTCAAAGTAAAATCACATTTTTCGTTTTATTACGTTAAACAATCGTTTTTTTTCTTTTTTACCAACTTGATCTAATAACTTGATTCATTTAATTTTGAACTTTGGTTTGCTTAGGATTAATATTATTAACTATCAAATTGTCTAAACTATATTGTCCGCAATAGTTGTAACGCTTACCGTAGTTGGGTATTAGTTATCCAGCCACAGCTTGGCTATGCTTTTATTTGAGGCATTATTGATAACTGTCAGAGATTTCTTCAGCAACTCATTCTGTATTTCGTCAATAGTCCTGCAAATAAAAAGCGGACAGCGTAAGCTTGATGGAACATTTCAATATTAAACTTTAGGTAAATAGCATTAATAATAATAATAATGTCCTCCTAGCCGAATTTCGGCTACGGCGGCAGTCTCAGTAGAGATTAGCCATCTGTGTAGTGTGCGCAAACACAGGAGCACTTTCTATTTCATCACTCTCATGATCCGATGGGACGCCTAGCGACACGACCGAAAAGAGTTTAGGTACAGGACCGACGGCTTTACGCGCTTTCCGAAGCACGGGGGTATAATACCGCCAACTTCCAGATTTCGGGCTGATGCTGAAAAATTTTTCTTTTTGCAGTAAATTCCCAAAATCACTTTTGGCCCGACCCGGGATTTGAACTCAGGACCTCGTTTTCTGCGGGTGAACACGCTACCGCTAGACCAACGAGGCAGTCAAAATAAATAGCAGTATATATCATTCAGTTATCTAGATTTCATAGTAAAGACTCTGCTTAGTTTGGGATCCGATAGCCGTGTGCGAGTAATGTCCCAGGATATTTATATGATTCGCCATGACAAGTATCAAATTGATTGAAAAGATGGAAAATCACACATTCTGTAATTAAGCTACGAAAAATATACAATGGAAAATCAAATTTAGGATTCACTGGCTTTGGGACTAGTCCCTCCCTCTTACCCACCACTGCAACTCCTGTTAACCAGGATCTACAGTGGCACACAATGTAATGACACTGAGCAGTGAGGATCAGGCATGTCCCGGGAAGAAATGAGTTAGAAAGTAATAGTTCCTCTTCCAAAAACAAATAGTTCCACAAGGATTCCCTTGCTGACACCCTTTTCTAATGTGTTAGAATATGTATGTATTTACTAGAGAGTTGTTAATAGAAAATACATACATTCAACACATATAACCTTAGTTGTTCTGAATCTGGGTGTAAATTGTGTCCGTCTATTATATGTTTGTAAAGTACCCCGCAACACAGGGATTAGATTCCCTAGTGCGGGCGTTGTCTTTTAAAATAATAAAAATAAACTTGCACATCACACACCCACGACCTCTTGCTTAGTCAGGGTCACTGACCACTAGATCATAAGTCTTCCATGTTACTAGATTTTTTATTTTATTTTAGTTTTTGAGTTACAGTGGAAACAAACAAACATAGAATAAATTTTGTTGGATTGGTCATTGGGATATAAAGGGTTTCAGTTAATTAAATTCTTACCTATTGGCATCTAAGACATCCCAATAGTCTTCTTTCAGCTGGAGATACGTTTCTAATACTTTCTTCTGAAAGGCCAATACTTCATACCTGTATAAACATAAGTACCTAATTAATATTTATTTGTATTTGTTGTTCTAACATTACATTTACATTTGAGAGAGTGAAACAAATCCTTTGTCTCTGCCTACCCTTCTGGGAAACAGGCGTGAGTCTATGTATGTATAAATACAAGAAGTAGCATAAATAGTGGACGTAACTTAAGGAGCCCTATATAGGCTCATGAAACGGAACTAATTTTAAAAAGCCAGTTAATTAAATAAGAAAGCAAGCCCAGCCAAGTGCGAGTCGCACGAAGGGTTCCGTACCATTATCTATAAAAACGAGCAAAAAATTCACGCTTGTTGTATGGGAGCCCCCTTAAAAATATTTTTGTTTAATATTTGTTGTCATAGCGGCAACACAAATAGATCATTTGTGAAAATTTCTACTGTCTAACTATAACGGAACAAACGGACGGACAGCGAAGTCTTAGTAATAGGGTCCCGTTGTACCCTTTGGGTACGGAACCCTGAAAAAAGTCGAGCGATGTTTCGATTAGTCCTTCCTGCAATTTCTTGAGTGAGTTTTTGCTGGTCTATTTACATTACGTGCAATATTTGTACCAGAATCCGAATACCGGTCGCAAGTGACCTGCAAGATCTTTTTGCAAGTTCCTTCCCGATTAGGGTTACCATATGTAAATACAGGAATGCCTGTCTATAATACCTAAAATGCCTAAATTTTCAGAAAAATGCCTGTCTAAAGCAAAACGCTGTAGGTAATAAGTAGAAGCCAACAAATTATAATGAGGAAGGATATTGATAACTGATATTTGTCAGAGGACATTATTTTTTTAATAGTTCTTTCTTTTCTAATATATAACCGTTAAAATCTTCGCAAGATACAGTTCTGTAAATTACAAAACTGTATCTTGTGAAGATTTTAAAGTTTTTTTTTTAATTGATTACACATGATAATATCCTGTGTAATGAATATTGCTTTTACTGATTCAATTGTCAGCCGATTTCTTTCTTCACTCCACTGGGCGTTGACGAGAGCCTGCTAAAATGCCTGTCAAATGCGGCTAACGCCTGTCATATGGTAACCCTATGCCCGATTGTCTAGTTTGCGATGATTATCATTTCTTGGGCAAGCCCAAGTCCGTTTAGATTGGATGTAATTTTTGTAACACAAGTCGCTTTCAGAAGACACCAACAGGATCTCGCCTATAAGTTTTTAAGAGACTGTTTACATTTCTACCAGCACTTCTACACAATAATTATTGCCAACTGAGTGTGTCTTATTATTTTGAAATGCCCGTGCATTTATAGAAACGTATAAATGCCTAGCTGTAGTAAAATATGTGACGCTGCTTGTATGATATTAGGCAGCGAAAAACAACGTGAAAGACTGAATAAAAATAAGAGGTATTGCTGGTATAAAAATGAATTTATCAATTAAGCTGAGAACAGAAGAACCGTGACAGTTCCAAAATTTCTTGAGAATGATTGAAGAGAACTTTTATAACTTCAATTGACTGCACGTGTGGCGCAACGGTTAAGACAGTTGCCTCACCACTTCACAAGTAACATAAATAGTTGTTCTGAGACTGGATGTAATTTGTGTCCGTCAATTATATATTTGTAAAGTATCCATCGATACAGGGATACAGTTGCATGGTGCGGGCGTTGTCTTTTTAAAAATAAAAGAATAATATAAATGCAAAAGAAATTCCCAATTATTAAGAAGCAAGATACTAAAATGCGTGCTGCTATTGCCGCCACGGGCCGCCTGTATGTTAGTCTTCGATATCTAGCAACAGGTAACAAAACAAAGTAGGTACTATATACTGCCATCTCATCCCGTGGGGGCCGTACAAGGCGACCCGAAAGAATATCTACCAGAGGAAGGACAGCAGCTTCCTTCTGAGTACTATGGCTATCTTACTGCAATCGCCAACTCGTCTGCGAAGGGTGGCGATTATGGCATATCCCCAAGACGATTCTTGGGGGAGGCTTGTCCAGCAGTGGGCTTCTTTCAGCTGTGATAATGAGGTACTTAGGTATGGAAATATTTATGTTTAATCAAAATCTAGAAACTACTCATAATTATTTAACATTTCAGGTTTTGTTTCTGGGGACTCCTTATCATATATAATTATTTCGCATTCCTGTTGGCACAATCATTGTGATGGAATGTTGCCTCCCTTCACGGAAGCCTTCACTCAGATAAGTTAAGCTGTCTTTGCCATATTGGTTTGGCAAGAGTAATAATGAGACAACAAGATGGTATTTTAGTCTGATTTATTTAAGATATAAAAAGGGTTTAAATACTAACGTCACGTCGGGGTCACCAATTTGCCATATTGGTTTGGCAAGAGTAATAAAGAGACAACAAGATGGTATTTTAGTCTGATTTATTTAAGATATAAAAAGGGTTTAAATACTAATGTTGTACGTGTGAATATTTTACGTACGTGTTAATTCTTTATTGCTAAGCTTAATCAATAAACGTGCCTTATTTAAATACGTGATATTATGTGCGATATACAGTCGCTACACTGTCTATTAAGTATCGTACGCCGTTAATATCGACATAAAGTCCTTTATTACCACAGATAAGTTATTTTTCAGTTGCAACCAATTCACGACTAGGAAATAACTCATTGGGATTGACGTCATTCTGGTATTTCATGTGCTTGCGCAAGTCGACTTCTGCAAGTTTTATTGCTATTCTAAACCTCGCTTTACAGTAGTCGCATATAATTGACTGCAAGTGTGGCGCAGCGACTAAGACAGTCGCCTCACCATCATAATCTAATAGTATGACTTGCGATTGGACTTTAGCTTGCCCCACATTGTGCCCTAACAAATAACTATACCAACCTTTCCTCTCCAAATCCTTTCCTTTGCGTGATCAAGTCAAATGGCATGGTCAGAAAGAACACCTGGTCTGGTTTCGGGAGCCCTTTGTCTGAGCTACGGCACCAATCAATATCTAGACCTGCAAAGACATATCCAAAATATAGGACTTCATTCTCGTAAAGTCTCACAAGGTCAACTCATAAAGGGCTTCAAGAATCATCTTGTAGGGGGCTTGCCCACGCTACGTCTTCCAGTTCGTGGTCGTTACTCGAGAAACTTTCTGGTCCAGCGGCCACCAAAAACTAATTTGAAAATTACCTTTAGCAGCAGAGAAAGCGACTCCAGAGTAACAATATCTATCCACAATCATGGTGGTACCAGCCTCCAACTTCTTCACAATGCTTTTGGCTCTTTCCCAACGATTTGCTGAGAATAAGAGGTGGATCACTTCATCTGAGAGGTCATTCTGAAATTAATGGACAAGATATGATATGCGAAAGAGCAGGTAGTTGGGCAGCAGAACTACCTGTGTACTCCAAGTTACGACATTGCTTGTGGTAACCTTTGGTCTGAATCCAGCAGTGGACGACTTCATGCTGATGACGAATTTAAGATAATAATAATTTTATAATTCATTAGATAAGTAACACCTCTAAACTCCAACCACATTTACCTAAGCCACATTTTTACATAAACTTGCACTATGAACACAAGTTCATAGTTTGTTTTTATGTGCTGATTTCCCTAGCAATTCAGCCAGTGTCATGTAAAGACTACTCATGGGAATCCAAAAAAACTTGTGTGTACTTGTACACGCGTTAGAAGTTATACTTCTTTGGCGTATGGAAAAAAACACCAAACTAATATTTATTTATTCACACTGTTTAATTGTACCCTTACGAAACACGTGTTCTACATATAAATTTAACAGCATGAAGTTAGTTCTAGGTGGTATGAGAGTGAATTTTTACGATGTCATCGTGCGCGCATCATTTAGGTGTCGGTGTGCGCGCGCATCGTAAAAATTCACTCTCATCATTTTTCTACATCGCGCCAAAAGAAGTATAACTAAAAAAAATAGTGTATATTTAATTTTAATTATATAATAGTTACTCATCATGTGTGTAACTGCAAACAATGTGCCAAAAATAGAAAATCATAATTTTAATTGTATCTCAACCAACCATGCGCTTAGCTGTTGAGCTATGAACAATACACACTAGCAGATCAAATTTAGGATTCCCTTGCTGAAACCCTTTTGCAGGATTTAGGTGTTATCTTCGATTTGGTTTTTTAGAAACATGGGGACTGATTGTTAATATAATTTATGACATCAATAGATAAAGAATGAGTTATCTGTAATTAGACCATGACTAAAGATAAATGAAGACTAGAAACTATTCATTACTGTAGTACTTTATGAAGTGTAACAGATGCTGCCCTTCATAAAGTACTATGGCACATTAAGCAGTTGGTCCCGGTTGTAATTGTTAGACAACAGTTGTTAAGCTATGTGGCAAGATGCTTACTGGACAGCTTGAACAATTTTGTCACTAGGATAACCACTGCCCTTATGACTAGTATGTTATGTATGTTCATGCTATCTGCATATGTCCCATCGGATCATGAGAGTGATGGAATAGAAGGTGCCCCTGTTTGCGCACACACTTGTGTACTACAATATGTCCTGCGCAATTGGCTAGCCTCCATTGAGACTGGCTGCCGTGGCCGAAATTTGGTCAGGAGGACATTGATTAATTAATATGTCATATAATAGGATAGGTTGTAACTTTTTAGTTTACTAGAGAACAGACTGGATAAAGCAAGGCTCATGCTGTCCATAATGACAACCTTATCATACATACCTTTGACTGCAAATAACTATTTATCACCTTGCCAACTTCAGTTTCTCTTGCTGGGAAATTCGTATACTCTGCTTGTATGTTCTTCTTTTTCAAATTTTCAACTATAAGGCAAAATAAGAATTCCTCTTAGTATGAATATCTACAAAATGGCTATTTGTACATTACACACTCACAAATTAAGCTGGCATAGATCTTATAACATCTACTCATACATTGACGGTCACCATAGCCTAGTTGGTAGTGATCCTGCCTACGAAGCTGGTGGTCCTGGGTTTGAATCCCGGTATATGCAAATATTTGTGTCATGTGCATGAATATTTGTTTCTGAGTCATGGATGTTTTCTATGTATATAAGTACTTATCTATCTATATAAGTATGTATATCGTCGCCTGGTACCCATAGTACAAGCTTTGCTTAGTTTGGGGCTAGGATGATCTGTGGGACATTGTCCCCAGATATTATAAAAAAAAAGACCATGTTGGAGTGGGTTTAAGTGGGTACATTTACTGGAACGGTCAACAAATACAACTTGGTGATTCTGAGGATAAGGTACACAACCCTAGCAGACATACCTACTCTACTATGAACTCAACACCACCTTGGGTCGATCAACAGTTGGTAAGCCTCCCAGTATTAATAGAACAGGGTTCTTGATTATAGTGTCCTCCCTCCTCTCTTAATACTAAGGCAATTCTATAATGTCCAAATGTAACCTTCTTAACCCTTGCGCGGGTTTGGTTATCTTCTTGTTGGCCCACAGTAGTAAGTAGCCAGGGCTAGAGGTAGTCAGTGTTGGTAACATGGTAACTGCTGAGGATTCTTGGCATTCCCTGCCCAACCGTTACCCGAGCTGGGAATAAAAGTGGTGCCGTGGAGTCGTAGCCGCAGTTTAAAGGTGTCCATCATTTGAGGGGATTTTAGGGAAAACTTAAGAAACTAAATAACTAATTCCTCACACAATTCAATGACACTTCCACAAAATGCGAGGAAAATAGATTCTTATTTAGGGACAAATACTTACCTAAGTTCCTGGCTTGTGTCGATTTTCCAGTCCTATCCACTCCCTCAATGATTATCAATGCACCTCGTTTCATATTGGATAGTCAATATATAACGGTCAGGTATAAATCTACAAATAAATGTGGCAAATAAAACATTCAACATAATTATATTGTTAATATTATTATTAGATTAATGAATAATTAATACCGCACAATCCAGTACATGTGAAAAGGTTGTAAAATTATCTTACCCAGGATCAGCGCACGTTTTCAGCGTCAGTGAAATTTACTCAGGATTGATATGACAAACATAAATTAACATTTCCTAGACACACGCAATGCATAAATGCAATTACATTAATAAAATTGGGTTGGGAAGTAATATTTATCAACATTTAATGACAGTTAACAATTTGGCGGGAAATTTGGGGTGACAAAGCTTACTTATTTAATCATAATTAAAAAGTACAAAACAAGACATTATACGGCGATATGAATAAACAAAACATTTTTTTTTTTTTTTGCCTCCTATTATGGAGCAATGGCTTGCACGTTCAGTGCATCTGCCAGTTTCGAGTATTGAGATTTAATAAACAAAACATATTATTCTCTGTCCATTCGTTTATTATCTTTTTGACAGCTCACGCCTATGAACGCCCACTTAGTAAATTGCACTGTGGATTCTCCGGTTAGTGTTTATGGTGAACACATGTGGTTGAACTTTGTAACTGTATTTGGCATTGAAAGTAAGATTTTGTTATTATTTTTGGTGCTGTATATCTGTTTGTGATTGTTTTGTGTGTGTATATATTGTTTGGTGGTAAGTTTTTGTCTGTTAAGCGTAGTTTATGTCGGTTGACCATGGATGTGGATGATCCGCACCCTGGCCGTCCACCTGATCCCTTAACTTCCCGTGATGGCCCTAATGTTGTGGTTGAATCAATCGCATCCCAAGATGCATTTACATATTCACCAAACTTAACTGTTCCTTTGGCCACTTTTGAAGTCATTGAGAATTCGCAGCACAGTGCAAATAAGGATATGTCTAATAATCCGTCAACAACGGCTGGCTTGCAACAAATTCCGGCAGTTCCTAACCCTACTTCTATTGGTCGTGAGAAATACTCGAATAAAAATGCTGGCCCGTTCTTAGTGCATGTCTCTTATAAATCAGAGGATTTGACCGCTGGAACTATAATACACCCAATTAAATTTGGCCAACTAATGATGAAGTTGAATGTTAAAAATGTAATGCAGGAAGGAATAAAACAAGGAGGGCGTAATAGAATAGCAGTCGAATTTAAAACTGCAGAAGATGCCAATGCTTGCTTAAGCAATGCTGAAGTGGCAGATAAGGGTTACTGCCTATCAATTCCCACATATAATATCACTAGAATGTGTGTTGTTAAAGGTGTTCCCATTGATTGGTCAGAGGCTGAGGTTCTTGAACATCTCAAGACCCCTGCTGGTTGTGGTCTCATTATCAAAGTTAGACGCATAAACCGTAAGGAGTTATCAGATGGTTCTCCGGTTTGGAAACCCACGGCATCTGTAATTCTTACTTTTGATGGACATTCTCTTCCTAGTCGAGTCTTCTGTTTCTACAATTCTCTACCAGTTTCCTTATATCATTTCCCTACAGTTCAATGTTTTGGTTGCTGTAAGTATGGCCATACTAAAACTAAATGCCGGTCGAAAGCCAAGTGCTATCAATGTGGTGGTGAACACTTTGGTGATAGCTGTTTTGTGGAAGAACCCACTTGCTTTTATTGTAAGGGATCACATACTGCCATCAACAAGGGCTGCCCGGAATACAAAAGGCAAAGTGAAGTTAAAGTTACTATGGCAAGGTGTAGTCTATCTTACCTGGAAGCTTCTAGGCGCCACCCTCCTTCATATAAATCTTATGCTGAAGTAACCACGACAATCACTCCATCATCCCATCTACTCCCTCATTATTCACCTAATTCCAGACAACTGCAGAAAGCCAATGTGCCAACTTCTACTTCCTACGTTAAAAAAACAATTGTATTAAAACCTAAAACGCGACCCCGTTTGGACCATCCTGGGTATGATGCCAAGGCCCACCAGGATTTAATAAATGACTACTCTTACAGTCCTTCCTCAAATGGCTGTGCTCTCCCTAATGCTCAGACTCCTCCTGAGGAGGATGCTTCAACTGAGTTGGAATCGTTAGTAATGCTACTTACATCCTTTCTATTACATCACCAATTATCAAACCACGTTGCCAAAAACCTTATAAATGCAGTACAATCACAACAGAATGGATCTACGCTTACTCCAGTGGAACGCCAGAAGTGTACTTCCCAAAAAAAATGAAGTTATACAATTATAAAATCAATTTCATCCTGTAATTTTCGCAATCTCTGAGACGTGGCTAGTTCCACAACATCAGTTAAATTTCCCAGGATATTACACATTCCGTGATGACCGTATTGATGGTTATGGCGGTGCTTCTATTCTGGTAAATAAGGACCTTCCTTTTTCCCCTCTTTCCCTACCTATACATGGCAATGAAATTAATGCAATTGGAGTGAGAGTCCTGGGCATTAATTTTATTTCTTTGTACATTCCTTCCCCAAACCCCCTTTGTTTTCAATATATTAAAAATGTATGTAACTCCTTAACCGCCATAGTTCTCATGGGTGATTTTAATTGTCATAATAAGTTATGGGCATCTGTTCAAAATGACAATGGTGGCACTGAATTGGTTGAGTTGATGGATGAAATAGGGCTCTGTGTACTAAATGATGGATCTCCCACTAGACTGCCTCGACTGGGCCAGAGTAAAAGTTGTGTGGACCTTACATTATGCTCTCCTGACCTGACTGCTCAGTTAGAGTGGGAGTGTTTAAATTTAACATATGGTAGCGACCATTATCCCATATGTTCCACTCTGGTTTGTGGATCTCTACCTCACAGAGATAAGCCACCTCTGTTAAAGTATAGAGTTCAGGAGGCTCAATGGGAACTTTATGAGTCAACTTTGGATGACAAAATTCTTTCTTTTCGTGACACTTGTCTGGATAACTTAGATTTAGGGTGGTCTCTTTTATCTGAAGCTATTTCAGGGGCTGCAGATGTTAGTATACCACTAAAAAATTCCGCTTCAGTTAAAATACCTTCACCTCCATGGTGGGATAGACAGCGTACAGCATATATCAGATCTCGAAATGATTCTGAGCTCAGGTACATTAGCCATATGTCTCCTGAGAATCTTATCCGTTATAATCAGGTTTTAGCTAGATCTCGGCGGCTTTTCAGGAAGAAAAAGTATGAAGGTTGGAAAAAGTTCTGCTCTCCCCTTCATCCCCATCATCCCTGGTTTGGAAAAAGTTCAAAAAATTCAGAAATGGTAGGTCTTATCAAAATTTTATTCCTATTTCCAGAAATACTGCCTTATCCTTTTTTAATAAATCAGCTCCTTCCACCGTCCCTGAAGCTGGTGACTGCCAGTCCTCTCCCGGTCTTCCTGGGATTGATACTGACCCAATGGATTGTCCTTTTTCTATAACTGAATTAGATTCAGTTCTAAAGTACCTGCAGGACACAGCTCCCGGGATAGATGGCTTTCCCTACTCCTTTTTTAAAATGACAGGCCAGATTAGTCGACAATTCTTTTTAGATTTAATTAATTCCTCTTTCATCCAATGCTACATTCCTTATCAGTGGAAAACACAACTAATCATTCCAATCTTAAAGCCAGGCAAATCGCCAAATTGTGCAGACCACTATCGTCCTATTGCTCTGTCCCCAGTTATTACAAAAATTATTGAGCATTTAATAAAAAACAGGTTGGAATGGTACTTAAAAAGTAGGGGCCTTCTAGCAGACTCTCAGTATGGATTTCGCAAAGGGTTTAGCACTATGGATAGCATTGGTATCTTTATGGCAGATACTCGCATTGCTTTTAGCAATAACAAGTCAGTATTAGCAGTATTTTTGGATGTTACGGCTGCATATGACAATGTATTCCTTTCAATACTAAGAAGTAAACTACGTCAGCTGAATATTCCGTTAAGGATGCGTAACTTTATATGCAGCCTACTATCTGGTCGCTGGGTTAATCTACATATCCCAGGGGAAAAATTTGAACCCAGAACTGTTTGGCGGGGCCTCCAACAAGGTTCAGTCTTGAGTCCCCTGCTCTATAGTGTTTACACCTCAGACCTGCATAAGTCCCTCAACACTAACTGTTCTATTTTGCGGTATGCAGATGATTTGTGTCTGTACATAGTTGATTCGTCTATTGCCACGGCTGAGGAATCCATGCAGGTATCCCTCAAATCTCTAAATTGCTGGCTTTTCAGACATGGCCTTCAATTATCGGCCCCTAAAAGCTCTGCTGTGGTTTTCTCCAGGAAAAGAATAATCCCTAGAGTACACCTTGAGATTGAAGGTTCTCCCATTAAGGTCGACGAAAAGGCGAAATTTCTTGGTGTTATTCTGGATTCGAAATTATATGGTGCTCAATATTGTAACTTCATTTCTTCAAAATGTGACAAAACCATCAATATGCTACGGGCCTTTGCCGGTGTTTGGCGGGGTGCCCATCCATTTACCTTGAAATTAATATATAATGCGACAATAAGGAGTTTGCTCGATTACGGTTCTTTCCTTCTTGAACCATGCAGCAAAGTTGCTTTGGCTAAATTAGATTCAATCCATCATAAGTCCCCGAGAATCGTATTAGGCTGCATGAGGTCCACCCCTACAAATGTCCTGCAAGTAGAAGCTTGTGACCCCCCTCTTTTTCTGCGTCGTCAGTACCTCTCTGATAGATTCGTTTTTAAATTATACTTTTTGAAAAACCATAAGTTACTGACTAAATTAGCCAAACTGGATAATCTGTGCAGAGGAACCGAATATTGGCAGCATAATTATGTCATGTCATTAATATGACAAAGTGTTATGGCTCTGTAATTTTAAATTTAAGAACTCACTGTACCACACTTTAAGACAATAAATATATTCTATTCTAAGGATCCTCCCCTGATCCTTAATTCGTATAGAAAAATTAAAAGGCTGGAAGAAAGTGCTCCTATTCTCCAATATGATTTGTTTCCTTTGTACAGTTATTCATATGAAATAATAAATTTTCTTATAAAATAATATTCCCTACATTAATCTTAGTAAAGATTCAATTGAGGCCAATACTGTTTTCACTTCAATAGTTTATGACAAATGGAAAGATTACCATAAGTTTTTTACAGACGTTTCTAAATTATCTCCCGGTAGTAAAACTGGTATACCGGTTTTTTTATATTAACTCCAATATTACTCTCCAATTCCAATGTCCGCCAGAGGCGTCTGTCTTCACCGGAGTATGCATTGGTATTCTTGAGGCATGCCAGTTTATTCTATCTCATAATGTGATCTGATCACCAAGGCCGTAATTTTTTCAGATTCGAAAAGTGCCCTACAAGCTATAGTTAAAAATCCTTTCAAGGACAACCTACGTAGTCCAATTATTTCGGAAATTAGACAATGTCTGTATTTTTGTTTCCTTAAAACGATTGAGGTGCTACTAGTATGGATTCCAGCACATGTGGGTATCAGTGGGAACGAATGTGCTGATACAGCAGCTAAAGAAGCTGTGTCTAGTAATATTGCTGATCGGAGGTACTTTTCAATACAGATATATGACTTACTGTACATAGCAAAGGTGGACCTTACCAATTCTTGGCAGGCCTGTTGGAAAGAATCTAGTAAGATTAAAGGTAAAAGTTATGCATCAATCCAATCTGAAATTCCAGCTGAACCTTGTTTTCATAAATATAAAAAGGTTAGCAAAATTATTACTTCCGTAATTTGTAGAATTCGCCTGGATTTTTGTTGCACGCCAGTCTTCTTGCACAAGATTAGAGTACGGGACAATTCATTACGTGAATGTGGTTCGGCGGATGGCACTTTGGACCACATTTTTCTGAATTGTCAACGGTATGGTTTATCTCCTTTTGAAAATGTCATCCTAAAATTTAAAATTCAACATCCTGTGAATGTGCGACATCTACTTTCATTCTTTCCCAATCCTTTAATTATCAAAGCTTTTATTAAATTCATAGCAACTAACAAGATAAAGTTATAATAGTATTATATGTATCATTTATTCCTATAGTATTCCTATATAAGTATGTTTAATTCTACTAACACTTATTCTGTGTTTGTCTTTGTTTCAGGTACCTAAATATTTACACAATTGAGTTTTAAATTCGCATACACTTGCCATCTTTTAAAACCCATGTAGACCCATTTACATGACACTCGCAGAAATTGCTGAAAATTCGGCAGATTGCCATTAAAAAAAATGCACTGTGCGTAGAGAATGCAATTCGAAGCATGTTTTTCAATCCCAGTATTCGACGCGTTTTACCTGAAATAAAACGCATATTAAACTACTTACCCTATTAGAAGCTTATTATATTGAGATAGGCGTATCAGTTTTCCGTTGTATTTTACCTCTCTTTCTACCTAATTCATCCATCTCTTTCGCACATCCCCTCCTTTCACCAGGTAGGGGGCCCTGTTGAGCTCAGAGCTCAACGCGTCTTGGTTCAACATTGCGTCGAAATCGAGAAAATATATGCCAGGCAGTAATAAAAACTAAGCTTCTAATAAGTCAAGTAGTTTAATATGCGTTTTATTTCAGGTAAAACGCGTCTATTAAACCACTTGACCGTTATTAGAAGCTTATTATATTGAGACGTGTTTGTTATCGCCAGGTGAAAGGAAAATTACGCCAATGTGACTAAGGAGGATGAATGTAATCAAATAAACAACTAAAACTGCAGATATGAGAAAAATAAGTATTCAGATACATTTATTCATGAGATGATGAGAGTAACATAATCATTTGCAATGTTAATTGCCTAAGTACTTAATGATTTAACACAACAACAACTATAATCAGTCCATGGGGTTAAACAAAGTTGTAATCGATGAATTATTAGATGTAGTTACCATAACTTCACGCTTATAGAATTTTTTGGAAGGTCTTCGCCGATTTCCAATTACCTCTAGCAAGAATGTCGTCAAGAGGAAAATTGTCAATCCAGTTCTTAGAGGCAACGGTGGAACGCACACTTCCTGGCGTTGCTACGATACCGGCAGCCTTCATGAGTGATTTGATCCACCCTGCGATGACTGTACGGGACGCAGGGGATGGTGATCCTCGTAGGTTAATAAATAAATTTGTTGAACTAGAATTATTACGCCTTTCATTAAGGACTGTTATGGTTTTATGAATCCAATAAACAGGGTTCAGGTGTTGATTTTCTGAATTTCACAATAGTTTCCATCCTGACTGTCTATAAGCACTACAATCTGTTTTTGAACCAAAATGAGGCCATAAAATAATGAAATGATCATCAATGGTACAGTGCTCATTGTCCACTTTGAGCAAAGTGAGGTCGTGAATTCTGCGACCT
This sequence comes from Pseudoips prasinana, assembly GCA_951640165.1. NCBI lineage: Eukaryota > Metazoa > Arthropoda > Insecta > Lepidoptera > Nolidae > Pseudoips > Pseudoips prasinana. The sequence continues at coordinate 8,145,317 of OX621240.1, forward strand.
GAACATAATATTAATAGCGTTGCCGTATGGCGAACCGTTTGAAAAACATTATTATGGTCAACCGAATAGTTACGCAAATAAAGCATGTCGATGTCCCAAACTGGTGGTTTTGGAGACTTCGGATTTTTTAACGATATAGATTTTAAAACATGCCTAACCAAAACGTCTTCACTTCATTTGCCCGATAAGTCTACGTTACTCAACGTAGAGATGACAGACTTGTGAAGTAGAATAGTATTATAAGAAAATTTAGAATGTAAATCAGCTAAAAATTGGGCTAATTCAGATCCTTCGGGGCGCACTGGATTAATATTATAATGATTGGCCCATAAAATCCAGCGATTCCAGGCTACTTTATATGTCTTCCATGTGGAAGGTCGCCAGGAGGACTTGAGTAGGGAGACCTGATCAGGGTTCCATGATTTGGTTTCCTGAGACCACCCCCACATTTCCAGACCTCCAAAACCATGTCCTGTACTTTTGGAGGAGGCAGTCCCGTGGTTGTGTCGATTAGAGATCGATTCAGGTTCGTTAGTGAAAATGGGGCTGCAATGGCTCGAGATTTGAGATCTGCTCTCCAGAACACTCTTTTCCAGCGAGGGACTACGATGAGATAAATTCCTGAAGCTACATTCATGTGCATTAACACTCGCGGTATAAGGAACGGTGGCGGGAAGACCCAAGCCAGCGGAAAATTCCACTGTATGCTGAAGGCGTCGTGAAACATGGCCTCCTGATCGTTCAGGTCCAGTGACGCGGTGTTTGCTACTACTTGAGCAGTTTTGGACGCAAATAGATCTATCATCGGTGTTCCCATCCTCGCAAAGATCATTGCCGTGGCATTCGGGAGTAGATGCCACTCGGGAAGTTGACGGTGTCTGGATAGACAGTCCGCATGATTGTTGTATCTCCCGGGAATATGATGGATTTTTAAATGAATCTGGTTTCGGTCTAGTTTGCATAAGATTCTGTGTGTTAGATCCATAAGTGCCTGCGATTTGGTCCCCCCCTCGTTGCGAAGATACGCTACCACAGACCGGTTGTCGGTTTGTATCAGAATTGAGCTTTGTCTCATGTTCAGGGCATGGACCTCTAATACTTTCAAGATGGTCAACAACTCTTTCATGTTGCAATGAAGAACCCGTTTCTCTCGGCTCCAAGTTCCAGATATCGTCTGGTTGTTGATTTGTGCACCCCATGCTGTATCCAAGGCATCGGTGGCCAGGAAAATTGGTGTAGGTGGTGCATGCATCAAAGTTGGGTGATGGTAATTCTGAAGCCACCATTCCATTTCTATTAAAACGTTGGGAGGTAGACTGTATTTGGCAGAAATTGTCAGTTCCGGCAGAGAATTCAAATGACTGAGAGTCGCCCGGTGATTTAATCGGCCCCTTGGCACAACGAAGCTGGCGAAGCTTAATAGGCCCACGAGGTTCTGAAGTTCTTTCAATGTGGCCTTGCCGGATTGTAACATCTGGGAGACTTTTTGGATTATAGTAGTAGTTTTTTCTGATGGCAAATGCTTCTGGTTTTTCCACGTGTCCCAAACAACGCCCAGAGAGGTGATATGTTTTTGTGGGATGAGACTAGTCGTAATTTATTCGAAATCATAGATATTCCAGGCTGTTCAAAAGCACATTCACATGTTCGGTTAACACGCTCTGATCTTGATGAGCAAGAAGAAAATCGTCCAGATACACGATTATTCTTACACCTTTTTCGCGAAGAGTTTAGGCTATCCAATTCGTAAGGCACGCGAAAATCTTGGGTGCTGTGCTTAGACCGAATGGAAGACACGTCATTTCCAGTAATTCGTCGTTGTAAATAAGACGGAGAAATCGTCTGTGTGATTGGCGCATTGGAACATTGAAATAAGCCTGAGACAAGTGTGCCTTGCACATCCAGTCTCAGGGTCGAAGGAAATCCGGGATACGGTGCATATTGATCATATTAATCGAAACCGGTCTGTGAGCACAAAGTGGTTCAGAGATTTCAAGTTGAAAATCGGGCGAAATGTCGAATCGTTCTTCCGTACGAGGAATAGAGAGATCTGCTACCTTCAAAACACCCTGTTGCTTCATTTGACAAATGATTGCCGACATTGTGGTCGATTCTATCGTGCGATGACGATCGGTTTTTAAAACTGGTGTCCTTAACGGAGGTTTTTGTCGGAAGGGTATATGATAACCTGTTATTATTTTTACAACGAAAGCTGGAGCTCCCATTCTCCTCCAACGATTGACATATTGTGCCAATTGCCCCGCTTGGAACTGTGAGTCATTGTCTGTATCTTTTATTGGCCGCATTGTTAGTGGGTGAAAAGGGCCGTTTTCGACCTCTTTGATTCGCTCGTTTCGTACTAGATCCTCGAGATTGAAAGGAAGTACCTCTATTGTTCGAAATGTAATAGTAATTACGATATTCTTTTCCATGCCCTTTCGGAGGGTATTGGGACAAATGACCATAACCCTGCGAGGGTTGATTTCGATGGTAATGCGTATTAGTGCTTGGAGCAGGCTCGCAGCAAGTATAGCTCTGTGACCGCAGGCCATTTGTAACAAATCAGAAGAAATTTTATGAAAATCACCTTTTAGAAATAATTCTTCGATTTTCTCATTAAGATTAGCAAGTGAAGCATTTGATGTCTTAGACCGAAAAATTTCTTTTTGATTTAAAATACAATAAGTAAAAGCTGCATACGATTTATCAGAATTAATTAAATGGCGTGCACTGTCAAACGCTTTCACCTCATCATTTGTTTCTAACTCTATAAATCCTGGCCTGTAATTATAAAGTTTCTGGGTGTCAGCGTAACTCACATCGGACCATGCACTACTGTCAAATCGTTGAACAGCATTCGTCATTTCTAAATATTCCAAAGAAGTAGGGGGTACTGCAGGATCTTTAAGTTTGGTTTCAATTTCATAAGTAAGATCTGTCACTAACCCGGTATCTAAATTACAAGGAGAAGGTAAATTTTGATCGGTCCTGGATGCATTTACGCAATAATCATCGTACAGGTCATAACTGACGTCAGAAATATACGATTCATTATCGTTTCGAATGTATTGTCGGTTATCGTGGCAACCAATGTTCCTTCTTAATTCCCCTACTTCCTTCGATAATTTTTCTAAAAGACGACGTTCGTTCTTATGTTTCTTGTTATGACGACGGCGCGTCTTTCTTTTCTTTTTCTTGGAATCTTGCGCAGATTCTGAAGAACTAGACGTGCTCGATGAACTTGAACTACTACTAGTTAAACTTCGATTATTGTTTTGCCGTTTAAGGCCGGAGGTACCGGCCAAAGGCATCTCATTAGAATTAACAATATCGTTATCCATTATTTTCTAAGGAAGAAAACAAAACAGAATAAGCGGTAGAAAGAAAAAAAAAGTCAAAACAAATATCGAATGAAAATTCGCTAAACAATAAATATTTGTGCAACTTACATGTGAATATACACTTAATTTATAGTGGCACTGTACACTGTCACTATGCACTTAGGAGCACGTGTTGTCACAACGGAAAACTTCAAGCCAATGTTGAACCAAGGCGCGTTGAGCTCTGAGCTCAACAGGGCCCCCTACCTGGTGAAAGGAGGGGATGTGCGAAAGAGATGGATGAATTAGGTAGAAAGAGAGGTAAAATACAACGGATACGCCTATCTCAATATAATAAGCTTCTAATAACGGTCAAGTGGTTTAATACGGGATTTTTGATGCGGAATCCCGGTACTGTGCCGAGATTTGACTATGACATAGTGTAATAACCACATTATGGTTTCTAATTGGGTAGAAAAGATAAACCAAGAGTCACTTTTTTTAAATGTTTTAATATCGTAGCATACCACAAATCGCAAGTAATAAATGAAATTCATAAGTGAAGAATTACAAATGTAAGTAAAATTAAATCTAATAAAATATACCTTTCCAGAAGGCCGAATGTCACTGGTAGCTAGCAACACTAGGTTCAAATGTCATTGTACGAACAAAGTGCGAACTGCGAAGTGCGCTACACCTGCGAGCAGCAGGGTATTCTTTGTTTTTATTGTTTTGTTGTAAATAAATGTAACCAACTATTTTATTAAAACCATGAAGAAAGGTTACAAAATTACGGATGTGAAACGTGAAAAGAAAATAGGCGTCGCAGCTGAAAATTTGGCCGAATTAATCGAAAAATCGCGTAAAAAGTTAGGCGTAAGTACGGTTTATATTGTTTTCTATGAGATTTAATCGCTGAAATGGTAATTTTCGTTGATAAAATTGTGTTTTAATACTAGTTTGTCTGATTAACTGTGACCTAGGTAGTGTTTGTCGTAAATAATATAGGTCAGGGGTAAGCCTTGGCCGATATATGGAAGCCTTGACCCAATTTCTATTGGGTTTCAGTTCAATGTCAGCTGCGCAGAGTGCCGCCTGTGCGTGGCCGAGGACGGGACTCAGGTGGAAGATGACGACTATCTGGCCACGTTACCTCCTCAAACACTCTTCATTTTGTTAAAAAACAAGGAGAAAATGGTTACTGGTATGTTCTTTATTTTACAGGCTTCTAAAATATGTTACTTAATTGTCTTAAGACGCGCAATCCTCGTTCAAAATTGGAAGCAACAAACTTTAACTAGGTATGTCTCCATATGCTCAGGTTTTTTGGAGGCTTCCAGTGTGATTCATTCTGAGTTTACAATCTTATTCATTGTTTGCCTTAACTTAGTATCAGTACTATATCTACAATGTACTGTAATTTTTATCCATAAAACAGTAGATGAACATCCCTCAAGAATACATAATCTGGGAGTTTTAATTTGAACATAAAATTATCACCAAAGTAATAGTATATCTTTTTTTTGTATCACCAATAATACTTGCTTAATTGTTTTAGAACTAATAAAAAATGAATTCAAGCCCATCTGTGAAACATTAATGGATTGAGTAGATTATAATATAATTGATTGGCTTATTACTAATTACTGTATAACAAAAAAAAAATGCACAAATTTAAACAAACTTAAAAAAAGCTACAAAAATATCAATCCTTCAACACCCTCAGACTTTGACTACTACTACGATCTTATCCGGTCTCACAAAAAGGACTACATAGACACAGGGACAGCAGCCAAAGAGTTTCTCAGCACCAACATCAAGGAAAAGTTCAAGGTGTTCCAAAAGTATATTGCAGCAGCTGACGATGCAAAGACCATGCTCAGTGAGAGGGTACAAGACCCAACTTGGTTTGAAGGTACATATTTATATATTAATTTAAAGATACATATTTATTTAAAGCTTTTATTTTTTTTAATATATTTATTATTAATTTAACTTTTAGCTTTTTATGCAATTTTTCCATTGTTAGTGAACTGATTTTGATCCATCTAATTGATAGGGATTTTTTCTGAATTCTACTACTATAATAAATGTGAAAGTTTGTGGGTGTGGATGTTTAAAACTACTAAACAGATTTTGATGAAAATATGTACTAATATACATATTTATAAAGTTAGGCTATAATTTATAAAGTTAACATGAGTAAAACCTCAGGGCACAGCTAGAAGTTGCAAATAAATTGTCTGAGTTGTCATTAAATTTACTTCTCATAGAATATATTCTGTCCTTTATTAACTTAACTATAAGTCTATATTATTGCTAGTAAAATTAGGACCAATAACAAGAATTTTAAAATTGGTCATGTCTTATCAATTGCAGATTTTTATTGTTGTACTATTAATGTTCAGTTAATTTTCTTTATCATTTAGATTGTTTTATGAACTGTTTGCCTCCTCAAACTACCAATTAATACAAAAATGTTCCTTGTCTAGGAACAAAATTTAATTTTTGAATGGAAATTGTACCAATCTCTTTTCCTTGGATTTCTTTTCAACCCAATTTCCCATAATATTAAATATTAAATACTTTTTCTAAAATATCCCACTCATAATAAATATTCATGTGGAATTTTTAACTCAAGATTTTTTGCTGCTGGCAAAACTATATGCAAAATAGGTTTTATCATTACCTCACTAGAGACTACATATAAACAGTGTGTAGCACCAGCAAACTTGTATTAAATGTAAAAAAAAATATGCAGATGGCTACCGGCTAAGTCGCCGACCATCGTTTTAGAGAATGGCGTTAAAATAAATAAAGGTTAAAAATGATATAATCAATCGTTAAATCGGCTGCAAAGTTGACAATCGATTCCGGACCATTTATGACTTCACATGTGGTCATGGAAGTCGATTTAACGCTTGCTTACGTCATTTTTAACCTTTATTTATTTGAATGCCTTTCACGAAATCTATGTTCGGCGGCTTAGCAGGTAGAGCCCCAGGTTAGTCTTGGGGACTACTGATAGAAGGGAAAACTATTTTTACACTGGTAATCTAAATAATCTACAATGTAATAGTTATACATATTATTATGCTCATGGGAAGGATGTGGCGATGACGTGAGTTTTATCTGTTTTGTTCACCCACAAAGTACACATACTAATACACAGTATACATACATTCAGTCAAAAAAGTATCGGGAATGGATGATTTGTTTATGGTTCCAAATTCAAATTTTTGTTTATTTTTGTTGTTGTTAGATTGACACAACTGTTTTCCATTTTGGCGCGGAGTTTGAGTTGCATCTGTTATTTATATTAAATACAGTGCTGGTATTAAATACAGTAATATCATATATAGTGTGTATTGCGAATTTCATAATGGACAAAAATATCGAACAAATAGTTTGTCTTAAATTTTGCATCGCTAATGGAATTTCGTGTTCGGAGTCACTGAAAATGTTACAGAAGGCTTACGGTGAATCGACTTTATCAAAAACTCGTGTTTATGAGTGGTTCAAAGTGTTCAAAAGCGGTCGAGATGTGATGAAAAATTTGCCTCGCTCTGGTAGGTCATCAACGTCTGCAACTGAAGTTAACATCGCAAAAGTGAAGGAAATAGTGACTGAAAATCCTCATTCAACTCTGAGAGAGATAGCCGCCGAACTTTCTGTATCTCACGAGTCGATTCGTACCATTTTGCCGCTCGGCTAGTCCCAAAAGATCTGAGTTTTCTCCAAAAACTCAATCGCATGAAAGTCGCTCAGGACATGGTAGAACGACTCAATTCCGACCCAACATTCATGAAACGCATTGTTACTGGTGACGAGACGTGGGTTTACGAGTTTGACATGCAAACTAGTTAACAAGCTTCGGAGTGGCGCATTCCAACTGAACCGAAACCGAAAAAACCACGCCAAAGTCGATCAAAAGTCAAAGTCATGTTGACTGTTTTCTTGCATATCTGCAGGAACCCCATATTGGGTGAAGGCCTCCTCCAAAGATGCCCATTTGTCTCTGTCCTGTGCGGTCTGCTTCCAGTTTGGGCCGGCTGTCCTTGCAATTTCATCACCCCAGCGTGCCAACGGTCGTCCTCTGCTCCTTTTACCAGGAGGGCCTTTCCAAAATGTCACTTTTAGGGTCCATCTCTGATCTTGAAGCCTCGCGACATGCCCCGCCCATTTCCACTTGAGTTTTTGTGCATAATTCAGTGCGTTTGTTGCTTTGGTTATTGATCTTAATTTTGTGTGTCTTATTTTATAGAATTTCTTAATTTTTAGCATGTTGCGCTCTAGTCCTCGTTGGCGGGTTGTAATTTTATTTTTCAGCTTTGAGGTGAACTTCCACGTCTGGCATCCGTACGTCAAGCATGGTAAGAGACTGGAATTCATAAATTTTGTATTAATGGTTATAGGGAAGTTACTTTTAAAAATTTCCTTTAAACTCCAATATCTTTTCCATGTTTGTTGTACTCTTCGTTCGACTTCAAGTTCGTTATCTTTTCTGTCAAAGCTGATTTGTTTCCCTAGATAGATGTACTTATCTGTATATTCAAGTGGCTCGCCATTAATTGTTATAAATCTTTTCTTGGATTCTTGGATTTTTCACCACGATAATGCGCCTTCGCATTGTGAACGAATTTTTGACCAAACAGTCAACAAATACCATCCAGCAACCACCATATTCACCAGATATGGCTCCAGCTGAATTCTTTCTTTTTCCTAAACTCAAATTACCACTTCGTGGTACCCGTTTTCAGTCGGTAGAAGACATAACAGAGAATTCGCGGCGAGAACTGAATTCAATTCGGAAAGCAGCGCGTTTAAAAAATGTTTTGATGAATGGATTATTCGTTGGCGTATGTGTATCGTTTCTGAAGGAGCATACTTTGAGGGTGATAAAATCTTTTCCCGGTACTTTCTTAACAGAGTAGTATAACTCATGGGAAGCGTGACGTGACAATGACGCGAGTTGCATGATTTTTGTTGAACCAAAAAGAACTCAAAGCGCTTAATGAAGCTTTCACTTCAATAACAGTAACAGCCAGGCTGCACAGATATGTAGAAACTAAAAGAGTTCCTTATTGAATTATAAAATCCCTAAGAATGAAAATAAAAGTCTCAATATTAACTGTCTTGTGTTAGAGTACTTTATAAGGGACAACAGATAAGCGAAAGCAGTGTTGAGCACTGCTTTGCCTATGCCGTAACTCCGTTCTGCTATATCAGTTCTTAATAATATCCTGGGACATTATTCACACACGATCATCAGATCCCCAACTAAGCAGAGCTTGTATAATGGAAACCAGATAACTGATACACTACATATACTATTTTTCTTTTGTAAATACATACTTATATAGATAATTTACACCCAGACTCAGCACAAACAGATATGTTGATGCACGCAAATATTTGTCCCGGGTGGGAATCGAACCCACAACCTCCGGCGTGAAAGGCAACCACGCCAACAGGCCCGTCAAAACTTACCCCCGTATTTCAGTTACACATTGCAAGCATTCGTAAATCAGTTCAATCCACAATTTCAGGTCTTGACCCCTCAGAGAAGAGCAAAGAGCAGTCTATGTCCAAAAGAGTCAAGGAGCGCATGAGGGGTTATTTCTACAAAACTAAATCAGCTCTGCAAGCGTCAGATGTCTACGTTCAGTCCAAGAACGGCCGCGGTAAGAAACTCATTGACCAATTCATTAATGACTTGCGCAGACTACTAGACGCACATAAGTTCAACGAGACCTATTTTAACCGCAAAGCGAATAAATCTGCTCGCTTATGCGATGAAACCGGGTTGTTCGAATGTGGTGGTCTCTGGAGCAACGATAAATGTCTATACGAGGGCGAGCATATCATCAATCCGTACAGGAGTCGCGAAGAACGCATCATATTTCAAACCTGGAATTTAGATCATAAGATTGAGTTATCCCGATCGATCATCCCGAAAATATTGCTCGCAATTGAAGGGTTGTACAACGGTGATATTAAATGTATGGTATGCGATAAGGATTCGAAATTTGGCGGAATTGAAGTCGATAGGTATTACTTACAGATATGTACGCGAGAGAATCTTAAGCTTGTGCATATTGTATGCCATCATAAAGGCAAGCATGACGCACAATCTGATGTTTACACGTTATGCAAGAAATGCTATGGCAGTGAGATTATTGAATATAAGTAAAATCTATTAAAATTAACGACTAATGAAGTATGTTGATATTATTATATCTGACTTTGTTATGTATCTGTTAAATTTCTCTTATAAGAGATCTTCTGTATACTACTAATTTGAAATAATGCAAACAAATATTGAGATAGCCCAATTATTATGTAACATTTATAGCGTTACTACTGTTACTTATTTCCATGAATTTTATAAGTAATAGAATCAGACGTTATGATGCATTATAACTACAAATTCACTTTGTATTTTGAATGAATTGTATAATTTCAATAAAATCGCATTATATTTATACAAATATACTTGCTATATATCTAATTAAGGATATTTAGAGTTGATCTGTGATTGGTTGCTAAAAAGGTAATTTGCATTGTTGTTTTTTTAGACATTTGATATTATTCTACTAGGTACCTATTCGTTTTTGTAATCATTTCAAGCTTTCGAAGCCTTTTATAAAATAGGCAGAGTTTATAATAAGGATACGATAAAGATGAATATTTAACGTTTCTTGCGTGCCATTTTAGATAATGAACATTCAAACTTTTCAACTTACAAGAAAGTTAAATAAGCTGTCTTACAAAACCTTACTTAGCAACTTTTGTCATAAAACTTGCTAAAGTTTACCGAACGTACTCAAATTTTATTTTTTTATTAAATTTTAATTTTATTACATTATATGCAATGCAAAGCGTGATTTTTTGGGATTAGATTTATTTATGAACTTCTAGAATTTGATGGCTTAGTTAACTAGTGATACATTTCTCAAATTTAGTGATTAATTTGACAACGGTTAAATTAAAATAGTTAAATGATTTTATTAACCGATCAAAAGAAGAGTTATCAATTCATAAATGCAGTAAATTACATGTCGTTCACATGTACCTACTTTACTGCGTAAAATAAATTGTGCGGCAGAATTCATCTCTATGCCCTATGCTTGTTTTTTTTTTAAATATGTTACACGATTTTTTAATTGTTTGTGAACCGATTTTATTTTTTAATCGGTTGTCATAAAGATTTTTTTTTATTTTTTTAATCTGCAGATTAGTCCATAGCATCAACTTAGTTAACGGAAAAATGTAGTGAGAAATTGGGCCGTTGTCACATTCCAGTTGAAAATGTGTGGAGGAATGTTATATTTAAAGTTGCTTTTATTTCGGCGTATTGCGTTAAGCATTTGGATCTTTATATAATCAATGAAATGTTGTTGATAGTCCAATGTTGTAGAGAGTTTGGTATTCCTTAATTGATCTCCTGAACCCATCATGACATAAATATAAGATTTTACTGTAGGTAATATAACAAGAATTTACATTTATACTTATTGTTTACTTCTTGTACTGTATGCATAACATGAATATTTATATTTTTATTGAAACGTGATATATTTTGTTTGACATAGGTATTTAAAGATATTTATTATTGTCATCAGAAAAAATATACCTACTGAAGTATGTCTATATTGTTATTTTATCAAATTAATAGAAAGTGTATTTTGTTGTCGAATATAATAAGGTAGCCATTACATGGGTCAAGATTACAACAAGTGTTGCCGCCATTTTTTTCTTTTACTACACTGAGACATGTCCTCATTTTTGTCGTTACTGATAAAATTGGTCGTGTAATGGCACCCTTTATTATATCAATATTACGATTATTTTACTAATATTTATTAATTATAAAATAAATACGGTATTTATAAAATACGGTCCTATTTTATAAATACTTCAATATAAGGCGAAGATGAATTGACAGTGTGTTATGCAACTGTGTTCATTTAAAATGTAATAGTCATTTAATAATGTATGTTCACCGGAGACCTAAAATCAATACATATTTTAAAGTAGAGTAGCTTCCGCGTCTGTTCGTACTCTTTGTACTCTTGAATAATTCTGAACAAATTTGAACTTGGTTTACACCGGGTTATTGGATTCTTGGAGGAGGCATTTTAGAGTTTTAATGACCATCCTAACACCTTGACAGTCTGAAAGTTATAAAGGTTTACTTATAAAACACCAACAAACTCGGAGGACTACATAGATAACACCATAAGCAACAACTTATGATATTTTTTGGGGTCCCGTACCCATAGGGTAAAACGGGACCCTATTACTAATACTTCGCTGTCTGTCTGTCACCAGGCTGTATCTCATGAACCGTGATAGTTAGACAGTTGAAATTTAAACAGATGATGTATTTCTGTTGCAGCAATAACAACAAATAAAAAAGAAAATAAATATTTAAGGGGATCCCATACACAAACGTGAATTTTTGATCGTTTTTATAGATAATGGACGATGACGACGGAACCCTTCGTGCACTAGTCCGACTAGCAGTTGGCCGGGTTTTTTTTTTAGATTTTATTCGTACAAATATAAGTATTAATTGAATGTGCCGCTTGAAAGTTTATAACTGTACTCGCATCACAAAGATTACCTAAATGTAACCTTACGATGACGTGGGGAAAGGAGTGCAGTGCTAGCGACTTTGAACTTCACCCATTTCTCTAGTCGCTAGTCGTCCATGTAAAATCATTTTCATGTAGGTATTGTGTAGTTACGTCCGAACTCGTAGAACAAAAGTTGTTGCTTATGGTGTTAGCTATATAGTCCTGCGGGGTTGTTGGTGTTTTACAAGTAACCCAGAAAAAAAAATGTGAGCCGTCACGGGACGCCTGGCAGATGTGAAACATCGACATTATTTGGTAAAAGTAATATGCAGAAAAGAACATATTGTGATAGGAACTAAATATGTCATAATGATAAAATAAAAAGTCAATTGCGCATGCGCCACGGCATGCGTCGCCACGCCAGAAATCTGTATTACGTGCGGCTATAGATTTTTCACATCAAAAATAGTTATTTTAATTATTATAATTTATAACGGGATTTATCATTAAACCTCATTGTTAATACAGGGTTGTTAGATAGCCGTAAAAAGAATATTTTGTGTAACAAAATTATTTAAATAATATATACCAAAATTATAACGCGTAAAATCGATTTAAAACTGAAATATATTTTTATTTAATTGAAAATCGATCGATCATAAAATTAGATACCTAGGTCATAATTTGTTTGTCATATATGGAGATTAGAACCGAAACATATGGGTGACGAGAAAGTAGCTAGCTAACTTTAACCATTGCTACACGTACAAATAGTGAGAAAATAGATTTGTATTTTAAAGTTATTGTTGAACTGAAGGTACCTCAAAATTTATTTCCCGTTTCGTTCAAACTAAATGGTCATAATATTGGTGGTAATTTTGCCCAGTGTGCTTAGTACACACGGCTACATATCAAGCTGTACACTTCCAATATAAGCTGACCTCTCATCGTATGAAAATCCTATACAACGCGAGATCAACTTATACAGGCAATGTATAGCTTGATATGTAGACGAGTGTACACTGAGCAAAATTGCCACAAATGAGTGACTCACGGCACATAAGTTAGTGACCAGTCAGTGCCAACAGATAGCGTTAGCTGCGTCTAACAGGGCCGCTTTGCCCCAACTTACTCTAGTTTTATTTATTATGACTGAAAAGGTACTTGGTGCCAAATACTATCGAATTTTGTAGAAACAATTGTATAATCTCAAATCGATTTTTGTAATTACTCCTACTAACTTAGATAGGGTATGAAAATGAGATCGAGGGTCTTTTCCAGATTTTAATTTTTATGAAGTTGATTTTTTTACTTTATAATATTCAATTATGTAAAATAATAAAAATATTTTTTATTCAAATAGATTAGGTTGGTAATCATGTTTATTTTTGTGAGCAGCCATTATGCGGAAACTACGGGGTTCATAGGTACACTTTTTTTTTGTTTTGTCTTTTAACATTGCGATCTATGAAATATCTCTAATGAGCCGCTTGTTTGGCCACGTCAAGTTGTGGTTTTCAATAAGGTAGAGACGCTAAGTTACCCCAATCTTTCAAATTTCCCCAATTGAAAGTGAACCTTATGCTATTGTGATAAAGTTGAAAATCTACAAAAGAAATTTGACAGATTGGAGTAGCTGGATGTGCTGGCGTCTGTACGATAGCCGCTAATTTATAAAAAGGCATGCAAAAAACAATACTTTCAGGAGAGATTGGTCAATATCCACTCTTTTGTTCCAGTTCCTATTCACCACGTTTTACGATAGTTTAGTTTAAAATGGGAAAGGCTCTCACGGTTGTGTCGAACGTACTGTGTGTCATTTTTCTATATATTAATTTATTATATTTACTGTTCTCTTAATATTGAGGCAGATCTATCGACCTTTCTTATTCTTAAGCTATAATATATTTTTTCATTATCAAATTACTATAATTATATTTACTCTGAAGTATCGGCTCACAATCGTTGATATGTAGTAACGAGACAAGGAATGGGAAATGCTGTCACAGCAAGGTCATAGAAAGTCCCTAGGTACACCTGACACCGTAGCAAATACTCGTACCTTAAACCGGTTTAACCTTATATAAATAGTTGTCCTGAGACTGGATGTACTTTGTGTCCGCCAATTATGTATTTACTACCTGTGCCCCGCATTTTTACCCGCGTTAAACTTTATAAATTATAGCCTATGTGTTAATCCAGGGTGTCCGCTATCTCCATTCCAAAGTTTTTTTAAATCGCTCCAGCCGTTTAGACGTGAAGAAGTTACCAACATACACACTCACAAACTTCGCCTTTATAATATTAGTGTGATTTCCCCAGTGCGGGTGTTGTCTTTAAAACAGACAGTCAAATTGACCGGTGTAGCATGTGTAGCAGTGAGTCTTCTAGACTAACTATAAACGAAATGTTCAAAAAATAAAAACGACCGTCATTCGATTTGAGGCGTAACGGCTAAATACTTTTTTAGGGTTCCGTACCCAAAGGGTAAAACGGAACCCTATGACTAAGACTTCGCTGTCTGTGTGCCGTCTGTCACCAGGCTCCATCTTATGAACCGTGATAGTTAGACAGTTGAAATTTTCACAGATGATGGTATTTCTGTTGCCGCTATAACAACAAATACTAAAAAATAAAATAAATATTTAAGAAACCTGAATTTTTCGTGCGCGAGTCCAACTGCACTTGGCCGGATTTTAATTACATTAGAATCTTTATCTGTGATGCTCTGATATATTTTCCATTTTGCTTGGTTCATTCCATTCTTTACAATATCATAATGTTGCAAAAATTTACGATTGTGAGTCGATGTAATTTACTATTAAGTATAATAATTATAAGAAATCCTATTTTGTGACAATCGTTTACCAACTTGTTAGACAACTAGTGAATATTAGAATTTAGAGCAAATATAGCAATATTAATGTGTAAGTAGCTCTGTGTTTATGTGATGAAGATGGTTCTAGGATTATGATGCACGAAGGCAGGGATCGTCGCATTTATGACGTACGAGCTTGAGGTTACGAATTGAAAAATATACTATTTCATAAATGGATTCCTTGTGACAGATGAATATTGGGTCATTACGATATTTTTTTTCACAAGATTAAAAATATCAAATGAAATAAGAAATCGAAATTGCCCGAAGTTCCCTCCCTCTCGCGACTAACAGGAAGTTTACGTGGTCCCCAATCTTCATCACACCAACACAGTTAAAAGTCAATAAAAATTAGTAAAATTTATAGTAGAAGCTTCCATACAGCTTTATAGTAGTTTGCCGGTAGGTGATATGTCGTAGTTCTCTCGATATACAGTATTAACCAATATACCTTCTCCTTTGCCTAAGTAGTTATGTACAGTAGTTAAGACTTAATATCACTATACGTAGAACACTGGTACAAAATGTGACTGCACTGTGAATGCAATTCGATTTGAGGTGTTAAATAGATTAAACATTTCAATATTAGACTGCATTTTGATAATAATCTATCTAGAAATGACTCTTACAAAAGTAGGAGTTTGAGAGAGGTACAGGCACAGCGTTGATTAAAGTTGGAAGTACCTCCACCTTACAGAATACATTCCTTAATAATAACATTAAACATTTTAATGTTGTGTTTCTGCGTGTGAGTAAGGTCGCCAGAGCTTGTTGCTGACCCTTCCCCCCACCCTAATAGGTGGGGGGACGAGTCAGCAACAAATAAAGCTAACTATATATAACACTTGATTACAGTAGGCGCTCTTTAATGCGTGGCTCGCCCATCCTTCACTTGTTAACTCATTGCGTCACACAGTGGACCGGACTTTGGCCCAAGGTCAAGGACTGAGCGCACCTTTATCTGCCCGTATGAATTTTTTTCAGCCCGCAATTTTGACCTTGGGCCCTAAGCCCACTATATTCAAAATCCGGTCCACTGTGCGTCAGCCTATGTCCAATGACCTGGCATTTTAACTCCACGGCATCAGTTCTTCTGTTCTATTATCCTATTAAACTACCGGATTACATACGCTTACCCTAACTACACAGGAAAGCATGTGTGTATATTCATTTTCTATCTTTATCTTTTAAAAGACTACGCCAGCACTAGGGAATCTAGTCCGTGTGTGGGTATTTTGTAAACATATAATACACACTAATTACATACAGACTCAAGACAACTATTTATGGGTCACACAAATAGTTGTCCGGCGCGGGAATCGAATACGCGACACGAAGCGGCGAGTGATATTGTGTGATCTGATTATTCTATAGAGTAAAAATATAGTTGCCGCCAGCTTATCGAGCGCCCACTGTATTAACCCTCGTAATCCATCCGAGAAAAATCCTATTGAATTCACACGTGCAGTAGTAAAAATAAAACTAAATTTTAGAAAATTGTATCCTGTATGATTACCGCTGTTAATGTAATAAAGAAAGTAAGTCCAAGGTAATTTTTGTTAAAATATTTAAATAAAATGATTTCAAATATTTTCTTGTCTTTTTATTGTCACTATATTACATTCATACCATATTACTCCATCAGTGAAATTCAAACTATAGAACAGAGTTATTGCATGTGTTGCCAGTTAAAAATCACTTTCAGTCAAATCTTATTTGTTTCGCACCTATTTATAATTAACAGGTGGAAGTTCAACATACATAGATAGATTACCACCCTTTCCTTAAATTCTTTGTAATTATTAATTCTGGCTCATATTGCAACAATCTTTATCAAATATGGGTCAATGATTTATGCAGTGGACTAAACCTTCAAAGATAGTTTCATATTTGGGTACTAAGATGTTATATAAATTTTAATACCAAAACATGGCAGACAATTTTATATTTAAGTTAAGATAACTTATTGAATAACATGTTTGTATTTATATTTTATCTTCTCTTCCTCCCTCCTGCCTTTTTTCCTGGATTCCTCTGTCCTTTTCCTGCTTTAGGTTTCTTAGCTGAGAAGTTGGTAGGGTTGCCACCCTTCTGCTTGAATTTACCCCCTTTACCTCCTTTGAATCCTTTGGAGGGTTTCATTGTTTTCTTTTCTTCTGATCGGCTGAAAAAGCAACATTTAATATGTAATAAGCATCTAATTTGCTGCATACAACATAGGGTTAAACATATTTTTGATTGCAATGAGTTAATAATTTTCAAATAATTATAAAAAGATCTCCAAGAAAAGAATCTTCTAGACCAGTGATTGTCATAGTTTTCTGGTCAAGGGCCACACAAGGGAAAAATCATGTCACTGCAGGCCATAAATTTATGGTTTGGTAGTTGACACCAAAAATTTATTGACATATTTTCACTGTCCTTGCAAAATAAAATTGCCTCACATAGATGGAATCATTGGTTAATCATGTCAAATACCAAATTGGATATAATCCGCTTAATTGATCTGCTTTTTGTTACCATATTAAGTATATGTATAAGTTTCATATGCAAAAGCAGTTTTGGTATTCATTACTCTTTAAAATTTTTAGGTTATGTTACAAGTGTCAAAAATATTGTGACCGCAGTTTGACAACCACAGTTCTAGAACAACACATACAAGGAAACTGCAAAATAAGTATGGTCGCCAGGTGGGGGGTGTGTGATGTAGTGAAGTAGAAGAAATCACTTATAGGTACCTTCTTTGTTTCGGGCTTGGTTCAAATAAATATCCACAATAACGTAACACAGAAGAAAGTTTAATAGTCACACACAATATACACAAGCGATAGTCCATAGAAAAGTTCAGAAGAGAATAAGAAAGAAAGTAAGTAGGAAAAGAAATACTTTCAACACTAATAGACACGCGGTAAGCGGTAGCTATTGCGATAGAATCGAGTGACGCGAGAATCACGAAGTGCAGCAAAAATGCAACTTAACTACCGGTCGGCGCATGCGCCGATCCCCGCTAATTCTTTATCATCCATTCACGCCGTACGAATAGGTAAATGCACTTTCCGTATTTACATCGTACGATACTCATACGACGCGATGTGTATGTTTGTGTCAGTATGAAATATATATAGTGTATATAGTTATAATATATATTAAATTATATAAATAATGCATTATATAGTGTAATTATTGAAATGTAGAAATGGAAATAAATAAGAATAATATAATAGGTAAATATATAAGTGGATATTAAAATATATATTTATATATGTGGCGGCCACATCACTCCCCCCCAGAAACCGTCATCACGGTTGATAATAATCCGGAAACCGAACCCTGCGCCCCGAACGAGTTGTTTTGTAATATGACTCGTCTGGAATATTAGTTTGGGCGGGAACAGGATCAGACGAAGAAATACGTCTGAGGAGGAGAAGAATTGGTACGAGAATTTACAAAAGTTGGTGTAGGAGATAGGTCAACAAGCAGATAGGCCGGTTTTAGACGGTCTATAGATACTGTGACACTTTTTCATTTAATTAAAAATGTTAAATGTTTTGTCAGCGCGTTCCAACACTTCATAGAGACCGCAATATGGGGGCTGTAATGACCCTCTGACAGAATCATCCCTCAGAAATACGTGAGTTGAAGTGTTGAGATCCTTGTAGATAAGAATTTTGTTTTTGGTATGTCGAGCTGCCGGAGATGGACGTAGCTTATCAACAATGTGGCGTAACCGAGTGGTAAGATCGGTTATATCGGTTGAGTCTGGATCACTCGCCTGGAAGAATTCTCCAGGGAGACGTAGGGGCTCACCGTATACCAATTCAGCTGATGAAGCCAATATATCCTCCTTATAGGCTGACCTGATACCTAAAAGAACTAAAGGTAACGTATCTACCCAGTTGCAATCCGCATGGCACATTATGGCTGCCTTCAGTTGACGATGGAACCGTTCCACCAGGCCATTACACGCAGGATGGTATGCAGTTGTTCGGCGATGCTTAAATCCTATCACTTTTCCTAGATATTGGAAAAGTGCGGATTCAAACTGCCGGCCGCGATCCGTAACAATATCCGATGGACATCCAAATCTGGATATCCACGATATCAAAGCCTTTCCGACGGATTCGGCTGTCATATCCATCATCGGTGTAACTTCAGGCCACCTGGTGAAACGGTCGACTACAGTAAGGCAATAGCGGTAGCCCTGTGAAGGTGGCAATGGGCCGATAATGTCCACATGGATAAACGCAAATCTGGCGTGAGGTAGATCGTACGTACCTAAAGGTGCTGATACGTGACGATTAACCTTCGCACGTTGGCAGGCCAGACATTTTCGAGCCCACTCTCGACAATCCTTGCGCATACCAGGCCACACATAACGCTCAGCAATGAGCTTAGTGGTTGCTTGTACGCCTGGATGGCTGTAACTGTGCAGATTGTCAAAGAGTGTCTTTCTTAGCTCTTTGGTAATGAACGGTCGGGGTGATGGTGTGCTCACATCACAATAAAGTTCTTTATTACTCCCAGGCAGTTTGAATTTCTCCAGGCGGAGTGAAAATTCACTACCTGTGTTGTATTCAAGCAATTCCTCATCGGAAGCTTGTGATTCAGCTAGTCTGACAAAGTCTATAGGCATCTGCAGTTCATCGACTCGCGACAATGTATCGGCAACAACATTGTCTTTGCCTGATATATGTCGAATGTCGGTCGTGAACTGAGATATATAGTCTAAATGACGGTACTGACGTGGCGAGCAATTAGCTTTCCGCTCATGGAAAGCGAATGTAATCGGTTTGTGGTCAGTAAATATGATAAAATGTCGAGCTTCCAACATGTGACGAAAGTGTTTGATACATTCGTATATGGCTAAGAGCTCGCGGTCATAAGGGGAATATTTTTGTTGAGTGGCACTTAGTTTACGCGAAAAGAACGCGAGAGGTTCCCACTGATTGTCCTTGAGTTGCTGCAAGACTCCACCCATTGCGAAATCCGACGCGTCGGTAACAAGACCAAGTTTAGCATCGCAGTCTGGGTGCGCAAGTAATGCAGCATTAGCAAGGCTCTGTTTGCATTGTTCGAATGCATGTAGTGAGTCACCGGTTAAGGTAATAGGCTGTGAAGCTTTTACTGAACCCACAAGTAAAGAGTTTAATGGGGCTTGAATTAATGCGGCGTTGGGTATAAATCGCCTATAGAAATTTAACATTCCCAAGAATCGTCTCAATTGCTTTACGGTTTTTGGGGCTGGAAAGTCGTTAATAGCCTGCACCTTAGATTCTAGCGGCTTAATTCTACCTTTTTCAGAAATATGGTAACCAAGAAATGTTACTTCACTAACTCCGAAGACACATTTCGATGTATTAATCAGGATACCATATTCCTTCATGCGTTGAAATAGCTGTTTTAGATGAACTTCATGCATATCGTGATCTTTAGAGAAAACTAAAAAGTCATCACAGTATGGATACACAAAGTCCAGGCCTCTCGTCATTTCGTCTACGAATCTCTGGAAAGTCTGTCCAGCATTACGTAAACCGAACGTCATGGAGGGAAACTCGAACATGCCGAACGGCGTGGTGATTGCCGTCTTCGGGATATCCGCTTCATGAACCGGTATTTGGTTGTAGGCCTTGACTAGGTCGATTGTGCTGAAGACTTTGCAGCCAGCTATACAATGGGCAAAGTCGTGGATATGCCGTAAAGGATAGCGGTCTGGAATTGTACGTGCATTAAGCATGCGATAGTCTCCGCATGGTCTCCAGCCGTTATCCTTTTTAGGCGCCAGATGTAGAGGGAAAGCCCAGGAACTCTCAGAAGGGCGAGCAGTGCCATTAGCTAACATGAGCTCGAATTCTTTTTTCGCTATCTGGAGTTTATCAGGAGCTAATTTACGGGGCGTACAAAAAACAGGAGGGCCGGGAGTGGTGCGAATGTAGTGTACCGTGTCATGTTTTGGAGTGAACGGTGTTCCGGACGGACGTGTTATTTCGGGGAATTTACTGAGCAAAACGTGAAACCTCGTGTCACCCGATGATACCTTAACAGAACACACGTTTATATAAGTTGTACAAGCAATAGAATATAAAGAAGTAGTATTATCTATAAGTCGTTGGTTACGAACATCAACAATAAGGTTATAGAAGCTTAAAAAATCTAGACCAATGATGGCTTTTGTTACATCCGCAACAGTAAAGCGCCATGGAAAATTGCGCCGCAAACCTAAATCTAACTTAAGATCTATAAAACCAAAAGTCTCTATAGCCGTTCCGTTGGCCGCACATAATTGAAAATTAGTTTTGGATCGTCTTTCGCGCAATGCTGACAGGGGATATTCACATAAGTCACTGCCAGTGTCGACCAGGAACTTAATTTTCGTAGAGCGGTCGGTAACGAAAAGGCGACCTGCAGCTTCAGGGCAATCGTCTGTCGCCATTAGCGACTGCCCGTGAATTTTTCCGATTCATTGAAATTGCAAGGCTTCAGGCATTTGCTAGCCTTTGTACCAAATTTCGAATGATACCAGCACACTGGATACTTCCGATAACTCGAGGTCGATCTGGATCTCGGACGTGAAGATGATCGACGATATTGTTTTCTCGATCTATCTTGAGTTCGACATGATGAACGCGTATGTTCGTCGAGTTTAGCCTCTAGGCGAGCCACCATCTTCTGCAATTCAGCAATCTCATTAGATGCATTGCTACTATTGCACGGAGTAGGGTTACAATGGGCTTCGGCGACGATAGGAGGTGAAGTGAGGTCGTGTACTCGATCTGCCAATTCAGCAAGCTGTTCCAATTCCAATTTTACTTGGGACGCTAGGACCGTTTGAATACCAATCGGAAGCTGGTTGCTCCATATTTGGCGTACTATGTCATCAGCGGCAGACGGGCCAGCCAAATCTTGTAAATGTCGCAAGAATTCAGAAGGTTTTCTATCGCCCAACCTATCTCGCGTAAGCAACTGCTTGACCTTCGTCTCTCTCGAAGCTGTCGATCTTCGAAGCAGCTCATTCTTGATTTTATTATAGCTATTCCCCACGGGAGGCTTCATGATAATGTCCTTAACCGCCTTCGCATGATGAATGTCAATGTTGCTTGCGACGGTGCTGAATTTCACGGAGTCTTCAGTGATATTAAATGCTTCGAATTGTCGTTCCAAAAGTCTAAACCACAGCTCCGGATCTTCAGGTGAAAACGTAGGTACCTTGAGAGTAACCTTCCGACGATCGGACGACTGGTCGTGTCGGTCCGTGTAAGCAAGCATCGGCTTGGGCTTCCGCAACGTAACATTCTCATTTCGCGACGTGGTGGTTTTTACGGAACCTTCACTCTGGTCACTACTTTCGTTGTTGTCACTCATATTTATGCGCACTGTACGTCACCAGTTATGTCCTAGGTTCAAAGTTCAAACACGAAGTAGTTCCTTGAAAAAAAAAACCGTGTGTCCAGTACGGAGTCACCAGTTATGGTGACAGTTGCGTACTCTATCGGGGTCACCAGTTATGGTCGCCAGGTGGGGGGTGTGTGATGTAGTGAAGTAGAAGAAATCACTTATAGGTACTTTCTTTGTTTCGGGCTTGGTTCAAATAAATATCCACAATAACGTAACACAGAAGAAAGTTTAATAGTCACACACAATATACACAAGCGATAGTCCATAGAAAAGTTCAGAAGAGAATAAGAAAGAAAGTAAGTAGGAAAAGAAATACTTTCAACACTAATAGACACGCGGTAAGCGGTAGCTATTGCGATAGAATCGAGTGACGCGAGAATCACGAAGTGCAGCAAAAATGCAACTGAACTACCGGTCGGCGCACGCGCCGATCCCCGCTAATTCTTTATCATCCATTCACGCCGTACGAATAGGTAAATGCACTTTCCGTATTTACATCGTACGATACTCATACGACGCGATGTGTATGTTTGTGTCAGTATGAAATATATATAGTGTATATAGTTATAATATATATTAAATTATATAAATAATGCATTATAT
The DNA here is from genome assembly GCA_951640165.1 of Pseudoips prasinana. Classification (NCBI taxonomy): domain Eukaryota; kingdom Metazoa; phylum Arthropoda; class Insecta; order Lepidoptera; family Nolidae; genus Pseudoips; species Pseudoips prasinana. Next base: position 8,168,092 of record OX621240.1, read on the forward strand.
AGTGTAATTATTGAAATGTAGAAATGGAAATAAATAAGAATAATATAATAGGTAAATATATAAGTGGATATTAAAATATATATTTATATATGTGGAGGCCACATAAGTATTTCAAATAATATCAATGAGATTAAGTATTCATAAAATTCATATTAATTTAATACTCACTGCACTTGCTCATCATGTATATGCTTAGCAACTGCTTTATCCATATCAATTTTAGGTCTCTTATTCAAAATGTTGTCCAGCATATTCAAATTATTCTCCCTCTCTTGTGTTGGTGTGGGAATTGGTAGTTTTCGCTTGCGTTCCTTGCCTGGGATGAGTTCATGTATGCCTTTGCCTCGTGCTTCCTTCTCTTTGGGTAATCTATCTTGGAACTTTCCAAGTGATGCAGTAGAACCCTTTGCTACTATTGCTGCAGTTTCAAGCTGTGGAGAAACAGTTGATAATAAATTAAAAGATCTTTTTCTTGATTTATTAACATATGACGATGTTGAATTATTCTTTCATCAACATTCTACTATTGCATTAATAGCACTAACAGGCATCTTAGGGACTCCCAAGGCTTTGTAGCTGACAATGCTACTAACTACCTGAACTGTTTATTGTATTGTTAAGGCAACATGGCTTTAGACTTAATTATTATGATTAATATGTATGGTATTCTCTAATCTATAACAGGTTTGTGGTTCCAAATGAGTTTATACAACTTGGGCTTGTCGCGTTTATGGTTAGTTTTAAACAATTTGCATTAAACATTTTTGAACTATCAAAAATTTAAAAGAAATATTTTTTACACTTATGTCAGCAACAAGAAGCAGCAAGATAATTGTAATTACCTGATTAGCAGAAGCCTTGTCAGATGTGACTGGCAACCCAACTCGTGGTATCTTCACTTTCTTTGCTCTGGCAATATTCTTTAATCTAGCCAATTCATTCTTAGCAACCTTCTCAGACTTTTCAGTGGCCTTTTTCTCAAACATGTCAGTGTTGGGGTCCAAATTCTGTGGTACTTCTATCACCCAGTTCTTCTCTTTTTCTGCTGCTGCCCTCTTGAAACTGCAATTCAAACAAAATTATGAGTTATAAAAAATCAGGATTTAGTTCCACAATATATGTTCAATTAACCAGTTCAGTGCGGTAAGATAACAAATATTTCGTGGCGCTTCTGAGGAGCCAAGCGCCAGAGAATGTGATGGCGTCCCTAAAGCGCCATCCATCATGGATCGTAACTTGCTTTCTTCCATTTACCACATCTAAGTTCAGTTGCGCATCGATATTGAACGTAAACAATACACCACACGTACAAAAGCTGTATTGTTAAACTCAATGACATTAAACTTTATTAAAAAACCAATAAAATACCTAGGAATATACCTTGATATGAGATTAACTTGGAGCGATCATATAAAATCTAAAAGAGCTTGATTGGTAGAAAGGCCTTACTATCTACCCATCCCAAATAAAATCTGTTTAAACATAGTACTGAACTCTTTCACTCCACAATATAAATAAACTTATTTCATACAAAACACATGAGGGTTATGATTACTTGGAAATCTTAGCTATCACCAAACAAATTAAAAAGTCATGTGATGACTACAGAAATACATGCTCAATCATCATAGAAATGTATTAGTCAATTAACTGTCTTGAGTTATATGGTGAACTTTAAAAGTTATACAATTATTACTGTAGTATAAATAATGAAAATTTACAGGAGGTTTTGTTAAGTGAGCAAAATTCAGTAACAATAATTTTATTACATTTGTTATTAAAATAACACTTGAGCATTTGATTAATTCTACTTCACTTGAGATACCCTCTACATTCTCACAAACTTCACTTCTCTATAATATTAAGTATAGATGTCATTTATCAGCTATTTTATTTTCTATTTCTTACTCACATTAAATAATATCACATTGGGACCCACTGCCATCTGATCCCAAACTCATCATCATCATAATTTCAGCCAAAAGAAGTCCACAGCTGGACAAGCCTCCCCGAAGATTCATCCAAAACTAGACTAGCTTATACTATGGCAACCAGACAACTGATAAACATACTTACCTATTTCTAAAGAAATAACATGTCAAATATAAAAAGACACCCCAACAACATATAATTTATTATGCTCATTACACAAAGATTAGTCCTGAGTGGGAATTAAGCCCTCTGGCTTAGCAACCCGGGTCCAACAGGCTACCAGGGCACGGCAAACTCCAATGACATAGGGTCTATTTACAACAAAGGTAGAGTGAACCCATTCCATGAGTTCACCTCAAAGCTTGTATTATGCCAATATAGTGGTTTGATGTATGAGGGGAATAAAACAGTGTGTTTCAAAAAAAGCATTCTCAACTCACCCATACAATGGTACCCATTTCTGTAACTGTTCATCCCATTGAACCTTATCCTTCTTCTTCTTAGTAATACCCTTGGCTTTAGCAAACTCTTGCCATTTAGTGAGAGGCTTGGGCTTAGGCACAGGTTTGGCTCGGGGTATTACTGTTTTTCCTTCAGGTAAACGGACTACTATGGCCTCATCTATCCTCTCTGTAGGAAGCTCCCATATTTTGTTGAGGAGCAATTGCGTGTTGTCTCGTGTTAGTGATTGTAAAAACGCGTCCTTGTCAGCTCTACAAATGATAAACAATATATGAATTGTTGTAACAAAATATTGTAATGTTTCAGCATAACAACAGTTCCAAAAAACTAAGAATACTAAAAAATATCTTTACTTACTCTAGTGCTTTTGTGTCTAAATCATTTGTGTCAGAAGCAAGTAATGTGCCTATATCAATTTCAAGCTCTAAATGTTTTTCAACGGTGATCGGTTTGTATTTTTCAGCTTTCTTCTGTTCTCTTTCTAAAATCTCGTTAACGATATCCATTTTAATTGTTTGTAAAGATTCAACACATTGCTACATAAAAATCTAACCTCAAATCTATTTGACGTTTAACGAGTTGCTGATGACAGTAACACGTGTGGATTATATTATACTGGATTTACTGTCTTCGTAAACTAAACCAAAGATAATATTATAACAAACTACGTTTAAGCTAAGCATTGAACCTTTGGTTGGTAATTAATTTAAGCTTTTATTTATGAACTGTATTTTTGTATTAGTGAGCGAAGATATATCTTAAAAACAAAATACTAAATGTAATACAACTTATACCTTTTTAGAAAACAGCTTACCAGCAACATTCAAAAACACTATTGCTGATGTCAAATGCATAAAAAAGGGCCAGTTTGTTTACTTCGTAATAATAATTATTCCATTATTCCCCGTACGTAGTTTGTTAAGGTTTTCTCTTTGAAAAGGGCTGTTGGATCCCATAAAAGCAATTTTTGAGCATCGATATGTATATATCGTCACTGAAGTAATAATAACATTTATTTGAAGATACACTTATTACCTACCGCTATTGTACATGGTAAATAAATCAGGATGACGACGGGGGAAACAGAAAAGACTTATTGTTTTAAGACTGAAAATAAATTCATAGTAAAAAGTGGATGTAAAAAGCGAATGTGGAGATCTTTAAAACAAATACTAACCGCTGAACGTGCATTACCGTGGCCTAACGAAGCTGTTTTATGTAAGTGATAATTTATTTTATTATCATTAGATAAGACAACGCGAAATCAAGGTAAGTTACTTTAATATTGTACTAGTTGTTTAGAAAATATTAGTTTAGTTCTCGTAGCATTCATTATACTAATATTTAAACGGTTAAATTTCATTCATTGTAATCTTAATAAAGAAGAGGAGCTCCCTAACACAAGCAAATTTATTTGCTTAAAAGCTGGCTTGAAACTGTAGTAGACTAAGTTACTGAAACATTAACTATTCGAATATGTATTAGATACTACTCTATTTATATTTAAATATGGTTACAGCCCAATGCTTCAGAGCACAGAATGCAGTTAATTAAGTTACTGACTCCTTTAGGGTGACAAAATGATACCTGCTAGGTTGCCTTTCCCATATGTATAAAGGATTACAAAGTGTACCTGTGTTTGTGCATACACTTGTAAACTTTAATATCCTCGATGCAGATGACTACCATGGCCCTAATTTGAACTGACAGATATTATAATTATTTATGCTAAGTATTTTGTAGTTCACACTTGTCTAGCTTAAGTTATTAAAACATGTTGCAGGCATATTAAGCTATGCTGGATGACTTAATTTACTCTTACTCAAGAAAACCTACTGCCCGTATGAATTAAGACAAAGCCTATAAATTTTCATACTATCTTACATTTCAGACTATTCAATAAACGCACCACCTTCATTCAAACCAACAAAAAAATACTCGGACATATCTGGCCTGCCAGCCCCGTATGTAGATCGCCATTCTAAACTATATTATAGCAATGCTGAAGAATTTGCTACAGTCAGAAGTTTACCAATGGACATCACAGCTGGATATCTTCAACTAAGAGGAGCTAATACAATTGTAGGATGAAAATAATTGCTGTAACATTTCCCGAGCTCTGTTTTGTATTTTGACCTGAAGTTAGATCAGCAAATCTATTTAATATTTTATTTCAATTGAGTTGACATGATATTTTATGTGTATGATTTGTGTGTTAAAAACATAAAATACTTGGTTTTAAAGATTATGTTGTTTAAGTGTCTTGTTTATTGATATAATAAAAATATTGAACTAATATTTTTGTTAAATTCTCTCATATAGAATTCTGCAATTTGGTGTCTGACTTGTTCATGGTCTTGCTTGGTAAGTTAAATAAGGCTCTTGGTTTGTTCTTAAATTGTTTCTCCATATACTGTTCCTGTCCTAACATGTACCTTAATTCCTACAAAAAAAAAATCTTACTTAGAATTAGATTTAGAATGAAACATTTGTGAAAAATAATAAATTAATTATTATTATCATTTATTCATAAATATTTCTTATTAAATACATTTTAAAATATATAAAAAACAGAAATATACATTTTAAAATATAAAAAATAGGATTTGCAACCGGCAGCAGGAACAGGGTCTATGCTACCGGAGGTTACGACTCTAGAGACAGGAACCTCCTGACAATGCGAGCCGTGTCCAAAAGCACCGCTTTTTGGATCTTGTTCTTGACCCAACCGCCTAGCGTCAGCCTCTTTAGGTGTTTTTCGAGGCTCTTTGCTATTAATCCATTAGCAGAAACGACTATCGGTACAATGATAGCTGAGTCAACATCCCACATGCTGACAATCTCCCGCGCAAGATCCAAATATTTAATTTCTTTTTCTTTTTCAGCCTTCAGAAGATTTTCATCATGCGGGATGGTAACATCAACCATCACTGTGCAGCGTTTTTGTCGATCTATCATTACAATATCAGGTTTGTTGGCAATCACAGTCCTGTCTGTAATGATAGATCGATCCCAGTATAACGTGATAGTACCATTATCCAGAACTGGCGCAGGTGCATACCTGTAATAAGGCACCTCTGAAGCTACAAGGCCATGTCGCAGAGCAAGTTGTTGATGAATAATCCTGGCTACGAGGTTGTGTCTGTGCAAATATTCACCATTTGCTAGTCGAGAACAACCGGAGACAATATGTCTGAGGGATTCACCGGGGCGATAACATGCTCGACAAACATCGTTTGTGCCATCTTTTAGAATATATCTCCGGTAGTTTCTCGTCATCATAACTTCATCCATAATTGCACAGACAAAACCCTCAGTCTCAGCAAATAGTTCACCGCATCGTAGCCAAGCCACAGATGCAAGCAGATCCACATCGGGTGCGTGAAGAGCACGATAAAACCTGCCATGTAACTCCTTGCCCTGCCACACTGCCCTGCGATCATCAGTGCTAAGTACCACAGGTTTACGCCAGTTTCCTTTTGCCATTGACAGCGGGGTTAGGCCTTCATCTACAGCAACCACCTCCGCATGCATACCCCCCGTGACAGCGGTGCGGAGAAAGTACTCCCTGAGGCTACACACCTCGCGGTTATGTAGGTTCTTGGCGTTTAAAAAGCCTCGACCCCCACACTTCCGCGGGATGTACAGCCTCATCACCGATGAACGAGGATGATGCATGCGGTATGAAGTTAACAGTAGACGGACCGTCCGATCCAGGGTTTCTAATTCAGCTTGGGTCCACTTGAGTATGCCGAAGGAGTACATCAACACTTGCATAACCCAGCCATTGAAGGCACGCACCTTGTTTCCACCTGTTAAAAGACTTTTCAGAACTTTTTTAAGGCGGGATAGAAAGCGTTCCCGCAATGACTGTTTTACATCAGTATCATTGATGCCCAATGCCTAAGGGACCTAAGGTGAATGGAATCTGAAAGTTGAATTCCTTCAGATTGCATTATGTGCCCATGTTGTACATGCATGACCGCACACTTGTCAATACCAAACTCCATCCTGATAGAGTTACTAAAATTTTCAGTAACCTTTAGTAAACCTGTCAATTGAGAGTTGGTAGAAGCAAATATTTTTAGGTCATCCATGTAGAACAAGTGTGATATGATTTGACCTCCTCTGCGCAACCGATAGCCTAATCCTGATTTCTCAAGCAATGTGCTTAAGGGATTCAAGGCTAGGCAGAACCATAGTGAACAGTAATTATTATTATTATTATAACCATCCCCTTTTTTTTATTGTACGGGACTAGTCCCTCCCTCTTACCCACCACTGCAACTCCTGTAAGCCAGGATCAACAGTGGCACACAATGAAATGACACTGAGCGGTGAAGCTCAGGCATGTCCCGGGGAATCGCTTTAACTGTCTTGGATCCCGCAACGAATTTAATCAGAAACAGAAAAAAGGAGGAGTTAAAAAATGAATAGTTCCACTTCCCTCCAGAGCAAAGCGGGAGACAGAATGATGTAAAGAGGCTATAGCCTCATAAAATGAGAGATTTGCAACTAGAGAAGCCAGCTGCAAAAGCACCGAGGATCAATTTAAGGGTCCTAAGTGAGCTGTTATATTTGATTCCAATAGTAGGTATGGCAAAAACGCTTAAACGCACGGAAGTTGTTCCTTGTTGCTACAAGATCCGTATAATAAACTACTCCAGATATTGGTTGCAAGCTGTTTAACATAATATCACGCTGATTTTGCCAGAGATCACACTCCCACAGGATGTGGTGAGCAGTTTGTTCATATTCGTTACTGGAAGTTGAGCACAGACTGATTGGTGAAGATACTAATTTGAAACTATACAATTTACTTTTAAAATTGCCGTGTCCGGTAAGAAATTGTGCAACACAATGGTCTATGATTAGCCAAGTTTTATTTAACCGTTCGCGTACGTCCGGAAAGGACTGATGCAGATGGCGACCCTTGGTTGACGTATTCCATCTACATTGCCATTCATTTAGTAGTTCGTTATTTAAGTCAGCTATTGGCATAAATAGCCTGGTTATTTTCGCACGGTCGCGTAATGATAAGAAATCTATCTAATATTTGTGATAGGGACGCGGCCTATGGCAATATCGGCACAGTAGGTAAAAGTGTCCGACATCATTACAGCACATTCCTCTGTTGTTAGTTCATCCCGGGTGAAATCCCTGGCATGCGCGGCAAAAAGAGCTCTGAAAAAATCCCAATCGGCCCCTTTGAGCCGATATTTGTAGTTACCGTAAATAGCCGTAGGTCTTTGTGCCAACCGAGGAACAAACTCGTACACGATTAAGCGGTGATCACTGGACGAAGCGTCAGGCAAAACACGCCATCCATCTATTCGGACGTCTGAGCTTGAAAAAGTGACGTCAATAAAAGATTCGTCAGTAGGGCTACAATAAGTAGGCGGTGCATCCCCTGATGAATTGTTCATGATAATGACTTTATTCCTCTCTCTTTTCTTAAACATAATATATAAAATAATACCTACCTATTTAGTTATTACCTACTATTCCAGAATGAACATTTGTAGGTAACTCAGCATAAAAGCATGCCATATAAACACTTATCTGTGATGTTATTTAGTTGATTCTTGCTAGGCAGTACCTACAATATTGTATTAGAAATAGACAAGTTTATTGTATAAGAGATTAAGAAAACAGATGGCGTAGGTTTTATCTCCTATAACACCCCTCTTTTTCGGTTGAGATTTGTAAAAATGGTTAGTTTAAGGGGCCTTTTACAGTCCACTAGCGCCGCCAATCGAAAAAATGTCATAACTCGTAAATAGAATCAAAAATACAAAATGTGGTCTATTATTACTGTAGAAAAGGCAATAACGTAATATTATAACACACTAGCTGTGCCCGCGACTTCGTCCGCGTGTTAATTAGTTTATTTCGTTTTTCTTGTAAAATAAAAGACTTTTTATAAAATAAAAGTAGCCTAAGTTACTCCTTATTACATCAGCTAGATGCCAGTAAAAGTCCCGTCAAAATCGGTGCAGCCATTTCAGAGATTAGCCGGAACAAACAGACAGACAGACAGACAAAAATTGTAAAAAATGTCATTTTGGTGTATGTATCGTATATATATTCATATTAATGTAGTAAAAACCGGTTATTTCAATATTACAAACAGACACTCCAATTTTATTTATTTGTATAGATTGTATGCGTGCATTTGTAACAAAAACGGCCGTTTATGTTTTGAATGCACGATTTAGCTAAACAGCTATATTTCAAGTGTTGATAAGGTGTTATACAATTACGTTATTGCCTTTTCCACAGTAATAATAGAACATATTTTGTATTTTTGATTCTATTTACGAGTTATGACATTTTTTCAATTGGCGGCGCTAGTGGACTGCAATAGGCCTCCTTTCGCGCCATAAATGCATGTGTGGCGCAGCGGCTAAGACAGTCGCCGCGCCGCTTCATGTTGTGGGTTCGAGTCCCCCGCCGGACAACTATTTGTCTGACCCATGAATAGTTGTTCTGAGTCTGGATGTAATGTGTGTCCGTCTATTATATGTTTGTAAAGCACCCCGCTACACAGGGATTAGATTCCCTAGTGCGGGCGTTGTCTTTTTAGTGTGTAACGAGCGTTTCATTATCCTGAAGAATACCTACCCAAATATTTTGAGAAACCATATACCCAAAATAATTATATCGTTCACGCCGCAGGTCGGGGGTTCGATTCGATTCCCACCCGGGACAAATATTTGTGTGCATGCACATGTCTGTTTGTCCTGATTCTGGGTGTAAAATATCTATATAAGTATGTATTTACTAAAAGAAAAGTAATATATGCAGTATATCAGTTATCTGGTTTCCATAGTACAAGCTTTGCTTAGTTTGGGATCAGATGGGCGTGTGAGAATGATATCCCAGGACAGGATATTATTACTAAAAAAATATAATAATAATAATAAAACGTTTATTTGCCACAATAAAAAATATTTTACAAAATTCAGATTCTTTACCATAATTCATGCGATTTACAACAGGTACTGGTCCTGGTTCCCAAACAAGGCTGAAGCCTCCATCTTGCTTGGGAGACAGTGCTCAGTCAGAGATGTGATACAATAGACAGACGTGATAAAAAACACTATTAAAAGTATAATATATTCGCTAACTATAGTACAGATAACGTATTTAACATAGGTGATGATCGGTGAAAACTTTAAAGTTAACTGGAACATTTTCCCAGACATCAACATAAGACATATCTACTACTATATAAAAATAAGTCGGGTTTTCCTTCCTGACGCTGTAACTCCAGAACGCACGAACCGATTTCCATGGTTTTGCATTCGTTGGAAAGGTCTCGAGCTCCGTGAGGGTAGCAAAGAAAATTTATAAAATTTAACACCGCGGGGCACAGCTAGTGTCCTATAAAAACGTATCTGCGTGCTCTTTAAATTTCTGGTAGTAAAAAGGGCTAAAAGTATATATTTTTTTTATATTAGCGTGTATCTGTGCCCCATCGCAGCGTCGGTGAGAAAAAGCCTCACAAAAGAATATAACAAACATTGACTTATATGTATAACTAGACACGTTGTTTCGAATAAAAACTCTGTCCCAGTCCGGCTGTGCACCAGGTTAGGGGCGCGTGCGCGGCGGCCAAAATTGCTTACTGAGCAAATTCTCAATATGGGATTGCGCGTCTAGGAGAATACATATAGGTCAGTGATAACAAACTATGTCATATGTTTACGTTTCTCTGTTTGAGGCCTCAGACTAATTAGAATGGGAATGAATAAAAAGTGTGGCAACCTTTCAACTGTCACACACATCTGTATTTTAAACGTCATGTTAATTGTCAAATACATACCAACGTGCGTTGCATGCCTAGAGATTTTAATACAAGTTTAATGATATTCTCCAAATATAGCTTAACTTAAGTTAAAATTATGTCTTCGTCTTTCTTTCTGAAAGGTAAATCAAGGCAAGTTCAAAAGAGAAAAGGTGAAAAAATCAAGAAAAAGAACCCTAAAAAACAGAACGCACCTAACCTCGAAAATGGTCAAGACTCCTCGGACAGCGATCTAGAATTACGAAAGTTTTCTGACGCAGAAGACTCTGAAAGTGATCATGAAACAGCGGAGGAGAAAAAATTACGTCTAGCTAAGAAGTATTTGCAGGAAATAGAAAAAGAAGAAGCGAAACGGGCCGAACTCAAAGAAATAGATGATGCTGTAGAGAATCGTCTCAAGAAAGACTATTTGGAGCAAAAAGGAAAATTAAAAGTTGAAGTAGCTGAAAAATACGTAGTTCCAAGTGAATCGGACCTCAGGCTAATTCGTGCTAAAGAGCATCGTCTTACTTTAACATGTGTTTGTGTTAGTAGTGACAGTAATTTCGTATTTACAGGCAGCAAATGTGGTACAATCATTAAATGGGGGATCAAAGATAAAAGAAAACTCGGATGTTTAACTTACAAAACTCATTCCAATCTGTTAAAAGGCAGCATTACATCTGTTGCTATATCTTCTGATTCAAAGATTTTAGTCTCATCTGATGAGTCGCCATTTATCCAAGTTTGGGATCCAGCAACACTCAGACATCGTCACACATTCAAAGGCCATAAAGATGCTGTATGCGGGCTTGTATTTAGGAAGAACACACATGATTTGTATTCAGCAAGTAAAGATAGATCGGTAAAGATATGGTCTCTAGATGAAATGGCATATGTGGAGACATTATTCGGACATCAGTCACCTATTACTTCTATAGATGCATTAACAAGAGAAAGAGTAATAACAGCAGGAGGTAGAGATTCAACTGTCAGAATATGGAAGATAGCAGAAGAATCACAGTTAATATTCAATGGACCTATTGGAAGCTTAGATGAAGTAAAACTTTTGGATGAAGAACATTTTGTCTCAGGCAGTGACAATGGATCGCTGTGTGTATGGAGTGCCTTAAAAAAGAAGCCTCTATGTACAGTTTTGGAAGCCCATGGCTCTGAGAATGAAGTACCAAGGTGGATTACAAGTTTGGCAACATTATTGAACTCAGACATGTTTGCATCAGGCTCATATGATAATAACATTAGGTTATGGAGAGTTTGTGACCAGTACAGGAAGGTACTGCCTATGTTTAGTGTCCCAATAAATGGATTTATTAATTCCATGCAGTTCACTAGTGATGGTACTCAGTTATATGTAGCTGTTGGTCAGGAGCACAAGTCTGGCCGATGGTGGAAGTTAGGTAGTGCAAAAAATGGACTGTTAGTTGTTAATTTTACTATTAAGGCATAGCATATAGTAATAAACAATTTTATTTCTTTATCTTGTATTCTTTGTTATCCTTTAAATATTATTACTAAGCTTTTGCAGATCAGTCAGAGCAGATATAATGAAAACATGCACTAAGCTCTTTTGGATCTTAAACACTGTGTCACAGTGGCAGAGATTAGGTCAAGCAAGTGGGTTCAATGTCCACTGCTGAGTGCTTGGACTTTTAAAATTTTAATCCTATGGATCGGCTAAGTGTCTTTAATGGGAATCAGGATTACTTACATTCCCAGGTGAATCACATTTAACCGTCACATAGGCACTTTAATATCAGTAATACATATTCGTTTACCGCGTGATAGACAGTGGACACGAAATATCGATAACTTGATGCAGCCCTAGTGTGTAAACCGATATTATTTTCTTTACACATAATATTCGTAAATACTGCATTATGAGTATTAGATCTTGCTTCTTAAATTAATAAATGTTTATAATAATGTAGGAGGTGTCATGTCTTTAATGTAGGAGGTCTCGATTTGGAATAATTTACCTGTGAAATGATTATTTTTCGGGGTTATTTCGCCGTTGTTGGCGGTGAGTTTAGACATCGTCAACGCCTTCAACTCCGTCCCCTGGTGGTCGATACGGGAGGCACTGGTCTACCATAACGTGCCTCCCTATCTGCGTGGTATAGTCGGGGCATATTTGCGCGACAGGACGATCAAGTTCGTCAGTCGGAACGGGACTGAGCTCCAGAGGGAGCCTCGCCTATGTTGCGGTCCTACGGATTGGCCTCCCTCCCGGAGTGAGCGTCGTCCGTTATGCAGACGACACGCTCGTTATAGCCCGGGAGGTCAGCTTCCAGCGGGCGGTACGGCCCGCCGAACTCGGTGTTGCATAAGTCGTCGCGGCCATAAGGAGACTGGGCCTTCGGGTAGCGCCTCACAAGACAGAGGCGCTATGGTTCTACGGCTTACGCCGTAGGCAGGAACCACGCAGTATGTCGATGCGGGTAGGTGACGTAGAGGTCAAGGTGGGGCGGTACATGAAGTACCTGGGCCTCACCCTAGCCAGTCGATGGGGCTTCGAGGAGCACTTTGAGCGTCTGGCCCGCCGAGTAACCGGCGCGTTATACCGGCTGTTACCGAACCTCGGAAGTCCACGGGAGGAAGTTCGCCGCCTCTACGGAGGTGTCGTGCGATCCATAGCCCTTTACGGGGCGCCCGTCTGGTCTGAGCACCTGACGGGCGCCTTCCGCTGCAGAGCTAATCTAAATAGCCTGCAGCGTGTAGTGGCCATTCGGATCGCACGAGGATACCGTACGGTATCCTTTGAGGTGGTGACACTCCTGGTGCGCCTCCCGCCTTTCGATCTACTGGCGGCAGTCGAAGCGGCGGTTTTTACCGAAATACGCGCCCGACAGGGGATTGGGGGGGCGCCATACCGGACGCTCATTGAGTATAGACGGGATGCACATCGGCGCGTAATAACACAGTGGCGCCACGGCTAGAGTTGCGCCTGAACGCGCGCCAACGTGCCGTCGGTGCTATCCTGCCTCCCCTCGAGGCCTGGTTGGGAAGGAAGGGCGGTTACGTCACATACAGACTCACTCAGATACTCACCGGACACGGGTGTTTTGGTGAGTATCTGAGCCGGATCTGCCGAGAAGTGACGACACATTGTCACCACTGCGGAAGCGACCTGGACTCTGCCCAGCATACGCTGGAGGAGTGCCCGGCCTGGGAGGCCGAGAAACGAGTCCTGGTCGCTGAGATCGGACGGTATCTTTCGCCGCCAGCAGTCGTGTATAAATAATAAGAGGGATGAGCTAGAGTTGTATGTAGAGGAATCTATCGATGTACTCCGCTATCTATGCATAAGCGAGCACTTTCTTAATGAGCCATTAGCATCAATTTTAAAATTTACTATATATAGTCTAGCATCATATAATACTAGAGTTAATAAAAAAAGAGGTGAAACTTTAATTTTTTCACACACTGACAGGGACTGCGAAAAGATTGAAACTCTCAAACAATTCTATAAAAGGGATTCGTTCGAAATATGTGGTGTAAAAGACATACAAACAGGTATTAATATATTTTGTTGCTATCGTAGTCCCTATGACCAGAATCTTGAAGGGTTCTCATGAGTATACTGGAAAAATTGCTAGACAAATTCTTTGATAAAAAATGTATCATCTGCGGAGATTTTAACATTGATTTCCTAACAGATACCAAGAAAAAAAGTGATTTAATTAATGTTTTAAATTGTTATAATTTAAGGCTATAATCAACACAACGACATATATACCAAATAGCTCACAATCTTGCATCGACAACATTCTGACTAATTTGACCGAAGACTCTATTGTAGATTGGGAAGTTGACCACAACGGTTTAGCTGACGGACATGCTGGTCTTTTGTTTACTTCTATCCATGAGAATAACAAAGATGGTTTTAACTCAAAGAAAACGACCTATGAATATAAACGTATTTTTAATACTCAAAATAAAAGTTACTTTAGAAGTCTTCTTATGAAAAAAGATTGGAATAATTTGGGTATTAATACGTTTATATCGAAATTCATCGAAACATTCCAAAAAGCTTCATAAAGAAAAAAATATCTGTAAACAAAATCAGTGGTTTTGGTTTGAGATGGGTAACTAAGGGAATCAAAATAGCCAGCAAAATGAAACGAAGTACAGTCTATTTTTCCTTACTTGTCTTATTTGGTAAACAAACACTACTCGGTACGAAAATCACTAGTTTCGTCATCAATCATGCACTTTTAGTTAGGTATGAACATCTTGATTGTTGGAAGAAACACATACTATATAAATAACACCAAAAACTGCTTCAAATTAACCATCCAAACACATTAATTCTCTTAAAATAAAAATAATATCAGAATCCATTTCCACAGATTAAAAATTATATTGGCAATTTGACATTTCAAAATGTTAGTTTGTCTTTGGAACTTAGAGAAGGGAAAAGTGAATGAATGATTCTGACCAGTGTGAACTGTATAATTTTAATGTAAAAAACTAAATAATAAAGCAGAATGTTTATATATATATCAAGTTATGTGTGTATGGTAATGTAAGGCATTATTTTTAAAAACTAAAGTTTTTGTTGTAACTTTTCGTAGACTAAAAGTATTATTTGACAAGTGAAATTTTTTGAGTTCAGTCCTTCATTCGATAATTTCCCAACTCTATCAATTGTCTTTGGTTACCAGTACGCCATATTTGTTTACCAAATGAGACAAGTAAGGAAAAATAGACTGTAGGTACTCGTTTCATTTTGCTGGCTATTTTGATTCCCTTAGTGTGCTGGAAAAATCAAATAAATGTGATGAGTCCTTAGTTAATTACAGAAATAGCTATATTAAATTATTTAGAAAAGTAATAATCAGTGCGAAAAAGCTAGCAGTCCAGACCAAGTTAACTAAATCTAAAAACATTTCGAAGGATGCTTGGAAAATTGTCAACGAGCACCGAAATAAAGGTTTTAAAAAAATCAACCGTATTCGTTTAGTCACCGAAAAAATATGTACAGACGCCAGCACACCCAGTTCCCCCAATCTGTCAAATATCTTTTATAGATTATCAACTTTATCACATAAGTATAAGGTTCACTTTAAATTGGGGAAATTTGACAGATTTGGGTAGGTTGATGTGCTGGCGTCTGTACATCCGAACCAGCTCAAGTAGTTGAAATATTTGCATCTCATTTTGACTTTAATGCTAAAAATATATTACAAAATTCCAACACGGCGTTACATTACCTCAGCAAACATACTATAAGAGTGGATAGAGACATGATTATAGACCCGGTCACACCTAGGGAAGTGTATAAAGTAGTTTGCAATATGGAATCTAAAGCTTCTTGTGGCTATGATTCTATAGCCGCATCCGCACTCACGCGCGGTCCGCGCGCGAAGGCGCGAAGCATCCGCGAAGCATGAGTGTGGATCCTATTCGCATATTCTTCGCGGCTTCGCGGCTCGTTCCCCGAAAATTGTCGGTTTTTTGTCCCGCGACAAAGGGTTCGCAGGCGCGAAGCGCGCGTGAACACGACAAGACTCCACATTCGCGGGTAGCTTAGTTTCGGTGAATGGTGATAATCCACCATCTCCGTTTTCTGTGCTGCTTTTGAATTGTGTTTTCTTTAAGGCGTAACTATAAATTGCTAGAGCACAAAATACTAAAGCACCTGCAGTGGTTTCACTGTCCATACCTACTACTTACAAATAAACTACAAAATTTGACGTGCATACTCGTCAAGAGCGCGAACTATACTGTGAAGCCCGGCGCGAACCTGCGAGTGTAGATTGTTGGCAATATTAACCGCGATTCGCGCCGCGCTTCGCGCTGCTATTCACGCCGTGGTTTTCGTGCGAGTGTGGATCGGCCTTATTTCTATAACAGTTATCAAGGAGAACATTGACATATTAGCGGCTCCCTTGAGTATTTTTTTTAATAATTGCATAAAGGAAGGCATGTTTCCGGATCAACTCAAAATTGCAAAAATTGTTCCGATTCACAAAAAAGGGTAAAAAAAGGACCCTAAAATGTACAGGCCTATATCATTATTGCCTACAAAGTCAAAAATATTTGAAAATTTTTAAAAAGTAGACTACTAAGACATTTTAATTTAAATAATGTATTTAATAGACGACAATTTGGATATCTTAATAACGTAGGGACATTAGACGCTATCGATACTTTGATTAAGGATGTTGTATTAAAATTAAATGATAAGAAAAAAGTTGCAGGCATATTTTTGGACTTGAGTACTGCTTTTGACTGCGTAGACCACAACCTACTTTTAGCTAAGTTAGACTAATATGGAGTAAGAGGATCAGCTAAAGAACTGTTCTCCTCTTATCTAAAAAACAGAAAAATGTTTGTTGAAATTAAATCTGTTAGTCAAGAAACTGTGAATGATAACATTATTCTATTAAGTAAGGAGCATAGGTCAAAATTAGCAGCAATAAATGTTGGTATACCTCAAGGGTCAATACTTGGACCTATATTTTTTATTGTATTTATTAATGATATAATTGACTGTATGAATGACGTGATGACAGATTCTATAAATTTGACTATATTTGCAGATGACACCAATGCTATAGTGTCTGCTAATGACACCACTAACCTAAATCGTGTCGTAAATGAGACTATGGAAGCCTTTCACGCATGGTTTAACAGTAACAACTTGAATGTACTAATACAAAGAAAACGAATGTTATGCTCTTTAAAACTACATCAAAGACTACTGATAAATTGAATGTAATTATAAACGGTGCTAAAGTGGATACAGTAGATACGGTTAAATTTCTAGGCGTACACATTGACCATCTACTTAATTGGAAAAATGAGTTGTCGAGTATAGAGGGTACTATTGGCTCAGCTTGCTATGTTCTAAGGAGCCTTAGAGATGTTGTGCATCCAGAACAACTCAAAGCTGTCTATTTTTCAATAGTAGAGTCAAAACTAAGGTACAGCATTCTTATGTGGGGCGGAAGCTATGATTATAATGTCCAAAAGGCATTTGTGGCTCAAAAAAGGGCCATTAGAATTATGGTCAGAATAGACCAACAAGAGTCATGCCAACCACATTTTAGGTCCCTTAATATAATGACTGTGCCGAGTATATATGTTTTGATTTTATTGATATAATACGAGACGTTAGAGGACAAAATAATGCGAGAAAAGACAAGGCGAAAGGACTTACCTTCCAAATTAACGCCTTCTTTAAATGTAGTGAAGCATAGCTCGTATTATCGATCGGTGAAGGTTTTCAATAAGCTTCCTTCGGAATTAAAAATTGAACTATATAGTAAACAGTTCAAAAATAAATTGAAAGCGTATCTTCTAGAAAGATGTCTATACTCCATAGATAGTCTGTAGTGTTTATTTGACATGATATTATTATTATTGACATTTTGTTTGACATTTTATTTTCAATTCGTTCTAGATTGACGTATGTATTGTTTTCATTATTTTACATTTAAGTATGTTTTTGGTCATGTAGATTAAATTTATATGTATTGTTATGATAATTTGATATTTATGTTTTTGGTTATGTTGGCTTATTAGAGAATTTAGATAATATTGATAATTGTACTAATATTTTAATCTTTTATGTTACATTCAAACACAATTGATATTGTTTATGAATAAATGACTATGACTATGCGATGCTGGCTGGCGACTCCACTAAATGGGACGCCGTGGTCTCATTCTGTGAGGCAGTCTTGCTGCAGAAGGAGGCCGCCGAGCGGGATCGGGATCCCGCTCGTAGACGGAGGAGGCGTCGGGGTGGCGGCGGCAGCCGTTAGCCCAACTCCCCTCGGGGCTGCGGCGGCAGTGCGAGAAGTGTCCTCCACTGCCGCCACGTACAAGCAGCTCCGGGAAGACAGCGATCTGTTTGTGGCACAGTCGCTGTGCCGGACTAGCAGGAGTCGGCAATAGGGGAGGGAAATCTCGAGCCCTCCCATGGTACCTACTTGTCCAGACCATCAGGGACAGGGCGTAAAAGGAGGGCACCGGAGCAGCATACCCGCGTTCCTGGGGCTCCTCCCGTTAGGCGCCAAAAGAAGTCACTGCAATTTACCTTTCACTCAATTTAATTTCTGCTACGGAATCCTTCATGGGGTAAACCGAATCGCACTTGGCACATTTTTTATTCTTTACATGTTATCTAGGTAAGGTCAGTCAGGCTAATTGCGTCTACGGGGCTAATGCGTCTTTATGAACTTACTAGCTGGTGCCCGCGACTTCGTCCGTGACAATTTTGAATGATGACCAATGTAACTACTTACTTCTAGCTTAATCTAAAAAATATAACTTTTAAAACAAATAAGCAATATAAATTTAAGAAAACCTAACGTATAAATAACCTAACTAAGAAATAAACTAAATACTACTTTGCTACTGTTGTTTAAAAAAAAGAACCCGATATCATCAACCAAAAAATCAAAGTACCTATACATAAGTATCAATTGTCCTCAAGTATAGTCAGTAAGTCAAATATAGTAAAATAATAATCAACGATGCATTCTTCACAAAGGTAACTCCCATTAGATTAGGTTGCGACCATGGCATTGATAGGTCTAATATCACATTTTCTGAACTAAACCATAGCGCGATCTAAAACGATGAATACGCCATCTACTAACGAAAATATAAACTTGTAAAGAGAAGATTATAAGATGTGTGTATAGTTTTTGGGTGAGATTTAGGCGATCATCTATTGATTCAGTTTTGGACTACCTTTTATTTCAAGCATTTATTTATTTTAACCGATATACCAAATAAGTTCCGCGGTATTAACGCCATCTACTTACAAAATTGTGAAATTGTAGATCAGTACAATCATGGAGCTATTACAAAGTACTTTATAATAGCTCCATGCTCCATGAGTAGGTACAATTAAGATGATATTTTTTGGGTGCGATCATCTCGACACGAACAATTTATACTACGCTAACTCGAATTTTAGGTAAGTTCGTTTTTTATTCCAATTTGATTAAAATGTCGTTTTTTTATTTGTAATAAAAATTACCCAAAAAAAAAATTTGTTACAAATCTTATAAAACCCTAAATCTTTACTTAGACGACAACGACCACGACATTTTAAGCAACTTGGCAAAGAAACGAATTTCTCTAATGGCGTAAATTGTTGGTGTCGATCTATTGAATCAGTTTTAGATTACCTTTTTTTTAACAACAAATTATTCCCTGTATTTTTAAACTGAAAGACCAAATACTAATTTACATGCCTTTAACCCAAAAAAAAAACAGATTTTCATACAAACTTACATCCCCTATTTTACGCCCTAAAGGGCTGGAATTCCGAAAAATCCTGAAATACATATTTTAATTTTTAAATGAAAGGCCAAATACTAATTTCCATGCATTTACCTTAAAAATGTCACATTTTTCATCCAAACTTACATCCCCTATTTGTTACCCTTAGGGGTGGGATTCTCGGAAATCCTGAAATATGTATTTTTAACTGAAATGCCAAATACCAATTTTCATGCGTTTAACTTAAAACTTGTTGTCACATTTTTCATACAAACTTACATCCCCAATTTTACGCCCTTGGGTGTGGAATTTTCAAAAATCCTGAAACATATATTTTAATTTTTAACTGCAAGGCCATATACCAAAGCCTTTAACATCAAAATGATGGATTTTCATAAAATATTCCATCCCTTATTTTACTCCTTTAGGGGTGGTATTTTCAAAAACCCTTCTTCAGTTGATGCCTACGTCATAAAAGGTACCTACTGTCAACATGTCAAGTCTCTAACTCCAGCCGTTTAGGCTGTGCGTTGATATGTCAGTCAGTCAATATAAACTTACATCCCCTATTTTACGTCCTTGGTGGTGGAATTTTTTTTTATTCTCATTTTTAATTTATTTTAACTATCATTTTGATGCGTTTAACTTCAAAACTATCGCATTTTTCATTCCCCTATTTTATGTCCTTCGGGGTGGAATTTTCAAAAATCCTGAAAATTTTTTTCTTATTTTTAACTGAAAGGCCAAATACTATTTTTCATGGGGTTAACTTCAAAAATGTCGTATTTTGCAAACCAACTTACATCCCCTATTTTACGCCCTAAAGGACTGGAATTCCCAAAAATCCTGCAATACGTATTTTTAATTTTTAACCGAAATGCCAAATACCAAATTTCATGCGTTTCACTTAAAATTGTCACATTTTTCATACAAACTTACACCCCCTATTTTACGTTCTTGGGGTAGAAATTTCCAAAAATCCTGAAATACATATTTTTTATTTTTAACTAAAAGGTAAAATACTAATACTCGTGCGTTTAACTTAAAAATTGTCACATTTTCATACAAAGTTAAATCCCCAATTTTTCGCCCTTGGGGGTAGAATTTCCAAAAATCCTGAAATACGTAATTTTTTATTTTTAACTGGAAGGTCAAATACCAATTTTCTTGCCTTTATCTTCAAAAACGGCAAAGTTTCATACTAACTTTGTACCCCCGTTTTATCCCTTTAGGGGTTGAATTTCGAAAAATACTTTCTTATTCCTTATCTATAGTATAAAGAAAACACTTGTGCAAAATTTCAGCTTTCTAGGTCCAAGGGTTTGGGCTGGGCGTTGATAAGTCAGTCAGTCAGTCACGACTTCTCTTTTTATTTATATAGATTAGAAAATTATTTGGTTTAATTTGACTTCTGCCAACGCAACTAGATAGTTGCGTTTGCATTCACTAAATACTATACATATAGTGCTTACAGATGGCGTAGTAAACTTGTCAAGGTTTTCACCACAGATATCTAAAAATAGGAGATAGGCCGTTCCACTAATATCCTATGTAGTCCACGTGTCGCCAAATGAATTTACGCACACAATGACTCACTGAATAAATACAAAGACACGCACACATTGCATTTACGCACTCTTGGAGATCTTCGCTCCCATTGGGGAACACATTCAAAAAGGATTTATGTGTTTGTTAATACATACACCCGTCAGCATGCACTCACACAAAGGCAGTACAGGCTTAGTGAGTTCAACGGGTAGTTAATAGAATGTTATCGATTTGTGGAATTTTAAGTATCCGATGACGCGAAATTACAAGTCAAAAATACTTATTAATTGGTTTTTATTTGCACACAATAAAACAAATCAAATAACTTCTTGATCACTGTCCAGTAAAAGGTAAATATTTATTCAGCACCTGTCGTTTCGAAGGTTTGTGTACAGCATTCTTTGACAAATAATGCATCCTTGTATTAATATATTTCTCCATTACAGCTTTGATAAGCATAATAAGGTGATTAACCATGGGTGATTGGTCATATTGGTAAAACCGTGAGAGCCATCGATATACGTGTTCGAGTAGTGACGAAGGCAATCACTACGCCTCATACCTACAGCATGGCTCGGACCAAGAACATGAGCAGCGGCCGTACTGCGCAAAAACACGTTGGCGATCATATCGTTCTCTGCATTATTCATTGCAGCGTAAGAACTATACATTGACACATTTAGGTATGAAAAGCAGCAAGATATAAGTTTCTTTTGATTAAGGGGCCTTTTACAGTCCACTAGCGCCGCCAATCTAAAAAATGTCATAACTCGTAAATAGAATCAAAAATACAAAATGTGGTCTATTATTACTGTAGAAACGGCAATAACGTAATTTTATAACACATTGTCAACACTTGAAATATAGCTGTTTAGCTAAATCGTGCATTTGTAACAAAAACGGCCGTTTATGTTTTGAATGCATGATTTAGCTAAACAGTATATTTCAAGTGTTGATAAGGTGTTATACAATTACGTTACTGCCTTTTCCACAGTAATAATATAACACATTTTGTATTTTTGATTCTATTTACGAGTTATGACATTTTTTCGATTGGCGGCGCTAGTGGACTGTAATAGGCCTCTTAAATGATTTACATCACAATTCGAACTAATAAATTTAAATTCACCACTCGCATTTTTGCAGTAAAAGTTAAATAGATGTTTTTATAAAAACATCATATTTACCTGTGAAATGTGATCCCATTGGTAGCAAAGGACGGCATTTCGGATAAAACTCAATATTTGTGTCAGAAACACAGACGTATTCATTTGGGCGCGAAAGTGAGCGGACTGATGGCGGTTATTGGCGGTGTAAGCCCATCTGAGCACACTGTAGGTAGCCGCCTACAGTGTGCTCAGATGGGCTTACACCGCCAATAACCGCCATCAGTCCGCTCACTTTCGCGCCCAAATGAATACGTCTGTGTTTCTGACACAAATATTGAGTTTTATCCGAAATGCCGTCCTTTGCTACCAATGGGATCACATTTCACAGGTAAATATGATGTTTTTATAAAAACATCTATTTAACTTTTACTGCAAAAATGCGAGTGGTGAATTTAAATTTATTAGTTCGAATTGTGATGTAAATACGCGTTAGTTTGTCCTCTCTCTCTAGTATTTAATGCTCTGAGGTTTTCACCCATTTTGTAAATTGCACGTGTGTGGACATTTTGCAATGATGAAAGAAAGGGTATTTCTTTCATCATTGACATTTTGTCACTGCGAGAGGTGAGTGATCTATGTAAATCTTAAGTTTCTTTTGATTAAATGATTTAAATCAATAATGATTGTAAGAAATAGACAATCGGTTGCTTATACACACAGTTATTTTAGTGAAATTCTGCTTTATTTCAGGAGAATATTAAATTACCATTTTTCATGTTAGTGTTAATTACGAGGGAATTACGAACGCCTTGTCGCATTTACCCCAAAACAGAATCCGTCAATCATTTTATTTCGCCACATTTTAATAGGAACATGACATTTTATTTCAGATATAAAGTTATATACATAATATTATCTTGCCATGGTGGTATTAAAATACAATGGACATTGATAAATACTTGACTAAATATGATTTTCTAAATTTCACACAACAAAGAATTGTATGGCCATGGCAAAGTAGGTACCTACTCATTTCAATTTGTCGTCTACGAATATTTTTCTTATGTAGAGAGCCAACAAACGTTATAGTACCTAATATCCCCTATGATTTTATGATAAATAATTAATAATCCACAATTCACAATTTTTGTTGCGAGGCTCATTTTTTGGTGTCCATTTTGGTCACGCAAATATTTTTATTGATATGGTAGGTAATTATCTGGCATAACCACTTATTTACTTCTATAAAATATTAAAGTTGATATTAATATAGGTAATTCAATTTATTTCAGATGTAACAAATTCTCGAAAATAGTTCGTCACTACGAAAAAGAAACTAAACCTACTTGCACTTTAGATACTTTACAGAAATCTGTGAAGGAAGTAACAGATGATGTTTAAAATTCATATAAAACGAAAAAAATTTATAATATTTTGCGCACAACTAATAGTAGACAGAGTTAAAGTTACAAGTGGGGTCGTTTAGGAAACGAGAGGCAGGACAGCCAAGAGTAACGAATATCAAGTATTAGAAATAAATGGCTTTTAGCGTCTATTTTATGGAAACGATGGTCTTTTTTTCGGTCTTTCCTCTGAAGAGACAAAATAATACATACTCTCCCTTTTACGTAAAATGTTGACAACATCTGGATGTAGGTAGTATGCGGTAAATGCGTCTATGAAAAACTAGACGCATTTTCCCCCATTTTTACTCAAACGTCTCTGCATGCGTCAATTTCTCTGTTTTTCTAATTTAAGTCATACTATTGAACAGAAATTGAACCAAATATTACTTATATCGATTTTTTTGGCAAATAGCTAACCCATGAAATATTTGGTTAAATAGACGCATTTGCCTCAAACGGGGAAAATGCGTCGGAAATTCCTTTTTTTTTAAACACGCAATATGAATCCTTTTATAATTTACGGCGAAAAAATGAAAGTTAGAAGTTTGTTCAGAAATAGTCATATATTAGGATTGAGTTTCAAAAAGTGGGATAATGCCATAAATTAGCTCCCATTATGGAGATATATTAAAGTCATTAGAAAATATGACGTAATTACCCCGGTTGACCTTACCTAAATTTCAGGTCACCGAAACGCTTGGTAATAAAAAGATCTCCGTGCCCTTTTTATAACCAACATATTAAATTAGGAACTAAATATGGGACGTTAAATCGTTCCAATCGCGTTATATTTCGTATAATTTATGACCGTACAAAAATATTATACTCACCATGTCAGCCAAATTACGTCCACTAATCCTAAATTAAACGTTTTTATAGATATTAAAAACGACTTATTGAAATTGAACATTTAGTTTCGCTATTGAGTGCTACCTATACGATTTTAGAAATGTTCTAGTGGAGCAATAATATGAGGCCTTTATTTACATGGATTTAGGAAAACACAAGTGACTAAAATACACATTTTGAAATATAATCGGTAGAGATTAGTAAGAAATTTAAAAATACCTACTTAATTTTGGTTAAATCGACTTTGGTGGCATTAAATGCTTTCGGTACTTTGGACATATTCAGACCTTTCTTCTAGTAACACTTTTACTGCATGAAATCTTAAGTTTTGAAGACATAATCGGGATTGAAATAACATAGCGTTACAGTGTTTTTCAATAGCGCAGCCACGTTAAAACCTTTATAACTTTTTAACCACAACTTGTAACAAATCGATGGTTTTTGGAATCAAGCGGGCTCAGCACCGCCATAGACCCTAAAGTGAAAAGTTTGTTGACCTTTTAATGGATGGTGGCCTCCGTGTTCAGCGTGAAATACGCAAAATTTCTAAAAGTTTGAGCTTCGTACTTAGGTACATTAGGTAAAAAAATATAGATTTTATTAATATTTGTAATTGTAAACGCCTGCAAGATTTGAACAAGACGCTGTAGCACAAAAAAGCTGTTGCGTTTCCAAATTATCAGGCACTGAAAGTCACGAATGCTCCGCCACGTTATCCAAACAGAAAAAGAAATCGCTATAATTTTTCTAAATAACTAAACTAAATCAATTTCGAAAGGAACAAACCAAAACTTTGTCAAAGTAGAAATAAAGAAGTTACTGGGGTTTTAAGTTGGCTGCGCGAACTTAACGTGGAGGATTGCGCGGCCATGGAGATCTCAGCAACTACTTGGGATAGAGATCTAATTCTTTTTGTCATATCTTTTGCTCTACTAGACGAAAATGTACCTGTTAGGAATAATTGTTGTAGAATTGGCTAAGATAAAACAGTTCAATGCAATATTTTTTTCTTCTATACACATGTTTAAATTATGCCATACAAAACAATGCCAAAAAATGGATCTTAGTTCTGTTTTCACCACATGACGCGACATTGCTGCTTGTATTCCAGTAATTTGTCTGTCTATTATATGTTTGTAAAGTACCCCACGACACAGGGAGTAGACTCCCAAGTGTGGGCGTTGTCTTTTTAAAAAGAAAAGAATTTAAAATGTGCTCGGTTAATAGGATAATATAACAATTATGAACTCAAAGCTACGTGTAATGATTTTAGAACTGATTCGAACCCAAGGACTCTACCTGCGGAATAGCATTTCTGTCTATTTTCATTTAGGAGAAAATTTATATTTCGAATTATGTACATTTCTATTTTATATTTCTAGCATTAGTAATGCTAGAAATATAAAATACTCACGGAAATTTGGTTCCTAATTTGAAATACATATTAAATTAGGAACTAAATATGGGACGTTAAATCGTTCCAATCGCGTTATATTTCGTATAATTTATGACCGTACAAAAATATTATACTCACCATGTCAGCCAAATTACGTCCAGTAATCCTAAATTAAACGTTTTTATAGATATTAAAAACGACTTATTGAAATTGAACATTTAGTTTCGCTATTGAGTGCTACCTATACGATTTTAGAAATGTTCTAGTGGAGCAATAATATGAGGCCTTTATTTACATGGATTTAGGAAAACACAAGTGACTAAAATACACATTTTGAAATATAATCGGTAGAGATTAGTAAGAAATTTAAAAATACCTACTTAACCCTTTCACAGCCGATCACGTGCAGAGTACGTCCCAAACCTATTGTATTGTGAAATCTTCGGCTGTCAAAGTGTTAATTTTGGTTAAATCGACTTTGGTGGCATTAAATGCTTTCGGTACTTTGGACATATTCAGACCTTTCTTCTAGTAACACTTTTACTGCATGAAATCTTAAGTTTTGAAGACATAATCGAGATTGAAAAAACATTAAGTGCACGATTGCGCGGCTATAACTTCCAAGGTGAATATTTCGTGAAATATTGATCTTAGTCTTGTAATTCTTTTTTTCGACAATTGTTGACAAATGAAATGTTCAATTAACAAAAATAATTAGATCGCTATCCCAAGTAGTTGCTTAGATCTCCATGGCCGCGCAATCCTCCACTTCACGTTCGCGCGGCCAACTTAAAACTCGCATTCACGCCAAGAAACACTTGAACAGTATGAGTCTAGCCAGACTGGCTAAGATTTAAAAACATCCGTGCCAAAGACGAATTACATCGTCCACATAAACAAACATTTTCATACAAAAATGATCATAAAATGAAAACTACTGGGCCAAACTATATAAAATTTATATGGGACCAAATGGCAACTATTCCGCATCAAACTAAAAAAGAATCACGTAAATCGGTTCATAAATCTCCAAGTAATCGGTGTACATACATAAAAAAAATAAAGTACCGGACAACTTGAGAACCTCCTCCTTTTGAAGTCGGTTAAAAAGGGATTACAGCAAAATATTTACAAAATGGGCACAAAAGAATATTTCGTTATGCATTTTTTTTATCTTTTTGATTTAGCCGAATGCCGTGCTTCACACATCACAAAAAATACTGTTGCCATTACCATACTGTTTTATTGATAAAATTATAACTCGTATATAACATAACAAAACATAAAAGTCTTTGACAAACGGAAAAGGGAAAGTGCATTGAACTGTGTTATATTAGCTAATTCTACAACAATTATTCCTAATTAATTAATTTTCGTCTAATAGAACAACAGATACTCCCATTTCAAACTGAAATTATGGTCACTCTGCTTGAACATTGTAAGAGATAACTTCATTTTTGAGATTATACGCGAAGAAAACTGTTCTGAGGGTAAAACGATATGTCAATCTGATGAGGTTAATATTACGAATAAATCGATGTTCACACCGAAATCTTAACTATTATAGATAATGAGATATCAGCGTTCAAAGTACCGTTACGATTGCGCGGCCACGTATCTTTTGTTTTGCCTTGATTTCGTCACTTTAAATAAACTTTGGTGGCATTAAATGCTTTCAGTACTTTTGACATATTAAGACCTTTTTCTGGTAACGGTTTTACTGTGTGCGTCACGATTGCTCCGCCACGTTATCCAAACAGAAAAAGAAATCGCAATATTTTTTGTCATAATTAGTCAAAATCGAAAGGAACAAACCAAAACTTTGTCAAAGCAGAAATAAAGAAGTTACAGGGATTTTAAGTTGGCCGCGCGAACGTAACGTGCACGATTGCGCGGCCATGGAGATCTCAGTAACTACTTGGGATAGAGATCTAAATCTTTTTGTTAATTGAACATTTCATTTGTCAACAATTGTCAAAAAAAGAATTATAAGACTAATATCAATATTTCACGAAATATTCACCTTGGAAGTTATGGCCGCGCAATCGTGCACTTGATGTTTCTTTAATCTCGATTATTTCTTAAAAACTTAAGATATCATGCAGTAAAATTGTTACTAGAAGAAAGGTTTTAATATGTCAAAAGTACCGAAAGCATTTCATGCCACCAAAGTTTATTTAAACTGACGAAATCAAGGCAAAACAAAAGTTTCGTGGCCGCGCAATCGTAACGTTACTTTGAACGCTGATATCTCATTATCTATAATTGTTAAGATTTCGGTGTTAACATCCATTTATTTGTAATATTAACCTAATCAGATTGACATAGCGTTTTACCCTCAGGACAATTTACTACGCGTGTAATCTCAAAAATAATGATATCTCTTATAATGTTCGAGTAGAGTGACCATCATTTGTGTAAAATATCTTTTGCTCTACTAGACGAAAATGTACCTGTTAGGAATAATTGTTGGAGAATTGGCTAAGATAAGACAGTTCAATACAACATTCTTTTCTTCTATACACATGTTCAAATCATGCCATACAAAACAAGGCCAAAAAATGGAACTTAGTTCTGTTTTCACCACATGATGACGCGACATTGCTGCTTGTACTCCAGTAATTTATCTATATCTATACATATAATAAAATCGTAGGAATGTCAAAACTGTACATTGAATGTTATTTAAAAAGGATACTTGGGGCGTGATCTACAATCGACATCGAAACCAAAAAAAAAGCTTTTAGAATTTTCTTCTGTTTATCTGTTTGTCCGGGCTAAACTCAAAAAGTACTGTATGGATTTACTTCAAATTTTGCACAGAGGTCTACGGGAGAGGAGCTGTGATAATTTATAAAATTTAAGGCGGGTAAAACCGCGGGGCACAGCAAGTCAAGTACCCCGCGACACAGGGATTAGATTCCCAAGTTTGGGCGTTGTCTTTTTAAAACGAAAAGAAAAAGAAAAGAATTTAAAATGTACTCGGTTAATAGGCAGTAAACAATTATGAACTCAAAGCTACGTGTGATGATTTTAGAACTGACTCGAACGGAGGGACTCTACCTGCGGAATAGCAATTCTATTTATTTTCATTTTGAGAGTAAATTTATATTTCGAATTATGTACAGACGCCAGCACATCTAGCTACCCCAATCTGTCACATTTCTTTTATAGATTTTCAACTTTATCACAAAAGCATAAGGTTCACTTTCAATTGGGGAAATTTGACAGATTGGGGTAACTTGATTTGCTGGAGTCTGTACATTACTATTTTATATTTCTAGCATTACTAACCCACGAAAATTTGACTACTAATTTGAAATACATATTAATCGGTTGCCTGAGAGCTTTTAGCGATAAGGCCGCCAATTGCATTAAAATAAGCTAATTTTCTTGTTGTATCCATTATTTTGTATTACTTATTTTTGCCATAAAGTGTACTTCTTCTTCTTCATGTCAGCCAAATTAAGTCCACAGTTGGACAAAATCCTCCGCAAAGTTCACAGAAAAACGCTGCTACCCGTTCTCTGGTAGGTTTTTCTTCAGGACGATTCCCACAGGATGAGATGGGGTGATGATATTCTACGCCGTCACCACACAAAGAATTCGTAATAATTATACTTACTTTATCGATTTTACGTAAATGGTCGAAACTCCAGCTCAAGAAATACTGTTGCCATTACCATTACTGTTTCATTGATGAAATTATAACTCGTCAATACATAACAAAACATAAAAGTCGTTTCACAAACGGAAAAAGGAAAGTGTATTAAACTCTTTTATTTTAGCCAATTCTCCAACAATTATTCCTAACAGGTACATTTTCGTCTAGTAGAGCAAAAGATATCCCCATATTTAACAGAAATTATGGTCACTCTATTCGAACATTATAAGAGATATCATTATTTTTGAGATTACACGCGTAGAAAATTGTCCTGAGGGTAAAACGTTATGTCAATCTGATTAGGTTAATATTACGAATAAATGGATGTTAACACCGAAATCTTAACAATTATAGATAATGAGATATCAGCGTTCAAAGTAACGTTACGATTGCGCGGCCACGAAACTTTTGTTTTGCCTTGATTTCGTCAGTTCAAATAAACTTTGGTGGCATGAAATGCTTTCGGTACTTTTGACATATTAAAACCTTTCTTCTAGTAACAGTTTTACTGCATGATATCTTAAGTTTATAAGAAATAATCGAAATTAAAGAAACATCAAGTGCACGATTGCGCGGCCATAACTTCCAAGGTGAATATTTCGTGAAATATTGATCTTAGTCTTATAATTCTTTTTTTGACAATTGTTGACAAATGAAATATTCAATTAACAAAAAGATTTAGATCTCTATCCCAAGTAGTTACTGAGATCTCCATGGCCGCGCAATCGTGCACGTTACGTTCGCGCGGCCAACTTAAAACCCCTGTAACTTCTTTATTTCTGCTTTGACAAAGTTTTGGTTTATTCCTTTCGATTTTGACTAATTTTGACAAAAATTATAGCGATTTCTTTTTCTGTTTGGATAACGTGGCGGAGCAATCGTGACGCACACGGTTTTACTGCATGAAATCTTAATTTTTGAAGAAATAATTAAGATTAAGGAAACGTCAAGTGCACGATTGCGCGGCCATAACTTCCACGGTGAATATTTCGTGAAATATTGATCTTAGTCTTATAATTCTTTTTTTGACAATTGTTGACAAATGAAATGTTCAATTAACAAAAAGATTTACATCTCTATCCCAAGTAGTTACTGAGATCTCCATGGCCGCGCAATCGTGCACGTTACGTTCGCGCGGCCAACTTAAAACCCCTGTAACTTCTTTATTTCTGCTTTGACAAAGTTTTGGTTTGTTCCTTTCGATTTTGACTAATTTTGACAAAAAATATAGCGATCTCTTTTTCTGTTTGGATAACGTGCCGGAGCAATCGTGACGCACACACGGAGCATTCGTGACGCACGCCATAAGATTAACTCCTCCGATTTTTGGGCATGGTATGGTGATTTCTACTTAATACCAGGATGTATGCAAAGTGGTTCTCACACGCAGAATGTATCAAGAGTCAGATTGGCCTTTGCTATATCTAAAAGATATGTTTTACTGTCTTCTATAGAGATAAATACTATACTAAGATTATTTTAAATCCATTTATCTGTGACCCAAAACTATGGTGAAGTATTATGTTATTTTAAATCTCTGTATCAAATGAGCACTGAACAGCGATGATGATGAACAGCTTGAATAAGCAGCGATACCACCATCTTGATCTTATTTTATCACACTTAAATCATTGGTAACATGTTGGGAATTGCAGGGATGTCTTAAATAAAAAGCTAATTATTTACTAATTTATTTATTTCATACACATATTATGTTACTCAAAATCCAGTGCCAGGTGTCTTCATTTGAGACGATCTTCTTTCTTCCAGTTATTACAAAGGTTAAATCAAGCATTTCCTCCATAATAACGTATAAGTTAACCTAATAAAGCTAAATAAAAGTAAAAAAATTGACAAACGGTGTACTTAGATGGCTCGTTCGGAGTGCAGGGAGGGCGTTCCGTATTCTGCATATTACCAATAAACCTATCCGCATGCGAATCTGCAAATCAGCACAGGATACTGCCACAGCAAACAGGCCAGCGAGCAGCACCGGCCTGCCAAACAAATGCAAATATTAGTCTCGTCTGCTGTGCCGCGCGCCACCTATGCTCGCTCGCGTCTGTCGGGCGCTGCTGACGCTTAACGATGCTCCTAGCTCGTCTTACCAACTTTACTATTGTTACTTCAAAACAAAACCATAATATAAGAATTTGTGTAAGGAATAAAATGTAATGTGCGCGTTATAATAATTTCGGTTGTCAAGAGAGTATTTTTGCTACTACTTATGGTACTTTAAATTGATGATTTTAATATATCAAGTTACCTACATTTGTGTCTCGGTTTGTCAATAAATATAAAAGTTTACTCATAACTTATGAACGGCAACAACAGCAAATTCAGCAGTTGTCAGCAATCAGCAAACCCCCCCCTCCCCGCATACAGCCTCGCTCCCCGCGTACTCCACACGCCCTGAGCATACCAACATTTAAATTAATATTACAGAATTATTAACTGTAGTATATTTGTAACAGAATGATGTACTTAAATTAAATTTCGTAAATAGTATGCCCACTATTTCTAAGATACAAAATTATGTGTAATCTTACACTATAAATATGTTTTCCAAACTCTTTGATTTATATAACCAAGGATATCAATTGTGTCTATTAGAACCAAAAGGTTTGCAATAAAATGAATGGCTTACTACTTACGACATTTTCACAAATTTAAAAATATACTGTGTGCATAATATTTACGCGGGAGCTCAGAACTTCAGAGGTTTTTAATACTCGTAAACAGATTATCTTTAGTATAATGTCGTAATTATATGCAAACAATGCAAGCAAATATAATTTTCCATCATTATAATTTTCAGACGTAACACCCTATTATTATAAACACAGGACAGAGCTTGCGACTTTTTGTTGATTTGTCATTCAAATGTAATTTTATATCAGAAACATGGTGACACATGATTTCCAAGCTGATACATGCTTATAAAAAGGGTACTGTGATACGGGTATTTAAGTTCAGTGAGCCCGGCATAAATATTTTGTGACGACTATAAAATAAACGATAATTTAAATGTAAAAGAATACTAAGATTGGAATCATCATATTCTTACGATGTAGTTACCAAGATGTACCAATAATGCCCAATTTAGCCCATGAATCACTTGTCGTGGTTACATGATCTTCCATTTAATTTGTTTTATTAAACCTGAAATAATAGCTAAGACCATCTGGTCGCACACCTATTTAATGATACACAGTAAGTAACTAATACAATATTATTAAGAACACTGAATACAAGTGACTCAATCTGATGCAGAATTCCAAATTAATAAAGTAAATTATAGCTAAAAGTATGCCAATAAAGGAAATAAACTTAATTCAGCATTGTAATTATTTTTTTTCTAGATATGTTGTGAGTTTCATGAACACTAATCAGTTACAATTAAAGACAAAGATTGAAAGAATCTCTGATTATACAAGTCTTACATAAAGTAGTTAGCCTAAATGAAGGGAACTTAAAATATAATTTGTTACATTGCATGTTTGCCACTATGTTGATCATAGTTAGGTCTGTGGATAGCTTATGAGTTACTGATGAGGTTAGTACCTTGGCTGAAAGCTGCTCGAGGGCTTGAAGAACAGCACTACAGCTCACAGCTGGTACTTTCAATCTGTAAAATAGAAAAAATGGACACTCAACATTTGTCAAATTTTACCAGACTAGTCTTTAAACTGTTGTGAAATAGGTTACAAAACCATTCTTGAGATATTAACATTCTGGAAACTATTAATCTAGTGGAAGATAAAACTCTATACGTGTTTGTCGCCAAACTTCCGATATTCTTATCTAAACCTTGATATAGATAATTTAGTAATGAAATATTTCGTCATCATTATCTTGATTGTTACGCAAAGTGCAATAAAAACTGATTTAACAACCCACAACTGTTTCTATTTTACTGAAATATCAAACTCTACCATGATTGAAATCTTCAAATTGTTAATTTGTATTTTTGCAATGCAAAAAGTTCTAACCTCAAAACTGGGAAAACCATTGGGACTTTCCAATCTAGCATAGGCACTCTGCAGTTAAGTCACCTATAGAATAATTATTTGAAAAAGAGGATAAAGTCCCTCAGCATATCACAATATATCTAATGCAGGAGATGATATTGAAAAATAAATTATTAGAAATGTATACTTGTTACTATGAGAATACCAGTGCAGTTTTCAATAGAATCCCATCGCAACCCTGATAAAAGGGGTACCTTCATATTATCTCCAAAACTTGTCAAGATATAGATATCTGATAGTTTAATAAGGATTTTTTTAAATAGGTTTAGCAAATCCTCATAAAAATAAAAGCATTTGATACTTTCGTAAATAAATAAAGAGTATTTGTAAAGTACATGAAAAATGAACTTACTCAGCAACCTCAATGCCTGGAGCGGGAACGTGAGCGGCTGCGGCTGCGCGACCTGCCCCGAGAGCTCTTGGAGTCTGAGCGTGAGCGGCTGTGAGAGCGAGAATGGCTCCTCGAATACGACCGCTTTCGGGAACGGGAACGAGACCTGGATCGACGACGAGACCGTGAACGGGATTGGCTAAAAAAATAACCATCACACAACACTTATGAATGGGTCCAGCAGAAAGCGTGCTAAGCGTCGCACCTCAGTAGCACCCCGACGTTGGCGCTACAAGATAGCTGCGTGTATCACCTCCGTCTGTGCTGCGTACACTTAAAATGGATTATAGTTTCACTAGCTCACTACATATTAATAATAATTGGTCATAATTTTGGAGCCAACCATCAAAATTTTGATTGGCCTGTTTGTCTCGTGCCTTGACTGCCACAAGTGGTTAGTTCAAACCTCACCCAGGACAAATCTTTGTGAGGAGTATGATTAATCAATATGTATGGGTGTAATATATCTATAACAGGTATGTTTTTAGAAATAAGTATGTTTACTATTTACATCACATAGTACAGGCTATGTCAACTATGCTTCTAAAACTTAAAAATTATGCAAAACATTTTGGATAGGTTCTAATATTGAGGGTTGACTACAAAGTTATGACCATTAAGAATTTCATGCTGGATTACAATAAAGCATTTTACACAGAGGCAGATTGTTTTGGGTAAACTACACAAGTAATAAGAAAACAAAAATAAAATACAAGTATGTATAATAAGCATAGGCATATAATCCACATCCACATGGATACATATGCAAATCTTACTCGATTAATTTTTAATTCTTTCATATAAAAATTATAATATTCCTATACTGTGTGATAATATATAATGATTTATAACAAAGATCAATAATATCTAACAGTTAAGATATTATTGATATTTTGTGTTTTAAATCATTTCAAGTTTATTTATTCATATATGCTCCATTGGTTATTTGTAACAGAATTCATAAAACCATTTTTAATGTATTTTCAAGGTTTATAAATTTTTAATCAGGAATTCTTTTGTTATGGACCCACATAAATTTTGTTCATAAATACAAAAAAAAATAAGTTTGTGACTTAAAACTTTATATTCATTGAAAAAAATAAAACTTTTTGTGAGGCAGACCTGATATGACTAGTGGATGGCTTTGATACTGCCATTTAGGGTGAATAACTTTAAAATCACATAGTACTATTGCACAATACTTCATTATTTAAGTTATGAATATTACCACTAAAACCTATAAAAGTAGAGATTATTTAACCATGCATGTTTCTGCACTAACAAACAAATGAATGGATAATTCAAGAGTTTTAATCAGGTTCAGAAAATTAACAAAGAGACTGGAGCAGCAATATAAAAATGACAATGACAAGTTGAGAGGTATTTATGAACAGGCTTAATTAAAACTGATTATTGTCTGATTAAAGTTGAAAATAAATTAAATAAATATAAACAATAACATTAAATCAGTAACATGTAAGTGGAATAAAACTTTTAAATTATAGGGTATTGATAAAAAAATTTGCTTTTGCAATATACAGGGTTACATCTAAAACAGCAACAACCTCACTTACAGTACAAGGTAGTTAACAAAACCATAAGCAACAACTTTCGATTTTTTTTTAGATTTTACTAAGTATATTAAACAAATATCACGACAGTATGATGCCAACTATTAATTTTTTTTTATGTAGTGCGGTTAGTGTTGATAGTGTGATTCCTCTTCCTCAAAATGCGGAAGTTCCTCATTTTTTTTTCTCTTCCAAATCCCCATAATCAGGCATTCATTCTGAGGAAGTGTTGTCGACATATTCTATGTAAATAAAAGTAATCTCTGTTTTATGCTTGTTGAATTACATACTGTCACGAACAGGCTCAAACGTGTCTCAACAGGTTTTAAAAATATAATACAGTATGCAATTGTGTGTGTGTGTGTAGTACTGTAGTGGACGTACCCAGCCCACTGTAACCACTTAGCCAGTCTCAAATTTGTTTTGTTTTTGAGTAGTTGTACTTAACTAGAACTACCTATAGTCATAATTAGGTTTATTGTTAAGTTAAAAAGTTTATATGAAGCCAAAATGTATTGCTATATTTTCAATGTCACTGGATTAGTTTGATAGAATTACGAAACCGTCTATAACATAGAGACACGGCTTCAAAGTTGATTTTCATTAAATTCAACGTTCCTATTGTGAATTTTCACCATTACATTGGTATTTTTTAAATATATATTTAAAATTTGAATTACAAATCACAGGTCTTATCTTACTCTTCTACATCCTCATAATCACTTCCTCATCAATCCTAATTGAGTTATGATGTTATAGAGTCCTGTGAGGTTGTTGATGTTTTACAAATAACCCTATATGTAAGTATGTCCATATAAAGCCACAGTTGCAGAGTCCTATGTAATGGCACTGCCTGACCACTAGTGATTAGTTGATTGGACAAGTGTTTGGAGTTTATGGTATTTCTTTGGATAGATTCCCAAGTTAAATATAATAATAACCTGAAACATACAGTTGGGATATTTTAAGCTGTGGTTTTGAGTATTCGATCCTAAAATGTTGAACATTTTACTACTTTATTTACTTGCATACTTTTAATCGAACACAGGTATTTCAGACCATAGTGATTTACTGTTCTATATCACTAAAGTAACAACTGTCTCTGTACTACTTGTTTTTAGTGATAGAAAATAAGATTAGAATTAAAACATTGAGACTTGCTAGCCTAGAAGCAGACCAGCTGCGCCAGAAGAAATAGTCATTACCTGCCGCGGCGGCGATCATATCGG
Source organism: Pseudoips prasinana (assembly GCA_951640165.1). Taxonomy (NCBI): domain Eukaryota; kingdom Metazoa; phylum Arthropoda; class Insecta; order Lepidoptera; family Nolidae; genus Pseudoips; species Pseudoips prasinana. The sequence goes on from OX621240.1 coordinate 8,204,733, forward strand.
CTTCTATACGGCGAGGAAGGACGGCCGTAGCGCGCCATCTGCACCCTAAGCTCCCTGCCATCAAGCATGCGTCCGTCCAGAGAGTCTAAAGCCTCCTCAGCATCACGACGATCGTAGAATCTATAACAATATTGGCGCCTAAATTTTCAGACTAAAACTACTTACTTGTCAAGTCATCGCGGAACGTTATACAAATAAATAATAGATTACACTAATACACTTATCCCGATAAAAATGAACTTCTGAAGCTCAATAATTAGGGCACCTCAAGATATAAGTAGTTTCTAGATGGCAGGTGTGGTATTTTACCGGTAAGAAACCATGACGTCACAATGGTTGAATGGTCGATATACTGAAAATAATTACCTGACGAATGCGAATCCTCTGCTCTCCCTTGTGTACCGATCTCTGGGTATATAAATGTCTCCTACTTCACCACATCTTTCGAAGACACGGCGTAAATCCTCAGGTGTAGTACGATAAGTGAGGTTGTCCACTTTCAACGACACCATGCCGTCGATACGCGGCGGCGGTCTTCCGTAACTCATTTTGATATTATTTTAAAGAACTTCAACAGTATGCAATGAATATTACTATCACTTCAAGCCCAAAATACAACAAACTAAAATGGCGTCACAAAATTACACGACGCGACCATGGCGTGCAAGCGATAAATTCAATATGGCTACCGGATGTATAACCAGCAGAACTACGAAAAAATCTTCAGGGTTGCCAATACCACAAAGAACATTATTTACACTTTTTCCCAATACCACTATTTCAGTTTCATAACTTTAAGCCAAACGACCTATTACTATGAAAAATAACTAAAAAAAATAGTGACCAAGCTACAAAATGATTACCCAGATTCGGTATCAGATTACAACATTAGAAAGGTCAACTGGTTTAATTTTTTAATTTTACTAACAAAACATATATATTTTTTGTTGATGTATAGATTTCAAACTACGGTGATAATTACAATTCTTAACAAAGAGATTTGGAATAAATCAAGCGTTTCAATAAACGTACGTTGCCCACGTTGCTAAACTTGAAACGGTTGTATCAAGTGGAATACGGTTAATATCATAAGCGTGCGTGTACCTGGAGTCCCAGAATGTGGCAGATATTTAAATTAAATTAATTACTTTTTATTACTAACATAGTTTTTAAGATGTAATTTACTAACAATATTATGGGCCAAGTGTCTGAAATAAAAAGATTTTATTTTATTTTATTAGGTGTTTACCTATGAAATTGCCGTTCTGCAGTACTGGCCATTTCAAATCAAAATAATTTTTGTTTGGCTAAGAATTCTAATTTCAAATTAATTTTATTTTAAAAACATGGATTCTTTTTTCCAAAAGTAGTCATTTCTTGATTGATTAGTGTTACATTTTCATCGCATTTCAATCTTTTTCGTCATCATGGATACGTTAAAAATTCGAGTAATTATGGAATATGAGTACCGTCGTGGCAGCAACGCGGCACAAGCGGCACGCAACATCAACGACGTTTACGGAGCTAACACTACAAACCAACGCACCACCTGTTATTGGTTTGCTCGCTTCCGTTCTGGAAATTTCGACCTGAAAAATGAACCTCGCGGTCGTCCGAAGACTTTGGTCGACAATGACGAATTAAAGGCGGTTGTGGAAGCTGATGATACACAATCTACGGCTGAATTAGCAGCAGCTTTCGACGTTAGCGTCAAAACAATATTGGTCCATTTGCGTAAAATTGGCAAGGTAAAAAAGCTTGACAAATGGGTGCCCCACGAACTCAATGATCGCCAGCGCGAAGTACGCGTCGAGACGTGCCTTGCACTGCTCAACAGACACACAAATGAAGGAATTTTGAACCGCATTGTTACCTGCGATGAAAAATGGATTCTGTTTGATAACCGCAAGCGCTCAGCAAGTTGGTTGGATCCTGGTTCAGCACCTAAACAATGCCCTAAACGAAAACTTACCCCTAGAAAAGTGATGGTCACTGTTTGGTGGTCTAGCGCCGGTGTGATTCATCACAGCTTCTTACCAAACGGGGTGAGCATTACTGCAGATGTGTACTGTGAAGAACTGAGCACAATGATGGAGAAGCTGGCGCATCTCCAACCAGCATTGGTCAATCGCTCGTCTCCGCTGCTCCTGCACGACAACGCGCGACCTCATACTGCACAGCAGACGGTCTCCAAGTTGCAAGAACTGGGGTTGGAAGCTCTCCGTCATCCGCCCTACTCACCAGACCTTGCGCCTACAGACTACTACTTTTTCCAGAATTTGGATAACTTCTTGGCGGGAAAAAAATTCAATACCCGAGAGGCAGTACAAAATGCCTTTGAAGAATTTGTTGCCTCCCGTCCAGCTGATTTCTTTAAGAAGGGCATCAATAAACTGCCACTGCGATGGCAAAGATGCATTGATTGCATGGGTGATTACTTCGATTAATACAAATAAAAAAATTCATGAAAAAAATTCGTTTAAATTTTTTCATACAAAACGGCAATTTCATAGGTAAAGACCTATTATTTTATTTTATTTTATTTTATTTTATTTTATTTTATTTTATTTTATTTATTTTTTATAAGCAAATGAGTAGGGATTTTGGAAACAACTCTGTGGTAAAATTAAAGTAAAAGTAATGAATACCAGCTGTGACTGCGACGGCACACACTGTGAATAGAGTACGTAACGTTGTAAGATGTAATCATCAGCAATTAACTTTTAAGATTAGGAAAACATCAACACTTCGACGAATTTTAAATCGTGATTTGTATAGAAACTTAAATCTACGTGTCACTACTGGATTTATCATGCGGAGTGTTCTGAGGAATTGTTTAAGGTTAAAACCTGCTATTACGTTCCGCCACAGACCCTCTCACCAGAAGTGGAAATTTCATCATAGTGAAGATAGACATGCAGTGTCGTGTCTTTGGCTAAATATATGCACAATATTTTGAATTGTGAAATAATAACCGCTGCGAAACAGCATAAAAAAAATCTGTGGTGATGATAATATAATATGTGGAGAACATACTATTTGTTAATCGAGACAAGGGATACTATTAATACCTTTTGGTTGAATGTATAATTTCAAGCATCTATAACTACACGAGTTTCAATTAATATAATCTAGATGTACGTTTTGCATTGCGAATTAGCTATAAAATTCAAATTTAATACAACACGAATTGCTTGCTCACTAAGCTGATTATATTTACCGTAAAATGACGGGACCGTAATTTACCGTAAAATAAAAGGACGAAGTGGTCTATGAACTTCGCGAACAGATATATTTTTTTCAAAGTACAGACGCCAGCTCGTCAAGCTACCCCAAACTGTCAAACTTCCCCAATTTAAAGTGAAACTTATGCTTGTGTGATAAAGTTGAAAATCTATAAATAAATTTTGACAGATTGGGGTAGCTGGATGGGCTGGCGTCTGTACATTTCTACAATTTGGAAGTGTTGTTCTGGCGTCATGATGAATTGCTGGACAAAGCCCTACCCCAAAGATCTCAACAATGGCCGTGTTGCGGGTTTTCAGCGACCCGCATAAAATCATCGGTCCATCTTGTAGGGATCCTGCCCACACTGCGTCTTCCGATAGGCTAATGAAAGAGGGAAATTAATCGATAAAAAAAGGCTCTAGACACACGACGTGCCTCACTTATAATAGTTTTTGGCCTTTTTATAATGGCTGCCATAAACAAATAAATTTGCACACATCGAAACTTCTCATACAGCTAAAAAAAAACACCCAATGCATAATCATCCTGGTTGTTGTTACACCGGACAAATCAGGAAATATATTTTATTAATTGGCAATCTTGTAATTCGGATATGACGAAAATATGTTGTCAAGGAAAAAAAAAATATTCGTGGATTATTGTTACCCGCCTAAACGTACAGAATAATATTATAGTTTAATAAATATTATTGTATGTTTATAGGAAAACGACTGAAGCAATCGCGACAAAACTTAGCGAGGAAAAATTTATCTCGGGGTTAATCTGTTAACTTGTACTATAATGCGGAATCACACTAGTCGAAAAGGTAAAAATAAAGAACTTGATAAAAGCAAATAGAAAACCTCGTAGTTTTATTGTAGCTAGTATTTACAATTATTAAGTATATGCGAGAAAATAATGTAAAACTGAAATAGTACCTAAGTGAAGAGCAATAGGCCTAAGATAACGAGATAACATAGACAAGTCATGAATAAGCCAATATGATCTCTATATTTATAATAATAAGGATCCGGATTAAAATTCAAGAATATTAGCTCAAAGATATAACAATATTAGCTAAGTATAGTTAGGTAGTATATAATTTGTCTAACATCCAAACTGGCACTGTGTTATCACTGTATATTTAAAAAAAATAAGAATACCTACTTTTAAATGAATTTCAGCTATAGGTACTTACCTACTCGAAATGAAAATATTTATATTAGATTCATATAAAAAAAGAAAATTAATTTAGATTATCGTAAATTAGAAAGACGCGCCCAAGAACTATTGAAGATGCTGACATCCTTATAAATATCTTTTAAAATATATGAACATTGTTGACAGGTATTAACGCGATTAACCTTATTGTTATTTTCCCGACGTTTCGAAATACGAGCTCTCATCCAAGATAACGAATACCTCTTTACAAAAGACGAGTACGACAGGCGAAATAGACCCAAATCTCCCAACCACCAAAATTGTATGGTTTGCCAAAAACACACAAGTCCAATGTGCCAGTGCGCCCAATCGTAAGTCAAATATCATCACTTACTTACGATCTTGCAAAGCACGTTGCGGCAGTATTAAAGCCACTTTTGGTTAAAACACCGTCTTTTGTAAAAGACTCGCGACATTTCGTCCAGATTTTGAATACCCTTCGAGTGGAACCAGACGAAATAATGGTGAGTTTTCATGTACAATTGCCCTTCACCAATGTACCAATCAAGGAGTGCCTAGAAATAGTCAAGAACCAACTGAGCGACAGCGAAATGCCTTTCAACCAGTTTTCAACTATATTGACTTGCTAAGACACTGTTTAGAAGGCAACTACTTTCTTTTCCAAGGCCAGTACTTTTTGCCCTGTACTAGCCAACATCTGGATGGAGCACCTGGAGGAAGAATTATGAAACCTCGGTCCGAAGACCATTAAAATTTGGAAACGACGGAAGGACGATAGATATATTTTGTATCATCAAAGGTAGTAAACAGGAAGCAGATCAATATATGGAACACCTCAACTCCTTTCATCCGAATATGCGGTTTACATATGAAATGGAGACAGACAGATCGCTGTCATTCTTGGATGTTAAAATAACTGCGAGATTGGATGGAACTCTGTCCCACTGTGTATATCGCAAGCCCACGCACACTCACAGATACTTACACGGTGCCTCACATCACCATCCGCGTCACTTACTCTCGATTGCCTCGCGGATCCTTCCCTCACGAATAGAGCTCATGACCTCTGTGACCCTGAACACCTTATTTTTTTTTTTTTTTTTTTTTTTTTTTTTTTTTTTTTACATGGTGGAAATGCATTAAACTTACGCATACCTGCCGCTTGGGGAGGCGACGGGTTATGTGGGACTCACTCGGGCTAGTCCCGGGATACGCACTAAAACCACCATGGTAGCCAGCCTCACAATGCCTGTAGCGGGGGGCCTGGGTACTCGTGAACGATCTCGCCAGTACCCCCGCTGTACACTGAGCGTCTGAGACTCTCCTCCGGAGACGGGAGGGGGCCAAATGCCTCCTCCCCTCCCCTTCACGCACAAGCGCGTTTAGGCAACCTGAGCTACAGCAGGTTACCTCTTCCCGGGACCGCTTATGTAAGACGAGTGGAGTTCCCCTCCTCCAAACGCCAGCGGTCCCAGGGGCGACGTCAAGCCGGGGAGAAGCCAGCCGGACGCCGCATTCTCTCTCGCGCTGAGATTAGATCCCAGCGCCGGCGACCCTGAACACCTAGATCGAGAGTTAGTCCATGTCCAGCAGGTGCTCAATTATAATGGATACGGAGTGAGTTGGCATGGTGGACGAAAGGAGAAGCGGCACAAACGTCCGGACGTAAGCAGACAACCTGCATACATGCCCTATATAAAAGGTGTAACGAACAAGATCGGTTCGGTGCTAAAAAAGTTTGCCATACGCACCATATACATAGCCGATACAACCGTGACGAACGTGTAGGCACACCGAAGGATGTTTTGCCGCTACAAACACCAGGAGTCTACAAATTGAATTGCAGCTGCGGCAGTTCCTATATATATAGGCCAGACTAAGCGGACCATCGCGGACAGGGTCAGAGAACATGTCGCAGCGGTAAACAAGCGCCAGACTAACAAGTCAGCAGTTGCCGAACATTTATTACAACCCGGCACTAATCACTGGATTGATTTTGATCAGATCCTTTCCACCGAGCGTCACTACTAGTCGCGCGTTGTACGTGAAGCCCTTGAAATTAAGAAATACAAACATTTCAATCGGGAGGATGGTTTCAAATTGTCGCCGTCATGGAATCCAGTGATTAAACATTTAACACCGCGATATGTACAGTCGGTCAAAATGTGGACTCCGTTAGTGCAGTGTGTAACCGGCCTTAACAGTGTGACAAACGATCAGTGAGGGTAGTTAAATACTAGATGCCCTCAGTAGCGGAGAAACACCGCTGCGCCAGTCATCCCGTGACCACGATCAATGCAACTTAGTCGAAACGTCTGGAAAATAATATCTGGGGACAATAATAATAATATCTGGGGACAATGTCACACAGATCATCCTAGCCCCAAACTAAGCAAAGCTTGTACTATGGGTACCAGGCGACGATATACATACTAATATAGATAGATAAATACTTATATACATAGAAAACATCCATGACTCAGAAACAAATATTCGTGCTCATCACACAAATATTTGCACTTACCGGGATTCGAACCCAGGACCACCAGCTTCGTAGGCAGAAGCACTACCAACTAGGCTACGGTGACCGTCCATATGTATTTAACAGAGAATAGTAAGCAATCGTTTTTGTGTAATTTGACTTAACTTTAGAAATGGCTGTATTGGGCAAAGTGGATATGCTATTCACTTTGCCCGAGTTTATTATTGAGTTACAGTATAACAAAGCTCATATTTTATTGCAGATGGTGAATAATTAAAAAAAAAATCTAATCGAGGATCTTGAGAAGAAAGCGTCATGCAGACCGCTATAAAGTCCGGAGAATCGGTGAAGGGTACAGTAGCAAAGTGGTAATGTTACTGCAAAACTCGGCAGATTCCGACCTGTTTTTAGTGAGGTTACCTCACGGATATATTCTGTGTATTTTGGTTTGCGTTGAAATATATATTGAAGAAGATGAGCAGCCAGTTGAAAATTGGCTTCGATGTGGTACCTGTCACAACTGGTGTCACGAAACATGTACTGCTTTTGAAGGCATTGATGATCATATTTCAAGTGACAACTGCCAGTAATAATCTTTAAGCTATTTCCTATAAACTAATGTTATGTTTCTTTAAGTTTATTATATTTAATTAATAAGGTTAACTTTAGTTTTATGTGAGTAGAAGGTATTTATTCACTTTGCCCAGGTACCATATCCACTTTACCCGGGCATCAGGGCAAAGCGAATACTAGCACACCCTTTCGAATTCTTGTTTTAGTTCCTAATTGTAAGACATTTATGGTTATTTGATTATAATATATGTAAAATCAATTAATAAAGACTGTTTTGATACATTAATTTTGTTTCTATCACTTATACTTTTTATGATAAAGTCTTGAATATCTTAAGGTATCCACTTTGCCCGGTCTTCCCCTAGCATGGTCCAAAAACACAAACACCGGATTAATCGATGTACACATACATAAAAACAATGATAATTGAATTTAGAACCTTTCTACTTTTTAGGGTTCCGTAGCCAAATGGCAAAAAACTGAACCCTTATAGATTCATCATGTCTGTCTGTCCGTTCGTATGTCACAGCTACTTTTTTCCGAAACTATAAGAGCTATACAGTTGAAACTTGGTAAGTAGATGTATTCTGTGAACCGCATTAAGATTATCACACAAAAATAAAAAAGAACAATAATTTTTAGGGTTCCCCATACATAGAACTGAAATTCAACAATTCCCCCCCCCCCCCCCCCCCTGTAACTTCTAAAATAAGAGAATGATAAAACTAAAAAAATATATGATGTAGGTACATTACCATGAAAACTAACAACGAAAATTGGTTTTGACGAGATCTAGTAAGTACTTTTTTTAATACGTCATAAATCGTAAACCGCAATTTACCTTTCATTTAATCAACTGAAATACTTGCTGCTATGGAACCCTTCATGTGCGAGCCCAACTCGCACTTGGCCGGTTTTTTCAAGTCCTGTTTGCGTCATAAGAATTCGTGGTTGCTATAGAGACAATGTAGTGGTTGCCATGGATATTTCTGTTTATTGACATCATTACATGATATTATTAGGATCATAAAATTCTCTAAGTGTTAATTTGTTGTTTCTCATAAATTGTTTTTTCATTTTTTTTCAAAACTTCTGTGTTAAATAAGAAAATTTATAAGTATGTCCGGAATGAAGCAAGTCAGAAATAAGAAACTATTGCCTGACTTGGAAAAAGAAGGAGAACTCAGTAAAGAAATATTACTTTCTACTCCCGTGAAACATGGGGTTTCCACTGGATCGAGATTGTTTTCGCATCACACTTTAGCCAGTGTTAGACGACTAAGCTTCTTTCATCCTTTTCTGTTAGTATTATCAGTGATAAAACATACATCCATATACACGTCACTTACTCATACAACATGAAACTAACTATTGTGGGAACTAAATCATGTATAAAAATTTTTGGTGGTAGGTACTCGAATATCTACCTGCAGATCAACATTTTACACAAAAAATATACTAATTCGGTACGATACATATACTTTTTGTTGGAATGTTGGATCTTGGTTCTCTGTAGACGGATAAAATCCGTGGAGTACCCACGACGAGTTCTACCTTCCTAACAAACATTTTGTTTGCTAGCGTCGGATTGTTACGTATGATTGCTATTACATACCTTATGCTAACTTTTAGAAAATATAATTAGAGTAGGTAGATTGACTTCCTCAACCTTCCTTCCTTTCATAAATATAAAAAGACCTCCAGATGCGTGATCTCAACTGTTTGTAGACTGCGCTTAGGTTTCTGTTGTTCACCTGTTTTTCTACACAAAATACGGATTCGGGATTCATCCCTTTGTGAGTGTAGGTTCACTGGACCACATTTTCTTTGAATGCACCAATAATAACTCTGCCTATAATTTATATGAACTCCTTCCAAATTTAAAGATTCCCATTCCCATCAACTTTTCCTCGTTAGTTACATTCCCTTCCCCAGAACTCTACGAAGTATTAATGTGCTTTATAAGATGCAATGGCATCAAATTGTGATTGTTACGTCTGAATGCTTTGTTTTAGCCTAATCGCCAAGATACGCAATTAACTATAACATTGAAAATTTTGGTTAAATTTATCGCACGTATTCCCATTTCACATCTGTCATTGGCAGAATTGTCGACATCGGCATAACTTGCCATTCGAAAAAAGAAGAAGAAGACTTCCTCAACACTTTTGACTCTCTCACTTATCGCCACAAAACTCTAGAGCACCAGAAAGCCTATTGTGTCTACGCCTTGAGGCACAGATACAATTTTTTACTTAGTGGGTCTAAGTATAAAGATGTATTATCTATGTCTCCTCGTGGGTCCTTCGCATATAATGTCTATTTTTTGTCATCCTATACTTTTTATTCTGTATTCATTTTTTAATATTGGAACGAATTTAAAACACATTGGAAGGAAGCGTGCGTAAAGGCTTTATATACTATCTTTTTGTTACAGAATACCGCAAGACAGTCTAGACTTTGTTCTAGCGGCAACGTACAACCATTCCACCGAGAGGTTTGCTGATCGTGAGGATCTATACCTGCAGCCGGAGACGATAGGGTGTGACACTTGGCGACGCCTGAGGAACACGTTCGATAAACTCCCACCCGTCGCAATACCTCTGGTACGTTTTCATTCTACAGTTTGTGATGTGGATAGTTAGAAACACAATTCCTAACGAAATTCTTCTAGGTTTAGGACATCTTTAAAGTGAATTTAAGTGTGGGTGGGAATCGAACCCACGACCACGTGGTAACTGGCCCCATGTGCGTTAACTGCTCCGCCACCGTACAGAGGTTCTCAGATCCGAATTTATACAATCCATTAGAAATTTGATTCATTCGCACTTAAGACGCTTTTAACGCCATCTTACCGAACCTACACGGCTGGACTACCAATACTTAAATCGGAGAATTCCAACAGATGGCGCTTTATTAATTTTTTGATTACTTCTTTAAAGTTATTTCGTCACCGTAAAAGCAAGAGGTGCTTATTTTAGTTTGCAAACTCTTACGTCTAATGATTAAACAGTGTAATGTATGTATATGTACGTATGCAGCTTCAATAGATTTTAATGTATTCTTCCAGGGCCATCCAATGAAACGCGGCGGTATTAAAGAGCGGCGTTCACCATTTAGCGTTAAGCTGATGAACTCTGGAGTGCACTCCTCGCAAACCAACCCTGGATTCAGCAGACAGCCCGCCGGAGGCGCAATCTTCTTTTATTAGTTGTTTTTTTTATCAAGAAACAATTTATTTTAAGAATATATTTATTTTTTACCTACTCAGAATATTTTGTAATAATTCTTAGGTGTATAATGGATAATCCTGGGAGGAATGTAGCTTTTGTAGTTAAATTTCCTACTCCACTATTTTTTGAAGACTTGGCTTATAATAAAAGCTGACCTTCTATTTCTTCAGTTATTAATTCATCTGATCATGGTATTTATTTGACTTAAATTGGTATTTTTTTAAAATTGTAATGGTTCTATTTTATAGGAACTTTTGGTCGTGGAATACTTTGCGTTCAGTGTACTAGGTTTATTTCGTCTTGAAGTGAGACTATTTTGTTTGTAATCCTCGCCTCGTAGCTAATCTTACTTTGTTGTCGTGTGTATAAAGTGTGGCTAATAAACTTTTTCTTTTCGCGTAAAATATTTATCTTTTTCTTGTTATATTTCCTGGTAAGTAGTCATATTTAATGTGCGCTGTTGGTGTCCATAACTATTTCTTTTTCTCCCTTTACCACTAGGTACTGTCTTGTATCTAGAAAATACTAGTTTTAAAAGATTTGACCATGTTTCCACCTGCATACTATTTGGTGGCACGATGCTCAATACCGATACAATAATATGGATTAAAGAAATTTATATCTTACAGGCCGTGCCCCGCGGTTTTACCCGCGTTAAAATTTGTAAATTATAGCCTATGTGTTATTCGAAAAACTATATAAAAGCTATATTACTACAAAGTTTCATCAAAATCCGTTGGGTAATTTTTGCGTGAATGAGTGACAAACATCCATACATCCATTCATACTCTCAAACATTCGCATTTATAATATTAGTAGGATTATCATTAAATGTTTTAAGCTAAGCTTTTGAGACATGTCTAACCATGTTGAAGCATAAAGTTGTATACCTAGTTTATGCGTAGTAGTGTAGTACTAACTTTATGTGTAGAAGTGGGTACTTGCCTAAAAACTTACAATGTATGTAACGATTAGTATCGGAATTAAAACAAATATCCAGTAAAATATACAGGTGTGAAACTTGTTCTACAAATTTGGACATCACTCATGAAAAAAATGATTTTAAACAGACGACTGGCGACTAGAGTAATGGGTCAAGTTCAAAAGCGCTATCGTTGCACCCCTTCCCCGCGCTTTCGCATGGGTATATTTACGTACCTGCCTAATGTTTGTGAGACGCGTAGAGCTATAAACATTCAAGCGGGAAATTAAATTATTGCTTATTTTTGTACGAAAATAAAATCTAACATAATATGAAAAGCTGTTGAACAAATGTTTTTGCTAATGGTGTTAGCTAATTAGTACTGCGAGGTTGTTGGTGTTTTACAAGTCACTCTGTATATTTTTTTTATTATATATTTTTTTATGGACAACGCTCACACTTGGGAATTTAAACCATGTGTATCGGGATACTTTACAAACATATAATAGACGGACACAAATTACATCCAGACTCAGAACAACTATTTTATTTTTTTTATTTTAAACTTTATGCACAACAATGTACAAAGGCGGACTTAATGCCGAAGGCATTCTCTGCCAGTCAACCTTGGGGTGATGTAGAGATTACATGGTAGGTGCACTAAGAGCTTAAAGAGTAAGACTGAGAGTAAAAATGTCGATACTTCATACAATTCCATAAAATACACAATACCTATGTTATAATATACTAATATATATCCATATATACATACATACATAATATATGTCGAGGCAGGACGGCTTGAAGGCTCTTCACCACAACTCATCCTCTTATAATTTTATGGGTAGGTGAGGGCGGAACAGAAATAAATTACTTCAAATTACAATCAACGTAATTCACAAGAATCACGATTTGATTAGATGTTTAGTGATTACTTCAACGTAAAATCAATCAAATTAAATCCTAAAATATCGCGATGGCGATATTTTAGGATTTAATTAATTAATTAGGATGGAGATTCTCAGCGATTCGTCACAAGCGTGGTGCGCGGGCGCCGTCTCGTTCAAAAGTGACTTCAAGATGGCCGCCCACACCACCATCGACAATGACGCTTCGCTAGGTTGACATTGACAGTCGTGTCAACCTGACGTTTTGACGTAAACGCCGTCATATACATAAAACTGCCTCGTTGGTCTAGCGGTAGCGTGTTCACCCGCAGAGAACGAGGTCCTGGGTTCAAATCCCGGGTCGGGCCAAAGAGTGATTTTGGGACTTTTCTGTAAAAAGAAAAAATTCTCAGCATCAGCCCGAAGTCTGGGAGTTGGCGGTATTATACCCCCGTGCCTCGGAGAGCACGTAAAGCCGTCGGTCCTGTACCTGACCTCTTTCCGGTCGTGTCACATAGGTGTCCCATCGGATCATGAGAGTGATGGAATAGAAAGTGCTCCTGTGTTTGCGCACACACTTGAGCACTGTAATATGTCCCGCGTAGATGGCTAATCTCTGGTGAGACTGGCCGCCGTGGCCGAAATTCGGCTAGGAGGACATTATTATTATTATTATTATACATAAAAATAATACAAATAAATAAAATAATACTAATGTGATGATTCTGCCAATAACTTTTTGGTTATATGCTCACGAGTTTTCTTTTTGAAAGAATATCGACTTTTAGCCATTCTGATTTCCGGGTTATTGACTATTTATGGGTCACCCAAATAGTTGTCCGGCGCGGGATTTGAACCCGCGACACGAAGAGGCGCGGCGACTGTCTTAGCCGCTGCGCCACTCGTGCAGTATGTAGGTATATTGTTAGCGAACCTATTACAACTATCCAGGAGATACTATAGTGCACGAATCTGTGTGTAGAAACAGGTAAACCTTACCTGTTTTTACACACAGATTCTTACCTTACTGTTTACTGTTGTAATTTATATTTGCCTCGTTGGTCTAGCGGTAGCGTGTTCACCCGCAGAAAACGAGGTCCTGGGTTCAAATCCCGGGTCGGGCCAAGTGATTTTGGGACTTTTCCATGAAAAAAATAATTTCTCAGCATCAGCCCGAAGTCTGGAAGTTGGCGGTATTATACCCCCGTGCCTCGGAGAGCACGTAGGTAAAGCTGTCGGTCCTGTACCTGACTTATTTCCGGTCGTGTTTCTAGGCGTCACATCGGATCATGAGAGTGATGGAATAGCAAGTGCCCTCGTGTTTGCGCACACACTTGTGCACTATAATATATCCCCCGAAGCTGGCTAATCTCTTTTGAGAATGGCCGCCGTAGCTGAAATTCGGCTAGGGGGACATTATTATAATTTACCTCTCCTATGGGGCAGTGATCCGACACAACTGGGGCGGGGCAAGATCAGGCGGAGGATCGACCGATTTACGTGCTCTCTAAGTAAAAGGGTGTAACGCCACAATCTTCCAGGGCCTGGACTTTAATTAGATGTTGTGCGTTGTCAGAAAAATCGTGTTAATTGTAAAAATATTAACTTACCTACCTGCAGCGACACATGCCCCACTTTCCTTGATTTAAATTGACCATATATCAGTAAAATTTGTGAGTGAAACTTTTTAGAAGAAAAAAGAGGTTTACTTGTATTACCTTCTTTTGATTAACGGCAGTTCATCATTTGAAATCCGTCAATTCACCGGCTAGTAAAAAATTTAACAATATTAGGCATCTGGTAGAAAATAGGATTTAAATCCGATTAGGTGTTCCTTATTATTTACTACAATTGCAACAAAGAATCTAAGCAGAAATAGTATTAATTATGTAAATTTCATATCGAGTGTATCATAAATCAATAACATCACATTTTTTTTTCATTGTGCTATGGAGTTTTTAGACTCCCTTGGTAAGTGCATTATTTTACAATATAACCGTAGATAAGTAGATAAACTTCTTTAGACTGTCTGGGAACTTTTAATTGTTTACCCAATTGATAGTTATTGTATCAATATGTTGTTACATGTCTGGTACCTTGCTAAAGTCGTATCCCAGCACTGCCTAAATAATTAATTCCAAGTATATTCTAAACTTATCACTGGGGTCATGACTCAAATTATAACTGCAATCATCCCGCGGGAATCGAACTTCCACCATCTACCAAGAGGCTCAAGCTCTATTAGGCAACAAAGTTTCTAGAAAAAAAAGCCGGAAGATCCACGTCCTCTGTAAGTGTTATCGAAACCCTGGATCGGTATAGACAGTGCAGGATTTATATTTTTTTTGTTTAAAACAAAGCCCATACTAAGGAAATCAAATCACACAGGATTTAATTTCCCTAGTGTGGGCGTAAAAAACATAAATGACAGACACAAAGCATACCCAGGCTTGACATCGTTGCCACCATACTATTAAAATTCTATAAACCAATTCTGAGTATATTTTTTTAGATTTGGACACATCACATAAAAAGTCGCACCGTGTAAGGTCTTGGTATCTCTATGAGCAGTTCAAGTCTCTGGAGAGGAATCAGTTAGATGCAGCTCAGAAACTAAAAGATAAATCATACCAGGAAAGAATACTACGTCAAGAGCTCTCAGAGCGGAGGGCGCGACGCAAGTTGTACGATCAGTTCGGAATCAGCCCCAGCGAGTCTAGGGTAGAGAGTATAACAAGTGAAGACGCTACAACAACATTTAGTGGAAGCAACTACGATTTCTTCGACAAGTTTTCTGAGTTTCCTGACGACGAGCGCTTGACTCCAGACGTGATTCAAGTCCCTGATACTCAATCCGAATACAATTGTAGCCAAGACGGTTCTTCCACTTGTAAGGGCAGTGTAACAGAGTTTCAAAGTGTTGAGGAAACCGAAGTCCCTATAGAAAATAAAATTAGTTTGAAGGAGAGCATTGCAAGCGTGATTGAGAACATAAATCTGATACCTGTATCAGATACTCAGAACGTAGAAGATACGAACATGAGTTACATCGGTGAAGATATCAATGCACAACTAGAAACACTAAGAGACGAATTTAAATGCTTAGAAAATATAGCTATTGAAGAACCAGATAGATCGTCTGAGAATAATAGTGAAGTCATTAGTAGTGAAGAACTAGAGCATGTGCATATAAATAATGAAAACACTAAAAAGGAGTGTGGTAACGTCGTGGCGGTATGGTCTCGTCTTGTGTCTTTTGCGTATCAAATTATGAATCTTAATCATGGTAGGTATCTTTAATACCTTTAAAATTCGTTAAATTGAGTGGAAAGTAATTGTTTATCATAAATTGTTTATTTTTGTTTCCGAATATTGCAATAATGTAATATATCTGAATTTAATATTGATGCCCAGTAATATTAACGGGGGTCAAACGGGGATTTTAAGTTTGTTCAACGGCATGATTGATTTCTGACCACTTACTCGAATCCAAATGTATCACATGCATACAGACTAGAGTTTTCCTAAGCCCCTGTAGGTTAGATTTGTTTCCTGACTGTTAATTGTTTAAACCATAATAAGATATTGTTGAACACCTTAGTTTGTTTGCAGGGAACTGTTACTGCGACTACAGTTCACAATTTCTGACAGCTGTCCTTGCGTGTGATGTGTTGCGAAGGGGTGTCAACAGAATGTGTAAGTGGTATCTTTACTTGAAAATCTCAGGATATACATCCAACATAATTACATTTATTATTTTTTTTATACTTACGCTAGGTGAGAAAAAACCGAATGGCACAGTTGACTGATTTACTAGAACTAATGGGCTTAGTTCGTAGGGCGGTGGATTTTCTCACTTAGCCTCCAGATTGGGCCAATGTGCGTGACTTTATTTGGCTATTCAAACCATTTTATTCCCGTGCAGAAGTCCAAGAGACTTCTAAAACTTGGCTCACCGTCTCTTGTTCCGTCTTTGGATCATTCAGGAATTTTGCCCAATGGCAACCTACTCTCTTGCAGTGTAGCAGTACGTGGGCTGTGAGTGTTTCCTCAATTTCTATGCAACCTCTATCCTGGAAGGTGACTGGGGCGCCAATCCTGAAAAGGTCTTTGTTTAGTGTGCAGTGTCCGGTAATTTTGCCTATCACGATGCGTAGACCTGTCCTGTACAGATGTAGTAGACTTTGGGATAGTGGTTTTTCGACAAATTGTAGTATTAAATTTTTCTATCAACGTGACTTACATCCACTCTGTGTGCTGTGTGGTATTCCCACGCAAACAGGTTTTTGGTTGGTTAGGGCGTTGGGTACCATTGGTTCTGGTCCCGTTGTTGTCGTTTTCGATTCTGCCTTATGGCTGTTGCCACGGCTTCGTGTTTCAACGCTAGGTTCAGTGATCAGAGCTTTAGTAGGAACTCTAGAGTTGCGGTGGAGGTCGTTTTCATGCGGGCAGTAGTTCTTAAGCATGCTAGTTGTTGGAAACTTAGTGGTTTTGCGTGAAAGAGTAACAAACATCCATACATCCACGCTCACAAGCTTTAGCATTTATATTATTAGTAGGATAACATGTAGAGATATAAGCGTTTAAAATGTACCTATATGTAAATTGAGAAGGATAAGGATTAAGAGGATATAATTAGTATTGGTATCACATGTAAGTCTTGACGTCATATAAAATAAATGACTTCTATCTCCCTAATTTCTATAGATTTTATACGATCTTCTTACGATAGAAGATAAATGCATATGTTTAGCTTTTTAGAAGGCAATTATATAATTAATAAAATATTGTGAATGTGCATAATATTTCGTCGTGAATTTGGCCAGTCTGTAGAATACTTTGCTTTTGTATTAAGTAGGAAGGTGTAATTTTAGGTGATCTGTTGCAGCCTTACGTCTCTCCAATAAAGTTTGCTACTGATGAATCGGATGTGTCCAGTTACTGTTACAAAAAAGAGAAACGGAAAAAATCAGCACAATATACAAAATGCCGCAAAAGATGTGTAAAGAAGGTAAATACTTAAAACATAATTCTAAACTAATTTATCTGCAAACAATTTGAACTTTAGTTAGTTAATGTCTGCAAAATTGGAGGTCTCTTTATAATAATAATGTCCTCCTAGCCGGCCACGGCGGCCAGTCTCAATGGAGATTAGCCATCTGCGCGGGACATATTACATATTATAGTGCACAAGTGTGTGCGCAAACACAGGAGCACTTTCACACACGATCCTATAGGACGACTAGCAACACGACCGGAAAGAGGTCAGGCACAGGAGCGTCGCCTTTACGTGATCTCCGAGGCACGGGGGTATAATCTCGCCAACTCACAGACTTCGGGCTGATACTGCGAAATTTTTCTTTTTACAGCAAAGTCATAAAATCACTTTTGGTCCGACCCGGGATTTGAACCCAGGACCTCTTAGTCTGCGGGTGAACACGCTACCGCTAGACCAACGAGACAGTCTATTTAGAGGGGCTTCGTTAATATTTTAAAATAAAAGATTAATTTTATATTTCTAGCAACGCTCCAACACGAAACTTAAAGAAAATGCCAGAACACTTAAAGAGAATGCCAGAACCCATGATTCTGATCCAAAACGCATGGCACGTTGTTGGCAACCGTTTTCCACGCAGTCATCGTCGTGCAAAAACAAATCTAAGAAAAAAAATCGTGCTAGCGAGCCTTTAAATAACATGGCCAAGTGCTTGGCCATTAAAGAACTAAGCCAAGATTCTTCACAAAGCAGTTTATGGCCAAATTTTTCGACAGATAGTTTTAAAACAAAAGAATCATGTGAATGTTCCTGCCATAGAAAACCGAACCCTATGTTAAAAATAGCTCGGTATATCGATAACATTTTAATGGACATTGACGATTCTAAATATACGTGAAATTGTTGTTTGCTTGTTATAATCGTCGTTTTACTTTGTGTCATAAAGATAAAACCAACCTTGATTCTCACCAATACCAATAAATTTTTAAATCATTAGTATTTTTTCTAACGTAGTTCTTATAAAACGGACAGGGATTTAAGATATGACAATTTAATTTTGTCACGTATTATTTAAGGCCAATTAGTGTCACGTTTTAACTAAAGTAGGGCCAATTTAATAGATAACATTTATTTGCCACTTCATAAAATTCAACAACTTAACCTTAACCGGCGGGCATAGAATATTGTTTAGTTTTTCTTTTTGTTTTAACTTCACATTAGCTTAATTTTTTTTTCAATGACTATTTATGCATTTTTCTTGATCTATAATGGCATAATCTATACATTATAAGAAAATCGTAGGAAAGTCAAAACCGTACATTATTTTTTTAAAAAGGATTCATACTTGTGGCGTTGTCTTCAATCGATATCGAAGCCAAAAATATAGTTTTTAGAATTTTTGTCTGTGTGTATATTCGGGCTTAACTCAAAAAAAACAGGATGGATTTACTTAAAATTTTTGAGGAGCTGTGATAATTAAAAAAAATAACGCGGGTTAAACCGCGGGCCACACCAAATAAGGTCATTTTACAATTCACTTTACTAGTAACTGACACATGTCAAATGTGATCTATTAAATTGGCCGTACTATAGTTCCTTGCGCCTTGGACCAACACTTTTACAAGTTTGATAGTTCTACGTATCCCCAGTACTTTTTATATAATCTCTTATAGAGTAGTAATATGTAAATTCATTAGGCGGTCTCAATATGTAGGTTTCATTCATTCGTTCATTTATGACTACATAATCGAAGAGTTTCAGCAGTCCAGTAAAATTACGAAAATAAAGATAATGGTGAATTACGACTCCGAATAAGTAAACGCACATAACTTAGAAATATTAGGTCTTTACCTATGAAATTGCCGTTCTGCAGTACTGGCCATTTCAAATCAAAATAATTTTTGTTTGGCTAAGAATTCTAATTTCAAATTAATTTTATTTTAAAAACATGGATTCTTTTTTCCAAAAGTAGTCATTTCTTTATTGATTAGTGTTACATTTTCATCGCATTTCAATCTTTTTCGTCATCATGGATACGTTAAAAATTCGAGTAATTATGGAATATGAGTACCGTCGTGGCAGCAACGCGGCACAAGCGGCACGCAACATCAACGACGTTTACGGAGCTAACACTACAAACCAACGCACCACCTGTTATTGGTTTGCTCGCTTCCGTTCTGGAAATTTCGACCTGAAAAATGAACCTCGCGGTCGTCCGAAGACTTTGGTCGACAATGACGAATTAAAGGCGGTTGTGGAAGCTGATGATACACAATCTACGGCTGAATTAGCAGCAGCTTTCGACGTTAGCGTCAAAACAATATTGGTCCATTTGCGTCAAATTGGCAAGGTAAAAAAGCTTGACAAATGGGTGCCCCACGAACTCAATGATCGCCAGCGCGAAGTACGCGTCGAGACGTGCCTTGCACTGCTCAACAGACACACAAATGAAGGAATTTTGAACCGCATTGTTACCTGCGATGAAAAATGGATTCTGTTTGATAACCGCAAGCGCTCAGCAAGTTGGTTGGATCCTGGTTCAGCACCTAAACAATGCCCTAAACGAAAACTTACCCCTAGAAAAGTGATGGTCACTGTTTGGTGGTCTAGCGCCGGTGTGATTCATCACAGCTTCTTACCAAACGGGGTGAGCATTACTGCAGATGTGTACTGTGAAGAACTGAGCACAATGATGGAGAAGCTGGCGCATCTCCAACCAGCATTGGTCAATCGCTCGTCTCCGCTGCTCCTGCACGACAACGCGCGACCTCATACTGCACAGCAGACGGTCTCCAAGTTGCAAGAACTGGGGTTGGAAGCTCTCCGTCATCCGCCCTACTCACCAGACCTTGCGCCTACAGACTACTACTTTTTCCAGAATTTGGATAACTTCTTGGCGGGAAAAAAATTCAATACCCGAGAGGCAGTACAAAATGCCTTTGAAGAATTTGTTGCCTCCCGTCCAGCTGATTTCTTTAAGAAGGGCATCAATAAACTGCCACTGCGATGGCAAAGATGCATTGATTGCATGGGTGATTACTTCGATTAATACAAATAAAAAAATTCATGAAAAAAATTCGTTTAAATTTTTTCATACAAAACGGCAATTTCATAGGTAAAGACCTATTATTTGTCGTATGGAAAGTCAGGGCAAGTCTACTTGCCTAACCAATTTTTATTCGATTGAGGATAAATTCGAATCACAATAGGGTGGAACGCCTTCACTCGCTTCGTAGACAGTCTCCATACGCCACGAGAAAATGTAGACCTAAATGAATATTATTCATTACAATTCTTTTTCTTTTTAGGGTTCCGTAGCCAAATGGCAAAAAACGGAACCCTTATAGATTCGTCATGTCTGTCTGTCTGTCCGTATGTCACAGCCACTTTTTTTCCGAAACTATAAGAGCTGTACTGTTGAAATTTGGTAAGTAGATGTATTCAGTGAACCGCATTAAGATTTTTACACAAAAATACAAAAAGAACAATAATTTTGGGGGGTCTCCATACATACAACTGAAACTCAAAAAAATATTTTTCATCGTACCTATACATGTACGATAGGTCTTCAAAAATTATATTGAGGTTCCTAATATCATTTTTTTCTTAACTGAATAGTTTGCGCGACAGACACTTCCAAAGTGGAAAAATGAGTGTCCCCCCCACTGTAACTTCTAAAATAAGAGAATAATAAAACTAAAAAAAATATATTTTTAGGAATTAAAAGGATTTTATTATAAAAAAAGAGGTTTATTCACACTTCAGAATAAATAATTAGAAATCAACAACAATTTTCTTATGACAAATCACTTATAACGAGAAACACAGTAACAATGTTATAGAAACTACACTTGAGCTTGAGATTAATCGATACGCAAACCAGCAGAGCTTCGCCCTCGTCGACGTCTGGCCCCAGAAGAGAGAGAACCAGCGGTAGACTGGGCCTTATATAGGCAAAGTCTGACGTCACACATCGCCCATCTTGAAAATTCCTCACACGGCCTCTCCTGACTTCGCGTCGACCACGACCGCACTTCTTCAGCAGCACCAGGAGAAACAGCGAAGCTATGATCGCCAGCTCCTACTGCATAAGAGAGCTCACCGTCATCAGAATCATCATCTGCATAAAACACAAACAGTTAATTATCATGGAAACTGCACAAAGTTGCCTATTCAGTCGTCCACCTCGCACTCAAGGCACTCAAACAGGCAATCACTCTCGTAACAGAGTTAAATACACTCAAAATACTTCGCTTTCAAATGTATGCAAACATCTCTTGTAAACTTCTCTCATACTCATAATTGAACAAGTTATAGCGACAAACGTAAAGTTATAGCGACAAACGTCAAATATTGCGACAAACGCAAAGTTATAGCGACAAACGCAAAGTTACAGCGACAAACGCAGAGTTATAGCGACAAACGCAAGGTTACAGCGACAAACGCCAAGCGACACGCCTGAGTGCATAGTACCATAGCGACTAGCACTTATAACTCATTGATGTTACTGTACGGAGCGCACGTCTTCACACACGCCAAGCGTACTATAAACAAAATGTGTAGCATTAAATGATTGAAACTTATTACCAAAGTTGTGGAACAAAACTCAAAACGTAAAGACTTGCTGCCAGCCCGCCACGCGCGCTAGTTGCACGCCTGACACTTCAGGACTTCAGCGTCGAAGGCAGCCTCTGCCACGCCGACAGTTTGTTCCAAACAGCAAGTGACACACTCGTACCATTCATATGTGTAACATGAAACAAAATTAACAAGGTTACGTTAAACATTTACTATGAAAACATGCCGAACAACTCTAGGGTTCACGCATTTCTGGTTCTAACCTCCCTGTGGAGTCAGAGAATTTAATGACAAAGTGTACATCACCAAACGTCAACTCTTTTGGTTAGCCTTAATGCAAGTCGAATTTCAATCAAATCGAAGCACGTGGAATCAAACTCCAAACTCGGTCTCGGTCTCGGCCTCGGCCTTACCTGACCATAACTCACTTGTCTTGAGATGGCTTATATGACGCTTTGGAGAAACATTTATCCTCTGTTTGACTTTGACTTTTACAAAACATAATTACTCAATACTCAATACTCAATTCTTTATTGCATTCCACAATGTATATCTAGGTGGTAGGTACAGGTGAAAAGTTCATCGTGGACCCTGTCGGGCACAGCAAAGTAGGAGAGAGGAGGATTTATTTCAGCCATCTAATATTAATTTGTATTAAATTTAGTAACTTTAATATAATATAGTAGGAATAATTATAATGCATTGATCAGTTATTTTATTAAGTATATAATTTATATATTTCATGTGTGTGTTTATCATATACTTCATTGAATTACGTGCAATTATTATTTACAATTTATCATATTCGTATTTATAGATAAGCAGTAACATTTGCATAGACACATAACATATGCATTTACATAATGACGAACATAATAATTCACGTACACAAAGCACATCCAGAGAACAACGACTTAAGTTTCACACAAACAGTTTTCGCATGTTACGGGAATCGAACCCGGGACACGTAGTGCAAAGGCGACGGGTTTAACCACTGCGCCACATGTGCAGTCAAACTTCAGAGGATGACTTCAAACTTATGTTGATAACTCCGCTGCTAAGAAGTAGCTTGAGAACGTGCACTGCTATTATACCTACTAGGTTTTAAATAACAACTCATTTACATTGTAAACAACTTACAAACAACAAATAACACATTGAGTATTAAATCGAAAAAAATATAAGACTCAAGTTTTACTTAGTAAGCTTTGTCAATACCTTGTATCATAGGCTTTTCAGCTCCTCACTCAATCAACGGCATGACATTTTATCCAACATCGTGATGTCAAACGTTTCAGGTACCATTCCTCAGCGGTGGTCAATACCTATTGCTATATAATATGGCTATCATGCAATGTACACGATACTGAGCGGCGCCGATGACGGCTAGCAACGCTTGACGATTTCTGGTCGAACTTACATCGTAACACACGTCGCAAACTACCTTTTTTTTTACATGACGAATCGGTTAGCATATGAGGCTTTCACTGCTTCACCGGACTATCGCAAACTACCGTGCGACAAACTAAGTGAATGGTTTCGCGCCCTGATATGGGATCCACCTTTCAAGAAATTTTCTTGATCGGCTACGTGAAATACATCGCGGTATTTCACAAACAAAGCAATAAAATTGTACTTACGTAAATCACAACACAAAAATTTACTAAAATAAATTTACACTGGGGTAGAATTGTTCCGTTTAAGTATACACTTCGTAAACTCTTTTTACAGTTATAACATCCAATAAAGGCTTGAACAAACATTCTTTGTCGTCACAATAATTCAGTGTATGAGCACGATCCACCCCGTCGCATAATAATTGTAAATTGTGAAGAGATCGATTAAAATAAACACAATGACGTAATGGTGGCTAACACGACTCAACTATCGATGGAATCGTGTCAACAATTGCCTGAGTAACCGAACTACCCACATTTTTTTTAGTTTATTTAACAGATGTAAAATTACTTTCGATATTTCTTAACTAATCATGATAGTATCGAACGTACGGTGTAGATTTTATTGTGCCTTGGAAGACACTTCAGGTTCACACTTACATGAGCAACACAAGGAACGTAAACGGAAATCGTCCCGTTTTTACAAACAAATACGCCTACGTGATCGGTTATTCACTTGAGAGCGCGACTATGATTGCGATCTCGACCGCAGTGTACAGGTAGGGCGTCGGGGCTACTGCCACGTGGTCTATAAGACGCACTTTTTTCTGACGTACGCTACCAATCCCAATCCTTAAGCACTCGATTACACGAGATACGCAGCGGCGTTGGAATTTCAAAACACACAATACACAACGTGGTCGATTTGTCTTAAGAAAATCACAAATGAAAGTAACACGAGGTTAGATCTTATTAAATTTGGATGGCAACAAGCAGCACTTGGGTTCTTTATACCAATTCTGATTTTAGGAATTAAAAGGATTTTATTATAAAAAAAGAGGTTTATTCACACTTCAGAATAAATAATTAGAAATCAACAACAATTTTCTTATGACAAATCACTTATAACGAGAAACACAGTAACAATGTTATAGAAACTACACTTGAGCTTGAGATTAATCGATACGCAAACCAGCAGAGCTTCGCCCTCGTCGACGTCTGGCCCCAGAAGAGAGAGAACCAGCGGTAGACTGGGCCTTATATAGGCAAAGTCTGACGTCACACATCGCCCATCTTGAAAATTCCTCACAATATGATATACATTACCATGCAAACTAACAACGAAAATTGGTTTGAACGAGATCTAGTAAGTAGTTTTTTTTATGCGTCATCTAAACATATAATAAAATCGTAGGAAAGTCAAAACTGTACATTGAATATTTTTTAAAAAGGATACTCGGGGCGTGATCTACAATCTATATCGAAGCCAAAAATATAATTTTTAGAAATTTTATCTGTTTGTCTGTATGTATGTCCGGGCTAAACTCACGAAGTACTGCATGGATTTACATCAAATTTTGCTTGAATATTACTAAGAGATCGGGTCAACATATTATTATAGGCTACATATTATCACGCTATCACCTACGGGGGAGGAGCTGCGATTATTTATAAAATTTAACGCGGGTAAAACCGCAGGGCACATCTATTATATAATAAATAAAAAAAAAAATAGTCGGAATGTGAAAATAAATTAAATTTTAAAACAGAACACTTGCACTTATCAATATAATCCCTTTGTGTCGGGGTACTTAACAAACATATAACACGGACGGACACAAAGTTCATCCAGACTCCGAATAACTATTTATAGGTTACTAGCTGTGCCCCGCGGTTTTACCCGCGTTAAACTTTATAAAATATGGCCTATGTGTTATCCTAACTATAAAAATTAGCCTATGTTCTTTCTCAGGGACTAGACCATCTGTATACCAAATTTCATTCAAATCCGTTCAGTAGTTTTGGCGTGAAAGAGTAACAGACAGACAGACAAGAGTTACTTTCGCATTTATAATATTAGTTAGGATTAGGATAGGTCACACAAATAGCTGTCCTGCGCGGGAATTGAACCCGTGACACGAATCGGCGAGGATCTTGTCTTAACCGCTGCGCCAAATAAGACTGAACAGAATAGTAAAAGGCAGTGAAAATGCTCTATAGTATAGCAAGCTTTTGTAAATATAGATAACTTTCTTTCTTCTTTTCTTTTTAAAAAGACAACGCCCGCACTAGGGAATCTAATACCTGTGTCGCGGGGTACTTTACAAACATAGACGGAGACAAATTACATCCAGACCCAGAACAACTATTTATGGATCACATAAATAGTTGTCCGGCGCGGGACTCAACCCGCGACACGTAGCGGCGAGGCGACTGTCTTAGCCGCTGCGCCACACGTGCAGTTAATTATAAACAAATGTTAACCCTCAACAAATAATATCTTGGGACAATGCCACACAGATCATCTTGGCCCCAAACTAAGCAAAGCTTGTACTATGGGTACCAGGCGACGATATACATACTTATATAGATAGATAAATACTTAAATACATAGAAAACATCCATGACTCAGAAACAAATATTCGTGCTCATCACACAAATATTTGCACTTACCGGAATTCGAACCCAGGACCACCAGCTTCGTAGGCAGGAGCACTACCAACTAGGCTACGGCGACCGTCAAATAGACATACATTTGTTGAGGGTCGTCAATATAAATAAAAATTTAGAAAACCCTGTTCAAATCGAAATTAGATGGAAATAAAACAAAGATTTAACAATATGTAACACTTTAATACACGTGTCGTCTGTACAACAGCGAATTTAAGTCAGTTACAATATTTTTTATATTTCTACATAGAACTTTACATCGAAATATTTTCATAAGAACGCACCCCCTTCACCTTAAATTCGTATCAAAAACAATTCGTACACAGGAAGTATAAATATGATGTTACAATTAAGTCTTCGTTAATATAAAAACAACGATGTAGTTTGATGAACACATTGCTAGTTATTTCTTTTCCTCAAACTAAAGTATATCGTTGAGAATCACTTATTTTAATCCTCTTTAACATAAGTGTGCCTATACTAAAGTGGATAAAAAACAAGTGATTATACAGGGTGGCCGACGAGTTGACGTTCATACACAAAATTTAGATACTTTATGAGGATACTTTAGGAGTATCCGAAACACCCCCATGTTGTTCTACAATTTTGCGTAGTTTTCGAGATAGAATTTTTTTAATGATTATTTTCGTAAATTTCACCTAACATCAGTTAGCGATATTTTTATCGTTCTGTTGAACATTTCTGGTTCAGTTTTTTTTGTGATAGATAACTAATAAGCATAGTTTAACCTAACATCCTAAAAAGTATGGTTTATCTAATCATTGAAGAACTGACTTAGAATTTATTCGAAAGTTCAAAATTGGGGTTTGAGCTCATGACTCATAAATTTTCAAATGTATTAACTTTACACTTTTACACGTGCAGTCTGTGGGTCAACTTTACGCAGAGGGTATACAGTAGCTTGCGCATACAATATAACAACACGTTCCCGGTGTTGATGGGCTGCTGCGTTATTGTAGCGCGTCCGGAATGCTTGCCGACGCGGCCGTTGATAGCTTTTCGGCCATCATACGCAAAAGGTCCGCATCTCTGCTACGTCGTATGCGCGCCAGCCCCAACAGCATTCTTAAAACTTTGGTCGATAGGTGGGACTCTCCGATCTTGGGAAGGTGGATACGACTGCACGCAGTCAAGTAGACACTTCCCAGAGTCGGCGGGCTCTGCCACGATGTTCACGCAGCTAGAAATATTTTTTTACTAACACTAGTTTAGAAGTTGTCATTGTAACTAACACATATGGAATTTATTCTGAATTAAATTATTATTATTATAAAAAAAATTAAAATGCGGAGATTATGGTTTATGACTCTGATACTCCACATCATAAAGTATCTAAATTTTGTGTTTGAACGTCAACTCCTCGGCCAACCTGTATATTTAGATCGCCACTTGCTTGTTCTCGTTCCTCGGTTTTCCGACCCAATCGCAAACGGTACACTTGTTAAATGAGTTAAATATTAAAATTTCAATTTACCTTTTCACATTTCACGTCCAAATGTCAAACCCCTAAGGTCGCTTCTGGCGCTTAAATCAACCTAACCCGCTATCCTAAGCTGTATGGGTATGACCCTTTGCGTAACACTTGTCAAATAATACATTTATTTTATCAAACGTTTTTAGACCAATTGTAGTTTTATCTGATAATTCTTTTGCTAAATGTTCATTGTGTAAAATAATTATTTATAAAATGTAAATTAAAGTGTTCATCATTTGGAAAAGTATATATATGAGGCGCTCATAGCTAGATAGAGCTCTAAATGGTCCGTAAGCGATCGGCGAGGTTAAGCAACTAGGCTCGCGGTCAGTCCATCAATGGATGACCGCCAAAGTGGTTTAATTTCTGAGCGTCTCCGTGCTTTTGAGGGCACGTGAAGCTGTTAGCATCAATCGTTAAGCCATGTAACAGACCTACTGGGCGGCTTGAACAACTCTGACACTAGGGTAACCACTGCCCATACCATAAGTAAGTAGTATTTGGAAAAGTGTAATTTGTAAACTTATTAGTAGTAAAATGATCAATCGGCGAAAACATTGTTTTACTAAACGTTGTTTGTCAAGTGTAATTTTGCCAAATGACTTTTGGTCAAACAGCAGGACCTTAAATCTTACCTCTAGATGGGAGATGGAGGAAGGGTGTACTGTGCAAATTCTTCTTTTGCATCCATTAGTTATGCACGGGATATGAGAATGAGAGGAAAAATTGGGAAGTCCAACAGTAAAAAATATAATTTAGTGAAAATCAGTATAATACTGTTCAAAATAGTATAGTTGGCATAGAAGAATTTCTACAGTACTTCCTTCCGGTGTATTGTGCAAATTCTTCTTTTTCATCCATTAGTTATGCACGGGATATGCGATTGCGATTAGAAATTGGGAAGTCAGAGTTGTACACGGTTTTATTTTTATATAGAACAAGATATTTCAGCGGTTTCGACAAATTAAAGGACTGTCGCACACTTAAAATAGAATAACCAAACGAAATAAAATATACAACAGAATAATTCCTCGAAATTCATATCTACGTCAATTTCGAGGAATTATTCTATCGAGCTTAGTTATCATAAATATTGAGGATAATCATTTTGTGGTTATTTACCACTATTTTTGTATAAGTCACAATTAATATTGGTGTTCATTTAAAAAATCATGCACATATTATATTCGTATATTACACTAGGCACTGTACATAACATACCGATATAAATACAGAATTCATTTTGCTTATAAACATATTGGATCGCCTTGAAAAATGGTTGGTCACAAGTCAGGCAATCAATGTCTAGGAGATAGGCAACACTGCAATACGAATTTGGTAATAATGTTGCCAAGACAGAAAACTTTTGTTATTTTTTGTAATGGGGCTAAGTGTGATTTAGCCATTTACATGGATGGGTCATATGTTGCGCTGTACATTTAACAAATAGACCACCAAGTAACTATATGGTATACAATGGGAGGATACGAGACAGAAGGGATATCCGAGAAAAAGATGGAGAGACTACATGCGCTTAACCTTGGGTCTAAACTGGACCTGACTCGCCGATGACAGAACTTTGGGAGAGCTGGAAGGGAGAGCCAAGAGACACACCAATATGCGAGAGATTATGTAGTAAAAAAAATGTGAGCCGTCACGGGACGCCTGGCAGATGTGAAACATCGACATTATTTTGTAAAAGTAATATGCAGAAAAGAACATATTGTGATAGGAACTAAATTTGTCATAATGATAAAATAAAAAGTCGATTGCGCATGCGCCACGGCATGCGTCGCCACGCCAGAAATCTGTTTTACGTACGGCTATAGATGTTTCACATCAAAATGAAGGAAAAAATACTCTGGATTTTGCAACACAGAAATAAAAAGACTACTTATATTATTATACGTGCGATTTTATTTCAAGACATAAAATAACAATGGCTCACGAAATGTACTATATTTGCCATTAAATTATTATTTAAAAATATAACAATTAAAACAGAACATTTCAAGGTGATCCACGTTTATAATATTAATAATTACTACTACAAAAAATACATTTACGATTATTTTGTTGTTTTTTAAAAGCAACCGCCGCCCTCGGGAAATTAATCCCTGTGTCGCGGGGTACTTTACAAACATAATATATACATATAATTGACGGACACAAAGTACATCCAGACTCAGACGACAGGACATCTATTTATGGGTCACACAAATAGTTGTCCAGCGCGGGAATCGAATCCGGGACATGAAGTGGTGAGGCGTTTAACCGCTGCACCAACCGTGCAATCTAAATAAAAACCAAATTAATCGCGAACTATATTTTCAGTTTTTCTCTATTACATATTTTCATATTTCACGTATCTATAGACTTTTGTGTGCGAGACAATTTTATTCAAAAATATTGTATTACAAGTCATAATAAATGAATAAAACATATTTAGCCGCAAAGTACTCGGGCAAAGGGGTTCGCAGTTGCAATAATTCTTTAAATTTGTGCTATATTTTTTATAATTAAGGGATTATGCATTTTTATTTAAATTATCAAGCAACGGTATAATTTTTCCGTGCTATAGTTAATAAATACTCCGAACAAAGTTGCTCTTTTACAAAAGTTTAATATGTAGTTATTTAACTATTTGATATTGATTTAGTTTACAGTATATTATAATAAACACATATAAAATTGACACTATTGTCTTTATGTACACTCAGTGCATTAAAAGGGAATAATAAATTAAAAAAACAAAACACATGCTTCATTATCAATGGTCAATGGTCTGATTTAATAAATTTATGATCTAAATCAGTTACTTTAGCTATTTTATGATGCTGATTACACATAATGCTCATGCGCATTCGTATTTTATTTAAGAAATATATATAATCATTGAACTGGATCACAATTTTATTAAATCGCCAAGAAAATATAATGTTTCAAAATTGCGACATTAATTAATCACACAATATTGTTATATAATATTATATTTATGATACAATGTTTTATTTTACAAAATAAAACATTGTATCATAAATATACAAAATAAATAAATAATATAGTCGTTTATCTTTAATGAGTAACTATTAAACTAAAACCAACCCAATTAAACTAACTACTATATAAAAAGAAATACCAATTGACTTGAAACAGTTACATTGTCCTACAAATGAATGAAGATACACAAAAGTTCCCCTACGTTAATACCAATAGATACACAGCCAATAACCTTGGGCTGAAATGTTGGCCCAACATCTAGCCAATACAGATAAAATCTCAAGCACGTGTATGTTGCTCGATTCCTGGCATCGATTACGTTCATATTTTCTGTCGTTATCCACGAGAATTTTATCTATATTCACTATTCTAAATATATAACTATAAACAAACCACCAAGAATATCAAATTAACTCTGGAAATTGGTATAATCATGTATTTAACATGGATTTCCATAAAATACATTAGAATTCCTGGCATGGCGTCGACTTTCACGGGGCTGACAACAAATTACCGTTTTCTGCAAATTTTAAGATAACTATGTACAGACGCCAGCACATCCAGCTATCCCAATCTGTCAAATTTCTTTTATAGATATTCAACTTTAAAACATAAGCATAAGGTTCACTTTCAATTAGGGAAATTTGACAGATTGGGGTAGCTTGATGTACTGGCGTCTGTACAGTTTACCTTAAATAAAAAAAATATAAACAATAAGACAAATCTACGATACAGAATTCCTTACCTCCAAAATTCTCTTCATAATGTCATGTCAATTTAAATTCACAGGTTATATTTAAAGATTCTTTTGTTTCAGTTCTTTTAGAAGTGACTGCTATTTTTTTTCTAACAAGTACAAGTATTTGTATCACCTTTTAGAATCAATGAGTTTCTTAAAAATATTGTTGAAATTGACATTTATATTGTTGGCAAGTTAAACAGAGTTCTTATGTGTAAATATGGTGGATTTTTAGACATAACATCTTCGTCAACGTACACAGGACAGTGCCATATTGCGTGCATGGCGATTTTCTGTGTTGAATATAAAACTCCATATAAGCCTCTAGTAAAGTCTCCACTGCTTTACTGGGGTAGGAAAAGGACTATGTATGACTTGACTGTGACGGACTTTACTTGACATTGACTTAATGACGAAAATAAATGAAATAAAAATATATTTTACTGAAGGCTCATAAGACCGAAGAAGGCAGAGCCGTAAAAGCGTATTTAAAAAAAAAATAACACATTTTGGCTGTTGTCTACCCCATGAGTGGCAATATTAGGCCATACACTTTAACCAACGTGCAGATCTGGTATATTCGTCAACCAAAGTGGCTTCACTATTCTATTTCTAAGAACAATAGATTTACCTTATAGCATGCACTGAGTGTACTCCCTTAGGCTACAATTTGAGCTAATTGTCGGGCGGGTTGTCGAAGTAGTCGATCTTCTCCGCCGGCTTCTCCGCGGGCTTCTCGGCGTGCCGCGCCTGGCTGCGGGCGCCCCACGCGTTCGTCGACGTCAGCGTCGCCCAACCACCAGTTGACCTGCATAGATTCATCATGTCAGCAAAGTTAGGTTCACTACTGGACAAAAGCCTTTCAAAATAATGGGCCATAATCGCCACGCTTGGCAGATGGTATAATGGAATATTTGATAATTTAACACGCTCGGCGCCAAGCCCTATAAGCCAATACCACCAAATGTTTTGATATTTATCTTTGTTTTTAGTCTCTAAAATAGTTTAGACTGCCTAGAGGAATGATTTTTTCATACCCCCTCACTTTTTTTTGCTAAACATAATGTATGGAAAGTGTGCGCGTTAGCGATACACGGCGCTTTGACTGGAATGTTGCTCGTGTATCGAAAAAGATACACAAGTATTTAGACAGTGTCTATCGAAAACGATACACATGGCGCTGAGCGTGTTAAATGTACATATTTTTACCAATACTTAATTTTTTTTTTCTTACATAACTGTTATTTTAAAAGCACGATACAGCAGTCTGAAGCACAGGTTTAACCCAGTTCAGATAAGACGCTAACTTTAATTTAGACTAAAAATTAAGCTTATATTTACTATATAAAAATAAGTCGGGTTTTCCTTCCTGACGCTATAACTCCAGAACGCACGAACCGATTTCCACGGTTTTGCATTCGTTGGAAAGGTCTCGGGCTCCGTGAGGTTTATAGCAAAGAAATTTTATAAAATTTAACGCGGGTAACACCGCGGGGCACAGCTAGTTTTAATATATTTTTTTTAAGTAATAATGTTATTTTTAGTATTTTTCTAGTTTATCTCTTGCCACTTTTAATTAACCTTAAGTTATAATTTATTTGCATATCTTACTACCTAAAACTATTAATTAATCTAGAATGCCAATGTTAATTTTTTAACAATAAATTATTATATTATGATTATGGGTTGGCGATCGCAGTTTGACTGTCATAGTTCACAGAACTATGACAATAAAATTTCTCTGGTAGGTATTTCTACGGGACGATTTCTATATTTCCACGAGATGCCATGTTTCATATCTCAAAGGTGGTACTGAAATGGTATTCTGATACCAATAATAGTTACTGATGAGGTTATCCAGAAAAATTAATGTAATGATTACGATGTACACACGACTACATATCAAGCTATACATCTCCAGTAAAAGCTGATCTCGCGTTGTATAGGATTTACATACAATGAGAGGTCAGCTTATATTAAAAATAAATAGCTTGAAATGTAGCCGTGTGTACAAGTAAAATTATATTGTAATAGAATATACAGTACCCAGCGATAAATTTTGCACATCGGCCTTTGGAGGGAGACGGTCGGCTGATTTCGGCTTCGTAGAGCGTTATCTCTGTCGCGCACTACCTATGTGACGTTTTGTCAGTCGTTGTTCAAGTGCGATAGAGTGCGCTCGCGTCCAATTCAAAATATATATATAGAGTTGTTAACACCCCCAAATTTAAATAATTTAAAGTTGTACTATGTATCTTAAGGAAAAAGAGGGAAACCTTGACGAGGTCAGTCACGCCAAATTATCTACAATGTTTATAAATATTTTGTAACCAAATCGGACAGATTTAAAAAAAATGAAGATGAAAATGTAAGTTGTTATTTTAAGAAGGTTCAAGCGCGAGTTGCAATTGCCACTGGAATTTTAAGAAGAACTTTGAACAATATATTGAACGAAGTCAGTACTGAAACACATTCTACTGAAATTAAGTTTAGCACTCCAAAAAAAGGGAGATCAAAAAAGCAATTTCGTTTTGGATTTGGACGATTTTGATTATGATGTTGTCCGAAGAATGGTGTATGATTTTCACTTACGATTTAATGAACTACCATCAATAAAATCATTAAAAGCTAAATTATCTGAAGCTATTAATTACAATGGGTCTGAAAAGACGTTGAGAAAAATACTTCACGAGATGGGATTTCGGTTCACTAAAATGGAAGATAATCGAAAAGTTTTAATGGAAAAGCACGATGTAAGTCTCAAACGAATGGAATATCTCGATAAAATACGCAAATTTCGCGAAACAGGAAAAAATATCGTCTACATGGATGAGTATTACATACATACATCCCACACTAAAGGGAAATCTTGCAGAGAGGATAAGAAAAAAGGAGTAAAAAGCCAATTTCAAAAGATCAACGTTTGATAATAGTTCATGCGGGACATGAAAAAGGCTTTGTACCCGGTGCATTTTTAACGTATAAATCCACGGATACTACAGGTGACTATCACAATGAAATGAATAACGATAACTAGGAGAAATGGGTGGTTAATCAATTAATCCCAAATATACCCAGTGATTCCGTTCTAGTTATCGACAACGCACCCTATCACAATAAATATGTTGAAAGACCCCCCAACTCAAACACCATTAAACAGGAAATGATCAACTGGTTAAACAGACACTAAATTCCAGTTGATCCAAAATTAACAAAAACCCAGAATTACGGTATTATATGTCAGCACAAGGAGAGGTATACAGAGTTTTCCGTGGACAAAGTACTTGCCGAACATGGGCACACTGTGTTGCGATTGCCACTGTATCATCCGGATCCAATTGAAAATATATGGTCTCAACTAAAAGGCTATGTAGCCTCTAGAAATGTGGGTATGAATTTAACTACAGTAAAAACGTTATTGACTGAAAAAGTAAACATGATCGGGGCTGAAGAGTGGAAAAAGGTTTGCGATCACACAATCAAATGTGAGAATGAATATAGAATCATTCAACACAGTTTAGACAATTACACTGATAGACTAGTGATAAATACGGCTGATAGTGACAGTGATATTGACCTCTTTGAGAGCACAGATAGTGAAATGGAAGTAATTGAGACTTAGAATTATTATTATTTTTATTACAATGTCTCACTTTAACAATAGGTACAATGGTGTTTATTATGTACACTACAGGTGTAATTTTCCAAAGTAATTCAATACGTAAACATAATGTGAACATATTTTTTTTATTTTATTTTACTATAACCTAAAGCCATCACTTATAGAAAAATTGGTGTATTTTATACAAAGAATAAAAAGAATTATTAAAAGAAGCAAATTAAAATTGTTTTAACAGCTCCTAATAGATACCGGACTGTTTGTATTTCGTGCGACAGAGATTACGCTCTACGGGGCCGAGGTTGGCCGATTATCTCTTTCCAAATGTCGATATGCAATATTTATCGCCGGGTACTATAATAGTGCTATCAAGTAAGTGCTAATATAAACTGACCTATATTGGAAATGTATAGCTTGATGTGTAGCTGTGTGTACAAGTAACATTATATTAAAATGACTACAACTTACTTGATGATAGGCTGGGAGCTAGCAGCACCGGACGCGTTGGTGAGAACTGACGTAGCGGATGGTGCGGGCGCGCGGAGCACTGGTCCCGGCACGCGACGCTTGCCTGCTTCACGCGCTAACACTTCCAGCACGCTCATTGCCGGTAACCATGACTAGGAAATAACAATTCTCGTTAGAACAGCTTCAGAAACTACGTAATATACACTCATACACGAGCTCATATATTGACAAGTAAATAAAATAAAAAATACGAATTTGTTCCGAATGTGAGATGACAGAAACACATCTTTAATATATAATATAATCATTTTACCATAATTTCTTGGGTCATTATTGACACACAGCCATCTGATCCCAAACTAAGCAGAGCTTGTACTATGTAAATTAGAGTCACAGTCCAACATACAGAACATGCATCCACGTGCGTCCATGCAGATGCATGTTCTGTGTGTTGGACTGTGCGTGCGTTCTATACAAACGGAGATACTTACAAGCAACGTTAGAACACGCACTCACGCACTACGCTGCATCATGCGGGGACTGTGCCAATCGCCTAAGTTCTTGGCGGGATAAAGTGGGAATGCCTAGTCTGTATCGCGCCAAATATTGATTACTATTCTAACTAAGATTCTATGACTACATAACAGAATGTAGCCATAGAATACCAACGTCATATCTTAGTCTACCGCGTTCTTTATGTAACATAATTTTGAAATGTAATGTGTTAAATAAATAAATAAATTTTAACTTCATTCGTGTTAAGGCAATTTGAATTATATGTTTACTATTACGCTCATAAAATCGAAATAACACATAAGAAAAGATCTTTATATCAGCCGAAGGCCTCCCTAAAAGATTTCTACAGTGAATTGTGTCCTTTTGGCGGAATAAGCCCCCCGTTGGGCGTCTGACATGGCTGTTGCCCAATGACTGATTACAACCGGGACCGACAGATTAACGTGCATTAAGCATGGAGACGCTCTGAAATTAAGCGGCCTTGGTAGTTGCTTAACCTTGCCAATCACTTATCGGTGAGAGCATCTGGCTATGTTTATAATACTATAAAGTGAAATGAGTACCTTCTCTCTATCAGCGGTAGCGACGACATTCCTGTTAGGCTCCGCGTCGTAAGCCACGCTCTCGCACCCAAAGTGTTCGCACAGTTCGTGTATGAACTGTCGCTTCTGCCAGTTCATCGACGGGAACGAGTGGGCACGAGTCTTCTGTTTCGACTGTTAAAAGAAACACAGTATCATCATCTTGTCCCCACTAAGCAGCCTTCACTCCCTCCAGCCCACCTCCCTCCAGAAGCATATCAGGTCTCGCTAAATTTCTCAGGGCATCCGTAAGAGTTCCTGGTGATCCCAGGGATTCCTTCCGGATTTTTGTGATGAAGAAACACAGTAATTTACAATCGGATGGAGGAATAAAGCGGATTTATGAAGAATTCGCATTACATTTTAAGTCGATTAAACTTTAACCAGCTTGTAATATAATGTATATATAAATCAATTAATTCAGACACTGTACATATTATTTTTAGTAAAACATCTTAATAAATAGTGTTAGTAATAACAATTTAAGTATAATGTGAAGGGCAAAAATCTAAACCAAGCCCAGAGCGCGTTGTCGCAGGCCATGGGTGGTCATTCGCCAGCCACAGCTTCCGCCGCTACCTTCACTGCCCACAAGCTCACAAGAATCGAAACAGAATCAACCTCACAATTGTGAAGAGAAGAAACTGGAACTGCCACGCACCCAGAAGAATAAACGAAAAGCATATCCGCAGTCGCAGTTGGCTAGACGTGTGCCTCGCCTGTGTCAGACGTACAACGTTCTATCAACCAGTCCTTCCACGTGCAAGCCCGACAATTACTACGTACGTCTTAGTCAATCGTAAACAATTACCTGAATGTGGAAGTATTTAATCTGTAAGCAATTACCTGAATATGGTGAGCGGGGCGTCCTAACACAGGCAGTGTTATGCCTAAAAGGAGGCCTCAACAATCTTGTCATTAGATTAACTTGAGTTAAAGAACACGACCACCTGTAGAGTGTAGGGATGTCCAGTGCCGGAACATAGGCGAGTCCCAGAGACCATCCAACACACTCAGAATGCTATTCAAACTGGATCGCATGCGTTGCATCATAGCGGCACATCGTTTCCTTATGATGGCATGAAACTCATCTACGCTATCTATCATCTATACTAATAATAATATCTTGGGTCAACTAACATACCGCCATCTGTTCCCAAACTAGGCTAGGTTTGCCATAGTACAGAATACTATGGCAAACCGACAATTGATAAACATACTTATATTATTCTAAATAATAACGACGGTCACCGTAGCCTAGTTGGTAGTGCTCCTGCCTACGAAGCTGGTGGTCCTGGGTTCGAATCCCGGTAAGTGCAAATATTTGTGTGATGAGCACGAATATTTGTTTCTGAGTCATGGATGTTTTCTATGTATATAAGTATTTATCTATCTATATAAGTATGTATATCGTCGCCTTGTAGCCATAGTACAATCTGGGGCTAGGATGATCTGTGTGACATTGTCCCTAGATATAATAATAATAATAATATACTGGGACAATATTTACACACAGCCATCTGATTCCAAACTAAGCTAAGTTTGTACTATGGAAAACCAGATAACTACTAGACTTTTGTAAATACATACTTATATAGATAATTACACTCAGACTTAGGACGAAAAGACATGTTCATGCACGCAAATAAGTGTCCTGGGTGGGAATCGAACCCACGGTCTGTGGCGTGAAAGGCAAGCATTTACTAACTACGCCAAACGGCGCGTCCAAATATATACATATTATTGATAAATTACACCCAGATTCAGAACTAATATTCGTGCTTAACACACAAAGGTTTGCCCTGGGTGGGGATCGAATCTAAGACCACTGGCTTAGCAGTCAGGGTCACAATCACTAGAACTACAGGTCAATTGACATCACTGTTCCAATACAGGGTCCCGCGGATTAAAACTTTATTTGGTACTTGTGTTCAGAGTTTAAACTGCGATCTTGATACCTATCTTCCGCTTCATATACGTCTTTCTAGTAACAATAAGTTTTAAACAGCATGTCAGACGAGTGACATGCACAGCTGGACAAAAGGCTCTCCAAAAGATTTCCAAAATGGAGTATCCGTCATTTGGAAGGGAT
Source organism: Pseudoips prasinana (assembly GCA_951640165.1). Classification (NCBI taxonomy): domain Eukaryota; kingdom Metazoa; phylum Arthropoda; class Insecta; order Lepidoptera; family Nolidae; genus Pseudoips; species Pseudoips prasinana. The sequence goes on from OX621240.1 coordinate 8,243,391, forward strand.
ATGCCATAATCCCCACGCTTGGCAGACGGGATGGCGATCACAGTACGATGGTCAGAGAACAAAAAGCTATGATGCTGCCTGTTCTATAAGAGTGGATTCTTTGCTGTCACCCACACAGCATACAATATATGGATATAGTATTTATATTTATTGTATCTAAGATGAGAGAGAATCAGGGGAAGTATCATGTAATAATGAATGCCTATAAAAAAAACGAGCGTGCTTTACGCCATACAACTGAAGTTAAACTTAGATATATGAAGCGTAGCACAATAAACACGCAAGCACGGTAAACAGATTACTGTTGGGTCAAGAAAGAAAGCAGTTAAAATATAATATAATAAAAATAAATAAAATAAAAAAGGTTTTTATTCACGTAGACTTTAAAAAAGCGCTTGTAAATAGTCAGAACATGTTCGTAGTAATATATAATTAATTTACAATATTTACAATAAGATTTATTTTATAACAGTAACGATATTTAGCTAACTTAAATTAAGTTATTGTCAAGGATCATGTGTAGGTTTAATTATCTAAATTTTAGCATTATTTTTACTACATATTGTCTGAATGATAATGATCTGAAATAGGTAATATACTTAATGTAACTCACTCTCTTTCTATCTTCAGTGACTTATATTTCTTAACTTCCGTTCGCTTCGTTCGATCACAGTTTTCGTAACCCTCTCGTCACTCATTCATGAGCTTACTCCCCTTACCTTCTTGGCGCGCTGCACGAGCTCGGTGAGCTTGTCGTGCGTGTGCTGCGCGAAGGCGGGCTCGCGCGCGGCCGTGGCGCGCACGTGGTCGCTGTAGCGCGGCGCCAGCTTGGCCGACACGTCGGGGTTGCGGATCTGTAGCGCTAGCGCCAGCTTAGGAATGAAGAGCAAACCTTCTTGGCGCGCTGCACGAGCTCGGTGAGCTTGTCGTGCGTGTGCTGCGCGAAGGCGGGCTCGCGCGCGGCCGTGGCGCGCACGTGGTCGCTGTAGCGCGGCGCCAGCTTGGCCGACACGTCGGGGTTGCGGATCTGTAGCGCTAGCGCCAGCTTAGGAATGAAGAGCAAACCTTCTTGGCGCGCTGCACGAGCTCGGTGAGCTTGTCGTGCGTGTGCTGCGCGAAGGCGGGCTCGCGCGCGGCCGTGGCGCGCACGTGGTCGCTGTAGCGCGGCGCCAGCTTGGCCGACACGTCGGGGTTGCGGATCTGTAGCGCTAGCGCCAGCTTAGGAATGAAGAGCAAACCTTCTTGGCGCGCTGCACGAGCTCGGTGAGCTTGTCGTGCGTGTGCTGCGCGAAGGCGGGCTCGCGCGCGGCCGTGGCGCGCACGTGGTCGCTGTAGCGCGGCGCCAGCTTGGCCGACACGTCGGGGTTGCGGATCTGTAGCGCTAGCGCCAGCTTAGGAATGAAGAGCAAACCTTCTTGGCGCGCTGCACGAGCTCGGTGAGCTTGTCGTGCGTGTGCTGCGCGAAGGCGGGCTCGCGCGCGGCCGTGGCGCGCACGTGGTCGCTGTAGCGCGGCGCCAGCTTGGCCGACACGTCGGGGTTGCGGATCTGTAGCGCTAGCGCCAGCTTAGGAATGAAGAGCAAACCTTCTTGGCGCGCTGCACGAGCTCGGTGAGCTTGTCGTGCGTGTGCTGCGCGAAGGCGGGCTCGCGCGCGGCCGTGGCGCGCACGTGGTCGCTGTAGCGCGGCGCCAGCTTGGCCGACACGTCGGGGTTGCGGATCTGTAGCGCTAGCGCCAGCTTAGGAATGAAGAGCAAACCTTCTTGGCGCGCTGCACGAGCTCGGTGAGCTTGTCGTGCGTGTGCTGCGCGAAGGCGGGCTCGCGCGCGGCCGTGGCGCGCACGTGGTCGCTGTAGCGCGGCGCCAGCTTGGCCGACACGTCGGGGTTGCGGATCTGTAGCGCTAGCGCCAGCTTAGGAATGAAGAGCAAACCTTCTTGGCGCGCTGCACGAGCTCGGTGAGCTTGTCGTGCGTGTGCTGCGCGAAGGCGGGCTCGCGCGCGGCCGTGGCGCGCACGTGGTCGCTGTAGCGCGGCGCCAGCTTGGCCGACACGTCGGGGTTGCGGATCTGTAGCGCTAGCGCCAGCTTAGGAATGAAGAGCAAACCTTCTTGGCGCGCTGCACGAGCTCGGTGAGCTTGTCGTGCGTGTGCTGCGCGAAGGCGGGCTCGCGCGCGGCCGTGGCGCGCACGTGGTCGCTGTAGCGCGGCGCCAGCTTGGCCGACACGTCGGGGTTGCGGATCTGTAGCGCTAGCGCCAGCTTAGGAATGAAGAGCAAACCTTCTTGGCGCGCTGCACGAGCTCGGTGAGCTTGTCGTGCGTGTGCTGCGCGAAGGCGGGCTCGCGCGCGGCCGTGGCGCGCACGTGGTCGCTGTAGCGCGGCGCCAGCTTGGCCGACACGTCGGGGTTGCGGATCTGTAGCGCTAGCGCCAGCTTAGGAATGAAGAGCAAACCTTCTTGGCGCGCTGCACGAGCTCGGTGAGCTTGTCGTGCGTGTGCTGCGCGAAGGCGGGCTCGCGCGCGGCCGTGGCGCGCACGTGGTCGCTGTAGCGCGGCGCCAGCTTGGCCGACACGTCGGGGTTGCGGATCTGTAGCGCTAGCGCCAGCTTAGGAATGAAGAGCAAACCTTCTTGGCGCGCTGCACGAGCTCGGTGAGCTTGTCGTGCGTGTGCTGCGCGAAGGCGGGCTCGCGCGCGGCCGTGGCGCGCACGTGGTCGCTGTAGCGCGGCGCCAGCTTGGCCGACACGTCGGGGTTGCGGATCTGTAGCGCTAGCGCCAGCTTAGGAATGAAGAGCAAACCTTCTTGGCGCGCTGCACGAGCTCGGTGAGCTTGTCGTGCGTGTGCTGCGCGAAGGCGGGCTCGCGCGCGGCCGTGGCGCGCACGTGGTCGCTGTAGCGCGGCGCCAGCTTGGCCGACACGTCGGGGTTGCGGATCTGTAGCGCTAGCGCCAGCTTAGGAATGAAGAGCAAACCTTCTTGGCGCGCTGCACGAGCTCGGTGAGCTTGTCGTGCGTGTGCTGCGCGAAGGCGGGCTCGCGCGCGGCCGTGGCGCGCACGTGGTCGCTGTAGCGCGGCGCCAGCTTGGCCGACACGTCGGGGTTGCGGATCTGCAGCGCCAGCGCCAGCTGCCGCGTGCGCGCCTCCACGCGGCACTCGTCGTCGCACTCCAGCCTGCGCACGCGGGCTTATTATGACACCAGCATTTCTTTTATACATTTCTTTTATAGATTTTCTACTTTATCACAAAAGCATAAGGTTCACTTTCAATTGGGGAAATTTGACAGATTGGGGTAGCTTGATGTGTTGGCGTCTGTACATATATCCTCACGACTCTCATATTTTTTGCTTTCTCACAAGTTACTTTTACAACTATACTTTTTGCGTTGTAGCATGGTGCGGGTGACAGTTGCTTATTTGACGTTGACATCTATAAGTACCACATTACTAGGGATGTGCAAATACATTTTATTGCTAACGATACTCGCAGCATAAATCTAATAAGTTCTCTATGATATTGACAATATAATCCATATTGACAATATAATAGATTCATCATTAATAACATCCGTTACAGATTCTGATGTTGAATTAAGTGACAATTCAGAGTCAAAATCTGATACGAGTTCAGACTAATTAAATGCATTTTTACCTTACCCTAATGTTCTGTTGTATAATTACAGGCAATATTGAATTTTAACAATAAAAAATTACCTATGCACAAAATACTTTTTTTATTATACAAAAATATCGACTACCTATCGTAGCAGTCCATCCCATCACTAAATACGTCTATGACGTTACGTTATACGCATAATGCTTTGCTTATTATTTCATTCAATTTAATTTAATTTGTAGAGATAAAAATTCTGGTTGCATTTAATTCAATTTACTACATGAATGATTTAATATGTAACAAATGTGGTACAGCTGAGATACTAAGACCTAATTTGTAAATCGCTGCGCCTTTCAAGAGTGAAACGAAATGTTACTGAAACTGTCACCCGCACCATGGTATAACGCAAATAGTATAGATTAACACTATTCTAAATATAAACACACTAACCAAATCAAAATAAAACGGGAGAATATAAACGGGAACAATACTAAGCTAACGTATACCTACGTGTATTCATCCCATTTTACCATTACCTTAAACTGTGTCGTTACCTTAAAGTAAGTTTAAACGAATAAACAGTAGCCTAATTGTGGAGACCATATACAGTGGTGGTTAATAAAAAATACAATTTAATATAAATTGTATTTTTTATTAACCACCACTGTATATGGTCTCCACAATTAGGCTACGGTGTAATTTAGGGATTTCAATTAGCAAAGCTGCACAGTGAAGAATAGCAATTGACAAACTCTCAACGCAGTAATTGTCAATCCATATGAACGGTACACGTACATGATTTTGATGTTTATTTAGCAAATTATGTTAGAAAAGGCCCGCGTTGTTGCACTTTGATCGCAAACTACATTTGGTACTTAGTGCAATGACACGTAGCAGAACATTTTTATACATTTTCATATTAGTGTTCATAAAGACGTGGTTTTATTCGGACGACTTGCATTTTCATTACGATTCACCCTGTGGAACATTCACTGACATTTTACATACATTTAATGGCACTGACATTCAATGAACGGTTAACACACCATACATTTTTTTTGGTACTTCATGCCGGATAGTATAGTATTTTATGACGTCATGTTTCATTTAAATAATGAAAGACAGTTTGAGCGTAGAATTTGTCAGTCAGAGATAGTTCTAGTTCTAAACATGGGCGTAAATCAGGGCCAGTTTTAGAGCAAAATTTGTACGTAAATCAAAGATAGTTTTAGCAAAAAAATATGTGCGTATTTCTAAGGCAGTTTTAGTGCGTAAACCTGAGACACTTTCAATATGTAATTTGTGCATAAAACAAAGACAGTTTAAGCGCGAGATTCGTGCGTAATAAAGATACAGTTTCAGTGCTAAACAAGTGTGTAACGCGAAGTCTACGTTCTCTAATAATACAGGGTGTTTGGTGCATCGTGTGCCAAATTGAAATGGTCGACAAAGACTTTTTTTTTTTAGAATTTGGAACTGTAGTATTTTGTGTGTGAGTTCGAAGATCCCGGTCGCTTTTGGTTTTATTTTTTATAGCCATGTAAATAGCTCTAACATAGACATCTTTAATTGAAGTCCGAAACTTTGCGAGTAAATTAAAAAGAAACTAGACGGCTAATGTCACTAATTGTGATATCAAAAATACTTTCATACAATACACATCTAAACAAAATTAAAATACAGAGTTTACGCCTTATACTTTTTTAAAAATTTGTATTTGAATGTAAAATTTGGGATTTTTTTTAATACAATAATAAAAAGTCGATAAAATAAAATCGACAGGGCATGAATAGTGTTTAGGGGTCTGAAAGGATAGTACCAAACACCCTGTATAACAGATATAATTTTTCTATAACGAAAATACAACTTACGTCTTTAGCATGTTACCAGGGCGCTGTGTGTCTGACAAATCTACTGATCCTCCTTCCGCCATTTTCGTTGCAGCTAGCGCGCTCATCATCCTGTCGAAGAACACATACGTTAAGTTAAACTTGTGTATTGTACTGCAAATAGTAAAATTAAGAGATTTTAAGAAAAAAATACTTTCTTTATAGGTAGACTTGAGCAAGAAAAAATAGGAGATTTTACAGTAGGTATAAAAAAATGACGTGGCATAGCGATAAATATTTATTTAGTACTACTGATTTTTACTTAGAAAGCTGTTTTGAATATTTTTTTATAAGCAAGGTAGTATTGAGCAGTGGTTGTGAAGCCGCTTGATTCGTGATGTTCAAAGGATAGACTAAGTCACCTTTTTGGTTTATCCAGTGGCATACAAAACACTTACTCACGCAAGCCCGATTACCGCCCAGTAAATGTTCACATTTTCGAAGAAGAAATAACCTTAGTTATGTGAAATATGTACACACGGCTACATACAGTACCCCGCGATAAATATTGCACATGGGCCTTTGGAGGGAGGCGGTCGGCTGATTTCGGCTACATAGAGTTATCTCTGTCGCGCACTACCTATGTGACGTTTTGTCAGTCGTTGTTATATATATATATATTTATATTAACACTCAAATTTTAATAATTTTAAGTTGTACAATGGCATCTTTAGGAAAAAGAGGAAAACCTTTACGAGGTCAGTCACGCCAAATTATCTACAATTTTTATAAATATTTTGTAACCGAAGCTTCACTTCAGCCATCACTTATAGAAAAATTGGTGTATTTTATACAACGAATAAAAAGAATTATTAAAAGAAGCAAATTAAAATTGTTTTAACAGCTCCTAATAGATACCGGACTGTTTGTATTTAGTGCGACAGAGATAACGCTCTACGGGGCCGAGGTTGGCCGATTGTCTCTTTCCAAATGTCGATGTGCAATATTTATCGCCGGGTAATGTAGCAAGCTATACATTTCCAATATAAACCGACCTCTCATTGTATAGAAATCCTATATAACGCGGGATCAGCTTATACTGGAAATGTATATCTTGATATGTAACCGTGTGTACATCGCGTTTTCGTATCCTTCTATACGGAGCCGGAGTGCGGACTGGTAATAGTCAGTGGTGGTAGGAATGTGGCTCACTTGGCGTAGTCCGTGCACTGGCGCTCCGCCTTGCGGCGCCCGCAGCGGCACGTGGCGCTGACGGTGGTGCGGCACGGCGCGGAGCCGGGGCACGCGCCCTCGTGATAGTACGGACTGGTAATAGTCAGTGGTGGTAGGAATATGGCTCACTTGGCGTAGTCCCTGGCGTTGTCCGTGCACTGGCGCTCCGCCTTGCGGCGCCCGCAGCGGCACGTGGCGCTGACGGTCGTGCGGCACGGCGCGGAGCCGGGGCACGCGCCCTCGTGATAGTACGGACTGGTAATAGTCAGTGGTGGTAGGAATGTGGCTCACTTGGCGTAGTCCGTGCACTGGCGCTCCGCCTTGCGGCGCCCGCAGCGGCACGTGGCGCTGACGGTGGTGCGGCACGGCGCGGAGCCGGGGCACGCGCCCTCGTGATAGTACGGACTGGTAATAGTCAGTGGTGGTAGGAATATGGCTCACTTGGCGTAGTCCCTGGCGTTGTCCGTGCACTGGCGCTCCGCCTTGCGGCGCCCGCAGCGGCACGTGGCGCTGACGGTCGTGCGGCACGGCGCGGAGCCGGGGCACGCGCCCTCGTGATAGTACGGACTGGTAATAGTCAGTGGTGGTAGGAATGTGGCTCACTTGGCGTAGTCCCTGGCGTTGTCCGTGCACTGGCGCTCCGCCTTGCGGCGCCCGAAGCGGCACGTGGCGCTGACGGTGGTGCGGCACGGCGCGGAGCCGGGGCACGCGCCCTCGTGATAGTACGGACTGGTAATAGTCAGTGGTGGTAGGAATGTGGCTCACTTGGCGTAGTCCCTGGCGTTGTCCGTGCACTGGCGCTCCGCCTTGCGGCGCCCGCAGCGGCACGTGGCGCTGACGGTGGTGCGGCACGGCGCGGAGCCGGGGCACGCGCCCTCGTGATAGTACGGACTGGTAATAGTCAGTGGTGGTAGGAATGTGGCTCACTTGGCGTAGTCCCTGGCGTTGTCCGTGCACTGGCGCTCCGCCTTGCGGCGCCCGCAGCGGCACGTGGCGCTGACGGTGGTGCGGCACGGCGCGGAGCCGGGGCACGCGCCCTCGTGATAGTACGGACTGGTAATAGTCAGTGGTGGTAGGAATGTGGCTCACTTGGCGTAGTCCCTGGCGTTGTCCGTGCACTGGCGCTCCGCCTTGCGGCGCCCGCAGCGGCACGTGGCGCTGACGGTGGTGCGGCACGGCGCGGAGCCGGGGCACGCGCCCTCGTGATAGTACGGACTGGTAATAGTCAGTGGTGGTAGGAATGTGGCTCACTTGGCGTAGTCCCTGGCGTTGTCCGTGCACTGGCGCTCCGCCTTGCGGCGCCCGCAGCGGCACGTGGCGCTGACGGTGGTGCGGCACGGCGCGGAGCCGGGGCACGCGCCCTCGTGATAGTACGGACTGGTAATAGTCAGTGGTGGTAGGAATGTGGCTCACTTGGCGTAGTCCCTGGCGTTGTCCGTGCACTGGCGCTCCGCCTTGCGGCGCCCGCAGCGGCACGTGACGCTGACGGTGGTGCGGCACGGCGCGGAGCCGGGGCACGCGCCCTCGTGATAGTACGGACTGGTAATAGTCAGTGGTGGTAGGAATGTGGCTCACTTGGCGTAGTCCCTGGCGTTGTCCGTGCACTGGCGCTCCGCCTTGCGGCGCCCGCAGCGGCACGTGGCGCTGACGGTGGTGCGGCACGGTGCGGAGCCGGGGCACGCGCCCTCGTTATAGTACGGACTGGTAATAGTCAGTGGTGGTAGGAATGTGGCTCACTTGGCGTAGTCCCTGGCGTTGTCCGTGCACTGGCGCTCCGCCTTGCGGCGCCCGCAGCGGCACGTGGCGCTGACGGTGGTGCGGCACGGCGCGGAGCCGGGGCACGCGCCCTCGTGATAGTACGGACTGGTAATAGTCAGTGGTGGTAGGAATGTGGCTCACTTGGCGTAGTCCCTGGCGTTGTCCGTGCACTGGCGCTCCGCCTTGCGGCGCCCGCAGCGGCACGTGGCGCTGACGGTGGTGCGGCACGGTGCGGAGCCGGGGCACGCGCCCTCGTTATAGTACGGACTGGTAATAGTCAGTGGTGGTAGGAATGTGGCTCACTTGGCGTAGTCCCTGGCGTTGTCCGTGCACTGGCGCTCCGCCTTGCGGCGCCCGCAGCGGCACGTGGCGCTGACGGTGGTGCGGCACGGCGCGGAGCCGGGGCACGCGCCCTCGTGATAGTACGGACTGGTAATAGTCAGTGGTGGTAGGAATGTGGCTCACTTGGCGTAGTCCCTGGCGTTGTCCGTGCACTGGCGCTCCGCCTTGCGGCGCCCGCAGCGGCACGTGGCGCTGACGGTGGTGCGGCACGGCGCGGAGCCGGGGCACGCGCCCTCGTGATAGTACGGACTGGTAATAGTCAGTGGTGGTAGGAATGTGGCTCACTTGGCGTAGTCCCTGGCGTTGTCCGTGCACTGGCGCTCCGCCTTGCGGCGCCCGCAGCGGCACGTGGCGCTGACGGTGGTACGGCACGGCGCGGAGCCGGGGCACGCGCCCTCGTGATAGTACGGACTGGTAATGGTCAGTGGTGGTAGGAATGTGGCTCACTTGGCGTAGTCCCTGGCGTTGTCCGTGCACTGGCGCTCCGCCTTGCGGCGCCCGCAGCGGCACGTGGCGCTGACGGTGGTGCGGCACGGCGCGGAGCCGGGGCACGCGCCCTCGTGATAGTACGGACTGGTAATAGTCAGTGGTGGTAGGAATGTGGCTCACTTGGCGTAGTCCCTGGCGTTGTCCGTGCACTGGCGCTCCGCCTTGCGGAGCCCGCAGCGGCACGTGGCGCTGACGGTGGTGCGGCACGGCGCGGAGCCGGGGCACGCGCCCTCGTGATAGTACGGACTGGTAATAGTCAGTGGTGGTAGGAATGTGGCTCACTTGGCGTAGTCCCTGGCGTTGTCCGTGCACTGGCGCTCCGCCTTGCGGCGCCCGCAGCGGCACGTGGCGCTGACGGTGGTGCGGCACGGCGCGGAGCCGGGGCACGCGCCCTCGTGATAGTACGGACTGGTAATAGTCAGTGGTGGTAGGAATGTGGCTCACTTGGCGTAGTCCCTGGCGTTGTCCGTGCACTGGCGCTCCGCCTTGCGGCGCCCGCAGCGGCACGTGGCGCTGACGGTGGTGCGGCACGGTGCGGAGCCGGGGCACGCGCCCTCGTGATAGTACGGACTGGTAATAGTCAGTGGTGGTAGGAATGTGGCTCACTTGGCGTAGTCCCTGGCGTTGTCCGTGCACTGGCGCTCCGCCTTGCGGCGCCCGCAGCGGCACGTGGCGCTGACGGTGGTGCGGCACGGCGCGGAGCCGGGGCACGCGCCCTCGTGATAGTACGGACTGGTAATAGTCAGTGGTGGTAGGAATGTGGCTCACTTGGCGTAGTCCCTGGCGTTGTCCGTGCACTGGCGCTCCGCCTTGCGGCGCCCGCAGCGGCACGTGGCGCTGACGGTGGTGCGGCACGGCGCGGAGCCGGGGCACGCGCCCTCGTGATAGTACGGACTGGTAATAGTCAGTGGTGGTAGGAATGTGGCTCACTTGGCGTAGTCCCTGGCGTTGTCCGTGCACTGGCGCTCCGCCTTGCGGCGCCCGCAGCGGCACATGGCGCTGACGGTGGTGCGGCACGGCGCGGAGCCGGGGCACGCGCCCTCGTGATAGTACGGACTGGTAATAGTCAGTGGTGGTAGGAATGTGGCTCACTTGGCGTAGTCCCTGGCGTTGTCCGTGCACTGGCGCTCCGCCTTGCGGCGCCCGCAGCGGCACGTGGCGCTGACGGTGGTGCGGCACGGCGCGGAGCCGGGGCACGCGCCCTCGTGATAGTACGGACTGGTAATAGTCAGTGGTGGTAGGAATGTGGCTCACTTGGCGTAGTCCCTGGCGTTGTCCGTGCACTGGCGCTCCGCCTTGCGGCGCCCGCAGCGGCACGTGGCGCTGACGGTGGTGCGGCACGGCGCGGAGCCGGGGCACGCGCCCTCGTGATAGTACGGACTGGTAATAGTCAGTGGTGGTAGGAATGTGGCTCACTTGGCGTAGTCCCTGGCGTTGTCCGTGCACTGGCGCTCCGCCTTGCGGCGCCCGCAGCGGCACGTGGCGCTGACGGTGGTGCGGCACGGCGCGGAGCCGGGGCACGCGCCCTCGTGATAGTACGGACTGGTAATAGTCAGTGGTGGTAGGAATGTGGCTCACTTGGCGTAGTCCCTGGCGTTGTCCGTGCACTGGCGCTCCGCCTTGCGGCGCCCGCAGCGGCACGTGGCGCTGACGGTGGTGCGGCACGGCGCGGAGCCGGGGCACGCGCCCTCGTGATAGTACGGACTGGTAATAGTCAGTGGTGGTAGGAATGTGGCTCACTTGGCGTAGTCCCTGGCGTTGTCCGTGCACTGGCGCTCCGCCTTGCGGCGCCCGCAGCGGCACGTGGCGCTGACGGTGGTGCGGCACGGCGCGGAGCCGGGGCACGCGCCCTCGTGATAGTACGGACTGGTAATAGTCAGTGGTGGTAGGAATGTGGCTCACTTGGCGTAGTCCCTGGCGTTGTCCGTGCACTGGCGCTCCGCCTTGCGGCGCCCGCAGCGGCACGTGGCGCTGACGGTGGTGCGGCACGGCGCGGAGCCGGGGCACGCGCCCTCGTGATAGTACGGACTGGTAATAGTCAGTGGTGGTAGGAATGTGGCTCACTTGGCGTAGTCCCTGGCGTTGTCCGTGCACTGGCGCTCCGCCTTGCGGCGCCCGCAGCGGCACGTGGCGCTGACGGTGGTGCGGCACGGCGCGGAGCCGGGGCACGCGCCCTCGTGATAGTACGGACTGGTAATAGTCAGTGGTGGTAGGAATGTGGCTCACTTGGCGTAGTCCCTGGCGTTGTCCGTGCACTGGCGCTCCGCCTTGCGGCGCCCGCAGCGGCACGTGGCGCTGACGGTGGTGCGGCACGGCGCGGAGCCGGGGCAAGCACCCTCGTGGCACGGCGCCGCGCACGGGTGGCCGCAGCTGGGCCGCTTCTCTATGCACGGCTGGGTACATCTACGATGATAAACATTATTTAAATAATTATATTATATAAATATTATATATGTGTAATTAAATACCTACGAGCTGTAGGCATTACTACAAGATAATGTTTCACAATTTTCTCTCTTAATTTACTAGACTATTTCTATTTACTATTTCTTTCTTAAGTTGCTAAACCCCTATCACTCATTTAATTATTCTTCTTGCTGATCTTGTCCATCCTAAGGTTTTCTGGAAGAGATCGCAGATAGCGATAAGACCGCCCATTGTACTAGATTTATTACAACTTTATATGTAAATCTTGGTGTACAATAAAGAGTATTTGTATTGTATTGTATATTAAAATAATAAATTTGTTGCGGGATCCAAGACAGTTAAAGCGATTTCCCGGGACAAGCCTCGCCGCTCAGTGTTATTTCATTGTGTGCCACTGTTGATCCTGGCTTACAGGAGTTGCAGTTGTGGGTAAGAAGGAGGGACTAGTAGCGACAAAAAAAACCACTACATACCATATTTATATAAAATACATCAGTGGCCGTGGGGACCAGCGGCCAAAATTATATATAAAGAATTAGCTGCACGCCTTGTTGAGGCGACACGTTCCCAGAATGCTGGCTTATATTTTGCCCAACAAATTGGTATTGCCATACAGCGTGGTAATGCTGCCAGTATTCTGGGAACATTACCGATACAAGAATATTTAGAATACCTTTAACTTAATGCTTAGTTTTATAATACATGTATAGGTATAAATACATCATATATGGACTATGGAGTCCAATCTCTACTTAGAGAGAATCATTCGAGCACTCGACGAGTTAATATCCCTTGAGTATGTTCCGTGGCGGACTGAAACACGTGTTGGGTATCATACTGGCGTATGTAATTTGCTTGTTTACATTGTCATTCTTGCATTGCATATTTTTGCGGGCGGGAGGGTGGTGCAAATTGCATCCCGGCATAATTAAACTGATAATTGGCGGAATTAACACTACTAATGATTTTGTATTTTGATTGTTATGGATTTCCGCAAAATAACGCCTGATTCCATTACTTAAACATGTGTTTAATTTATTTATTTCAAGCAATAAAAGACAAAAATACTCACTTGGCAGTATCACAAAGACCCTTGTGACAAGTCTTAATACACGAATGCTTGCCGCACGGCAGAGGCTTCCCACACGGCAGACCGCACGAGAACTCCTCTTGCGAACATGGGATGGTCTTTCTCACCTAAAAAAATATATGTGGTTAGTTTGTACGAGTGATGATACTTGTAAAGGTCAAATGTTCTTGAGTTCTTTGAGTTCTCAGCGGCAAATGTTCTTGAGTTCTGATCGCGAACCGGAAGACGGAGCGTGGGCAGGCCCCCTACAAGATGGACAGATTATCTTGTGAACGTCTTTCGACTGATATGATGATGATGAAGAGGACTAGTAGTAGCATACCACACGGCGGGCTTTCTATGTAGCTAATTGCTAGCAAATTTTTTACGGACTTCAATAGAATATTACCAATTCGTCCGTGATTTTTAAATGTATGTATGCAACAGTTAATTTTGCAGCTAGTGCTAAGATGAAACCAATTCAGACCAGTGCCTCTAGCACGAGTTCCTGCAGTTTACTTACTCGATCACACGTACAGTTTCCTCCCATACATTGAGCACCAGCGCCTCTCGCGGAAACTATTAAGAACTAAAACCCTGGTGCTCAATGTATAGGACGAAACTGTACGTGTGATCGAGTAAGTAAACTGCAGGAACTCGTGCTAGAGGCACTGCACAGATAATTTTTGTGCCCGTACCTTTCCTTTTGAATGATTATATTCATTGAATAAACATTTCTTTCTTCCCTTAACGCGATATAACGCTTAAATCGATTGTTATAAAGAAAGTTGAAGCCGGTTCTATGTTATCTTGAAATATAAATTACCTCATGGTCACCATGGCAACGCTTAGTAGTCAGCACGACACAAGGCGGGCAGTCTCCCGAGTGACACGAATGGTGTGGAGGGTGCCCGCACGGCCGGGGCCGGGGGCACGGCGCCTGGCACGCGGGGGGACGAGTCCCGCAACGTACGGGGGGCAAAATCACTTCCACACCACATTCACAGGTTAGTTCTTCAAAACCTATGAGAAATAAATTTATGATTATTAAGTTCAGTACCTAGCGACCTCCTAGTTGTATTTACAAAAGAAAAGTAGTATATGTAGTATATCAGGTATCTGGTTTCCAGAGTACAAGCCCTGCTTAGTTTTACATCAGATGGCCGTGTGAATAATGTCCCAGGATATATTATTATTTGCATATAAAGTCTTTCAACAAGGACGGGCCGATGTTGACAGTTTGTGGCTGCCATATTGTTTTTGTGACATCTGTCAAATATATTGTTTTCTATTCAGCAATTGATGCTTGATCACCATGGCAAGTTACACGATTGAGTAGCACATCTAATTAATAAAACTTTATAATCAAAATGAGTGTTCATTAGTGCAAACGTTGCGCGCATTGCGTCCATTTTACGGCAGACACGGTGGCCCTTCGAAGTCGACTCTCCAACGTTTGGTGGCAAAATTTGAGACGACCGTTTTATTTAACAATCAACTAACACCCTCAAGTCAAAAGAACGCTAGATTGACCGAAAACACGTCGCTGTCCGGAAGAATGTCAGGGAGATTCAGAGGCAGTCGATTTCTCGCCGTGCACCAGAGCTCGGCCTTTCACAGACTTAAACTTTGCCAATTCTGTGTCGGGACTTGGGCCTACACCCGTACAAGATCCAAGAGGCCCAAAAGCTCAAAGGGAATGACCATAGACACCGCCGTTTGTTCGCTAACTGGGCTTCAGAGCGTTTGGAAGAAAATCCTTATTTTGGCTTAAAAACCATCTTACACGACGCGCATCCACAAAAAGTTGCTGTTTGGTGCAGATTTTGCTCCGGCGGCATCATCGGTCCGTATTTATTTGAAAACGACTATGTCGAAGCCATCACCGTCAACGGCAAACGGTACGGCTCAATGATAAACAGTTTTTTTGGCCTGAATTGAACGATATGTGATTCCAGCAAGACGGCGCTACGCGTTACACAGCGAATGACCCAATGTCCATTGGACATTCTCCATGAATGGTTGGAAGGAAGGGTTTTATCTCGCAGAGGAGACGTGAATTGGCCATCAAGATCGTGCGATTTGACCCCGTTAGACGTTTTCTGGTAGGGTTTCCTGAAGTCACAAGTCTATGCTAATAAACCGCAATCGATTGATGCCTTGAAATTCAACATATGCAGCAGTAATAGAAAACTGTTCGAATTTTCGTTTTGTTTACCATGATCTCTCTGCCCTACCCTAAGGTTGACTGGTAGAAAATACCTTTGGCATTAAGTCCGCCTATGTACATTTCCATTGTACTGAAGTATAAATAAATAAATAAATCAAATTTCAACGTCGGCCCGTCCTTGTTGTAAGACCCTATTATTGATGTAAGAGATAGTGGTTACTTACTGACTCGGGGGCAGGGCGCGCAGTGGCCGGTGTGGCAGAAGTCGTCGCAGCGGTGCGCCTGGCACGGCAGCGTGCGGCCGCACACCACGGCGCAGCGGTGCGACGCGGCGGCGCAGCACACCGTGCGGCAGCGGTGGCGCCCGCACGACAGCTTCTGCAACACCACGCCACATTCACCACTAACCTCTGGCAGACATACACAGCCAGGGTATCTCACCGGTACGTAAGTGAAGTGCGGGGTTAACCGCACCAGCTTAGCTCAGTTGGTCATAGCGTGTGTTATAATAATAATATTTAGGGACAATGTCACACAGATCATCCTAGCCCCCAACTAAGCAAAGCTTGTACTATGGGTACCAGGCGACGATATACATACTTATATAGATAGATAAATACTTGTATACATAGAAAACATCCATGACTCAGAAACAAATATTCGTGTTCATCACACAAATATTTGCACTTACCGGGATTCGAACCCAGGACTACCAGCTTCGTAGGCAGGGGCACTACCAACTAGGCTACGGTGACCGTCAAATGTTATATTTAATTGGCTTTAGCTCTTGTTACAACGCAATAGAGTTTAAAATGGGGTGGTAACTATCATACCATTGTCCGTTTAAGGGTTAAACACGCCGTCAGTCCATAGACATATAGCCGAAAGATGTCCACTGCTGGACAAAGGCTTCCCCAAAAATATCGATAATTATCTTGCGCAGCCTGCGATATCACCCAGCGGTTTCTAACGACCCTTACAAGATTATCGCTCCATTTTTAAGGGGTACGGCATACAGATAAAGTTTTGAAGCCTTCTAAACACGACATCGTATCTTCGATGTACATAGTCTTCAGCCAACATTGCTGGCTAATAGGAATCCAATTATATAATACCTTATTGCATTTCTTCTGGCACAGCACATTGTTGTACATCTCGGGCAAGTCAACGCAGGGAACCTCGCGACTTGAGTGCCCGCAGCGACACTGTAGCACTGTCTTATCTGGACACTCGGGACACGGACCTGGGGACCGATTTGAATACGAATATTAAAAATTAACAAAAGTATTTCCTAATGTTGATCAAAAGAGGTTAACGCATCATCCCTTTTAGCTATACTAACTGTGCCCCGCGGTTTTACCCGCATTAAGCCCCCGCTGTGTTAATCCAGGGTGTCAGCTAACTCCACACCAAATTTTATTAAAATCGCGTCAGCCTCACAAACTTTCGCCTTTATAATATTAGTGTGATTAGGAGCCTTTATTGCACTTTTATTATTATTATTTATTATTATTAAGCCTTTATTGCCAACAAGGATACATTATAATATTACATTACATAATTAAATACAAGTAGCTATATATAAGTTATTGGGTGTTGGCGTGTCTTTGCGACACGAAGGCCTCCTCCAGCGCTTTCCAGCCTACTCTCTCTTGAGTTGTTCTCTCCCATAGTGGACCTGCAATCTTTCTTATGTCATCAGACCAACGTTTTCTTTGTCTTCCTCTTTTCCTCTTTGTTTGGAATCTGGGAGTCCATTCCGTTATGTCTTTTGTCCATTTATTATTTTTCTCTCTCATCATGTGGCCTACCCACCTCCATTTCAGTTTTTTTGTTTTTACAACAACATCTTCAATTTTCGTGATATGTCTGATATCCACGGCTCTTTTTCTGTCTCTCTTTGTGTAACCCAGTATACTCCTCTCCATACCTCTTTGACATGTTATCAGTTTTTGGTTTTGTTTTTCTGTATTTGCCCAGGTCTGGCAACCGTAGGTTAGAATTTGTAATATGCATGTGTTGTAAATTTTCCTTTTCGTTGCAATATTATATTGTTTATATTGTTTTATATTGTTTGCAATATTATATTATATATATTAATTTACATATTCTATTTCCTCATCACCTATTGACATGTTTTTTGGCTTCTGTTTGTTATTATTTTGGTCTTTGTTTTGTTTATTGTTAGACCCACCTTTTTGCTTTCGTATGACAAATCTTGGAGCATGCCTTGAAGGCTATCTGGGTTATCTGTTATAAGTATTATGTCATCTGCGAATCTTAGGTGATTTAAACGTTTTCCATTTATGTTAATTCCCATGTTGTCCCATTCCATCTTCCTGATGACTTCCTCCAGAACTGAAGAGAAAAGTTTTGGCGAGAGTGGATCTCCCTGCCTCACTCCTCTGTGTATTTGGAAAGTGTCCCCCTCAGTTTCTAGTTTTATTCGTGCTTTGCTGTTAGAATACACATTTTTTATTAGCCTTATATATTTATTTTCTATTCCTTGGTTTTTCAGGGCTTCCCAAATATACTGGTGTTCCAAAGAGTCGAATGCTTTGTTATAATCCACAAATGCTATGTATAGTGGATAGTTGTATTCCTGACATTTTTCAAGTAACTGTTTTATCACATGTATGTGATCTATTGTTGAGAATCCTGATCGAAATCCAGCCTGTTCCCTTGATTGTTGTTCATCAAGCTTTTTGGTACTGCGTTTTAATATTATTTTTGAGAACACCTTATATATATTAGACATAAGACTTATTGGGCGATAGTTGCCTATATCTGATCTATCTCCTTTCTTAAATATGAGTTTGATAGAGCTTATTGTCCATTGTGAGGGTATAGATTCTGTGTTTATGATAATATTAAACAAGTTGGTCAGTTTTGTGGTTACTTCTGGTAATTTCACTTTCAGCATCTCATTTGTTATATGATCAGGTCCAGGAGCTTTATCGTTTTTCTGTGTTGCTATTGCATGCTCGACTTCCCTTTCAAGAATCTGAGGGATTTCTTCGGTGTCGTCTTCGAGGTTTACGTTATATTGTAAAGTGTTTCTAGTAGAGTATAATTTCTGATAGTATTCTGTTGCTATCTTGAGAATTGACCGTCTCTTTGTTTCTTCTTTGCTGTTTTTACTTGTCATTTTCGGGACCCATGGCGTCGCATCTTTTAATTCTTTGAGAGCTTTGTTAACACCTCCTGTTTTAGTAATGTGGTTTAGGATACATTTGATTCTTTTATTGGACTTATCTAGTTTTATATTGCGAGTTATTTCTTTACTTAGTTGGGCTATTTCGTGTAATGTTGATTTAGTTCTTCTATTTTTAAGGAGTTCTTTCCTTGTTTTAATGAGGTCTAATATCTTTGAGTTTATTCTATCTTTATTTGTTTTTATCTTGTTGACTTTAATATAAATATCATTTGTTTCCATGTTGTAAATTTCTTGTGTTTTATTTATTTCTTTGGATGTTATGAAGTTCTGGGATGTTGTGTTGGTTGACAAAGTATTAAATTCCTGATGGAAGTGTTTTCTCTGTTTTTTTTGTTGTTTGTGAAATAATGTTGCCCTGACAATCCGGTGATTACTATTAAAGTTGAAATTATTCAGTACACTAACATCTTGAAAAAATTTGGGTTGGTTACTGGTTAAAGTCTATTTCATTTCGATAAGACCCGTCGGGTGATATCCAGGTCCATTTTTTTGCAGGTCTTTTCTTGAAAACACTGTTTAATATGGTTAAGTTATTTTCAAAGGCCATGTTTATAATTCTCTTGCCGTTCTTGCTTCTTTTTCCTATGCCATACTTTCCTACTACAGATTCTTCACCATTCTTTTGTTTGCCTATTTTGCCATTAAAGTCTCCCATGACGATAATATTTTAATGGGCAGTCTCTAGTGTGGAAGAAAGTAGGTTGTAGAAATCATTTATTTTTGTTTCGTCAGCTAACTTATTAGTCAGCTAGCTTATTGCGCTTTATGCTACTACTAATAATAATGTCCTCCTGATCCATTTCTCCCACGGAACCAAGTCTCAATGGAGACTAGCCATCTGCGCAGGACATATAACATTGCACAAGAGTGTACGCAAACACAGTGTCACGTTCTATTACATCACTCTCATGACACCACCGGAAAGAGGACCTACGGCTTTACTTGCTCTCAGAGGCACGGGGGTGTGACCACCAATTGCCAGACCTTGGGCTGATATTGAGAAATTTTCTTAACAGAAAATTCCCAAAATCACTTTTAGCTCGTCCCGGGATTTGAACCTAGGACTTCATTATCTGCGGTTGAACACGCTAGACCGACGAGGCATAGACTCCTACTATGTTAGCGAAACAACTTTTGAGGAACTTTGTTAGTCAGATTGTTCGGATTTCGTAAATCGAACATTTAGGTAATCGCATTACGCTGACACAGCAAAAGCGAGCCGCCGCGGTGCGGTCGCTCGCCTCGCGGTCAGTCACTACTCGGCATCAATCATATATCATTTATAAATACATTATATCAATTTTATATCATTTTGGGGTAATAATTAAATATCATATCAAATATCAAACTTTATCATTTACATAGGTATCCATCCGTACACCGAACACAGATTTTGTTTCAGTGACTTGTAGTTATTACCATTATTATTAGTTCCCAACTGTATACAAATACTATAATATTGTAAAGTAATCTTAACTTCTTGTAGTTTAATAATGATTCCCCAAAAATATTACTTTTCTTCTTACCTTTATGACAGCTTAACTTGCAGAAGTGTTTATATATATTATAATATTATAAAGTAATCTAAACTTCTTGTATTTTAATACTGATTCCCCAAAAATATTACTTTTCTTCTTACCTTCATGACAGCTTAACTTGCAGAAGTGTTTGTCTCCAGCGGGGCCGCACGATAGAGGCTTGGCGCAAATATTACCGCACAATGGAATGGGATCAGTGCAAGACTTCCGCGTGTTTTTGTCCAGCCTGTGAATTAAATTACAGGTTCATAGCAATGTGCTCAACACAACTCGGATAGGAATATTCTAATGTCGTCCTATGCAAAAAAAAAACAGGCTATTTTGATTGATTGATGTCATAGGCATACAAAGAGAGACACTGACCCGCAAAAGTCAGCTAAAAGTAAAAAAAAAAATATTATTGAAAAACAAAAGTTTCGAATTTGGAACAAACATTATTTTACACCCATATAAAAATGTTTATTCCATTTTTTATAACAAATGTTTCGAATTTGGAATAAACATATTATTTTTATACCCTTAAAAAATGTTTATTACAAATTCGAAACTTTCCCTTTTTCTTTTGGTTCTGTGGTTAAAAGGTAACCAGCCAACTAAAACTTCTCGTTATTTTAGTAGAATAATTTCTGTTCCTGCCTTAATGATCATTTAAACAAATTTTGTGTCAATTGTAATGGCACAAAAAGCTAGTAAAAATGATAGCGCTGCTAGACCAGGCTTAAACGTGAGTCGTCCAACCATTCAAAGTACCTGAACTTGACACCAAAAGACAGGTTCCGTTCAGTGAAGGCAAGGTTTCTAGGTGATAAATTGCACACAACCATATGACGACCGCTTTTAAGTGACTTTTGCGATGAGGAACCGCAAATGGAGTTACATGACCCTAGTATCTAGTGTTGCCACAGGGACAGGAGAGCAGTCTCTCGGGCGCCCGGGCGCACGGCGCGCGGCACACGTGCGCGCCGCACGACAGCATGCGGCCGCAGCCCGCGCCACACGACCAGTACTCTGCGTACTGCAGCACTACGTACCTAGTGTTGCCACAGGGACAGGTGAGCAGTCTCTCGGGCGCCCGGGCGCACGGCGCGCGGCACACGTGCGCGCCGCACGACAGCACGCGGCCGCAGCCCGCGCCACACGACCAGTACTCTGCGTACTGCAGCACTACGTACCTAGTGTTGCCACAGGGACAGGAGAGCAGTCTCTCGGGCGCCCGGGCGCACGGCGCGCAGGGCGGCGCGTGGCACGGCGCGCGGCACACGTGCGCGCCGCACGACAGCACGCGGCCGCAGCCCGCGCCACACGACCAGTACTCTGCGTACTGCAGCACTACGTACCTAGTGTTGCCACAGGGACAGGAGAGCAGTCTCTCGGGCGCCCGGGCGCACGGCGCGCAGGGCGGCGCGTGGCACGGCGCGCGGCACACGTGCGCGCCGCACGACAGCACGCGGCCGCAGCCCGCGCCACACGACCAGTACTCTGCGTACTGCAGCACTACGTACCTAGTGTTGCCACAGGGACAGGAGAGCAGTCTCTCGGGCGCCCGGGCGCACGGCGCGCAGGGCGGCGCGTGGCACGGCGCGCGGCACACGTGCGCGCCGCACGACAGCACGCGGCCGCAGCCCACGCCACACGACCAGTACTCTGCGTACTGCAGCACTACGTACCTAGTGTTGCCACAGGGACAGGTGAGCAGTCTCTCGGGCGCCCGGGCGCACGGCGCGCAGGGCGGCGCGTGGCACGGCGCGCGGCACACGTGCGCGCCGCACGACAGCACGCGGCCGCAGCCCGCGCCACACGACCAGTACTCTGCGTACTGCAGCACTACGTACCTAGTGTTGCCACAGGGACAGGTGAGCAGTCTCTCGGGCGCCCGGGCGCACGGCGCGCAGGGCGGCGCGTGGCACGGCGCGCGGCACACGTGCGCGCCGCACGACAGCACGCGGCCGCAGCCCGCGCCACACGACCAGTACTCTGCGTACTGCAGCACTACGTACCTAGTGTTGCCACAGGGACAGGTGAGCAGTCTCTCGGGCGCCCGGGCGCACGGCGCGCAGGGCGGCGCGTGGCACGGCGCGCGGCACACGTGCGCGCCGCACGACAGCACGCGGCCGCAGCCCACGCCACACGACCAGTACTCTGCGTACTGCAGCACTACGTACCTAGTGTTGCCACAGGGACAGGTGAGCAGTCTCTCGGGCGCCCGGGCGCACGGCGCGCAGGGCGGCGCGTGGCACGGCGCGCGGCACACGTGCGCGCCGCACGACAGCACGCGGCCGCAGCCCGCGCCACACGACCAGTACTCTGCGTACTGCAGCACTACGTACCTAGTGTTGCCACAGGGACAGGTGAGCAGTCTCTCGGGCGCCCGGGCGCACGGCGCGCAGGGCGGCGCGTGGCACGGCGCGCGGCACACGTGCGCGCCGCACGACAGCACGCGGCCGCAGCCCGCGCCACACGACCAGTACTCTGCGTACTGCAGCACTACGTACCTAGTGTTGCCACAGGGACAGGTGAGCAGTCTCTCGGGCGCCCGGGCGCACGGCGCGCAGGGCGGCGCGTGGCACGGCGCGCGGCACACGTGCGCGCCGCACGACAGCACGCGGCCGCAGCCCGCGCCACACGACCAGTTCGCTTCGCCGCCTGTCTCGGAGGTGCAAGCCACTTCCCGCGCCTTTGTTGCTGGGCAGTAGCACACTGTATACAACAACATAATATTAGGTCTTTACCTATGAAATTGCCGTTCTGCAGTACTGGCCATTTCAAATCAAAATAATTTTTGTTTGGCTAAGAATTCTAATTTCAAATTAATTTTATTTTAAAAACATGGATTCTTTTTTCCAAAGTAGTCATTTCTTTATTGATTAGTGTTACATTTTCATCGCATTTCAATCTTTTTCGTCATCATGGATACGTTAAAAATTCGAGTAATTATGGAATATGAGTACCGTCGTGGCAGCAACGCGGCACAAGCGGCACGCAACATCAACGACGTTTACGGAGCTAACACTACAAACCAACGCACCACCTGTTATTGGTTTGCTCGCTTCCGTTCTGGAAATTTCGACCTGAAAAATGAACCTCGCGGTCGTCCGAAGACTTTGGTCGACAATGACGAATTAAAGGCGGTTGTGGAAGCTGAGGATACACAATCTACGGCTGAATTAGCAGCAGCTTTCGACGTTAGCGTCAAAACAATATTGGTCCATTTGCGTCAAATTGGCAAGGTAAAAAAGCTTGACAAATGGGTGCCCCACGAACTCAATGATCGCCAGCGCGAAGTACGCGTCGAGACGTGCCTTGCACTGCTCAACAGACACACAAATGAAGGAATTTTGAACCGCATTGTTACCTGCGATGAAAAATGGATTCTGTTTGATAACCGCAAGCGCTCAGCAAGTTGGTTGGATCCTGGTTCAGCACCTAAACAATGCCCTAAACGAAAACTTACCCCTAGAAAAGTGATGGTCACTGTTTGGTGGTCTAGCGCCGGTGTGATTCATCACAGCTTCTTACCAAACGGGGTGAGCATTACTGCAGATGTGTACTGTGAAGAACTGAGCACAATGATGGAGAAGCTGGCGCATCTCCAACCAGCATTGGTCAATCGCTCGTCTCCGCTGCTCCTGCACGACAACGCGCGACCTCATACTGCACAGCAGACGGTCTCCAAGTTGCAAGAACTGGGGTTGGAAGCTCTCCGTCATCCGCCCTACTCACCAGACCTTGCGCCTACAGACTACTACTTTTTCCAGAATTTGGATAACTTCTTGGCGGGAAAAAAATTCAATACCCGAGAGGCAGTACAAAATGCCTTTGAAGAATTTGTTGCCTCCCGTCCAGCTGATTTCTTTAAGAAGGGCATCAATAAACTGCCACTGCGATGGCAAAGATGCATTGATTGCATGGGTGATTACTTCGATTAATACAAATAAAAAAATTCATGAAAAAAATTCGTTTAAATTTTTTCATACAAAACGGCAATTTCATAGGTAAAGACCTATTATTAAGTTAGCTTCGCATCGGGCTTACACTTCTTGTTTAATGATACACCTTTCCAACTACCACGACGTGAACCACACTTTCGCTGTTAATTGTTTCCATTTTCAAGATGCATATAAATGTAAGATTTTGTGGACATGAATGATGAAATGAATTTCACCGTCGACAATAACACCTGAACACATTGGCAGCCAACCTTTAATAACAAACAGCAACTTTTTTCAAATATATAAATATGCCATCACCTCCTTTTCTTCTTTAGAGGAAAGGAAACACTAATGTCCCACGATAAAAACAACTAGGAGTAAATCTGATTGACATATGAATCCTGATGACACAGTAGCTTACCTTGTGTAATAATTTCTGTGCAATCATCACAAGGTCCCTCATGGCATTCCTTAGTACATGTATGTTGACCACATTTCAGCGTGCGACCACACTGGCGACCACAGATCTGAGGCAATTTACTACTACACAGGACTGAGCGAGTTTCATGGCCACAACCACAGTTCCTGAAAAAATATAAGATTATTGAAAACAAGGGTTTTTAAATATGGGACTCATTACCAGACTCATTATCATGGCTATATATATAATAGATACAGTATATAGTACATTATGTAGTTCTTTACTGCATTTGACCTATGAACTGAGCCCTCAAATATTGTTTTTTCAATTCTATCAAATTCAGTAGCACAATATACAACACTGCTAATAAATAGTAAAGGGGCATAACAAACACCTGACACTGGTCACAAATTCTTTTTGAGCTGAATGAAATCAAGGCTCTTTCTTAGGCCACCTCTGAACTGATCTCCTTCAAATTTCGCATAATGGTATTGACCATACTTGTGAATGCATATATTATCTAAATTCATAAAAATAAGACATGCCCAGAGGAATAATCACCGAATAAAATCAAATGTCCCATTGAAATATAAAAGTGGTATAGACATCTGCTTACCTACACTCAGGTTAATATTTTGCAAGCAGCAGAATGCCTTGCAGCCCTAGTTTATCATTGTCAAATCATTTTTTTTGGTATTACTACAGCACTGCTGATGGATTCAGACAATTTTGGAGCTAACTAATAAGAGATTAAGGACTAAGTGCATCCAATCTCGAATGCTTATCGTGACTTCTGCATAACCATTACTTTAGAGGAGAGTAATTTGTCTAGTACAACATCAGATATTTTACATATTTTTTCTGGCAATTTGAATATATTTATAAACCAATAAAAAATTCATAATATCTCAGATTGCCATCTTTTACAGCAGGATCTTCAAAGATTTGAAAATTATTGTGTAAATAACAAATTAGATCTTAATGTTGCTAAATGTCACTCAATAACTTTCTCCCATAAGCTAAATCTAATTGAATTTAAATACAAACTTAAAGGTCAAGACCTAAACAATGTTAAAGAGGTACGTGATTCATGATAATAAACTTACATACGAAAACCACATTGACAATATAGTTGGGAGGGCCAACGAGTCCATGGGAGTTATCAAAAGGTCCAACTCTCAATTTAGTAGTATCAAAGTACTAAAAATTCTTTACTGTTCATATGTGCGTAGCATCCTCGAGTATTGTTCTCTAATTTGGAACCCTCAGTACAATATTTACATTAATAGACTAGAGTCAATCCAAAGAAACTTTATGAGATTTCTGCAATTTGAATGTAAAAAATATGATAGCAATTAAGAATCAAGATGTCGTAGACATCATATGCTTCCTCTTTCTGAAAGACGCAGAATAGCAGACATTATTTTATTAACTAAAATAGCATAGAGTCATATAGACTCTCCTCGTCTTCTTTATAAAATTAATATTAGGTCTTTACCTATGAAATTGCCGTTCTGCAGTACTGGCCATTTCAAATCAAAATAATTTTTGTTTGGCTAAGAATTCTAATTTCAAATTAATTTTATTTTAAAAACATGGATTCTTTTTTCCAAAAGTAGTCATTTCTTTATTGATTAGTGTTACATTTTCATCGCATTTCAATCTTTTTCGTCATCATGGATACGTTAAAAATTCGAGTAATTATGGAATATGAGTACCGTCGTGGCAGCAACGCGGCACAAGCGGCACGCAACATCAACGACGTTTACGGAGCTAACACTACAAACCAACGCACCACCTGTTATTGGTTTGCTCGCTTCCGTTCTGGAAATTTCGACCTGAAAAATGAACCTCGCGGTCGTCCGAAGACTTTGGTCGACAATGACGAATTAAAGGCGGTTGTGGAAGCTGATGATACACAATCTACGGCTGAA
Source organism: Pseudoips prasinana (assembly GCA_951640165.1). Lineage (NCBI taxonomy): Eukaryota > Metazoa > Arthropoda > Insecta > Lepidoptera > Nolidae > Pseudoips > Pseudoips prasinana. The sequence continues at coordinate 8,269,356 of OX621240.1, forward strand.
TTAGCAGCAGCTTTCGACGTTAGCGTCAAAACAATATTGGTCCATTTGCGTCAAATTGGCAAGGTAAAAAAGCTTGACAAATGGGTGCCCCACGAACTCAATGATCGCCAGCGCGAAGTACGCGTCGAGACGTGCCTTGCACTGCTCAACAGACACACAAATGAAGGAATTTTGAACCGCATTGTTACCTGCGATGAAAAATGGATTCTGTTTGATAACCGCAAGCGCTCAGCAAGTTGGTTGGATCCTGGTTCAGCACCTAAACAATGCCCTAAACGAAAACTTACCCCTAGAAAAGTGATGGTCACTGTTTGGTGGTCTAGCGCCGGTGTGATTCATCACAGCTTCTTACCAAACGGGGTGAGCATTACTGCAGATGTGTACTGTGAAGAACTGAGCACAATGATGGAGAAGCTGGCGCATCTCCAACCAGCATTGGTCAATCGCTCGTCTCCGCTGCTCCTGCACGACAACGCGCGACCTCATACTGCACAGCAGACGGTCTCCAAGTTGCAAGAACTGGGGTTGGAAGCTCTCCGTCATCCGCCCTACTCACCAGACCTTGCGCCTACAGACTACTACTTTTTCCAGAATTTGGATAACTTCTTGGCGGGAAAAAAATTCAATACCCGAGAGGCAGTACAAAATGCCTTTGAAGAATTTGTTGCCTCCCGTCCAGCTGATTTCTTTAAGAAGGGCATCAATAAACTGCCACTGCGATGGCAAAGATGCATTGATTGCATGGGTGATTACTTCGATTAATACAAATAAAAAAATTCATGAAAAAAATTCGTTTAAATTTTTTCATACAAAACGGCAATTTCATAGGTAAAGACCTATTATTAAACTACCAACCCGATCTGTTAGACATCCTATTACTTTGCAAACTCCTTTCAGTTCTACAAATTATAGACAAAATTCTTTTTTTCAGTAGATCTGCTAATTATAGTAACCACCTGGACGATTTTCCGGATTTTGATATATTTAACTATGTCTCAAAAACTTAAAACTATTATTTGTAAGAACTGGTTTGGTGTTAATTCTAAATTCTAAACAAACATAATATAAATTTTTCTTAACGATCTTCTCTCTTTCCTTTATAATAATTTTGTAATTGTATAGTTTTATGCATACCAAGTTATATAGTCTGTAATATGTGGAAAATGTTAAATAGTCCTAAGTTATCCTTATTTTAGACTACCTTAGATGATTGACACTGTAATTTTCCCAAATAAAATAATCAAATTGCTAGAAAAACTATGGAAAATGTTATAGCTGATTATGTACTAGACAAATTTCAAATTGTTCTTCTCTAAAGTAGCAATTAGATTATCCAGAAGTAACTTTATTCTATAGGCATGTCATTATGGTTATGAGTTCTAGGTATACACTCTTAATAGATTATTTTGTTATTGGTATCAATGAAAACTTAAGTCTATTCTAGTTCATACTTGGTGACGGTGGCCTGGCAGGGCGGGCAGGGTCCAGGGTGGCATAGCAGCGTGCAGGGATGAGGACAAGATCGAGTTCGTCTACAAGCTCGGCCGCACGTGTGGGCGCCGGCTGAGCCGCGCTGGTACTCGGGCGCTCGGGACGCGCCGCACATGCAACGGTACTCAGTTGGAATTGCTTCATTTGTATTCTGACACGCAGGGCAACGCCATTTACCCTCTGTGGATGAATATACGTATGAATGTCAAGGGATGGTTATTTTGGTAGTAAACAAATGTTCCCTGTAGGTCCCATGCTTCTTTTTGTAACAAACAAATCATCTGTGCCTCAGTGAGCACATTATCAGTGTTGTCATGAAAACTGTTTTCTTTTTTATATAAGAGGATGACAAACGAGCAAGTGAGTCACCTGTATAAGTGATCACCACTGCACATGGACACTCGCAAGAGAAGTCGCGGGTGCATTGCCAGCCTTTAAAAGAGTTAGCAAATAAGAGTCGTTGACCCTTCTCCCCACCCCAATGAGCTCTGGTGACCTTACTCACACAACATTAAGTTATTAATGTTGTGATTATTAAGGAATGTCTTCTGTAAGGTGCAATACATCTAGTCAAATTCTCATGGTTGTTGGTTTGGCCTGGTCACAGTGGCTCGATTTCATAGTAGCTAGCTGCAACAGGTTTTACTAGGAACTGATACCCAAAGATTTCGAATAATAAGGAAGATAATGATAAAATAAAGTTGGAAAAGACTTTCTGCTTCTGGGTTTTTTCAGGGCTTTTAGTTTTAGTGTTTAACATTAAGCTTAGTAGCTCAATGTTCAACCTCACTAACAAATTACCATACATAACTACCATACACCTGTTAGTACAGGTATATGGCAAAGTTTTAAAAAAAGAACCATTGCATTACTATCTAGCTCATACATAGATACATTACATACAAAATTGTGACATTATCGTATAGGTCTTCTTAGCACACCAACAACTTAATATAAAGTTAAAGAATTGCAGTACTGGGTTAACACTATTAAAATCCCAGATCATTTGGTTTTCACATAAATGCAATAAAAAGCAAGCCAAAATCATAGGGGGGTACGCAATTGCACAATGGGCTCTACTGTGCTAGTTTACCCCTCTATTACTGGATAACAATCCAGTAATTTACACAGAAACATAAAATATCGCAAAATATCTGGCAGTAATTTTCGATAAAAAATTATCATGAATAAGTCACATTGGCAAGGTCAGTAAGAAGATTCACTACACATTTAATTACATTTGCATACCTCCAGTGTTTCTTGCCATTGAAAACCTAATGAATTTTGTCTCATTAAGAAAGGAAAGTGTACTCACCCACCATACTGCTCATGGCCCACTTGCGTATACATCTCAAATGCAAAACATGATAGCAGTTGCTACAAGACCAAACTGGGTCGATCTGTTTCACTCGCTCACAGCACACAAGACATTCTAATGTGCCTTTGTCAAGTTGCTCGGAGAGACGTTCCCGCTGTGTCATGTCAGAGTTCATGGGCAGAGGACCTGGAGTTTATATAAAAATATTGGTGAAATGTTTTTTACAGCTCTGCATCCCATAGACAAGAGGCATGCTGGCAGGCTGGACAGAGTTTATGGTGCTTAAAATTAGCAAGTCACATGGTTTGTTGAGTTATTAAATTGAAAAGTAAGAATAATTTTTCTCAGTTATTCTATAATTGTGCTGTAATCCTCTTGCTTTTTATCTATATTACCTATCCAAAATATCATCTAGAATCAATCTCACTTAAGATTAGAAATAAAAAGGATGACATGGAATGCCATTAAATAAAATAGAATAAGAATAGTAGATATATCTATACGATATGCTAACCACATATGGTTATGAGGTCTATGTCAAATATTTAAAAACTAAAGTATTTTATAGATATTTAGAATAGTAGATATAGATAAAATACATGTAGACAATAATTCACATTAGAACATAAAAATTTGTAGCAATTCAAAATCAATATTGTTCTTCAATAATAAATTACATAACATAATTTATGATAAAATGAATGCTAAGCAATTAAACTCATCATTTACTAATTAAAATAATAACATATCAGATCGCTAGCTACTAACCTTGGACATTGTTCTGATGTTTGTTTCGAAATCTGCTTGGACTGGGAACATGCTCAGTTCTTTGCACTCTATCTCTGTGATCTCTGTCCCTTTCTCTATCTCTGTCCTCTCGCCTTTCTTCTCTGCTTGGTGTGTATGAATTGGCATACTGTTCATCCTCCATACTGTTTCGTTCTGTAGCTCTCAACCTCTGACTCCCAGCCCAGTTCTTCCCCCTCCCAGAACCTTCCCCTCTGCCACTCCTTACATCCTGACTATCTTTACTAATAGAACTATTGTAAAAAGTTCGTTCAGAATCCTTATTTTTGGGTTTATTATAGTTAACTTTACCTTGGCCCCTTTTGTTACTAGATTCGTAATTACGGTTATTGGACTCATAATTGCGACTATTAGAATCTTGGTTGCGGTTGTTAGAATCATAGTATCTGCCATTTGGTTCCTGATGACGGTGACTAGAATCATATTGTCGACTACTGGTGTCCTGGCTACGGTCATAATTTCGGCCATTTGATTCATGGTTACGGTAACCAGGTTCATATTGACGGCTACTGGACTCTTGATTTCTGCTGTTTGATTCATACTGTCTTTCTGGATTCTGCTGGCGACTTATAGGTTCATGTCGATTAGATTCTTGCTTCCGACTATTTATGTCTTGTTGATTATTCGATTCATTATTACGGTAATTAGAATTACGGTTTCTACTACTGGTGGGTTCTTGATTTCTATAATAATCTTGGTGTCTTAATTCTTTTTCTTGGCTTTCATCTTTCTGCCGGGAGCTTTGTGGTCTGTCCCTCCAATTAGTGTCTGCAGATGAACTACTATAGTTATTCCTTGGTTCATTGGAATTAGTATTACTATGGTAATTATTTCTTGGCTCACTAGTGTTAAACTGGCCTGCATCATTATTAGTATAATTGTTACTAGTGTCATTTACATCATTTATACTAGATTCGGGAATGTTCTGGCTACTAGTTGAAGGGTTCATTGAACTTTTTGGCACAAACTCAGTAGCTGTTGGAGTGAGATTAGATTTGAGTATCATTTCATTAGCATATGCATTTGGATCTGGTAACACTGGGTTGTATTGATTTTGGACACTCATTTGGTATCCTTCAACACCACTGGGTATATTTGATGAGCTGGCAGAGTATGAATAACTGTCGACTTGAGGATTCTGTGGGGTAGCTGCTAAATTTTGATAGTTATATTGTCTTGATGGGTAGTTCTCGTACGGCATATTGGAGTAATTTCTTGGATTTGTAGCACTATTGTTTTGCATCTGTGACAAAAACTCATTGAAGCTAACATATTGGTTGGATGGTTCTCTGTTGGGGTAGTAGGCTTGGTTCACATATTGGGAGTTCAAATCGTTGTTCCAGCCTTGGTATTGGTTATTGTAAGCGTAGGTATTATTCCACTGAGACATGGTTGCAGAATAGTGGATTATGTGGTGAAATACTTGATTATTAGATAAAAAAATACGACTAAGAATTTAGCTGTGTACACCGTTTTTTAGGGTGTTTATGGGGTTTTACGACCACAGGCCGAAGCCTGAGGCCTTTAGTTAACTGTACCCCGTTGCCTGAAAGGATTAAAAGGAAAATTTGTTATAAAAACTGAGACCAACCGACATGTGCCACTTTCTACATTATTAATGTGTTTTAATGACTTACCACTAGTTTGTTGTGAATATTGATTCGTTCCTATAAATATTAACTACAAAGCAACAAAAAAATAACTAAAACAATTTAATAATTTATAAAATTGCAATAAATAACGATAATATGACAAGGATGATTCGGAATCGGAAGAAGGGCAGGGTAGGGGGGAGAGGTCAACGTTGACAGTAGTTTATTTATAGTGTCAACTACTGTTATTTAATTTTTCATATCATTATTTTCTTATTAAAAGCTAAATAATAATTAACAATACATATTTGGACCATTATTTAATAAATCCGACTAGTTTTATAATTGTTATAAATTTACACTTATTCTTAAAAACCTTATGTAAAATATCACTATTAAAGAACCGTTTTCTAAAGAGACTGATATTCTCGATAATTCTACGAAACTCATTATGACAGAGAGCATAATATTACAAAAACGATTCGCGATAGAGATGTGAACCGATTATAGATATCAGGACTGGGATTAAAGCCAGCAAATTTAGTTAAAAACCCGATTTTTAAGATTATTTTTGTTTAAAAGAAAACATTAAACAAATTATGCCTATTGCCTAAAACCCGCGGACACAACTGAACGACTTAAGTTGGGGAACATGGAACTTAGATTCTTGGGACACATGGGCAGCAATTTTTTACAGTATTTAATGTAAAAAAGTATATGTGATAATACAGACCGTACGGACGGACTAATTGAATTTATCTAGTGACTGTATTTGACTATATTTATGTACAGACGCCAGCACTTCCAGTTAACACAATCTGTCAAATTTCGTTAATAGATTTTCAACTTTATCACTTAAGCATAAGGTTCACTTTTAATTGGGGAAATTTGACAGATTGGGATAGCTTGATGTGCTGGCGTCTGTACTTACTGCATTATTGGCTTGACAAGTACAAGTGTATGTTAATACTAGGGTTGTAACGGAGGCCTCTTAGCGGAGGCGGAGGCGGATGCGAAGATGACGGATTATACCTCCGCGGATGCGGAGGTTAACGGATGCGAATGCGAAGGTGAAAGTGGATGTGAAAAATAGTATTTTATGAGTAATATTAATCATTTTTTTTATCTCTTTCCATAAAAACACTTTCATACCTCCCTTGTTTTTGGCTTCGTGTGATTTGAGTAAACAATAACAATTACTTTGCATTGCAAAGCACGGCCGTACGACTGAGTCGTAATCGGGCGTCGCGGCTCGCGCATGATTATTATTCTATGATTTATTTTTATTTTATTGAAACTTATTCCACAAAACTACAAAGGCGGAAATTTGTGGCTGTGTGGCTGACGGCCATAAAGAATATCGCCACCCACTCTCATCCCGTGGGGGGACGTGTCTATCTTATTGCGATCGCCAACCCGTCTGCCAATCGTGGCGATTATGGCAGATCCCCTCAAATGAAGGACACAACTAAACCGTTGCCCCCAGTCCCCGGCAGCCATGTTATTCCAAGCCGTGGTAACAGCAGTGTATTCGGCAGGGTAGAAGGTGCTACGAATTCCCGACAGATTCCGCGTTACTAAAACTGACGACCACTGGCTCTGGCAACATACAACACACGCACACTGGGAACCGACGACAAAATCATCAAACTGAAGGAAGAACTAAGCAGGTTACATTGGAATATAATAGGATTATCTGAAGACCTAAGAGACACGATAATCCTGAAATCCGGGAACTTGATTTATTTCCGGGAGGGCAACCAACAGTCTCAAGGTGGTGTTGAGTTCATAGTCCACAAATCCCTCGTCCATAACTTAGTAAAAATCGGGAGTGTGTCGACTAGGGTTGCGTACCTTATACTCAGAATTTATTCGTTGAAGGTCATCATACGCGCCGACTTTGACGCACTCCGTCGATGAGGTTGAGGTCATGTATGAGGATATATCTAGAACCATACATTCCTCTAACACTTATTTCACTGTGGTCACGGGAGACTAACGCGAAGCGGGGTAAACTTTTCGGGAATGAGCTGAGAGTGGGGCAATTTGCATTGACCTTCATGGAGAAGGAGGGGCTCTTTATGATGAACTCCTTTTTCAAGAAGCCGGATAACCGCAATGGACCTGGGTAAGCCCCGATGGTAAAACAAAAAACGAGATAGACTTTATTTTGTCGACGATAAGACAGAAGGTCAATGACATCTTTGTGATCAATACAGTTAAAAGCGGAAGCGATCACAGGCGGGGCTCATTGAACCTTAATGTCAAGCTCCAGAGGTCCCGACTGATAAAGTCTACGCTCCGACCTTTACCCATCCACGTCGAAAACCCCGAACCCTTTCAGCTCGAAATGCAAAACTGAACTGCTCGAATTGCGGGGAAGTGGAGTCATACCACGACAGGCTCGTAGATGCCGTCCATACGGCTGAGTCTAAGGTCTTCAAGGCCCGCCGTAAAAACAGAACCAAAAAGATCTCTGACGTATAGTCAGCAGCTAAAGGAAGAAACACGGAAAATGGTTTTGACATCGTTTGGTGATGCTATCAGATACCGGCAGCTCAACAGACAGATCTCAAAGTCTTTGACTCGCGACACGCGCCCAATTAATACAAAATGTATTAAAGAAGCCATCGAGCGGAATAAAGGCTCTTAAAGTGTTAGCAAGAGAACTGTGTGTTGGACAGAGTGAAGACTGAGGATGGCAGAATCGTCACGTATCGACCTGAGTTGCTGGGAGAGATTGAGAGGTTCCATGGACAGCTGAATACGAGAACCCAGTCACTTGTCGATAGTTGTGCCTCAGATCCCAGAGCACGACTAACCCGACACTTCACCGAAGACATCCCAGACGTCAGCATGTGCGAGATAAGAATCACTCTCAAACAGCTTAAGAACAACAAGGCGCCTGGTGATGATGGACGGGCCCTTCAGAAGTTATTTAACACCGTCATAATAGAAGGTCAAACGCCACAAGTCTGGCACAGAGGTGTGGTGGTGCTCTTCTTCAAAAAGGGCGATAATACCCTCTTGAAAAATTACAGACCCATCACAATGCTGAGCCATGTTTACAAGTTGTTTTCTGCTGGCTGGGCAGCATTCGGGAAGCTACTCAATAACTTCTCGTCCCAAATACCGCAGTGTCTCAATTCGAAAGTCTTCGACCAGTGTGCGATGCCAGTGATGACTAACGGAACAGAGACGTCGTCGCTCACTATAGGTCTTATCAGGCGGCTCAAGGTCACCCATAGAGTAACGGAAAGAGCTATGCTTGGAGTTTCCCTGCGAGATCGAATGAGAAATGCTGAGGTTCGCAGGCGAACCAAAGTAACCGACTCAACCCGAAGAATTGCCAAGCTGAAATGGCAGTGGGCAGGGCACATAGCTCAAAGAGCGGACGGCCGCTGGCGCAGAAAGGTTCTCGGCGACCACGAACCGGATGATCTTGTGCGGGTCGCTGGATGCCGATAGCCCAAGATCGGCAATCGTGGATATCTTTGGGGGAGGCCTTTGTCCAGCTGTGGGCGTCATTCGGCTGATATGATGATGATGTTGACAAAGGCGGAATTGATGCCAAAGGCATTCTATGCCAGTCGACCTTTGGGTGATGCAGAGATATATGATTATGCCGTAAATAAAACTCCGTTATAACTCCGCAAAGAAATTGCGGAGGCGGAGGCGGATGCGAAGGTACGATTACATGCGGAACTTCCGCAGTAACGGAAGCGGAGGCGAAGATCCGTTACAACCCTAGTTAATACCAAAGTGCTTAGTAAATTTAATTAAAAAACCGATTTTTAAGATTCCTATTACTAATTTTTGTAAAAAAAGACAACATCGAACAAATTATGCCTATTGCCTAAAACCACCACTGAAAGACTTAAGTTGGGGTACATGGAACTTGGACGTGCCGAAAATCGATAAGAGTGATTACCACAGCTGACATCCAATATAACATTCCCGGTTTTAGTGACGTCTTTCACCCATATTATTTCGGTTTTACCGAACCCCACAAGGAACCCGTCTCCCTACCGTACGAAATAATATATACAGTACCGCAAACTTATCTGACCCGCTGGCAGCGTCGCTGTTATCGCATTTAGTGTTGCTAGTAATTATTTTTTGCAATAAAGTGGGTAAAAATAATATGCACATTGTAACGTAAATGTTACTTCACTAAAAAGCAAACAAATACTGTCATTACAAATCGTTATATTTTTATACAATAATTATGATCATTTACATAAAAGGTATGCTGGGTGTTCTCTAACGGATCTCCGGATTCGGATAATAATACCTGGAGGAGATACTCCAGGTCTCCTATGTCACCGGAGTGGTTTAATTCAGAATTCATTTCATCATTATTATCGGAATCACTGCTTTCACTTTCACTACCTAAATGAATGATGAAAGGCTCGTCTAAGTATCCATCCCTTTTTCGCCACACATTTTCAATATTTTTTTACATGATCGCAATGCTTTTGCCATTCATTGACTGTTATTTTATCAAAAGCTTCTGCAATCAATTATAGGATTTCAGAATTCGATCTACCAATATTCTGATCTGCTATAAATTTTTGCATCTGCTTGCTCTTTTTCTTTCACAAGTTTTCTTACAAATCGCTCGCGGACACCTACAAAGGAAATAGCAAAAAATAATTAAATAATGAATGATTTAAAATATGTATTTTAAATTAAAGAGCGAGGGGGAGTTTCGTATTTTTTCAGAAACTGACAACACTAACCTGTAGCAGCCAAAGATATTATAATATAACAAGATTGCGCACTGAGGGAGCAAAAACGGCCCGAGCAAGAAGTAGCTGTTTTGGATGGCATCTGCTTCTAATAGAGTAACCATGCGTCGTGGAATTATGCGAATGTTTTAACGCGCCAAATTTAAAATTTTGTTTTTATGAGAATGAATAAACTTACTTTTGAAGTATAATCATACTACCTGTGCAGTGCTTTTAAAGTTACTGTTCGCCCCACTGCAAACCTAGGTATACGTATTCGAGATGTTTTCGTTACTTATACTTTCTTTATTTTGTATGCCTCTCTGCAAGCAATATAAATTAAATTATACCAAGATTATTTGTAGATTTTTTAAACGTTTGGAAATTATATAATTATTTATAGTACAATTCCCGCCTAATGTAAGTGTGAGTAGTGGTAGATATTTTGGACAAAGGCAGTAGACTTTCCAAATATTATATATTCGTAATGTATCCAAATAGTTTTCAAGTATATTATATGTTTTATTTACTTATATTCTTTTTCGTAACAAGTGTTTTGTGTCAGTCGGCTATAGTATTCTAGGATAATTATTGTAATACATATATTCAATATAGATTAGATTGTGAAAATCAGGTAACACTAATAGACTACAGGCCCGATTTTTTAATTTATTCCACGGATAATACTATACTCACTACCTTAATTGAAAATATCTTCTAAGTGGCTTAATCTAAACAACTGAGATAATTTTATATCTTTTGTTATTAATAAGAGTGTAGCAATTGTCTATTTCTTACCTATTTACTCATAACAAACACTGACACGAGGAAACAGTAGCCTCGTTTTAGTGTTAGATATAGTGAAATAGACAATTATTCATCATCATCATTACAGCTTAAATAAGTCCACTGCTGGACAAGCCTCCCTCAAGAATCATCTTGAGGGGATATGCCATAATCGCCACGCTTGGCAGGCGGGTTGGCGATCGCAGTATGATGGTCGTAGTACTCAGAAGGAAGCTGCTTCCCGTCCTCTGGTAGATATTCCCTCGTGTCGACTTCTACGCCCCCATTCTGATATTTGTCGCCGTCACCACACAGCAGACAATTATTACGTAGGTATAAAATACTTAATATACATTACGACAGGTTGGAAAAATCGTTTGTTGTAAGAGGCAACAATCTCGAGTAGGTATGCTTAGTGGCTGGTAGTGGGGAATAGTATTTGGTGTCAATGTGCAAAAACTCTAAAACAAATGTGAATGTTATTTGTAATAAAACAGTTAATTGCTATATCAGATTATTATTTACCGGGAACAATATTCATCCATTTTTGTTTCAATTCCTCGTTTTTGGGAAATCTAGAAAAACGATCCACAAATACGTAACGAATGGTTACCCTGTTGCTGAACTTAGCCAAAATATAGAAACATTACAAGATAACAATTACTTGTGAAAAGATATACCACTCCCTAGATGACCCTCACTTTTACACAACAAGTTAAAACCATTTTTAAGCAAATTGGAACTGGATTGGAGCACAATACGATAAATAATTCCAAAACAAACATTCGCCATATTTGTTTACAAATTGAGTGTGGTAAACGTCATTTCTTATAAATACTGCTATTGAATTTACTAAACCCAAATTAAATGTATTTAAAAAGCTATCAAAGAATAAGACATAGTTTAAAAAAACGTTGTGTACGTCTTAAATAAATAAAAAATATTTAATTATAGTTATATGAAAACATAATCCTAGGTGTTTGACCAAAAATTCTACTATTTTATACGTCAAGTAAGTTATTTTTAGGCTGGCCATCTGTTAGACAGGGACAGATTCCAAAACGAGAGTCTCTCAAGTGGTCCGTTTTTTCCTATTGTGACACTACAAAGAGAAATGGACTGTATCTTAAAGACTTTGAGTTCATTTTACTTTGAACTAAATCTTGGAGTGCGCAATCTTGTTATATTATAATATCTTTGGTAGCAGCAGCTACGCATTCATACAACTTATTGAAGGGTATAATTGGTGCCTGAAGGCGTTATTCTTCCTTCATATAATTCAATACTTGTAATATAACGTTCCCCGCATCAATTTTTAAAGCTTTCGGCATTTTTCACAATTAAAAACCACAAAAAGAAAAATAAATACGCGCAACAAACAATCAATGGCCGTAATGTCATGGATTGACATTTCAAACTGGCGTCGTTAGTTCTACTTTTGGCCACCGGGCCAGATAAGTTTGTAGCACAATATATATATATTATTTCGTACGGTAGGGAGACGGGTATATTAGTGGAGGAATATAAATAGTGGAGGAAACTTTAAGAACGTCATCTACGAATGCATTATTTTTTTTGATATACCATAAATTGGTTTTCTTTAATTTGTTCATGTTACATCAGATGTCGCTCCTTTTATTTTTTAAAGTTAAGAAATTATTTCCTTCGAATCGAGGGTGTGGCCGAAATGGTACCTAAGCCCTAATTTTTACTTTGCACCTGCACGGGATTCTCAAGGAACATAGACATAGTTTATCTTGCTTACCTTACCTTACCTTTATCTTGCTTCATTTTAGCTTTTGATACTTTCTCAATAAAGAATGGGATAAATAAATATACACACACAGTCAAATGGACCAAGAAAACGAGAAAGCGTCTAGAAACGCTACTATTTAATATAACTGATGGAACATCTACCAGACTACTAAAAGTACAAGGGTAAATACAATCTCTGTAAACTAGCGGAGATGAACTTTTCCTGATATAGAGTATGTTTGTAAATATCATTAGCATTATTTTACTGACTTCTATAGAAGCAGTTTATTAATTCAACTGTATTTAATATGTATGTTACATTATTTCTCCGTTGTGTGAAAGGATTTTGAAAGTTATATTTTGTACCTTGTTCTTATCTAAAATAATGTCTTGATCCACCGCTTAACCATGCTAGCTAAACCTCGCTTAAGCACTTGAACCCCGCTCAACTATTTATTTAAAAGCTCTACTAAAGGTTTCTCAGCTAAGTAATGTCATTTAATTTTCGCTGTCAACATTTCTGGGCTCTTGTTTAGAGTTTTACCTTATTCCTCCGAGGCTTTACCAAAATTAATCGACCAAATCGAATGATGTGTCAAAACTATATGACTTTTTCTTTATGGTAGACATGGAATATGTCAATATCGACGGTTAAAAGAAAGTAGGCGATAAGCGACACTTTTGTCGAAAATGACTTTTGAATGCCATCTTACTTAAAATTTTCCGCTCTTTCGAATGGCCTTACTCTCATGGCTCTACGATGACTTTTTTTGTCGCTTATGCCCCAGCAAAAATCTGCGTTTAACAAGTGACACTTTGGGAGAATCGACCGATTTTCAGGTCTTTTTAACCTCGAAGGCGTTTATACAGCAGTAAAAATGGCATCCCTTTTGGTTTAGAGTCGGTAATGTCTTTTTACTTCTTACTAGCTTAGACATTGCGGGCGCTTACGGCGTTCTACCTATGCGGTCAAAAACATTAAGCGTCGGTTATGCCTTTCTACTACATGTAGTTTTACAATACAGCTGTCGCTTATACCCTACTACCTTTTACACGTTTACAATACAGCTGTCGCTTATACCCTACTACCTTTTACAAGTTTGCAATACAGCTGTCACTTATACCCTACTACCTTTTACGAGTTTACAACACAGCTGTCGCATATAACATACTACCATTTACTATTTTAATATAAATCTGTATGTTATGCCGTATTACTTCACAATAATTATTTATTAAATGGCGTTTATGCCAATTTGAATCACCGTGTTGTACTCAACTAGCTATTTCGCGTGTCGGTTATTCTAAAATCAGTCGGCCGCGTGTAGGTGCGGTGGGAAAGGTGTGCGTTGGCGTGTAAAAAAATTGCAAGTTTCTGACGGTAAGATATTTACTTCTATAACCTATTTGGTTCGTAATGATCTAATTCAATACTTTTGACTGATTAACGAATGCATAACGTATGCACGTACTTTGGCTGACATGAGATAATCATAATTTTATTTAAAGTAAGTTTTGTTTCAATCTAAGTATATCAAAAGCACAATTACAATTCGTATGCAATATTATTAATATATAAATAAAAATGCCGTATTCGTGAGTTTACCCATCTACACGCATCTACTGCGTTATAGCTATAGCTTTTGATGTAATTAAAAGATCATGCTCAGAGACACTTTTAAGATCCCGCTCGGCGGCCACCTTCTTGGGTATGACTGCCTCACAGAAGGAGACCACGGCGTCCCATGTGGTGGAGTAACCTGCCAGCATCGCATATACGACTGCTGGCGGCGAAAGATCCCATCCGATCTCAGCCACCAGGACTCGCCTCTCGGCCTCCCAGGCCGGGCACTCCTCTAACGTATTCTGCCCAGAGTCTAGGTCGCTCCCGCAATGGTGAAAATGTGTTGTCGACTGCCACCAGTAGATCAAATGACGGGAGGTGCGTGAGGAGTGCCGCCGCCACAAAAGATACCGTATGGTATTCTCGTGAGATCCGTATGGCCACTACACACTGCAGTTGTGTATAGCTCTGTCGTTCAGACCGGAGGGGCGCCCCATAGAGGGCGACGGATCGCACGACACCACCGTAGAGGCGGCAAACTTCTTCCTGAGTTCCCATATCAAAAACTCATCATAGGGGCTACTCTAACGGTAAGCGACTACGAAGGTTTGGTAAAAAGTATATTGGTGAATGAAGACGTTGTTATTTTGAATAATATTTTATATTTCATAATATAACTATTTTATTTTTGTAACTATGTAGTAGTAGATAACTACGAGTGTACTTACTCTAAAACTACTTTCTTTCATTAAAAACTGTTTTTTTTTATAAATAGTGAATAAATTTATTTTGTTTTCATTTATGGTTGGTTCCTAGAATTGTCGTTTTAGAACTATAAATAATACTACGAGTCGTAAGAGGCATTCTGGTAGATTACTTGTGACATTTAACCCATACTACCACTTTCACAGACATTGCCGCATGTCGGATGTTTTCTTTTGCCACATTTCCATTACTTCATCCCACTTGCATTGTCACTAATGTCTAACATCCTCACTATCTTCTTACTAAGTACTGTTTCTTATGCTCTATTTTCTATTGGCGTAATCATGTAAATCACAGCTTATTGTGTTCTACCCATTTATATTATTATAGAGTCATGTCAGTTATCCTTCTCTACCCATTTAAGTTATTCTAGAGCCATGTCACTTATTTCCTATTACCTTTTCGTTTTTTTCTATGTGGAGGTATCTTATGCCGAACTACCTTACAAGAAAAATAAGGTTATTTGGTATAAGCGACATAAATCACATAAAACAACATCTAATCAAAAAACTAAAAATGCCAATGAAAGCTTTTACTTATCTTGATTCTATAACTGTTTCTATTTTCACAATACGACAGTAAATAAAAAAGGTTATGTTCGTTTTTCTATTATTTCAAACTTTAAACTGCTCCCCTGAACTATTGGTTTTTGTCGCTTATCCCCTACTTCCTTTTAACCGTCGATATGTCTATGTAACAGCACAGCAATGCATGCATAGTGCGACAAGGATCCTTATGAACGTGGCTGAAAGTGGAACTAACACCGCCATCTTGTAAAGTGTATCTTTGACAGTTCTGCCACAGCTTGCTTTGCTGACTGCTATTCCTACGTTTATTATTGTATTATTTGGTTTAAAACACTAACAATATGCCAAAAGTGATAAAAAGTGGTGTCAGGGAAATAGTCCTAAAGGTTAAGGAGATCTTCATGAAAGTAAAATACAGTGAAGGCTCGATAATTCGAGCCTTCACTGTGTTACACAAGTAAACGAGCGATTTGCCGCCCCGATAGGCAAATGTTACCATGCTTGGTTTTAAATCGCACCCGGGTATTAGGTTTTCGTTTGAAGTTGTTCATTAATGTCGTATTAAGTAATGTGAATGAAATATTAATTTAGAATTAAATTTATTTATAAAGATAAAAATGACTGTTTTATTCACCTGTGTGCTATTAAATTATTTATAATAACAAATCGATAGTATATGGGGTACCCTATAAATTTTTAGAGTTAGATATTCCTGGGAAATTATTCACACGCGGCCATCTGATCTGATCCCAAACCAAGTAAAGCTTTTACTATGGAAATCAAAAAGCTGATATACTACATATACTACTTTAGTCGATACATATCTAAACACCTGGACCTGGGACAAACAGACATGTTAATGCACACAAATATATGTCCTGAGTGGGAATAAAAAAAAAACAACTAAGCCAACTGGCCCGTCAAAGTTATAATATAATACAATTGATACAAAATACAATGGATACAGTCTATTGCCATTGTTAAATTTTCCCATAAAATTAAGGAAATTTTCTTAAAAGCAACCCTTGCCGTCATAGTGCCGCGCTTGAGAGTTTTGGCGCCAACGCGGAAAAAGACGCATCGTGGCTATGTTTTTTTTTCAAAAACTGGTGTATATTCGAGATTTTATGTGTAAATATGGTGGATTTATAGACATAACATCTTCGACAACGTACACAAGTGGAGGAAAGTGCGAAATTAAATAAAAATAAAATATCATAAAATATCTTGGAACCACTATCGACCAATCACTTACCTTCAAGCCACACTTAATTTCACTAGTGACCAGACTTCGTAAACTCATCTACGTGTTTAAGACCTTAAGACACACTGCTGACCGTAGTATTATTAGGATGGTATATTATGTCTTATGCCAATCCCTAATAGACTGCTGCTTCACATCATGGGGTGGTGCAGCTAAATCCTATCTCATAGAAGTGGAAAGAGCTCAACGTGCAATTTTAAAGATAGCAGCTTGTCTTCCGTACAGATATCCGACGGTAGACCTTTATAAGGAATGGAACGTACTCACCGTCAGACAAACATTCATCTTGTATACGGTGCTAAAAAAACACTCAGAACTTCAATACAATCCAAATCTCCTTAAAGACAAGCGACGAAAAGATAAAATATGTCCCTCTAAATCCTTCCATTCAGCTCCGTCTCAGAAATCCTTTTGCTTCCTTGGAAATTATTTATATAATAAATTAAACGCAACTCTTAACATATATTGTCAAACTTAATCTAAGTGTAAAAATACAGTCACATCGTACCTAAAAATCCTGGACTATGAACAAACCGAAAAATTATTAACCCCTCCTCAGTAAACCACCATTCTTGTGATCCACGCCATAAACTGAAACAAGCCTCGCTCCACATCATATCCACACTTCCTCATACATGAATTCTTATCTACAGACCTCACACAGACCTATTCATTCATACATACATACTATATATTCTACCTAGCTCCTAAGTTATTCTCTTGTGTTTTATTCTTTATAACCAGTAACTCAATTTTAATTGCTTTTACTTAACTAAACCGCGTGGGGGGCACTGGTGACCTGTAATACAGGTTTGCTGCAAACCTACAACAGGCACCAGTCTCTCACAAATTCGGGTTTAATCATAGCATAAGTGAAATTGTTACTTAGCATAAGTCTACCAAACTGTAGCTACTGAACCCTTTTGTGTAGAGAAATAAAGAGATTTTATTATTATATTGCCGTGAATTGTGATTTTCCGTGTTGTGACCAAAACTCCATAAAAGCCTTTAGTAAAGTCTCCACTGCTTTATTGGGGTTGGACAAGGACTATGTATGACTTGACTATGACGGACTTTACTTGACAATGACGGAAATTAATGATATAAAAATATATATACTGAAGGCTCATAAGGCCAAAGAAGCCAGAGCCGTAAAAGGAAAAAAAAATTGTGCCGCCCTCCCACAAATGTCAGTCACGTTCATAAAGATCCTTGTCCCACTGTATTTTCCGGTTGAATTATATGTATTCTACTAGACACGCAATTCCGTATTGAGAATTTGCTCACCGAGTTGCAGCGCGGGCGCTGCAACTCATTCAGTCAGACGCGGTAGTTTGCGTATGACTCTCGACAAAGCCGAATCAACATAAATTGATGAACAAACGAGCTTGATTACATGTATTAGACTTTGGTGACCAGAGTATACTACTGTTTTACGTGAATTTAAGTTTATTTATGTTAAGTAAACTATTTATTTTGTAATTATTTACGATTTATGAATAAAATAATGCTTGTAGCAAAATGTCCGCCCTTGCTCGCCGTATAAGGTTCGGTGATGATGTAAATGAAACTAGATAAATTGGATGCTCAAATCTGACTGTATTAATATTACATTGGGTTACATATATATCAAACACACACACATTCGTACCTTTATATCTAAATACACACTACACCGCCCATAGGGGAGTAAAAAAAAATGATTACATTTGTTTTTTTTTTAACATCATATATGAAAAGTTAAAGAATACAGATCTATTTTATTATAATAGTCATGTTGACATTTCTATATTATTATTAAAAAAAATACAAAAGAATTATTATTATAACATTAAACAAAATCCATTTTGACATAGCTTACATTGTTATTTTGCTAGACACAAATATTAAACTATATACTAAAGAATGTCGAAGTTCTTCAAGAACAAAATATATTATGTATAATTACTACATTCTAACAAACAAAAATAATAATATATCATCACTTATTCATAGTATGGTTTCGATCTATTTTTATGTATTATATCTACCTTGTCGTTAATTTTTATTTCGACATTTGGGGTCAAATCTCTTAATACTACATACGGTCATAAATATAAACTCGAGAGTTTGTTGCCTGTTTCATTTTTTATTAATATTTTATCTCCTGGTTTATAAGTAATTTGGTTTAAGTAACTATCATACTTTACTTTTCTATTAATTTACTATTGATTAAATTCTTTCGCGCTTCCGTTTGCGATAACTGCAACCTATACTCGAGGGGGTAACTATCATAATTGTATAGGGGTTCTACTGTCTTTGCTAGATTAGTGGGCAAATTGCACTTCTTACCAAATACTAATTAAAAGGGCGTGAATTTTGTTGAAGTGTGTACAGAAGTATTATACGGAAACACCAGTATGGTAACCAAGTACTCCACGTATCAGACTTACCTTCAATTTGTATCCGTAGATAAGCACCTAAATTTTTATGTGAATTCTCCAGCCCCCCTATGCTCTCGTGATGATAAGCTGTGGAGTTGAGTTTCTTAATATTAAGTAAATTACATACCTCTTGTGTAACTGAAGACATAAACTCTGTGCCCCTATCTGTAGTGATCTCCCTCGGAATGCCATGTTGTAGCACGAAGTTTTTTACAAATGTATTAGCCACTTCATTTGCACCTTTAGTGATAAGTGGATACGCGCAAACATATTTTATTAATTCGCATTGTAGCGTAAGTACATAATTATAGTTATTACAGTCTCTATCCAAGGGTCCTACTATATCAAGAAATATTTTCTCAAATGCTGAGTTAGCTGTCGTAGTAACGACCATAGGCTCTTTTACTTGAATAGTATATTTTTGTTTTTGACACTTTGAACATTTCATAACATAGTTTTTCACATCGTTCTCAAGTCCTGGCCAAAAAGAATATTTTTTAATATTATTTACCATTCGCCTAATGCCCGCGTGGCCACTTTTGGGCCAAAGATGAAAATCATTGAGAATTACTTTCCTTTCGTCACTATTTTCAATGCGTTCAACGTCTTTTAAAATTCGTAATCTGGGCCCATCCCAATTTATATAATTTTTTATTTCATTTAATAATTTATCAGTAAATAAGTTATTATATTTATTTTTTTAAAAGTATACTTCATCTACATTTATTTCTTTACAAAATTGTACCAGTGCCCTCACAAATTCTTCTGGAGTAAATTGCGATCGGGAAGCTGGATTTATTAATATATTTTTCTTAGTGTCATCGTACGCAAATAACTTATTTTTATATTTTAATTTATTTTCATATGTTAATTTTTTCTTATTCTTCATGAACTTTAGTTCTACTGCGTTCGTCGGTTTGATATGAGTTTCTACGACTCTCGGGTGATCAGACCGATCGTCAGTAGGAACTTTATCAATCGACGAAGAAACACTATCTATGTTTCGTCTTTGTGCGCGTGTCATTACGCACACGCACTCGTGCATTTCGACTAATTCCTTGGATGATATACAGAGACGAGATAACGCGTCTGCAGCCGCATTGTCCCGACCTCTGACGTATTCTACAACAAAATTATATTCCTCTAATACTAATCAAAATTTTAACAATCTGCTTGATGGGTCTTTCATATTAAATAGATAAATTAAGGGCTTGTGATCTGTACGTATTTTAAATTGTCTTCCATACAGATATGGTCGAAAATGTTTGACTGCCCAGACAATAGCTAACAATTCCTTTTCTATTGTTCCATAATTTTTCTCAGCTTTATTTAAGCTTCGACTGGCATAAGCCACTGGGCGGCCATCCGAATTTGGTAACGTTGCCCCAACCGCGTATCCTGACGCGTCTGTCTGTACAATAAATTGATTTTTAGCTGAAAAATCTGGGTACTGAAGAACAGGTGGTGTCATCATACTCATTTTTAGGGATTCGAAAGATTTTTCACAATACGCTTTCCATTCAAATTTGATATTTTTTCTACACGGTGCATTTAAATGATGGGCCTTTTCAGCAAAGTTGGGTATAAATTTTCTATAGTGATTCGCAAATGCAACAAAACGTTTTACATCGTCTGTACATTTGGGAACTGGATAATTTTTTATAATTTCAATTTTTTGTGGATCAGGCAAAACACCTTCACTTCACCACATGGCCTATATAAAGCATTTCCTTTTTCAAAAATGTACATTTCGCTGGATTTAGTTTTAATTTAACTTTCCGAAATCGTTCAAACACATCTATGAGATTTTTATTATGGTCTGATAATTTTTTTCCCATTATAATAAGATCATCTAAATAAACAAGACATTTTTCGTATGTGAGGCCGGCCATTGCCATTGTCATCATCCTTGAAAATGAGCTCGGGCTGGTCTTGAGACCCATAGGAAGACGTGTCAGTTGATATCTTCCGGAATCAAAGGCTGTGTACTTCCTACTTTCCTTGTCTAATTCAACATTATAAAATCCTTGGTTTAAATCTAAATGACTAAAGTAAACACAACCGGATAGAGAATCTAGTATTTCCGTAATATTAGGAAGCGGGAATTTATCATCCTGAATTACATTATTTAGCTTTCTATAATCAATGACCAACCGCCATTTCTTTTCCCCATTTTTATCTAATCTCTTTGGTACCAGGAGAACGGGATTAGACCACTCGCTGGAACACGGCTCTATTATTCCTTGTTTAAGCATTTCATTAATTTGGTTCTTTATTTCCCCTTTATAAGAATGAGGAAGTCTGTAAGGCTTAGTATAGACAGGTGTAACATTATTTTTTAATGTTAATTTATGCTTATATATCGAAGTAGTCGTCAATTTGTCATTAGGCAAATAAAATATATCGGAATATTTTGCACATATGTTCTCTATAGATATTTGTTCCTCTTTATTCATATAATTTAATTTTAAATGTGAAAATAGCTTTTTAACACGCTCAGCATTTAATTCTAACTTATCAAAAGAACAGACACTATATTCATTAGAATTTTGTACGATAGGATTGATCTCATTTAAAGTTAAATCTAATTCAGTTGTGTTAAGTACGCGAATAGGTATTTTCCCGTTCACCGGCGTAACTAAGCTACTTGCTATGAAAATCCCATCTCGCAGTTCTGAGGCACATACTACCGATTCATTACTTACATGCGTATGCACAAAATGAATGGACTCAGACCTAGCTGGTAAAAATATATTGTTACTACTAATATTTAAAGGTATACTTATTTTAGTACTATTATTCCATAAAAGGAGGGTTTTATTACCCATATTCAGTATCGACTTGTACTTGTTTAAAAAATCTTGACCGATTATGCCGCTACCTTTACAGGGTAAGAAGTCAAAAACATAAAACTTATGACGCAACACCTGGCTCCTAAAATATAAATTTATATAAACATATCCAATGGACTGGACTTTGCCACCTAGCCCATTTACAGAGATGTTCTTTTTATGTATTAGAAGATTGTGTTCCAATACGTGCTCATATTTGACGGCCGAGATCGATGCCCCGGTGTCAATTAACCAAGTGTATGAGTAATTATTCGATGAACGTAAAGTAATGCTACATGTATTTGTATTATTACAAGACATAATTGTATGTTGTCTCTGCCTACCCTTCTGGGAAAAAGGCGTGAGTCTATGTAAAATGTATGTTTAGGCACGAAAAAACTCGTTCGGGATTTCGGGCTCTGAATCGTTTTGCGGTTCCTCTATAGCTCGTATATTTTGGCGTTCCACTTGAAACCTATTATTATTATTATTATTATACCTACCTCTAGGCCTGTAGAATGACCTCGATGGCCCGCGACCGGCTGCGACGGGGGTCGGCTGGCCTCGCCAACCGCGAGCTGCGCCGCGGTGCTGTCCGCAGCGGGGTGCATGCTGTGGAGCGCGCCCACGCACTGAAGTATATGATGTACCTGATGTACCGCCTCTGTATCCCATATGTTGACCGGAGTGACCTCTAAAATTGCGATAATATTTTTTATTGTTAATCGACATTATATCTGCCGAAGTAGATGGTGAACATACATCTTCATCAACTGCGCCTTGCACGGCGTCTTTCAAATTATTATAATTCCTCGCCGAAATTAGTGCTTAGCCTACGGTTTTTTAAACCGTCGGCGAAACACTTTATTGCATGTTTCTCATTTAATGGTTTTAAAATTTTGTAACTATCAGTACTACCAGCTGTTTGGGATATTGTAAGGTCCACAAACATTTCTGTGATTTGTTTACCATATTCGTCGATGGTCAAATGTACTTGCCGAAAATTTTGCAATTTACGCTGAATAGCTGAAACGGATTTTTTGGGCAATAATTGGGATTTCATATCATTAACTAAGTCCGTGACATTGTCATAACTATCTGACAGTTTTAACTATGCAGCCTGCGACAGCCTACTTTTAAGTACGAAAGTAATCAATTTTTCCTTCGAGTTTCCATCTAACTCGGCTTGGTAATATTTAATACCGTCAATAAGTTGTCTTACGCTATCTTCACTAATCGTCAAAACTGGCAACAAACTCAAAGCAATTTTTAAATCAAATTGAGACATTTTGTTAATTGAATCTGAAGTTTCACCACATAAACTAACAATTGTTTCGTACAATTCTAAAAACTGTTTACACAATTCGTCTATCAATTTATATTCCTCTTCTTTTATTGTTAACTTTAAACTATCTAAATTTTCCAAGAAAATGTTATACTCTTGTAATATAGCATCGGCTTCCGATAATTTCCTTAAAATTATTTGACCTTTACGTCTGTTTGGACCGATTTTTATTAAATATTTTTTAATCTGTAATAAGTCTTCATACAACTAATTTATTTTATAATCCATAACATTTTCTTGACATTATATTATATCTAAGGATTATGAATAAAACAAAATAATATTATTTCATACCAAATATGATACTGGAACTTGAAGAGAAGACATATCAAGATCCAGTTAATACTATACCGCAAATAAAGTTTTTTATAGTTTACTAGCGGCCCAGTACGTGCTTCGCTACGTATAAGGCATAGTAATAAAATAAATGATTATTAAGTTCATTTATTCAAACAAAAAAATATTTAAAATTGCTAAAAGATGTTGATTTTACACTTTTTCAAGACTTTTTTTTTATTTTCTCTACGTACAAACCTTCCCTGGTCTTCCACGAATAATCCAAGACCAAAATTAGCCAAATCGGTAAAGGCGTTGTTGAGTTATAACATTACAACGAAAAGTGGCATTGATTTTTATATATATAGATTTTCTTTTAACAACAAACGATTACACGAACGATAATATTATGACGCCAGCAAGCCAGCTGTTCCTTATGTGTCTTCCACATGAGAAAAAAAAAATAGGTAGGTACTCTCATGGCAAACTCTAGTATATGTAAATGGGAAATCAGGACTCCATACGAATCATCTAGACTTCTTCTTTATCTTCACGGCGACGACGGGGAAAGGTCAACGATCTGCGCAAAGTATGCCTGTTAATTGCGTTTTCCATCCACTGCAAATGGCATCGTTTGTACAGCTTATTGTTGCTCCCTCCAGCAGCGTTTTGAGCCAATATCACTTCCTCCTTAGAAGTACTAGAACCCATGATTATGCGTTATAAGGTCCGATGGATTATTTTTACACACGCGATTAGACCAATAGCCGAAGATTAATTATATGAATTTATTAACGATCATTGTCACTAGTTCTTACGATGGTCAATGGAATGTAAACATTTTACTGGATGACGCGAGCCTGAGGCGCCTGGCAGTGTCGCCATATAAGGTTCGGTGATGATGTAAATGAAACTAGATAAATTGGATGCTCAAATCTGACTGTATTAATATTACATTGGGTTACATATATATCAAACACACACACATTCGTAGTACCTTTATATCTAAATACACACTACAGCCGTATCCTATACCCATCTCGCTTCCTCTTTTCTTACAGTGCATTTGAGTAAGTTTGAGTAATAGTACTACTAATTCAGTGCCATAGAGTATTAGAAAATATAAAACAGACGTGACAAATGTTGTTGACAGATTTTACCTATTTCCGTGCGTATACCATATGTATATAATTTGTTTGTTTTTTTTTAAGAAATTGTTGTTGGTCAAAAAGCCAAAAATATTATTTTTTATTTGATATCTCATCTGCCACAAAACGTCATAAGTATAATAACTAATTTTATTTGATGGAAAGTAACCTTTTTTATATCTACTGGCTGATCTGATATCTCTGATATCATTGATAATCATGTTGTTTTTTTATTGACATCACCCTAATATTATTATTGTCATAATATATATCTTCATTCTTCCGATTGCTAATTTAAAATCGCTCCACACATAACTTATATACCAATAATTAGGAAATAATTTACCAATCAATACTTAAAATCTATCCCCGAGATAGAATGCAAAAAGGTAAAATATTTCTATATCGTGTCGCATCTGTGCGCGCGCTTATTCACTTCTATGATTTTGGCCGCCGCGCCCGCGCCCCTTACCTCGCGCACAGCCGGACTGGGACAGATATTTAATTTGAAACAGCGTGTCTAGTTATACATATAAGTCAAAGGTATTTTCAAGTATAGTGCGACAAGGATCTTTATGAGTAAAGTAAGTTTCTCTTTGACAGTTCTGCCACAGCTTGCTTTGCTGACTGCTGTTCCTACGTTTATTATTGTATTATTTGGTTTAAAACACTAACAATATGCCCAAAGTGATAAAAAGTGGTGTGAGGGAAATAGTCCTAAAGGTTAAGGAGATTTGACACAGTGAACGCTCGATAATTCCATTCAAAATTCCAAAAGTTAACGAGCGAGTTGCCGCCCCGATAGGTAAATGTTACCATGCTTGATTTTTAAGTCGCACCCGTGTATTAGATTTTCGTTTGAAATTTTTCATTAATGTATCTAGTATTAAGTAATGTGAATGAAATATTAATTAAGAAAAAAAATAAATATATAAAGATAAAAATGACTGTTTTATTCCCTTGTGCTATTAAATTATTTATAATAATAAATAGATAATACTTATATGAGGTACCCTATAAACATTTAGAGTTAGATATTCCTGGGAAATTATTCACATACAGCCGTCTGATCTGATCCCAAACTAAGTAAAGCTTGTACTATGGAAATCAAAAAGCTGATATACTACATATACTACTTTTGTAAATACATACCTAAACACCTAGACACGGGACAAACAGACATGTTAATCCACACAAATATCTGTCCTGAGTGGGAATAAAAAAAACTAACTAAGCCCACTGGCCCGTCAAAGTTATATAATACAATTGATACAGTCTATTGCCATGGTTAAATTTTCCCATAACATTAGGGAAATTTTCTTAAAAGCAACCCTTGCCATCATAGTGTCAGTCACGTTCATAAAGATCCTTGTCCCACTGTACTTTTAATTCTCTTCGATTGATTTTTGAAGTTTATGATAATGAATCCAACTGGAATTAAGTATTTATTTTAGATCTTAAAACAGCTAAACCTGCTATCCTTTTCATTCAATTAATTTCAATTCACCAGATGCAAATAAAATCCGCCATATTCATACATTTAAACTAGGTTTAAATCAGAGGCAAACGCGGTTTTAAATCTTGACATGACTTAACCGCGGGTCAAAGTTAAATCGGGTTTTTAAATGAAAATGTTGATAATATAAGTACAAAGGAAGAAAGCAAGTTGGTCTATGTGTCTATGTGTTCACGCCTACTTAGTCGTGGCACATTTTAGTTTTGTCATCTTTGTCAGATTGGGGCGGTCGATGCATAGGAAACTGAATAACGTGTAGTACATCGACAGGCAAAACACACTAAAATAAATATATTTCCCTTAAGAGATTAACGATTAGCTGATGTTGCTTTTGTATGGGAAGAAATAAAATATTACAAATCCCCGACTCCAACTGTAATTACTCACGCGCGTCGTCTATCGAAATCAGGAACGTCCCCAAACAAACACCTGAAAATAAATTGATACTAAATTCATTGGTTAAAAGTTTAGGTGAGGTAATACAACACCCTATATCGGACTTAGACATCCAGGACGTTTATCGCTTAAAAACTAGAAACGAGGCTAATAACCACATAGTGGTGAAACTTTCAACTACCTCTTGTAAAGATGGCTTTATCAAGCAATGTAGAAGCTTTAACAAGAATAATAAGGATAATAAGCTCAACACCACCCACCTCAAATTACCAGGATCCTCTAAACCTATTTTTCTAGATGAATTTCTAACGACCACTGGGAGAAGACTTGCGTACCTGGCTAGACAGTTTGTCATAGAGTACCGTTATCACAGCACTTGGACCTCATATGGTAAAATATATATAAAAAATCACAAGACTCATCAGTGCTGCGTATAGACACAGAACAGGACCTACAAAACATCGTCCCTAAATGACTATCTACTGTTGAAGTTATTTTTTGTATCTTTTTCTTTGTAATTTTATTTTTTTGTAGTGTTGTTTTAGAATCACCAACTATACATTTAATATACACTATCGTCTTACATATATGTCACCTATACTCTCTCTTACCTTACATGACTCTTAACTACCTACACTACTACCTGCACACTACACTAAATACTCTCGTTATTTATTTAATTACATCACTTAATACTCATGCGCCCTTACCCGTGTGTACTAAAGCCACTAACAGCACCACTAAAGTTCTTTCACCGTTGAAGTCACTACGTCTAATTACACCTACTGACAGTACCCGTGTTAATATTCGATAATACTCATGTAATAAACGGCATCCTTGACCAGTTCCAAGTCGCACAAGCATCAACTTGTGAAATAGACGAGTGCCCGAAATTAATTGATGCTCCTAATTTATGCCTGAAAGTAATTCACCAGAATATTCGCAGTGTAAATCGTAATTTCGCTGGACTTCTAACTCTTCTTGCAAGATCTAAAACTGACTGGGACTTAATTGTTGTTACAGAGTGCTGGCTTCGTCACACGCATTATATACCATCTATTGATGGCTACAGTTATACACTAAGTAAAAATAACCTAACACAAAATGAAGGTGTGATTGTCTACTATAAAAACTCATTGCGGTTCACTATACTAGAAACTCCTTTGCAAGACGCAAACTGCGTAACAATAAATCTGGACTCCAAAACAACCTTAGCAGCAATATACCGGCCACCTGGCTATAAAAATATACAGCCGTTTCTTGAGTCACTAGGCGAATTACTAAATGGTCTTAAATCCCCTAACATAGTAATTATAGGAGATATAAATGTGGACATAATGCCTAATAGCAAAGATCCCAACTCTTCAATATACTTAAATCTCCTTGCCTCATATAGCATTTTACCTGCACATCAATTCCCGACACATGGGAAAACATGTTTAGACCATATTATGCTTAAAAGTACACTACCAGCCTTCTGCTATGTGGCGGAGACTTCAGTGACTGACCATGACTGTGTTATCATTGCTCTAAAACTTAAGGTCTCACAAAAAGAAAAGTATCGTTTCAAGAAAATTGATTATAAAACACTAGACATCGATATGAATAACTTGTGTCTTAACTCCATCTATACCTCGACTGATGCCAACACAGCCACCTCGTTACTTATATCAAACTTAAACTCTATTATTGAATCCAGCACTCGTATCATTGCTGTTTCAAATCGCAGGCGTATTAAAAAACCTTGGATAACCGTTGGTTTGCTGAAATGCATGAAAAACCGGGACAAACTACACATTAAATCTAAAAAAAATCCAAATAATGAGACTATCAGAATTACCTTTTGAAATTTCTGTAACGGGCTACTGAGAAGGGTAAAAATAGAATACGAAAAAGACCATCTAAATAATGCAGCTAAGACAAGTAACAAAGCGTTGTGGGATACTATAAAAAAGTGACAAATTATAACAATAAATCTAGTCCCGCAACGGATTTATTGACATCTCCAAACCCAATTTCCGCAGTAAATAATATAAATAACTTTTTTACTTCCATTGGCAAAAACTTAGCGGATAAAATTCACTCCTATAACATTCCTGAAACACGAAACACTGCCTCCCAGCCTTTCTCGTTCACTCTCGCTCCAACATCCGAAGCTGAAGTTTGCAGCTACATATTGAGTTTAAAGAAGGTAAATGTAACTGGAAGGGACAATATCTCGGGAGCCTTCTTAAAACGATACCACCACATCTTAGTGCCTCCGCTAACGTACGTTTTCAACCTTATGTTCAGTATAGGTGTCTTCCCAAAGGAATTAAAACTTGCCGAAGTAATTCCTGTTCATAAGAGTGGTGACAGAGCCTGTGTCAATAATTATAGACTTATCTCTATTCTGCCTACCATTTCAAAATTAGTAGAAAGACTTTTAAATAAACGTCTAATTAACTACCTAGAAGCGAAAAACATTTTATCCAAATCACAGTTTGGTTTCAGGACAAACACCTCAACTAATGGTTCTGTCCATGAATTAACTGATCACATTATGCGCAAACTAGACGAAAAGAATAAAGTCATCGCCATATTCCTGGACCTAGCCAAGGCTTTTGACACAGCCTCTGTCCCACTCCTACTGGACAAACTAGAAAAAATGGGTATCCGTGGCACTCAACATAAACTTTTTACTGACTATCTCACTGGCAGACATCAAAGGGTGAGAGTCGGTGAAGTCATCAGCGATGACTTGCCCATTGTTATCGGCGTGCCGCAGGGCAGCGTCTTGGGCCCTACTCTCTTTCTCACCTATATCAATGACTTGTGTAATCTCCAATTAAAAAACGGCAAAATTGTAACCTTTGCTGATGACACCGCATTGATATTCCATGGGGATACTTGGGATGAGACCTTCGACTTTGCCCAGATTGGCTTCAATGCGGTGTCGTCATGGCTCATGAATAATGGATTAACTCTCAACGTTGATAAAACAAAATACATACCTTTCACAATAAAAAACAATCCGTCGCATACACTTGATGATCATTCTATTATAGCCCACACGTGCTTAGCTCATCACTCATGTACCTGTAATAATCTAGAAAGTACCTCCCACGTTAAATATCTTGGTGTTATGATGGACAGCTGTCTCAACTTCAGTTACCATCTAGACCTTCTCTCATCAAGAACGCGCAAACTGATGTTCGTCTTCAAAAACTTACGCCACATTGCTGATAAAAATTTAATTAAATTAGTTTACTTGTCATTGTGCCAACCTATATTATCATATTGTGTAACAGTATGGGGCGGTGCCTGCAAAACCAGTCTAATTAGGGTGGAAAGAGCTCAAAGAGCAGTTCTTAAGGTAAGTCTCTCCTTGCCTTTTCTTTATCCTACTAAGGATCTTTACCAGCGTATGGATGTCCTAACGGTGCGGCAATTGTACATTTTAAACACAATTCTGAAACAACACTCTTTAATACCATACGACTCTTTACGTACTAACAAGAGACTGAAACATAAAGTATGCCCTCCTACATATCAGTGGTCTACAACATTCTCTGGAAAATTTTTCGGCTTCTTGGGAAAGTACCTCTATAACAGGATAAACGAGAAATTACATATTAATTCGCTTACACATTATAATTGTAAAAGGACTGTCTCTTGCTGGCTAAAGTCCCTCAGCTACGAGGAAACCGAAAATCTTTTGCATATTCCCTCTTGATAGATTTCAACCTACTTCGGTATAGGGGCGCACAACCCTCACATACACACATACATACACACGCACACACACACATATACATACACATGCACTCACAGACACACACACACATACACACCCACACACACATCACTAATGCTGAAATACTTCCTCATCTCACAGAACAAAATAATGTCACAACATGATTATTGAACGACAAACTACTCTTACCATAACACATGTATGTCTAGAGTTAGGGACTGGTCATCTGTCCTACAGGTTTCCCACCTAGTACGGATACCAGTCTCTCACACAGATCTCACCTTATTTTTTTAATGTTATGCATAAATTAGTAAATAAGACACTTTCTTACTGTGTGAGAGAAGAAATAAATCTATTATTATTATTATTAAAATTACATCTTTCTGGAAAAGAGCTGATACTCTGACACTGCTGGACCGATAGTAACCAAACAAAGCTAAGAAACACTGCAAGGAAACTGGCTTTCAAATGAAAAAAGTCGAATCGAAATCGGTTCATCCGTTTGAAAGCTACGATGCCACACCTGCGCGCCGAGGACCTTAACACCAAAATGTTGGAAAACATTGCAAAATTAAAAGTAGAAGATCTTGAACTCCCTACAGCCGCATACCAAGCGCACGGTGAATTCAACCCCCTCAGGGTTAATCACAGAATAGGTGATATACCTACTGTATGACCCTAATAAAAAAGGATTCAAGCGGTGGCCTACCGACAAAAGACAGGCTCCACGCCCCCTTAAAATAAATTATAAATGAATAAATAATTAAATAAATGAAGAAACAAATAAATAGATAATATAAAAATACGTAATATGTTCATTCCTACATATTACGAATAAAAAGCACACAGCAAACATAGATCCATTAGGACATAAGTTAGCTGACTCACCTCTGCACGGCCCACCGGCTACAGAGAAAAATTTGTAACATAAAAGTAGGTAAATAAATGTTATTCTGATTCTGATACGATGCCACAGACTGACACACACAGACAAACATCGACGTCAAACTTATAACACCCCTCTTTTTGGGTCGGGGGTTAAAAACAATGACTTCTATTTACTATCGTGAATATCGTATTTGCTGATTCACTGCAATGCGTACATACCAACTGGTATTGTGTAGTGTAATAGCCATGTTAAGTTCTTTATATGTACAGACGCCAGCACATCCAGCTACCCCAATCTGTCACATTTCTTTTATAAATTTTCAACTTTATCACAAAAGCATAATGTTAACTTTCAATTGGGGAACTTTGACAGATTGGGGTAGCTTGATGTGCTGGCGTCTGTACGTACCAATCATGCAAAACTCTACACTTCCAATATGTTGTGTTCGTGACTAATTTACGAGGCATGAAGTAGAAATTTATTTGGATAAGTTATAATGCAGGTACACTTATTTAGTTAATGTAAACAGCTAGTTATACTTATTAGGCTATACTGAAAGAAGCTATCATAACAGCTGTAAGAAGTTGACTGCTGGACAAAAGCCTCCTCCATGAATCATCTTGGGAGGATAATAGATTCAAAGATTCAAATTCATTTATTCCATAAAAAAATTACATTTTTGTGGAATCGTCATATTTTTTTTACCCTACCGTGCAGTGCATGATGCCATAATCGCCACGTTTGGCAGACGGGTTGGCGATCGAAGTTCTCTCGTAGATATTTCCTCAGGTCGACTTCTACGCCTTTGGTTTTCACTCCGGCGTGCGTTCGATTCCCATACAGGACAGATATTGGTGTCCATGAACATGTCTGTTTGTCCTGAGTCTGGGTGTAATTTATCTATATAATTATGTATTTACAAAAGAAAAGTAGTATATGTAGTGTATCAGTTATCTGGTTTCCATAGTACAAGCTCTGCTTAGTTTGGGATCAGATGGACAGGTGTAAATAATGTCCCAGGATATTATTAGTATTGAAATGGATGGAGCTTAGAACTTTCAGCTCGAGCTCGGTTTCAACAGAGTAGCTTGTGATGTTAATAAGTAAACAAAAACACATGAAATAAAAACTTTAGGTAAATAAAGTTGACAAGATTCAATACATTCCAGTGCTATAGAATAGAAATTTTATTTTTCAAGTAGCTATGACTCATATATGTTAGTAGGACTTACAGCTATGTTAGTAACATACATTATTATAACCTTGCAACCGTCATCCCTGCGACAAGCCATGGGAGACGGCACAGCAACGACTTATGTAGGCGCAGTAGTCCAACCTACTTGCAATCATGTTAAGGATACTGTTAGAGCTGGTCCGCACCCTATGCACCAGAGAACCGCATCTTTTACGCATTGTTGTATAAAAACAATCTACATGTGCATCTGCGAACATTCCCAACGCACTACAGAAACGGGGCAGCCCTACCAGCACCCTAAACGCATTGTTGTATTGTACGCGTAGAGCGTTGTAGGATCGTTGAGTATATCCAGCCCACAAGCTGCAGGTGTAAAAGTTTGTACAGTAGGCTCGAAAGAGCGTTATTTTGACACCAAGTGAACAGCGCGCAAACCTGCGGGCTAGCACATTCGCTCTGACCGACAGCGCTCTCCGCTCCCGCTCAATGTCACCATTGTCTTTGAGGTCAGGGGTCAATACATGACCAAGGTATTTAAATTCCCATACTATCTGTAGAGGTGACCTGTTAAGTGTTAAATATACTCTATATTTATTTATTTGGTTCACCAACAATTGTTTACACCAACAGTACACAAAATAACAAATATGATTTTGATCCTGTCCCGAAAAATATATGATACAAGTAAAAGTATAACAACCTCTTATAGGTAAACACCACATGGGTAATTATTAAAAAGATTACATAGTAAGCTAACCTAAGACGGCATTACGAACATTTATATAGGACAGTGAACAATTGGTAAACTTGAAATAAAAATAACACATAAAACGAGAAAACCACAGGGTACAAGGATACCATATTATAGATATCTGACAGACAGTTCATAATTTATATAAAAACCTTTATAAATCTCTTAACTGGCTCACTAAAATTGAAACCTGAAGCTAGCGGTCCCTGATTAGCTGACTGTAGACGCCTCAATAAAAACACCAATGAAATCAATGCTCCAAATAAAATAAGATTATGTTGTATACCTACAACATTATCTTATTTTACGTACAACATTATCTTATTTTATTTGGACATACCTGTAAAATAAAATAAAATAAAATAAAAAAGGTTTTTATTCACGTAAACTTTAAAAAAGCGCTTGTAAATAGTCAGAACATGTTTGTAGTAATATAGTTGTATACATTAGATGTCCCGGTAAACTCCAAGTGCTAGCAGCAGTGCGTTAAATAAGCCATTTTTATTTTATTTTTTTGATGAGGTAGAAGGAATGCCTACGCATGCCACCCGCAAAAAGTTTCTCCGGGTGGGTATGTCGGACTCGCACCGACTAAACCTAACCTGCCGTGGACATCTCTTGGTGCCTGATAGGGGGAGCCCCGGGAACGCGGGTATGCTGCTCCGGTGTTCCCCTTTTGCGCCATGTCCCAGATGGTCGGGACACGTACCCTGGGAGGGCTATGGATTGCCCTCCCCTATTTCCGACTCCTGCCAGTCCGGCACAGCGATTGCGCCACAAACAGATCGCTGTCTTCCCGGAGCTGCTTTGCGTTAAATAAGCCTACTGGTTGTAGGCACTTGCCTCCGCATCGAAGCAGCATACCCGCGGTCCCGGGGCTCCTCCGATCAGACGCCTAGAGGTATCCACGGCAGGTTAGGTTTAGACGGTGCGAGTCCGACATACCCACCTGCAGACACCTTTTGTGGGTGGTATGCGTAGGCATTTCCCCTGCCTAATAAAAAAAAGGTACTTGCCTCCACTACAGCTAGAATGGAGTTCTAAAATCAGACCTTGCAAATAAAGCAGTAAATACCATATTCAATCATATTCGTACATCGGAAAGTATTTATAAACTAACCGAATGGTGGTGCCGCGTGGCACCTTGCTCGTATTGTCTTCGCTAAATGATCATTTACACCCAAGTGTTAGTTTAGCCTTGACATATTTACGTATTTTCTACCCATTCTTTAGTTCATGATTAAAGTTTACAAACGCTTTATCATTGGTGGAGTACTACGGTGTTCAGTAGTCTGCATATAATTGGTGTGGTTTGGCAATTTTTCGGAAGCTGTCATTTGAAAGATACTGTTGTGTATGTATAGGCTGTTGCTACTTTTTATTACTTCATTTTGATGCCTTGAAGATGTTGCCTACCATGTTCAAAATGAGTGGTAGTTAGAGGATAATCGGTAAAAGCAATTCTTGATAAGAATAATTGGTTGATGATTAAGTTATGGTGATGGGAATGGGGTGCATGGCTAGCTCGCAGCGTGTCAGCATGTCTACAGTTTCTTCTGTAAGTACTTTTATTGCAATGTCTCTTAATTTTAAACATATTCTAATTGCTCCTTATTTGGCACGGAAGAAATTCTGCAACAACGATCATTTCCTGGCAGCCGATAGTGTTCAAATTTTATGTGATGCATCCAAAAATATAATGATAATGCATGGCTAATATCGATTTTTATGCAAATCAAACGAAATTAATCGAAATTTGTAATCGGATAAACAATATACGTATACCGATTTGTCCGAACAATAAATCAAGTCTTGTTTCCGTTCAAAGGGAAGTTCTTGCCCTCCGGAAATAATTCTTTGAAGAATTAGAAGTCAATGTACGAGTATAGACGTTTAAAATTTTAAAGGCACGCTTTCTTTAATATCGCTTGTATATTGTGTCTATGACAACTATCATCAGATCTTCCATAGTATAGGTGTCAGGGCATGATGAGCATGCAAGCAAATTAGGCATTAAAACACGGTGACACAGTGCTCCATTTTCATTAATCAATAGAAAGAAATATAAAAAAGAAATAGTTAATTTTTAAACTTAAATAGTTAATGTTTATGAATTTGTATCATTAAATATTATTTAAATTTTTAATAAAGGATAAGTACCTATACTTTTAAGCCGTTATAACGCCTGTGATACAGGTTTAACCTAGTACAGGCACAAACTGTCTATAGCTTAGTATTAATTATCTACTATATAAAAATAAGTCGGGTTTTCCTTCATGACGCTATAACTCCAGAACGCACGAACCGATTTCCACGGTTTTGCATTCGTTGGAAAGTTCTCTACTTTATAAAAATAAGTCGGGTTTTCCTTCCTGACGCTATAACTCCAGAACGCACGAACCGATTTCCACGGTTTTGCATTCGTTGGAAAGTTCTCTACTTTATAAAAATAAGTCGGGTTTTCCTTCCTGACGCTATAACTCCAGAACGCACGAACCGATTTCCACGGTTTTGCATTCGTTGGAAAGTTCTCGGGCTCCGTGAGGTTTATAGCAAAGAAAATTTATAACATTTAACGCGGGTAACACCGCGGGGCACAGCTAGTTTTAAATATAAATAGATATAATTTTGTACACATTTTTTCTTGAATAAATTTATTATTATATTATTATTATCAATCATACTTCATTTCTTATGGCTTTTCAAAATCAGTTAACATGAACGACAAGCAACGTTGAAGATGCTCATACATAGTCAGTCTATGGATGGGCATCCACAAAAGTGGTTCAATTTTCCAGTGTCTACGAGCTTCCGTAGGCAGATTAAGGCAGCATGCTAAGCCACGTTAAAGGCTTACTGGGCAGCTTGCCTGATAACGTCTACAGTTAGACATTAGCCTTCCCCAAAGGTTTCTATAACGTTGCCATTTTTAGGGGGTTACCGTAGTCACCGCGCTTGACATGCGAGTAGGCGACCGCAATTAGTTTAGTACATAGGAGCCGCTGCTGCCCGCCTACCTGGTGTATCCCTTAGTCGCCTTTTAGGTACAACAATCACGACAAGCTATGTAGTGGGCCTGTTATTCTTTCTGAGCCGGAAACCACATATTAATCATTAATAACTAAATGAAACTTGCATGTTCATTGTGTTACCGAGACTATTTTGATTTTTAATAGCTTAATACATAATAATATTATAACGGTTGGTATTTCTATATTTCTCAAAGATTTACAATCACTTCGAGGAGAAACAAGATATTTGTACATAATTAAACTATAAATATTGAAAAGTTCACACTGCGCATAATAAAAAAAAACTTGAGAGGTGTCAAGGGACACCCGAATGGAACGAAGGTATTTCTTATTATTTATTATGTACATAAAACCTGTATACACTCAACAAAAATAATCGTCGCGACACCACACTGTTCAATGCGAAATAGAAATGAAAATATCTGGCTTGCTTTCTATAACACAGAGAGAGAGACAGACAGAGAAACATGCGCACGCCACATAGCTATAAAAAGTGTCGTGACAACTTTTCGTAAGATTTTTTTCCGTCTAGCCCCCTTTCACAACGCGCGATAAGGAACTTCGTTCCAATAATTTGCTTAACAACGTAACATTAACAAGTGCCAAATAATGTCAACTACATTATTTGCCAATTGTTTCTCCTCGAAGTGATTGTAAATCTTTGAGAAATAAAGAAATTCCAACCGTTATAATATTATTATGTAGGTAGAGGTGAATAATAATTTAATTATTTTATGTAGCAATCGATTGAGAAGAAGACTATACCAGTCAAAACAAAAGGAGAAACAGTGTTAGCGGCTCTCACAAGACTTGATGAGGAGATAGCTAGCAGCGAGAAGAATCAGCCCACCGCCAGGCTCGCTGTAGTTGCCGCTGAACTAGAGAGCATACAGCAGGTGGTTATTAAAATTAGCCAATCAAATATGAGCAGGAATGTTTAAACCTTTTGAATATCAAGGTCCTGTATAGAAGACATTCATACATTATTATTATGTATAACAAATCCTACTTACCTATATTATAAATGCGAAAGTTGGTGAGTATGAATGTAGGGATGTATCGATGTTTGTTACTCTTTCACGCAAAATCTACGCGATAGATTTTGATTAAATTTTGTAGTAATATAGGTTATGGCATGATAATAACATTTATAAAGTTTAACGCGGGTGTAATCGCGGGGCACAGCTAGTATATTATAGTGAACAACATAATAGTATGAATGTCTGACATAGAAGACCATGCCGTCGAAAAGGTTAATAGTGTTAACACGCTTAAGTTATAGCCATTCAATTCTTTCTGCTTCTACTTTTTATTAGTTTTAAGGAACTACTGTTGATGGTTGTGTGTAGAATTATATTAAACCGCATGTAATCGATTTGTTTGAATGCAGGAAATAAATACATTTGAGGAGATTACCACAGCGGTAACTAAAGACACGTACGCCAAGACTCTTCATCAGGTCTGTATCTACTTTATTTTATAGTAGATTTATTACGGCTTTTTTCTATGTAATTACGTCTCTTTCGATTACAGATCATATGAAAAGGATAGGTATAATTTCATTAATTCGGCGTAACTAGTAAAATTGCCTGTCCAATGTGCAATATAATTAATTAAGGACGACTATTTTTTAAGTAAGATGCAATCATAGCTACTATTACAAATTAGCTTAAGAAATTGGTATATTATTATTACTCATGGTATTAGTAAAATGCTATTATTTGATATTAGAAACAGATACCTCAATTTGAATTTTTTATTTGTTTATATAAATGCATTCCATAAGATTTTTTACTTAGGGATCCCCTAGATGCCTTTCTCTTACAACTCGTTTAGTTAATACAAAAATAAAATTTCAAGTTTTTTGCCACTAATATTATCTTTTTAGGGTTACGTAGCCGAATGGCAAAAAACGGAACCCTTATAGATTCGTCATGTCTGTCTGTCCGTCCGTATGTCACAGCCACTTTTTTCCGAAACTATAAGAGCTGTACTGTTGAAACTTGGTAAGTAGATGTATTATGTAAACCGCATTAAGATTTTTACACAAAAATAGAAAAGTAATAATAATTTTGGGGGTTCCCCATACATAGAACTGACGCTCGTAAAAAAATTTTTCATCGTACCCATACATGTGGGGTACCTATGGATAGGTCTTCAAAAATGATATAGAGGTTTCTAATATATTTTTTTTCTAAACTGAATAGTTTGCGCAAGAGACTCTTCCAAAGTGGAAAAATGAGTGTCCCCCCCCCCCCCCCTGTAACTTCTAAAATAAGAGAATGATAAAACAAAAATATATCATGTACATTATCATGTAAACTAACAACGAAAATTGGTTTGATGTGTGATGATGATTGAGATCTAGTTTGTAGTTTTTTTATGCGTCATAAATCGTAAACCGCAATTTACCTTTCATTTAACCAACTGAAATACTTGCTGCTGCGGAACCCTTCATGGGCGAGTCCGACTCGCACTTGGCCGGTTTTTTTTTAAGTTTCTGCCCCAAAATTGTAATTCAGGCCGTCCCGACCACAGCGGCACATTTCAACTTGCGCTAAATGCTACCGTATTGAAACTGAGTTTTTACTCGACCATATTGCAAGAGGGACAACTTGTGAAGCTTTTATTTTCTTTGAAGAAAGGACAACTATTTTAGAGTACAGATATCAAGTCTAGAAAATTCTTTATTAGCTCAATTCAAAACAATTTTTGCCTTTTTATTGGTCGCGTTGTTTTCAACGAATAGTATTATTATTTATTAAAATAAACGTTAAGGGGGTTTCGGGGTTAAGGGGGCTTAAATCTGAAATTATTATAATAATAATAATATCTCAGTGTCACACAGATCATCCTAGCCCCAAACTAAGCAAAGCTTGTACTATGGGTACCAGGCGACGATATACATACTTATATAGATAGATAAATACTTAAATACATAGAAAACATCCATGACACAGAAACAAATATTCGTGCTCATCACACAAATATTTGCACTTACCGGGAATCGAACCCAGGACCACCAGCGTCGAAGGCAGGAGCACTACCAACTAGGCTACGGTGATTGTATTTAGATTTTATAGAGGTTTACATATCTATTTAAAAACAAAATGTGTGTTGTTTCTAAGTAGCACAGTTATATTTAATAACAATAATAGAAAACAAACCAACTTGCACGTGTGGCGCAGCGGCTAAGACAGTCGCTTCGCCACTTCGTGTCGCGGGTTCGAGTCCCGCGCCGGACAGCTATTTGTGTGGCCCATAAATAGTTGTTCTGAGTCTGGGTGTCATTTGTGTCCGTCTATTATATGTTTGTTAAGTACTCCGCGACACAGGGATTAAATTACTATATTAAATTACAAAAACTTGTGTTTTGAGCAGTAGGTACCCACTTTTCTAAATACCCGTAGAAGGCACTGGGCATGGTACTGGGCTTATATATTAAATAAACTTCATCTTCGCAGCTCTTCATAAACCTCGATTTATACCGACGTCCGATGCTGGCTTCAGAAAACGAAGATTTTGTCGCAAATGTTAACAGAAAGGTACGTTTTTATTGATATCCAGTGTCGCTGCATAATTCCCATAAACTATCTTGTTTCTATTTTGTTAGGAGATGCGTCGTCTGGAGCTAAGTTGGCTGCGCACTCGTCATGGCGAGCTAATGCGGGAGCGACGCGCGTTGCATGCACAGATCCTGCGCATACGATCCTTGTATGCTCAACAACAACAGTTATTAGGTAAGTTGGGTTACTAAATTCTATGACAGTAGACGTTTCAAATGGACGTATTTTTTGATATCTAACTAGAATTTTGATTTCTTAAGTTACCTAACCGGACTAACTCTAATTGCAAAATATTGGATTAGATGACCGTCTTAACGTTAGCGAGTTATCCAGCGAGTCACGTCCACATACGACGCCACAATTTACTTAAAAAAATAATCAAAATTCCTTTTTGCACTCACGTGTCTTTTTATACGTAAATAAAGTTAATATCTTTAAATCAAAGATAACTTATCTATGGCAATAAAATAGCCACGGTTCAATTATGTCTATTGATTTATTTGTATTTGCCATTAACTAATAAAATAGATTTTGCGATTTTGGGTAAAAGATTGATTAGAAAAATATAGTTCAGAAGAACCTCAAACTTTTGCTTCTTAAGTATAAAAATTCTTTTAGAGTCAGTATGGGGAACTAATGCTCGTCCAGGCACACCACTAGAGAGTGCGTTAACAAAAGCGTGTGCGCTGCGTGACGCGCTGGCGTCTGTTAGCGCGCGATTACGTGCTGCGGCTGAATATGCGCATGCTGCGGTCCGATTGATGGATGATGCTCTACCTGCGTGGAAGTTGACGTCTGTGGGCAAGTAAGTTGCATTACATTATTAGCAGCATTACTCGCCGAGGCGGCGGGGTGTAACTCCCGGATATTCCCTTGTCAGAAATAAATAATAAATATCGCGTGATAACTAACACACACGACCCCCTTAGCAATCAGGGTCAGTAACCACTAGGTCTAGTGGCTAGGGACCCTGACTGTTAAACCAGGCCAGTTCAATATCCAAAGATTATACATTTCTGGCTTTGATTTTAATTCAGAACCTCATTAATAAATTACAAAACACTACGTTCAACCAGTTACATTCTGGAGTCTGGAAGTAGTGTGTAAAAAATGTATTTAAAAATAAAGTATGTTTCAAGAAAGAACGTTATATTATATTTGTTCTGTTAATATGTATTTGAGTCTACATTGCCTCATACTTTTTGCTAGGAGCGGTTGGGAGCGCACTAATGCGTGCGCAGACGCGTGTCGCTTGCTGGTCCAGACG
Organism: Pseudoips prasinana; assembly: GCA_951640165.1. NCBI lineage: Eukaryota > Metazoa > Arthropoda > Insecta > Lepidoptera > Nolidae > Pseudoips > Pseudoips prasinana. The sequence goes on from OX621240.1 coordinate 8,310,326, forward strand.
CGCTGCGTGGAGAGAGGCGCGCGCCGCGTACTCGCAGCACCGGCCGCGCCGCGTGCTGCGCGTACGCTCCGACTCGCGCTTGATTATGCCTTCACTGACGCTATGCACGACCATAAGTAAGATAGCTTTAGGCCTTGTCCAGAAGGAACTAAAAATCGAGCTTTTAAGGACGGAATCAGTCAGTATTCAACATGGAGTTGGGTGAAGAGGGTGCGTAGCTTACCACCATCGCTGGAAGAGACGGAACTGTAGAGAAGCAAAATATGCTTAGTACATGCAATTCTATTCAGTTGTCTATATATATATATATATATATATATATGTATATATATATATATATATATATGTTTTTACCGTATCAAAAAGTTTCCTTAAATCTCGGCTATCGCGCTCGTAACTGGGGTCCTAAGTCTAGCGTGCTGCGCGCGATTGTTGGGGTAACTACCAATGCGCGGTGATTTTACATTTTTATTTGTCTATAATTAATTGTGTTATTAGTCGATCAGTATCAAAATATCACTCACCATTCATTGTTTACCCCGATTCTTGTTTAATGAAATATGTCTCTTCGTTCATTCTCATCTCATATATTATGTTTACTCCGACTTAAAAAATATTATCAGAGAATTACTTTCCCAACCCATTTAACTGTGTCCCGTTTGGAACCCTTACGTTACTCATGAGTGGCCTCTAGGTACCGTGTGCTAAATATACGGATAGCAAAACCTCTTTCTACGGGATAAGGCGTCTTTGTTTTTGTAAGTACCTCATCTAATACTTCAGTGATGAAGTTAATCTTCTATACATATAAATAAAATTTGAGTGTCTATTTGTAATATTGAAATAACCGTTGTTTACTACATAAATATGAATATATATACATACGGTACACACACCAAAATAACATTTTTATAATTTTTGTCTGTCTGTCCGTTTTTATCCGGCTAATCTCTGAAATGGCTTGACCGATTTTGACGGTATTTTATCGGCAGGTAGCTGATGTAATAAGGAGTAACTTAGGCTACGTTTATTAAAAAAAAATGTTTTTTTTTAAATAAATGTACGTTTTAGTACCAAATAACTAAATTAACTAACACGCGGATAAATAGCGGGTACAGCTATTGTCAATAAAAATATCACTTAATTTGGAATAAGCAAAAATAAAATAAAATTAAATAGGTATCATTATAAAAAAAGCCGGCCAAGTGCGAGTCGGACTCGCACATGAAGGGTTCCGTAGCAGCAAGTATTTCAGTTGATTAAATGAAAGCAAATAGCGGTTTATAACGTATTAAAAAAAAACTACTTGCTAGATCTCGTTCAAACCAATTTTCGTTGTTAGTTTCTATGGTAATGTACTCATATATTTTTTTTAGTTTTATCATTCTCTTATTTTAGAAGTTACAGGGGGGGGGGGGCACTCATTTTACCACTTTGGAAGTGTCTCTCGCGCAAACTATTCAGTTAAGACAAAAATGATATTAGGAACCTCAATATGATTTTTGAAGACCTATCCATAGACACCCCACATTTATGGGTACAATCAAAAATTTTTTTTTGAGTTTCAGTTCTTTGTATGGCGGCCCCCCAAATTTATTGTTCTTTTTCTATTTTTGTGTAAAAATCTTAATGCGGCAGACAGAATACACCTACTTACCAAGTTTCAGCAGCACAGCTCTTATAGTTTCGAAAAAAAGTGGCTGTAACATACGGACGGACAGACAGACAGACATGACGAATTTATAAGGGTTCCGTTTTTTGCTATTTGGCTACGGAACCCTAAAAACTACAATATTCAAGAATCAACTGTTGGCGGCACGAGGTTCGCCAGGTCAGCTAGTACATGATAATAATTACTTTCTTTTTACCTTTCAGGTATCAGAGAGCCACAGAAATATTTATCCAATTCAAGGATGCTCTGGTTCTACTGATTGATTCAATACATCAGGTGAGTTTGCATAGACGTTTATAACACTGGGCATTTAAAAGTATTAATGACAATCTTGACAGTGTCACTTACACTGTTGTTATTTTGAATCTTAGGTTCAATGTTTTACATAAATAATTTAATAAAATGTTGAAAACACTTTCCAACAAACTATTGAAATGTCGAAATGTTTACCAAATCATACAAACAAGATCTGGAGCGAAATTCGTAGATGTATTTATAAACGGTAAACAGGTCACAGTGCCAGCATATTTCACTATTATGCAGGCTCTGCGTACAGAAGGCATATCTGTGCCGAATTTCTGCTACCACGACCGTCTGTCCATTGCTAGTAACTGTCGAATGTGCTTAGTCGAAATTGAAGGCTGGTGGAAACCCCAAGTTGCTTGTGCAGTGGGTGTCGCCAAGGACATGAAAATACGCACGAACTCTCCTGTAACCTACACGGCCCAAGAAAGTGTGCTAGAATTTCTTCTTCTCGACCACCCGTTAGACTGCCCCATATGTGACCAAGGAGGTGAATGTGATTTACAAGATTTGACAGTAAGATATGGGAACGACCGCTCCAGATTTACAGATATTCATTTCGAGGGTAAAAGGGCAGTAGAAAATAAAAACTTAAGTCCACTCGTTCGTGCGGAAATGACTCGCTGTATTCACTGTACGAGGTGCATACGATTTGGCTCTCAAGTGTGTGGAATTGACGTATTGGGTACTACAGGCCGGAGCTCTGACATGCTTGTAGGCACATATGTTGATAAAATGTTCTTGTCCGAACTGTCTGGGAATATCATAGATTTATGCCCCGTAGGTGCATTGACTGCTATTCCTTACATGTTCAAAGCTAGGCCTTGGGAGTTAAAGAGAGCTAATTCTATTGATGTCACAGACGCTACGGGCACAAACATTACGCTTGATTACAGGTTCGACAGGGTTTTACGAGTGTTACCAAGGGAGCACGAGGAAATTAACCAGGAATGGCTTTCGGACAAGGGCCGGTGGGCTTTCGATTCGCTGGACATGCAAAGGCTAGTAACGCCCATGCAGCGATCTGGTGCTTGTTGTTGCCCGCTCGAGTGGCCATATGCACTCAAAGCTGCAAGTCAATTTATATGTGCTACTTGCCCAGACAAAATAATGGCTGTGGCTGGACCTCACACGAACGTCGAAACGATGGTAGCTTGTAAGGACTTCCTCAATATGCTTGGGTGTGAAAATACGTACATAGAACGGGATCTATGTGGAATAGGTTCCAGCGGTGACCTGAGAACCGCATATTCTCTAAACGTAAACATGTCAAATATCGCACAAGCAGATAAAATTTTGCTAGTTGGTACTAATCCTCGATTCGAAGCACCTATATTAAACGCATGGATTCGTCAAGCATACACCCACAACGAATGCGATATATATGTGGTAGGTCCAAAATGTGACTATAATTATCAAGTGACCTATGTTGGTGAGAACATGGAAGATATATCAAAAGCTGCGGAATCAATGAAAGATGCCAAGAGACCTCTCATATTTGTTGGGATCTCACAAATGGAAACTAACTGCAGCAATTACATTATGAATGCAGTGTATCAACTAGCAAAATTACTTCAAGTAAAGGACCATGAGTCCTGGGGCATCGTAAACGTAATTACTAGAGAAGCCAGTTTCGCTGGTGCCTTGGAGGCAGGATGGAAGCCGGGGGCGTGTTCACAATTGCCCAAAATTTGTCCTGACGTTCTTATATCATTAGGCGCTGACGATATATTTTATGATTGGAAACCGCCTTCCTCTTGCAAAGTAATTTACATAGGTTTCCAGGGAGATAAGGGCTCGGAATGTGCAAATATCATCTTACCAGGCAGTGCTTACACAGAATCTGGTGGTCTTTATTTGAATATGGAAGGAAGAGCACAATTTGCGTTGCCGGCGGTCACTCCTCCAGGAACGGCGCGACATGACTGGAAAATAATTCGTGCTTTGGCAGAGTATTGCTGTATTCGTTTATACTATACTGATCATAGCACTTTGTGCACCAGAATGGCTCAGATCAGCCCAAATTTTCAGCATTTGGGATCTTATCAACCCAAACTATTTACGGAATTGGCTGCCAACCTGGTCAACGCTACTGCTGGTTGCGGTCCGCTGCATGTTGAAATGCAACATATGAAAGACTATTATTGTACGGATGTGTTTACTTACAATTCTCCCACGATGGTAAAGACGCAGAAAGCGGCGGCTCGGTTTGAAAAAAACGTATATGCTTCTAATTAGTGTTTGATGGATAATATTTGTAATGATTAATATTTATTAAAAAAAATATATTAATTACTAGATTTGTGTATCTGTTTTATATTCGATGAAATATGGATTCTAGATGGTTTCAGATAAATTTTGTTGAAATGGGATATATAACTTAATAAAAAATATATGTCAGTATCTTTTACGGTATGTACAGTATAACATTAAAACATTCTAAAGAATACATAAGGAATAAACAAAGTGTGCAACAATAAGAAATTGAATTGGCTTTCCTTAAATCAGTGACATGCCAGCTTTTAGAGATTTGATTCTCAATCAAGATCAATATTTTAAGAATTAGAATATGAAAACTTATATATTCTAATTATACATGAGATTGAAAATATATAGCAAACGTTTTATAAGTCTTGTGATAATCCAATTATGTCATTTCGTTTGTCTGTCAACTCTTCAGGTGCTCCTAAACAACTTAGAGAATTTGGCAGCGGCTGAAAAGGAAGTGACGCGCTACAGAAAGGAGCTGCGGTCGGCGAGGGTCAATGCCATTGTTCAGAAGGGTATGGCCGAGCTCAAGTATGAACCGAAAGCGTTGACCAGTTTGAATATTGTTATGTAATGGTTATAATTATATGAATAAATTAAATGTTGAGTTGTAATATTGGATGTTAATGTTGGATGTTATAAACTTTTGGATGTTTTTATTACCTATAGTTACCCCAACTAAGCTAGAAATACCAGCGTCTCTCATAAACATACCATTACTATATTTTATTAACTTTACCCTTATCTAACGGTAATTGTACAAATGATTATACAGTTCATAATAATCTATGAGAGAGATAAGGTATTAAAATAAAACACATTTTTATAAAAACACAATCAAATTTTTATTAAATATCAAATATTGTATTGTCTAACACGATTCCTTAACTATCATGTTTCACATCAATATCTCGTAATGGCATAATAATAATACGATTACAAATACATTGGGTAAAGTATCGACAGAAGACAAGAATAGCAGCAATTAATACGAAGATGTTGCGATAGTAGGACATAGTTATAATATAGATAAAGTTTCTAATATTGTCACGAAGGAACGAGAAGTAGCCAAGGTAAGAATAATATAGGTACTCGTGTAAGAAAACATAACAATAAACGTAAACATAAAAAAAGATACAAAAATTATGATGAACTATTAAACAAAGCAACTATGATAGATGATTAATTTTGAAGTTTATCAATATACACTAGAAGCCTCGAAGAATGAAGTACCTGAAATTGAAATGGAAACAATGGAAATTACGAGAAGAAGTCCACGAGACTTAGAACACACTCACATTATAAATACTTGTCACAATACATGGGCATAAATGCAAAATCTACAAAAAGTGTTATACACGATTATTATCTCAAAATGGTATGATCAGATAATAATAGATCTTATACCTATACATACTTTATAGTTTTTTGTGCGCCAAAGCTCTACTTTGATGATATTAAGCATTGTATGAAACATCTTCTGCAAATGGTTTGGTTTCTAGCTTACCACCTCATGATCATACTTATAAAAAAAACTGGCTTTGAAATTACAGTCGGTTGATTTCGAATTCATACACTTGCAGAAGATATTTTATTATTATTAAGACGATTTTATATTAACACTGATATGTGGTTATGATGTGTCAAGTGTAACGGGTTTGGTCGCTGGAACGCCAGGACTTCGCTCCAATCATAGCAGTCATTATCATCAAGTCCGCTTTTTCTTTGTAAAAAATCTGAACCAAAATCTACCTCGTTAACTTAAAAACGAAACTTTATTTCCGTAATAGCAAAGCGCTAATAATAATCAATCAATTAAATACTTTGCTGTGTATGAATCCTGTTTCGTTGTTAAAATAAATTTTACCTAATATTCTATGATAATAAGGTAAGTTATATGCAGAGGTAAATTTTGGCGTAGAGGTTTTGGAATACGAGAAAATACTTAGTTGCATACTGCATCAAACATGCTTATTATTATAGTAAATTAATCAAACAATATACTTTGTGCGAAGAAATATTACTGTAAAATATAATTTTATAAAAATAGTAGACACTGAAAGAGCCATGAAAATAGATTTGATGATTTATAATTAAATTGTAATATATAATTAAAGAAGCATATTATTAAACTGTAAACATTTTAAATATTGTATTGATTAAATATAGCGAAATATTTCCTTGACAGGATCTGGGTGGCATCACTAAATATGTAGATCTGCTCAAACAAGTTATTTAGGATCAGATTTGAGAGTTCATGTAATAAAAATGGTCACGAGGAAATAATTAACATTTTTTTATCAGGTATACATTTTACTATTTGTCAAATAAACCTCCCATTCCACTTTTTAGATGTCGTGATAATAATGTTGACAGCAATTAGTGTATAATGCCAATCGTCTCTCGCGTATCAAAATGGACGGCTCTGTGTTATGCACATTGCCTCAGTTCCGACAGTTGGAATGTTCTGAATTCTAAAAGGGCTATACCTTACTCCAAGGCGTCTTGTATCGTTCGCTAGGGCGTAGTTACCTGGCTACCAAAGGGTAAACGCACAGTACTTCAACCATGAGCTTGCATTATACAACTTGTCTGATTTTAGTTCTAGATACAATGCTAGTGGCACTAATAGCTAAATACAGTTAATTAAAAATTACCACGTTGGAATTAAAATATCAGATACAATCTCATGATTGTGGTACCGGCTACTAGCTAGCTAGTAAACAGCTAACGAGTATATTGTCAATCCAAAAGCCCAACCAACGCTGCGGCTAATCGTTTAGCGTGGAGTTATAAAAACCATCTAAAGCATTACTTTATATACGTAGTAAAAACATGGAAGCACTCCTGCGGACAGACTCTTTGCTGGCTATCATTTGTATTTACTAATAGGCATTGGCATAGCCAGGAGGCAAATACCCTCTCTTCCCTCTATATCAGTAGAAGTACATACCAATTTACTACTAAAGTATGCAGCGATACTTATACCAATGAAGCCGGTGCGGCATTCACAGATCATCGAAAGATGTTTTAATTAGATGGCGCTTTGAGGGTTGGTATCGAATCAAATGGAGGTAATGTACGAAAATTTACAACTTACGTAAAAGTGACAGCGATAATGTGTCATTTACCACTATCGAGACCAGATGCAATTATCAGTTGTCAATTCCATTAAGTAAGTTGCTTTGTCACCTCTTTTCTTCTAAATTCCTGGCTACGCATATGTGTACTGACAGTAGTTATTATGATTACGCTTGTAGGTGTCACCTATATCTATTGTTACAATAAGTTTATATAAACGTTAGAATTCGCAAATAAGTTGACGCGAATAAATGATCAAACAGATTGTAATATTTGTAACTTAATTATAGAAAACTTAACGATATAGACTAGCAAACACAGCTAAACCATCGCATTATTACGGATAGTCATGGTTGGGTACAAGATAGGTGTCTTAAATTATTTTGACATAAACTTGATTAATGATAAAAAATGCCTAGTGGCTTGTTTAATAACCTAATAATGGGTAAGGTATGACCCTGATGCAATTATAATCAATGCCTTTTTTAAATAATCTATGACACCAATCTTTAATAAACTATTCCTTCGACGTAATCCCATGATTAGCTTTCAGATAACAAAAAGATAGAACAGACAACATAACGAATCGTCCTTATGAACGTGAAGGGCCCAACAACGTGTCATAAGACGTTAACGGGCGAGCAATTTCTCACAAATATGATAACCGTTTAAAGTTTACACTTTGGTAATCATTTTCAGTTTTCTACTCCTCAGGCATCTGTAACAAAAAACATATATATATTATTTTTATGAAATCATAAAAAGTTTTGAACTTTATCACATTTTTCGGCGCAGATTTTTAATCACCATAATGGTGATTTACTTTGCAACTACAAATTATCATTCTTTTTTTATAAAATATAAAAATCTGCAACTCAATCAATGCAATCTTTTTTTAAGAATTCAACATATTTACGAGAACATATTTTTATATATAAGTTACTAGTGTTAGTAATGTTTATTTTTTTTACACTAACAAAAGTATATATTTTTTTGTTTTAAGATGTATTCTGTAAGAAATATAGGCTTCTTTATTTATTATATTAATTCGTAATTGAATCACAAGAAAATAAAACGAGAGTTATTCAGAATTATAATTCAAGGTCTAAGGGCAAAGTTTCTATACTCGTAAATATAAAACTTTGGATCTACAGAACATATCTGAGGAACAAATATAGACTTTCAGCGATTATTTATATTATGCAGTCAAAATGAAAAGTTTACAGTTCTCTTAGGCCGAAAAGAAATACAAAAATCGTTAAAGTTCATTCATTGAACACATAAATTTGTGATTTTGTTATTAGTTTCTTTATTATGTTTTTTTAATAATATTTTGTTTTTTTGTAGTAGTTTATAAGTTTTTCAATTAACTTGAAAAATTAAAAATGTTATTAACAAAACATTATAAAGAAACAAATAACAAAACTACATTGTACAAACTTAATTTCAATGTGTTCAACAAAACATATTTCTTTCTTTATTTCTAAAAGTTACCTGATGAAACTCAAATACAGCATATACGCTCCGCAGACGCTGAGTAAGATAGTTGCAATCCAAACCATCGCCATAATCGATTTGGTCCCTTCTGCAAATGTAAAGTCATGTTATTGAATACTGTTTTCGTGACACACATCTTAAAATTATTTGTAATATATGGTAATAGCTCTGGAACATGTACACACGGCTACACATCAAGCTATAATTTCCAGTATAAAGTGGTCTCAGTATGTATAGGATTTCCATACTGACGTGTAAAATGACAGGTCAGCTTATATTGGTAATGTATAGCTTGATATGTAGCGGTGTGTACAATAAATTCAATAGATGCTCTCATCGGTTCATAAGTGATCGGCGAGGTTAAGCAACTAGGCTCGCTGACCTTCTGAGCGTCTCTGTGCTTCGGAGGGCACGTTAAGCTGTCTCGGTCCCGGTTGTAGTCATTAGGTAACAGTCGTTAAGCTATGTCAGAGGCCTACTGGGCGGCTTGAACAACTCTGACACAAGGGTCACCACTGCCCATACGATAAGTAAGTAAATGGAATGGATAGGACCCTATATGAACCCTTGAAGTCATTCAATTTTGATGGAGAGGTAACTGCGAAAGATTGTGTTCGTGCACAAACGGTAGATGGTTGCCTGTTAAGAGAAATAGTATATTACACAATTCCATTTATTTATAAATTGAGATAATGACCATGACGCTGTTATAGAACAGTTGAATGCCTTAAGGGTGCAATCACACCAAAGTTATTTTACAATTCGATATATCATTTCACTGACCGAGAGCGCGACTACTATGACCATGGCCTATAGTTTGAATTCGTATCAAAGAAATGCCCTCTCCGGTCGTAAATTGGACGACCGACCCAAGTGCCTAATAACGACAGTTGCTTAATACGACAAAAAAACCGACCCTCTTTAGTATTTACACGTCAAAAGCACCCAAAGTGCCCTTGTATGCACGTTAGTAAGTTTGTATTCATATCTGGGGCGCTACCGGCTAAGTCGCCGAACATCGTTTTCGTGAATGGCGTTCAAATCCATCGGCAGGGAGTTAATTCCTAAAAACTTTTGAGATTACGGTCTCGTATGCTGAGGCTGAAGGATAAGTTCCCTGCCACGGTTTTCCCGAGAAACTACAGGATGTGGCCCTTCAATAAAATATCAGTTGTAAGATTTCTAAAGGGTCAGCAAAAGTATAAGTTATGTCCCAGGAGTTGCATACATCGGCATATACATAGGCTACGGTGATTGCTTACATGCATGCATGGATTGCTTACATGCATGCATGCAAGCCATACGATTGTTGCTGATATAGAGGTAGGGCACAACGTTTATTCGCTCAATGAGCAACCTGACTGGGGAAGTACCTCCACCTTACAGAAGACATTCCTTAATAATAATATTTATAAATTTAATGTTGTGTTTCTGCATGTGAGTAAGGTCACCAGAGCTCATCGGGGTGGGGGGAAGGGTCAGCAACACTTGTTTGCTAACTCTTAAAGGCCGGCAACGCACCCACGACTGCTCTGGTGTTGCGAGTGTACTTGGGCGGCGGTGATCACTTACCATCAGGTAACCCACTAGTTCGTTTGTCACCTTCTGATATATAAAATAAATAGATGTATAAGAAATCTAATAACGTATAAATCTAAGTTTGGAATACAGTACTGAGGTATCCGTCGGGGTAGACGTCCGAGTCGGTTTCGGGCCAGGCGCGGCGCGGTTTGTCGTCGCGCGGTTCAACTGCCAACAGGTCGGGGATCTCGTCGTCAGATGTGCAGTTTGCCCATTCAATAGTTACATATCTAGAAGTAAAATGAGTTTGTTTTTCCAATAAATATAATATGTTATTGTTTAAATATGTGGAAAGGACAAATTATAAATTTTAATACCTAAGTGAAAAATTCGGTTACTTAATTGGTTCCATAAAACCTGTGACTTTCGATCCAGCTTCGTAACTTTACTCTGAAGCAGATTATTCGTTAACCAGCTCATGTTTGAATTGAAGCAAATTTCGAAGAATCAGGTAGGTGTAATGCTAATTTACGATGAAATAAAGGGTGGTTAAATTTTAAGGGCCGATGTTGATTAATATAAAATAAAATAAAAAAGGTTTCATAGACTTTAAAAAAAGCACTTGTAAATAGTCAGAACATTTGTAGTAATATAGTTGTATTATACATTATTTTGAATAAAACACAAATTATTTAGGAAATTATTAACATTTCTTTTTATTATGTTATATTGGTATGATGAGAGACAGAAATACCTGGAAATCTTTAGCCTTTGTCAATGGACAAGCTGTTCCAGATAAATATCCAGTTGCCAATAATGCTTAATAGTACTAAATATATTGCATGAATTTTATTTTAGTGAGTAGGCAATCTTTGTAAGCATTATGTAATAGTGATAAGAAAGCAGCAATAAGGGCTATTCTTATTTTATTTATTTATTATTGGTATATTTTGGATTCAATTATGTAAAGAACAAAATATCAGCCAAATGACCGCCACGGCTTCGGCGGCACGCCTCCATCCGATGGTCCTAATTTTCGATGACACTGAGGCATCATTGAGGTTCAATGTCGTTAATGTGCCGAATTATTTTATCCTTTCGCTCTTGAATTGCTGCCGGCTTATCGACGTAAAACTTTTTTTCCATATAACCCCAAAGAAAGAAGTCCAACGGTGTCAAATCACAAGATCTTGGCGGCCAATCGACATCGCCGCGACGTGCGATTATTCAGCCATCAAATTTTTCGCGCAAAAGAGCGATTGTTTCGTTAGCTGTGTGGCAAGTGATACCGTCCTGTTGAAACCACATATTGTCCACATCCATATATTCCAATTCGGGCCATAAAAAATTTGCTATCTCACGATAGCAATTTTTTTTGCTAGTTATGTGCATGGTGTTGCACATAACCTACCTCACCAGCCCCATTTTCGAAAAAGTACGGCCCGATGATGTCGCCAGCCCATAAACCAAACCAAACAGTCACTCTTTGTGGATGCATTGGTGTTTCGACAATTACTCTTCGGTTCTTATTGGTGAAAATGTGCTTCAAAAATCACGAAGTGCAAGATATGCATTTTGATTTGAACGCCCATTTTCATAATAGGCCTAACAGGCATAACTTTAACGCGTAATTGCTCGATTTTTCCATGGTTCAAATTGAGTTAGTCTGAAGTTGAGGAATCTCAAAAGAAATGCAGAAAAAAGCTTGACGTTTAGGCGTGGTTCACATTCAACATGGGCCCTTGAAATTAAACCACCCTTTATAAGTTTAAAGCAGTTTCAGAGAAAAAAATATTGAAGTGACTTAAGTTCTTGTACCCGAAACATGATATAACAACATAATATTCTAAATGATTGAATATTAATCACAGACCTATACATCTAATCGAATTTGGAAGTAATTACGTAAAGTTTACATCCATGTTCTGTCTAATTACGAGCGCTTTTTAAGGTCGTTGCGAATAAAAACCCTTTTTATTTGTTAAAAATAGATACCTATTAGTAGGTAGTATTTACCTGGCAGGAGTGCGGCAAGCTCTTCGTGCAGGTACGAGAAGCTGTCTGGTCCTGGAGCGCGCTCCGACACGGCACGGGCCCCATGATCCCCAGGGTCCAGCCTGGCCTAGCTCCGACTGCTTGCAACCACATTCGATCTCGCAGACCTCATCCTCCTGAAAACGTCACGTCAATTATGAAAATACTTGTAAAATTGTCATAATGTAACTAAAACTAGACTAGGTAGCTAAATCTAACCTTTGATTTAATGTGATTAAAAGAGAGTATGATGTCATAAAAGTATACAGTGCAACAATGTTTTCAGAATGCTTTTGAAACTGCCACGGTTTTGTAGTGCCTCAGAGATGTTTGCGACGGCTCGGATGGATCAGATTTCATTACAATGTCTTTGCTCGTTCCATCCAAGATTTGAACATATAGAACTGGTGTTACCTGGTAATGCATGGGCGGTGCAATAATCCTGCCGGGCAGCACATTGGCGCAGCGCCAGGGCTGCAGGAATGCCTCCGTGGTGTCGTCTCCAACACTTGTCAGTTCACAGCGAGCCTGGGAGATCTTCACACCCCAACCGCATGTACCTTCTGCTTCATCCAGAGATGATGTCTAAAAACGAAGTAAATATAAGCGTGAAGTGCCGTGCTCTTTGGAGAGCTAAGATGTTATTCTATTTATATAATGATGTTACAGGGATTAAAGATCCGTTAGAAGTAGCAGTTTTATCCACGGTTCTTATAACCGTTTTCAGTTCAAACAATATCATTATCATCATCATATAAGCCGAAAGATCTTCACAGCTGGACAAAGGCTTCCCTTTACGATATCCACAAGCGACCCTCTCAAGGTCATCAGTCCATATTGTGGGGGCTTACAGATGCGGCGTCTTCCAGTTAGTAGTCGCCACTCGAGAAACTTTCTGTTCCAGCGGCCGTCTGTTCTACGAGCCCACGCCCACTGCCGCTTTGCTGCTTAGATTTTAACGCATCCCCCAAAATCAGGGACACATCAAACAATATAATTCAAATCATTGTTCCATCATTTTTAAATAGTGGAATTTGAACTGTGAAGTCTAGGTGAGATAGTGGACCGATAACCATAATTTCAAACTGAACATATGATTAAATTGTATGGGCCCGAATTGCTGAATATCAAAGTAAGAACATTTCTCTGTTCGAGAAATAATAAATACCTACCTGTCTTGAATACTAGGGTCTTAACCTTGTGTTAATCTAACCTCATTCATAGCCTGTATATGACACCCGAGCGAAGGCCTGGCGACCAGTCTGAGGCACGGCTCCCGAGGACACGGTGCTCGTTGTTCTGTGGGAGGACATGCGCGACCGGGCCATACAGCTGCTGTTAAGTGCTGTCTGTAATAGGAGAAAATACCACATTTACATTAAAAAATATTACACTTAAATTTAATGACTTAGCAACAACATTATTATAAAATAAAAGACTGCACTAGTAGCGCAGTGGCCAGGTGGTTGCATCGGTTCAGCGCACTCGGGTTTCGGAATAAGTATTGGTGCGATCTATATACAACATGTAACGTAATTAACGCTCACCCTCAAACACCCAAATTAGAATATTATGTTGTAATCATAATACATACACTGATTTTTTTATTTAACATGTATATGCATTGTTATTTACTAAATCAGTTTCTTGGAATAAAGTTTATTTTTCTTTATTTTCTATTGAATGATGGAATTTGTATGAATACAAATAAAACTGCGATTTTAAATTTTAAAAGTCTTATTACTTTGACTTGCGGTTCATTTAAATTTGTTTGACTGTTTTGTTGTTGTATTGACTGTGTTTTGTTTTGACTGTACAGGGTTAATATCCGTACTTTTACTTATTATGGAAAAAAAATTACCTATATTAAAAATGATATAAATAAATCGATTCAGTAAACCATTCTGAACAAACTATTTTCTGGATGTGGGTTAATTAAGTTACATGTTGTATACTTAGTTGTTTTGTATGGCAATTCATTGAAACATGTCTGTGAATTGTATGTTTGTCAAGACCCCGCGATACAGGGATTGGGAAATAAGATTTTTAAAAATAAAAAATATAAGGAATAAACTCTTGGGTAAATGTTTCCATAGACTTTAATGAATTCTGTGATCACGTCGTCAAACAATTTGAGTAGCATTTGTATACCAGTTCAATTTCAGAGGCTCTCTTAATCCAATACAACAAATTTTCACCGCTTTTGATAGTTTGTACGTCTTCTGTGATTTCCCATGGCTCTGTTAAACAGACGGGGGTGTGGGTATGGACGTCTACAGTTTACAAATCTATGATATGTGTTTCACGAAAGGAAACTGTTGTATGACCTGGTGCGCCGCATGTGCTTGGCGCTGGACGCGTCCCCGCAGGAGCAGGCAGAGGCATCCCAGGCGCCCCACTCGCTAAGCTCACAGTCAACACCGCAAGGTACGTAGCACCACGACTCCTTCGCTTCCGTTCCGGTGGTATTCTGAAAAAAGACACAGACAGAGGTAAGAATAACAATTTCTACTGATTTTGTCCAAGTATGAGAAACTTGGTATCGACTCTAATCTGTCAAAACCTTGGCTTTTATATCAAAGCTTAACTCCTCGCCCCTCTCCTATTTTGGTATAACAACAAATGGGATATGAGAGCCCTAAAGTACTGGGGATTCCAGTGATTTTTTTTAGCGGGACTAGTTCCTCCCTCTTACCCATCACTGCCAGGATCGACAATGACACACAATGAAATGACACTGAACGGTGAGGCTCAGGCATGTCCCGGGGAATCGCTTTAACTGTCTTGGATCCCGCAACGAATTTAATCAGAAAGAAAGAAATAGGAGTCAGAAAATGAATAATTCAACTTCCCTCCACAGCAAAGCGGGAGACAGAATGATATAACGAGGCTGGAGCCACATAAAACGAGAAAATTGTAGCTAGAGAAGCCAGCTGCAATAACACTGAGGATCAATTTAAAGGGACCTAAATGAGCTGTTATGTTTGATTGCAATACCTAATAGGTTATGGGAAAAGCGCTTAAACGCATGGAAGTTGTTGCTAAATCAAGTGATATCAATTACTTACAGGGCAGAATGAGTCATTGACAAAAATTCCATCACTTCGAAGGCATCTGACAGCTCGTTTCTTTGTACCCTCACCACATGGTGATCCTCCTGAAAAGAAGAATACGATAAAATAGATAGATGCAAAAAACTTTTTTTTTAATAAAAACAATTTATTTCTGATAAAATTCTTAACAATTAAAAAATAAAATAAAGCTATGCTCGTGTTAAGTGGGTTAAAAATAAGTTGTGCTCCAAAGCTGATCATTGATTACCTAGGGGTTGGCAGTCGTCCCAAGGTGCAACATGCCATGAATAAGCGTGTGGGGCGCAAGGCTCGGCGCCTACCAGGTGTGGGCACGGCGCTCCGCCATCGTCAGCCGGTCGCAGAACTACTCGCGTGCGGTCCCGACGACCTCCCCATTTTGTCTATGGAAAGAATGAACAAAACATGTTATAGACAAATTGCCTTCAGACAAGGGACAAATAATGTTCATCATACAAAGATTTGTCGTGGGTAGGGGGCGAACCCACGACTTCTGGCTTAGCAGTCAAGGCCACTAATTCTTCTCTGGGGTAGCTCTGCTGACATTAACAACATATTTATATTGCAAAAAAGACCTGTAAGAGCTATCTATAATCTTGGCCCGAGAGTGTCTCTAAGAGAAAAATTCAAAGAGGTCAACATTCTAACTGTACCATCTCAGTATATATATGAAAACTTACTATACGTGCATAAAAATATCGGTTCCTTCTGTAAAAGGAGCGATACACATAATGTAAATACTAGATATAAGAATAATCTCATACTGCATACTACCCGTCTCCGCAAAATAAGTAACTCTTTTATGGGGCAATGTACAAGATTTTATAACAAACTTCCCAATGATATTAGAGAAATGTCTACAAATAAGTTTTAAAGAATTATTAAAGCCAAATTGTGTAGCAGGGCATATTACAAAATTTCTGATTATTTACGTGATAAAAGTGCTTGGGATGGAGTTGTTCTGAGTCAACACACATGATTGTAATTAATCTTAAGTATATTTTATTTTAAAAAAGGATTTCTACTGAGTTTTCTGGCAGTGTTTCTCAGTAGCTGCCACGTCATGCTCTACACGGTAGGGTAAAAAAAATATGACGATTCCACATAAATGTAAAATTTTTACGGAATAAAGTTACTTTGACTAACTACCTGAATAACGGGCCACTCAGAAATTATTACTATTAACAACTAATTTGAAATTTTAAGGTATCTTTTACTTAAAATTTAGTCAAGTTACCTGTTCACAAGGGCTCCACTCAGACCAGCCACTAACAACACAATCGTTGGGACAGGGCGCACGACAGGTTGCTTCTCGTGAAGGAGTTGCGCCGGCACCTGACATCTCACACACCGCCTCTTCCAGTAGTGTGCCTTCAGCATCCACGCACCTGAATTTCAAATATATGTGTATTACATAAAAATAAACTCAACAAGAAAAATTAAAATTTTCAATGAATGCCATTCCTTTTAGAATGCCAGGAAGAACTGGCAGTGGTTGTAAAATATCTTACGGTATATTTAGACGGTATTTTATTCCATCGGTCAATGGAAGTATTGAATATAATTTTCATTATTTTTATTTATTTATTAACTACTTAACTAAACAAAAGATAATTAAATAAAAAAGGTTAATAAAAATAAAAAAATAAATATAGAAAAGTGGATCAATCGGCAACGGGTCCATGAGACCATTGGTCAAAGCTCTAGAGAGACAATGACAAAATACGCGATGTCTCTTCCCGTCGTGTTTCGATCGGTTACTGACGTAAAGATGCATGAGACCATTGATTTTTAAGGACATTTTGTGTATAAAATAAAATAAAAAAGGTTTTTATTCACGTAGACTTTAAAAAAGCGCTTGTAAATAGTCAGAACATGTTTGTATTAATATAGTTAAGTATACATTATTATTTCTTGTAACATAGATATTTAGGTACACATTGTATGAAATATTTATAAAATTTATTTTATTATAGCAATGATAATAGCTAGCTCGTTTCAAGTTATTGTAGGATGATCTGTGTAACATTGTCCCTAGGGACAATAATAATATTATTATTATTCTATCTATATATATATATCTAGGGACAATAATAATATTATTATTATTGTCTCTAGATATTATTAACTAGTAGTAATGGAGTTTGGTGTCACGAGAGTAATGTGGTGTGTACTAACATGACCGTCCTATTGATGATGGCGTGGCCGCAGAGCGCGGCGCGCGGCGCGCACACGGCCCACGCGCCCAGCGCCCAGCGCGGCTCCGACACGCCGCACGTGGCGCGCTGCAGCGTGGCGCCGCACTCGCGCCCTCCCGCCGACCCTTCCTCTAGCACCTCTCTGGAATTACCATCATCATCACTGCTGGACATAGACCTCCCCCAAAAGCTTCCACAACGTTCCCTTTTTTTTTTAAATTCCGTTTTACGGCTCTGGCTTCTTTGGCCTTATGAGCCTTAAGTAAATATATTATTATATAATTTTTTCCGTCATTGTCAAGTATAGTCCGTCACAGTCAAGTCATACATAGTCCTTGTCCAACCCTAGTAAAGCAGTGGAGACCTTACTAGAGGCTTTTATGGAGTTTTGGTTACAACACGGAAAATCACAATTCAGGGCAATATCGCACTTTCCTCCACTTGTGTACACAACGTTCCCATTTAAAGGGGTTTGCCATAATCACCGTGCTTTGCATGCGAGTTAGTTGATAGCTGCTACCGGACTACCTGTTGTATCTGACGGTTGTCTGAGACCGCCCACTGTTTTCCTGTTTGTATGGGCAGTGATTATCCTGGGATCAGAGTTTTTGCCCAGAAGACTTAAGCTGAGACTGACTACTTTAAATCTCTCCACGGTACTAAGACGCTCAGAAGTAAAACTCCTTCCCAAAAATTGTTCTATAGATTGATCTTGTGACCAGATTGATAACAAAATAGCTAGAGCAACTTGCTAAGACAATGTGTTGTCATTATGGAAGTTGTTTAATTACATATATGACGGCGCAGCCGTGGCGCTACCAACAGAACGTCGAACGGGCGGCCATCTTGACGTCACTATTGCTTGGAGACGTTGTAGTGGTCGCATATTATCGACGGATCGCCGTAATTGATATTAAAATCTAACTTAATTAGTGATTTGGTGACGCATTAAGCATAGTTGATTGATTTTGCTGAATAATTAATTGCTAAGGAAGTGAAATCCGCCTATATTTTTAAATTAACTGCCTGCATAACCTCACGTAATAATAAATGGTAAATTAGGAAAATAGTGTTCCAGGCATGCCTCCGTGTACCCCAGACGCGTCGTTAAATACATATATTGTTACTAACCTTGTTCTAAATCGGAAAGCAGCTCTGGAGCCGGGCTCCGAAGCACAGGGGCCCCATTCTCCCCAAGCGCCAACAGCACAGTCTCGGGCACAGCGCACGGTACAGGCTCCCCGTAGCAGCGAGGGGAATTCGACATCGTATGAGTAGCCGTCTGTTGAAGCTTCACGAACACGAGAAGGCCCTAAGAAATAATGAGGGGTCAATTTTTTGGAACGAAGTTCCTTATCGCGCGTTGTGAAAGGGAGCTAGACGGAAAAAATTCTTACGAAAAGTTGTCACGACACTTTTTGCAGCTGCGCGGCGTGCGCATGTTTCTCTGTCTGTCTCTCTCTCTCATAGAAAGCAAGCCAGATATTTTTATTTCTATTTCGCATTGAACAGTGTGGTGTCGCGACGATTATTTTTGTTGAGTGTATACAGGTTTTTTGTACATAATAAATAACTTCGTTCCATCCGGCACCTCTCAAGTTTTCTATTATTTCTAGTTGGTACATTTACAATTAGAAGATATTTATGTATATATTATATTGTACGGGTATATAGTGTGTACATATAGAAGGCGTAACATAAATAGTGGACGTGGCTGCAAGTGTGGCTTAGCGGTTAAGACAGTCGCCTCGCCACTTCGTGTACCGGGTTCGATTCCCGCGCAGGACAACTATTTGTATGAGCCATAAATAGCTGCTCTGAGTCTGGATATACTTTGTGTCCGTTAACTATATGTTTGTAAAGTACTCTGCGACACGGGGTTTAATTTCCCTAGTGCGGGCGTTGTCTTTTAAAAAAGAAAACAAAAAACTTAAGGAGCTTATCTACGTATGATACTGTACTTATAAAACAAAACATTTTCATGTGAATTTCTCCAATAGTCAAACTACCGAAACAATCTTTATGATAAAGGGTCCTCAACGAGTATTCTTATTAGAATTAATATAAATTCACGTTATATGGACAAGTACAAAGAAGAAATGAAAATAGACACGGTATGATATGTTATAGTTACTCGTACGTGGACTCTACCAGTGATAATATTAAAATGATTGTACAGACACCAGCACATCCAGCTACCCCAATCTGTCAAATTTCTAATACAGATTTTCAACTTTTCCATATAAGAAGAGAGGACGGAGAAGAAACAGACCGCACGGACGGACTAATTCAAAATATTTTGTTGCTTTAATTACTGTGTTTATGTAATACATTGTTAGCTTGACTAGTAAAAGTGTATGTAAATACCCAAGTGCTATAGAAAATAGAAAAAAAAAGTAAGCATTTGGTTTTAGCAATAGGGGAACTTTGACAGATTTGAGTAGCTTGATGTGCTGGCGTCTGTACTTACCGGTTAGAGGATGATACTTTTTGCAAACGTCCATTGGCACATCTCGTCCACCGACCATACAGCGAGCCGCTCGTAGCGCTCGTCCTTCACCGCACTCCATCCTAAAAAGATATCAAATTTCATCTTTGAAATGTCATTTACACTAGATTGCCATGGTACTTACATGGATGGCTACAAGAACTACCCTTTAAAAAAAACCGTTATTAATAAAATAAAAAATTCAACAACTTCCACTAATAGGGTTCAAACAAAGAATAATAAAGAAAGTATTGTTGGTCGGAATGATATAAGTACTCCGTGGAAGAATGGATCAAACATAGTGATGGGCTCTTATTTGACACAATTTTTGTAAACAGACAGTGCCTATATTAATTTGACATTTTGTTTCAATAGGTTAAATTTTTATGCAGGTATGCGAATTCTGTGACATTAACAATTAACAATTATTAATTTTTATTTTATTTGTAGATAATAAAACTGTATTCACATGCCTAAAATAGGCTAAATAGATTATAAGCAACATATGTAATTTACCTAATTTAAAATGAGAAATCTATTTACCGTGAATAAATCAATTGAATCCAAGAAGCTCTACGAAATTGTTAGTATTAGTAATAGATCGTAAGATTATTTTATTATGTTATTTAAGAAAGTACTTTTTAATTTGCATTTTTACTGTTGCATTAACGAGGGTTACATCATCACTATGTGATAAAACCCTTCTTTTCTAATAAAGATATATAAAAAAAATGAATTTAATATAAAATAGTTTCTTACCCCGGTGTTAGTATGCAGTCAGAATCAGCCGGTAAAAGTTCCAAGGACACGTTTTTGCAAACGCAGTTTGGAATGTCCGGGTCTGATGCATCCAAATATCTGAAAAGAGAGATCCAATTGTTATAACTGTAAGATCATTATCATTATCAGCTGTATGGCGGCCACTGCTAGACACGAAATTCCCCCAAGAATTAGGGATATGCCATAATCGCCACGCTCGGCGGACGGGTTGGCTAGCGCATGTTACGATAGTCATAGTTCTCAGAGAGACGCTTCATAGTCATTATGTAATATACAGATGAAATACAATTTTATATGATTAATGAATCTCTTATTGAATTGAAAAGATCCTCCAAAGATCTCCATAATCCCTCACAAGATCATCGATCAATCTTGTACGGGGCCAACCCACGCTGCATTTTCCGGCTCGTGGTCGCAACTCGAGAATATTTCTGCCCCAGCGGTCGTCGTTTCTGCATGTCCAACGGTCAACCCTTGCAGGACGATGTTTAAAGCCCCTGCGTCTTCTGAGTATAAACAGCCAATTAGTGTGATACATAGTAATATATTCAAATAACTTACTTAAGTGGTTCAGCACATATAACATCACAAGTGGGCGGTGGTATATGATCGCACGTGACTCGGCAGGCGGCCACGCTTCGAGGGATCAGTTGTCCAGCACATGCTCCGGCTTCCACGCGGTGAGATTCCGAACCGCACCAGATACCTACAAAAAGTAAAGGAGAAAATTAAAAGATTAGAACAGATGCACCTTTTTATTTTATTTGTAGAAGAGTTGGGGGCAGGTTTTTTTTTATATCAGAGGGTGACAAACGAGCAAGTGGGTCACCTGATGCTAAGTGATCACCACCGCCCATGGACACCCACAACACCACAGCAGTCGCGAGTGCGTTGTCGGCTTTTAAGAGTCAGCAAACAAGTGTTGCTGGCCCTTCCCCCTACCCCAATGAGCTTTGGCTACCTTACTCACACGCAGAAACACAACATTAAAATTATTAATGTTATTATTTAGGAATGGCTTCTGTAAGGTGGAGGTACTTCCCCAGTCGAGCAGCTCTTTCAGCGAAATAACGCTATGCCCTACCTCACTGTTTGGGATGTTCGGAGATAGATTTCCTACTGATATGATACTCACTCCTGAGCCTGTAGCCGACGCCGCAACGCTGTGCAGGGGGCAGGCGACAAGTGCTCCAGTCGCCTGCGACCCACGCCGAGTCACGAGCGCGACACGTACGCGACACGGGGCAGTCGCGAGTCTCCTGACGAGAGCCGCAACTTGGCCCACCGTGGACTACTCGGACACGAACTTGTTTCCCGGGCTCTGAAGATGATGAGAAATATTTATATACCTTGCCTCTTTTGTAAAATTTCGTCAGTGACGACGAAGGAACTGACAGGATCAATATGACAAATTGATTTTAATCCAAGATATCAATTAAAAAAGGACGGGCTTAAAACTCACACAGTTTTTTTAATCAATTGAGTCTTTACAACAGTTCTATGAGTATTAATTAATCTGTAGAATAGTAGGCCGCACTTGAGAACAGAGTTTGACGCATAAAGTAATGAAACGCCCAGTTTAAGAGCTGGTTCAGAGTGTTACAAAATTTCACAAAAGAAATTTCACAGGAAAATATGAAAAAGAAGTATGTGATACAGAATAATTTAAGAATGCTTGAAACTTGATAACGCCGTTGTCGAATACGCGAAAGATATAAATTAATAATTATCGAAAGATAAATATAGAGAATAGAAGAAATAGGAGCAAAGCTAAATGTTCAGGATTTAACTATAGAGGGAGGACGAAATAAGAAATAAAAACATGTTACCTACCACACGTGTTAGGACAAGGTGACCATGGCATCCATGATTCAACTTTGCACCCACGACGACACCTCTTTGTGCAAGCGCGCCGGGACGCCGGCCGTCTCAGGGGAGCACATCTGAATTTTAACAACAAAATGCACTTCACATGTCTCTAGAAGAAATCTTTATCAGAAAAGGAGCTAAGGTAATTCTTACAATGCCTCTCTAACGACGTCCGCGTTATTCTGCACGCACATCACATCTCTGATCATTTCGCCTTCCTCGATGCACGGTTCTTCATCATCGCTCTCATTATATGTCTCGCCATCCTATAACATTAGTCAGTGGTAATATTTGTAATCGAATCCACTGATTGTGATAAGTAAATAATTTTTTGTATATCACTTAGTGCATAATTCAATGTGCTTTTAATATCATTTCGATATTAAGTAAGAAGCTTGAATATAAGATAATCAATTGTAGTAGATTATTATAATGAGAAGAACTACAACCACAAAAAATAAAAATAGGATATAGAATACATACAAAAAAAGTGACCCTTTCTCTCTAGAATTTAATTGCTATTCATATCTGTCTGAAATGAAACGACGAACCTTTTACGAGCTTTAAGTTAAATTGTTATATGGAATATTTAAATGCTTTTAATTTAGAAATAGGAAGTGAATCCTAAAACTTTCTCACCAGTAAATCCGTGTAGTTATTGACAGGAATGTAGTCCTGATGGCGAGTTTCACAAGGTCCCCAGGGCGTTGCTAGCCAGGAGTAAGTGGCGCAGGCGTGTGAGTTGCATGTTTCGTTCTGGAGTAATTGATCTTCTGGGGGACACGGCCAGCCATCTGTAAAGCGTTGAGTTAGCTATTAAAGCTTAAGGGACCGATCACTATAAAAGGTTGGTAGACTTTGAGTCTTAGGATGAAAGCCATTAACTTTTCGACTACCATAGTCAAGTATACCTAGATGAAAGACCAAAATGCACCACGAAGACAAGACTTTTATGCCACCGTGGCCTAAAAGATTTTTGAGAGATATTTTTGGGGCTCCAGAGACAGTATATAGTGGAAAGTACACGAATCGACCAATGCAGTTAATTTTTATGTCAGAATAAAGCATTTTTTGCACTGTACTTTGATAAAAAGTTATGACAATTTTCAACAAATTTATCACCAATTTTTAAGAAGACCATATATAGAGTGCATAGGGAAAAGTATGCGCCATTCGCGTAATTTTCTCTTTTTTTATGTAATATACCAAACGAGCAAGTGGGTCACCTGAAGGTAAGTGATCACCACAGCCCATGGACACTCGCAACACCAGAGGAGCCGCAAGTGCAGTGCGTTCTCTTTCTCTTCCACCTGGTATCTGCTGCAGCCTTACAAGGTATCGAACAAGTAGGTCCGGGAGCGAGCAGTCTCCCAAAATATATGTGGAGTATCACTGAAGTAAAGTAAGCCACTTACTTGGAGATGCGTGAGCCAGTATATGTCTCTCCCTCGTTCTCGAAGGTCTCGGGTGAGCTGCAGCAGCACATGGTGCAGAACAAGGTGACCATGCAGCCCAAGAGGACACCACGCAGTCCCCAGCACAGGCAATGCGGCAGCGCTCACTGCGAGCTGGTGCGCCAGTTCCACTGCACCAAGCTCGTTGTGCTTCTTTCTATTAATAAAAAAAGACCATCTACATTTAGGGAGATGTATGATTTAGAAGCTTACTAAGAATAATCAATAGTTCTGTACAAAAATGGTAAAAAGGATCCCATATGATGCTACTCGTTTTAACGTTGCTTAGAGTAAAAGTAAATATAAAACGGCTAAATGCGAGATTATGTATAAAAACGACAAAAAAAATCACGTTTGTTGTATGTAAAATTAATATAAATCAAATATGTAAAGGCGCCCTTTACATATTTGATTTATATTAATTTATTTTGAAGTGAATATATTATTAATATTCTGTGAATATTACAGCGTCTATATGAACATTGTTAACAGGTATTAACGCGACTAATCTTATTATTATTTTCCCGACGTTTCGACCAAGTTGCATTGATCGTGGTCACGGGATGACCACGATCAATGCAAAGGTTAGTCGCGTTAATACCTGTCAACAATGTTCATATATAATTATGATACGCGAAAGTTTAAAAGTGTATATTACAGCGTCTAGTTGATGCCGTTGTCCAAAACGAGAAATAAAATCACGTTGGTTGTATGGGAGTCTCCTTAAATATTTATTTTATTCTATTTTTTTTGTGTTTGTTTTTATAGAGGCAAGATAAATACATCATCTGTGAAAATTTCAACAGTCTATCACGGTTGACAGATTGACAGCGCAGTGTAAGTAATAGGATCCCGTTTTACCTTTTGGGTACGGAAGGTAATATATAAAACTTTTTCTAAAACTTTCCATTTAAAAATATCTTATACAAAGTGTAACTTGCTATGTTACACCTTGTATAAAATATTTTTGGATGTAATTTAAGGAGTTTAATTTGTCTAGGAAACTGTATGACATTTGCACATACTATTATACAAAAATATATAATTATATGACTACCCATACAAAAATTACGATCGGCTGATGCATTTTGTATGGGGTGACAAAAATATATTTTTTTTTATTCACAAAACCGTTTTTATTTAATTTCTTCAGTTTCATGGGTAGATTACGTTCCATAAGTTTCCTCCACTACTTTGTATTGCAAAAGCAGCTGAAGCATGGGTATCAGTTTAATATGATATCCATATGAAAAGGCTTGATTTGTACATTCCCAATTTTTCGAAGTTATACTTTTTTTGGCGCGATGGAGAAAAATGATGAGAGTGAATTTTTACGATGCGCGCGCACACTGACACCTAAATTTAACAGCATGAAGTTAGTTCTAGGTGGTATGAAAATTGATAACTATGTTCAAGTTGTATATTCTAGTATTTTTATTAAAATAAAATATTTTTGATTAATTTTAATATTTATCGTTAATCACTACTGCATTTTAGTTATTTTTTTTTCATAAGCCAAAGAAGTATAACTTCTAACGCGTGTACATAAGTACACACATTTTCATTTTGTTAATTCAGAATTTAGCTTGGGGTAAGTGGAACATTTGTAAAGTTCTATTAGCTATACTTAATTATCGTATGGACATGGTTACCCTAGTTTCAGAGTTTTCAAGCCGCCCATTACGCCTCTGACTTGGCTTAACGACTGTTGTCTAATGACTATAACCGGGACCGTCAGCTTAACGTGCCTTCCAAAGCACGGAGACGCTCAGAAATTAAACCACTTTGGCGGTCACCCATCTATAGACTGACCGCAACCCTAGTTGCTTAACCTTTCCGATCGCTTACGGACCGGTGAGAGCATCTAGCTATAAGCTATATATTAGCTATATGGACTGAGCAGATATATCTTTACCCCATCATGTCCAACACATCTCAGCTCCCGGTTCCTCTTGCCAGGTCCACAGGTAGTGTGGGGCTGGTTCAATACGCAGGGCCCCCAGGGCAACGCCTTCCAAGAAGCACAGCGCGGTGTACTGCAAGTCCTTTTCTCTTCAAGCGGAGGACATGGTGCTCCACCACCCGAAGCTGCTGATATTACACGCCGATGTCGGACGCTGTAGCCTAAAATATGTAAAATTTATCTTAACGTCCAACTCAGGTACATAAGAAGATTAAAACATTTTAGGGTTCCTGGTCAAAGTTCAGTTAAGGCCGTCAATTTCTCGGATCTCTATGGAGATTAGCTAATTACGCAGAACTTTTTATAGTGCACGAAAGTTAACACAGATGCACTCTCATTTTCACATGAGGCGGTGAATGGTCAGCCATGCCCAAGAAGATTGGGTACAGGATCGACGATTTGCGTGTTCTATCGAGGCAGGAAGTGTAATCCTGTTAACTTCCCGATTTCGGGTTGTATGGTTTCCTTATAAAAAATCATTATTGGTTTTTGGCCCAACCCATTCTTGCATACGATGCCTCTAGACCACTGTGTTAGGTATTACAAATGATTACCAGTAGTAGTGAGTTGTTGTACGGGAAACAGGGGACATCCATCAGTGGGCTGGCAGGCACCCCATTCGCTCCATTCTCCCACTTCGCAGTCTCGAGGACAAGGCACCTGAAGGATAAAATTAAAATGTTCTCTCTATTATAAACAACATGGAATTATAAAGTATAGTATATTTTCTTTAGAAGTAACAAAATTAAGGATAATCTTAGAAACAAAACTAATATTCTGTGATTTAACTGACAGCGTTCGTAAGTTCAAATCCCTTTAGAGTGTGACTATTGTGTTGCTATGACTTATTTATTTGGAGTATCGTAGCACTCAATTGTTCTAAAAACAACTTAATTTTTTTGTATCTTATAGAAAATTGACCAGTCTATATGACCGAAGTATATAAAAAAAAAATATAATAAATACATAATAACTACTATATTATATCTAACGTAATGCTCTCAAATTAAAATTAAAACATTTTTTGCATATTAACCACGCTATATAATAATAATAATATCGAGGGACAATGTCACACAGATCATCCTAGCCCCAAACTAAGCAAAGCTTGTACTATGGGTACCAGGCGACGATATACATACTTATATAGATAGATAAATACTTATATACATAGAAAACATCCATGACCCAGAAACAAATATTCGTGCTCATCACACAAATATTTGCACTTACCGGGATTTGAACCCAGGACCACAGCTTCGTAGGCTACGTAGTACTACCAACTAGGCTACGGTGACTATATGAATTAAGCCCATTAAAAAAAAATACTACATCATCATCTGCCTGATGTCATCTACTGCTGGACAAAGGCCACCTCTAAAGGTTTTTAACGTTGCCATTTGGATGGGTTGCCACAGTCACCGTGTTTGGCACGCGAGTTGGTGACCGCAGTTATGTGCCAGTTAGTACACAGGAGGCGGTATTACCCGAGTACATGTCATAATGTGTTATATGTTTATGTGTTGTGTTATGTATGCCTAATGGTCTATTGCTACAAGTCGAGTTAGTTTCGTTAAAATATGTTTTAGTATTCTTTGACTTTGTAGTAATCTAAGTAAGTAGTTAAAGTGATCTTGAGTTTAGTAAGTAAATAAAAAAAAATATAACTGTCCTTTACCATGCCGTGGCGACTTGTAAGTAAAGCGACATTTAGCACGTAATTTTATAACATGTCTGTATTCAAAGTGTATGTTTTGTAAGTTGTCCTAAATAAATAAATCGCCTTTTACGACATCCAGGGGCCATGTTATTTTTTCTGAGCCGGAAACCACATAATAACTACCAATTTATATCATAATATCCTACGGCTGATATCTATCAATACCTTAAGGAATTGATAAACCGCAAATGCCGACATCAATATAGATGTACATAGTCTAGTCTAACCATAATAGAAACCACAACTAATTAAATTGTCTCCGTCGGTAGAGGCGACGGCAGCAGATGCGCTGAGCAAACGCGGCTAATTAATTGCATAATGTTCTGTCATACGTAATGTCTTGGAGAGGATTTTATCATATTCGCAAGCTTTTGCGATGAGTTTGTAAAGTGTTTAATAATTATGCAGCTAAGATTTTTTTGTTAATCATGTTATGCCTTTCAGATATAGAGCCGTACATACTTAATATTTCACTACTATTTAGGTGGCAGTAGATACTTTCGGAGTATCATTATTTATATTTCTTTTGAACAGAAACAAATTATCTTAAGCCTTTATCCATAGTCATTAAGATGAAAGCAAAATTTGAAAAAAATTACGCGTTTCTTCCTTTTTACAGTCTTAATCCTTGACAAGTTACACTAGTAGCGCAAATCTACTTGAGAGGGCCGTAGGTGCTTTGCACGGATTGCTTCCCAATCTTGGGGGACCCCGGGAGGAGGTTCGCCGCCTCTATGCTGGTGTTGTTCGGTCGATGGCGCTTTATGGGGCGCCTGTTTGGTCACACAGGTTTTCGGGCGTCCGTCGCTGCAGGGCTAAGTTTAATAGTCTGCAGCGCAAAGTGGCCATCAGAATAGCTAGAGGATACCGCACTATTTTCGTTTGAGGCGGCAACTATCCTGGCGCGATTTCCGCCTTTGGATATTCTGGCGGATATGGACGCGAAGGTCTATGACCAAATTCGCGTACTTCGTCAGAGTGGTGAAAACGCGCCTTCAGGGGTGTTGGAATTCGTCCGCCGACGGGAACGGCAACGGGCCCTTGAACGATGGCGCGAGCGGCTGCAGGAGCCACACCATGCACGCAAACGGGTAGTTGAAGCCATATTGCCGTATTTTGATACCTGGCTGGCCAGAAGTGAGCGCATCACCTACCGACTTACACAGGTATTCACCGGGCACGGCTGCTTCGGTGAATATCTGTGTAGGATCGGGCGAGAAGCTACAGCGAGTTGCTACCACTGCGAGGGCGATCGAGACACCGCACAACATACGCTTAAAGAGTGCCCTGCCTGGAACTCCGAGCGGCGGGTCTTAGTTAGCCAGATCGGAGTAGATCTATCTCTGCCGGCAGTGGTGTCGGCCATGTTGGCGGATACGTCGGCTTGGAGGGCTGTTGCCTCCTTCTGCGAGACTGTGTTGGTCCAGAAGGAGGCAGCTGAGCGAGATCGAGAGAGGGCCGATCCCACTCGGAGACGCAGGCGCCGAAGAGATATTCGCCTCGGCGCCCAGTCTGGCACATAGCTGGGCTTAGTGCCTTGCCCCCCTCTCTGTAATCCTACAGAAAAACAGGGGGGCCCCCGGGGTCGTGGGTGTATGAAGTGGGGACTTTATGCATCCATCAAACGACCCCCGGGAAGGCGACAGTGCGTGGTGGCCACGCACTGTCGGATACAGTGAGGGCTTTGGAGGAGGCAAGTTTCCTCTCGAGACGAGCTTCGGCAACGCACGGAGGGATCCCGGTGCGTTCCACTGGAGATCCCGGGTTCCCTCCATTATGTGCTGAGGGCGGCCACCGTGGAGTTTTAGCCGGTGTGAGTCCGGCATGCCCCTCCGCTTTCCCCAGGGCGGAGGAAGTCCATAAGGATTTCCCCACGAAAAAAAAAAAAAAAAAAAAGTAGCGCAAATCTACAGGTTTTTAATGATTATTAAGATACACCTTTATAGAAAGTGGTTCAATTATCATCACTTTATTTCATCATCATCATCATCATATCAGCCGAAAGACGTCCACTGCTGGACAAAGGCCTCCCCCAAAGATCTCCACAATTGCCGGTCTTGCGCTATTCGCATCCAGCTGTTTCCAGCGGCCCGCACAAGATCATCGGTCCATCTTGTAGGGGGCCTGCCCACGCTGCGTCTTCCGGTTCATTCACTTTATTTATTTAATCTAAAATATTAGTCCATCCACGATCGCACTAATATTATAAAGGCGAAAGTTTGTTAGTGTGTATGTTTGTTACTTCTTCACGTCTAAACGGCTGAAGCGATTTTAATAAAATTTAGTATGGAGTTAGATAACACCCTGGATCGACATATAGGCTATAATTTATAAGGTTTATCGCGGGTAAAACCGCGGGGCACAGCTAGTAATGAATTTAAAAATGCAGTCCATTACTGTCCCACTGTAGGGCAAGAGCCTCCACTCACAATGAGAGGGTATAGAATATCCACCACGCTGTACTGCCTTACTCCGGATTCGCAGCGTTTTAGGAGAATTCCCAGTCATGCAGGTTTTTGTACGATGTTTTCCTTTATCGTTTTAAGTACGAGATAACTAATTTCTAATCATCATCATATCAGCCGAAAGACGTCCACTGCTGGACAAAAGCCTCCCCCAAAGATCTCCACAATTGCCGGTCCAGCGAGCGAATTTCTAATACGAATATGAATCCGAAAAGCCAGTGGCCTTAAGTTTAAACTCGTAACCACATTCCGACTAGGATATCTCGTATCTTTACTTGGACTTTTTGTTAGCTTGGTTCGCTGATTCTATGGAATGTAACTAACTCATGTAAGGCCCTAGGGGTTGTGTTCTGTGTCGGCATATCAGAGCTATAATTTTCTGTGTATGTTCACGTTACAATGACGTCATCGAAATTCATGTTGTTGTGAACCACAGAGCCTTGGAAACATATGACTTTCATTTACGATGGAACAAGCTAGGTTCAAGGCCTAGGCCGTAGCATCGGCATGACTAACTACTTTTATGAATAATTTTACGGTGAGTCATTTGGAACAAGTAATTTACGATGAATTGATTATACAATTATAAGAACTGGTGAGTAAGTTTTCTGTCATAAATATATTATAATACTAGTTGTGTCCTGCAGTTTCACCCGCGTTAAACTTTATAAATTACAGCCTATATATTATTTGGATATATAAGCTATATTTCAAAACATCCATACACTTTCGCATTTATAATATTAGTAGGGTATTATCCAAATTAAACTCAAAAGTTTATGTAAAGTACCTATTAATGTTTGTGATTTATAAATAACATATTTGATCTTACCTCACATGGTTGAACTAAAGTAGGCATAGGTGCATGAGCACATTGCGCAGGATGCAAAGCTCGTCCATCCGCGCGTACACAGGTCGCATCTCTCCTCTGCACACCTCCGCCGCAGCCTATTTCGCGCTGTTTAATATCATCGCTATCGTCGTCATCGTCATCATCATCGTATATTGCGTCATTGTCATCAGCGTCGTCATCGTTATCGTCATTTACTGTAAAAGATACATTTTAAAATTATAACTCTAAGATCCAGTTTTATAATGCATAACTACTTCGTAAATTCAAATATTGTAGTTATAATGTCATATTTCTTATTATTAATTTTGTTTTGGTCTCACATAATTTTAAGTATACGTGTAGCAAAGAATGTCATATTTCTTATTATTAATTTTGTTTTGGTCTCACATAATTTTAAGTATACGTGTTGCAAAGAAAGTTTTGTTCCTTAATTAGTATAATGGTGGGACCTGCTGACCTGTAATACAGTTTTTTTTGCTAAAACCTGAATCTGGTCTTAAGCTTATGTATTCTAACCTAAAGGTAGTGAGAGTAACGTGTTAGTACACAAAACAAATCTTATAAGATCCCACATACGAAAAAAGAACTTCCAACTCTTTTAAGAAAAATAAATGATTTTTATAATTTTTTTATTTACTTATTAAAAGAGTTGGAAGTTCTTTTTTCGTATGTAGGATCTTATAAAATTTGTTTTAAAATATAGTGAAATGTGCCCGTAAGTTTACTGTTAAACTTTAATTGAACGCGCAGTCTGTGATCGTTAAAGCATTTGCTACTAGAGGGGGTTTATATTATATCTTCTACGTTACGCGGCCATCATTCCGGACGCAATAGCAAAACACTATCATTTGCCATATGGTGCAAAGGCTGTGGACAGGTTGAATGTAAGCTAAACACATTTGTTATGCCTTAATTGCCAACACTGATTAAAATGTAATCAATTTTAGATTTTTTTTTATATAAAACCTTTAAGCAGATTGTAGCCCATTCTGTTAGCTGTTTTTATTCAATCTAAACAAGAAACATGCCAGTTGATGTTCAAATCTATTGCACAAGATTTTTATGTTAAATCATGTGATTATTGGCAGAAAAGAAAAATGTTCAATCCTTAAAGCTGAGTAATATATTTACTTACTCTATAATTTACTGCACTGACGGTACAGTATATGTTACAAAACCTTATCTATTTTAAAACACAGACATGGTGGTTTAATTTTTAACCGTTACTGGGGTTCCCAGGTCACGTTAAGCTGTCGGTCCCGGTTGTAATCATATGACAACGGTCCTTTAGCCATGTCAGAAACTTAATGTGCGATTTGCAGAATTTTGATGCAAGAATAACCCCTTCTCACACGAGAATCAAGCATTCCTTATATCTTATATAATTTTCAAATAGGTACAACAAAGGGAATTACTGCTCAGAATTTTGTAGTTATTTATTCACTCGTAAATGGTTTATTATTATAGTGATCGTCGCCATTATTTTTCGCGATTAACCTCATTACGGTGCTATCGTTACGCCGGAGAGAAAGACGATTAATTGTACAAAGGAAAGGTAATGAACACCGATAATTACGTGGACTATCTAAGTAAACCAATTTAGTTTTGATTTATAAAATGTTTGGAGCTTCTTTAAGACAGTTGTCCTTACCTGTCCGTTAACGATTAGCGAGACTAGATTAGATAGATTGTCCGTTAGGTACTTAGACGCACGGTCAATCTATAAATAGGTGACTGTAAAAGCGGTTTAATTTACGAGCATCTCTGTATGTATGATACGCTATAACACCGGTCTATATTCATGAGACAACAGTCGTCAAGCCATGTCAAAGGTCTTCTAAGCCGCTTGAACCACTCTGATACGAATCATACGAAAAAAATAAATACAAATAAAATACTTTTTACAAACCATAGAGATATTATTGAAACTGTCAAACTGATATGACAGAGACACAATATGTATCAGATAGATAGGGATGGATAGGTTTTATCTATTTCATAAAATATTATTAAAACTAGACTACAGAACCCACCAACAGAATATTCACGCACTAGGTTAAGTGATGGTGGTAGTGTCAATAGCTAATTAGTTTCAATGCTAGCTACCAGTGCCGCGGTTCTTGCTTTTCCTGCTACAAAACACGCCTTAATAATAATATAATTAACTAGTTGTGGAAGCTTGTTATTGGCATTTTTTTTTATCAAAATTTGTAGCCAATTGTACGTAGCTGTTAGCTTTCCAGGTAAAAAAAAAATTAAAAAAAAATTAACAAAACTGTATACCTACGTACCTAGTATAGTAGTAGTGGCTGTTTCCAAGGCGACTTTGCACTGTCCCCACGGGCCGGGTGTCCAATGAGCACTGGCTTCTAGTGCAGCGGGTCTTACTTCTTCCACGACATCGCATTCCTTGCCTCCGCCTGACAGAAAATCATGTATTACAATAATATCACATAGTTGTTCATATACAAGTGCAAATTTTGAAAAGTTGTTTTCAGCTTCTTAGGTTTCTTTGATTTTCTTGATTATTATAGTAAAGTAGCAATATAAAGTGTTTCGTTTTATTTATTAGCAAAATATTAATCATTTGTGTGTTAAAAAACCGAGTGTGCTTTAGGTCACACTACTGAACTAAAACTTAGATATTAGAAACGTAACTGGCTATGGGAAAAAGAGAGAAACAAAATGTGCCTCTCTTTTATTATAACTAACTTATGTATATCTATCTCCCTCTTAACTCCGGTTCACCTCGCACGATCTTACTTTTTGTAACGCTCTCGTCACTTCTCCAGCTTACTCCTCAAGTCAAGCGTGCGTAAAAAGTTTTATTTCAACAACATCTTTGTGTCAATATTATTTGTCTAATTTGCATGTAAATATGTTATACCGTAGTTTTTTTATGTAGTTTCACAGGCAAATATAACCCCATAACTTACCCCTTACTATGTACATATCAGCGCGATGACTCCCCTTTTAGTAAATACGAGTATAAGGCAAGATTTTCCACAAACCTTGGGGTAGCTTCCTAAGTCGCCGGGTCCGCACCAAGGCTCCATCAGGTCGTGGTCGCCATGGCAACCATTCTCCTAATACACAGTCTTCACGAATCACGCATACGCGCGCTGTTCCTATCTGGGCTAGTGCAGCTCCGCAGTACCTGAGAAGGCAGAGTTTTATAAGTAAAAAGAACTTATCTGGTAAAAAATGGCTTTCCAATGAATTAATATATTTCTAAGTCTAATTTATTTAATGGCATTTTACGTAATCACTTCAGGATTTTACTAGTATCAAGTGAGACTTGACTTTAGCACAATTTCAAACTTCACTTGATATTTTATGAAATAAAAAAAAACTGGATGGTATTATTATTATTAGGTCGGGAAGAAGTATTTTCGCATTATGGTATGTATGAACTTGTCATAAAATCTCTTTGGCTATAACTACTATTTGATCCTGGCTGGTTTCTGTATCATTGAAAGTTTAAATTTTAAAGAACATAAGCTAATTTAAATTAGGAAAAGGTGAGATTTTCATTTGTTTTTCGTACTGTCAAGAGTGAATCTAATGAAGAAATTCGATATATTTTAAAATTTTACTTCGTAAAAGTTAAAAATGCAACGCAAGTCACGAAAAAAATTGCGATGTTTATGGACCTAGTGCAGTATCCGTGAGAGTAGCACAAATTAGTTTTAAGCGTTTTCAATCCGGAAACTTTGATGTCAAAGATGCACGTCGCTCTGGTCGCCCTATTACGGATAAAATGGATGCCATTTTTGAAAAAGAGGAGCAAGATCGGCATATCAGTAGTTACGACGTAGCTGAAAAACTGGGAATTGACCGGGGAAACAGTTGTGGCGCATTTGAAAAAAACTGGGTACACAAAAAGCTCGATATTTGGGAACCTCACGAGCTCACTGAAAGAAACCTAATGAACCTTGTACTCATTTGTGATTCTTTATTACGAGGTAATGAAACCGAACCATTTTTGCAGAAACTGATAACTGGTGATAAAAAGTGGATCACGTACGGCAAGAACGTGCGAAATAGGTCGTGGTCAAATGCCGGTCAGGCTTCACAGACTGTGGCAAAACCCGGGTTTACTCGGAACAAGGTGATGCTGTGTGTGTGGTGGGATTGGAAGGGCATTATTCATTATGAGCTGTTACCACCAGGCAGGACCATCGATTTTTAACTCTACTGCGAACAACTGATGAGATTAAAGCAAGAAGTGGATAGAAAGCGGCCGGAATTAATCAACAGAAGGGGTGTGGTTTTTCATCATGATAACGCTAGACCTCACACATGTTTAGCCACTCGGCAAAAATTACGAGAGTTTGGCTGGGAGGTGTTAATGCATCCGCCGTATAGTCCTAACCTTGCACCTTCAGATTTCCACCTGTTTCGGTCTCTTCAGAATTCTTTAGGCAGTGTCAGGTTAACATCACTAGAGGACTGCCAAAATACAACTTGTCGCGGTATTTTGATCTGAAGTCCTAACATTTCTATAGCAATGGGATCATGTCCCTACCTACAAGATGGCAAGAAGTTATTGAACAAAATGGTACCTACATACTTTAGTTAAATGTAAATAAACTATATAAAAAAATGTATTGAATTTTCTTGCGAAGAAGCTTTTTCCCCAATCTATTATATTAATCATATCAGCCAAAAGACGCCTACTGCTGGACAAGGCCACCCCCAAAGATCTCCACAATTGCCGGTCTTACGCTATCCGCATCCAGCGAATAGCAGCGACTCTCACAAAATCACCGGTCCATAATATGATGAAAACAATATCCTGGGAAATTATTCACACACGGCCATCTGAAGCCATGATGTAATATAAAAAAGCAAAAACTTTGTATCTACCCCTTTTTACGAAAATGACGCGGACGGAGGAGTATGAAATTTTGAACAGTTAATCTTCATATGGACAAGGTGTGCTTGAAGAATATGTTTATATTATAGGCATTAGAATTAATTTATATTGATAAAAAAAACATTATATTACATGTATGGTACAGAGGCCAGCACATCAAGCTACCCCAATCTGTCAAATTTATTTTATAGTTTTTCAACTTTATCACAAAAGCATAAGGTTCCCTTTCAATTGGGAAAATCTGACAGATTGGGGTAGCTTGGTTTGCTGGCGTCTGTACATTGTCATTTCATTAATAAATAAGGCTTATTATATTCTCAAGGAAACATTACTGGGAAATACATTGTAAAAAGAAGCTTTCTCCGTGCTTACGAATAATTAATCTCAAACAAACTTCATTCATTACTTTTATACATTTAAGCCACCAATTTAGCAACAAGCATACGGCCCGCTGCCGTAGCCTATGGTCGCTTGCTAAACCGTGTGCATCACTTGCGCGTTGCCGACCCTTTAGAAACCTCATCACTTTTTCTCCTCAAACCTCATCTTGGGTAAACCGAGGCAACGATTTCAATCCACAGCTTCAACAGTGAGATCGTAATGATTCTAGGGTATGACGTGAAACTCCCTGTCGATGGCGAGAGGTGCTACTATAATAATGTTGAAATTGTATTATTCCCTAACGATATTGTATTACTCATCTAAATTCGATAAATCACACTACTACAGTACCTCCTAAAATAAATTACATCATAACTCAGAAATCTGAACTAGCTTTTTGTTCCTAGTCCACCAAAACCCGAAAGTTTCCCGACGTGTGCAAAAAATGTGATGAAAAATGCCCATTCTCATAGCCATAACTTATCACATAAAGTTTTTATAACGTGGCATTAGATCAATAGGACTGAGTGACCCACTTTCCAACAAATTGTCGTAAGAATGCTCGCTAAGCCGCACTGATCCGCTAACTTTGAGAATATGAAATTTCTTTTTAAACACTTGTATGTATATTGAAATATTTTATTAATCGTAACTTAAGTATATAGTGGATAATGTTAACCTGTAAGTTATGAAGTATGCAGGTATGTAATTTATATATACTTTGTGAGAAAGTTTATGGGTTGGCTTGCAAGTAGTACTTTACATAATTCTTTATGCTTGTCTTATTTTGCATAATAATGCAGTTGCTAAGTAATAGTATGTTTATTAACCTGTGCTCGTTAAAAAGTACGTTTTTATTTCATAATAAGATATCATGAAATAACAGAGTATGGAAGCAAAGAATTAATGTAAAAATATCTAAATACAGGCCATAACCGACTAGTATAGAACGCAAAATGCGTTAAATTTATTTCACATACAATACTAATACAATGCAAAAGTCAAAACTTACATAGCTTCGATGAACTTTCCGTCCTTCTTGCGACATTGTACTTGTCGTCGCTGGAGGCCAAGTCGGGGTGTGTGCACTAGCGAGTCGCCTTCAGGTCTACTTATGTATCTGTTAATCAAAAAGGATTTTGAAGCATTATATCGTAGGTCTTTTTTTTTGATAAGGCATGAGGAATGCCAGCGAATGCCGTATGGTAAGGGGTATGTCGGACTCGCAGTGACTAAATCTAACCTGACGTGGACTTCTCACGGCGGTTATCGTAAGTATTACAACTTTTAGAGACTTACTTAAATAACGTCAGTGACCATAACTGCTATATAAATTCCTTTGATGCTGGAAAATTACGCTCGAATGCGGCAAAGCAATATGTAAAGCACACATTTTTTTATAAGTAAGATAGGCTCTCCTGTTGCATCGCCTGATGAAAATCTATTCAGGTTTTAAACAGTAAAATGGGTATGGTGTAATAAAAGATAATTTATTGAAAGCAGCCACCAGGCGGTGCTGATTCTATGATAATCTCTTATACTTTGTGTGATAAAGTAAAATCGAATGCTAGAAGACAGGATATAGTAATTCAAATTTAAACATGGAATTAATTTACATACCAATGAAATAGTCTTTTAATGGATAGAGTGAGCTCCTTACCATTTTTGTTACCTGTTCTAAACCGAAACATACACGTACCTTTCAATAGACCTGGCAGCATGTTCTGTGGCACCTAGCAGATTGCATTCAGTCCATCTGCCCACGTAGATTGAATACTCCACGTCACTTGTCGTAGGCTCTGTCAACAAACAAAATAGAATATTGTAATAAATAAACATAAATAATATTATCTATACATATAATAAAATCGTAGGAAAGTCAAAACTGTACATTGAATATGTTTTTTAAAGGATACTTGGGGCGTGATCTACAATCCATATCGAAACCAAAAATATAGTTTTTAGAATTTTTGTCTGTTTATATGTTTGTCTGTATGTATGTCCGGGCTAAACTCAAAAAGTACTGCAAGGAATTACTTCAAATTTTGCATGGATATTACTAAGAGGTCGGGTCAACATATAGGCTACATATTATCACGCTATCATCTACGGGGGAGGAGCTGTGATATTATTTTAACGCAGGTAAAACCGCGGGGCACAGCTAGTAATTATTAAAACTGACGTGAAGAGCGAACATAATGAAAGATGGTAACGGGTAACTCACGTAATATATATTATGTTGGATTCGGCCATCAGTTTCAACTTCTTCAGGAAGTCATCTTCAGGGCGAATGCGTAATATAGTGAAGATGACTTCCTGAAGAAGTCGAAACTGTGGGCCGTTGGCTGTGGTGGGGCTGTGTGTTATTATCAGTATCTTCATGTTTTTTCATAAATAATAAAAATAAAATAAATAAAATAAAAAAGGATTTTATTCACGTACACTTTAAAAAAGCGCTTGTAAATAGTCAGAAATTGTTTGTAGTAATACAGTTATTATTTCTAGTTGTTTATTACAGATGGAATGTTAAAACATTTATACAATTTATTTTATAATAGTAGTGATATTTAGCTAGCTTGTATTAAGTTAATATTCATCAATTATATTCATCATTATCATCATATCGGCCAAAAGTCACCCACTGCTGGACAAAGGCCTGTTCAAAGATCTCCACAATTGCAGGTCTTGAATTGTATAATTGTAATTTGACTGCACGTGTGGTGCAGCGACTAAAAACAGTCGTCTCGCCGCTTCGTGTCGCGGTTTCGAGTCCCGCGCTGGACCACTATTTGTGTGACTCATAATAGTTGTTCTGAGTCTGGATGTAATTTGTGTCCGTCTGTTATATGTTTGTAAACTACCACATGTCACAGGGATTAAATTCACTAGTGCGGGCGTTGCTTCAAAAAAAATAATTATATGGAAATAAAAATATTCACCTAGTCGTCAGTAAATTTAAATTATCTACCATGTTTTATAAGGGGAAGACACTGTTACTTGAAATACAAATACGGTAGTTCAGACGACAGGAAAAACCTTGACAAAATACTTGTTGATTTGACTGGCCTATTGCCCGCTTGAGTATGTTCTATGTCTATGTCTTCTCAGTTGGGGCGCATTGGATCCGGTGGTAGCATTAAAGCGCGACTGTCGTTATTAACACAAGGTCCGCCATAATAAAGAAAAATTCAGACAATATGTAGTAAAATATAGCAAAAATTTTGATAATTATACTTAAACATAATCTCTTTGACAATAACTTAATACAAGCTAGCTAAATATAATTTCTATAATAAAATAAATTTTATAAATGTTTTCATACAATCCGTGTACCTACATATGTAACAAAACAATAGAATATTGTAATAAATAAATAAATATAAATAACTAGCTCTTCCCCGCGGTTTTACCCGCGTTAAACTTTATAAATTATAGCTAATTTGTTAATCCAGAGTGTCAGCAAACTCCATACAAAATTTTATTAAAATCGCTGCAGCTGTTTAGACGTGAATAAGTAACAAACATACACACTCACACACTAACACACTCACAAACTTTAGCCTTTTTTTTCATTTGTAACTAGAAATAACAATGTATACAACTATATTACTACAAACATGTTCTGACTATAAGCGCTTTTATAAAGTCTACGTGAATAAAAACCTTTTTATTTTATTTATTTTGGTCTTGTGGTTAATAACCCTGACTGCTAAGCCAGAGGTCGTCGGGTTCAACCCCAGCCACGACGAACCTTTGTGTGCAGGATTACTAATTCTGTGTCTGTACCTAAACTCTTTCCAGCATGGCGCAAGTCATCTCATCGGATTATGAGAGTGGTGGAATAGTGATCTCATCGGATTATGAGAGTGGTGGAATAGTGATCTCATCGGATTATGAGAGTGGTGGAATAGTGATCTCATCGGATTATGAGAGTGGTTGAATAGTGATCTCATCGGATTATGAGAGTGGTGGAATAGTGATCTCATCGGATTATGAGAGTGGTGGAATAGTGATCTCATCGGATTATGAGAGTGGTGGAATAGTGATCTCATCGGATTATGAGAGTGGTGGAATAGTGATCTCATCGGATCATGAGAGTGATGGAATAGAAAGGTGCCCCTGTGTTTGCGCACACATTTGTGCACTGTAATATTTCCCGCGCAGTTGGATAATCTCCATTGTGAGTGGTTGCCGTGGCCGAAATTCAGCTAGGAGGACATTAAGTATGTTTGATTGCCATAATACAGGCTCTGCCTATTTTGGGATCAGATGGCATTGTGTTAATTGTCCCAAGATATATATTTAGATATACAAAATGTAACTTAATTAACGCACACCCTGAAAATAGTTTGTTCGGAATCGTTTACTGAATCGATTTATATCGTTTTTAATATAGGTGATTTTTTATTCCAAAATAATTAAAACTACGGAAATTATTATCATATTAACCCTGTAAAGTCAAAACAAATTGAAATGGACCGTAAGTCAAAGTAATAAGACTTTTAAAATCGCAGTAATACAGCATTCATACAAATTCCATCATACAATACAAAATAAAGAAAAATAAATTTTATTCCAAGAAAATAATTTAGTAAATCACAATGCATTTACATGTTAAATAAAAAAATCAGCGTATGTATTATGATTACAACATAATATTCTAATTGGGGTGTTTTAGGGTGTGCGTTAATTACGTTACATGTTGTATTTGCCGTGCCAATAAATATTATGTATTATATATGACGGGCGTGGTGGGCAAATGCTTGCTTTTCATGACGTAGGTCGTCAGTTCGATTCCCACCCAGAACAGATATTTATGTGTAGGAACATGTCTGTTTGTCCTAACTCTGGTTGTAATTATCTATATAAGTATGTATTTAAAAAAAAGTAGTATAATATCTAGTATATCAGTTATCTGGTTTCCATAGTACAAGCTCTGCTTAGTTTGGTATCAGATAGCCGTGTGTGAATAATGTCCCCGGATATTATTAACCTGAACAAATAATTAAGGTGGGCGCACACTAATAACCTAGAACGCTAACTACATTTATAATTAAGACCTTCGTAATCACGTATATGTTAAATTCACAATCCACTTCATATAGTTAGTAACATTAATCACTCTACCTAATGTTACAGGCTTATGTTCACATATATGTACACCGAGTTTCTACATCTATCTTCATAACAGCACACTACCTTATTGCTATTTAATATCGTAGAATTACCAGAACTTAAACAAACCTGCCGCCGTACTAATCTGGAGTTGTTTGATTACATAGTCATTACACCTATTCAGTGGATTCGAATAAAGGATAGAGAAACTCAGAATATACCCAATGTTTTGAACACTCATGGCAATATTCTGGGTTAGTCATTGTATTTCTATCTCGACAATTGTTTCGCTGTGTCAGAGGCTTCCTGGACTACTGACTAGGGAGAAATCAGGCGTAATACTTACGCAATACACACTACTAGAGAGACATGAGGCGTAATACTTATGCAGTACACACGAGTAGACACAGATCAGGCGTAATACTTTCGCACTACACACGACAGAGAGACATCAGACGTAATACTTATGCAGTACACACGAGTAGACAGAGATCAGGCTTAATACTTTCGCAGTACATACGTCTATAGAGATATCAGGCGAAATACTTATACTAGAGAGATCAGGCGTAATACTTACGCAAAACACACGACTAGAGAGACATGAGGCGTAATACTTATGCAGTACACACGAGTAGACAGAGATCAGGCGTAATACTTTCGCAGTACATACGTCTAGAGAGATATCAGGCGAAATACTTACGCAATACACGCGTCTAGACAGAGAACAGGCGTAATACTTACGCATTACACATGACTAGAGAGAAATCAGGTACAAAACCAATGCAGCAGTTTTACATTCTATCCCAGACATACAGTGTAACTGCTAACTTTCTGACTCCAACAAAATATACCTATTGTTGTATGTATGTTTTGAACACTCATGGCAATATTCTGGGTTGGTCATTGTATTTATATGTCAGAGGCCTCCTGGACTACTGACTAGGGAGAAATTAGACGTAACTAACGCTTGTATTGCGTTAGTAACGCAATACAAGCGACTAGACCAAGATCAGGCGTAATACTTACGCAATACACATGACTAGAGAGAGATCAGGCGTAATCCTTACGCAATACACGCGCCTAGACAGAGATCAGGCATAATACTTACGCAATACACATGAGTAGAGAGAGATCAGGCGTAATCCTTTCGCAATACATAGGACTGGAAAGAGATCAGGCGTAATACTTACGCAATACATACGACTAGAGAGAGCTCAGGCGTAATACTAACGCATTACACATGACTAGACAGAGATTAGGCATAATACTTACGCAATACACATAAGTAGAGAGACATCAGGCGTAATACTCACGCAATACACACGACTACAGAGGCACAAACAGCAGGTTTTACGTCCTATCCCAGACACATAGTGTAAAACTGCCAACTTTCTGACTCCGTGCTCATTCTATACAAATAATCGATGTTGTCAGAATCTTAGATAATATGTAGTAAAATATAAATTTCAATAATTAAACCTAAACATAATCTCCTTGACAATAACTTAGTACAAGCTAGCTAAACATCACTACCATTTTAAATAAATTGTATAAATGTTTTAACATTCCGTGTACCTAAATATCTGTAATATGCAACTAGAAATAATAACTGTATTACTATAAACATGTTCTGACTATTTACGAGCGCTTTTTCAAAAGTCTTCGTGAATAAAAACTTTTATTATTTTTTTATCTTTATTTTAGAAAGACCTCTCA
Source organism: Pseudoips prasinana (assembly GCA_951640165.1). Classification (NCBI taxonomy): domain Eukaryota; kingdom Metazoa; phylum Arthropoda; class Insecta; order Lepidoptera; family Nolidae; genus Pseudoips; species Pseudoips prasinana. The sequence continues at coordinate 8,353,675 of OX621240.1, forward strand.
TCTCAATCGTTAAACATTTTTGCTTTGTTTTCCAAATTTTACTCTGAGAATAATAAGTATCGATTACTAACATGATTTGAACCTGCTTTCACTGATTTAAAACGACCATTGCTTTGCTAATTAAGCTACGGGGAAACATTAAAATGTTATATGGAAAGCACTTTGAAATCACGCCACGGTATAATATGATTAGTCTGCCGAGCCCTGGGGGTAGACAACAGTTTTCTCCTTAATTAATTAAGTGTGATATCGAATTAGTTGCGAGCCCGATTTGTTTGAATACCGCCTAATGGTGCTTAATCGTTTCGTGGACTTCAGTCGGTTTGTAGTGGCGGTTGGAATTTTGGTGTGTTTGATGTTAATAGTGGTTAGTGTTTTGTTATAATTAAGTTATCGTACATCTGAATAACTTATTGTGAGTTGTTAGTGGCCAAATATCGCATAGGGTTTATGCCTTATAGTTAATTGGAATATATACATCTTGTAGATAGATAGATTAACTCTTTATTGTACACCAATATTAAGATCTTACATTACAGGAGCATGTAAATAAGAAGTATACAATTGGCGGTCTTATCACTAAAATGTGATCTCTTCCAGACAACCAAAGAATGGAAAATAATAGGGATTATTTAAGAGGGCAGTTAAATAAATAAATAAATAAAAAAGGTTTTTATTCACGTAGACTTTAAAAAAGCGCTTGTAAATAGTCAGAACATGTTTGTAGTAATATAGTTGTATACATTAGATATTATTTCTAGTAACATAGATATTTAGGTACATCTTGTATGAAAACATTTATAAAATTTATTTTATTACAGAAATGATATTTAGCTAGCCCGTATCAAGTTATTGTCAAGAGATTATGTTTAATTATCTAGTTTAAGTCTAATATTTTTACTACATATTGTCAATGGTTCTGTCTATATTAAAGGTATTATTATTATGACGGACCTTGTGTTAATAACGACGGTCGCGCTTTAATGCTACCACCGGATCCAATGCGCCCCAACTGAGAAGACCCAGCGAAACAAACTCAGTGGGTTCATCTACTACCGGTTTCAACACGACCCAGTTGAGACGGTCCGGCGAAACATACTCAAGCGGGCATGAACACGGGATTTGGTCCAATTAGAGTAATTATTTAGTAGGCAAACACAATATATGCTCGATCGGTTGTCTGAATGCTTATTATTTTAGATTATATTTAGGTATACAAAAGAAAAACTTCGAAACAATAACATTATTCATTTTGAGACAGAGTCAATAATTTTAAATTAAGTTTATGATAGCAATCATTTACAGATAGTTCACGTAACACAGCAGATCAGTCATGTCTATATGGCTACAAGATCTCCAGCGAGCAATGTGCAGGTAGGAAGTGAGAGCCAGACGTCTTTGTCATCGATGTACTCTTTAGTGGTGTAATAACCCCTAGCCATAAGTATACGTTTAATATGTGTTTTAAAACTTGTGTCAGGCAGATCAGTAATTTGAGTAGGAAGCTTGTTATAAAACCTAATACAATTTCCTAAAAATGATTTATTAGTTTTGCTTACTCTAAAGCCTGGCATGGCTAGTTTGTTTTTATTCCTAGTATTTATATTATGCAGTTCACTTTTCTTTTTATAATTATGAATATTTTTTCTAAAAAACATTATATTCTGATATATATATTCCGATGGCACAGTAAGTATATTTATTTCTTTAAACAAATTTCGCAAAGAATCGCGACTGATTAAACCATAAATGGCTCTGACTGCTCTTTTCTGCAATACAAAAATAGTACCTATGTCAGCCGCCGAACCCCACAGCAGAATGCCATACGACATAATGCTATGAAAGTACGCGAAATACACTAATCTAGCAGTTTGTTCATCTGACAATTGCCTTATTTTCCAGACAGCATAGTTGTCGGTGTACGTATACTTTGTTAACAGTACCCGTTGGTACTCAGTACAAGAGCCTACTATATATACTATTTAATAATGTCCTCCTAGCCGAATTTCGGCCACGGCGGCCAACCTCAACAGAGATTAGCCATCTGCGCGGGACATATTATAGTGCTCAAGTGTGTGCGCAAACACAGGAGCACTTTCTATTCCATCACTCTCATGATCCGATGGGAGGCCTATGCGACACGACCGGAAAGAGTTCAGGTACAGGACCGATGGCTTTACGTGCTCTCCGAGGCACGGGGGTATAATACCGCCAACTCCCAGACTTCGGGCTGATGCTGAGAATTTTTTCTTTTTACAGAAAAGTCCCAAAATCACTTTTTGGCCCGACCCGGGATACTATTATATACTATATACATACATACATACTATACACATACATACACACTATATAAATACATACATAATTTAATTTTTAATTTAATATTTTGATACTTATAGCTATTTACTGACTGAGGAGTAAAGCATCTTTTTCATGGCAGGAGGAAAGCCTGCCTACTCATGCCACTTGCAAAAAGTGTCTGCGGGTGGGTTTGTCGGACTAGCACTGACTAATCCTAACCTGCCGTGGACTACTCTGGGCGCCTGATGGGAGGAGCCCCGGGAATGTGGGTATGCTGCTCCGGAGCAAAGCATGGAGAGCTGCTCGCTCTCAGTCTATAGATGGGTAGCCGTCAAAGTGGTTTAATAAAACGTCACATTATTTTGAAGTATATTTTATGTTATTTTGTAAGTTGATATCTACACGTCGATCAGTGTTTTAGGTAAAATTAGTTCTTTAAGTTTCCTGTATTATTTATTTTACCTTCTATTATATATGTATAAACGCCCAAGGAAATCGTCTAATCAACTTGGGTCACCCTGATGATAACATTTTATTCAGTAAGTTTAAGAAACTAGCTCTACTTATTTCATATTAAATTAATTATAGTAAAAATATAAGTCTAAACTCTTATATTTACTCACCACCCCATATCCGGCGAACATTGGAAGCTAAATATCTCACGGTACTTATATACTTTAAATACTTAAGTTAAATATTTATGTACTTACATTAAATTAAATTCGAACTCACAAGTCCGTTTTTAAATAATGTCTTGACCAGGTACATTCTGTCTTTCGTTATAACCAACAAACATCTTAGTGACCTACTTTCTCCATATTTATATAGAAGGGCGATGGCACCTATTTATGCAACCTTGTTATCTTCATCGTGACAAGAGCTTGTTTCCAGGGCCTTGTTATTTTTTATTTTTACCTTCAATATGCCATTCGGGTGTTTTGTTTATTGGACAACCCTGTCCCATAAGCGAAGAAACAATATCGTTTTATGGAACGTGGATGATCGGATTTTTGTGAAGATCAATTTCGACGTGCAATAGCTGTGCTTAAAGAAATCTTTTATGAAACGTTGCTTGGTGGTATACATAAATATCCGTACATTGTTAATATATAATATTATATAACTTAATCCTGAAAAGGTTCGATAGCTATGCAATTTGATGATAATACGGAAAATATAAGAATAAGCAACCGCTCATTGGGATTAAAACAAATGGAACGCAGATGGTACAGTTATCTCAGGATCATTTTGAATAAATACCCCGCATTGATGGGAATAAATATTAAATTAATATGGAACCAATGACGAGTTTGCCCCAAGTGTTCATTGAATATGAAAGAACCACATTGGTTTGTTAAGGGGTGCAGCTAGCACTGGTGAAGAATTTCGTAGACCATTTGAAATACGGCTCTGACGCTCGTTAATCTGTACACCCCATTCACCTATATGATGAAATATATTGTGTGACAGGAAGAATTTAAAATTATTAAGTCTGGCTGTATGTGATATTTAAGCATTCTTAATGCAGAATGCTTAATTATCACACACAATCATAAAATAAATTCAAGAAATTTACAAAAAGAAGAGGAGGATAGTAAAAAAAATATTTTGAATTCGTAGTAAAGTTAAGCTAATATGGAAAAAATATTCGTGTAAGAAGGTCGAATAGATAAGAATGGTTTAACCTTATTTTTCTGTTGGCGCTACACCTTTTCTCAGAAACCTGTCTACAAGATTTACTTTGTGTAACGATAACAACGAGTTGTCTAACTTGGCACCATTTTTAGCAAAGTTATACCGTGATAAATTAAATTACTTGTAAGTTGGCAAAATCGGCAAAATGTTCGTAATTTCGATTGTCAGCGGGTGGAATACGGTTAATCCAAAAAAATCTTAGGAGTTTTGTTTATTATAACTTTAGTAAGGAATTATTCTAGGTATGTAATTTTTGAATTATTAAAAGAGTTCTGTCAGAATCGAGACCTGGCTAGATAATGTTTAAGTCCCGTATACTAACATTTCTTGTTTATAATAGGTCTTTACCTATGAAATTGCCGTTTTGTATGAAAAAATTTAAACGAATTTTTTTCATGAATTTTTTTATTTGTATTAATCGAAGTAATCACCCATGCAATCAATGCATCTTTGCCATCGCAGTGGCAGTTTATTGATGCCCTTCTTAAAGAAATCAGCTGGACGGGAGGCAACAAATTCTTCAAAGGCATTTTGTACTGCCTCTCGGGTATTGAATTTTTTTCCCGCCAAGAAGTTATCCAAATTCTGGAAAAAGTAGTAGTCTGTAGGCGCAAGGTCTGGTGAGTAGGGCGGATGACGGAGAGCTTCCAACCCCAGTTCTTGCAACTTGGAGACCGTCTGCTGTGCAGTATGAGGTCGCGCGTTGTCGTGCAGGAGCAGCGGAGACGAGCGATTGACCAATGCTGGTTGGAGATGCGCCAGCTTCTCCATCATTGTGCTCAGTTCTTCACAGTACACATCTGCAGTAATGCTCACCTCGTTTGGTAAGAAGCTGTGATGAATCACACCGGCGCTAGACCACCAAACAGTGACCATCACTTTTCTAGGGGTAAGTTTTCGTTTAGGGCATTGTTTAGGTGCTGAACCAGGATCCAACCAACTTGCTGAGCGCTTGCGGTTATCAAACAGAATCCATTTTTCATCGCAGGTAACAATGCGGTTCAAAATTCCTTCATTTGTGTGTCTGTTGAGCAGTGCAAGGCACGTCTCGACGCGTACTTCGCGCTGGCGATCATTGAGTTCGTGGGGCACCCATTTGTCAAGCTTTTTTACCTTGCCAATTTGTCGCAAATGGACCAATATTGTTTTGACGCTAACGTCGAAAGCTGCTGCTAATTCAGCCGTAGATTGTGTATCATCAGCTTCCACAACCGCCTTTAATTCGTCATTGTCGACCAAAGTCTTCGGACGACCGCGAGGTTCATTTTTCAGGTCGAAATTTCCAGAACGGAAGCGAGCAAACCAATAACAGGTGGTGCGTTGGTTTGTAGTGTTAGCTCCGTAAACGTCGTTGATGTTGCGTGCCGCTTGTGCCGCGTTGCTGCCACGACGGTACTCATATTCCATAATTACTCGAATTTTTAACGTATCCATGATGACGAAAAAGATTGAAATGCGATGAAAATGTAACACTAATCAATAAAGAAATGACTACTTTTGGAAAAAAGAATCCATGTTTTTAAAATAAAATTAATTTGAAATTAGAATTCTTAGCCAAACAAAAATTATTTTGATTTGAAATGGCCAGTACTGGAGAACGGCAATTTCATAGGTAAAGACCTAATATTAATTCAGAATTAAACGACTTCTGTCAGAGTTGAGACATAGCTTGAAAATGTTTAAGTCCCGTACACTAATATTTTTTGTTTATATTAATTTATATATATATATATATATATACTAATAACGCACGGAGGTATATCTATGTGTTGTACCATGTATATATGTATACACGGTATACATATAGATCACGGGAGGCGTGCAGTGACGATGACGCGAGTTTTACGCTTTTTGTTCACCCAAAAAGTGCTCAACAAAGTTACATAAAGAAGTTGCACTTAAAAAAATGTTTTGTATTGGGTGTAAACCTTTGCCGATAATAATCTTGTATGATAAATAAATATATATATAGGTATGTTGTAATAATAAGCAGTCTATTTGACAACTGTTTTATTCATAAAATGTCTATTATATTAAAACCTATATACGACATCTTCCCCTTAAAGATTATAAGAATTAAATAAAAATTATTACATTTTCTTTTAACAAAATTCATGAAACAAATACCATTTTTATATAAACTAGCTACATAAAACACTCAAAATAGTTAGTAAATACTTATATTCCAGTAATGTATTTTATGCAGTGAATGACAATTAAACAATTACATGTTTGAATGACCACAGAATAACTTATATTTATAGATTACCTCATACTACAGCAGTTGATATTATTTTTGATTTTATGCTTATCTACGATAGCTGACAAAATAAACATAACTCCAGCAAACTTTAAAAATGGAGTGAATTGTTTATGAAAGGGGACGAACTGTCGAAAATTGGAAAATAAATTATAAACTGTCCGGGGGTGTAGCCAAAGGAAATTAACGAGTAAACTCATTTGTCGGGTTCCGACTGGGTTCATCAAATTATTGCTGGCGCTTTCGATAAAGTAATTTATTATAAGTGCCCTTTTGATTGAAAACAGTAATTTAGTGCTGTACAATAAATATCGAATATCAAAATAAAATAAAAAAGGTTTTTATTCACGTAGACTTTAAAAAAGCGCTTGTAAATAGTCAGAACATGTTTGTAGTAATACAGTTATTATTTCTAGTTGCATATTACAGATATTTAGGTACACGGAATGTTAAAACATTTATACAATTTATTTTATAATAGAAGTGATATTTAGCTAGCTTGTATTAAGTTATTGTCAAGGAGATTATGTTTAGGTTTAATGATTGAAATTTATATTTTACTAAATATTGTCTGAATGTTTCTGTCTATATGAAGTATTTCATTAACAAGATTTATTTTTAAAAATTAATTAATAAGCAAGTCTAGTATCATCTTTAATTGTGTCTTACCTTATAAATATTAATATTATTGATTTGCAATGCGTTGCCTAAATCGATTACTGACCTACCGTTTAAAAAGTTTTGTATCGAATTGCGTAAATGGCTGTTGCAGGAATGTTTTTACACACTTAATGATTTTTTTAACAAATATACATGTAAGTTTTTTAGTCTTGGACTTGTATCAAAACTGAAGTATCGAAGTTGAGATGTAAACAGTGTTTTTTAAATAAATAATTTGAGATTGATGATGAGAAATTGTATGTCGTTTTACTATTTAATTAATAAGAGGTGAATGTTTTATTTATATAATTTAATTGATAAAATAAAATCAAATTTCACTAATTTATTAATATCTAATTGTTATGTAACCCTTTGCATGCCGCTGTGTCAGCGAAACATGTTGATGTATGTAATTTTAACAACCTTGTACCGTGTTTCTGGCAAATAAATGTATTCTATTACTGAATTCATCGGCCGTCAACTTTGCATGGTTGAAGACGAAGCATGGAACTCCGAGGCACTTAACAATCACCAAATTTACTTAATTAACCAACTTATAATATGTTTATTTTTATCATTTTTTCCCTTTTTGAAAGAAACTAATAACATATTTCCGTTCACTCTATTTGACTCTATCCATGTTATGGGCAAATTAGCCATTGTTTAAACGCATTATTCTTGCCCAACCCCTTTGTCAGACAAAGGAGAACTTCTCACTTTGAGGAAAACTGCGTCCTTTTCTAAAATATATTCCAATTTCTTATGTAACACATCGTCTAAGGAGGCTATAAAGTCCAGACTGTGTGAACGGCGGCACTTTGTTAGGGAGCTAACAAATTGCTCCAAATTCTTTAGACACTGACGAACTGACGTGTTGGCGACATGATTATATTAGTTTCATAATCCGGGAAATATATTTTATAAACAAAGAAATCACTTCTTTAGAATACTATTAAATTTCTCTACAAGCCAGGGTTATTGCTTAAAGTATATGAATGTTATTGAGGATAAAAATAAGCTATCATTAGGTTAGTACTTACTTACTTATCGTATCGGCAGTGGTTAGGTGTCCGAGTTATTCAAGTCCTTTGACATGGCTTAACGACTGTTGCTTAATAGCTACATTTCCCGGTTTCCGACAGCTTAACGTGCCCTGCGGTGCACGGAGACGCTCAGAAATTAAATCACTTTCACGGTCACCCATCTATTGACTGACCGAGAGTCTAGTTGCTTAACCTCGTCGATCATTTACGGACCGATGAGAGCATCTGGCTATGAGCGCCTATTATATATATTAGGTTTTACACCTTTTTTGCGGACTGCTAAATATGAGACTTACCTAGAGATCAATTCGTTTCGTCTTCTATACAAAGTACAAATCTGCATGTGTTTATGGTAAATTGAATATTACTCTTACATGTCTTGTAAACCAATGATTACATAATAATGTCAAAATCTTTTATGCAGTGGTTAGATTTCATTCCCAGACGAAATGGTCAGGTGCATGGCTATTTACAAACATCTATTTTGTCGTGCGGATATAAGAGCCAGTAGCTGTATGTAGCGTATCTCCATTTCCAATATGCATGCTCTAGAAAAGGCTAACGCTCAACGTACAAGTATTCCTAAAACAATTAATTTAAATCTAAGAGCGTGGAAACACCTTAATAGTTTCTTTTCCGACAGTGTACATATCTTTTAAAGCTTATCAATAAGTTATATATAGTCGGAATTAAGCTGTAAGGTGGTAAGTGTTACGATAACTTGGTAGGTCCACAAAGGTTCAGTTATTATGACGATGTCAAAACTTGTATTGCAGACGGCTCATTTATTTAAACTAATAAACGAAAAGTAACTTTAAAGCGTTATGATGTCGGAAAGGCGTGATATACAACATGTAACTTAATTAACGCACATCCTGAAAATACTTTGTTTAGAATCGTTTACTGAATCGATTTATATTATTTTTATTCCAAAATAAATAAAACTACAGAAAATATTGTCATATTAACTCTGTGCAGTCAAAACAAATTGAAATGGACCGTATTTCAAAGTAATAAGACTTTTAAAATCGCCGTTCTATCTGTATTCATACAAATTCCATCAAAAACAAACTTTATTCCAAGAAACTAATTTAGTAAATAACAATGCATATACATGTTAAATATTAAATTCAGTGTATGTTTTATGATTACAACATAATATTCTAATTGGGGTGTTTGAGGGTGTGCGTTAATTACGTTACATGTTGTATACGTACTTTTACAGCCCGTCCAGACTTGTCGGCAACGCCGAAATCCTGTAATCGGTTAGTGAATATATCTGTCATGAATACACTACTTATTCCATATACAATTGGATGCACTAGAGTGCGAAACCAGCCGAAGATCCTATTAGCATATAGATTCGCTACACGTCTGGAACTCACTTTGTAGATTAGGTTCAGTCATGTATATTGTAGGTACACTATCGCTGAGTCACAACAGTCTCAACATGACTGTATATCAAATAAAAAAATAGAAGTTACTACTATTTTATGTGTCATTCTAGAAACTATCTCAAGCAAAGTTTTGTTCCGGTTAACGTAGTGTTTTTTAAAAGAACACTACCTTTCTTCTTTTGCCAAGATGTATGTATGTATGTATTTTACTATTTTATATTATGTATGTATTTGTGTATATGTATGTGCATTTTTCCCTATGAATTTATGTCATCCTACACACTCATATCTTCCTATCTTCTAAAATCACCTCTAATAACTACTACTACTATCTACTTATTTCTAAAAAAATCTCTTCCAGTAGGGAAGAGATTTTTTTAGAAATAAGTAGTACATTTGTGCAATGCCATCACTTGTTTTCTTATTTACCTACTATTATCTTTTAAATTTTAATGTGTACAAAAAATTTGAATTAATAAAACATATTTTATTACATATACGCATGAAAATATGCAAATATTCAGTCACTTTGATTTATACTCGTAAATCCCGATTTTAACGGCAATAGCGAATAGATAATGGTGTGCGTGACAAGACGCCCACGAAGGGCGCCATTGACACATTTGCCTACAGTAATTAGTACATTTTTTAGCCTGACTTCAGAATAAAATGACAATGGAATGTTAACTTCACCTTCACTTTTTGGAATTCCAAAACCAAAATTTGAAGTTTTCTAGAACCTATTGTTTGTTACCCAAAGTCTGTTTGATTTGCAGTCCAGTCGAAACTACCACGCTGGCGAAGTTAACATTCATTGTAAAATTTAACGTAATACATACTATTACGTTAAATTTCCTTTTACTTCGGCATATTAGCATATGTACAGCAAGGATATGGTTTTATAAAAAAACTATTGTGCCATTCAATAGATATTGCTCTTTTTTAATAGACTGTAAAAACTTTTGAAGTTTGTTTTTTGTATGTTAGTAAAATGATTTCTCCATTGTTTGTGTGGTTCCATATATATTTTGATCAAAAAGGTGCTGAGAAAAGTTGAAGTCGATTGCTGTCGATGCCTTTATAAAAATTAATTCTTGGTATTATCGAGGTTTTAGACGATAACGTTATTTTTACGTGACTGTTACGTGATACACAGTGCTGACCTTACAAGCGGGTACTATATTGTGGCCAGAAATCATAGCAGAAATTACCGCTATCAATATACCGACCGTGGGTGAGTCCTTCGCTTAGCGTAAGTATGATGTCGTGTTGTGAAGCAGCCATGAACTGTAATGGTGGTCATTCTTTATGTGATCTTGTGTCAACGGTTTAAGGGAATATTATTTGTTTTATTCATTTTTGAATTGCTACTCATACAAGGTATACACGCAAGCTGTTATCTTTGTTCTATTGTCATTATATTTATTTATTTTTGTTCTAGTTACAACAGATATGTTGAAATATTGATGTATAAGGCTACGGTGCGTCTGATCACAGACATATGTATCAAACACCAGAAAACAAGACAAGTAAGCTAGTCAACCCTTATTGTGGATGAGTGAGATAGTTAACGTCATATTTTAGCACTAGTACTTAATAGGCCACCTCTGAGGAATCGATCCTCGGCGTGCATTAGCCGACATAATAATATAATAATAATAATCTTTATTTATCCAAAAAAAAAACATACAGAGTTTGAAATAACTTAATATTTGGTTTGGAAATACATTATATTTTATGTTGCAAAATCTGTACAATAATAATACTCTGCCTCTTAAACTAGGGTATACCTGTATTATAAGAGGTCATCATCATCATCATCATCATCATATCAGCCGAAAGACGTCCACTGCTGGACAAAGGCCTCCCTCAAAGATCTCCACAATTGCCGGTCTTGCGCTATCCGCATCCAGCGTTTTCCAGCGACCCGCACAAGATCATCGGTCCATCTTGTAGGGGGCCTGCCCACGCTGCGTCTTCCGGTTCGTGGTCGCCACTCGAGAACCTTTCTGCCCCAGCGGCCGTCGGCTCTACGAGCTATGTGCCCTGCCCCCTGCCACTTCAGCTTGGCAATTCTTAGGGCTATGTCGGTGACTTTGGTTCGCCTGCGGATCTCATCATTTCTGATTCGATCTCGCAGGGAAACTCCAAGCATAGCCCTTTCCATTGCTCTTTGGGTGACCTTGAGCCGCCTGATAAGGCCCATAGTTAGCGAACAGTCGAAGACTTTCGACTTGAGACACTGCGGTATTTGGGACGAGAAGATATTACGTAGCTTCCCGAACGCTGCCCAGCCGAGTTGGATTCTACGATTGACCTCCTTCTCGAAGTTGGACCTACCTAGTTGGATGGTCTGTCCTAGGTAAATATATTTCTCTACAACTTCGAGTGCAGAGTCTCCAACCTTAACTAGAGTGGGTGCAACATGGATGTTTGACATAATTTTCGTCTTATCCATGTTCATTTTCAGACCCACTTGTTGAGAGACTCTGCTGAGGCCATCGAGCATTGTACCGAGGTCGTCAAGGGTCTCAGCCATGACTACTATATCGTCGGCAAATCGAAGGTGGGTGATGTACTCGCCATTGACATTGATACCAAAGCCTTTCCAGTCCAGAAGCTTGAAGACATCTTCCAATGCAGCGGTGAACAGTTTCGGAGATATAACATCTCCCTGTCTCACACCTCGCTGCAAGTGGATAGGTTTCGAGTTCTGGACCTGGAGTCGCACTGACATAGTGGCGTTTTCGTACAAACACTTTAACACCTCGATTTACCGGTAGTCGATTTGGCACCTTTGGAGAGACCTCAGTACGGCCCATGTTTCGATCGAATCGAAGGCTTTCTCATAGTCCACAAACGCTAAGCATAATGGCTGGTTATACTCTTCGGTCTTCTGTATAACCTGCCGCAGCGTATGTATGTGGTCTATGGTACTAAAGCCTTTACGGAAACCGGCTTGTTCGGGAGGCTGGAAGTCGTCAAACCTGCGTGCGAGACGATTCGTAATGACCCTCGAAAACAACTTGTAAACATGGCTCAGCAGTGTGATGGGTCTGTAATTCTTCAAGAGGGTTTTATCGCCCTTTTTGAAGAAGAGCACCACCACACCCCTGTGCCATGCTTTTGGCGTTTGACCTTGTATGACGGAGTTAAATAACTTCTGAAGGGCCCGTAGGATTGGTGTACCACCCGCCTTCAGAAGCTCTGCCGTAACTCCATCATCACCCGGCGCCTTGTTGTTCTTAAGCTGTCCGAGAGCCATTCTAATCTCGCACAGGCTGACGTCCGGGATGTCGTCGGTGAAGTGTTGGGTTAGTCGTGCTCTGGGATCTGAGGCACAACTATCGACAGGTGACTGGGTTTTCGCATACAGCTGTCCATAGAACCTCTCGATCTCTCCCAGCAACTCAGGTTTAGACGTGACGATTCTGTCATCCTCAGTCTTCAGCTTCGTCAGTTGGCTCTGTCCAACAGACAGTTCTCTTGTAAACACTCTAAAGTGTTTACTCTAAAGCCTTTGTTCCGCTCAATGGCTTCTTTAATACAATTTGTATTAAATTGGCGCGTGTCGCGAGTCAAAGACTTTGAGATCTGTCTGTTGAGCTACCGGTATCTGGTAGCATCATCAGAGGATGTCAGAACCATTTTCCGTCTTTCGTCCATAAGCTGCAGGGTATCATCAGAGATCTTTTTGGTTCTGTTTGTACGGTGGGCCTTGAAGACCTTAGACCCAGTCGTATGGACAGCTTCTACGAGCCTGTCATGGTATGAGTCCACTTCCTCGCAATCTGCTAGGCATTCGAAACGGTTTTGCAGTTCGAGCTGAAAGGGTTCAGGGTTTTGGATGTGGATGGGTAAAGGTCGGAGCGTAGACTTTATCAGTCGGGACCTCTGGAGCTTGACATTTAGGTTCAATGAGCCTCTGACCAGTCTGTGATCGCTCCCGGTTTTAACCATATTGATCGGAAAACCGCAAATGGACCTGGGTAAGCCCCGATGGTAAAACAAAAAACGAGATAGACTTTATCTTGTCGACGAGTAGACAGGTGTTCAATGACGTCTCAGTACGTCATTGAACACCTGTTAGCAGGGCTTACCCAGGTCCATTTGCGGTTTTCCGACTTCTTGAAAAAGGAGTTCATCATAAAGAGTCCCTCCTTCTCCATGAAGTCGGCCAACATTTGGCCCCGGGGATTCCGGTCTCCAGTTCCAAATTGCCCCACTTTCAGCTCATTCCCGAATCGTTTACCCAGCTTCGCGTTAAAGTCCCCCATGACCACAGTGAAATAAGAGTTCGAGGTATGTATGGCTCTAGAAATATCCTCATACATGACCTCAACCTCATCGTCGGAGTGCGTCGAAGTCGGCGCGTAAACCTGTATGACCTTCAACGAATACCGCTTGGTAATTCTGAGTATAAGGTACGCAACCCTAGTCGACACACTCTCGATTTTCACTATGTTGTGTACGAGGGACTTGTGGACTATGAACCCAACACCACCTTGGGACAGTTGGTCGACTTCCCGGAAATAGAACAGATTCCCGGATTTCAGGATTATCGTGTCCTCCCCCTCTCTTCGGACTTCAGATAATCCTATTATGTCCCAATGTAACCTGCTCAATTCTTCCTCCAGTTCGATCATCTTCTCGTCGGTCCGCAGTGTGCGTGTGTTGTATGTTGCCAGGGCCAGAGGTCGTCGGTTTTGGTAACGCGGAATCTGCCGGGGATTCTTAGCACCCCCTGCCCTGCCGTAACCACGGCTGTTACCACGGCTGGGAATAGCAGGGCTGCCGGGGACTGGGGGCCGCGGTTTAATTGTGTCCTTCATTTGAGGGGATCTGCCATAATCGCCACGCTTGGCAAACGGGTTGGCGATCGCAGTAAGGTAGAAATTGGTACTCATAAGAACGCTGCTGCCCATTCTCTGGTATATATTCCCTCGGGACGACTTCTACGTCCCCCCACGGGATGAGAGGGGGTGGTAATATTCTCTAGGCCGTCACCACACAGCCAATAAGAGGTAGTTTGCGGTAAATTATCAACAAACACTTATATACTCACTTATATAATAAACTCATGAAGTACGGACACCAGCACATCAAACTGCCCCAATCTGTCAAATTTCCCCAATTGAAAGTGAGCCTTATGTGATAAAGTTGAAAATCTATAAAAGAAATTTGACATATTGGTGTAGCTGGATGTGCTGGTGTCTGTACAATACAGCCTAACAAAACAACTACTACTAGTTAAAAGAATACCATTTCCCTGGGTCCTATTATTATTTTTCACTTAGGTAACTAGCTAGAGAAAAACTGAAGGTTAATTAGAATATGATCCACGCTGGCGAGTGCCCCGTGTGGTCATCACTGATACCCGTAGCTCGTGGCAGCAATCGCATCTAAATCACTGACTCTTCACTTGAGTGACACCCTGAGTCGTTGTTCGTATCCTATTTGGGTCCCACAGATGTGTGTCACCACTTAGTCGGTCTCGCAGTATAAGTTACAGAGTTGAATAAACTAATTAAAATGTAATTTATCATTAAGTATAAGTAAGTAATCTATTAGAAATCGTAACGCAGATGTTACGAAACTGATTGATTACCAAGATTGAAAACATATTTTATTTAAGTTGACTCCCTCTTTATTGGTATTGTTGTTCTAAATGCATGTGAATACCTAAGTGCTGTGTAAATCATAATATTAATACGAGAAGCAAAAACTTTGAATCCTTTTTTACGCAAATTGTGAAGACGGAGGAGTATGAAACACAGACAAACTGAGAACAGATTAATATTATTTGTGTTTAATGTCTTTAGTCTTTGAGAAATAGAACCTTAATGGTCGAATTTGAAAAAAGTGCGATTTCTTGTATCATTTAATTTTATGTAATTAGGTAAAGACATAGGAAAAAACGATATTTTATGGGTCAGTTTAGTGATAATATTAATAGGATAATTGTTTCATTAAACATGCAAAAGCAAAAGAAAACCAAATATTAGAACATCTCCGAACTGTCCGGTAAGTCTAATAAACTCAGTTTTACATTGTGTATAATAGAGGTCTCCTTACGTTTTAGGTAAGCGGCGTTCATTCAGTGTATTGTGCGTATCAATTACACTGAAGAGCGCTCATTTTGAACATTGACTACGACACGTTTTATTGCTATTGTACTACGTCGTAGTATGATCACTATCGTAGTACTTTCTACGATCCGTAGTATCATCACTAACGTAGTACTTTCTACGAACCGTAGTTCAATATACCATGTAGAATGGTTGTGATCATGTTTTAGTAAATAATATACATAGGTACTGGTATAGGACATTTAAAGTGAGTCTATACTAATACTTTTTGCGAAGTTGATATAAGACAATGACTTATAGTACAAATATTATATAATGTTAAATAATAGGTGAATACAGTGCGTATACTTTTCTCATATGAATGTAAACATTGGGCGGCCGACATTGTGATCTCATCTTTTTTGGCCATTAGAAAGGAAAAAAATGGTAGTGGCCGCTACATTTGTCGAATGGCAAAAATGTAATGATTTTCATGGATGAATAGTTTTTCGTAAGTGGGAATTATTGAAATCTATGTAAAATGAAATTGATTGATTGATTCTAAAACATATTTTATATTTTTATATTTATTATTAGTAAAATAGGCGGACTTAATGCGTCGGCCATTTTCTGCCAGTCAAGCATAGGGTAGTGCAGAGAGAACATGGTAGGTCCACAGATCATACAACTATCAAAAAGTAAGAATGTAAGGGGCTATAATAAGAGATTTCTAATAATAATAACTGGATAATACTATACCAAACAATCCGTTCATGAAAACATATATTTAATTTATCCCCATGACTACAAAATGAATCTATATTTTGTAATCTTAATACAAAATCAAAATGTAATGTTTATTCCGCTAATTCTATAAGTACTAATTTGATTTATTTTGATAGTCATAGATTTCCGCAAAGTAACGCCCGATCCATTTCATATGTATTCTATATGTTGAAGGTTCAGTTGAGCTGCAAAGCGATAGAGGTAGATCTCACAATAGATTACTGTCTGTTGAGTTATAGGTGGCTATCATATCGTAGAAGCTGTAAGACTAATAATTTCTATTAACTGTTTACGAAGTGAATATGATGGTATTATCATTTTGTATTTCTCTGTTAATAAATAAATATCCGGGACATATCTCACAGCGCCATCTAGTCTAAACTAAGCAAAGCTTGTGCTATCTATACTAGACAGCGGATATAAATACTTAATTCCTTTTTTTTTGTAAATGTATAGAAGCAATACACGGTTCACACCCATACCAAGACAAATAGACATGTAAATGAACACAAATATTCAACTTTTGCAAGGATCGAGCCGCAACCCGAGGAATCTAAAAGAGAATCAAGGGAAAGTTCACTACCAACGGAGTCTTACCGATGATTTCTCTGTTGTTTTCAGATTGATTTTATTGTTTTTTTATTCCTTCATAAATATTCTTCAAATCGGTAGTAATAAAGAAATGGTAAAATCGGTTGGATGTTTTCTAAATCATGAATTATATATTTGTTCGTTCATGTAACATATAGTGATCACGGCATCGATATTTCCATAATTATATAACAGTAACGATCATTATGTTAACAACCCATTGTCGGACATGCACCCTGGGGCTTTACACTCCTGCCTACATACATTATACTCTTTGTAAATTTGCCTACCGAAAATTGACACCATACTATAAGCAACATAAATGTATTTATACACGGTGGCCGAGGAGTTGATGTTCAAACGCAAAATTAAGATGCTTTATGATGATAGATAAGAAGATATTTATCCGAATCACTACCATGTATGTTCTACGATTTTTTTTTTATACTTTAAATTTATGAGTCCTGAGCTCTTAACCTAATTTTGAACTTTGGAATAAATTCCAAGTCAGTTCTGCAATGATTAGATAAACCATACTTTTTAGGGTTTTAGGTAAAACTATGCTAATTAGTTCAATCATAAAAAAACTGAACCACAAATGTTCAACAGAACGAGAAAAATATCGTTAGGTGAAATTTATGAAAACAATCATTAAAAAAATTATATCTCGAAAACTACGCAAAATCGTAGAACATGGGGGTAATTCGGATACTCCTCATCATAAAGTATCAAAATTTTGCGTTTGAACGTCAACTCCTCCACCGGCCTGCATAGTTTAAGATGTTGCTCATAGCTAGATTTTCTCACCGGTCCGTAAGCGATCGGCGAGGTTAAGTAACTAGGCTCGCGGTTAGTCCATACATGAGTGACAAAGTGGTTTAATTTCTGAGCGTGCTTCGGAGGGCACATTAAGCTGTCAGTCCCGGTTGTATTCATACGTACTGGGTTGCTTGAACAACTCTGACACTAGGGTAACCAGTGCCCATTCATTCCGTGGGGAGTAATAGAACCTTAGTAGATAATAATAATGTCCTCCTGGCCAAAGGCCCGAAATGATTGCTTAAAAAAAAAAGTGTGTGCGCAAACACGGGTGCACTTTCTCCGATGGGACGACAAGCGATACGCCCGGGAAAAGGTGAGGTATAGGACTGACGGCTTTATGTGCTCTCCGGGGCACGGGGATATAGTACCGCCAACTTCCAGACTTCGAGCTGATACTGAGAAATATTTTGTTGTATAGAAAAATCACTTTCCGGCCCGATCCGTGATTTGAACCCTGGACCTCGTTATCTACGGTTGAACACGCTGCCTACTAGATCAGGCAGTCAAACTTATAATAATATCTAGGGACAATGTCACACAGATCATCCTAGCCCCAAACTAAGCAAAGCTTGTACTATGGGTACCAGGCGACGATACCAGGCACTTACCGGGATTCGAACCCAGGACCACCAGCTTCGTAGGCAGGAGCACTATCAACTAGGCTATGGTGACCGTCTTATTAGACAGCGCGTTAATAAACCCGAATTCCAAAAGTTTTTTTTCGTGATCTATATAAAGTTTTGACAGTAATTTCCGCATGCCTGTACAATATAAAAAAAAGTAACTCTTAGTATTAAGCTGCATGAGTTGCTCATGATTACTGCCGTATAGTAATTTAATTAATGCTTCAAGCCGTGTGTGTTATAATTATATTATATACACAGGTCAAAGCTGTCTATTGAAATATGGGATGGACAGAAATGTGTTCTAATGTTACAACATTAGAACACATTTCTGTGTTCTAATAATTGTAGGAAATTCAAAACTGTACATTGCTTATTTTTTAAAAAAAGGATATTGGGGCGTGATCTACAATTGGTATCCAAGCCAAAAATATAGTTTTTGGAATTTTTGTCTGTATGTATGCCCGGGCTAAACTCAAAAATTACTGCATGGATTAAATTTTGCATGAATATTACTAAGAGGTCGGGTCAACATATAGACTACATATTATCACGGTATCACCTACGGGGGAGGAGCTGTGATAATTTATAAAGTTTAACGCGGGTAAAACCACGGAGCACAACTACTACTATGGGTATATTTTCGGTAAGCAATCACTTCCACCCTTTATATACATATAGTATGTATTTATGTAAAATCATCGCATAGCAATTTACATATGAAAGCTCCAACAGAGTGTTTCGTGCTGGTGCATTCTGCATTACAATTTCGCGCTGAATTGATTGATAACAAGCGGTGATTGGACTTTTTTGTTTTGTTTTTTTAATTCGTTGAGAACTTGTGATTAAATCGTGTATATATTCGATATTTGGAGTATGTGTGTGTGTGTTTGACAACAGAGCAGTGACTTTTTCTAAATCAAGCGAGCGAAGGTTCAAACCGTCTAACAAATAAAACTACAAACAAAGTACTCGCACCGGAGGGTGCCCTCCTTTTAGGGTTCGAACCTTGACTCTCGGCGTTTACTGTAGGGGAGATGCATGAGAGGGTCATTCCTTTTAGAGATGTTTTGTGCAACTATCGCTCTACGTTAACGCTCTCAGCCAGTTACGCTCACCGGTCCGTAAGTGATCGGCGTGGTGAAACACCTATGCACGCGGTCAGTCTATAGATGGGTGACCGTCAAAGTGGTTATATTCAAGTGTCTCCGTGCTTAGGACGGCATATTAAGCTGTCGATCCCGATTGTTGTCCTTACACAACAGTAGGGCCATGACAAAGGCTTACCGGGCGGCTTGAACAAATATGTCACCAGGGTAACCATTGCCCATACCAAAAAGAATACGCCACGCGAGGCTCACGTCATATTCAGGTTCGGAGGGAGTATTACATCGATTCGAATGCAAACTGACGGTCATGTAGGGCGCTGGTGGTCGCGACGTGTTCGCGGTCGTATTCATCATCCGGTGAGTACGATATATCGGCGATATATTTTATTCGAAACTTTTTTTATAAGGCAGGAGGAATTCTAACGTATGCCACCCGCAAAAAGTGTCTGCAGGTGGGTATGTCGGAATCACACCGATTAAACTTAACTTGCCGTGGACTTCTTCTGGCGCCTGATAGGGAAGTCCCGGGAAGACTTTTGTGCCAGATGGTCAGGACACGCATCATTTGCCGATGATCATGTTAAAAAACAGTCATGTACAATGTGTACATCTCACACTCCATATGATACACGGTATTCATACAAAACGTACGAGTAAGTAATAATGTTGGTAAACTTTTGGGTCCATTGTGAGGGGCTGGAATTGCTATCGTAATTCAATTTTGTTTTAGACTTAATCGCTTGAATTTAAATGTTTTGTACCATGTTCGGTTCAAACTACATGTTTTTGCTCAAAAATATCCCAGTGGAGTTAAATTTAGTGTAAATATAAGCGCCTAGTTTTTGGTGTTAAATAACACTCACAAAAGCAATCAAGTTGGTAACTTAAGAACTTTCATGCCTTCAGGCGTGTGGACTTCCATTTGTAAAACAACTGATTGTGAATTATATGTGGTTGGCACTTCGTTGTCGGCGACCCATTATAACAGACATTGGCCGACCAAAGCCATATTATAACGCATAAGTATCCAATTGCTCGACGATACGTTACCACCGAGAAGGAAGGCCTAACGGGCCTTTGCGGAGATTTTTTTTCTTTTATTTTATCTGAGGGCGACTAACGGACAAGTGGATCCCCTGATGGTAAGTGATCACCCTCGCCCATGGACACTCGCAACACCAGACGAGTCTCTGGTGCGTTGCCGGCCTTTAAGAGTCAGCAAACAAGTGTTGCTGATCCTTCCCCTCACCCCGATGAGCTCTGGCGACCTTACTCACACGCAGGGACACAACATTAAAATTAAAATTATTAAGGAACTAGCTGTGCCCGCGACTTCGTCCGCGTGTTAATTAGTTTATTTCGTTTTTTTTTTAGTAAAATAAAAAACATTTTCTAAAATAAAAGTAGCCTAAGTTACTCCTTATTACATTAGCTACCTGCCAATAAAAGTCCCGTCAAAATCGGTCCAGCCATTTCAGAGATTAGCCGGAACAAACAGACAGACAGACAGACAAAAATAGTAAAAAAAAATATTTTGGTGTATGTACCATATATATATTCATATTTATGTTGTAAAAACCGGTTATTTCAATATTACAAACAGACACTCCAATTTTATTTATTTGTATATAGATGTTTTCTGTAAGGTGGAGGTACTTCCACAGTCGGGCTCTACCTCTCTTAATTTATCCAAATCGGATAATTTATGTAAAAAAAATTATATTAGTCCTGGGTAATTACCCAGTCTACTTTGAGTTGACCACTATTATTGTTATTATTCAATATACTAGTATACATATTTATATTGGGATCCAACTTTAAGATAAATGGGTAAAAGGTAATTATGAAGGAAGCGAGTTTCTTATAAATTCTTGTCTAGCTTTTAAAATAAACCCGCAACCTAAAGTCATAATTCTAAGCAGTACTTTCAAAACAAAGTTAATAAGTATTTCATTAGCATTATAAATTCATTGAAAGTCCCTCCATTAACTGAAGAACGATTTTAAGCCCTTGGATAGGAACATAATCAGCATTGAAGGCAAATCTAAATGGTTTTCCAATAAAGGTGATACCATTAATTTGTGGTATATACTAGGATTATAAGAGGATTAATAGTATGTTTAATTCCTAGGTACATATAAATCCTTGGGCTTCGAAGCTTACCTCAAAGTTGATACCGATAAGACCTTTAATATCGTGCTCAAGTTTGTGATATGGGTACCCTTCAACTACAGTACCGTACTTATCCAAAGCATATTTAAGCTATAGGGGACCTTACTAAATTATCAGTAATAGCTCTTCAATGGCAAAATAGTTGTTTTTTTTTATCGAATGTGAAGGTTTGGAATTTGTACATACTGAATTTATTTATTTATTTGGACAACCAGTAGTTGTTACATTGTTTCTTACGACTAGATTATTAGGTACAAAATTATAATTAAATGCACAACGTTTAAAGGTGTCACAGCATGCGCATAAATTTCATAATAGTGACACATAAAGAAAAATAAAATAAAATGAAATAAAATATACTACATAAAACAAATAAAATTAAACATATTTTTTAACATAACTAAAATTAAAACATATTTATAATCAACTCAAGCAAATAACTAAAACACATTCTTAGGATTAATTAAAAAAAATACTAACTACACTAATATAACACTAATTAAAGCCTACTTAATAAACTCAAAAGTTTTTTTTTAAAGTTTGTAGCCCATCCTTAAAGACGTCAGGGGAGGCCCTGAAGGCATGTATGTACCTACCAACCGGTTGATTATATAACTAACTATACTAACTATAGTTTTCAAGTAATGTAATTTAGCTGAGTGCAGAATAAAGAAAATTAAATTTGAGAAAATGGTTGATTTTGGAAAACCTTGAATAGAGTAGTTTATATGTTTATATTGAATAAAACTTTAAGTTTCTTGACGAAGACGATACTGAATTATGGTGAGTTTTATTATTTGGCTAAATTTGGTAGCGAAACCTAGCGACATTTGCCAGGGTTTCGTTTTGGTAGATACGCTGCCTTTCACGCCGCAGGTCGTGGGTTCGATTCCCACCCGGGACAAATATTTGTGTGCATGAATATGTCTGTTTGTTCTGAGTCTGGGTGTAAATTATCTATGTATGTGTTTACAAAAGGAAAATAGTATATGTAATATATCAGCGATCTGGTTTCCATAGTACAAGCTCAGCTTAGTTTGGTATCAGATGGCCGTGTGTGAACAATGTCCCAGGATATTATTATTATTCAGCGGGCCAGTACAGCGCCATCTGTTTGTTATCGGAGGAACTAGGGATTTATTACTTTAACTAAGATATGATAAGAACTTTATTCGCTTAAGATATGGTTACATATTTCTACATTTAAGCATCCCGCCCACCAAGGATAGATTGTTCATCGTACCCCTCACCAAATTTCTAGCACATTCAATATAATGGACTGTATTCATTAATAGCTATACGTCGTTCGTAACTTTTGAAAAGTACTCATTACAGACATAACAGTGGCTCCTGCTATTTTGACACTTATCAGATAAGGAACGCTCAACATTGATGAACTAATCTATGATAATCATATTAATGTCCTCCTGGGTCATTGACCATGGCGGCGGCCTGTCACAACGATCACATATTAGAAGGCAAAAGTGTACTATGAAAAATGCATTATCTAATTTCATTTTATTGGACGCGCAAGCATTCACATTATCAGCCTGATATCCTTCACTTTCTATAACGTTGCCATTTGGAGGGTGTTTGCCGTAGTCACCACGCTTGGCATGCGAGTTGGCAACCGTAGTTAGGAAGTAGCAAGTATACAGGTGGCGCTGCAGGCGGATTGCCTTGTCGCCCTTTAAGACACTCACGGAACGGTATGGGGTAACACTTTTATTATCTCTAGGCCAGAAACCACACGGCTTTTATGGACCTAGTCTCACTCTATTAACCCGCCACTCCAACTCAAGTAAACGAGGATGTGACACACAACGACAAATCTCTGAGGGGTGAGGATCAGGCAAGTCCCGGGGATTAACTACGACTGTGTTCGAAAGAAAAAGGAGTTTCTCCTGTCAGCGTTACGTGCTCTCAGGAAGCAAGGACGTTGAGAAGACTCGGGAATCAAACTCAGGACCTTAATACTCATAGACGAACTTGCTACAGTGGGCCATCGAGGCAGTCGTAATATTATTAAGTTATTGATGGCCTCAGAATTGCAGATTGGATATCAAATTCTCCAACAGGTGCCTAGAGCAGTTGATTCAATTACGGGCGGTCAGAATGCTGCACCGCTAGTGGCAAATTTTGTTCTGTATCTATTCGATTAAAATGCGATTCCGGAAATATCAGATTAAGACGTTTTCATTTTTATTGGTTAGATGAATACAAGCGTTGTACTCGAACCACAGAGTTTAGTCGATTTTAAGTTTAAAGTTGGCGAGCCTTCATTTTATAACTCATCATTTTCCAGGTAATATGTATTTATACTAACACACACGCACACACTACACAACTTTGAATTATTCAATACCTATTGTTACTATAAAAGGAAACCATTTGATTTTTTGTATGTTTGTTTGTAATTGGTTAAAATATTTCGCCCATAGAAAGCTGTTTTCACGAAGGAACTTAGATTCAAGAAAGAACAGTATTTTAGATATAAATAAACCACTGATCCGTACGAAAACTACAATAATGTAACTCAAGGTTCCAAAAATATGTCTTTAAAAGATGAATGAGAAAGTGACGAGAGCGTTACGAAAAGTGTGATTGGGCGAGGCGTGCGGAAGTTGAGATGGAGACTACTTATATACGTTCTTTAAGAGTTCTGGTAAACTGACTCCCATTCAGGGCCAAAAAATTGACTACGATTACGCGACTACTGAAAGTTTTGTTTTTTCCTAGAAGGCATTTTCGAGGAAAATAGCAAACTAATAAATCGAATAAATTAAACCAAGTGTTAGGTGAAAACCACAACATTTTAGAAATCTGGGAACTACACGTCCAGACAGGGTAGCAATATTGGAAGCTGATAAATAAAAGCTTATGAAATTCAGGAGAAGATGTTCATTTTATTAACAGTACCATGACAAGACAGATAGTGACAGGACTGTATAAAAAAAGATTTTATAACATGCCAGTGCTTTGTTTAATTATTAGGAAGCAGGTTTCAACAAGAAATTACCGAAAAACTATATAGTTACGAATTTTAAACAACAATGGAGGTTGACATCGAATTTGTTAATAGCCTACAATATTTTTAACAGTGGGACAGGCTCGAATAAATTCGAAATGTCTGTACGTGTCGCGGTACAAATGGATCGACAACAAAAACTTTCGAATGAATGACACTGTACCAAAACCAATAAGTACATAAATTATATTTTCCAAAGAAAACCAAAGCTACTTGACCAATTTTGAAGAATAACAAGCTTCGAGACATATTTTCGAAACAATTCGGAACATTCAAGACTCTACGAAACTTATGCAATTTGCGTACTGCCATGCAATTTGCTAAATAACTAAGTCATTACTATTAAAAATTAAGTTTTATTTCTAAATATTTTCATACAACCCATGTATTAAATTATTATTATATAGATATTGAGGATCTATGTAATAATAATTATGTATACTTATCTACATTACTACAAAGACGAATATGGTCATCCTCAACACTTAAAAATCTAATATTTCTTGATAGACTGAACCGATTGGGTTGAAAGAAAAACTAAGTATTACTAGAAGTTGCGTACCATATTTACGTTTAAAAGTTATTTATATTAGTTTCGTACTGTACCTGAATAGTTGTCCATAAACAGACAAATATTCAAAAAATGCTGGAAATGGGTTCTGTTATCCTTTACCACCCTGGCTGTTTTTTATTTTCAGTATACAAAAACGAAGTTTCTACAGTTTTATTATATGTATAGATATATAGATTAATAATAATATCTTGGAAAATGTCACACTGATCATCCTAGCCCCAAACTAAGCAATTATTTAGTAAAATTTAGGTCTTAAATGTGATGTCATAACTACTAAGCCCATTGGGTACCATCAAATCGGCAAGATAGCCTGAATAAAAACCTTATTGTTGTTAATCGAACTCAAAAAAAGAAGTTATTGATACAACTGTTTTTTAAATATGTATGTTACTCTCATTTGCTTGTCAATCAATTTAGATGATTTGTTTTATTCGATACGTTACGTTTTCAACATGGTCCGATATTATTAAATATGGTTCCATAATTTGGCTTCCATCAGTTGTAAGTAAAGAATTTGGAGTTCATTCTATGTTATTTAAAACAGTACTATATTAGTAGTTGAGTTAGAAATAATCTACCATGATCAATTGTGTTTAATATTTTTAATTGAAAAAGTAGTTTAACTTCACTAGTCGTTATGAATTCTTTCTAATAAGGTTGTGGTTGCGAAATACTGAACACGGAATATCGCACGGAACTGCCATGGCGGCTGAGCGAAGGTAATACCATCAACTCCGACAGACCTGGCATACGTTATACCTATAACTAGAGATCGCAATTGTTCGAAATTGTCAAAGACTATAGACATTATAGACATATAATATTAATTATAAGAGCGCGCGATATCTTACTGGTGTCGACAAACGTCATAATATTCTTGTACGTTTTAAATATTATGAGTTTTTCATAGTTTTGTAATAGGGGTTGCGCAGTATGCACATAGTGTTATGTTACAATCTAGATCAAAATGTTTAGCTTTAAGGTGTTTATATTGTGATTGTAATGTGTTTTGTGCATCAAATAAATAAACAAAAAAAACTGTTCTCAGTTTTGACACTCAGTTTGTCAGTGTGTCATAAGCATGGTAGTGTGCGGAATATATTATTTATTAAAATAATTTACTTCTAATGTCTAATAAATAAAAACATTAGCGTTCTGCACTCCTTCTCAATATTAACTTTAACTGTTCCAAATTTCATACTATTTTATTTTAATTTTCGTAAAAATCGGTACAAAGTTTTTCTTCACATAATTATTAATATTATGATTTTGTCTATCTCTAGATATGTTTGTCATATTGACATACAGATGGAGAGAATTAGTGGTGAGATACTAGTTACGTACATACTAGAAACCTACAAGGTATCCTTCGGATTGTAATATAACAGATAAGTTGAAATTTGTAAGAGTTCTTTCTTGCCCCACAGCAAACAATAATTTCTACAATCTTCTCATATCATGAATGGTAAAAAGTCAGTTGTAATTTAACTTTTTATTCGCCGAGTTGCTCGGTATTCATATATTTAAATTCAATAAGATAAATAAATAATTTGTTCTTTATATACAATGTAACATGTAGGATGTGATTCTACTCACCGCTTTACCCGCGTAATTTACCGGCTGAATTAATTCCCTCGGCCGGAAACTAGTATATTATATTGCGCCTTACCTATAACAAAACCAACTGCCAGTGAATGTACCGTCGAAACCAATCTAGCCGTTTGGGAGATTAGCCAGAAAACACAAATAAACAAACAAAAATTTTCTAAATTGGTTTATAAATGATGTAAATACCTGCGCCTTTAGGAAAATGCAGTTATCTTAACATTATACACATATACTTAGATAATATTAGAAAAATACGTAGCAATGTTACTTCAGTTTGCCAATTCTTTGGGCTATGTCTGTAACTTTAGCTACATCGCTGGCAGAAGAGACGGCCGCTGTGACATAAAGGTTCTTTAGTGGACTTTATTTCTTTGGATTACAATGGAAAAATACGTAGCTAAGGGTACGATAAAATCAGTTCATCACGAATGAATTCTTTGCCGGCTAAAACTAGAAACTTAAAAGCACCTGAGTTGCTAATAGAAATGGTTTGCTCTTTGTAATAACTTATGAACTTTATATTTAGCTGTCCTTTTCAAGAAACAATGCACGTACTGTTCAAAACACTTTGAAAAACTGCAGTATTTTTATTTTTTATTCCTTAACAAGGCATTGCACCCTCTTAGCGATTAATCATGAGACTTTTACATAATATGTAAAGTAGGCGATTATCGTATGATGCTTCTAGAACACAGAGAGATGCTCCTGCCCGTCCTCTTGTATATAATGTCCTCCTAGCCGAATTTAGGCAATGGCGGCCAGTCTCATTAGAGATTAGCCATCTGCGCGGGACATATTATAGTGCTCAAGTGTGTGCGCAAACACAGGAGTACTTTCTATTCCATCACTCTCATGATCCGATGGGACGCCTAGCGACACGACCGGAAAGAGATCAGGTACAGGGCCGACGGCTTAACTTGCTCTCCTAGGCACAGGGGTATAATACCGGCAACTCCCAGACTTTGGGCTGATGCTGAGAAATTTTTCTTTTTACAGAAAAGTTCCAAAATCACTTTTGCCCGACCCAGGATTTGAACCCAGGACCTCGTTTTCTGCGGGTGAACACGCTCCCGCTAGACCAACGAGGTAGTCTTGTATATATGCCCTCGTCGCCCTATCCTCATCATCATATCAGCCTAATGATGTCTACTACCTATGAAGGCCTCCCCAAAAGATTTCTAATTTAATTTGGAGGGATATGCCATAATCACCACGCTTGGGTCGCAGTATGATGCCACACTGAGACGCTGCTTCCCGTTCTCTGAGAGGTATACCCTGGGGTCGACTTTTACGCCTCTGGGATGAAATGAAGTGGCGATATTCTTTTTTTATATAAAAATATCTTAGGACATTATTCACACACGGAAATCTGATCCCAAACTAAGCAGAGCTTGTACTATGGAAACCAGATAACTGATATACTACATGTACTACTTTTCTTTTGTAAATACATACTACTATAATTAAACCCAGACTCAGGACAAATGAACATGTTCATCCACACAAATATCTGTCCTGGGTGGGAATCGAACACAAGAAAAGGCGTGAAAGGCAAGCATTAACCAACCGCGCCAATCGGCCCGTCTGTCAAGTTTATCAACTGTTATTAAGTATATATATATTTAATTTTTATATTAAGTTAATGGTGCGAACAATCTGGGCCGAGGCGGAGAACGGTTTTAAGAAAAAGTCTTATATTAATGTTTTCAAACAAAAATAATTCTCTAGCAAAAAGCGTCATTAGCCCCTTTGTGCCATTTTAATGCGGAACACAAATATTGTTATACTGTACCTACCTGTTCTGTCTGTGGTTTATGAATTACCGTTCACAGTAAATGCTGTTTTAATAAAATATTAGATAGGTACGCAAATGCTATATTAGGGGAGCGCACAAATGGGGTTATCTGTGACCCAAACATAAATGGTGTGCCTTAGTTTATACTTTGCCCCTGTCTGCGTGATGTTCGTCCTTCTGCTGACAATAGCGCACCTAAAAAAAAGTACTGATTAGTCTAAAATATAACTAGATGATTTTAATCTGATATATACATATTATCTTTTTAAAAGCCCACTAGGAAATTCAATTTATGTATCGCGGGGATTTTACTAAATTGTAATTCAGTGACACAAAGAACATCCAGACTCCAGACTCAGAACACGAACAAATAGTCGTCCTGTGCGGGACCCGAACCAGAAACACGAGGGCACCAAGTTAGTAGCGAGGCGACCACCTTGACCACTACGCCACGCGTGCAGTATATTTACTAGGTAATTCCGGTTTACCTATTGGGTATGGAGAGTATCAGGGCCACCCGATATCGTCCCGTGGGTGTCGTAAAAGGTGACTAAGGGATACACCAGGTTGATGGGCAACAGCCTAACCTGTGTAGTAGATACCACCTATTTGCAATCGCCAACTCACATGCGAAACGCGGTGACTTAGGCAAACTCCTTCAAATGGCAACATTATAGATATATGTACCTAAGTAAGCTAATGTTGTGGAGAAATGTGCTACTGATTCCTGCTAATCCTTTTCCTTTGAAGGGCCCAACAAACGTATACGGTCCCCAGTTTACACTTAACGCAGAGAAAATGGGCTGGCACACTTCCAACTCAGGGATCGGACTGCAGATCCAGCGCCGGGTGGGTTTGAAGCTGGTATAGGGTAGCACCAGGGGAGGTCAACGTCGACTCGACAGTGAACAACGCGACATTGTAGATATATATAAATGATTAAAGAAACAAGAACCTTTGGGGAGGCCTATGTTCAGCAGTGGACGATATCAGGCTGATGACGATGATGGAACCCTTAAGTTAAGTATTTCGATGAGTTTAGGTTTAGATAAGTAGCTAACGGCTTTAATTGGTTCAATTACCTGTTGCGGTGTTTCCTCAGCGCTCCGACATGTCCACTGTCCATCTTTAAACGAGGTTTAAAATGAATATTGATCTCTGTTAGTTTAATGGGGGCAACATAAAACCTTTATATACCATTTTGTGAAAATAGTGGTGGCAGCACTGTTTTTCCTTTTATGTCTATGTTCGGAACTAAGTATCTCCCTCTGTATTCTGTGATAAATTGGTGGAAGTAATAAAACTGCAAATATACAGAAAATACAGTTTCTTTCTATTTAATAACTACAATCTCACGGTAGGCAGTGCTTTGCTGTGCCCCATGCAGTGGTTTGCTGTGCCCATTGCAAATGTCCATGAGCAGTGGTTACCACTTACCATCAGGTGGGTCACTAGCTCGTCTGCCACCAAAAGTAATAAAAAAAAGTAAATATCTGAGTGGATGTTCACAAGACGGTCGCCATATTTAAGGAAAGCACCATTTGAACTAAAAAGATTCGTTACTATTCTTGCGTCGCTGGACGGCAACCAGTTACTATGGTGACGGATCCTTAGAAAGGTATTTTTAGACCTTTTTCGCGACAACAGATAGAGAGGTTCCTTTTGTTGTATGTTTTCTATAAATTTATCTTCGATAACGTTATGAATGGGCCCATAGACACTTTAACATTTTATTTATACCTATAAGGTAAAACGGAGCCGTACAACTGTCAGATACCAGATAGTCTGTATGTCTATGGTGAGAGTCACTATTGGATGTTTTTGACCGACCTAAAAAAAAGAGCTTATCAATTTGACTGTATATTTTTTTTATAATGTCCGTATTTTACATGATCTCTCTTTTATCTGGGAACTGATTTTGATAAATATTTTTTAACTAGCTGTGCCCCGCAATTTTGCCCGCATTAACTTTATAAATTATAGCCTATGTGCTAATCCAGGGTGTCAGCTCACTCCATACCAAATTTAATTAAAATTGCTCCAGCCGTTTGAAACTTTCACCTTTATAATATTAGTGTGATCGATACGTAATGCTTTCGGAACGGTCTTATGTAAAGTTGGTTCTAATCGTTTGCCTCAAAGTAAAGTGAATTTTAAACAGTTATAATATTCAATTCCATAATTTATTAAGAACTATTATAGAAAATGTCTCGATTCTTGAAATAAATCAAAATTTGAAATAATACAAAAAAAAGGTACAAAAACCGCATAACTTGTTAGTAATTCCACAATTCCAAATCTCATTTTATTAAGTAAAATTACAAAAAGGAACGGCAATCTATCTTTTTAAAATAGGATAAAATCCTTAGCGGAATCCTTTCCACACCGAGATTTTTCTTCTCCACAAAAATAAAACGTTGGAAGTTAAAACGATGAAGCTCCAATAAATCCAATGGGTTCACCATTGTTTTTTACCGAAGTCTACAAATAAAGTTGGCGCATTGGAGTTCAACCAGTTTTACCTCGAGGCATGGGTGCTCAAAGTTAAATGACCCGTGATGTACGTGTGTGTTGGCACCAATGTTGGCCGCCCCTTCGCGTAACAAAAGCGAAAACCCCCATTATTTGGGGTCTTCGCTTTCGCTTCTCGTCTATGGAAGTTTCTATTATTAACCTTTGGTAAAAATATTAAGTTAAAAGTTGAATGACAGTTTATTGGTAAGTGAAATTGCATAAAACGTGGAACGTGGATCGCGACCCTAAATTAGACGCGGATATTAATATCAATGGCATTTGCCAAACTTGTCTTTATTATCTCTCAGATAAACAGGGGCTCTACCGGCTAACTCACTGAACATCGATTTGTTAAATGGCGTTCAAATAAATAAAGGTTAAAAATGACTTAATCAATCGTTAAATCGACTTCAACGTTGACAATCGATTCCGGACTATTTATGACGTCACATGTGCTCATGGAAGCCGATTTAACGATTGATTAAGTCATTTTAACCTTTATTTATTTGAACGCCATTTAAGAAATCGATGTTCGGTGACTTAGCCGGTAGAGCCCCTGAACGACAACAATGAGGCATGGTGTTCAAAATTATATTACATACCCGTCATGTACGTGTGTATTGGATCAAATGTTGGCCGCCCTTTTAGACTATAAAAGCGACGTCTCAAATAATGGTACCCTTCGATGGAAGTTTCTTTTCAACACAATTACATTAAGTTAAAAGGTGATCGAAAGTTTATTGGTAAGCTCTTTGATCTATACGGTTTAAAAGCTCTACCAAAACTATATAGACAATATATTATTCCTATAAAAATATAAAAGACAGCATAAGATTGTTTACATACATGTCCCGTACTAGGGTAATGAATTTCTGTAACGGGGGTTTACAAAAATATAATTGCCGGACACAACGTAGATTCAGGTTCGGAACAAATATTTATGGGTCACACATATACAAAAGAAACAAACTAGTTGCAGCCGGACTTTTTGGCAGTACCCTTTTTTATTGCGAAAGTGGAATGTAGTAGCATCATCATGATGGCTGACGTAAACGTTTCTTAGGTTCTTTTGTTGTTTACCACATGTTGCCATTAAAATGCATTTATTGCGGACAGGATTAGCCGTGCTAAAACACGAAAATAAGGTCCAACCCGAAAAAAATATACAAAGGTACCTTTGTATATTTGAATGCCATTGTTTAGCTCTTAAATTAAACACGACAAGCATTAATTTAGGGCTCGCAGATGTTCACAAAGAACTTTATCTGAGCCCCGATCCATCGCCCAACATTGATCCAAATCTAACGCCGAAATAAATCTACCCGTCGACGCGAGTCTTTGCAAATAAATTCTCTTTTCTAAAGGTCAGTGACCCTCAATTGGGGAAGTATTCTAACCCAAATTGGGAAAGTTTGCGATAGTAAGCACTCTCTCGCGAAATCATAGAGATGCTTTGAGAAGTTTTAATGGATTTGTAATAGACACCTAGAGATTCGAAGACGTTGATTTCTGGAGTAATCCTTTGTGGGTACTTTAACCTAACAGGCTTTTAGGGTAATTAGTCCACGGTCCAAATTAGTTATTAGGAACACATAAATTACAAAAGCGTTGACAATTCAATCAACTTACTTAGGAACGGTCGACGACTCTAAAAACAAACGTGAATTAAGTAATATTTTTAATTTTAAATCAAATTAATTTTCTACTGAACAACCAATTTTAAAGGCACTACCCGTGCGCCACAAGTTGAGACTTGAGGTCGGTGACTTCGTAGAAGAAAAAACTTTTGTTTTTCGTCCGTTTACCTGTCTGTCGTCATGCACCATATCAAAAAAAAAAACATTGAACCCGGCTCCTGAAGCCGACATGTATCCCAAACGTTGGCTTCCCCTAAAACATCACCGCGCTCAGGTTTCAACTTATCGTGCACGGGTGGTAGATAGAATGACTTAAATCCCTGAATAAGTTATTGTCAAGATGTATTTTGAAGTCATCAATGAGTTAAGCTCGCTTATTTGAATAAGCTTTCCAACAGTTTTTGTTCGTATTTTTTTATTCGTTCTCAGCTTAGTACAGTCAATCAATTTGACAGGTAATCTCTCAGTTTTAAATATTATAGTGTCCCTTTGGTCGTATTTCGGCCAAAACAGTCACACGGCAGTTGGTGACAAACTTACCGGACGGAACATAATGTACTAGTGTACAGTGTGTGAAAACACGGGTTCACTATTTTTCACTATCTCTCATGATCCGAAAGGCCAAGTTAGCTGAAAGTTTTATGTGCTTCCTAAGTCAATAGGTATAGCACTGCCAACTTCTTAACGCCAAGATGCTACTAATATTTTACGTTTTAGAATAGTGTCAATTACACATTTTTGCCGTAATATGCTCATTCCTATGCTTGAAGATATCCTTCTTATTATCAGTCCTATCCTTTATCTCCATATTTGCACTCTAGTCACTCCCTTGCCTAATCATCTCAAAATCTATCCTCCTTCTCCAACTATCGTCCTATATCCACTCTCCCGCTTCTATCATAAGTCCTCGAACAGCTTACTTACTCCGAGCTCAAATCCTATATTTGTAAGAACAGTTCCTTCAACTATATGAATTCCCTCTTGGTCATAGTACTGTCACAGGCCTGTTCCATATTACGGATGACATCAGAAGTGAGGGAGTGGAAATCTTACAGTTCTCCTTTTACTCGATATTAGCAACGCTTTCAACTTTATGTAGATTTCGACATTCTCATTGGCATTTTTGCTTCCCTTAACATATTTCCAACGATTGTTGAATGGTTTCGCGTGTTACTCACGTATTTTCTATATGGTCCAATACAGTCGCTAGTGTGCTTCAGGGTACCGTTCTATTTCCATTACTTTTTACTTTTTTTATTAATTTTCAGTACGATTTTCGGGAACCTTTCTTCTATGAGTACAAATCGCTTAATCGTATACAATTAAAAAAATAAATCTGCAGAATAAAAAACATTTCTCTAATAATCATTAACATATCTGATATCTGGATAGTAAATTTGTGAATCGGTAAAACTCGAACTCCTTGAGGAAAGTGAAATATATTCGTACCGACACTGCGTACCTGCTACGACTACATAATTTTGTTCTCAAAGGAGGAAGGACAAAGACTTATTTTGAAGTCCGCCTTGGTGAATACATTTCAAATAATAACGTATAACTAAAATACAACGTGTAACATAAATAACATGTGTTTCAATGACTTTTAGATAAAAATAAAATATAACTAATATTTTAACGATTTGGATTTTTTATATGTATGTTATGCGTAGGGGGCGTACAATTCGACCTGACGGAATATCTCCCAGAGAACGGACAGCAGTGTTTCTCTGTGTCCTATGACCGCCATACTTCGATCGCCATCCCGTCTGCCAAGCGTGGCGATTACGGCATATATATCCTCCAAATTATGGACACAACTTTATTGTGGAAATCTTATTGGGAGGCCATTTTCCAGCAGTGGACGTCATTTGGCTGATATGACGATGTTACGCGATTTATATGTGGTTTGCGCACTGACTGAAAAAATAAATATAGAATAGAAATATTTTTTACATGTTCGTCACGATTCTTAAAACCAGCTTCAAGAATCATTAAAACTTATATTAACTGTCTGAGAACCTGATTAATCTTGCTCACTCCATATAAATATAAAAAGTGTATGTAACACAAGCCTAGATCGGTTCAACAGGGAAAATGCAGACATTCACAACACAGTTGTGTCAGAATGACCTATATATTACCCCAAATCAAATGCATAAAAACACTGTATGCGAACCGCCGCGCCGATACTTTATACACACTGCGGTCATAAAATTGTTAGGGCACCAACACAAGAGCAAAAATATAGAGGGTAAATTCTGAATGTGGGATAACAATGGGGAAATATCGCATTACCGGCCAAGGGTAAAACCGATATTTCATACAAAATAAATATGTCCGGCTTATGTCCGAATTTATGGACAAATGAATAAATCATGGCGGTATGTTGCTTTGGGGCATGGTGAAGAATTTTGAGCGGGAGTGATTTTATACTGAAAAGGTAAGGAAGTGGGACCATATGTGATAGGGAAAAATAATACGCTTTTGATGTGCCCCGCGGTTTCTCCCGCGTTAAACTTTATAAATTATAACCTATGCGTTATTCGGATGTGCGAGTATAAGCTATATTGTTATAAAGTTTCATCAAAATCAGTTCCGTACTTAGATAGGTGGATAGATAGCTACACTTTATTGTACATCGTTCCAATTTATGTACAATGGGCGGTCTTATCGCGTAAGAGCGATTTCTTCCAGCCAGCCGTAGGATAACGTACTTTAAATAACTCTAAATTCTGTTTAAATAGATAAATAAATATCCATATATATAAATAATATTAATACACTTACATAATATAAATAGATAAATATATACCAAATATAAAGAGGATTTGAGAATAATAAAAAAATAGCAGGTTTATGATTTAAAGAGACTTGGGTAAAATAGTAAAAAAATACCTACATACCATCATCATCCTCAAAGAGCCCCCCCAAAGTTCTCCACAATTGCCGGTCTTGCGCTATTCACATCCAGCAGAACATCCATACATAAGTACCATCCATTCTCACAGTTTTTCGCATTTATAATATTAGCAAGCAATAGGATTACTTATGTATACAATGTTAAATCCTTTTTTTTGATAAGGCAGGAGGAATGCCTACGTATGCCACCCGCAAAAAGTGTCTGCGGGTGGGTATGTCGGACTCGCACTGACTAAACCTAAGCTGCCATGGACTTCTCTTGGCACCTGATAGGGGGAGTGCTCCCCTTACAGTGTTAGTGTGTCCAGCACAGGAAATCTTTTAGTGGTTTATAGTTGTCCTGAGTATAAGTGTGCTTTGTATCGGTGAATGATAAATAAAGTCCGCCGCGGTACATAAAATTATTTTTTAATACGGGCGTTGTCTATTCAAATAAAGTCCACTAATTCGGTCGATTTCGCGCATTTTTAAAATGAGCACTTTTTGGGTGAATTAAAAGCGTGAAACTCTCGTCATCGCTGGCTTCCTATGAGTTTTATGTATTCTGTATATGTATGTATAACATATAATAACATATTGTAGAATTTAAAGATTAAGTAAAGTACTAGTTTTTTTATACCGACAACAACATGAGGTAATAGATAAAAGAACATTTACAAATTCAGTTCGTCTTTCTAGTCGTAATTGGTTTTGCTTGTAGAATATGTGATGTATATTTGGAACCCTCTTTTTTGACAACTAATCTATAATAGACTGCTATCTACTCCCAAACTAGGCGAAGCCCATACTATGGTAATCAGATAACTAATACATACCTATACTTATATATTTCTTAAGATCAACACACCAAGGCTTAGCAGTCAAAATCACTAAACACTAGACCAACAGCTAGGCTTAACTTAAAATAATGGTAAAATATGGAATTTTATTTATAGAACAAATTCTGCGATCTGGGGCTGAGTAATCTTTAAAACCTCACCCACAAACGACACCATGGTAACCGCCGGGGGGTACACAGAGATGATGTGGGTGGACATGATCTTTCGAGGAAAATCCCCAGAATTTAGCGCGCAGCTATCTCGCTCGCGCATTCAGATGTATTTCACAATATATATATATATCTTTCGATTCCCACCCGGGACAAATATTTGTGTGCATGAACATGCCTGTTTGTCCTGAGTCTGGGTGTAAATTATCCATATAAGTATGTATTTACAGAAGAAAAATACTATATGTAGTATATCAGTTATCTGGTTTCCATAGTACAAGCTCTGCTTAGTTTGGGATGACCGTGTGTGAATGTCCCAGGATATTATTATTATATATAATATACAGTAAATGATGTTTTCAAACAATATGATGTAGATATATTTAATGCGAGAATAGCGTCAGTAAGAAGGCTGAGCGCTGAGTTTTTCAATATTTTTTTTTATAATTAACTTTCAACGTAGGCTTTATAATTATCTTTTTTGTTAATTAGATTTTATAAGTAACTTATTTTTTACTTTTTTTGGTTAAGTGTATTTATGTACTAACTGGTAATATTTTTCTTGTCTATTTTTTTAACTAGATTTTTAAAAGTGAAGACCTATAATTGAGTATGTTTTGCTTATAATATGTATTTATTTTGTTGTTGTTGCTGTTGGTTTTCCAAATAAATAAATATAAAATTATCTATAAATATATTAATCTGGTGTGATTAATATTACCTATAAAATACACTCATCAATCACTCATCACAACTCATCAAAAGCGTCTACGAATCGCTGCAATGTCTGAGCATCTCCTTAATTTGGTAGGTTTGTTAGTACAGACGCCAGCACATCCAGCTACCCCAATCTGTCAAATTTCTTTTCTAGATTTTCAACTTTATCACCAAATCATAAGGTTCACTTTCAATTAGGGAAATATGACAGATCGGGGTAGCTAGACGTGTTGGCGTTTGTACCTCGGTTTTCTAGCGGTAACTTGTTCAACTGCAGTTATGAGGGCCCAAAACTCTTATTGGCTTCCATATGTCTAGAAATATATCCCGTACCAGCCTGGATTCTAGAGATGTGGGGTGGTAACCGTCCTTACCTCGGAGATTTTTTAAGCTGAGGGTTCTACGCCTGACCGGATCAGTTGTGGTGGATAACTGTGTCTATACAATAGAATTGTTCCCTGCTTATCATTTATGAAACACGTACAAAACATGGCGATTAATACAAAAATATATAAAAAATCGAGTGTTCTTTAGACTACACGACTGAAGTAAAATAGATATGCGATACGTAACTGGCCATGAGAGAAAGAGAGAAAGAAAGTGTGTGTTCGCACATTCCACCTTTCTATCTTCATGAACTTATACATATCTCCCTCTCAAATTCCATTCGCCTCGCCCGATATCACTTTTCCAAACGTCTTCCTAACTTTCGTCACGCTTTCTCTAGCTAACTCCCCAAGCCAAGCATTTTGAAAGAAGTTTTACTTCAAAAAGGACGGAAATTGCGTCGGTTAACAATAAAAAATCAAAGCATTATCTATGCTGCCTATAGGTACGCAAGACCAACTCGGCAAACAGTATTGCTAGAACCATGCTGTAAAGTGTAAACGCATTTAACTTATTTCACATTAGGTATACATAGCACTCTATAGGAGGATACAATTGCCGCTGCGGTTTTGTTACCCCAAAGAAAACAATCATGATAATGTCAGCCAAAGTATGTCCACAGCTGGACAAAAGCCTCCCCAATGCCATAATCGCCACGCCTGGAAGACGGGTTGGCGATCACAGTTTGATAGTCATAGTTCACAGAAAAACGCTGCTGCCCGTTTTCCGGTAGGTATTCCCTCCGACGATTTCTATGCCCCCCACGGGATGACATGGGGTGATGTTATTCTATGCCATCGCCATACAGCAAAAGAAAACAATACAATCAAATAAATTATTCTATTTTCTTGGGTAAAGCACATCAACTTTGCATCACAAGTAGATCATCAAACATACAAAAACAAGACTTAACGTCAATCACTTCCTCTCTCTGTACCAAAGCTGCTTATTTTTGCGCTAACAATAATTGTACCTTTTGGAATGAAATAAATTTCGATATTATATCTTCCCACGTCGGCTTAAGGTTAAAAATAGCATGACACTTGAATGTTTTTGTAGATATAATAAGATGCTTTTTATGAAGTGGTACCTTCACAATTATTTAGGCTTTCTGAGAAGGTTGCGTACACGTGTCAGGAAAATTTAAATTGTATTCCATTAACAGCTTATAATACAAACCTCACTGAAAGAAATAAGCAAATGTTTTATATTTATGTGTGTTTATGTTTTTACATGTATAGAAGACAAAAAATTGATAAAAATCTTTAAAAAACGCTTTTAAATACTAAATAAAATATATATATATATATAATCATAAAATAAAATAATATCCTTGGAAATTATTCACACACGGCCATCTGATCCCAAATTATGCAGAGCTTGTACTATGGACTTCAGGTAACTGATATACTACATATATACTACTTTTTTATTGAAAATACATACTTATATAGATAATTCACACCGCAAGTCGTGTGTTCGATTACCATCCAGAACAGATATTTGTTCGCATGAACATGTATATTTCTCCGGTGTCTGGGTGTAATTATCTATAAACGATGCAAACCGGCCCGTCGCGTCTATATGATGAGTGTGATGATTTTTTTACTACATTTTCGTTAATCACAAAGTACAAAAACGCCAAATTGATGGCGTCTTTTTTACAGTGTTAGACAGTATGGCCGATGTTCATAGTACTAGTGTATTTGTCGACTGTATTTTGGACGAATTATAACATCTGCACGTGTGGTGTAGCGGCTAAGACAGTCGCCTCGCCGCTTCGTGTCGCGGGTTCGAGTCCCGCGCCGTACAACTATTTGTGTGACCCATAAATAGTTGTTCTGAGTCTGGATGTAATTTGTGTCCGTCTATTATATGTTTGTAAAATACCCCGCGACACAGGGTTTAGACAACCAAGTGCGGGAGTTGTCTTAAAAAAAAAGCATCTTTCAATATTTCCCTGAATAAAGTCATAACTCGACTTTTGTAACCGTTTCGTGACCGTCATCATGCACGAAATTGCCATCGGATTAATTAAACTTTTAATTGCAATTTAAATTTGAAACGACAAGTTTCACGGTTGAAACTAAAGTAAATCCCTTCCTCCGGCCTGTGAGGTGGTTGCCCCACTTTAATGTACCTACAATAGGGCTGCCATCTGTTACTGTAGTAATCTACACTAATATTATAAAGATTTGTTTTTGAAGTTATACTTCTTTTGGCGCGATGGAGAAAAATGATGGGAGTGAATTTTTACGATGCGCGCGCACACCGACACCAAAAAATTTAACAGCATGAAGTTAGTTCTAGGTGTTATGAGAGTGAATTTTTCGATGCGCGCGCATCGTAAAAATAACAGCATGAAGTTAGTTCTAGGTGGTATGAAAATGTATGAGAGTGAATTTTTACGATGCGCGCGCATCGGGCGCGCGCATCGTAAAAATAACAGCATGACGTTAGTTCTAGATGGTATGAAAATTGATAACTATGTTCAAGTTGTATATTAAGAAGTATAACTTCTAACGCGTGTACATAAGTACACACAGGTTTTTTTTGTTTGTTTGCATTGAATAGGCTCTGAAAGTACTAGACCGATTTGAAAAATTCTTTCACTGTTGGGAAGCTACACTATCTCCGGTACACATATGCTACATTACGTTTACAAAAAGTCAGGGAATCTTACTAAAACTCCAATAACCCAAGGTGTGAAAAAAATACCAAAAAAACTTTCTTACATTACGTGCGCTGCAAAAACTATTGATTATAGAACAAAATAATGTACTACGTCTTAGCAGAACATATAATTATCTTCAAAAAATAAAACGATTTCATAAAAAAAAATTATAATACAAAACAAAACATAATTTCATATTCGCATTTTCTTCATTATTCTCTTTTTTAATGACCCCACGCAATTATGAGAAAGAATATATGGGAAATATTTGTTTAATACCCGTACGAAGCCGGGGCGGTAAGTAAAAATAATTTCTATTAAGGGTCGGCTCTCCTAATCGCCCCTCTCCAGTGACGTCCTATCTTGATTGACTTTGGGTCTAGGTTATCTTTAGCTTTCATTTCTTTACTATTCCGAGAAAATTCATACAGATGGCAGCCCTTTAAAATAATCTATAAATATATTATCAAGGCTGCTTCTCTAAGTGGAAAATACTGTCTGGTGCTGTCACTGTGGAGATTACGCCCATAAATCAGTGGTGGAGTGAAATCGCACTCATGCATACATCAGCGCAAACGTGCCTGGTGTACTAATGTACTTGTTTGTTATTTACATGCTATTTCTGATTGCTTGTCTTGGTAGATTTTGTTGGCGTGTTTAGTGTTCAACCGTTGACAATAATGTCTTGGGTTTAAATCCCAGGTGGGGACAATAAATTGTTAAAATTAATCTTCGTCTCTCTCTTTTACGTTGTCAGCTAGGACATCCCATCAGATCACGAGAATAAGGGAATAGAGAGTGCACCTGTATTTTTGGGATATATTAGATTAATTTATTATTACCACCGATGGCTAATCTCCGTTGAGACTGCAGCCTTGGTCAAAATCGACGGACTGAATATTATTTATTTTTGTACAGGGTAACTAGTCGGTGAAGTATACTGATCATAGACATACCATTGACAGGCCTGTTAGCGAGGTTGGTCAATGCTTGCCTTTCAGCAGGTACGTTGCAGGTCGTGGGTTCGATTCCCACCCCGGACAGATATCCGTGTACATGAACATGTCTGTTTGTCCTGAGTCTGGGTGTAATAAATGTTTTTCTGAATAAATCTTTTTCTTTCTTTTCTTTTCTTTCTTTCTAATTATCTATATAAGTATGTATTTACATAAAGAAAAGTAGATGTATTTACAAAAAGAAGAGTAGATAGTATATCCTTTATCTGGTTTCCATAGTACAAGCTCTGCTTAGTTTAAAATCAGATGGCCGTGTGCGAATAATGTCCCAGGAATTAAGAATCTAATTCTAAACCTCTGTATTCCGATCATATCTATACATATAATAAAATCGTAGGAAAGTCAAAACTGTACATTGAATATTTTTTTAAAAGGATACTTGGGGCGTGATCTACTCAAATAATATATATTACAAATATAAATAAATATAGATAGATAAACTCAAAAAGTACTGCGTGGATTTACTTAAAATTTTGCATGAATATTACTTAGAGGTCGGGTAAACATATAGGCTACATACTATCACGCTATCACCTATGGGGGAGGAGCTGTGATAATTTTTAACTGTTAACGCGGGTAAAACCACGGGGCACAGCTAGTATCCAATAGTTATAATACTATTGGATACTAGCGTCGTGTCGTGTCACTAGGCGTCCCATCGGATCATGAGAGTGATGGAATAGAAAGTGTTCCTGTCTTTGCGCACAAACTATAATATGTCCCGTGCAAATGGCTAATCTCTATTGAGACTGGCTGGCGTGGTCGAAATTCGGCTAGGAGGACATTATTATTATTATTATAAGTATGTATATTATTTATACTGAATCATCACAACATCTGATTAACATCCACTGCTAAATGAATACCGGGCACAGCTAGTATCCAATAGTTATAATACTAATAAAGTACAAAGTAGTATTGGCAACACTGCCGATCGGTTGTCAAAAATTGTACTAGTGAATTAAAATTAATAATTACTTATAAATAAATGTTTTTACGTTGTAAAATATAAAATATTACTATTAGCAATCTAAATTGTAAGCTAAATAATTGAATGTGATTAGTTTTCTGAAGAAATAAACCCGAAACAACTGATATCTGTCGACGCATCAGCTGTCTGTCACTGCGCTGCTCGTGTCCAACGATTAAGTTTAAACTTTTGTGTGAAATCCCGGGGAGTATATTACTTATTCTTTATTTTACACATACATACTAACCTAACCAAACTAGTGGTGGGCGATTATGAATGATTTTTATAATCGAATTATTTTGTATTACTAATTTTGATAATCGATTATGAAATTAGTAACTTACTAATTTTCATAATCGAATGATATTACTAATTAGTATTACTAATCCTATTGGAATAATAGGGAGAGTTAGAGACTATCCATCTCTACTTAAAGCCTCTGTCTCCATTTGCTTGACGTACATTGTGGAAGCAAATTCGACGACTTAATTAGCTGGCTACAGACATCACACACTTCAATTACTCCATAACTATACTGATATAAGATTGGCATTCGATAAATTTATTCCTATCTACACATACTAAGTTAACTTGACTAGACCCTAGTAATGAACTCTGATTAGGTGTCATATAGATAAAGTTAAAAGTGCCCCACTACAGTTTGTAACTAAATGTTTAAGTGTTGCTTTATTATAAATCTATACAAATAAATAAAATTGAAGTGTCTGTTTGTAATATTAAAATAACCGTTTTTTACTACATGTATATGAATGTATATACGGTACATACACCAAAATAACATTTTTTAAATTTTTGTCTGTCTGTCTGTCTGTTTGTTCCGGCTAATCTCTGAAATGGCTGGAGCGCTTTTGACGGGACTTTTATTGGCAGGTAGCTGATGTAATAAGGAGTAACTTAGATTACTTTTATTTTTGATTTTTTTTTATTTATAAACAAAAATAAAACAAAATAATCTAATTAACACGCGGACTAAGTCGCGGGCACAGCTAGTCTATTATAAAGTTAATTGCCCATCTGTCTTGTATATACTTACTTATATTATTTCTACCTATAGATCTCTGTAGTTTATTTTTCATATCTCACTCCTTTGACTTCAAATACATCTTAACCTCTTGTTTCTGTCTAGTTTTCTGTTCACCCTCTCTTTGTTTTCAGCCCATCCTCATTCACCTCACATCATGCAGACCCGAAGCATGGCTGCAACTCAAGTAGCTGAACATAAGTTGAAATCAGCTCTCAAGGACTTACAGACATACCAAGATCAGTGTCATAAACTTGAACAGGAGCGTGAGGAGAATGAGATAGAGATAAAAAGGGTCATTGATAGTAACACATCACTAGAGTCTACTATTGAAGAGCGAGACAGACTGCACGCGGAGACAGAGTCTTTTGATAAGTGTAGAGTGTTATATGAAGAAGCACTGTTCAAAATTAGAGATCTTGAATTAGAATTAATTAATTGTAATGAGAAGTTGTCAAATTATGTAAAAAACACAACTTGTCCAGTAGCCTCCATTAATCAGAGCTTGTATGACGAGTTGGCCAGTTGTAGTCCGGTGGGTCTCCCTATTAATACAACGGTGACCATTGATTTGACTAGCGATGACTGTGTAGACTGCCAGCCAAGCATTAATTCCTTATGTAGTGACAAGCTAAAACAATACATACTTGAACTAAGTAAAGAACGTAGGACATTATTAAACAAATTAGAAAATTATAAAATTAAATTAGAGGATAGCAAACTAATTTATGAAAAAGACACTTAGTCGTTGCTTTCTGAGATAAAAACTCTTGAGAAGTCCCTAGCAATCTCATATCACAGTTTCCAGTCATACAAAAATGAAATGCAATTGCTAGCTGGAAAGTGTAATCCTGAAAGCAATAGGACATTGGAACCGATTAACACCAGTAGTGCAGTAGTGGAGTCATACACACAGCTGGGATCAGAGTCACCAGTATCTCCACAAAATGACATTACTAAACATAGCTCCATACTGTATTCCGATGAAATGGGTAAGGGCCTTGGTACCTTGCTTTGTAATAAGCTGAGTTGTTCCTTTGTCAACTATTGTATGCCAGGATTACATTATAAAGATAT
The DNA here is from genome assembly GCA_951640165.1 of Pseudoips prasinana. Taxonomy (NCBI): domain Eukaryota; kingdom Metazoa; phylum Arthropoda; class Insecta; order Lepidoptera; family Nolidae; genus Pseudoips; species Pseudoips prasinana. The sequence continues at coordinate 8,398,148 of OX621240.1, forward strand.
AATACATAAATTAATTCAGAATAAACACAGTGCCAAATCATTTATAACTCTAATGGTAGGAAATTGTAAAAACTTAAAGAAAAAAGACATTACAGATAGTTTCACTGAGATGTTAGAATTAGACTGTAATAAGATAATATTGTGTGCCTTCCCCTATGTGTCCAATGTGCCTGATAGTACAAATAATTATATCCACAAGCTAAATATGCACCTACAGTTTTTGGTTAGCCATTATAGTGATAAATTTATATTTTTGGACACAAATAGTTTTATAGATTCTTGTAGGGTAACCATGAGTACAGTTACTGTTTCAAGCAAAATTTTTGAACATACTTGCAAGTTTAGTAGCGGCACATATTAACTCAGTCATAAGTAGTATGATGAAGTCACTTTTTATACCATCTTTTAGTAATGTTATTAAAATCAATTTAGTTAGTAGTTTAAACATGTAAGCATGACAATAGAGAAGTGTGATAACTTTCTAATTCTATCACATCAAAATATAAACCGCTTCTCTGGCAAAATTCTAGACATAGAACTTTTTAATGAAAAATATGAAATAGATATCCTTTGTTTTACAGAAACATGGCTGAAGGCACACAAGATGGCTTTTAGTGTCTGTGGCTATAGGGTCGCCAGCTTTTATAATAGGGTTTCGGCAGAGGGTGGTGGAGTACTGATACTACTTCGAGACCAAATTAAATTTAAAGAACGTAAAGATATATGCCAACTATCTATTGAGCGTGTGTGTGAGGTGGCATGTGTAGAGACGCAGTTTTATTGTATAATATGTGTGTATAGACCACCAGCATCCGATTTAAAGCTTTTTACAGCAACAATAGAAGACATTCTTAGGAAAATTAAAAGTAAAAAATAAATCCTTGTATGTGGTGATTTTAATATGAACATTTTAGCAGATTCACCTGAAATAAACATATTATTTCTATCTGTATTTCGGTCCTTTAACCTTAAATGCTTATTCTCTGAGGCCACGAGAGTCACACCCACATCTGCTACTTGCATTGATAACATAATTACCAACTTTGATGTCTCTGAGAAGTGTTTGGTGGCTGGTGTTCGCTCTGACCATAAATGCCAAATAGTAAAGATAAAAAATGAGATAAATATAAATAAACAAAAAATTAGTTTCAGACCTTTAACTAAATCTAATTTGGGAAAGTTCAGTAACAACCTGGAGAATAGTTTATGCCATCTATTGGCAAACAAAAGTAACCCTAACGATATGTACACTACATTATTCCACTGTATTTGCAAAGAATTTAATAAAGCTTGTAAAATAAAAAACATAACGGTTGACAGTAATAAGATAAAATTTAGTTCTTGGGCAACTCAAGGCATTAGACTGAGTAGAGATTTTTTATATGAGTTGTATGACAGAAGGTCCTATAACCCTGATGTCAATTTCATTAATTATGTTAGAAATTATTCAAATTTTTTTAAAAAGGTTTGCATTCAAGCTAAATCTTTATATATAAGAGATAAAATTAAAAAATCTGATAATAAAATAAAATCAGCTTGGCAAATAATTAATACTGAAACTGGTAAAAGTAGATCAAGAGATCAAACATTAGTATTGAATATTGGTGATGAACTGGTTTCAGACAAGCTTACCATTGCCAATTTTAGCTGCTTTTTTTGCAAATATACCCGTGGATATTACTAAGTGTCTCGCATCATCACCAGATGTGGCTGAACTCTTTTTAAATCAAAGCGTAAAACAAACTGTACCTAACTTTAGTTTTAAATCCGTAACAAGTGATGATATTATAAAAGCTTTTAAGAGTATTAAAAGAAAAGGCACAGAAGATTTGTGGGGACTGTCTGTTAAAGCAATTGAATCAATCATACTAAACATTGCTACAATTCTTGCAGCCATCTTCAATGGCTGTATAAGTGATGGTGTCTTTCCCGATTTAATGAAAATAAGTAAGATAATACCCATTTTCAAGGCAGGTTGTTCAAAAAATGCCACGAATTATAGGCCTATCTCAATACTGCCAACTTTAAGTAAAATATTTGAAAAGCTGATGCTCAGCCAAATGTTGTCGCACTTTGTTGTTGTCAATGAGATATTGCATAACAAGCAGTTCGGGTTTACAAGGGGCCGCTCTACTCAGGATGCAGGTTGCACATTAATTAGGTCAATATTGGAGGCTTGGGAGGGATCACAGGATGCGCTGGGAGTTTTCTGTGATCTCTCTAAGGCTTTCGATTGCGTTGATCATCGTACGCTCGTTGTTAAACTGAAGTACTATGGAATATCTGGCACATCTCTTGATCTTGTGATGTCCTATTTATCGGGGCGACAACAGATGGTTTCGATAGGCGGTGTCACTTCGGCACGTCATCCTGTGAGAATGGGGGTGCCCCAAGGATCTATATTGGGCCCATTTTTATTTCTAGTTTATATAAATGATCTCCCTTATCTGGTAGAGAAAGTATCAGACATAGTTTTGTTCGCTGATGATACGTCGCTCATATTTAAAGTAAATAGAAAGGATAAAGATCTTATTGAGCATAATAAAACACTCAGCTATATATCAGAATGGTTTTCGGCAAATAATCTCTTGTTAAATGCAGGGAAAACTAAATGCATCAGGTTCTCATTGCCGAATGTGACTCAAATTGTACCAACAGTTGCACTTAATGCGAAAATATTAGATCTAGTCCCATCGACCGTATTTTTAGGATTGACACTTGATTCAAAATTGCAATGGGGTCCTCAGATTGAAAAGTTAGCAGGTAAATTAAGTTCAGCTTCCTATGCTGTCTGGAAAATAAGGCAATTGTCAGATGAACAAACTGCTAGATTAGTGTATTTCGCGTACTTTCATAGCATTATGTCGTATGGCATTCTGCTGTGGGGTTCGGCGGCTGACATAGGTGCTATTTTTGTATTGCAGAAAAGAGCAGTCAGAGCCATTTATGGTTTAGGCAGTCGCGATTCTTTGCGAAATTTGTTTAAAGAAATAAATATACTTACTGTGCCATCGGAATATATATATATCAGAATATAATGTTTGTTAGAAAAAATATTCATAATTATAAAAAGAAAAGTGAACTGCATAATATAAATACTAGGAATAAAAACAAACTAGCCATGCCAGGCTTTAGAGTAAGCAAAACTAATAAATCATTTTTAGGAAATTGTATCAGGTTTTATAACAAGCTTCCTACTCAAATTACTGATCTGCCTGACACAAGTTTCAAAACACATATTAAACGTATACTTATGGCTAGGGGTTATTACACCACTAAAGAGTACATCGATGACAAAGACGTCTGGCTCTCACTTCCTACCTGCACATTGCTCGCTGGAGATCTTGTAGTTTCGCTCGTCTCGACTCTCGACACAATAGACATGACTGATCTGCTGTGTTACGTGAACTATCTGTAAATTGCTATCATATACTTAATTAAAAATTATTGACTCTGTCTCAAAATGAATAATGTTATTGTTTCGAAGTTTTTCTTTTGTATACCTAAATATAATCTAAAATAATAAGCATTCAGACAACCGATCGAGCATATATTGTGTTTGCCTACTAAATAATTACTCTAATTGGACCAAATCCCGTCTTCATGCCCGCTTGAGTATGTTTCGCCGGACCGTCTCAACTGGGTCGTGTTGAAACCGGTAGTAGATGAACCACTGAGTTTGTTTCGCTGGGTCTTCTCAGTTGGGGCGAATTGGATCCGGTGGTAGCATTAAAGCGCGACCGTCGTTATTAACATAAGGTCCGTCATAATAATAATACCTTTAATATATACAGAACCATTGACAATATGTAGTAAAAATATTAGACTTAAACTAGATAATTAAACATAATCTCTTGACAATAACTTGATACGAGCTAGCTAAATATCATTTCTGTAATAAAATAAATTTTATAAATGTTTTCATACAAGATGTACCTAAATATCTATGTTACTAGAAATAATATCTAATGTATACAACTATATTACTGCAAACATGTTCTGACTATTTACAAGCGCTTTTTTGAAGTCTACGTGAATAAAAACCTTTTTTATTTTATTTTTATTTTATTTTATACATTATGACGCAACCTGATAATTTGTTTGCTCAAGGTGATACATTAAAAAGCTAACAGGGTATTTTTTATCTGCAACCCTTGCACGCACGATGCGTGTGTGAATAATGACTAAAAGTCAACGTAAAAGGAGAAAAACGGGGCCTTCTGCGCGGTTGCGGATAAAAACTACACAAAGTTAATAGGGAGTGAAAAACGGGGTGCGCGCTGCGTATATTAAGAAATAAATAAAACTAAACTGGTGATGTATTTTGAGGTGCAAGGTGTGATTGAAATATAGCTATAGTAGAAGATCACATTTGACATCTGTCAGTTACTAGTAAAGCGAATTGTAAAATTACCTTATTTGGTAATTATTACATGCCCGCCGGTTAAAGTTACGTTGTTGAATTTTGATGAAGTGTCAAATGTGATCTATTAAATTGGCTTCACATAATTATTTTAGAGTATCAAAACGACAAATTTTAATTTTAGTTGCAAGGTTACAGGACCGTCCAATGTGGAGTCCGTCCTTGGGGACGAATTTGTTCAGCAGTTGACGTTATTCGGCTGATATGATGATGATTAAAACGACTAACTATTACTTAATTCAACGTTTAGTTGAGTTGCATTCATCATTATAAATTATTGAAACGTATTGTGTGTCTAAACTTAAAACTGAAAATCATACATTTGACCACTCGGTGGGGACTAATCCTGCACCCTCTGCAACCTCTACTAACTAGCGGTCATCCGTTAAGCTAAGAACGATACACAATGGCAGATCAATTTACGAGTTCTCTTGCTGTACCTAATCTCAACCCCCTCTCGAATCTGGTTCCCCACACAGTTCTGGGTCAAGATAATTACTTATTACTAGATTTACGCTTTGCATTGTGAATAATGCTATAAAAAACGGTGCAGTCTTAGGGCTTCTAATCTAAATATAATATTTATGTCTAGACATATGTATATCTCCTGGGAACCGTGACGCAACGCCGCGACGACGCAAGTTCCCTTTTTTTTCACGCAAAAAGTACACATATATACACATAATACATATAGCTCATGGGAAGCGTGACGTGATGCGAGTTCCATGATTTTTTTCAACCAAAAGTGATCAAAGCACATAAAGAAGTTGCCACTTCTAAAAAAATATAATTACTCGTGTTTAAATTCATTATATATATCAGAGATAATTTGGGACAATTAACATACGGCCATGATCCCAAAACTAGGCAGCACCTCTACCTACTATGGGAACTAGACAACTGGTTGACAAACTTATATATTTTAAATACATACATATTATAAAAATACACCCAGATACAGAATAAATAATCATGCTCATCACACAAAGATTCTCCTACTGTCATCAAGTCCTGGGGCTCTACCGGCTAAGTTGCCTAACATCGATTTCTTAAATGGCGTTCAAATAAATAAAGGCTAAAAATTACTTAATCAATCGTTAAATCGGCTTCCATGAGCACATGTGACGTCATAAATGGTGCGGAAACGATTGTCAACGTTGAAGCCGATTTAACGATTGATAAAGTCATTTTAACCTTTATTTTTTTGAACGCCATTCACGAAAACGATGTTCGGGGACTTAGCCGGTAGAGCCCCTGGGTGGGGATCAAATTCGCGACCTGCAGTCTAGCAGTTAAGGCAACTAACGGCTAGACCAATAGGCTCCCTATTTAAATAAAATACTTTTTCAATACAATCCAGTATCTCGGTTTAAACCTTGCTCGGAATTTCAAGATTTGTCATCTGAATGCAGATCTTGGTTGCGGTGAGCCGGCTAATGAATCCCGTCGATTTACTCCGCTCTTGCGGAATTATTCTCGGATTTTACTTACAAGGATTTTTCTTATGATTATCCTGAAGAAGCTTTAAAAAACATTTGAAGGCATGTTTATTTGATTTTTTATTAGCTGGATAGACCTTTTTGTTGCTGAATATTTTTGAATTTTCGTTAAGTTCAGTGCTATTTTTTGAAATACGTAGTAATTCATTAATCTGCAGTTGAATTGAACAATATTTTTAACATAAGCTGCTATGTAAGTATTTTTAAGTTCAGTGACTAGAAGAATTAGTTTAAATATATTATATACAAAGTGTAACATAAATAGTGTACGTAGCTTACCTCTAATCGGGTAATACTTACCACCTGATTTAAAACTCTAGTTGTAATACAAGCTAAAATCAAATAATTCTGAAAAAAATCGATTAAGGGTTAAGGAGCGCTATCTAACTATGAAACTAATCTAATTGAACAATATCAGTTTATAAAATACGAAAAAAATATATTTTCATGAATTTACATCTTGATGTAGGTACAGACGCCAGCACATCAAGCTACCCCGATCTGTCAAATTTCCCCAATTGAAAGTGAACCTTATGCTTATGTGATAAAGTTGAAAATCTAATTAAGAGATTTGACAGATTGCGGTAGCTGAATATGCTGGCGTCTCTACTACACGTTGTTCAGTTTCATAGGCAAATTAAGCTTCCACTTCTTTAGTTTAAATTTGTCTATGTATTATTTTTTATAATTCGTTTGTTGATTTCAGTTGAGCAATAGTTTAATAAAAGATGTTATGTAGGTTAACAAATGGTTTTGCCTATTATTTTGTTCGTTATAAAACGTATTACTCGATGCCAATACAATTTATTTTGTATTTGTTGTGTAGGTAACTATTCTAGATAAAATTTATATACAACTTATTCTAATACACAGGTATTTGAAGTGTGTAAGTTTAAGCGTATAAAGGGATATTAACAAAAAACCTATGTTTGATAGGGCTAAGTATACAAAGGTCATCATCATCATCATCATTACAGCTAATAAGTCCACTGCTGGACAAGCCTCCCTCAAGAATCGTCTTGGGGGGGAAATGCCATAATCGCCACGCTTGGCAGGCGGGTTGGCGATCGCAGTAAGATGGTCATAGTAATAAAAAGGAAGCTGCTGCCCATCCTCTGGTAGATATTCCCTCGGGTCGACTTCTACGCCCCCCACGGGATGAGATGGGGTGATGATATTCTGATTCTGATATTTGTCGCCGTCACCACACAGCATACAAAGGTAGTTTTATAAAATTATTGTGCAATACTTTGAAGGTTTAACATAGTAACACACTAATTTCTGATACCAAACTAATCAAAGCTTGTACTATGGCTACCAGACAACTGATAAACATACTTATGTATATATTTTTAAATAAATACATATTATTGATAAATTACACCCCGGCACGGATCAAATAATCATGTGCATCACAGAAATAATTGTCTCGGGTGGGAATCAAATTCACGACCTCTGGCTTAGCATTTTGGATCACTACCCACTAGGCTAACAAGCCAGTCAATATACTTTGTAAAGAACCTATACTTACACAACATATTATAATTTGCCATCGTGGTGAAAGGATTGGCCAGTCAGCGTTAGAACTCGCTAACTGTTTCCCAGGGTGCGGGTTTGTGAGGTACGTCACTCGGGGAGGCTCCTTTCATGCACCCAGCAAAGAAAACATGTCTTGGTGGGGACTATCAAGCAGCCCCAAAATGGACTGTGTTTGCGGAGCATTGGTCCAATTCATAGCCCATCTAACAGCTTGCCCAGCCTGCCCTGCCACATGTTTCAATTTCAATTTCAATTTATTTATTGCATTCATGGGTTTACATAGGTCTTAACAATAGAGAGGTACAGTACCTACCAAACATGAACCCTGCTAGAGCACAGCAATATTTTTACATTGTAATTTGTCATTTTAAACATATAAGGGAGGTAGTATAGTAGGTACAGGTATAAATAATTGTCATGATATGTGATGTCAGGTCATGAATTAATGTTATGTAAGTCACGTATAATTATAAGAAAAGAGAAAAAAGAAATTGTGTTGTTCATATTATTTACTAATTGCATTTGCGCGTATTATTATTTATTATATAGTAACGATTAAAAAGATATCAAAAGTCTTTTTATTTTTTATAATGATTTATCATTCAAATACTCATTTATTGAATGTTCATGGCAGGATCTTAGAAATGCCACAAGCAGGGCCATCAGTGTGGCCACGTTCTGGGCCACGAAGAAGACTTACATAACATGTTATCGAGCTAAAGTAATATGGGAATACGAAGCAGTCTCGTTATTATGCACGAGCTGGTATTGTCTGTTGCAGACAGCAGCATAATGGAGATCGATATAAGTAGCTACTGATATAAGGTGTTATTGTGTATTGTTATCATGTACACAGATATACTGTTACAATAATGTTCCTTAACGGGACTAGTCCCTCCCTCTTACCCACCACTGAAACTCCTGTAAGCCAGGATCAACAGTGGCACACAATGAAATGACACTGAGCGGTGAAGCTCAGGCATGTCCCGGGGAATCGCTTTAACTGTCTTGGATCCCGCAACGAGTTAATCAGAAAGAGAAAAAGGAGGAGTTAGAAAAAGAATAATGTTGGTTAGTGCATAATTCTTAATTCATTTTAATACACCTGGAACTTATGTTTTATTTTAGCTTTGGCTTACATACTTATTTAAATAATTACACCCAGACACAGGACAAATAGGTCACGTCACAAATATAGATATAATAGGCCCAGTAAATTGAAGATGCAGAACGGCCGCCAATCTTTTCAAGTTCTGACAATAGAATTCGGATATGAACTGAAAGCGACGTAGATAACGAATATCAGATCTCTCCTCTGCTATAAAGGATGGGCGAGTTATAAGAGCGAGAGCATAAAGCATGTACAGACGCCAGCACATCCAGCTACCCAAATCTGTCAAATTTCTTTTATAGATTTTCAACTTTATCACAAAAGTATAAGGTACACTTTCAATTGAGGAAATTTGACGGATTGGGGTAGCTTGATGTGCTGGCGTCTGTATATCTGTGTGCGTAAATACTTATGTACTAAAATCGGAAAAAACGGAACCCTTATGGATTTGTCCTGTCTGTCTGTTCGTCCGTATGTTACATCCACTTTTTTCCGAAACTATAAGGACTATTCTGTTCAAACTTGGGAAGTAGGAAATAGAAAAAAAATGTCTCTAATTTTTTTTCTAAACTGCATAGTTTGCGCGATAGACACTTCCGAAGTAATAAAATGTATCCCCCCTGTAACTTCTAAAATAGAGAATAATAACAAGATTGAATGAGATCTAGTAAGTCGTTTTTAATGCGTCATAAATCATAAACCACATTTTACCTTACATTCAATCAATTCAAATATAAATAATTAAAAAGAAAGATATTATGTTACTTGCTGCTACGGAACCCTTCATGGGCATTCCATTCTCGTTTATATATTGGTTTTCATATTTTATGTATAGACTTTCTGTCATTATATTTATCTTTTATAATATAAAATCGTAACACATCGTATTTCCGAGCTCATCAATAAACACAAAACGTATATTTCCTTTAATATGGTAATGTAGTCCTCTTTGTGACTATCTGATGCCCCAACCTTAGTTCAGCCGACAACAAAGGAGTTTGACTATCTGTTGAGTTCAGTGCTCCGACCTTTGGCGCAATTTTTACTTGGAATACTAAGCCTGACCTTTTGAACTTATAATGTACCTACTTTTATAGAATACTAGCTGTACCCCGCGGTTTTACTCGCGTTAAATTTTATAAATTATCACAGCTCCTCCCCCGTAGGCGATAGCGTGATAATATGTAGCCTATATGTTGACCCGACCTCTTGGTAATATTCATGCAAAATTTGAGGTAAATCCATGCCGTACTTTTTGAGTTTAGCCCGGACATACATACAGACAAACAGACACACAGACAAAAATTCTAAAAACTATATTTTTGGCTTCGTTATCGAATGTAGATCACGCCGCAAGTATCCTTTTTAAAAATTATTCAATGTACAGTTTTGACTTTCCTACAATTTTATTATATGTATAGATAAATACCGTTTCCAGTTTTTCAGATAGTCATCATCATCATCATCATCATCTTGACCCACCAATATGCCAGTGGGTCTGGTTTCCGCACTTAGTCCCGATGTGGACCATTGTACGTAAGCCACGGTGGCCTTTACTCCATCCAGCCCACCTCCTTCCAGAAGCATATTAGATCTCCCAAACTTCTCAGGGCCTCCGGAAGAGTTCTTGGTGAGCCCAAGGTTTCTCTCCGGATTTTCACGATGCCTGTGCACTCGAGAAGCACATGCGCGACCGTTTCGTCAGCGTCCATGCACGCTCTACACAGAGGGCTGTCAGTTATGCCAATAGTGTGAAAGTGTTTGTTGAGTGAGCAGTGTCCGGTGATGGTCCCCACCACAACTCGTAGGTTTTTCCTGTTGAGCCGTAGTAGACGCCGCTTCAGCTTACCATCCAGGCATGGCATTGCTTCTTTGGATTGTCTACAGCCCGATGCTGAGGACCACCAGATCTCGGACTGTGTGTGTGTGTGTTTTTGTAGCCATCTACGTATTTGAGTGAAGGGTATGGGCACAGTTGGTTCCGGTCCAATGACCGCTGTGTTTGAGCCTCTCCTGGCTAGCTCGTCAGCTGCATCATTGCCCAGTGACCCGCTGTGTCCTTTGATCCATTGTAGAGTTATTGTGTTGTTGTAGTGTCCCGCAACATGTTCCAGTGCGTTATGGCATTCCAGTATTAATCCCGAGGCAAAGTGGTATCTTTCCAAGGATTGGAGTACTGATGCGCTATCAGATAGTATGCGTATGCAGGTGTTTGTGATTTTTCTAGCCTTAATAGCATGTGCTGCAAGGATGATGCCAACACACTCAGCCTGGTATACAGTGTTGAACGTACTTAGGGGCCTTGATATTTTGATGTTCAGGTCATTTGAGAAAACTCCCACTCCTGTTCCGGAGTCGGTTTTTGACCCATCAGTGTAGATTCTTATCTCCGTTGGGTTCGGATGGTCACATTCTTCTTCAGTGAGTTGTATATTGTAGTGCTTCTGGAAATGGTGTGTTTTTAAGATTTTATCACTAGGTGATGCCATCATGGGTTGCCGTTTGATCGCGTCTTCGTGAATACGAGTATGCTTTATTCTAGGGTCATTGTTTAGGGTGTCGTTCATGCTGAGTCTAAAGATTGCTATGGTTGCATCCTCCTGCACAGTAAGATGTAGGGGTGGCAGTCCCAGCATTGCTTGTAGGGCGGCGGTGGGTGTTGTTCTCATGCTGCCAGTGATTGCTACACATGCCAGTCGCTGCAGCTTTTCTAGTTCTTTTTGATTTGAGCTCAAGTTGGTCCTGGGCCACTAGACCAGCGAGCCGTATGTGACGAGTGGTCTGATAACAGAGGTGTATAGCCAGTAGGTGACCCTAGGGCTAATGCCCCAGTTTTTTCCCAGCAGTTGCTTACACTGCCACATTGATATGCTGGCTTTGGTGGTCAAGTATTCAGTGTGTTTTGCCCAATTCAGTTGTTTGTCCAAATATATGCCCAGATATTTGGTTTCAGTTGAAAGGGTCAGGGTTGTGCCGAAAAATTTTGGTAACTGAAGTGTTGCCAGCTTCCTTTTTTTTGTGAAGAGTATTAATTGTGTTTTTGTGGGGTTTACCGATAGTTGGTATTCCGTGCACCATTGCTCTACTATTTTTAGGGCTTGGCGCATGAGATTGCATAAGGTGTTTTCATGTTTTCCGTTTATAATTATGGTGATATCGTCAGCATAGCCAACGGTAAAGTAGTCTTTATTGTTTAGTCGTTCGATCAGTTCATTTGCAACAAGGTTCCACAGAAGTGGCGATAGAACACCACCTTGTGGACATCCCTTTGCCACAATGGCCCTTGTGGTGTCGTTCACTGTAACTTGTACAGCCCTCAAACTGAGCATGTTATTAATCCAGCCAGTTAGGGTTGAGTTGACGCCGTGTTTCTCTAGGGCCATGCTGATGCTGTGGAAGATGGTTTTGTCAAAAGCGCCTTCAATGTCCAGGAAGGCAGCTAGAGAGGAACCTTTGTGGTCCACTGCGCATTCGATCTTAGCGACTACGCTGTGCAGTGCAGACTTTTACTTTTCAGATAGTCGTAAAAAGCTTTTGTTTCTGGAAGTAGTACCGTCAAAAATTGAATTATATTGCGTATATTCGAAATAAAATTCAATTTTCTATTCCGAAGTAAGTAATGTAAAAAGAACCTAAGGCGGATTACATTCTACTTTTCAGTATAGAAATGAAACAGAACATTTCCATTTAGACAGAGCCTAAAACAAAGTTCAACGCTATCAACAAATGCGCTACGAAAGCCGCCACTGCTTTACTGCCCTCACTGCGTTTGTAATGAACACGCTGTTAAGATATGCTCTACCCGGTGATGCGATGTAGCGTTAATTGTACATATTAGATATATAATAATAATATCGAGGGACAATGTCACACAGATCATCCTATCCCCAAACTAAGCAAAGCTTGTACTATGGGTACCAGGCGACGATATACATACTTATATTGATGGATAAATACTTTTATACATAGAAAACATCCATGACTCTGAAACAAATATTCGTGCTCATCACACAAATATTTGCACTTACCGGGATTCGAACCCAGGACCACCAGCTTCGTAGGCAGGAGCACTACCAACTAGGCTACGGTGACCATATCTCTAGAGACTAAAGTTCTTGAAAATGTTTCTGATAGCATTCCCCCTAATGTGGGTTGGTAGAGTTCGCATGGCCATTCCTAATGACCAGCGTGGTAGACCTATCTAGGGTTACCAAATGGCAAAATCAAAAGTCCCGATAAAAGGACTGATTCCTATTGAAAAATCTTGAGATATTTTACAGTTTGAGAATTTTCTCTCAAACGTACTTTACAATTTTCAAAGCGGCTGAAAAAAAGTCGAAGCGGCTGTATTTAGTCGGTCATTAGCAAAATAGCAAAATTCGCAATCCTGAGAAGACTCAAAACAATCCTGATATCTCAGGATAAATCCTTAGATATGGTAACCCTAGACCTATGCCCTCTCATTGTGAGACGAATCCAATATACTATGGAAATGGTGAAATGACGTTTCTTATAAAAATAAATTGATATCGAATAACTAGACTAACTTAATATTATGTTATAAAGATAAAATACGAGTAGTTGCTGTACAGAGACTCGATCCTACAGTCAAACCGATAACACGGTTTTGTGGGACATATGCATAAACCATTAAAATATATTTGTAAAAAATATAAATAAAAAAACAAAAAATATTGCAGGCTTAGCAGTACTTATGTCAGTATCAGAAAAAAATTGTGGGTCCATTAAAGTTGAAGTTTCAATGAATATGCATTACGCCTGTCTGCATAATGTTAGCATTGAATTAACGCAAGTTTTGTTTGTGTTTCTCTCTTAGCTTTACTTTAACTTTGACTGCCACGATGTTTTTACAACAGCGTGATTAAATGTAGATGATGCCTTGTTAGGTCGGGCCAAAAAGTGCTATTTTTCTGTATATTTATTGTATATTTTTCAGTATCTGGCCAGAGTATGATAGCAGGCGTTTTGCGTCCGTACCTCAAAGAGCACGTAAATCTTAAGTTTTGATTGTATCATCGCTTCTTGAATCTTAGCTTGATCTTTCACCGGAGTTGTTGGATTGTCGTCCCATCGGATCATAAGAGTGGAGAAATACAGAGTGCAACTTAGTTGTGTATTACAATACGTTCTGCGTTGTTGTTAGTCTCCGTTGAGATGGGCCACCTTATGACCGTAGTCAATTTACAGCCGCCAGCACATCCAGCTACCCCAATCTGTCAAATTTGTTTTACAGATTTACAACTTTATCACAAAAGCATAAGGTTCATTTTTTATTCGGGAAATTAGACAGATTGGGGTAACTTGATGTGCTGGCGTCTGTACTATTATTATTGTTCTGCCTGACAGATCGAGAATGTTACACGGGAAAGAAACTAAATTAATTACACCAATATTAACTAAAGATATGGATCCTGGTTCCTGGAAACTTTTATAAGATTGAATTAATCTCGTTAGCTGTAAGAACGTTAGACAACAAAACAAAAATTAGCTAAGTTTTTTACGTAAAGTACTTTTACCTTTTTATTTTATTTAAACGTGATTTTCTTGTTATTTATAGCAGGTCTGGAATGATATGTATCGCTACTGCTTTTTTATCTCACTCCAGGGGCATAATTAAGCAACAATTTGAATGATAAAAATATGTATAGAGTGGGTTAGATAAATTCAAAGAACCTATGAAACTATCACAACTATGCAAACATCCGTTACAATTTGCACCTCTCGAGATAATACTATACCTATACCAAGATAATAATAATGATATCCTGGGCCATTATTCACACATGGCCATCTGATCCCAAACTAAGCAGAGCTTGTTCTATGAAAACCAGATAACTGATATACTACATACTAGTATGCAATTTTTCTTTCATAAATAAATCCTTGTATAGATGCACGTGTGGCGTGTGCGGCTAAGATGCACGCCTCGCTCGAGTCCGGCGCCGGACAACGATTTGTGTGACCCATAAATTGTTATTCTGAGTCTGGATGTCAATTTTTGTCCGTCTATTATATGTTTGTAAAGTACCCCGCGACACAGGGATTAGATTCCCTAGTGTGGGTGTTGCCTTAAAAAATATCCCATCACCCAGAATCAAGACAAACAGGCATGTTCCTGCACATAAATATCTGTCCTGTGTTGGAATCGAACCTCCGACGTGAAAGGCAAGTATGTACCAACCACGTCAACCGGTCCGACAAATCCTACCAATATTATAAATGCGAAAGTTAATGAGTATGGATGTTTATTACTTTTTCACTCTAAAATTACCCAACGGATTTTGATGAAACTTTGTATGTAGTAATATAGTTGATGATTCTGCTTACCTAATTTATTTTGATTATGTATTGTGTGAATGGGACAACCGGAAGGGGAAGACCACGTCGAACATTCTCTGACCAAATTGGGGATGTTCTCAAGAAAGGGCAGGTCAGAAGTACCCTAAACCGGCGAGCATGTATGAAGAATATAATGACAGTAATCGAGGCAAAAGAAGTATGCAAAGATCGTCACAAATGGAAATCCGTTGTCTCTGCCTACCCCTCTGGGAAACAGGCGTGAGTCTATGTATGTATGTATTGAGGAATGTTATTTTTAAATTTTGTTATGTTTAATTTTAATTAATATTTTGAATTTATTTAACTTAAGTTTTTCTTTTTTTTTAAGATTTTGATTTAATTAAATTTTTCCATATTTATTATTTTATTATATTTTATATTATTATATTATTTCTTCCTCACTTTTGTTTTTGCCTGTGATTTTCATGTTTTGATTCAATTTTGTAGTTTTAACTTGGCCTGAGGAGCCTGATAATAATAATAATAATATCATTTATTTGCATGAAATACGGTAGGCATGAGGTGTTATACAGTAGTAAGTAGGAACATGACATATTTCACCCTCGATGAGGGTATGCAAAGTTATGTTTAAAACATTAAATTACAGGGATGTTTATAACAATTTATCCATTACAATAATAAATCTAAATTATTTAAATACCAATAAAATTAATAATTCTAGAATAATCATAGACATTGTAGGAAAAACATCAACAACAGCTTGCAACATCAGCGTGCACCAAATCGACAGGTGCTTTTATTAAAAAAATCTTTGATTGTATAAAAACTCTCCTGGATTAACCATTTTCGCAAGGCACAGCAGAATCTTTTATAAGGAAGATCAGTCATTCCTTTAGGCAAGGAGTTATAGATCAGAGGCGCCATATAGGCACAGCTTTTTCTAAATAGTTCTAGCTTGGGAACAGGCATTTTCAAGGGTAGATGGTTGACTTTACGTTTATTCGTGTTGTCGTTGTCGTTGTCGTGATTGTTCTGTGTGTCTAAAATGTCATGTAATTTGATGTAACTTTTATACATTTAATGAATATGTAATGCATGTTGTGCTTACCTGTAAGAGGTTGATACACTTGACCCGATCTGATTCATGTAACCCATAAATGTTTTAGTGTACTCAATTGTTGGTGAGCCAAATAAATAAATAAAATAAAAATAAAATAGTTTATATATGGGAATAACACACAGGGGATAATTTATAAACTTTAACGCGGGTAAAACCGCGGGGCACAGCTAGTATGGAATAAATAATAATAAATAAAATAAAATAAATAAAAAAGGTTTTTATTCGACGGTCACCATAGCCTAGTTGGTAGTGCTCCTGCCTACGAAGCTGGTGGTCCTGGGTTCGAATCCCGGTAAGTGCAAATATTTGTGTGATGAGCACGAATATTTGTTTCTGAGTCATGGATGTTTTCTATGTATATAAGTATTTATCTATCTATATAAGTATGTATATCGTCGCCTGGTACCCATAGTACAAGCTTTGCTTAGTTTGGGGCTAGGATGATCTGTGTGACATTGTCCCTAGATATTATTATTATTATATTATTATTCACGTAGACTTTAAAAAAGCGCTTGTAAATAGTCAGAACATGTTTGTAGTAATATAGTTGTATACATTAGATATTATTTCTAGTAACATAGATATTTAGGTACATCATGTATGAAAACATTTATAAAATTTATTTTATTACAGAAATGATATTTAGCTAGCTCGTATCAAGTTATTGTCAAGAGATTATGTTTAATTATCTAGTTTAAGTCTAATATTTTTACTACATATTGTCAATGGTTCTGTCTATATTAAAGGTATTATTATTATGACGGACCTTGTGTTAATAACGACGGTCGCGCTTTAATGCTACCACCGGATCCAATGCGCCCCAACTGAGAAGACCCAGCGAAACAAACTCAGTGGGTTCATCTACTACCGGTTTCAACACGACCCAGTTGAGACGGTCCGGCGAAACATACTCAAGCAGGCATGAACACGGGATTTGGTCCAATTAGAGTAATTATTTAGTAGGCAAACACAATATATGCTCGATCGGTTGTCTGAATGCTTATTATTTTAGATTATATTTAGGTATACAAAAGAAAAACTTCGAAACAATAACATTATTCATTTTGAGACAGAGTCAATAATTTTAAATTAAGTATATGATAGCAATCATTTACAGATAGTTCACGTAACACAGCAGATCAGTCATGTCTATATGGCTACAAGATCTCCGGCGAGCAATGTGCAGGTAGGAAGTGAGAGCCAGACGTCTTTGTCATCGATGTACTCTTTAGTGGTGTAATAACCCCTAGCCATAAGTACACGTTTAATATGTGTTTTAAAACTTGTGTCAGGCAGATCAGTAATTTGAGTAGGAAGCTTGTTATAAAACCTAATACAATTTCCTAAAAATGATTTATTAGTTTTGCTTACTCTAAAGCCTGGCATGGCTAGTTTGTTTTTATTCCTAGTATTTATATTATGCAGTTCACTTTTCTTTTTATAATTATGAATATTTTTTCTAACAAACATTATATTCTGATATATATATTCCGATGGCACAGTAAGTATATTTATTTCTTTAAACAAATTTCGCAAAGAATCGCGACTGCCTAAACCATAAATGGCTCTGACTGCTCTTTTCTGCAATACAAAAATAGCACCTATGTCAGCCGCCGAACCCCACAGCAGAATGCCATACGACATAATGCTATGAAAGTACGCGAAATACACTAATCTAGCAGTTTGTTCATCTGACAATTGCCTTATTTTCCAGACAGCATAGGAAGCCGAACTTAATTTACCTGCTAACTTTTCAATCTGAGGACCCCATTGCAATTTTGAATCAAGTGTCAATCCTAAAAATACGGTCGATGGGACTAAATCTAATATTTTCGCATTAAGTGCAACTGTTGGTACAATTTGAGTCACATTCGGCAATGAGAACCTGATGCATTTAGTTTTCCCTGCATTTAAAAAGAGATTATTTGCCGAAAACCATTCTGATATAAAGCTGAGTGTTTTATTATGCTCAATAAGATCTTTATCCTTTCTATTTACTTTAAATATGAGCGACGTATCATCAGCGAACAAAACTATCTCTGATACTTTCTCTACCAGATAAGGGAGATCATTTATATAAACTAGAAATAAAAATGGGCCCAATATAGACCCCTGGGGCACCCCCATTTTCACAGGATGACGTGCCGAAGTGACACCGCCTATCGAAACCATCTGTTGTCGCCCCGATAAATAGGACATCACAAGATCAAGAGATGTGCCAGATATTCCATAGTACTTCAGTTTAACAACGAGCGTACGATGATCAACGCAATCGAAAGCCTTAGAGAGATCACAGAAAACTCCCAGCGCATCCTGTGATCCCTCCCAAGCCTCCAATATTGACCTAATTAATGTGCAACCTGCATCCTGAGTAGAGCGGCCCCTTGTAAACCCGAACTGCTTGTTATGCAATATCTCATTCACGTTAAAGTGCGACAACATTTGGCTGAGCATCAGCTTTTCAAATATTTTACTTAAAGCTGGCAGTATTGAGATAGGCCTATAATTCGTGGCATTTTTTGAACAACCTGCCTTGAAAATGGGTATTATCTTACTTATTTTCATTAAATCGGGAAAGACACCATCACTTATACAGCCATTGAAGATGGCTGCAAGGATTGTAGCAATGTTTAGTATGATTGATTCAATTGCTTTAACAGACAGTCCCCACAAATCTTCTGTGCCTTTTCTTTTAATACTCTTAAAAGCTTTTATAATATCATCACTTGTTACGGATTTAAAACTAAAGTTAGGTACAGTTTGTTTTACGCTTTGATTTAAAAAGAGTTCAGCCACATCTGGTGATGATGCGAGACACTTAGTAATATCCACGGGTATATTTGCAAAAAAAGCAGCTAAAAAATTGGCAATGGTAAGCTTGTCTGAAACCAGTTCATCACCAATATTCAATACTAATGTTTGATCTCTTGATCTACTTTTACCAGTTTCAGTATTAATTATTTGCCAAGCTGATTTTATTTTATTATCAGATTTTTTAATTTTATCTCTTATATATAAAGATTTAGCTTGAATGCAAACCTTTTTAAAAATTTTTGAATAATTTCTAACATAATTAATAAAATTGACATCAGGGTTATAGGACCTTCTGTCATACAACTCATATAAACAATCTCTACTCAGTCTAATGCCTTGAGTTGCCCAAGAACAAAATTTTATCTTATTACTGTCAACCGTTATGTTTTTTATTTTACAAGCTTTATTAAATTCTTTGCAAATACAGTGGAATGATGTAGTGTACATATCGTTAGGGTTACTTTTGTTTGGCAATAGATGGCACAAACTATTCTCCAGGTTGTTACTGAACTTTCCCAAATTAGATTTTGTTAAAGGTCTAAAACTAATTTTTTGTTTATTTATATAATAAAACAGGCCTAATCATGTTTGCCATTAATTCGGCCAATAAGTTAACCGTCGAATGTTATGTAACAGCTGTATAACAATAATTAAGTCGATTAATTAGCATGTCATCCATATTCATTAACTTGTTTTCCATGTCCGTTGTTGCCGAATATTAATGATCTGGTTAAAGGGAAATTTATCCCATCATATTAATCTCTTTGCAAGTAAATTAGATCGGTTTCCGGTGCAGGTTATGTTTATATTTTACTAGCTGTGCCCCGCGGTTAAAACCTGCGTTAAACTTTATAAATTATATGTATTATTCTGATATGTAAGCGATATAACAAGAAAGTTTCATCAAAATCCGTCCAGTAGTTGTTGCGTGAAAGAGTAAAAACATACACACTCTCACACTCACAAACTTTCGCCTTTATAATATTAGAGTGATTTTTGGTGCACTTGGACATCATTAACGGTTCATTAACAGTTGGCGGGGGATATCTGGGATATTTCGGACCCCATGAGTTCATCGTCTTATCAGCCGGAAGACGCCCACTCTGGACAGAGGCCTCCCCCAAAATCTCCACAATTGCCAGTCTTGCGCTACCCGCAACAAAACAGTCAAGGCAAGTCAAAAAATTAAAACAAAACTCAAATTTAAACTTAATTTCAAAGATGGAATATTTTGGTATAGTATGAAAGAACGCATAATAAGCAATAGTTACGGAAAAAACAAATGAAATTCGAACATTTTTAACTCCAAAACATTCGTATATTAAATAAAATTTTATAATATTTGATAATATATAACCTTTTTTTGCGTTCCTCTAAGTTCGTCCACAAGTGTATGTATATTGATAAAAAAGTCTAATTTGGTTTTGGTAAAAACACGCGTTAACGTTAATTGTGTAATTTAGTGTTACAATTGGATTCGTGTGGGCGATATGTATTTGTAGTTTAAAATCACGAAAGGACGATATTAAAAACTATAATTAGTGAGTAAACATTTGGGACAAGACCGTATGTACTTGGAGTCTTACGACGCTGATGGAGCTTGGTGAAATACCTGCTGTAACCGGTGAAATTATCACTATATATATACATTATGGACGCCTCCCATCGACGAGTAAGTAAATGTTTGTTTTATATGTTATGATAATTTGTTTTTTTCGAATAGAAGACAGTTTACTGAGTTAGACTTAGTTTAGTAATAATAAAATAAAAAGCTAAATATTTGTACGTCGTATGTATATAACTAAATTAAATTTATTCTAACATGTTTCATCTTTGTATGTTGTGTATACTCATGTTTGACAAATAAATAATGTGAATCTGAATGTAACCTAAGTACTCTAGTTACACGTGTGTTAAACACCAATATGCTTAAAAGGGTGATCGTTAAGGTGATTTGAGTTCAAAACGCCTCTATGCTCCTGAAAACGTTGTCAATTGACTGGTTCGAGCTGTAATCATTAAATAACAGGAGGCCTCTTTAGTAGTGAAGAACTCTGAAACAACGATGACATAATAATGTCCTCCTAGTCTCAATAGAGATTAGCCATCTGCGCGGGACATATTATAGTGCTCAAGTGTCTGCGCAAACACAGGAGCACTTTCTATACCATCACTCTCATGATCCGATGGGGAGCCTAGCGACACGACCGGAAAGAGGTCAGGTACAGGACCGACGGCTTTACGTGCTCTCCGAGGTACGGAGGTATAACACCGCCAAATCCCAGACTTCGGGCTGATGCTGAGAAATTATTATTTTTACAGAAAAGTCTCAAAATCACTTTTGGTCCGACCCGGGATTTGATGCCAGGACTTCGTTTTCTGCGGGTGAACATGCTACCGCTAGACCAACGAGGCAGTCAATGATGACAACTACGCATACGAAAATAAACAAGATGTACATTTATTTTCTAAACATACTGAAACCTCCGTACCTTTTGGTGAGTATAAAAGTCATGTATGTTATTTACTGATTTAATATCAGGAGCAATAAGATGGCTGAATTAGGCTCATATACTAGTATACATACAATTTATAGCAGAGTGTTTCCAGAAACAATTCAGTTATATAACTACCCATTACGTATATGTATTCATATTTATTTGCTTACTCTTATATAGCCTACTACTACTATATAGAGGAACGACATATTTTACCAAGACGGGCCTGTTGGCGTGGTGGGCAAATGCTTGCTTTTCACATCGGAGGTCGTGGGTTCGATTCCCACCCAGGACAGATATTTATGTGCATGAACACGTCTGTTTGTCCTGAGTCAGGGTGTAATTATCTATATATATGTATTTACAAAAAAGAAGTAGTATATCAGTTATCTGGTTTCCATAGTACAAGCTCTGCTTAGTTCGGGGTCAGATGGCCGTGTGTAAATAATGTCCGGATCAGGATATTATTATATTATATCTAAAATAGATTGAAAAATTTGATAATTCCTAATTATATAAATAACACAAATAAAAATGCGGTTTGGAGCCATTCCTGACATTTATCAACCGTTTTTATTACTATTGAATTTTGGATTTTAAGATTAGACCAATATTATGACGCATTATGCGAAACCCCTTCGTTTTTTTGTATAAACTTAGTTATAAGAATAGTTGGAGATGATTTCCAGACCATGATATAATCATTCCTTAGCACTCGTTTTTCGACGACCTTTTGTATTTAATGTAAAGATTTTGCTCCTCTTATAATATTAGTTTAGGATTATGTATGTTTTTTGTAGAATTATGTTAGGTGCTACGGTTTATTAATTTATTACTACGGTTGCTACGGTTTCTTTATTTTTTACTACGAATGCTACAGATGCTACGGTTTATTTGTTGGGCAACAAACATAACAATGAAAAAAAAAAGTATAGAAACCATTATTTACCCCTGTCTCCTCTTGTAAGTTAACAAAACACTAACGGCTATTAATATTGAGTTATCGGCTTTCGAAGCCACCATCGATAATTTTAAAGACACTAATCTTCCCGAACCCCTTTATTAAGATATCCTCATTTATTTTGTTTTAATAGGATTCATCGCAACGACGCTTTTATGGGGTATCTTCGTCAAATCCAAAGACTAACAACTAACAACGCATGTTAACACGTTCTGTTACAAAACGGCTCTTAAAGTTTCATGTTTTTAGGGCCCATTAATATGCGTTAAAGTATTCTATATAATAAGACACGCTTTATAAATATTGAACGTTAAGTTGCTCAAATCGGTCCGTGAGTGATCAACGTGTTTAGGCACGCGGTGAGTCCATAATAATAATAATAAAAGTTCTTTATTCAAGTAACCAATGAATCAAAATTGTTAGTAATACTTAAGACTTATTCTATCTTAGTAAAAATATACCTAACAGGAACAGAAATTTGTGTTTAATGGAATACAATGATGGGTTATCACCAAATCAATTTAATTTATGACCGTCTCTGTATTTGGGGAGGCATATTAAGCTGTAGATTCCGCTTATAGTTATCAGACGGTAGTCAAGTAAGTCATAGCAGAAGCTTAAATGGCTGCTTAAAAAACTATGGCACTGAGCTAATCACTCCCTATACGGTGACTAAGCAATAAAAAAACGTTTTTATATACCTTATATAGAATATAAGCTTAATATTCTGCGTATATTACATAGGTACTATACAAATTCTTCATTTCTTCAATTGCCGATTACTCGCCATAACAACAACAGATATGTATTTTTGTGACTTTCATCTTAAAATAAATTTATGGCATATCAAATACTCGGAGATGTAAATCAAGACATTAAAAGGAATCCACCAAAGTGTTTCCAAATCACAGAATGTTCCCGAAGTATGAGTTTCGAAAACAGAAATATGAATACGGCAACCATTCTATACTCGGCACGAACTTTTCGAGAACAGCCGGTACTTAAAAAATTATATTGAAAAAAGAATGTGTATTTATGTTATATTATGTTTCTTCAACTTTTGGTAAAAAGGAAACGTATTTTCTGTGAAAGTTTAACTAAGTGAATAATTTACGCTTAGGAAGAGAACTTAAAGTAATTTTGTTGTAACAGGTAGCCACAAATATTAAGTAAAGTTACGGTTCCTGGAAACTTTTATAAGATTGAATTAATCTCGTTAGCTGTAGGAACGTTAGACAACAAAAAAATAAATAGCTTAGTGCTTTACGTAAAGTGCTTTTACCTTTTTATTACCTTAAAACGTGATTTTCTTTTGATTTATAGTGGGTACGGAATGATATGTATTGCTACTGCTTTTTTATCGCACTCCGGGGACATATTTTTTATAGCTACAAAGTGAATTACAAAATATAAATTAAGTGGGATAGGTAAATTCTATGAACCCATGAAACTATCATGACTAGGTAAACACACTTTTAAATTTTTTACCTGACCAAGATGTTATGTGTGTTTGTTTAATTTATTTATTTTTAAAGTGAAAACTTATTTAGGCGCGTTGTGCACTTTTTGGATAAACGTAACGCGTGAAACTCGAGCCTTTAACGTCGATCATTTTTTTTTAAATTTTTAAATATTATTACTTTTTATAATTTTTCGTCTCTAATGTATATATGGCAGGTCAAGATCGGCCATTGTTGGGTGAGGGCGTTGTCCAGCAGCGGACGTGTTTAGGTTAATATGATGATGAATGTTCATGTGTGGGCGACATATAATTATTAAGATAATTAGTTAACTAGATACAGTTTGGAAATATACTGTGTAATTATATTGGCTAATATTGGACAAATAAAATGAAACCTATTGAATAAAATTTTAAGAAACATAAACCTTTTGCGGCATGTAGTTGGCACGTTGTATATATTGTCTTCATATTCCATACGTCAATCACTAAAATATATTGATACAAATTGACATACGTCGTAATACAGCTTCAGTAGTCAGCCAATCGATTAAGGGTGATATGGGGGTGCAATACCCTCTGGCTGGGAGGGGAGTACTATATCTGCTGTCTTACAAGCGTAAGCGTCTACAGAGCGATAAAATGCGCGTCCGGGGTTCCTAGCACCAATAAGATGAATGCGGTAATAAACGTATTTCTTCATTATTTTTACGATTACTGCAGTATGAAATAGAATTTGATGAGATGACTAGGCCCAGAAACAATTGTGTAAGTATTTTTTATGCCTTGAAATGTGGGGTGGCATTTTATAGGAGCTTAAAAGAACAAGTGCCGACATTAGGTAATTGATGATCATGGCAGTGGAGTAGAGCTTATATAACAAGATGCCTTTCCGCATTCCTTTTACAAAACAGAATAAAACAAGTTATTTATATATTTCAATAAGTTACTATTAATAAACTATAGTACAGTTTAGAACTCCTGCTTTATATAGTGGCCCCTCTACACGGCTGCGTACTGTTTCACTCACAGTATCATCACAGATTTAAAGTAATTATTTATTTATGTAGTATACTTAAGAAGAAAATTTCTCTGTGCACGGGGTTTGACGTACAGTTTGCGCAACACTGTTTGATCAGATTCTCCCCTCTTTGCTGCTAAAATATTCAAAAATAATTGATGTGTGTGCTTATCATTTGAAATTTATAATGTACAGACGACAGCACATCAAGCTACCCCAATCTCTCAAATTTCCCCAATTGAAAGTGGACGTTACGCTTTTGTGATAAAGTGGAAAATATATAAAAGTAATTTGACAGGTTGGGGTAGCTGGATGTGCTGGCGTCTGTACTAGCAGTGCCCGCGGAATTAGTTCCGCGTTATAAATATTTTTGTCCCTGTCCGTTTTTCCCGCGTAATAATACTTCTGGTTAAAAGTTCGGGATTAATAAAACGTATGATGAAGAATCATAGCCACACTCGACAATAACGTAGCTTTCTATTGGTGACATAATTTTTAAAATAAGTTCAGCAGATCCAGAGATTACCCCTTACAACGTCACAAACTCACAAACTTTACCTCTTTGTATTATTAGTATAGATTGAAATATTAAACGGCGTAGAACTTAGTAAACGTGCTATTCCATGCGAAGCTCTACTTCTATTCAAAGATTTTGATCGATTGGCTTTGTAGTTGAGTTAGATAAAGTTAACAAACAAATCCACAAAAGTGTGTCTATTTGTGGGTTTGTTTCTTAACTTGTGGTTTAATATTAACAATATTTGTATAGATTGCTTTACTGTTATAGAGTTATAAAAAGACGCTAATGATCACATTTTTGAGAAACTGAATTTGATAAGTGCACGTTATCACACCTTATCACATCGAATCTACACACGTAATATATGTAACTAGGTGTAAACAAACTAAATGTATGCTAAAAGAGGAATTGCAAAGAATATCAAAGCACAGTAAAAGTTGGCAACACTGAACTCTGTCGAGCAGTAAATACATGAAACCTTCTCGCAATTTAATTTTATGTCTACAGAACCGTAAAAATGAACGCCGGTGTTACCTAATGGATTTTTGTAGTAGGTCGAATGGCTAATACTTTTTTAATGGTTAAGTACACATATTTTATATACATACCAACAAATATTTTACTTTTTGCTTTGCTTGTTATATTTTGAACAAAATGAATAATATTTACACAGTATGTGGTCTTCTTTTTTTACGGGATTAGACTGCAGCTCCTGTAAGCCGGGATCAACGGTGAAATGACACTGAGCGGTAAGGTTCAGGTATATCCCGGGGAATTGACTTGAAGCGTCAACTGCCTAAGATCCCGCAACGAATTTAATCAGAAAGAAACAAACACAGCGTGTGGTCTATTAAATTAAATCATAATAAAATAATATATAGGTGTGACAATTAGATGAATAGATACACCGTCGTGATTGACTTTTAGACTATGAATAACTCAACCAAGTGACAATAGAATAGAATAGAACTTTCTTTATTAGAGTAACTAAGACTCAACAAGATTGTTAGTATAAACTTACGACTATGTTAGTAATCACTGAATGTCTCTAAAAAAAATAAATCATTAATACGCGAACAGACCAATATTAAAAATTAAAAATAAACTGTTGAGAAGATACGGAAAGAACAACTAATAAATAAACTTAACTCAATTGTTTGTTTGATGTTAAATTATTCACGTAGCTCGTAGCAAAGCCCGTAGCAGATTTCGTAGCAGAAACAGAACAGCGTTGTTCGTACTCAAGAGATCCGAAGTAAAGACAAGGAATTGCATTATACTATTTATAAAAAGCTCGTCTTTTCTTGTGTTCTACTTCTAACTTCTAGTTGTTACATATTATTAAAAAAAATTAAATAATGTAATGAAATTGTAAAATTCATGGCTCCTTAGTAGATGGAAATGATGAATGGATTTTTTGCGTATCCTATACTTACTTGTATTTATGTTCATCCATCCATTTTAACGGGAACTATTTTTAAATTACATTGACTGTTGATCTAGTGGTTATTGACAGTGACGGCGAAGCCAGAGGCCGTGCGTTCGATCCCCTCCCAGGAAAAATCTTTATGTGTTGAGCACGATTATTTGTTCTATGTATGTCATTTATCTATAATATGTATATATTTAGAAATATATAGATATGTTTATCAGTTGCCGGGTTGCCATAGTACACGCTCTGCCAAGTTTGGGTTTAGATGGCAGTGTGTTAGTTCTCATACCTTTATTACATCTAGAACAATACCAATACCCAGCTTTATTTTTAAGCACGAAAACATGTTTCAAATTTCTGTATTCATCACATAACTTTGCAGGTTTACGCTAATATATTTCATGCTAATGATACCTAGAAAGCATTAATTTCATGGTTATACAAATGTTTGTATTTGCTAATTTGCGATAAGCCCACATTGTGTCTGGTGATTCATAGCAATACTAACAAATATAATGTTTTAAAAACCATTATTTACAAATTAACATTTGTTAGATGTAAACAAAAGTAGTACCAATCTTGTTAGTTACTTGGTCAATTGGTTTCCGCACTTAGCCTTCTGTTTGGGCCATTATGCGTTGGCCAACCTACCTTGTATTGGCAACTGCTAATACTTGTTATAATGGTACACAATAAACAAGGGTTTCAGCATTGAAGTTCAGGCACGTTCCTCAGCAGATGATTGTCTAAATTATTACGACAATACGCCCTATTACGCTAATTTTAGGTTTAAGGCTTGGAATATCTGAATAACTTACTTATACTTTCTGTCTTTCTTGTCGGAAGTTGTAATGGAATAATGTCTTTTTTATAAAAACTTGCCTACTGTGAGCTAAGTTCTAGAAGCATCAGACAAAATCTTTCTTTGTTTTTAGGGGTTGCCCGCTTCTATAGTTGGAATCCTCTCGTTTAATGAGGCTATAGCCTCTTTACATCATTCTGTCTCCTGGTTTGCTCTGGAGGGAAGTGGAACTATTCATTTCTAACTCCTCCTTTTTTTCTTTCCGATTAAATTCGTTGCAGGATCCAAGACAGTTAAAACGATTCCCCGGGACATGCCTGAGCATCACCGCTCAGTGTCATTTCATTGTGCCATTGTTGATCCTGGCTTACAGGAGTTGCAGTGGTGAGTAAAAAGGAGGGACTAGTCCTGATTTTAGGGGCTGCCGTTTTTAGTATTTGTTTATGAAGCTCCAGCAACTACCTACTTACTATATACTGTATACAGGGTTGTTGGTAACATGACGACAATCTGGTACCTTATGGTATCCCTTTGGATAACTGAAAAATTGCATGTATTTTTGGAATATGCTGAGGAAAGAAATACAATTCAGAAATCGAACATTTTAGTGAATAAATCTGCTGTGATTTAAGAAATATTAAAGATAATTATCATTTAATTATTTCTTCTTATGTATTAAAGCGTAATCAAGCAGATAAGATGAAAAAAAAAATTGTAGGATATATTTTTATAAATTTTCAAAGTTGCGTACCGCAGATATCGACAAAAATTATAAAATTTCAAATTCTCCGAACATGGTCAAATTTTCACCGGGGTCATCATGACGGGTCATTTAGTTGTAAATGTTTTCTGGATGTAATAGATGTTTAGTTGTAAATGATTAATGGATTCCGACATATTATCAGTAAACTTAAATAATTACTTGGTTGGTAAGTTGTTTGGTAAGTGATATAAGTCAGTACCTACTTGACCTGACTTTCAAACGTGATACTTCTCAATCTTCCATCAGAAAACTATTAAAACTTTAATTAATATTCATAATTTTACATACATACTTCATTTAGGGTACGCTGTTCACTAGGAACAGTCCAAGGCTGTAACTGGAAATGTTCTTACCTGGAAAATAAAAGAATAAAACTAACTTCTGTCTTGGACATTCTAGTTTAGTGGTTAGTATATGTTTATCAGATCTGCCTAGTTTCGGATTAGATGGCAGTGTATTAGTTGACCCAAGTATATTTATTTATTAATACGATATATTATAACAACAAATAATATCAGATATTTCTAAAGACAACAAATAATCGTGTTCATAAAACAAAGATTAGCGTTTCGTACCCATGACCTCATGCTTAGCAGTCAGGGTCACTTATCACTGGACCAACAGATTAGTTCCTAATCCTAATCTTCAGAAACTAAATGTAAGTTTGAAAAACAATTACACCGTTAAAGCTATCTCCAGATAATTTAATATTGAATACCAATAGCAGTTTAAATTTAATAAAAACTCAGTCGAGACAAAAATTTATGATATAATAAGCTTACATTTGCAATAGAACAGTAATATCCAGAGGGGAGTTACCAGATGTTTTAACGTTTAAAATATTGTTAGTTTAACAAAATATGTATTTTAAAATCATATTTTCTATATCCATTGATGTGTGTTATTTATGACCACTTGATACAAGTGAAAACTTCTACCTTCCTGTCAGGCAGTAAACGTGGCTGATGACGAATGGAGTGGAGTACACAATTCAACGTCACCACACAAGAGTGACGGTTTACTTACGTTCACTACTCAGCAAAATCAAAACTTACGAAATGTAGTTTTTACTTGAACGAAAATGCTCAATTCTTTGCTTTTTCAGAACATTCCAGACCATTTGAATTGAATGTATCTGAGGTAGTAACAGTGAATCATTGGTTCAATACAAAACAGAAATACATTATTATGAAGAATCTATACAGCTTTGTTTCCATAACAACAAACTCTGTGGAGAGGTATCTTTTGTGCGCAGAGTGCTCTCGGCCGCACTTGCACCGTCATGTAACGATGTTATCTGTTCAGAGTTTATAAGGAATTGTTAGCAAAGATATTACAGCATATTGAAGGAAGACATTCTATAAACTTAAGAGTTGTTGTTACAAGTCTATCTGCGTTTAAAACGCTTTCAAGTGACTTTTATTTAAAAGCTTTGTAAAAGGGGGATCTTATTGTAAACGTTAATACAGTTTTATATAAAAAAAGCTTTATACTACAGAATTTAGATGATTGAATTTTAGACAAGATAATAAATTACAATAAATCTGTCTTATAAGATGTTATTTAGGTAAGCATAATTGGTTTGTTGTCGCAATATTGAGGTAGAGATAAATAGTTACCTGAAAGTGAGCAATGAGGAAATTTAATAAAAGCGGTGTTAAATTTTGTATTCAACGAACGTGTATTCAACGAAGACCATGGAAGGGAAAACTTATAAAAGACTAATAATAATATAATGGACTAACCTTATAAAAGAAAGAAACAATATCACGAAAACATATAGATGGAATAAAAAGAAGAAAGAGAGTAGAAACTTAGTTAAGAATCTAGGAGATGGCACTTATATTGTGGATGAATATAATTATAAAAAAAAATAACATGATTTGCGTAGCTTAACATACCTATTCAAAATCATTAAAGTAATGAATACATTCGGGTCGGTACACCTCTTAAAACTTTTCAAAGTATTATTATTCATATTCAAGTTCAACAATGCTTATTTATAAATTTTCAAAGTAACCGACATAGCCCGAAGAATTGTCAAGCTGAAGTGGCAGTGGGCAGGGCACATAGCTCGTAGAATCGACGGCCTCAACCCTCACAAGATCATCGTTCCATCTTGTAGGCGGCCTGGCCACGCTGCGTCTTCCGGTTCGTGGTCGCATTTATTTTCGAGCTACGTAAAATGATATAATGAGTAATTATATAAGATCTTACGATTAAGGGAGGCTGTGCCCTAACAGCCGTAATTCGCTCAAAGAGCAGCCCGACTGGGGAAATACCACCTTACAGAAGACATTCCTTAATAATAACATCAATAATTTTAATATTGTGTTTCTGCGTGTAAGCAATGTCGCCAGAGCTCATCGGAGTGGGGGGCAGGGTCAGCAACACTTGTTTGCCGACTCTTAAAGGCCGGCAACGCACCCGCGATCCCTCTGGTATTGCGTTTGTCTATGAGCGGCGGTAATCACTTACCATCATTGATGACCCACTTGCTCGTTTGTCGTCCTCTGATATAAAAAAAATATATAAGCTATTAGATTCTATAATCATCTAATACCCTATGTTAAAATCGATTAAAGTTTATTTCAATTGAATATCTAATAATTTAATGATGTAGGTAGACAAATACTACATTTAAATAATGCCAGGATGCGAGTGCTTCGTTGTGTTAATTACGCAGTGACCGGTGGCCGGTCGTGGGATGCGGTAGGCGGGAATCTTTTGTACGCTTTAAGATAAATTATTCAAGCGACTGCATCCTATCGATGCAAGTAGAATATCATTGGTAAGTTAGGTTAGTGAAAATAGAATATATTTGTTTGTTTCAGTATAAAAATATTTATAAAATAACGTAAAATAAAAAAGGTTTTTATTCACGTAGACTTTAAAAAAGCGCTTGTAAATAGTCAGAACATGTTTGTAGTAATATAGTTGTATACATTAGATATTATTTCTAGTAACATAGATATTTAGGTACATCATTTATTAACAGGTAATTAATACTGAAATCTAGAAACGCGGCAGCGAGTCAAGCCAAGTAAAAAAAAGGAGCTGGCAACGCGCCGTGTGCATATGAGTTGTGAAGATGGAAAAATTTGCAATTCCGAGCAAATTTCACCCGTTCATAACCCTTATACTAGTTTGAATTGGTAAATCGTTGACGTACAGTAGAAAGAGATATGGACAGATAACTGAGCCTTGTGGAATACCTACACTTATCACTCGGGGATAAGATAGGTACTTCGAAAATACTGTGTGTCCCATGGGATCATCAGAATGAGGGAATAGAAAGAACGCATGTGATAGCCCGCATACTTGTGCACTATAATATGTCCCGCGCAGATGGCTAATCTCCTTTGAGCCTAGTTATGTCTAAAATTCTACCAGAAGAACATTATTATTATGAAGTCTAAAATGTATTAATGAACAAATTTCCGCAACTTTGTGTTCATTACATGTGTCATAATTCCGGTATTACTCACGTATTAAGTCGAACAAGCCCAAGTGGTTCAGAAACTCATTCAGGATTTATAAAAGTTGTATACAAAGTACCTTACCTCGTAAAATTTGCTTCGCTTCTTTGCGTATGATATTTAATATCGAAATTTTCTTACTCCGGTATAAAGTATATATTGGATTTCGCGTTTTAAAGTATATAGCGTAATTTCTCGGCATAGTCTCTTATATTGCAAGTGAAATATTTCATAACCGAAGTCAGTAAAGAGCAATTTATTATATCTACTCAATAAGCCAATTTAATGGAATGTGATTTTGAATGACATTACATTCATCGTATGGGCAGTGATTAACTTAATGTCACAGTTGTTATAGCAGCCCAGTAGGCTTCTGACATGGCATAATTAGTCTAATGGCTACAACTGGGACCAACAGCTTAACGTGCCCTCCGAAACACGGAGATGCTCACATATTAAACCACTTTGACGGTCACTCATCTATGGACTGACCGCGTGCGTAAATGTTTAACCTCGTCGATCTGGTATGATTGATAGCAACTGCCTATGAGTGAGTGATAGTGTTAACAAGTAATTGTGTGTTAGGGTAAGCTCATTATTATCGACACCGGTGCCTCTAAAAACGGATTTTATAGATTTACTGGTTTTTCTAATAAGTAGTAGGTAAATAAGTGGTTTTAGCCTTTCTTTAGTATCTATTGTACAAGCTTTGCTTAGTGCGGGAGAGATGGCGCTATGTGATAAATTCCGAATTTAAAAAATCATAGCCTCAAGTTGTTGCCATGTATATGAAAGGTTAAAAACACCGTACGCAACGCCGCGTTGTTACGAATGACAGACGATTGACAGCCCAAATTATGACATCCTGAGTTTGAATGCATTTAGAATTGTCAAATGCAATGCGTTCAGATATTTTTTTTATATAAGAGGGCGATAAACGAGCAAATCGGCCTGATGGTAAGTGATCACCGCCGCCCATGGACACTTGCAACACCAAGGAGTCGCGGGTCATTGCCCGCCTTGAAAAGAGTCAATGCAATGGGCTCTGGCGACCTTACGCACACTAAGAAACATACCATTAAATTATTAATGTTATGATTAAGGAATGTCTTCTGTAAGGTGGAGGTACTTCCTCTACCGGGCTGCTCTTTGAGCGAATGAACGCTGTGCTCTACTTCTACTGAACATTGGGAATAGTCTTATTACCTTATGCGACTGCTATTTGATGTAGCTTTTAAATAGCTTAGCGAATAGCGTCATAAACCGCCTGGGTCAAAACGGCGACATAGGCAATCACTTTACAGTACATTGAAAGCATACTGTACATAGTATTCTTAACGTTCCCATTACTGTGTTTAATGTTATGCATAAATTTATTTATGGGATATTTATATTGCTATCTTTCATGTTACACTGATGTTTGTTGCAAAGTATTTATAACACTTTTACATATAAAATACATAGTAGAAGAGATGAGTTGAAGAGTATACAGGCTGGCCGAGGAGTTGACGTTCAAACGCAAAATTTTGATACTTTTTAATGAGGAGTATCCGTATCACCCCTATCTATGTTCTACGATTTTGCGAAGTTTTCGAAATATAATTTTTTTAATGATTGTTTTCGTAAATTTCACCTAACATCACATTTCGATTTTTTTCTCGTTCTGTTGAACATTTCTGGTTCAGTTCTTTTATGATAACTAATTAGCATAGTTATATATTTTGATATTTATAAAATTTATGAGTCCTAAGCTAAAACCCTAATTTTGAACTTTCAAATAAATTCTAAGTCAGTTCTGCAATTATTAGATAAACCATACTTTTTAGTGTGTTAGGTTACTAGTTACTAGGTACTGTTAGGTTAGGTTAGGTTACTAAAAAGTATGGTTTATTTAATAATTGTAGAACTGACTTAGAATTTATTTGAAAGTTCAAAATTAGGGTTTTAACTTAGGACTCATAAATTTTATAAATATCAAAATATAAAAAATGGGGAGATTTAGTGGGTATTTATTCGGATACTCCTCATCATAAAGTATCAAAATTTTGCGTTTGAACGTCAACTCCTCGGCCACTCTGTATTTTATTCGGCAAATAAACTATGCTTTATTAAAATATACTGTTGAAGGCTGGCGTGAACCAACCTATAATAAAAACGGGTTTTATTTTATCTCTCCATTTATTAGTTAATTTTCAAGCGAAAAAACTAAGCTGTCTCCGTCCGAGAGCTATAAAGCAAACTTCTAATTACAGTGCCTATTTAAATACTAAAGCACGTCTAGTCCACCCTTCAGAATTTATTTTACAGCCGTGGTGGGGAAGCGTAAAGAAAATTCAGAATATTTAGACACAATTAGAATAAAAAGGAATAAATTAAAATAAATAAAGGAAATTAAGCGTGTTGTCTCATTTACATCTTTGCTGTAAAATGTGAAAGTGACAATCTGCCTATCCGCTATCTTATCTCTCATACACATACATGAATCTGAACTTAAAATTTTAAATTTAATGATATAACCTTCTATATGATGAAGTAATAAAACCAAATTAGTACGACGTAACGTTACATTAGTTATGTATATCTTCAGGTTAGGTTTAAAGAACATATATTCTCAAAAGAACAATTACAGTTCACTTATATTATGAGAATTGAAATGATTTTTAAATGCGTGTCCTCTTGTGACAAAGCATGCATAAAATAAATGTAAACATAAATGTAACTAACTAAAATACTGCACAAAAACTTAACAATTATTGATAACATTAACTAATTAATCTAGTATGCAGAACTAAAAACTGGCCACGATTTAATTAATTGAATTAATCTAGCTCAGAATGCACCTCTGTCCCGCGTACATCGCTATATCTATGATATCCAGAGTCATCATAATGATAATGATTAAAGACATACTGACACGTACACTAATATGCAGTTATCCTATTATTCACTGCTTCACCGGTCAATTAAGGCTGGAGTAGCCACAAACCGAGCAAATTAAAGTCGCAAAGTAAGTAACTATAGGTAAGCTTGGTATTTCTATTAATATATACAATGTGTAACTACACACCCGTCTTAATTACAGGCTATATTTCAGTGCACACAGCTTAATTTGGTCTCTATTATTTTCCCGTCAGGAGCAGGCAGCGCAGCCGGCTCGTTGAACACAATATAAGTCATATGTTGTTTCATAACAAAAGCAGACGGAACCTTATTGGAACAATTATGTGCTTCTTTCCTCCCTGATGATTATTTTTTTCGTCAGTTATACGATTCTTCCGTTGTTTGTAAGCCGATTTTCTTTTTAATATTTATGGAAGAGCCCTCAGATGTAGTTCAGATTATTTGGTCATTTCTCTTTAAAAAAAAAAAAAACACGGAAGCTATTAAAAAAGAATATTAACGCATGAACAACGTCCTCAGTAATTATTTATATATTATAATTGACGGGATGTAAATTCAAAATTATATTATAAAGAGGAATGATTCGATCTTGTGTACGTTTTTTTACTGGATAAACTCAAAAACTCCTTGATTGATTTTAAAATGTCTACCACCTAAAGAAATCTCCATAATCAGCGAGTAACATGGGCTGTATTATATCTTAATAATATTAGTAATCCCTAAGAAAATTAAAGTATTGTAACCCAAGGTACAGACGCCAGCACACCAAACTATCCCTCTTTAAAAAGAAAATCATATAAGCAAAGTGAACCTTATTCTTATATGATAAATTTGAAAATCTATAAAGAAATTTGACAGATTGGGGTAGCTGGATGTGCTGTCGTCTGTACGCTTTTTTTTCTATAAGAGTCATTATTTGGCGTAAAGAATGGTAGTAAGAAAGTACTAATTTACCCTTCTATCTATCTATCAATTTAACGGAAGCCGGGGACACTAGTTTGTTAAAAAAACAGCAATTTTTTATAAAATTCAAGTTATTGTAAAATATATTTGAATCTATGATTATCAAACGAAACATTCTCAATTCTTGTCAAATTTATAGCTTATTATAAAACCCGATAGCTAATAATCGAAAAAGCCAATTTACAACCACCGAATGATTCAATAAAAGCGTTTTTATGCATTCTTTTAGGCCAATGATGGCAGAATAAGATTATCGCTGTGGCTGTGGCACGAAGGAAAATTAAATTCTTTTAAAAAAGGAATTGGATTACTTTTTAAAGTCTTTCGTGTACAAAGGCAGTGTTATCGGGCTAAGAGATTAATGTTTATTGTCTTTGCTTTTTGCTGCAGTTAAAAACTTTTTAATACAGCACCTTTCCGAGTTTAAATTCATGACCTTTTTTAATCTCTGCATTCTTCGCTAAAACGGTTTCCTTATTAAACATGGAATAAATGTTAGTTTCACATAAATTATTTATCTATTATAACATAAATTATAGTGGGTACCACTATTATTTATATTATAATAGAGGTGTGTGATCAGGCCACCACCATAGCATAGAATATGGAGTAGGATATATAGTGTTTATAGTATGTTGTTCTCATCGGTACATAAGTGATCAGCGTGGGTAAGGAAATAAGCCCGTGGTTATTCTTTAGATAGGTGTTTTTCAAAGTGATTTAATTTGTGGACGTCTCCGTGCTTCGGAGGGCATGTAAACTGTTAGTTCCGATTGTGGTCATTAGACAACCGTCGAGGTTACGGCTTTAGAGATAGGAACCTCCTGACAATGCGAGCCGTGTCCAAAAGCACCGCTTTTTGGATCTTGTTCTTGACCCAACCGCCTAACGTCAGCCTCTTTAGGTGTTTTTCGAAGCTCTTTGCTATTAGTCCATTAGCAGAAACGACTATCAGTACAATGATAGCTGAGTCAACATCCCATATGCTGACAATCTCCCGCGCAAGATCCAAATTTTTAATTTCTTTTTCTTTATTATTATTATAGAGTAGAAAAAGAGTTCAGCATGTGAGTTAGGCTGTGTTACTATAAAATGTATGAAAGAGGTTGTTAAGGAGGCAGACGTCAACAATCGAAATTGGGTTTGTAAGAACTAAAGTACCCCGCGCGATACAATATTGTGTTTCCGAAGACTTTATAGAGTTACCGAGCAAATAAGACGCCAGCTTATCGCGAACAATCAGCTTAGATACGTATTTCCCCTGAGACTTCCTTGCAGGAGGCGTACTGTGTTTTCTTTACTTTTGCTGAGACGTGCTGTGTTGAAAATCCCAGGCCACGTCTTGTAGGTTTTTGGGATTAATTTCTCAGCATTTACATTAGTCGTTTTAGCAATATATTTATGTACGAGTATACGTAACTTCGGTTAATCTACAGGAGATGGTTTCGCAATTCGGTGACGCGAATCAAACTCTCGCAAATACTTTTTTCTTTTTTTTATAAGGCAGGAGAAATGCCTACGAATGCCACCCGCAAAAAGTGTCTGCGGGTGGATAAGTCGGAGTCGCACCGACTAAACCTAACCTGCTGTGGACTTCTCTTGGTTCCTGATGGGGGGAGCCCCGGGAACGCGGGTATGATGCTCCGGTGCCCCCCTTTTACGCAATGTCCCAGATGGTCGGGACAGGTACCCTGGGAGGGCTCTGGATTGCCCTCCCCTATTGCCGACTCCTGCAAGTCCGGCACAGCGACTACGCCATAAACAGATCGCTGTCTTCCCAGAGCTACTTCAACGTGGTGGCAACTTCTCATACTGCCACCAAAACCCCGACGGGAGCTGGGCTACCGGCTGTTGCCACCGCCCCGACGCCTCCTCCGTCGCGAGCGGGATCAGCTCGCTTCCGATCCTCTTTCTGGAGCATGACTGCCTCTCAGAAGGAGACCACGGCATCCCATTTGGTGGAGTCACCAGCCAGCAACGCATAGACGACTGCTGGCGGTAAAATATCCCGTCAGAACTCAAAGACCGGGACTCGTCTCTCGGCCTCCCAGGCCGGGCACTCTTCCAGCGTGTGCTGGGCAGAGTCAAGGTCACTTCCGCTATGGTGGCAGTGTGTCGTCACTTCTCAACCGATCCGGCTCATATACTCACCGAAACACCCGTATCCGGTGAGTATCTGAGTCAGTCTGTAGGTGACGCAAACACTTCCATCCCTTCCCATCTAGGCCTCGAGGTGGGGCAGGATGGCACCAACGGCAGTACCACAGGCACATACATAGGTAATATGTAATAGTTCGGTGCTAACCACAAATGACGGTTAATCTTAATTTAGACTAAGGACTTTGTTTTCCATTATGTATATTTTCTCTATATTTTTTATTGAGTTTTAAAATTTTGTGACTAAGTTTGGCTTTGTTATGTATGCGGTCGGTAATCAAGTTATTTAATAAACAAGCCATATATTGTCAATCTCTTCAAATAGACCTGTCTATATTAAGATATTACCTAAACACGACAAACTATAGGTACTTTGTGTTTATCTCGTGCATTCTCGAACTATCTCCATTCTCTCGCATCGTGAAGCACATAATCACCGCAGTTCACGTGCGGGGAGACGCAAATTAATTCGCAATCCGATTTTACTCAGTGACAAGAAATGCGCCTAAGGATTGATAAAGGGCTTATTTTATATTTCCCATTGACCATAAACTAATTATTTTGATATATAAGTCTAACTAAACGTCGACCACGTTTAGTTAGACGTATATATCAAAATAATTAGTTTATGGTCAATAATAATATGTGTTTTATAATAATTTGTGTATTAAATTGTATGTTTATTATTAATTGTTTGTTCAACGATTTATCCGTAGCTTATGAGCCATTTATGGTAATTCTTGTATAAATTAAAAGTTTGATCCTCTTGAAATGAAATGTATTATATTTTTGAAACGAAAATTATTTAAAACACTTAATATTAACCTTTACCTCATGAGGTTTAATAATTTATGACGTGTTCCTGTTACTTCCATAGAATTAATACGCTAAATTACTATAAAAATTACACAAAAAAAGTAAAAACAACAAAGTGCGAAAGTAAAAATCTACATCATAAATTATATTCGCACTTATTCGAAATTCCACCATTAAGATTCAGTTGTCCAAGACTATAGACATTAAAGACATAATAATAATCCGTTCTCAGTTCTGACATTTAGTTTGTCATCTCTTCTCAGTTTGTCAGTATGCCAAAAGCATGACTGTGTGTGATGAGTGAGTGTAATGTTTATTTTATGCCATTAATAATAAAAAAATGTTTGTTATTAAAATAACAACTCCTTCTCCGTATGAACTTAAACAGTTCCAATTTTAATACTCCTCCTTCCGACAATTTTCCTAAAAATGGGTAGGTACAAAATCTTTGCTTCACGTATTAATATTATGATGATATACATTATTTGTTAAAGTTAACTCAAAAAGTAGAACGAAACATAAAATCCACACGTGACTTCTATCCCAAGATAAGGTGCGCTCGCTGAGACGTTGTTAAAACTCTAGGTTTATTTTGTGCCTGTAGACATGAATCAATATATGTCTGTTAGTACAGGCGGCGACAAATTTACAGTTGTCTCATCCGCCAGTGGCTAGCACCATACAGGGGCTCTACCGGTTAAGACGCCGAACATCAATTTCTTAAATGGCGTTCAAATAAATAAAGGTTAAAAATGACGTAATCAATGGTTAAATCGATGTCCATAAGCACATGTGACGTCATAAATGGTCCGGAATCGATTGTCAACGTTGAAGCCGATTTAACGATTGATTAAGTAATTTTTAACCTTTATTTATTTGAACGCCATTTAAGAAATCGATGTTCGGCGACTTAGCCGCTAGAGCCCCAGGACTACGCTTCGATCTACATTGCCACACCTATAAAGGGAAGCCTGCAAACTTCTACCTACAGGCCGGTCGATGTACAGTAAGTAGAGCATTGAATTCTCGAGTTTTATTTATTAGGATCTGTATCTCTAACAAATATTCAACTTATATATTATAGCTAAAGTAAGGCGCGTACCTCCTGCACATCTTCAGTTACAGGAGACATCATCATGATACACAAAAAAAAAACCAGAGCAATAAATACTAGAAATAAAGATACATTTCGTTTTTAATAAGATCTTTGTATCGAAAGTTATATGCAAGCCCAGATTTGTTACACAAATATATTACTACCTTAACCACTGTGCTTCACGTGCCTATTTCTAAGTAACTTCGTCACAATAAGAAATTGACTTCCCATACAAAATTGTCGTTCAGCAGACGTAATTTGTATGAGAACGCAAAAATATTTTTTTCTTATTTCAATAAATGGTTTTCTTATTTTGTTTAGTTTCATTAGGAGATTGTAATTCATAAATTACCTGCACCCCATAATATGACCTCGCTATTACAGACTACAGAAGGGTAATTTTAATAAATTATCACAGAAATAAAAGATGAAACATGAAACTAATACAACTTAAAGATACATTACACCATCGACGAAGTAACTGGAGAGAGCGTAGTCTATGGTATCCATACTTACATATTTATATCTGTTTCCCACAAACTCCATACAGACGCTGCGGTCTCAGTTGTCTAAGCATCTGCGCTCCCCCTAATGCACACTAATGGAACCAATTTGCCGTGCTGCCAAACTGTAAGCGGGGGTAGAGATACCACCACTAATTTGTTTTTATAGACAGGATGCAAAGTTTTCGTTGAAGTTTTGAATTATGGACATCTTTTGGAGGTACTTTGATAGTAATGGGGTATCACAGATAAGATATGTATTAAATATATTTTTGTATTTATTTATATGAGAGCTCTGAAAGTATGTGTTGTGTGATTTTGAGAGACAGAATACGAAAGATCGACGTAAGAGAGCGTTGTGGTCTGAAAGAGGATGTAGTCACAAAGATTGAAAAAGGTATGCTGACATTATGGGCGTTTAGAAAGGATGAATGAAAGAATATTGACAAAAGATGTATACCTGGTCTGTGTGAATGGTACAACTGGAAGAAGAAGACTTAGTAGAACATTTCAAATGACTGACATATTTGACATGAACATTCCTGACCAAATCGCAGATGATCTCAAGAAACGCCAGATGAGAAGTACCCTAAACCGACGAGCATGTATGAAGAATATAATAACAGTAAACGACATAGTATTTATTTGACTGTTCGATGACATAAGTTATGGATATACATAGGACGATGGCAAAGGCTGTCTTTTACCTCGGACAACGTATCAGCTTAGCTAAATAGCGAGGTAAACTCGCCAGTTTTTTGGAGACCCTAACCGCAGACGACGACTTAATTTTTTATTTCTAGACAAGAAATTACGTACGAAATATTAAAAACCAATGAAA
This sequence comes from Pseudoips prasinana, assembly GCA_951640165.1. Taxonomy (NCBI): domain Eukaryota; kingdom Metazoa; phylum Arthropoda; class Insecta; order Lepidoptera; family Nolidae; genus Pseudoips; species Pseudoips prasinana. Next base: position 8,439,187 of record OX621240.1, read on the forward strand.
TATTATCGTATTCTTAATATGTGCAAGTAATATATAATATTAACATAATACTATATAATATAATTTTTTTTGTAATACACTGCATTTACTTGTTAAAGACGTTTGCTGAAGATTACCATTATTTCAGTTTTTTTATTGCTTTTACATGAGGCTGTAATCTATCTTTGTTCCAACGGAAGGTGCTAGCGTTATATGAACGGCACATCACATAAATTCTAATAACGAGTTGCCTGAAGGCGTTAGCATGAAATAACTTCCGTGGATAAATGGCGAGGAAATGAAGCAAAGACTAATCTGAACAAAATAAATCAATGCTACCGTGAACAATGTACCCTCTGCTAGTCTTTAAAGAAAATGAGCTAGACTATAATACTCCGGTTTGTATTTAAAATTAAACAAGAAGAAGTACACTTTATTGCATAAGGAACATACACAGTACAATATGCATAGAACATTATTTTATCACTAAAAGCGATATCTTCCAGGCAACGTTTTTTGCGTTTGATTTGCGTTGGATGGACCAGAATTTAATATCAAGGGATAATGGTAGCAAAAGGTGTAAGAATTTATTGGAAATTAAAACTCAGATTAAAGTCTTAATTACCTTAATAGACTTGTAGAGTGAATTATACAATAAGATTAACTAGTTTTCTACTCAATCGGAATCATAGGCAGTTACAACTTAAACGGCATTCAGTTGAGATTGCGATGGATTTCATCACATATTGGCATCAGAGGAAACGAGGAGGCTAACATGTTGGCGAGAAAAGCAGCAGTGAATGGAAAAGAGGGTCTAAGTTTGCCAAATTATAATTGAGTTGTTACCTAAATACAAAATGTCCTGCCACAATAACTGGGCGGAATATTTTTATGAGAGGTCTTTAATAAAAGGAATTTGGTATAAAACAATACAAAGTGAGCCTCCTCAAATACCATGGTTCATTAATGAGAGTTTTAGTAGGTCCTTAATTGTAACAGTACTCAGGTTAAGATCTGGTCACGTTCCACTAAACAAGTTCGCACACATGATGAGGAAATCGGATTCTCCAAATTGTGATGTGTGCGGTGTCATTGAAGACGTGCATCACCTGTTGGTGGAATGTGTCCGTTACGATACCGATCAAGATCTCATTAGAACATCTTTACACTTGAGCAGAACTAATGTGGGTATGTTCCACGAGATGTAGTCCTCTCCTGTCTCTGAAGCCGCTAAAGCACTGTTTATGTTATTTAGTTGTAAGCCATAACGAGTAAGTAGATGTTAAGGTAGATTGGCGTGCTAGGTCGGAAAACCTCCTCGCGAGCCCAAGACTACTGGTCCCATTCGAATATTCATATTCGGTGGGAACAGAAGTTTATGGGACGGTGCACGCCGGGCGCAGGTAGTAATCGTTTCTCGGAATGGGATTAGTCCCACGTGAAAGGGTTACTGCTTGTGGCTAATATTCCGACACAGGGGGGGGGGGGGGGGAATCTGCCAAGTTCCTGTGGTCGTATCTTGGCGGACCTTCCATACATCATCCATGTATGGTCGGAATTCCACGACGACCACCCGCGTGTTTGTGCCGTGCGCGGGGACCCGTACGGAGGGATGAAGGAGTCCTGGAGGTTGAGCCGGTGAGGGGTCGGGCAGTTGTTATCCCTCACCCGCAACACGCCTCTTTGGTCCGGATTTCCCCTTACACGGGAGGTCGGGGTCTAGCCGGGCCCCGATCAATCGGCTACGACGTCCGGTCAGACGGCCGTCAAGGCTAGCCATGGGTAGGCGTATCTGCAGGTAGCGTCTGGGCTGGCACCGTGTGTCGGTCTGCAGACGAAGGCGCGCGCCGTGCTGGACGTTGGGCTGTCCAGTATCGGTTCGCGTTGGAGGTCTCGCAGATTGGCATAATCCCATGGCTATACCGCCCAATATCCCTGGTGCTAGTAAAGCATCCCCTTTGAGGGCTCGGTGGAGGGTGGGGAATTGGGTTGGTGAACGCTATTTTGACATTTATGGAAGGAAAAAACAATTTACAAATTGCCCAACCGACAGTTAAGGTAATACCCTTAACTCCTGAGGAGCTAGCGGGTGTGCCAGGAGTGGTGCACCCCATAGCAGATAAAGAGACGAAGGCAGCGAAGGCTACTTCTAAGAAGAAGGCCACTAGAAAGGTCAGGGAGACCTTTTCCCGTCCGGCCACTCCAGTACCTGGACCATCCGCGGAACAAGCCGCGGGCACGGAGAGCGATAGCTCCCTTAGGTCCGCGGTGTCAATGGAGTCCCTGGATAGCCGAGCGGATACTCCGGGGGGGAAACGCCGGAGCACCGCGGGACAGGGAGGGCGTCCAGTAAAGGCGCCCAAATTAAGGACGACTAGCGGGAGCTTACTGGAGCTAGAGAACCAGAGGCTGCGCTCCCAGCTGGCTTACCTGGAGGCGCGTGTGGCCGCCATGTCGGCGGAGATGGCGGAGCTTCGCCGGGGTGATGTTGCGAATTTTTCACCTCTGACGTCTCCATCCCGGCCGTCGGGAACTGCTCCGCAGTCGCCGCCGACGTTGAGATTGTCTCCGCCTCCAGCACCCGTTGTCTGCGCTCCAGCATCGCCACATCCGGCCTCGGCAACACAGAGGAGCAATTTTAAAGCTCCTCCTTCGGTTCCTGCCCGGGAAGATCAGGCCTCTCCAGAAGAGAGGTTCGCGGCCATAATGGACCGTAAAATGAGAGAAATGGGGCGCATCTGGGACCAACGTCTGGCCCAGATGCGCCAGGAGGTCATGGCGGAGATCTTCCCGGGCAGGGCCATCCGCCCGTCGCTCGCTGGGAGTGCAGCACCGCCCCAGTTACCACCTATCGCGAAGGCCGTGACGGGCGGAAAGCGGGGTGGCCGGCGTCTGAGACAACGGGCTGCCGCTGCGGAGGCAGCTGCGGCTCGAGCTGCGACGATGCCGGTGCGGTCAGCGCCACCGCCACCCGCCGAGGGCACATGGGCCCAGGTGGTTGGCCGAAAGGCTAGGGCCAAAGCTGCACGATTGAATCAGCCACCGCCGCCTCCGCCTCCAAAGAGGCCGATAGCACTGCCGCGACCTCCACCATCCGCGGCAGTGACTATTAACCTACCATCGACCTCGGCCACTACCATGGCTGAGGTCATGAAGATGGCAAGAACCAAGGTCCAATTGAAGGACCTTGGCCTAGAAGCGGGCCTGCGCCCTAAGAGGGCTTTGACCGGGGGTCTCATTTTGAGAATCCCCGGTCCAGAGGGATCTGCGAAGGCGGAGGCCCTCACATCTCGCCTTAAGGAAGCCTTGGCTGAGACGGGTGCAGTGGTGGCGCACCCTGTAGCGATGGGGGAGCTCCGGGTGCTAGACCTGGACGACTCCACCGACCCCACTGAGGTAGCTGAAACAATAGCCACGACGGGAGGATGCGCCGTTGCCGACGTAAAGGTCGGCGAAATTCGTTATTCCCCGTCGGGCTTAGGTTCGGTGTGGGTTCGGTGCCCACTAGTGGCCGCCCGCAAATTAGCGGCAACGGGCCGAGTACTAGTGGGCTGGATGTCAGTCCGGGTGGCAGCGCTTCCACCCAGAGCTCTCCAATGCTACCGCTGCCTGGAGAGAGGGCATGTCAGGGCTCGGTGCACCGGGTGCGACCGGAGCGCGTCGTGCTTCGTCTGTGGCCAACAGAGCCACAAGGCGAAGGAATGCACGGCGCGCGCCCCTTATTGTGTGGTGTGTGCCGACCTTGGCAGGCCGGCAAACCATCGCCTGGGCAGCGGTAGGTGTACGCCACCTAAACGAAAGGGAGCGGGACGTCCTGCCACGTCCGCTCCTACATCGTCGCGGTCCAACGATCCGGGTTCTGGCCCCGGTGGGGTGTCCATGGAGGTCTAAGCATTCTTTCCCCCCCAACTTATTTTGCAGGGCAACTTGAACCACTGCATCGCTGCGCAAGCTCTTCTTGCGCAGACGATTGCTGAGCGTTCGGTTGCCCTAGCGATAGTGGCGGAGCCTCACTCCGTTCCCGACCACCCTCGTTGGTTCGGGGCGGATGGGGGCCTCGTCGCCATTTATTGGGCAGGGGGGGAACGTGACCCCCATTGCGCACTCCTGGCCAAAGGGCCCGGATTCGTCATCGTGGAGTGGGGACCAGCAGTCGTGGTGGGCTGCTACATCTCCCCGAATTGCGGCCTTGCAAATTTTGAGGCGTACCTGGACGGACTAACGAGCCATATTAGCTCGTGCCAGACCCGTCCGGTACTCGTCCTGGGCGATTTTAACGCCCACTCTAGCGTGTGGGGCGATGCCCGGGACGACGTTCGAGGGGAGTCACTGTTGGAATGGGCCGCCGGACTGGACCTCCGTCTTCTAAATCGGGGTTCAGTCAGCACCTGTGTGCGGTGGCAGGGGGAGTCGATCGTCGACTTGACGTTGGCGACTCCTTCGGCCATGCACCTGGTCTTGGGGTGGAGAGTTGCGGAGGAAATTGCCACGCTGTCGGATCACCGACATATACTTTTCAGCGTGGCCTTCCGTCCGCCCCGAGGCGGCCCTGACCGCAGTAGTGTTGTCCCACCGCGGCGCTGGTGTCTACGCCGCTTGGACCGCGACATGCTGACGGCTGCCGCCGTCGCCATCGCCTGGGGGGCGAGTGAGGGTGGAGAGAGGATCCCGTCCGATCCCAATTCGCAAGCGGGCTGGTTCCGGGGCATCATGTCTCGCATATGCGACACGTCGATGCCCCGGATCCGTCCGGGTGACAGACGAGGCTCGCAGTATTGGTGGTCGGCCGAAATCGCGCGACTCCGTTCGGAGTATGTCGCAGCGCGTCGCCGACACCAGCGGGCCCGTCGGAGGAGGCGAGCCAATGCCGAAGAGGCTGCCGGAGCGCACAGGGCGTATCAAGTCGCCGTCAAAGCGCTATCCGTTGCGATAGCGGAAGCCAAAGCTCGGTCCTGGAACGAGCTCATCGAGGGACTGGATAGGGACCCATGGGGGCGCCCGTACAAAATGGTACTGGGCAAGCTCAGACCGTGGGTCCCTCCGTTGACGAGTACCCTGGACCCGGATTTCCTGAGGAGGGTGGTGGACACCCTCTTCCCTAGGGTCCAGGATAGTCCCTCGGACCCCCCGTCACCGTCGTACCATGATTGGGACGACCAGTTGGAGGTGACGGAGGGGGAGTTGGACCGAGCAGTACGGCGACTTGCGGCCCGAAATACCGCCCCTGGCCCGGATGGGATACCAGGCAGGGCGTGGGTTTGCGCCCTGGCAGTCCTGGGGGACCGGTTGAGGCAACTGTTCACCAGTTGCCTCCGTAGTGCCGTGTTCCCCACCTGTTGGAAAGAGGCAAGGCTTGTGCTTCTGCAGAAGCCGGGCAGGACCGCCGATTCTCCCTCGGCGTTCCGACCAATCTGCTTGCTGGACGAGGTGGGCAAGCTCTTTGAGCGTGTCATAGCCGCCCGTCTCAGCGAGCATCTGTCGCGCGTTGGCCCCGACTTATCGGACAACCAGTACGGTTTCCGGCAGGGACGTTCGACGCTGGACGCGATAAACCGCGTCCGCGCCCTGTCGGAGCCCGCTGTTCGGGCGGGGGGGGTGGCGTTGGCGGTGAGCTTAGACATCGTCAACGCCTTCAACTCCGTCCCCTGGCGGGCGATACGGGAGGCACTGGTCCATCATAACGTGCCTCCCTATCTCCGTGGTATAGTCGGGGCATATTTGCGCGACAGGACGATTAAATTCGTCGGTCGGAACGGGATTGAGATCCAGAGGGAGCTCTCCTGCGGGGTTCCTCAGGGGTCCGTGTTGGGACCTCTGCTATGGAGCCTCGCGTACGATGCGGTCCTGCGGATAAGCCTCCCTCCCGGGGTGAGCGTCGTCTGTTATGCGGACGACACGCTGGTCCTAGCCCGGGAGGTAAGCTTCCAGCGGGCGGTACGGCTCGCCGAACTCGGTGTCGCGTGTGTCGTCACGGCCATAATGAGACTGGGCCTTCGGGTAGCGCCTCACAAGACCGAGGCGCTATGGTTCCACGGCTTACGCCGTAGGGAGGAACCACCCAGTGTGTCGATACGTGTAGGTGACGCAGAGGTCAGGGTGGGGCGGTACATGAAGTACCTGGGCCTCACCCTAGACAGCCGATGGGGCTTCGAGGAGCACTTCGAGCGTCTGGCCCCCCGAGTGCGCCGGGTAACCGGAGCGTTACACCGGCTTTTGCCGAACCTCGGGGGTCCCAGGGAAGAAGTTCGCCGCCTCTACGGAGGTGTCGTGCGATCCATGGTCCTTTATGGGGCGCCCGTCTGGTCTGAACGCCTGACGGGCGCCTCCCGCTGCAGAGCTATTTTGAACAGCCTGCAGCGTGTGGTGGCCATACGGATCGCACGAGGATACCGGACGGTATCCTTTGAGGCGGCGACACTCCTGGCGCGCTTCCCGCCGTTTGATCTCCTGGCGGCAGTTGACGCGACGGTTTACACCGAGATCCGCGTCCGCCGGGAGAGCGGTGAGGCGCCAGAGCAGACGCTCGTTGCCTATAGGCGGGATGTACACCGGCGCGTACTAACACAGTGGCGCGCACGGCTTGAGTTGCGCCTGAACGCGCGCCAACGTGCCGTCGGTGCCATCCTGCCTCACCTCGAGGCCTGGGTGGGAAGGAAGGGCGGTTACGTCACCTACAGACTGACTCAGGTACTCACCGGACACGGGTGTTTCGGTGAGTATCTGTGCCGGATCGGCCGAGAAGTGACGACACATTGTCACCATTGCGGGAGCGACCTGGACTCTGCCCAGCATACGCTGGAGGAGTGCCCGGCCTGGGAGGCCGAGAGACGAGTCCTGGTCGCTGAGATCGGACGGGATCTTTTGCCGCCAGCAGTCGTTTACGCGATGCTGGCTGGCGACTCCACCAAATGGGACGCCGTGGTCTCCTTCTGTGAGGCAGTTTTGCTGCAGAAGGAGGCCGCCGAACGGGATCGCGAACGAGCCGATCCCGCTCGTAGGCGGAGGAGGCGTCGGGGTGGCGGCGGCAGCCGTTAGCCCAACTCCCCTCGGGGCCCGGGCGGCAGTGTGAGAAGTGTCCTCTACTGTCGCCACGTCCAAGCGGCTCCGGGATGACAGCGATCTGTTTGTGGCGCAGTCGCTGTGCCGTACTGGCAGGAGTCGGCAATAGGGGATGGCAATCCAAAAGAGCCCTCCCAGGGTACGTGTCCCGACCATCTGGGACATGGCGCAAAAGGGGGGTACCGGAGCAGCATATCCGCGTTCCCGGGACTCCCCCATCAGGCGCCAAGAGAAGTCCACGGCAGGTAGGTTTAGTCGGTGCAAGTCCGACATACCCACCCGCAGACACTTTTTGCGGGTGGCATGCGAAGGCATTCCCCCTGCCTTATCAAAAAAAAAAAAAAAAAAAAAGGTTAAGGTAGATTACGATGGAATTGACATTTACTTAATGTAAAAAAAATAGGTACTTGCAATCATTGGAATTGGAAAACCGCCAAATTCGCGACGCCAGTGTTATCGAAATGAAGGTTTATAAGTGTTATCTTCTTCGTCTTTCTGTTCTTGGTCTTGGTGTCGATCTATTGGTGTCGACTTCCAGTCAAGCTCGTTGCAGGTACCTACTAGAATGAATTGAGCGACTGTTATTGGAATTTGAAACCCATAGAATATCAGTAGCTACAAATGGCTAAGCTATAATGGTTAGATTAGGTGTTACTATCTATTTGGCTTCTAACGACCTGCAACCATTCCCATAGATGTTCTCATGTGTTCCAGGACCAACGGTCAAACGTGCACTCCTAGGCACGCATTAATAATATTATTATTATTGGTACCGATTAATATTGTCACTTACTGATTGTTGTAGAAAATGCTCTTCGTTATAATACGAGTACAAAGGTAAACGGCAGGTCTGTATGGGATTTTTGTACCGCTAGTAAAATTTCGTGTTTCGGGATATTTTATGTTTTAATTGGTAGGTAATGTGAAAGAAAAGGCATTTTTAATTTCTTAGATTTTTAGAACTTGGGATATAAAAGTTATAGCCAGTTTTATTTTAAGGTTACGTTTGGTAATCTGTGGGTCAACCCCATGACCGTGGATACATTGCAGTTCGAAAATCACTCTTATTGCCTAAGAAATAAAGATACTGTAAATATCAAAGTGTGTCTACTGATGTGGTAATGAAATGCTAGTGTTAACTAGTGTACTAATGAAGATTGTTACATATTAATGTTTTTAAACTTTCGCGATTTGTACACATTTTTTATATACTGTAGACACGGGTCTCATCGCGATAAATATTTAGGTAAATCATTACCTTGTTTACCCGACGTTTCGGCATGGATTGCACCAGCCGTGGTCACGGGTCGACTGGTGTGGCTCGGCAGCGTCGTCTCCGTGTAGCTCGGGTATCGGTATCTACCCTCGCATGGTCTTGATATTTTTTATTTTCCTTTACGAAACTGTCGGTACACACGACACTAATGACATCAGCGCCCGGGCGCACTACGTTGGTTACGCGACGATGGCACTTCGTTATTACAGGATTCCAAGATGGTGAGAGGCGGTATCCGTCTTCCCGGTTGAAATTGATATGTTTCTTTATTTCAACCGCTTCACGTACTATTCTGGAGTAATAGTGACGATCGGTGGAGAGGACCTGTGGCTTGTGTAAATTTGTAATCCAGTGTTGGGATCCTGTGTCGACTACGTGCTCAGCTATTGCTGATTTATTAACCTGTCGGTTCCTGACAGCTGCGATATGTTCTTTAGCCCTTTCGGCAATGGATCTTTTAGTTTGGCCGATATAAAACATACCGCAGTTGCACTCAAACCTGTAGACGCCCGGTGTTTGAAGAGGAATAACATCCTTCGGTGTACGCAGCTGGTTGGAGACTTTGGAGATCGGACTATATACAGTCTTGATGGAGTATTTCTTTAGTACTGATCCAACTTTATCCGTTACTCCTTTCACGTAAGGTAAAAACGCTGGTGCTCTGCTTACTTCCGGCTGCTTCTCCCTCCTCTTCGTCCGTTTAATGCCCCCCCTGTAGCCGTTTTGCCTAAGTACCTCCTGAACGTGTGTGAGCTCACTTTCTAAACATTCAGGGTCGCATATGTCATACGCTCTGTTTGTTAACGAGGCAACTACGGATAACAGGTGTCGCGGATGGTGATGAGAGTGGGCGTGTAGATATCTGTCTGTGTGTGTGGGCTTTCTGTATACCGTGTGTGTAAGGGAACCATTTTCTCTCACCCTCAATTTCACATCGAGGAAAGGCAACGATCTCTCTACCTCCATTTCATAAGTGAACCTGATGTTAGGGTGCGCGGAGTTCAAGATAGTGGTCAATTGTTCTACTTCCGATGTGCTACCTTTCATGATACAGAAGATATCGTCGACGTATCGTTTCCATACCTTCACGTGGACCAAATGTTGTGCAATAATATTTTCAAAATGTTCCATCCAGATATTGGCCATTAGCGGCGCCACAGGGCTGCCCATAGCCACTCCGTCAATCTGGAGGTAATATTGTCCTTGGTATAAAAAGTAGTTACATTCTAGGCAGTTCTTCAGTAGAACTATGTACTCACTTGGTATGTTATTAGCTGCCAGTTTCCTGCCGATGACCTCAAGGCAGTCTTTGATGGGAACGTTGGTAAAAAGTGACTGAACGTCAAAACTCACCATCACCTCGTCAGGTTCCACTCTCATGCTCTTGATGATGTCAACAAAATGGCGAGAGTCTTTCACAAACGATTCAGTTTTACCTACTAATGGCTGCAGTACCTGAGTGATGTGTTTCGCTAGATCATAAGTGGGCGAATTGATCTGACTTACAATCGGGCGCAATGGTACATTTTCTTTATGAACCTTTGGCAAACCATATAGTTTTGGTGGCTGAGCGCTTTTAGGTCTGAAGAGGCGTTCGAAAACATCGTCCGTGAAGAGCTCCTCGTGTTCCTTAATCAGTGCACGTATACGTTTAGTGACTCTGGCGATAGGATTAAACGACACTTGTTTATAAATAGCCGTGTCTTTGAGTAGACTCCGCATTTTGCTGTCGTAGTCACTAGAACTCATCACTACGGTGGCGTTACCTTTGTCCGCCTTAAGCACTAAGATTTCCGTGTTGTCACGCAGCCTTTTTAGTGCTTGACGCTCTTCCGTAGTAATGTTCTGTTTAGGCGACTTAGCTTTTCGCAATATTACTGCCACATCTTGTCTAAGCGTGTCCGCATCGGTAGACGGTACTTTGTTTCGTAATATAGCTTCTTCGACGGCACTTATGACGTTTTCATACGGAATTCGTTTCGGTGTTATTGCATAATTTAACCCTTTCGCTAGTATATTTTTGGTGGTGTTATCAAGCGTTACATTCGATAAATTGATTACGGTGTCTATGTGTGTAAGTGGTCTGTGCTGATTCCACCTGTCTCGGCGACTAACCAGTTTGTCGTATTTTGCGTCGTGTTTAACACTACACAGTTGTCGAATACGATCCGCCTGGTAATACGACACGCGATCACATAGATCGAAATCACTAGCCGAAAACAATGCACTGCACTCCGTATGCAACCCGTATAATTCGCACTGCACACTATTTAAGCTGTACCTACAGTTTCGTATTAATTGTCTCAGAAGGCGAACGCTTGCCTTCTTTAGAATTCCCTCGGAATGTGGAATATTATTGCGCGGTTTGATACGCACTCCCGTAGGTATTAGCTCAGAGTCGCGACATTTTATTAGAAACGTTAACGATGTTTCTAAACGCACACGTTTTATCCGAAGGAATTCTAGATGTTTAGTCTTTTTAACATATTCCGGCCCGTAGCGGTTTGTTATTAATGTTTTTAAACTTTCGCGATTTGTACACATTTTTTATATACTGTAGACACGGGTCTCATCGCGATAAATATTTAGGTAAATCATTACCTTGTTTACCCGACGTTTCGGCATGGATTGCACCAGCCGTGGTCACGGGTCGACTGGTGTGGCTCGGCAGCGTCGTCTCCGTGTAGCTCGGGTATCGGTATCTACCCTCGCATGGTCTTGATATTTTTTATTTTCCTTTACGAAACTGTCGGTACACACGACACTAATGACATCAGCGCCCGGGCGCACTACGTTGGTTACGCGACGATGGCACTTCGTTATTACAGGATTCCAAGATGGTGAGAGGCGGTATCCGTCTTCCCGGTTGAAATTGATATGTTTCTTTATTTCAACCGCTTCACGTACTATTCTGGAGTAATAGTGACGATCGGTGGAGAGGACCTGTGGCTTGTGTAAATTTGTAATCCAGTGTTGGGATCCTGTGTCGACTACGTGCTCAGCTATTGCTGATTTATTAACCTGTCGGTTCCTGACAGCTGCGATATGTTCTTTAGCCCTTTCGGCAATGGATCTTTTAGTTTGGCCGATATAAAACATACCGCAGTTGCACTCAAACCTGTAGACGCCCGGTGTTTGAAGAGGAATAACATCCTTCGGTGTACGCAGCTGGTTGGAGACTTTGGAGATCGGACTATATACAGTCTTGATGGAGTATTTCTTTAGTACTGATCCAACTTTATCCGTTACTCCTTTCACGTAAGGTAAAAACGCTGGTGCTCTGCTTACTTCCGGCTGCTTCACCCTCCTCTTCGTCCGTTTAATGCTACAGGGGGGGCATTAAACGGACGAAGAGGAGGGAGAAGCAGCCGGAAGTAAGCAGAGCACCAGCGTTTTTACCTTACGTGAAAGGAGTAACGGATAAAGTTGGATCAGTACTAAAGAAATACTCCATCAAGACTGTATATAGTCCGATCTCCAAAGTCTCCAACCAGCTGCGTACACCGAAGGATGTTATTCCTCTTCAAACACCGGGCGTCTACAGGTTTGAGTGCAACTGCGGTATGTTTTATATCGGCCAAACTAAAAGATCCATTGCCGAAAGGGCTAAAGAACATATCGCAGCTGTCAGGAACCGACAGGTTAATAAATCAGCAATAGCTGAGCACGTAGTCGACACAGGATCCCAACACTGGATTACAAATTTACACAAGCCACAGGTCCTCTCCACCGATCGTCACTATTACTCCAGAATAGTACGTGAAGCGGTTGAAATAAAGAAACATATCAATTTCAACCGGGAAGACGGATACCGCCTCTCACCATCTTGGAATCCTGTAATAACGAAGTGCCATCGTCGCGTAACCAACGTAGTGCGCCCGGGCGCTGATGTCATTAGTGTCGTGTGTACCGACAGTTTCGTAAAGGAAAATAAAAAATATCAAGACCATGCGAGGGTAGATACCGATACCCGAGCTACACGGAGACGACGCTGCCGAGCCACACCAGTCGACCCGTGACCACGGCTGGTGCAATCCATGCCGAAACGTCGGGTAAACAAGGTAATGATTTACCTAAATATTTATCGCGATGAGACCCGTGTCTACAGTATATAAAAAATGTGTACAAATCGCGAAAGTTTAAAAACATTAATAACAAACCGCTACGGGCCGGAATATGTTAAAAAGACTAAACATCTAGAATTCCTTCGGATAAAACGTGTGCGTTTAGAAACATCGTTAACGTTTCTAATAAAATGTCGCGACTCTGAGCTAATACCTACGGGAGTGCGTATCAAACCGCGCAATAATATTCCACATTCCGAGGGAATTCTAAAGAAGGCAAGCGTTCGCCTTCTGAGACAATTAATACGAAACTGTAGGTACAGCTTAAATAGTGTGCAGTGCGAATTATACGGGTTGCATACGGAGTGCAGTGCAGTGTTTTCGGCTAGTGATTTCGATCTATGTGATCGCGTGTCGTATTACCAGGCGGATCGTATTCGACAACTGTGTAGTGTTAAACACGACGCAAAATACGACAAACTGGTTAGTCGCCGAGACAGGTGGAATCAGCACAGACCACTTACACACATAGACACCGTAATCAATTTATCGAATGTAACGCTTGATAACACCACCAAAAATATACTAGCGAAAGGGTTAAATTATGCAATAACACCGAAACGAATTCCGTATGAAAACGTCATAAGTGCCGTCGAAGAAGCTATATTACGAAACAAAGTACCGTCTACCGATGCGGACACGCTTAGACAAGATGTGGCAGTAATATTGCGAAAAGCTAAGTCGCCTAAACAGAACATTACTACGGAAGAGCGTCAAGCACTAAAAAGGCTGCGTGACAACACGGAAATCTTAGTGCTTAAGGCGGACAAAGGTAACGCCACCGTAGTGATGAGTTCTAGTGACTACGACAGCAAAATGCGGAGTCTACTCAAAGACACGGCTATTTATAAACAAGTGTCGTTTAATCCTATCGCCAGAGTCACTAAACGTATACGTGCACTGATTAAGGAACACGAGGAGCTCTTCACGGACGATGTTTTCGAACGCCTCTTCAGACCTAAAAGCGCTCAGCCACCAAAACTATATGGTTTGCCAAAGGTTCATAAAGAAAATGTACCATTGCGCCCGATTGTAAGTCAGATCAATTCGCCCACTTATGATCTAGCGAAACACATCACTCAGGTACTGCAGCCATTAGTAGGTAAAACTGAATCGTTTGTGAAAGACTCTCGCCATTTTGTTGACATCATCAAGAGCATGAGAGTGGAACCTGACGAGGTGATGGTGAGTTTTGACGTTCAGTCACTTTTTACCAACGTTCCCATCAAAGACTGCCTTGAGGTCATCGGCAGGAAACTGGCAGCTAATAACATACCAAGTGAGTACATAGTTCTACTGAAGAACTGCCTAGAATGTAACTACTTTTTATACCAAGGACAATATTACCTCCAGATTGACGGAGTGGCTATGGGCAGCCCTGTGGCGCCGCTAATGGCCAATATCTGGATGGAACATTTTGAAAATATTATTGCACAACATTTGGTCCACGTGAAGGTATGGAAACGATACGTCGACGATATCTTCTGTATCATGAAAGGTAGCACATCGGAAGTAGAACAATTGACCACTATCTTGAACTCCGCGCACCCTAACATCAGGTTCACTTATGAAATGGAGGTAGAGAGATCGTTGCCTTTCCTCGATGTGAAATTGAGGGTGAGAGAAAATGGTTCCCTTACACACACGGTATACAGAAAGCCCACACACACAGACAGATATCTACACGCCCACTCTCATCACCATCCGCGACACCTGTTATCCGTAGTTGCCTCGTTAACAAACAGAGCGTATGACATATGCGACCCTGAATGTTTAGAAAGTGAGCTCACACACGTTCAGGAGGTACTTAGGCAAAACGGCTACAGGGGGGGCATTAAACGGACGAAGAGGAGGGAGAAGCAGCCGGAAGTAAGCAGAGCACCAGCGTTTTTACCTTACGTGAAAGGAGTAACGGATAAAGTTGGATCAGTACTAAAGAAATACTCCATCAAGACTGTATATAGTCCGATCTCCAAAGTCTCCAACCAGCTGCGTACACCGAAGGATGTTATTCCTCTTCAAACACCGGGCGTCTACAGGTTTGAGTGCAACTGCGGTATGTTTTATATCGGCCAAACTAAAAGATCCATTGCCGAAAGGGCTAAAGAACATATCGCAGCTGTCAGGAACCGACAGGTTAATAAATCAGCAATAGCTGAGCACGTAGTCGACACAGGATCCCAACACTGGATTACAAATTTACACAAGCCACAGGTCCTCTCCACCGATCGTCACTATTACTCCAGAATAGTACGTGAAGCGGTTGAAATAAAGAAACATATCAATTTCAACCGGGAAGACGGATACCGCCTCTCACCATCTTGGAATCCTGTAATAACGAAGTGCCATCGTCGCGTAACCAACGTAGTGCGCCCGGGCGCTGATGTCATTAGTGTCGTGTGTACCGACAGTTTCGTAAAGGAAAATAAAAAATATCAAGACCATGCGAGGGTAGATACCGATACCCGAGCTACACGGAGACGACGCTGCCGAGCCACACCAGTCGACCCGTGACCACGGCTGGTGCAATCCATGCCGAAACGTCGGGTAAACAAGGTAATGATTTACCTAAATATTTATCGCGATGAGACCCGTGTCTACAGTATATAAAAAATTGTTACATATTATATTTACATAAACATTTTTATGGTGATAAAGTAAAATATGTTGTCGCTCTTTTTGTAGTCTTTACATGGATTTATTCCGAACCTGCCCCGAAAACCCTAACCGGGTCGCAAGTTAGGTTAGGAATATGCAAAAACTATTATTTGTTGAAATAATGAAAAGTTCTTTATTTCCATTAATTACAAAGTTCATACCCCAGTGTACATTTGTGTGAGGTTGCGAGGGGATTTATACGAGGTTTTGAGTGGAGGTAAATAAAACAAAAGGTTCTTTGTTTTTTGTAACTACATTTATTTTATTAGTATTATAATTAATTCATCCTTAGTATTACTTCATCTAAGAACATCTTCGTATAAGTACCAAACAATAATTATCACATAGCACAAAGCAACATTGGGTTTATTGAGAACTTCACTCACTCTCATCGGATAAAGCATGTCTTCTTAGTCGGGGCAAGCGAATGTAGCAATTAACACATTGCAAACTCGTCATTTTAATTAAATGATAAAGAGTCCTTTCGTGAATCCACTGTCAACAGATATATTGTAGTACGGAGGATAACTCAACGTAAAAATTGCAAGATAATTTGCTAAATTGATGACATGTATCAAAACAACAGCAATAAATACCTGACAGATTGTCTTTGCCTGTCAATAAATAATTGCCATGAACAAAAAAATATTAACGACGAAAATCGTTCCTATTCTAAATCATTAATTAGGTATTATAAATAATAAAAAATAATAGGTATAATAAATAAGTATAAAATTATATGATGTATATGCGATGTTGTTCCCATTTAAAAATAATTAATTATAATTTCGATATTTATATTATTTTACACATGGTAATTTCTGAAAACGTAACTGCGTTTAGTTTACCATTTTATTAAGTTATTTATTGAAAATAATTGAAATATTAGTTTTGATTTTATTTATTAATCCAAGTTCTAAAAATATTATACATACATGGAAATAAATGCCTTAGTTGTCTTAATAAGTGGTACAAATTATGTAGCTGAACACCAAAAGAAGTATGCGGTACGATTTTTGCCATTCACATTTATATATTAAAATAGATAAATAAAATTAGATGATTTAAATGAAAACTTCACTGACATATTATAGTAATAGTAACTAGCAGCTCGCTCCGGCTTTGCACGTGTATTAAACAAACATTTCAAACGTTATATTTTTTACACACACACACTCCCATACATACTTTCTCGGTTTTGTATGAGGTCATTAAAAAAAAAGTAAAATGAAGAAAATTCGAATAAGAAATTATAATTTTTTTGGGTTCTTTTTATTATATATTTTATTATTTGATTTCTATTTTGTACAAAGGCCTTTAGTACTTTTCTCTCACCCTCATACGATCAGTATCCATACTTACACATTTATATGCCAATGCCGTACCCGACAGGGTCCATAATGATGCCATGTATTATTATAATATTATTATTATAATAACCTTATTGGTATTGTGGCATGCAAATAAACATTGAGTATTTTTTTTTTAAGTATTGAAAAAATAATTAAATGTTATTACCGTTTCGCTCTAACCAGGGTCACGTGTAGAGTCACTAGATCATGGGCTTCATTACGGATACAAAAGCATTCTGACTCGCCTGAATGTTTTACTTCGAAGAGAAACCGCGAGGAATCGATTAATATTAATCCTATGCCATTGACTTAGCTTAGGTAGCTACGTATAATCAAGGCTAGACCATTCAATACGAATAGTGTCCCATAGCAATATCGTGTGTCTCAAGATAACAGGTCAGCCTCTCGTAAAAGATTACGAGGGTAAAGGGTTCGGTTTGTATGTGTACGTACAGGTTAAATGCCTGTCACTATTACGTAGTTTATATGATAATAATGGGCAAGGGATCCGTCTATGGATGTTGGAGATATCGGGTACTAACAAAGTATTGTTTTCCAATCATAGTAACTTTGGAAACACCAAGATATATTAAGCACTTTTTCGTTTTCTTTTATTTATTTATTTACTAGCTGTGTAGGCGGCTTGAACCACACTTACACCAGGGGAGATTACCCTGGTGTAAATAACCGATACAACTTGCACTTGGTCAGTTTTATTTTTCAAATTATATCTGAAGTAGTCATACATACATATTATATAGACTCACGCCTGTTTCCCAGAGGCAGAGACCACTGATTTCAATTTGTCACGATCTTTGCACACCTCTTTTGTCTCATTTTCTGTCATTATATTCTTCATACAATCTCGCCAGTTTAGGGTACTTCTGACCTGGCCTTTCTTGAGAACATCTCAAATTTGGTCAGAGAATGTTCTACGAGGTCTTCTTCTTCCAGTTGTACCATACACACAGGCCTGGTGTACTTCATTTGCCAATCTTCTTTCATTCAAATTATGTAGACTTGATCGGGTACGAATCATGATTGGTACACAACCCCACTTCCATTCACTTTTTTACTTTCTTTTTAATTACCTGCTAGTAACAAGAGAAAAGTCTGCGGCCGATCTTAAGATTAGCCTTTGGGTAAATGCCAAAAGATTCTAATTAGTTCTCTACAAAAGCCACTAAGCCCTCTGACAAAATCCGATAAAAATACTGTCATCATAGTCCCATTTAAAATAAAAGGTCGTAAAGCAATTCCTTATACCGGTACAAGAGGCTCAAGGAAAACAAATTAAATTAATTGAAATAATAGGATTACTTAGGTAGGTACCGCTGTAGAAGCTTCGTCTCTTCTAATCCTGTATACGGTGGAATTAAATAGCGTCTAATGTAATTGAATCATTCATATACTGCTCTCACTAATTAGCTGGATTGGAATACATTCACACTAACGAAATACGAAATTAAATGGTGTTTGGGAATGAACTACTAAAGTTAGTTAGAATTCGTTATGCACTGAATGATGTGTTTTAAGAGCCTTCCTCGAAAAGTGAGAGGCATGCCCTGAATGTGTAAGCGGGATGAAATTGAGTTGATAACCTCCTTTTCAAGTCAGTTACTATGACACATTCCGTTAAAATTCATACAAATATAGTAGTAACAAGAAAAGTTGGAAATAATTAGACCATCCTTACAGACAGAGTTCCTTTCGCATTTATAAATGCGAAAGTAACTCTGTCTTTCGCATTTATAAATGCGAAAGTAACTCTGTCTGTCGCGTTTTCACGCCAAAGCTACTGAACCAATTTAAATGAAATTTGTACAGTCTAGAGCCTGAGTAAGGACATAGGCTTCTTTTTAATACGAAAAAAGGCTTGTAAGGGTTTGCAATGGGGGAATGAATTTGTATGGAAGAATCATCGAGCTTGAGACATAATTTTTAGGCTGTTGATTCTATATGAACAAAAAAGATATTCAAATTTTGTGAAAGTTTTAAGGGTGTAAAATAATAGCGCGGCCTGATACGGCGCGGTTCAGGTGGGGAAATATGCCTAAGTGTACTTACCCAATACGGGCAGACGACTATGCCACACGCATACTGATATTCGAATACGTATTTTCTAATGCTACCCAAAGACACTATTCCACGCGAATTTAATGATGATGATGATGTCTTCCCGGCCGTATTTCGGCCACGGCGGTCATTCTCAATGGAGATTAGCCAATTGCGCAGGACATATTATAGTGCACAAGTGTGTCCGCAAACACAGGGGCACTTTCTATTCCATCACTCTCATGATCCAATGGGACGACTAGCGACGCGACTGGAAAGAGGTCAGGTACAGGACCGACGGCTTTACGTGCTCTCCGAGGCACGGGGGTGTAACACCGCCAATTTTCAGACTTCGGGCTGATACTGAGAAATTTCTTTTTACGGAAAAATCTCAAAATTACTTTTTGTCCCGATCCGGGATTTGAACCCAGGACCTCATTATCTGCGGTTGAACACGCTACCGCTAGACCAACGAGGCAGTCGAATTTAATATAATGTTAGTGTTACAACACTAAAATAAATGCAGTGTATTAACTCCTCATTAATTTTTTAAGACCTCTATTTCAGTACCATTTTGCTTATTTATTCCCTCTGCATGAGGCAGTAGTCTGTCTTTGTTACAACGTAAGGTGCTTGCGTTATATGAACGGAAATCACATAATTAATGATAATACAGTTTCTTTTTAATTTTAGCGATATATATTTGTATATATAATATAATAATATCTAGGGACAATATCACACAGATCATCCTAGCCCCAAACTAAGCAAAGCTTGTACTATGGGTACCAGGCGCCGATATACATACTTATATAGATAGATAAATACTTAAATACATAGAAAACATGCATGACTCAGAAACAAATATTCGTACTCATCACACAAATATTTGCACTTACCGGGATTCGAACCCAGGACCACCAGCTTCGTAGGCAGGAGCACTACCAACTAGGCTACGGTGACCGTCAAAAGTATTTTGATGGCTTACGCGTTTATACAACGAGGCAATGCACAGGTCATTTGTTTCACGGCAGGCGACGCACGTTTCACGCGTTTTTAAGTCGAAATAGTCACAGGGATTATAACTAAATTGCCTTTGCAACACTTGTTAATACAGACTAAAACTCGACGCGTGTTGAGCTACATTTTACACAAAAATGCACATGGCAGTACATTTTAGTGTAAAAGATTCTTTTTTATATAAATTAGTGTAGGTTGATTAATTCTGGCCGTGATAGTTTCTATCCATGAAGCTAATGTACCAATAATTGTGCAGTCAACTGTCACAACAGTGGAAATATTTGAACTCGGCATACCACCCTAATGCACGGCAATAAATGTATCCACCAACTAGGCGTCTGTACTTATTCCAAATCCAGCTCAGATTATAAAATCTATACATATAATAAAATCGTAGGAAAGTCAAAACTGTACATTGAATATTTTTTAAAAAAGGATAATTGGGGCGTCATCTACAATCAATATCGAAGCCAAACATATAGTTTTTAGAATTTTAGTCTGTGTGTCGGTTTGTCTGTATGTACGTCCGGGCTAAACTCAAAAAGTACTGCATGGATTTACTTCAAATTTTGCATGAATTTGTACCCGACCTCTTAGTAATTTATATTACTAAGAGGTGGGGTCAACATACAGGCTACATATTATCACGCTGTCACCTACGGGGGAGGTAATAGCGTGAGGATAATTTATAAAATTTAACGCGGGTAAAACCGCGGGGCACAGCTAGTGATTTAATAAATACGTGTCGTGAAATGGCTGAACAGGACAACCTTGAATTTGTTGCGCACGACGGGACATATTCCACGTTAGCTGGACTCTCTTTACGATTGGAGTAGGCAACACTAACACTAAAAAATCAATACTTGAAGAGCTCGGCACCACGCAGCGTCTATCGGCCATAGTACGGTCGCGCATACTGCAATACTTCGGTCTCTAGACGGGATAATGACTGCATAGAACGACTAGTTGTGCAGGGAAAAGTGGAGGGAACCAGATCGCGTGGCAAGTCACCTATGCGCTGGACTGACCAAGTAAAATCCGCAGTAGGAAGCTGCGTAACTGACTGTGCCAGACATACCGCCATCAGAGAGAGATGGCGGGAGATCGTGCGGAAAGCTGTGTCCAACATTACCACCGACGTGGTTACCTCGATGTGACCACAACCGCTCTGACAAGAGCGTAACGAAAGAGATGAGAAGAAGGCAACATAAGGTGAAGTATTTTTAATCATCATGCAGACTCGTGTAAATGTACTAGTGACATAGATCTCGGTCTAATATTTACTGCACGTGTGGCGCAGTGTTTTAGGTAATCATATCTACTACCTCACTACTAATTTGGCTTCATCGTGTATCGTCTATATAAAGTCTCTAGTCAGTATATAGTATATAGTCTATGTATATACGTGAATTTAAATATCTTGGTAGGTAATGTATTGACCCCTGACTTCAAAGACGATGGTGACATCGAGCGAGCAAATTAATAGCGTTGTCGGTCAGAGCGAATATAATAATGTTTTATTTCTCACCACAATATAAGGTACATTTTACATGGTATCAAGAACAATACACAAAAATTTCAATTTTCTAATTATATTGTGGGAGACTGGTGCCTAAGATAGACGTTAGGCCTGTATTTCATTTAGCCCGCAGGTTGGCGCGCTGTTCACTTGGTGTTAAAATAACGCTCTTTCGAGCCTACTGTACAAACTTTTACACCTGCAGCTTGTGTGCTGGATATACTCAAAGATCCTACAATGATCTACGCGTACAATACAACAATGCGTATAGGGTGCTGGTAGGGCTGCCCCGTTTCTGTAGTGCGTCGGGAATGTTCGCAGATGCACATGTAGATTGTTTTTATACAACAATGCGTAAGATGTGCGGTTCTCTGGTGCATAGGTTGCGGACCAGCTCTAACAGTATCCTAAACATGATGGCAAGTAGGTTGCATTGCGCCTACATAAGTCGTTGCTGTGGCGTCTCCCATGGCTTATCACAGGGATGACGGTTGCAGGGTTTTTATTTAGCTGTAAGTCCTACTAACATACGAGTATATGCGTCATAGTTACTTGAATAAATAATTTTTCTATTCTATTCTATGTGTTCTTTTTGTCTGTAAATAGAACCACGAGCTGCGGCGTGAAATGCAAGTATCTACCAACGACGCTAACCGGCTGGATTGTGTTGTATTTCATTACTAGCTGTGCCCTGCGGTTTTACCCGCGTTAAATTTTATAAATTATCCCCCGTAGGTGATAGCGTGATAATATGTGTTGCCTAGGTATATGTTGACCCGACCTCTTAGTAATATTCATGCAAAATTTGAAGTAAATCCGTGCAGTACTTTTTGAGTTTAGCCCGGACATACATACTGACAGACAGACACACAGACAAAAATGCTAAAAACTATATTTATGGCTTCTATATCGATTGTAGATCACGCGGCCCCAAGTATCCTTTTCAAAAAATATTCAATGTACAGTTCTGACTTTTCTACGATTTTATTATATGTATAGATAGATATACTTGATTTTAAGCGGTAACCGTTTACTTTAACGCCTGCAACACAGATCGCTTTACGGATGCATTACCGGTTGTTCCCGCTCCCTCATAAGTTCTGGCGACATTTTCCACTCGCCTCCATAAGATTATTATAATCGGTCAGACAATATGTAGTAAAATATAAATTTCAATAATTAAACCTAAACATAATCTCCTTGCCAATAACTTATCAAGCTATCTAAATATCACTACTATTATAAAATGAATTGTATAAATGTTTTAACATTCCGTGTACCTAAATATCTGTAATAAGTAACTAGAAATAATAACTGTATTACTACAAATATTTTCTGACTATTTACAGGCGCTTTTTTAAAGTCTACGTGAATAAAAACCTTTTTTATTTTATTTGATTTATTTAAATTCCTGCTACCTAGGAAATTTTCATCAGAACGCATTACACCGCCCGTTTACCTATTACCTACTTTGATAAGATCAAGATTTCAACTTTCCACTCCACAAAGGATAATTTTCCAGAGAACTCATCAATTTCACTTATAACCCGTGCAGAACAATAGACTATACCCGCATCCCTGTATAACCCGGCTAAGTAGAAATGGCAGGTGTTATCCAACTCAGCACATCAATTAAGTTCGAACCCGCAGGAGCGCTGTTTCGGATTAAATTATAGTACGCAATTCTTCTCTAGATACCAAGTCCATAGACTTAAATTCAGTTTTTCAGTAAAATTTTTGTCATAGTTTTAATCATATTCAAGTACATATATAATACGTATTTAAATAACATGTTCATAGTTTTAATGTCAGTCTTTTCGACATATTGGCGATTATATTTAAGTATATAATACTTATCTTGACACCAAGTCTATAGTCTTAAAGTGAGTTTTTTTGACATATTGGCGATTATATTCAACTTTTTAAATTATCTATCAATCAAAAGATTTGGCAATTTAAAAAGAACTGCGCTAATTGGGAACTCTAATACTTATCTAGATAGCAACTAATCCATAGCTTATATCATCATCATGTCAGCCAAAGTACGTCCACAGCTGGACTAAAGCCTCCCCGAAGAATGAGGGGATATGCTATAATCGCCACGCTTGGCAGACAGTTTGGATCATAGTTTGATTGATGGTTATAATTCACAGAAAAACGCTGCTGCCCGTTTACTGGTAGGTATTTCGTCGGATGGTTTCGCCCCCCCAAGTGATGAGATGGGGTGATGATACTCTATGTCATCACCACACATAAACTACATGGCGTGTATGCTTTAAAAATATTAGAATACCTAAAAAGTAGGTATAACAAATTGCTATTTGAAGATTCAGATAAATAAAAATATGTAAAACAATTACCTACGAGTCTCCAAGGAATATTATATGGATTCACATACTTTAATAGTCGACGCCGTTTAGTTAATTTTTCGATACAACTTCTGAACCCTTTTTTGATCTGATGGCTGTAATTTGGTTTTATGTTTTTCTTTATCTGCAAACCTTATACCGCGAATCATATTTTTAATGCCAATAAAAGTCCAACTCTATTTTAATCCGTCTAAAAAGCTCGAACGTTGAATACTTCACAAAACGAATCCAAAACATAAACCGCTAAAACCACACGCTACCGAGCATCCATTCATCCTACCGAGAATGGTTAAACCCTATTTCACAAGCGGTCATTTTGACGAATATCAAAAATTCCCGCCATAAGCGCCAGCAGCGAATGAACGAAGCGAGCGAAATGAACGAGTGATGGATTGACCCGGATGTACGCTACGGACGATTACTTCTTTTTTAATTTTTCAAGCAACTTAACAGAATTTAAGCTCGTAATGGCAAACATAATGAAGAAGCTAGTTATTCTTGTCAGTAACCCTTACATATTCTATTCTAGTGTACAATTAGCTAACTCTAGCCTGACAGAGGCTTCTAGGGATCCGACAAGCTGTCTCAACAACTGTTATGACTACAGATAGAACTGACAGACATAAAAAGCACGAGTACGCACAGAATTTAACACACTACGATTATCAACCGTCCCTAGATTGATCATATGCCCATCTTATATATTCAATTTTATACTCACTTTTACATACCGACATTTTTTATACATTTATAATATAGTTCCTCATTGTATTTGTTGCGGTCTTACTACTGTTTACATTAATTATCCATTCCTCTCCATTCCTCTCCATCCACAAGTCATCTGGAAGAGATCGCTAGAAGCGACTAGACCGCTCGGTGGTAAGTTTAGTTGAGAGTTGATTTGTTGTAATTTTGCTTCCATGATGTTTGTTTCTTATGAAATTGTCGTATCAGGTGTCCCTAACTCTTTCCTCTTCTACTTTCTGTGGTGTTCAGAATATATCTCTTTTCAACCTAATGATTCAATCACTTCTTTTTTTCCCTTCTATGGTAACACGTTTCGAAAGAGTTCAATCTCCCTATGTCTCTTGGTTTAACTTCGGATGTATGTTTTTATAAGCCATAACCTGATCTTTTTATATATCTTAAAGCGAAAAGCTACTAAATTAGTTTTTGTTGTTAAATACATACCAAAACAGCCAAAATGAGAACCCTCTTTTGATTGGGCAGGTAAAAATGAATAATCTTCATGAACTTTATTAAATTCTTGATGAAAGTTAAAGCAGGATTATACGAGAACCTTTACAAGTTTGAAATTTCAAGACTGGCGTTTTGAAGAATCAAGTTTACGAGTTTCTTGACGAGTAGGTACTCTAAATTTTAGATGTCTATTACTTCAAGCTTAATCGTAGACCTTAGCCTGACCTCGTATATTAATTACATTACTTATGATTTCATTTAATTTGTAGCAAATGTTCTGGAATGTCAACTGCAAAGTTAATGAAATTCATTACTTTCTTCATGTAATTTGCAGGTACTTTAATGAAATTAGAATCATGTGAATAAATTTTGCATGGAGGTAGTAACTGTTGGTGAAGTTTTATTTTTCTTGGGTTATAGGTACAAAAATTCATGATGTCTAAAACCACGGGAGGGCATTTTAGGCTTTCGTATACCCCCATTATTATTAATATGGTATGATATTACCAAGTATTGCAGCGTAAGGTTGTTATTTCTCTTAAACTACTTCTATAAAGAAGGAGGGAATTTTAATAAAGATCTTGAAATTTTTGTATATCCTTATAAAGTCAAATTTATAGTAAAATGTTAAGTACTTTATGATAAAAAAGGATATAGTTGGAGCATATTTTAATTTATCGAGTTAATTCCAAACAATTGTGTATCCAATTTGATAGATGAACAGTATAGGAAATACATCGATTGGCGATACTATAGCATATAATCAACATACATGAAAAAACGAATCAAATTTTTATACCACAAAAAAATTCAGAGTACCTATCCCTTTGAATCCCATCAATTTGTATAGGCCACCGATACACGTAAATAGTACATACAATGAATTAAATGAAGTAAAGTCCTCTAAAAGACTGTGATGAATGATGGCAAGAATATAAACTTTCACACTCCAGATCATTACTGCGTTTTAGATGTCATAAGTATTCGACAGTATCCACCGGAAGCACTAGGTGTCGTTGCGGTCGTCTGGCACGTCTTCATTTCCTTCGCGTCCGGGAACCGTCGCCGGAAGTGGACGACCACACAACCCAGATTTTAAAAGAACTTGATGTGTAAGTAAGAAATTTCATACTACGTTTTAATTTAATTTGTTCTGTAAATATGTAATCAATAAATTACATATATAACCAATATCTATTGATTACATAACTTATAATCGCAGCGGGTAGCCAACCTCGACGAGATTAAAATATGTATAGGTACTTTAAGATTAATACGGTGTCAATTAGAGATCATTACCTATTCCTTTTGACACTTTTACTCCTTGCTTCACACGTAAAAAATATTGTTACTTCGAAATTCCCTCCTTAATAACTTGAAATGATATTTTTCTTAGTGCAATTTTAATAGTAGGTACTTGCTCTTCCTTGATACATGAGCATGCTGGTCTGTTTTTTGCTTTGCTAAATGTAAAATTAGGTAATAGGCAAAAGAGTCGTATACAAAAAAAAATATATAACACAAATACAAGCTTTATGTGTAAATGTGATTCAAATGATCAAAAAAACATATTTATGAAAATGAACCATCAATCGAAGTATTATTTCATGAGCTGATTTATGTTTATTTAAATCATCATCATATCAGCCAAAGTACGTCCACAGCTGGACAAAATCCTTCCCAAAGAATGGAGGTACATGCCATAGCCGCCATGCTTGGCAGACGGGTTTGCGATCGCAGTTTGTTGTCATTGTTCATTGTTAAAACGCTTCTGCCCATTCTCTGGTATGTATTCCTTCAGTCGATTTCTACGCCCTCCACGGGATGAGATGGGTGATGATATTCTATGCCATTACCACACAGCATTTATTAAATATTTCATCTATTTCACATTACACTTTTTTCATGAATATACCGCATGAAAATTAAGTCGGGTTGGATAGTACCTCATATAAAATGTCTGTATAAATTATATATTATTTATACATGGTATATATCCCCGGTTATAGCAAACAGTAGCAACAATAAAATTATTAACTGTGATGTTAATTGGTGCATCGTACATATTTCTGATTGGCTGGCCATTAGCGGTCAGATATTTCATTCGTTTATGCTTGTTTTGGGAAATGACTACGGATGTTGTCACTCATTTCGATACCACAACTCATTATTTGATATTTAACGAGTGATTCGTAAAAATTGATCGATTATTGGCAAGTATGTGTACTGAAAAACGTGTTGATACCAACACGATCGGGTGTTATATGACGGGCCAGTTGTCGTGATTGGTAAATGCTTGCTTTTCACGTCGCAGGTCGTGGGTCCGAGTCCCACCCAGGACGATATTTGTGTGTATGAACATGTCTGTTTGTCCTGAGTCTGGGTTTAATTATCTATATACGTATGTATTTACAAAAGAAAAGTAGTATATGTACCATATCAGTTATCTGGTTTCCATTGTACAAGCTCTGCTTAGTTTGGGATCGTGCCGTGTGTGAAAGTTATGGGTTTTACAAACTCGTGCGTGACCGAGTAGTCAACGCCTAACAATGTAATATGAATGATTAAAATCGTTAGTTAGGGCAGTGGTTAACTTAATGTTAAAATTTGTCCAACATGGTTAAACGACTAAAGTCTGATGACTACTCCGGGACCAATAGCATAACGTATGAAGTACGGCGACTCCCACTGACCCGGAGGACACTCCTGTATAGGTTATTTAGGCATGCGGTAAGTGTATATAAATCAGCACTCCTTGTTGATCACTTATGCACCGGTGAGTGCACTGGCTATGAGCCTCTCTATTTTTTATCATCATATCAGCCGAAAGACGCCAACTGCTTGACAAAGGCCTCCTCTAAAGATCTCCACAATTGCCGGTCTTGCGCTATCCGCATTCAGTGATTTCCAGCAACCCTCACAAGATCATCGGTCCATCGTAGGCCTGCCCACGCTGCGTCTTCCGGTTCGTCGTCGCCACTTGAGAACTTTTCTGCCCCAGCGGCCGTCGGCTCTACGAGCTATTGGGTATATATATTTTCTATGAAATTCAATATATTTATTCAATATATAACAGAAAACCATAGGCCACCGGTACTATTGACACCAATAATGAGTGAATTTGTGACGAATAGGCAAGGCATTCGATAAGGGCCTTAAACGCGTATCTAAACAAGTGCTATAATAGCACTTGTTTAGATACGGCATCGCCTTTTGATCACGTCAAACGCAGTATATCAGTCGCGTTATTCAGTGAGTTTAACTTGGGTTTTAGCATTAGTAAACCCTATATAGATTACCTCACAGTCACCGAATAACGGTCACTGGCAATCAAATACAAGTAGAGTAAAGTGCAGTGGCTGTCTCGAGGTTACGAGAAGCAATATATAAGAACTTTGCTAAACTTATATGTTTAATTCATTCATTAATTCCACCAAAAGACCAGGGTAGAAGCCTTTAAAAATAATAAAAAGTGAAATAAAATAATAGTAGGATGAAACCCATTATAAAAGGAGGGGAATATTATAAAAATGAAAGGAATAATAATTTACGGGCGATCTGAGGTCGGGAAGGGGATGGGAATGAGTTTTTAAGGGTAAACAACGGTTTTTCTCGGTTTCCGGCAAAACTAAAAGACCTATCAAAAATAGTCAAATGGCAAAGTTGTAGGTAATAAAAAGATGTAAAACTTTTGTATTTACACTTTTTTCACATAACGTCAAAAATTATGTGAATAATTCAAAAAACCAAGTTTTTGGTTTTTTATTTTACAATTTTTTTTCTTTTTTAACGAAATTTGGAGAAAACT
Organism: Pseudoips prasinana; assembly: GCA_951640165.1. Taxonomy (NCBI): domain Eukaryota; kingdom Metazoa; phylum Arthropoda; class Insecta; order Lepidoptera; family Nolidae; genus Pseudoips; species Pseudoips prasinana. The sequence goes on from OX621240.1 coordinate 8,467,606, forward strand.
TACCTTTTTATGTCCCAAATACGCTGTAATTTATTTGAATAAAAATATTTATTTTTTCACCTCATTTTGAATTAATATCGAAAAAACACCCTAATTTTCAATCGAAAACTCACACGTCAAGATATCAGCTTTTTTCAAAAAGTTGGTATGTTTTCTGTTCCTTGAAATCTATACTTTCCAATAGTGAAAAAAAATACATATTTTACTTTAGTAAATCTTCTCAGAAAATGCAAAAAATCGAAAAATATCGAATTCGATTTTATTTAATTATTAAAAAAAATTTTAGAGCTATTAATTAAAATTAACACTTAAATTACTCGAAAAACGTTAGAATACATGTTACATTGGTAAAAAATAATTGCAAATAAAAATATACTACTACAATTAACAAACTTAACAACTTTTACAAAATTATACTACTAAAATTATATACCTGAGTGACCTACGAGAAATAGTAGCCCATCAAAAGGTATTTCATGGAAAAGTGGGGAAGGGGCTAGGCGGGTCATAATACATACATTCATACTAATAATAATCTCCTTAATTTTGCACAAAAAAAATTAATTAATATATTAAATACTAGCTGGTGCCCGCGACTTCGTCCGCGACAATTTTGAATGATTACCAATGTAACTACTTACTTCTAGCTTAATCTATAAAAAATACTTTTAAAAGAAATAAGCAATATAAATTTAAGAAAACCTAACCTATAAATAACCTAGTTAAGAAATAATCTAAAGACTACTTTGCTACTGCTATTTAAAAAAAAGACCCGATATCATAAACCCAAAAATATCAAAGAATACATATCAATTGTCCTTAAGTAAAGTCAGTAAGTCAAATAAAGTAATATAATAATCAACGATGCATTAATCACAAAGGTAACTCCCATTAGCTTAGGTTGCGACCACGGCATTGATAGGTCTAATATCACATTTTGTGAACGAAACCATAGCGCGATCTAAAACGATGATTACACCATCTACTAACAAAAATATAAACTTGTAAAGCGGTAAAATTAAGATGTGGGCATATATTTTGGGTAAGATTTAGGCGATCATCTTTTGATTCAGTTTTGGACTACCTTTTACTTCAAGCATTTATTTATTTTAACCGATATGTCAAATGAGTTCTGCGATCTGAAACGATATAAACGCCATCTAGTTACAGAATTGTGAACTTGTAGATCAGTAAAACTATGACGATATTTTGGGTGCGATCATCTCGACACGAACAATTTATACTACGCTAACTCGAATTTTGGGAAAATTACTTTTTTACCCCAATTTTATTAAATTGATGTTTTTTAATATGTTATTAAAAATACCAAAAAAAAGAAGTTACAAATCTTATAAAACGCTAAATCTTTACTTGGACGACAACAAACACGACATTTTAAGCAATAAGAAACGAATTTCTCTATAATTTAAGTTGGTGTACATTTTTGGTGTTGACCTATTGAATCAGTTATGGATTAACTTTTTTTAACAACCAATTATTCTCTTGATTGCTTTATTTTTAACTGAAATACCAATTAACATGCTTTTAACTCCAAAAAAAAAACAGATTTTCATACAAACTTACAACCCCTATTTTAGTCGCCTTTAGGGGTGGAATTTTCAAAAGTCCTGATGATATATTTATAATGTTTAAATGAAAGGCGAAATACAAATTTTCATGCGTTTACCTTAAAAAATGTCACATTTTTCATACAAACTTCCTACCCCTATTTATCACCCTAAAGGGCTGGAATTCCCAAAAATCCTGAAATACATATTTTTAAATGAAAGGCCAAATACCAATTTTCATGAGTTTACCTTAAAAAAATGTCACATTTTTCATACAAACATCCGCTATTTGTCACCCTACGTGGTAGAATTCTCGGAAATCCTGAAACATATACTTTTAATTTTTAACTGTAATGCTAAATACCAATTTTCATGCGTATAACTTAAAACTTGTTGGCACTTTTTTCATATAAACTTACATCCCCAATTTTACGCCCTTGGGGGTGGAATATTAAAAAATCCTGCAATATATATTTTAATTTTTAACTGCAAGTCTATATACTAAAGCCTTAAACATCAAAATTAAGGACTTTCATAAAATATTTCATTCCTTATTTTAGTCCCTTAGGGGTGGTATTTTCAAAAACCCTTCTTCAGTGGATGCCTACGTCATAAAAGGTAACTACTGTCAAAATTCAACTCCCTAACTCCAGCCGTTTAGATTGTGCATTATGATATGTCAGTCAGGCAGTATAAAATTATATCCCCTATTTTCCGCCCTTGGGGGTGTAATTTCCAAAAATTCTGTAATAAATGCTATATATTTTTAACAGAAAGGCCAAATACTCATTTTCATGCGTTTAACTTCAAAAATATCGCATTTTTCATACAAACTTACATCCCCTATTTTATGACCTTCGGGGTGGAATTTTCAAAAATCCTGAAATATATTTTTTTTTATTTTTAACTAACAAGCCAAATGCTTATTTTCATGCGTTTAACTTAAAAATTGGGACGTTTTTCGTACAAACTTTCATCCCCTATTTTTTGCCCTTGGGGGTTAAATTTCCAAAAATCCTGAAACACATATTTTTTATTTTTAACTGAAAGGCCAAATACCAACTTTCATGCCTCTAACTTCAAAAACGGCAAAGTTTCATACTAACTTGGCACCCCCGTGTTACCCCCTTAGGGATTGAATTTCGAAAAACCCTTCCTTATTCCTTGTCTACATTATAAAGAAAACATTTGTGCAAAATTTCAGCTTTCTAGGGCCAAAGGTTTGGGCTGGGCGTTGATGAGTCAGTCAGTCAGTCAGGACTTCTCTTTTTATTTTTATAGATACATCGTAAATATATTTTTAATAACAAACTTTTGGCCGATTTTCATATATATTTTATACATTTATTTCAGATATATTCAAAATATATGACATATACATGAAAATCAGCCAAAATCGTTTTGGCAAACCTCCCACCACAGAAGGAGCAGCAGAACAACATTGTTACAGGGCATATTATCAGCTTGAAACTTGGTTGGGTAACGAACTAACAGCAACAGATTGGGGCTGGAAGCAATTTCAACGTGGAATTATGCCCAAATTTACACAAAAAGAATTAATTCCGGAAATATTGCTCAAAACTATATGCTGCAGCTGTGAAACTGGATGTAACAGTTTAAAATGTGGTTGCCGAAAACATGGTTTAAAATGCACAAATTTATGTTCAAACTGTCATGGTTCTGAAAATTGCTCCAATATTGAAGAAGAAACCTACGAGAAAGTTGAGGATTCAGAAGAAATTGTGGATGAAGAACCAACGCAATCTGGATATAATGTTGGCGAGGAAGAAGGTGATTGTCATGAAGATTTCGAAGATCTACTAGAATCGGAGATTTTTGACGAATCTAACGATGAAGAAATGCCAAAAAGACAAAAACTAATGGATAAGTGATTAGAATTGAAGATAAGGTAGGTATTCATGAATGATAAGATTAATGTGTTTAAAAATATTGTAATGAATAACGTAATCAGAATAAAGTATCTACATTTAATTGTACTATTAACATTTATATTTATATATAATGAGATTTTCTATGACATAAATGTAATTAGCATTAAGTAAATCAACTTTTTAATTGAAACAAATTGCAACTATCACATTTTTTTAGATGAAATTATTTATAATAATTTAAAAAAAATCGAATTCAAGTTTTTTTAGATTTTGTGCATTTTCTGAGAAGATTTACGACAGTAACATATATATTTTGTTTCACCATCGGAAAGTAGAGATTTCAACGAACAGAAAACATACCAACTTTTTGAAAAAAGCTGATATCTTGACGGGTGACTTTTCGATTGAAAATTAGGGTGTTTTTTCGATATTAATTCAAAATAAGGTGAAAAAATAAATATTTTTAATCAAATAAATTACAGCGTATTTGGGACATAAAAAGGTAAGTTTTCTCCAAATTACGTTAAAAAAGAAAAAAAAATGTAAAATATAAAAATAAAAAACCAAAAACTTGGTTTTTTGAATTTTTCACATGAATTTTGAGGTTATGTAAAAAAAGTGTAAATACAAAAGTTTTAGATCTTTTTATTACCTACAACTTTGCCATTTGACGTTTTTCGATAGGACTTTAAGTTTTTCCGGAAATCGAGACAAACCGTTTTTTACCCTTAAAAAACTCATCCCCATCCCCTTCCCACCCTCCTTTTATAATGGGTTTCATCCTACTATTATTTTTTTTGGTTATAAAAATTATCGACCCTGGTCTACAAGCGCAATGAGGCAACATGGCCGCGACATTCTTGCTCGTGAACAACTGTGAACTTTTTTTGAATATGGAAAAGTCCATAGGGTACCAAAGAGTAAAATAGAATTACCGCAAATTCCATATTGAAAAAGTTGACGGGTATTCACGAGTGAAAGTGTGAAGCCTCTTTTCATTACCCTGAATTTATCCCCATGTACGTTTACGACAATATATGGTCCTGAATATTTGTGAGTACGCAATAACTCGGTGTGAGAGTGAGGAAGCTCGAAAACATTGTCAGACACAGACAAATACGATGTAGAGGAGCCAATAGATTTTATTTGAATAATATATTAGTGTGCTAGTAAAATCACTTCATATTTCTGAAATTATCATGTCAATCATGTCAAATTGTCATCTATACTCATATTATAAAGAGGTAACGTTTGTGAGCTTGTGACGTTGTGAAGGGTAATCTTTGGATCTACTGAACCGATTTTCAAAATTATTTCACCAATAGGAAGCTACGTTATTGTGGAGTGTCATAGGCTATGATTAATCATCATAATTTTTATTTATCCCGAACTTTTAACCTTTTTTGAAATATTACGTGGGACAAACGGGCAGGGACAAGAATATTTAAAACGTACGAAGTCCGCGGGCACGGCTATCGGATATAATCTTAAATACGGACTTATATCGCAGATGAAGTGTACGAAAGAATCTCATCTACGTCGTAAGTTCTAAAATTATGTCACAAACGTCACGTAGTGGTTAACTTATTGACACGTATATAGCAATAGAAACACTTCTAAAAGTTCTTGTATGAGAAAATAGACCTTTGCTATGTCAAACAAGACATTGATATGGGATCGAGGTGAATGAACGAGCCTAACAAATATTTAACCAATACGACAGGTCCGGATACGTTCAAATTCAATAGAAATGGTATAACATGTCAGGTGTATCTTTTGGCATTGGTATATATTGTTTTGCACCTAGTAATATATAAATAACATATCTTGTAACTCCTCAGGTACATAGATGTGCTCATGCGCCACATGAGGAGCTGTGGCGTAGAGCCCTCGCAATAGGAACAGTGGGTAGTCAAACGGACAGAACGGCGGACTTTGGTCCAAGGCAAAGTAGACTGCTTCGAGTCTCGAAGGCGCGCTGAGCTGGATGCCAAGCGCGATGAATTGAAAGCCAGAGCACCTGCGGCGATCAATTACAATTATTACAATGGTGTGCTCACATGTCCTATGTGCGAAGATTTTTTCTAATAAAATTGGCTACATAAGTCACATACGGTCACACGAACGTTGGCTACAGTAGGAGAAGAAGCGGTCGCCGTGGCCGAAATCGACCGGGACCACATCATCATCATCATATCTTGTGACAAATAACATACTGCCATTTGATCTCAAACCGTATACTGTGACCACCAGACAACTGATAAACATATTTATATATTAAATTTGAATTTTTATAGCATTATTCGCAATGCAAAGCGTTTATCTAATCTCAAAAATGGGAAACCATAAATTTAATCGTCCGGCGGGTCTCGAACCTGCACCTTCTACCAATCCGGGGTAGGCGCTCTGCGTTAACCTACGAACGATACACGCTGGCAGATCAAATTTAGGATTCCCTTCGGTTCGGTATTGCTTTTTGTAAAATTACGTTTGCCCAAGAAATCAACTAATCAACTTCTCTAAATTCCGAATTTCATTCAAACCGTTTGAGCCGTTTCCCATACACGCAAAATTTTGTCGTCTCGTTCTAATTCAATTTTGTAAATCGACAAGTTAGGATGCACGGGTTGAAGTTGTGTGAGCAGCATATCAGAAGCGGTGAGTTATCGAGGAAATAATAAATGGCAAAATATGGTCGGAATTATAATAATGTCAAGATTTATTTATTTATTTTGTTGTGCGAGTGGACCGTTTGGCAAGTAAACTTACTTCGAAAAGGAAGTAATTCTTTTTTCTGAAGCCACACCACCGCAAGGTTACATAATAAAACAAAATAAATAAATAGTTTAATTCTTTTGTTGTTGGTGATTTGAATGCGTATTTTTTGCTTTCAATTTGTTGTTGTTTTAAATAGATATCTATTTAGTCACTACAATATGCACTTGCGCAAGTACAATTTACTAAAAAACGAAGACTAAACTATTTTAATAACATACTCATATAAATTCATTTAATGGAAAAGAAAAGTATTATTTTTTGTTTAATATTTTGATTATGTCACATAGATTATTTTTCCTTTGCAATTTTCCAGTCTTTGTCTCACTTATTATTTCAATACGATTAGAAACTTTCCACAAAATCCAGCAAGGCTCCGCTACATACATGCTCACGCCACTTTGCGAACATTGTCGGTAAATGTGAAAACTTAGAACAGAACTTTTTAAATGTGTGCGTGTATGAGCACTGTTGTGTGAAACTTTCTCTCTGGTAGTTGTCTTATCTGTACTGAGTACTGTCTATTGCCTAGTAGGCGGGTTATCGGACTTCAACACGCAGCCTATGTACTTAATGTTTGTCCCTAAACCAAGGTCTATTACTTCGTGTGTATTAAGTTTGGGTTATTTGAGGACAGGGGAGTATCCAACATTCTTCTTCAACCAGAACCCTATTGCCTGCGGTTAATTGTGGGATTATGGGTCATTATAGGCGGTACCAACATTGCAAGGGTTAGACCAACATTGAACCACAGGTTAGGTGAGGAGGAGAATAAGTTAGGTTAGAAAGAAAAGAAAGAAAAATATTTATTCAGGAAACATTGCACAGACAACAAAAATATAAAATCAAAATCAAAACCAAAGATAAAAAAGAAGTAAAACAAAGGCACTTGTTGTCCGTGCAAGTCTGAAATGGCACCACCTCAGCATTTGCTAGAACATTTTATTGCTCTAGCGCTGGCGTCTGTGTCGCTACACACGACGGCGCGCTTAAAAAGCGTGGTGTGAATAGGCCCTAAATTGTTCCAAATTTAAAACATTTCGTAAGGCAGATTTTTCTTTCTAGAAAATTCGCCTATATCACAGATTAGTCGTAATTCCTACTTCCTTGTCTTCACCTATCTCTGTCTTTTCATTCATAAAACTCGCTCTATCTCTTTCTAATTATTCTGGAAACATCTAATGTGAATTTTTACATTAAGAATCTTGTATGTCCTTTTCATCTGCTATCCTTTTTCTTTAGTTCTGGTATTATCTAGAACATTCTAGCGCTGTTCCAAAAGCCACCAAAACCTTTACTGGTACTAGGGTTCGAAGCCCGAACGTGACTGTTCACATGTGAACCATAATATTTACTTCAAGGAACCCTAATTAATTTATATCAACACAGCAATCAATGACAAATTTACTACATCGACGCATCTTGGGACAAAGTACAGCTCAGCGTCAGCATACCACTGACCGAAATATTGAAGACTGCAGCGTCGACGCAACACACGGATGGCACACAAGTGAATAGGCGTGAATGTGTATTTAGTTTAAGATTAGTATATAAGATTTTAATATTGTAAATAAAAGCAGTCATTACGTTGAATCCGACTTTGGCTCATTACCCTGTCACCACCTCTCACTGCGGCCAAGACACCTTTAGCCGTCAGTACGATCGGTCTTGTGAGCCTGCTTGACCGGCAGTGAGAAAACCCTCTCTCCTGTGTACATTGCACTACGTACACACCCCTGCTTCCTTCATAGTTTCCGTCTGTTGCCGTAGGTCTCCTGGCAACAGGCTTCCCGTACCTATCTATATAATTATATGTTATCAGTACATATGGTTAGGCTAGGGTGGTAGGACTATTACGAGTGGTACACAGTAAGGAGTAGGTTACGTGCGAGCGTTGGTTAATTTGACCCTACAAGTTATCTTATGCCCGTGCATTTGGTCCTTCGAGAATTAATTTGAATCAGTCCCTTAAAATTTGTGAAATAATACTTATTATATTTTACTGTTTTTTTTTCCGTAGGCTGACTGACTGACACCCTTACATACCCAGGTTAGCGTACCCAATTAGCGCTAGGTTGTTGTATGTTAAGACTGACTAACTTAGTTGCGATCGTGCGGTAGCGGATCGGGTACCGGTCTCCCACCAGCGGGTCGCCCCGGTATTTGAGAAGTCGCATTATACCGTATCGAGGACAAAGAACGCAACTAAGTGTTATTTATCATATATATTATATCTGTTAGTAGATAGGGTAGGGCGGCAAGAAAACGATGGAGGTACAAGAAATAAATGAGATCATAAGAAACCAAGAAGCGAACTACAAGGAAATAAACCAAATATTCACCAACATCAAAAAAGACTCAGCTTCAAGGAAAACGTTGAAATACATTACGGAAAGGAGATCTCGATTAACAGATATCTTCACCAGAACTTCGGACAATCATGTATGTTTAGAGGACCAAGAAATACTGTTAAACCATAAATACGTCACTTCTGACTATTTCGGGTCCATTAAAGAGCTATATACAGAAGCCATGGAATACCTAGGAAAGTGTGAGAAGAAAGTTCAAACACTTTGTCAATTATATGAACCAGAAGGCGTGGAGCCGCAACCAGAAGTTGTTAATTCAGCAAAAATGAATTTGCAACTATATCGCATTAACCACATAAAACTTAATCTACAAAACGCAGCCCAATCTCTGGAGCAAAATAAGCCTATGTCGCATTTTACTACGTTACTGGAAACTTTGCAAAAACAATGGCAGAAAGTAGAGGAAACTCATTTTGGCATATTGGACGAAGAAAACACAATGGATCACAGTTATTTTCAAGACGGTATATTCGAAACATTAAGAGTGGATTATGATCGTATAACAAATCAAGTATGCGACAAAGTACAATCAACCAATGAGAAACATGCTTCATCGGTTAAATTACCGAAAATAGTCATTCCAGTATTCACCGGGAGTTATGAGTCATGGAGCTCTTTTTATGATTTATTTCTGAAAATAATACATGAAGACAAATCATTGACCGCCACAGAAAAAATGCAATATTTGAAAACACATGTACGGGGTGACGCCGCTAAGCTGATTAAGCATTTAACAGTTTGCGACATTAATTACGTAACTGCGTGGAACCTACTGATTAAACGATATAAAAATGAGAGAATAATAATTACTAAACATATTGACAATATGCTGAATATTCCAAAAATAAAGAAAGGCAATGCAGTAAATTTAAGAGAATTGCACGACACCATCAATGAAAACCTGGAAGCATTAAAAAATCAAAACGTAAACACTTCGACATGGGACCCTATTATGACAAGAATACTGAGTAGAATATGGGATTCCGAAACTGATGAAAAGTATGAACATCAACTAGAAGAACCAAACAAGCCCCAAGTATTTGCGGAAATGATGCAGTTCTTAGAAAAACGGTTTAAATGTCTGGAAACAAACAGCTATTTCAAAGAAGAACCCTCCAGTAAACCTAATTACTCGTATGAATCACCACTGGCATCAAACAAACAAATAGTAGAGAGTAGAGAGAAGGAGTATCAATTTTGTTGGTTCTGTGACAGTCAAGAACACACTATATACCAGTGCACGGAATTTAAAGCGATGTCAGTACAAAGTCGTAGTATGGAAGTAAATAAAAAACATATGTGCAGAAATTGTTTATCGCATGACTCATCAGAAAAGTGTCATAGTTTTAAAACTTGCGTGTATTGTGGAAAAAAAGGTCATCACTCTTTTTTTACATGTAAATTATCAACATTCTAAACAATTCACCACTTCAAGCCCGAGACATGAAAACCCTAGGGGGTCGGAAAGTCGTAACTCAGTGATCCCGTTCACTAGTAAAAATGAGACAAAAACTTTGTCAAACATATCTACCACTACCAAACCTGACATACAAAAAACAACGTTGTTGGCGACAGCCCTCGTACGAGCAAACGCCATAGATGGAACACCACACTTGTTAAGAGTATTGTATGATCAAGGGTCCGAGGCATCCTTTTGCACGGAAGAAACAGCACAAATATTATCATATCCGCGCAGCAAAATACAAACTGAAATAATCGGTATTGCTGACGACAAACCTAAAACGTCGAACTATTGTATTAACGTTGTACTACAACCAAGATTCACTAGCAAATATAAATTACCTGTCACACTTATTGTACTACCGAAGCTAACTGGTTCCCTACCGAAGAGAACTATACCACAACTACATACAAACTATTTAGAAAACAAACTAATAGCAGATCCGACCTATTACAAACAAGGCCCAATAGATATAATACTAGGAGCTCAAGAATATAGCAAACTATTGCTAAAAGGGTTACAAAAAATACAAGATGGAATTATCGCACAAGATACCGAGTTTGGGTGGATTTTATCCGGAATTTCCTGTAACACTATTACAAATATTAAAATAATTAGTATGACAACCCGTACTACCGAAATCCAACAAATAAGCAAGTTTTGGGAAATAGAAGAAGTACCTGAAAAGTATCAATTGTCCAATAATGACCGTATGTGTGAAAATTTTTACCAAGAAACTACTGTGAGAAATCCAGATGGAACATACACTGTAAGGCTTCCTTTCAAACAATATAATGTAAGTTACGGGAATTCTCGCCAAAAAGCCGCTGCAAGGCTTTTACAATTAGAAAGAAAGTTTGCCAAAGATAAAAGCTTACAAAGCAAATACCAAGACTTCCTTACCGAATACTTAGAGATGGGTCACATGACAAAAGTGCCGAAATCCGATTATTATCAAGGAAAATACTACATCCCTCATCAACCCGTGATTAAAGAAGATTCATTGACCACGAAGTTACGAGTAGTGTTTGATGCGTCAAGTAAATCAAGCTCCCAGATAAGCTTAAATGACAATATGTATGTGGGCCCAAGATTACAGCAAGATTTAGCATCGATCTTATTACGCTGGCGTAAGCACAAAATAGTGTTTATGGCTGACATAGAGAAGATGTATAGATTTATAAAAGTTGGTAAAGAAGATTGGACATTTCAAAGAATACTTTGGAGAGATTCCCCGAAACAACCAATGGATGAATATGAATTGACCACTGTAACATACGGAACCTCATCTGCACCTTACTTAGCAATCAGAACATTACAACAACTAGCTATGAGTGAAAAAAAGAAGTACCCCAAAGCCAGTCAAGTAGCGCTTCAAGATTTTTTTGTAGATGACATGTTATCAGGAGAAAATGACGTTGAGTCAGCAAAAATATTGCAAACAGATCTAATACATATGCTACAAGCAGGTGGATTCAACTTAAGGAAATGGTCATCCAATAACGTTGAGTTATTACGGAATATACCCAATGAAAATCAGGATAACCAAATGATGAAAATTCCTCTTGATGAAACTAGAAAATCACTAGGGATATTATGGTCACCACTAAAAGACAGTTTTTCATTCTCGGTTACAGTCAATAAAATGGAAATACCAACAAAACGGTTTATTTTATCAGAAATTGCAAAATTGTTTGACCCACTCGGCTGGCTGGCACCCGTTCTAATAAATATGAAACTTATAATCCAGGAACTATGGACAAATGGTACAGAATGGGATCAACCTGTAGATAACGCTATCAAAAGTAGATGGGTAGATATACAAGATCAATTAAAAGCACTTGAGAACATTTCTATACCAAGATGGTGCAAATTTACAACTGTGTACAAAAGTGATGCATCAGAAAAAGCGTACGGTGCAGTAGTATACTGTCGAATATATAAAGGAAATAACACATATGATGTCACCTTACTACAAGCAAAATCTAAGGTGGCACCAAAGAAACAAAAAACTACGTTACCTAAATTAGAGTTATGTGCAGCCGTTTTACTCGCGAAATTAATGCAGAAGATTGTAAACGAAATGAAAATTCCGATTACAAACATATATTGTTGGTCAGACTCTATGATCACCCTTGGTTGGATTAAAGGAGAGGCAGACAAATGGAAAACGTTCGTGGCAAACAGGGTTTCCGAAATACAAAAAAAGTTACCTCAAGAAAAGTGGTATTACATAAATACATCTCAAAATCCTGCTGACGTCATTACAAGGGGGGTTGTCCCGAACAAACTTAAAAATTTTGATTTGTGGTGGAATGGACCAGATTGGTTAAAAACCGGCTACATCCCTAGTACAAAGACTATACCAGAAATATGTGAAGAAATTAAGCGTTGTTACCACATAACGAATAATGTTCAACAACAGGACACTATTTGGGAAAGATTTGCGAGTTTTCAAAAAATGGTACGAGTATTATCTTATTGTTACAGGTTCAGAGACAAACAAAGAAACATTAAACCATTAACTCGTACGGAAATTAATAGAACAACTGTCCAAATTATACTACTTGTTCAGCAAGTCGAATTTTTGGAAGAATACAAAACTATCAAAAGTGGATTACTACTCAAAAACAATAAAATTGCATGTTTGGATCCGTTTATTGATCCAGATGGATTATTACGAGTGGGAGGAAGACTTCAAAACTCAAATCTTCCATACGACCAAAAGCATCCAATTCTATTACCCCACCACCACCACATAGTTGCAATCTTAGTACACGACGCTCACATAAACACATTACACGGAGGCAATCGTTTAACCTTGGCGTATATACGACAGAAGTATTGGATACTTGGAGGAAAACGTTTAGTAAAAGGCCATATAAGAAAGTGTGTGAAATGCATACGATATAAGTCAGCTACAATGTCACAGAAAATGGGGGCATTACCAAAAGCCAGAGTAACGGAATCATATCCATTTAGCCACACAGGCATAGACTATGCAGGTCCAGTCCAGGTTAGAGCAATGAAAGGTCGGGGTCATAAATCGTACAAAGGATACATTGCAATATTTGTCTGTTTATCAACTAAAGCCATACATTTAGAATTAGTGGGTGATTTGTCAACAGAATCATTCATCGCCGCGTTAAGGAGATTCATGGCACGCAGAGGTCCAGTGGCACATATTTATAGTGACAACGCAACAAATTTTGTGGGTGCGGCCAACTTCTTATATAGAGAACTGTTGATAATAACTCAATCAAATGACTTTCAAAACACCATGGCAAACATTGGAACACACTGGCATTTTATTCCACCGTCATCACCCCATTTCGGAGGTATATGGGAAGCAGGAGTCAAGTCAATGAAGCATCATTTGCGCAGAGTAATAGGAGAGCAGACTCTAACATATGAAGAGTTAACTACATTTCTGCATCAAACGGAAGCATGCCTGAATTCAAGACCATTATGTGCACAGAGTGAGGATATAAACGACAACGTAGTATTAACACCGAGTCATTTCCTTATTGGTAGAGAAGCGGTCGGCGTACCGGATCCGCTATCGAACATCAACACCGACCTTGTGAATAGATGGAAACATATTCAAAGAATGAAAAAAGATTTCTGGAAAAGTTGGACTAATGACTATCTACAACAATTACAACAAAGATACAAATGGAAGAAAAATCAAGAAAATTTAGATATTGGATCCGTAGTAATTATAAAAGATGAAAATATTAATCCTAGCAAATGGCCACTTGCAAAAGTTAAAGAAGTACACGTTGGAAACGATGGTTTAACTAGAGTTGTGACACTTCTAAAACCGTCGGGCTCCACGCTAAAAAGATCAATTCATACCCTAATTCCATTACCTATAAAATCAAATAAGGACGATCACAGTTGTAACAATGTTGCATCAAACACTGTACATACGAATATGACAAAAACTTATACAAGAAATAGTAATGGAAACCAAACCAAAACAGCCAGTAACTGTTCAAAATGGTTCATATACTTATTAATAATTATACAAATGTTCAGTACAGTAACATCAACAACCACATATTTTATAAAAAGTTTATCACCAGGAATATACGTTGAGCAAATAGGAACAGCAAGCATCGACAGAGGAATGTTTAGGATAGAAAAACATTTTGAAAGACAACGCCTACAACAAGACTACATGAGAATAAAAACAGTAACATCCAAATTCAATATACTCTGCAGTAATACAGAAGTCGTAACAACAGAAACTCACTGCAAACAACTATATCACCACTTAATTGAACAAGAAACAAAATATGAGCGAATCAAAGAATACTTAACAGAAGTTAATCAAACCAGGAAGAAGAGAGGACTATTAGGGCAATTTCTAACGTCAATTTTTGGCGTAAATGATGAAGTCTACAAAGATATAAACTCACTGAATATGAATCAAGAAAAAATAATTAAAGCAGCTAACCATCAAACTAAATTCATGATCTCAACTATTTCACAAGTTAACAGTACTGAGGAGAGAATAAGAAAAAAACTGGAAGGTTTTCAAACAAAAATTAATCATGTAATAGAATATATAAATAACTACAACCACTGGTATACTACGATCGACCACAACAGAATAAAAATTCAAATAATGCAGACGTACCAACTTGCAAATAACTACATTACGGAAATCATAGATTATTATAATGGATTACTAGATATCTATCTAAGTAAAACAACGGTATATAGCGTGTTATCACCAAAAAATGTTAGCGATTTGATATTGTCAGCAAATAAAAAACTTCCATCTAATTTGAAAATCATTCAACAACACTTACTAGAAACCAAAATATTTGAAAACATTAGCCACATACTAGTTCATGCATACTTTCCTATTCAAGATATTAACAAGTATACGTTGATTCACACCACACCGATTCCAAAGAAGGATGCTCATAAGTCATTTCAAAGCATAGAAATTTCAAAACCTTACATAGCATTAGACTATAACAATGAGCTATATTTTGAGTTAAATCATGACGAATACAAGAGTTGTCTGCAGAGAGATCTCCATTTTATTTGTTTTCCTGGGGCGGTGAAAAATATGCAATTAAATAAAAATTGCATTATTGACCAACTCTTCAAAAATGAGACACGAACGAAATGCCCTGTAAAAAGTTTTGACATACCAAGTAGCATAATGTGGAAACAACTATGCATGCAGAACACTTGGATGTTTTTAGCTAAGGACAGTACCACTGCATCAATAGTTTGTGATGGACAACGAGAGGAAGTAGTGCTTCAAAATGTCGGTTTAATAAAAATCTCCGACACTTGTATCATTAAATCAACCAACAGCATACTTGCCGCTCAAAGATCAGTGTCAGCACAAATAGCATCATCATATTCAAAACAGATAAATTTCACTATAGATACATACGTGTCCACTAGTAATAAAATTGTAAATATGTCTAAAGAGGAAGTAATAGGTAACTCACGAGATTTTTTTCTAAATTTAGTTAACAATGAAAATAGTTTAAAATTAGAACTAAATAATACCATTTGGAAACAAATTTATTCCCATACTTATGTAGTTAGTTTTATATCGTCACTACTCATGTTAATATTAGCGATAGTAATCGTACGTTATGGTCCAAAAATGATAAACTGTATTAGAACGGCAATACAGCGCAACACCAGGCATCCCAAGGAACCATGTGCCAAACAACCAACAACGAGACCAGGCAGCGCAGACGATACTATTTACAGCCAACCGAATCGACAGTCGACAAAGAACTTCACGTCAACGAAAAACTCAACCAATGAGATACCGACCATCACCAGCGGGACAACTGAACTATATGAACTGAAGCCTATTCCCGAGAGGCGGCAGAATGTTCACATGTGAACCATAATATTTACTTCAAGGAACCCTAATTAATTTATATCAACACAGCAATCAATGACAAATTTACTACATCGACGCATCTTGGGACAAAGTACAGCTCAGCGTCAGCATACCACTGACCGAAATATTGAAGACTGCAGCGTCGACGCAACACACGGATGGCACACAAGTGAATAGGCGTGAATGTGTATTTAGTTTAAGATTAGTATATAAGATTTTAATATTGTAAATAAAAGCAGTCATTACGTTGAATCCGACTTTGGCTCATTACCCTGTCACCACCTCTCACTGCGGCCAAGACACCTTTAGCCGTCAGTACGATCGGTCTTGTGAGCCTGCTTGACCGGCAGTGAGAAAACCCTCTCTCCTGTGTACATTGCACTACGTACACACCCCTGCTTCCTTCATAGTTTCCGTCTGTTGCCGTAGGTCTCCTGGCAACAGGCTTCCCGTACCTATCTATATAATTATATGTTATCAGTACATATGGTTAGGCTAGGGTGGTAGGACTATTACGAGTGGTACACAGTAAGGAGTAGGTTACGTGCGAGCGTTGGTTAATTTGACCCTACAAGTTATCTTATGCCCGTGCAGTGACAATACCTACATTGGATTGAATATTCGATATTATAAGATATGAACGCTAAGATATGAACCATTTAATATTGTGGTCGATCAATTGATATTTGGCTTTAGATTTAGCATAGTTCACCCGGAAAATGAACGATTTTTCATTTTCCAAGCCAAATAATACATTAACAAATCTAGACACGATGTAACGAACTTACAAAGCCATTTTTATTCTACCCTCATTCGCTAAAAGTTTAAACAGTACCACAGAATAAAAAGTACTAGGTACAACGAGCTACATTTTGAGGTCGATAATATATGTAGGTATTTATTATTATTATGGATCTGTTTTCGGTCAATTTGTGTAAACAAACTTAATGATTATAAATAATATCTTAGGACATTATTCACACACGGCCATCTGATCCCAAACTAAGCAGAGCTTGTACTATGGTTACCAGATAACTTCTTTCATAAATACATATCTACTTTATATATAGATAATTACACCCAGTCTCAGGACAAACAGCCATGTTCTAGCACACAAATATCTGTCCTGGGTGGGACTCGAACCCACGACCTGCGGCGTGCAAAGCAAGCATTTACCAACGACGCCACAGGCCCTTCATTCCGAATATTAATGTATTCCGAATGCATTTATTCTGCATACATCAGGAAGTTTAAGTATATGGATTTCTTTTGCAGTTAAGTTAATCTGATGACTGTACGGGTGGCGCAACGGTTAAGACAGTCACGTCGCCATTTCAGGTTCGATTCTATCACAGAACCGCAATTATTTTGACTCTTAATAAACTTGAATATTATAGCATTATGCGCAATGCAAAGCGTTAAGTTCAAATTTAATAATTTGGAAGGGATGCAACTGTGAACATATCAGTCGGCCATGTTTCTAGAAAACAAAGCCGATAGATAATACCTACATCCTCCGGAAGGGCGTTAGCAAGAGAAGCCTAAATTTGATCAGCCAGCGTGTATCGTTCGTAGCTTAACGTAGAGCGCCTACCCCGGATTGGTAGATGGTGCAGGTTCGAGACCCGCCGGACGATTAAATTTATGATTTCCCATTTTTGAGATTATTAATAAACTTGTCTAATGGGTTTACATGTTTTATATTAAATTTAATTTTTATTTTAAAATGACTTGGCTTGACAGTTTTAATCTTACGTTTTTAGATAAATACTTCTCCCGTCTTCTTCCTATCCTCCCAGCTGTTAAGATGGCTTTTTTACTGTACCCGCAGTGCGACTGGCTGTTGTTTCACTGTGTTGTTTCGAATATGTGCAGCTGGAAATAAAAACGATCACGCCAATATATGGAAGACGCCATTATTGTTTCACTGTGTTGTTTCGAATATGTGCAGCTGGAAATAAAAACAATCACACCAATATATGGAAGACGCCATTGTTGTTTCACTGTGTTGTTTCGAATATGTGCAGCTGGAAATAAAAACGATCACGCCAATATATGGAAGACGCCATTGTTGTTTCACTGTGTTGTTTCGAATATGTGCAGCTGGAAATAAAAACGATCACGCCAATATATGGAAGACGCCATTATTGTTTCACTGTGTTGTTTCGAATATGTGCAGCTGGAAATAAAAACGATCACGCCAATATATGGAAGACGCCATTGTTGTTTCACTGTGTTGTTTCGAATATGTGCAGCTGGAAATAAAAACAATCACACCAATATATGGAAGACGCCATTGTTGTTTCACTGTGTTGTTTCGAATATGTGCAGCTGGAAATAAAAATGATCACGCCAATATATGGAAGACGCCATTGTTGTTTCACTGTGTTGTTTCGAATATGTGCAGCTGGAAATAAAAACGATCACGCCAATATATGGAAGACGCCATTGTTGTTTCACTGTGTTGTTTCGAATATGTGCAGCTGGAAATAAAAACGATCACGCCAATATATGGATTACGCCATTGATTCATTTTTGTGTCTGGAATGTGTACCACTTGCCGCATTATGTATCCATTTTAAAGATACAACATCATACAACCATCCACCACAGTTTTGGAAGACAAACAGCCTTTATTTATAAGTTGGGATAACGCAGCTCCTCAATGTTTATTTAGGTCCAAAGCCCCGCGAGAGCTTACCTTTAGTTATCGGAGGCTGGTACATTTTTAGCCTATGTTATGTGAAGTGTTGCTATACAATCTACATATTATTTATGATTATATTCTTCGGGGAAATTCACGCTTTTATCTATCGTGTTTTTGTTAGTTATTTGCCCTTGGGTGAGGATTTTACTTGGGGTGAATATTGGATGTTACAAATAACTTGGTGTTTGTGTTTATGTTTTGGTTTATGCATAAATGTTAATGGCAATCCTCTTGGGACTTTAAGCTAGTATAACATTTAGAAATGATATTAAACACACGGCGAGCACCAAGCAACAAACAAGTAAAAATGTCGATAGATTTTGTTTAAAAATAAAATTGAAATTCCTTATGTATTTATTTAATAATAATATAGTTAAGTATTGTGTTTTTAGGTATCATATTATATTCTTTTATTTAATTTGCTATTTAAATATACTATTAGGTAATAGATATTTATATTTATTTTGAGTCTTTTTAATAAGTCGTCTAATAAATAGATAATAATAATTATTATAACTTCATTTATGTTTTTTTTTTATTTAGGCTGCATCGAACATGGTAACGGGCTGGCAAATCACTGCTACAAACACAAGGAGTCTATGAATCAGATTGCAGTTGCCGTACTCTTATATAGGCCAGATTAAGTGGACTATCGGCGAAATGATCAAAGAAAATGTCATTGCAGTAATCTAACGCCTGGCTAGCAAGTCAGCGACTGTCTTGTAAAGAAACGCTTGTGGATTAAAATGCTATATATCTGGGTACAAACACACTTCACATAGAAAACTAGATACTACCATAGATATAGTATAGTCTATAGATATGAGCTTTGTTAGCAGAAATCCATACGCGGGGACGATGCGTTGATATCTACATGAACGATTGAGCTATGATCCTTTAAGAATTTAACTCCATTTTTTAGGGTTCCGTACCCAAAGGGTAAAACGGGACCCTATTACTAAGACTTCGCTGTCGGTCTGTCCGTCTGTCAACAGCCTGTATCTCCGATGAACCGTGATAGTTAGACATTTGAATTTTTCACAGATGATGTATTTCTGTGGCCGCTATAACTTAAAATTTCTAATTATATATCCAGGGACATTATTCACACACGGCCATCTGATCCCAAACTGAGCAGTGCTTGTACTATGGAAACCAGATAACTTATATATTACATACTAGCTGTGCCCCGCGGTTTTACCCGCGTTAAGTTTTATAAATTATCACAGCTCCTCCCTCGAAGGTGATAGCGTGATAATATTTAGCCTATATGTTGACCTGACCTCTTAGTAATATTCATGCAAAATTTGAAGTAAATCCATGCAGTACTTTTTGAGTTTAGCCCGGACATACATACAGACAAACAGACACACAGACAAAAATTCTAAAAACTATATTTTTGGATTCGATATCCATTGTAGATGACCCCCCAAGTATCCTTTTCAATAAATATTCAATGTACAGTTTTAACTTTCCTACGATTTTATTATATGTATAGATACTACTTTTATTTTGTAAATATTTACTTATATAAATAATTACACTCAGACTCAAGACATGTTTATGCACACAAATGCCTGTGCTGGGTGGGAATCGAACCCACGACCTGCGACGTAAAAGGCAAGCATTTACCAACCACGCCAACCAGCCCATCAAACACGTACAAAGTACACCTCTTTTATACAGATGATATTTTTTTGAATTAATCTTTTGCGAAGTTTGTATTATGTATTAATTGTGTATTGGTTCTTTGTGTGCATTATGTAGTTATAATATCTGGGGACAATGTCACACAGATCATCCTAGCCCCAAACTAAGCAAAGCTTGTACTATGGGTACCAGGCGACGATATACATACTTATATAGATAGATAAATACTTATATACATAGAAAACATCCATGACTCAGAAACAAATATTCGTGCTCATCACACAAATATTTGCACTTAGCGGGATTCGAACCCAGGCCACCAGCTTCGTAGGCAGGAGCACTACCAACTAGGCTATGGTGACCGTCAGAGTTAATTAAGTAAGTTAGATTTATGAGGCTCATTATGGCACCGGTTTAAACCTAAGTAGTTTTTTAGATGTTATTAAGATCAACAAACAAACAAAATGGCTTTTAATGTTAGTGGCTATAGGGTTGCCAGTTTTTATAATCGGACTTCTGCAGATGGTGGGGGTGTACTGATACTTCTACGGAACCAAATTCAATTTAAAGAACGGAAAGATATCTCTCAAATGTCTATTGAGCGTGTGTGTGAGGTAACTTGTGTTGAAACACAATTCTATTACATATTATGTGTTTATCGACCACCATCATCTGACTTAAAGCTCTTTGCATCCACAATTGAGGATATTCTTAAGAAATTCAAAAGTAGTAAAAAAATTGTTGTATGCGGTGATTTCAATATAAATATTTTAACAGTTTCACCTGAATTGAATATGTTTTTGTCTCTATTTCGGTCTTTTAATCTTCAATGTGTATTCTCTGAGCCCACAAGAGTCACACCAACATCAGCTACCTGCATCGATAACATTATTACAAATTTTGAAGTCGCTGAGAAGTGTTTAGTAAGCGGTGTTCGTTCTGATCATAAATGCCAGATGATCAGACTAAGTAATGTGATAACTGTAGAAAAGCAAATAATCACTTGTAGGCCACTCACAAAATCTAACTTAGGGAAGTTTAATTCCAACCTAGAGACTAGTTTGGGCCATCTTTCATCTAACTCAAATAACCCTAACGACATGTACAGTATATTATTTAATTGCATTTGTAACGAATTTAATAAAGTTTGTAAAATAAAAAACATTAAAGTTGACAATAAAAAGATAAAATTTACTAATTGGGCAACTCAAGGCATTAGACGGAGTAGAGATGTCCTATATGAGTTGTATGACAGAAGATCCTATACATCTGATGTCAATTTTAAAAATTATGTTTGTAACTATTCAAAAATTTTCAAAAAAGTTTGCATCCAAGCTAAATGTTTGTATATAAGCGGAAAAATAAAAAACTCCGATAATAAGATAAAATCAGCTTGGCAAATAATAAATACTGAAACGGGTAAAAGAAGATTGAGAGACCAAACAGTGGAACTAAATATTAATGACGAACTTGTTTCAGACAAACTTACCGTTGCCAACATTTTTGCCGAGTTTTTTACAAATATGCCTCTAGTTACTACTAAGTGCCTCCCGTCGTCACCGGATGTGGCAGAAATCTTTTTAAAACAATCTATTAAACCAATTGTGCCCAAATTCAGTTTTCGATTTGTTACAAATGCTGATATTCTAAAAGCTTTTAAGAGCATTAAAAAAAAGGGCACAGAGGATTTATGGGGACTGTCTGTAATGGCAATTGAATCAGTTATACAAAACATTGCTTCCATCCTTGCAAACATCTTCAATAGCTGTGTAAGTGATGGCGTCTTTCCAGACCTTATGAAAATCAGTAAGGTAGTACCTGTTTTCAAATCAGGTTGTTCAAATAATGCCACAAATTATCGACCCATCTCTATACTGCCAGCGTTAAGTAAAATATTTGAAAAGCTCATGCTCAGCCAGATGTTGTCGCACTTTAACATGAATGGGATATTGCATGACAAGCAGTTTGGGTTTACAAAGGGCCGTTCTACTCAGGATGCGGGGTGTACACTAATGAAGTCTATATTGGAGGCTTGGGAGGGGTCGCAGGATGCGCTGGGAGTTTTCTGCGATCTCTCTAAGGCTTTCGATTGCGTAGACCACCATACGCTCATTGTGAAACTAAAATACTATGGAATTTCTGGCACATCTCTTGATCTTGTAATGTCCTATTTATCAGGTCGAGAACAACTGGTTTCAATAGACGGGGTAAATTCAACACGACATTCTGTCAAAATGGGGGTGCCCCAAGGATCGATTTTGGGTCCATTTTTATTTCTAGTTTATATAAATGATCTCCCATATCTAGTAGAGAAAGTATCAGACATCATTCTATTTGCTGATGATACGTCACTCATATTTAAAGTGAGTAGGAAAGATAAGGATCTTATAGAACCTAATAAAACTCTCAGCCTCATATCAAATTGGTTTTCGGCAAATAATCTTCTTTTGAATGCAGGAAAGACCAAATGCATCAAATTCTCATTGCCGAATGTGACTCATATTAAACCAACGGTTGCACTTAACGAGGAAGTTTTAGATTTAGTTCCTTCGACCGTATTTTTGGGAATAACACTGGACTCAAAATTACAATGGGGTCCTCATATTGAAAAATTATCTGCCAAATTAAGTTCAGCTTCATATGCAGTTTGGAAAATCAGACAATTGTCAGACGAACCAACTGCTAGACTAGTATATTTTGCTTATTTCCATAGCATTATGTCCTATGGTATTCTGCTGTGGGGCTCAGCAGCTTTTCGTATTACAAAAAAGAGCAGTCCGAGCTATTTATAATCTAGGCAGTCGCGAGTCTCTACGAAGCGTTTTTAAAGAGGTAAATATACTTACTGTTCCATCTGAATACATATATCAGAATATAATGTTTGTGCGGAAAAATTTAGATAAATATAAAAAACGGAGTGACTTGCACAATGTCAATACAAGAAATAAGGACAAACTAGCTATACCAGCCTTTAGAGTTAGCAAAACAAAAAAGTCATTCATGGGAAATTGTACTATGTTTTATAACAAGCTCCCTATTCATATAACTAAACTACCTGATAATAAGTTTAAGTCACACATTAAACATGAACTTATGGCTAAGGGTTACTACACTACTAAGGATTACATTGACGATAAAGACATTTGGCGGTCGGCATCTACCTGCACATAGTCCGCTGGAGATCTTATAGCCATATAGACATGAGTAATCTTTTATGTTACATGAACTATCTGTAATAAAACTATCTATTATTTAAATATTCTACAAATTTCAGAACTGTTGGTTGTGTCTCAAAATGATTAATGTTACTTTTATTTTGACGTTTTTATTTTCTCTTTCTAATAAATTAAACCTAAAATAAATAAATAAACAGACAACCGATCGAGCATATATTGTGTTTGCCTGCTAAATAATTACAGTAAGTGGACCAAATCTCGTGTATATGCCCCATTGAGTATGTTTCGCCGGAGCGTCTCAACTGGGCCGTGTTGAAACCGGTAGTAGAGACACCCGCTGAGTTTGTTTCGCTGGGTCTTCTCAGTTGGGGCGCATTGGATCCGGTGGTAGCATTAAAGCGCGACCGTCGTTATTAACACAAGGTCCGTCATAATAATATCACCTTAATATAGACAGAACCATTGCCAATATGTATCACAAATATTAGACTTAAACTAGATAATTAGACTTAAACTACATAGATAATTAAACTTAAACATAATCTCTTGACAATAACTTTATTCGAGCTAGCTAAATATCATTGCTGTTATAAAATAAATTTTATTAATGTTTTAATACTATCAATACATGTGTACCTAATATCTATGTTACTAGAAATAATAATGTATACAACTATAATACTACAAACATGTTCTGACTATTTACAAGCGCTTTTTTGAAGTCTACGTGAATAAAAACCTTTTTTATTTATTTATTTATTTATTTATTTATAGAGATTATAATTTATATTCTTTGCAAGTAAATAATGAAAAAAGTTACTTACTATCTATAAAAAAGATATGTAATTTACAGAAATGTAGTCTTGCGAAATACGTGATACCTAGACTTTAAAAATAAGGCGGTTAGACTCTAGGATGAACATAACAATGACTAAACTTCGAATTATTATTTGAAACAACGTTATTATTATATTCCAATACCAAATGCCCTACTCCATCCCAGTGACAGGTCATCAAGTAATCCAAACATAATCTTCAACCATAAAGCGCATACTTAATTTAATGACACAAACCCATCTCATTCCACTCGAATCGCAAACACGCGCGCTCAAACAAGGTTACATACATGCAGATGGGTTTAACTTCGTTAAATCAATATTATCACGTTCAGCCAAGTTATTGTGAGCCCGCTTGCTCAACGAAGCGTCTGGTAACCGGCGTTGTATATTATATCAAACCATTTTGCCGTGATGATGGGTTGCAAATGCACTGAATTAAATGCATACCGCTTTTGCTTAATTAGGCTCACAGGTCTAGTTAATATTATAATCTAAGTGAAGATGTTAATGTGACACACAAACACACAACAAAAAATTACATATCTAAATATCAACAAAATGTACCCATATGTTTATGTAGTGAAGAGAAATAAATATTTTTTGTACTTTTTGTATCTAACTCTCGCTTGTTTCAAAAAAGGGTAGGCAGAGACAAAGCTCCTTCGATCCCTACCCTTTTATACAGGACACAACCTCGCAGGACAAGATTGCTAACATTATAAGCAACAACCTTTAAAAAACAATACTTTTAAAAGTATTTGTAGGTCTTTGTTTCATTCATAAACGTAAGAACAACGCGCGAACGACGATAAGCTAGCGCGCGTGTGCGTGCGTGTTGAGTTATAAACATTTATAAAGAGTTATAAACAACAACAAGCGGGAAATTAAATTAAAGTTGTAGAGCAAAACTTGTTGCTTATGGTGTTAACTATCTGGTCCTGCAACGTTGTTGGTGTTTTAGAAGTATCCCTGTATATATTTTATACTATCCTTTAACAAAGAATGAAATTATACTAATAGGTTGAAACTGATTGTTAGGTGTATACCTATAGTTGTTTCAGTAAAAAGTTGCACTATATATTTGGACTATAATTATTGGCCGTAACTGTGGCTGAAATCCGATCAGGTTTACATTTTTTCATTCTACATCAATATTGATACAACAATGTATATTTATTAACAAGGTTATTAAACATTGACGTAAAAATTATGATGTACTCAGTCGAACCATGAAACAGAATGGATTCTAAAACATAAGTTTACAATGTAAGTCAGAATATTATCAAATACAGGCAATAATTATGAAATACAGGCCTAAAGCCTAGCTTAGGCACCAGTCTCCTACAATATATGTATACTTACCTGCATTATGTAATATATATAAAACTGTCTTTGGTAAATTGTATATTGTAGTGAGAAAATAAATTATATTATTATTATTATATCTGATTATCAAAATAATATATAATAATATAATATGATACGGTCACCGTAGCCTAGTTGGTAGTGCTCCTGCCTACGAAGCTGGTGGTCCTGGGTTCGAATCCCGGTAAGTGCAAATATTTGTGAGACGAGCACGAATATTTGTTTCTGAGTCATGGATGTTTTCGATGTATTTAAGTATTTATCTATCTATATAAGTATGTATATCGTCGCCTGGTACCCATAGTACAAGCTTTGCTTAGTTTGGGGCTAGGATGATCTGTGTGACATTGTACCTAGATATTATTATTATTATAGATATTATTATATTATAAAAACAAAAAAATAACAAAATGCAAATATTTTTACTTCATATAAAGTTTTAAGTAGCATTAGTAGACATTTTTCAAAATTTTCAAAAGTACAGTAATATCCAGGCCAAATTGCCACGCTGCTCCTGTTTCATGTTGTAAGTTGCATTTACAAAACCTCCATTGCTCTTTTCATAACAACACGTAAAAGCTTAAATTGGCTGATAGCATTGATTGAATAAAGTGGAACGTGGGTACAGCAATATTGCGTTTCTCCATAATACTCCATATTGCAGTCAAAGCGGTTATACCAATATTGCCTCGCGATCGTTTATAAAACGGATAGATGCAAACATGAATACGGTTATTTATTTATTACCCACTTAAAAGCCTTTCGATATTTTAAACTAAAGTACTTATTTAATTTTAACCCTTAACCAGGTTTTGCTATACGTTTTTTTCATTGTTTTTGGAGCTTATTGCAAAGTGATAAGGTTGAAATTGATGTGGCTTTGTAGAGTCCATAGCCTGGTTAAAGGTTAATTTAACGGCTGGTATTCGTGGTTGGTAAACGCCGCAGGTCGATTCCCACCCAAGGGCTCTACCGGCTAAGTCGCCGAACATCGATTTCTTAAATGGCGTTCAAATAAATAATAGTTAAAAATGAATTATTCAATCGTTAAATCGGCTTCAACGTTGACAATCGATTCCGGACCATTTAAGACGTCACATGTGGTCATGGAAGCCGATTTAACGTTTGATTAAGTCATTTTTAGTCTTTATTTATTTGAACGCCATTCACGAAAATGATGTTCGGCGACTTAGCCGGTAGAGCCCCAGGACAGATATTTGAGTACATAAACGTGTCTATTTGTCAGGATGTAATTATCAATTCTTCTTCTTAGCGTGTCGATGGCAATCTAAATTAAGTCAGCCCAGAATTCAGCTACGAGTTGAGCGTTTTCAGTAGCATCCATTAGTTCTTGTAACGTGCAGGCATTAGGGCGCAGGACATGTTAACAAGTGTGCCATAGTTTGAGGGACAGAACCACACTTGCACTCTAGGTTGGAAACGTTTAAAAATCCCCACCTGAGCAGGTTTTCCTTACTTTGACCAACTTGGGTCCGCAGTTTGTTCAGGGACTTCCAGGTTGGCCACGGCAACTTGTGTCCAGGCGAAAGTTTTTCAGCGGGAGTGTCGAATGGGATAGGTAGGCAAGCATTATCAATATAAGTATGTATTTATAAAATAAAAAGTAGTATATGTAATATATGAGTTATCTGGTCTCCGTCGTAGAAGTTCTGCGTAGTTTGGGATCAGATGTGTAAATAATGTCTCAAGTTATTATATTCTCCCAAGCAAGATATTACGGTATACTTGAGGCGTTTGACACATACGTGGAGATTGATCGAGGTCCAAATCGAAACGAACACTAAGGGTCTACAAAAAAGAAGAACATTATCAAGTCAACTGCATGATTAGTTGTACTTATGTTTTGCTATTTTATCGTTGTGTTCCCGGTCAACGCTTGCATTTCACGCCGCAGGTCGTGGGTTCGATTCCCACCTAGGACAGATATTTGTGTGCATGAAAATGTCTGATTGTCGTAAGTCTGGGTGTAATTATCTATATAAGTAGGTATATGATTACAAAAGAAAAATAGTTTATGTAATATGTCAGTTATCTGGTTTCCGTAGTACAAGCTGCACTCAGTTTCAACACCTAAATACCTAAATTCGTAACGTCCTAGCATAAGAGACAAGTTTTGTTTTAAACTTCAAAGTCTATGGTTTTGTACAGACTAGACGCCAGCACATCAAGCTACCCCAATCTGCCAAATTTCCGCAAATGAAAGTGACCTTAAGCTTTTGTGATAAAGTTGAAAATCTATAAAAGAAATTTGACATATTGGGGAAGCTGGATGTACATATATTTCATCGTCAAATCTTATATGAATGTATAACAACCATACTTAGATATATGTTTTATTACGAAAGCGTATAAATGTCATTGTGAAGATCCAAATTTTATTTTTATTTTCATCGTGACATGATTTTCGGAGACATGTTATAGCACAAGGCACAGAGAATACAGTGTAATAGAGCAAAGTGATAACTGAGAGTAAAAATAAAAACACATTTGACAATTTATCTATCTATATAAATAAAAAGAGAAGTCCTGACTGACTGACTGACTCATCAACGCCCAGCCCAAACCCTTGGCCATAGAAAGCTGAAATTTTGCACAGATGTTTTCTTTATAATGTAGACAAGGAATAAGGAAGGATTTTTCGAAATTCAACCCCTAAGGGGGTAAAACGGGGTTGCGAAGTTAGTATGAAACTTTGCCGTTTTTGAAGTTAGAGGCATGAAAGTTGGTTTTTGGAAATGTCACCCCCAAGGGCAAAAAATAGGGGATGTAAGTTTGTACGAAAAATGTCCCAATTTTTAAGTTAAACGCATGAAAATTAGCATTTGGCTTTTTAGTTAAAAATAAAAAATATATATTTCAGGATTTTTAAAAATTCCACCCCGAAGGTCATAAAATAGGGGATGTAAGTTGGTATGAAAAATGCGATATTTTTGAAGTTAAATGCATGAAAATGAGTATTTGGCCTTTCTATTAAAATATATAGCATTTACTTCAGGATTTTTGGATATTACACCCCCAAGAGCGGAAAATAGGGGATATAATTTTATACTGCCTGACTGACATATCAACGCACAGTCTAAACGGCTGCAGTTAGGACTTGAATTTTGACAGTAGTTACCTTTTATGACGTAGGCATCCACTGAAGAAGGGTTTTTGAAAATACCACCCCTAAGGGACTAAAATAAGGGATGAAATATTTTATGAAAGTGCTTAATTTTGATGTTAAAGGCTTTAGTATATAGACTTGCAGTTAAAAATTAAAATATATATTTCAGGATTTTTGAATATTCCACCCCCAAGGTCGTAAAATTGGGGATGTAAGTTTAAATGAAAAAAGTGCCAACAAGTTTTAAGTTAAACGCATGAAATTGGTATTTAGCATTAGAGTTAAAAATTAAAAGTATGTGTTTCAGGATTTCCGAGAATTCTACCACGTAGGGTGACAAATAGGGGATGTTTGTATGAAAAATGTGACATTTTTTAAGGTAAACTCATGCAAATTGGTATTTGACCTTTCATTTAAAAATATGTATTTCAGGATTTTTGGGAATTCCAGCCCTTTAGGGTGACAATTAGGGGATGTAAGTTTGTATGAAAAACTGTTTTTTTTTTGGAGTTAAAAGCATGTAAATTGGTATTTCAGTTAAAAATAAAGCAATCAAGGGAATAATTTGTTGTTAAAAAAGGTAATCCATAACTGATTCAATAGGTCAACACCAAAAATGTACGCCAACTTAAATGATAGAGAAATTCGTTTCTTATTGCTTAAAATGTTGTGTTTGTTGTCGTCTAAGTAAAGATTTAGCGTTTTATAAGATTTGTAACTTCTTTTTTTTTGGTATTTTTCATAACATATTAAAAAACGTCAATTTAATAAAATTGGGATAAAAAAGTCATTGACCCAAAATTCGAGTTAGCGTAGTATAAATTGATCGTGTGGAGATGATCGCACCCAAAAAATATCATCTTAATTTTACTGATCTACAAGTTCACAATTTTGTAACTCGATGGCTTTTATATCGTTTCAGATCACAGAACTCATTTGACATATCGGTTAAAATAAATAAATGCTTGAAGTAAAAGGTTATCCAAAACTAAATCAAAAGATGATCGCCTAAATCTCACCCAAAATATATGCCCACATCTTAATTTTACTACTTTACAAGGTTATATTTTTGTTAGTAGACGGTGTAATCATCGTTTTAGATCGCGCTATGGTTTCGTTCACAAAATGTGTTATTAGACCTATCAATGCCGTGGTCGCAACCTAAGCTAATGGGAGTTATCTTGGTGATTAATGCATCGTTGATTATTATATTACTTTATTTGACTTACTGACTTTACTTAAGGACAATTGATATGTATTTTTTGATATTTTTGGGTTTATGATATCGGGTCTTTTTTTAAATAACAGTAGCAAAGTAGTCTTTAGTTTATTTCTTAACTAGGTTATTTATAGGTTAGGTTTTCTTAAATTTATATTGCTTATTTATTTTAAAAGTATTTTTTTTAGATTAAGCTAGAAGTAAGTACATTGTACATTGGTAATCATTCAAAATTGTCGCGGACGAAGTCGCGGGCACCAGCTAGTCTATATATAAATCAATGCCACTTTTCGTTGTAATGTTATAACTCAACAACGCCTTTACCGATTTGGCTAATTTTGGTCTTGAATTATTCGTAGAAGTCCAGGGAGGGTTTTGTACGTAGAGAAGATTTAAAAAAAAGTCTTGAAAAAGTGTAAAATCAACATCTTTCTATACTTCCAAAGCGTAGCGAAGCACGTACCGGGCCGCTAGTGCTATATATTAAACAAAGATTACGAAGTACTATTAGAGTTTTTTGTTTCTAGTACATAATATTTTGTACCAATGTAAAATAGAAGCTAAAAAAACCGAAAAAAATTAAAATGAGATTATATTTCAAATATGATTGCGTTGTGGCATTATTGGGTTTCATAAAAAAATGGCAAAAATTAACGTATAATATTTTTTCGTTCGGCAAATCGAGTAGAAAATAAACAATTGTTACTAAATGACATTCAACTATTTTGTTGTAGTCAGCCCCTTAACACATAGAGATAGTTATAAATGGAGGTCCACATAAATAAAGATTAAGATTGCCTCTATTATATATCATTGAATTACATAGTTAAAATTCGCTAAGAGTGTTGTCGTAATATAGAAAATTTGTTGAATGTAATACTACCAATTTATTTAATGTTACTACTACTAATTTTGACTTTATTTTAATTTTATCTTTAATAATTTACATTAAAATTTAAATATGTAATTTGTCGTTTGTATTTGTATTTTTGGATAAAGGCTATAATAACAGCAACACAATTTAAGCTAGTATCGTGCCAAACAAGTGTTATATCATTGGTATTAGTTTTGTATAAATTATTAAATTTTGACCGGAATGCTACAAGTAGTGTATACATAATATATCGAATATCTTTAATATTTCGCTTAAATGCTGTTTGTGTATCATAAGTACAACATATATATTTGAAATTCCTCTATATTTCACTGTCTTTGTACAAGCAAGAGTATGTTAGCATACAGCCAACCGAGGCGCGGATCAGACGAAATTGAATTTACGTGTACAGCTTTATATTATGTATATTACAGCTATAGACGGAACGCTTGGCGTGCTGTGGATTGTAGACCTTCTGGCTATAGACAACATGTGTCGTGTAGATACCATGGACGACGTTTATTGACATTTGTGTTTACACTGGTAAATTGTTTTTGGGCTTATTTGGTTCACTGCAGCAATCTTTATAGGGATATAAATCGCTGTTCGGCTTATTTAATTTGTTCATAGCTAGATACTTTCACCAGTCTGCAAGCGATCGGCGAGGTTAAGTGACTAGGCTCGCGGTCAGTCCACAGATGGGTGACCGCCAATGTGGTTTAATTTCTGAGCGTCTCCGTGTTTCGGAGGGCACGTGAAGCTGCCGGTCCCGGTTTTAGTCATTAAATAACAATCGTTAACCATGTCAGAGGTCTACTGGGCGGCTTTAATAACTCTGACACTTGAGGGTAACCACTGCTCATACGAAAAGGAAGGAAGGATTTATTATGTGTAGTAAGCATGGAAAGCTTTCACTACATCACTGAACAATAAAGGTAAGTGTAGGCCAGGGAAATTTGCGTTCACTGGTGTAGGCTTAAGATATTTAGCAAAATATGTGGCGCATCTAACAAATGTTAAGACGTCGCCTCGAGGCTTCTTGTCCCGAGTACGATTCTCGCACATGACAACTATTTGTGTGGCCCATAAGTATTGTTGCGAGTCTGGGTACACTATGTGTCTGTCAATTAAATGTTTTGTAAAGTATTACGTGACATTTGAATTTAAATTACCTAGTGGGGACTTGGTCCTTTTTTTAAAAAAATAAATAAATCTGCCGCTCAACTTTAATACGTGTAGGTAGACTCTCAGCTTATTTACGATCAAAGAGGGTTTTTATTGATACGAATGCAAACTAAGGTTAATGGAGTGATGTTGGTTTGACCGATCTTCATTTATTTCCTCAGTTGGCCCTCTTAATTGGGCCATTGAGCATGAACCTGTTGTATAGACGTCAGCACATCAAGTCGCCAATTGAAAGTGAACCTTATGAACTTGTGATAAAGTTGAAAATCTATAAAAGAAATTTGACAGATTGGGGTAGCTGGATGTGCTGGCGTCCGTACACTTACTCGATTGAGTTTATTAGGTAATCGTATCGAAATTAGGTATTCCCTATTTTTTTTGTAGGATGTTTAAATTATGTTAACTGTAGTTGCAAGTTAACGTATTACATGGTTGAAAGAGTATAATGTAAGGTGCAAGAATCAATTGCAGGAGTCCGCAATAAGGGAGGTCAATCCAGAGCCCTCTCAGGATACGTGTCCTGACCATCTACGTCATGGCGCAAAAAGGGGTCACCGAAGCAGCTTACTGCGTTACTGGGGCTTCCTTTATCAGGCGCCAAGAGAAGTCTACGGCAGGTTAGGTTTAGTCGGTGCGAGTCCGACATACCGACCCGCAGATACCTTTTGCGGGTGGCATGCGTAGGCATTGTCCCTGCCTTATCAAAAAAAAGGTGCAAGAATCAAATAAAGTGATTAGAAGCTCAGTCCATTTTCTGTGAACTAGTTTCATCTGCATACCTGCTACATCACGACATTCACTAAGCCAGAAATTAAGCAGATATACTTAAATGGTATATCTGTACGTAGCTTGTCTATTGTTTCCTAAAATACAGGCACCATTCCATACCCAAAGTTAGCCGAAAAACATGGCGTCGATTGTGCCTAATATTTATTAAACATATAGCAATTCCCAAACCCTTATCAACTAACATTTAAAAGTGTACCTTTGTTTCTGACCAACCACTCAAATCCGATTGACTTTAATAACTATCTTTATTTTTATTTATTTCTTACCGGTCCGTAAGTGATCGGCGAGGTTAAGCAACTAGGTTCACGGTCAGACCATAGATGGGTGACCACTAAAGTGGTTTAATTTCTGAGCGTCTCCGTTCTTCGGAGTGCACGTTGACGGTCACGGTTGTTGTCACTAGGCTACAGTCGTTAAGCCATGTCAGAGGCCTACTGGGCGGCTTGACACTAGGGTAACCACTGCCCATACGATAAGTAAGTAAGTAAGCATAAAAACCTACACGAGTGCGTTAAGGGTGCTCACCCTATAGATATAGGTACGTATAATTAGCTCTTAGTAGCCTTAGTAACAATACGAAAGGGTTGAGTCAGCTTATACTGACACATGTACTTGATACTGTGAGAAACCACATATCTAATGTTCCAGAATAAATATAGCTTAACTAGCTGTGCCCCGCGGTGTTACCCGCGTTCATCATCATCATTACAGCTAAATAAGTCCACTGCTGGACAAGCCTCCCTCAAGAATCGTCTTGAGGGGATATGCCATAATCGCCACGCTTGGCAGGCGGGTTGGCGATCGCAGTAAATTTTCTTTGCTATAAACCTCACGGAGCCCGAGACCTTTCCAACGAATGCAAAACCGTGGAAATCGGTTCGTGCGTGCTGGAGTTATAGCGTCAGGAAGGAAAACCAGACTTATTTTTATATAGTAGACTAGCCATGCCCGCGGTTGCACTCGCGTTAAAGAAGATTTTCCCGCTTTTCTGTTGGAATTTTTCCAGAATTTTCTTTGCTATAAACCTCACGGAGCCCGAGACCTTTCCAACGAATGCAAAACCTTGGAAATCGGTTCGCGCGTTTTGGAGTTATAGCGTCAGGAAGGAAAACCCGACTTATTTTTATATAGTAGAGATAAACAGTTTACCGTTCCCATGAGAACGTAATGTGATTCCTGCATGACGTACTTAACATACTTAACTTTATAACCAATGTTCATTTAAAATTCATTCTGTTCTTAGTCTTCGCTTAAACAACATGTAATTAGGTTTTAACCAATAAATACATTTTTTGGTAGAACCGTTTATACACTTTCCTTCACTAGCGCGATCTATACCTACCTAGATATTACATATACCTTAGTCAGTAACTAATTATCTTTGTAGCATAACATCCTGAAGCCGCCTTTGAGAGGAAATAGCGACTACAGTCGATGTTGGTGGATACACTTTAAGCTTGATAGCGTCTTTATGTCGTAGGCAATACGAGCAGTTTGCGTATTAACAGTTGATCCAGTAGTGTGGTGTTGGTCGTACCATTGACATGACACACTCGTAATTAGCTTTTCTCATAGATGACTACATTTTGGTTACTCATACACGTTATGTTTAGGGTTTTATGAAAATGATGCATCAAAGGCCAGGCGCCTTTAATAATAATATAATATCTGGGGACAATGTCACACAGATCATCCTAGCCCCAAACTAAGCAAAGCTTGTACTATGGGTACCAGGCGACGATATACATACTTATATAGATAGACAAATACTTATATACATAGAAAACATGCATGACTAAGAAACAAATATTCGTGCTCATCACACCAATATTTGCACTTACCGGGATTCGAACCCAGGACCACCAGCTTCGTAGACAGGATCACTACCAACGAGGCTACGGTGACCTTTGATGCTATTTTATGAAAATAAGAACATTATTTTTAAGAATACAAATAATGTTTTTATTCTTACGCGAACACGTAAGTAGTTAAGACTTGTGAAGCGTCACATTGAGCGGCGTTGAGCGTTGTGGCTATATATCAAGCGTGGCGTGGGAAGTGGAGCGTCGAGCAACCTGGCACTTATTACATTCGTGAAACCAAGTTATAGCAACATTCGTATTGGATGTCTTCTCAGTTGGGTCGCATTGGATCAGGTGGTAGCATTAAAGCGCGACCGTCGTTATTAACACAAGGTCCGTCATAATAATAATACCTTAATATAGACAGAACCATTGACAATATGTAGTAAAAATATTAGACTTAAATTAAATAATTAAACATAATCTCTTGACAATAACTTAATACGAGCTAGCTAAATATCATTGCTATAATAAAATAAATTGTATAAATGTTTTCATAGAATGTGTACCTAAATATCTATGTTACTAGAAATAATAATATATACAATAATATTATTACAAACATGTTCTGACTATTTAAAAGCGCTTTTTTAAAGTCTACGTGTATAAAAACCTTTTTTATTAAAAAAAAAAAGAATAACGAACGGCGCTATTAATCGGCTTCTGTAAGATACGTAAAGACTTGGATGAAAGTGCAATTATAGCATAAACTTTGCTAATGCTTAGTGAGGAGTCCAGTGTGTAGTGTGCATCGCACAATGCGCCCTACGCGCCCTTTTTATCGTTCAAACGGTTTTCCAAAACGCATACTTAATGCTTTCAAAACAATTGAGCATAATCATAATATCTATATATATAAAAATCAATGCCACTTTTCGTTGTAATGTTATAACTCAACAACGCCTTTACCGATTTGGCTAATTTTGGTCTTGATTTATTCGTGGAAGTCCAGGGAAGGTTTGTACGTAGAGAAAATTTAAAAAAAGTCTTGAAAAAGTGTAAAATCAACATCAATTTCTATACTCCCATATACAAACAATTTGTACTAATACTTAAAAGCCAATTTGAACCTTAATACCATACTGTAAAGTTCAAGTAGGTATTAGTGAAGAGATTTCGGGAAGGCAAAAGGGACAATAGTTCTGTCAAACACATTCAATGTCATCATAATATGTCATTTCATTTTAGCAGCGATAATTATGGCTTTGTGTTTATATTTTTCAAAATATTGTTGATTTTATTCAAACAATCGGTGAATCTTGAATTAGTAGAGTCAAATTAAATTGTTTAATAGTGAGTTATTTAATGATATTTTTATATATGAAGGTAAAATGCAAAAAATATTGTTTAGCCAAATGTTTTAGACTATAAAGTTTTTACTAGCTAGCAATTTAAAATATTTTTTTGTTTGAATTAATTAACTTAATAATATTTTTTTTATTACTATGTCTTATACGTAGCGAAGCACGTACCGGGCCACTAGTACTATATAATTAAGCAGAGCTTGTACACCGGGCTACACAAAAATGCTACACATCACTGTCATTGTATGGAAATCCTATACAACGCGAGATCAGCTTGTACTGGAATTGTATAGCTTGATGTGTAGCCGTGTGTACTATGGAAACCAGATAAATGATATACTGAATATACTTGTTTTCTTTTGTACATATATGCTTATTTATTTATTTGTTCAAAACAATGTCCACACTATGTTTGTGTTCAAAATGCTAAACTTAATATACATATAACTTGCAGTGGGACAGTACTGAGCTGCATTATATGACGGTCACCGTAGCCTAGTTGGTAGTGCTCCTGCCTACGAACCTGGTGGTCCTGGGTTCGAATCCCGGTAAGTGCAAATATTTGTGTGATGAGCACGAAAATTTGTTTCTGAGTCATGGATGTTTTCTATGTATATAAGTATTTATCTATCTATATCAGTATGTATATCATCGCCTGGTACCCATAGTACAA
The DNA here is from genome assembly GCA_951640165.1 of Pseudoips prasinana. Taxonomy (NCBI): domain Eukaryota; kingdom Metazoa; phylum Arthropoda; class Insecta; order Lepidoptera; family Nolidae; genus Pseudoips; species Pseudoips prasinana. The sequence goes on from OX621240.1 coordinate 8,504,332, forward strand.
GCTTTGCTTAGTTTGGGGCTAGGATGATCTGTGTGACATTGTCCCCAGATATTATTATTAAATAAGTAGCACATAATTTTTGTGAGAATACCCTACACCATACAAAAATATCAACTAATTATGTAACACTTGCACTTGACGCTTAAGAATTCCTACCGTTAGTTCCTTTTTCCATACACATAAACATATGCAGAACATTTATTTAAATAAAGCATTAAACATAACGCCAAAGGAAATAAAATAAAAGTCGTAAATGTATTGTTTAGTACAATTAACAATGACAAATCACCTACAAATCACTGAGCGAATATAGAAAGTTTTTAGAAGAGATTGTTTAGTTTTGGCATGAAAGTCTTTCTTAGGGATTAGACTTTTTAAGACTTCTCGGACTATAATATAGAATATAATAATAATCTGATGCAGTGGTTAAATTGGTCACCACGTAAGTACCTCGGCGCCCTCGTGTTTGAGGTTTGACTCCCGTACAGGACGTCAATTTGTGAGACTGTATTTGTGTCCATAAATTGCATGTTTCTAAAGTTCCCCGTAATACCAGGATTGAAAACACCAGTGTATACGTTGCCTTAAATCACACGATTGCTTGCTTGTTTTGTATATCATGAAGTCAGTAACATTTCTACCCAGCAGTAATGTATACAAAAATAAAAGAAATACAATTGTATGTATTACGATAAACGATTGTAGACTACGCCATGGTAATTTATGCCAGTTATGCCACGAACGCTTTTTGTTTTTTGCTTCGTCGCACCCTATTTTCTTTTGCGGCCACTGTTTGCTATTTCTATAATGTAAAATGGATTCCATTTTGTCCGTACTTAGAAACTTTACTTCGCCACTAATACTTTCTATATATTTCTATCTCTCTAGTTTTAAGAGAAGAATATTTACATGCACCGGATTTCCATTGTTTTATCTGAATTGTAATAATCGTGGTATTATGCCAATTAGCAATAAACATAACATTAATGATATGGCGCTTCATCATCATCAACGCCACTGCTGGTCAAAGACCTCCCCCAAAGATCTCCACAATTGCCGGTCTTGCGCTATCCGCATCCAGCGACTCTCACAAGATTATCGGTTGGCCTGCCGACGCTGTGTCATCCGGTGCGTGGTCGCCACTCAAGAACCTTTCTGCCCCAGCGGCCGTCGGCTCTACGAGCGATGCGCCCTGCCCACTGCCACTTTTGGCGCTTAACATAATGTACCAAACAGTACTGAAACTATATTCCAAACCGAATTGACTACAGCCTGTATTTTAGGAAAAAATAGCTAAGTATATATAGTATATATATATATATTTTATAATATATATATATATATATATATATATATTATAAAATATATCTAAGCAGATATACCATTAGGTATATCTGCTTAGATTCTGGCTTAGTGACTGATCATTTTGTGGATGTTGTGACGTAGCAGGTACGCAGATGAAACTAGTTCACAGAAAATGGACTGAGCTTCTAATCACTTTATTTTGGCTTTTTATATTAGATTTATGTAAATGTTCATTCTTCACATAACATACGCACATATACAACATGTAACGCAATTAACGCACACCCTCAAACACCCAAATTAGAATATTATGTTGTAATCATAATACATACACTAAATAATTTAACATGTATACGCATTGTTATTTACTAAATTAGTTTCTTGGAATAGAGTTTATTTTTCGTTATTTTGCATTGAATGATGGAATTTGTATTAATAAAAATAAACCTGCAATTTTAAAAGTCTTATTACTTTCACTTACTGTCTATTTTGATTTGTTTATAATGTACAGGGTTATATGATAATAATTTCCGTATTTTAATTATTTTTGGAATAAAAAATTACCTATATAAAATATTATATAAATCGATTCAGTAAACGATTCTGAACCAAATATTTTCAGGATGTGCTTTAATTAAGTTACATGTTGTATAACTACCCAAGTGCTGAATAAATTTCATTATTTCATAGTTAAGTAGCTTTATGTAAATGTAATATATTCATATAACATACGCACATACACACACACACACATATCACACATACCACTCAGTTTGTCACACAAAGCACGTACACAAGTTGGAGTGGCGCTGAAGTCGTAACATGCCAAATACATTTCACGCAAATCTAATTTGTCTTCGATTCTCTGTCTTCGTATTTTATTATGAGATGCCTGTATCGGAAGTATATGCAGCATGACACAGATAGAATGATGACATTAAGATATATATCAACATTATTAAAATTTAGCTATGTACCGCGGTTTTACTGGCGTTAAACATTATAAATTATAGCCTACGTGTTAATCCAGGCTGTCAGCTAAATCCATACTAAATTTCATTGAAATCGCTCCAGCCGTTTAGACGTGAAGAAGTAATAAACATACACACTCACAAACTTTCACCTTTATAATATTAGTGTGATTAGCTGTGTCACGCAGTTTCACATGCGTTAAACTATGTAATCTATTTATTATTGATTATTATATAAAAATTTTACTGTTCAATGCTTAACATTGTTTTATACAATAATTAATAGCTTTAGGTATTCAAATTTACAAATAAATAATATCTTAAGGTTAACCAAAAGTGCCTTAAATAGATTAATTAGAAAAATACTAAAAATAACAGTTTATTCGGATACATAAGCTATATTATTACAAAGTTTCATCAAAATTCGTTCCGTAGTTTTTCCGTGAAAAAGTAACTAACATCCATACTCACAAACTTTTGCATTTATAATATTAGTAGGATCTGAAGTAATAGCTAAGCGCAATTCATCATAATCATCATCATCATCAAAGTCAAAATCATTTTTTTTTAAATTTTTTTTTCTAGATCAGCCTAATGTTGTTCACATATGGACATAGGCCTTCCTCAAAAGTTCCATCATCCAAGCATCGTTCCTTGCAATACTCTGAACAGGAGATCACAGACTCCACTGACTATGGGTACTACAAACCACTAGGCTATGTTCTAATTGAAGTTTATTAAGTTTAAGTATGTCGTAATTTTAGTAGCCAAGGTCCTGAACAAAATAATTTTGAAGAGCGAGTGTATACTATTGTAAAATTATCGAAGCATTTAATACTTCTGATCAGTTTTAATACTTACCTTCCTATAGTTTCTGTGAGAATCATGTACGATTGTATTTTAAAATCAATGTTTATGTTTACATATTAATATTTAAAATAATTCTTGTAATTTTATTGTAATTGGTGGTATCCGTTTTAATAAAAAAAAAAAAAAAAACAAAATGTGTAGTGTCAGAGTTCAAGTCGTCTAGTAGGCCGCTGACATGGCTTAACAGCTGTGACCTAATGGCTACAAGCGTCAGTTTAACGTCCCCTCTGAAGCACGGAGACGCTCACAAATTAAACCACTTTGGTGGTCACCTATCTATGGATTGACCACGAGCCAAATTGCTTAACCTCGCCGATCACAGGCAGAGGCTTTCACCGGTCCGTAACCTACTAATTGTCTTCATATCAAGTAACGGCAGTGATTAAAAGCTCGAGACTTACTTAAGAATCTTGTAGCGAAGTCTAAGTTATCCTTACTTTGTCGTTATTGTTTTCTCAAAGAAAGAACTTAAAGACGTCATTTGAAACGAGATTGATAATGTTACGGTTTGTTACTGGAATACACTCTACGGTATTGCGTAATGCTTTCATAAATGATACAATAACGCATACCCATAGCGTAAAAATCTTTACGTATAATTATTCAAGAAAACTGTGTGAGTTTGCGGCCCGTTTTTACAGAGAATATTAAACAGTAAGCTAATTAAAAATAGTTTATCGCGCCCGACCGCGGTAGCCGCGGCGCCTCGAATCCGGAACAAGTTGAAGATTAAAAACTAAATTAAATAGGTTGCTACTGCGTCGTGATTTATTATTTCTTTACATATCAATGTTCCGCAATTTTAGGCGTATTTTAAAATTATTTCTAAGAATAATATACGTTGACTACAAAGTTTCTAGTTCATCACCATATCAGCCGAAAGACGCCCAGTGCTGGACAAAGGCCACCCACAAGGATTTCCACAATGGCCGGGCATGTGCTGCCTGTATCCATCAGCTTCCCGCGACTTTTGCAAGAGCCACCTTGTAGAGGGTCTGCCCACGCTACGTCTTCCGATTCTACTTATGTAGGGTTCAAATTTAAATTCAAATTTCTTTATTGCTTGTTACAGGTTGTTTACAATTTTATAGTTGTTATCATGCGTTTTAAGTCCGCTGTAACATACCCATAAGGTGTACAATATTTTCTATAACTAAAGATCAAATATAATCTCCTAATTCCAGATAAACACATATATTATCAGTTTACTAATTACAAGAATCAAGAAAAATTATATATATCATTAAATGTCAATATTATAAGCATCAATGTCATAGTTCATAATAATCATTAAAACGCGTTGCCATTCAACCGTTTACCATTCTTTCTCCTTCTAACAAATTCTAATCGTTTTGACGACGTCAATCGATATCGCCTCTATTGCATGACTCTTATATAATATAGTCTATGATTATAGTACACTGGGCTTTATCAAATTAGTATTACTTCACAGGAATATACATATGTACATGTACGTAGCACGCTAGGTACCAACAGCAGATAAAACTATTTCTCATTTTTTACACTATTATATAAATACAATAAATTTCTATAAATTAACTTATTATGTAAATAGTCTGTAATTTTAAGCGTATATAGCGTTTCTGTATTAGAAGACTATCCACAGTTCATATTTAAATGCCGAGCCAACGGCGAAGCATAATAAGCAAGCTACTTTATAAATTGTATTTTAAATTCTTAAAAAAAATTTTTGTTTCTTTATCGAAAAGTAGATAATTTAATACCAATTTTGGACTAATAGTTATATGGTAGACGTGATCTCGCTCTTGTATTTATAAATTTGCGTAGCAAGCGAGCTTAATTCGTGCTTAGACTATACCATAAAATTATGACGACATGTATGAAACTTTCCTTGCAAATTACTTATGAAAATATTCTTACGTTTAAAGCATCTACTTATCTACATTTATTTACATTGGTATTACAAGTCGGAGGGGTGGTAGCAAATATCTCATACTTTTTTACAAGGCTATCTTGTCAGCTTGACTGTGTTATGATCCTTTGAATTACCAGGATAATAGCCTACGGGTAGAATTATTGCTACGTATAATGACCTACAGGCGTATTCAATCACGATGTTCCGCTATATAAGTTAATTTAAAATGTAAAAAAATGTTTTACGTGTTATTACGTTTTTTTTAATACAGGGCTCGCATTAAGCCAATGGAATGTCCCTGTGTCATACAATATTTTACAAACATATAATTGACGTACACAAAGTACAAACCAGACTCAGCCCATACTTATAGTTCAGTTTTTCTGTGCTGGAATCGAACCCGGGACACGAAGTGGATAGGCTGTTATCTTAACCGCTGCGCTACCGCTGCGCTACCGCTGTAGACAGTTCAGTATAGAAACATAGATTGGTGAACAGGTCAAACCACTTGTGACCAAAAATATTGTAGAACATGGATGGATGGATTAAATAGTCTTAGCTACCTTTAACACAATGCAGTAATGTTGAAGGTTTATAAGTTTTCATGATAAACTGTCTCTCACAATAGAAAACAGTAGAAAACAGCAGTCCAAAACTCGCACAAAATATAAATATGGTGACCGCACGCTCAGGTCTCTAACACGTAGACTGGTCACTAACAAGTGACTCTAAGTAAAATAAATTCACTTCCTATATATCCAAATTTACTAACACACTATGTATAAAGAGCCAAAATAATACGCATTTAAAAAAAAACATTTTGTTATATCATATTGGACACTAAAACTCTTCTCTCCTTCTTCTCTATTATTTATCTTACATGTATATATATAACAAACAACTATAACAAATCCCAGCTTTTTGTAATAAATGCGTATATCAAAACATGTCATAAAATCTAGGTTTACGCCTATAAAACCGCGATAATTTGGCGTGGAACCCCTCCACGTACTGTCTAACCGAATCGATGTAAACGACATTCGCGTAGAATCAGCTACGAAGGGTCGTAGCACTACGCGATTATGACGACCGGTATACCGTAGCATGTAATGAGACTAGGTTTTACTACGGTGCAATCTCAAGATAGGATTGTAATGAGTCATATATGTTTTATAGCCGTGAATAATGGTAGGTACTTAAACGACTTTTTGTAACCAACTTAACTTATTAATTTAATGAATAAAATGAATGATATACAGGACTTAATTTTAAGCTCCTACCAATTATATTTAAAGGTGTTAAGTATCATCGAAACTACATAATTACTGAGAATAATATTCATCAATTGAATATTTATTACTAAATAATTATATATAAACATTGTTAACAGGTATTAATAGTCAGCCTGTGACCACGATCAATGCAACTTGGTCGAAACTTCGGGAAAACAACAATAAAGGGTTAATCGCGATGATACGCGAAAGTTTAAAAGTGTATACTAAATAATTGTTATTTCCCGTCTTACATTTAACTATTCATATGTTTCTGTTCATTATAATAATGCGTTTAGAATATCATTGGGGCTCCCACGATTTGCGATTTGTAGCGTATCTATGTTTTCGGACTGATACATGACTTTCATACCAAAATGGAACACTTACGTCGTTCATAGGGTGTGGGGTAGTTCTACCAGCATTAAGGGTATGTTTGCAGATAGGCAAAATTATGCCTATATAAATTGCCTGCTGCTGCCTGATGCATGTGTCACTTTGAGACATAGAGAGGTAAAATATATTTATTTATATGTAATATTTCTTTTTTGAATTTATAGTTATTTTTTTTATTTTTTTTATGAATAAGTCTGTACTGAGTAATTATAATTTAATGTAATAAATGAGTCAATTAAATAAATAGTAAAAATAGTTTAATATTAAAAGAAAGAAACTGTATTTTAAATTTGAAAGGTTATATCAAAATCAACCTTTATAACGTTTAAGTAAATGATATATACCATATATTTAAACTTATCAGGCCCCCTACAAAATGGACCGATAATCTTGTGAGGGTCGCTGGAAGTCGCTGGATGCGGATAGCGTAAGACCGGCATTTGTGGAGACCTTTGGGGAGGCCTTTGTCCAGCAGTGGACGTCTTTCGGCTGATATGATGATGTTGATGTTATAATATCTTCATGTATAATAATAATAATATCCTGGGACATTATTTGCACACGGCCATCTGATCCCAAACTAAGCAAAGCTTGTACTATGTAAACCAGATAAATATACTACATATGCCACTTTACTTTTGTGAATACTTACTTATATAGATATATACACCCAGACTCAGGACAAACAGACATGTTCATGCACACAAATATCTGTCCTGGGTGGGATTCGAACCCACGACCTCTGGCGTGAAAAGCAAGCATTTGCCAACCATGCCAACAAATAAATTATCTGTCCTTTGTATATTTATTGTTGAAACCTAATTATATTGTTGCAAGCAGTATTTAATAGACTTACCTGCGATGGATTCCAGCAAGCCTTCAGGGTCGGAGGCCTCGTCAGCAGCAGCGGCAGCCGCCGCGGCTACCACTAGCAGCCACAACGTACGCATTGTACCTAGAACAAGAAAAATAACGTATAAATAAATATATGGAGACAACTAACTCACTGCTCTATGATCCGAAACCTACCCCCTGATTGGGAGTGGGAGCCATTGAAGGCCCGCTGGACGAATAAATTTATGATTTCCCATTTTGAGACTAGTTTTGCGTTTTGGGTTACAAATAAACTGCGCGTGTGGCGCAGCCGCTAAGATAGTCGCTTCGCCGATTTGTGTCGCGCGTTCGAGGCCGCGCCGGACAACTATTTGTTATAAATAACATAAATAGTTGTTCTGAATCTGGATTTTGAGTCTGTCTAAATTATATGTTTATAAAGTACCCTGTGACACAGGAAGTAGTAGCCCTGAAGCGGACGTTGTCTTTCAAATAGAAACTAAAATTTTATAATGATATGGTTGTTATTTATTCAGATTTGAGGAGTATATTTATATGCCAGTCAATACAAAATGTTAAGCATTCAGAGCGAGTTGCTCTTACCGGTTCTTAAGTGATCGACGAGGTTAAGCATCCAGGCACCAGGTCAGTCCAAAGATGGGTGCGCCGAGGTGGTTTAATTTCTAAGTGACTCCGGGCTTCAGTCTTTACTGGCGGTTCCGATTATAATCACTATAACCGTCGTTAAACCATGTTAGAGGCCGAAAGGGCAGCTTGAACAACTCTGACATCAGGGTAACTCTGACAACGTTTTAAGACACTATCTCAAATAAACAGACACGACAACGGCGTTAAAGTCAATGAAAACGTGACTCATCGTAATTTAGCAAACTAAAATCTCAACAAACAATCTGAGTTAAAGTTGTGGCAGGCTTGCACCGAATTAAATCGATGCAAAACATCCAAAACTTCAAGTTAAATCATAAAGGAAAATTATTGTAATATCTAAGTAAAACAACTAAGTTATGCTACCTTTTACCTCATTTAAGATGCAATTGTTGAATAAGCCAACATTAGTATTTATAGAGCAACTAACTTGAATCTAGTGCTAATAAATTGATCAAACACATCAACTTTGTAACTTAGCTCAGCTGCTACTGTAGATACAATGTATTGATTTGAATTTGGAAATTTCAAATTTCATTCTCTAGCGGGGATCGAACCCGCGTCTAGCTGTATTCGGCAAACTAGGGAAATTAATCTGACATAAACAATCTATACGGCTAGATTTAATTAAAGAGTTCTGTTCCAATCATTAATACTGGGAGTTTCAGCGCCATATGTCGATCTGATTAGAATTAATAAATGATTTATGTAATAATAATTCGTGTTTATAATATTTAAGCTTCTAAAAATAAAAATAAAACAATTTATTAAAAGCTCCTTTGGAGCATACAATGCTTCTTATCTTCTCAATGTTTACGATACTTGTGGGATTTTGGGTCCAAATTATTACTGAATTAATATTACTAAATAAAAAAGAAGTCTAAGTCTTTGAAGTTTAGGTTTTCCATCGTTTACCAATGAAATGAAACATCCATGCAATATATTATTGTTAAGTAGAAATAATTTTATCTCTGAGTAAGAAATCTGCTGCGAGCAATCTTCATTTCATTATTTGCTTGTATTTTGTATTTCATTCTGAATACGAAATGCGGAATGGAATCACATATTTTCATTTTCAGGATGCACCTGACTCGTTATTACAAGTTCTCATGCATAAAAATTGTACGGAACTCAACTGAATTCAACTGAATTCCGCCTTATGTTTAGAAGTCTCTTTTATAATAATAATATATAATATGTATAGGGACAATGACACACAGATCATCCTAGCCCCAAACTAAGCAAAGCTTGTACTATGGGTACCTACCAGGCGACGATATACATACTTATATAGATAGATAAATACTTAAATACATTCAAAATATCCATGACTCAGAAACAAATATTCGTGCTCATCACACAAATATTTGCACTTACTTACCATCGGTCGTAAGTCACTGTATGTATTAGCATTTTTTAGGTAGATAGATATTTATATTGCCTCGCAGTTCCTATGCATCCTCGGGTTTTGGGCTGGACTCCCACAAAGGACAACTATTTTTGTGACTCATAAATTGTAGTTCTGTGTATTTTGTGTCCGTGTATTCCTCGCGGTAGAAGGTATTAATTCCCTAGTGTGGGCGATATAATACCAAAAATATCGAAGTATTTTTGGTATTATATAATATGACCCAGCTATTTTGCAGTTTTTTATATCATATAATGAATCATAAAAAATATGATTACTATTTCTTTCATTAAAGTGAGCCAAACAAATATTACATTTATATAATTTTGTTAAATTTTATAATATTTTCTGTAGTTCCTTTTTTAATAATTGATGATTGACTTCAACGAAAGACAAACAAATTATATTTTGTAATTCGCGCAGGATAGAAATAAGGCTGAAATGACTTGGTCACATGTTTGAAAAAAAAAGTATTTAGAGAAGAGAAAGTTGCATTAAGCTATAAAGAGCCAATTTAAGAGGTTGGCAACAAAAGAATCAGTATCTTAGGTTGCTGTAAACTCCACGGAATTAGAAGCATCACCAAAGTCCACTTAATTCGTACGTCCCAAATTTCAGTACTAGATATTATATATATTTATAAATCCACATATTTTCCAATTACATATTTAAATAATACCGCACCATTTATGAACTTCATCCTAAATTTATATAATCTAATTTTACACGGTGGCTACTCCAGGCGGGAACTTCAGACAACATGTTGGCAAACACAATAATGTCGCTTCTACTACACACTTCATTTCAAAATTGTTACCAAATTAAACTGGAAAACTGACCGTAGAAATTTTTAATAAAGCTCCTAGTGAGTTTTAACAACCTAGCATGTTGGCGGTTAAGACAAGTTAGTTTTACTGTTTTCATTATGTTTTATAGTTTTAACGACAGCAATGAGCCCCAGATGTCACTTTGGGAAGTGAAGTTTCGGCGAATAACATCCATTTGTAACGGGGATCTGCTAAAGTACTCTGCGTGTACGTAAGAGAGGAACGTTTCTAATTCTGCTGAGCAGCCTGTACAACGAGTCAAATATTTAGCTGTTTATGGTTGAACATGCTCCCACCTGATCATAATATAACCATTAAGCCCTCAACATAATACATTGTAAAGCAGTTGTCTGTACATTTTAAGGCCAAAAATGTCAGATAAAAATAATAGTGTATTATGAATAGGGCTACAGCACGTTCGGAATATCCGTATGGACTTTTTACCTATCTGCTCGGTTCGATTTATAGTGACAGATTTATATTGAGCGAAAGATTACACGTTACGTCGTAATATCGTCTTAGTCTATATCAATACTGATTTATTTTGTAATAATGGAACATCTAGAACTGTGTAAAGCACAAATTGTGGAAATGCACGGATGCGCGTTCGGGCGGATAATGTTCATGAAGCTTCAGGTGACACGCTAACGATTTTGGCGGTAGGGAACTAAATTTTTCTCTGCAATTATATAACATTCGTATTTATAATTTTATTGCTCAGACCTTTGATATCAGTTCTCTTCTACATGAGGGCAAAAATCAGCTCTTTAAACTGACTCTTTCATTTTAATATATTTCGGAATAGATCATTCAAAATGAAATTTTATTTTGAATTATCTATGGTTTTTGATTGTCTATGGCTTTAGGTTTATAATAAGAATAAAGCACGATCGACCCTATGACTAAAACTAGATGGCGCACGTAATTGTATGCAGACAAACGCTGCTCACTGCTCTGCATTCATCTCATTTTTGTTTATTAATACAGCCTAACCTAGCCTTAATTCGTTTTTTGTTTGGATTTCCTATTTGAACGCAAGGGAGGATAAGTTTGTTAGGTAAGTGATAATAATAACCCGCGGGTTAGCCCGCCCAAACGCCACTGTGACCTAGCACTCCATCATAGTCTTTAGTGGACTTCGGTATTTCTAGTGCTTCTTTTTTCTGCAAGGCTCTTTTAGACTTCAATATGGTGTCCCTACAAGAAATATAAAAAACCAAAGCTTGAAGCTGCTTTCATTTAAGTCACGTAGTTCCTTTACTTCCCCGAAGCCTTCACGATGCCCTTTATACAGGGAGTTTAAGTACTTGCATGTTTAAAAGAATGTAACTTATACCAAGCTTGGCTACTGAAGCTCAGAGTTATTTTACTTGGAGAACAAAGGCTAGTCAAATCGGTAAATAAATTAACTTCGCTAATAGATATTCATTGTGATATGCAGTTTAAAAACATTTGTTTTATACTCAAATACGAGTAATACTTTCACGTTTCCTTAAACGAGAAAGTATTACTCGTATTTGAGTATAAAACAATATGATACTAGTTCATACCTAGAACACAAAATCAAGCTCTTAATATACTGAATACAGAGTTATCTCTAGCTGCCATTTTCTCATATTAAAGGCTATCTTTCCTTGCATTTTAAGACTAGTCCATACAGTCTGAGCACATAAATTGTTCGGATAATCTTTTTGTAGACAGTTTGTTGTTCAGAATATGATGCTATAAAATCTTAAGACTGAATTAAATAAGACGGAACGTGTAATCTTTCGCTCGATATAAATCTGTCAGTATAAATCGAACCGACCAGGTAGGTAAAAAGTCCATACGGATTAAACAACCTATTTCAAACTGCCGAAAAGTTGAGTTTTACTTCTTAGAATTTGACATTTAAATATTTAAATGTCAAATTCTGCGAAGTTAAACTTAATTTTGATTTTTGTTATTATACTACTTTAACGAAATATTCATCGTCGTACAACCCTCAATTTTGTAAATTTTATTTAGTAGGTATTATTTACTGGAGTCTAACCCTACACTCTAACCTAGCACTCAAACCTACTCGCGTCGAAAGATTATAAAACTTCAAAGTTAAGAAGACGAATGAACACTAGTAAATTAAATGAAATGAAAATTTTGTCGACTCAGTGATTCAAAAGAGCGTACCGTAGTGGCTAAATTCTCTCGTGTGAGCGTTTGCACTCTTCGTCGAAAATATATTTTAAAAATGAAACGTTGCATCATCACTTTTCATGTTACGGCGGGATAAGTTTTAAAATGAAGTGAGTTAATGAATTAACTGTGAAGCTTTTTAAATAAGTGTATTTTAGCATGCATGAGATAACGATAAAATATGAAATGATAACTAATTATATTATGCTTTTACTTGAAATGCTATATTAGAGTATAGCATTTAAAACAAGTGCTTATATTTTAAATACAATAGCTACTGTACTGTACTGTGGAGTGGCTCCTAAAATAACAACGATTGTCTTTATAACTTTATTAATCTCATGCAATAAAAAAAATGCCAGAAGAAGCGATACTAGATTCGCCCTTAAAGTTAATGCAATCAAAGGGATGTATGCTTAATAAAAGGATATACAAAGCTATATCCATTTTGTGATTACCTTCAAATGCCACTATGTAATAAATTATTGAGAGCGGATCTTTATGGATTATTTATTATTCATTTTATGAATATTAATAATGTCCTCCTAGACGAGTTTCGGCCACGGCGGCCAGTCTCAACAGAGATTAGCCATCTGCGCGGGACATATTATAGTGCTCAAGTGTGTGCGCAAACACAGGAGCACTTTCTATCTATCACTCTCATGATCCAATGGGACGCTCAGCGATACGACTGGAAAGAGGTCAGGTACAGGACCGACGGCTTTACGTGCTCTCCGAGGCACGGGGGTATAACACCGCCAACTCCCAGACTTCGGGCGGATGCTGAGAAATTTGTCTTTTTACTGAAGTCCCAAAATCACTTTTGGCCCGACCCGGGATTTGAACCCAGGACCTCGTTATCTGCGGGTGAACACGCTACCGCTAGACCAACGAGGCAGTCATGGATATTAATGTAAAGTATGGAAAATCAACAAGAGAGATTTTTATAAATTTGATATCTTTTTGTTTATCTTGTCTTGTCATGGTAACATGGTTTAATGTTGAAGAAACATTTGCGTTTGTTATTTTTTCATATATACAGTAAGACTAAGTTATAGCAATTTAGCTACTAACAGTCGAGGGCTTTTGATACTCAAGTTACGTATAAACGTAATATTCATATTGTCATTGAAAATATCGTTATTTTTAGCTGACCTTTTCAGCTATTGGGCCTTTGTTTGCTAGTTATTCTAAGCCACATTCATTAACCAAATTAAAACAAACAAACGCCCGCCCCAGTTTAATTTTAATCAATTCGGTTTAAAAGGATCAAGATGGATAGCTGGCATATTTTTTGTGTAAAGTCATGGGAGTGGATAAAAAGTCTCATCTTGCGAGATAAAAGGTGACCTCCCTTTGAAAGGGCTCGACCTCTGACCCCCTGCCACAATGCACTTGTTTGAAGTAGACTACGCTACAGTATTCTACAGTTAGTACTTAAAGTAATGTGCAGTTACTACTGTTAAGAAAATGAGTTTCATAATTGATCACATTTTATAAGTTAGAATGCAACTGAGCTAGTTCGCATAACACTTTTAGTTTAGTGTCTGCCATTACCTATACCCACAGAGATTTTTTTTTTAATGTAGGGCCAATTTAGTGTAATTAATGATTTAGAAACATATGATTTTAAAAATCTTTTTGTTTCACACACAATGTAAAATAAAAAAAACATTGTTATATATCATGGTTTTTTGAAGTTATACTTCTTTTGGCGCGATGGAGAAAAATGATGAGAGTTAATTTTTACGATGCGCGCGCACACCGACACCAAAAAATTTAACAGCATGAAGTTAGTTCTAGGTGGTATGACAGTGAATTTTTACGATGCGCGCGCATCGTAAAAATAACGGCATGAAGTTAGTTCTAGGTGGTATGAAAATTGGTAACTATGTTCAAGTTGTATATTAAGAAGTATAACTTCTAACGCGTGTACATAAGTACACACAAGTTTTTTTAGTTTAGTGTCTGCCATTACCTATACCCACAGAGATTTTTTTTTATGTAGGGCCAATTTATTGTAATTAATGATTTAGAAACATAAATTTCAAAAATCTTTTTGTTTCACACACAATGTAAAATAAAAATAAACATTGTTATATTATATCATGGTTAACATAGTTTGGTCAGGTTGTCTTCGCGGTACTTAAGCATGAGAAAATTGTTAAGTTGCATTTTGTAATGTCGATGGCGTATCGTTTATAAAACAATAAATAAACATCCTGTATAGTCATATATAAAGCTAAGAACATAAGTGTGCTGAGACAATGACTGAATTTGCACAGTTATCCTTATTTGCGGATACCGTCATATACATTGTAACATTTTTTCCTTTTCACCTAAAGTAAGAGTTAGTAAATCTTAACAAAAATTCAAAAGAAGACAGATCACAATTGGGGGTTTTTTACGCAAATAGTATTACAATACAATACAATAATATTTATTTGCAAATATAGGTGGATACAAGATGTTCTAATTTATAATATGTGCTAACTATATTTCACCATTTCGGCATGCAAATCTTAAAATTAAGTCAATTATAACTATTATCATTATTATTGAGTGTGTATTTACGAATGAGTGACAGAGGATTACAACAGTTAACATTCTATTTGTAAAAAATAAAGCCCGGTTAAAATAACTATTCAATAACTGACTTCATGATATCAGCCTCGAATATAACTTTTTAAATTAAACGTAAAATAGTCATGTAATTCTTTTCACAATTTGTTTAGGTAACCAAGTACAACTGTCAACTTATCCTTATACCAAGTGCACAAGTGTCATCGACTCAAAAAGAGTGTGTTTCATCAACATTAACATACATTTTTGAAGCGAAACCTTTTTGAGGTGCGTTTTTGCTCAGGAGTGAACGTAAGTGAACCGTAACGCTCGGGTAGGTGATGCGGAATCGTTTTTACTTGGCTCCACTGGACTTGAAGCGGGCTTGAATCGGTGACGTACTGCATCGTCTATACTGGGTTCCAGTTGTAATCAGCTACGTTTACTTTCCGATAGCACGTTTTACTTATATCGTGTATATAAACAGTGCTTTGGCATCAGTCTCAATGGTGAGTAGTTTATTTATGATAATAGAAAAAGTACTAAATAAAATAAATAAATAAATAAAAAAGGTTATTATTCACGTAGACGTTAGAAAATCGCTTGTAAATAGTCAGAAAATGTTCGTAGTAATATATAATTAATTTATAATTATTTCTAGGTACATATAGATATTTAGGTACACGGATTGTAGGAAATAATTTACAATGTGATTTATTTTATAACAGTAACGATATTTAGCTAACTTAAATTAAGTTATTGTCAAGTATCATGTGCAGGTTTAATTATCTAAATTTTAGCTATATTTCTATTCGTGGAGACCTGTAATTGGCCTTCAATTACTATTGATAGCTTTTTATAACTGTTTTAATGTGCTGTTGGTCTTCCTTAATATTAAATAATTTCTACTACTGATGGTGGAGTACTGATGGTTTAGATGATGGTTCCAGAGTAGAATTTAGTACCTAACATTAATTGTAACCTTTTCTCAGTTGGTGATGATGTAATTGAAGATAAAGCAATAGAGGGGAGGCACGGAAAGATGATGAAGAAGATTTTTCAGGTTTTATTAACTAAGCAACTAAATATTTTAATAAAATAATTAAAGTTTGTTGTTACTATTTTTTTAAGACAACGCACTAGGGAATTTATTCCCTGTGTCGCGGGGTACTTTACAAACATATGTATAATAGACGGACACAAATTATATCCAGTTACATCTAGACTCTGAACAACTATTTATAGGTCACACAAATGGTTGTCCGGCGTGGAATTCGAACCCGCGATACGTAGCGGCGAGGCGACTGTCTTAGCCGCTGCGTGACACGTATATATACTGTATAACTAGTGTTTTCTTTATTCCTTACCTGGTGCACCTTAGGAATAAAGAAAATACAAGTTATTACTACTAACTTTATAATTTAGAGGATTTAAATAGACCTATCCCTGGCTTATTTATTATCACGTAGGTAATCACTACATCATGACCCCATTTTTAAAACATTCGTTTCGCTGTTACTTACACTACCTACTTCGCATAGATGAACTATAAGAAAAGGAGAAATATTATAAGTATGACCCTTATGTGTTTATCTTTAAACAAAAGAATACATCTGCGCAATGTACCCAATAATATTACAATTACGGATACTATACGGCCAAGTGACTGGCCATCAAGAATCGGTTTTCCATTATTAAATTCTATTCCAATAGTTTTCCTTCCCTGGAGTAGTTCAAGCATGCATATAAGTATTATTAGAAAATAGCCCATCCATCCCCACAGTTCTTCGGAATAGTTGAGTACAGAATGTTACAGATTTTCACAAACTACGGCCGTTATTAACTATTGAGAAGGGTTAGACAGAGTGGGCAGCGATGTGCTAATGTGTTTCATGTGGTGATATATCGCACAGTCTGCTCGGTTCGATCATAATGACTTTCCAGTTTGGTTTTGGTTGATATATTGCGTATTGATGCGCGTTTGTGGACATATGAAATGTGTTTTTATTCGATTAGGGACAGGTTGTGATGTAACAACTTGTGTATCGCATCCTCCCTTCCATCATTTTATATGGCAGTAACACTACACAGTTGGTGTCCAATTATTGTTGTCTATGAGGCACTCATAACTAGATGCTCTCCCCTGTCGGTAGGTGATCAGCGAGGTTAAGCAACTAGGCTCGCGATCAGTCAATAGATGGGTGACCACCAAAGTGGTTTAATTTCTGAGCATCGCCGTGCTTCGTATGGCACGTTAAGATATCGGCCTCGGTTGTAGTCATTAGACAACAGTCGTTAAGCCATGTCAGAGGACTACCGGGCGGCTTGAACAACTCTGACACCAGGGTAGCCACTGCCCATACAATATATAAATAAATCTCCTATCTCTAGATATTGTAACACTCGCAGTGATGTACATATGTATATTATCCGGGATTTCAAGAGTTCATATCAATCAAACTGCACCGTGGTACACTCACGTATTTCATTTCAAAATTCACACACCCTTACTCGACTCTAGCTAAACACATTTTCAACTACTATAAAATAAATCTTTTTATCTTAATATTGCTCTAAAACTTTAAATCCTATGTCCAGCTATTTTTAAAAGAATGTAAAGAGATCCTTATATCTCTAAATAGAGGTGGTATAGGAAGGCAATTTCATTAAAATATTGACTGATTCTATTTTTGTACGTTTATTAGTTTTTTTTTATCATAACAAATAAATAATAAAAATTCCAGAAGGTCCAGAAGGTAAATGAAATTAGGATCTCCAAATAGACGAATTTGAACAGCCTATCCTTAACTATTCAAACAGTCCACGTTCTCAATACTTTTTGATGAGGCAAACTGGGATTAGTTAATTATTCCAAATCCTCTTCACAATAGCTGATAGAAACAAATTACAAAGCTATTTGATAATTACCTATGCTTGTATGAGTGTTTAACCGTAAATAATTTAAACATCGGGTTCAATTCCCGGGTCGGTCCATAAAGCACTATTGGGATTTCTCTAGTAAGAAAATTGCGCAATGATAGCGGGCTGTCTACATAACAAAGCGTAACGTAAATCCATTCCATAAAACTTTAGTAACTGTAGTATATATTTTAAAAACCATTTTGTTCACACGTGAAGTGGTAGGCAGTAGTGCAAAAGAAATGTTATTTTTAGGGTTCAGTACCCAAAGGGTAAAAAAAGACCCTTTTACTAAGACTTCGCTGTCTGTCTGTCCGTCTGTCACCAAGCTGTATCTCATGAACCGTGATAGTTAGACAGTTGAAATTTTCACAGATGATGTATTTCGGTTGCCACTATAACAACAAATACTAAAAACAAAATATATATTTAAGGCGGCTCCTTTACAACAAACGTGAATTTTTTGCTCGTTTTTATAGATAATGGTACGAAACCCTTCGTCCGTCCGTTCGTTCGTAGTAGGTCATATTCTTGTATCCCAGCTTACTGGTATAAAAAAGCAAAATAGATAAATACACTACTACTAGAGACACTTTTGTGACTTGTCAAAGTAGCTAGTAGTTGTTTTGCCCGTCTTATATAGCGCGAGTCCGACTCGCACTTGGCCTGTTTATTTTTCTATCGAGCGAAAGATCGTATTTTGGGATCAATAAAGTCAATAATAATATCGCGTCTTAATCCATAGCAGAGGCCTACCACTCTTCTGTAGGGTAACCACTAACCACTGCCCATACGATAACTTCTCGTATAAACGTAAATAAGCCGGGATGCAATATCCTATCACTCTATGCCAATCAGTGATAGGATATTGCATCCCGGTTTGGGGGGGTGCATCTAAATACAACTTTTTACGTGTCGAGCGAGCGCAAAGAGCAATATTGAAAGTTATGACCAGGAAACCCTTTCGATATCCCACAACACAATTATATGCAGACTGTAAGATTCTAACAGTGCGTCAGCTGTACATTCTCCAGACGATCCTCAGGAAACATTCTAACGTCCCTCCCTCAAATAGTAGCAAACGTCTAAATCTTCTCCCAAACACTCCCCACAGGACTACTTTCGCTGAGCACCAATATGAAGTATTAAGCACTCGCATTTATAAAAAAATTCATAAAGAACTCAATATAATCGACACAAATAAAAAATATGTGAAATCTAAAGTGACATTATGGCTTCTCCAACAGGACTATACAAAAATCGAATCCCTACTTACTTTCGTTATCTGATGTAAACGCGGAGAACTTAAGATAACCTGGATATGACTTTATTTTTACATATCATGTATAAGTAAGGTCAAGTAGGTATCTAATCAGACTCACAGAAAGACACCGTTCCGCCATTGTGCAAAACAATAGAAATAACATCCATGCCGAACACTGTTTCTTAAGATACAGGTATTTTCCCTAGTTTAAGAGACAGGGTTCATATTTTGTGTACAGATCTCTGCAACATGGTTGGTCTCGGAACCATTTTGTAATTAACATAGCATAAGTATTCAACAAACAACATTGTAACAATTAGCAAATCTGTAAATATGTTTATCTAACTAATAAATAATAAAAAATAATAATAAAAATAATAAGTTAGTGTGATAACTGAGTTTTCCTTCTTTGTAAGTCGTAATCTACTTTATATTGTGCAGATTAAATAAAACAGTCGGTTAACAACTGTGACATAGACAGAAGCCCCAACAAAATAAACAGTTACAAACAGTAATCCACTTGTCAGAACTTTGCTCTTAAAGATTACCACCTCGTTTTACCAGTCCCGATGCGTCACTAACTTGAGTTTTACCACTTTCAACCAGCTTAAGAAAATCAGTTAGATTACGTATCGGTTGGAAAATCGACTCGCTGTCGTTTCAGATGTAGAAGAACAAAGAACTGGTTTGGGACCACAAGACTACTTTGAAGGGCACTGGTTTCACCATATCCGAGTTTTTAACCAAGGTTAGACACAGAGTATTCACAAGAGCACGCCAGCATTTTTCCATTTCAAACACTTGGTCATCACAGGGTTATATTGTCATCTTAACTCCTGACAAAACTCGCCGCAAGATCGAAACAATGGAGCAACTCGATGCCTTGATATTGCAATTTCCAACGATTGCCACAGCAGCTGAAGATGATCCTCCTGCCACCTCCACAGCGCCTGCGCCGCCTCCAGTCTCGAAGAGCAACAAACCAGCCCGGAGAGGCAATCGTCGCTAATTCTCGATAAGTTTGTGTCCTTTATTGTGTTTACTATATTGTGTTCTCTTGTTTTTGGTAGCGTAATAGTTAGTAATAATTGTGTTTGGTAGGGTACTGGGTAGGTGCATAATATTGTAGACCATATATTTAACTACCTCCGATTAGGGTTTATAACTATATTTTCTATTCACTACTTTTACTGTCTATTCTTCAATTTGACATTGACATTTTTGACAACTTCTCAGTTCTGTTCACAAACTTCGTTTCGTTTTTCCCTATTAACTTACACTACCTAAACAAAAATACGTTTAGTTTAAGTATACGTTGTGGGCCTTCGGACGTTTGTGCCGATATGTATACAGGTTGTTTTTTTTACATTTTTGTACTTAAATATTGTTATTTGGTCTTTGTTATCTTAATGTGTATACGTTTCGCAATGTATATTTCCTTTCTCCTATTGTTAAAATTTTTTCCAACTTTCCAGCGAGACGGTGTGTTTAGCTAAATTGTAAATATCAATCTTCTGTATTATTATAAATATTATATATAAGTATATATATTATTATATATATATTTTAATATTTAATTGCTTATTTATATATTACTAATTATGGATGATATTTTACCTAACTTGGACGATAGTTTTATCTCGTGTTCGTCATCGTCACTTAGTTACGTTAGCGCGGATGATTCTTTTACTTCTCTGACTCTGCATGACCAGATCTCCTCTCGTTTATCCGACCACTCCAATAACCTTAACATTGCTCATATTAATGCACAGAGTATACCTGGTCATTATTCTGATCTTCTGGCATCATTTAGCAGCACGAATATCGACGCTCTTCTAATATCAGAATCTTTCCTTAAACCTTCTCTTCTCTCGCCTTACTTTTCTCTTCCAGGATTCGTTTTGATCCGTAACGATCGCACTAATAAAGGTTGCGGTGGTGTAGCAATATATTTGCGGGCTGATCTCCCTCACAAAATTGTAAGTGCATCACCTTCTCAGTACACTGGTTCTGCGGAATACTTATTCCTCGAAATTGTTGTACACCACACAAAGTTACTCCTTGGGGTTTTTTATAGCCCCAATCTTCGAACTGATTACTTTGATACTCTGGACACTCTACTAAATAACTTATGTCCAATCTATGATCACGTAGTCTTGATGGGTGACTTCAATACGTGTCTGATGAAAAACGACCACCGTTCTTCTAAACTTCTGTCACTCTTATCTTCTATCAATCTCCATATTCTTCCTCTCTCCGCTACACATCATTCTCCTAATTGCAACCCATCTCTTTTAGACCTCATGATTGTTTCGTCTCCTGATCACGTTGCAACTCATGGTCAATTAACTGCTTCATTCTCCTATCACGATCTGATTTATTTGTCTTACGCTGTACGTCCTCCTAAACTTAAAGCAAAATTCCTTTTTCTTCGTAATTTCCAGGGCATTAATTTGGAGATGTTACAGTGTGATGCAGAAAGAATAGATTGGTCAAATATCTTTAACTCATCTAACGTTGATGATAAAGTGAATTTATTTAATATTAATATTCTCGCTTTGTATGATCGACATGCACCAAAACGTCGAGTAAAGGTTAAACACTCTCCTGCCCCTTGGATTACTGCTGATATTAAAGATTATATGGCTCGCAGAGATAAGGCAAAGCGTAGGTACAAACGCAATCCTACAGAGGGAAATTTAGCCCGGTATAAACACCTACGGAACCGTTGCAATCGCCTGTGTCGTGATGCCAAGAAACGCCACTTCTATAAGTCTCTTGATAGTCGGGATTCCTCTACAGTTTGGAAATTTTTAAAATCCAATGGTATCGGTAAATCCCCCGCCTTGGTCTGTAAGGACATCGATCTACATGCACTAAATATCCACTTCTCAAATCCTCCTCTCACTCTTGACATTCCAAGAAAATCTGCTACCTTGCACGATCTCTCACTTTTGCCGATACCGCAATGTTCTCCTTTCAACCTATCTCCCGTTACCGAGGAGGACGTCAAAAAATCCATTCTTTCTATATCTTCAACTGCAGTTGGACATGACAATATTTGCTCAAGGATGATTAGCCCAATTCTTTCTACCCTTCTACCTGTTCTTACTCATATTTTTAATTTCTCTTTATTCTCTTCCACTTTTCCATCAGCTTGGAAACGAGCTCACATTATTCCTTTGCCCAAAGTGGCCAATCCTGTCATACCGTCCCAGTTCCGCCCTATTTCTATACTCCCATTTCTTTCGAAGGTTCTTGAGCATATTGTCCATCGTCAGCTGTCAGACTTTCTATCCTGCAACAAGTTCCTCAGCCCATTCCAGTCTGGATTCCGCTCTGGCCATAGCACTGTCACTGCCCTTCTCAAAGTGACCGAAGATATTCGCTGGGCCATGGACAATAAATTCCTACCCCTTTTGGTATTGCTGGATTTCAGTAATGCCTTCAATTCTGTCGATTTTGATGTCCTTCTTGGTGTCTTATCTTCACTAAACTGCTCTTCCAGCAGCATCTCCTGGTTTAACTCTTATCTTCGGGGGCGCTCGCAGTGTATTCACCATGAAGAGTCTTATTCAGATTGGTGTTCACTCACTGCGGGGGTACCTCAGGGTGGCGTTCTTTCTCCTTTACTTTTTTCCATTTTCATAAACTCCGTTACAAGAGTTATCTCCTCTAACTTCCATCTGTATGCAGACGATTTGCAACTTTACAGGTCCTTCGCCCATAATAATGTTACTGCCGCCATCTCTGCTATAAATTCTGACTTGGAACACATAAACCAATGGGCTAAGTCCTATGGTCTATTAATTAACCCGAGTAAATCCCAGGCCATGATCATTGGAAGCAGGCATATGTTGAGATATCTGGAGATCGCGTCCATTCCTGCAGTTTATTTAGATGGCTATGCAATAACATACACCGAAACCGCTAAAAATTTGGGTGTAACCTTCGACTGTAATCTTTCTTGGAAGGCACATGTCTCTGAAGTCAGTAGGAAGATTCACTTTACTTTTCACTCACTGAAACATCTCCAAAACTTTCTGCCTTTGAAAACGAAAATCTCTCTTACTCAAACTCTTCTACAACCCATTCTAGACTACGCTGATTGCTGCTATCTGGATGTCACCGAGGAGCTGTTGAATAAACTTGAGCGCTTGCAAAATCTCTGCATTCGTTTTATATTCGGTCTTAAGAAATATGATCATGTCTCCAATTTTCGCAAGGATCTCAAGTGGCTACCCGTTCGACTTCGCAGGAATACTCGTATATTGTGTCTCCTCTTCAATATCCTTCACAATCCCTTATTCCCTTCCTACCTACGGGACCGTTTTTCCTATCTTCATTGTTCCGATGCTCCCTGCAGATCCCATCGTCGATCTCTTCTCCTAATCCCTCAACATAAAACTGATTTTTACTCCTACTCCTATACGGTTCATGCGGTCAGGTTGTGGAATTCTCTTCCCCCTAACATTCGCCAATGTAAAACAGTTTCAATATTTAAAAATCGTGTTAAAGCACATTATCTCTCTTCCTCATCCTAGTTGTATGTATATGTATGTGTATATAGATATTTATCTTTGTATTTTATAAGTATTTATGTATATTAGCATGTAGTGTATGTATATATGTATTACTAGAAACTACACACGATATATTATATTTCTTTTAATTTCTCCTCTCGCGGGTCTGCTGGAAGAAATTTCATTGAAATAAGCAGTACCTTTGTACATGTTATTTTCTTTTAAAATTTATTTTCTGTATTCCTTTTCCGTGTGTACATTAATGATTAAATAAAATAAAAAAAAATAAAGAACTTGACTAAAATTTAGTTTTCCTTTATTGCCATGGGATTTTTATGTAGAATATAGTTACGGCGTATAACATAAATATTTAAGGGGCTCAATCAACAACTTGAAAATATTCGTTTACTGAATAGTCACATTATAGATTTTATTTATATAACAATAATTACATTAAATTCAATTATTACTAATAAGAAGAAATTTATTTAATAAGAAATTTTAACTATAATGCTATAAACTAAACTAAAATAAACTAACTAAAGGCAATCCATTAAGCGCTCCGCATCGGCATCAAAGGGTATCGTGCCCAGAAGGCTGGCAGCATTGCCACGTTGTATGGCAATGCTTATTCTCTGTGCAAAAACTAGACCAGCCCTCTGGTCACGTGTGGCGTCGATCAATTTTTTAGAGATGCTCTACTGAATAGTTAATTTCAATACTGACATGCTGATCGGCTAAGAAACTTCGTAAGAATGGTTAATGATTTAAACGCACATAGTTTTTAAACTTAAATAATGTTACAAGTTGTTCCGTTTTCATATGTTTAAATTTCAAAAAGTATGAAACGTCTGATGGACTATATCTGCTACACGGTACCATTACGTAACTAGGGCATAGTGTTAGTACAAAAGACTTAAAACGATGTTAGTAAGTATAGCAACAACCTGACTGCAGTGTGACGCAGCGGCTAAGACAGTCGCCTCGCCGCTTCGTGTCGCGGGTTCGAGTCCCGCGCCGGACAACTATTTGTGTGACCCATAAATAGTTGTTATGAGTCTTGATGTAATTTGTGTCCGTCTATTATATATTTGTAAAGTACCCCGCGACACAGGCATTAGATTCCTAATGCGGAAGCTTGTCTTTTAAAAAAACTGGGTTTTATTTTTCGTATCTAGCAGGGTTTGAACATCAGGGTCGATATGTGGAGCCGCACCCAATTTTCAAGGAATGGGTTTTAAAGATACTAACTAGTCTTAGAATTCCTTTAGTGCTCCCACATGTCTGAGTTTGATGTTGACGCGGATAGTTTTCTCATTATACCATCAAGGTCGCCGACGTGCGCGCTGGCGAACAGATTATTTGATTAGATGCAGTACCGAAGTTGGCAGCCCTATCAGAATACTAAAACTAGTATTATGTTGGACACGCAGGATGTTATAGTACTCACGGCTACACACCAAGTTATACATTTCCAGTATAAGCTGATCTCGCGTTGTATAGGATTTCCATAGAATGAAAGGTCAGCTTATATTGGATATGTATAGCTTGATATGTAGCCGTGCGTACGTGCATTATTGCGCCGAATTGTGTTCTCAAATTGCAATAAAATAATGTCTCTTTTAGAAACAAATTTTATATCATACTAGTGTGCCCCGTGGTTGCACCCGGGCTAAACTTTATAAATTATAGCGTATGTGCTATCCGGATATATAAGCTATATTATTACAAATTTTTATCATGACTCGTTGGGAAGTTTTTGCGTCAAAGAGTAACAAACATCCATACTCACAAACTTTTGCATTTATAATATTACTAGAATTATATGTAAACCCTACCCCAACAATGTATCGAGTCAAATACTAATAGTGAACTTGCAACCACTCAGAGTAACTACTCCAAATGCACAGCATCCCCGGAAAGTGACAAACTATTTTCACTAAGCTGTACCCACTTTATTGCAGGTTTGTTCAACCAAATAATCTTGCCCAAGTAACTTTGCCAATTTTACTATCAGACCTATTTGGTGAAGTTGTAGGTGTATTATGTTCCCAGTTACATAAAGTAAGAGTCGCAGGTCCTAACTCAACTGCAGTCTATTTTGTTCTAGAACTAAACAAGTTGTAGAAACTGTCGTCATCGTTGAACAGTTAAGACCCAATGCACACCGTATGAACAGCTAAACATTTTTATAGCATTACTAGCTGTGCCCCGCGGTTTTACCCGCGTTAAAGTAGTTTTGGCGTAAAAGTGTAACAAACATACATCTATACTCATAAACTTTCGCATTTACAATATTAGTAGGATGTGCACCTATAGCAGTTTTGTCAGTGCATGTCAGAATAGCTCGCAGATTTTTCCTACTTACTTGACACTTATCGTCATATTTTGGACAATTCACACAATATCTTTATAGATTGTAGCCTATGTGTTATTCTGATGTACAAACTATATTATTGTAAAATTACATTAAAATCCATTCAGTAGTTTTTACGTGAAAGAGTAACAAACATCCATCCATCCATACTTACAAACTTTCACGTTTATAATATTAGTAAGATTTGCAATCTGTAGTTTTACAAGATTTAAATTTCCTTAAACTTCTCTCTAGGACCTTTGTATAAGACATCTGGGATATCCTACTAATATTATTACTGCGAAAGTTTATGGGGACGGATGGATGTTTGTTACTCTTTCACGCAAAAACTACGGAATTATAGTAATATAGCTTATACATCCGAATATAATAATAATATCCTGGGTTATTATTCACACACGGCCATCTGATCCCAAACTAAGCAGAGCTTGTACTATGGAAACCAGTTAACTTCCATAGTACAAACATTAGGTTTCCAAAGTACAAGCTCTGCTCAATTTGGAATCAGATGGAGGTGTATCTTAGTCCTAGTGTAATAGAATTAAATTCAAGCAGGTTAACTTATGTAGCTATGACGAGTGACATTTCATCCTCATTTTTACATTGCTTTATCCTACATTATTATCCTGATATAATGAGTATCAAGTTACCAAGTCGTTAGCTGCTATCCCTTATAATAACAAGCGGGTTAAGTATCTGTACTTATAATGAAATAACAAGGGATATACAAAAATCCTTCATAATAATTACATCGCCAAGTATCTTGCTGACTAAATCATCCGTGCACAAGAGCCGAGCATTCTCAAGTGGGACGATATTTGGCGCAGCCTCAACCTCCCGGGGCCAAGTTTAATTAAACAAACATTAATGAAGTTATAATAGAAGTCATGTTTAGTTCACCATCTGACTATTTTGAATATCACTGCTCGGTAATATCGTTAAAGTGTAAAGTAATTTTAACCGAGTTTAAAAAGATGGAGGTTATCAATTCGACAGTTTGTTTTTCTTTTATGTACAAATAAATATATTGGGACAAGCACCTAAATCTAAATTAGGCGGAGTTTGTACTACGGCAACCAAGCGACTGATAAACATACTTATATATTTTACCAAAACATACATATTGTATATAAATTTTATTAATAATATTGTGTGACATTATTCTCACACGACCATCTGATCCCAAACTAAGCAGAGTTTGTAGAACGGAAACCAGATAACTGATATACTACATACTTTACTCACAACAAATTTCTCATGGAGACTCTTCCATCGTGATTCCTGTTCTGCGTCGTCTGTTATATTACAAGTGGAGAATCAAAAACTACATGAAATAAACAATTAAATATGGGAAAAACTACTTCAAGCGGCGGTAGTGCAAAAGTGGATTGTTAAGCGCAGGCCACACCGCCAGCTAGCGGGCGGGCGGGCTAGGCGGGCGAACATCGTTTCACCTCTTTACATACTTCGGTTCACACCGCGAGCTACCGACTAACCTAACGAGCTAAGCTAACGAAATATCCGACGATTCCAGCGAAGCTACTCGTTCACCTCGTTGGCGCGCCCGCGCTTCGCTAGCTAGCTCGCCCGCCAGCCCGCTCGCCCGGTTCGTTCGCCCGTCCTCCGGCTCCCCGTTTCGAGTAGACTAGTCGACGCTCTTCTTTCGAATAGTTCCGCGCGCTCCGCCCGTCGCGTCGCCCGTCTGTCCGTAGTTTTCGGTGTGAACGCCATAGTTTAGCTCGCCAATATTTCGCGTAGTTTGTATAGTTTCCTTCGTTCGCTTCGCCCACCCGCCTAGCCCGCCCGCCCGCTAGCTGGCGGTGTGGCCTGCGCTTTATGCCATTGATGTGTTGGAAGTTTTTGTGATAGCGTTCGCTTTTGTCACCCTCTTGGTCATTTTGAGTTGGATGTGTAGATATTTCCGTGGAAGAATGTAATAACTATCATGAATAATCTTCTGAATCATGTAACTTTTTATTTTGTATACTAATGTAGATAATTATACCCAGTCTCAGAACATACAGACGTAGTCGTGCGCACAAATAAAATCCACGACCTGCGGAGTGAAACACAAGTATGTAAGAACCCTGCCTGCATGGCTATAAATTACACCCAGACATAGTAGTCCGGTCAACTTAGACATCCAAGGTTACAAAAATTCCCATTAGGCTAAAAATTGGTAGGATCTTTCATTACACTATTATTAAGGAAATGTGAAAGTCCTCATCGATCCAGTACGTGGAAAAAAAATTATTCGGGGTAAAATTAGCTTAGACAAAATTATAGATTAGATAATTATCTATAAAAAATGTCACAAAACTTTTATCGTAAGAGCCACCGTTATTTAGATATAACGATTCAAAAAGTTGAAAGAGTTGTAATGGTCATAATATGGAATATACGGCGTGGAAACGTTTCCACGCCACCTTTGTGGTAGTATACTTAGCGCGTTTTTTTTAACGTGATTTCTCCGGTAAGCCTATTCCACTGATCTGTTGTTATTGCTTAATGCTTAATTTGGAGCTATTGAATGACTATAGATATTGGCAAGGGTGATGGGCGATGAACGCACAAAGATTTTCCTGGGTGGGGATCGAACCCACTACTCCGGCTTAGCATTCAGAGTCACTAACCACTAGATCTATAGGCCAGTCAATTATGTACTATGTTAAAGATTCAAAGATTCAAATTCCTTAATTCCATAAAAAATTTACATTTATGTGGAATCGTCATATTTTTTTTTTACCCCACCGTGCAGTGCATGACGTGGCAGCTACTGAGAAACACTGCCAGAAAACTCAGTAGGAATCCTTTTTTTAAATAAAATATACTTAAGATTAATTATAATCATGTGTGTTGACTCAGAACAACTCAATCCCAAGCAGTTTATGCGACTGTTCTTTAATTTGCTTCTTTGGTGTTCTTATTATTTCCCATTCGTACAAATACTGACTTTCTACAAACCCCTGTGCCTTTATAACGTAAACGATAAGGTTCCGTGGTACAATTTTGTACCGACCAATACTTTCGGCAAAAATATGATAC
The DNA here is from genome assembly GCA_951640165.1 of Pseudoips prasinana. Lineage (NCBI taxonomy): Eukaryota > Metazoa > Arthropoda > Insecta > Lepidoptera > Nolidae > Pseudoips > Pseudoips prasinana. The sequence continues at coordinate 8,533,639 of OX621240.1, forward strand.
GAACGAGCATTGTAAACATTGAATACAATATTTTAGAGTAGCATGCTCCATGAATTCAACATTGCCGTGTATTTTATTTATCTATATGAATACACGAACATTTCATACGCTCTCATTGCATTTTTGCCTGTGCATTGTTTGTATTTCAAAATGTTTGTTCATTTTTGAGTAAATAATACAACATGAAAAATGATAAACAATTTTTATATTATTATATGCGTAAAAAACAGGTATAACCAAATACAGGCTACTATTGACTGACCAAATACAGATGACTCAAGCACAAATGATCTTTGCTGTATTAAAGGTTTCGTACATATGAATAACCATATTAATGTCCTCCTAGCCGCAATCCGGCCACGGCGGCCAGTCTCAATAGCGACACGACCGGAAAGAGGTCAGGTACAGGACCGACGGCTTTACGTGCTCTCCGAGGCACGAGGGTATAATGCCACCAACTCCCAGACTTCGGGCTGATGCAGAGAAATTTTTCTTTTTACAGAAAAGCCACAAAATCACTTTTTGGCCCGACCCGGGATTTGAACCCAGGACCTCGTAATCTGCGGGTGAACACGCTACCGCTAGACCAACGAGGCAGTCAACCATATTACAACAATATCAAGATACGACATCAAAAAAGACTGATGTGGATCCTTTATTACATCTCGGTTCAGGGCACGACAATAATACTGGGAAACTTAGGACTCAATAAAATCTCGTACTCTCCTGTCCGCAAACGTCAATGTCATATTGTCATGGTTCAGTTCGATTTTATTGACAATTTATTCATATGGAAATTTCTTCAAAATTAAATCTTGTAAAGAGCGTGTAGTAACTAAATAATAAGTTTTATATTAATATGAGGACATTACATTTTCAAATGTAATCTTTAGGCTCCGTAGCTTTTTGAACGAACTAAAATCATGGAAATCGCGTCTTCGCACGTCGCACTTCCCATGAGCTATATAACTATTATTATATTTGCAGCCCGATTTATATTTATATTGAATATTATTGTAATTGTATATTTATATTGTAATTGAATCTTATGTATTTGATTTTTTTTTAATTGGTACTTAGCGCCTGACAAAATAAACTTTTATTATTATTATTATATTGGCGATTCTTTTGATTAGAAGTGTATAAACTACTTCTATCAGTTTCACTTCTCTCGGTAGACCCCAAAGATTGCCCCGCATGTTTTTTGTTTTCGGCGCCCGCTTTTATTACCTAAATTCCTGTGTTATAGGACTTTACAAATGTGTAATTCACTAACACAAATTACAACCAGAATCGGAATAAATATTCTATGGGTCACACAAATAGTTGTCCTATACTGGAATCGAGCCTGTAACACGAGGAGGACCAGGTAGTACCTAGTACGTGACTACTCTAACCACTGCATGCTTATCAAAATGAAATTTTACGGAGCATGTGGTAATTAAGACGGCATACAACAATCTGTCATCACATTAATATTATAAAGGCGAAAGTTTTTAAGTGTGTGAGTATGTGAGTATGTTTGTTACTTCTTCACGTCTAAACGGCTCGAGCGATTGTAGTAAAATTTGGTATGGAGTTAGCTGACACCCTGGATTAACACATAGGCTGTAATTTATAAAGTTTAACGCGGGTAAAACCGCGAGGCACGGCTAGTTTATTAATAAGAGCTGATTTTACGCATAAGACAAAACAGCGAAATTTGCGTAATAAATGCTTCAGAATTGCAAATTCGTATAATCATCAATATAAGTCGTAATGTATCCGCTGACGTACCAGTACGACGCACCGCAACAACCGTTGCCAATTCGTATTGTATGTATCTGATATATAATATAGCCTTGAAATTTTACATTATTTTAAAGTCGTACAAATTATGTAGGTACATACAGTATGAAAGCCTTTACTAGACTGCTGCAACATACTTAAGGCACTGACAACAGCTAGATTAGGGTGTTTTTTGCCAATTTCTTTTAAATTAAATTAAAACATCTCTATTCCGGACAACATTGATCCATTATTGGGCATATAAAAATCTAGTGTTAGTAATATGATAATAATGTCCTCCTAGCCGAATTTCGTCCATGGCGGCAAGTCTCCATTGAATTTAGAGATTTACGCGGGACATATTATAGTGCACAAGTGTCTGCGCAAATACCCTCTATATTTGCGCAGACACACTTTCTATTCCATTAGTCTCATGATCCAATGGTATGACTAGCGATACGATCGGAAAGAGGTCAGGTTCGGGACAGACGGCTTACCGTAAACACCATGTACACAGTTTTGCTTATATTGTACATTAGACCGTGGGACGCCGCATAAGCCTCACATATGTTTAGCATTTTTCTAATGCCACAGACCGAAGCACTTAATAATGCCATGTCATCAGCGAAACTTATATTATTAACACACACATCTTCTATGTGACAGCCAACACGGCAGCTACTGAGCACCACAATCAGCTCATTGATATATAAATTAAAAAGCCGGGGTGAGGTAAGCCCACCCTGCCTCACTCCGCACTCTAGTTTATAAGGAGTTGAAAGAGCTCCCGCCCAACGCACAGTATTTATTTGATTTTTATACCAGTACTTGAATATATTAATCAAGTCACAAGGTAGCTCTATGTCCCGTAACTTCTGCCACAGAATGTCATATGACACCATGTCGAAAGCCTTTGACATATCGAGAAAACAGCCGTAGGTCGGCGTTCGTCTATCGGTATAGTGCTTAACAGTGTGCTTCAAGCACAAAATGGCGCTTTCCGTCGATAATTGTGGTCTGAAACCAAATTGATTATCATGTAGCTTTACGTACTGGTCCAATTGAACATCAAGCACACTGTCAAGCACCTTAGCTACCACAGTTGCTAATGAAATGGGCCCGTAGTCACCTGTTTTGTTTTTCACAATGGGCACAACAATTGTTTTCATTAAGTCTAGAGGTAAATACGAATGGCTTAAACAGAGAATAAAATATGGCCAGTAATCGTGCAATGTGGGGTCCAGAGCATGTGCTAATAAGGGTGCTAATAAGGTGCTCGATACTGAGGCCATCGTCGCCGGGAGATTTGCCTCTCTTTATACGCTTGATAGCGTGAGCCACCATTTTGGCTGTAATTCTTACCGTCCCGGAACTTTGAAACCCAGTATCCAGCACCTTCGAAGTCGACGGGCCTAAAGGTGACGTTATATAAAACTTTTGTTTAAATATTTCTGCAATATTTTTGGGCTCGGAGACCCCATTCACACTTACAGGGAGGCCCGGCCGTACATTACATTTACTAGTACTCTTCCAAAAACTCTTAAAATCTTTTTTACGAAATTGAGTAGCTAACTTATTCATTTTTAATTGCTCATAATTATTTTGAGTCCATTTTAACCGTGCCTTAAATATTCTTCTACTTTTGCACATATCTTCATAAATCGGACCATATCGTGGTTTACCGTGCGAAACCCAGTTATGAAAATTGGCCTGGCCACCCTGTGAGCGTCCTTAACATAGGTATTCCATCCCTGTACATTGCTTTCCTTCCTGCGCCCGCTTCCTCGCTGCCGCGGTCGTTTGCTAGCCATAGATGAGTCACAAAGGGCAGTAACTATGTCGTTATACATACGGTCTAGAATTACTTTGTGGTGACAGTACACGTCTTATCACCACATTCTCTAAAAACTGACGTGAAGTCTATAAGTCGTAGACGACTATTACAATATTTCGTATATTGAGCTATCTGAGAGGGTTTCCTATCACCCCATGCCACACATGTTGTAAAGTTTTCCGAAGACATGGTATTACTAAAAATTTTCGGGTTTTTAAATTATCAAAATTACAACTGATACATAATAGAAAGTGATTCGACCACAAAACATCGTACTTTATATACACATTTGTTACTGTTTTCAATGCAGATTCTGTAACCAGGCAATGGTCCAGCCACCTTATCGTACCATGAGCTTCACTCACAAAAGTGTAACTACTGGAACGTAATCCTAGTTGTTAAATATCTACACAGGTAAGATTACATTCCTTACAAATATGCATAAGTTCGTCATAAAATGGTTCATTCGGATGAGCATTAAAATCGCCCAAAACAAAAGCTGAATCTATTTCTTCAGTGTCTATAATAGCACTCACCAGTCCCAAGCACTCGGTAAACTCGACTAGGTTATCCGCCTGGTCCGTAGGCATGTATAAACTCATCACTAATGGTTTCATTGATTATTTTTAGCATTTTAAGCATGTTATACTGAAAAAAAAATTTCAGACAATTTTAAAATGAATTGTATTATTATTATACAGTAATTGATCAATATTTTAGGAATATAGAATCTAACTTATAGAGACGTAACATGTAAAGTGAATGGAGGCATAAACGGTAAGGATTGAATCCTGTTCTAACTTTTAAGCAAACCCAAGCCAATCATTTTTATGTCTGTTACGGAAAATGATGTAATAACGTTAAGTTTATTGTATTTTATTAAATGAGATTACCCCTTTTTCTTTTAGTAAATAAAGGAGACGGGGATTTCTGGGCCTGACTGTAATAAGTTGAGATATGGTTTAAAAAAAGCGTTATATATTTCTATTTCAAACTGTAAAAAATTGACCCAATTTACAATCTGGGGAACGAGAAATCAAAAAAATAAGTTTAAGTCACGAATTACATTGGTTGTTGATTACTATGATCGATTAACGTTAATGAGTTCAAACAATGTAATATAAATCCTCTTGCACCAGACACCAGGTAACCGATTTAATTATAATAATTATTAAATACATCAACATAATGTCAACAGTAAAAAATTAAATATCAACAAAATAAATAGATATCATAATATCGGTTATCGTTCAAATCGATTTATTAGTCATTGGCAACTATATTTTTAATCTATGACATGGGTGACAGATTTTGAATCTTAATCTATGATCGGTCACTCGTTTCTCGTATCGTTTAGTGCGTGTGTGATTTGAGTATTTTTTATTGTTTTGTTGATATATCCCTCGACAACTGCATTCTCTCTACGGACTTCTGATATTGCTTAACTTGTACGACTTTTGCTAACATACTGAACACGGATAACTATTAAATAGCAATCGCCCTTAAAAATCTGCTGTTTAGTACAGGTTGGTACATAACCTACCTATTAAGACTAAATCTTTTATAACTCTGCTCATAGATTGAATTAATCCGTGGATTTTTTTAGTAATTTGCTGATAATTTATAGATCCATTAATTGACACCACTTTTATCTTTGTACATCCGAGCCCAATATTGTATGAAAACGTATCCGTCTCCGAAGTTTTAAATATAATTACAATTTGGGTCCTGACCCTATTCACTGTTAGAGTTTTATTCACCTCGTTTTATGGTATCTAATAAATTACTGCCATCACTGTAATCTTAACTCACATGCGTATAATTCGCAGTGTATTCATAATAGCATCCCATTGTTGTGCTGTCCTATTGTCATCTTTAAAGTTCCTCTATACTCATTCTACCGTCCACTGCATAGCAAATTGATTTAGTACATCAGGTGTGAAGATGTAATGAATATGAATTTCGAGGTTATAATGTATTTATAGATAGATGCCAAAAGCGACTCTAATAAAATTTTCTGTCTTTTTAATCTTTATTTGTAACGATTTTATAGGATTTTCGTATATGAAATGAAGATACTAATCCCATCGAACCTAATACTAAGTTGACTCTAAAACAACATTCACCACCATCATCATATCAGCCGAAAGACGTCCCCCTCGGCAAAGGCCTCTCCCAAGGATCTTCATAATGGCCGGTCTTGTCTGACCGCATCCAGCGCCTTCCCGCGATACTTGCAAGATCGTCGGTCCACCTTGTAGGTCCAACGGTACTTTGCGAGCCACTCTTCCGAACAACCCTGCTTCTACCAAACGTCGTCGAACGATCCTCGCAGATACACCGGCTCTTTCGTTTGCCCCAAACACTTAGTGTTTAATTAAAATCGAGCCTAGAAACGGATCTTTCTAAGCGAACCTGGTTATCATTCTATCTTCTTGCGGAGTCGTTTTTCTCGATCTTTTTGTTCTGGACACATTTAAAGCTGTGTTATAGCGCTTGAAATGTTGCACTGCATTGCATACCAAAGTTTTTGACCAATTTAAATGTTGTGTTATCGTAATACAAATTTGGATGAACTTCATGAAGCTTTTTGTGAGGCATGGGAAAAAATTCCTGTCGAAACATGTCAGAAACTGATAATGTCTATGCCACATCGGTGTCAAGCGGTAATTACTAACAAAGGTTTTGCTACTGGGTACTGATTTTACACGTAATAAAATGGAGCTGTTAAAGATATTATAACACTGCAGATTATAAGTTTTGTTTAACTGTATTTTTCATTATACTTTACTGTCCTTAATTAAATGTCCACTACAGAATTGTACCTTAATATTTAATACATGTTTAATCTTTGATATTAAATACTTTTTCTATTTATTTAATCTTTTATTTACAGCCATTTATAGCATAATAATCGGACCACATTATGCAAATAATAGGTGCTGAGAAATCAATAGGGTTTTATATTTATATGTACATAACCGGTTATAGCCCTTCACTATCTTGAATGTCCCTAATTAGTTGACTACGACTGTATATGTTGATACGCTGAGAAATTGATATAAAATGTGTCATTCGGATACATAAGCTATATTACTACAAAGTATGATAAAAAACGAACGGATTTTTGGATTGGTTTTTGCATGAAAGTCAAACATCAATGCATCTATACATCCATACAAACATTGGCATTTATATAGTAGGTTTATATGGAAAGACATATTTTGCTACTTTTAAACCATGTGTCGAACCCATGACCTGCGTCCTAAAAGTCAACCATTTACCAACCACTCCAACCGGCCCGTCATTTCATGTAAACACCTACACATACTACATATTATTCTATCTTAGGCTGATTTCAGAGTCGCGCCGGCGAGCGGCGCCGTCTAAACGCGTGCGCTTACAATTACACTAGATAGTAGTTGCGTTTCATAGTCACGCAGTTGAAACGCGCCGCCGTGACACGCGCGCCGTCGGCCAGCGCTGCCCGAGCTCCTCTACTGGCAGCTAGCGTTTCAGAGTGACGCGTCTCGCACGCGCCGACTGCGTACATTTAAAATGGCTGTTGAGACGCGCTGGCCACTCTGAAATCAGCCTTAGGACTAAGTATACTTGCTGAGGAAACATCAGAATGAGCTCAACTACTCTGGAACACTATTAACACACGGCCATCTGATCCCAAACTAAGCAGAGCTTGTACATAGAGCAGCAAAGAAAACTCACCCCCTAGAAATGTATAAAAAGCGCCATCTATTTTAAAGCATGCCATACTACGATGTTTACTTGGGCGCCATCTCTGGGACACCAATGAAGTTAGTGTTCTGTAGTTATGACATCGATGCCACAAGTGATCGTGCAAGATAGCCATTTAACAAAGGCCACGATTCTAACCAACACCAATTTTAATAGTTTGACAGCGAAACGTGTGTATGGTCCTTTTCATACGAGCTGTGATAGAAAGAGATGTAATGACATTTTGGCTAAGTTTAGTCGTGTAAAATTGAGAATTGCGGCTAATAATTGTTTAAGTAACATTAGCATTATTCTTACTATTAAAATAAATAAGAACATTAGCATAATAAATTATTTTTATATACGGCGATAGCGGGGTCTTGCGGGTTGATCAGGGAAGTAGGTGCTTATAAGGCAATCTTTCGAAATAAAGGAGATTCACTTCTATACGTATTATTTATTTATATTTTATTAAATATACGAGAAACGTTTATCTATTAACATAAAATATTTATGTCTTTATTCATTGAATTCTCGTTTTTTTACATTTGTATACAATATAACATATAACCCATTTAATATATTTTATTAATAAGTATAATATCAAATCAATTAATGTATTTAGGTATGTAAAAAGTAATGTAAAAATAATTATATATATATATATATATATATATATATATATATATATATATATTATTTAGGAATGTATTTATTTTATAAAATGTATACATATATAAAACTAATGATTTAAAGTTTTGAAGATTACTCAAGAGAACCAACATGTTACTCACGTTTGATATAAACAGAACAACAATTTACATCTCTCGAGATTTTCAAAACTGTTTACAAAAAACCAATTTACTACAAAAACTTGAAAACTTGTGGGGTCAAACCTATACTAATAACGAAGTGGGTAACCTTCACTTTCTATAACTTCTTCTAATCTTGATCTCATTCCATTTACCATATTGAAACAAATGTTACTTAATCGCATTAATTCCCAAGTTCTCATAACCTCTTCATCTAAATTTTGTCTAGTTTTGACTTTACTTGAGTCCCAATTAAGCACCATTTGACCCCACAAATTTTCAATCGGGTTTAAGTCAGGGCTTTTAGATGGCCAATCAATCAAGGTTATGTCTCTTTGTGTGGAAAACCACTCCATAACCGGTCTTGACCGATGCACCGAACTATTGTCTTGGATAAAATAAATATGTCCATCAGGGTATACGTTGCGCACTGTTGGAATCATCACGTCTCTTAAGATCTCCAAGTAACGTTCGCCATTCATTCGAGCGCCGACTTCGACAAGCTCTCCAGGACCCATTGAAGACATCCACCCCCAATATCCTGAAAAATATTTTATAATTATATCCTATTAAGAATACAATGTTATTGTCTTGTCATGTCATCTAGGTTCTTTATCAGTTTCGATTTGCAGAGCCTAATATTAAATAATATATTGTATGCTTATAGTATCTAAGATTTTATGATTCATAATAACAATAGCAAATAAAAAGTATAAATTTATTATTTTAATCAAGTGAGTAGGTAAATGTCAATATTTAATTAAATTAACTACTGCTTACCTAGCGTTAACCTGCCACTAGTCCTCAAAGGTAAAACATTTTTAACATTGTAGCGTTCGCCAGGTCTTCTCCACAGTATTTTACGTCCATCTTTATCGGATTTAAAAGTCTTTTCATCGGTAAAAATGACTATTTCATTTTCCCAATCAAAATTCAAATACTGGGTTGCAAATCTTATCCTGGCTTGACGATGAGCTTCAGTTAGTTCGATTTTTTTGGCAGGTTTATAATTATGGATCCCAGCTGCATGTAAATGTCTTCGGACAGTGGTAAGCGAAATACCATGTCTTATAGCACTTGAACGGGTGGTGGTGAAAGGTTCCGTGGTATGCCTACTAACAATATCACGATGGCGGTTGGATTGATTTGTGTAAGCAATCGGACGTGGCCCTTGGCGCTTACACTTCACTTCACCAGTTTCTTGATACCGTCGCACCCATAAACGAACTGTGTTTCTCTATAAGAAAGCAAATTAAAGAGTAAGATTCCTAATTGAAATAATATATTAAACGGATTTTAATTTAGATTACACTTACATCGATATTTAATTCTCGAGCAATACTTTTTAAACTTTGATTTTGTTCCCAAAGGACGATGATTTTCGCTTTTAAAAAGTTATTCATTCGCGGCATGATTTTATCGTAATTTAGAAGTAGTTATTCGAACAGCACAAGCAGACGAGTAATTATAATGATATGATGAGACGTCATTTTTTACTTAACAAAATTATAGCTTACCCTCATTCTTCATTACCTATCTATTTATAATATAAAAGAAACGGCTGACATGACTAATGTGATGGATGGTTCATAAACATATCGACAAATTTTACATTTGAGCAATGTGACTCATTGGCGCAGTGGTGTAACAACATAGCTTATGAATTGCAAAGTCCAGGTTCGAACCTCGCAGTAATATTTATTTTTAGTTTTGAAATTTTATTGAGACTTTTTAGAAATATCTAAAGAAATGTAATGTTTTGTGGAGCTCGATTAGAACGTTCTTTTTGTTTATTTTTTATTTATTTATTCAATATATTATTTCAATACACATCACATTTAACAGGCCGAACCACATAAACCTCTACGGGTTTATGTGGGTAGCGGCGAATCGTTCACATATTTACCATTATTTATGAACTTATTATATAATATTATTAAAATGGTATCGTTAGTGATAGAATTTCAATACAATATATTTTTTTAAGGTAGTAACCTTTTAGCTTGAACTTAAAACCCTTCGCCCCCTCTGTAAGTAAGTAAGTATTTTTGTAGTTCTTCGGGAATGTTATTTATAAACTTCGGAATTAAGTATTCTGCAACTCACGTGCCGTACAAGTAAAATATCAATAGGTAGGATCCGATGGATATTACTTAACGGTCGCTTGTATGCGCGCCTCAGTCATTTTGTTAGTAGTTGGAATATCCTAGCAGTTTCGCTAATTTCACAGAGATGGCGCTCTTTTATAGGGTAAGGGGTGAGTTTTCTCTGCTCGCCTGTGTACTATGGAAACCAGATAACTGATATAATACATATACTACTTTTCTTTTGTAAATACATACTTATATAGATAATCACACCCAGACTCAGGACAAACAGACATGTTCATGCACACAAATATCTGTCCTGGGTGGGAATCGAACCCACGACCTACGGCGTGAAAAGCAAGCATTTTCCAACCACGCCAACAGGCCCGACAATACTTATTAGTTTAGCTTTTAAGTGTGTTGAATTTTTCATCATAGAGCTGATATGTCTATGGAAAAATAGCTCCCTAAATTTGTTAAAAAAATAAACAGAAACAAAGACCAAAACGGCACCTAAAGCAACGCTCTCAACTATTAGATATAAGCACACCTACACGGCTAACAACGGCTGGAATGCCAATACTTCGATCGGACAATTCCAACAGATGGCGCTTTAAATTATTCATTTTGAATATTTATTCAATCATAGTTTTGATGTGAAACATCTATAGCCGCACGTAAAACAGATTTCTGGCGTGGCGACGCATGCCGTGACGCATGCGCAATCGACTTTTTATTTTATCATTATGACATATTTAGTTCCTATCACAATATGTTCTTTTCTGCATATTACGTTTACAAAATAATGTCGATGTTTCACATCTGCCAGGCGTCCCGTGACGGCTCATTTATTATTAACTATGATTTCATTTATTATTTTTAGCATTTTAATAATTAAACATGTTATACTGAAAACAATTTTTCAGACAATCTTAAAATTAATTGTATAAATTTGAAGTTTTAAATATAATTACAATTTTGGTCCCGACCCTATTCACTGCTAGAGTTTTATTCACCTCATTTTATGGTATCTAATAAATTACTGCCAGAACTGTAATCTTAACTTACTTGCGTATAATTCGCAGTGTATTCATAATAGCATCCCATTGCTGTGATGTCCTATTGCCATCTTTCAAGTTCCTCTATACTCATTGTACCTTGAAATAAAAAAATAAACAGAAACAAGGACCAAAACGGCACCTAAAGCAACGCTCTCAACTATTAGATATAAGCACACCTAATACATGATCACCAATCTGTCCGTCGGCTTTAATTTAACAAAAACTTCCAATCCCAAGCGTCCTTCCTCGGTCTCATTTAATTGAATTGTTGAAAAACTCAGTGCTTGTGCTACAACCATTGTCCCTTAATGTTTGCTTTTAATTAAAACCTCTTGTTCTGGGTAATTAATGAAACTTGGGATTATGTAGGACAGCGTTGTGACAACTTATTGTTTGATGGTGTTTGTTTGTCTGAATACATGAATGGCTGAGATAGAACGAGCAACGGAGATGCGGAGGTTCATTTGTTACAAGCTATTATGGATTTTGAAATAATGTGGGGAAGCGTAGCGTAATAGCGTAATATAAAATCAAAACTTTGGTATTAAGCGTAACTTAATACCAAACGTTTTGATTATACATTAATTAATGCGATTTTAGTAACAGTTCTGATATGCCTTTGATTGCAATTGTATAATGTGACTAATAAAAATACAATATTATTCTTATGCTTATTCTTCTGGTGGCGGCTATTTCCAGTCCCCGGAGGTCCTGGTAACACTGCGTCCAGTGATAAACTATTGTGCTCGCCGCTCCAACTAAACTTCCCTGTCTAACCCTGCAACATAGATAAATTGCAGAATCTTCTTGGCAGGAGTAACGATAACATCGTCCTGGTGCAAGAAGTGTTGGCCCAGGACGGTGTTACGTTTATGCATCAGTGGCTCACAGTGACAGAGCAGGTGTAGAGGTGTTTCGTCTGCGTTATTGCAGAATCTACACACTCTACAGTCTCCGATGCCTACCGTGGACAGGTGTTTCCTGAGACAGCAATGTCCCGTTAACACCCTAGTTATGATGCATAAGTTCCTCCTATTAAGCGCGAGGACTTCGTTCGCAGTTTTGCGGTCGTAACCCTTGATAGCTTTTTGGAGTGAGTTAAACCTGGAAGTTTGTGCCAGCGTTTAACAGCTAAAATATAATATGTGAGTTATATATACCAGAAGGTTAGCCTGTTGGCGTGGTTGGTAGATACGCTGCCTTTCACGCCGCAGGTCGTGGGTTCAGTTCCCACCAGGGACAAATATTTGTGTGCATGAACATGTTTGTTTGTCCTGAGTCTGGGTGTAAATTATCTATATAAGTATATATTTACAAAGAAAAATAGTTTATGTAGTATATCAGTTATCTGGTTTCCATAGTACAAGCTCTGCTTAGTTTGGGATCAGATGGTCGTGTGTGAATAATGTACCAGGATATTATTATCCCACTATGATGATCACAGTAGGCAAACGGCCTGAAAGATACTCCTTTGGGACGACTTTTACACCCCCCACGGGATGAGATGGGGTGACGATATTCTATGATGTTAGCCACACACAAACAACAAGGAGAAATCGCGGAAAATATATAAAAAAAAAACTAAAAAAGTGCGTTTGAATTGATTGTAATCTACCCCTTTTTTGAAGTTAGTTGAAAATACAATTTATTTTTCGACCTATCCATTCAAGCTTTTGTTTATGATAAACCCGCACGGGGAATTTACGGAATTCTTAGAATTAACTAACTCTCATTTAACTGCAAATGTCAGCAGGTAATTATTTCAAATGCGACGCACGAGAGGTATCCACATCCACATACCTTCTAAAGTATTCTTTTTTGTCTTTCACCTTTGTTCCCCAATTTTCCCTTTGTGTCAACAAAAAAAGTATTCATGTTTAATTAAATAAAAACGGTGCTTAAGATAAAGAACATGAGGTGAATTAAGACAAAATGAAGGGAGGAGCTGAAATATGCTTAAGGAAAAATTTGTCAGAAAAAAATTAGTAATGCGAATGATATCAGAAAATATACAATCCTATATAAACGTGAAAGTTTGTAAGTATGGATGGATGGACGGATGTTTGTTACTCTTTCACGTAAAAACTACTGATTGGATATTAATGAAACTTTACAGTAATATAGCTAATACATCAGAATAACACATAGGCTACAATTTATAAAGTAATAGTTTGAATTGTCCAAAATATGACGATAAGTGTCAAGTAAGTAGGAAAAAATCTACCATCTGTAAGCTATTCGGCGTGCACTGACAAAACCGCTAGAGGACACATCCTACCAATATTATAAACGCGAAAGTTTGGTAGTTTAGATGTATGGACGTTACTCTTTTACGCCAAATATACTTTAACGCAGGTGAAACCGCGGGGTATAGCTAGTCACACTAATATTATAAAGGCGAAAGTTTGGGACTGTGTGAGTGTGTATGTTTGTTACTTCTTCACGTGTAAACGGCTGGAGCGATTTTAATAAAATTTGGTATGTAGTTAGCTGACACCCTGGATTAACCGCGGGGCATAGCTAGTAGAACATAAAGAGAAAGATTGTTTGAAGAGAATTTTGTTTTTATCTATCTATACAAATAAATAAAATTGGAGTGTCTGTTTGTAATATTGAAATAACCGAGTTTTACTACATAAATATGAATACATATACGGTACATACACCAAAATAACATTTTTTACAATTTTTGTCTGTCTGTCTGTCTGTTTGTTCCGGCTAATCTCTGAAACGGCTGGACCAATTTTGACGGGATTTTATTGGCAGGTAGCTGATGTAATAAGGAGTAACTTAGGCTACTTTTATTTTAGAAAAAATCTTTTATTTTACCAAAAAACTAAATAAACTAATTAACACGCGGACGAAGTCGCGGGCACAGCTAGTATATTATATTATTAACTTATAACGAGCACTAAATGGTCTCTACTTTACAGGAAACATCTACTGGGTGAAGGGCAGCAGCTTCTTTCTGAGCACTATGGCCATTATACTGCGATCGGCAACCCGTCTGCCAAGCGTGGCGATTATGGCATATCCCTCCAAGATGGGGAACCTTTTGTCCAGCTGTGGACTTCTTATAGTTATGATGGCCTCTAATCTAGCTTGTATGAAATAATGAAATTTATTCAGCATTTGGGTATTAATATACCTACACTTGTACCTACTTGTCAAGCTCCCACAGTACACACATACAGTACAAATATATAGTCAGATACAGTATTCTTTAATATTCAAAAAAAGTTCTACTCCCTTCGTGCAGTTTGTTGTATGACATAACATTTTGAGAAATCCTTAAATAAATAAAAGTTACTTAGCTACTATTTTAAAGTTTTTGAAGTTATACTTCTTTTGGCGCGATGGAGAAAAATGATGACAGTGAATTTTTACGATGCGCGCGCACACTGACACCAAAAAATTTAACAGCATGAAGTTAGTTCTAGGTGGTATGAGAGTGAATTTTTACGATGCGCGCGCATCGTAAAAATAACAGCATGACGTTAGTTCTAGGTGGTATGAAAATTGATAACTATGTTCAAGTTGTATATTAAGAAGTATAACTTCTAACGCGTGTACATAAATACACACAAGTTTTTTAGTAATGTTATGTTGTTCCCAATAAAATAGTCTAGTAACAAACAGATTAATACGACAAGCTCAACACATTCCAATCATTAATGTAACAATAGCGTATATCATATTTTGGCCCGACCCAATAGATACACTCATATATGTATACTCTGCGATACACTAATGAGTTTATTCCATCGTTACCGGGGTTGCCTATTGACATTTTCGTAGTAAATGGGTGTGTCTGCTCACCACTCCGCCTTTCCTTAAACATTTTAAGTCTGGACCAAGAGTTGTAATACTGTATATTATACTGCTAAATGACAATTGATATTTTTTAAGTGAAAGCTTCTTGAGGCAAGTGTGCACTTTTTGCTATTCGGGGCAACGTCACGTTGCACTACCCATGAGCAATATATATATATATACATATAAACTACTTTTATCCGCTTTTAACTTTATAAATTATAGCCTATGTGTTAATCTAGGGTGTCAGCTAACTCCATACCAAATTTTATTTAAATCGCTCCAGCCGTTTAGACGTGAAGAAGTCACAAACATGCACACTCACACAGTCACTCACTCACAAACTTTCGCCTTTATAATATTAGTGTGATTAGTGTGATAACTATTATATTGCAGATTATTTAGATAAGAAGTGTAAAAATTGTTATCAATTTATGGGCAATCCCCAAAGACTTTCTTCCTTTATATCATATATTAAGTATCTTCGCTAAGTTCTTCACGAGAGCTCTTACTAAAAGGAAAATAGGTAAAATATTTAAAGTTGCGATTCACAAATCTTTCATAAAATATTTTACCGGCAAGCGAAATTTATGAAATGGGCTACTTCCCTAATGATGGGGATAAAAAAGTGCCACTTGTATTAAAAATTAAAATTTGCATATTTAATCAAGGGCCCGAGTTCTAGCGAGATTTTTTGCAAGTTCTTACGAATTATTCATCTAGCTATAGCGACTGATAAATCGGTGTTATATTTAATCCTCAAAAGACGTTTATAAACTCTGCACTCAAGGAGTATAAATATTTTATTTAAAATTAAATTTGCAGCAACTCAAAGCTCTTTTCAAATAAGATTTAAAGTGGGTACTTACTTATTTAGAATAAATGAATATTGTTTGCAAAAGTTTTCGTATTATCATAAGTAAATACAAATATATGCCATAGAACGGTCACCGTAGCCTAGTTGGTAGTGCTCCTGCCTACGAAGCTGGTGGTCCTGGGTTCGGATCCCGGTAAGTGCAAATATTTGTGTTATGAGCACGAATATTTGTTTCTGAGTCATGGATGTTTTCTATGTATATAAGTATTTATCTATCTATATAAGTATGTATATCGTCGCCTGATACCCATAGTACAAGCTTTGCTTAGTTTGGGGCTAGGATGATCTGTGTGACATTGTCCCTAGATATTATTATAGAAAGTCTGCCGCCGTAATATTTTTCGATACTACATATTTTTAAACATTCTAGATTCACAGTGCGGGTCAGAGTTACGAAAACATTATAAATATCATGAAAAATAGGTGGCAAGGACAGACACCACTAGACTGAATTCAACACGACTAAGAATAGGTTAACAAAAATACAACGTGTCGCTTCGAATGACTTTAATTTAAAACTACAGCCTGTATTTACTAACGATTCGGGTCGGGTCTGTTCGCGTGGTTGGCAAATGCTTGCTTTTCACGCCGGGGTTCGTGGGTTTGATTCCCACCAGGACAGATATTTATGCGCATGAACATGTCTGTTTGTTCCGAATCTGTTTGTGATTATCTATATAAGTATGTATTTACAAAAGAAAAGTAGTAGATGTAGTATATCAGTTATCTAGTTTCCATAGTACAAGCTTTGCTTAGTTTGGGATCATATGGCCGAGCGTAAATAATGTCACAGGATATTATATTATTATAATCTACAATAACGAGACTAGTACAATGTAAATTTAATTCAGGAAAATATGTCCGAGGTGGAGGCCTGGAGACTTGTAACACAGGGTTAACCTAGTACCGGCTCCAGTCTCCACAACATATCTGTACGACCTACTTCTAACCTGCAACCTTGTAACTTTTATTCTAAAATATTTGTGGAGAATATAAACGATTTTTATTATTGGAACGAAGTTCCTTATCGCGCGTTGTGAACAAATTAGCTAGACGGAAAAAAAAATCTCACGAAAAGTTGTCACGACACTTTTTGCAGCTGTGCGGCGTGCGCATGTTTCTCTGTCTGTTTCTCTCTCTCTCTCTCTCTCTTATAGAAAGCAAGCCAGATATTTTCATTTCTATTTCGCATTGAACAGTGTGGTGTCGCGACGATTATTTTTGTTGAGTGTATACAGGTTTTTTGTACAAAATAAATAATAAGAAATAACTTCGTTCCATCCGGGTGTCCCTTGACACCTCTCAAGTTTTTTATTATTATTATTATTTTATATGTATTAATACCATAAACCGTGTGGTTCCGGCTTAAAAAGAATATTAGGGCCATCCCATAACATCCCGTGGGTATCGTGGTAGAGAATGCCTTTGGCATTAAGTCCGCCTTTGTACAATTCTGTGCAAGAAGTTAAAAAAAAAATAAAAAAAAATATCCTAAAAGGACTAAGGGATACAGCAGGTCGGGCGTATGTACAGTCAACAGCAAAAGTAGATGATCAAAGTCGGATATTCAATACTAATTATCATAAATTGCGACAAAATAGTGTGGTGGTGAAGAGTATCTAGTTGAAGGTGTGCGTGAGTGTTAAGTGTAAAAAATATTAACTAGTGAAAACTGCCGCCCAATAGCATCATAAACTGAAAACTCAGGTCCGATTTTGATCATCTACTTATGCTGTTGACTGTACATTCGCTAATACGTGTCTTCTGACCCACTAAACGTTAAACGAGTTTGAACCTTCTCCATTAACCGTAGGTAAGCGATACATACGATCTTAATGAACTAGAACGACTGGTTCAAGATAAACAAATAAGTTATGCCAATTTGATCTTTAATACGTTAAATTAGGGTAGTAAAAAAATTAATAGGTACTGTTTTGTTACTGATAAATCCATACCAATTGAAAATAAACCTTAAAGTTTCAAAGTAAGGGTTTAAGTTCATTATTTCTTAACTAGGGTCAGGTAATAGATATCACCGACTGTACTAAAGCTACCACCCAACTGCTGACACGATAAGCGCGGTGACTAGGTACGGCAAACCCCTCTAAACGACAACATTATAGTAACCTTTGGGGGAGGCCTATGTCCAGCAGTGGACAAAATCAGGCTGATGATGTGATGTATTCATACTTACTGTTAAAAAACACAACTGTCTGTATTTTTTCTGATAAACAAATATAGTATAAGTCCGAAACCTTCTTCAAAGCTATCCCTATCGAATAAAAAATAATAATAATAATAATGTCCTCCCAGCCGCAATCCGGCCACGGCGGCCAGCCTCAATAGAGATTAGCCATCTGCGCGGGACATATTATAGTACACAAGTGTGTGCGCAAACACAGGAGCACTTTCTATTCGATCACTCTCATGATCCGATTGGACGTCTAGCGACACGACCGGAAAGAGGTCAGGTACAGGACCGACGGCTTTACGTGCTCTCCGAGGCACGAGGGTATAATGCCACCAACTCCCAGACTTCGGGCTGATGATGAGAAATTTTTCTTTTTACAGAAAAGTCCCAAAAATCACTTTTTGGCCCGACCCGGGATTTGAACCCAGGACCTCGTTCTCTGCGGGTGAACACGCTACCGCTAGACCAACGATTATAATTATAATCAGTTACCAAACTGGACTTAATAACCTCTTTTTTAGAAATCGGATAAAATTATGTTCTTGAGGATTCTAGCTACAACAATTATTATTTTCAATTCATCTTCTTCCAAGGACCTTTCACATTTTCAAATCAGACATATGAAACAAAACTTAATAAGAACACAAATACTGATCATTGCAGAATTGGAACTGAGTCCTCCCGGGTGCAAAGGCTCAACCATACGGCTTATTTTATTTTATCGTATGGCCTGTGGTTACCCAAGCGGCCCAGTAAGTCTTTACTATAGCTTATAGACTGTTTTCTATGTATTTAAGTATTTATATCGTCGCCTGGTACCCATAGCACAAGCTTTGCTTAGTTTGGGGCTAGGATGATCTGTGTGACATTGTCCCAAGATATTATTATTATTATCTAAAGACTACAACCGGGGCTGACAGATTAACCTACCCTCCAAATGAAAGAAATAAAACTACTTTGTGGGTTTGTTAGAGCATATCGTACGACCTAAATTTAATAAATATAAATATTTACTACGCGAATATCATTAAATTATGGAAAGTCTTTTAATACTTAATAATACTACATTTTGGTCGATCTTTATTCAATGTAAATAATACACCTAGGATTGTTAATTGTAGTGCGCACTATGTCGCATGGGATTCTTCTCTGGGGAAATTCTGCTGATAATAATAATATCAAGGGACAACGTCACACAGATCATCCTAGCCCCAAACTAAGCGAAGCTTGTACTATGGGTACCAGGCGACGATATACATACTTATATAGATAGATAAATACTTAAATACACAGAGCACATCCATGACTCAGAAACAAATGTTCGTGCTCATCACACAAATATTTGCACTTACCGGGATTCGAACCCAGGACTACCAGCTTCGTAGGCAGGAGCACTACCAACTAGGCTACGGTGACCGTCAACCACACCTTAATTTTAAAAAAGAAAACGAAAAGAATAATAACGAGATTATTGTTATTATTATTTTCGTTTTCTTTAATTTATTATAGCAAAATGTTCTCACCGGTCTGTAAGTGGTTAGCGCAGTTAAGCAACCAGGCTCGTGGTCAGGCCATAGATGGGCGACCGCCAAAGTGTTTAACTTCTGAGCGTCTCCTTGCTTCGGAGGGCACGTTAATCAGGCGGTCCGGGTTGTAGACATTAGACAACAGGTCTTGCAAGTCGTTAAGCCATGTAGAGACCTACTGGGCGGCTTGAACAACTATGAAACTAGGGTAACCACTACCCATACGATAAGTAAGTAAGTATGGCAAAACGGATTGTGCTTTATAATAAAAAGAAATATCCATGAAAGAAATCGCTTAGAGTTAGCTAAATATATTATACTTTAGAAGTCAATTAATGTTTTCATTGTCGAATGCATATCATAATTAATCGTATCATCGTAATTAATTTTAGTTTAGTTAGAAGTTTTTCTCGACAGCACACCAGTGCTGTCGAGAAAAACTGCGAGCACGTGTTGTTAAAGCAACATTCCCTGAAGCAGAACATTTGGTAAAGTATATACAAAGGTAAGATAGGCTTATCTCTGATGTATTGGGTAATCGATTAGAAGATGCCATTTATTTTTATTATTATTATTTTTTTTGTTGGAAAACCTACAGCTGTTGATACGTGATTAGCTATTTGTATATAATGTAGAAAGCCAATTACAGGTTCTCACCAATAGCCATACATTACAAAACTGGTACATGTTTGCTTATATCTCGGAAACATGCAACTGAATACATATCTTAAAAATGTTAGTTTCCTTACAGTTACTTATTACTAAAGAAATCAAGCCATAGCAACCGCTTTACTGTTTTTATGTTGAATGAATAAGGGTCTAAGTTATGTTTCTTACATAACATGTTAAAGTTCCTACTTGCTCTCACTATGAACGAGTTTTGTCGGTAATTCGTTGAAACAATTGGAATTGATATAGGGGGATTGTGACGAGTTCTGCTAGGTACGTTAAAGTTGATTTTGCTTAATAATAAGTATGAAAGATCTGAGGTTTCTCGTCGTCTAATAAGTGGCATTAGGTGAATTTAAGGTATACGAATAGAAACGCATTTTATTGGAAGCCGGTGAAATGTTTTATGTTCATAATTTCCAGGTTAAGTTTATTATGATGTCGTAATTCCATCTGCGTAACATAGATTAGTTAGCTTTGTGCAAGGTTACCCCGTTAACGGGGCCCCATCAGGCGCCATGAGAAGTCCACTGCAGATTAGGTTAAATGTCGAGGGCACCGGAGCAGCATACCCGCGTTCCCGGGGCTCCTCCCGTTAGGCGCCAAGAGAAGTCCACGGCAGGTTAGGTTTAGTCGGTGCGAGTCCGACATACCCACCCGCAGACACTTTTTGCGGATGGCATGCGTAGGAATTCCCCCTGCCTTATCAAAAAAAAAAAGTTTAAGTGTCGAGTCCGACATTCCCATCATCCCATCATGCGTAGGCATTACACCTGGGTTATAAAAAAGTGTCCTCGTATTTGGATTAAAGAGTTCCATAATACATGGGTGGATGCAGGTGTTATCTATTTAAAAAAATCTCCCGGTATTTATTTTATTAATTTATCTTTTCACCCCTGTCTGGGAATTGAATCCGAAACGCCGGTGCGCCGAGGTAGTGAGCCTACTAACTAAACCACTGCACTGTATGTGTAGAACTTGCAAACAATTTAGCTTATTCCTTAAGTTTTTGCCATAGGAACGAGCCTTACAAAATTTTGTGAAGAACAAATTCTTCTATCTTTTTGCGTGGAAGGAATTGATTTCGAAACCCTCTCAAAGACGGTCTCATCGTAACTGGTTCTCGCAGTAATGCCAGGAATTAAGAAAGCAAAGAACCTAGTAAACGCCCGTTGAATTGATTAAATTACACATTGCGGATATTTCTTTTACTTATTTATCCTAAAACTTTATGCACATTTTCTTCCAGGTGGTATACTCCGCACAAAATTATGATGAACACACACGCTCGTTATTGAATATAGATCTCTCTCAGGTTCTGGTTGAAATTCAGTTTTCCGCTGTAGCTGCTTTATGCAATGCCACGGTACCCAAACTGAACCGCACTCTATTTTTGTTCCGATGCGGCGCACTATGTAAGATGCGCTTAGTATCGATGACATATAGTTATAAGAATAGTCATATTATATTTGTTAGTACAGTTTTAAAAAGTAGTTAATAAGTTCATCACAAATTGTACATACGCCACGTTTTAATATAAGCGCCGATGATCGGAGAAAAAATAAATAATATTTTCTTTTTCTTTCTATTTTCTAGATGGCGCCAACATCAGTCAGATTTAATCGGTCAACATCGTCGAGGTTGATTTTGCGGGCCAAATCGAACTGGACAGTAAAATTTGTGATATTTTACCTATCTATTCAAATAACTTGCTTGCCATTAAGATGTGTAAGCATACCGTTGAACTTTATCTGGGATCATAACAGCCGAACAACTAAAGAGGGCAGTGATAATAAATTAAGAAAGACAAGGACTTGCTAGGGACCAGGGTGGTAGAACAATACGAGCCATTGTGTTGCTACTAAGCTAATTTATAGTTAGCATTTATGTTCCTGTTAATAACTAAGTTAAGAGTTGTTCAGGAAATTAACTAAACCGTCTTGTTTGGTAGGGAAGTAGATCTATGTTATAAAACAGAGCAGAACTTGAGGGGTTTGGAAGAAATTGAATTAACTTGAACGAAAATTTTATCTATTTTAATTTATTTATTGACATTTAATTACAACACCCTTTGACATTTGGAATACAAAAACATAATAACATATGTAATTCTTAAGCACGTCAAAAAATTCTATTGCTTTTTTTTGACACTCTTTAGTAATTTATTATGGTATTTCGTTAAGTTACTATTGTATATTTCAATCGCTTTCTTAGGCAGCTATTGGTGAAACTAATTTTATTATCTGTGATCTTGTAATACCTAAAATGCGATTAAATAATAAATAATTTGATTTGATTTAGCTATTTCTTTTCAATGTTAATCTTCATGTTAATGTTAATTATTGTAACTATTAATTACTCAATTTATATAGTGTAGAAGCGGAAACTATAGCAGTGGGGATTTTCTATAAAAAGGCGATGCCTCGCCGGCATCGCTCTCTTTTCCGTCCCAACAGTTGCCGAGACTGTTACTCTGTCCAATTGTGAATCGGTTCGTAGTCTTTGTCTATAATTGTTAGCCTAGTGTAGTTCGGGTGATTTTACTTCTTTTGTTCGTTTTCTTTGTTTGAATTAAAATTATTTGTCTGTTAATATTTTTGTGATTATTGTTGTCGTAAGTTGTATTAAAATTTGTTTTAAAAAAAGCTACTTCTGGTCTCATTCCTTAGAATAGCTAAAAAGCTTGTCATTCATAAGTGTCTCCGTTAAGCCGAAAAATTGGAATTAAAAAAAATATAGTATTGAGTAATTATTTAACTGATTTGAGACTGTGTGGCTGATTGCAACGTATATTACCTCCTCCTGGCTGTGTTAAAACCGGCAGTAGACGAACCCGCTGAATTTGTTTCGCTGGGTCTTCTCAGTTGGGGCGCATTGGATTCGGTGGTAGCATTAAAGCGCGACCGTCGCTATACACACAAATTCCGTCTTAATAATAATAATATTCAATTCATTCCTCAATATAGACAGTACCATTTAGAGATCCATGTAGTTAAATATTTAAAAAGCTTAAATAACCAATTTGACAATTTCAAGAAATACCTGTTTAACTAAAGCATTACCTAGTATCTTAAATCACATAATATTCCACTTTTCAAATATAAGTCACGATCAAATATTCTATTTGTACAAACGCCAGCATTTCTTTTATAGATTTTGAACTTTATCACATAAGCTTAAGGTTCACTTTCAATCGGGAAAATTTGACAGATTGGGGTAGCTTGATGTGCTAGCGTCTGTACCTAGAATTAAATATCTATAGTTAATTTGTAATGCTTTTCATGTTCCGATTATTTCCCAGCGCTTTTTAAAGTCTATGTGAATAAAACCATTTTTATTTATTTATTTAGTCACAACAGTTTCACACAGGTTTTGATTTTTTTTTGTATTTAATACCCTCGCAGTCTCGGCAGATGTTGAATAATATCAAACATTCATAAGGCAGTTCCCGGTAAACGTCGAAGTTAGTTCGCTAACTAAATACAGAATTGTAGAGCTAGTAAGATGTCAACTTGACTGGTCTTCAAAGATCTATTAAGGTGATACTTACCATTAAATATTTCTTGGTTGTGTTCTCGCAATGTTGTCCAATTGGAATGTATTTTAGTATATAGTTTACAGTTAGTGGTAGAGGCGCTCTCAGGCAGTTGCGCTCACGTGGTCAGTCTATAAATGGGTGAGCGTCAAAGTGGTTTGCTTTTTGAGTGTCTCCGTGATTCGGAAGGCATGTTAAGTTGTCAGCCCCGCTTGTTGTCGCCAGACAACAGTCGTTAAGTCATGTTAGAGGCCTTCTGAGCGGTTTGAACAACACCAGTGTAACCATATTCAACTTAAATATTTCTTTTTAATAGACGGCCCGCACTATGTAACTAATAGTTGTGTCGCGGGGTACTTTTCTTCAAACATATAATAGGCGGACACATATTACATCCTGATTCAGAACAACTATTTATGGGTCACACAAATAGTTGTCCAGCGCGGGAATCGAACCCGGGACACGAAGCGGCGAGGTTACTGTTTTAGCCGATGCGCCACACGTGCAATCAAACATATCCTTTAGATATACATTAGACTATGCTGCGTTTCAGTGCAATAACAGTATCACTCACTTTTGTAACAATTGTTCATAGAGCGATAACCAATCTGTCTGTGTGGTAACTACCCTAGCAATTATCCCACTATCCCCCGGTTGGGTAATTACCCCACTATCCTACGGGAGCGGGGTAATTATACCGCTTTCCCAGAGGACCGCTGCGTAGCGACGTAGCGGCGTAGCTTAATGTTGTATACTGAGTGAAAACTACCAATTATTCTACGTTTGATGCGTTTCTGTCTCGCCAGTTTTAAGCCGTTAAGGTTAATTGGTTCATTCCTATGTTGATGACTAATTATTATTTAAAATATTATGAAAAAGATTTAAATTAGATGAAGTTACGTAACAGTATTATTCTACAACTAAAATTATAACTACTAACTTTATGAGTTACTAGCTGTACGCCGCGGTCTTACCTGCGTTAAACTTTATAAATTATATCCTATGTGTTAATCAAGGTCAGCTAACTCCATACCAAATTATATTAAAATCGCTCCAGCCGTTTAGACGTGAAGAAGTAACAAACATACACATTCACACACTCACAAACTTTCGCCTTTATAATATTGGTTTAATTCATTCATCGTATCTTTTTTTATAAGGCAGGGGGAAGGCCTACGCATTCCTCCCACAAAAAGTGTCTACGGGTAGGTATGTCGGACTCGCACCTGCTAAATCTAACCTGCCGTGGATTTCCCTTGGATGAGGAGCCCCGGGAACGCGGGATGCTGCTCCGGTTAATTCAACGTACATACATTTAATTTAGTAAGATTTGTACAAGATATATGTATTTTTAATAGTCACTGTCCGAATTGTTAATTGGACACAATGAAAATATAAAGATCAACTAACTATAAGTTCGTTTTTCTAATAATGATTATGAAAATCCAAAATGGCCGATGACCACTAAAACTCTGTTTTGTCCACTAGTCACTAAAATATTTCATTAGAGAAAACAGACAAGCTAGAGTATAAGTTGAAGTGTTGCCTATTATATCTGGGTTATATGCTTATGTAACATGAGTAACATACAATTCATGGACACAAAGCACATTACTTTGTGCCCGTGAATTGCAAAGACAGATAGATTAACTCTTTATTGTACACCAAAAGTAAAAAACACAGTGCGGTAGTATATATTTAAAAAAATGTTCGTGATACAGGAAAAGAAAAAATACTTATAATCCACGTGTACATATAATAAAACATCAAATTCGAGAACTTGGCGACTTACGATGGTTACTTAAGATAAATACTGACCTTAATATTCTTATGTTGTGAAAACTACGCACAGTGTGTTTAGTTTTAATTCAAGCAACATAATTCCTTAACAAAACAAAAGCGCGCAACTGTAGCGCGCAAACTAAACACGACTGTGGTCATTATGAGAGCTCTATTTGGACAAAGCCAAAGCAATTTCAAGCAAGTCCACAGAATTAGCATTTTCATTTGCCACGTTGCTTGCCAGTTGCCAGTCTTTGAATGAAGAACAATGATTTAGGCAAAACCCGTGCCAAATGGTTGGCATAAATATTATTACCAAATACCTTTTTAATTTTGCCAGTGCACGTTGCAGAAAATCTTATGAGAACTTAATAGAACTGTTTTATACATGCACATGTGATGAAGCACAGGATATATAAAAACAAACACATACTACTTTTGCAAATAGCTAAAATAAGGAGTTGCATTGAAGGGTAAGATGGTGGGAACATAACTGAAAAAAAAAACAGTCTAAACTATAGTATGATTGCATTTCGTTAGTACTTTTTATTCTGTGGCATATACTCCTAGCAAAAGTAGGAAGTAAATGAACAAACAAACTACAACAAAAATAATATCGACGATGGCTTATTTTTTCAGCCTTAGATGGAACATATTTGATTAATAAAGATAAATTCTGAGAGAAGTCAATAGAAGATCTTTAAAAACTCATAATTCTTTCACAAATAAGTTTTACTTCGATAGCGAAATTGCGGAATGTCAATAACGTAAATGCTTAGGCACGTTTAGTTTTGGTGCTATTGTGTAAGAATTAAAAAGAGATGGCGCTAGTGTTGATTATTTTAAATTGAGTCTTAATCTATCTAGGTATATATATATAAATCAATACCACTTTTCGTTGTAATGTTATAACTCAACAACGCCTTTACCGATTTGGCTAATTTTGGTCTTGAATTATTCGTGGAAGTCCAGGGAAGGTTTGTACGTAGAGAAAATTTTAAAAAAAGTCTTGAAACAGTGTAAAATCAACATCTTTTAGCAATTTAAAATAGTTTTTTGTGTGAATAAATGAACTTAATAATCATTTTTTTATTACTATGCCTTATACGTAGCGAAGCACGTACCGGGCCGCTAGTACTGCTATAGTATTAGGACTAATAGGAAACTAGGGTGTACTATAGCTACCCCACCGTTGAACCTGCAGTCATATTGTTTAATTTCCGCCCCCTTCGAGCAAAGGGCTCGAAAGGGATGGGGCCTTAGTTTCTATTTTTTATTTATGAATTTTAAAAACATATTAAAGAGGTGAATAGTGTATCAATGCCGAATGAAAATAAAACAAAGCAAGCTTTTTAAATAAGATCTTATTTCGTGTAGCACTAGGTTGATATTACTTTGTCGAATCCGAACTAAATATTAGTTTCACGGAACAAAGACCAAAAGAGCAGCGTCAAAGTTACCTTGACCTGGATTTCTGCAGCTTACCCTTGGATTTGTACTAGGGTAAAGAGATTTGTTCACTTATATTATTCAGGTTCTTCTTTTCAAGGATAAGCGATTTGAATAAACTATAGAAGTATTGCCTTGAAAGAAGAAGAACGTGCCTTACAAAATTATTCATGTCGTACTAAAGAAACTACTAGTAGGATTAAGCTCTCATACGACGGCATTCTATGAAATAATGTTCAGCATTTGGGTATTAACATACACTTGTACTTGGCAAGCTCACAATGTTGTACATAACCATAGTCACAAACAGTAACAAAAAAATATATTGAATTAGTCTGTCCGTACGGTGCCTAGTGCGGGACAAAATAGAATGAACAGAAAACTATAAAAAAGCAGGGTGTAATTTAACAATATCATTTCTTGCGATAAAATGCACATAATCTTTATGATAAATCCAGCAACACTGTTTTTGCTATGGATAAAGTGCACTACATTTTATATTTTTTTAATAAGAATAATTTAATATTTATTTCGCGAATATTTTTTAAGCTTTTTTTGAGAAGTGATTTCGCGATTTTTTTTCTATCAAGCGAAAGTATGTAGTTAAATCATATTTTAGGATCATTAGTGTTCTTTAAAATGTTGTCAATTTTGTCGGATATTGATTTCGTTATTTTAAAAAGACAACGCCCGCAGTAGGGAGTCTAATCACTGTGTCGCGGGGTCCTTTACAAACATATAATAGACCGATACACATTACATCCACACTCAGAGCAACTATTTATGGGTCACACAAATAGTTGTCCTCGACTCGAACCCGCGACACGAAGCGGTGAGGCGACTGTCTTAGTTGCTGCGCCACACGTAAACATATGCTTTATAACAAGATGAACCTCGTAGTATTAACTAAGATCTTACGTAAAACACCAATTAGGCTGATATCTGCGCCTTAACCATTGCACCACATGTTAGTGTCACACACACTAAGAATATCATCACAGATTGTATAAACCTACAATTAAGGAAACATGTAACTGAAATAAAATGACGTCACTCTGTCACACTTCCCCCATTATTCAATCCACGTAACACACCTTTTATTATTAATGTTATATTTAGTAAATAGCATGCGTTGCGTGTTTCATATCAACAAAATGCCTTTAATCGTCAATAATGGATATAATGGCCATAATAATATAGTCTTCTTTCGTAATATCTATTAGGTAAATCAATAAACTAACGCTCAAGCTTTACACACAGACAAATAAAGTGTCAGACGAGGTATTACGAGAGATAGAACATAGCGTTTTTTAGACTTCCGTAACACAAAATAAAAAAGGGGTCTATAAAGGATTATTCGTTGTCGGTCTGGCTGTTTGTCTGACACAAGCCTAAATCCCAGGAATGCATAAAAGTGTCAAGTTGTAATTAATATCACATAATCAGGAAAAGGTCAAACAGAAATCAAAAGATAACGAAAGGGAAGGGAAACGCAAAAGTATAAGTATTTTAAGGAAAAGCAAAGGCAATTGAGTCGAAACCTATAGGTTAGTTTAGATCCGTTCTCCAAGAATCATTAAATTTTACAAGATTCAATGTCTTTTCCACAAATACAGGGCACATTTGCACAAATACAAATAATTCTAAATACCTTTATATTGTAATTATTTCAAAGTATGCGCATTCGAGCATCCTTTAAATGACCTAGTCCGTGAAAACTAAAACAGGTGTTGGGTATCATACTGCTGCATATAATTTGCTAGTTTATCTCTTCTTGCATGTGCATATTTTTAAATTGCGGGCGGGAGGGCGGTGTTTGCATCCCTAGTTGATCATACTATTAACCGAATTAACACTACATATAACATCATTTTCTAGTTTCTGATTGTTACGGTTTTCTGTAAAGTAACGTCTGATTCCATAACTTATTGTAGTGTCTTCACGAAATACCTACAAAGTTTCAAGAAACGCTCGGTGCGTGTATCTGAGTTGCACTTGGCTGGTTTCTTTCACTCGATGAGCAGCTTGAATGGGGAAGTATCTTCATCTTTTTGTTTACTATTGTAGGATTCTGGGTGATAGCAAGCTCATTGGGGAAGGGAGGAACAGTCCGCAACACATGAAGGATGTGTGTGTCACAAGATATGGTTAGGGCTACCACTTATCTTCAGTTGGGCCATATGTTGTTATTCTGACATAATTTTCTAAAAAAAGGTTGGCCTTAAAATATTTTTGTAATTAGTCAAACTACTCTGTCAAGAAAGTACCGGGAAAAGATCAATAATATACAAAATTCATCCAAATTTATTTTATCACCTTCAAAGTATGCTCCTTCAGAAACGATACACTTACGCCAACGATTAATCCATTCATCAAAACATTTTTAAACGCTGCTTTCGGAGTTCGTGGTGCAAATCCAAGAACTTTCCACAAATCTGGCCTTTATCGTCGAATCTGCTCTCTTAAACGCCGCATAACGCTCAAATAATATTCTTTATTTACCTTTCGACCTTCCGGTAAGAATTGAGAGTGCACAACACCGCGATAGTCAAAGAAAACAGTCAACATGACTTTGACTTTTGATCGACTTTGGCGTGATTTTTTCGGTTTCGGTTCAGTTGGAAGGCGCCACTCCGAAGCTTGTTAACTAGTTTGCATGTCAAACTCGTAAACCCACGTCTCGTCACCAGTAACAATGCGTTTCATGAATGTTGGGTCGGAATTGACTCGTTCTACCATGTCCTCAGCGACTTTCATGCGATTGAGTTTTTGGAAAAAATTCATAGCTTTTGGGACTAGCTGAGCGGCAACATGTTTCATACCCAAATGATTAGTTAAAATGTTACGAATCGACTCGTGAGATACAGAAAGTTCGGCGGCTATCTCTCTCAGAGTTGAATGAGGATTTTCAGTCACTATTTTCTTCACTTTTGCGCTGTTAACTTCAGTTGCAGACGTTGATGGCCTACCAGAGCGAGGCAAATCTTTCATCACATCTCGACTGCTTTTGAACGCTTTGAACCACTCATAAGCACGAGTTTTTGATAAAGTCGATTCACCGTAAGCCTTCTGCAAAATTTAAGACAAACTCTTTGTTCGATATTTTTGTCCATTATGAAATTCGCAATACACACTATATATGATATTACTAAAACCAGCATTGTATTTAATATAAATAACAATTGCAACTCAATCTCCGTGCCAAAATGGAAAACAGTTGTGCCAATCTAACAACAAGAAAAAAAAACAAAAATTTTAATTTGGAACCATAAACAAATCATCCATTCCCGATACTTGTTTGAATGAATGTACAGCGCTTCCCAATTTACAATGAAATAAATTTGGCGGTGTCTGATCTTATCATGAAAAGTCAACAAAAAGTATTTAAATTACAACTTTTTGTAAACCTTCTTGATGCTGGGCTATTTCTCATTTCTCGACTAGTCTTGTCTGCTGTGCACACGATAACGATAAAAGATTTGTAGGCATACACAAATAGTACACAACTTTCGTATCCGACCGGTGCATGACTTCCAGCTTTACCTTTACACATGGGAGGGCGCAGGTACAATTCTCGCAGCAACCAAATGTTTCAGAGTCCGTTTAGACAGCTATACCCTTCAGGTATAGCTTCGCATGTCGAATAACAATCGTTATAGGGTTGCCATAAATAAAATACAACCTGACATTTTATTTTTAACAAAGATGTTTTTTGATAAAACTCGACATTGCGCTGAAATACTGTTAGGTGATTCACACCTAACAGTATTTCAGCGCTTTACCTCATTGATTCTGCAAGTGGGTGTAGGAATTGTATGGAGAAATTTCA
This sequence comes from Pseudoips prasinana, assembly GCA_951640165.1. Classification (NCBI taxonomy): domain Eukaryota; kingdom Metazoa; phylum Arthropoda; class Insecta; order Lepidoptera; family Nolidae; genus Pseudoips; species Pseudoips prasinana. The sequence goes on from OX621240.1 coordinate 8,564,603, forward strand.
AAATTTGTTTGAAGCATATAATGCTCACGCAATTAATCATCGTCCACCCGCTTTACTATATTCAAGTCCTTAGTCATATCTTTTCTTGTTTTTTATCATATATGTCAGCCGATTGAAGCCCACTGTGGGACAAAGGCGTCCCCAAAAGATTTCCATAATCCACGCTTGGATGCCAGGATATGGCGATCACAGTATGATCGTCAGATCGCCCGTTTTCTGAGATATTCCTCGGGACGAGTTCTACGCCCCCCACGGGATGAGATGGGATGATGATATTCTTTGCCGTCAGCCATGCAGCAGGCGTGTTTTTTAATCACTTTCTAGTATTTCCGTTTTAAAGTAGATTATTATAGCTAAAGACAAGGTTAAAATTCCATATTTGGTATCAAAAGACTAGTGAAAAATCACTATCTTCCAATTTCATCCTCAAAAATTTTATTTTTAGTATTTAGTTTATTGTTCAGTCTAAATTGAATATAATATTTATATGTATATGTATATGTATTTAAGTATTTATACAATTATTAGTATGTAAGTGTATTATAGACCTACACACATGATTATAGCTGTGTAATATTTCTCCTGTCGCGGGTCTGCTGGAAGAAATTTCTTGCGAAATCAGCAGCACCTTTGTACTATTCATTTCTTCGTACTTTTATCTATTTATTATAATTTATTAATATTAAATCTATTTAATATTAATAAATAAAAATAAGAACCAGTCTCACATCATTTATATTTTCTGCGGCATGACCCTGCATGAGTCATTCAATACAAAATTTTAATATTGCTCAATCGATTGCACGTCGAGGGCTCGTAGAATATATTAAAGCGGGGTTCTTACGGGGTTCCTTGTAAGTTATATCGTTAAGGGTATTTATAAGTGGCATTGGATTGAAGGGAGGCGCACTGGGAAATGAAATAAATGCTTTATCAAAGATGCCTGATAAGTACCGGAAATTGGAAGAAACGGGCATATTGCGTTGAATTTGGATACTGTTTATTTATAAACGGGTGTTAATAATAAATTTAATTTCAGAAAAGATATGTTTAGCCTATGCCGGATTAAATAGAAACGTCCATAACGTTATGGTGACTGAAAACCAAGTTTTGCCAAGTTTGCTGTGGAGAGAATTGGAACTATTCATTTTCTAATCTATCCTTTTTTCTTTCTGATTAAATCCGTTGCGGCATCCAAGACAGTTAAAGCTATTTCCCGGGACATACCTGAGCCTCATCGCTCAGTGTCATTTCATTGTGTGCCACTGTTGATCCTGACTTACAGGAGTTGCAGTGGTGGGGACGGGACTAGTCCCGATAAAAAAACCAAGTTATGCAATAAAAATTAACTTTCTTACACAAAAGTTATCCCATGGCGGTCAATCAAACATAATTATTATAGTACATAAGTGTGTCACAAAACAAAGATATACTCCCTATACATTACTTTCAACTATAAATAATATCCTCCCGGTCAAATTTCGGCCACGGGGGCCAGTTTTAATGGATACTAGCCATCCGTGCGGGACATATACAATGCACCATGTACGTGTGCCCAAACATAGGCCACATTCTGTTGGATCACTCTTATGATCAGATGGGACGACTAGCGGCCCGACCTTTAAGAGGTCAGGTACAGGTCAGGGCCGACGGCTTTACGTGCTCTCCGAGGCACGGGGGTACCTATAATGTCGCCAACTCCCAGACTTGGGCTGATATTGAGAAAGTTTCTTTATAGAAAAATATCCCAAAATCACTGCTTAGTTCAACCCAGGATGTGAACCCAGGATCTCATTATCTGCGTTTCAATACGCTACCAGTAGATCAACGAGACAGTCAGTATACACCGGGATATACAAATCGCGACTGGAGAAAAATCTAGAACGACTTGTGCCTTGAGATGTTGAACACTCCATTTTCAGACTGTTCTTAGGCTGTAATTATCGAAAAATCCTTCTGGACAGGGTTTATTTTATTTATTTTTATTTTATTTTATTGGTACAGAAGCAGATTCTATGAAGTTCAACATATTTTATTTTATAAGCAAAATTTTAACCTGTATTCCAATTATAACTGTACACAGCACTTATATTATAGCTTCATATATATTTTTATCATTCGAGATAATTGAAATTAAAGTACACACACAATAATTATACATAATACACAATGATTGGCATGCTATAATTAATAGTTTGAGTGGGTTACGCGGGAGACAGATTAATTAATTTGCTAGGAACTCCAGAAATATCAACATCGTATTTTATTGTATTGTGTACATTCAGTATTATTCATTTCCAAGTGATTGTAGATTTGATTTGAGATTGCGCATACAATCCGAATAACACTTTTTGGTATAATAAGAGAATTTAACATAGAATCTGTTGTTAAATACGCTACCAATATATCAACGCTCGATTACGCTAATGTACCTACATACATTTAAAACTCGATAGCATCCCTAAATTAAATTTACTTTTAAGTTGAAAAAACATTCAACCCTTAAAACGCAAACAGTAAAACCCTGCATATAATCCTAAATATAAGTAGCAGGTTCTTCTTGTTTAATCTTATTATCTTTTGTGTTCAAGTCTGTTGTATTTATGTTTTCATTCCTGTGTGTCTTTGTTGAATAAATTTATTTTTCTTTCTTTCTAAAATAAACAACTAATTCTAAAGCCAGAGCAACGAACTCATAATCCTAAAAAACTTGAGGACTTATGAGAGCCTTTTCCATTTCACACGTTGCATGAAATCTAGGACATATTCGAGGGTTGAATCGCGAGTAGTGGGTGCGCTCAAGCTACAGGAAGGCAGTATAATGAGGCTCAATGGCTCTCGAATCACGTGTTGGTGCAACAATGGAGAGACTGCCTTACTGGGAAACTATCATGCAGTTTTTTGCCGTCACACCGGGATAAGTTCGTTCTTATTTGAAAATGATCGATTCTTTAGATGCGGATGCTTTTAACGAATTACGAACACCAAAAATTCAAGTACGAGTCGGACTCGCACATGAAGGGTTCCATAGCAGCAAGTATTTTACTTGATTAAAAGAAAGGTAAATAGCGGTTTACGATTTATGACGTATTAAAAAAACTACTAACTAGATCTCGTTCAAATCTATTTTCGTTGGTAGTTTTTTTGGTAATGTACAGACGCCAGCACATCAAGCTACTCCAATCTGTCAAATTTCCCCAATTGAAAGTAAACCTTATACTTAAGCAATAAAGTTGAAAATCTATAAAAGATATTTGACAGATTGGAGTAGCTGGATGTGCTGGCGTCTGTACATCATATATTTTAATTTGTTTTATCATTCTCTTATTTTAGACATTTAGTTACAGGGGGGACACTCATTTTACCACTTTGGAAAAGTCTCTCGCGCAAACTATTCAGTTTAGAAAAAAAATATATTAGAAACCTCAATATCCTTTTGAAGACCTATCAATAGATACCCCACATGTATGAAAACAATGCAAAAAAAAATTTAAGTTTCAGTTCTATGTATGGGGAACCCCCAAAATTATTGCTTTTTGTCTATTTTTGTGTGAAAATCGTAATGCGGTTTACAGAATACATCTACGTACACTTTTTACGTTACTTTCAATAGTACAGCTCGGAGTTTCGGAAAAAAGTGGCTGTGACATACGGACGGACATACAGACAAACAGACATGATGAATCTATAAGGGTTTTTTTTGCCATTTGGCTACGGAACCCTAAAACGGTGAAGCTAAAACTTTGTACCCCTTTTTACGAAAATTGCGCGGACGGAATAGTATGAAATTTGAAACAGTTAAAGTTTATACGGAGAAGGAGATTGCAGAAAGATATTATTTTATATAATAGGCATTAGAAGTAAATTATTTTAATAAAAATAACATTACACATTACACAACAGGTTAATATTATTTGTCTTTTGACAAAAGAACCTTAATGGTTGAATTTCGAAATATATTAAAAGTAGCATAATAACTTCTCCGAAAATTCTCTGCCTCTTAAGGTATTATAGGTTATTTAATTTAAGAGATAGTATTGGATTATTAAAATCGTCTAAATAACGTGAAAGGGTAAGTGTACCAAATAGAAAGATTAGCTAATGCTACGGCCACCCAATATACGTGATCATTCATAAAAACAAAACCTCTAATCGTGTCGAATGTCAGTACTAAGGAAAGAGAAATTGTTGCTAAACAAGGTGAATGTCAAATGTACCAAAAATTTAATATGCCAAAATTCATGTTAAAAGCCCATTATGGAATCATCTCATCGATTTCCACTCCCGCGGGCCTTGGGTTATATGTACGAGTATGTTCAGGTATTAATAGAATAGGTTACCCTTCTCGTTGTGAAAAAGCACTCAGAATTATTTCAGACCATGGGTGATATGGAAGGTAGTCGTACAAGACACAGAAACAGATTGCGCTTACCGCAAATACGGTTGGAGCTTTTTAAAAGAAATGTCTACTGCATGTCCATAATAATATACAATCATCTGCCTAAATGTTTAAAAGAATTGCCATTACGAAAATTTAAAAAAACAATTGACTGACATGCTACGTATTCAAAATTATTACAAATTAAAAGATTACATAGAAGATAAGTTGACATAGTATTAATAAGATTTTAATTTAATTCCAATTTATAAATATTTTTTTATTATTAAGCATGTATTAAAATTTGCACGTCATGTATTGATGACAGAATATTTAGAGCATAATAATCTGATTCTTCTATAAAGTCAAGACTTCCGTACCCCAGAAGACTTTACAAACATGACATTTATGGGCACAAAGACAATAACTCAGACTTGTAGAGAGATTCCAGTCTATTTACCTTCTGTAAAACTATCCACAAGGTTCGTAAATTTATAGAACCGTAGTTTGAAAGAGTTTAGGCAACCTTGAATAAAACTAGACCAAAGTATCGACCCGAGCGCTGTAAAACTAGCTGTAACTCACTACTCTTTTAACATTTTACTTGTGTACCTGCAAGCGTTAAGAAGTCAGTACTTGGCAACATAAATGTTTCATTGTATTATTATATAAATGTATACTCTGTCTACTATTTAATTTAAGTGGTTAAAAGGAACAATTATAGTGCAACTCAGTCCATCCGTTTCTCATAAATGTAGTCGTATATCTAAGCATCGACCCATTCGATATCTTTTAGAAGAGATTTATATGATATATGCATTGGTAAACAAAAAAAAATATTTTTAATGCAAGAGGTCATATGGATATCCCAAAACTAACATTTGACTCGTTTTTGTCGTTATATACTTATAAAAATGTTAAATTTATATGATGTTTAATATTTAATAATAAATAATCTTATCACGAAATAATCAGTAAACGAAGCGAAATAGGATTGCAAGGATCGTGACAAATGGAACTCCGTTGTCTCTGCCTATCCCTCTGGGAAACAGGCGTGAGTCTATGTACGAAATAAATACCGTGAAATATAAATATAACACCCACTGGGCAACATTGGAAACAACATAAACATCCAATGCACTAAAGTAGAATTAAATGATCATCATCATCATCATATCAGCCGAAAGACGTCCACTGCTGGACAAAGGCCTCCTCCAAGGAACTCCACAATAGCCGGTCCTGCGCTGCCCGCATCCAGCGGCTTACCGCGACCCGCACAAGATCGTCGGTCCACCGTATAGGAGGCCTGCCCACGCTGCGTCTTCCGGTTCCGTCTTACATTAAATGATCAAAGTCATCAAATTGTTTGACAATTTCGCTTTTATAACATTTAGAAAATCTTTGACTTATCCTAGCGCTACAAGACGATATACACTCAAACAACTAAACAATAGACATAAAATGAAACTAACAAACTTCCTCTACAAATACTAAATTACACAAAACGAATTACTTGTTTTAATATTCTGTGGGTACCTACAATTCGTGTCCAAAACTAGCACATGAAAATTTAAAGGAAAAAACTTCAAAGTGAAAGTCCCTGCGGTTCACCGCGACATTCTTTTGTTTGAGCCGGTAATTATTTCCACGAGGAAAGATAAAAAATATTTACATAGCTGAAAAGGCTGAACTACTGTTTGGGCGGTGGATATTTACATTTTATAAGCATAAACGTTTAAGGTGGAAATTAGTAACCCTATACCTGTGAGTACTTCAAGCCTTAGTTTTGTGCTATGTGGTGAGTTTGATATGGTCGATATATGCGTAAGCAAGATAAGATAAGATCATTTATTTGCGATAAAACATGGTTACAGGATAGTACATCTTAATATAAAGTTCAGCATGTTTTGCCTATTTAACGGCATGCAAATATTTAGGCTTTACAAATTTAAAATCTATCCTAATAAACATCTCAATTAAATCATAATACAGCATGGATAATTATTCTCTATTGTTTAAACATATAACTATAATTATTATGAATATTAAATGTCAAGAATTCAAGATATTATAAATTTACATTCAATATATATTAATAATTTAGTATTTGATTTACAATTTTATATTATATATGTCATGTCTTTCATATTGTATCAGCATTTAGTTTGCAGCCATATACCTAATTTTGTTTTAAATTGTTTTCGTGGCAGTATTCTTATGTCTTTAGGGATATTATTAAATATTCTAAATGTCGCGCCATGGCTATTTCTGACGGCAAGTGTGCTTCTATTCTACTGAACTATTCTTTTGGATTGCGTTGAAAAGAAGGAGATTATCAATTCGACTGTATATAAAATCTAGAAAAAATTAACACACTGCCACAGAATACCAAACTACTATGGCAACAAAACAACTGCTAAACATATTAATATATTTCTAAATACATACATGCTATGAAAGAATTACGCCCAGACACAGAACAAATAAGCGTGCTTAGTATACAAGGAGTTGTTCAGGGTGGGGATCGAACACACGACCTCGTTAGTTACACGACGAAGTTAGCAGGTAAATTAAGTTCGGCTTCCTATGCTGTCTGGAAAATAAGGCAATTGTCAGATGAACAAACTGCTAGATTAGTGTATTTCGCGTACTTTCATAGCATTATGTCGTATGGCATTCTGCTGTGGGGTTCGGCGGCTGACATAGGTACTATTTTTGTATTGCAGAAAAGAGCAGTCAGAGCCATTTATGGTTTAGGCAGTCGCGATTCTTTGCGAAATTTGTTTAAAGAAATAAATATACTTACTGTGCCATCGGAATATATATATCAGAATATAATGTTTGTTAGAAAAAATATTCATAATTATAAAAAGAAAAGTGCACTGCATAATATAAATACTAGGAATAAAAACAAACTAGCCATGCCAGGCTTTAGAGTAAGCAAAACTAATAAATCATTTTTAGGAAATTGTATTAGGTTTTATAACAAGCTTCCTACTCAAATTACTGATCTGCCTGACACAAGTTTTAAAACACATATTAAACGTATACTTATGGCTAGGGGTTATTACACCACTAAAGAGTACATCGATGACAAAGACGTCTGGTTCTCACTTCCTACCTGCACATTGCTCGCTGGAGATCTTGTAGCCATATAGACATGACTGATCTGCTGTGTTACGTGAACTATCTGTAAATGATTGCTGCTGTATACCTAAATATAATCTAAAATAATAAGCATTCAGACAACCGATCGAGCATATATTGTGTTTGCCTACTAAATAATTACTCTAATTGGACCAAATCCCGTGTTCATGCCCGCTTGAGTATGTTTCGCCGGACCGTCTCAACTGGGTCGTGTTGAAACCGGTAGTAGATGAACCCACTGAGTTTGTTTCGCTGGGTCTTCTCAGTTGGGGCGCATTGGATCCGGTGGTAGCATTAAAGCGCGACCGTCGTTATTAACACAAGGTCCGTCATAATAATAATACCTTTAATATAGACAGAACCATTGACAATATGTAGTAAAAATATTAGACTTAAACTAGATAATTAAACATAATCTCTGGACAATAACTTGATACGAGCTAGCTACATATCATTTTTGTAATAATATAAATTTTATAAATGTTTTCATACAAGATGTACCTAAATATCTATGTTACTAGAAATAATATCTAATGTATACAACTATATTACTACAAACATGTTCTGACTATTTACAAGCGCTTTTTTAAAGTCTACGTGAATTAAAAAAAAAAAAAATATGTACAGACGCCATCACATCAAGGTACCCAAATCTGTCAAATTTCCCCAATTGAAAGTGAACCTTATGCTTTCGCGATTAAGTTGAAAATTTCTAAAAGAAATTTGACAGATTGGGTAGCTGGATGTGCTGGCGTCTGTATATATATTATGAAATATCTTCGTTGTTTGTGAACCGATTTCGAAAATTCTTATGTTTGAATATTCTTTCTTTGTTGGTACCATATAAGCTTTCTTAATCCCATATAAGTTTTGTTCGGTTTTTGCTTCATCATCATGTCAGCCAAAGTACGTCCACAGCTGGACAATAGCCTCCCCAAAGAATGGGGGTATATGCCATAAACGCCAGGCTTAGCAGACTGGTTGGCGACCCCAGTTTGATGATGAAATAAAAAAAAGCGCTATTCCAATTGTCTGGTAGATATTCCCTAGGGCAATTTCTACGCCCCCCACGGGATGCGATTGGGTAATGCTTTTCTATGCCGTAACCACACAGCAAAAAAGATGTACAAGTAGAGTTTTTTGAAATGTATGTTTTGCGGTTTTTCCATTGATTATAATTTTATTTTCGGAATGGTTCCTTATAATTTTATTAAAATCGATTGTCATATAGCAAAGTTGACGGCGTTTCTATGATTATAAAACAGTAGATATCGCGACGTTTATTGAACAAAACACACCACGGAAAAACTAATTTCCTTCTTTATTTAAGTCTTATTTATTTAAAGCGTCCTGTATTTCGTCGCGTTCTAGTTGTGTGTGTACCTGTCCTAGAAAATTGTAGATGTGTTGGACATTCTTCCCGTAAACGGCGGAGGTAAACAGAGTCGATGTTGGCGACACGCGGGCTGATGTTTGCTTACAACTCGTGTAGCGATATTTGTTGCGCTTAATAGCTTACATACCTTTAGATATCTATTGCAATACCACACATATCAAACATACTTAAACGATCGCCTGTCCATTGTGGTCGGTTTTCTTCTAGCTCTCTCTCTCTCTCTCTTGGAGTTTGTCTAATCAATATTCCATCTTCTGTCACTTTAAAGTTAACTCATAGTTCTTTCATTTTCAAAGTGACATTATTAATGTTTCATATTTAATTAACAAATCTAAATATGTGTTCTTGTCCATAATACACGAACAGAACGAACTCTAACTCGATAGATAGCTAAGCTATTCGACCAAGAACAGAAATAATAACTGGTTAGGTTAGGTTAGTTACTTATCCAGCAGTGGACGTCTTTCGACTGATATTATGACATACATTTCATCTTAGAATAAACATCCGTTTAGTATAACACTAAATGTTAGGTTAGTAATTTTTCAAAGTATCCTTAACCAAAAAGCACCAACATTAATGCGCGCGGGAAGAATAAAAAATATATGTGGTCAATGATGTTAGCGTCATGGCGATCTTAGTAGATACACTGTACTGCTGAATGGAACCCATGACACATGAAGACAGAGGTGCGCTACCAGTGACACTTCCAACTACAGATCTATAGAATCCAACTAACTAAAATACAAGCTAATATGCAATTACAAGTTCTCATCTGCATACATGGATATGTTTTGTTAAAACGAACAAGCTGGCTGAACACGCGGGACGAAGTTAGTTCGTATGTAAACATATATGTGCCTCGGCAACAGAGAATTTGCGGACGGGAATCGATCGACCGTACGCTAGCCACAATACCACACGGCTCTGCTACCTGGATACCTAGCTGCCTACATGTTATACAACTATGTTATATTATACAATAGGGAAGGTACATCTAATACATAAATTAGTTACTATATTATAGACGACGAGCTAACGAATTTGATACATTTTATGAGTCTCAAGTCTAGAAAACAAGCAACTACTGCACTTGTGACGCGTTGTAAGAATTTTTTTGCAAACATCTCACCCAAAGATCTTGGAAAAGCTGGTATAAGTCTTAGTTTTTCAAACATCTCACCGAGAGATATTTGAAAAGCTGGGTGATAAATGTAAGTCAGAAACTAGATATCCTTCTTCTTCTTAGAGTGTCGATGGCAAACAAGTAAAATTTTTGTGGCCCAGAATGTGGCCACACTGATTTCCCTGATTGTGGCATTCTTAAGATCCTGCCATGAACATGTGGCAGGGCAGGCTGGGCATGATGTAAGGTAGGCCATGGATTGGACCGATGGTCCACAAATGCAGTCCATTTTAGGGTTGCTCGACAGTCCCCACCTAGACATGTTTTCTTTGCATCGGCCCACCTGAGTCCCGACTAGATATCCTAAGAAATTCGGAAAAAATGGAACTATATAGGCGAAGTTATTATCCAATAGTGTTCGGATTTATAATAAGATTCCTGGCAAAATTAAGGTACTTCCATTCAAAATGGCTTTACGCAAATGGTTAATTGAGAATTCTATCTATACTGTAAATGATCCCAAATGTGAATTGTCTACAAAAAGATTGCATGTCATTATTTTATGATTGAATATGTTAAACTACTGTTGTGCTACCAATGTAAGAACTTCTAAAACCATATTTATTTGCAAATAAATCTTTGACTTTGGTTTCAATTCCCGCACAGTATGACTATTTGTGTGCCCCATGTGTAGTTATTCTGAGTTTAAGTACATTTTCCGCCCATGCATTGCAGACACAAAAAGTCCACCTAGAATAATTTCCCTAGAGCGGGCATTGTCTTAAACTTATTTATGTTTTCTCGTAAATGCGAGTTCTGAACTAAACTCTGACGCTCAAACTCCCAGTGGCAGTAAAGTTATCAGAAAAGCTTTTAGTATTCTCAACCATATTATAGATATATAGATATCAAATTACTTTGTATGTCGCCCAATAATGCGCGTATTTGCGCCGATTCAGTTATTTGGCAGTTCTATGTATGCCCTTTTTTATTCACACTAGCTAGTCAGAGATATCATGACATTGAAATTAGTTGAATATTGTATAAGATAGTATAATGATGGTGTCTTTAGGCACTTAATTAAGGCAGTTTAATTAAAACTCAAAATATTAATGTTACAATACACTTAGCCGCACTTCCCATCTAAACTGACGGGCCTGTTGGCGTGGTTGGCAAATGCTTGCTTTTCACGCTGGAGGTCGTGGGTTCGATTCCCACCCAGGACAAATATTTGTGTGCATAAGCATGTCTGTTTGTCCTGAGTGTGGGTGTATTCTATCTATATAAGTATGAATTTACAAAGTAGTATATGTAGTATATCAGTTGTCTGGTTTCCATAGTACAAGCTCTGCTTAGTTTGGGATCAGAAGGCCGTGTGTAAAAAAAAATAAAACTTATTATTGATACTTTATTATATAAATAACTATATTTCTTTATTAGACTTTTAAAGAACTGCAACGCATGTTTCACTTTGTGTTCGACTAAGTTTACTGTTTAGTCTCTGTAGGTGTCAGCTGAAATTCGGTCTGTTGGTAAGTAAAAATATCCTTAATTCAGCATATCCGAACTGCTGCCTTTTCGGGGTACATTATGACAGCGAGGCAGCATTTGTGCACTATGTATACAGGTCCAGGTAAACAACATATGGCTATAATAAAACCGGCACAAACAATGTACCTATAACATTCTTTGTTCCGGTTTTATTTTTCTATGTGTTAATTATGTTATTCTTAAATTGATCCTTTTAAGTGTTCCGTAAAAAACGAAATTCTTATAGATTCGTCATGTCTGTCTGTCTGTCCGTCCGTATGTCACAGCCACTTTTTTCCAAAACTGTAAGGACTATACTGTCGAAACTTGGTAAGTAGATGTATTTTGTGAACTGCATGAACCACGTGTTTTTTTCAAAAAATACAAAAAAAAATACAATAAATTTTGGGGGGTCCCCAAACTTAGAAATTCATTTTTTTTTTTCATCAAACCCATGCGTGGTATCTATAGATAGGTCTTCAAAAATGATATTGAGGTTCCTAATGTCATATTTTTCAAATCTGAATAGTTTACGCGAGAGCCACTTCCAAAGTGGTAAAGTGAGTATGTAACTTGTAAAAAAAGAGAGTAATAAAACTAAAAAAATATATGTTTAACCAACCTGAATTTGCAAACTTCCACCCAAAATTGGTTTGGACGAGATCTAGTAAGTAGTTTTTTTTAATACGTCATAAATAAATCATAAACCACAATTTCCCTTTCATTCAATCAACTACTACGAGAAATTTTATATTATTACTTTTATATTGTTACTTGCTGCTACGGAACCCTTCATGGGCGAGTCCGACTCGCACTTGGCCGCTTTTTCGAATAAAGAGGTGCTCATAGCCAGTCACACTCAACGATGCGTCGGCGAGGTAAAGCACCTAGGATATTGATGGGTGACCGTCAAAGTGATTTTATTCCTGAAGGTAATAAAACTAAAAAACTATATATTTAACGTTAATTTGCAAACTTCCACCTAAAATTGGTTTGGACGAGATCTAGTAAGTAGTTTTTTTTAATACGTCATAAATGAATCATAAATCACAATTTCCCTTTCATTCAATCAACTACTACAAGAAATTTTATATTATTACTTTTATATTGTTACTTGCTCGCACTTGGCCGGTTTTACGAATAAAGAGGTGCTCATAGCCAGTCACACTCAACGATGCGTCGGCAAGGTAAAGCACCTAGGATATTGATGGGTGACTGTCAAAGTGATTTTATTCCTGAGCGTCTCGCTGTTTTCAAGAGCAATGCAAGCCGTCGGTCCAGGGCCTCTACCGGCTAAGTCGCCGAACATCGATTTCTTCAATGGCGTTCAAATAAATAATGGTTAAAAATGATTTAATCAATCGTTAAATCGGCTTCAACGTTGACATTCGATTCCGGACCATTTATGACGTCACATATGCTCATGGAAGCCGATTTAACGATTGATTAAGTAATTTTTAACCTTTATTTATTTGAAAGCCATTTAAGAAATCGATGTTCGGCGCCATAGCCGGTAGAGCCCCTGATTATAGTCATGAGACAAGAGTCATTAAGTCATGTCATGTTGGAGGACACTAACACCCAGGATCTGATTTAACAACAGGCTAATTAGGCTTGAGCCTAGGGTGCAGGAACAATAAGGGGAGCTGATTTTCAATAAAAAAAATATGATACCACCGATACCTACTGGCCACTCTTAATATTAAAATGACATTTTTTACAGTTGGTTTTTAATATTTCTTTACTCCAACTTATGACCACAGACAACAAACTGCCAGTAATTTAAATCAGGCTCTGCTTACACCCGGGTAAGCACTGCCTAAACGATAAATAAGAAGAAACATCGAATAAATCATATTTCTACCATTATATTTGGGGGCTTCGAAACCATACAGATGTAAGCTTCAAACTCATATCTACCGTACTTCTCGTGTCGGGCGTTACAAGCATTATTGTCCGAAGTTACGACACAATCTCTTTCTGGCATAAAACTTCTTTATGTTCTCGTTGTTATCGCGGAATTTATTCGGCACTAACACGAATATATTTCTGAACGTTTGCATTTAAGTCAGTTATATGTCACCACTATTATTTAAATAGTCTCTTATCTTTTGAATTTGACAAATAGCCGTTGATTAAATCATTATATACGTAATAAGCTATTGCCAGAAAGCATTTCGATGACGAACAAGCAATATCTTATATAAAAACATTCAATTTTGACATATACAGAAACAGTGAGAGTTTCACTTTTATTGAAATAAAAGTGAAACTCTCACTGTTTCAATTTGTTATTCTAAGTGTTAGATTTATTTATTACACCACTGTCTATTCGTGGAGATAATTGCGAAATAAGCCTTCAATTACTACAAAATGTTAGTTTTTAGGGTTCCGTAGCTAAATGGCAAAAAACGGAACCCTTATAGATTCGTCATGTCTGTCTGTCCGTCCGTATGTCACAGCCACTTTTTTCCGAAACTATAAGAGCTGTACTATTGAAACTTGGTAATTAGATGTATTCTGTGAACCGCATTAAGATTTTTACACAAAAATAGAAAAAAAAACAATAATTTTGGGGGGTCGCCATATATAGAACTGTAATGCAAAATTTTTTTCATCATACCCATACATGTGGGATGTCTATGGATAGGTCTTCAAAAATAATATTGAGGTTGCTGATATATTTTTTTTCTAAACTGAATAGTTTGCGCGAGAGACACTTCCAAAGTGGTAAAATAAGTGTCCCTCCCCCTCCCGCCCCTGTAACTTCTAAAATAAGAGAATCATAAAACTAAAAAAAATATATGATGTACATTACCATGGAAACTAACAACGAAAATTGGTTTGAACGAGATCTAGCAAGTAGTTATTTTTTAATACGTCATAAACCGCAATTTGCTTTCATTTAATCAACTGAAATACTTGCTGCTACGGAACCCTTCATGTGCGAGACCGACTCGCACTTGGCCGGTTTTTTTATTATTGTTTTTAGATGTCTTCTGGTCTGGTTAACTCTACATTTGAGTTAAATATATTCTTAGATTTTCGAACATGGCCGCAGAAAATAATTGAGACTACACATCTGCGGAGGTCATATAAGCTGGATACTTACTGACTGGCGCTAAAAATATACTTACTTTTAAGTATAACTAACTTACATATATATAAAATTTGCTTCAATTGAAATAAGTCGCCCTTCACTATAAGTGTTTCAATGACGTCATAATCAAAATATTATAAGGCCGTAAGGCTGAAAAATAATATTTTTAGTGAAGTCATAAACAATAGTCTATTTCAAAGGAAAGCTAAAAATGAATAACAAACAAAGGAAACCTAATAAATGAGTTTCTTAGAACATTGGAATAAGAAACCGTTCGCCTTCTTAGGTACTCTATGAATAAGTTCTTTTATAGTCAGAATATGAAATATTTCCAGTATAAGTATGACGTAATAAAATATTTATGATTATAGCAACGCTTATTGAAAGAAATGTTGTTCAATTAATGAAATTTGAAATTGCTTTGAAGGCCCAAAATGGTAAAAAGGAAATTTTATGGTGAGTCTCAGTCCATTCATTTGCCACAGCGGTATATTGCATGATATACATACATAATGTATATCTCTCGTGCTTAAGTAGCCGCTAAACATTTACAAAAGTTAAGAGATTGCTTATGTAATTACAATTTAAGTATGACTGCACGTGTGAAGCCATTCGTGTCCCAGTTTCGATTCCCGGGCACATAGATTTTTAAATAGTTTTTCTGAGTCTGGATGTACTTTGTGTCTATTAATTACATGAATGTAGAGTGCCTCGCGACACCGAGATAAACTTCATTTGTGCGGACGTTGTGTTTAAAAATATGTATGTTTTCGCTTTCATTGCAGACGGCCTGCACGAGGAATTCATTTTACAAAGTAGGGTCTAGCGGGATTTCATATTACCTGCGTAACACGACTCTCGTTAAAGGTCTATGAAATTGTAATATTTACATCCGTTGCAGCTCATGTTTAAAATGTCAAAAATCGCGGATAGTTACTGTTTAGTATATATTATATATTGCAATATAATTATCATAGTCATCATCATCATAGTCATATCAGCCGAAAGACGTCCACTGCTGGACAAAGGCCTCCCCAAGAATGTCCACAATAGCCTGTCCTGCGCTGCCATCAGCAATTCCCCTTAAATGAAGGACACAATTATCATAGTACCTATAAATAATTATCAATTCTTCACAAACAAATTTAGTGACGCTGTCCTACTTTTAGAGGACAGCATTACTAAAATATTCTATAAATATATCATCATCATTAAGATCTTATGTATCATATTTGAGCAATAAATATTTGATTTGATTTGTTCACTAAAAGCTTGTATAAATATATAGACTCAAGCCTGTATCCCAGAGGGGTAGGCAGAGACCACGTATTTCCATATGCCTTTTTTGCTTACTTACTCTCATTATTTTTCATAAATGCTCGCCGGTTAGGGTGGTACTTCTGACCTGACCATTTTTCTGAACATCCCTTCAGGGTCTTCCCGTTCCAGCTGCTCCTTTCACACAGATCACGATCTTCTTTCATTCATTCTTTCTAAAAGTACAAACCATCTCACCATACCTTTTATCCATCTTTGTGACTACATCTTCTTTCACACCCCAACACTCTCTTACGTCAGTTTTTCGTTTACAGGTGTAGGACGAAGTAAATAACTTTTATTCGTCTTAAGATACAAAACATCAGAGTAGTGATAGTGGTGTTAGACAGAGCTTATCTGTGCCCATACCTTACCCTTGCGCCCACTTGCTGCCTATGTTTATATAAATTTTGTTAGTTGATGTTTTACAAGTTGTTCAGTTTCAAAGGAAAGTTAAACTCCTTAAGACTTGTTCACTATTTATGTTACACCTCGTATACGTGTAGATGATTAACATTCCATGCATGAAATTTTTATCAGTTGCCGTATTTTGCACGGTGAGCACTATTTTTAACCCTTATTCAAATAAAGGTATATATATTACCACATCGTGTTTTTTTAAATAATGCACTCAAACTTTTAATACGGTTACACTAAAGGTATAAATATCACATATGTATAATCTATAATAATTTGTATATCTATTTTATTTCATTTGACAACCTGTCAACGTCATTTGTCACTGTAAGGTAATGTCAAAGTTGACTCAACGGTTTTGTTGTGAAAAAAGTCGAGTTTTTGGCGGGTGTATTCAGAAATTTTAAAAGTTTGTTCAAGAAAAAATCTGGTAAGTACTTTTTCGACGCAAATTCCAAAACTATAACATATTTTGACTAATCTCACGTGTTAGCAGCATTTGCAATTGACTTATTCATATAATTTAGATGTTTCAAATATGTGGTAAATATCTTACCCTTGTCCGATCCCACTTTGAAAAATATCAAATTATCTATATAAAAATCGGTTGTCTTTTTGTATATTTTTTTTGGACTGCAAAAAGCTAAATAAATATTTTGAGAAGTTCATATAAAGTTCTTACGTAACGTGTCAATTAATACTTTGTTTATTTCAGATATTCAATATGTCAAAGAAAATAAATTTAAATGAAAAAGTAGACTTCAAAAAGTTGTTGATAATTTAGAAGACTTATCGGATCTCTCTGATTGCGACGAAGAAGATGACCCATGTTGGGGACAGGTAATCAGTAGCCCTGCGGACATCTTTGTACCTGTGCCAGAAGAAGAGATGTTAGAAAGAAGATTAGAAGAATTGTTCGTGTCAACTGAAGAAAATGAAAAAGTTACGCTTGAACACGATGCTACAGAACAAACCAACGAGAATCTACTAGAAGTTTTAGTTTTAAATTGTAAGAATACCATTAATATAAGATAGCTAATATGCAATACTAATAAAAAATATTTAAAAAATAAAATGTTTCATTCCCAAATATAAAATAAATATTATAAGTAGAACCAAGAGGAAGTCACTAGTCAAGAAACGAAAATTAAACCGTAACGGACAATGGTAACAATTTTACCACCAACATCAAAAATTTTGTAGTCATGAACGGATAATGGTAAATTATTTACCACCAGAAAAACTACCCCATCCCCTATTCTTTTTTAAATTTTGTTTTAAAATATGAAATCAGTGACCCTCAATTACCTAAAATACAAGGCAACCTTGAAAAAAAAATGCATACCGGCTCGCGTTTGTTTAAGGGTTAATTAGAGCTTGTTCATACATAAGGAGGAGTTTGTTATAAAAGTGTAGCGCAGCGGCTAAGACAGTCACCTCACCGCTTCGTGTTCTGGGTTCGATTCCCGGACACATATTTATGTGACCCATAAATAGAGAGAGACTGCCTCGTTGGTCTAGCGGTAGCGTGTTCAACCGCAGATAATGAGGTCCTGGGTTCAAATCCCGGGTCGGGCCAAAAAGTGATTTTGGGATTTTTCCGTAAAAAAAGAAATTTCTCAGTATCAGCCCAAAGTCTGGAACTTGGCGGTATTACACCCTCGTGCCTCGGAGAGCACGTAATGCCGTCGGTCCTGTACCTGAACTCTTTCCGGTCGTGTCGCTAGGCGTCCCATCGGATCATGAGAGTGATGGAATAGAAAGTGCCCCTGTGTTTGCGCACACACTTGTGCACTATAATATGTCCTGCGCAATTGGCTAGTCTCCATTAAGACTGGCCGCCGTGGCCGAAATTCGGTCGGGAGGACATCAAATAGTTGTTCTGAGTCTGGAGGTAATTTGTTTGTAAAGTACCCCGCGTCATAGGGATTATATTCACTAGTGTGGGACTAGTGAATATAATCTGGTATATAAAAAAAAACTGCCATATAAAGTACAAAATTACCGTAAGTTGGTGCGACAGGTATGTTGATATGGCCGCTTTTAAGATTGACCACTGTACCTAGCTGGGAAAAGCTCGCTGAAAATAGAATTGAAACGCGCAAACGTGTAGTGGAGGGTCGTAAGATCTGTGATGAAGCCTGGTTCGGAGTACTTGCTGATAAGAGACAGAAGCGACATGAAAGCGGCTCGGCACCAACAACCGCAAACTTCTCTTGTCAGGCCTGCGGCAGCTATGTCGCTCTCGCATCGATTTGTTTAGCCAATGCGCCGTAAATCGTCTGTAACAGACGCAAAGGCCATATATATGTTGATAGAGGCTAGGAGTCTTTTTACGCGCCATATACGTATGACTATTTTAAGTTTGCTACGAAAACGAAGGACAATTTTACAGAGCAATCACTCTGAAAGCTACTAAGGAAGTAAGTATATCATGGTCGTGTGAACTCTAACAAAACGCTGTGTGAGCACAACATAATATATTGTCACAATATACGAGCGAAATAACGTCAACGTAGACGGGATTAAATCCGCCATTGTTGGAGTTATTTAGCGCCCGATTACAATGTTGATCCCGGCCAATCGGCAACAGACTTGTAGCCAACCATGGGATTATATCGTAAGGCCTAGATGTCAGCGTCATACGAAACATATTGAATCTACTCAGAAGGATGATACTGGTTTAGAAAGTATTTTCATCGTCCTTTGTGAGCTATTAAAAATACACGTTGAAATTTTCTGACACATGGTGCAATGGCATATTTAAGTTCATTTATTTATAATTTGCTCATTTGGTTGTGTTTTATGTTACTGTAAAAAGTATGAAAAGTAATAAATAAAATAATAATAATAATAAAACTTTTTAGCAAGAATTAAAAATAACATAGATGGTGAAAATTAATATTGAGATAAGACGGGCCTGGCCGGGCTGGCGTGGTTAGTAAATGGTTGCTTACACGGCGCAGCTCGTGGGTTTTTTTCCACCCCGGACAGATATTTGTGTGCATGAACATATCTGTTTGTCCTGAGTCTGGGTGTAATTATCTATAATATGTTTTTACAAAGGAACAGTAGTATATGTAGTATATCAGTTATCTGGTTTCCATAGTACAAGCTCTGCTTAGTTTGGGATCAGACGGCCCTGAAAACGGAAACACGTCTGCCAAGTGTGGTGATTATGGCATGTCCTCGAGCTCTTTGAGAAAGGTCATTGCCCAGCAGAGGCGTCACTTACCTGACATTATTATGATACCATAATACATTAGTTAAGGGCTGTATGCTGTATTTATTTTACGCATATAATTTTATTCTGATTATAATAATTTATTTAGCACACTAGTCTTGCCGTTTCATTGTGAACTCGTGGTTGCCCTACTAAGCGTTCGGGAAACCATTAATTTATCGTTACGTTACATTACAGTCACGTTTATACAGCTAAATGTAATGTCATTTACGTTAAAAGGTCGGCTTTCCATTGACGGATCGGATTCGGAAGAAGTCAAGTGCTATGCCAATTTAATTTTTTTTGCCATTACTTAGATTAAATTGAACTGTGAATTGAAATATATAATAGAAGATGTATAAGAGAGGCGAATAAAATGAGTTTAGGTTAGTGTATAGCCTAGTTCGTCCGCCAGTTTGTTATGGATACACACATTATGTTGTTGATTAATTACTTTGTATAGGTGGTAAATGAAACACCCACATGAGGACACCCTCACGGTACAAAATATGGGCCTACCTTGAATTTGAAAGGGCATATCCCTGCCGTATAGTAAGATTACTATATTGTGAACAAATAAACGCAAGGAGGGTTCTTTTTTTTTTCTTTAACTTACCTTTTGCAGTCAGCCTACGACACTCAAACATTGCTTCGTCAGACAATAGCAGACAAGAAACAATACTACTAACTAAGTAACCCGTATCTTCTTTGGGGTTTGAACCTCGGCTTAGGGCGATAACTGACGTGGATATGCGTGAGAGGGATAAGTTTTTTAGAGACGTTTTGTGCTACTGTCGTTCAACGTTTGCACCAGAAGACGCGGGCGACTCTTACAATTGAAGATCGAAGGGGGAATTTCATCGATAAGAGTGTACAGTAACGGTCATGGAGAGTCATAAAAATAAAATAAAAAGACATAACATAACTGGTTGGTGAAGCAGTGAAAGCCTC
Source organism: Pseudoips prasinana (assembly GCA_951640165.1). Taxonomy (NCBI): domain Eukaryota; kingdom Metazoa; phylum Arthropoda; class Insecta; order Lepidoptera; family Nolidae; genus Pseudoips; species Pseudoips prasinana. The sequence goes on from OX621240.1 coordinate 8,585,188, forward strand.
ACAGGCTAACTGTAACCGTAATCACAATAATATTATAAAGGCGAAAGTTTGTGAGTGTGTATTTTTGTTACTTCTTCACGTAGAACGGGTACGATTTTAATAAAATTTGGTATTCAGTTAGCTGACACCCTCGATTAAAACATAGGCTATAATTTATAAAGTTTAACGCGGGTATAACCGCGGGGCGCAGCTAGTGTTTGAAAAGAACATTTCACAAAATGTCTTCCCGTAATTCCTGTTTTTTTTTTAAATTTTTAACTTTATCTGGTATCGAGTGTAATGGCTTTGCTTTATAAATATTAGATAAACAACTCAAGTTTCATCTTTAAGTTCTTAAAGCATTCTAAGAAACCATGAACCCAGTAAAGGCAAGGGCTTAATTAAACAAAACTTTCCCTAAACAATAGTACACAGTATACTAAATATACAGACAATTTGCACACAAATGAGGTCGCCTATTAACTTAGTTATGTTGGGAAATAATTGCGTTATAGCCCGGGGCCCGGGTCGGAGCCCCGTCTGTTTCTGCCTCAAATCGAACACGATTATTGCTAAAGCCATTTTAATAGAATAATGTCCCTTTGATTTTCTAAACAAGAAACATGCCTAATTAAATTCTCTTAATATACATGTTTATGACAAATTTCGAGGAAAATTTCATGATCAATTAGAAATTATCCTCATCAGTCTTTTTATTAAATAATAGAGAGACCCAGACTCAGGACAGCGTTCATGCCCACAAACTAGGTACATATTATACTTCAGGCTTACAGACGGGCCAATTGGCGTGGTTGGCAAATGCTTGCTTTTCACGCCGGAGGTCGTGGGTTCGATTCCCACCCAGGACAGATATTTATGTGCATGAACATGTCTGTTTGTCCTGAGTCTGGGTGTAATTTACCTATATAAGTATGTATTTACGAAAGAAAAATAGTATATGTATTATATCAGTTATCTGGTTTCCATATTACAAGCTCTGCTTGGTTTGGGATCAGATGGCTGTGTGTAAATAATGTTCTTAAGACATCAATCCCGGGATATTATTATTATTGTTATATACGTGTTTAAAGCTGTAACGACTAGCCAAGGTGTGAGATCAATCTTTAAAATTGGTGACCCCAGTTCAATTTTGCAACTTCTTTGGAGTCTTAGGGGCCGGTCCCCTGTAAGAGGCCTTCTTAATGGCTTAAACAACTGTGACACTAAGATAACTACTGCTCATATGCTAATATCATTTTCATAATAGCATATGAGCTATATTTCCTTTATTCTAATGTACATTATATCTTCCTAATATCCTTCCGTACAATCAAACAACTTTCTTTATCTATCCAATAAAACAGCTATATAACGTATAGCACCCCTTTGTTTATTAGACAAAGAACAGACAAACAATCGCTTATTATTTCCCTTAATTCAGCACTATAGTCGATGTGCTTCGTGCCTGAGTGAAGCTGTAAGGGCACAACAATAGCCAGCGAGCCCTTCACGTGAGACGCGTGTGTTGCGCCATCATTCGAACATATCGATCTAGTGAAGGGCTCCCATCATTTTACGATGACAGCGTATTAATATTTACCCGTTGTAGGGAAGTCGTTGATGCCGTGTGGTGACGACGGCGATCAGAATATAATCACCACATCTCATCCTGTGGGGGGGGCGTAGAAGTCAAAGTCAAAAATCATTTATTCCGTAAAAAAATTACATTTATGTGGAATCGTCATATTTTTTTTACCCTACCGTGCAGTGCATTACGTGGCAGCTACTGAGAAACACTGCCAGAAAATTCAGTAGGAATCCTTTTTTAAACTAAAATATACTTAAGATTAATTACAATCATGTGTGTTGACTCAGAACAACTCAATCCCAAGCACTTTTATCACTTAAATAATCAGAAATTTTGTAATATCCTGCTACACAATTTGGCTTTAATAATTCTTTTAAACTTATTCGAAGACAATTCTCTAATATCATTGGGAAGTTAGTTATAGAATCTTATACATTGCCCCATAAAAGAGTTACTTATTTTGTGGAGACGGGTAGTATGCAATATGAGATTATTCTTATATCTAGTATTTACATTATGTGTATCGCTCCTTTTACAGAAGGCATCGATATTTTTATGCACATATAGTAAGTTTTCATATATATACTGAGATGATACAGTTAGAATGATAACCTCTTTGAACTTTTCTCTTAGAGACACTCTCGGGCCAAGATTATAGATAGTCAAGTCGACCCGATATCTACCAGAGGACGGGGAGCAGCTTCTTTCTGAGTATTATGACCAACTTACTGTGATCACTAACTCGTCTGCCATGCCATAATCTCCACGCTTGGTAGACGAATTGGCGACCGACAAGGTTCATCCTTGGGGGAGGCTTTTGTCGAGCAGTGGAATTCTTACAGCTGTTATGATGATAATGGTGACCCGTTGTAGTATCGCAAAAAACATATAAGCAACTAAATATGTGCTCCATTCAAAGTGCGTTGAACGTACAGTACCACAAACTTATCTGGCCCGCTGGCAGCGTCGCTGTTATCGCATTTAGTGTTGCTAGTAACTATTTTTTGCAATAAAGTGGGTAAAAATAATATGAACATTGTAACGTAAATGTTACTTCACTAAAAAGCAAACAAATACTGTAATTACAAATCTTTATATTTTTATACAATAATTATGATCATTTACATAAAATGTGTGCTGAGTGTTCTCTAACGGAGATACTCCAGGTATTATTATGTCACCGGAATGGTTTAATTTAGAAGTCATTTCATTATCATGATTATCGGAAACACTGCTTTCGCTTTCACTATCACTAGGTACCTAAATGAATGATGAAAAGCTCGTCTAAGTATCCATCCCTTTTTCGATACACATTTTCAATATTTTTTCACATGATTGCAATGCTTTTGCCATTCATTGACTGTTATTTTATCAAAAGCTTCTGCAATCAATGATAGGATTTCAGAATTCGATCTACCAATATTCTGATCTGCTATAAATTTTTGCATCTGCTTGCTCTTTTTCTTTCACAAGTTTTCTTACAAATCGCTCCCGGACACCTACAAAGGAAATAGCAAAAATTAAATAAATAATGAATATTTTAAAATATGTATTTTAATTTGAAATGCGAGGGGGAGTTTCGCATTTTTTCAGAAGCTGACAACACTAACCTGTAGCAGCAGCTACGCGTTCATACAACTTATTGAAGGGTATAATTGGTGCCTGATGGCGTTTTTCTTCCTTCATATAATTCAATACTTGTTATATAACATTCCTCGCATCACTTTTTAAAGCTTTCGGCATTTTTCACAATTAAAAAACACATAAAGAAAAATAAATACGCGCAACAAACAATCAATGGCAGGAATGTCATGGAATAACAGGCCGATTGACATTTCCAACTGGCGTCGTTAGTTCTACTTTTGGCCACCGGGCCAGATAAGTTTGTAGCACTATAAAGAGGGCAGATAGAGCCGCCTTTTTGTCTGTTTAAAATGTCACCAGTCCCTCTGACTGTTACGTTGGTTAGTCTATTCGCAGTTAAAATAAAATAATGACGAATTATAAAAGAAAGAGGATATTATTCGGCGTGCGTATTTTTTGTGTGTAAGTTACACTTTCAGTTGGAAATGAAGAGGTATTGTTAATTATATGATGACGGCCACCGTAGCCTAGTTGGTAGTGCTCCTGCCTACGAAGCTGGTGGTCCTGGGTTCGAATCCCGGTAAGTGCAAATATTTGTGTGATGAGCACGAATATTTGTTTCTGAGTCATGGATGTTTTCTATGTATATAAGTATGTATCTATCTATATAAGTATGTATATCGTCGCCTGGTACCCATAGTACAAGCTTTGCTTAGTTTGGGGCTAGGATGATCTGTGTGACATTGTCCCTAGATATTATTATATTATATATATTCGAGATAGTCACATATAAAATTTGGTCAAATCGGTTGACATAAAAAAACATATTCGTTGTCGTATTGGCAGTGGTTAGTTCCGGTGGCAGAGTTGTTTTCTGCAGGCCTCTGACATGGCTTATCGACGGCTGTCTAATGTCAACAACCGGGACCGACAGCTTAACGTGTCCTCCGAAGCACGGAGGCGCTCAGAAATTAAACCACTTCAACGGTCACCCATTTTTGGAGTTGCTGCGTGCCTAGGTCCTAAGAAAATTAAGTTGGTTGTAAGTGTTTTAAAACAAATCTTTTTATCACACTAATATTATGAAGGCGTAACTTTGTGAGTGTGTATGTTTGTTACTACTTCACGCAAAAACTACCGAACGTATTTAAATGAAACTTTGTAGTAATATAGCTTATAAATCTCAATAACATATAGGCTATAATATAGTATTTAATTTTTTTTTTTACAGTAATGGATAATCCTTGTGAAATTCTATAAACTTTCTTCTTCTTAGCGAGTGTAGTCGATAGCAATCTAAATTGTGTCTGCCCAGAACTTGGCCACGAGAATCGCATTATGGGTAGCATTGTATAAACTATTCGTTTACACGTACTTATTATACCTAATTGTAATTATTCTGTGGTACACCTAAGTAATCTATTACCACATAGTTACACACACTTTCCTGCTATATCACCATAATACTAAAGCATCAAAGTTCCTACTTTCTTTCACTAAAGTTAGGCATGTTAAAGTTAGACGTCACTGAGAAACATTCGCGACAGATATTGCTCCACAAAGTTAGCTGACAAGTCACGACGTGAGGTCCTTTTGACTATTTCATTCCTTATTTTTGTTACGATTGTGGTAGCCATAGAGAGACAGTTTAACGTCAGAATGATACTTTATTTCTATTTGGAGTTTGGTCGTTGCTGCGATATTAATATCCTGGGACATTATTCACACACGGCCATCCGATTTCAAACTAAAGTACTATATCAGTTATCTGGTTCCCAATAGTACAATCGACGCCAGCACATCCAGCTATCCCAATCTGTCAAACTTCTTTTATAGATTATCAACATTATCATATAAGCATAAGGTTCACTTTCAATTGGGGAAATTTGACAGATTGGAGTAGCTTGATGTACTGGCGTCTGTACTATTGGAAACCAGATAACTGATATACTACTTTCTTATTTCCTGACTTGTTAATAATAATAATAATAATAATATGTTCTTTCCTGCATATTAGTTTGTAAAAGTAATATGCAGGAAAGAACATATTGTGATAGGAACTAAATATGTCATAATGATAAAATAAAAAGTCGATTGCGCATGGCGACGCGTCGCCACACCGTACACACTACTATCGTATAGCGTGGCGACGCGTTGCCACGGCATGCGTCGCCACGCCAGAAATCTGTTTTACGTGCGGCTATAATAATAATATCCTGGGACATTATTCACACACGTCCATTTGATCCGAAATTTTGCAGAGCTTGTACTCATACTATGGAAACCAGATAACTGATATATTACATAAAAAACTTTTATTTTGTAAATATACACTTATATAGATACTTACACCCAGACCAAGGACAAATAGACATGTTCATGCACATAAGTATCTGTCCTGTTTGGGAATCGAACCCACGACCTGCTGCGTGAAAGGCAAGCATTTACTAACCACGCCAACGGGCCAGTCAATTAATAATACAAGTAGTCAACATAACTTGGCGCAGCGGCTAAGACAGTCGCTCGCCGCTACGTGTCGCTGGTTCGAGTCCCGCGCCGGTCAACTATTTGTGTGACCCAGAAATAGATGTTCTGAGTCTGGATGTAATTTGTGTCCGTCTATTATATGTTTGTAAAGTACCCCGTGACACAGGGCTTAAATTAAATAGTGCGGGCGTTGTAAAAAGAAATGTGAGCCGTCACGGGACGCCTAGCAGATGTGAAACATCGACATTATTTTGTAAAAGTAATATGCAGGAAAGAACATATTGTGATAGGAACTAAATATGTCATAATGATAAAATAAAAAGTTGATTGCGCATGGCGACGCGTCGCCACACCGTACACACTACTATCATATAGCGTGGCGACGCGTTGCCACGGCATGCGTCGCCACGCCAGAAATCTGTTTTACGTGCGGCTATAGATGTTTCACATCAAAAAAACTTGTAGGTATATTCTATTACACATTATACAATTTATGTTGACATCGTCAAGCGAGTGCCTCTCAGATAACACAGCCACACAACTTAACCATACAAGTATTACATAACATTCTTAATTATAATTCGCAGATGGGGTCAAGTACCGAAACAAGGCGAAGGGTCGTTCGAAATGAAAAAGCATGAAAAGGGCTGGTAGAACTCCATACAAGAGCCCTCACACTCGCTCACTTCCCGCGTCACTCGTACATTTCCAACTGGAATTACGAGAATTCCGAGTGTCGGGAAAGTCCGACCAGTCCGAAATAATAGCTCCAAGCTAAATTGAAACGACAGATGTCAACACTCGTGACTTGAGACTATAGTTTTGTTTTGGGCTTCGGAATAAGTTGGTAGTTTTTCCGTTTTTTTATGATCCCTTGAGAGTTCTGTTAATAAATTAGTTTCATCTTCTACAAGTAATAATATTGGACAAATGCGAGAATCTTATTTGAACCTATAAAAGGAATTGAGTTATTCATTTAGTGTCGGAAAATGAATAAGTCAATTCCTTTTATAGGTTCAAATTTAATCGGTCTGAATAGTTTTATTTTTATTTTAGTATATATTTGAATGATTCTTGGTAATCGTAATATTGTACTTATATTATAAATGCGAAAGTTTGTGAGTTTGGATGTTTGTTAGGCCTCCTACGCACTATGCGGCTAGCCGCAATGCGGCCAACCGTGCGGCTGACCGTACTCAGATATTTGTACGAGAAAGTAGTTTTTATTCGCACTGTGATGCGGCAGCCGGTCAGCATTCCGGCCAACCGCATAGTGCGTAGGAGGCCTTACTCTTTCTCACAAAAACTATATAAAATATAGCTTATGCATTCTAATAAGGCATCACATAAGTTACAAAGTTTAACGCGTGTAAAACCGCGGGGCACAGCTAATTTGAAATAACTAAAAAAGCCTTATATTGTTCGTATATTCACAGACATATTATCACCAAGACGTGACCCAGAGTTGGAAGCCTGGTGATCTGTAACACAGGTCCTACCTACTATAGACGCCAGTCTCTCACAAAGGAATGATAGTTTATTCTCTGTATTTCTTTACATAATACTCGTATGTACACCAAACCTTTGTGAAAGAGATAAATAAATACATTATTATTATTATTTATTTACTTAGTTTGGGCTAGATGGCGCTTTGTGATATTTATTAATTTATAATATGTGGATAAATCCAAATAGGCCCCATGTCCAATGTAAATTAAAAATATAGCTGAAAAACGTTATTTTAATAGTAACACGCGCTCAAAACTAAAGATTATGGACATTTTAATTGAAATGAAAATATTTTAAAATATAGATTTTTCGAAAACATTATTGATAAGTGGGGATGTTTGGAATTTGCTACTAGCAACCAAAAGTTGAATGGCAGAATCCGTACCGCATACTTCTTTTGTTGTTCAGCTATATAATTTGTACCACTTGTTAAGACAACTAAGGTATTGATTTTAATGTAAGTATTATATTTTTTAAACTTGGGATTAATTAATAAAATCAATAAGAATATTTCAATTATTTTCAATAAATAAGCGTAATATGAAAGCATAGTAGTTGCATTAAATCGTAGTAATTAATGATTTAGAATAGGAACGATTTTCGTCGTCAATATTTTTTTTGTTCATGGCAATTATTTATTGACAGGCAAAGACAATCTGTTAGGTATTTATGGCTGTTGTTTTGACACATGTCATCAATTTAGCAAATAATCTTGCAGTTTTCGTAAAGACTACAAAAAGAGCGACAACATTTACTTTATCACGATAACAATGTTTATGTAAATATATTATGTAACCATCTCGATTGGTACACTAGTTAACACTAGCATTTCATTGCTACATCAGTAGACACACTTTGATATTTACAGTATCTTTATTACTTAGGCAGTAAGAGTGATTTTCGAACTACAATGTATCCATGGTCACGGAGTTGACCCACAGATTACCAAACTTTACCTTAGAATAAAACTGGCTATAACTTTTATATCCCAAGTTCTAAAAATCTATGAAATTAAAAATGCCTTTTCTATCACATTAACTACCAATTAAAACGTAAAATATCCCAAAACACGAAATTTAACTAGCGGTACAAAAGTCCCATAGAAACCTGCCGTTTACCTTTCATGTCTCTTTCACTTTATACAATATTTTTTAATAAAAATTTTAATGTATAATTAAAAGGTTTGTATTTAAAATATATATGTACAAACAAAAAACAATAAATGTACAAAAACTATAAACTAAACAGGAACAGTTGTACAGGAAACTTATGATATTGCATTCTCCTAATTTATGGGATCCGCCTCTTCATCAATCATGAGATTCCCTTTTAGAGCTTCCCACTTGCAAGTACTATTTTCAAATTTCCTGTAACTGTCCGTAAGTACAATACAGTATCAAATGATACGCGGTCACCCCAATATTATAGAATTACAACAGAACAGGTGTTCGCAAAATGAGGCCGGCTGGAAACCCTACTCGTGGCGACCGCTCAAATGATAAAAAGTACTTTTCCTAAATTTAGAGACAGGCAAAGACTAAATTAAAAAAATAAAATTAAAAAAAATAAAAATATATTATTGGATTTCATAATTACAGTTTACAATATTATGAGGCTGCCCCAGTAAGTTATAAAATACTTGTGTTGGGGCTACCTCGCTCCTTCCCAAGTTACAATATCCAAACCCAAAATAATAGTAATATCCAAGAAAAAAAAAACAAATACTAGAACTAGGTACAAATATTGACAGCTCTATGTGGGTTATGTGTTGTGTGTGTGTGTGTGTGTGTGTGTGTGTGTGTGTGTGTGTTCATTACTTATTGATTGTATTCATTACATTTAGAAAACTCGAACCAGAATACTTTCTGTTTCCTCATATGTAAGAGTTTTTAACCATTCTGTGATATTTTTTTTGCACTCATAAAGTTGCATAGGATAAATACTCAATTTAAAATTAATTTTATTATAAATGTAAGTTGATTGTGTAGTGTATTGGCGTCTAGCAAATTCAGTTCGAACTCTTGGAGAGTGAGCCACATTATGTGTATGCCGTTTGTACTGATACTCCGTACTGTACGGGACAGTTTTAGGCACGGACTAGCTAAACAATACACAACTGTGTGCTCAAACATGCTGTGTCTATGTCCTCACCTTAGATCCAACGGTATTCCCTGCTATCCACAGACAACAGAGTATAACTAAATGGTTTTAGTATGATGATGGAGATGTTCCGTTGGTGCAGCGCATCAGGTATGTTTGCAGTAGCAAGGACTGATTACTTCAAAGCTATTTTAAGGAAAAGAACTGCCTCCTTGATGCGTCGTGTACTAGACAGTACCCGTAGCCTCCTAAATACCAGAGAGCCACTGAAGCAGTGTTCACATAGGTTCCAGGGTTCCATTTTTTTATGTAAGATAGATTTATTAGTGTAGTACTAACATAGTTATAACCCACTACTAAATATTACTATGGATCTATAAATATATACATATTATTATTATTATAACACTGCCTACTTTCTGATTTCGAGGCTGCTACTTAATATTTTTCTGTATCAAAGGACGACAAACGAGTCAATGGGTCACCTGATAGAAAGTGATCACCGCCGCCCATGGCCTCTCGCTACACCTGAGCAGTCGCGGGTGCGTTCTCGGCCTTTAAGAGTCAGCAAACAAGTATTGCTGACCATTCCCCCCACCCCAATGAGCTGTTATGAGGAATTATTTTTTACCCAGTAAAACTCCAAATACACCTGACCAAGTATACCTGGCCTGTGTGAATGGTACAACCGGAAGGCGACGTCGTAGAACATTTTCTGACCAAATCGGAGACGTTTTCAAGAAAGCTCAGGTCAGAAGTCACCAGCGAGCATGTATGAAGCATATAATGATAGTAAACGAGGCAAAAAGGGTGTGCAAAGATCGTGACAAATGGAAATAATAATATCCTGGGACATTATTTACACACGGCAGTCTGATCTCAAACTAAGCAGAGCTTGAAGAAATTTATGTTTCTCTTCCTAACACATTTTACGGAAATTTCAAAGTAGATAGGGCTTATTTTCTTTGATTTTGATTTTCTCTGATTTTAATAAACTACTTGAATACTGTCAACACATATAAGCCATGAGCCAATTATGAAATTGGACATTTAATTTTTCAATTTTCCACGGTCTAGCTAGTTCGACGGCACTTTATAACTACCCGGCAGCCGCTCTTTTAAAACCGTCAAAAAGCTTAATTGTATTATACAAAAAATATTCCGATATATCCTGTTGAAATTTTTGGTCGGACAAAGTGAAAAAATGCATCCACAATTAAAATAGCGCGTGAGAGTAGGACATAGGAAAATCACATAGCCTTTTTAGGGTTCCGTAGCCAAATGGTAAAAAACGGAACCCTTATGGATTCGTCATGTCTGTATGTCTGTCTGCTGTCCGTCCGTATGTCACGGCCATTTTTTTCCCAATCTATAAGAACTATACTGCTGAAACTTGGTAAGTAGATGTATTCTGTGAACCATAAATTAAGATTTTTACACAAAAATATAAATAAAAAACAATACATGTGGGGTTTCTATGAATAGGTTTTCGAAAAAGATATTGAGGTTTCTAATATTTTTATTTTCTAAACTGAATAGTTTGTGCGAGAGACTCTTCCAGTGTCCTTTTCAGTGATAAGTATTAGATAGATTTGCTATGAATAGATAGATAGGCTCCCTTATAGTCCACGAAAGCTAAGCATAATAACAGATAGGCTACGCTTATTGTGCTTTCGAGGTGGTCTTATATACATTTTATTATATAAAACAATATTTATTAGATTTTTTCATTACTATTTTAAATGAGCCTAACCTTTGTGTGATTTTTAATACATTTAATGACAAAATCATGTCACTGAGAATTCAGTTAAATGCGGGACTAGTCCCTCCCTCTTACTCACCACTGCAACTCCTGTAAGCCAGGATCAACAGCGGCACACAATGAAATGACACTGAGCGGTGAGGCTCAGGCATGTCCCGGGGAATCGCTTTAACTGTCTTGGATCCCGCAACGAATTTAATCAATAAGAAATAAAAGGAGGAGTTAGGAAATTAATTCAGTTAGAGCCTTACGGCATCAATTATAGACCAACTCTATCAGGTAATAAATAAATAAATATTTGGGACAGGTAACACTTTGCCATATGAACCCAAACTAGTCATATCCTGTACTAAGGAAACCATGACAACCGATAAACAAACTTATATATTTCTAACATTTACGTGTTATAGATAAATAACACCCAGACAAACAACTAATCGAAAACGACTCAAATAATACATTACAATACACAACTACATTCCTAGTCTAGTTGCTCATAGACCGATACAAGACTATGCCCTACATAGCCCAATCTGGATCTACATAAAATCTTTCACATTTAACCGCCCCACGCCCACATATGAAAAGTTTAAATTATCCTTAAAACAAACGATGTGCGTATTAATTATATAATATATCAGATAGAACTATAACTATAAACCAAGCCATTTCAATTCTATGGACAAATAATTGTGAGTTTGATATGAAATAAATAAACAATTTCATTCGCCCACTAATGATCGTTCACCCTCTATGCATAATACATCCAATTGCTCACCTGACAGAGTCATTATCGTATTACCATGTAGATAAATACAAGTATTTATGGAATAACTAAAAATACTAATGCCTTTTTAATTATATCTGCTGAATATTTTATCAACAACATTACCTTTCTGACTGACAGACTGCATTGTGGAGACCTTTGGAGGAGGCCTTTGTCTAGTAATGGAAATTCCCGGCTGAAGATGATGATGATGAGTTTCTGTGTTAACGAGTACCCATGTTTATAAGAACCTTATAGTATCAAAATATTTTAATAAATTTGAAAGTAGTGTCTATCAATATTTAATAAGTAATAAAAGCTTTTGTGTACAATAGAATCTTCACTGGTTAATTTATTGATTTTCTACATGCATTGGACTGGTTGCTCTACAATGAGTATACTATCAAATAGTATACTCATTACAGGACAACCTATATAATTGGAGAGTATCCCATCGGTGCGTTGATCAAACGACTTCAAAGTCGTTGAGTCGCGCTGCTATATAATTTAAAGTACTCTCAATAACGATGAAGCTTTTCTTTGACTAACATAAGTGTAAAGTATATTTATTTTATAATATACTAGCTGTGCGCCGCGGTTTTACCCGCGTTAAATTTTATAAATTATCACAACTCCTCCCCCTTATGTGATAGCGTGATAATATGTAGCCTATATGTTGACCCGACCTCTTAGTAATCATCATCATCATCATCATATCAGCCGAAAGACGTCCACTGCTGGACAAAGGCCTCCCCCAAAGATCTCCACAATTGCCGGTCTTGCGCTATTTAGTAATATTATAGTCTTAGTAATATTCATGCAAAAATTTAAGTAAATCCATGCAGTACTTTTTGAGTTTTGCCCGGACATACATACAGACAAACAGACTCACAGACAAAAATTCTATAAGCTATATTTTTGGCTTCGATATCGATTGTCGATCACGCACCAAGTATCCTTTGAAAAAAATATTCAATGTACAGTTTTGACTTTCGTACGATTTTATTATATGTATAGATAACTTACGTATGCACAATGAGTATGGGTTGCGATAACCCTACTCTCAGAGTTGTTCAGGCCTCTAGACATGGCCTATCGACTGTTTTCTGACGGCTACCTGATGGGATCGACGGCTTAACGTGTCCTTTAAAGCACGAAATTAAACCACTTTAGTTGTCACCCATAAATACCCAACCACCCCTAAGTAAGCTAAGAACCATCTCTTGTAAACTAGGTTTCAGACCAAATATTAAAAACCAGCCAAGTCCTAGTCGGGCTCAGACACAAAGATACATACATAAATACATAATTTGGAAGGTATTATCAATATGAAATGATCTTTCACATGCAACTGTGAACATATCAGTCGGCCATGTTTCTAGAAAACAAACCGATAGATAATAGTGTTAGCAAGGGAATCCTAAATTTGATCTGCCAGCGTGTATCGTTCGTAGCTTAACGCAGAGCGCCTACCCCGGATTGGTAGATGGTGCAGGTTCGAAACCCACCGGACGATCAAATTTATGATTTCTCATTTTTGAGATTGGATAAACGCTTTGCATTGCGAATAATGCTATAAAATTCAAATTTAATACATACATACGTTAAAATTTTAATACTATGTCTGAGTTGCAACAAAGAGGTTGTTAGCGTTAAAAAAATAAAACCTTATTTAATTAGGTATGCACTGCTAAAACCCCGGACTGTATAACTTAGTCTGTTACCATTTTTTTGCGCATGAAATTGTAGATAAAAAATACTAATATTGTAAGAACTACGTCTTAAGTAGGTTTCATGAATTTTATATTATTCATATTATGTAATTACTTAATTATCATATTAAAAATAACTTTACTACACATAATGAAGTCATTATCTATTTTAGATAGTGCTTGGTGACACCCACACTTCAAAAGTTATACCATCTACTTTGGCCCCTTTTGCAATCAAAATATAATTTATTTCTAATTATTTTAGTTTCAACAAATTCTGTCAAGCATCTACAAAACCATTCCAAATTGCAACCCGACTTCTTTTCGAGCATCTGCCCTTTATTTTGAGACATCTAACACACTGCCATCTGATGGCAAACTAGGCAGAGCATGTGCCTGTATGGTAACTGATAATATACTTATATATTTTGTAAATACATAAATATTATAGATTGACTGCACGAGTAGCGCAGCGGCTAAGACAGTCGCCTCGCCGCCTCGTGTCGCGGGTTTGAGTCCCGGGCCGGACAACTATTTGTGTGACCCATAAATAGTTGTTCTGAGTCTGGATGTAATTAGTGTATATTATATGTTTGTAAAGTACCCCGTGACATAGGGATTCGATTCCCTAGTGCGGGCGTTGTATTTAAAACATTAGATAAATTACACGCAGACACAGAACAAATAGTCGTTTTCATCACACATAGATTTGTCCCTAGTGGGAATCGAACCCAGAGGTCGTGGGTTCGATTCCCACTAGGGACAAATGTCTTAGCAGTCAGGGTCACAACTATACACTAGACCAACAGGCCAGTCACAAGATTTTACCAAAACATGTAAACTTAAGAATTAAATCATATCTCATATTATTACATTTATCGGTATAGTCTGATGACTCTATGTTCAATGATAAAAGCGAAACTTTGTTAATTAAAATATTTTCTGAACAAAACCATTTCACCTGGACAATGGGCGGGCCGCTGCGGTGTAACAAACTTGAACGGACTGAGCCGCAACGGCCATTAAAGCGAGAACAACGAGCGGACTACATTCAGCATTTTAAGAAAGGTTATGTTCCTAACTCTGTATAAAACCAGCGCTATAGCAGTCCGTTGGGAAATGCTATTATACATTTGTGTTAGAAAATGAGAATTGAATTTATATTACACGAAAAGCTTAATTAAAATGCGAGGTAAATTTAAATAAATTTATATTCTGAAGGTTTTCATGGATTTTCCAGTAATCATGTTTGTGCGTTGTAACCTACTAATAAGGCATGAAATAAACTATACGATTTTATAGAATATCATACTATATAAGTTACTTGCTACGCCCGCGACTGCGTCCGCACATTTTGTAATGATTCCGTAAATTTAGATCAGAATATCTCTAATACGACACCTGATTTTATTTTATTTTTTGCATTTTGTATGAATTGCGATACGATCTCGTCACCAGAACTTCCTCTTGACCCAAAATATTGCAAGATAACCAACAGGCCATAAAATTATACTACTACGAGTATATTCATTTATTAATAAATATACGTGGTTATATTTATTTATAAATGAATATACTCATCGTATGTATATTTACTTTCCCATCCAAAGCACATTCAACTTAATTAAATTCCGTTGAAAATATTTCCTGCAGTAACTTTTCACGGAAATGCCAATATTTATAAAATTAATAAAATTACAACGAACTCCATATTTTAATTGTATAAAGTACGGTAGCTATGAAATTTTGAATTGATTGAAAGACAAAACTAATTTGTACATTGAATATTTCTCGAAAGTTCGTTAACAGATTATAAAATATTATGTAAGCGACAGCTTTTTTGTTTGTTTTTTTTATATAAGAGGGCGACAAACGTGCTAGTGGGTCATTCGATGGTAAGTGATCATCGCCGCCCATGGACACTCGCAACACCAGAGGAGTCGCGGGTGCGTTGCCGGCCCTTAAGAGTCAGCAAACAAGTATTACTGGCCCTTCCCCCACTCCTATGAGCTCTGGCGACCTTACTCACGCGCAGAAACACAGCACTAAAATTATTAATGTTATTATGAAAAAAAGAAAGTGAACGGCTGATCTTTGAGCGAATCAACGCTATGACCTACCTCTCTTAAATTTTTTATACATTTGTATTACCAAAATATATTTTATTATTTATTTTAAGAGCAAATGCTACCGCGTCTGCCTACAGGCTATGAGCGCCTCATAAATTATAACGTACCACTTTATATTTATACTTGCTTTTCTACTAAGCTTTTATATCTAAGAGCTTAAATATTCAACAAAAGGGTTAACGGCACGTACTGCGAATATAAAAGAAATAAACCTCCGTTTAATATAAAAGATTTTCAACGTTTAGTTGTCATTTAAACCAAATTAACGAGTCGGCCGGCTAGCTACCATACTGATGACATACTCCGCTATCTATTATCGTACTAATATTATAAAGGCGAAAGTTTTTGAGTGTGTAAGACTGTATGTTTGTTACTTCTTCACGTCTAAATGGCTGGAGCGATTTTAATAACATTTGGTATGGAGTTAGGTGACACCCTGGATTAACGTATAGGCTATAATTTATATAGTGTACTATTACTGTTATATAGTGTATACGGGTAAAACTGTGGGGAACAGCTAGTTATGGTTAAGGCCAAAAATGTATAATACATAGTTCCAAATTGTTATAGTTTTTATCAGGCTATTTCTGACCCTACCTAGTCTGCTTATGTACTATTTGCATTTCTACTAAGCTTTTATTGTTCGGAGAGCTTTAAGTCTACAACAAAGAACTTCCGGCGTTTACTCTGAAGTTATAGCATACAAAATACAGCTTTTTATAATGACTTAGAATGAAATGTTTTTTATTTTTCGTTTCTTATATATGCGTACTATGAATGCAAATGGTTCACGGTAAAACTTTTAGAGCAGCAATTTAAAAAACATCTTTTATTTGCTTTTCAGTTAAGCATTTATTTCTACGAGCTTAAATTGACGGCAAAAAGATTTATTACATTTACTGCGAAAATAAAGCTCTGTTTTAGACATGCGTGGCACCGTAGTTATGGTCTTTGCCTCGATACTTCTTTGGCAACGTCGTGTTCGGGTTCAATCACCGCACAGGGCATACAAACATACTGACAGCTATTCATAAAAAAAAAGTTCTTTGCAAGCAAAATTTTACTAAGGAACTTTTGTTTTTGGAATGAGAGCCATGTAACTTTTTTTGTAATGTAACATGACGTTTGAAGTTAACTCCGGACAACCTATTTCTCTTTTATTTTATTTTGGTAATATTTCACATGGTGTACTGTGTTATATACAACAAATCAAAAAGTCAAACTAAATAAAACATAAAAAAGTATTTTAATAATTACATTTGTTATCTGTACCTAGCTTGACTGCAAAGCTCATTAATTAAGTTTAAGTAGATTCAGCGTTAGTCATAAATAATATAATAATTTATGCAAAATGAAGCTGCAAAAGCCTTAAACTTATTCTGTCATCGCTTTTCTAGAGTCGAACAAAGTAAACGATATAGACTATAAATAGATAGAAGTTCCATCAAAGAATAGATACAAAAAATATAAAAAGCTCATAACTTTATAAACCTGTACGGCGTAAAATTCACATTAAATCATTGCAGTTTATGCGTTTACGTCATGGAAGGAGATCTTTGGGGTAGCAATTGTTCAGAAGTGGGCGTCTTTAAGCTGATATAATGATGACGATGATGAGGTAAGCAAGAAGGATACTCGTGCAATGTGCTGTCCAGCATGTTGCAGGTGCTCGATACGTGTCCATCATGGCGTGGACACTTGCCTTTCCTCAATTTAATAGGTTGTGTTACAATTTTGGCAATAAATCTTACCGTTCCGGTCCTAAGGGTGTATTTATAACAAAACTGTTTTTAAATATTTTTCATATTTCCCGTTTACATTTATAGGGAGACAAGGTCGCACATTAAGTCTTCATATACTTTTAACTTTATTTTTGTTATAAAACCTTGTTGCTTGCAAATCAATGGAAACTTCCCAAAATTACGTAACAGTTTTAAATTACTTGTTAGTTAAGCTGTCCCTTGCATTGGATTAAAAACTTTATTTGCCCAACCTAATTGACACAGACTTGATACCTCCACGCGTCGCTGAGAAAAAGGTTCTTGACAGACGGACGGATGGAGAACGAAGTACTTCTACAAAGATTTTTTTCCTTTTGAGTTATACATCCACAAAAATATCAATATTTTCAATTTGGTGCAGTAGATATCGAGCGCCAATAAAAATAATGAAACGAATGGATATATTAATTATTTTACTTGATGTAATCTAGAATCGATACGAAATATTCCTGCAAAGTTTCACTCACAAAATTAATTTAATCAAATAAACTTACAGGTAGATTTGAATGATGAATTCCCACCCGTATGCGGAAAACCGTTTTTAGTTAGTGTAGGAGTTTCAAGCAAATTTCCATTTGCAAAGCTCCGCTTTTAACACCGAACACCCTTATTAAAATTCAAGCGCTTCGTACCTAGTTTGTTTTCAAAACATTGTGTTCTCTTTTAAGATTGCAAGGGTATATATTTAAACGGTGTACTCAAACATTTTTAAAAGAATTTAAGTTGCTATAATACGATACCCGTTAAACTGACATACGGAACTCTAATATTGGGTAATGTAACGGTTAATTTAAGTTATATATAGTTATAATTAAAAATAAGTGATGTATTTACTGACAAATTAAATTTAAATAACGTATTTGTTCAAAAAGTATGTATATTACATAACCTTGTTTAATATTAAATTTTAAGTTAAGCTTTCATGTACTATAATAATAATTTATGTAAGCTTCAAACAGTATAAAATAAAATTACAAGTATCCGACGTCTCATTTTAAGCATATAATGCCTGTGTTAGGAGACTTCGCTCTTCCATAACAGTTGTTCATAATCAAAGTATGACAAGAATATGTATATGTTTAATAACTATTAACCCAAATAATGTGCATAAATCGATTTGGT
This sequence comes from Pseudoips prasinana, assembly GCA_951640165.1. NCBI lineage: Eukaryota > Metazoa > Arthropoda > Insecta > Lepidoptera > Nolidae > Pseudoips > Pseudoips prasinana. The sequence goes on from OX621240.1 coordinate 8,603,707, forward strand.
TCTATTTTTAAAATGGTGAAATCCTATGCTGGTCTCTTCTTAATCGGTTAAAGAGAGTTTTACGTATTTACACGGCTTATGAAACAGCTTGCATAATTCTATCTTGCAGCTTCTCCACGGTTAGTGTAATCAGGGAACTGTTAATACTGTTTAAAATCACTGTAATATATATCAAAATGCATAGATCAAAATTCTATACAAAGGAATTTTACAAATTCTACAGAGATCCGGCTAGTATTACACATTGAATATTTTACACAAAACAATTCGTTTTCTGTTTTATACTACTTTCTACCAATGCACTAAGAGTATCATATCATATTTCGAGATATTGTTATATGTATGTGAGGCACAATGTAAACATTATTTTAAATAAATAAATTAAGTGAAATGATGAATTAGTATAATTGACATTATACTAATTCATCATTTCACTTAATTTATTTATTTCCCTTCTCACATAGCAAGTCGGTTGGCATAATTACTATAGAGATTATAATGTATTTTTTTAAATAGCCAGGCTCAAACATTTCTGAGACTAATTAAGGCTAGGCTAATTAATTTAGCTTGACAAATGTTTTGTCTCCATTGTTGTGCCGGAAAATTACAATTATATGACAAAGACAAGCAATATTAATAGCTGATCTGTTTTTAATATACAAAGAGTACATGTTCATGTTACTATAGAGTATTATGTGCAAAAATTAAAGCTTAAGTAATTCTGAAGTAAACAAAATTATCTGAATAAAACCTCTTTTAGATGAATAAAGAATTTTCATCCTTTATTACTAAGAAAAAACTGATTTATAATAAGTAAAGAAGAATAATCAAATTATTATTTCACTCTTCTATGAAGGGTATTATTGAGAGTCAAATACATGTATTAAAATTATTTTTATCAATAAAATATGTAGCTGAGTAATCCTTGTAATCAATTCTGGAAATATTAAATCACCTGTTGGGAAAAGACATCGTAAAAATACATATTATTCCTTGCTAATAAAATAACAAAATAATCTAAGACATCCTCGCAAAAACACGTGCCGGTCCCGGGCCACCCTGAAATAGAAAATATCTTACCTTCCGATCTTCTCAATCTAACCTCCACATTCCTCACACTAAACACTGGCCGAAAATGTCAGTTTTTAAAGAAAAATAGAAAATCTTTATTGTCTATGGAATTTCTAAAGATAAAAAATATTTTCAAATAAGGAATAGGTAGTATGTGCGTTTCGAACGCGTAGTGTTGGGTACGCGGCGCGAGGGGCACTGACCAAGACCGGCTGCGCCGCGCCGCCTCGCAGAGAACGACGCGCGAAAACCTGCACGATGCAATATGACAGATGTTTCAGTAGGCAGAATACTGAAGGGTTGTTATGTCCTACAAGCTGCGCCCCGCTGTTTCACCCGCGTTAAAGTAGTTTTGGCGTAAAAGAGTAACAAACATACGTACATCCATACATCTATACTCACAAACTTTCGCATTTATAATATTAGTAGAATGTGTACCTCTAGCAGTTCTGACACTGCACGCCAGAATAACTCGCTGATGGTAGATTTTTTCCTACTTGACACTAATCGTCATATTTTGGAGAATTCATACAATATCTTTTTAAATTGTAGCCTGTATATTATTCTGATGTATGCGCTATATTATTGTAAAGTTTCATCAAATCCATTCAGTAGTTTTTACGTGAAAGAGTAACAAACATCCATCCATACTTACAAACTTTCGCGTTTATAATATGTGGATGTGTTTTTGTATACTATATGTTGGTCATCTCATATTTACTGACTTCTGTTTAAATGTATTTTAATTATGATAAAATAATATGTTTGGAAGTATTTTAGGATACATTCCGTTACCTCTGAACAAAATAGTGTAAGCAGAAAACTACCGAAAATTGTTTAAAAAAGCAGGCTTAAAATAACCATTATCATTTATTGCATGCAAACTACAAATGAAAAATCTATGAAAATATATTTTCTTGTTCATAAAATAGACTATTTGTGTAAAATATATGGCTAAAGTAATTCTGTAGTTAACAAATTATCTGACTAAAACCTTTTCAATATGAATTTAAAAAAATATCCCTTCCTCCCGAAAACTAACTGATTCCAAATAAGTAAATAACTCGAAAACACGTACACGTACAAAACGGTACTCATTACGGTACATTGATTAAATATGTATTCCGTTTTTCTACCATTACATATACGAGTATGCAAATTTACCAGTTGAATATATAGAATTAAGCATTTTGTGAAAGTTAACTTGCCTTGCACGATGTAGGCAATATACCATTGTTGTTCGTTCTGCCTATTTTCCAGTCTATGGCTGCCGCCCTGCTGGGCGGGCGGTACTCGATACGTAGCGGGGCCCCGGAAGCGTTCGCCCTTTACGGACCTTTGTTTCACCTAACTGCCTCTACCAATTATAATCCTCGTCTTCAACCCTTGCAGTTCATTTTTTAATTTCCTTTATTCCTGTGTGGTATGAGCGGAGGTACATGTATGAGCAAAATTTTCACCTATTTAACCGACTTTAAAGGAAAGAGGTTATTGATGCGGCGATATTTTTATTTTTTGTATGTTTAACTGGGATTTTTGAGTAACGTATTTGACTATTATTATAAAGGGATGATCCCATATATTTAAAAAAAAATGTAAAGCAATTAAACGTCGGTTTTGATTTTAAAACGTTAATTACCGCAATTTAATATTATTTTATCTTAATATAACATCAACGCACGCGTCACTTTGTTGTATCAGATGGGGCGCATTGGATCCGGTGGTAGCATTAAAGCGCGACCGTCGTTATAAACATAGTTCCACCACAATAATAATATTGAACTCTTACTTTAATATAGACAGAACCATTCAGGCAAGATGTAGTATAAATCTCGATAAGGTGACCATACTTACGATCAGGTAACCCACTTGTTCTCTCCCTCGTTTGCCTTGTAATTACATACAAAACATAAAAAATCATTTCACCACCGTCATTGACACTCCCAACATCAAAAAAAGAAAAACACCGTGGGCGGCCTTAAAGAAATGAATAGGCTCGGTTATATCACACTAGTATTATAAAGATGTAAGTTTGTGAGTGTGTAGTGTATGTTTGTTACTTCTTCACGTCTAAACGGCTGGAGTGATTTTAATAAAATTTGGTATGGAGTTAGCTGATACCCTTGTTTAACACAGAGGCTATGATTTATAAAATTTAAAGCGGGTAAAACCGCGGGGCACAGCTAGTAATATTATCACACTAATATTAACAAGATGAAAGTTTGTGAGTGTGTTGTGTGTTGTGTGTGAGAAGTAACAAACATGTTACTTCTTCACGTCTAAACGGCTGAAGCAATTTGAACAAAATTTGGTATGGAGTTAGCTGACACCCTTGATTAACACATAGGCTATAATTTATGAAGTTTAACGCAGGTAAAACCGCGGGTACTGCTAGTATTATAAAGGTGAAAGTTTGTGTGTGAGTGTATTTGTTTGTTACTTCTTGACGTCTAAACGGCTGGAGTGATTTAAAAAAAATTTGGTATGGAGTTAGCTGACACCCTGGATTAACACATAGGCTTTAATTTATAAAGTTTAAAGCGGGTAAAACCGCAGGGCACAGCTAGTAATATTATCCCACTAATATTATAAAGGCGAAAGTTTGTGAGTGTGTGACTGTGTGAGTGTGTATGTTTGTTACTTCTTCACGTCTAAACGGCTGGAGCAATTTTCATAAAATTTGGTATGGAGTTAGTTGAGACCCTGGATTAACACATAGGCTATAATTTGTAAAGTTTAACGCGGGTGAACCCGCGGGGCACAGCTAGTAAGAACTATAAGCGAAATTAATTAAGTAAAATTGAAAACATTTATTCAAATAAATTCAAGGAGGCATTATACAGAATATACAGTGTATTACGTTTTTATATTATGTTTTCTTGTTCTGCTTTTCAACCTATTCTATTTTATTACTATAAAGTCTTTAAGCTTAAAGGTAGGCTAATTTCACTATTAAGTTATTTTATGCAAAGTATGTCTAAAACTATGATAAAATTCAGCAATACATTTGATTTTCTTTTAGGACAACGCCCGCACTAGGTAATCTAATCCCTGTGTGGCGGGGTACTTTACAAACATATAATGGACGGACACTAATTACATCCAGACTCAGATCAACTATTTATGGGTCACACAAATAGTTATCCGGCGCGGGACTCGAACCCGCGACACGAATCGGATAGGCGGCTGTCTAAGCACGTGTAGTTAAGACTCCTAAAGTCATACAATTAGTTTGTCGTTACTTTTTATGTTAACTGTTAACTATCCATAGTTGAAAGGAACTAGCTGTGAAAAAAGGCGAAAAAAATATTATATAAAAAATTGTCAGTTCACGATCTTGCAAGGGTCGCGGGAAGCCGTTGGAAGCGAGCAGCTCAGGACCGGCTATTGTGGAGATCCTTGGGGGAGGCCTTTGTCCAGCAGTGGACGTCTTTCGGCTGATATGATATGGTGATATAAAAAATCGCATATTCACATAGGCAACAGTATCGCTGATGATTTAAACCATTGTACTCGGCCACAAAGGCGCGCCGGGTATACCTCCAAAATTGTATGAAATCATTGCGAATAATGCTATAAAACCTTTAATTACTTTCTGTTACTGAACGATAATTTTATGGTTTCAAGAACCAATGAAAGTAAGATCAATAGTTGTGTATGGGTATGCGTATTTTGTCTCTGTTTTTCACATTGGATTAGATAGAGAGCCTATCTGCGATTTACGCATTATTTTTAAAAATAATAATAAGATCCCGGGACATTATTGACACACGGCCATCTGATCCCAAACTAAGCAGAGCTTGTACTATGGAAACCAGATAACCGATATACTACATATACTACTTTTCTTTTGTAAATACACACTTACATAGATAATTACACCCAGATGATTTCTTTTTCGATGAGAAATGCTTTTTGTGAGATCCTATATAACTAGTAATGTTTTGAATGAATCTGTTATCATTATGAAGTTGTAATCTCAGATGGCCGTGGGCAAATAATGTCCCGGGATATTATTATTATATACATACAAAAAATGCAATTGTTTTTATTTATACATGTCTTATTATAAAGTCGGTTAAAAATCTACTTTACAAATCATTCGTGAAAACTGTAACTACATTGTCTCTATTTATCTATCTGTATTTGTTTCTAGCCGTTTTCACGTCGTTTCCAGTTATATATGTTACCGGCCAAACCCGATTTCAGGACAAACTAGTTTGACCTAGGATAAACTAATTCTCCCTATAAGCGATAGGATTAACTAGTATAGCCTAGTCTAAACTAATTTGTCCTAAGCCCGATAGGATAAACCAGTTTAGCCTAGGCCAAACTCGTTGATCCTGATATAAATACGAACACCCTAGGATAAACTAGTACGGCCTAGTCTAAACTAATTTGTCCTAAGCCCGATAGGATAAACCAGATTAGCCTAGGCCAAACTAGTTGATCCTGATATAAATACGAACACCCTAGGATAAACTAGTACGGCCTAGTATAAATATTATTGTATATCTAGAAAGTCAAAATAAATAGATAAATTGGGTTAAATACTCCATAATTGGAAAAAGACATTCATAATAATAATCACATTTATTAAAATGATAATGATTAGTGGTTAAAAGTTATGCAGAATTGGTAATACAAACAATCATACCTAATCTAAAAATTATAGTATATCTAGAAAGTCAAAACAAAGAGATAAACTCGTCGTTAAAAGTTATGGATAACCGCTAATACAAACAATCATACTATAACAAATAATAAGTGTTTTTTGAATAGAAGCAATAATCATATCTCAATTATTTTTCCAATTATGGAGTATTTTGTTCAGTTTATCTATTTATTTTGACTTTCTAGATATACTATAATATTTATACTAGGCCGTACTAGTTTATCCTAGAGTGTGTTCGTATTTATATCAGGATTAACAAGTTTGGCCTAGGCTAAACTAGTTTGTCCTGAAATCGGGTTTGGACGGTAACATATATAGTCACAAAAAATCACATATCACTCCATTTAAATGTTTATGAAAAAGCTCCTCCGATATTTTTTACGAGAATCATAAATAAATATAACAAAAGCCTACATCAAATTCCATTTCAATTAATAACCTACATTCAAGCCACAGTGCCGCACAGCGTTTGCTTACAGGCATTATGTAATTTGCGAACGGGCTGAAATCCAATACGCTGTCACTTCCTGCACGGTTCCACCCCATTAGGGTCGATGATATGACAAATCTGCTTTCTGGTACCAATCTTTTAACTTTCATATTATTTTTGCGAGGATAGTGATCCGATCATCATAAGGCGAGACGAGCGAGCGACGTTTTAAAAGAAAATGTGATAGATACCTACATGCTTCTCAAACTATGAATGAAAATTTGTGGATCTGTGTGATCTGGATAAAAAGTATCTTGCGAAGCACAAAGTGATAGACGACAACTTAGGGCCTATGCACACCACGTTTGTTAAGCGCGCTTTTATCCTACAGGTCGGTTTGCTTTTGTTTGTATCGATACAAACGCGATGCTAACGCGCGTGTGTATCGCGACAAACGCGCGTCAACGGCGCGCTTAAAAAACGTGGTGTGCATAGGCTCTTATCCAGGTGATATGGATGAAACTTACACTTCTAATGAGAGGGATAAAAGCAATTGTAACTGAAGGTGACATAAATCAGTTTAACTGCTTAGTTGATTAGTGATAAAGGATTTATGTTTCCTAATTCTTTTTATGATGACTTTAGGTAAAAAAAAGTAAATAAAAAACTCTATTTCAAGCAAAATGTTTGTCGTTTTCAACAGAGAATGATCATCAATGTAGTAAGTATTGAAGTAATAAGTGCACAAATGCACTTTATTTTCCTTCAAAACCCGATGGAACAGCTTCTCACCATGACCCTTCAAGCGCCAGACATAAGCTTCACGTGTTCGCGGAGGCACGGAAGTGTAACTTCGTCGGCAGACTTTACAAACATGCATTTCACGGACACACAGTTTCTTAAACTTTATATATTTTTAACTTTTTTATTTATGAGGCACACAAGACCTTCTGCCGAAGTACAGACGCCAGCACATCCAGTTACCCCAATCTGTCAAATTTCTTTTATAGATTTTCAACTTTATCACATAAACATAAGGTTTATTTTCAATGGATAAATTTGGCAGATGTGGGATTTGGGGTAGCTGGATGTGCTGGCGTCTGTACATAGTAACAATACACTACTGCGTCACACTTGCAGCCTAATGTTAGGTCAATGGAGAGTAAATAATGGAATTTTAATTGAATCTGTTTGCGTCGGGGGTTAATAAAGATCCTGAGCGTACATTAGCCCACACATAAAATACTTGCAAACATGTATCTCAGAGAAAATTACGAAGATATTGATCTGCGTCTCCTTTCCCTATATATATTTATGTAATCTCCTCGAAAACTAATATTTCAACACAACAATAACTTGGGAAAGTATTATAACTTTTTGAATGAAATCTCACAAGAGATGACACCATCTAACTTATAAGGAAAAGCCTCTGAAAGTACTAAAAACGTTTACAAAAGATACACAACGTGTAGCAAAAATACGTAAAAGTAATTTAGGAGCGAAACCAAGGTATCAAAACGGTGCTGAAAAGAAAAGTTAATTTATTATTGATACTTGAAAATTACATAAGACATAGATGGCGTTGTTAAAAATATATTTATATTTGTTCGTAATCTTGGTACACTTATTTAAAAGGGGCGAAGTGTCAATATATAGTTTAACTTATGTATATATTTGGTACACCTACATTTATATTATTAATAATAATAATATAATATAAGCATAATATATAATAATAATATAATCTAACAACTTGCCCAGCCTACCCTGCCACATGTTCATGGCAGGATCTTAGAAATGCCACAAGCAGGGCAATCAGTGTGGCCACGTTCTGGGCCGCAAACATTTTACGAGTTTGCCATCGAAACGCTAAGAAGAAGATCATTTATTACATACTAGCTGACTCGGCGAAGTTCGTACCGCCATATTTTTTCCCGACCATACTGTCTTAAGTGTAGTGTGTTTCTTCTTCCGAAGAGAAATTACATTTCGCTGAAAAAACAACGACCAAAAAAATTAAACAACATCTCACACTCACTAAAAGAATTTTTACAAAATTTTGCTATTATTAGTTTCATGCATGCCTGAAAATAACAAACACATAAAAGAAAGATATATTCAATTTGGTGCAGTCGTTTGGAAGTTATGAGCGCGCAAACATTTCGGTAATTTATTTTTATTTATATAGATTGTAAGATAAGATAGATTTATTCAAGATTCACAGTTACATGGGCAGAATTGGTGATAACCCTCCATACTAGGCTAGGCCTTTTTTAATAAGATTTCCATACAGATGGCAAAATTAGTGGGTATGTTGTATTGGTGCAACATAACAAAAACAAAAAAAGGGGAAATAAAGTATAAAGATAGAACCAGGCAACAAATTAAAATTTAAACAATTAAAGAATTACATGTTAATAGAGATTAAATGATAATGAGAAAGGACAGCAAAACAAAATGAGAGCATATAAATTACTTTTTTTAGCATATTAGTTAAACATTATTTTCAAATCTGGTACAGTGAAAATACATAAGGAACTAACTAATTAATCTATTCTTCTTCTTCCTCGGTCCCTCAATGCTGAGGATCGCGACCACAACAGCGAGCTCTCCATTCGCTGCGGTTGTTGCAGCTGTGGACTGCCGTCTGGATGTCCGGCCCCACAGTTTTCCTGATGGCATCTATCCATCTTGAGGGTGCTCTGCCCCTGGCTCGTCTTCCCTCCATCTGACCCACTATGATGTGCTTCTCCAGACTATGCTTAGGAGACCGCATGATATGTCCGAAGAAGCGAAGGGCCTTTTGGTGACAGATTGCTGAGAGCCTTGTCGTGATGTTAAGCTCCTGCAGTATGGACTCGTTGGTTCTCATAGCGGTCCACGGAATTCTGAGCAACCTTCTCCAACTCCACATTTCGAAAGCATCGATCTTTTTGCTATCGTTGCTCTTGCAGCACCAGGTTTCTGCGCCGTACAGGAAAATAGAAAATACCAAGGCACGAACGAGTCGCACTTTGGTTTTCCGGCGAATACCGCGGTTCTTCCAGATTTTGTCCAGATTCGCCATAGCGCTTTTGGCCATCCCGGCCCTTCGGCGTATTTCATCTGTACAGTTGCCCTCATTTGTGATCATAGACCCCAAGTACACAAATTGACTGACTTTTTCGTAGCCATTGAGTGCATCGGTTTTTGGTAGAAGTTGCGCTCGGTCCACCACCATTATCTTGGTTTTCGAATGGTTGATCTTAAGACCGAGTTTGGCACTCTCTCAATTAATCTATACATATAATAAAATCGTAGGAAAGTCAAAACTGTACATTGAATATTTTTTTAAAAGGATACTTGGGGCGTGATCTACAATCGATATCGAAACCAAAAATATAATTATTAGAATTTTTGTCTGTTTGTCTGTACCTACGTATGTCCGGGCTAAACTCAAAAAGTACTGCATGGATTAACTTCAAATTTTGCATTAATATTACTAAGAGGTCGGGTCAACATATAGGCTACATATTATCACGCTATCACCTACGGGGGAGGAGCTGTGATCTTATCTATACATATAATAAAATCGTAGGAAAGTCAAAACTGTACATTGAATATTTTTTTAAAAGGATACTTGGGGCGTGATCTACAATCGATATCGAAATCAAAAATATAATTTTTAGAATTTTTGTCTGTTTGGCTGTATGTATGTCCGGGCTAAACTCAAAAAGTACTGCATGAATTAACTACAAATTTTGCATCAATATTACTAAGAGGTCGAATCAACATATAGGCTACATATTATCCCGCTATCACCTACGGGGGAGGAGCTGTGATCTTATCTATACATATAATAAAATCGTAGGAAAATCAAAACTGTACATTGAATATTTTTTTAAAAGGATACTTGGGGCGTGATCTACAATCGATATCGAAACCAAAAATATAGTTTTTAGAATTTTTGTCTGTTTGGCTGTATGTATGTCCGGGCTAAACTCAAAAAGTACTGCATGGATTAACTTCAAATTTTGCATTAATATTACTAAGAGGTCGGGTCAACATATAGGCTACATATTATCACGCTATCACCTACGGGGGAAGAGCTGTGATCTTATCTATACATATAATAAAATCGTAGGAAAATCAAAACTGTACATTGAATATTTTTTTTAAATGATACTTGGGGCGTGATCTACAATCGATATCGAAACCAAAAATATAGTTTTTAGAATTTTTGTCTGTTTGTCTGTTTGGCTGTATGTATGTCCGGGCTAAACTCAAAAAGTACTGCATGGATTAACTTCAAATTTTGCATTAATATTACTAAGAGGTCGGGTCAACATATAGGCTACATATTATCACGCTATCACCTACAGGGGAGGAGCTGTGATCTTATCTATACATATAATAAAATCGTAGGAAAATCAAAACTGTACATTGAATATTTTTTTAAAAGGATACTTGGGGCGTGATCTACAATCGATATCGAAACCAAAAATATAATTTTTAGAATTTTTGTCTGTTTGTCTGTATGTATGTCCGGGCTAAACTCAAAAAGTACTGCATGGATTAACTTCAAATTTTGCATTAATATTACTAAGAGGTCGGGTCAACATATAGGCTACATATTATCACGCTATCACCTACGGGGGAGGAGCTGTGATCTTATCTATACATATAATAAAATCGTAGGAAAGTCAAAACTGTACATTGAATATTTTTTTAAAAGGATACTTGGGGCGTGATCTACAATCGATATCGAAACCAAAAATATAGTTTTTAGAATTTTTGTCTGTTTGTCTGTATGTATGTCCGGGCTAAACTCAAAAAGTACTGCATGGATTAACTTCAAATTTTGCATTAATATTACTAAGAGGTCGGGTCAACATATAGGCTACATATTATCACGCTATCACCTACGGGGAAGGAGCTGTGATCTTATCTATACATATAATAAAATCGTAGGAAAGTCAAAACTGTACATTGAATATTTTTTTAAAAGGATACTTCGGGCGTGGTCTACAATCGATATCGAAACCAAAAATATAGTTTTATGAATTTTTGTCTGTTTGTCTGTATGTATGTCCGGGCTAAACTCAAAAATTACTGCACGGATTAACATCAAATTTTGCATGAATATTACTAAGAAGTCGGGTCAACCTAATCTAATGGGAGTAACCTTTGTGATTAATGCATCGTTGATTATTATTTTACTTTATTTGACTTACTGACTTTACTTAAAGATGACATCGGGTAATTTTTTTAAATAACAGTAGCAGTCTTAAGTTTATTTCATAGCTAGGCTATTTATAGGTTAGGTTTTCTTAAATTTATATTGCTTATTTCTTTTAAAAGTTATATTTTTTAGATTAAGCTAGAAGTAAGTAGTTATACTGTTCATCATTCAAAATTGTCGCGGACGAAGTCGCGGGCACCAGCTAGTTAAAAATAAACATATGAAACGAGAAAAATTAGGGGTATGTTTGTATGTTTATGATTATGATTGAGATAAGGTCGCTTACACGTGGTTTAAGAGTCAAAAAGTATAATAATATGATATCATATGTGTGGCTACCCATATTTGTTACATATTATTTTTCGATATCAAGTAAATCAAAAGTTGTCAGTCTGTGAAATGTGTTAGGTTTACTTTGGTATCTCGTGTATCATAGAGTAACATAGCATAGGTAATACATACATTTGTTTAGCACCTCAAAAACATTAATTGTTAGTTAAATTATTAAGATAATTGTTAATGCTTAAAAATTAGTTTAAGTTGATTATGAAAAGAAATTAATATGCTTGAATTACTATTAAAACCACTAAAATGTTTCTTACATAAAAATCTGAGATTAAAACTGCGATTTAGTTCATAGTTAATTCAACTATGTAGTTGTGTTAAATATATAAATTTATTCAAACCTTTTTATAAATACAGTATTGATTTTTATTGTCTCTATTCTCTACTTATGATCTTATTCTTATTATAATTTAACATTTAGGTAGTTATTATATGAGCTGACTATGTATTTTTGACAAATAAACTGACATACCTAGTAACTTTCTGAACGCTGACCTCAGTATAAATAAGCAACACATCTGATTATATTAAACTCACGATTAGTATGGGAACACATACCTTCTTTAGTGTAGTACTTATTTAGAAAAATAGTCTTTTTATCTTAATAGAATATCGATTGCCGTAACACGGGGTGATTAGAAACACGGGGGTGAATAGAAACAGTAACTAAATTTTACTTTTGTATGGATACTGACCCTATTGCTATACCCCGGTGTTTTTATTCTCCTCGTTTTACCGTATATATAAATGCAGAAAATGACTGTCTGATCAATCAACGTACAGCTGAAATACACAAATATCCTTAACTAACGTAGGTGTGCACTAAGAAGAGAGAGTTTTTCAAATATCAACACCAAAATGGTTGGAAAGTTTGAATAAAATAACGTGTTTTCTTGGTCTGATCAACGTCAAACTTAAATTGACATTTATATTCTTTAAAAGATTTAAGTAAACTCATGTTTCAACGTTTATTTAATTTTCAAACCTTTCTCTACGGACTTAATTCGTAATCAGTAACTAAACTCCTTCGTACAATCGATTATTAACATTGAATTTTGACATGTTGCAAAACTAAGATTCATGCTGTAAGGGGTTAAAGTAGGGATTGAAAGTTTCTAAGAAATATATGAAATGCAAAAAATTATATGAAATATTTTAGCTTAGCACAATAGGGGGAAGTCCTAAACCATAGGTGACACAAAATAGGTCCGTTTAAACCTTTGCGATATCGAACACCGCGCGGACGTATGCGCGGGCCAAAAACAAATATTGTTATAGTTTGGGTACAGTAGTTTTTTGTCCGTGGAGCTTAACAACTACTTGCATCTTGCATCATAACATTTTCATTAACTGTACAAGCACTCTATCTGTTGTCAGACATGGCAATATCAGCTTTCTGAAAACACCCAAACCAAGACATGTAAATATAAATGTTCATGAACACAAATATTTGTCTTTGGATTAGAAGGCAGGCTTACTTCCAACTGAGTCACGGCGGTCGTTAGAATATAAAGTACTAGCTGTGCCCCGCAGTTTTACCCGCATTAAACTTAATAAATTATAGACTACGTGTTATTCATATAAGCTATATTACTACAATGTTTCAGCAACATTCATTTTCATATCTTAACATTCTTTCGGTAGATTTGGCGTGAAAGAGTAACAAACATCCATTAATCCTATCATAAACTAAATCATAGTTATTTTAATTCTATTTAATTTTTCTTATTACTATTTAGCTAGGGAGGGAAATGGAATTACTATCTATCTGAATTTATATTACCGCTCTTTATCTGTCTCTGATTAAGCTTGTTGCGAGCCCCAATGCAGATTAGCTTAGCGAGCCTCAAACGATTTGCTTTTGAACTTCTAATTAAATCCTTAGATGGGAATCACTGCCTGGTTGAACGCAAAGTACAATAATTAAAACTCAATCCTTATATATAAATACAATTCAACGGGTTATATCTCAAATACCTGTGTAAGTATTACAAATATATTTTAATTATTAGAACGTTTATTGACACTGACAATATGTAGTAAAATATTAGACTTAAACTAGATAATTAAACATAATCTCTTGACAATAAATTGATACGAGCTAGCTAAATATCATTTCTGTAATAAAATAAATTTTATAAATGTTTTCATACAAGATGTACCTAAATATCTATGTTACTAGAAATAATATCTAATGTATACAACTATATTACTACAAACATGTTCTGACTATTTACAAGCGCTTTTTTAAAGTCTACGTGAATAACAACCTTTTTTATTTATTTTATTTATTTATTTATTTATTTATTTATTTATTTATTTATTACAGATATCTTATTGCTAACAGATAATTCCAAGCACAATAAGTGATACAATCATAATAATTTATATACATAATCTATAGGTACTATACTATACTATAATAAGCTAATTAATTAACCATGTTAAAAAAAAAAAAATAAAGTGAAAAGTTTTCTAATATTATGTATCTACTGCATAATATTAGAAAAAGATAAAATTGTAATAAGAAGTTACTGTATACTGCTCTCAATAGTCAATGCCTCAATGTGACGTCCTGCAACGGTTAGGAATGCATTTTCCGTGCATGAGAATATATCTATTGTTGAGTCATTCTCGATATCATTGATATAGCGAACTGCGCGGGACAGAGGTGCATTTCGGGCTAGATTTGTTCGAGCGGCCGGCACCGCCAATAGGTTATGTTGACGTCGCGCCTGGACAAAGTATGTCCTGTGTCGCGGCACACGGAACTGTAATAGTGCCAATAGTAAAGAGTTATATGTGTAACCACGCATTAACCTGAAGAAATACGTGACTAATGCAATGTTACGTCGTACTGCTAACATACGATAGTCCACCATACCCACGATATAAAGTGTTGGATATAAATACGGATAATAATAATATAATCTTTTGAACAAATAGCGTACAAATGATTTCTGTATTTTTTCGACTTTTTGTATGTACTGAACTTGATGGGGATTCCATATCACTGAATTAGTCTCGAGTGTGGTACGAACGTACGCGTTATATAAGGTACACAAAGTTTTACGATTACAAAAGCTTCTAGACTGTCTCAGAACAAATCCTAGGCTTTTCCGCGATTTATCACAGAGTTTGCAAATATTATCATGGTAAGTTAATTGGCTATCAAACCATGTGCCCAAATCTTTTACGGTGTCCGCTCTTTTCACAATCGTATTGTGTAGTGTATAGTTTTTGTGTATTGGGGAACGTGCGCGACTATAAGACACAATCACACATTTGTTTGAATTGAGACATAAACTATTCTGATAGCTCCACTCAATTACACTGTCGATGTCACTTTGTAATAGGTCGCAATCGGATGGTGTATCAATTGGCAGTGCCAATTTGACATCATCTGCAAACATTAGACATGTGCTATATTTTATATTAGATGGTAAGTCGTTTATTAATATTAAGAAAAGTAATGGGCCCAGACAACTACCTTGCCCAATACCTGAATTAACAGTATATTCTTCAGATTTGCAGTTTTGGTATATAACATACTGTTTACGATTTCTTAGGTAATTTGAAAGAAAGTGAACAAGATTTTTTGAAAAGCCTATATTTGCTAGTTTGTAAAGTAGGACATCATTTTGGATCTGATCAAACGCCTTTTGGAAATCAAAATAAGCCACGTCGACCTGCCTTTTAGCATCAATTCCGTTCGAAATGAGCGTTGAAATATTAATAAGATTGCTAGTTGTGGAACGCCCAGGTAAAAACCCATGTTGTTCATCACAAAACCAACCATTTAATTGTTTATATATTAGTGTATATAAAGTGGACTCCATAACCTTACCAAATACTGACAGAACTGCCACGGCCCTGTAATTTTGAATTTCAGACTTAGATCCTGCCTTGTGTATGGGTATAATTTTGGTAGTTTTCCATACGAGCGGATAAATTTGTTGTTGGAGAGATAATTTAAATATGTGCCATAGAGGCTCAACAAAGATTTCATAACAGTCTCGGACAATTATTTGTGGTACACCATCAGGCCCTTGAGTGAATTTTGCTTTAAGTTTTTTTAGGGCGATGCGTATATCGTTCTTTTGCACACTGTCCACAATAACGTGAATGTCCGGTGCGAGGCTGGGTGGGGGCGACATTGAGGCGGCGGCCAGCGCTGCGAGCGGATCTAATGTCGGCGCATTCGATAAATAAACACTTTTAAAGAACGATGCGAATGCATCTGCTACTTGCTGTGGATTAGACATTCCAAATGTTGAGGGTTCATTCGATTTCCTGTTTTGTTTAATATAGTGCCAAAAACTACCGGGATCTTGCAATATATTATTTTCAATATTTTTATAGTGAGTTGTGAAAGCTGTCGCGAGTAACGATTTAAATTTTTTGCGAAAGTAGGTAAAGAACGCGTAATATAGTTGGTTGTTTGTTTTTTTATAGAGTGTGTGATAATAAGATTTTAAATGTAAACATTTTATAGTTTGTGAGTTATACCAATCTGGATAATGACCACGTATGTTTCGTTTTATATTGTTTGGAACTAATTCGTCAAATAATTTATTTAAGATGTTATAAAGATTAGTTACCGCCTCCTCGGTACCCAATGAGCTCAATACCGGGGACCAGTCGGTATATAACAAACGAGAATATAAATTATAATAATTTACTTTCTTAAAGTTACGGGTCTTTGAAGTGCATTCGTGCCTGCTAGCATCCCGATCATTATGCAAGTAAAACCTATTTAAAGTTATAACTATATCTAATGGTACGTGGTGAACTTCGGACTCAACGAGACTCACCTCAGACTCCAACACAGAAGGGGGCATTAAATCCCTTCGGCTAATGACTAAGTCAAGTACACGGTCAAGACCATTGAGAACAGTATTATGTTGCGCTAAATCACACATTGATAATAACAGTTTATAGCTTTCTCGTACAGATTGAGATGCTGAATATAAATTAAAGTCGCCAATCACTATAACAGGTATTTTAAATTGAGTTATAAGTGTTTCTATGCAGTTGAAAATCGAATAATATCTTATATCGGGTATTCTTGGCGGCAGGTAGGTTACGCAACAGATAAAGCGATATTTGCCCGTTGTAATTTGTCCGGCGACTATTTCATCGTCTGGTGAGCACTCACACTGAATTTGCCGTAGATGGTAAGGTTGTCGCACGGCTAGCAATACTCCACCTCCGCCGCCTCCAACTCGGTCACGCCGAATAACCGTATAATCTCGAGGAAATAACTCGGAATCATAAACGCTGTCATCTAGTCGTGTTTCTGTTAACGCCAGTGTGTGGCCACGAAAGTCGTTGAGTAATGTTTTAACTTCTGAGGTTTTACTTTTTAATCCCCTTACGTTTTGGTAAAAAATGTTAATGTTAATACTTTTCGGTTTACGCTTGTGTATGAGATCGAAAAGTATGGCTATTTTTCCTGTTTCGTCGATTTTTAGTTGTATACCACTGTTGTAGTGCTGTTCCTGTTGGCCAGTTGTCCGGTGACATAAGAAATTCAAAGTGGTTTGCTGTGGTTCCTATGACAAAACAGTTGTGACTGTCGTGGATTGGATCAGGTTTTTTTATTTGAAAGTCTACATCGGGTTTTTTCCTTTTGAGGTAGGTTAGTATGTTCGCCTCTGTCACGTCCTCATGAAAGTTCCAGGCATGAACATATTTAGTTTGTTCAACCGTCAGTAATTCATAGTCCGCTTCACCAGTCGCTCTTATTATTGAGCGACGGGGGCGACGAATTTTGGTCATGATGTCATCATTAACAACCTTCAACTCTTCACGAATTACTCCATTGTTAGAAGCCGTATCATCCGGTAAATTTGTGATGGCGGCAGTGTTCGCCTCAGTTTGCGTGGCCCCACGTATTAGAGTTGGTTCGTTGCGGGTTATCGGTATATCATCGCTAGGTGCGGACGATCTTCCAGCGCAAACATTGCTTACCGACTTTTGTTTCTTCGCTGCCTTGGCGCCTATAGCTTCTACGGCTTTTAAGCGAGCTTGGCGAGTCAAGCGCTGCATCGGATCAGTGTCGGATTGATGCGAATTTGAGTTTGCGGGGGTAGTTGCTATAATTGGTTGAATCGAAGTATTGGATGGAACCGATGATAATTGTATAATTAACGTATTTTGTTCACTTATTTTATCTTCAAGTGCACTAACTTTAACCACAAGCGCGGATACCGTTTTATGCAACTCACGTATTATATTTTCGAGTGACTTTTGCGACATTTTGTGTTTTATAATGTAAAATTGTTATAGCGTACGTCCGATCGTGCGAACTGTATTTGTGGAACCTTATTGTTTTATGGAAGTAACCCCTCTTTTGATTAAATTCAGAAACTAAATAAAAAGGTTGACTTTTAACAAAAGATCTTACAATGTATTGTGAGATCCGTAAGCAGCATCTTAGTTCACAAGGAAATGAACCGGTTTAGATGTTTGCTTTCATTTTCCCTTTCTGCTTTCATTTTGTAGTTCCTATTTTTGTCAAATTTATTTTTGTTTATTCATTACAAGCAACATATTATAAGAAGCCTATGGTTTCATAATGACATAATAAATCTCTCAATATTCATCATACAGAACCTCTTCATTTTAATTAAACTCGCATTTGTCCGGTTTTTCAATTAAAGAGAACCCCTGACATTACCGTAAATTCCACATGAATAGAGCAAGCGTTCCCAGAGTAAACTACGAATGAAATCATCTGCAATGGCCTACTGTAACTTTGATGATACCATTTCCTTCCAATTTAATGAGAGTAAAAGAGAGGGCAGTAGTCTATAAATCACTAATCGGAAATCAAAGTCGCCGCAAAACTTTGCACAATAACTGTCATGGCATAATAAGAGGTACAGACGCCAGCACATCAAGCTACCACAATCTGTCAAATTTCCCCCATATAAAAGTTAACCTTACGCTTATGTGATAAAGTTGAAAATCTATTAAAGACATTTGACAGATTGGGGTAGCTGGATGGCTGGCCTGTGTAAGTAGCTATGCAAAATGGCGAATGCTTAATGTTACAGAGAGAAGATTTAATTTATGTAGGGTCTCCATAAATCTTTGTAGTGGTGGTTTAGACATACATAGCTACTCGTGCAAAGGAAATGGAATTGTCTCTACTGTATTTAAAGCATGAAGGGTGCAGTCGGTGAATTTTCAGACAACGCCTGAACTAGAGAATCTAATCCCTCTGTCGCGGGATACGTTACAAACATATAATAGACTGACACAAATTACATCCAGACTCAGAACAACTATTTATGAACCACATAAATAACTGTCCGGCATGGGATAAGAACCCTCGACACGAAGCGGCGAGGCGACTGCCTTAACCGCTGCGCCACACGTGCAGTCAAAATTTCAAAATAATTAATTATGATTTATTTATTTATTATAACTAAAATTATATAATATAATTAAAACTAAAATTTCTAAATAACTAAAATTTTCCCCTAAAGCTTTATATTTAATTCTATGATTATAAAATACAGTAAAATAATAAATCGGCGAAGTAAAGCAACTAAGCACGCGGTCAGTATATTGATGGCTGACCATCAAAGTGGATTAATTCTGAACTTCCATCGTGTTATCCTTAGACAACAGTCGTTAATCCATGTCAGAGGCCTCCACTATGCGGTTTGAACAGTTCTGACATCAGGATAACCACTTCCCATGCCAGTAAGAAGAGATTTTATATTATTTGATATCATAATGACAACGCAGCGCAGTGGTTAAGCTGTTTCCTCGCTAATAGCTCGGCTTCTTCATATTTCAGATCCAATTCACGCACAGAAAAAGTATTTATAAGAACTCCATCTAATAAATTTTTAGTATGTCCTTCTTAGTTTAGTTTTCGCAAATAAATCATCTTCTCTTACCCCTAATACAATTTCAAAAGTTTGGCGTCCTCGTGTCGTTACGTGTAACTTATCAATCATGCCTCGAAACTCATCAAACTTACTAACACTATCCAAAACTGTGTCACCCTTGTATTGAGGGGATAACGTATACTGTGGAAAGATCTTGGACCAAGAAAAAATACTTCCTCTTGTTTTCAGAGTGGCCTTCTCGTTTGCTCCCCTGTATTAAATTTTAGTAGTTTCTGTTCACAAATTGGCCGCGATTTTATTTAGTACAATAAAACTCAACAGAACGAGCAAAGTGTGGATTGAGCGATTGGGAGTTGGAAAAGTTTTATAGGTGCAAACGCCAGGACATCCAGCTACCCCAACCTGTCAAATTTCCCCAATTGAAAGTGAACCTTATGCTTTTGTGATAAAGTTAAAAATTTATAAAAGAAATTTGACAGCTTGGGGTAGCTAGAAGTGCTGGCGTTTGCACCTATAAAACTTTTCTTGAGCTTTACTTCGCTTTATTATTATTTTACTATATTTTATTATCTTAGTATCAAATACCAAACTTAATGGGAAAGTTTTGCAGTTCTCTTATAAAATAATTTTATTTTGATGTTACAGCGACTGCACCCTTCAGAGTTTTAATCCAGTTGAGACAATTCCTTTTCCTTTGCACGAGTAGCTATGTATGTCTAAACCACCACTACAAAGATTTATGGAGACCCTACATAAATTTAATCTTCTCTCAGTAACATTAAGCATTCGCCATTCTGCATAGGTACAGACGCCAGCACATCCAGTTACCCCAATCTGTCAAATTTCTTTTATAATTTTTCAACTTTATCACAAAAGCTAGTTCACTTTCAATTGGGGAAATTTGACAGATTGGGGTAGCTTGATGTGCTGACGTCTGTACTTCGAAAATCAATATCAAATATAAGTTTCAAGTACAGTATATTTACAAACCTCATTCTATTATATTTACACTAGCCCCAGCTAAGCTCTTACTAACCATGATTTTAAGTTATCTTCAAAAATCATATTTCAGCCAATTAACACGAGACCATATTATGAATATCTAAACTTAAACCTTCTTCATGAATCGCTCCGTTCATAAGTGAAATTCGTTTGGCAGTATTTGAGTTTATCGCGTTCTGACAGACAGATGTAACTGGGCTTTTCTATACATATGTATAGAAAATTGACTGCATGAGTGGTGTAATCGTTAACACCGCCTCGCTACTATCGTGCCGCTCACTGTTCTGAGTCCGTGAATTGCATGTTAGTAAAGTCTTTTCAAAATACAAAAATAAATTATAGATGGACACACATTCTAAACTTTTGACGTTATATATTCGGGTTTCATGAGCGGGAGGTGGGATGGATTTACAAAAATGGCATGCTGTATTATTTTGAATAATATTGAATAATAAAAACAATAACCAATTATTTACTTCTATCATCTTTGATATTACCCAACGACCACGCCAAGAAACTAATTACAAACCCTCCCTCTAAAATACTAATATAATGTGTGATCACTAAGAAATCTCAGGGGCTTTTTCTAATATAACATACCAAAAATATTCTCTCTCACTAATATTATACGTACGAGTAATTCCCTAAGCCTTAAAAATGCAGCGATATGTATTTGGCTGTATCTAAAATTGCAAATATGTTTCGTTCGAAATTACAATGATTATTTATTGGAACGAAGTTTCTTATCGCGCGTTGTGAAACGAAGTTTCTTATCGCGCGTTGTGAAACATAAAAAAATCTTACGAAAAGTTGTCACGACACTTTTTGCAGCTGTGCGGCGTGCGCGTGTTTCTCTGTCTGTCTCTCTCTCTCTCTCTCTCTCTCTCTTATAGAAAGCAAGCCAGATATTTTCATTTCTATTTCGCATTGAACAATGTGGTGTCGCGACGATTATTTTTGTTGAGTGTATACAGGTTTTTTGTACATAATAAATAATAAGAAATAACTTCGTTCCATCTGGGTGTCCCTTGACACCTCTCAAGTTTATAACTTTAATTCGCCTTATATTGCGTTATGGTAAGAGGTTATGGTATTACTAGCAGTGCCCCGCGGTTTTACCCGCATTAAACTTTATAAATTATAGCCTATGTGTTAATCCATCGTGTCAGCTAACTACATACCAAATTTTTATTATATAACTTCAGCCGTTTAGACGTGAAGAAGTACCAACATACACACTCACAAACTTTATTTATCTATGTACAAAAGAATAGTAGTGTATGTTAGTATACCAGTTATTTGGTTTCCATAGTACAAGCTCTGCTTAGTTTGAGATCAGATGTCCATGTGTAAATAACGTCCCAGGATATTATTATTATGCTTACGTAGGTACTTGCATAGAAATATACCAGATCTCTTAGTAATGAACACGCTAGATCCATTTTCTGATCGAAAACCAGTAGTACAGAATGCAAGTTAAATTGGATGCATGAAACGAGAAAATTACGCGTATACCTCGGGGTAAAACTTGTCTGCTTATGATTCTCTTTATGTACGCCTGTGCCTTTTATAAAGACTTTCTTACTAAAGCTAGTGGAATTGGATACGGAATGGTAATGCAATCTTGTCACCTATTCTTAATGCTTCTATCACATATGTATGATGTCCTCCCGGCCTAATTTCGGCCACGGCGGCCAGTCTCAACAGAGATAAGCCATTTGCGTGGGACATATTATAGTGCTCAAGTGTGTGCGCAAACACAGGAGCACTTTCTATTCCATCACTCTCATGATCCGATGGTACGCCTAGCGACATGACCGGAAACAGGTCAGGTACAGGACCGACGGCTTTACGTGCTCTCTGAGGCACGGGTGTATAATACCGCCAACTCCCAGACTTCGGGCTGATGCTGAGAAATTTTTCTTTTTACAGAAAAGTCCCAAAATCACTTTTGGCCCGACCCGGGATCTGAACCCAGGACCTCGTTTTCTGCGGGTGAACTCGCTACCGCTAGACCAACGAGGTATCTATATAAGTATCATCTATATAAGTATCTATTTACAAAAGAATAGTAGTATATGATTAGTTTACTAGTTATTTGGTTTTCATAGTACAAGCTCTGCTTAGTTTGAGATCAGATGTCCGTGTGTTAATAAGGGGCCAGGATATTATTATTATACTTACGTAGGTACTTGCATAGAAATATACCAGATCTCTTAATAATGTCAAAGTCAAAATCGAAATCATTTATTCCGTAAAAAAGTTACATTTATGTGGAATCGTCATATTTTTTTACCCTACCGTGCAGTGCATGACGTGGCAGCTACTGAGAAACACTGGCAGAAAACTCAGTAGGAATCCATTTTTATAATAAAATATACTTAAGATTAATTGTGTGTTGACTCAGAACAACTCAATCCCAAGCACTTTTATCACTTAAATAATCATAAATTTTGTAATATATACACAATTTGGCTTTAATAATTCTTTTAAACTTATTCGTAGATAATTCTCTAATATCATTGGGAAGTTTGTTATAGAATCTTATACATTGCCCCATAAAAGAGTAACTTATTTTGTGGAGATGGGTAGTATGCAATATGAGATTATTCTTATATCTAGTATTTACATTATGTGTATCGCTCCTTTTACAGAAGGAATCGATATTTTTATAATGAACACGCTAGATCCATTTTCTGATCGAAAACCAGAAGTACCCAATGCAAGTTAAATTGGATGCATGAAACGAGAAAGTTACGCGTATACCTCGGGGTAAAACTTGTCTGCTTATGATTCTGTTTATGTACGCCTGTGCCTTTTATAAAGACTTTCTTACTAAAGCTAGTAGAATTGGATACGGAATGGTAATGCAATCTTGTTACCTATTCTTAGTGCTTCTATCACATATGTATACTAATAATAATAACCAACAATACCGGAATTTTGTAAAGTAATAATTCACCGATCATCATCATCATCATATCAGCCGAAAGACGTCCACTGCTGGACAAAGGCCTCCCCCAAGGATCTCCTCAATAGCCGGTCCTGCGCTGCCCGCATCCAGCGGCTTCCCGCGACCCGCACAAGATCGTCGGTACACCGTGTAGGAGGCCTGCCCACGCCGCGTCTCCCGGTTCGTGGTCGCCACTCGAGAACCTTTCTGCCCCATCATCGGCCGTCAGTTCTACGAGCAATGTGCCCTGCCCACTGCCACTTCAGTTTGGCAATTCTTTGGGCTATGTCGGCTACTTTGGTTCGCCTGCGGATCTCAGCATTTCCGATTCACCGATACTAATTACCAAATGAAGTCGCCATTTTGTTATATATTAGGTCTTTACCTATGAAATTGCCGTTCTGCAGTACTGGCCATTTCAAATCAAAATAATTTTTGTTTGGCTAAGAATTCTAATTTCAAATTAATTTTATTTTAAAAACATGGATTCTTTTTTCCAAAAGTAGTCATTTCTTTATTGATTAGTGTTACATTTTCATCGCATTTCAATCTTTTTCGTCATCATGGATACGTTAAAAATTCGAGTAATTATGGAATATGAGTACCGTCGTGGCAGCAACGCGGCACAAGCGGCACGCAACATCAACGACGTTTACGGAGCTAACACTACAAACCAACGCACCACCTGTTATTGGTTTGCTCGCCTCCGTTCTGGAAATTTCGACCTGAAAAATGAACCTCGCGGTCGTCCGAAGACTTTGGTCGACAATGACGAATTAAAGGCGGTTGTGGAAGCTGATGATACACAATCTACGGCTGAATTAGCAGCAGCTTTCGACGTTAGCGTCAAAACAATATTGGTCCATTTGCGTCAAATTGGCAAGGTAAAAAAGCTTGACAAATGGGTGCCCCACGAACTCAATGATCGCCAGCGCGAAGTACGCGTCGAGACGTGCCTTGCACTGCTCAACAGACACACAAATGAAGGAATTTTGAACCGCATTGTTACCTGCGATGAAAAATGGATTCTGTTTGATAACCGCAAGCGCTCAGCAAGTTGGTTGGATCCTGGTTCAGCACCTAAACAATGCCCTAAACGAAAACTTACCCCTAGAAAAGTGATGGTCACTGTTTGGTGGTCTAGCGCCGGTGTGATTCATCACAGCTTCTTACCAAACGGGGTGAGCATTACTGCAGATGTGTACTGTGAAGAACTGAGCACAATGATGGAGAAGCTGGCGCATCTCCAACCAGCATTGGTCAATCGCTCGTCTCCGCTGCTCCTGCACGACAACGCGCGACCTCATACTGCACAGCAGACGGTCTCCAAGTTGCAAGAATTGGGGTTGGAAGCTCTCCGTCATCCGCCCTACTCACCAGACCTTGCGCCTACAGACTACTACTTTTTCCAGAATTTGGATAACTTCTTGGCGGGAATAAAATTCAATACCCGAGAGGCAGTACAAAATGCCTTTGAAGAATTTGTTGCCTCCCGTCCAGCTGATTTCTTTAAGAAGGGCATCAATAAACTGCCACTGCGATGGCAAAGATGCATTGATTGCATGGGTGATTACTTCGATTAATACAAATAAAAAAATTCATGAAAAAAATTCGTTTAAATTTTTTCATACAAAACGGCAATTTCATAG
Organism: Pseudoips prasinana; assembly: GCA_951640165.1. Classification (NCBI taxonomy): domain Eukaryota; kingdom Metazoa; phylum Arthropoda; class Insecta; order Lepidoptera; family Nolidae; genus Pseudoips; species Pseudoips prasinana. The sequence goes on from OX621240.1 coordinate 8,628,921, forward strand.
GTAAAGACCTATTATAAACATTATAAAGTTCATGTGCGTATTAGAAATAAAACTCGCTCTTAACACGGTGAAGGAAAATACCTGCCTGCCTGCCTCCAAAAAATGCCTATATCGGCGATCCCCAAAAACAGCCCCGCTAGTTTTATTTTTAATACAGTAATTAATTGGTTATTTGGTTTTTATTAAAGACAACGCCCGCACTAGAGAATCTAATCCCTGTGTCGAATCTAATCCCTTTACAAACATATAATAGACGGGCACAAATTACATACATCCAGACTCAGAACAACTATGTATGGGTCACACAAATAGTTGCCTGGCGCGGGACTCAAACCCGTGACACGACGCTGCGAGGTGACTGTTTTAGCCGCTGCCACGTGTTTTTACCAATGTTAACACCCGTCGTGGTAGGATATCAAGATAGTAACGTCAGGAACGCTGAATTTGTTTCGCTGGGTCTTCTCAGTTGGGGCGCATTGGATCCGGTGGTAGCAATAAAGCGCGACCGTCGTTATAAACACAAGGTCCGCCATAATAATAACATTTAAATCGTAGTAGTAGTAAAAATATGGCTAATATTTAAAATTTAGATTATTTGACCTAAACACGATCCTTGACAATAACTTAATTTAAGTTAGCTAAATATCGTTACTATTATAAAATAAATCTTATTGTAAATTATTTCCTACAATCCGTGTACCTAAATATCTATATGTACCTAGAAATAATTAAAAATTAATGATATATTACTACGAACATGTCCTGACTATTTACAAGCGCTTTTTTAAAGTCTACGTGAATAAAAACCTTTTTTATTTGTTTCGTTTCGTTTCGTTTCGTTTCGTTTCGTTTTATTTTATTTTATTTTATTTTATTTTATTTTATTTTATTTTATTTTATTTTATTTTATTTTATTTTATTTTATTTTATTTTATTTTATTTTATTTTATTTTATTTTATTTTATTTTATTTTATTTTATTTTATTTTATTTTATTTTATTTTATTTTATTTTATTTTATTTTATTTTATTTTATTTTATTTTATTTTATTTTATTTTATTTTATTTTATTTTATTTTATTTTATTTTATTTTATTTTATTTTATTTTATTTTATTTTATTTTATTTTATTTTATTTTATTTTATTTTATTTTATTTTATTTTATTTTATTTTATTTTATTTTATTTTATTTTATTTTATTTTATTTTATTTTATTTTATTTTATTTTATTTTATTTTATTTTATTTTATTTTATTTTATTTTATTTTATTTTATTTTATTTTATTTTATTTTATTTTATTTTATTTTATTTTATTTTATTTTATTTTATTTTATTTTATTTTATTTTATTTTATTTTATTTTATTTTATTTTATTTTATTTTATTTTATTTTATTTTATTTTATTTTATTTTATTTTATTTTATTTTATTTTATTTTATTTTATTTTATTTTATTTTATTTTATTTTATTTTATTTTATTTTATTTTATTTTATTTTATTTTATTTTATTTTATTTTATTTTATTTTATTTTATTTTATTTTATTTTATTTTATTTTATTTTATTTTATTTTATTTTATTTTATTTTATTTTATTTTATTTTATTTTATTTTATTTTATTTTATTTTATTTTATTTTATTTTATTTTATTTTATTTTATTTTATTTTATTTTATTTTATTTTATTTTATTTTATTTTATTTTATTTTATTTTATTTTATTTTATTTTATTTTCTTCTATTCTATTCTATTCTGCATTGCATTGCATTGCATTGCATTCTATTCTATTCTATTCTATTCTATTCTATTCTATTCTATTCTATTCTATTATATTCTATTGATTTCATGTCATTTCATTTCATTAAAATAAAATAAAATAAAAAAGGTTTTTATTCACGTAGACTTTAAAAAAGCGCTTTTAAATAGTCAGAACATGTTTGTAGTAATATAGTTGTATACATTAGATATTATTTCTAGTAACATAGATATTTAGGTACATCTTGTATGAAAACATTTATAAAATTAATTTTATTACAGAAATGATATTTAGCTAGCTCGTATCAAGTTATTGTCAAGAGATTATGTTTAATTATCTAGTTTAAGTCTAATATTTTTACTACATATTGTCAATGGTTCTGTCTATATTAAAAGTATTATTATTATGACGGACCTTGTGTTAATAACGACGGTCGCGCTTTAATGCTACCACCGGACCCAATACGCCCCAACTGAGAAGACCCAGCGAAACAAACTCAGTGGGTTCATCTACTACCGGTTTCAACACGACCCAGTTGAGACGGTCCGGCGAAACATACTCAAGCGGGCATGAACACGGGATTTGGTCCAATTAGAGTAATTATTTAGTAGGCAAACACAATATATGCTCGATCGGTTGTCTGAATGCTTATTATTTTAGATTATATTTAGGTATACAGCAGCAATCATTTACAGATAGTTCACGTAACACAGCAGATCAGTCATGTCTATATGGCTACAAGATCTCCAGCGAGCAATGTGCAGGTAGGAAGTGAGAGCCAGACGTCTTTGTCATCGATGTACTCTTTAGTGGTGTAATAACCCCTAGCCATAAGTATACGTTTAATATGTGTTTTAAAACTTGTGTCAGGCAGATCAGTAATTTGAGTAGGAAGCTTGTTATAAAACCTAATACAATTTCCTAAAAATGATTTATTAGTTTTGCTTACTCTAAAGCCTGGGGCATGGCTAGTTTGTTTTTATTCCTAGTATTTATATTATGCAGTTCACTTTTCTTTTTATAATTATGAATATTTTTTCTAACAAACATTATATTCTGATATATATATTCCGATGGCACATTTATTTCTTTAAACAAATTTCGCAAAGAATCGCGACTGCCTAAACCATAAATGGCTCTGACTGCTCTTTTCTGCAATACAAAAATAGTACCTATGTCAGCCGCCGAACCCCACAGCAGAATGCCATACGACATAATGCTATGAAAGTACGCGAAATACACTAATCTAGCAGTTTGTTCATCTGACAATTGCCTTATTTTCCAGACAGCATAGGAAGCCGAACTTAATTTACCTGCTAACTTTTCAATCTGAGAAAATTTCATTTCATATCCTTTCATTTCATTTTCTTTCATTTTGATTTCATTTTATTTTATTTTGTAACTCTATGTGGTCTTTTTGTGTTTGTCACAACCGGCCTCAGGCGTCGTTATAACAGCTATAACATAAATTCCCATAGTGCATGTTATACAGAAACCACAACGAATTAAGAGGTGTTTTCTCGCTCAATAAGCGTTTTCATTCTTTAAGCCTAACATATATGTACAGTAATTTGTAAAACACCAACAACCTAGCAGGACTACATTGCTAACAACTTAAGTAGGCAACAACTTTTGTTCTACAAGTTCGGACATGACTCAATACATGAAAAAAACTATCTAAGAAGTTTTTGTTGTACTGTCGTTACATTTTTGGGGCTTTTTTTTTTCATTTCTATACATGTGCCTCTAGCTCGAGTTCCTGCAGTTTACTTACTCGATCACACGTACAGTTTCGTCCCATACATTGAGCACCAGAGTTTTAGTTCTTAATAGTTTCCGCGAGAGGCGCTGGTGCTCAATGTATGGGAGGAAACTGTACGTGTGATCGAGTAAGTAAACTGCAGGAACTCGTGCTAGAGGCAATGATCGAAAGGTCGACGCGCGAACGACGTAAATTCACGCGCGTGTGCGCGTCTTTGCCCTATGTACTATGTGTAGATAATCTTTCGATAATGTGACAGTAGTAACCTTTCAAATTTCAAATTCGTGGTATCTCCGTAATTATTATTATTATAACTTGACTTTAATTTAATAACGGTCTACAAACGGAGCCGAAGTAGTCCAACAGATATTCTATGAGCTGAAGTTGAAGAAGGTAACTTGAGTTCATAAAATACCACATCGGGTTTGAAAAACTTTTTAACAAGCTGATTTGATTTCAATCCTTAAACTTGAAAGTTAAAGATTTTTAGAAGTTTATAGTAGATGTTATTTTGATATTTTGCTCTCACTAAGGGAAGGAAATAATATTTTCCATCTCTCAGTGAACGTCGAGGCTATCCAGCTACTCGATATCACAGAGCTAGTACGACGATTCAGGAGAACAAAATGATGGGATGTTTGCAGATACTCGCATAGAATTTTATTAAAACCTCATGAACTATTGTTGGGTTCACATATTATTATCATTCATTCGAATTATGATAAATAATAACTATTTATCTTTATACTAAGCGAAATCTATCAAGACTATGGAGTCTTGTTTCATAATGGTAAGAAAACAAGAATAGTATATAAATTGAAGTTAACTAGAAACATATACATAAATATTATAATGTTGCCATAAAGCACTGATTACAACTAGGAAGGGAACCATAACTTTTAAATGGCAGTTTGCATTGTCACACAAAATAACAAAAGACGATCTTGATTAAACTATCTTACAGATAAGAAAGATGGATTAAAGTAGGTACATCTATTACGATGCCACAGACATTTTACTTTTTATGTCAGAGATAAATAGACTACGAAACTATACACCGCTAGAAACTTCAGCTGCTACAAAAACTACAAATATATCAATACCAGGAAACTTTATACCCTCGAAGCTCGATAAAACGAGGCTCTCGTTTCCAGCCGTTGAAAATAAAAGATTAAAATAAAAATGAAACTCCTGATAATTATGTGCAGAACAAAAAGACGCACACACTCGTCTAGTGAAGCGCGCTCGATTTTAACGATGCACAGAGTGGAGTGCGCTCGTAAATAACGACACCGCACCGCAATAATTATACATTTTCTCATTTACTGTTGTTATGAGTATATTTACGGTTGAATTTATAATGACAATAGAAATACTCAGACACTAATTAACGTTCTGCGTACCTTACACGTGAAGAATTTAAGTCATTGACTGCCTTTTTAGGGTTATGTGCTCAAAGTGTGCTAACGGAACAGTGTTACTAAGCTTCCGCTGTGTGTTCATCCGTCTATCTGTTTCTCTATCAGACGGCTGTATCTCAAGAACCGTAGTAGGTCGACAGTTGAAGTTTTCACAATTGAAAGTTGAAGTTTCAAAAATTTTAATAGTTACACAGAATGACATTCTATATCAGTAATAAAAGATCCATTAAATTAAACTTCTTTTTGTTCGACCATTAGCATTCGCTGTAAAATCTTATATAATAGTACGGAAACTTTAATGTTTTCGTGTGTTTTAAGTATCTATAATATCCAAAGTAGATCGTTTAAGATTTATAAATGATTAAGTTTCTAACGTATGTATGTCTGTAGATAGTTAGCCAGCGCAAAGCTTACAACTACTTAAGGGCTTTGTTACAATGCATTGCTTTAAATAACCTGCTGCCAAATACACACAGCTACATATCAAGCTATACATTTCAAGTTTAAGCTGATCTCAAGTTGTATAGGATTTCGATACAATGAGAGGCCAGCTTATATTGGAAATGTATAGCTTGATATGAAGCCGGGTGTACATCACACCATGCCATTGGTTAAACTACTTATTTTGCTTACAATGCATACCAGAATAAGAGGTAGAAGTTGTACAGAAATCTTCCTAAAACGCTTGCGTTAGGATCTAATATCAGTCTTCCGGCCTTTTAAAATAATATAATAATAATAATATCCTGGGATACACGGCCATCTGATCCCAAACTAACTGCTTGTACTATGGAAACCAGATAACTGCTTTACTACATATTATATTACTTTTCTTTTGTAAATACATACTTATATAGATAATTACACCCAGACTCAGGACAAAAATACATGTTAACGCACACAAATATCTGTCCTGGGTGGGAATCGAACCACGACCTGCGGCGTGAAAGGTAAGCATTTTCCAAAGACGCCAAACAGCCCTTCGAATAAACCCAGGATGAGCTAAGTAACCTATTACACCATACACGCGATGCACAACCTACATGACATGTAGATTTGCACACAACAGCTTTATTGAGACCCGGCTTCTATTCTGGGCCTTCCGTTCAGAGAACGGTGAAATTGGATGCACCTACGTTGATTCACGTAGGTGCTACTCAGGGAACTCACTCACCTGTATTTTATAGGTGTATTGGTGGCGAGTATAAAGATCTAACTAAAGTTCGTGATGCTTGCCCTAAATGAATACTGATAACTACTATTTTCTGTTCACTTACATTTTTGGTTCATTAACCAGTTGGAAGAGAGAGCTTCTATAAGCGATTCTATATTATTACTACAAACATGTTCTGACTATTTACAAGCGCTTTTTAAAGTCTACGTGAATAAAAACCTTTTAAATTTTATTTTATTTTATTTTATCTGTGTGAAATTTTGATTTGACTGCACGTGTGAAGCAGCGGTTAAGATAATAGCCTCGTCATTTTGTGCCCGGGTTCAATTCCCGCACAGTACAACTATTTGTGTGACCCATAAATAGCTGGGCTAAGTCTCCGTCTTAAGGATTAGTCTTTATAAAAAAAATTGTATATTTATCGCAACAACAAGTTTAGAAACAAATGACTATAAAAACACAGTCCAAATAGCCCTGTTTTCCGATATTATTTCAGGATTATATAAATATATAATAGTATTTATTTCGTAACTGTAATAAATACTATTTAAAGGACTCGTGCAGTAGGATTATTTTTTAAAAATAATAGATGCACGTGCTTATGACGTTTATTTTACACCAATATGATAGTGTGTTAACTGTACAAGCTTACAATTACTAAACAGACACCTATTGCAATGCTAACTGCTATTGAATTTTCAATTCTGTAATAATAATCGCTATTATAAATAACTACCTGTGCCCCGCGGTTTTACCCGCGTTTAATTTTATAAATTATCACAGCTCCTCTCCCGTAGGTGATAGCGTGATAATATGTAGCCTATATGTTGACCCGACCTCTTAGTAATATTCATGCAAAATTTGAAGTAAATCCATGCAGTACTTTTTGAGTTTAGCCCGGACATACATACAGACAAACAGACAAAATATCTAAAAACGATTATTTTGGCTTCAATATCGATTGTAGATCACGCCTAAAGTATCCTTTTAAAAAAATATTCAATGTACAGTTTTGACTTTCCCACGATTTTATTATTACTTATAATAATTAATAATAATAAAATACAACAATTTATAATAGACGGTATCTTTAGCACGCGTCATCGTCTATTTTTTGAACACACTAGAATTTTCACAATTCCAAATATTCAGGATATTTATATATTACATAATCAATCAGAATAACTAATTAGATGGATGTAGTTTATATTAATAACACGTGTTATATAACAAATTCTTTCGAGAACCATTAGTTGCATATAATTCAACACCAGGAAGCGATCAGGATTGCCTTTGAAACCATTTCACTGGAAATAGGTTCTAGAAGTACCGACGAACTGGGAAAATATTTGATTAAAAACGATAAACAAATGTTCCTTTTTGCATACAAACACTTACAATATAGATTTTCTATTTCGCCGTCGTGTTGGAAACTCGTTTCTGGAAATTATGAACAAATGGGTTGGGCTAGCTTTCCTTGGTATGAAAACTTGCTAGTATAATTTTTGGTCCCTAAGACACAATACCCTCATAGAAATTTATTATTCTGTTTTCAAGAACACGTTTATTTAATACAAGGTTTGGGTAAATGATTCGTCTTTTTATCTTTTTAAAGGTTTTCCTTTAAAAGATAAAAATTATTTAATGTGTCGCGGGGTACTTTACAAACATAAAATAAATTATTATATATTGATTTATTTTGTAACAACCTATGTTAGTAACATCTACTATAATAGGACTTACGAACTCCTTCATAATCCAGGAGTCGTACTATCTATCATCAGACTGCCTCGTTGCTCTAGCGGTAGCGTGTTCACCGGCAGTTAACGAGGTCCTGGGTTCAAATCCTGGGTCGGGCCAAAAGTGATTGTGGGACTTTTCTGTAAAAAGAAAAATTTCTCAGCATCAGCCCGAAGTCTGGGAGTTGGCGGTATTATACCCCCGTGCCTCGGAGAGCACGTAAAGCCGTCGGTCCTGTGCCTGACCGCTTTCCGGTCGTGTCGCTAAGGCGTCCCATCGTATCATGAGAGTGATGGAATAGAAAGTGCTCCTGTGTTTGGGCACACACTTAAGCACTATAATATGTCCCGCGCAGTTGGCCAATCTCTGTTGAGACTGGCCGCCGTGGCCGAATTCGGCTAGGAGGACATTGTTACTATCTATCAGCAATTACTATTAGTGCTGCTACAGAGTCTTCTATGTAGAGAGGCAATCCGTTTGCGTAATGCGAATAATGTATGGACATATAGCACACCCAGACTCAACACTACTTATGGGGTACACAGATATTTGGGCTGTAAGGGAATCGCACCTGTGAGAAGAAGTGGTGAGGCGGCTGTTTTAACCGTGCCACACGTGCAGTCATTAGTGTTTATGATAATAATAATATTTAGGGACAATGTCACACAGATCACCCTAGCCCCAAACTAAGCATAGCTTGTACTATGGGTACCAGGCGATGATATACATACTTATATAGATAGATAAATACTTATATACATAGAAAACATACATGACTCAGAAACAAATATTCGTGCTCATCACACAAATATTTGCACTTACCGGGATTCGAACCCAGGACCACCAGCTTCGTAGGCAGGAGCACTACCAACTAGGCTACGGTAACCGTCAAATTTATCTTACACTAGCTGGTGCCCGCGACTTTGTCCGCGACAATTTTGAATGATGACCAATGTAACTACTTACTTCTAGCTTAATCTAAAAAATATAACTTTTAAAACAAATAAGCAATATAAATTGAATAAAACCTAACCTATATATAAACCTTACTAAAAAATAAATGAAAGACTACTTTGCTACTGTTATTTACAAAAAGAACCCGCTATCATCAAGCAAAAATCAAAGAACACATATCAATTGTCCTTAAGTATAGTCAGTAAGTCAAATAAAGTAAAATAATAATCAACGATGCATTAATCACAAAGGTAACTCTCATTAGATTAGGTTGCGACATTTTGTGAACGAAACCATAGCGCGATCTAAAACGATGATTACGCCATCTACTAACAAAAATATAAACTTGTAAAGCGGTAAAATTAAGATGTGTGCATATATTTTGGGTGAGATTTAGGCGATCATCTATTGATTCAGATTTGGACTAACTTTTATTTCAAGCATTTATTTATTTTAAACGATATGCCAATTGAGTTCCGCGATCTGAAACGATATTAACGCCATCTAGTTCCAAAATTGTGAACTTAATTAAGATGATGTTTTTTGGGTGCGATCATCTCGACACCAACAATTTATACTACGCTACTCAAATTTTAGATAAATTCGTTTTTTATCCCAATTTGATTAAAATGTTGTTTTATTAATTTGTTATAAAATTTACCAAAAAAAAAGAAGTTACAAATCTTATAAAACGCTAAATCTTTACTTAGACGACAACGACCATGACATTTTAAGCTACTTGGCATAAGAAACTTATTTTTTTAAATTTGAGTTTGCTTAAATTGTTGGTCGCGATCTATTGAATCAGTTTTGGATTACCTTTTTTTAATAACAAATTATTCCCTGGATTGCTTTATTTTTAACTGAAAGACCAAATAACAATTAACATGCGTTTAACTAAAAAAATACAGACTTTCATACAAACTTACATCGCCTGTTCTAGTCGTCCGTAGGGGTAGAAGTTCCAAAAATCCTGAAATATATATTTATAATTTTTAAATGAAAGGCCATATACCAATTTTCATGCGTCAACTTAAAACTATTCACATTTTTCATACAATCTTACATCCCCAATTTTACGCCCTTGGGGGTGGAATTGTCAAAAACCCTTCTATAGTGCATGCCTACGTCATAAAAGGTACCTTATGTTAAAATTTCAAGACTTGTCTTTTTATTTATATAGATAATTAGGTCATAGAGACCATCAATGCCATGCATACCTGTAAGTTGGGTAGTTATTACTTTATTATTATGAATGTTATTTATAACTTTATTATTTTTAACTTTAATGTTATTTATTATATTATTATTAGTTTAATTTGTATTGTTTCCATGTAATTATTCTATTGGTGTGCTAAATAAATAAACCCGTAGCTGCACATTGCAATGGTTAATATAGGCGCCCAAGAGTTTCGTGTTCGATCCCCATCAACAGCTATTTGTGTAACTCATAAATAGTTATTATGAGTCCCGGACCCATAACAACTCATCATCATCATCGTCATTTGTATGATCATTATTTGGATGTGTGTAAGGACGACACTAGGATTTATTTCTTTAGTATATAATAATAATTTTATAACAGGAAATTATTCCTGCATCAAATACTACAAATTAAATATAAATATACATATTATTCATTAAAATTATTGAATCAAAAATTATTTGAAAGCGTGTAATTACTATTTCAAAAACCACACTACATTTTCCCTTCCACTTTATAAATCCTAAGTTTGCAATTTAATTGAATAAAACTCATATGTATATCTTGAAAGCATGAAATTATGTATCAAATACAAAAGAAAATTATCATAATCGGTTACACAACGTAGGCTTTGCATAAATTCTATTTAAAATAAATAAAAAACCGGCCAAGTGCGAGTCGGACTCGCACATGAAGGGTTCCGGAGCAGCAAGTATTTCAGTTGAATAAATGAAAGCAAATTGCGGTTTATGACGTATTAAAAAAAAACTACTTACTAGATCTCGTTCAAACCAATTCTCTTTGTTAGTTTCCGTGGTCATGTACATTATATATTTTTTTTAGTTTTATTATTCTCTTATTTTAGAAGTTACAGGGGGCACTCATTTTTTTCACTTTGGAAGTGTCTCTCGCGCAAACTATTCAGTTTAGAAAAAAATTATATTCGAAACCTCAATATCATTTTTGAAGACCTATCCATAGACACCGACACATGTACGGGTGCGACGACAAATTTTTTTTTGAGTTTCAGTTCTATGTATGGCGTCCCCCCAAAATTATTATTATTTTTCTATTTTTGTGTAAAACTCTTAATGCGGTTCACAGAATACATCTACTTACCAAGTTTCAGCAGTACAGCTCTTATAGTTTCGGAAAAAAGTGGCTGTGACATACGGACGGACAGACAGACATGACGAATCTATAAGGGTTCCGTTTTTTGCCATTTGGCTACGGAACCCTAAAAATGCACAGTCAAACGTAGAACAATCTCTTTTCGAAATTAAAAAAAAATATTTCGTCCGTAGGTTAACAGCCTTCGAGCATTTAAGCTAAATGATCGAAGTTAACAGCACAAGATCGAAACTCGCTCAAGGGATTTTTTTTTAGTTTATATTGCCGCATTGCTAAGAATAATATAAAAAATATGATAAAAATCAAGATTATGATAATTATCCTTGTTACATCTTATATTTGCAAAGAAAAGCTTTTTTGAGAGGTAGGGCACAGCGTTCATTCGCTCAAAGAGCAGCCCGACTAGAGAAGTACCTCCACCTTACAGAAGACATTGCTTAATAATAACATTAATAATTTAATGTTGTGTTTCTACGTGTGAGTAAGGTCACCAGAGCTCATTGGGGCGGGGGGAAGGGTCAGCAACACTTGTTTGCTGACTCTTAAAGGCCGGCAACACCTCGTATGTTGCGAGTATACATGGGCGGTGGTGATCACTTACCATCAGGTGACCCACTTGCTCGTTTGTCGTACTATGACATAAAAAAAAATACTTGACTATAGACTATATCGATAAGACATATACAGTTCCGCAAACTTATCTGGCCCGCTGGCAGCGTCGCTGTTATCGCATTTAGTGTTGCTAGTAACTATTTTTTGCAATAAAGTGGGTAAAAATAATATGAACATTGTAACGTAAATATTACTTCACTAAAAAGCAAACAAATACTATCATTACAAATCTTTATATTTTTATACAATAATTATGATCATTTACATAAAATGTATGCTGTGTGTCCTCTAACGGGGATACTCCAGGTATTATTATGTCACCGGAATTGTTTAATGCAGAAGTCATTTCATCATCATCATTATCATAATCTCTGCTTTCACTTTCAGTATCACTACATAATTGATTGATGAAAGGCTCGTCTAAGTATCCATCCCTTTTCGATACTCATTTTCAATATTTTTTACATGATTGCAATGCTTTTGCCATTCATTGATGTTATTTTAACAAAAGCTTCTGCCATCAATGTAGGCATTTCAGAATTCGATCGATCAGAATTTTAGTAGATCGAATTCTGATCTACTATAAATTTTTGAATCCGCTTGCTCTTTTTTTTTCACAAGTTTTCTTACAAATCACTCCCCGACTGCTACAATGGAAATAGCAAAACATAAATAAATAATGAATATTTTAAAATATGTATTTAAATTTAAAGTGCGAGGGGGAGTTTAGTATTTTTCAGAAGCTGACAACACTAATCTGTAGCATCAGCTACGCGTTAATACAAGTTATTGAAGGGTATAATTGGTGCCTGAAGGCGTTTTTCTTCATTCCTATAATTCAATACTTCTAATATTACGTTCCTCGCATCACTTTTTAAAGCTTTCGGCATTTTTCACAATTAAAAACCACAAAAAGAAAAATAAATACGCGCAACAAACAATCAATGGCAGGAATGTCAGGGAATAACAGCCGATTGACATTTCAAACTGGCGTCGTTAGTTCTACTTTTGGCCACCGGGACAGATAAGTTTGTAGGACTATACCTTTTTACAGCCTTCCTTCTTTTATAAATACTCTTTTATACAAACTTATTTATGTTTCTGGTCAACGGGTTTCCTATTTGAATTACATACGGTCAAGTTAGCATTCTTTATGTTAATATTAAGTAACAAGGGTGCGCTTTTCAAATGTAACGTACAAACTAAGTAAGGAGCAAAACATTTCACTTATTGTGAAGCGTATGAGGTGTGGTTTGGAAAATAATTAAACACAAATCACTATACTAAATAAACTTACAAATTTATTTTAAACAAAAGTATGGTCATGGGTACTAAAGCCCGTCAATTAATTATGCCCTATGGAGGTAGGCGCGCCAAGTACTCTCCTGGCTGGCTTCGTCGCTAAAGGAGATGTCGCGGAGTTCCAGGAGGATTACGCAGGCCGGAGGATGACCCACAGGGATTGGGCTGGTCTGAAGTGTGGCTTCGTCGCTAACGGTGACGGATGTTGAGATACAGTTGCAATTCGTACTTTGGACCCTCGTAGGCCGAACTTTGGACCCTGGAATTTACGTCCACTAAATAAAATATTCTTTTAAATAAAACCTCTCCTGTCTGTGACAGCGTAATGGTGATGAGGAAGCGGGAGTACTAATTACGCATATGGCGAATGTGTGCAAATGTCACAGGCAGAAGCGGAGTTTACAAATTTAAGTTTGTTATAAAAATGTTATAGAACAATGGTGTGAAGCACCGCACATAAAATAAATTTAGTGTAGGCATAAGGCACAATATGAAGTTGACGTGGTATTTGCCACAAGGTCAAATAAAGGTGGCCGGTACACGTTACAATACCCTACTTGAGTGAGAACTAAATAATAATCAACACTTACCCAATATGGGGTTAACACTGATTGAAATTAACTTGTTAAACTAATAACTATTTGTGAATGAAGATTCACTTCAACTTGAAGATGTTACACGACGCGACTAAGAAAAATATAACGTTTCTTTTTAAGTGAGTGCGTACGTGCTATCGCAATGAGTGCAATCTGAGTCTGACCTCCCAACGTTCGCTAAATCCCCGCTCGGCGGCTCACGCTTCCCAACCGGTTTTGCTTAGCGACCGCTCGGCGGCTACCAAACTGGTTTAAAGCGGCGGAGAATTAATACTAAAATGAACTAAGGAGCGTTGAATAGAAATACAACGTTACAATACCCCCGCGCTCAGTCAAGGATTTTACCGCTTCTAAAATCGTAAAATCCGCATTAGAACTCTGTGGAACTACTTGTTTACTCTTACATAATCATCTATCATACCTCACGCAATCATAAAACCAGCAGCAGTTATTGTTCTTAGGACTAAAATAACTGTCGCTTACATACATAAATGGTAGGTAACTCGTTGAATTTAACGTGATACCTTACAAATAGTTGTTCTAGTAAAGGGTGGAAGTAGAGCGAAAGGAATATTTAAGTTGTGAAAAGAAAGAAAAAGAAAATCTACTTCTTGGCTATTTAGAAGCTCGGGAATTTAGAAGCGTCATTTAGACAGTCATTGAAAATGTTATTGTACCAGCAGTCTTTAGTGTCCAAATAAGAGTTGGAAGTCCTGATAGCACAAACTGGAACGATTCTAGAGAGCGCGTCTGGGATTACGTTATCTACGCCTCGGCAATGTTTAATAACAAAATTAAAGGCTGATAATCGGACACCCCAGCTTGCTAACCGACCAGTAAGATTTTTCAATGAAATAAACCACTTTAACGCATTATGATCTAAATTCACCAGATAAGCCATTATAATTATAAAAAAATATTAAAAAAAAAATTGTTATAAGAAAAAAATTGGGTAAGTGTTGATCAATTACAAGAGAACTGACAATTACGTTACTGAAAATACTCCGTCTGTTACAATTTTTTAATTAAACTACTAACGTTCTGGTTGTTTTTTTTTCACTTAAACATAAAAATGTGTGAATAAAAAGCTGAAAAAAAAAATTGCAACCAAAAATAAAAAATGCAATAAAACAAAGAAAACAAAACTGCAACTAACGTGTAGGCAAATACCAAAACAATTTTATATAAAAAATACAAGTACATATACACAAAATAAGTTATGGTGCTGACTGTACCGTAGTTACAAATGTCGATAATACATCAGTAAGTGATATATTAAAGAAAAAAAAAATGGAAAAATAACGAGTATAGAAAATTATGTTTCTGACTGTACTGTAGTTATAAATTTCGATAATGCATCAGTAAGTGAAGTGTTAAAACTAAAAAAAGCAATGTAAAATAACTTGTCTAGAAAACTATGTTTCTGACTGTACTTTAGTTATATTGTTGATAATACAGCAATAAGTGATGCATTAAAAAAGAACAATATAAAAATAACGAGTACAGAAAATTATGTTTCTGACTGTACTTTAGTTATATTGTTGATAATACATCAATAAGTGAATGTATTAATAAAGAACAATTTAAATTAACGAGTACAGAAAATTATGTTTCTGACTGTACTTTAGTTATATTGTTGATAATACATCAATAAGTGAAGTTTAAAAAAAAGAACAATATAAAAATATCGAGTACAGAAAATTATGTTTCTGACTGTACTTTAGTTATATTGTTGATAATACATCAATAAGTGAAGTATAAAAAAAGAACAATTAAAAAATTACCGTGTCTAGAAAATTATGTTTCTGACTGTACTTTCTTTATTTTTAATGTTGGTAATAAACCAGTTAGTTAATTACTTAAGGTATCGAAATTACAACAAAAAAAAAACAAAAAAAAAATTATGTACATCATCAGCCAGGTTTTGCCCACTGCTGGACAAAGTTCTATTCCTAGCTTAGTTGGCAAATAATATACATAAGTAGGTAGCGCTGATGCTCGACTACCTGGTGTATCCCTTAGTCGCCTTTTACGACACCCACGGAATAGTATGGGGGTGGTCCTATTCGTCTACCCTATCGATGCCGGAACCACACGGCTAACTGGTGAATTCCTTAGTCGCCTTTTACGACACCCACGGAATAGTATGGGGGTGGTCCTATTCGTCTACCCTATCAATGCCGGAACCACACGGCTATGAAATATATTTAAGTAGAACAAAGTATAAAATGATGTTGCTGATTGTACTAAAATATGTTACGAACAAAGGCAAACTAACAAAAAGAATTTATAATTTGAATAATACTATTTTTTCTGGTAACCGTACTTTAAACCGTGCGCAATTTTAAACAAAGTTGAGTAATGCACTAAAATGAAGTAACGGTAAAGTAGGTCATTAGATTTTATTTTTACGTACACGTTAGTTACTATCAACCAAAAAAATAAAAACGTTTCACAAAAACAAAAATACAAAGCACACAAACACCAATGCTACTACACTACCTCCATAAAAACATAAAAATGACCATAAAAACCACGTTATGGGCGCCAGTGAAGCGTATGAGGTGTGGTTTGGAAAATAATTAAACACAAATCACTATACTCAATAAACTTACAAATTTATTTTAAACAAAAGTATGGTCATGGGTACTAAAGCCCGTCAATTAATTATGCCCTATGGAGGTAGGCGCGCCAAATACTCTCCTGGCTGGCTTCGTCGCTAAAGGAGATGTCGCGGAGTTCCAGGAGGATTACGCAGGCCGGAGGATGACCCACAGGGATTGGGCTGGTCTGAAGTGTGGCTTCGTCGCTAACGGTGACGGATGTTGAGATACAGTTGCAATTCGTACTTTGGACCCTCGTAGGCCGAACTTTGGACCCTGGAATTTACGTCCACTAAATAAAATATTCTTTTAAATAAAACCTCTCCTGTCCGTGACCGCGTAATGGTGATGAGGAAGCGGGAGTACTAATTACGCATATGGTGAATGTGTGCAAATGTCACAGGCAGAAACGGAGTTTACAAATTTAAGTTTGTTATAAAAATGTTATAGAACAATGGTGTGAAGCACCGCACATAAAATAAATTTAGTGTAGGCATAAGGCACAATATGAAGTTGACGTGGTATTTGCCACAAGGTCAAATAAAGGTGGCCGGTACACGTTACAATACCCTACTTGAGTGAGAACTAAATAATAATCAACACTTACCCAATATGGGTAAGTGTTGATTAACACTGATTGAAATTAACTTGTTAAACTAATAACTATTTGTGAATGAAGATTCACTTCAACTTGAAGATGTTACACGACGCGACTAATGCCCGGTTCCTTTATTTTACGATCCGTCATTGGACCAACGTTACCATCCGTAATTCAGCTACCGATACCGATGCAAAACTAGTGTTCCACAATGCCCTACCTGCGACGAACATCCGTAGTTTAAACCACCTACGACTCGTTCGGCGATGAACCTCTCGCTCCTCTTCACGATTAGTTATAACAAAACGTCTACGTCAATTATGCAACTAAAATCATTTATTATTCTGTAATATTATGTGAGTAATAGTACAAATTACTGTACTTATAGTTACAGTAATAATTTAATTTGCGTTTTAGGTTTAAAATATTTATAAATCATTAGTATTGAAAATTTGATGTTACGAGTGCATGGTGTGAACAAAACGCGTAACATGAAAGCGCATGGCGCATGCGTCTGTCGTCTGACGTCTGTCCAGGAGTATTTCATGGTTTCTAAATAAGTTTTTAAATTGAGTATTTAATCTAAGGTTTGTGGTTATGAAATCTTAGAAGATAGAAAAATAATCAACCCTTTCTAACGGAAAACAAAGTCATGAATTTTTTATCAGTTTCAGGACATCACGGAAATCTCCTCAAACACTATGTTAACTACCAAAATAAAATACAAACGACTGGTAAACCGACCGAATTCGACTAGTAATCAAAGCAGTAACGCCTCGTTATTTTGACAGTTCCGTGACAGTAGAAAATATTTATAGGAACACTTTCGAACGCATCTCCATACAATAAGCTTACTAACGTCCTCCCATCCGTTAGTAACCAGACGTTGGTTATTTGGATAACGACTAGTATTTTTTAGGAACGGTTTTGCGTTACGGCTGGTAGAAATTCTAACTATTCGTAGTAGAAACGATTCGTTTTTGGAATATAGGAACCGGGCGTAAGAAAAATATAACGTTTCTTTTTAAGTGAGTGCGTACGTGCTATCGCAATGAGTGCAATCTGAGTCTGACCTCCCAACGTTCGCTAAATCCCCGCTCGGCGGCTCACGCTTCCCAACCGGTTTTGCTTAGCGACCGCTCGGCGGCTACCGAACTGGTTTAAAGCGGCGGAGAATTAATACTAAAATGAACTAAGGAGCGTTGAATAGAAATACAACGTTACAATTGTTATAAACGAACATTTTTGCTGGGTGAAAATTAATTATCTTCTGTTAATAAATTACTTAAGCGTTCCTTTATAATATAGATAATTAATTATCATCGTTATCATCAGCATATCAGCTGAAAGAAGTCCACTGAATAAAGATCACAACAATTGCCGCTTCTGATCTTGCTCTTCCCGCATCCAGCGGCCTCCAGCGATCCTCTCAAGATCATCGGTCCATCTTTAACGGGGCCTGCCCACGCTGCGTCTTCTGGTTTTGTGGCCGTCACTCGAGAACCTTTTTGTCCCAATTCCCGTCAATTCTACGGGCTATGCATCTCGCCTACTGCCACTTCAGCTAATTATACCAACCAATAATTAAATGATTCAAATAAAAGAAGACTTGATCCCTGCTTTAAGTGTGCAAGTTGAGCACACTTATTTTGTTTCCATTTGATTTTTAAAAGGACAACGCCCGCACTAGGAAAATTGATCCCTGTAAGTATGTACTTTGTGTCCGTCAATTATATGTTTGTAAAGTACCGCGCGATACAGGGATTAATTAATCAAGTGCGGGCGTTGTTTTAAAAAAAAAAAGTATGTGTATTAATCCCTGGGAACTTGACCAACGTGAAAGTCATGGACACAAAGCACACACCGGACTCAGAACAACTATAAATGGATCTCACGAATAGTGCTTCTGATTCATGACGAACACGAGGATGTGGAACGTGTTTTCTCATTATATCAAAAGATAGTACTAAGGGTAAGAAAATCTTATTACGCTTTATCGTGACTTCCTATTAATATTATAAATGTGAAATTTTGTGAGTATGGATGTATGAGTGCTTGTTAACTTTGTTAACAAAAACTACCAAACTGATTTTCATGAAACTTTCTAGTAATAGAGGTTATATATCCGAATAACACACAGGCTATCATTATTAAAGTTTCATTAAATAACAATGAAATGAAAATGAATATTGTAATAATCATACTTTAAGCATCATTTATTACCGCGTGATATTGATAAATTATTTATGGACATAGGGATAATAAATATAGGAGAGGGAAAATTTTCAGAAATGTGTAGTTACAGTTCTCTTGACAGTTTACGAGAAAAAAATGCTATAAAACTGCTATTTTTAGACCTATAACTTACCAATATAAACTACCCTGCCACTCGCCCTTCCACACCAGCATTTTATATAACATTTTATACGGCTTACCGAGTTTATTGGTTTTGACATTTATGCCACTCCGATACTAAGTAAGTTGTCTAAAAATTATTCTACCAATTCATTGGTCAATCCATTCTATTTGTAAGTGACATTTTGCCGAGTAAACGTTTCAACATTTGTTATCAGTTTTAATGCATCTGCTAACAGTTTTGCAACATATATAGAATCCTTCTTATTATCATACTAATATTTACGGATAGGTTAGCGTGGTTGGTGAGTGCTTGCCTTTCACGCCGCAGGTCGTGAGTTAATCGAACTCACGACCTGCGGCGTGAAAGGATATTTGTGTGTATGAACATGTCTGTTTGTCCAGAGTCTAGGTGTAATTATCTATATAAGTATGTATTTGCAAAGGAAAAGTTGTATACGCAATAACATCAAACCAACTCTCAGTTGTTTCCATGGTGCAGCCTCTGCTTAGTTTGAGATCATATGGCCGTATGTGAATAATGCCCAGAATATTATTATATTGTAATTGTTAATTTTGGACGTCTGCATGTTTTGATTTTTGTTACTCAATTACGCGACAACGGCAGATTGGATTTCGTCCAAATTGGTAACAGAGTTATTTGTACTCTGGTTGAACATAAAGCCTATAATAAATTGTTAAGTATATTATCTGTAGCACCGTGGGGATGGTAGTACGTGTGGCTAGTAATGTGCACAGTATCGACCTTTATGGAATAGCATCAATATATCCTATAACAATGGAATTGACGGGCAGTTACCGTATAAATGTTGATACCGTATAAAATTATGTACCTATAAATAGAATATACATAGTATACTTTAAAACGTAATGTGAACTGCATCGATAAATTTTGATTGGCATTTTCGATGTAGTTTCATTTTGTGTCCCTTGCTGCATAAAATTAAAGTAGAGATATTGCCAATTTAGATACCAATAAATCATCGGCATGCTGAACTTCTAATAATATATTTTCAAGTAAAGTGAACTTTTTCACTATTGGGAAATAACTGCATGCATAGGACTTTATTAATATAAAATTAATGAAAACTAAACACGCCTAGACTCTGAACAACAACGTATACAACATGTAACGTAATTAACGCACTTCCTGAAAATAGTTTGTTCGGAATCCTTTACTGAATAGAACCATATCATTTTTAATATAGGTAATTATTTATTCAAAAATAATTAAAACTACGGAAATTATTGTCATATCAACCCTGTACAGTCAAAACCAATTGAAATGGACCGTTCGTCAAAGTAATAAGACTTATAAATCGCAGTTTTATTTGTATTCATACAAATTCCATCATTCAATACAAAATAAAGAAAAATATACTTTATTCTAAGAAACTAATTTAGTAAATAATAATGCATATTATATGTTAAATAAAAAATTCAGTGTATGTATTATGATTACAACATTATATTCTAATTGGGGTGTTTGAGGGTGTGCGTTTATTACGTTACATGTTGTGTATGAGCCACACTAATAATAGTCCTAAGCGGCAATCGAACCCGAAAAAAGAAGGCGCCGATGTGGTAACGAAGGGACACGTTAACCACTGCACCACAGGTGCAATCGAAAGTAATTGGGTTTACTTTTCATTTATGTTTGAATTAAATAAAAAACAATAAGATACATACATCACTTTGACAGGGTGTCTCAGAAATGGCAGGTTTAATTAGACGAGACGACAAACGACGAAATGAGTCCCACTGTGTGTTGAGTTTTAGCAAGAGCTAAAACTCGTTTTACTGCGATAACCTCTCAGGCGAACTTTGAACTTCTAGTCGGAGATCGTATGTGCAGCTAATGCGTTGTAGAAGTATCTACTTACGACAGCATATTATGCAACCGGAAGAGATATAAACACTCACTGCACAATCAATCTGGGCGTTTTTAGAAGCTGTAGGATTGAGCAGTGAAATTTGACATAGTCAAGGAGCTCTACTACAATAGATCAGTAATGGTCGAGGTAGCAAGATGCCATCAAGGCATCAAGCCCCAAACATTTAATAACAAGAATAATGTCCACCAAATTCAATAAAATGTGTAGATAATAATATTTCTCGATATAAAGCAAAACGAAAATAAGAAAAAGATAAAACTTCCACTATGATTCTGTTCTACATAGACCATACAAAACACGGACTATAAAAATTCATATCGTAATGAATTACGATATGTTATTACTACGACACATTCCGAATAACAAGCACAGTATTTTAATCATTTGAATTATTTAATATGACAACGCCTCCACTAAAAAATAGATCCCTGTATTTAGGCCCTGACAGACATGCAATTCAAGGACACAAAGTTAACCCAATCTTGGGACAGCCATACACGGTCTCATAAATAATAATCTTTATACGGTAATCGATCCCAAAATACGAGGATACTGAAATACCCGCTAGGAAAATACCTTAACCACCGCGCCACACGTGAAATCCAATACTTTGACTGCACGAGTGGCGCAGTGGTAAAGACAGTCGCCTCATGGCCCAGGTTCAATTCCCGCACAGGACATCTATTTGTGTGACCCATAAATAGTTATTCAAATCTGGATGTACTCGGTGTCTGTCAATTACTTTACAAGTACCCCGTGACACAGGGATTCATTTCTCTAGTTCTAGCGTTGTCTTAAAAAAACATGCGACTCAGTCTTTGGGGACTGCTGATAGAAGTGAAAACGAATTTTTCATTTCTCATACTCGGAAAGCAATGTTTATTTGATCCGAGTAGCTTGTAGAAGATGCTACTTCCCACCTTTGAGCGGGATCATAGTAATTGCTTCCGTCCCTATTGTGGGAATAAATTTAAAAAAGAACTAAATTTGGTTGGCCTGTCTGCTGTAAAAAGAATAACACAATTAAGCAAAAAAAATCTGCGGTCATATGAGTGTATAAACGGCCAGTGTGAATAAAAAAGACCCTTCGTCTTACGAATATTCGATCAGGTCGCGTGTCCTGACGCGAGTTTATCATTTTTTAACCCATACCTATAAAGTGCACAACGCCACTAAAGAAGTTATCACTACAAAAAAAACGTTGTCACTGCATTGTATATTTACCATTGCCACAGTCATTTCCTCGTATAAAACCAAAATGGTTTATCCATATCTCTACCTCTATATAATTGTCCTGTTTAGAGGTCATGCTCTACCGAAACTGTTTGAAAGATCATCAATCATACGACGTACCAACAAGAGAGAAGGCTATTGATCAATACTATCAACGATTCCTAAATTATGTATAACCGATTGGAAGGTATAACTGGTATAGGGAAATACGCTTTATAAAAAGAACAATTTGCATTTATATAAAAATAAAACAATTATAAAAACGGAAACTTAATCATTATAATCCTTATAATTGGCAGTATACTACTATAAGCGATCTTAACGCATTTAGTAATTTCATCGAGACAATTTATACTAATCCTACTAACATTATAAACGCGAAAGTTTTTAAGTATGGATGGATGGATGTTTGTTACTCTTTCACGTAAAATCTACTGAATGGATTTCAATAAAACTTAACAATAATATACCTTATACATCAGAATAACACATAGGCTACAATTTATAAAGATATTGTGTAAATTGTCCAAAATATGACGATAAGTAAGATTACTAAGTAGGAAAAAAACTATCATTTGCCAGCTATGCCGGCGTGCACTGCCAAAACCGCAGGAGGTACACATCCTACTAATACTATAAATGCGAAACTTTGTGAGCATAGATGTAAGGATGTATGTTTGTTACTCTTTTACGCCAAAACTACTTTAACGCGGGTGAAACCGCGAGGCATAGCTAGTATTAAATAAACCATCAGTTTACTTACACAACTGCTATATAACCAACATCCTTATAGACAAATCTCATCGACAGAAGTCTTAGTCGTTCCAACCACAATGAGCAGTAAGAAGCCAGTTTGCAGTGATATTAAAAAGCTGGGGCAAAGAATTAATTAGCTGTCACCCGGCAGCCGCAGACCAGAACGTTGGGGCCATGAAATACGCGGAATGTTAAACTAAGATTAATGGACAACACCCTGTGTAAATGGCATGGCTGGAGTCACCAATCTCGGTTGAAAAATAAATCACTACGGTGAAAATACCGAGCATGAAGTGTAGGATACTTTCGCCTCAAGACTTTGCAAGCTTATGTAAATGTATTGAAGATCTTGCATCTTCCGAACTCCCTAGAAAAAGGCGTTATATACATAGTACTTTTAGTTTTAAAATACAAAATCAATATGTAGTGTCAATTCCGCTAATTGTCAGTTTAATTATGCCGGGATGCAATTTGCACCGCCCTCCCGCCCGCAAAAACGTGCACATGCAAGAAGGACAATATTAAAAAGCAAATTACATGCGCCAGTACGATACCCAACACGTGTTTCGGTCCTCCACGGACCATTCTCAAGGGCTGCTAACTCGTCGAGTGCTCGAAGGAGACTAAAAGTCAACGAGGCGAGCGCTCTTTTATATACTACCAACCGCATGGACAATTATTTCTAACTACCCCCAAACATTCGTAGTAAAGGAGATGAAACTAAATTTGTTTGGTCATTCAACAATGCAAAATGATTACTGCTATGTTTTAATATTTCTAATTGTTCCAACACACATAACCGGAAACTTTTATTACAACTATGTAAAATATTATACGTATTATTGTCGCCCAAGGAATAGCCAGTTTCGATTAAAATCCTTGGGCGACAATAATACGTATTATTGTCCGCAAAGTAACGCCTGATTCCATTACTTTTAGTTTTGTTCAATACTTCACTATTCGGATTTGGTTTATTACATTGTAAGGAAAATAATATGCAAAATATACTGTTCTATATTTTAGATATTCCTTAGAAACCTATATTTAGCATTAGAGCTATAATTAGTTTATAATGCAATATGAGGTGCAAGAAAAAGCACTTGAGACACTACTACACCGGCGTGTCGTAGCAGCAATCTACGCACGTAGAAGCGTGTAGCAGCTACGCGTACTGCTCATCCTTTTCGTTTAAATTTGAGAACATTGTAGCCTGGAAATCTATCAGTTTCTTATTTATATACCACTAGTTGCGCTTCATGGTTTTACCCACGTTAAACCTTATAAATAGTCTTTGTGTTAATCCAGGGTGTTAGCTAACTCCATACCAAATTTTATTAAAATCACTCCAGCCGTTTAGACGTGGAAAAGTAACAAACATACACACTCACAAACTTTCGCCTTTACAATATTAGTGTGATTGTTTTTTTAACTCCAAAATCGAGTTATAAATTAATTGTCCAGCGAGTCTCGAACCAGCACCCTCTACCTAACAGGGGTAGGCGCTCTGCCATTAAGCTAAGAAAAATACACACTGACAGATCTAATTTAGGATAATTGTTAATACCTATCCTACCCTGGGCCCAACGGATGATCAAATTTAAGACTCAATTTTTGAATTAATATCAATTTTTTTCACTTAAATTTAAATGGTAGTTTCGAGCATATATTGCGTTTGCCTACTAAATAATTACTCTAATTGGACCAAATCCCGTGTTAATGCCCGCTTGAGTATGTTTCGCCGGACCGTCTCAACTAGGTCGTGTTGAAACCGGTAGTAGATGAACCCACTGAGTTTGTTTCGCTGGGTCTTCTCAGCTGGGGCGCATTGGATCCGGTGGTAGCATTAAAGCGCAACCGTCGTTATTAACACAAGGTCCGTCATAATAATAATACCTTTAATATAGACAGAACCATTGACAAAATGTAGTAAAAATATTAGACTTAAACTAGATAATTAAACATTATCTCAATAACTTGATACGAGCTAGCTAAATATCATTGCTATAATAAAATAAATTTTATAAATGTTTTCATACAATGTGTACCTAAATATCTATGTTACTGGAAATAATAATGTATACAACTATATTACTACAAAGATGTTCTGACTATTTACAAGCGCTTTTTTAAAGTCTACGTGAATAAAAACCTTCTTTATTTTTTATTTTATTTAAAATAATCCAATGACAACATAATATATCGCCATTTTAGTGGCTTCATCTTAAGATTTTTGTTGTGAGGACACTTTAACTAACGAGCCCCGACTCGGCGCGTCTTCAATCTATCTCCGCTTTATTTTGCTTGATGGCGCAGTCGGGGGTTGCCGGAAGTTTTAAAAAATAATTAATTATTTCGGTTTTCGTGAAAGTTTGAAATTAATTGTTTGTGTAATATGAAGTGAGTTAAAATCATAGACTAAAAAAGTCATGGAATTTGTTTTATTCATGTTGTATTTAAAGTTATTAAGTCATGGAATTCGCTTTATTCATGTTTTATTTAATGGTATTTAGAATTTTTTATGTAACCCAATGATATAACCTATATTGTGCCTTGATAATAAAAATTCATTAAAGCACTTTTATGTTAACTTTGATTAACGATTTAGACCTAAACAAAAAGCTCTTGGCTTAATATGCCGTGTGTAAAATTAAAAAGGTATTGGGATTTTTCTGACCAAAAATGCTCTAAGTCATTTATCACTTAGCCTCTTTCCATTCGTGTCGGCAAGTCCCACCCATTTGAGTATGGCAATAAAGAATGCGCCTATGTTTTTCCACTTACTTCTTATCTCCAAGTGGCTAGTTCCCATTGACACTGGCCGTTATGGCCAAAATTTGACTAGCATGGCAGTTTTTGTATATTTTTCTATCATAGATGTTTAGAATATATCGTGGCCCTGAAAGTCCGGTCAATTTAGACATCCAAGGTTACAATCATTCCCATTAGGCTGAAAATTGGTAGGATCGTTCATTACACTATTATAAAGGAAATGTGAAAAGTCCTCTTCGATCCGGCACGTGAAAAATACTCAGGGTCAAAAAAACACGCCAAGTATACTACCTCAAAGGTGGCGTGGAAACGTGTCAACTTTTTGAATCGTTTTGTCTAAAAAAACAATGGCTCTTAGGAAAAAAGTATTGAGACATTTTTATAGATAATTATCTAATCTACAATTTTGTCTCAGCTAATTTTAAGATAAAACTTACCGTTTTGCTGAAAATCGCGAAAACCCCGTTTTGGTGACCTTTGACCCCGAGTAATTTTTTTCCACGTGCAGGATCGATGAGGACTTTTCACATTTCCTTTATAACAGTGTAATGAACGATCCTACGAATTTTCAGCCTAATGGGAATTATTGTAACCTTACCCCTATTTTTAAGTCTAATTTGACCGGACTATGAAATCAAAACAAAATCTATACATATAATAAAATCGTAGGAAAGTCAAAACTGTACATTAAATATTTCATAAAAAGGATACTTGAGGCGTGATCTAAAATCGATATCGAAGCCAATAATATGGTTTTTAGAATGATTGTACGGGTATGTCCAGGCTAAACTCAAAAATTACTGCATGGATATGCTTAAACTTTTGCATGAATACTACTAAGAGGTCAGGTCAACATATAGGCTACATATTATCACGCTATCACCTACGGGGGAGGAGCTGTGATAATTTATAAAATTTAACGTGGATAAAACCGCGGGGCACACCTAGTCATTATATACAATCAAATTACATCCATTATGAATAAAGCAGTTTTTACAACATTCAAGCCTTTTTTGAATCAGGATTATACGATTATGTCGCTTATTATTAAATCTCTATCAAATTTAACATTCAATTTGTCTTTGAGTATTCATATAAAAAACTGGCCAAGTGTGAGTCGGACTCGCCCATGAAGGGTTCCGTAGCAGCATGTATTTCAGTTGATTAAATGGAAGCAAATTGCGGTTTACGATTTATGACGTATTAAAAAAAAACTACTTGCTAGATCTCGTTCAAACCAATTTTCGTAGTTAGTTTGCATGGTAATGTACATCATATATTTTTTTTAGTTTTATCATTCTCTTATTTTAGAAGTTACCGGGGGGGACACTCATTTTACCTTTTTGGAAGTGTCTCTCACGCAAACTATTCAGTTTAGAAAAAAAATATTTTAGAAACCTCAATATCATTTTTTAAGACCTATCCAAAGACACCCCACATGTATGGGTACGATGAAAAAAAATTGAGTTTCAGTTCTATGTATGGGGCCCCCTAAAAGTATTTATTATTTTTCAATTTTTGTGTGAAAATCTTAATGCGGTTCACAGAAGATAATGACCAAAAGTGGTACCAAGAAGTCTCATGCATCAAGATCATAATTGTATAGTAATTATTTTCATATTATTTTAGGACATAATGCTTCATGGATTTGATGTTTGAACAGGGAATTTAATGTTAAAGTTTAAAAGTATGAACATTGTTTTACTTCCCTCGTCTCACCACCGGTCATAGAGATGTGAATGCAATAGAAACTATTTTTGATGAATCGACTAACCAGTTATTCAAATAGTTTCTTTTGTATAATAAATAACTATAACGTTTTCTTCAAAACATTAAACGAATTATATGTATTAGCATTGCTTTCGTTTCGTTCAATAACGTAAAAATTCAAATTAAACCAGTACACCAAATCGATTTATTTGACACAATATCGATTTTCTTACTAAAGATGATTTATCGATCGCATCCCTAAATCCCGCCAGACATATTTCTGACATTTGTCTGTGTTTTTACAGTTGAGATTTTATTGTATTGTGTTTTGAGAAAAATAACTTGTTGTTATTTTGTGAACTTATTTCTGTGTATCATTGTACAAATAATTATGTCGAGTCGTGGAGTAAACAGACTGACGCCGACAGTTCGGCAAATCCGATGTATCAATTGTTCATTTTTGATACCCAGAAATCTGCATACACATTCAATAGTTCTATTGAATGTTGAATATAACATCTAATGATGTGGCCAACACATTAGAAAGCATAGTAAGTTATTGCTGCAGCTGCCTCGTCAGTAAGCGAATAGTGGGCTGCTGTGCTCATGTGATGACAGTAGTGTGGTATTTGAGCTGGGGACGGTTTAATAGTGTGACTGCATCGGCACCAGTTTTAGATGATTCTTTTCAGGAATATGATGAATGATTTAAGTTGTTGTTAATTATTACTGTTGACGTTGAATCGCTATTAAAAACAATATGGAACTATTTGTTTATTTTTTTTATCCCTTACCTCCTTACCTAGTCGCTTCACTAAGACAACACGAGCATGAGCATGAGCAATAGTGTCTGTCATAAATAGTATTTTAAGATTACCAAAGGGTTATTATTGTTTAAGATGCTCTCTAGATTCAATGAGCGCTTTATTCAGCCTCACTAATGGTAATGTTTTATTGGTATTGGTGCTATCACACGGTAGCGTCCAGTGATATTATATCCTTATTACTGTTTATTACAATTAGATAAGTTACCCGCTCACATTGTAATATAATTGTCGAGTAAATGCCTGAATTGCCTGCGCACCCTGTGGTGCGCGAGTGAAAAAAATCGAGATTGTTCGTCTTTGTAACTACTAATATAAGCGAAATACGCTGTTTTTGGAGCAAATATTCGTTCGTGTATAGCGTGTCTATATTATGTAATACTTACGTTATATACTTACGTCATTGGTATCATCGAACAAAATATACCTACTTACCTACTTTTTAGGTTAGGTTAGGTTATTTACGTTTTTTTTAAATATCTCCTAAACCCGGGTTTTCTTTACAAAAAGAACTTCTGTAGGAGTTAGTATGATAAGTATAGTCTCTTAAAAACAACGTTTGGATTTGATGCAATATGGTACGGGATCCCATATAACCATGAGCATTATCCAAAACAGCTCTTATAGTTTTGGATTAAAGTGGCTGTGATATACGGACGGACAGACAGACAGACATGACGAATCTATAAGGGTTCCGTTTTTGCCATTTGGCTACGGAACCCTAAAAATAGATTTAACGTATGTATAAATAATTTTACAATTTCTTCTTTTTGTTTAATACTATCCTACTTCCAATTCCGTTTATCATTTTCCATCAAATGTATTAAGTATGAATAATCTCTTTTGATGGAATTCAATAATGTTAGTCCGTGTATACTTTGTTCCTTTGTTCTGTCATTATTAAACTTCGCTTCTGTGAATCTGTATCATAATATAATTCCCTGTATTTCTGACTCATCGTGAGTTTGCACAACTATTGCGAAATTTTCAGGCTAAGTGTATGAAATATTCACATTGTGTAATGGACTATTAAAATAGAAGTAATGTTGGAGTGGTTGGTAAATACTTACTTTTGACGCCGCAGGTCGTGGGTTCGATTCCCACCAAGGACAGATATTTGTGTGCATGAAAATTTCTGTTTGCCCTGAGTCTGGGACTAATTATCTATATAAGTATGTATTTACAAATAAAAGTTATCTGCTTTCCATAGTACAAGCTCTACTTAGTTTGGGATCAGATGACCATGTGTGAATAATGTGTCAGGATATTATTATTATTATAACAATTGATTCTACACATGGTGCAGTAGTTACGGAAGCCATCTCGCTACTACCTCGGCGCCCTCGAGTTTCGAATACAATACCCGTACAGGATGAATATAGGTGGACCCAAAAATTGCTGATCAGACTCTGGGCGTGCTATATCTTCGTTAAATTCATGTTTATGTAGTCCCTACGATACAGAGGTATATTCCCTAGAGCAGGCGTTGTCCTTTTTTTTAAAACATGTTATTCAAAATTATATTTTTGTTACAATAACGCCCACCTTAGGTAAATGACTCCTGTTGCACTTTACAAACATATTACTAACGGACAAAAAGCGTACTCAGACTCTGTACAAATATTTATGGGTAATACAAATAGTTGACCTGTGCGAGAATCGAACCTGGAATACGAAGTTACGATGCAATTTTCTTAATCAATCGCCCTGGTCCATCAAGGTTGTCTGGAAGAAATCTCAGTAGTGACAAAACAGCTCCATTGTTCCTTTATACCTACTGATATGTTGTATTATGAGCCTTGGTGTACAATAAAGAGTATTTTACTTCAACTCTCTATGGGGGCTTTTATCACAACAGCCAATTGGTGAATCAATTATAATTAGCTAAATATTTTACTTACTCTTTTTTTTAAAGGTTCTCGAGTGGCGACCACAAACCGGAACACGCAGCGTGGGCAGGTCCCCTACAAGATGGACCGATGATCTTGTGAGGTTCACTGGAAACCGCTGGATGCGGGTAACACACAACTGGCAATTGTGGAAAATGTGGACGTTTTCAGCTGATACCTATGTTTATATTTAAAAAAAGTACAAAGATATTTCATTACTTTGATATATGAATAGGTCCACAATTGTTAGCTGTAAAACATCATAGTATAAGACAGACTATCTATAATTAGTCTACAGATAATTAATAACATGCGGCTCAAACACACAAAGCAGTACCCTTGAACAAGAAGCGGCTTGTACGAAGTACTCTTACAACTAGTATTAAATTTCCACCAAACATTACGATAAACATCTGCATGTAACATGCAATGTTAAACAAGTTGTAGTTTCAGTGACTCAATGCCCTTGCCAAACCAGTTTACTTTTACAGATCGATAGAAACGTGCAAGTGCTTTTGTGTATAAATACTGTAGCCATTCGATACCGTACCGTGCTAATGCTCATTGCCTGAATGCTATAATGCCAGCGAGAATGACTCTTATGTAAAAATCTCTTTTTCTTTTTCTCTTCTCTTAAATCGCTTTTCATTCCTACATGAGTCACATTCAAGATTACTGAGATCGTCAGAAAATCTCAAGTTAAAAATGCCAGCGAATTCTACTAATTTTCTTGACAAATCTTTTTCCATACAAAGTGTTCGATTGTGGAATGCACTGCCTTTAGTAGTCAGACGTGCACAAAGTTTGCAAGAATTCCAAAGACTTGTCAAGAATCACTATCTGTCACTACAAGACTCACAACACAATTAGGAACATAATATATTATATGTATTTATTACTTGTAAAATGTTTATATTTTCTTTTTATTTATTTCCTTATTGATTGTACCCATAGGTACTATTTGTAATGTACCTGTACGCCGACAACTGCCCCTCTCAATAACTCCATTCTCCGATCTTTACTTTGGTTGTCTAGAAGAGATCACATTTTGTTATAAGACCGCCCATTGTATACTTTTAAGGTTTTATTTGTTTTTTATTTTGTTATTTCTTTGGTGTACAATAAAGAGTTTATCTATCTATCTATCGTAACTATACTTTTTATTTTTGGAATGATTAAAAGTAATAACTCACTCGATTGTCCAACATTTAGCCGCACTAGTCGAGGCTTACGCACTAGTATAATATGCTTTATGACCTTACAATACTGTGCAAATGAAGGAGACTATACATTTTCATTTTGTTTTAGAGTGCAACATTTGAATGCTTTGATTTCGCTCGATATTTCACTTTTATAAGTTATTACCGTACTCTTTTATTGAAGTGAAACTACTATACGCGCGCTTGACTTGGGGAGTAAGCAAGTGAATGCGTGTCGAGAGCGTTACTAAGTGTGATCGGTAGAGGCAAACGGAAGTTGAGAGGTAGATATAAGTTAGTGTGAAGATATAAAGAGAAAGAGTTACGTTTCGTATATTACTGTAAGGGTAAGAGTGATATGTGGGAGCACACATTATCTTTTTCGTTTTCTCTCATAGCCACTTGCGTTTGGTCGTGTGGTCTGAACCACACTCGTTTTTTGTTAATTAGTCTTTAATATTAGAAGAAGTGTCAAAAAACAAGTGCCATTACCGGTTCGTATGCGATCGGTGAAGTTAAACATTAAGGCGCGCGGTCAGTCTATAGATCGGTGACCGCTTAAAAGATCCTATTTCTGAAAGTCTCTATATTTTGGAGTGCCCATTAAACTGTTTGTCCCAGTTGTAGTCTTTGACAGTAATCGTTACGCCATATGAAAGACCTACTGGGTGCCTTGTATAGACGCCAGCACACCGAGCTACCCCAATCTGTCAAATTTCTTTTATAGATTTTCAACTTTATAACAAAAGTATAAGGTTCACTTTCAATTGAGGAAATTTGACAGATTGGAGTAGCTTGACGTGCTGGCATCTGTACAACGCGGACACGGAATTTACCATTGCCAACATGAGAAAGAAAGAAGAAGAAAGAATATGGATATTTTATACATCGAGGAAAGCCATGTAATGAGTCAGGTATAAAGAAATTATGTGAGAAAGAACAGGTAGGTTGGAAAAGGATTGTGTCCACAAACCATCCTTTTCCAACCTACCTGTTTTCACATAATTTCTTATTATATCACATAATTTATTGTTATAAAGGGCGTCAAAAATGAAATGGAGTTAAAAAGAGAAGAGTGCAAGACGATATCAAATCACGCCGACCCAAATGAATGAGAATAATGGCAAGACAACGATACAATTAATTCCGTATAACCGCTGTCAGGTTAGCAAGTTTGACGTGAATTTAATTCGTTTATATGTAGTTGTCAAACGTAGACATTTAGACATTCTTATGACATACTAGCTGGTGCCCGCAACTTCGTCTGCGACAATTTTGAATGATGACCTATGTAACTACTTACTTCTAGCTGAATCTAAATAATATAACTTTCAAAATTTAAGAAAACCTTCCCTATATATAACCCAACTAAGGAAGAAACTAAAGACTACTTTGCTAAGGACCCGATATCATCAACCAAAAAAAATCAAAGAATACATATCGATTGTCCTTAAAGATAGCCAGTAAGTCAAATAAAGTAAAATAATAATCAACGATGCAATAATCACAAAGGTAACTCCAATTAGATTAGGTTGCGACCACGGCATTGGTTAGTCTAAAATCACATTTTGTGAACGAAACCATAGCGCGGTCTAAAGCAATGATTACGCCATCTACAAACAAAAATATAAACTTGTAAAGCGGTAAAATTAAGATGTGTGCATATTTTTGGGATTTAGGCGATCATCTATTGATTTAGTTTTGGGATTTTCAAAAATTTATTTATTGTAACCGATATGCCAAATAAGTTCCGCGAGCTGAAACGATATTAACGCCATCTAGTTACAAAATTTTGAACTTGTAGAGCAGTAAAATTAAAA
Organism: Pseudoips prasinana; assembly: GCA_951640165.1. NCBI lineage: Eukaryota > Metazoa > Arthropoda > Insecta > Lepidoptera > Nolidae > Pseudoips > Pseudoips prasinana. The sequence continues at coordinate 8,662,244 of OX621240.1, forward strand.
TGAATATTTTTTGGGTGCGATCATCTCGACACCAACAATTTACACTACGTTAACTCGAATTTTATATAAAATCGTTTTTTATCCCTATTTGATTAAAATGTAATTTTTTTAATTTGTTATAAAAAATATAAAAAATTAGTTATAAATCTTATAAAACTAAATCTTTACTTAGACGACGACAACTACGATATTTTAAGCAATTTGGCATAATAAACGATATTATCTATAATTCGAGTTGGCGTTAATTGATGGTGACGATCTATTGAATCAGTTTTGGATTACTTTTTTAACAACAAATTATTCCCTTAATTTTGACTTAAAAACATGTATTGTTTTATTTTTAACTGAAAAACCAAATACCAATTTTCATGCGTATAACTTCAAAAAAAAACAGATTTTCATACAAACTTATATCCCCAACTTTATTCGTCCTTAGGGGTGGAATTAATTTTTAAGTGAAATGCCAAAAAGCAATTTTCATGCGTTTAACTTAAAACTTGTCACATTTTTGATACAAACATACGTCCCCAATGGGTGGGTGGGTGGAATTTTCAAAAATCCTAGATTATATATTTTAATTTTTAATTGCAAGGCCAAATACAAAGCCTTTAACATAAAACATTACGGATTTTCATAAAATATTTCATCCCTTATTTTACTCCCTTAGGGGTTGTATTTTCAAAAACTCTTCTTTAGGGGATGCCTAATTGTTCATAAAAAGTACCTACTTTCAAAATTTCAAGTCTCTAACTCCAGCCGTTTAGACTGTGCGTTGATAATTAATGTCAGTCAGTATAAACTTAACCCTATTTTGCGCCCTTGGGGGTGGAATTTCTAAAAATCCTGAAATCAATGTTTTATGTTTTTTAACAGAAAGGCCAAGTACAAATTTTCATGCGTTAACCTTCAAAAATATCGCATTTTTCATACAAACTTACATCCCCTATTTTATGCCCTGTGGGGTGGAATTTTCAAAAATCAGGAAATATTATATATTTTTTATTTTTAACTGAAAGGCCAAATACCAACTTTCATGGTTTTAACTTCAAAAATGTCGCATTTTTCATACAAACTTACATCCCCTATTTTTCGGCCTTGGGGGTGAGGATTCCAAAAATCCTGAAACATGTGATTTTTTATTTTTAACTGGAAGGCCAAATACCAATTTTCATGCCCTTAACTTCAAAAACGGCCAAGTTTCATACTAACTGTGCACCCCCGTTTTACCCCCTTAGGGATTGAATTTCGAAAAATCCTTCCTTATTTCTTGTCTACATTATAAAGAAAACGTTTATGCAAATTTTCAGTTTTCTAGGTCCAAGGGTTTGGGCTGGGCGTTGATGAGTCAGTCAATCACTCAGGACTTCTCTTTTTATTTATATAGATGGGAATTGAACATTGACTAATTACTATATAAGTATGTATTTTCAAAAGATAAGTAGTAAATGTAGTATATTAGTTATCTGGTTTCCAAAGTACAGGTTCTGCTTAGTTTGGGATTAGATGGCCGTTATTAGAATAATAATAATAATATCTGGGGACAATGTCACACAGATCATCCTAGCCCCAAACTAAGCAAAGCTTGTACTATGGGTACCAGGCGACGATATACATACTTATATAGATAGATAAATACTTATATATGTCGGGAATAGGGTCACCGTCATTATAATAAAATATAGAAATAACTCTTCAGCACTTGATTATATTTAATTAACAACTTTATAACTTATTTCGACAATGACTTTCACTAATTAATTATTAATAGCACCATAGCAACACTATATAAGACAGGCACGGTACAGCATGTGTATTGGGTGACTGTCGACGAACGAATCCCCCCTGTCCGGCGTGCATCGCCTTTTATATAGGAAATACGGCGAACGTCGGCTAGCGACAGGCACAGCTGCGAGCGCAGCTGCCACAGCTGCTCATTAGTGGTTGCACCTGTTGTTTACCAATGTAGTTGCGATGCCGTCACGACCATCCTGACATGCACACGTCTCTGTGTGCGCCTCTTTATGGCGGTGCTGACGCCGTCACGGTCATACTGACGTGTGTGAGTCGCGCACGTTTGCCATTACAATTTTTGGTATCTGGGATCAGAGAAAACAAAACATTAGATAACTATCCTTACAAAATACCATCTGAACCTCCAGATTGTAGACACTTTGTTATGGTCCGGCAGTAAGCCCTACACAGCCATAATTATATTTTGCTAGTCCCGATTTATTATTCTCTTAAGCCATGCTAGTCCAGTATAATCAACCTCTCTAGCCTTTATCATACGAGTACTATATTAGTCCGGAATTATCATTCCCTATATATTAGCCTTTATCATACTATGCCAGTCCGGAATTATCATTCCCTGTAGCCTTTATCATTCTATGCTAGTCCAGAATTATCATTCCCTGTAGCCTTTATCATTCTATGCTAAACAGAATTATCATTCCTTTTAGCTAAGTCATTGGTCCAGTTTAACCCTTCAGTGACTTTTAAACATTTATTTTTTATATTCCCTTTTTTTTACCAATATTACCATTATGCACAGCAAAGAAATAAGTTGTCATATTAATTGAATGTAAAAGTTTCTTTTCAGTTATTACGAGAACCACAATTTTAAACATAATCAGTATCTGTACCAAAGGTGCGTGAGCTCGCAGACAAGGTATGGCTTTTTATAGACATCGTATATGTCAGTAAATTAATTGGCTGACTTGCGATCGGTTCCATGAACAAGATCACTATAGTTTCATTTGGAAATTTCTGATAGGGCTGATGAACCAAGTAGTTAAAGAGCCTGTTTGACATTCGTGGGCACAAGGGAGTCAATTATTTTTTTTTTTTGTTTAGCTCGGTCTAACCTGACCACCATAATAATACAACTCATACTGTACCTCTGTAGCCGCGAAAATACTTTACATAACGTTGACAGAAAATCCAACACCATTAACATTTCTCGCAGGTTCTTTAATGAGTCATTAACGCACGTGCCCAATATAATTACTTCACCGGTCCTCAAGCGATTGGCAAGGTAAAGCAACCAAGAACGCGGCCCGTTCACAGATGAGCGACCGCGAATGTTGGATCCATTTCCGAGCGTCACCGTGCCTCGGAGTATGCTGCAGACAACAGTCGCCAACCCATGTCACCGCGCGGCGCGAACAAGTCTGACACCAGAGTAACACCGCCCATATACAATGAAGACAGAATACCCTGAAACAGTATTTAAGGAGGGACAAACAAGACTCTGTAAGCAGAATTACCAGACATTTGTATTTTTGGTGGAACCCAGTTGCCATATCTAAGCAACTTTAGTACTTACTTTCACAGAGGTGAAAGATTTGGTCTTAGATCAAAGGCAATGGATCGGTCCAGTAGCGTAATTGCATGTAAAGCTCGCACGAATACGCAGATACGTTCATTACAGTCTCGTTTCTTAACGAGAATGATCGGGTTAACATATGATGACATACACTCTTGAATAATACCTTTGCCAAGCAAGTCCTTGACGATCTCGGGTAGTTTCAATTTGTCGTTCGTAGGTGATAGGCATGGCACTTGTTGACTCAATATTCCTACTACCAGTCGTAACCACATTCGAAGCAGTACCAACGATATAACACTCGCTAAACTCACTGACACCGTTAATATTTGTCGTTCATCATCCTCATGAGGAAAATTAACTATCAGCTGATCGTTTAAGTACAAGCATCACGTTTTTGCCTCCGTCGAGATTAGTAATTCACGTTATGCAATGTAAATGATTTGTACGTTATTTGCCGTTCAAGGCATCTATTCCTGTAAGCACTGGTTGGTACACTAATACAGTTTTTAGGAGTCAAACAGAAATCTACTTCGAGCCCAATAACGGGAAATTTTAGAACCAAACATATGTATATATACATACATACATATACATATGTATGTATAAGTCTCTGATGCCACGCAATACTGCAAAGGTGGGTTCCCGCGTACACTTAAAATGTTTTAGAACCGATTCCGACATTAATGAAACTCGCGAAACTGTCTATTTAAACATCGGTAGACACACCTTGTATTACTGCAGTATAGTAACGTCACTATCCACAGAACCGCCTAGGAACTCACGACAAAAGTTAACATTACTTTAGTAACGTTCCCGTGATCTTTGTTTGAATAACTAAAAATAATAATCGGTTACAACGTGTCCTATCTTTTCACAAAATATTAATGTGTGACTACCTTCTTTTGCTATACATTGCAACTGTCTGGCTCGTTATGGACACCACCGTGAGACATGCCCGAAAAATGACATGAAAGGTACTTTACTTCACGTCTGTTATAATTATGAGAACGTTTACGTAGGTAAGGTTTTTATTTGTTAAAATTTCACTGTATTACTAATAAATTTAGATGTCGATTTCGGTTTAGTATAAATCGAAAAGAACTGAACGAAATCTTTTGTTTTTTTTTAAATAATGATTTGTCGTATTAGCCCGAATCTGTGGGTCGGTTATTCCTCGCATTACTATTGAAGCTCATCCCTTAATCCTTTAACAACATTTAGTTACAAAATGGAGCGTCTAGCGTATTTATTCAACATTGATTTCTTCTACCTAGAAGAAATCAATTTCGTGCAAACCAGGATCGAAACTAGAGATACAATAATGGGTGGATCTTACCTTACTCAAAGCGTGCATAGATCCAAAGAAACATTCTGTTACGTCGATAAACATCAATGTACTCACCACAGCCTCAAATGGCGCTAGTAGCATAGACGTAACTTGCCTTACATCACCGAAAATAGAAATACCACGACGACAAGTCCGACGAATTAATGTCGTAAATGGCGCTTAGTGGCAAATATGTTTTGACTCATCTGATGTTGAATTTGGCCTAGTCATGAGTTGGTAACTGGGCAGTATATTACAACTAAACAATCGTTTACTTTACATGACTAAATAAAATCAATAAACTTCAATTATAGTTATTGATACAGAACGGTAGCGAGGGCGGTCACATAGGGCAGTACTGACTGTGAGATACAGTGTTCCTCGCACCCACCGCAATAAAGACTGTACTAATTGCCAGAGACAATATTCCACGTCCACTACCAGTATCACAGCGCTGTTCTTGAATAGTTTCAGAAACCCTTAGTTAGAGCATCACGGTTTCTTCCATTTTAAGAAAGGTGCAGGGATCAACCATTATTAACATAAAAAAAACACTTCCCCTATGGCCAGACCCATGGCAGGCTATGGAGTCCATCCCACTTCTGATGTCGGGAATAGGGTCACCATCATTATAATAAAATATAGAAATAACTCTTCAGCACTTGATTATATTTAATTAACAACTTTATAACTTATTTCGACAATGACTTTCACTAATTAATTATTAATAGCACCATAGCAACACTATATAAGACAGGCACGGTACAGCATGTGTATTGGGTGACTGTCGACGAACGAATCCCCCCTGTCCGGCGTGCATCGCCTTTTATATAGGAAATACGGCGAACGTCGGCTAGCGACAGGCGCAGCTGCGAGCGCAGCTGCCACAGCTGCTCATTAGTGGTTGCACCTGTTGTTTACCAATGTAGTTGCGATGCCGTCATATACATAGAAAACATCCATGACTCAGAAACAAATATTCGTGCTCATCACACAAATATTTGCACTTACCGCGATTCAAACCCAGGACCACCAGCTTCGTAGGCAGGAGCACTACCAACTAGGCTACGGTGACCGTAATAATAAATAATGTCTCAGGATGTTATTAATATTATTATTATTAATAACAGACGGCACCTTATTATAATTCAAGTAATTAATTTTGTGTGTGCAGTCCAATTTGGAGCCGGTTGGCACGTTTGGTAAACACTTGCCTTTCACGCCGGAACTCGTGGGTTTGAATCACACCCAGGCCAGATATTTGTATCCATGAACATGTCTGTTTGTCCTGAGTCTGGGTGTAACTATCTATCCAAGTATGTATTTATAAAAGAAAATTAGTATATGTAGTGTAAGGATTTTAGAGATCGCTGAGGTGTCACTTGGGACTTGGTCTATATTCGTCTATATTCATAATTCAACGTGTGCCTCTTTCACTTTGGAACCAGACATCGACGCATGCGGAAGCTATGCCGGTGTAAAGTGTGGTGTTTATTAATTTATTACAGTGTTTACTGTGTATGTCGTTGTAAGTGAATTGTCATAAGAAAATTGTTGTTAATTTCTAAATTAATTATTCTGAAGTGTTAATAAACCTCTTTTTTATGATTAATTCCGTTTAATTACTAAAAGTACTGTATCAGTTATCGGGTTTCCAGAGTAAAAGCTATTTACAAGCTAGTTTGGGATCAGATGGCCGTGTGTAAATATACATATTTATTGTTCAAATTTGGTGATTGATTGGTTGTAAATAAGTAAAATATTAAAAATACATAGTCCATTGCATTTATATCGCTGAGGACACTACTGCTGCAAATATGTTGGCCGCCGGCCAAGCGTTTTTTTACATACATAATTTACGTCCTCTACATTTACTGTTCTCCATTAATATTACAAATGGACGTTACTGTTTTATAACATAATATATTATTACGTATTCTTTTACTACACTTAGTGAACTATACCTATATTTTTTATACAGAGCTTTTTATATATTGTTTGTGTACTTTTACTATTTATTCAGTTTTAAGGGAAGAATGAGTATCAATTTCTACAGACGCTAGCGTAGAGCCCTCGCAATGGGAACAGTGGGCAGCCAAACGGTCAGAATGGCGGACTTTAGTCCAGGCCAAAGTCGACTGTTTCGAGTCTGGAAGGCGCGCTGAGCTGGACACCAAGCGGGATGAATTGAAAGCCAGGCCACCTGCGGCGATCAATTACAATTATGACAATGGTGTGCTCACATGCCCGCAATGTGTGAGGATTTTTTCAAATAAAATTGGCTACATAAGTCACATGCGAGCACACGAACGTCGGCTACAGTAGGAGAAGAAGCGGTCGCCGTTGCCGAAATCAGCTGGGACCACATCAGTACATCCAGCTACCCCAATTTGTCAAATTTCTTTTATAGGTTAGCAACTTTATCACAAAAGCATAAGGTTCACTTTCAATTGGGGAAAATTGGCAGATTGGGGTAGCTTGATATGCTGGCGTTTGTACATAAAATAATATTCATAATGTAATCTGTCCACCTCATAGAGTTTGCCATCATAGCAAGGAAATTCTTTGCATGACCATGAGCCTTCATACGGGGTCCATAGCACGTGACCACATGTTCAGAAAGTAGTCACTGGCAATACACACTTATGACTTGAGACAAGCAGTATTAGGAATGAAAAGATGCTAGGTAGCTTACCAAATGCAATCGCAGAATATTATTCAATAGGGCGAAGTCGTCGAAGAAAATATCCACCAGAGAATAAGCAGCAGCATCTCTTTGCGGGCTATGGCAATACTACGATCACCACCCTGACAACGGCAGGCCTTTAAATAAACGTACTCTTAAATTGTATGCAGCAAGTTTTGTGTAAATTGCTCTTAACATGCAATTTTGAGGAAAGGCAAATTTTGAGGCTGAACTTATAACAATTTAAGAGAGGTAGGCCATAGCGTTCATTCGCTCAAAGAGCAGCCCGACTGCGGAAGTACTTCCACCTTACAGAAGACATTCCTTAATAATAGCATTAATAATTTTAATGTTGTGTTTCCAAGTGTGAGTAAGGTCGCCAGAGCTCATAGTGGTGGGGGGAAGGGTCAGCAACACTTGTTTGCTGACTCGTAAAGGCCGGCAACGCACCTGCGACTCCTCTGGTGGTGTGCGGCGGTGATCACTTTTGTGTCTTTTGTTTGTCACCCTATGACATAAAAAAAATTAAAAAGCCACTCTATTATCTCTTCAGCAATAAAAGTTCATATCACTGTTACAAACATTCTTCAAGCCCTCATAGGTCCTATTTAGATTCTAACACATTTGGTCGTAAACGAAGAATTAAAACTTGGAACTCGAGGTGCAGAAACTTGTTAATTGTTCTAACTTACTGAACCATAAAACCACAAACGTAGAACACGTATATCTAGAATTTCCACTATTTTACACAGGCGAACTTCGTTTAATACTAAAACTTGGTTTATTACTAGTGTCAGCATTCAGAAACGCTTTGGAAAGAACTTAAGCTCATATGGGGTTTGCTTAACACTATTTTATTCTACTCAGGGGTTATTATTCTTCGAGATATCTTACGTAGTCATGTAATGTTGGTACGCAATTGAACGATTACGTGATAAATTACTTAGTTATAGGTAATGTGCCCTTGATAAGTAACGGCCAAATTATAGGGGTAGAATATCAGTGTGGGTTACATTTGTCTTAATTCGAATATAAAGATATTTCGTGTTTATAGCCTATTTTTTAAACTAGATAGTACAAAAAATAAAATAAACCGTTTGTGAAGATGAGCTTTTATAATAATGTACTTACTTCTGGTAAAATTTCGACCAAGGCGGCCAGTCACAATAGATACTAGCCATCTGCACAGGGGTACAGACGCCAGCACATCCAGCTACACCAATCTGTCAAAATTCTTTTATAGATTTTCTACTTTATTCCAGAAGCATAAGGTTCACTTTCTATTGGGGAAATTTGACAGATTGGGGTAGCTTGATGTGCTGGCGTCTGTACATTCCATTCCAACACTCTCATGAATGATTTCACGACTGGCAACACGACCAGCACGAGGTTGGGTACAGGACCGACGGCTTTACGTGGTCTCTGAGAAGCGGGGATGCAATACCGCCAATACTCAGAGTAGTGTGATTCTGAGAAATATCAATTGACATAGAAAAACGTAAAAAATACGAAATATTTAATAGTTGGTAAGTGATCACCGCCGTCCATGGGCGGCGGTGATCACTAACCATCGGTGACCCACTTGCTCGTTTGCCATCCTATAATATAAAAAAAATAGTTTAAAAATAAAAGAGCTCGTAACACTAGGTAACTACGCGAGCATCACTTCTTAGCTCTACGGAGCGAACGGAGCAAATGTGCATACGCAGCGGAATCACGGACGGGACGAGACACGTACTGGGCGGGACGTGCTAAACATATTTGCCTACGATATGTTTCAGTCCCCGCGCATTCCCGTCCCGTGCGTACCGATCCTTCGCATACCGCTCTTTCGTTCTCATTTACTATGAAACGATATTTCCAAAATTTCACGTCACGTTCCGTCCCGACAAAAACACGTTACGTACGCAGCAACCTTTATAGTATAAAATTAAAACTCGTCTACATAAACCAAATATATTACTGCAAAGAGCTTTTCCACCTATGTCTATGTACCTATCTACAACCCTCAACGTGGATCTTAAAAACTTGTACATTTACGACAATCGCGTCGTTAACTTGAGTGCTTTCGAATCATACGGGTGAGTGCACACAGTCCCAAGTAGTTGCTCATTCACTCCATAATAGTCAAATTGTCTGCACTACGCTTAATGGAATGATGACAGTAGAATTCGGAACCATTGGTGAAAATGTCTTGGAAGCAATTATAGGGGTAGTCGAGCCCTTAATAAGTTCAGTATGTACCTACTGCTGTGAAGGTTTTGTTAGAAGAGATAGAGTGATGGTACCTGCAATGCAACTTAAAGCGTAATGAAAATACATAGCAAAACGTATTTTGATCTTTTAACTACAGAAGACATAATAAAATTGACTGAGCGAATTTCATTTGGTCTAGCTCATGAATAGCGTAGATAGAGAGAGTCACAGAGGACAGAAAAGGCCCGAAAACAGATAGGAATTCAAAGATATAACACCTATAAAACAAATAAATAACCTTAACAGGTAACCTAGCAATTTACTTAAGGGATTCTAAATAAATAAAATAAAAAAAGTTTGTAGTACATTTTTTATAATTTTATATATTAATAATAATATCGTGGGACATTATTCACACACGGTCATCTGATCCCAAACTAAGCAGAGCTTGAACTATGGAAACCAGATAACTGATATACTTCTACTACTTCTTCTTGAAAAACACAACATATGCACATATATGTCTGTCCTGGTGGTGGGAATCGAACCCACGACCTGCGGCATGGAAGGCAAGTATCTACCAACCACGCCAACCGGCCCGTCTATACATGAAGTTATTTGCAAAACTATATAGCTTCACTTAAAAGTACCGACGGAGCTGTAGAGCTAAGCTCAGGCCTTTTGTTTTGAGTAGTAAAATCCTTTCAAATATAATCCCCCTAAAAATTTAATTTCAACATCTTTGTGAAACCGTTGAATGCATTCTGCTTGAAGCAGGATTGAAACAGGCATGAGGGGCTCACGTGTCAAGCCGGGCATGAACTGCCGGCAACTCGAGTGCAGAGCTAATCGATCGATTGTGCACTAGTGTGGTGAAATACTTGTGCTCTCTCAATCGACTACACTTGTAAATTGAAAGTGCTTCATAAATAGATTTGATTATTTTATATTCGAGTATGTTTCGCCGGAGCGTCTCAACTGGGCCGTGTTGAAACCGGTAGTAGAGACACCCGCTGAGTTTGTTTCGCTGGGTCTTCTCAGTTGGGGCGCATTGGATCCGGTGGTAGCATTAAAGCGCGACCGTCGTTATAAACACAAGGTCCGCCATAATGATAACATTAAATCGTACCTTAATATAGACAGAACGATTCAGACAATATACAGTAAAAATTTAGCTAAAATTTAGATAATTAAACCTACACATGATCCTTGACAATAACTTGATTTTAGTTAGCTAAATATCGTTACTGTTATAAAATAAATCTTATTGTAAATTATTTCCTACAATCCGTGTACCTAAATATCTATATGTACCTAGAAATAATTATAAATTAATTATATATTACTGCGAACATGTTCTGACTATTTACAAGCGCTTTTTTAAAGTCTACGTGAATAAAAACCTTTTTTTTATCATATTTTTTTTTATAGTTAACTTATGATCATTTCCATGAATCCGGAAAAAACTAGGGTGATGACAAACGGGTACAAACATACTATAGATCGAGGAAACACAGAAATATACTATACAGACGAGTACGTATATCTAGGGCAGGTAATAACTCAAAAAGATCCTATGCAGAAGGAATTGGACAAAAGAATTACAAATGGCTGGAAGACATACTGGAGTCTAAGAGAGACTATGAAAGATAAAAGCTTCATATAAACCTAAAAAGCAAACTTTTTAACACCTGCATACTACCTGTCCTTACGTACGGCCTTGAATCAGGTCACCTCAAACAAACTAGCAACTTGCATTGCTAGTTTGTTTGCTGTTGGCTGCTTCATTAGAATCAAAACAAAAACTACCGATGTCATAAGCAAAATCAAAAGACTCAAATGGCGATGGGCTGGTCACCTGGTAAGAGGACAATGGAGCAAAAGGGTGACATGGTGGTACCCAAGGGAAGGCAAAAGGAAAAGAGGCCGACCACAGAAAAGGTGGGATGTTGACATTAGACAAGTGGCAGGAGTCACATGGAACAGAGTGGCTCAAGAAAGAAAGGAATGGAAAAGGTTGGAGGAGGCCTTTGCCGATTGGCAAACAGATCTTGGAAAGATAACCAAGCAACAAATATTAGTTTAAATTTATTCATATCTATTAAGTTTAAGATTTTAATGCTAGTCCTTTACATAAGTTTAAAAATTCATTGTACTAAGAGATATGCATAAAAGGCTATATTATTATTTTATTATTATTATTATGATCATTTCTACTTTTAGCTATTAAGCATGCTAAACTGAAGTTGAGTTTCATATATCTTTAAAATGAGTTGTACTCCCACCCGCACTTAAAATAAAATTATCAAAACTATGGAAAATACGCTCTATTTGTGGATTTTTAGAGGATGTGCATCATTTGCTAGCGGAATGTGTTCGTAGTGAAACGATAAAAAGTACTTCGATGATAATTATACAACAAATGTCTTGGCCGTAGGTTTTTTATGTGCCTCTGTCTGAGCAGGCAATATTTTTGGATCAAAACTAAAAGTGGCGGTCTCTGTGTCGGTATCTCTTCGGTACAATGCGTGCATTGTATTTATTTCATTAATTTTAAAATAAAATAAATAATAAAATAAAAAAGGTTTTTATTCACGTAGACTTTAAAAAATCGCTTGTAAATAGTCAGAACATGTTTGTAGTAATATAGTTGTATACATTATTATTTCTAGTAACATAGATATTTATTTTCATTTATTTATTCATTTTATCTTACAAGCTAACAGATGTTACATCATATCATGTATTGTATCGATTTATATTGTACTGCACATACTACAGCACACACACAATAATTATTCTGAGTCTGGATGTATTTTGTGTCCGTCAATGATATGTTTGTAATTACTCCGCGATACATGGATTAATTTATCCAGTGCGGGAGGTATCTTTTAAAAACGAAATACTATACAACAGATGGGAATACGTATTTACTTTGTGTTAATATACAATACAAACACAGAAAACACTCAAACCAAGACAAACATGAACACAAATACTTATCTTGTGCGTAGAGTAGTAAAACCCATTGTAACTCCGTTTCTGTTTACTCCCACATCTATAATGGGTCATTTTATCCCATGGAGCTATTTTATCCACTGTTAAACAACTTACGGATTTTCATTAAACGTAAGTAAGAACTATCTCGTTTCAATGAAAGATTAACTTTGCTATTCAAATACAAATAATTTATTTGCGGAATATGAGTACATAGTGGTGTTAGTTTAACATTAATGTCCTGTCCATATTTTACCATTTCGGTGTGCAAATGTTGCTTGGGTACACATTTAAAAGTCATTTTTTAAGTCACATAAATTACAATTAATATCATGTCAATTTTACATTATTATTATCATTACTATTACTATTATTAGACTATTAATATTATTATAACATACATAACAATTATATTTATTTAAACGTACTAGTACTAATTAAAAGATTTTTCATGAAAATATTCCTGGACCGAATAGTAGTAGTAATTTGGTTGTCAGAAATTTATGTAGTTCGTTTTTAAATATTTGCTGATCTATTTTATTTCTAATACTAATTGGAAAGTCAATAGTCAGTACCCACTATAAGTATTACTCTATGGACAGCACTCTTTAAATAATGGCTTTTTTTAAAATAATGGATCCATTGGTATGAGGCCTGATTTGTTCTTATGCAACGCTTCTGCACTTTAAATACAGAGAGCCATTCCGTCGAGTTACCCCAAAAAATAACACCATAGCGTAAAGTGGAAGATATATTGCCGATGAAACAAGGAGCTACGATTCTTGTATCAGACAAACGAAAACATACATAGGCTTATCTAGCTATAGGAAAAACATTGAGAAAATGTATATTTTCTCAATGTTTTTCCTACCCTCGAAAACCTCTAAAACCAGACTCGAAGTAGGTGTAAAATATAAAAAAACGGCATATTTTAGTATTTTTATGCTATGAAGTGCATCCATCAATGTACCAGGTTTGTGTTTGAAATGTGAAACCTATATTAGGATTATTATATACGTACCTATATATAAACGTACCTATATAGCGGCATTATTAGGATCGTACCAATTTTGGCTCGAAAGTGGGGGGAACACTGATAGACAGAGAAGGTGAGCGTTGATGCATCCCAGGGGTCCCTTAAACCTACATGAGTCGCAAGTCTCAGACTGTTTAGTGTTCCCTCCTCTACCACGCGATGGACCCGGTTTCCGCATCGTGAATCCATGGAATGCTAATAGTTAGGTCTTAATTTAATTGGTAAATTTTGACAAATTTTTATAAATTAATGTCTAAAATATTTTATAAGAATTGTCTACTGCATGTCCATAATAATATACAATCATCTGCCTAAATGCTTAAAAGAATTGCCATTACCAAAATTTAAAAAAATAATTGACTGACATGTTACGTATTAAAAAATAATACAAATTAAAAGATTACATAGAAGATAAGTTGACATAGTATTAATAAGAATTTAATTTAATTCCAATTAATAAATATTTTTTTATTATTAAGCATGTATTAAAATTTGCACGTCTATATTGATGACAGAATATGCAGAGCATAATTATCTAACACCAATATTACCATGTTCTAGCAAATAAATAATTCTGATTCTGATAAAATTATTTCCCAAATTTATCATCATGTTAGCCGAATGACGTAAACTGCTGAAGAAAGACCTCCCCAAAAAATGTCCACAATGAAGTTGTGCCATCATTGGGAGGGATAAGCCACAATCAAAGCTGACATACTCCATGACTGTAATTGAATATAATCTAGGTTAAGATACTTCTAACATTAAAATTTTGTACGTCATTAAGTTGGCAAAACATAGCGGTTTACCTTTATACCTGTATAGCTGTGCCCCGCGGTTTTACCCGCGTTAAATTTTATAAATTATCACAGCTCCTCCCCCGTAGGTGATAGCGTGATAATATGTAGCCTATATTTTGACCCGACGTCTTAGTGATATTCATGCAAAATTTGAAGTAAATCCATGCAGTACTTTTTGAGTTTAGCCCGGACATACATACAGACAAGCAGACAAAAATTCTAAAAACTATATTTTTGGCTTCGTTATCGATTGTAGATCACGCCCAAAGTATCCTTTTAAAAAAATATTCAATGTAAAGTTTTGACTTTTCTACGATTTTATTATATGTAATATAGATAACACCCATGTAATTATGTTTACGAAATAAAGAATACTGAAGTAAGTACTTCATTGTTAAATATTTGCATGTAATTTGTGTCCATCTATTATATGTTTGTAAAGTACCCCGCGACACAGGGATTATATTCCCTACTGCGGGCATTGTCTCTTTAAAAAAATAGCATGCCTTTGTTTATTACAAAATGGTATAACCGTAATAGGCTCCCTAATTATTATACATTTAAATTGTTAATCGGGAACTATACATAATTATCCTACTAATATTATAAATGCGAAAGTTTGTGAGTATGGATATTTAGATGTATGGATGTTTGTTACTCTTTCACGCAAAAACTACCGAACGGATGTTGATAAAATTTTGTAGTAACACATAGGTTATAATTTATAAAGTTTTACGCGGGTTATCTTCGGCCAAAGCTAGTACAATATAAAAATGCTTCACTGAATACACCTACCAATACCTCACTACCTACTCTTTAATTCTTGTTCATTGAACATTGTCCAGTTAAGCAGAGAAAACCTGGGCTAACTCTAACGTCATAAAAATAAAAAGAAATGGCCATTCAGCGGTTGCCTAGAAGAGATTGGTACTAGCAATAAGACCGTCATTTGTACAATATATCTTGTAATTCGTATTAAAATGCAATTGTCGTGAAAAATAGCAACACATTGCGGCCCCACTGGTGTTGCGAGTGTCCGAGCTAGTGCCTTTCTAGACAAAAAAATATCAGATAAAAAGTTAATATGTACTATGTACTCACCACAAGATTCCCTGCGAGATCGAATCAGAAATGCTGAGATCCGCAGGCGAACCAAAGTAACCGACATAGTCCAAAGAATTGCCAAACTGAAGTGGCAGTGGGCAGGACACATAGCTCGTAGAACTGACGGCCGATGGGGCAGAAAGGTTCTCGAGTGGTGACCACGAACCGGAAGACGCAGCGTGGGCAGGCCTCCTACACGGTGTACCGACGATCTTGTGCGGGTCGCGGGAAGCCGCTGGATACGGGCAGCGCAGGACCGGCTATTGTGGAGATCCTTGGGGGAGGCCTTTGTCCAGCAGTGGACGTCTTTCGGCTGATATGATGATGATGATGACTCACCACATCGTTGCGTCAGCAGTAAATATATCCTAATATTGTGGATTTCTTTCGGCTGATGTGCTGAGTATTATAAATGCTAAAGTTTATGAATACGGATGTCTCGATGTTTGTTACTCTTTCACGCAAAAACTACCGAACGGATTTTTATGAAACTTTGTAGTAATATATCTTATAGATCCTAATAACTCAGGCTATCATTTGTAAAATTTAACACGGGTAAAACCCCCGGGCAAAGCTAGTTACATTATACGTTAAAATAGGCTAAAATATATTCATAATAATTATAGGTTTTAAAACATTCGGTTTTTGCTATTGTTTTATACGAGCTTAATTATTATTTGAATAATCTAGATTCGTTTTAGACATCCAATTTGGCTAAAAAATATACTGGTCACCTTATTACATAATGAGGTCTTTACCACACACGTGACGCTAGATACATGGCAGCGCTTTTGTGGTGCTAACTCTTTTGGTGTCCCAGTCAACATTCTGATAGATTATCACGTACTAAATACAATATGACGGTAACCGTAGCCTAGTTGGTAGTGCTCCTGCCTACGAAGCTGGTGGTGGTGGGTTCGAATCCCGGTAAGTGCAAATATTTGTGTGACGAGCACGAATATTTGTTTCTGACTCATGGATGTTTTCTATGTATATAAGTATTTATCTATCTATATAAGTATGTATATCGTCGCCTGGTACCCATAGTACAAGCTTTGCTTAGTTTGGGGCTAGGATGATCTGTGTGACATTGTCCCAAGATATTATTAAGATGAAAAAAAAAATTAACATATTATCCGAGATAGTTCAACTACGACCGTACATAAATATGGTTGACGCCATAGTTCTCCGGTTGTATCTGTAATGTGAGACGCTTGACATGTTATAAAGTATCCCAAAGATAAGCACACCGTCGTTATCGCTTGTTAAGCAACACTTCGTTATATATATTACAAATGGTGGTCAAAGACTAGAAAATTAAATAATAATCATTGAGAAATGAAGTCATTCGAACCGTAAAATAATATTTTTGCAAATTGTTCTCATATAACATCGGCATTTCACTTAAAATTTCATACCAATTTAACGTAATATAATTCAACTATGACCGTGCACAAATATAGTAGATGCCATAGTCACGGTAATGTTATCCGACGGTATTCTATCTTCATACAAATGGTCGGAACGTCTTTATGCGCCTCGAGTTCGGTCCACACTCGGTACACAACCAGTCGTAAGCGTGCGATTAGAGTTACAAATATCCATTGTAACAAGTACATGACTTACTTAATATGGCAAAGACCAAATATCTCCACAGTACAATTGTGGAGATTTTAGTTTCATGAATTCAAGAAGGCAGCAAATACCAGTAACCTACCTATCTATAGTATTTTCGCCATAAGACGAGTTCCCTGACAGTTCTTGTCTGACAATTGTAGTGACGTGACGTAACGAAATATAATCGATTTTTTTATAATATCGATTCAGTTGGCAAAGAAAATGGAATCGGATTCATGTCAATCTATGAGCAGTGTCAATCTCTATTGGCCGACGTTCCGTTCAACGCATTAGACATTTTTAAGATTTATACTTTTTTATTTTATTTACTTAATTTATTAACAGTTAATTATAACTACAATAATTTACTTAGTAATTTACGAAAGGCAATATTTTTTTAATAATTTCATTTTTAATTTTTATGCTAGTTTATTTTTTATTCGTCTAAAGTAGTATGCGTGCCAAGGAAAAAAATGAACTGTCAGGGAACTCATCTTATGGGGAGTTTTGGCGCCAACGCGGAAAAGGACGCATCGAGGCTATGTTGTATTTTCAAAAACTGGTGTAAATTCGAGTTTTTATGTGTAAATATGGTGGATTTTTAGACATAACATCTTCGACAACGTACACAAGTGGAGGAAAGTGCGATATTGCCGTGAATTGTGATTTTCCGTGTTGAAACCAAAACTCCATAGAAGCCTCTAGTAAAGTCTCCACTGTTTTACTGGGGTAGGACTATGACTTGACTGTGACGGACGTGATGGACATGACTGTGACGGATGTGACGGACATGACTGACTGACTTTGAAACAGAAATATTATAACTGAAGATGAGGCGGTATGGTCACAGACCTTAGCCTGCCCAAAGAGGGCAAAAAATATAAAAAAAAAATCATCTTATGGCGAAAAGACTATAGTTACCTACTTGTGTGCTTAGCTAGTCACATAATAATATATTACTGAATTAGATTTATGTCGTCCAATTTATTGCAAAAGGACGTCCGAACACAGAGCGTGCTTAAACACCAAAAGAGCGACAATCTTGCACCAGTCTACTAAGTAAAGTTTGATTGGTTGATTTTTATTGGTATTTTTAAATTTAACAATAAAGCTCCTGATATATATATATATATATATATATATATATATATATATATATATATATATATATATATATATATATATATATATATATATTTTTTTTTTTTATTAAGGTTAACCAACAACTGTATACACATAAACATTTCTAACTTAAAGGCTAGGGTAACATTTACAAGTGCAACAATTAATTATAGGTTAACAAAGGATATTTAAAATATTGTTGGATTACTTAAACTGTTTAAAATGACATGGAATGAAGTGAGTTTTGTTGTTTCGCCCATCTATCCGAATGATTCCCCTTAACGAAGATCCGATTCTTATCATTCCATGGATTCACCGTGCGGAAACCGGGTCCATCGCGTGATAGAGGAGTGAACACTCGACAGAGTCTGAGACCTGCGACTCAGATGTAGGTTTAAGGGCCCCCTTGTGACGTGTCAACGCTTACCTTCTCTGTCCCTTAGTGTTCCCTTCTCTGCTAGCCAAATTTTGCATGATCCCTATAATGCCGCTATGGATACTCGTTCCAATAGAAAGCTTACGGAAGTTCTTGACAATTCTAAATCTTTTAATAGGATATAGAGTAAAATCTTAATATCAAGGTTGCTACCTTACCCTATTATCTAAAAATATCACACTGTCCAACATATATACATTGCTATATGTAGTAAGGTTGTTGGTATCCTTTCTCGCACACTAAAAAGCGTATAATTCGAGTTTTGCATTTATTTATTTTCTGTGGCAGTGAGGGTCGTTGTGAATGAATGCTGCTATGGGCAGTATGTATGAAAGCTCAACAATAAAAGCATTTCTGAAAAAAAAAGGTTATGAAATTCCATCTTCAAAGGCAACGTGAATATGCAAACTTTGAAAGGGTGGTTCTGTGCCATAGAGTAGATATCTACCGAGGTCATTTAGATGTTTAGAGGACATACTCTAAATGTATGATTAAGAATCGTTATTAATCAAGATAAATGCACAAAGAGGGTCAAAAGAAAACAGCTTCGTTCTTAATAGTAAAGTAGCAATTGACAATCGTCGGAGGAATGGTAATAGTTTTACAAATTTACATAGATTATAGAGGTCCAACATTGTAAACAAGTAACCTTAGGACGTGAGACAAAGTGCACCTGCCTATCAAAAATTTACTACTTAAACTTTAATTGAGAGCAGTAATAAATATCGATCATACTAGTTTATTTAATAGTTTAAATAAAAAAAATTTCTTTGATAATTTTTGCCTGGCCTAACTTAATCAAATTGATTTTAAGTGAATACGTACATCAAATTTATATAGCGATTCTGATAAATCAGTTCACAGTGGGGCATCAAAAAGAATTAATTGTCCTGAAATTATGATTATTTAAAGAAAAAGAGCTCAAATAACGCAAAAAGACGGTTAGTTACATTCCGCTGTCATTTTAAATTACATTACATATTTCTCACTAATTAAAACAAATAAATATTATTTCGTCTTTAATTTTCCCATTGGTTGACTACCAGCTTAGGCTATTATGCGAGTTTCTTGGTCATTATCGAAGCCTTTAAATATTGCTTTATCCTTGTTGACATTAAATAGGTTAATTTGCGTTTAAAACAGCGGTGGGGTCATAAATAACTTATTTGGTTACCTATATTAAATTGATGAGCGTTTTACGGCATACTACTATTACTATTTACCATTATAAACGCAATTAAATTTCACTGCACAGCGGCCGCTAAAATGAAACCTTTTATGTTTTGTGCTCTATGCTACCTCCTTGAGTATCTACTTCTAGATCTGCCCTTAAAGTTACGGATTCTGGGTTGGGTTCTAACCGGGATCGCTTTATGAAATAACCTCCCGGAAGTTTACAATCATTATTTCACATTTGGCAACTAATTGGTATGCTATCAGGGTTTATCAAACCTTGAGGCTAGATAATATTAACTACGTAAAGTCAACACCATGTCGGTAGATACACTACGGTCTTAAGAGCATCGTTGTTACGCAAGTAGTAAGGGTCGTTTTCGTAGTGCCAGTGTGACATGGCTTTAACTGGACGTGTGAAACTTTCTTAGGTATGCAAACGGGTGATTGTGTAACTTTAGTATTAAAATATCATTGTGCTTAAAAAATATTGACGTAAACTATCTGCACATGTGCAGTGGACTGTTCATCTGAGTCTATGACGTTTACAGTTAGCCTAGGAGGCTTCCATAGAGACTGCACGGCGCAGCAGCTAAGACAGTCGCCTCGCCGTTCCGTGTTGCGGGTTCGAGCCCCGCGCCATAAAACTATTTGTGTGACCCATAAATAGTTGTTCGGAGTCTGGATGTAATTTGTGTCCGTCTACTATATATTTGTAAAGTACCCCGCGAGACAGGGATTAGATTCACTAGTGCGGACGTTGCTTTTAAAGTAAATGGTGGCTCCAGCCGCCAAGCTGGCATGCTTTGTGAGTATGAACTGCATAGAAGCAATTTCTAGATGGTGCTATGTGATATGTTCCGGATATTTATTTATTTTATAAGGAAAGGTGGAAGTAAGTACCTACTTGTCTATTAAATGTTCATAGAAAAAGAATACGTTATGATCTAACTCACTTATTATTTTTACCGTACGCTTTTAATAGATCTTAAACGATAGACGCGGTGCACACTGGACCAATCGAGTTTCATAGACTACGCCCATAAAAAAATAACTTGTTTTCTTAACGCCTTAAACATACTAAGTACATTTTTATAACATTTTTATGAATTTTCTAATCATATGACATTGATTTCCAACAAGAAAAATCAAGTAAATTTTTTTATGGGTCTATGAGTCTGGATTTTTTTATCTAGTGCGTGGTGGTATTAGATTTCCACAACTTTTTTGCTGCTACTTTTTTACTGGGCAAACTAGAATACCAATACCACAACTAGAAGTTGGCACCCATTTATGATACACAGCAATTTGTTTTGTTTTTAAGCACCTTTCAACTAATTTGTATATATGGGTCTTATAAATAAAAGTATTTATTTCTTTCCTCTTTCTTTCTTTCTGTTGATGACTGTACCCAATAGTTTGCCTTACCTTCGTAGCTAACAGAATTAAGATTATTATTCTCAGCATTCCGGTAAGCTTATAGCTGTCTGTTCAAATTACTGTGCACAAAATCGAAGTACTATTTCCTTGTTAGAGTCCGTTGGACAGTCACATTATTCTAGAACTGTAGTTCATATTAAATTATTTGACTGCCTCGGTAGACTAACAATAGCAGATAATGAGATCCTTCAATCCCAGCTAAGGCCATAACGTATTGGGGTTTACAGACAATGAATGATCTCGAATACTACTGCGAAGTTGGCGGTATTACACGCTGTCTTGCTAGCATTTCGGTCAGCTATAATAATAATAATATAATAATATCTGGGGACAATGTCACACAGATCATCTTAACCCCAAACTAAGCAAAGCTTGTACTATGGGTACTAGGCGACGACATACATGCTTAAATACATAGAAAACATCCATGACTCATAAACAAATATTCGTGCTCATCACACAAATATTTGCACTTACCGGGATTCGAACCCAGGACCACCAGCTTCGTACGCAGGAGCACTACCAACTGGGCTACGGTGACCGCTTAGAGATGTATGTTTATATATATTCGTGCGTATAATAAAAATAATATATACTTTTTTTTGTTAAAGCAGGGGGAATGCCTACACGTGCCACCCGCAAACAATGTCTGCGGGTGGGTATGTCGGACTCGCAGCGACTTACCTAACCTGCCGTGGACTTTTCTTGGCGCCTGATGGGGGGACCCCGGGAACGCGGCTATGCTGGCTCCCGTGCCCCCCTTTTGCGCCACGTCCCAGATAGTCCGGACACCTACCCTAGGGGCTTTGGATTGCCCTCCCCTATTACCGACTGCTGCCAGTCCGGCACAGTGACTGCGCCACAAACAATTGCTGTCATCTCAAAGCTGCTTTCACGTGGCTGCAGTAGAGGACACTCATACTGCCACCGCAGGCTCGAGAGGAATTGGGTTACTGGCTGCTGCCGCCGCCCCGAAGTGTCCTCGGTGGCCTCCTTCTGGAGCATGACTGCCTCACAGAAGGAGACCATAGCGTCCCATTTGGTGGAGTCGGCTGCCAGTCAAAACACACGTGTCCGTTGTCCATATTATATACTGCTTTTAGTTAGTAAATAATAATAATATCTAGGGACAATGTCACACAGATCATCCTAGCCCCAAACTAAGCAAAGCTTGTACTATGGGTACCAGGCGACGATATACATACTTATATAGATAGATAAATACTTATATAGATAGATAAATACTTATATACATAGAAAACATCCATGACTCAGAAACAAATATTCGTGCTCATCACACAAATATTTGCACTTACCGGGATTTGTAAATATGTACATACTTACAAATACACCCAGACTCAGAACAAACAGACATGTTCATGATCCTATAAAGAAAAATATCTGCCCCGGGTGGGAATCGAACCCACGACCTACGGTGTGAAAGGCTCTATCTACCAAACACGCCATCTATTAAAATAAAAACAAATTCATCATATTGTATGCCGCCCGTATCATCCAGTACAGAATATTTGAAAATCACAAATGCTTCATAATCAAAATTCTAAATTTATATGCGCATAGTCTTATCAGTAGAAATTCCTTTGTCAGGGTATGTAGTTCGATATAGAAATGCAGACACGAAGCTTAAAGATAGGAAGTTTGCATAAAAGCAAAATAACGCATTCCATTTCGTCTGCGTCTGCATCAGTTCCCTGGAGTCCACTGAAGCGTTTATTATTTACGTCTGCCATTCGAATTATACAAAAATGTACGTAGATAGTGTATAGCTGCTGCGATCCATGCCTTAAAATATTACCGTGATTGCGCCTGTGTCCACATTATATGATGCCTAAACAAAAAGTTTGAAAGACATATCTATACATATAATAAAATCGTAGGAAAGTCAAAACTGCACATTGAATATTTTTTTAAAAGGATACTTGGGGCATGATCTACAATCAATATCGAAGCCAAAAACATCGTTTTTAGATTTTTTTTCTGTTTATCTGTATGTATGTCCGGGCTAAACTCAAAAAGTACTGCATGGATTTACTTCAAATTATGCATGAATATTACTCAGAGGTTCGGTCAACCTATAGGCTACATATTATCACGCTATCACTTACGGGGGAAGAGCTATGATAATTACTTAATAAAATTTAACGCGGGTAAAACCGCGGGGCACAGCTAGTAGTAGTAGCTAGATATGTCTTTCAAACTTTTAGTATAATTTTGAACTACTTGACATGATAGAATAATAACACCTGGCGTGTCACTCGTGAGTTGCCGAACCAATCGAAACCTTATCACTCTTTTTATAAGGACTCCAAGCTGTCTTCTCTTCGAGAAATCGTGGCAAGAGCTTCAATGACCTCTCGTGGGTAGTTAAAATATAGTGGCAACTATATTGCCACAATCCGGAATTTTAATTATATCTAATAATAATATCTAGGGACAATGTCACACAGATCATCCTAGCCCCAAACTAAGCAAAGCTTGTACTATGGGTACCAGGCGACGATATACATACTTATATAGATAGATAAATACTTAAATACATAGAAAACATCCATGACTCAGAAACAAATATTTGTGCTCATCACACAAATATTTGCACTTACCGGGATTCGAACCCAGGACCACCAGCTTCGTAGGCAGGAGCACTAACAACTAGGCTACGGTGAATTTTTATGATATTTCAAAATAACAGCAAAATAATATTGATCCCTACTGAAACTCATTAAACATAGATAAAGGTTAAAAATACACATAAGTTATGTGTTTTTAATGAGTGTGCAGAACATATGTATTTTATGACAAGCATACGGCCCACCCGATGGTAAGTGGTTACCATCTAACTATATATATAAACATCATTGCCACTTTTCGTTGTAATGTTATAACTCAACAACGCCTTTACCGATTTGGCTAATTTTGGTCTTGTATTACTCGTGGAAGTCCAGGGAAGGTTTATACGTAGAAAAAATTTAAAAAAGTCTTGAAAAAGTGTAAAATCAACATCTTTCTATACTCCCATATACAAACAATTTGTACTAATACTTAAAAGCGTAGCGTAGCACGTACCGGGCCGCTAGGATATCCTATATATGACACTTTTCAAACCTTTAACCATTTTTAACCTATTTTGTTGTAATATATATATTTATAATGTAAGTTTTCTTGCATTATTAACAATTAATATAAATCTGATAATGTTGACTACCTCGTTGGTCTAGCGGTAGCGTGTTCACCCGCAGAGAACGAGGTCCTGGGTTCAAATCCCGGGTCGATCCAAAAAGTGATTTTGGGACTTTTCTAAAAAAAGAAAAATTTCTCAGCATCGGCCCCAAGTCTGGGAGTTGGTGGTATTATGCCCCCGTGCGTCGGAGAGGACGTAAAGCCGTCGGTCCTGTACCTGACCTCTTTCCGGTCGTGTCGCTAGGCGTCCCATCGGATCATAAGAGTGATGGATAGAAAGTGCTCCTGTGTTTGCGCACACACTTGTGCACTATAATATGTCCCGCGCAGATGGCTAATCTCTATTGAGACTGGCCGCTGTGGCCGGATTGCGGCTAGGAGGACATTATAATTCATTATAATTATTAATGTTCATTCATCCCTATACGGACTTCTACCGTCATTAATTGTATACTCGTTAAATTCAATTGTTTAAGAATCTCTAGCTTAAAGCTCTCAGTATTATGCCATTTAAGTGAGGGTGAATCCTATTAGATTATCGACTTTTACTATTTTCTTTGCAATACATTCTACAGAGATGATTGGCGTCATCCATTAGTGTATGTTTGCAAATAAAATACCTAAAATTGCAACCAATTGTACACACATCAACAAAGTCTAGGGATACGTTATTTTGAAATCAAACATGGCTTTATTGTTTAAAACCTATTTAGTTTCCTTAAAAAGTTTATTTACAGATTTAAACCTTGTCTATTCTTTATTCAAAATTTAAAAATTAAAATGAGAAACAAATGAAAACACGCAAAGCACAGCGCAATCTTGAGTTGTATCTAATTTCAAGAAGTTGCATTAAAATTTTTTTTGCGTGTTAATTGAAGAAAACCTGATAAATTGTTTTATTTTCTTTTCTCAATTGGTTGTGTAAGCTTTTTAGCGTCATGCCACGCCATCATTTGAGTCGAGATGAAATGTTACGGGCAGTTGGCATGTTACAAAACGGTGCTATTCAACGCGTCGTTGCTGAGTCTCTGGGCACAAGCCAAAATGTGGTATCCAGGCTGTGGTCACGTTATCGCGCTACTGGAGATGTGGCAGAACGGCACACAGGTAGATATCGTGTTACCACTCAGAGACAGGATCGATTTCTCCAAATGACCGCCAGAAGACTACCCAATATCACAGCGATGCAACTAGTGCAAAGGCTCCAGGAGGGTCAGCAGCTGCTGGTGAGCGACCAAACCGTGCGAAGGAGGCTGCATGAAGTTGGTCTTCATGCTCGCAGACCGCTACGAGTCCCAGCGCTGCGACGTGGCAATCGCGGTAGGCGACTTTTATGGGCTCAAGAACATTTGACATGGAGTGATCAACAATGGTCATTGGTGCTGTTCACTGATGAGTCCCGCTATGGATTTCATCCAGATTCGAGACGAACACGCGTTTGGAGAACTCCAGGCAGGGTCAGCCGTCTCCGACATCCACAGGAGGTCCACTCTTACCAAGGCGGGACAATTATGGTGTGGGCAGGAATACGAATCGGCGGACGAACCCAACTCATTTGGATTCAGGGCAGCATGACTGCCCATAGATACCGTGAGGAGGTAGTAGAACGTGTCATTGTCCCGCTCAGGGCCCTAACGGGGCAAGAATTTCAGCTCATGCATGACAATGCACCTTCCCATACAGCGCGGCTGGTGAGGGCCGCCCTTCGAGAACACGATGTTCAGGTATTAGATTGGCCTCCACAGTCGCCAGACTTAAACCCAATTGAACACGCCTGGGACATGTTACAGCGAAGAGCATTGAGGGATTTTCCGCCCAACTTGACAACAGAAGAACAACTTTTCGAACATTTAAAAAGAACTTGGGACTGCATACCCCAGCAAGACATTGACACCTTAATTTTAAGTATGGAAAATCGTTGCCGCTGTGTGATTAATGTTAGAGGAGGAAATACCGATTACTGATTATCAGATTTGGTAAGATTTTTATTCATTTAATTCGATTGAATAATTTTATAAGAATAAAATGTTTTTGTTCACTCAGTAATTTTCTATGGCTTAATTAATTTAAGACTTTTATTAATTAGAAAAACAAAATCGCATCGTGTTGTTAATGTTTAAATATCGGCCATGAAATTATCTTTAATTCTTCCATTTACAGTCATAACAAAATGTTTATAGTTTTCTAGATAATCAATGAAATGTTCAATATCCCTAGATTGTGTTGATGTGTGTATGTCTAATAAAGCCTATGCTATATGTTGTAGTCATTTCATAGCTAGATGCTCTCACCGGTCTGTAAGCGCTGGCGAGGTTAAGTGACTAGGCTAGCGGTCAGCCCATAGATTGGTGACCGCCAAAGTGTTTTAATTTCCGAGCGTCTCCGTGCCTTGAAGGGCACGTTAAGCTGTCGGTCCCGTTTGTAATCACTAGACAACAGACATTAAGCCATGTCAGAGGTCAACTGGGTGACTTGAACAACTCTGACACTAGGATAACCACTGCCCATACGACAAGTAAGTAAGTTTAGGCAATGAATTTCCTAGCAGTATTTCTTACTATCACTCTATTCTCAACGAAGCGAATAAAGTGTCAAGGATAAACAACCCTCCAGATATCCCTTTTCAATTGTTTGATTCACTGAACTTGAGTTAATATTTAAGATAGAGACAAAAGAGCAAATATCTCGAGAGATTTACTGTTCGTATAAAAAGGCTATATAAAACAGCTAATCTATATACACACATACAAATTGTAATATATCATTTACACTTACACTGGTTGCACCCCGCAGTGCTACCCGCGATTCTGCAATTTATAAACTATCTCCATTTCAAATTTCAAACAAGTATATTCAACTGTTTTCGTATGATTGAGTTACAAACATAAAAACCTTCACATTTGTAATATCAGTCGAATTGAATAAACAAATGTAAAAAAGCGAACCAATTGAGAATTAAATGGATACCTAGAACAAACAAAGCTAGAACGTTTTCAGGATATTGCTTTTGCAATGTGCATTCAATCCGTGTACAGCAGCACATGAGCAATATAGCTGGTGATTCTTTATTTTATACCAATAAATTAAAAGTCTTTACATCTTTTTTTATTACTAACTGGTATGAAAAGGACAACGATATATAAAATTATCAAACTACTAAATAGCTTGACCTAAGCGCCTAATAGGTCAACAAGTTATGGTGTCGCAATTTTTCCTCAGCATTGGGTGGCAAATAAAATAAGCCCTAGAATGAACTTATAATGAAATGCCGCTGGGGCAGAAAGTTTCTCGAGTGGTGACCATGAACCGGAAGACGCAGCGTCGGCAGGGCCCCTACAAGATGGATCGATGATCTTGTGAGGGTCGCTGGAAGTCGCTGGATAGCGCAAGACCAGGAATTGTGGAAATCTTTGGGGGAGGTCTTTGTCCAGTAGTGGGCGTCTTTCGGTTGATATGATGATGATGATGATGATGATGAATATAAATATTTGAAAAAGAAATGTAAGTCAGTTTGGCAATGTTAAATAACATATGTTTAAATCTAGTCACATCGTAAGTCGTTTCTAAAGGGTACATAATAATTACTACTAGTCTATTGTATTAACTACCCGCAATTAGGCTAAATATATATGACAAATGTCATTATGGTCAGGTTATAATAGCGTTATTTAACTAATTTCGTGTTCAAATTGTTTACTTACAACCTCATCATTTTAATGCTTTGTTTTTGTATTTAATCATTCAATATAATGCCTAGAAAATGTATAAATTCACCAGATTTATTTTGTTTTATGTCGGGATAATTCAATCCACGCTCAAGGTCAAAGAAGTATTCGCATCGGCTGTTAGAGGCATATCGTTAGTACTTTGGATTCAGCGTTGAAGAAATCTTAAGTAAATCTTGGAGTCAGAGTTTTATGTGTTCAAAAATCCCAAGTTACCTTGCGGGATGACTTTTACACATTTATCAATGCACTTTGCTATCCCAGCTATATGGCAAGAACAGCAGAATTACTTAAATGATTGTTATTTTTGAGTAACTAGAACACCTAGAATGAAATGTAACACAAAAAATATCATACAATGCCAGATGTGTCTGTTATTTATTTATTTATTTAAAGGTGCACCAACAGCTTCTGTATATAACATATCAAATAACGATTACGATACCAAGTTATAGTTTTACACAGTTGCCAATATTAGGTGAACCAACACTCACAAATAGAAATGATAACCTAAGTTTGTAACTGTAAGTTAAAAAAAGTGTAATAAAATTTAAGTGGTAATAAACTATATAAACAAAAATATAACAAGTGCCTTTATCAGAACCCTTTTCTTATAAGGATGATGTACAGACGCCAGCACTTCAAGCTACCCCAATCTGTAAAATTTCCCCAATCGAAAGCGAACCTTATATTTCCGACATAAAATTGAAAATCTATTAAATAAATTTTACAGATTTAGGTAGCTGGATGTACTGCCGTCTGTACCACTAACGGCCCTAGTTTTCGGAAATTATCAAGTTCTCGTAGATCTCATGTTTTGGTAAACATTAAAGAAGATTTTTTCACTTCTGACCACACCGACGCTGACTACGAACCTATGTACAGACGCCAGGACATCAAGCTACGCCAATCTGTCAAATTTGCCGAATTGAAAGTGAACCTTATAATTTTGTGATAAAGTTGAAAGTCTATAAAACAAATTTGACAGGATGGATGTGCTGGCGTCTGTACATCCACTACACGACATTTGATAAAAAAGTGGCCAAAAAAGCCAAAAAAATGTGTCCGTATACCTCGACCTCGATTTCAAAAATACCAACTCGAATATGCGTATACCACAACTAAGATAAAGTTGTGGTAGGTATACGTACATGGGAAAAGTGGTCGGAAAACCTCCTCGTGGTCCGAGGCTACTGGTCCCATTCGAATATTTATATTCGGTGGGAACGGTAGTTTTTCGGACTGGTGTGCCCTGGGCATGGGCGCTGGCTTTTTCCTGTGCTTGCATGGGGATAAGCCACCGTCCGTGGCGAATATTCCGACATCTTACGCCTCTGTTCCCCCTTCTATTCATTAGAAGGGGAGTACTCAGACTCAGCAAATCCTCACGCCCCAAGCTTAGCTGCCCAGCGAGGGGTTGTATGACCAGGGGGCAATCTGGTCCAAAGGGTAGCATTTTTATGTGTTATGAGAAATGTCGGCTTTGGGGAACATATTACCCCAGGAGGGTACCAGCTGCGCTGGAGAATCCCTCCCAGGTCCTCACGGATCTGGCAGCCCCACCGTATCTGGGGGGGGCAACCAAAGCTATATAACCGCGGAAGCCGCGGAGAAGGTGCGCACGCCTAGTTTTGCGCACCCGACGAAGGAGGACGAAGTTGTCCAGGAAGGGGTTGCACACGGTGCAAGGAGGAGCAGGCGGACCACGAGGTCAAGGTCCCGTCCAGCCACCCCTATTCCCGCGGGCAACAGCCGAGAAGGCGCCAGTCCCAACAGGGACCAAATGTCCGAGGAGGACACAAGCGGCTGCGCGTCCAGGTCCCGGTCCGGATCCATGCCTGGACAAAGGGATAGGAAGCGCAGCGGCTCCTTAAACGTGGAGAACCTGGTGGCCGCAAAGGTCTCCACGGCCCGGAGAGGAAAGGTTCGCGCGGTTCCGAGCGTAGTTATCGCTCGGATGCCGGAGCGTGACGGGCGGGGTCGCTTCGATGCGGCAGCTCCAGTGGAGCACATGGAGGGCGCGGAAAGCGACCCAGGCCTCGCCATAACTGACTCGAGTGGGGGCTCCACTGTGTCCTTGCTGGGCAGCAACCGTGCGGAGGCCGCTGCTGCGAGGCGTTTGCAGCGAAAGGAAGCCGCGGCTGACGAGGTCAGCGAGTTGGCCCGGCAGGCCCGAGAGCGGCGCTCCGCTCGGATGGCTGCAGGGAGCTCATCTGCGGTGGCGCTCAGTCGCCAGGTTTTGGACGGCGTGGACGTGGTTTTGAGGGTTGCCACCAAATCGGGTAACCTGAAGGGCACGTTCACGCGAGCTCTGAAGGAGGCGGCTGACGGCATCCGAGAAGCGGTTGAGGTCCTTGCCAATCGCACCAGCTCGGAGGAGACGGCGAAGTTGTGGGAGGAGAACGACCGCCTCCGATCCGAGCTGGAGGACCTCAGGCGGCAGGTTGCCGCCCAAAGGCCAGATCCTGCTGTCGCCGGGTCCTGTCCTGTGGCGGCCCCATCGTCGGCTCCATCGCCGGCCCCGTTCTCGAAGCCTGCGCTTGTAGATGCGGAGGTCGAGAAGATCGTCCGCATCTGCATGATGCAGTGTGGTGACATGGTGGGTGCCCGGCTCGAGGCCATAGAGGGGAGACTCCTTCCGGCAGAGTCCGTCCGCCCTCCGCTCGCCGGAGACGGGCGAGGGGGGGAGGGGTCTCACAGGCGGGGCCCAGCGGCCGCTGTGGCTGCGACGGCTGGGGCGGCTAAACCAGGCCGCACGGCGAGGACAGCGGCCCCAAAACCCGCGCCTCAAATGCCCACCACCTCCCAAACAGCGGGACCTCCAGCGGCGCCTCCGGCGGCTGCGCCTGGGCCTAGCACGGAGGCCTGGTCGACAGTCGTCAAGAGGGGCCGCAAAAAGAAGAAGGCGACGCCGCCGGCACCAACACCGGCACCCCCGAAGGTGAAGGGACCGCCTAAGGTCAGAGCCCCACGCTCCGCGGCTGTAGTGATAACACTGCTGCCCGGAGCCGTCGAAAGGGGCATTACATACAAGGCGGTCCTAACGGAGGCAAAAGCCAAAGTCGCGTTCCCCGACCTTGGCACACCGACCGGCTTTAGAATAAAGTCGGCGGTGACGGGGGCGCGGCTCCTCGAGGTGTCGGGTGAGTCCAGTGGGCAAAAGGCGGATATCCTAGCCGCCAAGCTGAAGGAGGCCCTCAACCCGGAGGACGTCCGGGTGTCCAGGCTGGTTAAGACCGCGGAGCTGCGTGTCGACGGCCTGGATGACTCGACCACTCCGGCTGAAGTTGTGGCGGCCATTGCCCGAGCCGGCGGATGTCCGTCTGGCGATGTGCGGACGGGCGAGATTCGCGCCGACGCCTCCGGACTCGGCTTCATATGGGTGCGGTGTCCGGTGGCGGCGGCGAGTAAGGTCGCCAACGCTGGGCGACTATTGGTGGGGTGGGTTGCAGCCAGGGTCAAGCTGGTGCAGCCCAGGGCTATGCGGTGTTACCGATGCCTGGACATTGGGCATGTCCGGGCGCGGTGCACTGCTGAAACGGACCGCAGCGAGGAATGCTATCGCTGCGGCCAGCCCGGCCACAATGCAGCCCAGTGCTCTGCGGCGCCAAACTGCAGCCTCTGTACAGCTGCAGGGAGGCCCGCGGGGCACAGAGCGGGCGGAAAGGCCTGTGGCACTACCGCCAACAATAAGAAGAAAAAGGGAGCCAAGGCTGCCGGGGGCTCTTTACCCCCCCGACAGCCTGGCTGCCCTTCGGCCGACTCCCGGCCTGAGAGGGGTGCGGAGGGAATGGACACGGCCTAATGGCGCTGTTCCATTTCCTCCAGGGCAACATCAACCACTGTGCCAGAGCTCAGGATCTCTTGCTCCAGAGCATGGCGGAGTGGTCGATTCGCGTGGCGGTGGTCGCCGAGCCGTACTTTGTCCCCCCCAGGGATAACTGGTTGGGAGACTTGGACGGCTTGGTGGCCATCATTGGCGGGGCTCTGATCCACCCGTCCCGAGGTCACGGCTGGGTAGCAGCCCTCGTGGACGGCATTGGTACAATTGGGGCGTATTTTTTGCCCAACAAGAGTCTCGCCGACTTCGAGAATTTCCTTGTCGAGTTGGGTGCCGTCGTAGGTCGACTCCACCCTCGCCCCGTGCTGTTGCTCGGGGATCTCAACGCCAAGTCTGCGGCGTGGGGATCTCCGGTGACGGATGCCCGGGGTGAGGTGCTGGAGGAGTGGGCGGTCACGACTGGCCTGACCGTCCTAAATCGGGGGTCGGTCCACACTTGCGTGCGGCAGCGGGGTGGTTCAATAGTGGACGTCTCGTTCGCTAGCCCTGCTGTCGCGAGCCGTGTCCGCGACTGGCGTGTCGCCGTGGAGGTGGAGACGTTGTCGGATCATCGGTACATCCGTTTCGACGTCTCCGCCCAGACCACTGGCGGCCACAGTCCACCGGCCCCGCGGGTGGACGGTCCACGCTGGGCGCGTAAGCGCATCGACAGGGAACTTCTCGAGGAGGCCGCCATTGTCCAGGCCTGGTACCGGGAGTCGGCGACGAACGGACCCGTCGACGTCGAAGAGGAGGCGCTGTGGTTCCGCGGGGCGATGACGCAAATCTGCGACACGTCTTTGCCCCGGGTCCACACACATACAGGAAGGCGCCAGGTGTACTGGTGGACCGCCGAGATCGCGCAGTTGCGCGTCGCGTGCGCGGCGGTCAGACGCCAGTACACCCGATACCGGAGGAGACGTCGTCGGGTCCCTGACGAAGAGGCCGCGCTGTATGAGGTGTACCGCGCGGCGAAGGAGGCTCTGTGGCTGGCCATCGGTGAAGCCAAGACGCGAGCTAGGGAGGAGATGTTGGAGACTCTGGACGGAGATCCGTGGGGGCGCCCTTATCGTGCGGTTCGAGGGAAACTTCGAGCCGCGGCGCCTCCACTCACGGAGCCCTCTTCCCGGCAAGAGCGGAGCAAGCTGCTCGAGCGGATAATCGCAGCCCGCCTCGTCGGCCACTTGTGCGGAGCGGGGCCGGACCTGGACGAGAGCCAGTTCGGCTTTCGGCATGGGCGCTCTACCATCCACGCTGTGTCGAGGGTGAGAGTCCTGGCGGAGGAAGCGGTGTCCCGGGGTGGGGTGATGTTGGCGGTGTCCTTGGACATCTCCAAGGCCTTCAACACCCTGCCCTGGAGTTGCATTCGGGAGGCACGGCGATATCATCGGGTGCCTTCCTACCTCCGCCACATCGTTGGGGCTTACCTAGCGGAGAGGTGTGTCACCTACGTGGGACGTGATGGCGGACACCGGCACTCAATGTCGTGCGGTGTTCCACAGGGTTCGGTTTTGGGCCCACTCCTGTGGAACATCGGGTACGACTGGGTGCTGAGGGGCGAACTCCAGCCGGGCGTGGACCTGACGTGTTATGCGGACGACACGCTGGTCACGGCCCGCGGGAGTTCGCACAGGGACGCAGCGTTGCTGGCGACGGCTGCGGTATCACAGGTGGTGAGCCGCATCCGGCGCCTCGGCCTGGAGGTGGCCCTCAACAAGTCGGAGGCCATGATGTTCCATGGTCCCCGGCGGGCGCCGCCGCCCGGATCACACATTGTGGTCGGGGGGGTCCGGATCGCTGTCGAGCCTACCATGAAGTACCTGGGATTGGTGCTCGACAGCCGGTGGGACTTCGGACCCCACTTCCGGCGGCTGGTGCCTAAGTTGATGGGCGTGGCTGGGGCGCTGTCAACGCTGCTTCCCAATCTGGGGGGGGCCGAGCGCCGCCTGTAGGCGGCTCTACGTGGGGATCGTGCGATCGATGGCCCTGTACGGGGCCCCGATCTGGGCGGCTGACCTGACGGCCGGTAGCATTGCTGTTCTGCGGAGACCGCAGAGAGCTATGGCCGTCAGAGTCATCAGGGGATATCGCACGGTCTCCTACGAGGCGGCCTGTGTACTGGCCGGATCCCCGCCCTGGGACCTCGAGGCGAAAGTACTCGCGTCACTGTACCGGTGGCGCGAGGAGATGCTGGTGCAAGGCGAGCGGCCGATGCAGCGACACATGGAGCTGCGTCGGTCGCAGCTTCGCGAGGCCCTGGTGGCGGAATGGCGGGACAGGCTCTCGCGCCCAACCGCCGGCCTCGTCACTATCGAGGCGGTCCGGCCGGTACTCGAGCGTTGGCTCGGGAGGAGGCACGGCTCCCTGTCGTTTCGGGTGACGCAGGTACTCTCGGGGCATGGCTGCTTCGGGAAGTACCTCGCATAAACAGGGAGCCGGACGCCCGGTGTCACCACTGCGTCGACTGTCGGGAGGACACGGCGCTGCATACGCTGGCAGAGTGTGCCGCTTGGGAGGAGCAGCGCCGTGCCCTCATTTCTGGAGTAGGCAGTGACCTGTCGCTGCCGGCCGTCGTAAACTCGATGGTTGGCGGCGAAGAGTCCTGGGACGCGGTGGTTTCCTTTTGCGAGACAGTTATCTCGCGGAAGGAAGCTGCGGAAAGGGAGAGGGAGATTACATCCTCTCACCCGGCCCGCAGCAGACGCACCGGGCGTCGGCGGAGGGTGGACAGCGCCCTCTTCCGGCCCCCCTAAATGGGCCCAGGGGTGACGGACTCGGGGGTGTCCGTCGCCCACTACACATCTGAACCCGAGGTGGCGGCGCGACGTGTTCCACGCGCGCCCCTCTTAGACGTTGCGAGGGGAGTTTAACACCTCACTCCCCCCCAAAAGGCGAGGAGGCCCGCAATTATGGGCCAGCACCAGCCGGGGGTTGCGGAAGTATCGTGTGTTCCCGCGACCCCTGGCGCAGGTGTGAGATGGAACACCGGGGTGGTTTTTAGTCAGTAGGAGTCTGACAGACCCCTCCGCTTCCCCCGAGGCGGAGGACATCCATGCAGGATTTTCCACCCCGCAAAAAAAAAAAAAAAAAGGTATACGCACATATCGCATTGTTAGTTTGAAGTCTAAGTGACTTATAAGGTTGATATTTAGTGTGTCATTCACAATTCTAGTAGTAGAGTGCATAAGTCGATTATCCATCTTATTAGGTTTACCATTCCTACCTTTCGAAGTCCATATTCGTTACCATTTTTTTCCTTAGGCTACACTTTGTCCAAATAACTCTAACAAATAGTCTTCGTTATGACATTATTCGATCTGAAGAATGTCTATATATGACATACATATACATATCCCATACTGGCAAGTAGTTTTCAAGTATACATCGCACTAAAGTGTAATACAATGTGATAAGACCATGTTTGCTTATATAGTTTCGAATTTCAGAGTACAAAAGCTAACATACGGTTAGCTTTAATGCAAATATGAACGTGGTGTTGCCTGAAGGATTAATCTGTTTCGAATAGATATTACTCCTAAGTCCCGAATCACTTTGACTCTGTATAAGGTACTTTGTGTTATAGTTTAGTTCTAACTAATAGTATTTCCGCTACTTGTAAATGAGATTACTTGACACTTTTTGATGTTCAGTGACTCAGAGTTCTCATCAGAACCAATCCACTATAGTGTTCATATCTGATGGTAGCGCTACATTGTTCCGTCATTGCTACATTGTATTGCTACGCGCTACGTTCTTTCTACAATTATCAACGTAGCTAAACCGCGTAGTAGAGGTACGGAGTAACTCTTTTACTTACCGATATTAAGACGGACCTAAATTAAACCTTAACAGTTAAAATAAAATTCATATAACTTTAAAAATAACGCAATGATGGTGGTTTGAAAATGCTTGCTTTTCACGCTGCATGTAGTGGGTTCGATTCCCACCCAGTATATGCATGTTCATGCACACAAATAATATCTATATTTGTGTACATGAACATGTCTGTTTGTCCTGAGTCGGGGTGTAATTATCTATACGAGTATGTGTTAACAAAAGTAGTATATGTAGTATGTGTACTATGGAAATCGGATAACTGATAAGTTATCCGATTTCCATAGTACAAGCTTCTGATTAGTTTGGGATCAGATGACCATGTGTGAATAATGTCCCAGGATATTATTATTATATATCTCATAAAGAACAGCTATAAGAAGCCAGTAAAAGCTCCATACTAAAAGTTATTTTGCATGAAAAGGGCAGCGTGAAAACGCTTAATTAAAATGTTCAGCCGATTGTAACTATTTTGTTTTCTGTATTATATGAGTGACTATTTCTTATTAAGTTTCCTGCTTTTAATAAATTCAATATTACTCAGATCCTCTATTACACTGTATTTCAACCTGTGGGTCGCGACCCCCTGGGGGGTAGCGGAGCCTCTTTAGGGGGGGTCGCGAAGATTCTATAAGGAAGTTGCAAACATTTGGGAAAGCTAGTGACAGGGTCTCAAGTGAATTTGGAGTATTATGGTTAGGCCTGCTGCAAATACATTAACAGTTAAGCGCAAAGTTTCAAAACTCTGGCTAGTACTTTGTCTTTTGACATAGAGTAAATTTTTGCGGAGTGCCCCCATATCTTCACAAATTTTACAAAACATACGTGTCTGAAACGTCTTTCTTCTTCTTTAATAGAATTTACCATTTATATAATAATATTTAGAACTTGACTGTATTTTTGTGGCAAGGTTTTGGTCGCAACAGCTTGGCGATGGAGTAAGATATGAGTCAATAGGCGTTTCGCTGCTGTTCTTTTAGTCTAGCAATAATACCACTGGTCACACCAGTCATGGCCTTTGCTCCGTCACTACAAATAGCAATAGCATTTGTTTTCCTAATAGATATTTATATTTTGCGTAGCTTCAGGAACCATGTTATACAAGCACTGAAGTGTAGTATTCGTGGGAAGCGCTATACAATATAGTATTTCTTCTTTTAAGTTTTCATTAGATTCAAAACGCATAAAAGCTAAAAAGTGCACACAATCCGCAATATCCGTAGATTCATAAAATTTT
This sequence comes from Pseudoips prasinana, assembly GCA_951640165.1. Lineage (NCBI taxonomy): Eukaryota > Metazoa > Arthropoda > Insecta > Lepidoptera > Nolidae > Pseudoips > Pseudoips prasinana. Next base: position 8,699,320 of record OX621240.1, read on the forward strand.
AAGGAGTCTTTCTTCTGCATTACTTTATTTTTTGTTCTGTTATTTATTTCCAATCACAGTAAATCCAAATTTTAAATAACTGTCACCATAAACAAGTTTTCGTTTTATTTTAGTTTCATGAGTCCCAGTTGTCGATTCTGTTGGTCTTTTCAGAAATAATCAATTTTCAATCATTCAAAATTACTTCAGTTAAAGACGTGAACAATGGCGCTCGACAAGCGAGTCGAGATCGCGAGTGCCGCCGCTGCATAACCAGCGTCGCCCCTCAACTGACATTTGAATGATGTATTGATCCGAACCCTAATTACGACAACTAATAAATATGTGTCATAAAATAAAACAAATGGAAAAACGCCTAAGAAACGGGTAGGGGGATCGCGAAATATTTCTTCATACTAAAGGTGGCCCCCGTCATGAAAAAGGTTGAAATACACTGCTCTATTAGATTGCTCTACATTGTGGGCGTAACCTATCCGTCACAAAGGAATATCTATACATATAATAAAATCGTAGGAAAGTCAAAACTGTACATTGAATATTTTTTTAAAGGATACTTGGGCCGTGATCTTCAATTGATATCGAAGCCAAAAATATAGTTTTTAGAATTTTTGTCTGTTTATCTGTTTGTCTGTATGTACGTCCGGGCTAAAGGCTAAAGGGTGTAGTAAAAATATTAGACTTAAACTAGATAATTAAACATAATCTCTTGACAATAACTTGATACGAGCTAGCTAAATATCATTTCTGTAATAAAATAAATTTTATAAATGTTTTCATACAAGATGTACCTAAATATCTATGTTACTAGAAATAATATCTAATGTATACAACTATATTACTACAAACATGTTCTGACTATTTGCAAGCGCTTTTTTAAAGTCTACGTGAATAAAAAAAAAATAAAAAAAAAAAAAACTCAAAAAGAACTACATGGATTTACTTCAAATTTTGCATGAATATTACTAAGAGCTCGGGTCAACATATAGGCTACATATTATCACGCTATTACCTACGGGGAGGGGCTGTGATAATTTATAACGCGGGTAAAACCGCGGGGCACAGCTAGTACACTATATGTACGTTTAGAAAAGATTAGTGCGACGTGGACTAGAGTGAAAATATTTTAGAGTCATTCGTGAGATCAAAAGCCTGTTACGCGTCGAATATATGTCGAAATCTGCCATCTCAAATGACTCTGATAGATTTATGTTGGCGGGTGTTGGACTAAAAATCCTTGTGAGTGGTAAGTCAGATGTAAACATTTTTCTCAAAAGGATCTAAAGTTTTAAAGGCCAACTATTTTTTAAATTACTTAAATACAGCTACAGAATAAAAATTGAGATAATTGGTTTTCAATTGTTCTTAATATTATGAAATAGAAATTTATAAAACCACAGTTATTTAGATTTTCTATAATGAATCGATTATTTTTCAAAGAGGTTTTGTGCTTTCATATTACGAGTATACATTCAAATATTTGTATTAATCTGTGTGATTGAAGAGGAAACTTAAAATAATAAACAAAATTAGGAATACATACTTAATGTTGACTTCATATTTATACATGGATAAAAGTACAGACGCCAGCACATCAAGTTACCTCAATCTGTCAAAATTGCCCAATTGAAAATGAACCTTATGCTTTTGAGATACAGTTGAAAATCTATAAAAGAAATTTGACAGATTGGGGTAGCCGGATGTGCTGGCGCCTTTACATTAAGTATGTAATGTAAGTAATAACTATTTATGGTATAAATTACGCAATAAAACCGTTTTCACTTACCATCAGGTGAACAGCTTGCCATTCCAATTGCTTCCCAGATAAACACTTGGCAACAGACCTTGCTCCTTTATATGATAGGCTGGCAGGATTCACGTTCCCAACTGTTAGAAGGGAAGTAACTATGGTGTTGAGAGGTATAAGCAGGAGAGAGATAAAAAACACCCTCTTTATAACTTTACTCCAGCCCCCCAACGATTGAAAAGTCGTAAAAGATTCCTGGCCACTACCACAACTATGATCGATGCACAAAAGCGAGGGCAACCTTATGGCGAGATAAATTTGCTCCTCCCCTGTTTGTCCCGCCAAAGGAAAAATTACCTCCGGAACATAATTTGCCTTGGCCAACCTCTTAATAGACTACGAATCCAGGATGGTAGATCCAAAGAAAACATGTGCAAATGGTGTTACATTCCCTCATCACAAAACATCTGCGAGTGTGGCGTGTCACCCCAAAGTATGGCACATATATCTGATTGTTCCTCTTGTCCCCTTCAGGACTTACATGACGCGTCAGCCAAAGTGATTAGCGTTGCCCAATTTTGGGAAGATAAAATCTAATTCTTACCATCGACACGATAAGAAGATTGGGTTCTTAGAAAATTGTAGTTGAGAGTTGCGTTTAAGTGGACATCCTTAAACAAATGTCACTAACATGCTTACCTAATACCCTTTATTACCCAAGAAGGACCACTTCGTGTCTTGTTTTGCAACTGATTGCCACGATAAATGCAGTTCTTGCTTAATAAATTGCACGATAAAAGATTTCTTTCGAGATAAGTAGTACACTTATCTCAAACGCCGAATCTTAAAATATTGTATCAGGAAATAATAGGCTTAAAAGAGTATACCATTACATCAGCCGCAAGACGTCCACTGATGGACATAGGCCTCCCCAAAGATCTCCATAAAAGAATATATGCACATATCAAAAGTGTCTCGGGATCAAGTACATTTTGAACAACATGAAACATGATTCAATTAACTTCATGTCCCGGGTTCGAATCCCGCGCAAGACGACTATTTGTGTGCATATATGTGTGCATGCATGTGTGCATGCATGTGTGCATGCATGTGTGCATGCATGTGTGCATGCAATCATTGCAGTAATTTTCATTCAACAAGGAAAACGTTCAGAACATATTGTTATCAAATAAAAATTACTAGAACTGGTTCACAAACAACAGAGAATTATCCAATAAAAACCTAAAGTCATCTTGATAACTTCTGCTTAAAAATCTAGAGTTTTATTTTTGACGATTATGCGCCAGATCGTCGCTCGGTCGCATCTTAACCTATAGCAATCATCTCTAAATATTAGTTTACTGTATTTTCTTTCTTTTTTAAGCATCGTGTTTTGATAATGATATGAGCAACCAATTTGTACGGAGAACACTAATTTAATAAAATCCTGTACACAGAATCCAACATTGCATACAATTGGCGGAACACATCTATTATCTATTTAAACACGTGTAGCTATTTAATTAACTTCCTAAAGTAAAAAAAAATGGTTTTATTCAAAGTCATATTCTTCGTTTCAAACAGCTTTTTGTATTCTTAACTTGGGGATTTCAATCCTATTATTATTTTAAGGATATTGTTTAAGGCGATGACTAACTCGATAAAAAAACTTCTCCTACGTGTCTTAAGCGATTTCTCCGTTGTTTACTTTCGAGATGCATGCCGGCTTTTAATAAAGGAACAAGATCGCTTCTTGGAGGTTGCCATTTCATACCTGATCAGAGATACCTCGGCAGTTAATTGATTCCACATAGTGGTAGTGCGCGGCAAAAAGTTTCTTGTGAATCGCCCGTTAGTAGACAACCATTTATCCAGGTGATATGGACAAAATTTCCATTCCAGGCACGTGGTGGTATTAGCTGACTGAACACTCCCCGTGATAAATACGGTAAAGGACACATAGTCACGCCATGTCTCTCCGCAGAGCAAGAGGTTGGAGCTAAACAGGGGCAAGATCTCAAGCCAAAAAAAAAAATGATTAGAATAAAGTCAACGATGAATGACCTCTGAGTCAAAGCGAATCTTAGCGCCCTGGATGTCGTCAGCCCGATTCCCACACCTGTTCAGGATCGGATCTATGTGAAAGACACGTATTAGGTTGAGAAAAAAGTATGATGTCATAAAATCTCTTTGGATATACTGTTTGTATCTGGCTGGTTTCGGTATCATTGAAAGGTTAAATTTTAAAGAACATAATTCCAAATTCAAATTGGGAAAATGTGTTATTTTCATTTGTGTTTCGTAATGTCAAGATGAGTGAATTTAATTAAGAAATTCGCTACATTTTATAATTTTACTACAAAATAGATAATGTGTAACGCAAACCTGTTGAATGACCTCCGTGCACAAAAAAAGGAGAAAATGCAAGGCAGGTGAAGAAGAATTAAGGAATTGAAGAATATTTAATGTACATACCTGAAAAAAGGAAAATACAATAATTTACGTAACCTGAAATTACGTCATAATAATTTACGTAACCAAAAACTATTTTAACGTAAATTAACTAATTTAATGGTGACATTTTAAAGAAATGTTGAAATAACAATATACAAAAAATCGCATTTGCCTATGCATCAATTCGCCACCTTAATGGAATTATTCAAAACATTCAAGGGATCACAGGGCAACGAAATTAAATTCCAACAAAGCGCTGTCTTCGGCAGTGCTGGAATAAAAATACCTTTGACAAATCATGTTAGATTAAATTAGACTTGACATTTTACGAAAACGCCTTTCGGTTAGTTAAGCTTAAATAAAATTATGAAAATATTTTTGCACGGATGATGGTTCAAAGAGTCTCCTAACCTTTGAAGAATCGCCATTGCTCATTTAAGAAGTATATTCAGGTATCACCTTTAATTGAATTTGCGTAGAATCTGGATTTAATTATTAAATCTAAAACCACGTTGATGATTACAACAATAATTCCTCAGACAGACATATTATACAGTTTACTAAAGTAGTATAAATGAAACGTTTGCCCAAATAATTATAAAAGACCCAGAACATCACAAAAGCATCAAAGAAAGTGCGAGTGATGTTCATTATGCATGTTTATTTTGCAATCATTCTCTATATAACTCTTCTCTTGAAGGGCCCCAAGCTGTAATCTCGTAGGAAACTATGAGTGATGGTGTAAGAGGGCAAGTATTAGGGAGATTAGCTGAAACCGTACAACATACTAAGAGTTCTAGGATGTGATGATGAAGCTACTATCGGTGTCAAGAGGTCTAAGCAAGGTGGTAGCAAGTGTTAGAGGCATCAATGACTTGTGCATTGATACTGTTTACACTTTTAAACAATACGAATTCTTAATACATAATTAATATGTAGTGTTTATAACGCTTATTGTCAGTTTAATCAAGCTGGGATGCAATATGCTTATGCATCGCCCTTCCGCCCGCAAAAAATATACACATGCAAGAAGGGCACTATAAAAATATTACATGCGCCGGTACGATGCCAAACACGTGTTTCAGTCCTCCACGGACCATTCTCGAAGTGTCACATTCGAGCAGTGCATATTTCATCCTGGCTTGATTAAACTGACAATAATTATCGGAATCAATAATATATATAGTAGTAATTTTATATTTTGAATTTTACGGATTTCCGCAAAGTAACGCCTGAGTCCATTACTTATCTTTTAAGAAAAATTAGTTGCTTAGCTGCCAGCTTAATCTAGTCTTCAAGATTGCTACAAAAACGAATATCACTTGGGATCTCGAACCTAAAGCTCTTAATATTTCTTACTTAATGGGCAGAACTGTATTCTGGAACTGTGAATTTACAGCAAAGATTTTTTAGCGCTAAATAAGCAAACTTGAGTCTTAGAGGGATTAAATTGAACTAGATTTAGTCGTACCCAATCGGAAACTCTGCTTAGATTACATTCGATTTCGAAAACTATTTTTTCACGGCTATCCTTTAAGATTACGTATCTCGAGATGCAATACACTCCGTGCAAAAAAGTGTCCCTGGTGCAGTCTATTTATTTATTTAAGGATCGTTAACGTTGCAATCACTCATGCGGGTATAGGGACACGTACATACTTAATAATAATTGTGCTGCGACACTTGACCGATGAGATGGGGTGATGATATTCGCAGCCGTCACCACACAGTACACCATGCTTAATAATATAATTTAATTGACGGGCTGGTTAGCGTGGTTGGTAAATGCTTGCCTTTCACGCCGCAGTTCGTGAGTTCGATGCCCACCCAGGACAAATATTTTGTGTGCATGAACATGTCTGTTTGCTTGAGTCTGGGTGTAAGTAATTATCCATATAAGTAAGTATTTACAAAAAGAAAAGTAGCATAATATGTAATATAACAGTTATCGGGTTGCCATATAATAATAAGCAAAGCTTGCACAGCTTTGCTTATTTTGGGATCAGATGGCCGTGTGTGAATAATGCCCCAGGATATTTATTCATTTAAGTACGTTACTCTTTATTGTACACCAAACAAATAACATAGAAAGTACTATGAAACATATACATACATACAAATAACAATGGCGGCCTCATTGCTAGGTTCCACCTCTTCCAGGCAACCGTTGCCGTTGAATGAATCAGGAATGAAGAAAAGGCGTTTGGTTATTTGATGGCATATTAAGAGAGAAGATTTTTATAAACAGAAACAGAAACAGTAATTGTCTATGATCCATTCTCATATTGCCTCGCTTTATCCTACGTAACCTCACGCTCTTGGTACCACAAGCCTCAAGATTTAATATCTTACTTCTATGCATTTGTGCCGAAGTAGCAAGGGGTTAAAAACACCGGACGACATACCTGCTATTAAAACTAAAGTTCATGTTTCTGAATATTTGATGACGTCACAAAATTTTATCTGTACAAATAAAAATGAATCACCGAAATGTTTGTACGATCATAACCTCCAAGCGGCTGCAACAAATTGAATATATCTTTCTTATGTTCGTCATTGTCAGGAGCTTTTATTAAAATAATAATAATAATAGCTAATATTGAAAAAGATCCGAAGTGTGCGTGTTAATGAGACAGAAGACTGTAAAACGTTGTTTTTTATTTATTTTTTGTCTATGTTTCTGCACGAAAAATTTTGTTAGTATATAACAATAATAATTATTAAAATATGGCGGTACGAAGTTCGCCGTTTCAGCTTGTTTATTTTTCTATGTCGTCGATCCTTAAAGAGGACCTGAATTTAATTTTCATGAAGAAACTCATCAAACTTCTACATAATCCATCTGCCTAACGTAACACCCCATTGAAACAATAACATATCCCGCACGTTCCATAGCCACGACCCTGTCTCTGTCCGACAAAGCTTATTAGGTTGTTGTGCAAGATGCGCCGAGTGAATCGATGTGGGTATCCATGGCAACAACGGTGGAGCCGCAACCAGACAAGACGTTAACAATCTACGATTTCGTGTGCTACGATGTGACCGTACGATCGTATCGTATGGTCACATCGTATTCGTTCCACAATGCAAACAGTATCTAGTATAAACATCTCATATTTCTTTCGAGTTTAAAATAATGTAGGTGAACGATTATTTCAAAATAGTTCCTCATAAATATCTAGCGGTAAATGATTTCATAAATGGTCATACCCAAATTAATAGATATCAATCATATTTTAGGTCCGGTACTACTTAAGAATCAATCGTACCCAAAGCGATCGCGGCAATATCTTTCAGAGAACGCGCATCTGTATACTATGATCATCATACTACGATCGCCAACCCGTCTGCCAAGCGTAGCGAACATGGTATATCGTTCCGAATGATGGAACCATTGCCGAAATTAGGGAGGCCTTTGTGCAGCAGTGGACGTCATTGAGCTGACATGTTGTAAATGAAAATGTTGCAGATATTCTATAAATCCATTAATAACGTTTTTGTATGGGTTTATTTTTATACTGCAATAATGTACAAACTAACGAATAATATAATAACGTTCTTTACACACATAATTTCGGTATAAGATTATTGAATCTCAAAAATGGGAAATCATAAATTTAATCGTCCGGTGGGTCTCGAACCTGCACCATCTACCAATCCGGGGTAGGCACTCTGCGTTAAGCTACGAACGATACACGCTGGCAGATCAAATTTAGGATCCCCTTGCTAACACCCTTCCGGAGGATGTAGATATTGTACGGGCTAAGTGCGTTGCACTTGCACCGACAGCATTTTACCGTAGCGCGTGGTTTCATACTTATAATATTCATGTAATTTCATTAGTAGTGAATCGTACCTCGGTCGGCTACCACGTCGAGTACTTTACTATTCATATATTACCATACACCATCACCATCTCAACCTCATCTTAGAGAAGTGTTCAGTGAATACAACATAATTACCATATCTCTAACATACGACTTTCTATTATCACCACGCAATAATCTATACATGGTCCTTCGAGCAAAAAAGGTTCCATTCGCGAGTGTTTGTGTCGTGCAAAGCATAGTGCCTGTGAGACCTTTCCTCGTTCGAGTGTTTCCTGTCTGAATCCAGCGCTGTAGACGTACGGTAACCAGTCCATTGATTAGCAGACAACACCAGGCTATCAAGTAAGATCTTTTATTTTAACCAATTTTAAATACCACTACAATGGAGGCTTTATTCGAGAACCAACAGCAAAATATGGCGGGCATGAACCAAATTCTGGTTAATTTCAAGAAGGATGGTCGTGATCGCAAAACACCAGATTACATTAGACGTAGGTTAGAAACCCTAGATTCGTATTGGAAAGAATTCCACGTGAATCATGTGCAGTTGTGCGAAATTGGTGACCAGTCTCATTCGTACTTTGCACATGATGAGTACGGAAACACCAAAAATTTCTATACGCAGACAAGACAGACGATCCGTGACTATCAATCAGCCACTACTAAACCAACCACACCACTTCTTAGACCTGCAACTCCACTCCAATTACCAACCGGAGATACTTCACCAGCTTTCCAGCCAGCACTCCCGGATACTGTACCACCTCTTAACATGCCAACTACATTCACTTCTAAAGGTATCAACAGTAAGCTTGACGAGATGATTCGGAAGCAACGTAGTAATTTTAAGGCATTTTCTCGAACTGTCAGTACTGTGGATGTCGATACCATGACCGACAAATGGAAATTCGAGGATGTTCTCAAAACATTACAGTCACGCTGGTCAGTAATCGATAGTTTGCATTGGGATATCGATAGTGAACTCAATGGCGACTACCCATCGTACGAAACTGAATTTTGTGAGTACGAAAAAATATACAACCAAACAAAAAAAAGCAATAAACCGTAAAATGTGGTCCGTGTCGCACAGGGAAAAAACAACACCCAAAATGGACATACCAATTTTTTCAGGCAGTTACCAGCAGTGGACCTCATTTAAGGACCTCTTCCAGGAGGCAATACATAATAACCCAACCTTACCTAATGCCCAAAAGCTACAATTTCTAAAGAGTAAACTCCGAGGCGAGGCGGAAAAGCTTATTCAGCATTTATCTATTACTTCAGAAAACTACCAAGCATCTTGGGAAATCCTCAACCAGCGATATAATAATAAAAAAGTAATTTTTACTTCACATATAAGTACGCTTTTGAATTTGCCCATTATGCAAATTCAAACGGCAAATTCGCTTAAAAGGTTACACGACACAACTAACGAATGCTTACATGCCATCCAAAAACTAGGTGTAAACACGGAAACATGGGACCCATTATTGGTTTATCTGTTATCACAAAAACTTGATGCAGTATCCCATAATGACTATATAGAGTCCTTAGAAAATCCCAGAGAATTACCATCCATGAAGGATTTTCTGCGTTACCTAGAAGGTAAATTCACCTCATTAGATGCATTTAGGCGTAAACAAGAACATGCGCCAAAACCATCAACAAACCACTATAACCACAAACCATACCAAAGCTACAATAATTTCAATAAATCGGTGGCCAATTCATCATCATCTAAAATATTAAATATGGTCAACCAAAAATGTCCGCAATGCAAAGAAAACCATGCTTTGTATCATTGCAAATCGTTTCGCAACTTAACACCGGATGCGAAGCGCAAAATTATTGCAAATTTTAATTTATGTCGCAATTGTTTACTCTATCACCACGGAAAAGACTGCAGATCAAGCAAAACATGTTTTTATTGTGATAAGAAACATAATTTCTTGTTACACGATGCCTTCATGACGGAAACGCGGCCATCAACTTCTACGAACTCGGAAACGACTCAGCAAAAATGTCACACGTCGCATGAAAACGTGGCCGAAAGTCTTTCGGCGACCGCGGTTTTGAATGTCCAAGGGTTCGATGGCAGTTCTCATACCATGCGTTGTTTGATAGATGGCGGGTCCCAGTCATCGTTAATAACTGAAAATGCCGCTCAAAGGCTTGGGTTACCCAGAAAGCGCTGCAAGGGTGTTATTTTCAGAGTTGGAGCGCGGGAAAACAACTGTAAGGGGGTCGTTACGGTTACTTTGTCTTCTCGCTATAATGATTTTAATTATACCACGGATGTTTACATTATGAATAGTCTTACCGGCAAATTACCTAACCATTCATTTGATAAACCAAATTGGCCATACATAGAAAACATTGAATTGGCCGACCCAGAGTTTTACACAAGTAGACACATTGATATTTTTTTAGGAGTTGATGTTTATTCAACTATCATATTAGATGGCTTTATAAAATCCGGTAAATCGCTGCCGATTGCGCAACAAACACAATTTGGCTGGATATTAAGTGGAAATGTTAAGACTTTCCACTGTAATGTTGTTGTGAACCAACTCGATGACATTCAAAGGTTTTGGGAAATAGAGGATATACCAGAAGAATCAAATTTATCAGCTCGTGACAACCAGTGCATTGACTACTATAAGACCACTACCAAACGGAACGAAGACGGGCGTTATGACGTCAGACTCCCGCTTAAATTAAATTTTGAAACGAAGTTGGGTTCGTCAAAACCAATGGCAATTGCTCAGTTTCGCCAATTAGAACGAAAATTTGCTAGAAACCATCAAATAGCTCATGATTACAAGGTGTTCATTAATGAATACATATCTTTAGGTCATATGATATTAGCTCCCGGTAACCAGACACCGGAGTGTTATCTGCCACACCATTGTATCCAAAGATTAGAGTCGACAACGACACCACTTAGAGTGGTTTTTAATGCGTCAGCAAGGACGTCTACCGGCCTTAGTATAAATGAATTAATGGAAGCAGGTCCAAACTTACAACAAGACTTACTATCTTTAATTTTAAAATGGAGACAGTACCGTTACGCTTTCTGTGCTGACCTTGAGAAGATGTTTCGCCAAATTTGGGTAAATAAGGAAGATCAGCCATTACAAAAAATTATTTGGCGTGAAAATCCTTCTCTACCACTGAAGGAATTTCAGCTCACCACCATAACCTATGGATGCAGGGCGGCTCCGTTTCTTGCTATGATGACCTTAAAACAGCTTGCATGTGATGAATGGCATAATTACCAAAATACCAACGCGCCAGAGGTCCTCATGGAGTGTTTTTATTCTGATGACGTCCTGCATGGTTGCCACCAGCTTGATTACGGGAAACGCTTACAGTGCGACTTAATACGTCTCTTAAGGTCAGGTGGATTTAACCTTAGAAAACGGAAATCGAATACTCCAGAGTTAGTACCAAATTCCGACGAAAATCAAGAAGTCTTTGATTTTCGAGAAATGGAAGCTACCAAGACTTTGGGCCTTCGCTGGGACCCCAAGAGTGACATATTTACATTCCAATCTAAAATAGAACACACTACAACTCATCCTACAAAAAGGTCCTTATTATCGGACATATCTAAGGTATTTGATCCGTTAGGTTGGTTGTCGCCTCTAACTACGAAATTAAAATTATTATTCCAATCAGTTTTACGGTTACAAACTGAGTGGGACCAAAATTTACCAGAAAATATTTGTGCTGAGTGGACAAAAATCAAGGCCGATATACACCAAATTGAGCAGTTACAGATTCCTCGATGGATTGGTACCTGTGAAAATGATACCATTGAACTACATGGGTTTGCCGATTCGTCAACTGTTGCTTTTGCCAGTGTGGTATATTGCAAGATAAACCGTAGTCACCAGTCATCGGTAGTCCTTGTAATAGCAAAAGCAAGACTTGTGCCTACTAGCAAGAGTATCTCATTACCAAAATTAGAGTGCTGTGCTGCTGAATTACTATCTAAACTGATGTCAAAGGTCAAGCAGTGTTTACCAAATTATAATGTAAAAATGTACGGTTGGACTGACTCCAAGGTCGTCTTAGGATGGATACAAGGAGATCCAAGCCGTTGGAAACCATTTGTGTCAAATAGAGTGAGGAAAATAACAGAAACCATGCCGCCTGAGTGTTGGAGATACGTGCCATCAGAACAAAACCCGGCTGATTGCGCGAGTAGAGGCTTGACAGCCAGTCAATTAAAGGAGCACCCGCTGTGGTGGAAAGGGCCTCAGTGGTTATCAACTTTTATACCAGATTTAGATAAAAACCATAAAACTTATTTTACTGATATTGAAGCCAAGAAAACAAACCTGTCTAATGTTGTAATTAGATCACAGGAAGACTCCGTCATACAACTGTTGATTACGAAACACAGCACATTTTTGCGAGTCGTGCGAATTATTGCATGGATTTTGCGAGCAATTTCACGTAATAATAATAAAAATATAAAACCTTATTTAAGTTTACCAGAGTTAAATAGAGCAAAATTAATGATTTTAAAATAATGTCACAACTGGAGTTTTCAAAGGAGATGTCTGACTTAAGTATCAAAACTTGTGTAGATAAGAGTAACATTTTCAACTTAAACCCATTTTTGGATAAGGATGGACTTTTACGTGTCGGCGGTCGGTTGAAAAATGCTCAAATAGATTATAATATGAAACATCCTATTATTATACCACACTCTAGTATATTGACGGAATTGCTGATTGACCAGGCGCACAAACTTTGTTATGGGGGACCGCGCTTAACATCAGCATTTTTAAGAAAAACGTACTGGGTAGTGGGCGGCAACCAAGCTACCAAGAAGCGCCTTCGCCTATGCGTTACGTGCCGTAAAAATGAACCAAATATACAACAACAGTTAATGGGTGATTTACCATTCTCCAGAAGCAACGTATCGAGACCATTCGAGAACACCGGCGTTGACTTTACCGGTAGTATTCTGGTAAAAGCAAACAAGGGTCGTGGCATCAAAACTACCAAGGGTTACGTAGCAGTATTTGTATGTATGGCGACCAAGGCCGTAGTTTCCGATCTCACCACATCTAGTTTCCTAGCTGCGCTAAGAAGGATTGCCGCGAGAAGAGGGACTCCGCACCATATGTATAGCGATAATGGAACCAATTTCGTGGGTGCTAATAGAGTTTTAAATGAAGGGCTCGACGAATTAAAGCGAATTGCGAACGATACTGGTTTTTTAAATGAAGTTTCGGAGATGGGCATTGTTTGGCACTATAATTGCCCATCCTTTCCGTCGAGTGGAGGGGTGTGGGAATCAAAAATCAAAAGTCTCAAATATCATTTAAAACGTGTCGTCGGAGAACAAAAATTAACTTTTGAAGAGTTTACCACAATTTTAACTCAGTTAGAAGCGTGCTTGAATTCAAGACCGCTATGTCCAATGACAGAAGATCCAGAAGATTTAAACTACCTAACACCTTCTCATTTCCTAGCAAGCGGACCAACTCTTACCATAGTTGAAACAGAGCACGATCATCGTACGAGATGGCAGCTAACTCAAAAAATATTTGGAATAGATGGAAGTCTGAATATCTTACTCAGTTGTCAGCACGAACCAAATGGCGACAAGTAAAACCAAATATAAAAATTGACGACATTGTTATTATTCATGAAGACAATTTGCCACCTGGAAAGTGGGCACTAGGTAGGGTTATTGATCTTCATCCCGGTCAAGACGGCCTCGTAAGAGTAGTCACTCTCAAAACCAAAAACACCACAATGAAGAGACCAGTCGTGAAGTTATCTATTTTACCAGTAAATAGCATGGCACCAGATAAACAAATGAATGTGAGTCATAAAACGCCAGCTACTAATAAATATTCAAAACGTTCATGTAACATTATATACCTAATGTTAATGTTTCTTATGTTTCTTATATCACCAACACAAAGCATGTATACCATTACAAACCTACCAAATAACCAAAGCATATATTTAGACCAGATATCTACCATGTACCTCGTTCGAGATGAATGGAAATTAGTAGTTTACTACGATATGAATCCATACTGGAAAGCTAACGAGTTGTTTAATAAATACTTTAACCCCTTAGAGAACTTATGTCCCAGTACAGAGATCATATTACAATGCGACGTTATCTTGTTACAATTAAAACACGGATACAATGAGTGCTCGTACTATAACCGAATGTTGTTGGGTCAGCAGTTCACACCGCATTCGAGACTGCGACGTGGTTTAATTAAGGAGTAGGCTACATTGCGCATAGTTTATTCGGGATATTAGACGAAGACTTTGCAGAGCAATATCGAAAGGATATAGATCTTCTTAAAACCAACCAAAAACATTTAGCGACATTATGGAAAAACCAAACATCCATTGTTGAGGCCGAATATAATCTTCTAAAAAGAGTTGAAAGTACCATGGACAAACAACACAAGATATTCAACCAGCATCTAATATCTTTAGAAAAGGCCGCAAACGATTTACGGACAGAAATTCAAAGTGTAGCCACTAGCAACTACTTCGCCATGACTTCTATCATAGCCAACAACATACTGACCAGCCTGAGAACCATCCAAGACACTTTGTTAGATACCATTACTAATATATACTACGGAAAGTTTAATATACATCTCATTAAACCAGAGCAGCTTCTTCAAGAACTTAATATGATATCTGGCCATCTGTCGAAGGATTTGTCATTACCAATAGATAACATTCAGGAGAATATATCCAAAATTTATCATCTTTTGAAAGTCAAGGCTAGAGTGACCTGCCATTACCTTATATTTGAAATAAAGATACCATTAATCAGTCGAGACTTATACGACACTTACAAGCTGATACCAATTCCTAGAAAAATTAATGATCTCATGGTCACCCTAGTCCCCATTGAGAAACATATAGCAATAAACTTGCAAAAGGATTTGTAATGATTTTCAGCAATGTGTTCAGTTCGAGGACACCACCCAGTTATGCTCATTGCATAGCCCCTTATACCAATATAACAATTACCAATCTCTGTGCGTCAAGAATCATGTCACCAATAACTGCAAGACGAACTTTGTTCCTTGCGAGCATACGTGGTTTCAGTTGAGTATTACCAATACCTACCTTATTTTCATGTTGCGCCCAGTGCTCCGTGAGAATTATATGTGGCCAGCAAATGAAGGCTGTGAAGATAGTAGGAGCGGGAGTCGTATCCTTACAAAATGACTGACTATAATAAAAGCGGAAACATTCACCATAACTGCACACAAGATATTCACGTCTAGGCTTAATCTTCAACCGGAACAAATTGAGCCATTTATAGCACCAATAAACCACATAGTCAACATCTCCATACCAAACATTGTGAGTTACGAAAGGAATACCAGTGACATAGAGTAAGATTTCAGAACCATAGGCGATCAGATACAAAAAATGAAATCCCAGAAACCTGTAGTTGACCAAATATACTACCACGACATTCACCACTACGCTGCCATATATGTGGTCGTGGGTATTGCGCTATGCGTCGGTCTGATATTTGCGTGCCGCCGGGTGCGCTCGCGCCGCGCCACCTGCGCAGCCGCCGCCGCCGCCGCCAGCAGCGTCGTCTTCGGAGAGGAGAGCAGCGGACAAGTGCAGTGTGTCAGTGTAAAAGAAAGGCAATCTACCAGTGATGTGATCAATAGTGTCTGTGCTAGTGCTAATGAGACTCACAAGTCACATAGTGCGCGTGTGGATAAGGCTACGTCGCCTCGTTTGCGTAATCCTTATAGTGAAACTTTGAACATGTCGGACATGGACTCCTAGAGACTATTACCATAGTATAAGAAAATTGTTCCATCACCTTGTTAATCATACTAAAATTGTTAATCACCCTTGTTGCACCAATTCATAACCATCTCATACGTTCTATTTTATTTTATTCTCATGCGCATCCTCATTTCTCCCGCCCGGGCATATGTACGGGCTAAGTGCGTTGCACTTGCACCGACAGCATTTTACCGTAGCGCGTGGTTTCATACTTATAATATTCATGTAATTTCATTAGTAGTGAATCGTACCTCGGTCGGCTACCACGTCGAGTCACCTTACTATTCCTATATTACCATACACCATCACCATCTCAACCTCATCTTAGATTAGTGTTCAGTGAATACAACATAATTACCATATCTCTAACCTACGACTTTCTATTATCACCACGCAATAATCTATACAGATATTATCTATTGGTTTTGTTTTCTAGAGACATGGCATGACTGATATGTTCACAGTTGCACGTGAATGATCATATCATTTTTCCAAATTATTAAATTTTAATTTTATAGCATTATTCGCAATGTAAAGCGTTTATCTAATCTCAAAAATGGAAAATCATAAATTTAATCTTCCGGCGGGTCTCGAACTTGCACCGTCTACCAATCCGGGGTAGGCGCTCTGCTTTAAGCTACGAATGATACACGCTGGCAGATCAAATTTTTTGAGATTAGTAAAACGCATTAATAATAATAATCGTTTATTTCGGATAAAACATTCTCCATATATTGTTAGTACACGGTACAAACAATGCACTGAATAACAACCACACAACTGGGTATCACAATACCCTGGTATGTAGCTGTCCATCCAGTGCTTTAACATTGGGAAATCCCACCTATCACATAATACGCTCAGAATGCTGTGGGAGCTGACACGCATTCTGTGCAATATTGAAGCGCTACGCTTGCGGATGATGGCAGCAAAACCATCAACCGACGCCTCCGCAAACATCACCGAAGCACTACAAAAACGTGGCAGCCCCATCAGCATCCTGAACGCATTGTTGTACTGCACACGCAATGCACTGAATGCCCGCTGCGTATATCTGCTCCACAGATTGCAGGTGTAAAAAGTTTGGCAATAAGCCCTAAAAAGAGAAATTTTTACACCTCTTGTGTATTTTCCAAACCTGCGGATCAACATATTGCTTCGGACAGCCAGAGCTCTGGGTTCTCTCTCTATGTCTTGGTTATCATTAAGGTGCATTGCAAATAATGCTATAAAATTAAAATTTAATAATTTGGAAGGTATTATCAAAATGATATGATCTTTCACATGCACCTCAGGTGTTATCTATGTATGTTTTAAAATAAAAATACTAACCTCAAAACTGAATTTATCGGCAGAAGATCTATCATTCGGCTTGAAACGAGTAGTATTTTTATGAGATTCTGTATATTTACTATGTTTTCTCTAGTTCTAGGGAATTAATGAGTATGTAATAGGGCTTCATTGATCTTAAGAACGGTCCGTTGTCTTTCTTGTTCTCGCTACCGGAAAATAGGTACAACGGTCGAATTTTCATGCTGTTATTTTATTTTTATATACTTATAAGAAGGTAGTTATTCAACTGTGAGTAATTTTTTTGTATGGAAACTGATTCTAATATTTTTAATCTCTTTCAGAGAGAGAGAGAGAGATGAAAGATATATATCTCATGTGAATTTACTTCAAATTGGTAATCATAAAATTCTGCTTTTAGTTTTTTTATGATCAAATTTAAAATAATGTATTGATTTATTTATTACTTATAATATATTTAATACTATTTTTGTTATTAATTTAATTCTCATTGTATAGTTGTCGAGTGTTAACTCTTCTCTCTATCTAGAGTGTTACCGATATACTATATTAAGAATTAAAAAATAAATTATAACAATCTATAAACATATATTCATAATGTCCTGTTGCAATAGGTAATCACGTGACACATATTTTATATCCCGGTCAGAAACACAGACTTCAGTTATTCCTCAGTCGGTATCGCGAAATTTGTATCAATTTTTTTTATCGTGTCGTAGCTTAGGGGAGACCTAGGATAGTTGTGACAATTTTTAATTTTGGGGGAATATCTCGCTCCAGAAACATTCCTCGGTTACGACCTATGTGAATAAATCTAGCACCATTCCTTCCCTTTCCAAAACAATCATCAAAATTAAGTAAAATAATACGGTTTCCGAAAAAATCAACAAAAAGGAAGACTACTCCATTTGTCACAACTCCCCTACCACCGAGGTAAGATGTGACAGGTACCGAGGAAAGTTGTGACGGCTATGTATTTAGACTGTTTGAGTATTAAAAGATACCATTACACATATTATAAATACATGAAATATGTTTCTTTTTTGCCCAAAGTAGTTTAATCATCTTTTAGCACTTTGATTTCCAATAAACACAGCGTTTAACCTTTCCATAACATTGTGACAAGTGACAAGTGATTATGGGATCGTTTAGAGATCAATCATATTATAATTAGTCAAAAATTTAAATCTAATCTGATAGGCAATAACGGCAAACGTATTGCAGCTTGCCTCCAGCACAATCTGCGTGTGACCAGCCTCTCCATTCTAGGCACTGCACCCACTCCTCATTCGATCTGCTGTTTGAATAGGTTTCAGGGCAAACCAAGCAAAAACAATTATTTTCTGCCTCTCATTCGTCATCACCTGTTCTCTTCTTCTTATTAGATTTCTTGGCTTTTTAAGTTTCTTCTTATCTTCGCTTAAGAGACGTTTTTTCACATTCTTCGCCTTCCTATTGGCTCTATAGCAGCTATTTCGTCCTTAGTAGGTGTATCAGTAAGAACAGGTTAAATGGCATTATAATTCTAAACCAGGGTATGAGCTGTAGACGTGAAGGCAACAGGTTCATTGGCATTATTGTTCACAACTTATGAGTTTCTAGATGGCATGGTATGTTCAATAGATGAACCTAGACTCTTGCTTCAACGTTATCAACTGTGCCGGTGTTGTGATTTGGATTTATGGTTATTTCTGCTGGATTGTCCACAATTTCTGAAACGGATTGCTCTAGTTCTGGCTTGGGACGATCAGTCACTCGACTTGGCAGGAAATCGGTGTCTCCAAATATAATATATCTCCAATATCAGTTTTTCGTATGTACTTATTAGGCATTCTGAAACAAAAAAAGTAGCCATCCAGCATGTAACATCACACCACCAACCGAGTATAATTTTTATCGAAAATTACTTTTTCGATACAAGCCTTATCGTGGAATGTACTTGCAAGATTTGCCTTTAATATACTAATGTACAAACACACATACAGACATGGCAAATGAATAAAAATAACCCAGTTACAATAACCCAGCAGAAAATGAAGTCAAATAGGAGAGTTGTGACAGGCTGTCACAACTCTCCTAGGTGCTCAAAATTACGACTTGGTCCGAATAATAATTTAAATTTTCTAAACACGATGGAAACACAAAAAATCAATGATACGTTTTGAAACTTAAATAACCACACAACGTAAGAAAAAATAACACAACAACGCACACGTAATAAGATATGATATAAATTCAATCAAAGTTTTGACGAAATACTTACTTATCGCATTTTTTTGCACTTGGACGTCATAACTTCGCAACCGCTTCGCGTGCACCGCCGGTGGGTATTGAGTGAAATAGCGCGTCTCTAAAGCGTCAATCTAGCGTTTTTACCAGCACGCTCACTTTCATAGGTAGGGAGAAATCGCGTCTGTCACAACTCACCTCTGTCACTAATCTCCTAGGTTTCCCCTACGTCGTGCGTTGTAAAGACACCCAAAACCTACACAAAATACGCAAACACGGTACACAACCCTGCTCTCGAAGTTTAACCGCGCTGTCAGTAACTGTAGGGGTAATAATTTGTTTATTTGACATGATTCAAGTCACAGTCTATGCCTATGCCTTGTTAATGTGCAGTCATTTAGTTAATATATAAGCATTTTAGATTTTAACTATCTTTTAAGAGTCCGTTACGAGGACTCCGCTGTCTATCTGTCCGTCGGTATGTCACCAGGCTGTATCTCATTAATCGTGATAGTCAGAAATTTTCAACGATGATGTATTTCTTAAATATTCCCTTAATAAAAGAATAAAGTAACTAAATAGTTACTTTATTCTTTTATTAATATGCAAATAATGCTATAAAATTAAAATTTAATAATTTGGAAGGTATTATCAAAATGATATGATCTTTCACATGCACCTCAGGTGTTATCTATGTATGTTTTAAAATAAAAATACTAACCTCAAAACTGAATTTATCGGCAGAAGATCTATCATTCGGCTTGAAACGAGTAGTATTTTTATGAGATTCTGTATATTTACTATGTTTTCTCTAGTTCTAGGGAATTAATGAGTATGTAATAGGGCTTCATTGATCTTAAGAACGGTCCGTTGTCTTTCTTGTTCTCGCTACCGGAAAATAGGTACAACGGTCGAATTTTCATGCTGTTATTTTATTTTTATATACTTATAAGAAGGTAGTTATTCAACTGTGAGTAATTTTTTTGTATGGAAACTGATTCTAATATTTTTAATCTCTTTCAGAGAGAGAGAGAGAGATGAAAGATATATATCTCATGTGAATTTACTTCAAATTGGTAATCATAAAATTCTGCTTTTAGTTTTTTTATGATCAAATTTAAAATAATGTATTGATTTATTTATTACTTATAATATATTTAATACTATTTTTGTTATTAATTTAATTCTCATTGTATAGTTGTCGAGTGTTAACTCTTCTCTCTATCTAGAGTGTTACCGATATACTATATTAAGAATTAAAAAATAAATTATAACAATCTATAAACATATATTCATAATGTCCTGTTGCAATAGGTAATCACGTGACACATATTTTATATCCCGGTCAGAAACACAGACTTCAGTTATTCCTCAGTCGGTATCGCGAAATTTGTATCAATTTTTTTTATCGTGTCGTAGCTTAGGGGAGACCTAGGATAGTTGTGACAATTTTTAATTTTGGGGGAATATCTCGCTCCAGAAACATTCCTCGGTTACGACCTATGTGAATAAATCTAGCACCATTCCTTCCCTTTCCAAAACAATCATCAAAATTAAGTAAAATAATACGGTTTCCGAAAAAATCAACAAAAAGGAAGACTACTCCATTTGTCACAACTCCCCTACCACCGAGGTAAGATGTGACAGGTACCGAGGAAAGTTGTGACGGCTATGTATTTAGACTGTTTGAGTATTAAAAGATACCATTACACATATTATAAATACATGAAATATGTTTCTTTTTTGCAAAAAGTAGTTTAATCATCTTTTAGCACTTTGATTTCCAATAAACACAGCGTTTAACCTTTCCATAACATTGTGACAAGTGACAAGTGATTATGGGATCGTTTAGAGATCAATCATATTATAATTAGTCAAAAATTTAAATCTAATCTGATAGGCAATAACGGCAAACGTATTGCAGCTTGCCTCCAGCACAATCTGCGTGTGACCAGCCTCTCCATTCTAGGCACTGCACCCACTCCTCATTCGATCTGCTGTTTGAATAGGTTTCAGGGCAAACCAAGCAAAAACAATTATTTTCTGCCTCTCATTCGTCATCACCTGTTCTCTTCTTCTTATTAGATTTCTTGGCTTTTTAAGTTTCTTCTTATCTTCGCTTAAGAGACGTTTTTTCACATTCTTCGCCTTCCTATTGGCTCTATAGCAGCTATTTCGTCCTTAGTAGGTGTATCAGTAAGAACAGGTTAAATGGCATTATAATTCTAAACCAGGGTATGAGCTGTAGACGTGAAGGCAACAGGTTCATTGGCATTATTGTTCACAACTTATGAGTTTCTAGATGGCATGGTATGTTCAATAGATGAACCTAGACTCTTGCTTCAACGTTATCAACTGTGCCGGTGTTGTGATTTGGATTTATGGTTATTTCTGCTGGATTGTCCACAATTTCTGAAACGGATTGCTCTAGTTCTGGCTTGGGACGATCAGTCACTCGACTTGGCAGGAAATCGGTGTCTCCAAATATAATATATCTCCAATATCAGTTTTTCGTATGTACTTATTAGGCATTCTGAAACAAAAAAAGTAGCCATCCAGCATGTAACATCACATCACCAACCGAGTATAATTTTATCGAAAATTACTTTTTCGATACAAGCCTTATCGTGGAATGTACTTGCAAGATTTGCCTTTAATATACTAATGTACAAACACACATACAGACATGGCAAATGAATAAAAATAACCCAGTTACAATAACCCAGCAGAAAATGAAGTCAAATAGGAGAGTTGTGACAGGCTGTCACAACTCTCCTAGGTGCTCAAAATTACGACTTGGTCCGAATAATAATTTAAATTTTCTAAACACGATGGAAACACAAAAAATCAATGATACGTTTTGAAACTTAAATAACCACACAACGTAAGAAAAAATAACACAACAACGCACACGTAATAAGATATGATATAAATTCAATCAAAGTTTTGACGAAATACTTACTTATCGCATTTTTTTGCACTTGGACGTCATAACTTCGCAACCGCTTCGCGTGCACCGCCGGTGGGTATTAAGTGAAATAGCGCGTCCTAAAGCGTCAATCTAGCGTTTTTACCAGCACGCTCACTTTCATAGGTAGGGAGAAATCGCGTCTGTCACAACTCACCTCTGTCACTAATCTCCTAGGTTTCCCCTACGTCGTGCGTTGTAAAGACACCCAAAACCTACACAAAATACGCAAACACGGTACACAACCCTGCTCTCGAAGTTTAACCGCGCTGTCAGTAACTGTAGGGGTAATAATTTGTTTATTTGACATGATTCAAGTCACAGTCTATGCCTATGCCTTGTTAATGTGCAGTCATTTAGTTAATATATAAGCATTTTAGATTTTAACTATCTTTTAAGAGTCCGTTACGAGGACTCCGCTGTCTATCTGTCCGTCGGTATGTCACCAGGCTGTATCTCATTAATCGTGATAGTCAGAAATTTTCAACGATGATGTATTTCTTAAATATTCCCTTAATAAAAGAATAAAGTAACTAAATAGTTACTTTATTCTTTTATTAATATGCAAATAATGCTATAAAATTAAAATTTAATAATTTGGAAGGTATTATCAAAATGATATGATCTTTCACATGCACCTCAGGTGTTATCTATGTATGTTTTAAAATAAAAATACTAACCTCAAAACTGAATTTATCGGCAGAAGATCTATCATTCGGCTTGAAACGAGTAGTATTTTTATGAGATTCTGTATATTTACTATCTTTTCTCTAGTTCTAGGGAATTAATGAGTATGTAATAGGGCTTCATTGATCTTAAGAACGGTCCGTTGTCTTTCTTGTTCTCGCTACCGGAAAATAGGTACAACGGTCGAATTTTCATGCTGTTATTTTATTTTTATATACTTATAAGAAGGTAGTTATTCAACTGTGAGTAATTTTTTTGTATGGAAACTGATTCTAATATTTTTAATCTATTTCAGAGAGAGAGAGAGAGAGATGAAAGATATATATCTCATGTAAATTTACTTCAAATTGGTAATCATAAAATTCTGCTTTTAGTTTTTTATGATCAAATTTAAAATAATGTATTGATTTATTTATTACTTATAATATATTTAATACTATTTTTGTTATTAATTTAATTCTCATTGTATAGTTGTCGAGTGTTAACTCTTCTCTCTATCTAGAGTGTTTCCGATATACTATATTAAGAATTAAAAAATAAATTATAACAATCTATAAACATATATTCATAATGTCCTGTTGCAATAGGTAATCACGTGACACATATTTTATATCCCGGTCAGAAACACAGACTTCAGTTCTTCCTCAGTCGGTATCGCGAAATTTGTATCAATTTTTTTTATCGTGTCGTAGCTTACGTCGTGCGTTGTAAAGACACCCAAAACCTACACAAAATACGCAAACACGGTACACAACCCTGCTCTCGAAGTTTAACCGCGCTGTCAGTAACTGTAGGGGTAATAATTTGTTTATTTGACATGATTCAAGTCACAGTCTATGCCTATGCCTTGTTAATGTGCAGTCATTTAGTTAATATATAAGTATTTTAGATTTTAACTATCTTTTAAGAGTCCGTTACGAGGACTCCGCTGTCTATCTGTCCGTCGGTATGTCACCAGGCTGTATCTCATTAATCGTGATAGTCAGAAATTTTCAACGATGATGTATTTCTTAAATATTCCCTTAATAAAAGAATAAAGTAACTATTTAAGTATGTCCAATTGCTCATACAACAAACGTGACTTTTTTGCCGTTAAATTTGACTGCAGCAAGACCTTTTTTTGATAAGGCAGGGGGAATACGCATGTCACCCGAAAACGAGTCAAACTGTAACAAACAGATCGCCGTCTTCCCGGAGCTAGCTGCTTGCACGTGGCGACAGTAGAGGACACTTCTCATACTGTCACCGCAGCCCCGGCTGCAGCAAGACTTAAAACATCGCTGAACTTAGGCCACGGAAACATTGCCTCCTAATCCTCTCATATGGATTTGACACAAATTGGATCTTAAGATAATGTTACTATTGTAACATACCAGTAAGTCTTCGTAGTTAAGATAATGTAGCTTATTAAAAAGAATGTTAATCCTACTAATATATATATATATATATATATATATATATATATATATATATATATATATATATATATATATATATATATATATAAATAATATCCTACTAATTATAAACGCGAAAGTTTGTAAGTATGGATGGATGTTTGTTACTCTTTCACGTAAAAACTACTGAATGGATTTTAATGAAGCTTTACAGTAATATAGCTTATACATCAGAATAACACATAGATAGGCTACAATTTATAAACGTATTGTGTGAATTGTCCAAAATGTGACGATATCAAGTAAGTAGGAAAAAATCTAGGTACCTTCTGCGAGCTATTCCGCCGTGCACTGCCAAAACCGCTAGAGGTACACATTCTACAGATATTATAAATGTGATAGTTTGTGAGTATAGATGTATGTATGTATGTTTCTTACTCTTTTACTCCAAAACTTCTGTAACGCGGGTGACACCGCGGGGCGCAGCTTGTAATGTATACCTATAACCAATGCCTATAACACAATGGAGTCATGGATATTATTATGTGATTACCGCCCAGCTCTACTATTTGTGGGCGCAGAAGCCAGTGACGAATCTAAACCTGTTTCGGAAAAGGGGTAAACTAGTTTCAATGAATATTGTTGTAATGGTCTACTTTATACAAATATTTTAACTCTTCCTGAAATTGCCCGTATAAATCCGATACAAAGAAAAATATTGTGAAGCGGTGGCGGTTAATGATGATACAAATGATTATTATATATTTTACTGAAGCTAATTATTTCATTGTTCTGTTTTTTATTATCCCACAAGCATATCTGAACCAATTTTTTCGATGGCCTCAGTCTAGATAAGGGTCACAGTTATTATTCAAATCCCCAACCCAAAAAGTTGAACCTAAAACTTAAAAAAAAAATCTTCTTGACACATACATTGCAAATAAATATATGTAAATGTATGATGATGTATTTAAATGTTTACATAGATGTTACAAGATGTATCAAAATTTGCTTTGTACCATGGCGGGGCATACGAAGTACCTATCTATTGGATTAAAATCCAATAGATATTTCGTACACTAAAGCGTGGATCTAATACACGGACGAGGTAATTTAAGACAGTTATCCAAGGAAGATGAAGGAGAAATCTCAAACTACTATAGACCTATAACAAAGACGGTGAAGGTATGGACATCTGTGAAATACCTACGATATCATACATATACGGAGCACAATGACGACATATAATAATCTCTATTATATATTTTACTGAAGCAGTTAGTAATTCATTACTCTGTTTTTATCATCTCACAGACATATCTGAACAAGCTACCCATACGAATAAATAAATAAGGTAGCCGAAAGCCCGCACAAGTATGTACAGCCAGCAACAGCCTGTCAAAAAATAAATTATTATCTCTATTCTCAAATTTTGGACTAGCATTATTAGCACCAAATTAGAAAAAGGCGATAATAATAAATGTACAGACGCCAGCACATCAAGCTACCCCAATCCGTCAAATTTATCCAATTGAAAGTGAACCTTATGCTTATGTGATAAAGTTGAAAATGATAAAGGAAATTTGACAGATTGGGGAAGCTAGAGGTGCTGGCGTCTGTACGTGAAGCTACTTCTATTACTGAGCAACTACTAACATGACTCACATAGTGTGCCTTAAAGAAGATACAAAATACTCGTATAACCGTCAACTCGCGAAATGCTTATGTATGACAGACTTAAAATATTGCGTTTGGTGTGGAACGTAATATACCTACGAGTATACTGCATTCATAGTGGAGGACAGTTCTATTTCACGTCCTACATTAAAACCCCTCCCGGGTGTGAGGGAAAAAACTTTATAGTCAGGACTTAACTACTGCTTAAGCTTGTGGCCCGGGGCGCCGCCACCCATTCACCCTCTCTAGATACGGGTCTGGCTGAAGTTCCATAACATGCAGGCGGTCGTCGCCACAGGTAGTGAAAATAGTTAAATATTAATTGTAGCTAAGTAAGTATAAAATTGACTGCGTAATGTTATGCATCTATTTTAAATATAAAATCCCGCAAAGAGCAGCGCAGAAATTGAAAAAAGAAACGAAACGCACCACCCCTCAATATTAAAATATCGGCGAGGCGAGGGTGGCAACCACAGACTAAATAGGTAGGGTGGATTACGCCGGCAGACATCGATTGCTAGTCTTGCTGCATGTGACAAGAACGTTTTCTGTGATAACAAAACAAGAATTTTCATTAAAAATGAGTGTCACATCGCTTGAAGAACAACCCTCGGTGCGTTTGCTTCCACAAAAGTGTTATAATTACTTACTAAGCGTTTTCGAATAAGTTTGGTTATATAGTGCTGTGATGTTTGCACTCTGTGAATATTGCGTGAAGGTGTGAATACATTAAGTATAATTTTATTTGAAAACCACATATTTAGTTTTTTGATATGATTGAGCACGCTTAGAGTGATTTATTGTTATATTTAAGAACGCCTACTGATAAAATAAATGCAAAATTTTGTATGTGTGTAAAAATGCCATCATTCATCTAGATACCATGCTTGGTTTTATTTAATTTTTTTATACTAATCTAAATTATACTATTTTGAATCCGTCTTCACATAAAATATTTACCTTTTTCTGATAAAACTATTGAGTTTTGGAGTTATATAACCAGTGTACAAAGCACATGTAACATTTATTTCTTCAAACTCGACACCATTTAAGCGAGTTTAATATTTGATCAAGGGAAAAAAAAACAAAAAAAAAAGCTATCCAATGCGACCAATAAAAATTTTGCATATAAGTAGTCCCTCAATTCACTAAATAATTAAAATTAAAATGAAATTTATTTGACTATTAGTGTCAAATATTTTCAGAAATAGTTTCATCGCTAGGTATACTTAGGTACTTATCTACTTTTGATTTTTACTTATTTTGGTAAGTAAATTTGACTGCCCCATCCATAAATGTTAAGAAGCGGTTTAGGAAGTAATGTTATACCTAGATTTCATTAATAAATACATGGTGCACTGTGCGTAATTAAAATAATGTAAAAGTATGTAACTGTGCAATTAATTCCGATTAAACACTTTTTGAATCGTAATTTCCTAATTTAAATTATTATATATATATTATATTATATTTAAATTATTAATTGCCAATAAAAAAATATTTGTTAATTTTTTATGTACAGACGCCAGCACATCCAGCTACCCCAATCTGTCAAATTTCTTTTATAGATTATCAACTTTATCACATAAGTATAAGGTTCACTTTCAATATAACTGTATGCTTTCAATTGGGGAAATTTGACAGAGTGGGGTAGCTTCGTGTGCTCGCGTCTGCACCTATACATCATCTGGCGTACAGTGTATGGTTTATTTTAATTCTTTGATTTTATAATATTAAAATGCCCATGGAGACATTCACCTCATCATATTTATTTGAGGCTTTTACACGATAGACTCGAATGACATAAAATAAATCATTTAAAAACAATAGCGAGTTTCATCCCAAAACACACGATAGACCGAAATCACACCTAGACATTTTTACGTACCTACTTATCGAGAAAAGTACGTAACAGATCTTCGATCAAAAGCTTAAAAAAATAATGTTGTTTTAATTATATCAAGCTGTTCCACGCATTTGTAGTTCTGCCTAATTTGCCTGCGTAGGTACATATTTAACGCTTATTGTGAAACCAAGAGTAAAATTATAGCATTGTATAATGTTACCGGCAAAACGCTATTTCATGATAAACTTAATTCTCCGCACTACGAGAATCTGCTTAGATCAGTCTAGGAGAAACAATGAAAGTTAAAGGTATAGGTATGATAAAAATCGTTTCCAGAGAAGGAATATACAACACGTATGTAGGTAAGATAGATTGCTCGTTCGTAATTTACAGACCTGAACTGAAATTTACTGAACTGAGTCTTATTTATTAGTTTTAAGAAAACCTGTTACAGTTTTCTTAAAACTTATAAATGAGACTTACATGTAGATACTGTAGATTTATTACAATGCTATATCTTTGATATTTTTCCGTAACAGTCTAGTTTGACCAACTAGTTTATTTTGAAATGGTGTTTGGCCTGTATCACATCACATCTGCATTCCGTAACTAGTACCCACTTTCCAAAATCTTTACAAATTCTTAATCACGGTAAAAATAGACAATAATTTTTTGACTAACGCTCGTGCGACATAGCCTTAATTTAGTGCGTTCAGAAATAGAAATTCTATCGTTCTTTTACGTTTCTGAACGTACCTTATGAAAATGTTACCAGAGTAAATAAGTATTCTCGATTTTGGGAATAAGGTTTTATATCTTTCCACTAATGCTAAACTTTTCGTTAACCTTTTAATTTTTTATCCTTAGTGGGGGAATTATTTTTATTGAAGTTATACTTCTTTTGGTGCGATGGAGAAAAATGATGAGAGTGAATTTCTACGATGCGCGCGCACACCGACACCAAAAAATTTAACAGCATGAAGTTAGTTCTAGGTGGTAAGAAAATGTATGAGAGTGAATTTTTACGATGCGCGCGCATCGTAAAAATAACAGCATGACGTCAGTTCTAGGTGGTATGAAAATTGATAACTATGTTCAAGTTGTATATTAAGAAGTATAACTTCTAACGCGTGTACATAAGTACACACAAGTTTTTTTTTATCATCATGCAAACATTATTTTAACACGAAAATTACGGAGAAATAATAGTATATATCTAAAAACTTACTAATCACCATATCTCAAACAAC
Source organism: Pseudoips prasinana (assembly GCA_951640165.1). NCBI lineage: Eukaryota > Metazoa > Arthropoda > Insecta > Lepidoptera > Nolidae > Pseudoips > Pseudoips prasinana. The sequence continues at coordinate 8,728,534 of OX621240.1, forward strand.
ATTCTTGAATGGTCAAAAAATGGCATGTGCAAATCGAATATATAATAATAATAATATCCTGGGACATTATTTACACACGGCCATCTGATCCCAAAGTAAGCAGAGCTTGTACCATGGAAACCATATAACTGATATACTACATAATATACTACTTTTCTTATGTATATACATACTTAGATAGATAATTACACCAGACACAGGACAAACAGACATTTTCATGCACACAAATATCTGTCCTGAGTGGGACCTCCGGCGTGAAAAGCAAGTATTTGCCAACCACAAATCAATAAATCAATTTAAAACGTTTGTATTGGCAATATTTTAAATTATTATAAATTTTAAACTTCTTGAACTAGTTAGTAGTTGGTAAAATATGGGTAAGGCTCAAAATTTTTGCGCTATCGCACAAAGGAGATCACAACGGAACGTGTTACAACTGAACTAATGTGTTACAACGGAATTTGTAAACCTTAGTTCACATAACCACCGCGGAATTATATTTTTTTAAATATTTCAAAAATATATATTTTTATCATGAACCATAGTTTTAAAATAAAAAAAATATTATTCTTAAGTAGGTATTTTTATTTAATGATAAAAAAATTTATTATACCTAATGGCATAATGACTATGAGTATCATTTAAACAATAATCAAGAAAACCTAGATATAGAAATTACGACGTTTTATCTCTTTATCATTTGCGGCTTGGGAGGGAGCTTCATTTTTTATTACGCTTTGATTCCCGCCACTGCTTTCTGAACTCATTTTTTTCATCTTCATTTAAATCAGCAATTTTCCTTTTTCTGGCTTTTGTTCTTTCATTATTCTTCTTTTTTCAAATCTTCATATTTTGCCGCATTAGGTACTCTGTTTTAATTTTTCTCGGTACCTTCGACACCGTTCCGCCTCAGACATTGGCATCATGAAAGTAATAAATAAAAATAAATAGGTAACCAATACTTAATATGTAAAAGTTTATTCAAGTAATCAACAGCAAAATGTCAACTCAATTGGCTCAAATTTAACTTGCAAAATTTCATTACCGAAACCGGGACTGGCGAAAGTAAATAAAAGCTTTTTATTAATATTAAAGTTGCGATAGGTTAAAAAAAATATTCAAAACAATTATGTACACTTACCTTTATAAATTCTGTTGTGACACGTAGCACAATTCGTGTCACAACGTCGCACAAGGGAACAGAATTTCGACACGATCGAACCTAAAAAAAATCATAACACCAAAATTACTAGACGTACCTCTTGTGCAGTGTTATATTTCAGTAGAACAATAGTTGATTTACACGATTTAAAGCGGATATTCAAGATATCTATTCACTTAACGTCAATACAAAAGAATTTAACTTACAATTTTTTAATGACCATCCGCATGCTTCACCACTTTCTCTCAAATGATACGACACCAAATGGCGGAATCATTCAGAAATTTATCAAATATTGTGAACCAGTGTTGCCACTTTAAATAAATGAATTCGTCATGGCATAAAATTTAACCAGTCCAAAAATATCGCGTCGCACAACCTGTCGTGTTACAACGGAAAAAAAGTTCAGACACATCTAACATTGATAATATCATTAATACGCTTTGTTGTATTATAGCTGTTACCGTTTAATTTCGTCCGTTGTATTCCATAGAATGAGATATATATGGAAATAAAAGGTTGCAGTGGTTAAAACAAAAATTGTGAAATGATTTGTAAGGAGCGGGCGTATGCAGACACAAAAAAATTGTATGGGAGAAAAAAAAAGCCTTTTTTATTTTTTATGTACTAAATTATATAACAGGATTACCCGGATGGAAAAAATAATGTATGTAGGAAAAATAACATAGTTTCTCTAAGTTTGAGAAATAATATAATTTTTCATACTTTTCGTTTTTTTTTATTTAGTTAAACTATACCGACACCAAATTTTTACAATATGCGCAAAAAATTTGAGCCTGTCCCATATACTGCTGTGACAAATAAATAGACGGTGCGGTGCGCGGCGGTACGGTAGGTAGGGCTGTAGGGCGGATTGATGGATAGACTGAATAAGGTATTATTTTTATTACGTTTGTATGGAAACCTAAAAATTTATGTAACTACTTTTTAAGTTTATGGGTACTTTTGATGAATATTATCATTACATCTTTGATTGCTTCATTTATATGTTGGTTTTATATTACTTATTTAATTTACTGCAATTAGGAGAAAAATTGTTATATGGTAATCATTTTTAAATAGTAAAGACATTTTAAATAATAAAATAAAGAAAAATTAAAGAGTGCTTGTAAATTTATCTTCAAGGTATAAGGTATTTGTATTGTAATTTATGGCAACACATAAAACCAGTCACGTCACATCTCGACGTTAGTGTGGGTGCGTTGTGCGTGCGTGCGTTCATGAATTTGTGAGTGCTTTTTCATGTTTGTGTGTATTTCTGACGCCGTTTGTGACTCGTCTGTCATCCCTCTAATTTTGGATTTTATCACTAAAACTCTTCAAACTGTCGTCTTTAGGTACGCAGGCTTTATATATAAGCTGACGGTAGTTCTTAAGATACACAAAACATAGTGTTATTATTGAATTTGTAACCTGTCTAACAGGCGTTGTCTTGACTCAGTGGCTGTAATTTTTAAATAGTATGTAAGACGCTTTAACTGGTGTATTTTAGAGTATTCGGGGCTATCGATCGTGTTATCTGTTAGCCGGTTATCTAGCGATCCTAAGTGTGACTCGTGTTATTATCTGGTTGCGGGGCTAGGTGATCGTATCGGCGGCCCTGAGCCAACACTATAAAATTCAGTCGGCGTTTTGATGCCGGTCGGTGTACAAGTGTTAGCGCGTCTAAGCATGAAATTATAATGGTGGGGGCTAGTGATGTCTGTCTGTTTGTTTGTTGTGGTGTTTGTGATGAGTGCTAAGTGGTTGTTTTGTTGCAGGCCGGCAGGATGCTAAAGTTTATACGCGGCAAGGGCCAGCAACCCTCTGCTGAGAGGCAGAAACTTCAAAATGAACTGTTTGCGTTCCGTAAGGTATGTACTTAGATATATATATTGTATATAAGTCTATATTTTAGAAAGTTTCAGTCAAAAGTTGGTTAAAGTGTGTTGAAACTTTCTAAATTGTGTCTAGACTTCAATACTGCATATTATTTAGACATGTACTTAAATCTGTTGATATAGATGCTTTTAAAAGTTTATGTATTTGTGTCTATAGCCTTTATAAAGTCCACATTCATCGTTCATCCAGGAATTTCCTCCATACAATTTCATATTGATGAATTTAATACATCAGAATTTATATTCTAGTGACATACCCAGTCTTTGTAAGGTTATATGTATAGATCGAATAATAATTTGGTACTTACTTAACATCAAATAATTACCTCGGAATACATTTTTGTAATTTTAAAGTATAAGAATCTAATCTTTATGAATCTAAAATAAGTCCGATGTTATTTAAATTCATCAGCAAAAATATTTTTTTAACCAGTTTAGTTGTTTTTGAGTAGAAGTTTACTAAAAGCAAATCTTTACTTTTTATCAAATCAAATCACATTTATTCATTGCTTATTACATAAATAGTGGACATAACTTAAGAAGTTAAATTTGGTTATAAAACTAAACAACATCCAACACACAAGATTTAAAATACACAATAAACATTAAGTTTTACTACATCACATAACAATCAACAGAATCTTTTTTTTTTATTTTTTTTAATGATTTTTTGATAATTAAACCTACACATGATCCTTAACAATAACTTAATTTAAGTTAGTTAAATATTGTTACTGTTATAAAATAAATCTTATTGTAAATTATTTCCTGCGATCCGTGTACCTAAATATCTATATGTACCTAGAAATAATTATAAATTAATTATATATTACTACGAATATGTTCTGACTATTTACAAGCGCTTTTTTAAAGTCTATCCTTTATCTATATCTATCTCTATCCTTTTTTATTTATTTTATTTTTTAATTACTAAAATATTATTTACAATGTTTTTGTTTAACTAGTTCAGCTTCATATGAGATAGTGCTTCTAAGTTTCCACCACAGATTTATGTAACTCCTTGTATATTGTATCCATTATAAAGTATTACATAATAATAATACTGAATTTGTACCTTAATATAGACAGAACCATTCACACAATATGTAGTAAACCCTAAACATAAACTCATCTACAATAACTTAATACAAGCTAGCTAAATTCACGACAATTATAAAATAAATGTTATAAATAAATTAACAATCTGTGTACCTAAATATCAATAGTAACTATAAATATTATCTACTACTACAAACATGTTCTGACTATTTGCAAGCACTTTATAAAAACCTTTACATTTTATTTGTTTAATTTATTACAGACTATAGTAGTACTGTGTGGTTGCTTACTGTTGTAATGAAGGCAGTAATTCTCTGTAATGCATAATCTCATTAGACTGATAACAATCCTCCAGTTTTATCATCAAGCACAAGTATGTGTGCATGAAGCTCCTTTTATTTTTTTTACTAAGAAACACTTCAAACATCAGTATTATCTTCATTTCCTTTACTGTTACAGTTTATATTTTACCACTAAATGGTTCAATTCATTTGTTCACATTAACTTTTTAAAACTTACTAATATTAGTAATGTGAAGGTTTCTGCATATGTATATGTGTTACTCTTTCATGCAAAAACTACTGATTGGATTTAGATGTAAATTTGTAGTAGTATAGCTTATATCTCTGAACAACACATGGGTTATAATTAATAAACTGCAGCGCACAGCTAGTGAAACAACAATTTTTATCACTCATATTCAGTTCATATGTTAAAACTATTATTTAATTCATAATTAAGTATAAAACAAATATATTTTATATGAAAGCTAAAAATTGGCATGAATTTGTGTGAATAACATTTATGTCAATTTTAATATTGGGAGGTAAATATAGCAATTGCATGAGTATGGAAACTGACAGTTATGTCCGCCCTGAGCCATAGGCTAAATATTTTGAAATTAAATTAATTCAGCACTTGGATTTAACAGTTTTAGATGTCACAGTCACAATATAGCAGTTAGTCTGTGCAGTCTGTCTTCACATAAAAATATTGAGATATAACAAGTTGTTTTGTTAGTACATATTTTTAAATTTAGTACTATATTATTGAAGATACATAGCAGGTATTGAAAACACTCTCAACTACAATAAATACTTGTATAAAGTATGCAAAAAGAGTTATATCCAGATTAATGCATTAGAATATTTTCCTCAATTGAATTCTCACTGACTCAAACAATAATAAAAATGGTATTACAGTTCACATGGTACATGACATAATGACTAAGTGGCTATACTGTGAGAAAATGTACAATGAGTAATTATGACATATTTTTTGTGTATAACAATTGTACTGTCACTGGGTGTCCTTCAACACTTTCATTTATTTATATTTTTTGTGTGTTTTGTTGGTATATATTTATGAGGTTACTACTTAGTAATACTAACCTATCCATAGAATAAAATTACTTCTGCATAATCATTACTTTAGAGGAGAGTGATTTGAAATTTGTCTACTACAAAATCAGCTTTAATATTTTACATAATTTTTCTAGCAAGAAGTATCTTTATTCTATGGATAGGTTGATATTAAAATGGCAATACTCAGTATTCATTGGGTATAATACTGTTTATCCCTATTACTCAAAATTCTAACTCCCAATAGTTAAAATTCTTATTAATAGGGTTCTCGCTTATTCTTTCACAAGCTAAGGGCTTTGTTTAAACCATTTGTTAAACTAACATGATGGAGTTTATGTTCTCCTTCTCTCCACTCCTTAGTGAGACATTTTAACATTGTAACTTATGTGGATAAGTATTATAATAACATTGATACATGTATAAACTTTAACCATAAACTAATCCAAATTAAATATTGGGAAATCACCACATCATAAAATTATACCGTTTTTTATTAAGTGTATATGTGTAAAGTGTTTATAGTTCATGACACAAGTAATAAAATAACAAACAAATAAGTAAGTATAATATCAACAAATAAAGAGGATGACAATTATTATTAGCATGTTATATGGGTGTATGAGTCAAAATTGTGCAGTTACGAACTCTCATCTACATCTCCTTGTTTCTATAAAATTTATATTAAAACAAAGCTTTAAAAACTTCCAGCTACAGTGCATAGTCATAAGATTTGTAGTCTTCAATTTCTAAATGTTACTTTTAAATTGTCAGACTAAAAATGAATAGTTCAGTTTGAAAAATATAAATATTTCTAGTTTTATCCGCGAACCATAGTGATTTAAAAGAGGCAAATGAGTAATAATACTAATACCAGCCACAAAGTTGTAGAATAGCTACAATGTTATTTTCAATAATGTTCTTGTTAACCTCACTAATAAAACTAAATTGTGTAAAAGAGTCTGTCATCTTAAAAACCTAATTGGCAATGTGCGAACATATTCACAGTACAGTTGAGTATTTGTTAAAATACTTGCTTTAAGACATGTTGTAAATTTTTGAGATTAGTATTCTTGTATCACAAGCCAATGGTTAGGTTAGGTAGTTGGGCGATTGGTTTCCGCATTTAACCTCTTGGGGCTCTACCGGCTAAGTCGCCGAACATAGATTACTTAAATGGTGTTCAAATAAATAAAGGTTAAAAATGACTTAATCAATCGTTAAATCGGTTTCCATGAGCACATGTGACGTCATAAATGGTCCGGAATCGATTGTCAACGTTGAAGACGATTTAACGATTGCTTAAACGCCATTTCTACAATCTTAACATGCTCAAAGTTCTTTTTATGTATTCTTTTTTGGTGTACAATAAAGAGTTACTTACTTACTTAAGTCATTTTTAAGCTTTATTTATTTGAACGCCATTGAAGAAATCTATGTTCGGCGACTTAGCCGGTAGAGCCCCTGATTGGGCCATTGTACATAAACTTATTTGGCTACTCGAACCATTTCAGTTTCATCCAGAAGTCCAAGAGGCCTCGAAAGCTTGGCTTGAGTGCTTCCTGGAATGTCCTCTGATCATTTAGGAACTTAGCCAATTCGCTGACAACGCTATTGCAGTGGTAGCAGTCAGTACCTGTGTCAGTGTTTCTTCAGTTTCAATGCGTCCTCTGAACAAGGCAATGGATAACTTAACTTGAGCAGTATATTTTTCTGTAAAAAGGACAACTCCCGCAGTAGTTAAATGAATGTCTGTTTGGCAGCATACTTTATAAACATATAATTGGACACTAAGTACACCCAGACTAGGAACAACTATGTATGGGTCACACAAATAGTTGCCCTGCTCATGAATCATACTAGTTTCTAAACAATATTACTAATTTGTAATTGAACATCAATTATTGCGGAAACTCATAAATGTCAAGTCTAACTCATTATAGTCATTAAATAAGTAGGAAGCTTGTGGCTTTTTAATTTCTATCTATAGTTACAATGGAAGAAGTAATATAAAATTCTTTTATATTATCTTTTACACATGATTCAAATAGAGAGGTGTTCTGATTTGGAAGCCTATGGTGTTTGCCTGTCTGTGACATTGTAATTCAATTCCGTTTATTCCGTTTATTCATGAACAATTTAAATTGTGTGTGAATATTATACAAACATGAAACATAAAAACAATACAAATTAAAAAACAGTACAATAAATTTTAAATAAGTAAATGAACATGCATAGACATTTATGATAAAAACTATTAATTATTAATTATAAAAAAAATCCAAAAATATCCAAATAACATTAATGGATTATATAATAATAGTTATTATCAATAAATTATTTAATTAATAACATAATTTATAAATCGTCTATAGAGTAGAGACATCTTTTCAATATCTTTTCAATTGAGTTAAAGGGCATGCTGTACACAAGTTCATTTAAACCACAACTTAAGACAAGTTGTGGTTTAAATGAACTTGTGTACAGCATGCCCTTTAACTCAATCGGTAACTTATTAAAAATTTTAACAGCCTGATAACATCAAATAGAGGCTTGAAAAGTTGCTGGCAAAATCTTTTCTACGCGTTTTTTCCCTTGCTAACCTCTCCTCGTATGTTTCATATTGGTATAAATATTTTTTTAAAGTGCTTAACAATACCAATATGTAGAGGCTGGGTACAGTGAGGATCCCTAGTTCTTCGAAATGTGGTCGACAGCTCTCTTGTTGGGATATACGCATAATGGTTCGAATAGCCCTTTTTTGCAAGATGAATGCCCTTTGGCAGTTGTAATTATTGCTTTTGCCCCAAAATTGGATGCTGTACCTTAATTTTGACTCTATTAGTGCGTAGTAAACCATTTTTAAATACTTTGTGCTTACTTCATCCCTTAGAGTACGCAGCGCATAACAAGCAGACGATATAGATGAATCTAGTGCAGCTAATTCATTTTTCAAGTTTAAACATTCGTCTATATGTATGCCTAGAAATTTAACTTCCCTGACTGGTTCAATTTTAACTTTATTTAATTCAATATCGATACTGTCTTTGTTACGCGCTGTTGTTTTAAATAACATTACATTTGTTTTGTTTACGTTTATTGTCAGTTTATTTGCGGTAAACCAACGATAAAAAGCCGCTAGAGCTGTATTTACCTGAGCTCTAAGTTCTTCGATGTTGTTAGCTGCGACTACAGCATTAGTGTCATCTGCAAAAACTGTAAGTTCCATATCTGGTAAGACTTTCCCCATGTAGTTGATTAGGTCATTCGTGAATAATATATATAGTATTGGCCCCAAAATTGATCCTTGAGGCACACCTGTGGTTATATTTAACATTTGTGATTTAATTTTCCTTCTATACCCGTCTGACTGTGTATTATTGATTTCTACAAACATTTTTCTATTACTCAAGTAAGAGACGAAGAGTTTTAATGCATTATCGCGTACGCCATAGTGTTCCATTTTTGCAATGAGTAGTTTGTGAGCAATAGTGTCAAAAGCCGAGCTTAAGTCTAAGTAAATGCCGGCAACCTTCATTTTAGAATTCATTTTATGAATAACATCGCCAATTAACCTATGAACGGCATCTTCTGTCCCTACATTCTTCTGGTACCCAAATTGTCTTTTATGAATGACTTTGTTTAAATTAAGATGAAGAGACAATCGTTCTTTTAAAAGTTTTTCAAAGATTTTTGAAAGAATTGGTAGTAAGGATATAGGCCCGTAGTTTTTTGGATCATTTTTTGTGCCTTTTTTATGAACTGGTACGATCTTAGAAATTTTAAATTGCTCTGGAAAGATGCCTTCTATAATGCACTTGTTATAGAATGTCGAAAGCGGTTCTGATAAAATAGATAAATTGTCTTTAATTATCGATATAGGAATTTCATCATACCCACATGATTTTTTATTTTGCATGCTATTAATGATTTTAGAAATTTCACATGGAGTTGTAAGCTTAATATTCATATCGTTTTTTACCCTATCCGTACTTTGTTGAAGGAAATGAATTGGATCTTGGTCATCCATTTTAGGTGTGATGTATTTGCTGTCGAATGTTTTCAAAAGAATATCGGCCACTTCCTGTGGACTTTCTATAATTTGGTTATTTATTTTAAGTCGAATATCCGTTTGCTTTACTTTAACCCTGTCGGTAATCTTATTCATTACTTTCCAGATATCTCTTCTTAAATTTTTTGACTTATTGATTTTTTCACGTATTGTTAGTTTTTTAGCCTTCACAATTACCTTTCTATAAATTTTGACGAATAACTTTCTGAGGTTAAGAAGACTCATATCAAGATTGTTACCACCAGTACATAAGAGTCGTTTCATCTTGCTCAATGTTTTCACACCTCTTGTAGCCCATATGAGTTGGAAATTGCAATTTAATTTGATTTTATGTTCCCGTTTTTTTAAACTTTTATGAAACAGTTTACCAATGGTCTTCAAAAATGTATTTATTCCCATACCGCTCCAGTTATGGGCTAAAATTCGCTGTCTAAATATAAGAATAACTAATTCTCTACTCAATATAAGAATTTCAATGCAAATTATTTTATTTAGATGATTTTAAATTGTTTTATAAAAGTCTTTTAACTATTTTTAAATACATAGGTTATACTTACAAACATTAATGTAAGCTTATTAACTCTCATATTTTACCATGATTTAGTTTTGAAACAATTTATTTTGATAACCGTAGAAGCTTAGGCCGAGCTCTTAATCACAATTAACTCTCAAGGCCAGGTTATTATAACTGTTGGCCTTCAATGAACACACCCTAACTACAAAGTTGTAGTGAAGTCATTACGAAACATTTGATGGTATGTTTTCTCAGCAAAACATTGTTTGTAAATATTCTAAAATATGATTTTGGCTTAATAGATGATTCTCAATAGGTGCTATGTATTAATTATGCTACACAGTGGGCAGTGGCCAAAGTTACTCTACTCTTTTATATTAACTAACTGTGCCCGTGACTTCGCCCGCACATTTAGTAATGACTCAGTAAAGACAACGCCCCCATTAGCGTAATATTCCCTGTGTCGCGGGGTACTTTACGAACATATAATAGACTGACACAAATTACATCCAGACTCTGAATAACTATTTATGGGTCACACAAATAGTTGTCCGGCGCGGGACTCGAACCCGCGACATGAAGCGGCGAGGCGACTGATTTAGCCGTTGCTCCACACGTTCATACGTGATATTTGTTCCTTACCAACTAACCACAAATTATGAGTTGCTTTAAAGTGGTTGTTGTCAAGCCTGACACCAGGTACAAAAAATATAAAAAACTTTAAAATTGTCATTTCAGTCCAATTTCGGTACAAACTCTTCACGATAAATAAATAATCAGATATGGCTCTGATTACAAAACTGTTTGCACGCCTTATCAAGCCCTTTATTATTTACTTTATGATTAGATGTGACTAGTTGTTAGTATTATATTATCTATGCTATGTGACAATTTAATTTTTCCACAATTTTCAGTGTCCCAAATGGGCCATGGTCGCGATGGGTTTATCATGATTCATTGGTGCAGAATGGTGTTGATATAACTGATATAGTATGTAGTTAACTATGTTTTATTAGCTTTTGGTATATCGCAACCATAATATCATAATTCACAGTAGATATGAGCTCTTGGATAAAGCTTCCATTATCTTAGTTTCACGGGGCTCTAACATAATCATTTATTTTATTTTTATGAAAATGTCTTTGGTGTCCGTATTGTAATTAAGTCTAAAAACTTGTGGCGCGGTAAACGGTACACGTCGAATATTAATAATAATATCTAGGGACAATGTCACACAGATCATCCTAGTCCCAAACTAAGCAAAGCTTGTACTATGGGTGCCAGGCGACGATATACATACTTATATAGATACTTCAATACATAGAAAACATCCATGACTCAGAAACAAATATTCGTGCTCATCACACAAATATTTGCACTTACCGGGATTCGAACCCAGGACCACCAGCTTCGTAGGTAGGAGCACTACCAACTAGGCTACGGTGACCGTCGACCGTATTCCTTGGAGAGTGGGGAGTGTTGGCAACGCGTGAAGGTCTGCGTTGTCATTGTTCTTTCAAGAACATCTTAGACGATCCAGATGACGTTATCAAAACTTATCCTGAACAATTCAACTTTACCAGAAATTCTCGTGACACTATACACAATCGGCTATCGTACTTGCCAGCCGAGAGTACGATCGCGAATGAATGCGTTACGACTGCCATCGCTTTCCATGATCCTTAGGTTGCATTCTTACTAACGAAATGCCCCTCTTATATTCAATCGGCCTAGCCTCTCCTCTTTGAGTATTAACGTAGTCCGACAGTTCCACAAAACGTCTCCAAAAACTGCCTCTTTCATTCATCACCACGCCCCAGTAACCGCCTAGAGCTGAGGTTTGAATCCGATAGGGGATGCTCCCAAGCGCGATTCATATTTAGCTAGATTGCTTAAACCTCTGCTTTCCTCTATTGTTCGATGAAGCAGTAAAAACTGCCTAGGCTGACTATAATCGTAATATGTAAAAAAACTTCCACCCCTATGAAATTTCAGCTACACAACAATACAATTGATTGAAATTGTGAAACAGAATTGCATTCAGAAGGAGAAGAAAACCAAGTTTTTTACCTATAATGATAAATAATTCATTGGTGACATAAGCGCCAGTGTGTTCTTCCACTAAACACTCTTATTAGAATCTATTGATGCTCCTATTTGCAAGACCGGGAGATGACATCGCAACTAGATTGAAATCAAGGTCATTATATTGTTTCAAATCAACATTCACATCGATACCATCATAAAACTCGTTCTGTACAAAGTTATTGAACTCTTAAGTATCATTTATTAGACAGAACATGCCATACACTGATTTTGAGTGCAAGTTCGGTGCAAATTAATTCTGGTTTTGGAAATAAACAATCGGACTAGAAACAATTTTGATTACTGTTATTTGTATTTGGATTTCTAGATTATAGCGGATAGAAATTTGTATGCATATATGGCTTTATCGTTAAGGAAGTTGCTTCACTATTAATCTGATGCTCATGTATCTGGTTTAGAACCAGTAAAGTGCAATTATTTATGTGGATTATAATATATAATTATTATGAGTCTGGTTGTGCTTAGTATGTGTCAATTGCGTGTTTGACAAGTCTCTCGCTAGATGACTAGATTCTCGTCGTAAGCACGTGGTCTTTAAAGAAAAAAATTATAGAGTTACGTAATAATACAGGTCAAATTTTAAGGCGGCTGTCATTGAGATTTAATGATTAAACAATCATGAACGATTAATGTCCGAAAATTTCTAAATCACACAAAATTTTGTGCAATTATACCGTAAGTGTCTATTGGTTAAAATTTTGTAATCATAATTTCTTTGCGGGTGCGAATCAACACAGATTTTCGCGAATTATACAAATGTATAATGAAAATACTTAAATGACAAAAATTTAAAAACTGTAAAAGAATTGGATATCGCCAAAAAAAAGAAGAAGACACTTTGTAATAATGCGTAACCATGTAATAGCTTTATAAATGTAATAAACATAGTTTGCGTAAATAAAATAAAGTTTTTTTCTGAAAGGATATAACATATAGAACGCAGAATATTTATTTACATGCTTCTCTCCTAACACGAACTTTACGAATAATAGTGTAACTATACTTAGTAGAATGTTAAGCAAATTTCTCACAAATGAATCCATTGTTGAAGACAGAACAATCAAGTGTTCAGTCAATATCTGTAACTAATATATATTTGTGTAATGGGAGCTGAAAGGAATCGCATTATATGGCTTCTTAATAAAATGAAATAATGAGGTTTATTTAACACTTTGGTATTAACATACACTTGTACTTGTCAAGCTCACAATGGTACTGCATTGTGAGCTTGACAACCACTTTAATATTGTATGATTATATGTAAATATACTAGCTGTGCCCCGCGGTTTTACCCGCGTTAATTTTTATAAATTATCACAGTTCCTCCCCCGTAGGTGATAGCGTGATAATATGTAGCCTATGTGTTGAACCGACCTCTTAGTAATATTCATGCCAAATTTGAAGTAAATCCATGCAGTACTTTTTGAGTTTAGCCTGAACATACATACAGACAAACAGGTAAAATTTTTAAAAACTATATTTTTGGCATCGATGTCGATTGTAGATCACGCCCCAAGTATCCTTTCTAAGAACAGTTTTGACTTTCCTACGATTTTATTATATGTATAGACATACAATATTAAAGTAACTATTATGAACGTCCGTGCGGTCTGTTTTATCACATAAAATGTTGTGAAACCTTCAATAATAATAATAATATCTGGGGACAATGCCACACAGATCATCCTAGCCCCAAACTAAGCAATGCTTGTACTATGGGTACCAGGCGACGGACGATATACATACTTATATAGATAGATTTTTTTTGGGGGTAGGTGAAATAACTGTCAACTTGTTTCTGTAAGTTCCTCTGTATTAAAAATTAAAATTTAGTATTTTTATGATATAAAATCACTCATTTTTAGTGTCCTGGACCTAATTTAGTGAGTACTTACGTTTGCAGCACATTTTATGTGACCTAGCATCAATATTTTCACCACCTGCCAGCTTAACCTCTACACTTCACTTCACTTCACTTTAATAAGAACATTTGTTCAACAAAAAGATGTCCCAACTGTCAGAAGTATTGGCTACCCAACATAAGCTTGAGGAGAGTGTTTGCAGAAGGCTTGATGAACTGCAAGCCCAAATCCAGAATGCCGGCACTTCAAAAGGCACTGCTAAAGATACTGTGGCCAAAGTGGCAGAAGAGCTTCGGAGCTTCCGAGAACTGGTATTTAACATCTTGGGTATTCTTCGGCAGCAAATACATGACTTCTCTAATCAAATTGATGAATTGGAGACAAGAAACAGGCGCAAAGCATTGGTGTTCACTGGTTTCATAGAAAAAGACAAAGATGACTGTTCTCAGACCATTCTGGATGCCCTTAAGACAAGATTTGGTTTATGTGATGTTTCCAAATCAGCCATCAAAGCATGTCACAGACTTGGTATGCCCCGCAAGGATCACCACCGACCCATTCTAGTTCGTTTCTCTAGTTTAGACATTAAAGACGCTGTCTGGAGGGCCAAAGCCAAGCTAAAGGGCTCGTCTGTAGCAGTGAAAGAATTCTTGACTAGGGCCAGGCAGGAAGTCTTCACAAAAGCGCGTTTATATTTCGGCTTTCGGACGGTTTGGTCTCAAAACTCCATTATCTTCATCAAATCTGCAGATGGAATCCGTCACAAGATTTCTACAATTGAGCAGCTGACTTCTCTTTATGCCAGGTACCCAAAGACCACGGTGGAACCGTCGACACCTGGTAGTAGCGGCGGGGATGAACTGAAAAAATAGTGCTCTGTGATCAAAAGTGCTAAACTTTGCAAAAGTTCATATGTAATTTACGTTGTAATTGTATATTTGTTATATTTTACTTACCTCTAGGAATCATTGTTTGTTGTTGGCTTCTATAATGCCACTTATTTTGAGGGTCAGGAAAAATAACTTATATCAGTCATTACCCTCTAATAATTTGATATTTGCTTTACTTTTGCTAATTTCTAATACCTGTATGGTGAAGGTTTGTCCAAAGAGTATATAACTAAAACTAAACTACGTTTTGTTGTCAATAATTTTCTATTTGTCATTTGAATTAGTCAAAATTACTTTTCACTCTAACCATATCTGAACGGATGCGTTCCAAATTACGTTAAAATGTTAATGTTTTATTAACGTTATGTTATCTTGTATTTTTTTTCTCTGTGATTATATATATTTTTTTGTGTTTAATGCCTGTTTGTAAGCTGGCGGGTGGTGCAGAGTATACCCACGTGTGTGTACCTACTGCATAGCACTACTATACTTAACGTTATTATATAGTATTTTTATATATCTTATATATTTATCTTATATTGTTAATATTTATTTATGTATTATTCAAATAGCGATAGTGATGATGATTCTTTTCATTCTGTAATAGAATCTACGACTTCAGGAAATGATAGTTTTTCATCCTTGCCCGATACCCTCGGCGATTTAGTACGGCAAACCTTTTCAGGAAATTGTCGACATTTATTAAATATATGCCATCTTAACGCGCAAAGTATACCCAGTCATTACAATGATCTGCATGAGACGTTCTCAGATTGTAACGTTCACGCCATCTTGATTTCCGAAAGCTGGCTTAAACCTAACCTACTTTCGACCACGTATTCTCTGCCTGGATTCATTCTTGTACGTAACGACCGAATAGGTAAGGCGGGGGGCGGTGTTGCAGTGTATGTAAGAAGTGACCTTCCTTTTAAGATTTTAGCAACTTCCACCCCTACCTATTCTGCCTCTGCTGAGTTTCTCTTTCTTGAAATTTCTCTCAAAGGGTCGAACACGGTTTTAGGCGTGGTTTACTGCCCTCCAAATATTGACTACTTCACCGATATCGAATTGGTTTTAGAATCTTTAGGTTCCGAGTATGCTCATCACATCATCATGGGTGATTTCAATACCAACCTCAATGTCCGTAATTCCCCTCGTTCCCGTAAACTCCTGCACATAGTCGAGTCAAGCAGTCTTCATGTGTTACCACTCCAACCTACGCACCATAACATCTCAGGTGATGATACTTGGCTCGACTTAATCCTTACCTCTAACCTCTCCTTAGTTGCCTCTCATGGGCAACATGTAGCTCCTGGATTCTCCCATCACGACCTCATTTACATTACTTATATCCTTAAGCCTCCCAAGCCCAAACCCAAGGTCGTGCACGTGCGTTCCTTCGGTCGGATTGATGTCAATCACCTCCGTAAGGATGCATCTAATATTGACTGGGAACCTTTGCAAGTAGCTCAAAATGTTGACGACATGGTCGATATTTTCAACAAGAATATCTTTGGGTTGTACGATGTCCATGCGCCCGTAGCAAAGGTTAAATTGAAACGCCTGCCTGCGCCGTGGATGTCGAAGGAAGTAAAAATGGTAATGCGACGTAGAGATCGAGCATTTCTCAACTTCAAAAAAGCGCGCAGCGATCTAAATTGGAACCTTTACAAAATTGCTAGGAATCGGTGTAATCAGATGATACGCAATGCTAAACGCCGTCATATTCTTGATAACATATCTTCTTCTACACCTGCCGGTATCTGGAAATTCCTTGGAACTCTTGGTATCGGTAAGCCGCGTCATTTAGACCTTCCCAGCTCGATTGGTTTAGATGATCTTAACCAACATTTCACTACTACTTCTTCGTTGGATCATTTAATCCAATTTCAAACTATAGCCTTTCTTAATGGTCTTACGCGCCCAAATATCTCTCCTTTTTATTTCACAACAGTGGATTCGAATGAGATCAAAAAGATTATCCTCTCCATTAAATCGAATGCTGTTGGCTGTGATGGTATCAGCCGACGGATGATTACTACTATCCTGGATAACCTCCTTCCTGCAATTACGCACATAGTCAACTTTTCCCTTAATTCCGGAACATTCCCCTCCATATGGCGTAAAGCTTATGTCCATCCACTCCCTAAGGTCACCAATCCCACTCTCCCTACCCAATACCGTCCTATTTCTATCCTTCCTTTCTTATCCAAAGTACTGGAGTCCTGTGTTCAGAAACAGCTTTCACATTTCATACTTTCCAATAGCTTGTTAAGTCCCCTGCAATCTGGTTTTAGACCTAAACACAGTACTACCACGGCACTTCTTAAAGTGACTGACGATATTCGAGCAGGTATGGAGGATACCAAAGTCACGGTGATGGTTTTGGTAGACTTCTCTAACGCTTTTAATACCGTCGGTCACGATATCCTTCTATGTGTCCTCTCCCATCTTATGATCTCTGACGTACCACTGGAATGGTTTTCTTCATATCTTCGAGGGCGCCAGCAATCTGTACGCATCGGTGAAGCTTCATCGAATTGGTGTGACTTGGAGAGTGGTGTCCCTCAAGGCGGTATTCTTTCTCCTCTTTTATTTTCTGTTTTTATCAACCTCTTAACGAAAAATATTCAAAATGCGTATCATCTGTATGCCGATGACCTACAATTATATGCTCAAGCGAGTGTTGACAGCTTGCCTGAAGTAATCGGAAAACTAAATCAGGATTTAGACCTGATCAAAAATTGGTCTGATAACTTCGGGCTTACTGTTAATCCCTTAAAATGTCAAGCAATGATTGTCGGTAGTTCTCGCATGATGAGCAGATTTGATGTTGAAGATCTACCGCTTATATCATTTAATAATTCTGCTATACCAATTAGCCAAAGTGTTAAAAACCTAGGTCTTCACATTGATTCAACAATGAGCTGGCAGAACCAAATAACTAGTGTTTCCCAGAGGGTCACAAATACTCTACGGTCACTCTATCGTCTTAGACACTTTCTCCCATCTGGAACAAAAGTGTTGCTCGTGCAGGCCTTAATATTCCCTATCATTGACTATGGTGATGTGTGCTACTTTGACCTGAATGCAGATCATCTTAATAAACTTGACCGACTTCTAAATAACTGCATTCGATTCATTTTCAATCTCCGAAAATACGATCATGTGTCTAATTATCGCTCTCAACTTAAGTGGTTGCCTATTCGGCAGCGTAGGTCTCTGAGAGCGTTAACTACTCTTTACTCTTTACTTGATTCTCCCTCTTCTCCCTCGTATCTAACTTCAAAATTTCACTATCTACATAGCAACCACAGTAAATTTCTTCGTTCTTCTCATAATAGACTTCTTCAGTGCCCATCTCATCATTCTAATTTCATTCACTCTTCTTTCGTCGTACAATCGATTCTTCTATGGAACTCCCTTCCACCGGAAATCAGGATGGCAAAGAGTCGTTATTCTTTTAAAATGAAAACTCGCGCATATCTTTTAAAGAAAATCTAATATCATATTACAGTTGTATTATTTATTATATAATTTATTTATTTATATATATATATATATATTAGTATATATATATATATATTATAGTATGTATTATATATATATATGATATGTATCTGTGTAATTTATGTACCTTCTATATCTTTTCATCTACAATATTTTGATACTTTAGTGCACCTACCATGTTTTCTCTGCATCACCCCAAGGTTGACTGGAAGAGAATGCCT
This sequence comes from Pseudoips prasinana, assembly GCA_951640165.1. NCBI lineage: Eukaryota > Metazoa > Arthropoda > Insecta > Lepidoptera > Nolidae > Pseudoips > Pseudoips prasinana. The sequence continues at coordinate 8,747,192 of OX621240.1, forward strand.
TTGGCATTAAGTCCGCCTCTGTACAATTCTGTGCAAGAAGTTTTTAAATAAAAAAAAAAAATAAATAGATTAATACTTATATACATAAAGTAATAAATAAATAAAGTACAGTTAATATTCAAAGTTGAAGTCATCGAGCAGCTAGTGAACTCCGAAAACCTACCTATGACAGATACCTGAGGGCACTGAGAGGTTACTGATACATTGTAACAATATCAAGTCGATGTATGTTCAGCTGTAGACATGTTTATGTCATGTATGTGCTTCGAACCAAAGTTGAACCGAGTTGACCCCTTAAAAGTTGTTTATAATTTATCCGAAATAAAATTTGAAATTTCTTTGACTTATTCGGGTAACTACAAGTGACAATGACAATGCAAGTCGTCCCACCAGATGTAACTGCGCGTTCCGAGTACGAAAGAAAAGCTCTCGAAGAGGCGTAGAACCGTTATATTTGTCTAATTATTAAAACTGTCTCCGGCTCTTCATATTGTTAGTACCTATATTTTTAATGCCAACGTCTTATCAGGGCAATGTAAATCCCTGTATGAATTGGATAACAATTAGTAATTATGTAGTTCATGGACTCCTATCCTTTTATAAAACTGGTGTGAACCACGTGATTCGAATAGAATCGCTTTCGAAAGATAATAACAGCCCGAGATCACGAGACTTAGTGTTAAGCATTATTGGGCTCTTCTACTTCTTGGAGGACAGGTTATTTATAGCGACTTGCCGAGGAGCCCTCAGTGGCTAGAGTAAGGGGCGTGTGTCAGGTCTCCAGAGCGCATCAGAAAGAATCAATGGGTCTGCACATAATCCGAAAATCCCATTTTGCTACATTTTATCGATGATTTTTTGTCGATGTTTTAGAAAACCTTTTCTGAAAATGGGCACCTTATTTATTCCTTACTAGCTGTGCCCCGCGGTTTTACCCGCGTTAAACTTTATAAATTATCACAGTTCCTCCCCCGTAGGTGATAGCATGATAATTTGTACCCTATATGTTGACCCGACCTCTTAGTAATATTCATGTTAAATTTGAAGTAAACCCATGCAGTACTTTGTGAGTATAGCCCGGACATACATACAGATAAACAGACAAAAAATCTAAAATATATGTTTTTGGTTTCGATATTGTTTGTAGATCACTCCCTAAGTATCCTTTTTGAAAAATATTCAATGTACAGTTTTGATTTTTCTACGATTTTATTATATGTATAGATATACAAGTATTGTACCATAATGGTAAAAAATATGACGTGAATATTGAAAAAGAACTCCATTATTTTATTCATAAATTAATTGGTATGTACGGATCCAATTCTCATAATGGGCTGGCCTTAATGATACATAGTTACGTACCGATTTCGATTATCGTAAAGCCCATAAGGCACAGAATATAGGTCTTTTGCTGTATTTTTAACCCATGATTGAACGTGAAGATTAATGGTAACTTGAGTGTTTTATTAGTGCATGATACATAACAGTGTCGGCGATGTTATCGTACTTTATCCGATAACACAGAGATAAGGAGGCGTAGCTACAATCGATATCTGTCCGTCGCGAATGCTATACGGGGTTTATTACTAGTGTTGTATGTAGTCTTAAAGAACTCTCAGTTCAGAAACGTCATTATGTTTAGTAACGGATTCAATTATTATATAGCTAACTGCGCCCCGTAGTGTTACTCATGACTTTGACATGATATTTTAATCCAAAGACATTTAGTCGGTTTTCCGCGATTGAATTACAAAAATCGAAAGATACACACTTTCACATTTATTATATTAAATGAAGCAGAATATTAGGATATCTAATTCTTTCATCATAACAGCTGAAAGAAGTCCACTGCTGAATAGAAACCTCCCCAAGATTAATCTGGGGGAGATATGACATAATTGCCATTGCAGTACCTATGATAGATAGCCATAGTACGCACAAAGTCGACTTCTACGCCCATCACGGGTTTAATGGGATGATGATATTCTGATATATGCCGCCGTCACCACACAGCCACAGCCCTTTACTGATAAAAATATTGAAGCTCTGATCACATTAAAAGATTCATTGTCTTTTTTCCTTTAATGATGTCCGTGATCTGTCATGTCCACCGGTGACTGGCAAAAACGAAACGACTCTCAAGCTTACTTATGGTTTAATAGTTTTATAAGTAAAAGACTAACATTTCTGGCCAGGTCGCTAAATATTGGCAACGAAAACTGAAATCAGATAAATCAGGCATTATTCCTTACCTCTTAAGGTGATCGACCTACCCCGTAAGTACCAGCTTACGAGAGAGGTCAACGTCCGAAATGTCTAGGACCATCTTGGGAAAGTCCTCCGGACATCGATATTATGGCTTACCAAGTCCAGCCGAAGAGTACAACCACTAACGCGCAACCACTATTGCCGGCCATGATCTGTAGTATGCATTTGTTTCTATAAAATGCAGATGAACGTCATTGTGAATTAACATAAAGAAACATATTTACACAGGTCCCTAAAATAATCAACTGTTTATCGAATGTTTCTTACCCGTTCTTTCTTAGTGCGAGCGTACTCTTTTAAAAGCAAGCACAGAGTAGGTAACATTGCGGTGTTCCGAAGTTTTCAATATGTACTGGCAAGTACAGCCTGAGAGCAAAAAACATATAAGCAACATCTATTTTGACTGAAGAAAAAATTAATAGCCTATTAACTTTTAAAGCGTATCAACTTATACTTGTACACCTGGGCAGTTTGACCAGTACTTACAAGTTCTGGTCAAGTATTACAAAACAGGCTTTGTAATTGTTATGTTACATAACTTTTTAAGTGATTTGTAATCTGTTGCTACCCAAAGCCAATGCGCCTAAGTTATTTCCTACACAATGTGTTGTGCAATATTTGTATATAAGATATATTTATAGACAGGGTTTCGTAAACGCCCTTAAAGCTTTCAATAAAATTGATAGTATTGGGGCGAACATGTGTCTGTTTAAAGTCCATACTTCAGCACAGTTTATCACTCTCTTGCATTCGGATATAAAAAAAATTGTATGCACTTTCAAAAAGTGTGCTTCGGTCATCTTGTGACATTAATGTTCCAAAATATCCAGAATAAGTTAAGTATGCAAGATAAGTAGTCATATAATTTGTAGGTACCACAATTCGGAAATTACCGGGTTTCCTATTTATTTTTGTATGTACAATAAATAAAAAATACCAAAACTAGTTCTTCATCATCATCATCATCATCATATCAGCCGAAAGACGTCCACTGCTGGACAAAGGCCTCCCCCAAAGATCTCTACAATTGCCGGTCTTGCGCTATTCGCATCCAGCTGTTTCCAGCTGGACAAAATCGTAGGAAAGTCAAAACTGTACATTGAGTATTTTTTAAAAAGGATACTTGGGGCGTGATCTACAATCGATATCGAAGCCAAAAATATAGTTTTTAGAATTTTTGTCTGTTTGTCTGTATGTATGTCCGGGATAAACTCTAAAAGTACTGCATGGATTTACTTCAAATTTTGCATGAATATTACTAAGAGGTCAGGTCAACATATAGGGTACATATTATCACGCTATCACATACGGGGGAATCTCCGTACAATTCCGGTTACAAATTATGAGAACCTCGTCGAAATTTCAATCTTTTTGTTGGATAGTAAACGTGGCCGATGTTAAATAACGAAAACGAATATTGACGATTTAGTGTGGAACCGATTAAACCCGATTCAGCGTCACCGAGCTAAGCGTGGCGGTGCACTTACGTTAGCAATAAAAAGTTCCACTCCAAAACAATCGCCATGCCTCTATATTACTCTCTACTATCGATATTTAGTCTAAGCGCGTCTTTTTCCATTATTCACTTAACACTTGTTTGTCTAAGGCCTTTCTAAATAATGTTATGTACTCTGTCACCGGTGCAATAAACGCCACGCCCGGCCTCGCCCGTGTCGTTATAATTTTATCAATAACTGCTATCACTGATAGTATATCACCTATCTGTAATGAGGGAAGCTTCGCGTTGTTATGAGTTTTTGAATGGTTCTTGGTACGGTAGTGTTCATTTCATGTTTAAACTAGCTGTGCCCCGTGGTTGCGCCAGCGTTGAACTTTATAAATTACAGCCTATGTGATATTCGGGTATATAAGCTATATTACTACAAAGTTTCATCAAAATCCATTCTGTAGTTTTTGCGTGAAAGAGTAACAAACATACACACTCACAAACTTTCACCTTTATAATGTTAGTGTGATGACTTCGCGTGGAAATATCCACCCATCTAGCTTTGGGTGACTATGGCATAGATCAGTAGATTCCCTCTGGTATCAAGAAGGGATGCATTCATATAGGTTTAGCTTTTTGAAAGGTTTAAAGCGTTCAACTGACCATCATATCTGTGGTTCAACTACCACCTTTATCGCCTAATCCGATCTTGCCGTCCTATTATTATTATTTTCTTTTTTGACTGGATCGCCTGCACGACTTTATCAGAATGTGTTTTTGGAGCTATACCCACAGTGTAGACTTACCTAAATGTGTCAGCAGTCCCTTTTCGTCAGTGAAAAGGGAAAGTGAGACTAACACTAAGTTCTGCGGTCACCAAAGCGCGGGACAGAACACGTAAAAATTTAAATGTGGGCAAGTGCGAGTTGAACTGGCACACGAAGAGGCTCCGAACCACTGCATAAGACTTTACAGCGATTGTTAAGGTCGATCTTAAATACATTGGTTACGAACGAAACCCTGACAGTTAAACAGATTATCTAGGAATGATCCCGATTAGATCGAATTGAAATCAGTTTAGCGTTGGCACTAATACATAGACAGATAAAATCTCCAAAAACTTATATAACACCTATACTATGTCTGGCGTGAGGTAATTAAGTTGTTTTTATCGATTTTTTTCGACGTCTAACGAAGTCTGTGAAGTCATCTCCATTCGGCAAATGTGATCAGGGAAGTTCGATAACCTTGAACCCTTTTGTAGTCTAGACGAGATGGTCGTTCTGTATTATGTTGAGCTCTTTTGTGCTAGACGTCCCAGTCCATCCCGGCGTTAAATGTGGTTCTGTTTGAAATTATAGTCCTTTATTCTAAAATCCATTGTATCCAATGGAATTACCTAAATTCACCAACCAATTTCTCGTTAAGTACCTTATGTAAACCTGTCTGTACTTAACCTGGCATACAACCTATACGTCACAAATAGAAGTATTAAACGTCCAGAAATATTGAAGTCAGCGTAATGTTCGAACACACAGACTTCATCAAAATGTGTACGGAGAACAAATGAATAACGATTCTTTGCAATTAACTCTCCCATATATCCCTGCGCACGCTCTAACAGCCATCATATTCATCTTCTATGCTACAGACGCACAAACAAAGGCTCAAAGACGACGAGATTACGGCTTGTCTAGAGCAAGTCAAGGCTATAAGAAACTCGTCACACATATCGTACTCGCCAGCCGCGAGTACAAGCGCGAACGCTCAGTTACCACCATCGCCTTCCATGACCCTTAGTTTGCATTCGTATCAATAAAACTCTCGCTCTTCCTAATCCACCATCAGATCAGCGCCCCGGATCATCGCAAATTTTGATCTAGTTTGTACCCACTGGACTTTAAGATTACACTCAATTGTAAAAAGCGGCCCTTTTCTTGAACCCGACTTACCTATTTCACTATTATGCACGATTGATTGTACGTTCCATTAAAAAGGTCTGAAATGTTTGAAAAAGTGAAGTCCAATGGGACATATTTTTTAACAGGAGGTCTAACGGGTCCTATGTTATAGGTAAGGTTCGATTAGGTCCAGGTAGACAAGGTTTTTGGAAGGTGGTCTAATCAGCCCTGTCGAGTAAGTAGGATCAAATTAGGAAGGTCCAGTGCACATAAAGTATCTAAGAAGGCTTAATTATTTCAATCCGTTATTCGTTCCGTACTTAAAACATTATTTACAACTTCACAGACCTAATTTAACTTAACCATCTCAGCTCTCTAAAAAGCTTATTCAACCAGATATCTGTAATAAAACACTTGTTCAATGACGGAAGCGGACGATTTAAAGTGAATTTCTCCCTACTTCGAAGCTAGTTGTAAGTCCAACTCTGTTATCACTTTTGTAGACTTTGATAGTTGCTGCATTCACCAAATATAACATAGTAAATGATAAGGATGAAACTTGTGGAACAACTGTCTAGCTTGTGCCTAGACTTCCTTTTGTCAGTAAGACCCAACTATTCTGAGATAAACAGTTATGCCGGCCGTGTTTAAGCAACTAAATATTTGCATAAGTCTTCCGTTTTGAATATTTTAACAGAATAATTACGCAAAATTTTGAGTTTAGTTTTTGTGGAGATTTTTTTATCCAAGGAAAGGATCGGAAGATCAGCACTGCAGAATGAAGTACTAGCTGAGATAGGGCCATTTTGAATACCAGTACGGATTTTATTTAAAAATTAAAAATATATTAATTAAAATTATTGTACATTTTCCGTATGTGATTTTAAAATAAAAGATTTTTATTATTCTTATATCCGCCATATAATATTTATCAAAGACTTTTGCCATGAGGTTTTTCTAACTAGCTGGCCAACTAGACTAGCGACGTTAACTAGATCCGTGTTGTTTGCGATCGCGTTTGCGTAATAAATATTTGCGCAATTCATATTGAGGCTATTTGAGTTGAACTGATAGACATTAAAAGTTGGAAGCTCTGGAAAATGATAGATGTTCGGTATGTCAGATATTTTGGGAAAATTAAACCAGCCTGTTAAAAATTCTATCTTTATTAATTTATTTCTGCATGCAATTTTACTGAGGGCTTCATGAGAACTAAATACCAGCACTACCTTAAAAAATATGTAAATTGTACTTAACTGTACTTAATAAACTTATTAACAAATGATTTGAAACACAATTAAACTATTATCACACTAATATTATAAAGGCGAAAGTCTGTGAGAGTTTGTTACTTTGCAAAAACTATCTAACGGATTTTTATGAAGCTTTATAGTAATATAGCTTATATATCCGAATAACACATGGGCTATAATTTATAAAGTTTAACCGCGGGGCATAGCTACTTAAAAATAAATGCAAAAGTTACCACTCGATTTAATTATATGAATTATGAAATCGTGATAGTTTTTTTGATTACTATATTTTGATTCATACCTCTATGAGATAGCCTAACACCATCAAATTGGTGCTTGTCAGCCCTTAATCACCCTTAACCCTCGCCACCCTTTATCGGACAATGGCATCACCTCATTTTATTTGCGTTGTAATAAGAGTTTAAACCTATAAATTATGAAATTACGCTATGACCGATTTAGGGTTAAGCTGAGTTTGTCGGATCCATAATATCTCGAAGTGTTTCAAGCTCAACACACTTAGTAGCTGAATCGTACAATTGTGGTTTAATTAAATCGCTGAAATCCCGGTCACGGGTATTAATAAAGTGCAGCTGTCAGTAGTGAGGCGACCGCAAATCGTGTTCCCACAAATTATTTTATTGATTGGTAATTCTATACTTATTACAACTAGACTGACTGAACTGTCTCTACCCCTTTGTATAAATATTCGTAGGAGAAGGATAGGGCCTTACTCCATTGCGCATTTTTTTATATAGACTATGCACGCACTAGAGATTTTTTTAAATACCACGCCCGCATCAGTTTATCCCTGTATTGCGGAGTACTTTACAAACATTTAATACTCAGAACAACTATTTATGGGCCACACAAAAAGCTAGAAGTCGCGAGGCTAGTGTTTTAACCGCTGCGCCACACGTACGGTCTGTAACCCAGTGGACTTAACCAACTTACAAATCTTGGATGGCAATTGAACCTGCAACAAGAGGACGCTGAGTTAATTTGCCGAGAAGTTATGACTTGACGGTTATACACTCACCGGCACGGAAACTTGGCCACCAATAACTTGCCGATAATTTCTATTTAAATATTTAATTTTCACTATATTATGGGTTTATGCACTAAATTAGGGTTTTTTTATGGTTTTGTAACTCAGTTATTGAAAAAATGATGCACCAGCAGTAATCTTTAAAAAAATAAGCAGTTTCACAAAAATATTGGTTTTAACACTGTCAATTTAAAAAGAACACAAGATGAAAAATAACCAAAAAGTCTTCGTTGTGTTTGCATTTTAATATCGGGTGTTTCCTCCCCTAGCCCCGATAACAGCTTGCATTCGTTCTGGCATACTTTGGATGATGTTTCTGATCTCAACTTGTGGTATGCTTTCCCAAGCGGTCAGTGCTGCATTTTGAAGCTGATTCAGAGTTTCAGGCGGGTTGGAGGAGGACTTTATTTTTCTTTTAAGCTTGTCCCAGATATGCTCTATTGGATTTAAGTCTGGACTACGAGCTGGCCACTGCAATTTTTGAATACCAACCTCTGTAAGGTATTCCTCCACGCAATGTGCAACGTGTGGGCGCGCGTTATCGTGCATTAGGAGGAATTCGTCAAATCCAATAAACCCTGAATATGGTAACACGTGTTCCTGAAGAATCTCCTCGATGTATCGTGTTGCCGTTAATCGGTTATCGACGATAACTAACTCCGTACGTGCATCGGAACTTATTCCTCCCCAAACCATTATAGAGCCTCCATGAAAACTAACAGTTTGTGTGGTGGTAATGGGTAAAAACCGCTCTCCTCTTCTTCTCCACACTCGCTCCCGACCATCTGGAGCTCGTAAAGCGATTCGACACTCATCTGTGAACAGTACTCGAGCCCACTGCTCATGGGTCCAGTTGGCGTGTTCTCGTGCGAATCGAAGTCGAGCTACTCGGTGACTTCTGAGAAGTTCTGGGCCGCGTGCTGGTCTACGAGCTTGTAAATTCACTTCCTCCATTCGTCTTCTCACTGTACGTTCACTAACATTGACACCTCTTGTGAACTGGAGTCGCTGGCGTATCTCAACAGCGGTGAGGTAGCGGTTTCTCAAAATTTCCAGGACAATAAAGCGGTCATCCGGGCTGATGTGCATCTGACGCCTCCGCTGCCTGGTCTGCGGGAGTAGCGGCCTGTCTCCTGGTATCGTTTCAGCGCATACTGCATCGATGAACGTGGTACATTCAGTATAACAGCAACTTCTCGCTGTGTCAGCCCTTGTTCGATCAATGCTACAGCTTGTGCAACCTGTGATGGTGTTAATGGCATTTTTATTGGAATTAAATCACCTTTAGTTATTGAAGTAACAGTACGATATCACAATAATTGAACAACCTAACAATAAACTTTCACAAAACACAAATTCAAAACAGCAACTTAGTCGCTCAGATGTCCGGGTTCAACTAAAACTTAAAAATAACATTTTTTAGACCAACCTTCATAATAAATACTCATAGGAAACACTTAAAGCTCTTGTTATCGCGAAATACGCGCTTGGCCAAGATTCCGTGCCGGTGAGTGTATTTCCCTTCCGTATATGGCCGCTAAACGAAATTGACAGGTCTATAAACCTTTTTTTTATTTTTTATTTATTTATGTCTATACGTACTTTTTAAAAGAACTCTAAAAAATACCATGATGTTAGGATTAGTTTATATCGTGTTAATCGGAATCGGGGCCAATGTACCGTAGTATAGCGGGGTACAAATTAAGAATTATCTATTAACAAAAAAACTTTTTTTAAGATTCAGATCAATTTTATTTTTATAAATGTGTTGAATGTAGGGTCAAAAGTTAACCCTGCATTCACCACATTTATAAAAAATTAAATAGATCTGAAATCTTAAAAAAAAGTTTTTTTTATCAGGTTTATAAAAATAGTTATTGAATCCACGAACATGTTGGTATTTAGAGCCGTAAGTATAATGAGTCCATTTAATCAGTGATAGCATGTTAAGTGATTTTTTAAATGCCCAGGGTTTTTTCCCTGAATTTCTCAATCACAGTACTATCTAACAGTGAACATATGTATCTATAAAATATCTGACATAGTCTTCTCAGCGTAACAATACCTATCTACTAAATATCGGATGCCAAATTATTCTCTTCACAAACAAGTCTGACTTTCACAACTCCTCACTTCAAAAGCTTATGAATGTAAATAATAGATACTCGAACGCCCGATTCGGATTGCATATAAATTTTTACTTCCATAGTTTTTTAACTAGTTCGATAACTTGTTATTTTTTTAACCTATGGTTACAAAGGGTATACAAAATATGACACTATTATTATAAAGGCGAAAAGTTGTGAGTGTGTATGTTTGTAACTTCTTCACGTCTAACGGATAGATCGATTTCAATAAAATTTGCATGGAGTTAGCTGGCACCCTACATAAACACATAAGCTATAATTTATAAAGTTTAATGCGGGTAAACCGCGGAGCACAGCTAGTATTATATATCTCCAAAATGTCCAGTTTTGTGCTGCCCACATCCAGCAGCTTCACGCGACCCTTGCAAGATCATCAAATCATTTGTCTGATATGATGATATAATGCGGCAATACTTGCATATATCGGATTAAGGTACTAACTTTCCCCTCTGAGTACATGAATACCTAGGAATCCTGTAATAAAGTAATCCTGGTTAGTACTAGTACTCACGGCTACATATCAAGCTATAAATTTCCAATATAAGCTGACCTGTCATTGCATGGAAATCCTATACATCGCGGGATCAGCTTATACTGGAAATGTATAGCTTGATATGTAGCCGTGTGTACACTAACCTAACCAGGATTATTGTTGTAATCCAACTATCGAACTGATGTTTCTTGATGTCAAACGACATATTTGCCTTTAACAATGCATGGTTATAGGTGAATTGCCTGTACAATTAAAAAATTCCATGACTCCAAACGATTTTAAGGGAAAATTGAAGTCACTGTTGTTGAGGAAATGTTATTACAGCATAGAAGAATTTCTCAAAGATAAGCTCTAGCCTCTAGACACAAAAAGTACTGTCTACAGTCGAGTTCTGCAATTAAATTGTATTTTATAATTATGTTACTTTTTAGTGAATTTAATTGATTATTATTTATTGATCTGACCAGAAATTTTATAATTGTTATTTTAACTAACTCTTGACTACTCTTTCTAATTTAACTGTAATTAACATTTTTATAGAATTATTTAAATTTGTGTGTAATTTTTTGATAAATGATGACATTATTTTTATATTATTTGTATTGTAAATTTTAATTGTGTATTTTATTTATGTGTGCAAATTCAGATACAAATTATTTTGTTTATGAATAAATGACTAAATGACTAAATGACTAAATTAGTGTCCAAGGAGCGTTCAAGTATTACGTAACGCAATTTATGGAGAAAAAAACGAATGACATAAGGGATCGCAAAAGTAAATTTAATCTATGTCAGTGATATATAATTAATCTTATTGTCTTCGCTCGCCATTTGGCTAGACTATCTTAACATCCATTTCGGACACTAATTACATAATACCGTACGTGGCTAAAGTGTGTGTAGTGCTTCGCTTAGCGTTTACCCCCAATGAAAATGAGACGATTTATAAAACTCAAACTACCTTGCGAATTATTATTTGCCAGTTTAGGTAGTTAGCGTGTTTGGTAAATGCGTGCCTTTCACGTCGCAGGTCCTGGATTCGATTTCCACCTCAAATATCTGTATATTTGTATGCATAGAGTTAAAATTACTTAGACATCAATCCAAACTCGAATTAATGACGTCACAAGATGAATCTAACTATTCCAAATTCGAATCTAATGTAGTTCGGATGTGACGTAACATATGTAATAAGTAGTTACCTACCCACCTTCATTACCTAAGTACTTTAAAAATATTAAAAAGTAATTTAGTATAGTTTTATTTGAGGAATGCATTAAAGCTAATGAGCTTCTTAGAATAATATTAAAATACAGGCTTCGTAAACCGTATGCCAGTGTTTTTGTTTACATGAGTAAAAAAAATGCTCTATTATGTCTAAAAGTAAACTTGTTAGGCACACACAATAGAGGCGAACAGGGGTTCAAGCCATACTGTAGTGTGTACTCTTGGTACGACAGCCTTTTTTTTTCTTAAATAGACAATACCCGCATTAGGGAATTTAATCCCTGTGTAGCGGGGTACTTTACAAACATATAATAGACGGACACAAATTACATCCAGACTCAGAACAACCATTTATGGGTCACACAAATGGTTGTCCGGCGCGGCACTCGAACCCGCGACATGAAGCTGCGAGACGACTGTCTTAAGCCGCTGCGCCACACGTGCAGTCGTATATGTACTCACTTTATAGATGATCAAGCAGAACGTTCGTGAGATGAGCTCAAAACGACCAATAGCGTTTAACGTTAACTTAATCTCTTCCAAAACATAAAATTCTTAGTTATCACCGCCCACGTCTTGGCCTTAGCTTAACTTGTAATATTAGCAATTGTTTTTTGAGATCGTTGACTGCTCTGTTCTGGCATTTCGTTTTTTTAAACTACAGATTAAACTTGATTGATTTGTAGAAGTGATATTGACTCATCGTGGGAACTGGTTTGGTATGCCCTAAGGCTGTTGTAGAAGTTATATAACCAACCGGTTAGGTTACATGAATAGCTCTATTATTTCTATGTTGGTAGGATTATCACAAACATGACAAATTCTTAGTGCCTACAAAATTTTGCTTATTTAATGCTTCCAGTCTTTTAAAGGTTCTTAATTAACGGCACTCCGCCGTTAATTAAGAAGCTGACAACTCTGCATTTTGCCGTAAAACGAATTCCGTGAAGACGGAGTGAACAAAAACTATCAAAACAAGGCAAAAAATAGAAGAAAAACATCAAATCCAAAGTTTTCCTAATCGAATATTGCTACATATAGGATAACAACACCAATTGAGTTAAAAAACTCTTTTAGACGCTAGAGACTGAAAGAAGCCTAAATGACGTTAGTCTATAATTAGTACCAGTATGAAATGTGTTTTATTGTCACTATGCTCTTCTTAGTAATTTTATATCTTGGTTTTATTACGTCAAAATCAGGAAATTGTGGTATGAATAGGACTTCCCCTATCAACAATTTCCTTATACCTAAACACACGGCGGTCAACACATTTGTGGTGTGGATGTATAAGTAGGTTAACTTAAAAAGGTGGTTCTCAATTCGACCAGATCTTCTTTTTTATATAAGTATGTACAGTACTCGATTTCTATGTTGTTTCTAAAATGATATTTAGGCGCTAACATTTGCTAGATTGGTGTTTTACCACAAGTTTTAACAAACTATGAGATTCATCTTGTTAAAAAACATACTAACGTCTAATTAGTCTATATTTTGAAGGATATAAATTTAGTGCACTTAATGATTAACAAAATCTTTATTGTATCTGATTTGTCATTCCTAATGCTTATAGTTTTCTCGCAATTATATGTAAATAATAAAATAAAATACATATAATTGCGAGAAAACTATAAGTTTAAAATGGAGTGAACAGAATAATATCAAAACACGCTGTTTTGACATAACTCTTTTCACTCTATTTTAACCCGTACTTTATAATTTACGAGACTAGTGTAATACGGTAACATTAGGCGTTGTCAGCCTCTTAATAGATAGAAGAATTCGTTCATGACAGTTCACATAATTTGCTAATCGAACGAGACTGGTGGTAGTATTAGCCAATAACCTGTTCCATTTAACAATACTGAGAACAAGGGTGCTCTGTTTATTTTTACAGGTACGTACATGTTTTTTATGGTTTCATTTCTAAAAGGAACCCTTGTAAGACTATTTCATCCCAAATCAAGTTGAAATGAACAGCACATACTGGAGTGGCAATCCCTTGGAGCTGTGTAAAAATCAAATGGCCAAGTCCACTGTATCAAAATATAATGTTGTAACTCGCAAGGGAGTCAAAATCTATAGGGTACACACGGATACATATCAAGCTATACATTTCCAATATAAGCTGACCGTGATTGTATGGAAATCCTATACAACGCGAGATCAGGTTATACTGGAATTGTATAGCTTGTCGCTATATGTGTCGTGTGTACTACCAGTTGTCCTCGAATCGTGAGATTCGGGAAGAATCAGCGTCTTATACTACTTGACCCGATTTTTTTTAAGTGACGTCCGCACTAAGTCTGTATCCTGTATCGCAGTTGGCTTATAAACAATGCAGTTCGTGTATTGTATGTTACTTCCGCCGCAAAGTAGACATAGAATCAATATATAGATCACACAAATAGTTACCATATCCTTGTATGTGAAATTTACATTGTTAAAAACAAGTTATTACCTACATAACCGATCCGAACCTAGGCGTGTGCACACTATGTAGATAGGTGATCGCCCAAGTGGTTAAATTTCTGAGCGGCTTCGAATGCTCGTTAAACTTTCGGACTCTGTTGTAGTCCAATAGTAGTAACAATAGTCATTAAACCATGTCAGAGGTGGTTTGAACAACTCTAGACCTAGTGACTGTGTGGTAACCAGTACCCATACGACACCCCCACCACATTGCGTAATTATTACATTAAACTATTGAAATAACCAAAAAATAATATAATAAGTAAATTTAAAAAAGTAAAATTAACAAATAAAGATACGAATATAAGAACGCAAATTACCGTATTAATAAAAAGCGAACATATAACAGAAACAAAAATAGAACACCAGCAAACAATAAACAAACCAGAAATAAAATCAAAAAACCTTAACATACAAAATAAGGATTAGGCTAAGGGCTGATGAACCAAAAGCATTATCCAAAAAAAAAAATACCAGTACCCATACGTTGAAGAAAGAAGTAATGATAAGCTCACATATTTAGTCTGCACATAAAACGCTTTGCCAAAATATAAATGTGCTACGCTAATTTAGTTTAGGATTGGCTAGGTAATCAATGTCAACGTATATTTTCGAGGAACCGTTGCCATTATGAGGCGAAGACCCAATTATATCTTCTCACGCAAATTCTGGTTGCATGTTTATCTTTTGTATAGTCCTGATACAATCTACAATTGTATCTGGAACCTTATTTGTCGAGACTTATGTACTCCTAATAACTAATCAGTAATTCTATTATGTCGCAAGTAAAGGTGAAATTGAACAAAAGGATGAATTATGCGAATCATAGATTTTCGAAAGAAAATCGGAATAATACGTGGATTAGTAATTTTTCCGATTTTCTTAAGCATTTTATTGCGGTGACTGCCATTTGTTTCCACCGAATTTAATTTACTTTTTGGGATTAATAAAATTCATTATTCAATATCTGGTAAATCGTGTAGTTGACTTAAAACTTGCGGAAGACAACTAACTCGCTTGTTGTCAGCCTTTTACATCGCCATTACAAATATTCTTCAACTATAGGCAGATAAGTATTTATTGTTATATACGTTTTTCTTGCCTTTTATTTTAAAATGATGTGCTAAAAAGCTAAAACAGGTAGACAAGTTAAATCGGATCATTCACACCCCTTTCCAGGAAGAATTAAGAGGAATCCCTACTACTTAGACTGTCGCGTTCTCCACGCATACGTGTGTAGGTAAAAACAATACTTAATCGCTAAAATCGAGGTTTCGTATTCTGCTATTTCCTCCTCTTAAACTAAATATTTTAAAAGAAAATACCTAAACTGTACACCCTTTTTATTTTGTATATTAAAGGTGCCAGACTTGTTTACCAGATTTATTTTCGGCGATTTGGAATGGGCGTTTTCATTGGATTTTGGAGAGCCTATATATCCACAAAAACGAAACAAACGAGCATATTATTTGTGGCAGATATCTATATTTCTTAAAAAATATATTGGTCGGGACTTAAACTCCTGCATAACTAGGATGGCGACGAAGAACTTCAAGCGTTGCTACTAATGATGACACAGAACAAAAACGAACACACTGATTCGCGTTTGTTCGTTTTTTTCTGTATGTTTATCAGTTGTCTGGTTGCCATAGTACAGGCTCTGCCTAGTTTAGAATCAGATGTCAGAATGTTAGTTTATATAATTATTTATAAGACTGTGCACGTGGTTTGGTCGTAGAACACTGTAGCTAGCTCGGCAGGGAAGAAAACGAAGAATAGCTTTGTATGAGAAATAACAGGTAGAAGTTGCTCTTAAGTGACCTTTAGGAATGCTTAACAACTCTATACCTACTCCGATTGGACAATCCGGACTGCGATAATAGCTCTTTCTTTTTGTTTTACCCCATTAATGACTGATTTGTGCAAAATTTTAGGGTCTCTGTGGGCTCTTAATGCTATCGAAGTTTACCGTCCCATTTTTTGTGAGAGATATTTATTTTGGCGAAATTTTTACAATATGATTTAGATATAAATCTCTGTCGAGGAGTGGTATTTGTTGGCAAATATTACCTTTTCGATAAACGGACGACCGTTTTTTGTCGTTAATAATAATCTAAGTCGATAGATAACCTTATCTTAATACAATTTTACGTCAAAAAACTAAATACCTTACAAGTTTATGTTGTGAATGGATTATTTAAGTATGCATCATATTAAATATTAATTATTTATAATATTAAATAATAATTATTGGTGTCGAAGATCATCATATCGGCCAAAGAGGTCGACTGCTGGATAAAGATTTTTTTTAAATTTATTATTTCACAAAAAAATAATTAAAATAGTTACACTCTTAGTCCCACAAAACCGTGTTTACGGTTTGACTGTGGGATCTAGAATCATTTCCCCAAATTATCTCCACAATAGCCGATCTTGTGCTGCCCGCAACAAGCGCGGATTCTGATCCAATCGGACAAAGGAATTGATTTCTTTAGTCCGATGGGATCAAAGAAGACTGGCAGCTGTCAGAACCCTGGGGGTGTAACAATGCTAATGTTCTGATTTCGAGCTTTTACGAAAAACTTTTCTTATTAGAAATTTCCCTAAAACATTCTTTTTGCCCAACCAGGGACGTCATCTTCGGCATCGGAACAAAGAATTAGGCACTCTATATCAGGATATAGCAAAATTATCATATTTATAATGAAATACTAAGCATAGAAAGTCCGTACTTAGCGAGATATTCTATCTAAAAAACAATCTTCCCCCTTTCATTCGCTCTAACAAATCATATTCTAATTTGTGTTCCAATAGAAGCAATTACATGCAACTGACGGGACCGCATTCCACTTGGTACACCGTTGTTAGCCGGCCACATCGTGCTTCTTTTGTATTGAGACGATAAATATATGCGCAAGAGTTGTTCCATTTGAGTATCAGTAAAAACGTCGGAGTACATACATATCCAAACAAGAGTAACATGTGTCTGTTACGATTGGTTAACCATTTTTTATGAAACTTTATTTCTAAAAAAACAAAGAAATTAAAGAGTTAAATGTTATAACATTTAGTTATAAGTTGATTAGACCATACTATGTTCAACAAAAAATATTTATAACTATTTGCGTATGTTGCAAATAAAAACATTAACGAATTGTTGTGTAGTAATTGCTATGTCTTTATTGGCAACAGAAAATGCAATTAGCAGCGTGGCCGAATAATCAAATCCTGGCACTATTTGATACTAATGTTATATCTTATACATATACAAGGTTCTAGGTTAAAATCTCGGTTTGGGCCAAAATGAGCAACCCCCAGGAGGTTGGCGGTATTATACGCCATACCACGGAGAGCACGTCACAAAGTTGTGAGAATATGCGAATACAATAAGCATATTATGTAATGGCGCAAACCCGTCCTCCACAATGATCTGCGTATTTGGCTAGTCTCCGTTGGGATTGGCTGCCACAGTTGAAATTCGGCCAGGAGTACACACAGTATTTCTATACAAGGTGTGAGAGAAATAGTGCACTGAAGAAGCACTAAACTACTCATGAAGCCGATCAAATTAAACAAAACCAGTTTGTGGAATACGAAAATTATTGTCGAGAGAGTTGTGCATATGAGGCGCCGGTTGGTATGGTTTAAGATACTTGCTTTTCACGCCGCAAGTCATGGGTTCGATTCCTACCCAGGACAGATATTTGTGTGCATAAACATGTCTGTTTGTCCTGAGTCTGGGTGTAATTAGATATATCCGAAGTCTGGGAGTTAGCGGTATTATACCAGCGTGCCTCGTGAGAGCACGTAAAGCCGTCGGTCCTGTACCTGACCTTTTTAATCAAAAAAGACAACGCCCGCATTGGGGAAATTAAGCCCTGTGTCGCAGGGTACTTTATAAACATAATTAACGGACACAAAGTACATCCAGACTCAGGACTACTATTTGGGGGTCACACAAATAGTTGTACTGCACGGGAATCGTACATAGGACATGAAGTGGCGAGGCGACTGTCTTAACCGCTGCGCCACACGAGTACGTGTTACTTGAACCCCACTCGTCTCTATCATCCACTAAAGCTATGATAGCCTATGCTAATTATAAACCACTTGTTAAGTATGTATTTACAAAAGAAACTTAGCTAATAAGTCTCCATAGTACAAGGTCTGCTTAGTTTGGGATCAGATGGCCGTGTATAAATAATGTCACAGGATATTATTATTATTATTCTGCATGGTAATGTGCTACAGGATGTTCTGGTTCATAGGGCAATAAATGTCCTTAAGTTCCGGCTGCTATTATTACCTTGAAAACATATTTACTCCCGAGATATAATAACCACAATCTATGTACTTACTGCAGTAAAACTCTTATGTTTTCATCCATCTTCACACATTAACGCGAAGAGAAAGCATTTATATTTATTTTTTGTTCCACACGATAACAGATTTGATCATCACCATTACATTCGGATGCGTCCGATGAAAATACCCATTCATCTGCCAAGTTGACCGGCCGATGATCCGTTCACCTTTGCGAACCACAAATAAATATTTAAAAATAATGCCATTTACACACGGAAGAATTGCTGCACGTTCTTTTAATAGCTCTATTACTTTATTTTAAATACAAATTCTGAGATAAATAGTGTGTGTGTAACTGGAGCTTATTTGCCCATGAAACTGAACACTGTTGTTGGTGATCAATATGAGGAATATATTTTGTATGGGAAGCTTGAAGGCACCTGCATATATAGTTGGTCCACCAGCAGAGAACGAAGTCCTCGGTTCAAATCCCGGGTCGGGATTTTCAGTAAAAAGATTTTCTTTCAGTATCATCCCGAAGTCTGGGAGTTAGCGGTATTACACCTCCGTGCCTCAGGAGTGCACGTAAAGCCGTCGGTCCTGTACCTGACCTTTTTAATCAAAACAGACAACGCCCGCATTGGGGAAATTAAGCCCTGTGTCGCAGGGTACTTTACAAACATATAATTAACGGACAACTCCAGACTCAGGACAACTATTTATGGGTCACACAAATAGTTGTCCTGCACGGGAATCGTACATAGGACATGAAGTGGCGAGGCGACTGTCTTAACCGCTGCGCCACACGAGTACGTGTTACTTGAACCCCACCCGCCTCTATTATCCAATCAAATTATGATAGCCTATGCTAATTATAAACCTCTTGTTATGAAAGTCTTTCGTAACAAAACATTAAGGAGTGTCCTTTTATAGCATCTAAATTTTCCCGATGATCTATGAATGGTCCCAAAATAAACATACAGCAATCTATGTGTACTGATTCGTCTCCCGTGTACACCTATTGTGTACTTTCAACCACAGCTAAGTTTAGAACAGTTTTGATGCTCTCCAGATGCGTACGCTATCATGGTTACGTTCTATGGCTTTTGATTATAGTGCTCGGTATTTTAATTCGATGATATGAAACATTAAGGTGTGTCCTTTCATAGCATCTAAATTTTCCCGATGATCTATGAATGGCCCCAAAATAAACATACAGCAATCTATGTGTACTGATTCCTATTGTGTACTTTCAACCATAGCTAAGTTTAGAACAGTTTTGATGCTCTCCAGATGCGTACGCTATCGTGGTTACGTTCTATGGCTTTTGATTACAGTGCTCGGTATTTTAATTCGATGATATAAAAACATCGGAACGGGCATGTGGTGTTGTTGGGTAACACCTACGTCATTATTACTCGCGTTATTTTGTAAACTATCTCCGAGCGTTTACTTTTATAATTATCTCTTCGATATATATTTCTTTTTTATTTCAACATTCACATGCATGGAATTTATACTGAATTGTTTTATGAAGTGTGTTTAATGTCTATAAGAAACACTTAGTTGTAACGTGTTTTAAATATGATTCGCATGTTGTAAATCGAAGATTTGTGCGTTTCCTATTTATTATATACTTTTTTATTTATAAACTATCTGTTCCCCCAGCGGTTTTACCTCCCTTAAACTTTATATACCTACATATAAACTACTGCAAATTTTCATCAAAATCCGTTCGGTGGATTTTGCGTGAAAGAGTAACAATCATCCATTCGTCCAAACTCGCAAACTTTCGCTTTTATAGTATTGGAAGGATAGGATTAAGACGTTAATTTGTGAGTATATCTACAGACGCCAGCACATCCAGCTACCCCAATCTGTCATATTTCTTTTATAGATTTTCAATTTTAACACACAAGCATAAGGTTCACTTTCCATTGGGGAAATTTGACAGATTGGGGTAAATTGATGTGCTGGCGTCTGTAGATATCTTGACTATAAAAGGTGTAACATTAGTAGTGAAGGAAGTTGAAAAAGGAAATCTATCTGCCTACCAAACTAAACAAATACAAAGAAGAAAATGTTTAACGCCTAAACAAAAGTCATAAGCTGATTGACAATTTGTATGGAGAGTGCATGTATACGTATGTTTTGTGCATTTTCCATGTTTTCCACGATGTTCCACTTGAATGTCGTCCACTATTTTTATTCATCAAAGGATAACGGAATTGGTTGTAATTTCCTTGATCATTTCCTTGATTTATCACAATATTGTTATGAATTAATTAATTTCGCATTATTTTATTTCGTTATTGTTTTTGTTTATTAGTTCATCTGAGCTCAGTATAGCTATCTCAACAACAAATTAAAACGATCAGAAATTTAGTAAAATATAAACATATGAATGAGCTCAAGCTCTCGACGGGCAATGATTGGTTACTGTTAATGAGATAAAGCCCACTAACAGACTGACAGTGAGAGAACCGCAATACGAATGCTCCGCTATCAGCCCGTCTAGCGTCTGTCTGTTTAGCACCCTTCGGATATGGAACTCTAAAAAGGAGTGTATATACAATCAAGTGTTATTAATATTGTTTGATATAATCGTGACGATCCTAATTTGGTTCCAATTTCTCCTCATTGGGAACGCTACGATAAAGCAACTCATCAAATTTGCCTGTAGATAGTTGCGTCCAACAAGGCGCGATTCTCGTTACGAGGGGCACATATCTTAACCTCCATTAAGCCGCATCATTGCCTGAACTACTCGCCTCCCACGGCTTCCTATTCGCTGCAGACATCACCAATTTGGACTAACTTAGGGTTACCAGATGCGAATACGATAACAGCTGGTATACCTATTTTCTTATTAATTCGTATGAGCAGTAAGTCTGCTATCAGTGCCTCTAGCACGAGATCCTGCAGTTTACTTACTCGATCACACGTACAGTTTCGTCCCATACATTGAGCACCAGCGCCTCTCGCGGAAACTACTAAGAACTAAAACTCGCACCACGAGTTTTTTTAATGGAACTGATCGAATAGAGAAACTGGCGGTTTGATGGTTTTCGAGTCTGACATGCAATTTTGGCACCACGAGTAGCACATTTGACAGTTAGTTGGACGTGAACGTAAACGGAAACTATAATCTTGGAAGTATTTTCACTCACCAAGAATTTTACAGTGAGAGCATATTTGTATGATATTTGTTGTCATGAAAGTCTTCAATTATTTTATTGTAAAGACTTAATTTTGCGTAATTATGTATTGAAGATACTGTGTGGTACCAAGAAATGGAGAGATTATAACTAAAACGCACTTTTTTACGACTCGTATCTAAAATCTACCTCAATAAATCTGTAACTAATATAACTATTGATACGATGATAGAACGCAAGGTGAGTTGACTTGTACTCTAAATAATATAAGTGTTAGCATGTTATTTAGGTGCTTTATCTTTGTTAAATTAATACTTAATATCATTTTAAAATAGGCCAAGGAAAGTTGAAATCTATATTGGCAGATCATAACGTGTTTTCTTTCTGTTTAAGGTTACCATTAATCAATTAAAAGATCAGAGAATGATCCAGAACAGTACATGCAGATGTAATATCAACATAAATTCAATAAATTGAGAAGCCTTCAATAAATGAAGAAGCAGTAATCGGCCATTGGAAAAATGTTAATCCTCAACCTAAATATATAAAAACAAGTAGACATACACTTTTCACCAATGTTATAATATCAAACTCATAATTTAGACAAGAATCAAGAGCTAGATCTAAGTTCTAAAAACAACAATGTTCCCTATACTTGTCAAATTATTTGGAACAAATCCACATCATTTATATGCATGTTTAGCTGCTTCTTTTACTTATTGACATATTTTACCGACCAAAGTACCTTATGTATGATTCAACAACTATCTCATAAGCCCTTAAAGTATAACTTTGGTACCAAGTTTGCTCAATACCAAACTTCATTCAAATTCTTATTCAACTTTAGTGTGACTGCATAACAAACATTACTAACCCACTCACAGACAAACATTTCTATTTAAAATAGTTTTTTATATCCTTCATTAAATTTCTGGCTATATGCTAACTCCATATCAAAGCTGATTAGCCATTTTAGTGTAATAGAGTAACAACAAAGTAACTCTGGCACATACACAAACATAATAAAAGTTTTATAAAATAAGCTCTGGGTAAGCTAATAAGTAGTAGGTATGTAATATCAATTTTTAAATATTATTTAAGCAAATTATGTACCTACTACTACTAATAAAAAGATATCATGTCAAAGAGATGTTAAGTCTTTATTAAATTCAGAAAAAATATATGTATATGTTTTAATTAATACAACACCTAACCTTTGTGAGTCTGGGAGTTAATAGAAATGGATATTCCTAGTGGAAGCGGCTCACTCTCACCTTTTCTGGCTGGTTGCTGAACTGAACAATGCCATTTGACCAGAGAACCCAGACAACTAGTTGTTACTTTTATGGTTTTACTGTAAAGTATTATGCTTCTGATTAACCCTTCGAGCATTTGTCTATGCTCCAAGAATTAACCTGTTATGTTTATTTAAATTTATGGTTCACATAATAATACCTAATTTATAAAATAAAATACTAAGGTTGATATAATATAATATTATTAGAAATAAAACAAACATAGGCAGCATCATTTATTTTCATATTCTCACAGTTCATTATTTGTTAATACTAGTGAATCTTCAGTATTTATTTTATTTACCGACCAATGTACCTTATGATTGGGTTACACAGCTATCTCATAAGCCCTTGAAGCCTAACTTTGGTATCAAGTTTGCTCAATACCAAACTTCATCCAAATTCTTATTCTACTTTAGTGAGACGGCATAACAAACATTACTAACCCACTCACAGACAAACATTTCTATTTATAATAGTTTTTCATATCCTACATAAAATTTCTAACTATATGCTAACTCCATATGTCAGCTCATTAGCCATTTTAGTGTAATAGAGTAACAGCATAGTAACTCTGGCATATACACAAAAAGATTTATAAAATAAGCTCTTAATAAGTAGTATGTAATATCAATTTTTGAATATTATTTAATCAAATTACTACCTACTACTAATTAAAAGATAGCATGTCTAACAGATGTTAAGTCTGTATTAAATACAGAAAATATATGTATTTGTTTTATTTAATACTTTAATTAATACAACACCTAGCCTTTGTGAGTCTAGGAGACTGGGAGTCAATAGAAATAGGATATTCCTAGTCGGCTCACTCTCACCTTTTCTGGCTAGTTGCTGAACTGAACAATGCCATTCCACCAGAGAACCCATACACAACTACTTGTTATTTTTATCGTTTCACTGTATAGTATTATGCTTCTGATGAACCCTTCGAGCATTTGTCTATACTCAAAGGATTAACCTGTTATGTTTATCTAAAGTTATGGTTCATATATTAAATAAAACCTGATTTATAAAATTAAACACTAAGGTTGATATAATGTTATTAGAAATGAAACAAACATCATAGGCATCATCATTTATTTTCAAATTCTCACAGTTAATTATTTTGTTAACACTAGTGAATCTTGAGTATTTCATAACATCATTTTATTAGGATGCATGCATTTAAAGTGTCACCAAGCTTTTGTTTAATTTGTAAGTTCAGTGTATATGGGAGTATCCTGAAACAGAAAATATATGTCAATAACGTTTAATTACAATTATTATATTTAAATGGATGATATAGTTGACTTCTGAGCAATGTTGTTTCTGGCCTATAATGAATAAAAGAACCACCTTATAACATCACAACATTATGTAAAAGGTGACTAATGGATAAACCATGTAGTCAGGCAGCAACACCACCTATCAACAAACTACTTCATACTCTCAATCCTTCATATTCCAATGTTGTGGAATGTGAAGTCTTGTCTGGTAAAAATGATATTTGAGTATTCCAGGAGAGAAATATTTATAGTAGCAGAGTAAATATTCATAGCTGCATATTTTAAGTAGTTTTGATTCTTGAAAGATTACAATGAGATATTATATAAAGACAGTCAGTATAGTACAAGTTGCTGCAATAGTTTAAGACCTCGAGAAAATTAAAAAACAAATATTTTCGGTTTAAAGGTATTTTTCATAAATAATAGTTTAGATTTAATAGAACTTTTCTTACCAAAATTTTAATTGATATCAATCATATTTTTAGGATATAACAAGTCATACTTATAGAGCGTTAGAAATATGGATTATATTGCAGTCAATTAACTATCGTCACTTTGTTATATAATCGATATTCATCATAAAGAGATATTATAAGGTAACCTTGGCACTATCACGGTACATTTTGTAATTCACATAGATTATTAATAAACTATATAAAAAACTGAGTCACCACAATGGAATTTACTTTTTGATTTCCTCAATAATAAACATTATTCTACATTTCATTGAAATATTCTTTTCTCTAACCTAAAAATAAAAACAGTAAATACCAAAACAAGAAGTGTTCTCGTTTCTAATTATTTCTTACCCTAAAATATTTTGAAATAAATAAAACTTACCTGTTTTGAATGATATCTAGGAACTATTAAGCGACTTTCTAGATTTTTTTTGTTTGAATTCATTGAATAACATGAACAAAGACGACTATGTGATGAAAATATAACACTGAACATTTTTTATTTGAACTTATCTTCAATTTATTTACCCTTCTCTGTCAATTTGATCTTAACTTGGAAACATTGAATCTATACGATCATCGTATCTGACAGAAAACTATGATAGTATAAACTATAACTCGATATATGAACTTGTGGTACCGATCGTGAAGGAAACTGTAGGTATGATCGAGCGTACTACATCGAGTTTGGTGAGCTCGAAAGTTTCCGTTTCATACGGAGGTAACTCGTGCTAGTGCTACAGAGCTATTTAAGCCGCCCAGTAGGCCCCTGATATGGCTTAGTATGGGTGTTATAAGATTGCAGTCTGTGTACCTCGATATCTATATTATTCTAGTTGTAAGCCTGGTGTCAAGAGTTCTTTAAGCCGCACAGTAGGCCTCTGACCTGGCTATTATAGCCTCTGATTATCTGTGTGACTGTAGCATCGTAGTTCTCAAATATGTTGCTGTTTATCTAGTTAGTTTAAATAAGATGGCTCTAAACTATGTTTCACGGCAATCAGGCAAACCCTTTTGGAATTAGATTTTCTGGTTAAGGTCGAAGGTAAAACTTAACCGTCCGTGACGGTTATGTTATATTTTTGTACTCTTAAAATTATGATTATACCGTTTTATTAAAAAAATATTCACAAAATTATTTGCTTATAGCAAGTTGGTCTCGCAAACGAAACGCATGCGCGGGTAATCTAGATTGGTGAAAACAAATAGGGTTTATTTTCTATGCGTCCTCGTGTTGCGGAGGGCTAGGTAAGATTGCAGTCGTTAAGCCATGTCTATGCCGACCGGGTAGCTTGAGCAACGCTGACCCTAGGGGAAACCACAGCCAACACGGTTAAATAAATAAAAAATAAGGTTAAATAAAATCATTGAGGCATTGTTTTGTTTAAGACTTATTTTTGTTTTCTACTATTGTATGAGACAATACGACAATTTAAGACATAAGTAAGGAGCCTAATGGCTTTGATACGTGAACTCTTCATCGATACGGTACTTGCCAGTTAGGTTTTACTTTAAGTGACGCTTTTGTTAAGACAATATTTCTGGCAAATCTTCGCGCTATCACTATATGGTTTCCTTTCGTATGACACATGCAATCAGGTTTATCGTTATTAATACAATTCCATAAAATTAGTAAACATAAGAACAACAATATTCTGAAATAATTGTTTGTAAACACTTCGATGAGGAATTTCTTTTTACTCAATTAAATCTTATAAAAATGATATGTCTTTCTGTTGTATGTAAACTAAGAAAGATTCTGAACTACTAACACCTTGTATACAATAACCTCTTATTATTTTAGTAGAGTAGAATCCAAGTACGATTTAAAGACTCTCATGGAAAATCAATTCTAGTATTATGGGAAATTTGCGAATTTCCATGGGCACAAAGCATGCCCAGACTCAGAGCAACTAGATGTGGGTCACACAAATAGTTGCCCTGTGGTATCGTGGTAGTAGCGTGGTGGCTATTTTAACCACTGTGTCATATGTCTATTTGTCACTACTACGCTATCCAATATTTTGAACATGCTTACATATTTTTTAAGTGCGGAATCTGTTATACCACTACTAACTTTATGAAAGCAAACGGGACAGTAGGTAACCCTGGCCTATTATAAACACATTTGGGGGATACATCTGCGAGATGTCCAATTCCCGGGGGTGGCATTTCCTATTTTGGGCTGCCATCTTGTTTAGTAAGATTGGCTCCCCGCTTCAAGAAATTTCGCAAACTCAAGAGGGACACGAGTTATTTAAACGCCTTAGGTTTTATTTATTAACCTCAGACGCAAATAGAGGGGTATTATAAATTTAACGGTATGCAAATGCATCTATATCTCGTCGCATCGTAGCTTCGATGGGCCGATTACAATCTGTTTTTTAATTACTGACTGCCCAGTCTAGTGGTTAGTTACCCTGTCTGCTAAGCAAGAGGTCGTGGGTTCGACCCCCCACCCGGAGTAAATCTTTTCCTGATCAGCGCGATTATTTTGTTCTGTTTCTGGGTGTATTTTATCTATCTTCTTCTTAGCGTTTCGATGGCAAACTCGTCAAATTTTTATGGCCCAGAACGTGGCCACACTGATTGCCCTGCTTGTGGCACTTTTAAGATCGTGCCGTGAACATGTGGCAGGGCAGGCTGGCCAAGCTGTTAGATGGGCTATGGATTGGACTGATGCTCCGCAAATACAGTCCATTTTGGGGTTGTTCGACAGTCCGCACCTA
Source organism: Pseudoips prasinana (assembly GCA_951640165.1). Classification (NCBI taxonomy): domain Eukaryota; kingdom Metazoa; phylum Arthropoda; class Insecta; order Lepidoptera; family Nolidae; genus Pseudoips; species Pseudoips prasinana. Next base: position 8,774,682 of record OX621240.1, read on the forward strand.
GACATGTTTTCTTTGACTTCCAGATCGGCCACGGTAATTGATGTCCAGGTGGGAGGCTTTCGAAAAGCGTCACAAACTGATCCATGAATCCTTTTTGTGCACGCCAGATGCTGCATCTCGCTGTTGAGAGATCGGTCGTTAGTGGCGTGGTGCATTTGGCAAAGTTATTTCGGCTTTTAAGCATTATTTTATCTATTATATATTATTATGTTTATCTGTTTTATGGTAGCCATAGTACGGAATGTGCCTAGTTTGAGATCAGATAGCAGTGTGTCAGTTGTCCCAAGATATCTGAATGTTAGTTTAATCTTATCCTTTGTGGTTAGATTATAATTTTAGTGCATTTTACGGGAAATATTATAACTTGCTTATTTGTACCCCGTTAGGATATTATAGTGCTTATATTTCCACGATTAGAACTTCATCATCCATTTTATTTTGGTAAGGTTATTGAAGTGCTTACTTATTTAACAGTAAGGTTGAATTCTTTCTATTTTTTTTTCGGTTGAGTTATTTTTATTATTTATTATATATTTATTACCATATGTCAGAAAAGTTATTACAGAATTGGAAACAGTACAAATATGGACCCTGTAGGTTACGGCAAACTTACTTACTTTCTTATTACCTTGCTTATTTGATTACAGTTGATTTATCTTGCTATTGTTCCATCTCCGCGTTTCTTTATGACAAAACTATATAGAAGACGAAAATAATAGAGATGCATTGACCGTGGTAATGACATCTATGACATACGAGAGACATGCTTGTTTATCCACGGTCGATGCAACTCGATCAACACGTAAACGTGTATAAAGATTTTTATCTTCCTGTTGATTGGATTAAGATGATACGTTAGTTTCGAAACTGTATTTTGTGGCGCCTATATAATTACGTCATTCGATTTGATTTCTGTTTTTCTGTTTAGTGATATTCATGAGTGAAAAACTAATGTTATGAAGCGTTTTGATCGATAATTTTATTGTTACTTCCAACACAAATATTCGTTTCAGCTTGTTTTTTTTTAATATTTATTTTTTCTTTGAGCTTTAAGACATATTATGAGATTAGGGCGGAGTCAATCGGGTTCAAATAGAATAAAACAAGCTGTGTGTGAGATATTTAAGTATAACTTTTTTAATTTAAAGACTAATTATGTATGGAATATTACATGTAAATGTCACTGCGGCATGAAACCCATTGGTCAAATTGAAAAAAAATGACTGCCGCATAGATTATTAGGCTGTTTATTATTAAGCTTGGAGCATATAAGAATCACGTTAGACGGAGTATGCATACTATTGTTGTTATGACGTCACAATCTAGTTGCTATAAAAGCTCCACGTTAATAAAGTCATTTTTAGTGACGAACTGTATTCTCAAACACTAATGCACTCGTTAGTCTATCACTTTCATGGTCCAAGACCGGATAGCTAATACGACTGGACAGAGAACAAGTGATGAACCGACGACTTATTGTGAAATCGAAACACGGCCATGTAGTACCATAGATCCTGACTCGAACTGAATTATCATCATTCATATATATTTATTCAACTAACTATAATATATGAGATTAAATCCACAATGAAATTTTCCCATCTATTTGGGAGTCACGATGCACGGATGGACAGACACTGTTATAGTTCTCATATAAAATTCGTCTTTCTGTCTGAATTGAAAAGCCAACAGTATTTAAAATGTGGTAGCTGAAAATCCAGTGTATTTTTCAGATTACATGAACGTTATAGCAAACAGAAATCTTTCCGTTCATGCCGGTGTACGATAAGCAAGCTTGAGGTTCATTCACCTAGCTGACGCTGCCAGGCGCCACTATTATATTGTCCGTAAATCGCAAATCCTTATCATAATCTAAATATTAATATGTTGTTAGCAAATACTGAAATTAGGTTTCATCGCAGTTGGTTAGTTATTTTTTCTTCTCTGATACGGACTCGATTAGAGTATTTGCCAGTGTGAAGTAATTTGATAAATTGAGTTCTTTGCATATGAATACAACATTATGCAGCACATTCCTCATTTAATCATAGACATCCGTCATACTCAAGTAAAGTCGGCCATAGTCAAGTCCTTCATAATTAAGTCAAGTCCTTCATAGTCAAGTTAAAGTCCTACCCCAGTAAAGTAGTGAATCAACACGGTAAATCACAATTAGCCGTAAAATAATATTTTCAAGACGTTGTTTAAAATCCACCATTTTTACACATAATAATCTCGTATTTTCACCAGTTTTAGAAGATTGAACAGTGCCTCGGTGTGGCTCTTTCCGCGCTGGCGCCAGAACTCATTACGGCAGTTTTATGAAATGTAGGACCGTAGTATAAAGACACGTATAGTAGTTAATCTTCGAACTAAACGCGAAACCAACAACGCCTCTGATCCACTGGCTCCTGGTCGAATCCTGCCAATAGCAGTATAATGGAGACTACGCTAGCGTTGTCTCATGAGAACTTAGTCTCCGTCTCGACACAATCGAATTACGGATCACATTATCTGTTACCACTTCACCAACGTGGCAGTTAAATCAAAACCACGGGAATACATATCACTATTAATATTTATACATGCAGGGGAATGAATTCCGCGTTAAGAAAGCTCGGAGTAAGCTGATAACACACCTCTTATGATTACGGCTTATGATTTACGAATTTCACATTTAAAAGTGACCAGCTATAGTAAGTTGTATTTGAAACTGTTATAACCTTACATACTTAAAATATTATGACTGATTTGAAATCTGTTAGACGATAAAATAAAATGACTTTCTCTACTGATTGTAGGAGAGATAATTAAAGCCCAGAAACTTGGTACGCCGCGTGCTAAGAAAGTAGAACTACTGGACAGCAAATAAACCGAGCCACCCGCTACCTAGGCACTCTAATTCGATTTTCTCAAAAACTAAAAAACCTACAATTATCAAAGTTGTACCTACAGAAAGTGCATTTCATGGTGATTAAAATGAAAGGAAACTCATTGGGTTTAATCAATATTTCAGTGTTTATTAAGGATTTTACAAAGAAGAGTCGTTTTCCAGTCGTGACAATCGTTAGTAATGATAAAGTGAAAAAAAAAATTAAAGCCAAAAACAAAGATAAAATCAAAAAAAAGTTTTTGATCAATATTCCGTATTCCCTCCCCTTGCTCGGATAACTGCCAGCATCCTTGTATTCATCGACCTTACGAGCCTGACGATAAAATCTTGAGGAATTGTATTCCACTCCTCTTCAATTGCGATTCGCAGCTCTGGAAGCCTTGTTGGAGCAGGTACTCGGGCTCGAACCCGACGTTTCAGCTCATCCCATAAGTGTTCTATCGGATTCAAGTCCGGGCTTCGAGCTGGCCAGTCCATCGTACGAATGCTGACGTCGCGTAGATACTGGGTCACCACATGAGCAACATGAGGCCGTGCATTATCATGCATCAATTGCATATCCTGTCCGATATATCCTGCGTAAGGTACCACATGGTCTGCGAGGATTTCAGTAATGTAGCGATGAGAAGTCAGTCCACGTGTACGGCCCGTCGGTTCGATGAAAACTAACGTTGTATGTGCTGTTAACGAGATGCCGCCCCAGACCATTACAGATCCTCCTCCATAAGCAACAGTTTCCTCGATGCAACACTGAGAATACCTTTCTCCAGGGCGACGATATACTCTCTGACGTCGATCACTTCCATGTAGACTCACCCTGGTCTCATCAGTGAAGAGTACATTACTCCACTGCTCTAATGTCCAATCCCTATGCACTCGAGCAAATTCAAGTCGTGCTCGACGGTGTGCTACCGTTAATGCTGGGCCTGTTGCAGCTCTTTTTGGGGTCAGGTTCCGTTCAGCAAGTCTCCTTCTGACGGTATCTGAACTTATGACCACTTGTCGTTCGTCACGCAGACTTTGTTGGACTTGAACTGCGTTGAGGTGGCGATTTCGCAGAACAGTAAGGTGGATATAACGATCATCTGCTGCTGATGTAGCCCTAGGTCTGCCCGTACCTGGACGGCGATCGAATGCTCCAGTCTCTAGGTATCGTCTGTAAACTCGTTGCACCGAAGATCTGCTGATTCGAAGCCTTCGAGCGACTTCACGTTGCGCAATGCCTGCTTGAAGTAATGCTACAGCTTGAGCTGCTTCCTGATGTGTTGTATCCATTATTAATCGAAAAAAGTAGCAAAAACACACGCGTCTGAGCAAACGATGGACAAAAACTAAAGAAATGATAAGAAATATCCGACTACCCTCATTGTAGAGAAAAAGAACGCTAATTTCAAACTCTGGTGAAAACAGAACAAATCGTTAGCATTGTGTTTGTTGCTTGATTACAATGTGAGTTGAGGGTACTTTCGAATTAATTTGTAGTCATTTTAATCACCATGAAACGCACTTTTTGTAGGTATAACTTTGATAGTTGTAAGTTTTATACTTTTTGAGAAAATCGAATCAGAGTTCCTAGGTAGCGGGTGGCTCGGTTTATTTGCTGACCAGTGTAGTTATCAAGTGTCAAGTACAAGGACTAACGGTCCGCAACTAATTTTGTATAAAGACTAGCGTTTATAAAGTGGTAGGAACCTACAGTAAATATAGAAATAACAGGTTCACTGATGTTTTAATATTACTATCTCTGAACATTGTTAACAGGTATTAACGCGACTAACCTTATTGTTATTTTCCCGACTTTTCGACCAAGTTGCAACACTGACAGTTATCCCGTGACCACGATCAATGCAACTTGGTCGAAACGTCGGGAAAATAACAATAAGGTTAGTCGCGTTAATATGTACCTGTTAACAATTTTATTGTTCATATATAATTATGATACGCGAAAGTTTAAAAGTGTATATTACTATCTCTGTTTCTTACCTATATAATGGTCAAGTTACACTTTATCGAGTCAGAATGTGACACCATAAGTTCTACTTCTTAATTTCGGCTACGGTGGCCTATTTCAACGGAGATTAACTAACGTTGCTTGACATATTATAGTGCAGGAGTCTGACTGCAAACAGGTGCAATCTCTATTTAGTCACTCATACCTAATCCTATGGGGTAACTATCCTACACGAGTGGGCTGATATTAGGCACTGGGTATAACACTCTCAACTTCAATATTTCGGAATACTACTGAATAGTTTTCTTACCAGAAATATCCCAATAGAACACATGACCTCATAACCTCGGTTTATGTTAATACACGCTACCGAAACATGAGTATCCAAACTCGTGCATAGGTAGGTACTGATTCGCCATAGTAGAAAAGTAATGTAGGGATAAGCCTCTTTTCTGCGTTTAAAACATGGCTGCAAAATTATATAATTGACTACCTGTACCCCGCGTTTTCACCCGCTTTAATCTGCCGAAGTCTCCTGAATTTGTTGATGGTCGTGATGACCTGCTCGATCATTATATGTAAACAGAAAATTGCCTGTTTTCTTTCTTTACTGTTTCCAATTTTTTTTTAAAGTTAACCAGGCAGTTTTATCCCTTTGTCGCGGGGTACTTTACAAACATATAATTGACGGACACAAATTACATCCAGACTCAGAAGAACTATTTACGGGTCACACAAATTTAGTGGTCCAGCACGGGACTCGAACCCGCGACACGAAGCGGCGATGCGACTGTCTTAGCCGCTGCGCCGCACGTGCAGTCTCTTAGCTAAATACTGCAAAGGTTGTTTGAGCAGCTTCTCTAAATCAAACATGTTTGAATGAATACTTAATCTGATGCTATCTGTGAATTATATCAATTAGTGTGGGATTATCTCACAATGGCAATTTCCTTCGCATTGTTGTATGTTTCTAGTTTTCTCTCCATTTTCACTCGTCGGCAAGTTTTTGCCCTAAGAAGAAATATGCTAATTAATTCCTTAACCCTTAATCGTGCTTTGACGACGGAAATTGAGAATTAACGCATAATTTTACGAGGACTTAGTATCATCTATGTTGTTAATCTTACTTGTTAATTAACGACAAAATTTAATTCATCAATCATCATCATGAATTGATGTAACAATTTTGCGGGGTACCAAATTTTAAGGAATGGGATACCACGTCGTTTATGAATGACTTGGGAAGATGACGGTTGATTTGATAGTTTTGTTATTGCGAATTTATCGATTGAAAAATGTCGGGATACGCAAGAAATTTTCTGGATCAGAGCGTTCTGAAGAAGGTGTCTGTGATGACTAGATTTTTTTGCCGTTTAGCTGTTTGGTTCTGTTTAAGTTATTCGAGTCCTTATTACATTAACGGTTTCTGATAGCGGTAGGTAATTTACTCGCTTTTATTTATACAAGGTGTAACATGAGTAGTAGACGTGAGTTACGGCGCTTAATTACTTATGAAATTAAATAACGTGAAGCACATTAACATGCAAAATAAACAAAAAATATATTAACTCCCCAAACAAGTATAACGATCAGCCGATGAATCATGTACAAGGCTCCAATTTTTTTTTTCACTTAGTGGTGGTTTTTAATTAGTTCAGTTTAATGGGTAGGAAACGCATATAGGTATTTATATGACACCTTTTATAAACATTTAGGCTCGAATTGAACCGATGCATGCTTATTATTTTTCTTCAGAATGGGATAACCAAGACACCGACTGCGGATATTTTATCAAAATGTTAGCAGGTAAATATTGTGTTTAAATCACGTTTCTAATGAATTCGTGATCGTCTTGACTTGTATAAATGTGAAGGCCGGTTTACTTATTTCTATGACAATTGCTGTTATGATGAATCATCACGGAAAGGTGTAAATCACGCAATGGTAAAGATAGTCGCCTCATAGCGCCCTCGTGTTTCAGGTTCGATCCCTGCACATCTATTTGTGTGACCCATAAATGGTTGTCCTGGGTCTGGATGTCCGTTCACTGCATGTCTGTTTAGTCGCATGCGATACAGGGAATTATTTACCCAGAGTGGACTTCTTCCTTATTTATTTTTGTCTAAACGGATATACTAAGTTATATATGGATCTAATAAGCTAAAAATACTGTAGGGGTCATGCGTAAGTAAGAACCAGTGCTTAACATGGCTGCTACTTCCAATCGCCTGCCTTCTCATCCCAAACTAGAGTCTGTCTTTGGTTACTTAACTTAGCATTACACGCATTAGCTGAGAAGTATGGTGTAGTAGGAAATTACCTAAGCAAGCCCAGCCCTTAGGGGTTTTATGGGATACTCTAATGACTGTATAACGAACTCAGTATTTCTTTTTTTAATTATATGTATCTTCCAATACTGTATTCTATACTAGGAGATTTTAAGTCGCGATCAATGCCTAGTCACGTTTTAAACGTGCATCGGTTTAAAACATCATAAGTACAACGATTAATGAACGATGTAAATTGCCGTACATCGGGACCGTCTAAAAATGATCTAGGATCTATAGCTTGTTAGTGCGCACAACACATGGAAACTACTATTTGTGCGGTCCATGTATAGTTCTTCTGTCTAGATGTGCTTAGGTTTCATAAAGGTTTATAAAGGGAAAACTGGGATTTAACTAGCTCGGACGTTGTTTCTCTCAAGATTAATACATGATTACAATACAAGTCGAATATGTACTTATATTTAGGACAAAAATATATATTCTTAAGACATACGCGTCTTACATTAGTAATTAATTTTTTAATGATATTAAACCGTTTAAAATACGCCGGGCGTGGTTGGTAAATGCTTGCCGTTTGCACCGCAGGTCGTGGCTTCGATTCCCACCCGGGACAGATAAGTGTGTGCATGAATGTTTGTTTGTCCTGAATCTAGAGTATTTACAAAGTGTATGAATAATATCCCAAGATATTATAATAATTTACGCTACGATAAATCAGTGTTATGTACACTGTTCTTAAATTAAGATGTTCTCTCTAATTGAAACTATATTTCCTGTTCCAATTTAAAATGTTGCAAATACACCAATATCGAACACACGAAAAACATAAATAAATTCACAATCACATCATTTTTCATCACAAAAAGAGCCGTTAACTTTTTCTCTACATTTGGTAGCAAAAAGTCACACTATATCAGACTTTTTACCTTTTTCGTTTGAATGATTAATGGGCACGAAGTACGGTAGTGAGTACATCGGAACGTACACAATAGAAGATATTTTGGGACTATTGGCAGCACTGTAGGCAAGCTTTAGTGAAGATACATCAATGTTGCCAACGCGATACCAACGGAACGTCTAACTTGAAAGGTTCTATAGATAAAGTAAAGCTAGGGCCTCCTTTGTGGCCGGACGATCACCTCTCTTGAAGGTCAGTCCTTTATTTGTAGCTAACAATGACGTACTCATCTTTCAACCTTTACGATGGTACTATGAATTTAACTTTTCTTTTAAGGAGTAAATTTAATAGTAAGCCATGCTTAAAATATTAAACGGTACTAAGCATCTTTATGCCATTTTTTATGGTCTTGTAATAATTTATTCTGTTATGTGCGTTAATCGTGTCTTATTAAGAAAACTACAATAGGCATAGGCGTTAAATATAGATCTTAATTGCCAACGCTATTTCGCCAATTAAAGATGTCACATTCTTAATCTTATTGTCTTGTCCTTATTAAGTAGTTAACTATGGCTTTCTTTAAAACGTCTTTACAACAAAATAATAATAGAAGGCATAACTCGAATAATATCCTTGCGTTATCACTGTCACGTTAAATACCAGAAACTTTGAGTCATAGTAAAGTCCTAAAAGTTATCATCAAAATATTTATAGTATTTATCCACATATATTGGCAAATATTTTCTTGTTTTCATGTTCTCTGAATGAATTCACCAAGCTAGCGTTATTTGTAATAAGCTGCAATCAATAGATAGTTACACTATTGTATTAGGTTTACACCCGTAAAATAGTTGTAAGAGAAGATAAATAAATATATACAAATAAACTAATTTATTGAAATAGCATGGAGTAAGACAGTCAATGTACAGGCGCCAGCACATCAAGCTACCCTAATCTGTCAAATTTCCCCAATTGAAAAGGCACTTTATGCTTTTGTGATAAAGATAAAAATCTATAAAAGTAATTTGTCAGATTGGAGTAGCTGGATGTGCTGGCGTCTGTACTTACTCTGTGCAGACAACATAATAATCATAAAAAAGAATATGACGATAAGATAATGTCACTCAAGATTTAATAGTTGGTCTATTTGATGGAGTAGAAAGGAAGCAAAGACTACATTATCCATTAAAAAAAATATTAGATACGACTGTCCATAAAATTCCGTATTTAAAAATACCGAGTGGAATGTAACTGCTGTCAGTTAATATTACGATTAATATATATTTAGACACTGAGTCATAGTCAATCCAAAACAATCTCTCGTCAAACCATTTGCAATTTTTTGTCACATTCCATCCATATTTAAGATGTGACTCACTTACCAATTATTTTAAAGTATTCCACTATTGCAATACCAACTCGCAATCATAATAATATTCTGGAACATTATTAAGACACGGCCATCTGAACCTAAACTAAGCAGAGCTTGTACCGACGCCAGCAAATCCAGCTACCCCAATCTGTCAAATTTCTTTAGTAGATTTTCTACTTTATCTCATAAGCACTTTCAATTGGGGAAATTTGACAGATTGGGGTAGCTTGATGTGCTGGCGTCTGTACTATGGAAACCAGATAACTAATATATTACAAATATGTACTACTTTTTTTTTGTAAATACATACTTATATAGATTATTACACCCAGACTCAGGACAAACTAGACATGTTCATGCACACAAATATCTATCCTGTGTGGTAATCGAACCCTCGACCTGCGGCTTGAAAGGCAAGCATTTACCAACCACGCCAACCAGCCCGTCAATGCAATAATACTAGTAAAGACACTGGTAATAATACTAATGACGGCATTGCATCAGCAACTGTAATGCAAAATCTGCGGCGAAGCCTTATTTCATTGGATATCAGAACTGCTACCTGGGGTTTAGAAGCCCTATGTTAGGTTCGACGCACTGCCTATCGATTCCGTTGCTAATTGACATCCGGTTGTACCATCGGAAGTATAAAGCACTTTCTAAAGGAACGGATAGGGGACTAGTCCCCCCCTCTTACCCACCACTGCAACTCGTGTAAGCCAGGATCAACAGTGGCACACAATGAAATTATAGTGAGCTGTGAGGCTCAGGCATGTCCCGGGGAATCGCTTTAACTGTCTTGGATCCCGCAACGAATTTAATCAGATAGGAACAAGGAGGAGTTAGAAAATGAATAGCTAAAGGAACGAATAGTCCGAAGTAATACGAACTAAATTTTAATTTTTATAGCATTTTTCGCAATGCATAGCGTTTATCTAATCTCAAAAAAAGTAAATCATAAATTTAATCGTCCGGCGGGTCTCGAACCTACGAACTACTTCTTGTTTTATAGTTACCATCAATACCACAATGTACACTTTGGTTCTTGATCCTGTGAATTCCACAAGATACGGAGGAGCTATCCTTATGGTTTCCTTATTATAAGCCGCCATCTAATTTGGTGTTCAAATTAATGGAATCTTCCGAGGTATTCCAACTGTTTCCTTTTGTAATTTTTAATCCAGATAACCTAGTGGTTGGACTGTGTAATCAGTAGTATCGAGTTGAAACCCAGGGCCTGTAAAGTTTCTGCTTCGCGTGCGTAATAGAAATTTATAATCACGTAGGTACTTAAAAGGTTAAAGGAAAACATCGTAAGGAAACTGGTTTGCCTGAGAGTGATGAAAAACTGTTCTTGATGGCATGTGAAGTCTGCTAACCCGCACTAGGTCAGCATGTTGCACTATGGCCTATGCCTTCTTATTGTGAGAGGAGGTCCTTGTCCTGCAGTGAGACATAAATGGACATCAATACCATAACGCACGCGATAGTTCTTGATTATGTGAATGCTATAAAACTGAACATAATAGGCCGCCTACTCTAATACGGTGTATGTAATGTAGTTGTTAAATAAGTGGGATCTATCGAAGTATTGGGAACTCTTTTCTTTTCTCAATCAATACCATAACGCACGCTATTGTTCTTAACCCTATAAGACAGGGCGAAGAGCTATCCTTCAATTTATTCAAAAATTCAAAGACTTTATTATGTATAGATGTGCCCCGTGGTTTTACCCGCGTTAAATTTTAGAAATTATCACAGTTCCTCCCCCGTAGGTGATAGCGTGATAATATGTAGCCTATATGTTGACCCGACCTCTTAGTAATATTCATGCAAAATTGAAGTGAATCCATGCAGTAGTTTCGAGTTTAGCCCGGACATATGTACATACAGACAAACAGACTTTGGCTTCGATATCGATTGTAGATCACGCAATGCAATGTACAGTTTTGACTTTCCTACGATTTTATTATATGTATAGAACTATAGATCAACAGTATACGTAACATAGTTTAGTTTATGAAAAGCAAAAATTTTAAAGCGAATAATTTTAAGCTAATAAAGCCTGCGTTAGGAGACCCCGCTCTTCTATAACATCAATCAATAACAAAACGTGTCTGCGTAACCATCCTGATGTATGGGCAGTTGTAATGTTTGTTATTAGTATCATACATGTTCCTTCGTTTTATGGTTGGTTTATTATAGGCCGTGCATCGACTCAAGTGATAAATAACACTTCTGCTGCGATTAAGTGTGTCTTGAATGTATGCCGCCTAACATTATTAATAATCTATCTATACATATAATAAAATCGTAGGAAAGTCAAAACTGTACGTTGAGTATTTTTTAAAAAGATTACTTGGGCGTGATCTACAATCGATATCGAAGCCAAAAATATAGTTTTTAGAATTTTTATCTGTTTGTCTGTATGTATGTCCGGGATAAACGTAAAATGTACTGCATGGATTTACTTAAAATTTTGCACGAATATTACTAAGAGGTCGGGTCAACATATAGGGTACATATTATCACGCTATCACCTACGGGAGAGGAGCAGCGATGATTCATAAAGTTTAACGCGGATAAAACCGCGGGGCAGCTAGTATAGTATAATATCCTGGGACATTATTTACACACGGCCATCTGACCCCAAACTAAGCAGAGCTTGTACTATGGTAACCAGATAACTGATATACCACATATACCACTTTTCTTTTGTAAATACTAGGTGGCGCAAAAGTACAGGCACTAAAGAAAATACTTTTTTTTTTTTATATGACATTTTCTGTCATTCTGTTGTTGAAAATTGTGTAGTGAACAAATGTAAAATACACTGAAAATAAACATGGACCGTTTTACTCCCCAAGAACGTGGAATAATTGTGTCAATGTTCTTACGGAATAATTCATCAGTGATAAGAACACAACGTGAATTTCGTCGACGATTTCCCCACCGTCCGGCACCGATTGGTCGCACAATTCGACGCTTTGCCACACGCCTTGAAGCAACTGGCTCAACATTGGATAGACCTAAGTCTGGGAGACCAAGAACAGGCCGTTCAGCTGAAAATATCGATGCTGTGCGCGAAGATGTGGAAGAGTGTCCAGAAACATCAACGAGGCGACGTGCCACGCAATTGGGCATTTCCAGACGGACCCTGCAGCGTATTTTGGTGAAAGACTTAAAGATGTTCCCGTATAAAACTCAAATGACTCATCAGCTGCTGCCTGCTGACCACCGAGCTCGTCTAGATTACTGCCAGCGCGTCATAAACCTCAACCTTGAAGAGGATGATTTTCCTTCAAAATTGGTTATGAGTGACGAAGCGCATTTCCATCTCTCAGGGCATGTCAATAAGCAGAATACTCGGTTCTGGGGCACTGATAATCCGCGCATTATTCAAGAAACACCTCTACACCCACTAAAAGTTACTGTATGGTGTGGCATCTGTGTTGACAGAGTGATCGGACCCTATTTTTTCGAAGACGCTGGAGGCAATGCGATTACTGTCACTGGAGAACGCTACAGAACCATGTTACGTGAGTTTTTGATACCCAGTTTGGACGAATTGGGGCTGGAGCACATCTGGTTTCAACAAGACGGCGCTACGGCACACACAGCGCGCGACACTATGGACTTAGTGAGGGACGCTTTTCCAGGCCGAGTTATCTCTCGTTTTGGCGATTTGCCTTGGCCTGCAAGATCACCCGATCTGACCAGTCCAGACTTCTTTCTTTGGGGTTTTTTGAAATCTCGGGTGTATGTGAACAAGCCACAGACTCTCGCAGCTCTAAAAGAAAACATTCGTCAAGAAATAACGAACATATCGCAGGAAGTGTTACGGCAAGTTATGCAAAATGTCATAAATAGGGCTCAAATGTGTATCAACTCTGGAGGTCACCATTTAAAAGACATCATCTTTAAATCCTAATGGTACGAAATTTAATGGCACAAATATACATTTAAAAAAATCTAAATCTAGTTTTCTAATTTAGAAAAAATGTTATAGCTGAACCAAATAGGGTCTTTACTTTTGCGCCACCCGTTACATACTTCTATAATTACACCCAGACTCAGGACAAACAGACATGTTCATGCACACAAATATCTGTCCTGGGTGGGATTCGAACCCACGATTCCGGCGTGGACACGAGCATTTGCCAACCACGCCAACAGGCCCGTTATTCTTTAAATTTTGTTCTTCTTAGGCAAATAAATAACAGTAAGTACCGACTTAGATTCGGAGCTAACTTTCCCACGAACTTCAAAGTTGAACAGCTTTGTATTGATACAACGAAAAGCTATTTACAGAATTTAATAAATTATGTCTCTAGTTTAAAAGTTATTTGCAAAATATTATATAATTTTTACTAGTACATAAGTTCATACCTTATCTTGTGCCAAATATGATTATGTTTATTATTGCTGTGAATTCCTTTAAGTCTGTTTAAAACAACATATATTTCTAGTATCATTTACTTTCTAAACTCTTTAGTACACACGCGCAATCGCTCAAATCTCTCATTAATGTACGGGGAATTTTTGTAAACAAATTAATATGTAAACGTAAACAATATTGTTTAGTTTGCATTTCTAATTATACAGTCGTTCCAGTCACGTGCCGAGTTGACCTGTGATTATGTTATGTGCAATTACTACTTAGTGGTATGGGAACATTCCTTTCGTATCTCTAATTGATTCTATTTAATTGGTAGCATGTTCAACCGCAAATAATACTAATAGAATGTAGACGAATGAGATTCCTCCAACAGGTTAAAAAAATGTTATAGTTGTTTTTTCTTTGAAGAAAAACTCTCAAGTGGATTCGGTGGATTCTTCGAAGTTGACTGTGTAAACCTACAGGGGTTACACCATCAACTACTTAGAGATCACATTCTTGGAACCCGCATAATATTTCTAGAAGTAAGTTTTTAAATTACTCTCCACAAGCGTCTATACAAAGTTTCATATGCGTCTGAACCAATTCTGAAAGCATATTTTCCAGTCCTCTTCTACGACTCGGTCGAACGCTTCTAATGCATCTTCTGGCAATCTAAAAAGAAGTCACACGGCGCCGAATCAGGGCTGTAATTCGAATAACCTAACAGTTTAACTCGTAAGCTATCCAGGAAGTCCCTAGTTTTGAGCGCCGCCATTGAAAGAATCCTCTGGTTTTAGTCAATATTTAAATTCGAAGACTATATAATAGAACGTTCGAATTTTAACTTATAAATAATTGTACTTACATGATATATTTATATCTGGCCAGTGTTTCAGACACAAAGTTGAGATTCTAGGATTTCTCAGTGGCCTGGTAAACTAGTCTCCACGGTCGTATTAGCTTTTCGGTACCGCCTGTTTATGAAAATCCGGTTGCATACTCGGAATCAATACACGTTGCACGCAAATATCGACTATGTGCTATTATATTAGATTTGCAGGTTGCCATTATTGAATTATCCCTAATGACGATAAGTAAAGTATTTTTCATACCACAGATGACTAGATATAATAATTGAAAAATGGCCGTGATAGAGATGAATAAAACAGATTTTATTGTGGTATCCCACACAATTTAGTTACTAAGACAGACTGGCCTTTTCATCTAGTGGATAGTGACCCTGACTGCTAAGCTAGAGGTAGTGGTTCGATGCCCCCTCTTTGTGTGATGTGCATGCTTATTACTTCCATGTCTGGATGTAATTTATCTATTATATGTAGGGCATAGCGTTCATTCGCTCACAGAGCAGCCCGACTGGGGAAGTACCTACACCTTCAGAAGACATTCCTTAAGAATAACATTAATAATTTTAATATTGTGTTTCCGAGTGTAAGGTCGCCAGAGCTCATTGGGGTGGGGGGAAGGGTCAGCAACACTTGTATGCAGACTTTTAAAGGCCGGCAACGCACCCGCGACTCCTCTGGTTTTGCGGGTGTCCATGTTCACCACGGTGGTGATCACTTACCATCAGGTGACCCACTTACTCGTTGTCGCCCTCTGATATAAAAATGTACAGGCTCTTAATAGTTTGGATTTGGCACTGTGCTAGTTGTTTTTGTGTTTATCTTGATTTTACGAAGTTATAATTTTGTACCCTTTTTACGTAAATTACGCGGATGAAGAGTATGACATTTGGTACAGTTGAAGTTCATATGGAGTAGGAGTGCAGAAAGATAATATTTTTTATAATCGTCATTATAAGTAAATTTATTTACATTAAAACCAAACCATTTCAAACACAACCATGCTCTTGTCACACTGACAACTGAGTATCAAAACTGAGAACAGATTAATATTACTGTCTTTAATTTCTCTAGTCTTTGACAATAGAACCTTAATGAATGAATTACGAATGAGTGCGATCTCTAGAAAAATTAATAACCGCGAACTCTACAGGGGTTAAGGTGAATTCATTTTCCGCGCTATTAATGCTAGCCCGTTGCCAATAACAATTAGTTATTTCGGTTACAACGAGCATAGCTTCATTCATTACTACCTCCTACACACAAAGCTTTCACATGCTAACAATGTTTATTCGCTTTACATGCCGCCGGTAAAATCCAAAAATATAACTCACCGCCATACTTACATCAAAGTTAAAACACATGTTTTGATCAGCCCTCATCGAACCACCGCACCAGGTCGATTTCTTTTCGTTTACGATCGTTTTACAGCTTACAACTCCCGTATTAGCTAATAGTAGTACTGACGATAAACTTCTGTTACGTCAGTTGGCATAATGAACGATTCATGTGGTTTTTTATTGCGCCAGTGTTGTCTGTAGCTATGGTATGGTGTTAAATTTGGGTATCGGATGTATCTGTTCCTGAAAGCTTGTGAGATGTGGCTTTTTACTGCAAGGTCAAATTTAATTCAGCAAGATTGCCTAGGAGAGCTTGTATGATCGTCATTTTAGCGGCTTATTATCGGCGAACCTATTCTCCAATAATCTCGAATGAATGTTGGATGCACCAATCTTTGAGAAGGTCTCCCGTGTGGGGATTTCGCCATAAGTCAGCAGAAGACAAATGATCGCGGGAAATAGCCAAACTAGGATGCATGCACGTGCCGATGCAATCATACACCCCACTTTTGTTTTAATATCTTGGGACAACTAGAACACTGCGGTCGGAATCCCAATCTAGGCGGAGCCTGTTCTATGGTAACCAGTCAACTGATAAATATACTTATATATTTCTAATACTTTATATAAGGTATTGAAAAAATTACATTCAGGCACAGAACTAATAATCCTGCTCATCACACAAAAAATTGTCCTGGGTGGGTATCGAGCCCACGATCTCTGGCTTAGCAGTCAGTGTCACTAATAACCACTAGACCAATTACCCAGTCAACTGAATTTAAGTTATTAATTGCGTGCTTATTTCTCGTCTTTACCACTTTATTAGTGTTCGACTTGGCCTGTTTTTTACGTCCTAATATTTAATTTGTACTAAGAAACTCGTTTTTTTTTTCAGGTAAGAAACTTCTGACCAGATATTCACAACGGGAGTGTGGAAATTCGAGATGCTTGTTTGTAAGTTCCGTGAGCTTTTATAAAAGACCAATTTCGTTATTTCGTTGCTATCGATTCCTCGTCGTAGTATCGCGTGTTGCTTGTTACCCTATAGTATTGCATTACTGTTTGTTTTCCGAATGTGATGTAACTTTGGTATTGTCGCCTTGTTTATTTTGTTCAGATATTTTCGATTGCGGAACAAGGTTTCGTAAGTCGAGTAACAAGGACTTTGAGATAGGGGTGTGTTTGTATGTTGTTTTAACATGATATTTGAAACGGGGAGCTTTCATTTACTAATATCAAGCTTTTCAGTCTGACGCTATACTGCCCTGCAAATAGAAAAATACATTGGAATCTGATAGCAGCGCCTCTTGTAAGGTCTATTGTAAATCCAAATTA
This sequence comes from Pseudoips prasinana, assembly GCA_951640165.1. Taxonomy (NCBI): domain Eukaryota; kingdom Metazoa; phylum Arthropoda; class Insecta; order Lepidoptera; family Nolidae; genus Pseudoips; species Pseudoips prasinana. Next base: position 8,792,003 of record OX621240.1, read on the forward strand.
CTCAGTGACCCTCTCAATGACACTCAATAAATTAACTAAGAATGGTCTCGCTGTTTAGAAGGAGTTCAATCAACTGTCATATTCAGAGATGGGGTTTTATACAGATTTAATTATGTAATTTTATTTATCAATACGCAAAGAATCTTTTTGAGACCACAAACCAATCCGTTATCGAAATATAGTCAAAAAAGCGGTAAGCATAAAATGCATGCCAAACTTATATTATAATTTTTTCTCTTAATTTTCTCGAAGTTTTAATATATTTCTGATATTCGGAGCTGAGACCGGGGCTCTAACGCCTAAGTCGCCGAACATCGATTTCTTAAATGGCGTTCAAATAAATAACGGTTTAAAATGACTTAATCAATCTTCAAATCGGCTTCAACGTTGGCAATCGATTCCGGGCCATTTATAACGTCAAATGCGCTCATGGAAGCCGATTTAACGATTGATTAAGTCATTTTTAACCTTTATTTATTTGAACGCCATTTAAGAAATCGATGTTCGGCGACTTAGCCGGTAGAGTCCATAATCCAACAGAAAAAAATGCGTTGCGTGGTTTTTTGAAACCACGATGTACATAAGTAAAACTTTGTCTCTTACGGCGTAACATTAATTCATTGTCGGATATTTTGGCGTTATTCTGGGTTTTTCCTCGTTGACCGGTTTATTTGACTCACTAGGTTCGACTCACTTCATTACGATCAAGTGAACAACAAAATTTATATCAATACACTGATTAAAACACAAATACCGTAGAGCATTTGCACAAAGTGCTTGACTACACTTGTGGGGCAGCGGATAAGACAGTCGCCTCGCCGCTTCGTGTCCCGGGTTTGATTCCCACGCTGGACAACTATTTATGTGACCCATAAATACTTGTGTCCGTCTATTAAATGTTTGTAAAGTACCCCGTGACACAGGGATTAGACTACGGAGTGCGGGCGGTATCTTTAAAAAAAACGAGTGAGAATGTAATGCTACACGTTCAGCTGATGCGAAGAGCCATGTGTGCCGCCATATTGCGACATGCGATAGACAGACGAAACAATTGGAGTCGATGTAAAAAAAGTTTCCCTTTAATAATAACAACAATATTGCATTTCACACTTGCTATTCAGATTTTGCATTATTCGTCTGCAACTATTACTTGTACGTCCGTGCCTTCCTTTTTACTAAGCCTGCCGCTGTCCAACTGTCTGTCAGCGGGCCGCACCTTGTAAACCGTAAAAGGCGTAGACAGTTGGAATCTTCACAAACCATATAATGATTCCAGCATTTCATTAGTCGAACGTAATAGAGTTGTTTCTAAGCCGTGCTTTGGGCGGCACGGTAACCTCTTGGTATTAGTCCCGTTTGTAGTGATTAGAGTGCAGTTTGAGTAGCTAAGCTGTGCCAGAGCTACTACGTGACTTGAACCCTGACGTTACGTAACCAATGCCCAAGCGAATAAATAAAATAGTACAGTAAGAATCACTGCTCGAGCCAATATTGCCACAGGTCTTACGCATAACTGAACAATATTTCCTCGGAATTTTCGTAAATCTAATCCTTCTATGAAAACAGTTATCGTACTCAATATCCATGAATCATAAACGTACTGCAGATACAAACCTGTAAATGGTATTGATTGCACCGATCCACCGGTACTTAGATAACGTTATCGTTGTAATATCACGTGTAATGCCCTTCTTGAATGATATCACTATTACAACAGATTAGAACTTTTCGCCTCCCACCCAACCTGATTGATTCTACTTGCGTATAAGACCCATGTCTCTTTACAGCATTCGACCAATAACAACGAGAATAACACACAATCATAGACGATGATCCATGTCTTACTACAGAATTGTACCAATGAAAACAGAGGCGCTCACAGCTAGATGCTCTCACTGATCCGTAAGCGATTGGCGAGGTTATTCCCTAGATGGGCGACCGCCAAAGTGGTTTAATTTCTGTGCGTCTCCGTGCTTCGGAGGGCACGTTAAGCTGTCGGTCCCGGTTGTAGTCATTAGACAAAGTTGTTATGCCATGTCAGAGGCCTACTGGGTGGCTTGAACAACTCTAACACTAGGGTAACCACTGCCCATACGATAAGCAAGTAAAAGAGAAGAACATACAGAGTCATACATAGTCGATACAAACCTAGCTATCTATATACTATCTTCCTCATGATAGCCCTTGTAGTCTGTACCTAGACTTCATACAACCGACACAGCCCGACGAATGAATCCGTATCAAATGCCAAATGAGTTAAGACAGAGGCCTAAGCAACGTCAAACAGTATTTGGACCGCAGAATTTTTATCTCTTTATTTATCTATAGCCTGTTGTGGACTGACAAGCCTATTAATTCCGCTTTAAAAAAACTAACATTTTTGTGAGGATAATTATATTTCAGGCTTTCAAAATAAAACTTTAAATTGCATGATGTCTCAGGGCAGATCGTCCTCTTTACGTAATCCAACTTCCTTAAGTACTTCTTCAAGCCTTACCTCGTGAAGGGGCGGCGCTTTTATCGATTGAAGGTAAATCATGGCCATTGCATGTTTTATACCTTAGTATTATGCAAATGACAATCTAAGGACGCCTACTTGAACATTTTCACAACGCGTATGCTATTCTTAGCATAAATAAGGGTATTCAAAATGACGGCAATTATCAAGCGTGTAGACTGTTATAATGTGCGAAAATTGCAATCCCATCAAAGAAGCTTTTAGCTTTAGCTGAAGCCTTTTCTCTGGGACGCCAAAAATGTTTACACGAATCTCTTGTATATCACCTATGGAATGTTTATCTTTGTAAAGGTTGTTAGTAGTACACAAAAAAGGACAAAAATGCTGATTTCTATTTCTGTGCAGGTCTCTGTCAATCCTTTTAATGATATCAAACGGGATTTACGCTGCCCGATTAGACAGATTACGAACCTACTCGCGTTATGTAAGATAGGGTTTTCAATTTATTTCCAATTCTCCATAAATTTTTAAAGTATTTTATCCAAACACTTTTTACCACCCACCATATATTTTGGAAACACATTATATTATGGCGGCACATTAGCCTGTTCATATACGACGATAAACATCAAATATACTGCACAAATATTTGACAAAATTGGTTTTGTAACCGAACATGGCTTCGTGGTATTAGAGTTGAGTCAATAAACGGAATAAGGCCTGTATTTAAAATCAAACTTGGTAATATTACATGATTCTGGTGCTGTGAGTGATAAGTGTCCATCAACAAAACTGTTTATAGTTTTAGGCACTGGTAGACTGGCAAGGAGAACTATTCTTGATGTCGGAGTTCTAAGCAAAACTAATAGAATACCTCTTTTCAAAACAATGGTGCTCTTAATTAATTGTGACTGTACTTAGCTGTAAACACTTCAAGTTACTTCGCTGTTGGAGTGCAACGACTAGGTGTAGTTTGCTTCGACAGAAAGGTTAACTCTAGGGACCTACCTGCATCCAATTTAGTAACTTTTTGAGGCTCTCGAGTTTCGCTAAGTTCTTTATAGTCTCATTTAACCTACTGTACCATTAAATTAACCTCTCTGAAGATTAATCTAAAACGTATTTTAAACCCTTTTTCTAAGTTTCGTGTTCCCGATTAAATAGCATTGGCGTGTATTAAGTCTACAATCCAGACTTTAAAAACGTCGAGGGTCTACCACCTGAGATGTAAACTTTCTTTTTAACTAATTCCATAATTATTGAGATTTATTTTCCTTTATTTTAAGACCCATTTTCAGCCAGAGACAGCCCAGGAGGCAGCTATGTCCCTCTTATTGTATATGAAACTAGTATTCTCTTACGAAAATTGGGGTTTTGCCTTGCAAAATGTGCAGAACAAATTAGTTAATCAGCGTTTCCTTTGTACCTTATTATGCCCCAAATTTAAAGATAGTGCTTATCACAATTGTATATCCAATAAAATATCTAAACACGAGAGCAAGACAGCTGCTGCGCACTGAATTCTGGGCATTGGCAGTTACTTAGAGTAAACTTCTCTTCAAGTGCCTTAACCACTTAACCCACCCCTATCAGGTAACGACTTGCGATGTATACATTTGATATCCTTATTTATTGACAGTTATATGCTACCCTATATGTCTGAACGTGTGTTATCATTCTGATGATCAAAGTACATTCACCTCCCAAGTGTGTCTGGCGAATTTATTTACTTTGTCGATTCTGACGAAGGTCGAGCAGGTATGTAATCGGGTCCTAACAGCATGCTAGTGGTAACAATGGACTATTTTAACATCCTTCCTGTGATAAGAATAGAAACTTATTTTCAAAGGCATCGTGTGAAATGATGTGCGTTGAGTAGACCTTTATTGCCAATACAGCATGAATATTTAATGCCTGCTGCTATGTGTCAAACGCGAACGTGAGTGTCGTGCAATATGGATATTTCTTTTGAAACTAGGGGATATACTAGTACATGGTAAAGCAAATATTTAGTTTTCCTTAAAAATAATTTCATTAAAATATTACATATGAGAAGAAATATTTAATAGTAATTTGGTTAAACATCAGTCAAACAAATTGAGACGAAAATGTACAGGAAGGATAATATAAACAACCAAATTCTCTGTCCTTAATAGGTCCTTAACGGGTCCTCGCCTCCTACATCGTTCAGATGGACGTCACGTCTGAGAGATAGCGCATTAAAGAACTTTGCAATTAGTACTCTATTTTTCTCCATTTTGGTCTTGTTAATTTTTCTGAAGCTATGGATATTCAGGTTCATCGCAGAAATCCATGTGTACTCAAAGTAGTTCTTTGATGGAACCCTACGATCACATACTAATGATTTAAAGGTTATCGGCGATGTCACATACGCCGATAAGCTCCTTGTAATAATAATCTGATCCTTACCTGAATATTATAAATGCAAAAGTAACTCTTTCACGCCAAAACTACTGAAAAGATTTTTATAAAAATTTTAAAAGGGCATAAACTACTTTTTAATGCGAAATAAGGGTCGTAAGGGGTTGAAAGGGATCCCCACTTTGAAAAGTTGTGTGGAAGTATCGTCTATTTTGGAGCTGGAAGCTTGACATTTTTTAAGCTGTTGATTCGATATAAATAAATATGGCAGTCAAAGTTTGTGATTTTTTCCCTCAAGGGTGTAAAATAAGAATAGGGGATGAAAATTTGCATGGAAATATGTAAGGTTTATGTGAATGGTTTATTAGTTTGGGACAAGAGACAAAATATTAGAGATATTCTGATTTAACATGTACAGTAATTATAAAATGTGCGGATGAAGTCGCAGGCACAGCTAGTTTTACTATAAATAAGCAATTTGATATGCAATGGAATCAGGCATTACTTTGCGGAAATCCATAATAATCAAAATACAAAATCAATATGTTGTAGGTATGTATTGATTTTGTATTTTGATTAATTTGACATGACGCCTCCAGGGGACATTATCAAGGGGTGTGAACTCTCCGAGTACTGAAAGGTGCCGAAATTTAAATTTCACAGAAAAATTCCAATTAAATGTTTGGTTCCCAATAATCTCAATTACTTGCCGTTGAACAAGCGGCGCTGGAGCAAGCAGGCGGTCAATATTACCTAGCTAGAGTACACACAATCAGCTGCCTCGCATGAATGGTAACGTACATTTTATGTGGATAATCTATAAATCCGTTATTGGTGTATACAAAGTCGGATTGCACTATGTAAACTCAATGACACCGCGCCTCGTTCCGCTACGCGTACCGTATCGAGAGCACTGCCTGCTCCATTTGCGATCTTACATAATAAACGCATGCACACTATCGATTTACACTTTCGCCTGCATTCGTTTCCATACAGTTACTTAAGTATTCTTTACTGGGAGTAAAAATGATAGTGATTTTCGTAACGTCATTATTAGCTGTAGCAACATTTAAATACAGTAGAGCATAGCTTCCTTTTGTGATATTATTACCTGGGGCTCTACCGGCTAAGCCGCCGATCATCGATTTCTTAAATGGCGTTCCAATAAATAAAGGTTAAAAATTACTTAATCAATCGTTAAATCGGCTTCCATGAGCACATGTGACGTCATAAATGGTCCGGAATCGATTGTCAACGTCGAAGCCGATTTGAAGATTGATTAAGGCACTTTTAACCGTTATTTATTTGTACGCCATTTAAGAAATCGATTTTAGGCGACTTAGCCTTAACCGCAAGTAATATACTCCTTTTCAATGCGTGAGTTGGACACACATGGCATGGAGTCAAAATCAAAGATCGAAATATTATCTTTTAAATATTTTTGATTCAATCCAGCATGGTCTCATCAGAGAGGCGGGAAAAGTCTTCAATGGGTGAGTAGGCCATGTGTGTCGCGAACGTTATAGGTTTTAACAGCTTACCATCAGATGCGTTTCCTTTCCTAATAGGATCAGACAACTTTTTAAAAACTGATTAAAATTAACCATAATAAATATATATAAAATACCTACCAAGATTGTTTTTATTTAATTATGAATAATTTTAATGTAATGTATTCATATACAAACTTTAGCACATCAAGCTACCCCAATCTCTCGAATTTCCCCAATTGAAAGTGAACCTTATGCTTTTGTGATAAAGTTTAAAATCAATAAAAGAAATTTGACTGATTGGGGTAGCCGGATGTGGTGGCGTCTGTACCTAAATTATGTATGTAGGTATATGCCCCGCAAAATCTTACGTTGCTTAGTCATGACGTCATAAGTGTGTAAATAAACAACATGAAATATGCAAGCTATTAGTGTCGTAATGGAACGAAAAACAAATCCGCAGAGCTGACAAAAGTCAAATTACAAATGGGAGTTGACGTTTGTTTGTTTACTTACATTATTACGTCAGTAATTGAAATGGTGTTTGACGTGAGGAATATTTTGGCGTTGCCTGTCGTTGCTTGGAGACATTAAAGCCACTCTGAAGAACATGAGTCCGAATAATATCTTCATCGCCATGTCAGCCGAATAACGTTCACTGCTGGACAAAGGCCTCCCCAAAAATCTCCTCAATGAAATTGAGAAGAATTTAAATCCATTATTTGGTGGGCTATGCCATATTCGGGTTGGCGATCGCATAAGAGACGCTCTGTTGCCAGTGCTCTGGTAGATAGTCTCTCAGGATCCCACGGGATGAGATGCGGTAATTATATATACGTTACCGTCAAATAATATAAATCAAGAGCCCCTCTTACAACATCAACGTAGTTAACACAAAGTACATATTAATAAAGAAGACTCCACAGCTAATCTAAACACTCGACATCAAACTATTCTGACATCCCACGTCGGAAGACAGTTATTCGCTCTGAACGATACTATTCAATGACCCTTCATACTAAAACTGTCGTTTCATCATCACGAGAAATAATTAAGTTTACAATACAGACCCGTTAGGCGTTCATCAGCTTATCAAACATATTGCCACCAGAAAAACTGCTGTAAGACTTTCCACCTTAAGCCGACAAAATAAGATCCAATTCAAATGGTGATTGTTAAAAAGAGGTTGTAATCGGATGTAGGTTCAGATGTTAGCGAACGGTACTCCGCCTTCTTGCACCGACCTCACGAAGTATACCGTAATAAGTTTGCTGCATTGTGGCGTTAATGCCTTGTTTGGGTGATGTCAACTTCCAGTTATTGTGTTATAATAGGTATTATTTACTTAAGTAATGGAATCTGGCGTTACTTTGCGGAAATCCATAACAATCAAAATACAAAATCAATATGTAGTGTTAATTCCGCTAATTGTCAGTGTAATCATGCCGGGATGCAATTTGCACCGCCCCCTCCCGCCCGCACAAATATGCGCCCCCAAATATAAAAAGCAAATTATATGCGCCAGTTCAGTCCTCCACGGACCATTCTCAAGGGCTGCTAACTCGTCGAGTGCTCGAATGAGACTAATGAGTTTCTATCGAGCACTCGATTCGAATGTCAGTCCTTCTTGCGTGTGCATATTTTTGCGGGCGGGAAGACGGTGCACATTGCATCCCGGCATGATTAAAATGACAATTAGCGGAGTTAACACTACATATTTATTTAGTATTTTGATTATTATTTACTTATTTTCCACAGAAATTGTTATCAGATTAGTGGAAAACCTGCTTTACTGGATATTCATAGGCAGAAATACCCTAAAAGGTTGGAAAGGTTGGAAAAAGAAAAGATGCGAGCATTAAGTTAAACTTTCTCATATTATTTGGCTCAAAAACATAACAATAAGCACAATGACGTAATGCGACCTCGGGTAACAAGCCCATCATTCCCGCACGCTCCAAACGACATACCCATAACACAGTGTAACGAAATATATAGTAGTCCATGATCTTAATCACACTAATATTATAAAGGCGAAAGCGTGTGAGTGTGTATGTTTGTTACTTCTTCACGTCTAAACGGCTGGAGCGATATCAATAAAATTTGGTATAGAGTTAGCTGACACCCTAGATTAACATATAGGCTATAATTTATAAAGTTTAACGCGGATAAAATCGCGGGGCACAGCTGGTTAAGGCATAAACAACGCATATTTCGAGTTAAAATAACAGTCGTTACCAGTTATGCATTGTTTAAATAAAGACAATGTTAATCAGAAATATAAAGTATATCTCGTTCACACTTTTATCGTGTCCTATCTACTTGTTATTAAAGGGAGAATTGAGAATGCATTTTAATCTGATAATATTGACGTCACCATGAATTGATGTTACATAAAATAAAAGTAAAGAAAAATCGAATTATGTGGCCGTTTCGCCATTAGTAACCTGTCTCGGTCAGTCTCCCTCATAATTGACTTGTCTAGTACGCCGCAATTAACTACTGTATGTAACATAGCTGAGCCAGTAAACATACCATAGTGACAGTCTACGATTTCTTTGTATTTTTCACATGTTTTCATAGCAAAGAGTCATCGTGTAGCGGCACGTTAATGGCCGTTATTGTTATTTTAATAGCTATTTAGCGGTTTGTTGAACATTCCCTTTTAGCTGCCAGGCATTTTATGGTTCACTAGAAATTGGGTTGATAATGTATAGAACATATTTAGTAATAAATTATGCAAGGTCTAACATACATCGGAAATCAAGTTTCGTGTCGTTGTCGTCAACTATCCATGGTCCTGAACAACTTAAAGAAAGCCATTTTATGAAATACGAACAGGAATTTAAGAATTTCGGGTCCCCATTCAAGATGCATCAGCTGATCATCGTATGAGAAGTAAATATATTTTTGAAGCGAAAACTTCGCGTTGAACACTTTTTGAGTGAACAAAAATTATGGAACTCGCGGCATCGTCGTTTCCATGATCTATATGTTTTCTGTGTATATATGTACACAATTATAACTCCGTATCTCAATGTGTAGTGGCAACTAACATATTGTGGATTATTTAGATTAGAAGTCTAAAAACTTTTACTTCTATCGGCAGTCCACAAGGCTAGTTTGTGTTCTACATATTGTTCAGTTTCATGGGAAAAGGCTTTTTAAGTTTTGTCCACTGTTTATGTTACACCTTGTATGTAATGAAACAGAGTACAGATATTTCTCATTCTTTATTTTATTCGTGTTACTATACGTTCCATTCAACGATCCAATCATAGTAATCGGATATCTATCAATACTAATTGTTAACTATTTAAAAGAGAATTTATGATGCATTTTCCTTTTTTTGCTTAGATTTTCCACTTCAATTTGTCTATTGTTTATTCATGATATAATTAGTTACCTCCCCTCTTGCTACGTCTGTGTAGAGTATAAACGAGTTATTCAATGCATTCAGCCATGTAATTTGCAAACCAGACGATCCGCTTTGAAGCATATCATTGACTGATGCTATACCACTAAGTTCTTAGTTTGCCATCCAATGCTGTCTATAACACCGAATACTGTCTTCACCACTAGGTCTTGTCTATGCCACCCAGCCCATGGCTCTACATCACCAAATCCTGTCTATATAGTCCTGTTACTAGACCATAAATTAAATATTCCCTTTCTTCAACCAAAGCGCAATCTGCTACTCCAACTCTAGCTCATAGCTAGATTCTCTCACTCGGCGGTCCATAAGTGATCGGCGAGATTAAGCAACTAGGCTCACGGTCAGTCCATAGATGGGTGACCACCAAAGTGGTTTAATTTCTGATCGTAACCGTGCATCGGAGGGCACGTTAAGCTGACGGTCCCGGATTTAGTCATTAGAAAACAGTCGTTAGGCCATGTCAGAGGCCTACTGGGCGGTTTGCACAACTCTGATACTAGGGTAACCACTGTCCACACGATAAATAACATAAAACCCCTATTAACTTCACAAAATCGTAGATAGGAGAAGACAAGAGGCGCCCAATTCGGTCTACACGACCAATTCCTTACTATACCACCAAAACCTCAGCAATCCGGATCTTGTCTAGAAGCTATGTTTCAAAACATAATACGAAATCTGCAAATACACAAAACAAAAAGTACGTATAATTTTTTGTCCTTAGCAGACTGGTCAAAGGAAACCACTGCAGTAATGTGCACGCGTCGTGAATGTAAATGGGTGAGTCATAGCAATCACCTGCATGTCTCACTACGCTATTTACCATTCTTATCTACTACTACCAGCTATGTTTGCATTGTCGGTTTTGTTTGAACTGACAATTCACTTAGTCAGAGGCAGCCAGAGATGTATGACGTATGTATTTTGTTTCAACCGCAATGTTTTATTTACATTTGCTTTCTCACAAGAGATTCAAAGACTTATAGAGTGGCGGCTGCCTTATTCTGGACTTGGTTTTGTGTAAACTGCCAAGTCAATACCACTATATAAATCTGGAGATCTTACTTACTTGTCGTATGGGCAATGGTTACCCTAGTGACAGTTGTTCAAGCCGCCCAGTTGGCCTTTGACATGGCTTAACTACTGTTGTCTAATGACTACAATCGAGACCGACAGCTTGACGTGCCCTCCGAATCACGGAGACGCTCAGAATTTAAACCACTTTGGCGGTCACTCATCTATGGACTGGCTGCGAGCCTAGTTACTTAACCTCGCCGATCGCTTACGGACCGGTGAGAGAGAGCATCTAGCTATGAGGAGGAGCTATGAGTGGAGATGATCAATCTATTACCATCATTATCAATGTTCGTATAAGTGGTATGTTTACAATGAATAAGCCATTTGTACAAATTCTTATTTATTACGCAATAAGGGTGGTTTTCGTAGTACAACTGTATCTACTGATAGACCTGACGTGACGTCGACTGAACCTTGTCATGTTTTGAGAGCATAATAATTATGAAACATTTGATTCTTCATACAATGACGTTAACGAATAGACATGTTATTACGAATTTTAGGCAAACTACTGTTCTGTAACTTGTTCAGATTTAAGGGTTTAAGTCTCTTATGATTACGTATTTGTGTGGTATGTTGTATATCTGTTATTACTAATCTATATTATCTGGAACTTGACTCATAACTTTTAATCAAAATCCGTGTTGTTCATACTGTAAGGAAACTTAAGTTTTCCGGGAAAATGTAGAACATAACTATTATTTATGTTTATCTTTGTGTTCATAATCGCCGCACCTATAAACTTTATATCAAGTGGTGGTTTACTACTACTCGACTATAGTTTCTGTGAATAAAGTTCTTTAGTGTGTTAATTATAACTAACCACGATATTATACGGGTCGCCAATTGCATAATATTTTATATTATATTCCACTGTTGTATGTGCCTTATACAATAAAGTATCATCATCATCATCATGTCAGCCAAAGTAAGTCCACTGCTGGACAAAACTGTCTTCGCTTATGAACGTAAAGCGACAGTTGTATAGAACGTAACTGAAAGCCTACACCTCGTCAGTACCGGTCCGGAGCTGAGGTAACTGAGTAACCCGTGAGAGAGGGTACTTAATATTGGGTTCGTCTGTATGGTTTATAAAGTTAGCAGTTTCATTTGCTAGACGGTTTGAGCCCCGGCTCGCGTCAATTGTCCGGTGAAATGGTCAGTGCCTAATGCCCGGTTCCTTTATTTTACGATCCGTCATTGGACCAACGTTACCATCCGTAATTCAGCTACCGATACCGATGCAAAACTAGTGTTCCACAATGCCCTACCTGCGACGAACATCCGTAGTTTAAACCACCTACGACTCGTTCGGCGATGAACCTCTCGCTCCTCTTCACGATTAGTTATAACAAAACGTCTACGTCAATTATGCAACTAAAATCATTTATTATTCTGTAATATTATGTGAGTAATAGTACAAATTACTGTACTTATAGTTACAGTAATAATTTAATTTGCGTTTTAGGTTTAAAATATTTATAAATCATTAGTATTGAAAATTTGATGTTACGAGTGCATGGTGTGAACAAAACGCGTAACATGAAAGCGCATGGCGCATGCGTCTGTCGTCTGACGTCTGTCCAGGAGTATTTCATGGTTTCTAAATAAGTTTTTAAATTGAGTATTTAATCTAAGGTTTGTGGTTATGAAATCTTAGAAGATAGAAAAATAATCAACCCTTTCTAACGGGAAACAAAGCCATGAATTCTCTATCAGTTTCAGAGCTAGACATCACGGAAATCTCCTCAAACACTATGTTAACTACCAAAATAAAATACAAACGACTGGTAAACCGACCGAATTCGACTAGTAATCAAAGCAGTAACGCCTCGTTATTTTGACAGTTCCGTGACAGTAGAAAATATTTATAGGAACACTTTCGAACGCATCTCCATACAATAAGCTTACTAACGTCCTCCCATCCGTTAGTAACCAGACGTTGGTTATATGGATAACGACTAGTATTTTTAGGAACGGTTTTGCGTTACGGCTGGTAGAAATTCTAACTATTCGTAGTAGAAACGATTCGTTTTTGGAATATAGGAACCAGGCGTTAATCTAACTGTAAACGTCAAGTTAAATTTTGACTGCACGTTTGGCGTAGCGGCTACGACAGTCGCCTCGCTGCTTCGTGTCGCGGGTTCAAGACCCGCGCCGGACAACTATTTATGTGACCTATAAAAAGCTGTTCTGAGTCTGGATGTAATTTGTGTCCGTCTATTATATGTTTGAAAAGCACCCCGCGACACGGGGATTAAATACCCTAGTGCGGGCGTTGTCTTTATTAAAAAACAAAAAATAATACAAATAAAATATACAATATCCGGACGGTCACCGTAGCCTAGTTGGTAGTGTTCCTGCCCACGAAGCTGGTGGTCCTGGGTTCTAATCCCGGTAAGTGCAAATATTTGTGTGATGAGCACGAATATTTGTTTCCGAGTCATGGATGTTTTTTATGTATAAAAGTATTTATCTATCTATATTAGTATGTATATCGTCGCCTGGTACCCATAGTACGAGCTTTGCTTAGTTTGGGGCTAGGAAGATCTGTGTGACATTGTCCCTAGATATTATTATTATTAATATAATTTCATGAATCGGCTAAAAAATAAATAACTCGCTGACTGGCCTGTTCGTCTAGTGGTTAGTGACCCTGTCTGCTAAGCCAGAGGTCATGGGTTCGATTTGGAAGAATCAGATCTTTGTGTGAGGAACACGATTATAATGTTCTGTGTCTGGGTGTTTTTTTTTATACACAACGTCCGCACTAGGGAATATAATCCCTGTGTCGCGGGGTACTTTACACACATATAATAGACGGACACAAATTACATCCAAACTCCCAATAACTATTTATGGGTCACACAAATAGTTGTCCGGCGGGGAATCGATCCTGGGACACGAAGCGGCTAGGCGCCATTTATCTATAATATATGGTTTAAGACATTTATTTCTCATAAAGAATACATTCATTTATCTGAGAAATACAGGATACTTAATTTAAGCTTATTACTATACTAATATATTCCTAAGTAATGTGCAATTATTTAACGAGACTTATATATTCCTAAATAATGTGCAATTATTTAGGAATATATGAGTCTCGTACTTAGTTTGGTATCAGATGGCAGTGAGGAAGTTGTCCCAAGATATTTATTTTATTTTATTATTGTTATCCCTCCGTTGTTTATGCTTGCGCTAAGTGTCAATTCAAAATGAAGTATGAAGTACACGCTGACAGCACAACAAGTCTATTATTTTCCGAGAAAATACCGTCATGACGATTACAGTTTATTGCATATTTGTATTATGATGTGGTGTAAAACTTATGTGTCAGTGTAAAAGAAGAGGTAGGTACTGTTTGTATTTTTACATGCGTACAAAATGCAGCAGTACCTTTTTTTTTGGATAAGGCAAGAGGAATGCCTACGCATGCCACCCGCTAAAAGTGTCTGCGGGTGGGTATGTCGGATTTGCAACGACTAAACCTAATCTGCCGTGGACTTCTTCTGGCGCCTGATAGGGAGAACCCCAGGAACGCGGGTATGAGGTTCGGGTGGCCCCCTAATACAGCAGTACCTACGTAATCTGACAACAGTGTTAGATTATACTTTATGGGGCAATCCACTGCATGTGTGGCGTTGTGGTTAAGATATTCAGCTCGTCCCTAGTCCCTACCTCGTCTCCCACGTATTTCGCATTCAAATCCGTACATGACTTTTGTTTACGTGACCCATATGTAGTTGTTCAAAGTTTACATGAACTTAATTTCGTTAATTGCGAGCTTGTGAAGTGCCATTATCAATGTACATAGATCACACATGTTCCGATGATACGACTGGAACAAACTCGGGTATGGCTTTACGTGTTCTCCGAAGCACAGGAGTTTAATACCGCCTGCTCTCAGACTTCGGGCTGATACTGAAGATATTTTCTTAACAGGAAAGTTACTTATTTTGCCCCACTTGGCATTTGACCCCAGGATCTCATTAGCTGCGGTTATACATGGTACTGCCAGAATAATCATTATCATCATATCAGCCGAAAGACGTCCACTGCTGGACAAAACCCTCCCCCCAAAGATCTCCACAACTGCCGGTGTTGCGCTATCCGCCTCCAGCGATTTCCAGCGACCATCACAAGATCATCGGTCCATCCTGTAGGGGGCCTGCCCACGCTTACTACTTACACGCCAGATTACTTCTACTTAATTTACTAGGGTACTATGTTCAGCTAAACAATCTGTGTGCTTTTTAAGAATCAAAATTTTACCCACATCTTCTCATATCTATTTGAAATTTTTTGATTATGTAATTGCGGTGACGATACCGTGAAATGGTCCCATCATTTGCTATGACGATCTGATGATAAACTTTTATGGTATGTGCGAGTACTGGATTCAAAACTCGTTAGAAGAATATTACAGGGCCTTTTTATGTCACCTGATTCACCCGATTACGTGGATCTGAGGCTATCATTAAACTCCCGTTATCAGACGTAGTGGGTTTGAAGTCCGTACCTGGATGATAAACATAATAATAATATAATAATATTTAAGGACAATGTCACACAGATCTTCCTAGCCCCAAACTAAGCAAAGCTTGTACTATGGGTACCAGGCGACGATATACATACTTATATAGATAGATAAATACTTATATACATAGAGAACATCCATGACTCAGAAACAAATATTTGTGCTCATCACACAAATATTTGCACTTATCGGGATTCGAACCCAGGACCACCAGCTTCGTATGCATAACATAGTCTTTAGATGACTGCGAGTTTAATTGGGGTAACTATTTACTCTTTTATTTATATCTCATAATTAATTGCATGTATATAATATTTATTATCACTGGGGTCATGATGAAGACGATGAAAAGAAATCTCGTCCAATAAATCATGTCTGAAATATGAGTACAGAGAGGAAAGAAATTTGAGTCTACATCAAACCCATTGCTTTGGGTTTTATGCAGACTCAAATCTATCATTGAAAATATTTAAAGTTAGTCGTTACGAATCGGTTTACATTAAAAAGAAACTCGCAAAAAATAAAAGCAGATTCATCTTAAAATTAAGTTATATGTCTATATCTATGTTATTAAGTATTTATATTATAGTCTGTAGTTATGTTAGATTTGTATTTTATATTATTTTTTATCAAGTTGTCTATAGTACTTAATTATAGTCATATATTACATACATAGATGGACTCACACCTGTTACATATATTACATAGTTATCTATAGTCCATCCATAATATCTTTGCATCACACTCGGTAGACTGGTAGAGAATGGGCATTAAGTCCGACGATGATTATGATGATGAATAAAAAAACCATCATGTCGGACATGATACCCCATTTCACAATTAAAGTCTCTTCCACTGAACCACACAACTAGTCTTATGTAAAAGGGCATTACATCATATCTATAATAAGCTTACCGTGGTCAATGAAACGTAATCGCCGGCGCTAGGACTTGTATTCTTGCAGGAAATCGTTCTAGCCATATAAGGCTCAATGGCTATTACTAGAATTACTTAAGTTAATTCAAGTGATTCAAGCAGGTTATTGATTCTAATCGGAAATTACTTGTCGTATAAGGAAAATAAGAGCATTCCAGTCTCTAGAGATGCGAGATTGTTTTCTTATTTATTTGGTTGTTGTTTTTATTTATGTCTCTTGAACTACTCTGGTGCCATTATAATAATATAACAATATATCCTGGGACATTATTGACACACGGCCATCTGATCCAAAACCAAGCAGAGCTTGTACTATGGAACCTTTTCTTTTGTAAATACCTACTTATATAGATAATTACACCCAGACTCAGCACAAACAGACATGTTCATGCCCACAAAATCTGTGTTGGGTGGGAATCGAACCCGCGACCTCCGGCGTGAAAAGCAAGCATTTGCCAACCACGCCAACAAGCCCAGTTGAAATCTTATAATGTCTGCGATCAAAGATACGGTCCACCTGACGGTAAACAGCTACCGAATGCTAGGACGCTCACTCCCACGTTGCCGAACCTTGCCTGTCCGATGAGCTAATGTACCCCTACTCTTGAGCTAAGTTCGTCTACTTCCACCTCGTTGCCAAATATTATATGAACACCGCATGACCAACACAAAAATACAATGTCGTCCTGGTCGAATGTGGGTCATTGCGACCGATCTCAATAGAGTCTAGCCAACACGATCGGAAAGTGATCAAGCTTTACGTGCTCTCCGAGGTCTCAAGCTAGTTACCACTAACTTCCAGACTCCGGTCTGATACTAAGATCTTTTCGGATTAGAAAATTCCAATATCACTTTTTGCCCCGACCTGGGATTTGAACCCAGGACCTTATAATCTGCTGTTGAAGATGCTACGGCTATACCAACGCGGGAGTCAGACCAACACGATTATATCGGCAGTACTTACACTAATCTATCGTTTTGTTATGTCCCACTTTGTAACAGTGTTTCCTGCTTCCTCCAAAATACTTACAAAGTGTTGGCACCAAAAAAGCTTTGAGAGCATCTGTTCGACAACATATACTGTAGTTTTAATTATACCTTGGTGGATCATGAAATTCTAGGTAAATAATATCTATCTGTTCGCGCACCGTAGTATATTTCTAAACGCGTTCAAGTGGTGTTGTGAAAGTGTAATTTTTTAAGCTATTGCATAGCTTCTATCGCGGGCCTTGAGCGTGGGGACCGAATCCAGAAATTCCGTAACGAAAAAATCCTAACACCCCCCACTCCGACCGCCATCTATCGATAAATACCAGAACTTTTAATTACTTTTTAAAATATCACGATTGTCTCTTTAGTTCAGCAACCCGCCTTTAGGTGGCATTGGTTGTATTGGAAAACTACCGTAATCAGCTGTTTGTGAGAAAGTAGGTATATAGGTGTATAGGTATTTATCATCTACGTACAACAGTGAATATCTGTACTCGTATAATTTGTGTACAAAGTGTTTTAAATATGAATAAACAAAGTGCATTTATTAATGAAGAAAGGCCCAAAAAATAGTGAAAGAAAATGAGTTAGCACTCTATATACATTCATTTTATTATTATTATCACAAATGCAGTATTATAAAATAAATAAATAATTATAATTGCATAAGTTGATAAAAAATGCTATGCAATAGCTTTACCGCGGCAGTCTCCGAGTGCCACACGTCTTTTTTAATTTTACACTTATTCTATCACCATGTGTGGACAAGAAATTCCAATCAGCTGACGGATGGCCGACATCATGTCGGTGGATACACCTTGACCTTGATAATGTAATTATTACGTAGCGAGTAAGGGCGGGTCTCGTAACTGTAGTGGGAGATTTGTTTTTGCGTTGGCGTACACTATGTATATATTTACATGTTTATATATTTTTGTAACATTGTGTATAACGCTAAACCGTAATAATGTAACGCTCTCAATCTATTTACGAAAATATAAAACTTGCAGAATAAAAACACCTCAGACTCGCTATACTTCGGCAGACATCAGCGACTTTTATCAACGTCGCATATTATAAAGGAAATTTTATTATGTGTAAAAGTAAGCATTTAAATGACGTCTTAATTGTTATCAATGGTGATTTGACTAGCGTGTTGGTATAGATAGTGGTTAGTCCCCATGGCTGCTTAGCAATATTTGTTGTCTGTCTAGCTATAATTTATCTATAATATGTATGTATTTAGAAATAGATATGTATGTTTATCACGGGCTCTGCCTTGTTTGAGTTCAGATGTCAGTATTTATTTATATATGGGACTAGTCCCTATCTCTGACCCACCACTGCAACTCCTGTAAGCCAGAATGAACAGTGGCACACAGTTAAAAGACACTGAGCGGTAAGGCTCAGGCATGTCCCGGGGAATTGCTTTAACGGTCTTGGATCCCGCAACGAATGGCAGTATGTTAGTTACCCCTAGATATTTATTTATTTATTCAAATTTACTCCGATCTCTCCAGCGCTTTATTTATTTATATACACAACTAGATTGCAAACAATTGCAACACCCTTAATGTTACTTGAATACAATCGGCCCCGTCGATCAAAATTAATAGTCTAACAACGGCACAGTAAATCATAGTAAATCCGCTGGAACTAGCAATTGTCACGTAAAATTTATTAATTACTTGCTGCCCTGACATCCACAACGAATCAATAGTGGCATTGTTATCGCAAAACGTATCTTATGGCAGCTACATAAGGTTTTACATGTGACTGTTCCGTTATCGAACAATTCTAAAACTCGCCGCGTTTGCGCTGCCCACAACAATGGCGGACAATGCGTCCGGAAGTTGCGCAGGAAGCCTGTGATATCAACGTAACATGGGTTACGGCATTGATGACGTCAGCCTTATTCGTGGTGTGTTTTAAATTGTTGAGTCTTCTCTTCTCTCTTTATTTTTTTTAACCGCCCTGAGTTTGTATGCCCCTTCCGATCCCCTATGATACCAGTGACTTGCGTCTCCGGGTATGCAGAGGTCAGTTGCTGACTGCAACTGTCGATGTACCGTCGTGTGGCAGTTATACAAAACATTCCTACCAACCGTCTCAAGCATTTCCACAGCAATAACTGCTCTGAGCCGAGGTTCTTGCCCCAAAAAAGGGCGCCCTTTGCGACGGGGCTACTTAAATTTAATTTCAATCATAACTTTATTAGTCTCATAGCCTACCTATATATGTGAATTTAAAAAAATCTCTAATGGCAGCTATAACAAGATTCCTCCTCTTCAGAAAGTATCTAAGTTGTTTGAACTTTTGAGAACTGCAGTAAAATGAAAATTCTTAACCAAAAATACGCAATCCTTAAAGAGCTCAAGATACTTGACCTATTTATATACCCGCCATTTTTGCTCATTACATCATCTTGCCCACGCACACAACCTTTGCAATACTTTGCATAATGCTGAATACTTCTCAAGTGGGTCGGTTTTAAAGATCTTGAAACCTTTTCGATTGGAGAGATTTCAAACTTAGTAGAAGATTTTTTTGGTAACATCAGTCGGTCAGGACTTTCTTCCAACGTTCATGTTTATGATCCGGCTTTATGTTTCTACATAGTTGGTCTAGCGGTGGCGTGTTCACCGGGAGATAAGGAGGTCCTGGGTTCAAATCCCGGGTGAGGCCAAAACTTTTGGATTTTTCTGTAAAAAGAAAAAATCTTGATATCAGCCCGAAGTCTGGGATTTGGAGAGCACGTAAAGCCGTCGGTCCTGTGCCTGACCTCTTTCCGGTCGTGTCCGAAAGTGCTCATGTGTTTGCGTACACACTTGAGCACTATAATATGTCCCGCGCAGATGGCTAGTCTCCATTGAGACTGGCTGCCGTGGTCGAATTTCGTCTAGGAGGACATTATTATCATTATTAATGTCACAGTCTATTCGAACGATTTTCGGTCTATAAAGCCATATTAATTTCCTACATACATTCTGCCGCCGGAAAGTTGCCACAATGATGCATCACATCTGACATCTGCATACAAAGATAACAGTATTTCTAACAATAGATAAGCACGTCAAATAATAACTCACTGTATATTTAAAAAAGTCATTGACATATTTATGAGTACCATTAATGTACACATAAATTCGCGTCGTGTCGTCGACAAGGTTTCCGTTTCCTCCCGAAGCCATATATGCACCGTGTGAAGTTCCACAATATATTGGGAATACGCGGTATTTTTTCGATGAAGTTTCATCTAATAGACGTGTAAAAGAACATATTATACCCTCGCTAAGTGACTTCGATGAGTTAACTTCGCTTAACAGTTTATATTAAATTTTTTACCACTGTTTAGATCCTCGAAAGATTAGAGCATGACTTTTTATGGTTTACAACTAGAATAATGACTGATGACTAAACTTATCACAACTTGATATAAGGATACAGCTGTTGGGGGTCAAATGTCACCCCATCTATAGGCATTAGCTCTAGCAACCCTATTCGTGATTGCCTTGTTTACTGGCGGTAAATTGATAATTAAATAGTAATTTTGTGCGTTGAAATCCGGTTCGGGCCAAAAAGTGATGTTGGAATTTTTCTGTAAAGAAAATCGGAACTTTATCACTGGATTTTATTTTTAACTTTCTATTTTACATAAACGCGCAATGTAGGGTTGCGTAGAAACTATAACTTTAATATTATAAACAGTCATATGCTTACTACTTTCTTTCGTGCGTTACTTAATTTCTCAAAAAGTCCTTGTTGTTGACTACGGAACCCTAAATATATTGCAGTGATATCAATGCGCTAAGCCAAAAATTCTTAATTCCGTAAAAATTTTACATTTATGTAGACTCGTCATATTTTTTTTACGCTACCGTGCAGTGCATGACGTGGCAGCTACTGAGAAACACTGCCAGAAAACTCAGTAGGAATCCTTTTTTAAAATAAAATATACTTAAGATTAATTACAATCAAGTGCGTTGACTCAGAACAACTACATCCCAAGCACTTTTATCTCTTAAATAATCAGAAATTTATCGGAGACGGGTAGTATTCAATATGAGATTATTCTTATATCTAGTATTGTTTTAGACAAGTCTAGTGTTGTTTTAGACAAAACAACTGAAGATTTGTTCGTAATACAAGGAAAACATTAATTATGAGTGCACCATCGTCTGTCATCAACACTTCTTTCAATTTACCGGTGAAGAAGTGGAACCCTCCTACGCCAAATATAAACGACATGAAAACGTCGTGAAAAAGACAAAAAGACGTGTGCAAAGATCGTGACAAATGGAAATCCGTTGTCTCTGCCTACCCCTCTGGGAAACAGGCGTGAGTCTATGTATGTATGTATGAAAACGTCGTTGAAAAAAAGCACTTTCTGTTTTTATTTTTGAAATAGGTAGATATAATCACGTACAATAGTCCACATCGGGACTAAGTGCGGAAACCACACCCACTAGCATATTTGTGGGGACAAATGATGAGGCGATGGCTGGCCCACACGTCATACTCGTGAACGGGTGCTGCTTGCGGTAACTGGTCGAACTGCTGTTGGGGTATTCATATATTTTATTTCTTTTTTCGCCTTTGGTAGACTTCGTGTGACTTGTTAATTTTGTAAATGTACGCGGATGCACCCACCGTTTTTTCGTCTAGCAAGAGGATATTCTAAGTGCTTGAGTGAAATTGAATGGTATTGCTTATTTATTTTATTATGATTCACTGGATGACAACGGTTCTGTGCGTGCATTAGCCTACATAACAACCAATCACAATGTAAGTAAAATACAAGATATAAAAAAAAATCGAAAACAAAAAGCAAAAGAAGACGAAAAAAGCAAACCCGGAGTTTCTTTGTGGCTTTCTTCTCCGGGTCGTCCACCTAGGTAGCTAGAGAAATCCGCAGACTAGCTAGGGTAGGTTCCTCAGCGGCGAGGATCGCTTTGGCCCATTAACGCGTGATCGGTGATCCCATTCATGTGATCACACCCTCATCTAGAATTTCGTCTTTTGCTTTAGTCTTCCATTCTTTAATTTAATATAGTAGAACTAAATTTCAAAATAATAGATTAGTAACTGTTATTTATTTAAGGACTTCAGAAAATATATACGATCAAACAAACCGCACGGACGGACTAATTTATTTCTTTTTTTTGTAAGTAACTTTTATACTATCAACTATGTTTGTATACTGCATTGTGAGCTTGACAAGTACAAGTGTATGTTAATACCCAAGTGCTGAATAAATTTCATTTCATTTCATTTCATGATGGATAGGTAGATAAATAATTGTACTATAGTTTATTAACTGATGACATCAATAACAAATAGTCTGAGAGTGTTTATTTACATGTCTATTCAGTTAATCGCATTGGAGTCTCTCATCAAAGTCCTTCCATCCATGAGTCACATTTTATACGCACAATGACGAGTTGCCTCTAAATAAATAACTGTTAATGAGTGATTCATACCACATAAATATTCGCAATGTTAATTACGAGTATATTTGTGTTATCGGCTCTGTGACGGTCAGGGCTACACACATTACCCTATAATATATGTTACTCCTAGATTCCCACATGGTCACTTACTGTTACTTTAGCTTTTAACTGGAAAAGTGTCAATAAATGGTATTTACCCATTGTTTTACTATTATTCCTGGATAAGTGCCGCGTGCATGTATGAAGAATATAATGACAGTAATCGAGGCAAAGGACGTGTGCAAGGATCATGACAAATGGAAATCCGTTGTCTCTGCCTACCCCTCTGGGAAACGGGCGTGAGTCTATGTATGTATGTATGTATGTAAGTGCCGCGTAACGTATTGGTCCTCGGCTTTTTTTGTAACATGACGTGTACGTTAGACTAGGAAGCTTTCAATGTTTTACCAGTCAATAGTCCTCGGCTACAAAAGACCGTGTGTTTAAGGTCTAAATTTGTACGGAAAATAAATGAAGAACGGTTCGTGTTACATATAAATCTTACTTCCTTTATACCTCCGTTACAAATGTTAGGTAGATTGGTTTAGTAGTTGGTGCCGGTAGATGTAACAAACAAAGACACTTTCACCATTGTATAGACGCCAGCACATCCAGGTACCACATAAGCATAAGATTCACTTTCAGTCGGGGAAATTTGACAGATTGGGGTACCTTGATGTGCTGGCGTCTGTACATTGGATATATATAACCCTTTATGAAAAACTTTAGCCGCCAATGAAACGGCTGTTGCTTTCCATATTCGTGCTGCCAAAGACATTATTTTATTGTTTTTGTCAGATTTATGTAAAAAAAAAATTAAACATGTTTCGAGATTTTTTTTAAGCATAAAGAAATAATGTTCAACAACTTAGGTATAGTTCAAACTAAATGAAACGCATTCATTTACGAAGAAAATCATACAGCCGAATTGATAACAAGAAAATGTAATGTGAAAATGACCATGCGTTCTCAATTGAATTATACATATATGTATGTACAAGCCGTGGCCCGCGGTTTTACCCGCAATAAACTTAATAAATTATAGCCTATGTGTTATTATGATGTATAAGCTATATTATTGTAAAGTTTCATTAGAATCCATTCAGTAGTGTTTACGTGAAAGAGTAACAAACATCTATCCATACTTACAAACTTTCGCGTTATAATATAAGTAGGATTTTGTAGAAACCTAGCTTTTATTAAAGCTAGGTTTCTACATCTTTATTCATTTCCTATGTGTAACTGCAGGATATGGACTTCCCGTGACTCCTTTTTTGGTAAATTTTGACTTGAATCTTCATTTATAAATGCACTTCATCAACATAATAATAAGGTAATCTTCACAAAAGAAACGGTGCGGTACAAACATTTGGTAACATTAAGAAGCTTTTGTGATATAACAATAACCGTAGGACAAGCCATTAGCCCTTTATCCGGCCGTCTACACTAATTGTGTTTCTTTACTTCTCATTTAGTTCATTTCATGTGTGTCTGTTAAGTCATCGCTCTGTTACTAATTATCGCGGGCGCTAAATGGTACAAATAATGACTGGTCTCTATGCATCATTTGAGGAATGTGAGGAAAGGTACTGTAATATCGATCGTGTTGTCTGGTTCGTAATTAAATTATCAGTACATATTTGAGCAGCTTTATACCCTGGTCCGACACAGAGCAACACAACTATAAAAACAGTTTTTACTTGAAGACTCTAAATTCATGGTATGGCTTGTTGGCGTGGTTGGTAAATGCTTGCCTTCCTCGCCGCAGATCGTGGGTTCGATTCCTACCCAGTGTTTTATTTGTGTGCATGAAAATATCTGTTAGTCATGAGTCTGAGTGTAATCTATACATATAGAAATCAATGCCACTTTTCGTTGTAATGTTATAACTCAAAGACGCCTTTACCGATTTGGCTAATTTTGGTCTTGAATTATTCGTGGAAGTCCAGGGAAGCTTTGTACGTAGAGAAAATTTTAAAAAAGTCTTGAAAAGTGTAAAATAAACATCTTTTAGCAATATAAATATATTTTTGTTTAAATAAATGAACTTAATTTTTTTTTATTACTATGCCTTATACGTAGCGAAGCACGTACCGGGCCGCTAGTTATCTATATAAGTTTGTATGCGGTTTCCATAGTACAAGCTCTGCTTAGTTTGGGATCAGATGGCCGTGTATGAATGATGTCCCAGGATATTATAAACGTAATGTCGAAATATCTACAACACGGGCTCTGGTCAATAGACCTAGCTTATAAACACTTCACAGAGGTAGGAGGATAGCTGTAGCGTTTATTTGCTCTGGTCAGCTCGCCTGGAAACCCATCTTACAGAATACGGTGCTTATAATATAATTCTTCCACTTGGGTAAGGTCATCAGAGCTTCTCATGTTGGCATGTTTTTTGTAAGCGTCATACCAGCAAGGCTACGGTAAGCGCTTACGATCAGATGTGCTGATAATGTTGAAGTGATAGATACAAAACATTTCTCAAGCTTATCCACATTCAAAAGTAAACTTATGTGGCTTGAAAATATCAGTACCTTCTTATAGCTTCATGCCGAGTGTTCGTCTCTCTCGCGTCCGGGCCTAAGCATTATGTTGTATACTATGTATATGCGTAAGCTGTAAACAAAATTTTGTCACAGAACGTGTAACTTTTTAAGTTGACAGAGTCAAATAACGGCTTAAAAGACGCGGTATATATAGTGGTTCTTCGGTTGAACTTTTATTTGGTAGCCGGAACATTTAGTTTTAATCAGAAATATTGTTTGTCTCTCTCGCCCACAGTTCTCATGTACTCTCAATGAAATCCAATCTGAATTGGCACACGAATGTCAATTTATAAACAGTCAAACGCTTAATATTTTATTTTTTGTGCGTTACGTCATTTCTCAAAAGTATAACAAGATGACATCATGCAAGGTGCGTAGGCATATCAGTGCAATTTGATGTGAACAATCGCATTACCTCACTTGACCACGACTAATGTGATACAAGTTTACGAGCAAATTGTACCTATGAGCGGTAATCCGTCTTCAAGTATGTGACTGAAATGCACTTAGAATTCGTATTATATGTGTCTGTTTTACAAAGTTTTATTTTGTTTGAAATGATCAATACATGGTTTTTAACATTTTAGGTACCATCAATAGTTTACCCAGAGTAGGTACGCCAAATTATTCCTATTTTTTATATTTAAGTTTTTGACACCTTATTTGATTTGATGGTATTTTCGTATGGATCTCTAATATTTTTCAAAATAAAATGAAGCCAGAATTTTCTAAATAGAATGTAGCTTTAGTAAAATAATTATTAAAATCAGTTATGTTGTGTTTACGTGTATCCATTACGAACAAATTAAAATTTCAAATCATTGTTTATGATATTATTTCAGATGTAAGTTAGTAAGTGGCAAGCCCCATAACGTAAGCCATCGCAATGAATCAAATC
Source organism: Pseudoips prasinana (assembly GCA_951640165.1). Taxonomy (NCBI): domain Eukaryota; kingdom Metazoa; phylum Arthropoda; class Insecta; order Lepidoptera; family Nolidae; genus Pseudoips; species Pseudoips prasinana. The sequence goes on from OX621240.1 coordinate 8,818,251, forward strand.
AGCAGTATAATAGTTTTAAGTATATAGATCTAGAACTATGCAAATTGGCGGCATCCGCATCAATCATTTAGTATTTATTTGTATCACTGGAGTAGGCTTCTTTTAACACAACCCTATAGGCTTTTCATTTGTAAAACTTTGCAAACTGTGACTTTATGTCACTATCAATGCCACTATATCATAGACATAAATTGGGCCACCGCTTTCTTATTTGCAACCCACGACACGAATAAACTTGGTTACAGTATAATCAAGCTTGGTTATTGACTTCATTAACTGCATAAAACACCGTTAGTCATAGATTTTTCAAAATGCATACTATTATCGCTGAGCGAAACACGGAACTACCACCAATGGAGTTGATCGCTCTTAAAACTACCGTTGGCCTTTAAGAAATAATTGTAATTAGTCATGTTTGAGTTTAATTCAATTGCTTGCTGCTTCGTTCGTTTCAATCACCAATATAATACCACTAGGGTTACCAGTAAACCAACCAACAGATTACTAATTAGCACTCCAGCCTGCCAATCACACTTAACACTAAACCTCTAAACTCGTTAACCAAATGGCTACCTTAACTTAATGACCACAATACTACGCGCCCTAATGGCCCATGTTAACGCATTGATCAAATTCCACAGCCATGCATATCAATGAACAATGTCATTTACATACGTAGATTAATATGTAGCTGATGTAAATTGTCCAATAATAAATTTATTGCATTTTGAGTTATGACGTTATTGTAACTTAGTGTGGCTTCTGAATTACATGAATCTTACATATATCTCAGTCCTTTTAATATTTATTACTACCTTCAAGAAGGAAGCCTACGAGTATTCCTTTCTTAAAGGCTGCCAACGCACTCACGGGCAGAATGTAACTTGTCAGCGGAATTGTGTTTCCTCTATTCTAACTCTAAAATACAAAGAGATTGATGTTTGCGTCTTCATAAACGTTCAACACATGACATTTTTAGAACATTTAGTTTGATATCACTAGTCAGATCGTAAATGCCGCATTTATTACATTAACTATGAACTAACAGACGATTTAAACCAAAATATTAAACTAACTATAAAAGTAAGAAATTTTCCCACGAATTCTAATCCGAACAGCCTCAAAGTCACTAAATTAGCGAGTTCTAGGTTAACTAAACACCACATATGGAATTCTTCGCAAGAATCACGGGTCTAAAATGCTTAAGCTCTCACGTTCTAAGGGCGTTGCACTAAACTAAAAGAGTAACTTTTGAGATATCATATCCGTTATTACAGTTTCGACGAAAAAATGATCCTTAACACTTTCTAATAAAGGTCATAGTTGTAGAAAAATATGTGTATATCCTTTGTATCAGCTCATAACGGTGTAATAACCGGTCCTGTGGAGATACTTTGAGTTAGACTATAGATATATGTAATACACGTGTTGGTACTGTAGAAGCATCGAAGTTGGACAATATCAGCAGCCGTCCGATGTTCATCTGGTTGGTATTTTGTATGCGGTCCCCGCACTGGACAATTAATTGTGTGACCCATAAAAGATGGCTAGTAATTTCTTCGTTGTACAATACCCTAACCATACTGTATATTACTAAAAATATTGCTTAACCGTAAATAATTGGCGAGGTTAAGCAACAATATGACTCGAGATCAGTCCATAGACGCTCACAAATTAAACCACTTTGGCGGACACCCCCAAAGTGGTTTAATTTGTGAGCGTCTCCGTGCTTCGGAGGGCACGTTATGCTGTCGGTCCCAGTTGTAGCCATTAGGCAACAGTCTATCATGTGTAGGTTTTGAGACAACTTTTAGGGTGTCACTAAACAAGTATTTACAGACTTACAGCTGGGTATCTCGAATTCCGAGATTCGTACCTAATTTAAGCTAAAATGACTGGACTATTAAGTAACTAGGCTCACGGTCAGTCCATAGATGGGTGACCGTCAAAGTGGTTTAATTTCTGGGCGTCACCGTGCTTCGGAGGGCACGTTATGCTGTCGGTCCCAGTTGTAGTCATTAGGCAACAGTCGTTAAGCCATGTCAGAGGCCTACTGGGCGGCTTGAACAACTCTGACACCAGGGTAACCGCTGCCCATACCATAAATAATTAAGTAATTAATGTTTTGGCACCAAAAGGGCCTACCCTTACCAGTTTAAGGTGTGATACCAACACAGCATTGTTGGTTATCAAATTGTTCTACTTCTAGTAACTTTAGTCTAGTCGTACATAACGGTCCGAGCCAGATTCTCGACGGAGATATGTATACATCGGAAACGTAACGTAATTCTAAGAACTATATCGTGTTTTATAGGAATATGACACAGTATTTATAGTTACACCTGGTTTTGAGGTCATCGGTCACGCTGATTCCGTCACGGAATGTCACATTCCGAATCATGTACCCGAGAAGCACTGAACTGTGAACTCTTGCACCTTTATCAAACCAAATCGAACCTTATTATTTTCACCATAAAGCGCTAAACTAGATTGAATAATTCATAGCTAAAAATAGTAAGAATTTTAATGAATGTATGTTTTTGCTAGAATTCATTATAGTAATTTGAAACTGTTTTACAACTTTTTGTTTACTCTTGAGATTATGAAACTCTGACATTAAGTACCTTGTTATTAAACGTTATTTCTTTGATACTCGAAATTTTAACAAAGTGGCTTTAAAAAAGTGTATTTTACAATCACTATTGTATACATTTGTGCTTTTGGCTTTCACATCGACCCCAATACTCGTAATAGTATGGGTGCTTGACGTTAATTTATTCTTAAACGACTAACAAAAACTGTGATTATAGTTCTATATTTCATTTGACTACAAAATGTATTATTAAGTACTTTGTAAGTGGATTTAAAGGTCTTATGGACGTTTTCTCCATATTATATGACTTAATATCAAATTTAATAGATAATCCATACAAATCCCAAAATTTGGAATTAAATAGGTCCATATTTGCCGTTGTATACAAGTGTTTACTTTATACTACCAAGTTAGCAAATTAAGCGTACGTCTCAAATTTTACGTCTTTAATATTAGTGGCTATCATACCTATGATGATTACTGCAGCCATACCACTTGTGCATTGGCGACCTTCAGTGGAGGTTATTTTCTAGTCGAATTGGCCATAGAGCTGAAACATTATGCTCTACATCAAAAAGGATTGGTGCAGATCGTGTAATAATGAAGAATCCTATATACAGTGGATGCACCATTATGTTGAAATAGACAGTAGATTGACTTACCTACCTAAACCTGTAGGCAGGTAACTAAATTTTATTTTAGAAATTGTGGAGTCGCATTTATTTAGATTATTGATTATGACACTTTCATCACGTGAACTTTTCAGTTTATTAAATAAGAAATGATCATGATTAAAGTACTTCAGTTATTTCTAGAGAAGGTAGAGTGCATAGATTATGGAGGCAGTAATTTCCCACTTGGCGAATTCCTTTAATCATGCCGAATTACCAAAAACAAGTATGGTGACTTCTAATGAATGGTGTCGTAATCTAAATCTGTTGCTATTGAATGCTAATCTACATAACACATGACACACAGTGAGTCATTCATATGTGTATTCCGGAGTTGAGTAACACATACTTTCGCATCGTTTATAGTTGTTATGATTGCCAGTAAACACATATGTAGTGATGTTACTTCTTTATCCAACTACAAAACTTTTTAAGGGATAGCAGACTTGTTGTGAAGGTGACGTAGGAGAGGTCTGTGATTAGGATAGGATGTTGCCCATTTTGGAAATTAAACTTGACACTTCTTTCTACAGTACTTGATAAAACATGAGTGAAGACACACTTGAACTGGGGCTCTACCGGCTAAGTTGCCGAACATCGATTTCTTAAATGGCGTTTAAATAAATAAAGGTTAAAAATGACTTAATCAATCGTTAAATCATTAAATCTTATACATTATATATTGTTATATATGATGTTTGGCGGACGGCAACCAATCTGTGGGAAGGCGTAGAAGTAATCCCGAAGGAATATCTGCAGGAGCGTCTCCCTGTATACTATGACCATCATACTGCGATCGCCAACCCGATTGGCAAACGTGGCAAGGGTATGCAATAGTGCACACTATTACCCTCTAAATAATGGATACAATTACATTGTGGAAATCTTTTGGGGAGGCCTTACTTCGGCTATGGACGACATTCAACTGGCAAGCCTGGCTGGATGATTAATATAAATTTTGTCTAGGTACTAGGTGAGCCGAATATATTATGCAAATTCAAATTTATGAGCAAAATTTCTAGGAAAGTCGGTATGAGTGTAATTAGGTTTATAAAAAAATGTAAAAAAAATATTTTAAAATTGATTTTAACAATTATGTAATCTATTATCGATGCTTTTCGTTCCTACAAAGTATCGTCCACTAATACAACATAATCCAGTATACAATACGTCCAAATGGAACCTCGCGTTGGATTAAACGAATAACAACGGACGCATAGTCGCGGGCAAAAGATAGTTCTTAATAAATTACATCAATTTACTTCTATACGGGTAATACCTACATTTGTATTTATTATTCCTCCATATATTCATTGAGTACCTATATCAATGGCTATATCCTTTTATTTTTCCTAAAAGCGTCATCGTCACCTCTACTTAGTTATAGTTAACACAACTGAAGTATTTAACTTTTACATCGTCATTCTTCATCTATAAATTGCACAAAAAAGTGAAGTCATGTTTCTGAACGAAACTTTGAAACATCCACCGGCATTACATACTAAAAAGTGCACCAAAGTCATGTTTCTAAACGAAAATGCCACTGGCTTTACAAATAAAAAGTGCACGAATTTCCAGCTGATGCAAAAATGTCATTTGATCATGACTGTGAGGAAAATAAACATATATTTATTGAAATATAATATTAATTTATTGTCAGTTGAGATAGTAATATGTATTTCTATTATAAATCTTAACCACAGTTTGGAAAACACCAATGGAATTATACTTTTTATTTTTCCTTTTCTTAATTATATAGTTTTGCAGTTTTGAGGACTGGCTGTAGCTACTCGCTACTAGGAGTACATAATGTTGTATGATTGTATGAATCACTACACGTTCTGTGACGTCACGCTATTGTGTTGGTGTCAAATCTGCGACAAAAACCCCATTCTATCACTTAATTGCTGCTTGTACTCTCAAGGTTCTACTTCACTGCTTGTTCAATTACGATTTAATATCACTTGCCAAGATTTGTTACGTTTTACGAAACGAAATAAATAATATAATAATAATAATATCTAGGAACAATGTCACACAGATCATCCTAGCCCCAAACTAAGCCACGCTTGTGCTATGGGTACCAAGCGACGATATACATACTTATATAGATAGATAAATACTTATATACATAGAAAACATCCATGACTCAGAAACAAATATTCGTGCTCATCACACAAATATTTGCACTTACCGGGATTCGAACCCAGAACCACCAGCTTCGTAGGCAGGAGCACTACCAACTAGGCTACGATGACCGAAATCAAAATCACTATTAGCGTATGGTGTAGTTTTGATTTTATTTAGGCGTTTCTGTTTTTCATATCAAACCTTCACGCTTATTTTCAATTACCATTGAATAATTAATAAATTGGCATTGAATCACGTTGTGGTCGCGACAGTGAAATCTCGCCGACACCCCAGACTTACCAAACACAAGTCAAGATTAGTATAAATACTCATTGTACCCCCGATATATTGTTAGTCGTCGGTTGACAGTGCGACTGTTCGCCCTCCATGACCCTTAGATTTCAATCGTATCGATGGGATCCTCAATCAGACGAGTGGCCCGCGTCTACGCGTATTTACGTAGAGCCACAGTTCCACAAAACAACTATAAAATCGGATCGGTTTTATAGCCGCTTTGTGCAATTGTGGCTTTAAAGTATGCGAAAGAAGAAAGCCCCGCCTTTATGTTTTGTGAAGCTGTGAAAGCATCAGCTAACAGTAAAAAAAATCAAAATATTCTATTTAAATATTTATAAAAAAAATCGACTGGTTGGTTAATCGTTTCAAGCATCACCCTAAAACTACTAGACGGGTGATTAGTCTTTAAGGTATATGCTTTACTCTTCAACTATGTGACATAGAGGTAAAATATCCTTAGCAATTGTAATAAGGGTTAAAATGAAGGTCTTATATTAAGAGTTCTAAGTAAATATAGACTTAATTTTAATTATGCTAACTTGGACTATACACAGGTTCAAGAATATATATAATATTTAGATCTTTGCCAGTTCGACAAAACAATAATTTAAAATAGCACGTACTAAAATATGAATTCTTTTAATTTGCCATAAATCGCCGACTAGAAACACTGACTACTTAGAATCAACATTTGTAAGAACTGGCGAGCATAATTACAATAATTCATGATTATATGCAGCTAATACACAAATTACATGTAGCCTCAACATGTTTCTATGTAAATTAGTTGTATAAATAAAGATTTTTTCTTCTATTCCTTTAATGGCCTCGTAGAAATTACAAATGGAGTGGTAAGTGGAATTATTGAAAAAAGTAACCTATCAACAACCAACATGCTAGGGGAATATATTCAGCATTTTTGGCAAAAGTGGCAGTATCTGAGCGAGTCACAATTGGTGCCATCTCATTCCTTTTTACAGAGACAGTCCTAATTAAGGTTCACATTCATATTTTGCTTGTCTTGTAAGATTATGGCACATCATAGCTGAAGATATCTACTATTAACACCCGGATTGTTTAACGTAGCCTTCCGGCGGTGAAATGGCACCACTTTACTATTTATAAGAATTTAGTTCACCCATACTTACTAAGCTATAATAGCTAATAACTGCTGTGTGGTGACGGCATAGAATATCATCATCCCATCTCATTCCGTGGAGGTCGGTGTAAACGTCCGAGGGAATACCTACCAAAAATCGTGCAGCAGCGTTTTTATGTGAACTATTATGACCACCAATTGCGGTCGCAAACCCGTCTGCCAAGCGTGGCGATTAAGGCATATCGCGCCAGTATTTGGGGAGGCTTTTGTCCAGCAGTGGACGTACTTTGGCTGACATGATGAGTAGCTAATAATAGTAGCCATAGTTTTTTTAACAATATGTTTGTCTTTTGCCCACAGACAGTCCAGCACGGATTCCCCCACAGAGCGTCAGCCCTCGCATGGGACCCGCTACTGAGGGTGGTGGCGCTCGGCACCGCCACTGGAGCCCTCAAAGTTTACGGACGGCCCGGCGTCGAACTGTACGGACAGCACACCAACTCGGATGCCAGCGTCACACACATACATTTCATACCTGGTAAGCAACACACTGTCATGCTTTATGGTAGATGGGCAGGGCAGTTAGGATGGGATGAAATAGAATACTTCCTCATCGCAATTGAAGAAGCTATTGGATGGTAAACCGGCGCCAATCTATTTTAATGTGATCCTTCGTATTCGTCCTTCTATAGAGCAGTTTTTGTTAGGATCTTTATTTGAGACAGCAATGTGTGAGTGATGTTCCCTACTTGTTCAGGCTATATGGTATATTAAACATAAAAAAGAACACGTTTTAGTTAAACTAGTAATCACGGCCGCCGTGTTGGCCATATCCGCACGTCTCAAGGAAGTCTAGTCACCAGCACCGAATTTATGCTGATCTGATGTATCGGGAAAACCACACGACCATAATATAGAGTCTTGGCCCAAACCCGTCTTCGTCCGAAGCACACCTTTGACCACGTTAATGTATTATTCAATTATTTTGGGATATTAATATTTACTAAACACTGCTCTCGGCATTGATACTGGAAACTTGTACGGCTATTAACACAATCGTAAAACACATCAAAGCCGCCGAATCCCTATGAAATCCTACAAAATATTGTCACAGTCATAAACACGAAAATAGCACATATTTTACTACGGATTCACCACGAGAACGTACAACACCCACGCACCGCTTGTTAGGAAGTGTTTAGTCAGAGCGCTTTGATAAGGAATTATTTTAGGATATTATTATTCATCGATAAATTCTTTACAATGTAGAACACATTGTATAAGTAAATCAAATACCTAAGTGCAGAAACCAATGTACCAGTGTATTAGACGACTTTTTTAAAACTGAAGTCCTAAAGTAACAGGCAGAAGTTAAAGCAAAATGGGCAATACATTATTATTTTATATTTACTAGTTGATAACTCCCGCTATCGGCGATGCGGAAAGCGTACCAATGTATTTCCACCGTTGGTACACAGACATAACGTTCAGTTTGGCTTGCGCCGGAGTCGACGACATTAGCAGGGTCATAAATCTTAATTTTTAGGTTAATAAAAAGGCGGCTTTTGTGAAGATCAAAGGAAAGGAAAGGTGCGCCTTCTGTTCTTACTATTCTGTGCCAAAACTGAACTCACCTGATGGCGTTAACTACCACTTCATATTACTACTGGGGTGGGACCAAGAGATAGGACAGGAAGGAGACATAATTATATATTTCCACATGTTCTCATTGATCAAATGCTGTACGGTAACTTCAGAGGCCGCAGACACAATCTACATTACAAGTGACTAAAACTGTATGCATCTTTTTAAATTTCAGGTACCGGCCGCTTAATTTCACTTTCAGACGACAACAGCCTCCACTTATGGGAGATCAACGAGAAATCCCTCGTGGAGCTAAAGACATATATATTTGAAGGCAAGAACAAGAGGATATCTGCACTATGCGTCGAGTCCTCCGGCAAACACCTATTGATCGGTACCGAGGGGGGCAATATCTATAACTTGGACCTTAGCACGTTCGCTGTCACCGAAGATGTGATATACCAGGATGTTGTTATGCAAAAGTAAGTAATTTTGTACTTTCTTTCGTTCGGATCATAAGTGGTCTCGATAGGGGCTCTTCATCTTACATATTTTATAATGTTAATGTTGTGGTTTGAGACGTGATTATAGTTACCATTGCTAATCGGGGTTGGCTTTGTATTGGATAATGGAATTTGTATGAATACAAAGAAAACTGCAATTTTAAAAGTCTTATTATTTGACTTACGGTCCATTTCAATTTATTTTGACTGTATAGGGTTAATATGACAATAATTTCCGCAGTTTTAATAATTTTGAAAAAAATAATTACCTAAATTAAAAACAATATAAATAGATTCAGTAAACGATTCTGAACAAACTATTTTCAGGATGTGCGTTAATTAAGTTACATGTTGTATATATTTTCACTCGCGCTGTACTTTATAAATGTGTTATTCGGATCATCCTCATCATCATGTCAGCCGAATGACATTAACTACTGGTCAAAGGCCTCCCCAAAAGATCCACAGTAGAATTGTTTGGAGGGATATGCCATAATCGCCACGCTTGGCAGATGGGTTGGCGATCGCAGTACGATAGTCATAGTTCACAGAGACTCTGAAACCCGTTCTCTGATAGATATTCCCTCGTGGTGGCTTTTACGCCCCACATGGGATGAGATGGGGTGGCGATATGCTTTGCCGTCAGCCACATATCATAATATTCGGATGTATAAGTTATGTTACTGTAAAGTTTTGACTGCACGTGTGGCGTAGCGACTAAGACAGTCGCTTCGCCGCTTCGTGACACGGGTTCGAGTCCCGCGCCGGACAACAAATTGTGTGAAAGTTTTTCTAAGTCTGAATTTAATTTTTGTCCGTCTATAATGTTTGTAAAGTACCTAGAACGGAGATTAGATTCTCTAGTGCGGGCGTATCAAAACTCGCGTTGTTATCAAATGTAACCACCTTGACTCGAGGTTTGAAATATAAAGGTCCTTAGTTTGTAGCAATATTTTGCTAGATGCTTTGAGCTCCCGCTCGCAGGAGTATCCTATATAAGAATGATAAATTGTGGAGATTCGGGGCTGAATTGACTAATCTTTGGGTGCCTTATCCGAATACACTTGTTTGAATCCTGCTGTAACTTCAATATATTAATGGAAAGTAAACTTCTTTTTAAAATAGATTGCCCGCACTAGGGAAATGAATCCTTGTATCCTGTACTTGTGTACTTTTCTGATATGAAATTCAAGGACACAAAGCATAATCATACTCAAAAGAACCACACCCGGGTCATAGAAATAGTTGTCCCGCACGTTATAATATCCTATATTCAATACGTCATGCAAGAAACGATTAATTTAAACATGAAATTTGTCGTTCCAGTTGTCCAGAAGACTTCAAAGTGAACCCCGGTGCAGTGGAAGCAATCTGCGAACACCCTAAAGTCCCATCCCGTCTCCTCGTCGGCTACAACCGCGGGCTGGTTGTGTTATGGGATAGGGTGGCGGCTTCACCAACACATACCTTTGTCTCCAATCAACAACTGGAGAGCTTATGTTGGAACGACGAAGGTAACGTAGACACGTTACATATAGTAAAAACACTACAAAATCTAGTATGTTGCGTCTGCGTTTTTAGGTACTTTTAGTCACCATTTGACCAGTCCTGTACAAATCTTACTTTATACTCTACACAGGACTATTCATTTTCTAACTCCTGCTTGTATCTTTCTGATTAAATTCGTTGCGGGATTCAAGAAAGTTAAAGCGAGTCCCCGGGACATGCCTGAGCCTCAACGCTCAGTGTCATTTCATTGTGTGCCACAGTTGATCCTGGCGAACAAGATTTGCAGTGGTGGGTAAGAGGGAGGAACTAGTCCCGATACTCTAAAAATTCATATTAATTAAATAATACATACTATCTATCTTTTTTTATGGCTTTATACTTAAATCTTGCCTGCTCTGGTGTAAGTGATAGTTAGTACCAAAACGTACCAACCGTAATAGCAAATGAATGCGCGTGAGGAGCAGATTGAAAATCTGGCTGTTCAATTTATAGCAATGGCGGCGAATAGCGATGACATTGACGTTTGCTTAGACATCTTTCTGTTCTTACTTAACTCATAATTTTCGAGGTATATTATACTTTTGAACTTAATAATTATTAAATTGTACTGGAAGATTTACCTGCTTCCAACGTTTCTCAATATCATTTGCTTTCTTTATGGTAAATAAAATCATAATATATATAATAATAATTTTCTCGTTTAAATAATTGTCTCCTTCATGTTTGCTGTCAAGTAAGTTTTAGTTACGAAATAAAAAATAACTAAACTGTATTATGTCATTCTAGCCTATTTTAGTAAACAAACTTCTACGTTGTCTCGTAATATAATTTTGTAGTGACTGTGAATACAATGGAGATAATTTAATACCGCTTAATTTTGTTTACGTGATCAAGGGTGGTACACTGATCAAGGGTGGTACACTTGACAGCAAAGCAGTTATATTCTCCTCGCTAGCTATATTTTGTAAATTTTTATTATTTTTACCTTAGTTTTGTTGTTTTCTCCAGGCGAGCATTTCACTTCCTCTCACAACGACGGCTCCTACGTGACGTGGGAGGTCGCGGGCGCCGCCAGCGACCGTCCGCTGAAGGAGCCTATCACTCCGTACGGCCCGTACCCATGCAAGGCTATCAGCAAGATTCTTAATAGGACCAGTGTTGATGGCGACGAGATCACTATTTATGCAGGTCAGTGGAAAATCATGCTAATTTTAACATTAACACATTTATGGATAGTTGAACTTATGGATTCATAGATATTTTGATATAGATTTGGTTTTGATAATGTAATTGCAATCTAATACATGGATATGGAAAATTGGACCAATTGTCGAACATCAGTTAGTAAAATGTTTGCCTCTTCATACATAGATTTTTGTAGTTTAGTAAGTGACACATTAAACACTATACTTAAGTTCCATGTATAATGTTTGTAAACAAATCACCATCAAGTTAAATAGTTAATATGAATTGACTATAACTATTATAACACTGAAGTAAATTAACACTACGTGTCCAACAATTATATCAGCATATTCAAATTATGCAACACTAATCTATATTCTATATATATATATATAAAAATCAATGCCACTTTTCGTTGTAATGTTATAACTCAACAACGCCTTTACCGATTTGGCTAATTTTGATCTTGAATTATTCGTGGAAGTCCAGGGAAGGTTTGTACGTAGACAAAAAGTCTTGAAAAAGTGTAAAATCAACATCTTTGAGCAATTTAAAATATTTTTTTGTTTGAATAAATGAACTTAATAATCATTTTTTTTATTACTATGCCTTATACGTAGCGAAGCACGTACCGGGCCGCTAGTTAATAATAATATCTAGGGACAATGTCCTAACCCCAAACTAAGCAAAGCTTGTACTATGGGTACCAGGCGAAGATATACATACTACTTATATAGATAGATAAATACTTAAATACACAGAAAACATCCATGACTCAGAAACAAATATTCGTGCTCATCTCACAAATCTTACCGGGATTCGAACCCAGGCCCACCAGCTTCATAGGCAGGAGCACTACCAACTAGGCTACGGTGGCCGTCAAATTATACAACACTAATTAGTTTATTCAAATAAAATAATGATAAAAAGTCGGACTCTAAACATACGCGACTGCAGAATAGCTGTTCCGTTGCATGATGTTATTCAGTGTCCGTCACTACATTTTATGTTATTGTTCATGAAATAATTTCACAAACAATAGACATATTGTCACAAATTTTATAAGTTATCACATTCTTATCAAGGCCGACTCTTCAATTCTTAATCTGCCACCACAGAGTGTGGAGAATATTGTTGCCCAAGTTTGTTTGTTACAAAGATTTTAAATGGAACTCGCCTCAAGTATAGTTATTCAGTTCAATGTTATTCTTCGCTATAGTTTATGTTACTGTTCATACAACAATTTCACAAACAATAGACACTTCATTACAAAAGAGCACTTAATCTTATACTCTTAATCTGACATCCCTCATTGAATGGGTAGGATATGCAAATGCATTTGAACTCTATACCATTTATTTCACCGTAGCCTAGTTGGTAGTGGTCCTGCCTACGAAGCTGGTGGTCCTGGGTTCGAATCCCGGTAAGTGCAAATATTTGTGTGATGAGCACGAATATTTGTTACTGAGTCATGGATGTTTTCTATGTATTTAAGTATTTATCTATCTATATAAGTATGTATATCGTCGCCTGGTATCCATAGTACAAGCTTTGCTTAGTTTGGGGCTAGGAAGATCTGTGTGACTTTGTCCCTAGATATTATTTATTCTCTGATGTAAACATATTTTCATCTAATATTACAGGTGGTATGCCGAGATCTTCGTATTCAGATAAATACACAGTCACAGTACAACAGGGAGAAAAACACGTCGCCTTCGATTTTACTAGCAGAGTGAGTACTTACGGCTGTCGTTTCCTATCACAGATGATACGATTTAATTGTCAATTTTCATTAATATTACTAACGTACTCATCGTTCAACTGATTGAGTTAAAACTTAGTAAATGCGATATTGCCGCTTACAGGAGGGCTCCTGACAAAGAAACCTTATAGTACAGTAAATAGTCGTCAAAGAGCATGATCCAAAAAACTGGTTTCTGTGTGAACATATAGAAGACTTTTCACAGAAACATATGAGACGGAGAATCTGAAAACTTATAAATCTTGTAAAATATTGATAAATACTACCCTAATAATTTTTTTTGTGTTCATGGTTTGTATGAAAACCAATAATAATAGCATATATTTAAAATATACGAAAAGTGAGTGGGCGAATGATACAAAAACGTTATGAGACGTTGTATTTTTTGTCACCAACATATAGACAGTATTGATAACAAAAAAAAATGGCGGTACGAAGTTCGCCGGGATAGCTATTATTTTATAATTATTTATTTGTGATGGGTTAAATGAATCGGTTAATGAATAACTATATTTCTTTGTATATACATAGACTCACACCTGTTTCAAAGAGGGCTAGGCAGAGACAACGGATTTCCATCTGTCACGATCTTTGCACACGTCCTTTGCCTCGATTACTGTCATTATATTCTTCATACATGCTCGCCGGTTTAGGGTACTTCTGACCTGCCCTCTCTTAAGAACGTCTCCGATTTGGTCAGATAATGTTCGACGAGGTCTTCCTCCTCCGATTGTGCCATTCACACAGGCCATGTATACTTACATTACTACTATATATTCCTTTTTCAATCTTTGTGACTAGATCTTCTTTCACACCACAACGCTCTTTTACATCAGTATTTCGAATTCTGTCTCTCAAAGTCACACCACACATACTTCTCAGAGCTCTCATTTCCACTGCATTTATTTTACTTTTGATGAGTATAACATATATTGTTATACTCATCAATATATATTGTTATCTGTGTCAGTTTCCTGTATAAATGTATTTTCTTCTTCTAGTACTCATCATTCAACCAATTAAGTTAAAACTTAGCACATTTGATATTACCACTTGCAGGATATAAAATTTCTTTGAGTAGGGTTGATACATTTTTCTTTTATAGGTAATCGACTTATTCACAACGACTCCAGTACCGCCCGACGGTGCGCCGCTACAAGAGGAGCGTCCCGACACGCCCGCCACTATACAGCTACAGACCGTCAACCAAGTTGCTGCAGCGTTGGTAAGCGAATAAAAACATATATACAAACCAAATTACCCCTTTGTAGTTTGGACCACGGTTTAGGGCGTAATCACGCACGAAAGGGTCGGTTTTAACGGCTTGAATGCTAAGGCGCCGATTAAAAAAACGCGCCAAGTGCTCCAAGGTCAGGGATAAATGGCGACCCGCCTTGCGCTAAATGGGCGCGCTCAATAAACCATTTTTCGTTGAGGTGTAGTCGACATGGGTCGACACAAGTGTTGTTTTTGTTCATGCTTATGAATGACTCTTTCAAGTCGTAATGAATGTTTGTTGATATTTCGTTTCTAATTTATTATATTTAGGGCCAAACATTGACTATAGTTGAAAAAAAAAACAAATATGTGTAATTGAAATACGATTATATTAAAAAGTAAAGCGATAACATATATATTTTATGACTTTTAACGGTGGAATAGCTCTATTTACACACCATAAAATATAAAAAAAACATTCTTCTTACTTCAAAAATATTAATTTACAGGCGTAAGATTAGCCTCACTTACGCGCGAGAATCAACGACTGATTAAGCCGTGTGTCAATCGTGGCGTGGCAACCACCCAAGTACCTGGATGGTGGGATGGTGCATGCCTGAATCGAACAAGCACACGTAACCAGTGTTTGTTTGTGTTTGTTAAATTTTAGTTTAATAGCATTATTCGCAATGCAAACCGTAAATCTAATCTCAAAAACAGTAAATCATAAGTTTAATCATCTGGCGGGTTTCGATGAGTAACGTCCTCTGGAAGGATATTGTTCCAGAGGACGTAGATGTTACTCATCGGCTTTGTTTCCTAGAAATATGGCCGGATCGAAACCCGCCAGACGATAAACTTATGATTACCTATTTTTGAGATTAGATTTACGGCAAGGGAATCGTAAATTTGATCTGCAAGTGTATATCGTTTGCAGAACGTTGGTAGAAGGTGCTGGTTCGAGATGCGTCGAACAAATAAATTTATGATTTTCCATGTTTTCGATTGGTGTGTAATAATTGTGGTTTTTAATTTCCCAGGTGGTACTAGCAGAGGAAGAGCTAGTAGTGATAGACCTGCGCGACTCGCGCTGGCGGCCGCTGCGCCTGCCCTACCTGGTGTCCATACACGCGTCCGCAGTCACCACGGCGCAGCTTGTCGACAACGTTGCTTCCAATGTCTATGACAACATTGTAGCTGCTGGTAAGATGACTACACAATCTAGACTATATCATAACTCTTGGAAGTGACCTTAAGGGCCATATGATCACACCCTCATTTATAATTTCGTCTTTTCGCTTTAGTCTTCCATTCTTTAATTTTAATATAGTAGAACTAAATTTCAAAATAATAGATTAGTAAATTGTTATTTATTTAAGGATTTCAGAAAATATATGCGATTAAACAAACCGCACAGACTGACGAATTATTATTTTTTTGTAACTTTTTACTATCCACTATGTTTGTGTACTGCATTGTGAGCTTGACAAGTACAAGTGTATGTTAATACCCATGTGCTGAATAAATTTCATTTCATTTCATTATACACACCGCGTTTTTGAAGCGCGCCGTTGACGCGCGTTTGTAGTGATACAAACAAAAAGCAAACTGCTTTGTAGGATAAAAACGCGCGTTAAATAAACGTGGTGTGAACAGGCCATATAGGGTATTAGGGGTAGACCTATTAGAAAATGACTGCACGTGTGGCGTAGCGGTTAAGACTGTCGCCTCGCCACTTCGTGTCCCGGGTTCGATTCCCTTACGGAACAACTATTTGTGTCGTAGGTACAACTATTTGTATGACCCAAAAGTGGTTGTTCTGAGTCTGGATGTACTTTGTGTCCATCAATTATATATTTGTTAAGTACCCCGCGACACAGGGTTTAGATACTAATATGGGCGTGGTTTTTGATAGAAGGGGAAAAAAGAATAGAGTTTTTAGACAACAATCGCTAAGCCATGACAGAAGATAGAGTTTTAAACAACTCTGACACAAGGGTCACCACTACCCATACGATAAGTAAGTACAATACACCTAATCGATTTCGATTTTCAACTATAGTTGAAATGAAACTCTAAATCATACTAGGCTTGTGTCATCATCATCATATCAACTGAAAGACTTCCACTGCTAGACAAAAGCCTCCCCCAACGATCTCCACAATTGCCGGTCTTGCGCTATTCGTATCCAGCTGTTTCCAGTGACAGTGACAAAATCATCGGTCCATTTTGTAGGGGGCCTGCCCACGCTGCGTCTTCGTGGTCACCACTCGAGAACCTTTCTGCCCCAAAGGCATTCTGTTCTACGAGCTATATGCGCCCACTGCCACTTCTTCAGCTTTACAATTCAATGATATGTACAGGTCAACAACAAAGCGAGAACGTGTACTCGGAGAGCCCGTGGCCCATCTCGGGCGGCAGCGCGGACTCGGGCGAGGTGGCGGAGCGCCAGCTGCTGCTCACGGGCCACGAGGACGGCTCCGTGCGCTTCTGGGACGTCACCGGCGTCGCCATGACGCCGCTCTACAAGTACACCACTGCACACCTCTTTAGGTATGTAAACATAGAAGACTTTCCTTACTTATTGACTGAACTACTTAAGTAATTAAGAGAGGTAGGGCACAGCGTTCATTCGCTCAAAGAGCAGCCCGACTGGGAAAGTACCTCCACTTTACAGAAGACATTCCTTAATAATAGCATAATTGTGAAAAAAAAAACTTAACCTTTGATCTTAGAACTATAAAATTTTCCGTTTATGATGTAGACAAGTAATAATATCTTATTTTTTGTAATTTCCCGGTGTATGGAATACGAGAGATTTTCGCTTGTAAGTCCACGCGCCAATTGCGCACAACAGTTAGGAATCAGATAATATGCTTGTGTCAGATAGGAGACAAAAATATTTCGTATAAATAAGAAGAAATGTTATATTTGGCCTAAATAGAAAATCATAACACAATCGTCGCTTCAAAGATTTTTGAAATTTATATTGGCATTGTAAAAATATTTGTAAAAAAATGCTATTTTCATAATCTCAGTAATAGTTGTCTTTAAAAAATAAATAAATAAAACCTCCTACAATGTACTTTTACAAGGTTTATTGCAATTAATATCGTTAAAAACATTCGTTGTACACAATTTTCATTCACCATAATAATCATCATATCCTTTTTATTGTTGATTATTGATTTTTACCAACGAACAACATTCGTAATAATGCTGATTTCAACTTGGATAACACGAACAAATAAATAAAGATTATTTTTATAATAATTGTGATATAAGAAGGCTTATGACCTACAATTTGTACTGTTCACACTAATATTCTAAAACTGAATATGTCTTCACCGTAAATTGGTTATGATGGTTAAACTAGTTTGACTGTCAGTTGCAGGGTTGCAGGGTTAGGCTGTTAATATAGGCCAAGGACTGGTTTTCAACCAACCAACTTGTATTTTAAGTGGCCTAGGCTTATTAACAGACAGGCCTCGCAACTAGCAGGATAATAGCCGTCGTCATACGGAATTTAATTTTAATTTATAGGTACTGGGTTTTAGGTGATTAATAAAATCATAATAATAATATCTAGGGACAATGTCCTAGCCCCAAACTAAGCAAAGCTTGTACTATGGGTACCAGGCAACGATATACATACTTATATAGATAGATAAATACTTAAATACAAAGAAAACATCCATGACTCAGAAACAAATATTCGTGCTCATCACACAAATATTTGCACTTACCGGGATTCGAACCCAGGACCACCAGTTTCGTAGGCAGGAGCACTACCAACTAGGCTACGGTGTGTTATATCCTGGGACATTATTTACACACGGCCATCTGATCCCAAAATAAGCAGAGCTTGTACTATGGAAACCAGATAACTGATATATTACTTTTCATTTGTAAATACATACTTATATAGATAATTACACCCAGACTCAGGACAAACAGACATGTTCAAACACACAAATATTTTTCCTGGGTGGGAATCGAACCCATCCCAACCTATCCGGCGTGAAAAGCAAGCTTTTGCCAACCACGCCAACAGGCACGTCAAAAATAATTAGTGTATTAAATGTGTGTTTTAATATAACATTACTTCTGTTTTCAAGAATGACATTAAAAAGATAAATATTAAATGGTGTTACAATAGCCTGGTTACATTAATACATATTTGTATAAAGCTTGGTACTGTGGTTCAAAACACAGCAGGCGTATTTAACGATATTATCAGCTTGCTATAAGTATTAAGCAATAGAACTAAGAAATAAAATATGTTATATTCTCTAAGAGTGGAGTCCCCATCTTTAGTGCCCTTTTGTGGTTACCCAAACCCATATATCAGAATCATTAAATATAAAAAAGAAAGAAATAATATTATTTTCAAAACATATACGGAAAATACAACAATTGTGGTATACATTTTTTTTTTTAGTTTTTTCCATACTGGTATGAAAAATGGCCCTATCTCAGCTAGTACTACATTTTTGCAGTGCTGATAATTGTAATTGACTACTGACGGCGACTGACAGCTATACTGTGCTCAAAGAAGAATAAAGGCTAGAATATAACGCACAAATGGTGAAGCGCAGCGCAGAGTATGCGTGAGTTTTAATAAAAGCTTCACATCTTAAGATGCATCTACTCGAGTACGCTACTCTTCGTGTGTTAATGAATTTTCATTCTTATTTTAAAGCTTACAAAGAAGACAATACTTAGTCAGTGAAAAATCGTCTGGGCTGCGCTTCGCCATATGAGTGGCCTATTCTCACCATTAATGAGAATAACTAGTTTTCACGCGCTTTACTAAAACTATTTTCATAGAATATCTACTGCTTACTCCTATCCGCATTGATGACCCAAAAAGAGTGTTTAGTTTGGGAAGGTGGGGCCTTATTAAGGAACTTAGTATCCTAAGATCGCAATCGACCTGCTGTGTTGAGCCTAATATTAGCTAACGATTTTATCCTCTGCTTATCGCTTGCTCATTGTGAAGTGGGCTCAAACGGTCAACCACAAGGTAACAGTTATGTTGTAAGCATGAAAAAAATATGTTAAGTGTTGCCACCGCATGCTATTTTTTTATTTTCGATGTAGGGAAGGGCGTCAGTTTTTATTTGTACGCTGTGGATAGATAAATTAAATATATCTGTTTATAATTTCTCATTCACATAATTTTTGTTTTATTAAATAACTGAACTGTTACCTTATTTTAGTTTTTTATTTCATCAAAATACATTATTTAAATTAATTTAAATATGGAGAATAGAACATTTATTTTAGTGTGAAGATTAGTATTAGATCGTAGATCGGCGAGTTTATTCAGTGAATGCTACGTTGGTGGATACACTTTTGTGATCTTATCGTCGTCTTTATTACGTGGGTAGTATAGATGGTATTTGTACTGCAAGTGTATCCACTATTAAATTTCAATTTTATAGCATTATTCGCAATGAAAAGCGATAATCTAATCTCAAAAGTGGGAAATCATAAATTTAATCATCCGGCGGGTCTCGAACCTCTACATCTACCAATCCGGGGTAGGCGATATGCGTTGAGCTACGAACGATTCACACTGGCAGATCAAATTTAGGATTCCGTTGCTAAAACCCTTCTGGAGGATGTAGGAATTATCTATCGGTTTTGTTTTCTAGAAACATGGCCGACTGATATGTTCACAGTTGCATGTGAAAGATCATATCTTATTGATAATACCTTCCAAATTATTAAATTTGAATTTTATAGCATTATTCGCAATGCAAAGCGATAATCCATCTATCCTATCCACTAACCTAGCATCGGCATTACTTTATGTTCTCAGTGGTGTATTAGTCGTACTTTTTATTTTAAGTTTTAATCGGCCTGGTCACTGTTATTTGGTATGCAATGAAGAACTCGCTGAGGTATAGGAATTATTTGTTAACGTAGTTTGGTTTGTATAGGTAGCGCCACGAGTTATGAGCGCTCTGTTTTAGTGGTGGGGATCTACGCATGTGTACACTCGCAAACAAAACAACTTAGGGTCAAGTTAAAATTATGATTTAATTATTTAAAAAATTACCTTATATTATTATGTAATGAATGCGAGAGTGCGTTTATTTGTTAATTCGTTTCTTCGTTTACAGTCAAAAGTAGGTAATCTCAAAAAACATGAAATTTTGTACAGAGATAGTTTGAACTACCTCTTTGCAAAATTTCGACGCTTCCACAGGTGGAAGTGCGTACTAGTGCATATGATAATAAATAAAAACTTAATGTATTAATAATTGTTATTTATATTTGCAATTGAAAATAACGGCAGAATATTATAATCACATAAGCCCGGCTTGTCTTTTTAACACCTGACTCTAGCATTTTTAATTATATAAATATCAAAATCATAAACGGTCGATAACAACTATTTACGCGACTGTACTTTTCGAACTCAAATCAACGTACGTCGTGAGCGGGAGTTATGCAGCGACTGATTCTCCAATATTGCGCATTGCGCAAGGACAGCGCCGGGCGCGGGCGCCTCAACCCTGTTACCAAACAGACCTAAAAATGCGTTCTGCTCAGATAAAGCGAGCGCTCATAACTCGTGGCGCTACCTATATGAACAATCAGCAGTATACATAAAAAGTTCTTAGTTATAAAGATTTTTTTTCTGTATATATATTTATCATTCGAAGAATACATGTGCATAATTTTTCGCAATATTAATTGTTTTCTTTCATTTATAGTGGTGAGGAAATAGGCGAAAATAACGACAGTCAGGCCGATGAAGAGGAATGGCCGCCATTCAGACGAGTTGGAAACTTCGACCCTTATAGCGATGACCCTCGCCTTGCTGTTAAACGGGTAAGAAAAGCTTATTAACAACTTTAGTTTAGCGCATTCCGCACTATAGGTGCGTAGCTACAAGTACAATAATAAAATTCCTTTTTTTACTGACTGCAAGAGTGACGCAGCAGCTAAGACAGTCGCCTCGCCGCTTCGTGTCCCGGGTTCGATTCCCGCGCCGGACAACTATTAGTGTGACGCATAAATAGTTGTTCTCAGTCTGGATGTAATTTGGGTCCGTCTATTATATTTGTAAAGCACCCCGCGACACAGGGATTAGTCTACCTTAGTCTACCTATGGCGTTGTCTTTAAAAAATAAACAAAAATTGTTTTGCTCTACACATCACTAACTACCTATCAAAATATTAATATCTGGAAATATTTTATGTTTACCTAATTTTAAATGTAACAGTTATTATAATAAAAAGCGATTCTAGCCTCCAACTCACATTAGAAAGGTTGTATGGGAGCCAAGATTATTTCAGTATGCGGTGCACTTTATATGTTGTACTGCTGCAAAATAACCTCCTACGTAGTCTTTCAAACCCTTTAACTTGAAACGACTGTTAGTGTGAAGCTTCTATGGCGCCACTATAAGTGACGTCATATGTTAGTATAGCACGTTCTTTATCTAACAAGACTTAAATGCTTATAACTTCGATAGTTTTGAAGTTATTGAAATTTAGTTTTAGCTGTTCGGCTTTATTTATGATCTGTTTTAATATTTAATTTCGCTCATAGCCTGATGCTCTCACCGGTCCGGAAGTGATTGGCGAGGTTAATCAACTAGGCTCGCGGTCAGTCCATAGATGGTTGACCGCCAAAGTGGTTTAATTTGTGAGCGTCTCCGTGCTACGGAGGGCACGTTAAATCGTCGGTTCTGGTTGTAGTCATTAGACAACAGTCGTTAAGCCATGTCAGAGGCCTACTGGGCGGCTTGAACAACTCGGACACCAGGGTAACCACTGCCCATACGATAAGCAAGCAAGCATATTGACAAATAAAAACTAGTTGGTCGCATCCCTATTGTAGCTTTTTTACTCTTCTTCACTAACTCGAAGAATATACGTCTGTAATCAATCAAATGTGTTTGTTTTACAGGTAATTCTATGTCCGCTGTCTGGCATGTTGACGATTGGAGGCGCGGCGGGACACATAGTCATCGCCAGCTTGAAGACATCGCCCAATACTGCTGAAGTGAAGGTAAAGTTGTACTTACTTCTACAGCTCATAGTTAAATCTAAAATTACTGCTTCTTAGTTAACCTTGAAATAAGTTCTTCAGGTCTTAATTAAATATAAAACTACTTTTAGAACTAATCCTTATTTTAATTATCTACTACTAGCTGTGCCCTGCCGTATTATCCGCGTTAAACTTTATAAATTATAGCCTATGTGTTGATTCTGTGTGTCAGCTACCTCCATACCAAATTTTATTAAAATCGCCCCAGCCGTATAGACGTGATGAAGTAACAAACATACTCACTCACAAACTTTCGCCTTTATAATATTCGTGTGATCAGTGCCGTAAATAGCCTTCACTGTGCGAGGTTCAATAACTGCGCCCTTTTTTTTGTTAATATATTATAGTAGCCTGAAAATGAGCGCGATGTTTTGTCGTTTTTGATGATACTGGCATGGCTCGATTCCAACACATACGTACCTAACGTATGTGTTAGAATCGAGCACTAGATGCCCAGCGGGAACTTATCAGGAGCGAACCGAAACCGAAAAATAATAGACCTGCCTAGTCTGGGCATTCTTACGCCCCTCAGAGCCTATGCCCACAGGGCATGGCAGCGGTGGCATCGTCGTATTTACGGCACTGTGTAACTTAAGCCCTATCTCTGTTACACCTATGGTGTAACAGAGATAGGGCTTAAGTCACCTAGGCCGGGATTGGAGTATGCTCCAATCCCGGCCTAGGTTGCCTGGAAGAGTTCACATTTAGTGATAAGGCCGCCAATTGTACAATCTTGTAATGTATGTTATTGTGTTCTTGTATCCTGTAATGTTTTGATGTACAATAAAAAGTTATCTTAAGACAGGAGATTATTAGATATACTATGAGGTATTTTGACTTTCATATTAGTATATTATTAATGATTTTTATTGTTCTACAGTCGGTGACAGTAAACATCGTGTCGGATCGCGACGGGTTCGTGTGGAAGGGTCACGACCAGCTAACCCTCAGGTCAGGGTCTCTTACATTCCCGCAAGGATACCAGGTAAACAAACATTTCTACTAGTATTTTAATCATTAAGATAGACTAAGTTGAATCATGGAAACCAAGTAAAAATTTTGCCTCTAATGTACGCGATAAAACATAGTAAAACCACAGTCTAGCTAATTTTGATTTTGACTAATTATAGGGATAATCATGCGGGATATATAAAAGTACATATATAAAATAATTAAATATCCGGGGCAAATTGTATTATTGCTGAGTAGCTGACGGCAAAGAAGATCAGCACACCATTTAATCCTGTGCAGAGCGTGAAAGTCATCCAGAGGAATACCTCCCAGAGAACAAGCAGAAGCCTCTCTCTGTGTACTATGACCATCAAACTGCCATTATGTAGTTGTCCGGCGCGGGGCTCGACGCGGGTTCGACGCGGCGAAGCGACTGTCTTTTAGCCGCTGCGCCACAAGTGCAGTCTATATTATATATATATACTAGCTGTGCCCCGCGGTATTACCCGCGTTAAATTTTTATAAATTATCACAGCTCCTGCCCCGTAGGTGATAGCGTGATAATATGTAGCCTATATGTTGACCCGACCTCTTAGTAATATTCATGCAAAATTTGAAGTAAATCCATTCAGTACTTTTTGAGTTTAGCCCAGACATACATACAGACAAACAGACAAAAATTCTAAAACTATATTTTTGGCTTCGATATCTATGGCAGATCACGCCCCAAGTATCTTTTTTAATAAATACTTAATGTACAGTTGCGACTTTCCTACGATTTTATTATATATATATATAATTATAATTTTAGCTATTATATTTATATTATTAAAATTGGTTCTGTCTACATTGAGCAGAATATTTAATATAGCGTTGTGTTGTCCCCCTGGTACCAGGCGAGCTCGGTGGTGCAGCTGGTGCCGCCGGCGGCCGTGACGGCGCTGGGCGCGCAGTGGGAGTGGGGGCTGGTGTGCGGCGGCACGGCGCACGGGCTGGCCATCGTGGACGCGCTCAAGCCCGCGCCGCTGCTGCACAAGTGCACGCTCAACCCGCACGGTGACATAGCCCTATGGATTTTATTCCTTTGACATCCACAGATAAATACACATGCGGGGTAGGCTTTGGGGACTGCCATTATACTATAAGTATAAAAAATAATTTAATCTAAATTATCTACAATATAGCAGTTATAATAGATAAGTTACTAGCGGCCCGGTAAGTGCTTCGCTACGTATAAGGCATAGTAATAAAAAAAAATATTAAGTTCATTTATTCAAACAAAAAAATATTTTAAATTGCTAGCTAGTAAAAACTACGATTTTACACTTTTTCAAAACTTTTTTAAATTTTCTCTACGTACAAACCTTCCCTGGACTTCCACGAATAATTCAAGACCAAAATTAGCCAAATCGGTAAAGGCGTTGTTGAGTTATAACATTACAACGAAAAGTGGCATTGATTTTTATAAAGCTTATGGGAAGACGATATGACGATGACGCGAGTTTCTCGCTTTTTGTTCACCAAAAAAGTACATATATTATTATATACACAGTATACATATAGCTCATAGGAAGCGTCACGTGACGATGACGCGACTTCCAAAATTTTTGTTAAACCAAAAAGTGCTGAGCGCACCTAATGAAGAGTGTACTTAAAAAATTGTAGCATTAATAAAATGGTTCACAATATCCCTTCTACAGGTGAAGTGCCAATATATGGCAAAAGTCATTGTTTTACATATTATATTAACCCTTAATCAGTTTCCACCTCATTGTTAACTCTATGGTGTTGCAATAAGAGCTAAAAAGTTTTATGAACATACATTGATTTTACTATCTACTTTGTGACAATAAGAGTGCGTCAGCAAAAGAGCTATGTAATTTGTAAGTGTGCTGAAAAATAGTGCTCAGACTACCACCCACACACATATTTAAAAAAAAAAAATGTATAGCAAAATCGCAGTGGATAAATTTTCTGACTGTTTATTATACTGTGTTAATAGTGTTCGCGGGGATACCACGCAATCTCTCTCGTAATTTAAGCGTGACTATTTTCACAGGTAATACCATGGAACTGGATATAATTGAGGGTATGGATGAATGTTGCCGCCGAATATTTATACCGCTGTAACGTAGCATTGCGCAAAAACACCTCTTTAATTTAGCCTAAAATTAATGATTTGCACCTCATCTACGCCCAATTAGCCAGAGAGCTCCAACATGGTACATGGCTAACGTGAAGTTAGACGATGTGTTTACCTTTATACCTTCACGCTAGGCAACGCATGGCTAAGTAAATAGTAGTCTTGATCTAAACGTGGGATATAATATAAAAATCACCAACATTGGGCATCACACTCTTTGACCAATATTCCAATGCTAAATTATATATGTTTTTTATAATAGTGATGCGAGGTCCTTTCAAACCATGCCCATGGCTTCCGCCGCTACTGTGATCCGGTTAGCAAAAACCATCTCGAAACCATTCGCTTTGGAATAAAAAATAACTATCTAAGTTGGTTCACAAAACCGCCTTGACTCGAGAAATCGCTTCGGACAAATTGATACCTCCTCCTATTTTTAATGTGGATTAATGATAAGAAAGATTACCATAAGGTTGACAATCAGATCCGATTCGATCCGAATATATACAACATGTAACTTAATTAACGCACACCCTGAAAATAGTTTGTTCAGAATCGATTACTGAATCGACCCTGTACAGTCAAAACAAATTGAAATGGACCGTAAGTCAAAGTAATAAGACTTTAAATCGCAGTTTTATTCATACAAATTCCATCATTCAGTACAGAATAAAGAAAAATGAACTTTATTCCAAGCACGTTAAGGTCTTTACAAATGCATTGTAAACTTAGCCGCACGCACACACTAACAAGAACTGGACAAAGGACACCAATAAACCACCTACTTACTTTCGTTCCCTTTCTCCTGCAAACTAAAAGCCCAGGATAGAGCGAGAGAGCCACCACCGCCTGCGCGGCTACGATGAAAGCTAACATAAATGTAAACATTAGTCACGCGCGGGAATTAGTGGAAATCAATTAAGTAGGGTTATTAAATATTCTTTCGCGCGCAATGTCTTTCCGCTACACTAATGTTCAATATACTGAAATGGTGAGGACTTTGGCAATGTGTGGTGATAATGTGGATCTAGCTCGCAGAACATTTAACCAACGGTTTGGTACAAGAGTGGCCCGCAGGACAATGCTTGCTGCTACTCAGCGGCTTGGAAAATTTACAAAAGATATTCTACCAACATGATGGTACCCCTGCCCATTTCACTGGAAGTGTTCGGCAGGTGCGGCTTGATGAAGAGTTCGGAGAGCGCTGGATCGGTCGCGGTGGCCCTGTCCAGTGGCCCCCCAGATCAGCTGATTTGACGCCGCTTGACTTTTTTTTGTGGGGACGAATTAAGTTGTTAGTTTATTTTAATGATACATCAAGTGCCGAGGTCCTAAAAATTAGGATAGTGAACGCTTTTGACATAGTGAGAAATGACACTGAAGTGCTTTCTAAATTAAAACATCAATTAAGAAAACGGGCATTAAAATGTATTGAACAAGGTGGTGGACATTTTGGAAGTGTGTTAAAAAGACAACGTCGTATGAGTATTTAGGCAACCAGTATGTAAGTTATTTGATTTTGTTAAATTACTGTAAATATTTTGATTCAATCTTTTAAACACTCCGTCTCTGGATAATTTTGTCGTATCGCCTCTTATTTTCAGCAGTTCATTACCAAATGGCATGGCATCATATTCAATAAACAAAATAATTCATAGTCGAAAGTCCAAAGCTTGAAAAGTGTGATGGAAAGATGCAATCTTGTGTCGAGTCGAGAGGCGCGACTGTGTGCGTTGCGTGCGTAGTAGTATGACCAAAAAGTTCGCCCAGAATTGGTATAACTAATTTCGTAAATAACAATGCATATACATTTTAAACAAAAAATTCAGTGTATGTATTATGATTATAACATAATATTCTAATCGGGGTGTTTGAGGGTGTGCGTTAATTACGTTACATGTTGTATATATGGTTAGGAACATTTTCGAAAAAGTATTTTAAATTAAAGAAGATTTTAAGATTGCCATATAAACGGTATGACGAAAATTATCTCAACTACGCCCTTTATATCCTGCTTATGCTTATATTTTTCTCTTAGTAGTTTGTATTAAGCCTTACACCATACAATGTAAAAAATCCACATCGTGCTAGCACTTGTTAAAGTATATTAATTTTTATATACGTAAGAAAATCGTCATTCTACAAACATAATCACCATCGAGTTTTCATATAAAATCTTCGTCGTCAGATCACTCCGGTGCTGGAGACACGCCGATCTCTCGAAGGAAGTCATTTAAGAAATCGTTGCGGGAATCGTTCCGGAGATTAAGGAAAGGCAGGTCGCAGCGACGTCAGACTACCACCACATCGAGTCCCACATCACCTACACAAGTGAGTCAATATCAATATTTTGATATAGTCTATTTTTCCTTACTTGTCTTATTTGGTAAACAAACACTACTCGGTACGAAAATCACTAGTTTCGTCATCAATCACGCACTTTTAGTTAGGTATGAACATCTTGATTGTTGGAAGAAACACATACTATATAAATAACGCCAAAAACTGCTTCAAATTAACCATCCAAACACATTAATTCTCTTAAAATCAAAATAATATCAGAATCCATTTCCACAGATTAAAAATTACATTGGCAATTTGACATTTCAAAATGCTAGTTTGTCTTTGGAACTTAGAGAAGGGAAAAGTGAATGAATGATTCTGACCAGTGTGAACTGTATAATTTTTGTAAAAAAAACTGAATAATAAAGCATAATATATATATATATATATATCAAGTTATATGTGTGTATGGTAATGTAAGGAATTATTTTTAAAAACTAAAGTTTTTGTTGTAACTGGTCGTAGACTAAAAGTATTATTTGACAAGTGACATTTTTTGAGTTGACGGGAAACGTCCTGTCATTCGTCTCGTCGCCTCCCTTTATGTTGTACGTTACGGTTGCTCTCTGTGTGTGTTTGAAGTGTAACGATTTGGCTTTCTACGGAATTCTGCGGATTCTTTGTGTGATTTGGACGATTTTATTCTTTAGAATGACGACCTTTGGCTATTCTTCAAGGACGTCGATAAAATACAAATTTATTTGTCAGGAAATCCTACATTACGAAAATCATTCGGTTACAGCTGTATGAATTCGTTCAGTCCTTCATTCGATAATTTCCCAACTCTATCAATTGTCTTTGGTTACCAGTACGCCATATTTGTTTACCAAATAAGTCAAGTAAAGAAAAATAGACATTATATTGGTATCCAATGTTAATTATCACAACATCCAATTGTAGTATCATTGATCCAATACAATACAGAAGAATTGAAAACCGTTGTCGTGGCTGACTTTTTTTTGTAAAAGGCTAGTCATAAAGATGAAGGTTAAAAATAACTAAATCACTCGTTCAATCGTCTTTAACGTTGAAAATTGATTTCGGACCATTTATGACGTCACATGTGGTCATGGAAGCCGATTGAAAGAATAATTTAGTAATTTTTTACCTTCATCTATTTGAACGCCGATCACGATCATAATGACCGGCGAATTGTGCGGTAGCCGCCTGGTTTCTTGCGCTAAGACTTCAAAAAGGTCGCCTTTTTAACACTATGTTTACGTAGTGAAGATTTTTGATGTTAGAAGTAACTGACTATACGATCTTTCCGATGCAGTTTAAAACTAATTCCTTTTGCTATATTAATAGGTCTTTCGAAATGGTTAGGATGAAGGCTAAAGTTAAAAAAATTGCGCTATCTAAGCTCTGTTTGTCGGGTTTCTGTGTCAAGTATTATTAATCGTCGGTTTTCAACTGTTTGTTTTTCCTGGTCTATTTGGATTTCCCTAAAACGAATTGAATAGTATCCCACTTGTCTATAAATTCCACTTTATCTTTGATTTGAACCATGTTAGTTATCCTAGAAATGCCGCTTTTCCTTACCTGTTGTTTCTTATCAAAACATTAAATGGTAAAATTACCATATACAAAATAAGACGGTGTAATATTGAGAGAATGTCTAAAGTCCTAAGAGTTGGCGAATCTGTTATTTTAGTGGTGCCAATCTAAATTCTGCTTTTCTATCGTTCGAATCCATGACCATTGGCTTTGCCGTCAGGGACACAATCCATTGGACCAACAGTATGTATTTGTTTCAGCCTATCCCCAAGAAGCCAGCAGACAAGGCAGCGTCTGACACCGACGCGGAAGTGATAAAGCCGATTGAACGAGCCGTAGAAGCTCGCTCCAACGACGACGCGTTCGGTTCTATGGTGCGTTGTCTCTACTTCGCCAGGACTTTCCTCATCAACAGTACGTATTGGAAAATTGATTTTCTTTTACTTATGACCGACTTAAACGTGCAGCTTCGCCTAATTTTTGGTATGGTTATTATTATATACTAGCTGTGGGCACAGATTGGTTTTACCGGCGTTAAACTTTATAAATTATAGCCTATGTGTTAATCCAGGGTGTCATCTATCTCCATACCAAATTTTATTAAAATCGCTCCAGCGGTTTAGACGTGGAAAAGTAACAAACATACACACTCACAAACTTTCGCCTTTATGTTGTGTGATTTTACTCTGCATTAAGATCTATCTTAGTTCTAAATTTCAAAAAGTTCAGTTCAGTAGTTCTGACGTGAAAAGGTAACAAAGAAACATAGACACTTTCGGAATTATTATATCAGTATGAATTTATCTATCCTGAATTCCATATTTTTTGAAATTTGATTTCAATGGAGTGTATTAAAGAACCAGCTAGCCCGTCCCATTGGGTCTTAAGATTGAGAGAAAAGAGAATACACCTGTGTTTGCACGCACACTTGTAAACTATAATTTGTCTAGTGCAGGTGGCTACTCTCCATTGAGAATGGCTGCCTTGGCCGACTTCGACCAGGACAACACCACATTATTATTTTTATTATAAGTTATGCAAGACGACTGCACGTGTGGCGCAGTGGTTTAGACAGTCGCCTCTTGACTTCGTGTCCCTGATTAAACTGCCGGCCCGGACAACTATTTGTGTGACCCATAAATAGTTGTTCTGAGTCAGTATGTATTTTGTGTCCGTCAATTACATGTTTATTATATGTTATAATACCCCGCTGCTGTTTAATATATATAATGCGGAAGATTACTGGAAAAAAAATAACCGATGCAAATCAATCTTAGCAAATAACTAAACAAACTCAATGCCATCAACAAAATCCTAACTATATAAAAGCTATCAAATAAGTAAACTCGATTTGACTGAACGTATGTTTTTGTTTTGTTTCCAGCACAAAGTTCGTCCCCCACGTTATGGGCGGGCACCAACAACGGCACAGTGTACGCCTTCACGATAAGCGTGCCCAGCGCCAACAAGCGGAAAGAGGACGCGGTCACGTGTCAGCTAGCCAAGGAGATACAGCTCAAGCACCGGGCGCCCGTCATCGGCATCACCGTGCTAGATGGAGCCAATGTGCCGCTACCTGATCCCCTGGAGGTGCGTATCATTTACTATTGTTATATACTTAAGCTGACACTGCGTAAGTATATCTTATTTTGCTTTAGTTTTAGCCTTTTTTAAATTTAGTATGTAACCACAGTCGGAATAATTATATTAAGTACAGTTATAACAAAGTAAAAAATTGTATTTCTAGTTTTAATTTTAAGTCGAATTTTTTTTTATGTATTTTAAATAAGACTGCACGTGTGGCGCAGCGGCTAAGATAGTCGCCTCGTCGCTTCGTGTCGCGGATTTTAGACCCGCGCTGGATAACTATTTGTGTGACCCATAAATAGTTGTTCTGAGTCTGTCTGTCTATTATATGTTTGTAAAGTACCCCGCGACACAGGGATTAGATTACCTGGTGCGAAGTCGTATTTTTTTTTTTGAAGAGCCTATATTAGAAGTTATTTGTAATCTTGTGTAAACTATAAAGACATACAACAATTACAAATTATGAAAATTTTAACTCAAAAATTAAAACATTTGTGGTATTTTAAGGAAACGTGGCACGTTAATAAAATTATATAATAATTATACACTTGTCGTACGTATTGTTAGCAGTGAAAGTTATATTTGTTTAGAAGAACTTTTAGCATAAGTTAAATTGCTATATTACTTCCCTAATAATTTAGTGTAATTTTATAGTGAAGTACACTTACATTTGTTGTGTTGTACAACAGGTGGAGCGCGGCGTGTCGGCGCTGCCGGAGGCGGGCACGCAGCGCGTGGTGATCACGTCGGAGGAGCAGTTCAAGGTGTTCACGCTGCCCAGCCTCAAGCCGCACAACAAGTACAAGCTCACGGCGCACGAGGGCGCCAGGGTGCGTACATTTACCGGCCTGTATTTCGCTGTCTCGGTGCCTGGGTTCAAATCCCAGACCGAACCAAAAAGAGTACTGGAATTTGTTTGTTTAGAATGTTTTTATATATCAATCCGATTCTAGAAGCAATAGCAGCAGTATTATAAGCACGAAAAGACTGAGCTAATGCCCGTCATTTCGGCTAACCCGTCCCATAGGATCATGTGAGTGAGGTGGTGAAGAAGGTGTATCTATGTTGACTGCTCATATGGCGCAGCGGTTAAGACGGTAGTCTCACCATTTCGTGTCCCGGGTTCGATTACCGCGCAGGGCAAATATTTGTGTGCCCATAAATAGTTACCCTGAGTCTTGATTTACTTTGTGTCTTTGTCTTTGTAAAGTACCCCGCAATACAGGGATTGATAAATGAAATGACGACGTTGTCATAAAAAAAAAGATCGATGACTATTATGGAAAAGACCGCCAAAGACGAATTTTGACGGCATTATTATTATTACATTTACATACTTATTTATACGTGCATGTGTAACAACTGAATATTATAAGTTTATTTAGTATTTCGTTAAAAAAAAATTGTATACAGGTGCGACGTACCGCGTTTGCCTGGTTTGAATGTGGTGCTGGTCCCGAGCGCCACCGCGAGTGGTGCCTGCTGTGCCTCACCAACCTGGGCGACTGCCTCGTGCTCAGTCC
Source organism: Pseudoips prasinana (assembly GCA_951640165.1). NCBI lineage: Eukaryota > Metazoa > Arthropoda > Insecta > Lepidoptera > Nolidae > Pseudoips > Pseudoips prasinana. The sequence goes on from OX621240.1 coordinate 8,850,917, forward strand.
CGAGCTGCGGCGGCAGCTCAACGCAGCCGCTGTGCGCAAGGAGGATATCAAGTGAGTGTATTGCAGCACTGCGTATGGGACCGTTTCCTGAAGACCTGTTTCTCATTATTAGCGTCACGTTTGCGTTTTGGAATGTGCAAATAAAGGTCCCTCACATGATAGCGAACTTGATAGCCAACATGATAGCCAACTTGGCGATTTTGTAAACCAAACTAGTATTTGTTTTCCATTTCTAATTGATTAGGTATGGTATATTTGAAACTATTCTTAAGTTCAAACCGCTACATTAGTAATTGCTGTGATATACCACTGACCTGTCTTTGAAATTGCTAATATTACTTGTTTGAATGAATAGGACAGATGGACTGCCTCATACCATAATAACTTTAATGAAATCTCCAGATTTTGAGTCTTCTAAGTTATGAGATATTTTTAAATCACATCAATGATCTTATCAACCAATCAATTTATATTCATCTATTAAATATTTTTCACATCAAATATGTGATACCACAGTAAATTAAACCGGGCGTAAGTGAAAATGTGTTTCGCTACTAGAAAAGTAGGTTAGGTTTGGTTTAAACTGCTACCAACAAATCGTGTAAAAAAGCTTACAACTAATTTATTTGGACGGTTAATTCACATTTAAATATATATCAATGCGTCATGATTAAGTTCATGAAGAATTGCTATGGTGCTGCTAAAATTATAATAATTTGGGATAACTATCTTGCTGTGCAATAAGTTTTATTGCTTAGGAACATTTTTTGTGCAGTTAAATACCCTTAAGTTATTATGTAGATACATAATAGTAGATAGACACAATTAATATGTGTGTTTCTTGTTTCAGTGGCATCTCAAGCTTGTGCTTTTCGAAGAGGGGTGAAGCTCTCTATTTACACTCGTCGTCAGAATTACAACGGATTACACTTTCTGCTACCAAGGTAATATTTCAGGACCGAATATTTGAAATAATCTATCTATATATATATAAAAATCTATTGCTGTTCGTTTGTCTCGCTAAAACTTGAGAACGGCTGAACGGATTTATCTTATCTTGGTCTTACAATGTTTGTGGAGGTCTAGGGAAGGTTTAAAATGTGAGAAAAATTCGAATAATTGCCGGGAAATCCTAAAAACTATTTTATTTATCCATTGAGGCAGTACGAAGTCTGCCGGGTCAGGTAGTTTGAAATAATTATATCTAATCCTATTGTTTTAAGTATTGATTGACTGGCCTGCAGGTCTAGTGACTAGTCTCCTTGACTGCTACCAGAGGTTGTGGGTTCGATTCCCACCAGGACAAATCTTTGTCTGATCAACACAATTATTTGTTTTGTGTCTGGGTTTATTTTATCTATAATATGTATGTATTTAGAAACATATAAGTATATTTATTAGTGGTCTGGTTGCCATAGCACAGGCTCTGCCTAGTTTGGGATCAGATGGCAGAGTGTTACCCAAGATATTTATTTTATTTATTACTTATGTAATGTTTATAGGTGACAGTTGCGCAGTGTCATATAATTCTATCACCGTGGGCGGCCGCGTTACGTGGAGCCGTCGAAGAACCACCGCTAACTAATGGCGAACATAAGGTATTATAATTATTTATTTATTCTTGGAAGACCAACAGCTATGCAATGGTAGCAAAGATAACAATAATAATATAATATACCACACATAAGCCCAAGAGGCTTAAGTGTTAGTATAGTAATAAGCCCTTAAGAATGTATTTCTAGTTGATAATAAATAAAAACAAATAAGCGACAAGCAGCCAATAACAACAGGTTTTCGCTAATTGGCAATATTTTAAGTTACTTATGAACTAGTGTGAAAATTCTTGTGAGAACAAAAAAAAAGAAATAACTTAATAATAACAACAAATATAAGTCCTAATTAGTTTGAATATAAAGCTTGACTAAGTAACCGTCGTGCTGCCTCTGGTCTTACATTAAATATGTCAAACTTATGCTCTTTGTAATATTTATTAAAGCTACTGCTCGCTCGCCACAAATATTGTACTGGATTTTTGTAAATGTGTTTTACTGCTGCTATCCGTGAAAAAATGTAATTGGCTTAATTTTTATCATTCATTTCATTCACATCATATCTATATATATAAAAATCAATGCCAGTTTTCGTTGCAATGTTATAAGTCGACAACGCCTTTACCGATTTGGCTAATTTTGATCTTGAATTATTTGTGGAAGTCCAGGGAAGGTTTTTACGTAGAGAAAATTTATAAAAGTTCTAGCTAAAAATCTTTTAGCAATTTAAAATATTTTTTTTTGAATAAATGAACTTATTAATCATTTTTTTAAAATACTATGCCTTATACGTAGCGAAGCACGTACCGGGCCGCTAGTATTTTATATTGTTTGTGTAGCTGTTGGTTTACTTTGAAATTACTTATAACTTTTACTTTTTTAAACTATTTATAACAAAAATAAAGTTACGTTGATAATTGTAGGAGGAGACGGCAGAAGCCCCACACGACGTGACGGCGGCCTCAGCCGACATCACGGTGGACTCGGTGCGCGACCACACCAACGCCAACAGCGAGCCGGCGCCCGCGCCGGAGCTCAACATTAACTTGCAGGTACGAGATCTCAGAATCCCAGCTTGTTGGGTGACTTCACGGTACATTCTGCTGACATAACGGCAGATTCAGCAAACACGCTCATACCTTTACCCAATAAGATGTCCTTCACGATCTGGATTATGATATCAAACCTTAACACCCTTATTTAAAAACGAAGTCTTAAGTTAAACTGCAGTTGATCCTCGGTTAAGTCGAAAACTATCCAATGAGATTGCTTAATCCATAGTTCAACTGCAGTTTAACTTCAGACTTCGTCTTTAAATAAGGGTGTTAGAAGACAATTCAAAGCTATTAGAAACCCTCGTGACACTACACCATCCGACCCATCGTACTCACCGGCCGAGAGTAATATCGCGAGTTGCTATAAAAACCCCTAAAAACTGACCACCTCATAGGCCCGTTAGAAGCAACCCGAATCGAAGTTCGAATCCTAATGGGGGTGCCCCCGGGTCAGTTATCTTTCTTGGGGTGTACTTGCGCACAGCACTTCGACCCTTCAGGATCTTTTGTACTACTCCCGAGTCAGTTACTTTGTATTTAGTTTGCTAGATGGCTTGAAAATCTCTTGCTGGCCTCTATTTTCCGGGGATGGAGTGAGTACTCTCATGAAACCCAAGTTGCTTATAAAGCCTCGCGGAAGAAATGTTTGAAAAGCAAATTTGAGCTTGTTTCCCGTGTTGTAGAACTCGCAAGTGAACACAAGTTCGATGGTGGTGAAGACCACCACGCGGACGACCATGAACGAAAACAACGGCGATGGCGTCACCACCACCACTACCACCAACTCCACCACCGAGAACAGTGAGTATGACGTCACACATAGGGAACAGTAATAAATAGTCCACAATTAAACGACGCAAAATAAGTTGGTCGTGAAGATATACTTTAGTAGCGTAATATTTCCATTTATACACGGTTTTAAGTATTGAATGGTCATTAGCTGAAATTGGTTGATCAGAATCGATTTTAGAAAAAATGCAATTGTATGATGGGCAACGTGATTCAGAAATGGAGCCAATTTGTGTTGAATAGATACTGAGTATTAGATGGTTTTATAGGAGAGTAGGCACACGCTATATATCTATATGTGCTACAAAATACACAGCGAATTCCTTTTATAGGTAGTTACTTAAAACGAAACAATTTTGCTGCTTAAATGGATGCCAACTTCAGCATTAGCTACAGCAAGAATTTATGTAGCGCTGGTATTCTAGTTGGCCTCAGCTATTTAGATCACGGTGAACTTTACGAAACTGAACAAAAATTATATGGGATACGGGAGAATTTCCCATCGATCGAAATCTGCGGACAAACAATTTCTGATTTCTGCGAATAGTAACATACATACAAAAAAAATCCAGTGAACTTGACAAGAACCTTCGTTAACGCCAGTTAAAAAAATATAGATAACGAATATTTAAAATTTATTAGTATACAGCAATAAAATGTCCATCCAGTTTTAGATTCCTTAACTTTAACTATAGTTTCTAATGTAAACTGGCGTGTTCTCCCTCCGTCTAAATTCTACAACAAAAAGACGAAGGAGAGGTTTTTCACATTATTGGGGTGGAGGGAAGGGGGAAGGGCCAGCAACGGACTCGCGACACCTCTGTTGTTGTGAGTGTCCATGGGTGGTGGTGATCACTTACCATCAGGTGACTCACTTGCTCGTTTGTCGCTTTCTGAATAATAAAAAAAAACAATAATAGTAAAAAAATACACTGTTTCCATGATAATTTGACATTCGGCAGTTAGTTTTTTTGGTTTTCTGTAGCTCGTATTCATTAATTTGATTCGTATAATTGGGCATATTACGCGTCTAAAGCATGACCATCTATTTTTGTAACACATGACTATACTATATATATACAGCACTGGCACTCATCACATGTTATTATTTAAATATAAGTTTTGTTTATATGTGCCGAAGGTGCACTTTACACAAGCAAGACAAGAATCTTATAGTTTCCTTGTATTACTATTGTAAAATGGATCTTCGTAACATGGCATAAAGACTACGTTTGGAAAATGAGATGTGATTTGAGACAGTGCTTTCAGTGAGACAGGCATTTCTGTTTATATAATTTCCAAATGGTAATAATTTTGGTGGCAATAGTGCAACACTTACATTTATTAACTTCTTCATTTAAATAGGTACCTTTATTTTGTTTTAGATTTTACGATAAGATATCTTGAAATCATAATGCAATAAATCCCTATAATCATGTAGATTTTCCAATCAATACATCATGTTTTAATCGAATTTTATTTCCAGAATTTATGTTTGTATAATTAATGACAAATACTTTGCATGAAAGCGATATACGCTATGAATTGGCTTTCTATATATTGCAAAAGTAAAGCTTTTGCAAAACGCAAAACGATATATTTATTGTTAGTGGTTATTGAAAAGGGATAATTTCTAGTCTTGCTTACTAGTGTAAAATCTCTAAAGTGATGATGGCGGTAGGAGCTTACATTTATCCTGAGATTCAGAATATCATAGACAGTTTTATAGCTTATTATTGCAGCAATTTTTGATGTTATTTCGTAAAACAGCAGTTTTATGCATGCTCAGTGCAGCAGACTTTCTTCAGTCTCAAAGTAGTTTTGTGGCTACTAAGTGCAGCTATTTCTGGCTTCTTTTAGTACCACAGTAGTTTATTAGCTAAACATCTAGTATCACTTAGTGGCTACTTACTGCAGATATTTATGCCTACATTGAGTACCACAGTGCTTAAGCGGCTACACATTCAGCATCACTTGTGGGTCTTGTGGCTATTCAGTGCTATTCCTGACTTCATTTAGTACCACAGAATTTTGTAGTTAATTATTGCGGTTAATATTAACAGTGTATGGTTTTACCACAGTACATAAACGTTGGATGCAGCAATCTTTATTTTATCGGTTCGGTTCAAAGAATATTTATTTAACATACAAAGTTCACTTATAATGAGATACAGAGTAAGAAAGAATATTTAAGTGTATATATAACATTTCTAGGCTGCTGAAAGCCATGTGACAATATTTATTGTATTATACAGTACTAGCTGTGCCCCGCGGTGTTACTCACGTTAAATTTTATAAATTTTCTTTGCTATAAACCTCACGGAGCCCGAGACCTTTCCAACGAATGCAAAACCGTGGAAATTGGTGCGTGCGTTCTGGAGTTATAGCGTCAGGAAGGAAAACCCGACTTATTTTTATATAGTAGATATACATATTTAAGATGTTATCACAGTTTTTTTTATGTCATCAGGATCTATTAAAAAGCTGTGCCCCCTCAAACAATAGTGTTGTTTTGCCGTAGTTGGTCCGTACAGTTTATTGTCAAATTAACTAAGGTGTTTGTATTCTAGTTAAGATCAAAGAGCTTTTTATTTATTTATTCTACAAGCAATTACAAGCAGACTGAAATTGTTCGCTTTCTACTAACCACTGTGCAAAATTGTACCCTTAAAATAAACCAAAATTATCTAATGATCGCTTCATACACCATTTTTATATGTTTATGTTACATGTTTATACGTTTGTATGTTTGACGGCCGCTTATGTTTTGTTTGTAGTCCTAGAACACAGTCGCGAGGAAGGAGTCATCACGCGCATCGAGGTACCCTACACTTTGCTTTCTTTATCTATTTACTTTTATATCTCGCATGTATACTTACCAGTGGCGATAGGTGCTACCAGTGAATCAAATATGTTAAGATTGCTTTTTATTAAACACGTGAAATGTATAATGCCCGCATTGAAACTAAAGTTAAACTCAGAACATGCCTTGTATGAATTTACCTTGCACTTGTACTACTTACTAGTCTTGGCAGCCTAGATGTATGACCACCAAAGCCGTTTATTTATGAGCGTCTCTGTGCTTCGGAGGACACGTTAAGCTTTCGGTCCAGTATGTAGTCGTTAGACAACAGCAGTCAGAGGCCTATTGGGCGGCTTAAACAACTGTGACATTAGGGTAACTACTGCCGATATGGCGAAGTGGAAAATGTGTTTATTTCAATATGGGTTTCTTAAGACTATTATATCGAGGGAGTGTTAGCGGTTAGAGGAGTGTTCAGCTGCATTTGATATCATTCAGTACAGTAGTCTTATGCCTATTCATTCACAGAACCTATGGCTTCTGTGAATGAATAGGCAAGGTCATATACTATGTTTTAGCGACAGGTCAAAGTTATTTGTTACCTGTTAGTATCTTTTTCCGGTTGCCTCACTTTGGGATTGTATCACCCGTCGCCACTGATATCTATCCTATTCCAACTTTTTCTTAACCTCTCAATTATTATAGCTTACTGAGCCTTGTGACTACTCTTTAGATTCTCAGTTCCAGAGATTTCCAGTTTCTTTTTTTAATTATAACTAATAAATACTAAACTAATGTTGTGTACTAACAAATTAACCGATCAATTAACAAAATAGTGTCGTACGCAATGTTGTGACGTTCGCTCGTGTTTGTTCGTGAAGGGGATCACCATCATTATGGCAAAGTTGTAATCATAAATCATATTATTTTGTTATTCAAAACTGTTGTAACTTCGTTAGTCCCCGGCAAACCCTTGCGGACGTCACGCGGCGGCGAGAAGAACGTTCGCTGGTACTCATAAGGCGGTTTCACACAGACGGGCACCGTGACGGTCCCGGCCGGCACCGACCCCAAGCTGATCCTGGAGATGTTTGACCGACAACGCTCCCCCCTCACCGCCCCCGTGCCGCCGCCGCCCACCGCACAACAGACCAACTAGGAGCTCCGCAACTTGTACCATGTTCGTGTAACCTGCCTGCTAGGTCCCCGGTCTATACCGGTCTTATATATCGTCGCCTTTGTTCCATCCTGCACCGTATACTATCATACCACGCTTCCGGTATTGAGACCACCGAATTTACATGATGAATTACTGTTATATTTTATCTTTTGACAAGAATAAATTGTATTAAGAGTGACGACGTTTCGTTATTACAATTATGTAGCTTATGTAAACGTATCTTAGTTTAAATTTCTTCTTCGATGCCTAGACAGCTAAGAGTGTACTGCCATGAATTAATTTCTTCTTAACAAACGTCAATTCGGTTACTCTAGGTATACAAAATTAGTCTATTATATAATTCTTGTACATTAATTATTGTGTATCATTAAAATCCTTATTGTTTTAAGGTATATTTGCATTTTATTATTTTAAATATTATTATATTTATAACTATCGACATATGCGGCTTGCTTGTAATATTTGGATGTAATTTTCTTTGCAATGTTGTGTATTATAATTGAATAAGATACAGTTAGATGCTTACTCTGTACTTCAAAATGTTTATAGAATTTTATATTGAATGAGATTATCGTGGAGTGATTTTTTAGTATTTATTAAGGGCACAAGATACTTTTAGCAACAGCGACCAGTTATTTTAAGGCAGCTTCGGTGCTGTGGTCAGGTTTTCGCGACACACTAACTGATAGTAGTTGCAAATTTTGCATTGAACTTCTATAATGAGAATCGACTCTCCACTCCCGTTTACATCTAACGTATTGAAGAATTAGCGCGAAAAACCTATTAAAATTCGCAACTGCTGGTTGCTGTGGCCCTAACAAGACATCAACGAAATAACCCTTTCCAATTTTATATTGACTGTTGTAAAAATTATAGCTAACTTATTATCATGCGTCATTCTTACAAGAAAATATAAACGTTTTAATTTAGTACAAAATCCGGAAAGCCATAGCAACGTTAGTTGTACCAGCAATACTGCAATATGATTGTGGATTGTATTAAGTAATTTATAGTTAAGTGAAGAATGTGAAATTAATATTCTAAGTTAGTATTTCATACATTCGGAATGGATGTGATGTGCCTATTTATTTCTTTTTTATAATAATGATAAAGATTGTATCTAGGTAATAGAGTTAGTAACATTTTTGACAATTAGTAATTACTTAAGTACCTATATTTTATTATAAATAGCATTTAGCTTTTCCACGATAAAGTTGGAGTAAACATTTTTATTGCCAATTTTATATTAATATTATAAATAATAAAAAAATGTTGTATTACTTGCAGTGTTTCACTTAATTGAATTGTATATTCAGTAAATATTAATTTTAATAAATTATAATGTACGAATGGAAAGATTTATGCAATATTTTTTAGCATTTTAATACGTTTTTTTATTTTATATAGCCATTTTCAAGTTTATTTTGTACCTTAATTGGATTATACTCCGTCTAATCTTAAAATTTACGCGTGTTAATATATTAATAACAATATATATACAAAATAAGACTTACTTAGATTAGTAAAATCACGGGCTAATAATAGAAAAACTGTCGAATATGTTGTTCACATAATTAATACCACTTATTTTTTAGATTTGATGGAGTATACACTGTTATGTTGTTTACACAAAAGGCAGCTAATAACATCAGGTCGTATGCACGTCTACACATCACAATTTGTGATATAAGGGATTGAATTATTGTTCTAGACATATATTTTATTCATAGTTATAAGTTGAAATGTGCCTGTCTTTTTTTAGTAAGCATTCGGCCTCCGGGCAGTCTCGTTAGATGATGTAAGGTGAGAGAGTCCGGAGGAATGGTACGTCCGAAATGCTTCTATTTATAGTATTATACAATCTTCTCCTTATACTGTGGCATTTTAAACATTTGATACGAAATTAGCAATTTGTATCCGACATTCTTACAAGAAAATAAAGGCTAAGACAACAAAATTGTGGATTTCATTAATCATCCTTAAGCTAGAACAAACAGTATTGCAGGCTGATTTTCCTTACAATAGCACGTAGAGTAAAGGTCCAACCACACCAAACGGCCCGCATCGGCCCGCATCCAAACGAATTTTACAATCTTTAAACGAAATTAAATCTTGTATACAGTGTTTAAAGTTTATATTACCAAGTCAAGGGTAAACACAGCCGGTGACATGCCGCGACACGCGATCGGCTCCGGCCGCATGCGTTCGGATACCGGCGTATACGTTCGAATACCGCCGAATGCGCTCGGAGCCGTCCGCCTGCGTTCGGATTCCGCCGGGTGCGCTGGGGCTTAAAACTATGAAACCAAAAAAGAAACGAAGGTAGTAGTATGCGACGTCGCGACGTCCGGCCGGACGCGGTCAGATGCCGTCGCATTCGACCGCATCCGGTCGGATGCGGCGGCATCCGAACGCGTCCGTGCGGTGCGATACTGGCCGATGCGGGCCGTTTGGTGTGGTTGGACCTTAACGCTGCTTTAATATTACTGTTACGAAACGGTGCGTCGTAGGACCATGCGTCTCAGGACTTAAATGGTTACTGTTGACAAGGTTAGTAAGCTGCAGCAACAAAAACGGCCGACTTCTATAAAAAAATATATGAAAATTTGACTAAGTCCTCTGCCCCTAAAAATACTCAAGCTGAAAGATCGACCAACAAAATGGTTATTCATTTTTATTTCTCCTTTTATCATAGGTGGGAGACGCTCCTAGCTAGAAGCTCTCACCGGTCCGTAAGCGATCGAAGAGGTTAAGCTCGCGGTCAGTCCATAGATGGGTGACCGTCAAAGTGGCTTAATTTCTGAGCGTCTCCGTGCTTTGGAGGGCACGTTAAGCCGTCGGTCCCAGTTGTAGTCATTCGACAACAGTCGTTAAGCCATGTCAGAGGCCTACTGGCTTGAACAACTCTGACACTAGGTTAACCGATTCCTTGCCACCTTAATTTTTCGAGCCTATTCGCCCCGGCCCCATATAAAATTTAAAGACGCGCGAGTCGCGTCGTTGGCCCTCCTGAACATAAAGCAACACGGCCCACCGGCAGACTCCCCGGTAATGTTTTTGATACTATTTTTAGTAGTTTCAAGTATAATAATGCAAGGTGAGACCTGTTACCATGTGTTATGTTTTATTAATTCGTTTAGGTTGTTTTATAGTGACTATCTACGTGTCTAATAATAGTAAGTAGAAGGTAAGTTACAGATTTTCACCATGAGTTGTAAACATTTGGATCGAAGATAAAAAAAAACAATTTTATTTTGTTTAGGGCTTGGCACCGACTTCAAACCTATCAATAGGTAGCACATACAAATTATAGTATTTCATTAATATTAAACGTATTAGGTTTGCATAAGAGATGTATCAAATTAAATCTTAATTAAGATGTTTTTTATACTTTAAAAAGTATAAAGTAAAGTTTTTGAAGTGGGTTTTTTAAACGATTTTTTTTATATAATTGTACAGCTTAACTCGGCTTGTAAATGTATGGAAACGAGCGATGCAACATCATAATTTGTTAACATTGTCATACCCAAAGTAAGTTTTAATCACTTTCTAATAGCGACTTGAGGCCATATAGGTAAACCGAATCCTCCCGGCTTTCTTTTCAAAAAAGGAACTATTTATTAACAATTAGTCTAGTTAATAAAAAACGGCAAGTAGATTGATTCAAACCGTATATTCTTCTTAAAATTAAGGTTTATTTTTAAGAAGAATATACAGTACTAATGAAATAAAAGACTTCCTATTCATCGGACCGGCCAGTCACAATGGGCGATCCTTTTCGCATGCAATTATTATTGTCACGAATTCTTAATGCATTTGAATTAAAATAAATATGTTCTATAAAGAGCTCGGTTAGATGGCATTTTAGACATTTCCTATATTTTAGTGTGTGTGAATAATTATTGATGAATAAACAATTATACCATTTGGTTGACGACCCCTGACAATTTAACTTTACAAAAATAATCTAGTGGCCACTGATATTATTGTCTCTAATGTGTTATTTTTTATATAAAATAAAAGGATTTTTGGTTTAACCCTTAAATGCATATTGTATCAAAAATGAAACGGAAAGTTTTACACGATTCAGAGCCCTTTAAATTTTTATTACGCATAATTTTGACTTATAATGTAAAAGAATAGTAGTTTCTGAACGAAAAAGTAAAGCATTGTGATTGGTCCGCCATTTTATGATGCGTTTATATGTCATTGTTCGCTGACAGTTACAAGTTTCAACAACAAGTGAATTTGAAAGTTTTCATCAGGTGTTATTGAACTAATCTTGGAGCTAATCCAGATAAAAAAAATATATTATTGTAGGTAAGTACTGTGATTGCATGGTAACATATTATTTTTCATTCGAATTTCACGTTATAAATATATATAAGCATTTTTTTGCTTGTATCAAAAATGAGACATCATGCATTTGGGACTTTGATTTGGTTACATTTTTGCTTGGTTGCGGGCTTGAGCTTTTTATGTATTTTGTTATAGAATGGAACGTAAAAGAATTGCCGATAAGGATATTGAAGATTATTTAAGCCAGTTAGAAGATGGTTACTTATCCGAGGATGGTAGTGAAGTAGATGAAAACGATTTTGAAGAAATTCTAACTACTGCAGAGCTGCAAGCTGTACTTGAAGATGATGAGCAATCTGAACCTGAAGCCAATGTGCAAAACCCTCCTTTGATAGAAGACCCTCCTTTGATTGAAGACCCTGTGCCAGGTATACACAATAATACTGGTGGTAGTAGCCAACCAATTCGTGTAAATATTGATGTGCAAAGGCTTATATGGAAAAAGCAGTCACTTATATTGCAAGAAGATAATATACGATTTCAAGGTTGTAATGATCTTCCTGAATCTATAATGACACTCGAAACGCCTTTTCAATTCTTCTCCTATTATTTTACTGCAGATTTCATTAGCAATATCGCTGAAGAATCGAATAGATACTCCGTTCAAAAGCAACCAGAACGTCCTGATTGTGTGACTGACGTTGAAATACGTAAATATATGGGGATATTGATCGTCATGTCTGTGTACCATTACCCAAACGTTCGTTCTTATTGGCATACTAAATATGGCTTTCGGCCCATATCTGAAGCTATGCCTGTGAACAGGTTTGAAAAAATAAGGCGCATCATTCATTTTAATAACAACGATATGCACAAACCTATAAGCGATCCCAATCACGATAAACTTCACAAGTTGCGTCCAGTTATAGATCATCTGAATGAAAAATTTTCTACCATACCGTTGGATCAACGTCTATCCATCGATGAGCAAATGTGCGCTACAAAAATACGACATTTTATGAAACAATATTTACCTCTGAAACCACATAAGTGGGGATTCAAATTGTTCATGCTTTGTTCATTGATGGGATATGCCTATAAATTTATAATATACTCAGGAAAGGACAATGAGCCCATGTTAGAAAATGAAACAGATGTAGGAACTGATATGAATATTCAGTTGCTGATAAACTATGTATCGCCCCGCGTATACCAAACAATCAGTGACTGTACCACATACAACGTGGCATTGGCTACACTAGATGCTTTATTCATCAAGCCCAAAAACATTATTACTGCTCGGCATCTTCTCGCTACTAGGCGCCAACATCCCGGTGAATCTATTGCTTTGTATCTACAAGCCCTCAAACTGTTAGCAAGAGAATGCGCTTTTGCCGCAGTGGACGCCGAAACAAACAAAAGCGAGAATATTAGAGGTGCTTTCATCGCTGGTCTAACATCACCTAAAATACGAGAACGTCTTCTTGAAAACCTTACACTTACTCTGGATGACGCCTATAGTAAGGCAATATCGATGGAAATGGCGGAGAACAACTCGCAAAATTTTAACCTACCGGCCGTCAATGCAATATCTGAAGGAAGGAGCATCGTTCAAGTCAACAATGAGCAGTCTGCTGAGACAGATGAATCATCTCAAGTGGCTGCTATTACTGAGACGAAGGGCAACATAAAATCCCATAAATCCCATTGGAAATGTTTCTTTTGTGGAGGAGACCGCTTACACAGGCGTAAAAACTGCCCTGCCTCAGGTGTCACCTGTCAAATCTGTAGCAAGAAAGGTCATTACGCGTCTGTCTGCCGTAGCAAACCACACAATGTGTCCAGTAGTTCTCCGGAGAATTGCGCACACTGCGCCGCAAGTATCGTGGCCGCAGCGCCAGCATCTCTAAGAAAAGCTATGATCCCTGCCTTCATTAAAGGTATCAGAGCGGAGGCGCTAATAGACACAGGCAGTAGTATTAGTTTCATTAATGAAAATTTTGCTAACCTAGCACATTTGAAGAAAACTCCCTGTCGTCAGATGATCTCCATGGCCTCCCTTACTCTAACGTCGCAAGTCACCGGAGCTACGGTCCAAAATATCAAATTAGGAGAAAACACATATGACAATGTTCAATTACTTATAGTAAAAGATTTGTGCGCTGATGTCATTATAGGTCACGATCTTCTCAGCCTACATTCTTCATTGGAGCTTGAATTTGGTGGACCGAAGGACACTCTGAAGGTTTGTTCTGTCGCCGAGGCATCAGTTCCTGCCGTATCGCTGTTCAACAACGTTACTTCTGATTGCAAACCGATTGCCATACGATCCCGGAAGTACAGTTGTGAAGACCAGGAGTTTATTAGAGGTGAAATCAAGAAATTGCTGGAACAGCACATAATAGAGGAGAGTAAATCACCTTGGCGAGCACAAGTGCTGATAACCAAGACTGCCAGTCATAAAAAGCGAATGGTTATAGATTATTCATTGACAATCAACAAGTATACGCTCTTGGATGCCTATCCTTTACCAAATATTGAAGAAATAGTCACGAGAGTTTCTAAATATAGTATCTTCAGTGCCATTGACTTACAGAGTGCGTATCATCAGATTCCAATTGTCACTCATGAACGTATATATACGGCTTTTGAAGCAGCTGGTAACCTGTATCAATTTTGTCGGATTCCTTTTGGAGTGACAAATGGTGTGTCTAGTTTCCAGAGAACTATCGACTGGATCATCAGAAAGGAAGGCTTAATTGGGACCTTCGCGTATCTAGACGACATAACTATATGCGGAAATACTCAAGATGAGCATGATCAGAATCTAAGCCGTTTTCTGTTGGCAGCCGACAAGTACGGGTTGACGTTAAATAAAGAGAAAAGCAAATTTAATCAGAAATCACTCAAAATATTAGGGTACTCGATTGAAAATCACATTGTCAAACCTGATAGCGATCGTCTACAGCCATTACTTAAACTACCTCCTCCAGAAGATATGCCCGCGCTAAGAAGAGTACTAGGCATGTTTGCACATTATTCTAAGTGGGTGCCAAACTTTTCCAAAAGAATACACTCCATTGCACATACGGTTTCGTTTCCATTGGGCATTGAAGCCGTGAAATCTTTTGAAGACTTGAAATCGATGATCGCAAAATCTTCTATACACGCAATCGACGATAAAATGCCATTCACAGTAGAAACTGACGCTTCGGAACATACAATTGCTGCATCACTCTCACAGGATTCCAGGCCAGTAGCATTTTATTCTAGAACGCTAAGTAAAAGCGAACAAAATCATTCCGCCGTCGAAAAGGAAGCCTATGCCATTGTTGAAGCACTCAAAAAGTGGCGCCATTTTTTGATAGGTAGACCATTTAAGTTGATCACTGACCAGAGATCGGTAGCATTCATGTTTAACGCAAAACACTCTAGTAAAATTAAAAACGAGAAAATACAGCGGTGGCGTCTAGAGCTGGCACCCTATAATTATGATATTATTTATAGACCAGGACGAGAAAACCACGTTGCTGACACGTTATCCAGAGTGTGCGCCAGCATGGACAACTCATCACGACTCACGCGACTCTATAAATTACATGAAAACTTATGCCACCCAGGAGTCACAAGAATGCATCACTGGCTAAAAACAAAGAACTTGGCCTATTCTATTGAAGAAATTAGAACGATGACAAACAACTGTCGGATATGTGCAGAAATAAAACCAAGATTTTTCAAAAAAGCCGACCCACTTCCAAAGCTTGTTAAAGCAATGGCGCCCTTCGAGCGTTTAAGTATTGACTTTAAAGGTCCTGTCCCAAGCAAAACTATGAATCGGTATATACTCACCATTATAGACGAATATTCCAGATTCCCTTTTGCTTTTCCATGTTCAGATATGAGTGCAAAGACGGTTATAAAACATTTAAATAATCTGTTCATGATGTTTGGTATGCCTGGCTATATACATTCAGACAGAGGGGCTGTCTTTTTATCTGCTGAAGTAAAAGAATATCTGCACTCTCGTGGTATCGCCACGAGCAACACAACAGCATACAACCCGCAAGGAAACGGACAAGTTGAAAAACTTAACTCAACGCTGTGGAAAGCCATACAGTTGGGTTTACGTTCCCACAATTTGCCCATAGAGAGTTGGGAGAAAGTTCTTGATAACGCTCTTCATTCTATACGATCACTGCTTTGTACTACCATAAACTGTTCACCGCATGAGAGGATGTTTAAACACTCCCGGAAATCGCCAAACGGCACCTCCATTCCGACATGGCTTACAAGTGCCGGACGGGTCCTTGTCAAACGCTGCGCTCGACCCAACAAGTACATGCCCTTAGTGGAAGAGGCTGATCTAATTGAAGTTACCCCTGATTATTCAATTACTAGACTGAGGGACGGCCGAGTAACAGCGGTGTCAAATCGTCACCTAGCTCCAATTGGAGATGAAGGAGAGAGAATTCGAGAGCTTGCAACTGATGAGAGTTCACGTGGCTCTGATCAGGAGATTTTAATACCTCAAGATGAGTCACCCGCAACAAGCATTAATCATGGCGAAACTTCATCACTCAATACTGCGCCTGTTCCTGAACTCACTCTTTCACCTGGAGTCGTCTCACTACAACCTGCGTTACAGCCAGAGGTTGATATTAGAAGATCTGGGCGTATTAGAAGACCACCTGCTCATTTACAAGACTACAGTCTCTAAGCAAAGCGGTGGAGAATGATATGAAACTCATTACCTAAATATTTAGATAATCCTCCTTTTATAGTCTTCTCTATGATGATGTTTGATAGATAAATATTCATGTCACAGTTGTCAACAATTTTAGTCAATTAAAGCCTATAATAATGTTTTCAGGCAATTCATAGTTTTATTTCAGGAACCGTTGGTAATGTCGTCATTAAACTATCTCGAGCCATTCCAAGAAGAATGAATCACATTGTCTACTTTGACAATTTCTACACTTCTTTGCCACTCATGTACTTTATGGCAAAACAAGGCATTTGGTGTTTAGGAACCGTGCAAAGAAACCGTCTTGGTAAATCCTGCAAATTGCCTACAAAGCAACAAGTTATGGCAAAGTCTGTGGAGAGGGGATCTTATGAAGAATACGTGACCAGCTACGATGGAATTGAAATGTCGTCAGTAAGTTGGAAGGATAATAGACAAGTGACTTTGCTGTCTACTTATGTGGGAGCTGAGCCGGTATATTGAGCGCTACGATAAGGTTGAGAAGAGGAAGAAATTTATCCAGTGTCCAAAGGTTGTGAAAGAATACAACGCCCATATGGGCGGTGTGGATTTAATGGACTCGTACTTGGGCAGGTACAGAATCCACATGAAAAGTCGGAAGTGGTACATCAGACTATTCCATCATCTTCTTGACTTGACGGTTATAAATTCGTGGGTCTTATATAAGCAGGTTTGCTATAAAAAGAAGATAGCTGCGAAAGAAATATTAAATTTAGCAGAGTTTAGAACAGAACTTGCAGATATTCTATGTAAATATAAAACCCTCACTCAACCTGCAAGAGGTCGACCAAGCAGTAGTAGTCTTAACAGCACTATAGAGGAACCAGCTCCTAAGCGGAGGAATACCCTTCAGGTAATGCCATCAACAGATATCATACACGATGGTACTGACCACAAACAAATACGCACGGATAATCGCATGCGGTGTATGATGCCAGGGTGTAAGCTACTAAGTAGCATCAAATGTGAAAAATGCAATGTATTTCTGTGCTCAAAAAAAAATTCAGACTGTTTTAATAAGTTTCACATTTAATTATAATAAATAATTCATTACTTTGCAAATGTTTTTCATTATTCCTGAAAATAGAAAATCCCTTATCAAAAAACCAAAATCTAAGGGTCGTGAATACTTGATTAGGTTTTAAATGCATGTTGTATCAAAAATGATACAATACGTTTTTTGATAAATATATATTATATTATAACATAAATATTTTTTTTACTATTTTTCCTGATTTTTTACCCCTATATATATGATATATATTTTTCTGATCACAATAAAAAAATCCATGCATTTAAGGGTTAAATTCAATAAAAACTACAATTACAACAATTTTCTAATGACGCGCTTGTCGCGTCATGGGCGTCCCTGAAGGTTTCTTTATGACGCGCTAGGTGCGTCACAGGCCCGGAATCGGTTAACCGCTACCTATACGATAAGTAAGTAAGTAATGGGTATCTTTACGTCATCTCATGGTTTTCGACTAGAGCAACAATTTCTTTCCAGAAAATATTTCCTCCGAAATACATACCTTTTGTAAATATAGAGCTATTTGTAAAATAAGTTAAAACAGCTAACTTAGAAACGGCGTGTGTGTCGTAGCACTATGCGACTCAAGACCTTAGCGGTTTCTAGGGTCAAGATCAAACCGATACTGTAAAAGAAATGGATAATTTGAAAAAAAAAGTACACTATTAAATTGCCAAAAAGTTCCTAAATAGTTTTTGTTTGCGGCCCTCGTAAACAAAACTGTAACGTGTCTGTGGCCCCTACAAAAAGTTTGAATATGGCTTATCTAATCCGTTTATGATTTTCTTAAAACAATTTCTCGCCCCTTGTCTGCTCCCATTTGCCATAACACACACAACATATCTGACCTTCGTGTTCCCATTGATTGGTTATTGGGGCAAGTAGCGCCAGTATGCAGGATTTCTTGGACTATTTGGAAAAATGCAGTTTATTATATTTAATCTGTACACTCCACTCATATTGGCTCAATGATGAATGTAATGGCTATATTACAGACACGTCAGATGATAAGTGTCAAAGTCATTTGTCATTTTCTGTCAACCAACAGGCTACAGGGTTTAATGTCAACAAGCAAACAAGTGTCGTGCGTGGTATGAAGTAAAGCATTATCAGTAAAAATCTAATCTAGAAACCTACTACAACTCTTTTACTCCACTTCAACATGGATTTGTGTAGAATCTGTCTCGTAGGTGATCCAGAGAAGGATATATTTCAGTTACATATTGATAAAAACGTTAATAAGAATTGTGGAGACATTATAAAGTTTTGTTTAGACATACAGGTAAGTAAACAAATGCCCTGCTGGGACTAGATTTTATCAAAATCCTTAATTAGAATAGGATATTACAATAGAGAGGTAAACCGAAGGATCTTTTGCTGTATGAGCCGCTCAAATGGGGAAGTTCTTCCAGACTTTAAAGAATACTGTTTTAGCATAATTATTTAATGTGGTCCTGCGCGTGATTTAATAAGAGAACAACTATACCATGAGTACTTGGAAACTTACCTACAGGTGGTGTTTTTTTTTAATTTTTATCATAACATTTATAGTTAGCCTTAAAGGTTATCACTGTTTCACCAGATATGTGTGATATGTCTATTAAACATGAGAGTAAAAAAAATATATGTTGTGTTTTGTTCCTAGGTCAATGAAGATTCAAAAATAGGTACAAAATTATGTTTAAAATGTTACAAGAAGCTATTACTATTTCATAAGTTTAAATCTTTAGCTATGAAGAATGATGAATATTTAAAATCGCTGAATGAAACAATCATTCATAAAAACGAGATATTCATCAAAGATGATATTAAGACTGAGACCATGTCTATAAGTGAAGATGATTATGATGGATCTAATTTGAAAGATGAATTAAATATTGATGACATGTTTGTGAAGGCAGAGGGTGATATAGCTCAAAGTAATGATTCAGATGATGAAATGCTAAGTGTAATTAAGAAGATTAAATATGAATATTCTGCTGATGATACTAAAGAGAATGGTATGTATTATTAATTTATTTTTTTCTAATTTCTGTCATTATTGTTGATTTTCTGGAACTCTTATATTTGAATGTGAACACCTGTAACTCATTTTCAATTTCTATACATTGATTATGACTAACTCTTTTTGGCTGATGGGTTAGGATAAGCTTCAAGATGCTCAGCATATTAGAGTAGTACCTCTGTATCATATAGGAAACTGTAGACAACACTTCGACAAACAAAACAATGTTTGCAATGGTTTAGAGAATATTGTTTTGAAATTATTGGGGGTAATACATTTAGTTTTTGCAGTTATACTCCATAGTTGGAATCTGTAGCTGGTACTGTTCTTTTTGGATTTATTATAAAAATCATTTTATCTGGTTATAAGATTGGTCCAACCTGCTTGTTACTACAGTACTTTATCAGGGACTGGAGACTCGTGAGAAGTTACATCTGGATGTTTGGGTAATACTGCCAACTTATGGATACTGGGCTGTTGCTGAGTGTTAATTTAAATCTCAATATTTTTTTCTGGTTAGATATAAAATTTTAACCTAGTCTTTGTTATTTGCAGTTGGAGATGCTATCATTAGACCAATGAAGTATGCATAAAGTGATTTTAATGTTTTAAAATGATGACCCACTTCATTACATACTACATTCAAATCAGTTTATGCATGCACCAGTAGTAGGGTAGGCATGTGTGTAATCAAAGTAGAAAATAAAAAAATGTGAGCTGTCACGGGACGCCTGGCAGAAGTGAAACATCGTCATTATTTTGTAAAACTAATATGCAGAAAAGAACATATTGTGATAGAAACTGAATATGTCATAATGATAAAATAAAAAAAGTCGATTGCGCATGGCGACGCGTCGCCACACCGTACACACTTCTATCGTATAGCGTGGCGACGCGTCGCCACGGCATGCGTCGCCACACCAGAAATCTGTCTGACGTGCAGCTAAAGATGTTTCACATCAAAAATATATATAGCAGCCTGATGTTCTACAAACTATTATGTTTCATGAGAACTTCAAACAGTCTATGTTTTCAAATTATTCCAGCTCAAATAAAAAAAGGAAGAAAAAGAAAGAAAACCTCAACTACCTCTAACAATAACTTAACAGGCGAGAAGATGTGTGAAGAATGCGGAAAAACAGTGAAGGATCTTAAAGCTCATTCCTTCCTACATTTGCCAGAGAGTGAACGGAAACGCATCAAGTGTAACGTCTGTGATAAAACCTTTGCAAGTTATGGTGCCAGGTACAAACATAATAAAATCAAACATTTAGGAATCAGAAAGACTTGTCATGTTTGTAATAAAGGTAAGTAAACAGATAGAAAGAAAGAAGATAAGTTTATTTAGTAAACAACCTGCTTAACCTTGGGTCCAAACTGGACCAGTGTCCCAGATAACAGAGCTAAATTGAGAGTGTTGGAGGAGGCCTACCTAAGGCAAGAACCACACCAAATTGCGATACATTATATAGTTAATAATGTCCTCTTAGCCGAATTTGGATGGCGACCACCAGGGTGACCTATGTTGGGATGTTGGTTTGCAACCATGTAGAAGATGCTTTATTCAACTTACATAGAGCGTGTTCAGTATAAGGATGGATAAGCAGTAATAGTCAAAATCAAAAATTATTTATTCTGTAAAAATTTTACATTTATGTGGAATCGTCATATTTTTTTTAACCTACCGTGCAGTGACGTGGCAGGCATAAAAACTATAATCTAAAGAAGCTTATTGTAACAGGTATATGAAACTTTGGTTTGCAACCGTGTAGAAGATGCTTTAATGATTACAAGTTTTATATTACTTGTTTCAGTGGTCACCCATCTAAACCAGCACCTCAAATTAATTCACTTCAAAGAGAGTTTACCATACGCGTGCGTGCCGTGCGGCCGCAAGTTTATCTCTAAGTCGAGCCTGGACGCGCATATGACTACCCACACGAAGGACCGCCCGCACGAGTGTGACCAGTGCGAAAAGAAGTTCTCTACTAAAGCACTTATGATGATGCATAGGTGAGAAAATGTACACAATCTACATAATTCCCCCAAGTAAAGGGAACTTCGAAAGGGATGGGGTGCTAATTTGGGAAGCGGAAAATTTCACTATAGATCCGAATTTGGGAGGTTTCTGTTTCATTTAATAAACTTACAAACAATATATACAACTTAGGAAATAATAACAATGAGTAACCCACAACATTTTCCATTGATTCTGCGAGAAAATATAATTAATTACGTGAAAGTCTGATTAACATAAGTAGAAGGGTGAGGGTGAGAGTGTATTATAACAATACCACCAAAAATATCGCTATAGCTAAAATCTTCACTATCAATAAATTAAACTGACTAAATGGTCCTGACCGCACTTCAGATAGGTACAACGGAAAATCGCATTATACGCGCAAATATAGTCGCCCTCCTATTACTTCTGTTGTATATCATAGATGGTCAGATCAATTTCATAACATTCAACTTTGGTGCTTGATGTGTAGTAGATACAGCAGATGTAGTATAATAATAATATCTTAGGACATTATGCACACGGTCATCTGATCCCAAACTAAACAGAGCTTGTACTATGGAAACCAGATAACTGATAAACTACATGTATTAGTTTTATTTGTAAATACATACTTATATATATAATTACACCCAGATCCAGGACAAACAGACATGTTCATTCACACAAATATCTGTCCTGGGTGGGAAACGAACCCACGGTCTACGGTGTCAAACTGCACGCCGGCGCCTCTTGAAAAAATTCGATCCGTTGGCACAGAGTTAAAGTATTGAGTTGTATCTACTACACATCTGGCACTAAAGTTGTGAGAAAAAAAAATCGACGTGGAAGGCTCGGCTGGTGCCATGCGGCTCCTAAAATTGTCGACTCGAGGGAATCAAATTGTATCTGCACTCTTTTGTTAATCCAGATAGAAAGCTTATTAAGTTTTAATAATTTTTGAAAAATGTTTTTATATCTCTTCACAGGCGTCAAGTCCATGAAAAAGAAAAATCACATCTATGTCAATTATGTTCAAAAAGTTTCTTCAAGAAACATCATCTGCAAATTCATTTAAGGTGAGTACTTTTAAAAAAAGTAATTTGTTTTCCCGTAAATATAGGAGAAGTCCCTTGAAGTATAAACCTCCTACAGAAATTATCGTTTACCTAAAAGACTAAAGAAAGAAGAATGACTTTTCAATTATACATGGTCATGTTCGTTGTCTTAAATCTGTTTTCATTCAATGTGTACCTAAATATCTATGTTACTAGAAATAATAATGTATACAACTATATTACTACAAACATGTTCTGACTATTTACAAGCGCTTTTATAAAGTCTATGTGGATAAAAAACTTTTTTTTTTTAACTATGTGATCTATACTGTAAGACTTCTCTTCTTTGCCCTCACCTCTTCCCGTTACGCGGGGTCGGCTTTTTTAATCGTTCGGCGCCAATAACTTCGCTGATAAGTGTAGTTGTCCTTAAGGCCTAGCTTTAGCATGTCCTTCTGGACATTTTCCCACTTCGCAGTAATAGTTGTTACTTTGAAACTCCCCCTTATGTGTTCATTACGCAATTTGTCTTTGAGAGTGACTCCTCCTGCCCAACGTAACATACGCATTTCCGTGGTATGAAGTTTATGCTCATGGGTATTTTTTTGAAGACCATCTTGCGCTACCGTAGAGTAAAACAGGTCTCATTGTAAGACGTAAAAGCAAATTTTAATTGTGTGTGACACAACAAGTGAAAACAATTATTCGTAACTTATGTCTATTCCGAATAGGAGTACAACGAAAAATATTTATGAATATGGCAAATGTCTTGTCTGCCATCTTCTGTTTCCCCTTAGGAGAAACAGAAAGAATAATTTTAATATGCTTACAGATTCAAACATTAAATTCAGTTATGTATTTCCCACATAAATAATGAAATCTGAGATTTCTCAACGTGCTTCCTACATACAATGTGGCCGGCGTTCTGAGCCTTATATCTAGTTATCGGACCGATCGTATTTAAAATCTATGTCCTGCCACCTCCTTTGTTAGTTTTCCTTCACCAGGCCGGCGACACATGCTAGTTTGGCGTCGTAACATTAATTGATATTATACGGCTACTAGCTGTGCACAATGGTTTTACCCGCGTCAATAATTATAAATTTAGGTGTTCGAGCCTACGCTTGAACCACAATTGAGATTAACGCTTCAATATTCATGATCAACATCTGTTATCCCACTCTCTCATTAAGTGAATCTATGATGTCATCACTATACCTATCCTTGTTTCGCACATGACAGGCAGCGCGCGGCGGCCATTTGCTTTAGTACGCTTTTAATATTCGTGAGGTAAACACGTGTACCTACAAATTGCGAGAAAGTATTTTTACTGCTTTATCCGTTCGGTGCTATTGAGCCCAACGTCGATACCCTTCCGCTCGGCGCCTTCAGGCCCAGCGACGACTGAGATTCAACGCTCTTGAGGCTTGTCTCATAAAACTATGTGTTCTTTAGTACGGCGAGTTCTATCGCCGTCGCGTTACGTCATCTGGCGAGCCGACGTCGTCTCAGTTCAGGAGACATCATCTGGCGAGCCGACGTCGTCTCAGTTCAGGCGACGTCATCGGGCGAGCCGACGTCGTCTCAGTTCAGGCGACGTCATCTGGCGAGCCGACGTCGTCTCAGTTCAGGCGACGTCATTTGGCGAGCCGACTTCGTCTCAATTCAGGCGACGTCATCTGGCGAGCCGACGTGACCTTGTCTCAGTTTGCGCGACGTCATCGGGCGAGCCGACGTCGTCTCAATTCAGGCGACGTCATTTGGCGAGCTGACTTCGTCTCAATTCAGACGACGTCATCTGGCGAGCCGACGTCGTCTCAGTTCGGGTGACGTCATGTGGCGAGGCGACGCGACGTCTGCTTAGTTCAGGCGGCGTCGCTTCGCGCGTAACCAATGTCGCATTAACTTAGCCGTGTAGTCTCAGACGAGGTGAGCGGTGTCATCTCATGAGGCGACAGTCACATAAAATCAATAGATGGAGCATTCGTCTCTTCTAGGATGATTCTACCTTGTCGCATTGGCTAAACTACGCATTTACTTAGTTATTAGCGCAATGGCGCTAACATCGATGGGAAGTCTCGCGATGAAATACTGTGAAGCAGTCAATAAAGAAACCTTATAAGCAATTATTGCTTCGATAGATGAATATTTCCGAGTTATTGAAGAGATTGGAAGGTATACAATTACGCGTTGGAAGATCTGTTTGGAAATCTCATTATTCCTCCAGACACAAAGTGAAACTGAGATTTCTACTATGGGTATGCTACAGTAGATCTTGCGCGCTCATTTAACCCATCAGCAAGGTTTCACCGGATCGATCTTATCGAACTATTCGTGTGTCTATCCTGAATACTCCTTTGGTAGACCTCTTCTTTATGTGCCGCACAGCATAATGAAAATGATACATTCCACATCCTATGGCGAATTTCCGTACGCCGTCAGAGAACTTAAACCAAAAAACATGAAAGAAGCGACTCCTCGGCGGAGTTGTAGCGTCTTAGTCCGTCTAATATCAGTCCTTAGACGAGTAGGTAAAGTACAGTTAAGATTTCTGTGGAAGTACATTACAATCAAGAAAATCGTCTAACTCGCAAAATCATTTTGAATTCACTATTCAAACGGAATCTCAGTCTGTCAGATTCAGAGTATATTGAACATTTGCTTGCTTCGGTGTTCAACCAGCAAATGAATATTTTTAATGAAATGCTTTCCATGCAATCTGAGCAGAACAAGGACATTGAAACACTAATTAAAATCAACAACTAAATGCTGCTCCGATTCCTTACAACCCATGTGTCGATGAACTTAATGACTACTACGACTGAATTCCAGACAATATTCAGTCTGGAAAAGAGACCTGCAATTGAGAAGAGACCAAGTCTCTTCATATGTGGCAGGAAGTAGATAATCTATAGAACCCGATCTTCAGAGGCAGATTGCCGATACACAGACAACTAACATCCCTATCAGAAAAGAAACTAAGCACTACCAACACGGGTGTTGATTTACCCCATCCACCACAGAGAAAGTACCTAAGATTGCGAAGGCAGATCCATTTGCTGCAAAATGCACGGGACTACTACTAGACACTATGTGAGAATGGTTGGGCTAATGTTAGGTATGCCGGCGTTCAGTCAGTTTCTCCAACGCCAGTGTACGCTGCGCTAAAACCAAACAATATTTTAGCAGGAATAGCTTACTACTACTGCTACTCTAAGGACCTTTGTTAATACGTATGTGGGCGGCGTTCAGAAGTGGTAAAGGAAGAAAGGAGGTAGATATACCTATCACCTAATAAGGCCTTCCGAGATATTTTACGGAACACTCCGGCATCAGTGACACATTTTTTTAAGGAAAATCTCTCACAGAGAAGTAAAAGCACTAAGTGGCACGCACAAGTTATTTCTAATCAAGAAAAAGACATACCAGAGCAGGAATCCCAGGAGCCAAAGACTAAAAGTTCCCGAAATACACTAAACCGATTTCGTGGTGTGCGACTTACAACGAAAAGAAATCCGTTATACAATAGAGGGAGGGGGGGGGGGTGTCTGGGCGGGAGAAACGCGCAATCAAACACCCTTCACCTCTTAAACATATAACAGTAAAAGGAAATAGGGGGTAGAAAGTAACACCTCTACTGCAAGTTATACTGAAAAAAAGGGAAATTGGTGGAAAAATAAAAAATAAGTCCACAAACATTTCATAATTTAAACGGCTACATTCATCCCATTCAGTCGATTTCCCCCAATAACAAAATTTTTCCGTGCAAAAACTCGAATGCACATAACAAAATACTCCCAAGAGATGTCAGCGGGAATAATGAAGAATTGTGTTTTAATCACAAGCTATGCAAAACAGTACTCATCCGTAAGGATTCCTATGGTCTATATTTTGAGGAGAAACGTGGACCCCTCCAGGTTCACCCAATATTCAACGTATAAAAGCTCAATGATTGGAAGATCGACCGTTCACAGGCATATCTTCACGTTCCGATCAGTCAGAACCATCGTCAGTTTCTTTCACTTTCGTATCAGGACAAAATATACGAGATGACTATATTATATTTGTTTACAAAAATCTGGGGAGCCCGTCAGCTTCGTCAGAAGGGTCTCCGGGTCGTAGTGCCGTTTCTGTTCATGCACGGAAATCCAGTAGTTTTGGATCAATAAACGAAATTCACATTCAATACATCCTGAGATGGCAGATCAATCAAGCGAAGTCATCGGCCATAGTGTCGACCACCATATAATATCTGGAACACATGTTAAAGTACCAAAAGACTGTCGAAAACGAAGATTCAGCAATCGCTAACTCAATAAATCAAAAGTTGAATAAAGCTGGCACGATGCCTGAGTATTACTGGGGAGATTGAACTTCGCGTTTACGCAGTTCCTTGGGCCGACTACATTGCCGCCATTTCTATTCAAAAACCCATCCCCCAGTTTAGTTCCTGTATTTGAACAATTGGTTAGAAAACATTCACAGGGCATCGCATCTATTATCCAAGCCCCTCAATATTCATCACTACAAATGCAGTGAGATAAGGTTAGGGAACTACTGCAAACAATAGCTATGGGGGAATGGACCCATTCTCAAAGGAAGTGGCACAGCGATCTAAAAGTATTGTAGGCCGAACACGAAATCCTTTAAGAATAGGGCGCCGAAATTTGTCAGAAGATTCTAATGATTCAGCTGGACAATCGGACATTATGTGAACAACCAAAGCGGCACCAAATCAACAAGGTTATTGAATGCGATCACGATGCTAGAATTTTGCGAACAAATGCAATGTCACTTGATAGCTCGCTATATTACAGAAATATACAACTGAATAGCGGACAGGCTCTAGCAGGAGAGAACACTCCAGAATGAACCTTCAGCGAAAGAGTAAATTGCTCGATATTCTGGAAGTACGGAATGTCGGAAATTGACCTTTTGTTGAATCAGAATTAGTTCCGAATGTTGTCAGCCAAGATTCGACCGACACATAGAGCCAGTTTTGCGATACAGTGTAGGGTGGATATTCCAACCTTCAGCGCTAATTCCACAAGTACTAAACCACTTACAAACGTTGTAAAGTTGCTTCTACTGAAAGCACCCAACTGGAACAGAATCTGTTAGAAACCGGAACTAGACCAAATAAAAGCGAAGCCGCCTCTACTAAACCCAGATCTTCACAAGAGGTTGATAGATCTCCGTACGAATCGTGCCCCTCAAGGAGTAGAGCGCTTGTAGTTTATGGCTTGGTTGGTTCGAGCTGGTCCAAGCAGATAGAAAACTGGTCTGAAGACAAAGTAAATGTATAAGATATATCTTGGAGGCTGTCATCTCTTAGAGACCAACCTGCCGGTCAAGATAGTACAATTGGGCTAGAACATCTGATATTCCTGTAGACAATCCCTCTCCGCAGGATTTAGCTAGATACATTGGCACAACTTTACAAAGATGGCACATCTTTGTAAAGTTGTGAAGCCAGTACCCAGAACTACAGCAGTTCATAAATCTGTTGTGGCAAACTTCAGTAATCCTATAAAATCACACGAGTATAGCTCCCATCCTCTGGTTAGTATTGAAAGGAATCCTTGCAAATAGTTCCCCGGTTAAAAAGCCAATAAGTGGCCAATAGAGGTTTTTCTAAACTTCCTACAAGCCTATCATTTTGACCACAATAGATTATTTGCGGTATCGAGGCACACATGCGCGTTATTTCTGTTGGCTATCGGTAGAAGAATATATGACTTCACTCTTCTTTCAATAAGAGGTGGAGTGGGAGATGAATTAATGTTTTGGCCCAAATGTGGGTTCCAAACTGATTATATATCATGCAAGCAATCACGATGGTTCAAAAGAGGAGTAATAAGACAGTCGACTTGATCTCGTCCCTTGAATGAGACAGTTTCGATCTCAAAAATACGCCGCAGCCTAGCCTGAAAAGATAGGTTGTTTATTACTACCGAGAGGATCTGTCAGAAACGCATCCCGTATAGTTATTATTACTTAGTTTAGTTATATGGTTAAGAACATTATTCAAAGAAGCAGGCATTCACACATCTCATCGGCAGGAAGTTTTAGAGCACCAGTTGCAACTAACAGCTGGGTTAATAATCACTTTAAAATTGAAAGAATTATAAAAATAAAAAAAAAACCGACACTATTTTAGAAAATAAAGCCATAACCAGATCGCAACCCAATGTATTGAGTTGAGACAAAACTTCCAATCAATTTAATGGTGATAATTATGTGGATTATGATATGATATATACTCTAATTATATTTTATTTTAATTTTTTGGGGGAGTTCATTTGAGCTGCACATACAATACCTTTTCTTAGGTATTTATTTACTTGATTATCATGATTGTTCATTTAATTGGATCATTTAACATTATCATAGTCACAGTACGCATAACCAGTCTCATAATGAGATATTAAGACTAGTCAGGCAACGCCGGCAGATAATAAACACATCTCAATTGTGGTTCAAGCGTAGGCTCGAACACCTAAATAGAACCGTTTTTCCCCCGAAGGGTAAAAAACGGATATTTAGGTTTCAGCCGTAGCTTGAACCACACTTTAGGGCCTTGCCGGCATAAGGTACTGAAGCAAATGGCCGCCGCGCGCTGCCTGTCATGTGCGAAACAAGGATAGGTATAGTGATGACATCATAGATTCACTTAATGAGAGAGTGGGATAACAGATGTTGATCATGAATATTGAAGCGTTAATCTCAATTGTGGTTCAAGCTACGGCTGAAACCTAAATATCCGTTTTTTACCCTTCGGGGGAAAAACGGTTCTATTATAGCTTTTATGTATTTCAAATTTTGAAATTTTGTATTCGGATATATAATCTATATTACTACAAAGTTTCATCAAAATCCGTTCGGTAGTTTTGTTTCATAGAGTAACAAACATTCACACATGTTTATTTCCACGAAACAGCACTGAGATAAACTCGTCAAGACAAACGTCAAAACCGCGGCGCTTAACCAACGCAGACAGCACGGCTTGACTGCGGGTCGGGCGGCAAAAAAAAACTTTCGCATATATAGTATTAGTAGGATAGTAACTGCTCTTTAAATTGCTCTTAACCCGATTCATTTCACTAAAACTAAAGCTTGTTTTTAATGTGTATATACTAAATAATTATTCTACTAATTGATGTCGCGGTATAACGGTAAGGATATAAACGTGTCATAGACAAGTGATTGTTGTCCAATAATCCACAGAAGTCATACCAAAGAGAAGCCTTACGAGTGTCCCGACTGCGGGAAGTACTTCTCCTCCAGCTCCGTGATGAAGAGCCACCGCGAGATACACAATGACGTCAAGTCGTACGCCTGCACGCTGTGTGAAATGACCTTTATAAAGAAAAAGTAAGTTATATTGCTATCTCTTTTTCTCCACATATTGATTCATACTTCTGCACCCTCTGCGACTAGGTCAGTAATACTGTAGGCTCGTTGGTCTAGCGGTATCGCAAGCGGTATCGGCCCTGGGTTCAAATCCCGGGTCGAACCAAAAAAGTCATTTTGGGATTATTCTGACGGGCCTGTGCCGTGGTTGGTAAATTTTTACTTTGCACTGATGCACTGACTGCTAAGCGAGAGGTCGTGGGTTCGATTCCCACCCGGGACGAATCTTTGTGTGATAAACACGATTATTTGTTCTGTGTCTGTGTTTAATATGTATGTATTTAGAATCATAGGTAGATGCTCTCACCGGTCCGTAAGCAATCGGCGAGGTTAAGCAACTAGGCTCGCGGTCTGTCCATAGATCGTTGACCGCCAATGTGGTTTAATTTCTGAGCGTCTCCGTGCTTCGGAGGGCACATTAAGCTGTTTGCCCCGGTAGTCATTAGACAGCCTTTAAGCCATATAAAAGGCCTACTGGGCGGCTTGAACAAGTCTCACACTAGGGTAACCACTGCCCATACGATAAGTAAGTTTAGCAATATATAAGTATGTTTATGTAAAATGAAAGACTAGTGGACTGTAATACTAGTTTATGCAGTACAACATAATATAATTAAACATGGACTATATATAAAATATGAGTAAACGCGCGTGTCGTCGGTGCGGTTCGTCCGCCGAGAGTGCCGTTAGACCGGGCCAGAACCACAGAATAAAAAGTACCCAGAACCCGCGCCCGCGCGCCACAATCGACGAGTGCCGATGATGCACGAACAGTTGTCTAGTTGCCATAATACGGGCTTTGCCTAGTTTGGGATCTAGTTGGCAGTATGTTAGTGGTCCCAAGATATTTATTATTTATTTAAATGAATATGGTGGGAATAACTTATCACGCCATCACTACAGTAACCAACAAATCGTACCGCTACATGGCAGGCGAGAGCTCGATCTTGTTCGTACATGTTTATCCAAACTAAAACCTCTACAGTTGTTTTTTGCATTCGTCGCCCGCACCACAATATTTTTGAAGAAAACAATATTAAATTAATTAAACCCTTCATAATATCTCATCCTTAATAGATACCCTAACCGTCATATCTAAATAGAAATAATAAATAGATAGATATTTGTTTTAAGCTTTGCATTGCGAATAATACTATTCAACAAAAAAAGAGTGTGTTTTAGGCCAAACGACTGAAGTAAAACTTAGATATAACTATACTCTCGCTTGTCCCTACTGTAATAACGAATCTTCACTAACTTATATCTCTCTCTGAACTTCCGTTCGCCCCACCCGATCATTTTTCGTAACGCTCTTGTCACGCATTCACCAGCTTGCTCCCCAAGTCAAGCGTGCTTAAAAAAGTTTTCTTCAAATCAAAATCTAAATATATAAACTCTCTAACTTGAATAATAATTTGTCAGTAAATTGTACAGACGGCAGCACATCAAGCTACCCCAATCTGTCAAATTTCCCCAATTGAAAGTGAACCTTATGCTTTTGTGATAAACTTGAAAATCTATAAAATAATTTTGACAGATTTGGTTAGCTGGATGTGCTGGCGTCTATACCACGCAGGACAGCGAATAAATTGTAAAGTAGTAGTCCTTTTGGTGAGTGTTTCTACAGGAGTTTCTGTTTGTACAGTTACCTGCGCACGCACATGATAAGCCACACGAAGGAGAAGCGCCACCCGTGCCAGTACTGCAACGCGCGCTTCGGCCGCTCCGACCACCGCAAGCGACACGAGTTCACGGCGCATCAGAAACACCTCGTCGCCACCAACGCGCCCACACTGCACGAACCGACAATCAACATTCCTACCCTACACCGAGAAACAAAATAGGTACTCCCGCAGTCGCACATACTATGTCATCTTGTCAGCTGAATGACGTCCACAGCTGGGCAAAGGCCTCCCCAAGAGTTGTCGCTACGCTTGGCAGACGGGTTGGTGATCGCAGTATGATGGTCCCAGTACACAGACAGACGCTGCTGCCCGTTGTTTTATTTATTTATTTTAATAGGTTAACCAACAATTATTTACACATTATAAGCCAGAGTTACAAGCTAGAAGATACAGTTTATCGTGTAATAATCACTTATAGGCTAACACAGCATGCATATCAAATTAGCAATAATTAACTATAAATGTTGAATACAATATAATACTATACAATAAAAGTAGCCAAATACATTAACTAAGGTTATAATGATATAATTGCATATAGAATATATAATTATAAAAGCATTAAACAATATAAAGTTGCCAAAAAAAAAATTAATTATGATTAGTAATAACAATTTACATAAACGACTGAGTTTCACTAATTAATTAAATAATATAAATAATATAGATGCAATAATGTCCATATGCATAACAATTGATTTGCAAGAATTAAGACAAGATTAAATTGAATTTGGTTTGAACAGTTTTCATATAAAACAAAAACTTAAAACTACATTGTCTGTGAAGTTGATTTAAGGAGTTTAATATTACAAATTTATTTGGATTTTGAATTAAATTACAAAAGTTGATAGTCAATTCTGGTTTTTGCAGTTAAATTGTTGCTGGAAATGACCCTTTATTTCCTTGTAGTATTTAGAAAAATTGTCATGGTTTACGTCTATTAGGTCGCTGCAACTGTTGAGCGTTTTACATAACCTAGAGTGGAGAGCTAGCACCAAGTACCGTTCGTCGTAAGGGGTTATCTGATAGATATTCCCACGGGACTACTTCTACGTCCCCCATGGTATGAGATGGGGTGGCGATTTTCTATGTCGTTAGCCACACATCATATTATATAACTGCGCCTCTAGCACGAGTTCCTGCAGTTTACTTACTCGATCACACGTACAGTTTCCTCCCATACATTGACCACCAGCGCCTCTCGCGGAAACTATTAAGAACTAAAACTTTGGTGCTCAATGTATGGGACGAAATAGTACGTGTGATCGAGTAAGTAAACTGCAGGAACTCGTGCTAGAGGCACTGTTTCTTTTTAGTAACTTAATAAGAGTCATCGGAGTTCAGAGGTTATAACTATCGGAGAACAGGCAACAGCGTCTGCCCATGAATTATGACGATCATACTGCAATCGCCACCAACCCTCCTGCCAAGCGTGGGTATTATAGCATATCCCACCATTCTTGGGGAAGGCTTTTGTCCAACAATGGATGTCATTTGGCTGACATGAAGATGATGAATAATGATCCGTGCCCGAGAGTTTAAACCTTGTGTGAGTATTTGTGTTATTAACTAAAGGTGTGATGGCAAAGTTTTTTTTTTCTGCATCGTATGTAATTGAAAATGGATTGATACATAATGGGTATTGAATTAAAAAGTACAGTTTAATTATTATTATTACTCTAGTATAATGATGATGATACTGTTAAATTAATACACCGTTGTTTTTTCATAACATTACTCTAGAGGTTACTTTCTATGAATAAAAATAATACAGATCATCGTGGAATTTGTGGTCCAAAAATGCAGTTGCGAAGAAATCATCACTCATAATTAATTACGGTCAAATATAGTACCGTACCCATATGTCAAAACTCGAAGACGTTGTCAAACTTCTCAGTACCTAGTGTAGTAAAGTATGTAGCTGACCTGTTGGCGTGGTTTGTAGATACGCTGCCTTTCACGCTGCAGGTCGTGGGTTCGATTCCCACCCGGGACAAATATTTATGTGCATGAACATGTCTGTTTGTCCTGAGTCTGGGTGTAAATTATCTATATACGTATGTATTTACAAAAGAAAAATAGTAGGTATATGTAATATATCAGTTATCTGGTTTCCATAGTACAAGCTCTGCTTAGTTTGGGATCAGGTGGCCGTGTGTGAATAATGTCCCAGGATACTATTATATTATAATAGCGTCGCGCTGCTTGGTAATGTACACTTTGTTCATATCATTGAAAAATACGAGTAATTAATTGTTGGCGTGGTTGGTGGTTTCACGCCGCAGTTCGTGGGTACGTTTCCCACCCAGGACAGATATTTGTGTGCATGAACATGTCTGTTTATCCTGAGTCTGGATGTAATAATTTATATAAGTATGTATTTACATACGAAAAGTAGTATATCAGTGATCTGGTTTGGAAACCACATTCACTGTGAATAATATCCCAGGAGATTATTCTATTATATTGAAAGCTATTACTAAGTTTGTAATCGTGAATTTAATAGAAATATTTATTAAGGAAAAAATAAAAACTAAATAATTAATATGGCAGTTGATTCTTTCATATGGTCTCATTCTTACCCTAGAGTTATGGGATACCAAAAAACACGGTGTATATTGTAATATGGGGCTATATAATTATACTTTAGACGCATGATTTCAAGAAGAAATAGGCCCTATTAAAGTTATATAATGTTTTGTTAAAATGCCTTACCGAAGGCCAAAGGGGCCAACTATGTACATAAATTAAAAGATGGGGTATTGATTATTTTGCAAATGTAAATATAGTAAGTAAATTGCATAATATGAATGTTTTTAGGATAATCGTGAATTAAAGCATTATCTGTAATGTCTTATAAGGTACAGTCAATGCTATGTCAGTAGATGTACAGATGCCAGCACATTAAGCTACCCCCATCTGTCAAATTTCCCCATTATGAAGTGAACCTTATGCTTTTGTGATAAAGTTGAAAATTTATAAAAGAAATTTGACAGATTGGGGTAGGTGGATGTGCTGGCGTCTGTACTTGGACTATAAAAGACTGTCAAAGTTTCCTGGACTAACTGTCACTTACTTGTCAACAAAAAAGTTGCAGCATCTCCATTAATCAGCCGTAGCGTTAAAAAAACCATTTGAACTCCTTTTAAGTTACATAAAATTCAGATCGGATCTTGAGAACCTGATTTGTGAAAATTTGCAGCTTCTCCATAAATCAGCCGTAATTAATATATGGTCCAGCATATCACGGCGTATCCACCTATGTGACAGCGATTGTACTACAATAGCTAATAGCCTCAATTCTAAAATACCGTTGCAACAAATCTTGTACTACATTTATTTATATGAACACTTTTATGATAAAGAGAGAACTCTTGTAGTGCAAAACTAGCGAAATAGCTTGTCCCAGTCTTACAAATTTAAATCAGCTGTTGTTTCTTATAATTAAGGTTTCTATCCGTTGGTTTTATTCTGTTAAGGAGTTTCCAGTTCCTGGACTTTTCACGGTATTCCAACTAAAAGGTGCTACTTATATTTTTAATATCTTCCATTTTATTCCAACAAATAAATTTTATTACCTATGTATGAAAATTCTATTCGTTAAGTTTTGAAATACAGACATTATTTTTTGTTTCAAATTTGTTTTATTGCTACACACAATTACACAAAACATTAATAAAAACGCACACAACTTCATTACATAAAGCACACAATCCAAGATATTAAAAATTATTACAATATTTTAAAACGCTGTTATCACTACCAAGGTGTGTGCTATTTCTTAAAAATTGACTGCAAAATACATATAAATATAAATAGTAGAACAATAATTTGCTTACATCGGCCAAACAATGGTCGACATATATATATATAAGCATTTTAAGTTTAAACGAGAATGAGTGGAGAGGGTCTGCGCCTTTATAAACAACTGTTAGTGCTGGAACGCTAGTGAGTGGGATGGAGTGTACGCGAGTAATTTGTATAAAGCAAAAATTCTACTCCATTGCTCTCCATACAATTTTTAGAGCATTCCAATGAAGCACACCCGGATACCTACTTAATATGGAGCTTGAATGGCTCACTACAATAGACAACATAAGTCAGTAGAGTTTGTTCACTTTAATGTGCACTATAAAATGCTCATTCAGTGAATACTTTTATAGACGTGTATTTTCTGAAGAGTGAAAATAAGTGCTCCTTTACTCTCGGCCCCAATCGTTATCAGCCGCGATTACTATCCGACAAGAAGTTACAAGTTTTCGCTCATAATCACACATCTTTAAATAACTATAATACTGAGCAATATAAATAAATGAGCTTGCGTCCCTGTCGTAACGGCGGCTGCAGCTCATCCTTATCATAGAAAAGAATAATATTCTCGCCCTGATTGGGATCATATGATCCTGCGGACGATCTGCTATTCACGTGAAAACTCTCCGAAGAAACTAAAAAAACTGTAATAAGTTAGTTTTCTACTCGATCTACAGGTAAACCTGTTCTTTTCCCGTCGCATCAAAACCATTCTCATCCGTTGGCTGGTCGTCGGTGCCCTCCAATAAATCCAAATGTTGGTCCAACTTGGTCTCTATCTCATCCAGAAGAGTTCGCCTTACTTGTTCCGTGGAACAATGCGAGGCTACCGACATTGCTGGTGTAGAACTTGGCGAGAATATGCTCAAACTATTGTTAATACTTTCTAATTTTTCTGATAAATGTGGGTATTCTTTTTCTAGCACATCAACAATATGTCTGATTTTGTTGTTAAGGGCTCTGGCGAGATGGGTTTCGTTGAGGATATCCGCCTTCGGTTTTTGGACACGGACGCTTTGGCGTTTGATGGCCGTGGCTAGTTCTTTACCGAGACGCTGGTTGCGGACAACGCGTTCTAAGAGCTGAAAGACAACAAAAATTGGATAGAATTCTTAGTATAAATAAGGTTGAGTGAAGGTTAGTTTGACTGTTATCGCAGATAGTGAGGTCCTCAGTTTAGGGCAAAAAATTTATTCGTATTTATATACCACTCTCGAGAGCATGTAAGTATATATATACTACTGCGTTCGGCTTAGGAAATCTGGTAGAGACGACTGCAATACCCAAGAAATCACTCGCTCGTTGCTAACTCTTTAGATACTTTATAATTCTTTTTGATTTGCGACCGAATGTAAAATGGCTAGCCTTTGCTTACCATATCGGCCTGAAGGCAACTCTAAGCGAGCAAGCTCTTTGGCAACGGTTAGCCACAAAAGAAGAAGGCAACGTATAGTATTTCCCTTGCCTCTTGA
Organism: Pseudoips prasinana; assembly: GCA_951640165.1. Classification (NCBI taxonomy): domain Eukaryota; kingdom Metazoa; phylum Arthropoda; class Insecta; order Lepidoptera; family Nolidae; genus Pseudoips; species Pseudoips prasinana. The sequence continues at coordinate 8,887,830 of OX621240.1, forward strand.
GCAAAGTGGGGTACGAATTTGTATGACACAAAATGTAAATGACATAGATACAGTGTGTATACATGGCAATGCGCACATACAAGTGTGTGATGTTAGGTTGTGTAACATTACCCAGTCCTTCATCCGTGAGGTCTCCCTGGTCTCTTTGATCAGGTCTGCGACGTGCTCCTCCAGCTGCACGTTTGCCTCATTCGTTTCGGAGATTTCACGGTCCAGTCGCTCTTGTTCCTTCTGTAGTTCTTCCATGCGAGCTTTACCTTCTGCTAGATCCTGTAAACATTATGAATTAATAAGTTGTGTCTAAAACCACTAGGTGCTATTCTTCTTTGCATGGATTTTGGTCTTAAACCGAAGCCTTCTTGCTAACACACAATGATTGCTCGGAATTATATATTTTTTTACAGCGTACCGCTTCTTTGCTCTCATGGAGCCTATTTAACCTCTAGGTCTTGTTAAACAATGTGGACTTGCGGTATCGTGTTCAACCGCAGATAATGAGCCCTAGGCTTAAAACCCGGGTCGGACCAAAAGGTATAATTGGGATGTTTTTGTAATATTCAGTACTGGCTGGAGTCAACAGCACTGCATTTGACCGTACTGGCAAACCGACCTCTACCTCGACCTCAACCGGTCTCTACCATAACGGATCTTGAGAGCGAGAGAATAAGGAGTACACCAGTAAGAGTTCATAGAAGATTTTCTTCATATTGACTAATTACTCCTTCAGAAAATAGGTGAATACATCATGCCGTCAACCTTAGCTGAACCTAGCAGAGTTTCGGATGGTAATCGTTATGAAGTTAACATACCTTGGTGACTCTAGAGACGTCGGCCTTTGCGAGTCTCAGTTTCTGATGGTAAGTACTTTGGGAGGTTTCCTTGGAAATGCCACTATTCTTCTCAACAGCTGCATGTGCGCGTGACTTCTCCATGGCAGTTTCCCGACGCCTCACGTACAGCGCCAAGTCATCTGCTAACTTCTCACTAGTGCGTCGAAGTTGTTCACGACGAACCTGACATTGACAAATAATAATATTTTTGCAGGTTACAGGATCTTTGACAATAAATTCTTATATTTGCTGGGACACTTTAATGGAATACACATGGAAATAACCAATTTAACGTTAAAACAGCACTCTTGTTTTGAGTGCTACTGAGAAGATATATGTAGAAGTAGAGTCTATTAGAATTCGTAACAAAATATATATTTAGGCTATACAATATAATTAAATATGATATCCATATCATTTACCACCGATGTAGTTAAAAATATGAGTAGGTTCAAATTGTGAGTCGAACAATTATGCAAAGATAAGATATTTTAGGGCATTAGGGCGGTTAGTGATGTCAGGTTGTGCGAGAGGGTCTGTTGTAGGTAGGTAAGGTTATCGAGCTTACTTCCATACGGTGTATTTCACTCTTCATTTGTGAAACTTCGCCAGCAACTGATTTTGCATTTTGAATGTTCCTTTTTAGTTCCACTGCAATGATACCCTGAAAACCAATATTTTTATTTAAATCACATCACAAATAGGACCACAATAGATTATCTGATGTTTCGAACTTAATAATTCCATTTATTGGCAGGTATCTTGCTGTTAATTATGTTTAAGATAATCTATCGTACCTATACCTACTAGTAGGAATATTGGAAAATGTTTATAGCATCCTTGGCAAAGACAAGTCCGTCATGGGTGCTTTGTATAAACAGACTTGATTGTATTGACGTTAGTTTTCTGCTGTCACTGTCGATTGTAATCATTAGAAAGTCATTAAACGAATTCGTAATTGCCTTACCTTTCTCTGCCAGACGAGAGCTTCTCTTTGAACGCGATCCAGCTCTTGAGTAAGGTTCATCTTGTCTTTATCCATAGCTTCGATGTCTTCTTCCAGTTGAATTATTTCTGCTTCTGCATCCTGAACATAATTAACATGAACTTATTGGATTGCCTTAAAATTTTCAAGAAATTCTGGAGTAGCGTTCACTATAAGAAAATTGAAATACACATGCGTCACAAAAAAATCGTATTCTGAAAGTTAACTTTCTTCTGAGCCTATATTTTAGTCTTTTGGATACCATTTGACGCAGTGAAGTTTATTTAATGAGGAGAACTCACCTTGAGATTAGCAGTATATTCATGTGTCAGCGATAAGTTTATTTTCTGCGAATTAATATTTCTCTGTGATGCATCCTTATACGTCCTCTCGATCACCTCCAGCCTTCCCCTCAGTTCTCGCAGTGTACGATGCACGCGTGCTTTCTCTTGGTTCACATTGTCAACTTCAGTTTGAATCCGCATGGTCTTCTGGTCACAAATCTGAATTTCTATAAAGTTAGCTTGAATTAACTAACATAATCACAAAACAAAAAAAAGATCAAGATACTTCTAACAGTTAGGTAACGGAAAAATTTCAGTAAAATTTAACCATTTATGTGGTAATCACCCAATTTGGGTTTTTTACATCATAGCTCGTGCATTCGGCCAGGACCAGATACTGGCGCATGTGACTACATGGCAAAATGTCATCATTTTTCTTCTCCATCAGTAGCTTAACGTTTACTATCAGGTATAAAAAATTAAGTATACTTGATATCCAGTGATGAAAGAAATGAAGAAACAGATGTATATGCGCATTGCTTATTTGGTATAATATTAGTACTAACGCTTATTGATGAGGTGTATGTCAGTGACCATCTTATGATGCTGTTCCGTCATCTTCACAACATGGCCCTGCAGTCTCAGCCATTCATGCTGCAAGCCCTCGGTGCGTTCGCGAAGACATTTGATCTGTTTCTCCAGTTCTTCAACCCGACGTTCTTGTGGAGACTTCGACTGAAATTATTAAATTGAAAATTTCGTAATATTTTCTTTTCAACGGGAATGATTATAAATTATAAGCTTTAACGCAATTCATAGAGTTTCCAATATAACAAATTACTACTTATATTGAATACCTCTTTTAAGGAAAGATACATCCTTGTATACAAGTTCTAGTACCTGATATGCAGCGGTGTTTGTAAAGCTACGGGAACCAATACAGAACAAATATTTTGTTACTAATACTAAAAATTCTCTCCCTGCTTTCCAATACTGCAGATCTATCTCCTTCAATTTCTGTATACATTTACCAAGTACCGTCGTCAAAATTTAGCAGCTTATCTATCGTTTTTACCTGATTTTAAAGTAACAATAAATATACTAACATCAAATATCTCCTTTAAAGTGATAAACTTTTTGGTGACAATATCTAACTCCCTTTGTTTCCTTGTCAGCAATAGGGACTTCTTGTCATACTCTTGTTGTAGCTGGTCTAACTCCTTTTCTTTTTCGCTTACTTTCGCAAGCCCTTCCTCTAAGATCTTCAGGTTCTTCGCATGCTTGTTCTTTTGAATCTCTATGTCAAATACTATCTTGGCATGTTGATTTTCCATTGTCATCAGTGTTAGTTCCTGAAAAGCAACATGTTTCTCAGTTAACAATTGAAAGACTTATGAGACTTTCAATAAAGTCATATGTTTATCTTTAATGCAGTTTTTTCCCAACGCAGGTCCCAAAGCCTAAATCTGCCGATTGACTTTTAACAAGTTGCCTAGACTTACTATATACACAAAAATTATTACGTAAATGATAGCTAACAACGTGGTAAATAAATAGTAAGTTATTGAAATTAATATAATTTTTACTAAATATTTTTAAACCGCTTTGGCCATATATATGGAATAAAACAAATAACAATTTATTGATAACATAAAAAAGATTGCAAACTATACAATTTATAGTTCAAGCGTTTTGGCAAGAAACAAAACCAAGCTAAAATCGAAGCGTACCAATGTACATTATGGTTCTTATGAACACAGAAATCGAACTTCGGCTTTGTCGGATGAAATATCGATTCCTTGAATCGATTTAGTGCTACATACCAAAAAACAATCGATCTAATTGGTCGAAGAAATCGATTAATCAACCTCATATAACTCTAATACATATCATTCCGTCATGTACAAGTTACACGGATGGGAGAAATACTGATGACAGCTTATTCAGTGATTAAAATAAATACACACCTGTTGCCTGGCCATCTCTCTCATTTTACGGATGCCGTTGGCCATGTGCTCCACCGCCTTGTCATTTAACAAACACTCCTGAAGGTTCTCCAATATCTCGTTCTCAAGTTTCAGCTTATTTTCCGTTTTTTTCTCCAATTCTTTAATTGTGCTTTTCAGAATGTTCTGCATTTGTTGATTTTCCTAGAAATCAAATGGTAATCATTTATTAGTGCTTCTGGTCAAATATTATTTACGGTTTCCAAACTCAATGGGGACCAATCAACCACGCAAGACAATAATGTCTTGCGTAGTTGGATGGTCCCATCACTACACACTTGACTACTTTAAGTAGACTAAAGATTACTATAAGGTTCTAAAAGGACTGATCGATTAAAAAAAACTACGATTCCACACAAATGTAATATTTCTACGGCACAAATGATTTTTTAATTTGAATTTGAAAAATTTGAATCTGAATTAACATTATGGTAGTCAACAAAATCTTAGATATGAGTCGCTAAATATGATACCTACCGTTTTAATCATTTGTTGATCTTTTTCAGTCATATCAATAGCCTCCGTCAATTCGACGATCTGAGTCTCCAAACCTATTCTCTTAGCGTCTTCGTTATCATCTGGGGAGTGAAAATATAGGAACATCTCGCTGATCTTAATAATGGTGCAATGCTTAAATTAGACAACTTACCTGCAACGATATTTTGTGGGTTGCAGTGGTGAAAGGCATATTGTAGGTATAAGATAAATCGGTTGACAGCGGCTTCCTTATACTTTATTATTATTAATGAACATTACACCTAATCTGCTGTGCATATGCCGTAATAACTTGACTGCAGGTATGCGCGGTGGTTAAGGTTAAGGTATCCTTGCTACTACCTTGACACCCTCGTGTTTTGGATTTTATTTGCGGGGAGCACAGTATAACTATTTGAATGATCCATTTTAATTTGTTCTGAGTGCTTTGTGCCAGTGAATTTTATGTTTGTAAAGTCCCCCGCGACTGAGGAAATAATTACAATTTTCCACCGTGATCAAGTCACATTTACCTTGATACATGATTTTCTGTTACGGCGATTTAGTGCTTGCACGATTGTAATGTGGTATTGACTGATATAGATGATCAAGTGACTGTGTGGGTAAATAAAGGTATTAAATCTTGGATCTACGCCGAGTGTATGCTACCACAACACCACCAGTTATGAGTAGCTAATAAGCAAATCATATGTATTAGGTATGTAGGTACATACCTAATACATAATATGATCTGTTCACGTCTTCCATAAAGAGTAAACCAATAAGAATCGTGTTATATAAACTCTACACAAGACAAATATTAGTGTGCCCAGCATACAATATGGCATAGTTTCCAGTACGACCCAAACTGATCACTATAAATACAAAAATATTGAAAAATATAAATACCAAGTAGACACTACCTGAGTATTTTCTTTTTTTAATTTCCTATAACGATACACACCCTTCCAATCTAGTTTACTCTGATTTAATTTAATACGTAAGTAATTAAAATCCAACAGGCACAATTTTAAAATATGTTAGGTGTAAGTTGCTGTATGGCGGACTACAAAGAATATCAACATCCCATTTCGACTAGTGGGGGACGTAAAAGTCGTCCGAGGAAATATATACCAGAGGTCGGAGAGTACACTGAATGAGTGAGAGAGAGTATCATGCTGCGATCGCCAACCCTTTTGCCAAGCGTGGCGAATATGGCAAATCGTCTTAAATTGTGAGATCTTTGGGGGAGTCCTTTGCCCAGCAGTGGACGTCTTTCAGCTGATATGATAATGAGCAGATGTAAGTTGGTTCTTGTTAGTATGGAAATGGTGTGGTTTTCAAAAGTACTGAATTAAAATGAAGAATAAAAAAAAGGAACCATATTAAAATGAAACGATTTCAAATCATGCGGTACTCACGTTGTTTAACAGCATGTTCCAAGTCAAAGCGTAGTTTATCCTTGTTCATGGCGATCTCCTTGCCCTTCTGCATCTCGTCCATCATCACCTTCTTCGTGATCTCCAAATTATTCATCAATGTGCGGTAGTTCTCCTGCAGTGCCCTGTTTATAATCAAAACCCAGTAATGCTTAAGTATTTATCATAATAATTATTAACTATCAACTTAATTTATACTTTATCATTTAAAGTTTCCCTTTGCACATAGGTAATGTTAGATTGAAGCGACGCGTTTCATGTAATGGTGTAGTGTTTCCAAAAATAGGACATTAGATATTGCAATGACAGTTCTAAATCTGTAATAGTGCATTAGTTAATTAGCATTAATAACTTTCCACTTTCTGAGGCTGCTAAAGCGCTAGTAAAAACCTACTAGTAGGTATGCAACGGCACTGTATAAATAATTTTTGTATTTTATTTGTTTTTGGAAAGTTTAATTGCGCTTCCCGCATCCAGCGGCTTCCAGTGACCCTGACAAGATCATCCTTCCATCTTTTAGAAGGCCTACTGCGTCTTCCGTTTCGTGTAGATTGGCAATTTTGGAGATCTTAGGGGGAGGCCTTTGTCCAGTTGTGGACGTCGCTCGGCTGGTATAATGAAGCTTTATTGCTGTACTAATTACATGAGTTATTAGAACAGCTTCTCCATTTGGAATAAATTCTTAATTAAAATATTATTTCATACAATCTGTCTACATAGATCTTAAAACCATATTCTGCATAAAGGACGAGATTTTGTGTTAAGAGATTCGTATGACACATGCCGTTTATAATAATAGTCGTTACTGTAGCAGGAATCTAGCCTGTAAATATATCAATTAAATTAAGATTTTTGTTGCTTCCTTCGTAAATATGACTATACAGGAACCAGATTTGAACATCCAGTGTGCTTCATCCATTGTCTAGCATTCTAAGACATCATCCCTTCCAAATTTAGATATAATTCCGAATATCCTCATCTGAGTCAGTTTTCCAGTTTTACTACACAATATTGGTACTCACTTGTGGTCGTCCCTGACAGCATCGTATACTTTGTCCCGTTGCTTAATGTTGACTATCACGGAGTTCCACAGGCTCACCAGGCGACGCTTGTCCAGTTCTAGGTCTTCTAGTTCGGCAGAGTATGCTGTTACCTAAGTAATGTACAGAAAAGGAGGCTCAGTTTTGAAGAATTCAAGGTTTAAAATGAATCTCAAGATGATGCGTATCACAAATTGCCATAAACGCTAAAAATGTGTTGTTAAATAATCAGGAGCTTACCTTATCATTAATTTTCTCCATTTCTGTATTTTTAATCTCCATTTGCTTCTGAAACATCTCGAGCTTGGACTCCAACTTCCATATCTCGTTGTTGAGGCCAAATATGAAAATATCCTGTGAAAAGATACAGTTAATATTGCATAACACCTTACTAAGAGATCACGATTAGCACAGAGTAAAATTTGTTTTTTATCTTTCATTACGTAATACATTTGCAAACTGGCCCAGTTTATGGTACTGTGAAACATATTAAATGTCATACTGAGTTTAAAAGATTTCTTACCAGCTCACGTTTCTCGTCAGCTCGAGCCTGCTTCTCAGCTCGCATTTTGTCAGACATGCGTTGGCTGACCGTAAGACCGGACTCCGTCTCATCCCGCCATTCTTCAAGTTGACGACATAACGCTGTTAGTGCTTCCATTTCTTCGACAGTTTCACGCTCTGAAAAATTTATATTCAATCAGCCCTTGACTCTATTCTAAAACCAAAATTGATAATTATTCGTTTTCCGTCATCGAAACGTGATCAACTACCAAGCTATGTTTGCTTTTCTGAGTCAGTGATCCTTTAATGCCAATATACGTTGGGTTATTAATGGAAACTAATTATATTAATGTACTCCTGTTTGTATCTTGTTCATGGGAGCTACTTTCTACTGCGACTACCTACCCATTTACGCAGTTCATAATATAGTCTAGAAGTGTATGCACAAACAGGGCATATTTACTGACTCTCATAATCTGATGGGACAGGTAAGCCGCCATGACTAGGGATAGATCTGGCCGAGCAACCGATAATTTGGGGACCGCTACCTTGCTGAATCTGGGCTGCGACTGAGAATTTTTGCTATCGAAATACATTATTATTTTTGGCCCAACCCAGTTGACTCCCAGCGAATAAGTTACTCAAGAAAATTTACAATAAAAATTAAAAAATACTTATTTCTTGAACCACATTGCAGAATATTAATAGTCGACCGGTGTGGTATTGCACACTGTTATTGGTAAACACATCATGATGAAGATTAACCGATGAATGTGTGTAGACCCCCGGAAATAAATCAACAGATCGATACTTCTGATCGGTCGACTCTCAAGCTATAGGGGGTCTTACAAGTCATATTAGTGGCTTGTAAGATTTACCTCTGATCATGTCTTGTTCCAGCTGCTCCTTGGCTTTCTTGTATTTCTCGTTGTTATCGCGCGCGCGTTTCTCTGCCGTCTCTCTGTCCATGGCGCGCTGCGCTAAAGTCGCTTCATATTCTTCTATCATAATCTATACAATTGAAATCAAGATGGTTGTTACACATTAGCCTCTTAATTGAAACAATAAATTATTTAATTAAGAAAACAAGTTCTCATTTAATCTCAAAATTGGTAGAAGGTGCTGGTTCGGGCCCCGCCGGATAGTTAAGTTTGTGTTACCAATAATTTGGAATCTGACTTTATATTTCGTACTGCAGTTTCATTCGATTTTAATGTTAGTGTGACAGCGACAAGGTACAATTTAGACAATAATATTTTGGAACATTTTTCACACACGGCCTCTAATCGGACTAACACGATCTAATCCTAAACTAAACAGAGCGGGTAATATGGAAACATATATTATAACTGATATACTACGTATACTTTTTTTGTAAATACATAGATAACCATACCCAGACTCAGGACAAACAAAAATATTCATGAATACAAATGTCTGTCGAACCAACAACAGAAAAAGCTATGGTATGGTATGGTAAATGGGTTTCCCGTTTTAATTTTATGATGACGTAAATAAGTCTGAATCGACTGAAATGGTGCAAACCACGATATTACGCAAATAATTAAAAAAAAACTGGTTTTCATGTACAGTGCATTATTACTTTATATTTCTTTAAAGAAATGGCAATGGAATTGTATCGTTGGTATTTTATTAATACATACGATACAGAAATTTCAGGACACAAACTATACCCAATATCAGATGAACTATACGTATATAGTTCAGTTGCACGGTTCGGAGATCGAACTCGAAACACGTAGGCGCCGCAGTAGTAGCAAGGCGACTGCCTTTTTTCGTATTGGGTAACTAGTTTCGATCGGTTTAATGAACTTTAATGGACAGGGCGCGTTTCTAAAATATCCTGCTCTATTTTAGGTTATATCAAAGTTTGAAGTGGCACATACCCTCTGCGCGTTGGTATCATGATCACTTTTATAGATCGCCTCCAGATCCTTGTCGTACTCTAGCTTGCTCAGACGAAGTTCTTCGCGCTGAAATATTATATTAATTAAAGTAGGAAATTAAGATATTACTTTTAAAACAAACGTTTATGGTTTCTCTTTGACCAAGTAAAAAAAAACCGGCCAAGTGCGAGTCGGACTCGCGCACGAAGGGTTCCGTACCATTATCTATAAAAACGAGCAAAAAATTCACGTTTGTTGTACGGGAGCCCCCTTAAATATTTATTTTATATTGTTTTTTATTTGTTGTTACAGCGGTAACAGAAATACATCATCTGTGAAAATTTCAACTGTCTTACTATCACGGTTAATGAGATACAGCCTGGTAACAGACGGACAGACAGCGATGTCTTAGTAGGGTCCCGTTTTACCCTTTGGTTACGGAACCCTAAAAACAACAAATATTTCAACACCCGTTTCATACAAATCTGCCGGTATAAGCTTAGATGAACAGGTTAAATATAATTGAAAAGGTAATAAAACAGGAAAATAAAAAAATTATCACAAATCTAAGACAACAAACGTTTTTAAATTCAAATGACCATCCAATCAATTTAAATAGCAATTTAAGTTGATTGTCACAGTTCAAAGGTTCAGGAAATTAAGTTCAGATTTCCGATCTTCAGTGGCACCGGCGCAGAAGATCAATAATTAAATAAATATCTTCGGGCAACTAACAAACTGCCATCTGAACCTAAACTAGCTAACTAGAGTACTACTGTAAATCTATTCGCACTATGGCAACCAGACAACTGATTAACATACTTATATAATTCTAAATAAATACATATTATAGATATATTATACTAGAAACAGAACAAATAAAATCATCACACAAGATTTGGCCTGGGTGGGGATCGAACCCACGACCTCTGGCTGAAACGTAAGGGTGACCACCACTGACACAGACAACAGGCCATTCAATTAAAATTCCTTAATTACGACAGTAAAGGCTAAATTGAGATTTGTAATCTTGTAATTACGAGGTTGAGTATCTCCTCTTCAGCGAGAGCGTTCTCTTTCAAGAGGAACTGCTTGAGTGTATCCTGGAAGCGCTGCATCAGCGGGTGAGTGGACTCGAGCACCGACGGCATTGCCCCAATGTCACGCTTGTTTCGCCATCTGCGGTGTATCAAAATATTATTAGGCTGGGAATAATATAGCAACTTAAAAGTTTGGGGACGTACCTATTTACTTTCTTTAATGTTACGTTAACACAATAGTTAAACAAAGCTTGATCTACTTTGGAAGTGGTACTATTATTACCAGCTCCTCCTTGTTTCTCATTTTTTTTCTTTTTATTATATAAGATGGCGACAAACGAGCAAGTGGTTCACCTGATGGTAAGTGATCACCGCCGCCCTTGGACACTCGCAATACCAGAGGTGTCGCGAGCGCGTTGGCGGCCTTGAAAAGAGTCCGCAAATATGTTTTGCTGACCCTCCCCACACTTCCTTCCCGATGAGCTCTGGCGACCTTACTCACACTCAGAAACACAACATTAAATTATTAATGTTACTATTAAGAAATGTCTTCTGTAAGGTGGAGGTAGTTCCCCAGTCGGGCTGCTCTTTGAGTGAATTAACGCTGTGCCCAACCTCTACAAAAGTTCTTCTCTCTGATTCAATTGTTGCGGTACCCAAGATTTTTAATTTTATTTTTTATTAAATAATAATAATATCTAGGGACAATGTCACACAGACCATCCTAGCCCCAAACTAAGCAAAGCTTGTACTATACCCAACCAGGTGACGATATACATACTTATATAGATAGATAAATACATAGAAAACATCCATGACTCAGACACAAATATTCGTGCTCATCACACACATGTTATTATTTGCACTTACCGGGATTCGAACCCAGGACCACCAGCTTCGTAGGCAGGAGCACTACCAACTAGGCTACGGTGACCGTCAGATAGTTGCAGCGTTTTCTCGGGACATGTTTGAGCCTCACCACTTAGTGTTATTTCACTGTGTGTGTCACTTTGATCTTGGCTCGCAGGTGTTGCAGTGGTGGTAGACAGAGGGATTAGGCTCATATAAAAAAAGGCTTCGTCGCAGCAGAAGGCCTATATAACTTACATAACCATCAATTACATAGTAATATTATAATTCTGAGAAGGTGTGTTTTCTTCTATGTCTTACTTCTGCACAGACAAATCTTAATCCAGAATAAACCGTTAGATAACAATGGTACTCGTGGGTGGACCTGCAGGCGAAGGTATCACAACTAATATTATAAAGGCGAAAGTTTGTGTATGTTTGTTACTTCTTCACAGCTGGAGCGATTTTAATAAAATTTTGTATGGAGTTAGCTGACACCCTGGATTAACATATAGGCTATAATTTATAAATTTTGACGCGGGTTAACCCCCGGGGCACAGTAACAGTTCCAAGCTTAGATTTTGTAATTCATTCTACTTTTTATATGCGCAATTTTACGCATAGTGATGTATTAAGTGAAATCTAATTTCTATGGTTATGTATGGGCAAAGTGCCAAGTAAATGTATGTACCATAAATCATGTTTTTTTAAAGTATTCTTATAGACTGTTGTTCCAGGGAATAAATTACTTGATTCTGAATCTACAGAGCGTGTGGCGATTATCATGAAAATATGAAGGACATAATTATGTTGTATTATATATAATCCAAACCAGCTGTGCCCCGCGGTTTTACCCGCGTTAAACTTTATAAATTATAGCTTATGTGTTAATCCAAGGTGTCAGCTAACTTCATACCAAATTTTATTAAAATCACTTCTGCCGTTTAGACGTGAACAAGTAACAAACATACACACTCACACATAATATTAGTGTGATATACACGAGGGCTACGGGAAACGTAAACCCCACGTTATAAAATAGTATAGATAAGCAATATTTCTTATATTAAACAATAAGTAATTGAATATACTAACTCGTCAAACGCTTCCCTGCCGGCTTTGTTGCAGCGGCATTTCCCCAAGGGGCAGCCGCAACAGTCACATTCTTCCTAAACAAACACATATTTAGTTTAAAAAAATGTGAAATATTACAAAGAAAGCTGGTTTGGGTGATCATTATTATAATTTTCATGTGTATGCAGGCCGGAGTTCAGTTGCAAACCTGCACTGAAGATCTCCATGAACTTATCCCTCCTTCCCCCTTTTGTCATCGGACTACCAGGCGTCGGGAGGGTCTCCACCGCTTTGTTGTTGCCATCCCATTATGCCGTACGAAGCGCTTTGCTTCCTCCTTCATCATACGCACGGCTAAGCAGTGGAACACCCTCTCGAACGACGTGTTCCCAGACTCATACAACATGGGTTTATTCAAGGCTAGAGTGATCAGGTATCTTAAGGGTACGCGCGGTCCACCATCGACCACATCTTAACTTACCATCATAAAAAAGCATAAAACACCTATAAGTACCTACATACAGCTCTGTGTACGTGTGCGTAATTATATTCTGTAAGTGCAATATACAGAAAAGTTAGATAGACACACTTTGGATTAACTGTTTAAACCTGCGGTCTTGTAGTGGCCGAAACCATAACAAGGTAATATTTAAAAAATAATGTAATACAAAGAAAAATTGTGTTTTATAGAAATAAATATTTTATAACTGCTTGGAGTCTGTTCCGTCATGCGTCATGTGTCCTCTATTTAATTCCTGGTTAATATTTTGTTAAATTTAAGTGTTGTGATGAGGTGGCGTAACTAGCTATGGTGTGGAGTAACTTTTACTTATCCCTTATTACAGTGGTTTGCTTTTTTTTTGCACTAGGGAATCTAATCCCTGTGTCGCGGGGTTACTTTACAAACATATAATAGACGGTCACAAATTACATCCAGACTCAGAACAACGATTTATGGGTCTCATAAATAGTTGTCTGGCGCAAGACTTGAACCCGCAACACGAATTGGCGAGGTGACTATCTTAGCCGCTGCGTTAGGCTGATTTCAGAGTGAAGCGCGCGGCACGCGCCGAAGGCCAGCGCGTCTCAACAGCGGCGCGTGCGAGACGCGTCCCTCTGAAACGCTAGCTGCCAGTAGAGGAGCTCGGGCAGCGCTGGTCAACGGCGCGCGTGTCACACGTAGTGCAGTCATTGAAGCATTATTGCTCCGAATTTTTTTACTGTGAACCGAATTGCATACAATTTTGGAATTAGGTTCATCTTACCCTTGACTTCGAAAGTGAAAATGATTTGAACTCCGCAACCACCCTGGGGGTGGTTGCCATCCCTTCTCGGGGGTGAATTTTGTTTTTTTCAAAATAACCACGGATATTGATATAAGGCTTAATTTTAAGCAAAAATCATCTATAAAGTTTTTAAAAAAATCCAATACTTTTCAAGTTATTGGCAATTGAAAATTCGCAATTTTTTCACGTTTTTCATCGGTTTTTTGCAAATATCTCCAAAAATATACGTTATATCGAAAATTTTATGTAGAACAAAATTGTAGCAGGTAAAACAATGAACAATTTAGTTTATAAAGTATTCTAAGTGCAATATTAAGCTAGATATTAAAGATCAAAGCCGTTTTTTATTTTGTCTGAAATTTAATTGATGTGGTCAATGCCATCTAGCGGCGAGCACATGCATTTTATGCATTCTAATACAAAAGGGTTTTGTAGTGCTTGAAATAAGCTTTAAAATGAGCACTATTAAAAGTCTTATGCACGTAAAATAAGTGAGCTATATTGAAAATAAGGGGAGCATCTAATGTTTTTTCTCTTAAATCAATGGGTTTCATAAGTGCCATTTCCACCAACATTAAAATTAATCGTATTCCGCCTAGAATACGATTAATTTTATTTTATTTTATTATTATGAAGAGTTTGATAGATAGTATCAGTATGGCTGCTTCAGGACACATATTTTTCGAAAAAGTCAAGATTAAAAAACAAAACAAAATTTCAAATTTTTTAAAAACCCACTTTGTTTTCATAATATCTCAAAAATGACGACAGATACGTATAAAAGTGTTCACATAAAAAATTTAGGTATTTTTATGACAAACAATTTGGTTTGTTTGTTTTTTCTGTCAAACAAAAATTGACGGAGATATGATTGTTTAAAGAGCGCGTGGCAGCGCAATCACAGCCTCTCTTAAGCCCTTTAACCCTTCACCGTTTTAGAAAAAGGCTCTTTACTATATATTGCAATAAAGGATGTTGTAGCTCTCTTAATTACCTTTACAATGGTTTTTTATAAATTGTGATAGCATGAAAATTGAAGGAGTTATGGTCCAAAAACTTATCATATTTTTTTCTACTTAGTAACTGAAAATTTCGGAGTGTGAATATTTGGAGCTATGTGAAAGTACGCAGTATGATAGAGACCTACAACTATTGTAATGTGTACAACTATTGTGTACCCGCACCACAAGAATAGCTGAAAATGATTTTTTGCAACTGCAAAAAAGGATGTGGAGTGTCTTGCGGATGCAGAAAAGTTGGTCTGTTTTGTAATAGTACCTGTGGAACGTGCAGTGGAGATAACTGCCAAAATAGCCCTCCAATTCAGCCAGAAGATGTTGAATGTGACAGCGACTCCGATATTGAGTCATGACTAATAATATTATATTTTAATAATAATAGTACAATTTTATATAATTTGTAAATATTTTATTCAATCAATGGCAATTTTTTACTCTAAATTAAATTATTTTTAAATATGTAATCATATATATTTACTGTTTTAATTTAGGGGTAGTTTTAAGGGTAGAAAAGCTTAAGAATATGATAATCATTTTCGAGAGTATGGCATAATATTTAAATCCTTTTCATTTTATCAAAAAAAAATTATCAATTTTTTATCAAAGGGTAGTTTTCAAGGGTTGAAAGGGGGTTAAAAATTTGATAATTATTATAGAGAATATAAAATATTACTAACTCTACACTTATATTTTTTTATATACCTAATACCAAAGTATTTTTTTGTGATTTTTTCAATTTAGGGGTTGTTTGCAAGGGTTGTAAGATTATCAAGGGCTTGAAAATGATTTTAATATGAGGTGATTATGTTAGAAAATACTTTACAATTTCACCACTTAGGTACTATTAGACATGTTTTCTAGCGATAAAATGGCTCAATGTCAATTTTTCCATTAAGGGGTTATACACACCCCCTTACAAATAATAGGCGAAGTTCAGATCATTTTCACTTTTGAAGTTAAGGGTAAGATGAGCCTAATTCCAAAATTTCATGCAAATCGGTTCACAGTAAAAAAATTCGGAGGTAAGACCGTATTTTTCGCTTCAATGACTGCACTAACGGGGCGCGTTTGAACTGCGTGACTATGAAACGCAACTACTATCTTAGTGTAATTGTAAGCGCACGCGTTTGGACGGCGCCGCTCGCCGGCGCGACTCTGAAATCAGCCTCACACGTGCATTGTTGATTTTCCTAATGACTTAACTTTTTGAAGCTTGTCACTTTGGTTTGCCTGCGGATCTCAACATTTCTGATTCGATCTCGCAGGGAAACGACCTGTTTGGGTGACCCTGAGCCGTCTTATCACCATAACTATATAGCAACCATGTATTTTGCGTATTTTTAGAAAGGATGAATGAAATAACATTGACAAAAGAAGTATACCTGGCCTGTGTGAATGGAACAACCGGAAGGGGAAGACCTCGTCAAACATTCTCTGACCAAATCAGAGACGTTCTCAAAAAAGGGCAGGTCAGAATTAACCTAAACCGGCGAGTATGTATGAAGAATATAATTACAGTAATCGAGGCAAAACCCCTCTGCGAAACAGGCGTGAGTCTATGTATGTATGTAGATATTTTGGGTGGCGGCATATGACATCGCCGATCATAACGCCTTTAGTTGATATAAATATCAAAATTAGCTACTTACTTGTTCGTAAATAATCGTTTCATGTTTAAACAAGAGACAAGTTTGTTCATGGATGACGATGTCGTGGTCATCCCGAGGACATTCACAATGCGGGCTTAGGAGTGACTCCGATGACACACTATCCTCTGTACAAGGGCAAGGTTCTGATGGCCCTGATGGCGTCGAAGGTGATGACCGCGAAGAATAATGAGACATTTTATCTTGGGTCTTGCTGACCGATAAACACTTTTTAATTATTCAGTAGCAAGCGATATAAACCACTATGGGCAAGAGTAATACAAAATATGATACATTTTATAGCAAATTGATTTGATTGTTGCTAGGCAACTGATGACGCTCTTTTGAGGATTCCGTACTAAAACAGTAAAAAAGACCACGTAGGGAGGTAGTTCGTTAGTAGAGGGCACAGCGTTCATTCGCTCAAAGAGCACCCCGACTGGGGAAGTACCACCTCCTTACAGAAGACATTCCTTAATAATAACATTAACAACTTAATGTTGTGTTTCTGTCGCCAGAGCTCATAGGGGTGGGGGTGGGGAGGGTCAGCATCAATTGTTTGCGGAATCTTTTCAAGGCCAGCAACGCACCTGCGACTCCTTGGTTCTGCGAGTGTCCATGGGCGGCTGTGACCACTTACCATCAGGTGGCCCACTTGCTATTTGTCGCTCTCGAATATAAAAAAGTCGCAATATAGGGCTGTCGACGCGAATCTAGAGCGATATCTATCTATGATGATGATAACAATCCGATATACAACCGAATAGATATACTTATTTACATTTTTTTCTATATCATCATCTTATCAGCCTAAAGATGCCCACTGCTGGTCAAAGGCCTCATCCAAATATCTCCACAATTGTCGGTCTTGCGTTATCCGCATCCAGCGACTTCCAGCGATCCTCACAATATCATCGGTCCAACTTGTAGGGGGCCTGCCCGCCTGAAGATGTTTCTATATATTATATATATATATATTGCATAAGCAATATATACAATATAAATAATAATATATGGACAATGTTTTCTGTATATTGTAGGAATACAATAATGTATTCCTACAATATACAGAAAACATTGTCCTGTGCGAGGATCGAACCCGATTAAAAAGAGTACGAGGTCGATAAAAACCTTACAGCCCACCTGATTGTAAGTGGCTACCGTAGTCTATGTCGCTTGTAACAGTCATGGCATCACAACACGTTGCCAACCCTAATGAGTTTTGACTATATCAGTCATATAGTAATAGGATGCTATGTTGTACCATAATTCAGTTTCCAAAGATGATACCTACAGAACCATTGATGTACATGGTTGAATCTTACTTTGCTAGTTTCTTTTTCTTCATGGTTCATTGGTTTCATCGTAGGTTGCATATTTTAATGTTAAATACTCTTAGGCCATCTTGTAAATATTACAGTTGCCATAGAGCCAAATCAGTCGCTGTTGGTTGTCATAGCAACGAAAGTGTCAACATTAAATTGTGTTTTGTGAGGTGTTATGCGAAGAAGTAAATGTTAAAATTGTGGGCTAAAAGAGAAAATAATGGTAAGTTTAAGCAATTATTATTGATACAAATATTATTTCTTCATCTGTAAAGGTCTGTCTGTATGTGCCAAAAAAAACTTGTGATCAAAAATTTGATGACGATAGCCCTTGCACAGCTGTTAACAGACAAGGCAAATTCTTAGATTTGTTGGTGATGAAAGAGTACATGCTACCCGTCTGCACAAAATAAAGAAATTCTTTTATGGGGTATAGATTCTATCAAAAACTTCCCAATGATATCAGAGGATTTATTATTTAAGCTAAAACATTAAAAACGAATTCGCAATTAATCTTAAAAAAAAAATAATTTTAATAAGGATTCCTACTTTTCTGTTTCTTTTTCTCTCAGTAGCTGCCACGTCATGACCAAATTTACGTAAATTATAAATGGAAATTTTAATGGAATAAATGAATTTTGCATTTGAGTAGAAATTTAGTTGAATTTAGTAGCACCGTGAACGGAAACTTTCATAGTAATACAGCATATCAGTAGGCCATCTAATGTTCGCATTTCATGTGCATTTTTTATAGATTCTGTCACGATCAAAACCAGCCACAGAGAGTCGTACCAGCACAGGCAATAGTTCAGCAAAGAAGAGCGTACCGGAACTCGAGGACTTCTTACTGAAGAGAGACTATGTAGGTGCTCTCACTATGCTTGAGGTAAGGTAATGCTTGAGAGTACGTGCTTATGTTTTCATCCTCAGGACTGGAAGCAATCTTTATAGGTGCCAATAAATGGTAAAGTGGCCGTAAGAAACTAATACGTCATTATAAAGATTATTTGATTATAATAATATTCTGGTACATTATTTGCACATGGTCATCTGATCCCAAACTAAGCAGAGCTTGTACTATGGAAACCAGATAATTGATATACTACATAAGTATACATACTTACTTATTTTCTTTTGTTAAAACATTATATCATCTACATGATTTTTTTTGTATATCAATAACTTATATAGATAATCACACCTAGACTCAGGACATACAGATATTTATGTGCATAAATATGTTTTTATGCACATAAATATCTGTACTTGCCCAACCAGGACAGATATTTGTGTGCATAAATATGTTTGTGTGTCCTGAGTATAGGTGTGATTATCTATATAAGTCATTGATATACAAATAAATCTTGAATCTCGAAGTCACGAACTGCCATTTCACGCCAACCGGCCCGTAAATTATATTTTGTATTCGGCATAAAAATAACAGCTTCTGGTCCGCCAGTGTTAAACTGAACTTTTAAGATAATCATTCATTTCAGTTCCTAAAGCATGAAGGCAACACAGAAATATGGCCCGACGTGTGGTCTGCCTGGTGCTGGTTCCACCTGGGCGAATACCGACGCGCGTTGGACGCCTACTTGCGCGTGCGCAGCAGTAACAATCTTGATACGCGTGTCAGTGATAATATTGCCATGGATATAGCAGTCTGCTATTTTTATTTAGGTATGTATTCTTAGTTCATGTGGCCTAGTAAAAATGATCCTCAGGGATCGAAGTGCTGTACAAAAGTACCTACACCCATTCAAGATATAATAGTTTATGTGGTTTAAGTTTACGATATATTATCAATGCATTCATACATAGATACACTCACGCATGTTTCCTAGAGGGGTCGGCAGAGACAACGGTTTTCCATTTATTATGATCCTAGCACACCTCTTTTTCTCCACTTTTTTGCCTCATTCGACGACTAATTCGTCGCTTTAATGAATAGTAGCTTTTAATGTATAATAATGAATTAGTCGTACTAATTAATAATATAATAATAATAATTTTTTTATTCAAGAAATAATGTGTACAAAATTATATCTACTTACTTTAAAAATAATTAATACTAAGCTATAGACAATTTGTGCCTGTACTAGGTTAAACCTGTACCACAGGCGTTCTAAAGGCTAAAAATTTAAACAATATTTAATTATACATACAAATTCAAAAACCTAAGATATAATGTTTAAAAAATTAACTTATTTTAGAATACTAAATAATCCCTCAGTCTCATCATAGCTCAATTTTTGTAAAAAAGTGCTGACTATTTTTTTACAATTTGTATAGTTAAGGTTATATATAGATAGTGACTTATTTATTTTATTGTAAAGATATGGTCCGAGAAAAGGATAAAATCTGTTTGTATAAATAAACTTTGACTCTGATGCACTAGTGCAGATAATATCTTTCCTTCTCTTGGTGTTAGTAAGGTTAGCATTGTAAGTGAGTGTTGTGTGTTGTTTTAAAATTGCACGTTTAATAAATAGTTGGCGGATAGTTAAAACGTTGCATTTTTCATACAGAAGGCACGTAGGAAAAAGGAAAGGTCGAGAAGTTGCAACTTTTAGTATTGCTCTTTGGGCACGTTCAATGGTTAACATTAATGTTTTTGGAGCACCACCCCAGGAAGTAATGCAGTATTGAATAATAGATTGACATAATGCCTGATAGACTAGTCTAATCAATTTCATATCAGCAATATGCCGTAGCTTTTTAAATACGAATATGAGTTTCCGTACACGATTTGACAAGGCAAGGATATGTTGTTTAAAAGATAGAGTTTCATCGATAATAACACCAAGGTACTTCATGCTACCTGTGTTAGCAATAACTGGACAGTCGCAAGGAACCAAGGGACTGGGACAATAGTGTGCATATATGTTATCTTGTTTAGGAAGTCTGTGGTTTTTACGCATGCAAAAATTTATAAACATTGTCTTTTCAGCATTTAATGTTAGTAGATTATTTCTAAGCCATTTATTTATTACATTAAACCCATGTTGTGCGTAATAATGAACCGCAGTAGTGTTTGGAGCAGAAAAAATTAATGCTGTGTCATCAGCATAGGAAATTACTTTTCCATGGTCTAACTTTAAGGTACACAGATCATTTATGTAAATCAGGAATAGGGTAGGGCCCAGTATACTCCCCTGGGGGATTCCAAAAGCAGGAATTTTTATGTCCGTACTGATGAATTGGTCAATTTTAACACATTGAGTACGGTCATTTAAATAGCTTGCGAAGAGTTTCAACTGGGTGCCCCTAATTCCAAATG
Organism: Pseudoips prasinana; assembly: GCA_951640165.1. Classification (NCBI taxonomy): domain Eukaryota; kingdom Metazoa; phylum Arthropoda; class Insecta; order Lepidoptera; family Nolidae; genus Pseudoips; species Pseudoips prasinana. Next base: position 8,908,818 of record OX621240.1, read on the forward strand.
CCTCTAACTTGGATAGAAGGTTAGGAATAGACACGGTGTCGAATGCCTTCGCTAGATCAAGGAAAATACCAGTTACTAGGTTCCCTTTTCCCAGTTCCTCTGTGACAAAATCAGTTAAATGTTCAACCGCGTCTGATGTGGATAAATTAGCTCTAAAACCAAATTGCATGTTTGAAAGCAAAGAGTTCTTTTCTAGATATAAGACAAGTCTATTGTTTATTATTTTTTCTAGAATTTTGGAAAAGGAAGGTAGTAACGAAATTGGCCTGTAATTAGTTACAAGATCCCTATTCCCTGATTTGTGAACGGGAATAACTACGGCTTTTTTGAGGCATTTGGGAAAAATACCATCAGAGAGGCAGGTTTGAAAAATGAAAGTTAAAGGAGGTACTAGGATGTGCTTAAATCTTTTGAGAATATTATTACTAATGTTATCCCAACCCGCTGCGCCACTGTTTTTTAACCCTACAATAATTCGTTCTACTTCAGATTCATCTGTGTCTAACAGAACAAAAGATTTCCCACTATGGAGTTGAGTCCTTGTAGAAGAATAACCAGTCAAGTTAACGTTTTGCTCTTTTATTTTATCCCCGAGTTCCTTTCCAACGTTTGCAAAACCTCTCGTGAGAACATCTCCGACTGGTCAAAGAATGTTCGACGAGGTCTTCCTTTTTCGGCTTTACCATTCACACAGGCAAACTAAAATATAGTCAATAATACCTTAAAATAATTTTAGGTATGTACAAAGAATCCCAAGAAGCCGCAGAAGAAGCTCCTAGTTGCTCTTTGAAGGTATGGACAGGTTTTATTAGAAAATAGATTATGTCCTCGTAAGCACTACACTAGCAAAAACCACCATGCTTTAATCGTAGGCACCTATGATCAGGAATAGGACTGACATAGTCACTAACTGAGAGAGATCTTAACACTGGTGGGCACTTTTAACTACATTAAATTTTAAAGAAGATTAACTTTATATACCTACAGCGGTACATCTATCCTTTATTGTGAGATCATCCTCAAAAATACTCATACTCAATTTACATACAGTAGGCAATATAGAAAAAAAGGATCTCTCAATGTAAATCTGTCTGTTACCTACATACACCATCACAACTAAACTGCAGACCCAATTTTGATGAATTTTGGTATAAAGATAGATTGAAATAATACTAATCCTGCGCCGACGAGGTCGCGGGTACCAGCTAATAGAAAATAATATATTTGTTTCTGTTATATTATGTAACTAAACATGTACACACGGGTACATATCAAGCTATACACTTCCAATGTAAGCTGAACTCTCATTGTATGGAAATCATTTACAACGCGAGATCAGCTTATACTGGAAATGTATAGCTTGATTTGTAGCCGTGTGTACGTCATCGTAGGGATTAAGATGAATTTCGGTAAAGAGATTGTTTATTAAGTGGATTAATATTACGTTCCTATGGCACAATAAAAATACTAACTACATAACAAAAAAAAAAACTTGTGTGTACTTATGTACACGCGTTAGAAGTTATACTTCTTAATATACAACTTGAACATAGTTATCAATTTTCATACCACCTAGAACTAACGTCATGCTGTTATTTTTACGATGCGCGCGCATCGTAAAATTCACTCTCATACATTTTCATACCACCTAGAACTAACTTCATGCTGTTATTTTTACGATGCGCGCGCATCGTAAAAAATCACTCTCATACCACCTAGAACTAACTTCATGCTGTTAAATTTTTTGGTGTCGGTGTGCGCGCGCATCGTAAAAATTCACTCTCATCATTTTCCTCCATCGCGCCAAAAGAAGTATAACTTCAATTAGATTTAATTTGGTATAGATGTCATATGTAACATTATTCGGTGATAAAAAGAATTCCTTTATCTTATACTAAAGTCAACGCGGACGAAGTCGCGGTCACAATATAGTATTTATTATAGTAAATATCCATATATATTGTTAAACAGACGCGACTGCAGTTCCACTTGTCCCACAAGTTAGGTGACGAGGAAGCGCTAATGACGGCCCATGCGGCTCTCCGCGAGGTGCCCGAAGACCAGCTCTGTCTGGCTTCCGTACACTACCTGAGGGCGCATTACCAGGAGGCTATCGATGTCTATAAGAAACTGCTGCTGGAGAGACGGTGAGTAGATGGCAAGACCCAAGTTGTGTATGCAAGTCGTTATTGTCAGCGTGCCTGAAGTTCTTTGTACTATATCTTTGGATAATGAAATTGTTCGCGACATTAGATAGGTATAGTAACTTCATTCATTACACACAAAAAAGGACCTGTGTGCAATTACCTGTTTGTTGGACAAAGTAAGGGTAGTATTTGGAAACGAATCTCAACACTAAGATCTTCTTAACTAGTTGGTAAGTTCAAATATCAGAAAGGATTCCTACATTTGATTGCTAAATTTTTACGTTACACATTTCTCTAACTCGTTTATTTATATATATTAAAACGGAACCGCACATATAAATGATAATAAAGCTTTTTTTCGCATAACTCACTAGGCTGAGTTTTGCGCACAGATATTAGCTAAAATTAGAAAGTTATTAATGCTAAAATGAGATTCATTGATGAATGACCGAACCATGCACAAGTTGAAACTTAGAATTAGACTAATTTGTTATTAAAGTTTGAATCTTGACACGTTTCCTATCGGGTTGTTACCAATGGAATTTATTAATGTAAAATGTTTCACAGATATAAAAGATATGAACAGGATGATATGGATTGGATCAAGGCATTGGCCCACTCGAATTGGTAACAAAATTAATTAAAATAAAACGTATTTTCTTAGTATCATCTAGCTTAGTCTTTACTACTTCATTTGTTGCTCATATACTATTTAAAATAGTCGAAGTTCCTATCCATCCATGTCCCACTTCCGTCTGGAAGAAATAGTTTAAGGGGTAAGACCGCCCATTTTACAAGATTGTGTTATTTATGTCTAATGTATTTATATTGTTTGAGTGTGTATAAATAGTATTCTATTCTATTTTAACTATCCATTTTTAATTGCCTCTGAAATGAGATACTTTCCAATTTTAATTTCAAAAGTCATTTCACTTTGTAATTTAATACTAATACCAAACAAACAGAATCGTATATTTATAGTATTCTGTATGTATGTATACTCTACGTCTCTATTAGATTCTTTGTTTATATTAATTGTGTACATCTTTATTAAAATATATTTACTTCCTTAGTACCCACTTAAAAATAATTAGTTATTTTCTCATCAAGCACAAAATCTCATCAATATACTAAAGAACTATGAACATACGCAAGATTATTTATACGGCCCTTAGTAAAGTGAAATTTAGAAGGATAATTATTACATATAACATGCTAATTATATCATGTTGTAGATTTGAAGCGATAGATAGAACATAATGTAAATCATAAGTAACGCATTTAAAGTAAAATCTCTATTTAACTAGAGAAAACGAAACGATAACTACTTACGGTTTATTTATTTCAGCACATATATGGCATTGAATGTGTACGTAGCACTTTGTTACTACAAGCTGGACTACTACGACGTGTCCCAGGAGGTGCTCGGCGTGTATTTAGCGCAACATCCTACGTCCGCAGTCGCAGGGAACCTGAAGGCTTGCAATTTGTTTAGGTAAGTTCTTTGCCGCAAGCCTACAGAGCCTAGTAAGTAGTAGAGCAAGGCGACATCGCTCAAGCATTAGACCACAACATTAACATGAACTTGGTCTTACCTGCAGCGTTGTGATACTTCTAAAGTCATTAGCCATAAATGCTAAGCTCTACTGCGCTTAATATGGGTCCGTAGTGGCACTGCTTGCTGAACCCCCTAGGTTCAGCCCAAGGTGGAATCAAAGAAAAGAAGGAATGGAAGGGCAATTTTTGTTTAAACCTAACGTCACCACTAAACCAAGGTTTTAAATACACGAAGACATGTAAAAATGCGCCTATTAAGGATTGGAAACGGGCATTGCATCGATAAGAACACAAACTATCATCGAGGGCGCTGGTAGTCGCGGCGTAAACTCTGGGCCAGCACGATATACGATAAGAATAAGACTAAAAGATTGTCTTCATTCAACATTTCAGACTGTACAACGGAAAAGCAGCAGAAAACGAATTGAAACAGATATCCTCTGATCAGCACACATTTGGACAAGACCTGGTGAAGCATAATCTGGTGGTATTCCGAAATGGTGAAGGAGCTTTGAAGGTATTTTGAAGTTTAGTCACCTTCATATTTATAAATTAAATAAGATTGAACCAATGATTTAATAATTTCTAACCTTCAACTATTTGAACGCCGATCACGTTGACGATAAACGGCGAATTAGGCGGTTTCCCCCAATTCTAAACTGAAACATTGTAGACATGCGAGGTCCCGGTCTAGGCTGACTTTACTTTAATAAGTTACTTTGGATTACAAGCTTATAGATAAAATGCCCTCTCCAATCCTCAATCGGACGAACGGCTCGTGTTTTATAGCGGCAGTTGCACAAAATGTCTCTAAAATACTACCCTGGCATGTACCTCTACGTCAGTAACACCCTGGGAATTCCGATGGGGCTTAGTTAGTTGTAGTCTTATTTGTTAGATGGTTTGAGCCCCACTCGAGTTTATAGTCCGGTAAAAAAGTGAAAGTAGGAGTTTAAGAGACACTCGAGAAGTACCTCCACCTTACAGAAGACATTCCTGAATAATAATATTAATAAATTTAATGTTGCTTTTCTGCGAGTGAGTAAGGTCGCCAGAGCTCATTGGGGTGTGGAGAAGGGCCAGCAAACAAGAATTGGCCTCTTAAAGAAAAAGAAAAGAAAGTCTTCTAGGGTAATATTAATTAATTTATAAATAATAATGTTTTTTCCTCAGACACTTCCCGAACTGGTAGACGTAGTACCAGAAGCTCGACTCAACCTCGCTGGGTACAGGCTTCGCAATAGAGAACCGCTGGAGGCTAGGTCTCTGCTGGAACCTTTGCAGGCAACCTCACCCCTGCACTACATCCTTAGAGCCGTGGTTGCGGTGCGGTTGTATAATGAGACCGGAGACGTAAGCTATATTTTAGACTAATTCAGGTACCTTTTTAAAAGATTTGGCCACATCTTTTCTATACTCATGAAAAGAAAAAATGTGCAAGGCCATTACGGGCCACTCGGGAGATGCGAAACATGTACCTATATTACAAATTCAGGCCATTGCAGTAAGATTGCAGTGTGAAAGATGCAGATTGCTTATTTTTTGTAATTGTGTATAGGTCCCACAAAGAAAACTGCACAGTGATCTGATGGATTCAAATCCCGGGTCGAGCCAGCGGTGAATTTGAGATCGTTTCTATAAAAAGAAAAAAATATTAGTATGAGGCCGAAGTCCGGGAGTTGGCGGTATTATACCCCCGTGCCTCGTAGAGCACGTAAAACCGTCGGTCCTGTACCTGACCTCTTTCCGATCGTGTAATTAGTCGTCCCATCGGACCATGAGAGTGAAGGAATAGAAAGTGCCCGTGTGTTTGCGCACTTGTGCACTATAATATGTCCCTTTGGCTTTCTCCATTGTGACTGGCCGCCGTGGCCGAAATTCGGCTAGGAGCCGTCACACCATCAAAAACCACAATGACCACATTGCAACTTTTTTTAAATATCTAATGTTAATTATGTGTAATCTATCACAGGAAGAGCAAATGAAATTGGCCCAGCAGAGCTTCCACCTAGTCGGCAGCTCCACGTCAGAGTGCGATACGATCCCAGGCCGGCAATGCATGGCGTCTTCATACTTCCTGGCCGGGCACTTTGAGGAGGTGTTAGTATACCTCAACTCCATCAAGAGTTTCTTCGTCAATGATGATACCTTCAACTTTAACTATGCCCAGGTAAAACAATTTCTAAACTAACATTTAAAATTTCGCAATTCGTATTCAATATAATGTTTTAACCGTCTATAAAGGTTTGAAACTCGATATAGATAAGCTCTAGAGTAAGATAATAAGACATGCTTGAGGTATCCATTAGTCTATTGTCATGAAACAGATCCAAATGTGAGACAATTAAAAGGCTATAAGATTCCATAGCCTTCAATCGTTGAGATCGATAAGTTCGTAAATCTTCACATGCGATAAACTAACGATAATCTTTATCATCATCATAACAGCTGTAAGAAGTCTACTGCTGGACAAAAGCCTCCCCAAGAATCATCTTGGAGGGATATGCCATAATCAACTCGCTTGGCAGATGGGTTGGTGATCGCAGTATGATGGCCATAATACTCAGAAGCTGCTGCCCGTCCTAGATATTCCCTCGGGTCGACTTCTACGACTCCCACAGGATGAGATGGGGAGAACCTAATAACTATTCCATTAGGAAAGAGCGATTCAACCAATTTGAGGCTTTGAAAAAGATCTATACAATTATGTAGCGATCTTTTTCATAGCCGCTAACTGGTTTAATCGCTTTTTCCGATAGATTCTATTAAATTAAGCATAAAAGTTAAATCTTGGCGGAAAAGACTGGCACCAAAACAAGCAGAAACTCGAAGTTACGTCATTATTCCATAAGTCCCAAGCATTCACGGAAAACTGTTAATATTTCGAAACGGAATTCTTGGCTTTTAAGAGTACCTAAGGCTAAACATTTCAAACACAATACAGGCAAAAGTAGCAACGGGATTCTACCGCGAAGCTGAAGAATGTCTTCTAGGCATCCAGGATGACAACATCCGTTCATCGTTTACATACCTCGCGTGCCTCGCTCGCTGCCACGTCATGAACCGAGAAGGACAACTCGCCTGGGAGATATGCGTAAAGGTAGTCTATCTTATTTGTAAATATTTAATTGAAATATGAAATAATGTATTGGTGATTCAGAGCCATTGAGAATCAACTAGAAATAGGGTTGTAACTTTTGAATAACAGATTGAATTTTCTTGATCTTAGCCAATTAGGCATTCAGATGAAAAAACACAATTGCTATCTGTTTATTTGTTTGGACTATGACGCTGAAGCCCTATACATACACATATGTTTTGAAAAGCGCTTAGGGGGAAGGTGTGGAGATTTCTATAAGATTATTGATTGCAATTTATTAGAAGGTTACCCATTGATCCAAACTGTCAAATTTATATGGCTAGCTTCTCTCTTTTTTCTAATATTGATTGTACAGCTTATTCTGTCCCACGGCAGGGCAAGGGCCCCCTCTCACAGTGAGAGGGCATAGGACATAGTCCACCACGCTGGCCTAGTGCGAGTTGGCATGCCATGCCATGGAGAATATTCTAGAGAACTCTCAGGCATGTAGGTTTCCTCGCGATGGTGTCCTTTACCGTTTTGTGTACGAGATAAATAATTTCTAATACGCACATGAATTTGAAAAGTTACTGGTGTGCACCGTGGGTTTGAACTAGAGCCCACTGACTCCACAGTCCAACGGTCAACCTCTCAATCTCGACTCGACTCGACTATATAGGCTATCTCGACGATATAACTAAGAATTGTTAGGAAAAATAAACTTAAATTAAATAAAGTAATTATTTACCACCTGTTCAGGACAGGCAATTCAATAAATAGATAACAATGCTATTTTCTTGTCAGTCGGCGGGCACTCCTGACAGCTTTGCTCTGCTGCAACTGGTTGCTAATGACAGCTACCGCATGGGACAGTTCCTGGTCGCCGCCAAAGCGTTCCACATGCTTGACAGGTATGTTCAGCTACCAAATCGTAAGCGCATTGGAATTTCTTACTTACTTAATTTGATATTTTAGATACATTTTGGAATGGCTACATTTGTACTGGCTGTAATATGTAACTCTTCATTGCAATCGTAACAGATTTTTTTTTAAACATCGAAATATACGACTCTTTCACAAAACTGAGTGAATACCACTGATGTTCAAGCCACTTAACAAGGTCAAGCCAAGTAAGAACTTGGCTTAATGCCTGTTGTCTAAGGACCACGTTTGCGATGAAACACATGTCACATCATCAGCCTAAAATCGTCCACTGCTGGACATAGGCCTCCCCCAAAGGTTTCTTTAACGTTGCCATTTGGAAGAGTTTGCCGTAGTTACCACGCTTAGTAAGCGCAGTTAGGTGGTGCCTGACAGCACTTGGTCCTTGGTCGCCTTTTACGACACCCACAGGATGATAATGAGTAGCATATTGCTGCTACGTGTAAATAACCTATATATAACTAATATGTCCATACCCAAAATATTCAGGTTGGACGGCGGTCCAGAGATGTGGGAAGGACTTCGTGGCGCAGTATGCGGGTGTGCCCAGGCCGCAGCTGCGAACAAGTCCGGTGCTGCTGCAGACTTACGAGATGCCCTCGCGTTACTGAAAGGGCCCAGGGCTCACAATAGAGCGGATGGCATCGCCAGAACTATCACCAAGTGGGCTCAACAGAATAGGATACCTGTTTGATTAGAGACCAAGACTTGTCGTCTGGCGTAGGGTTTTAATGTAGCAGGACGTATGTATGAGACTAAGTTTATATAAGCTGATAAATAAATATAACTGTGTGAATCGGTAATGATTTAATTTACCCTTGACACTCTGGAAACTTCTAGGAAAATAATCGAACTTACATGTAATTTAAGTTAAAGATACGCGATTTCTTTGCAACTATATATGTTTTTTTTTACAAATTCAAAACTTTTTATAGTGGTCCATAGGTCAAAAGTTGTAACAGTCATAAATATTTATTATGTTCAGCTATATCCAGCCATTTAGGCATACAATATATATTTAGTTAGTTTGTAAAAATTGAAAATTCAGTGAAGCAAGAACCAGTATCAAAATCTGTGCCGCCAAACCGTGGGGAGCTCGGCTCCTAAAAGGATTATGCCGTGGAGAAAATTTCTCAGTAGCACTTAGGTACTAAGTGCAAATACACCATCACGTTTATAAGTGAGCACGTCAAGGTGTCTAACGTGTGCCTAACTTCCATCCGTTCGTGTTTGATTGCCCATAAAATTGTTCGTATCTCATAATCCGGACTAACTAACATGAAGTCAGACAATACAGGGAATGGAAAGTTTTTACATTTTATGTAGTACACAAATGAGTCTGCGCATACGTTACTATAAAATACACGTGCAGATGGCTTATCTCCTTTGAGAGCTGCCATTATATCTTATAACTTGAGTAACATTGACAAGTATCTTATCAATGCCTATATCGCTCTCACAGACTAACGATCACCCGTACCGAACGGGCACACCCCTCCACTGACTCTACCGTTCATTGAATATTTATTTGACCACCGATTGACGCACGCTCACATGTTATTTCTTAATCCATGTCCTAATAAATTTATACCCGACTTAATTTGGTCTGTCCTAGATCTAGAAATCTAGAAACTTAATTTACTAGTTCCTTTTAGTTTGTAACGTACGTACTTCGAATTGACACGCGCTCTCCAAAATTGACTGAACAGAAATGGTAGGATATGTAGCCCGGATTTGGTTTTTATTAGTTAATGAATCTATTAACGGATATTATGTACAGTCGATAAATCCATAAAGCAAATGTTTTATTTATGGTAACGAATTATATTAAATATTATCCTGGTACATAATTCACACTAGACCATCAGATCCCAATGATATACTACTTTTATTTTGTAAATACATACTTATAGAGATAATTACACCCAGACTCAGGACACACACGTTCATGCACACAAATATCTGTCCCGGGTGGTAATCGAACCCACGACCTGCGGCGTAAAAGGCAAGCATTTACCAACCACGCCAACCGAAAAGTATACATACATATCTACCACCTGCTTAATAAAGGTCCTGGGGCTCTACCGGCTAAGTCACCGAACATCGATTTCTTAAATGGCGTTCAAATAAATAAAGGTTAAAAATTACTTTATCAATAGTTAAATCGGTTTCCACGTGCACATGTCATAGTCATAAATGTTAACGTTGAAACCGATTTAACGTCTACGTTTATTAAGTCATTTTAACCTTTATTTATTTGAACGCCATTTATTAAATCGATGTTCGGCAACTTAGCCGGTAGAGCCCCTAGTCAAAGTTAAGCCAACGTCGTTTGGAAAAAAAAAACATTTTGTATTCTTTGATTATAAGATATACCACTTTTAAACTTAATAAATAAAAGTCGAGGCGAAGAAATATTTGCGCCACGACTGAGACGTACGTAAAGATTTATTATTAAATTGAATAGTAGTGAAATGGCATTCCAATGAAAAGTTCAACTAAGACTACTTTTGGGAAATTATTATAATTTTTTTATATGGCGAGAAATTGATGTTTTCCCCTAAGTCATCGATACCTGTAGCTACTTTACAAAATAATTTGTTTTAAATGACGTTCAACATATTTCCTTCATTTTTACTACATATTCCACGAAATCATCACTGGGTATTTTTTAAAATCATTGTGAATTATTCTTACTTTAGTACTGTTGCCCACTCTGCGACTGATTGTATACCGAAATCGCCTTGATTTCGGTGATAGATATGACTCGCGTTCCGTCAGTTTGTATGAAGATAGAATACTGTTAAATAACATTACCGTGATAATCTACTATATAAAAATAAGTCGGGTTTTCCTTCCTGACGCTATAACTCCAGAACGCACGAACCGATTTCCACGGTTTTGCATTCGTTCGAAAGGTCTCGGGCCCCGTGAGGTTTATAGCAAAGAAAATTTATAAAATTTAACGCGGGTAACACCGCAGGGCACAGCTAGTTTACTATATAAAAATAAGTCGGGTTTTCCTTCCTGACGCTATAACTCCAGAACGAACGAACCGATTTCCACGGTTTTGCATTCGTTGGAAAGGTCTCGGGCTCCGTGAGGTTTATAGCAAAGAAAATTTATAAATATTAACGCGGGTAACACCGCGGGGCACAGCTAGTCTACTATATAAAAATAAGTCGGGTTTTCCTTCCTGACGCTATAACTCCAGAACGCACGAACCGATTTCCACGGTTTTGCATTCGTTGGAAAGGTCTCGGGCTCCGTGAAGTTTATAGGAAAGAAAATTTATAAAAATTAACGCGGGTAACACCGCGGGGCACAGCTAGTATCTCACTAGATTGTCTTTTCGCAATACTAAAATTCTATCGAAGTTGTACATATTTCCCTCACACTGTATGTCAAATGTAGTATGTAGGTGGGCTAACGATGTTATGACCGTTTCTGACTTTGACGATTTCAACACACCGCACCGTTTCCGACGAGACGACTGGTTTCGCTAGGTAATTAAGCAGGATCAATAAATACTAGTAAATGTATACTTAGGCTTAAACCTAACAGGAAAACTAAGTTAACGTTCCTTGTTTAGGCAAAGTAATGACTATATTAGAGAAGGGCCGTGGAACATGTACAGATACCGTCGAATTGGTTAAGAATACATCTATATATATTAAAATCAATGCCACTTTTCGTTATAATGTTATAACTCAACAACGCCTTTACCGATTTGGTTCATTTTGGTCTTGAATTATTTGTGGAAGACCAGGGAAGGACCAGATTTTTTTGTTTGAATAAATGAACTTAATAATATTTTTTTTATTACTATGCCTTATACGTAGCAAGGCAGTACCGGGCCGCTAGTATACATATATATTTAGGAACTGGCTTTAAGACATTTTTTATCGTAACATTATATGTTCAAAAAGGTCTTTATAGGACCTGATTTGTTTTATATTGTTCCATTAAGTATAACGATTTCACTATTACTATCAAACCGATATATTTATTGTTGTATGTGATTTTATTGTGGTATTACCTGTGCCCGTGGTTTCCTCCGCGTTAAACTTTATAAATTATATAGCCTATGTATTCGAATATATGTATAAGCGTTATTACTACAAAGTTTCATCAAATTCCGTTGCGTAGTTTTTGCATGAAAGAGTAACAAACAACTTGCAAACTTTCGTATTTATAATATTAGTAGGATATTCTTTTTGTCTTTTATCGGATGACCTATATCAACTTTTCTATGATTATCATAAATACTCGTACTATGGTTAAGTTACAATAGCTTGGTGATTTTTGTCAAATCCATAGCTTTCACGGTAGTAAGGCATCTATAAAGGTAAGTTGTTGGTTAACTGTTGGGCAAGGACTCCGCAAAAGATTACCACATTAGAGTTGTGACCATAATTTGTAGGGATCATAGTTATCATAGTTCCTCAGGTTTGTTAATTCATCACACTAATATTATAAAGGCGAAAGTTTGTGAGTCTGTGTGTTTGTAACTTCTTCACGTCTAAACGACTGGAGTGATTTTAATAAAATTTGGTATGGAGTTAGCTGACACCCTGGATTAACACATAGGCTATAATTTATAAATTTTAACGTGGGTAAAACCGCGGGGCACAGCTAGTATGCTATAATCGCCACGCTTGGCAGACAGGTTGGCGATCGCAGTATGATAGTCGTAGTACTCAGAGGGACGCTGCTGCTCCATCTCTGGTAGATATTCCTTCGAGACCACTACTACTTCTCCGCATATTTCAATATTTTCTTTTTTCGCAAATATTCGCTATAGATATTGGATTATATGACAAATTACTTTTTGTCTCTTATTTTTATAGTTCATTTATTACATTTCTTTTTATTTTATAGTACCTAATGCTAGTTATGTTAAACGATTTATTGATAAGTATGTAGGTACATCTAGAAAGGTATACTTTCTAGATGTACCTACCTACTTATCAATAATATCTTTTATCAATAATATATTTAATGTAGGCATTTGTGTTAGTAGTGTGCTTCATTGAAAAAAAACTTTATTATTCTGTAATGTGAGCTAAATTGGTGGATTGGATAAAAAATAACCAAGTAGCTAGTGCAAAACTGCATTTATTATAAAACTAAATTATATTTACATGTTCGTAAATAATACGTCAAGATCAGGTCCGTAGGCAACAGTCAAAGCAGTACAAATAAATACTTATAAGTTACGTAGGTACGTGAGACAGGCGAGGTCAGCTAGGAAGCCCTAGATTTGCTGAACGATTTCTTATGGCAAGACTGTGGCTAGAGAGCAAAGGCGATAGGAAAACTTTTATCTTCTTTTTAGTCAAACACTCTTCGATACATTTCGGTATATTTTTGTCTTTTTCTTTCCAAAAGACTACATAAATGTACGCCTTTACTTTGTAACCGCGATCTAATTTTAACTAAAAGTATACTTAGCCAAAACCATTTTGAACCCAACGAAATACTTAACAGATTTTTAATAAGTTCTTTTACAGAGTACATGTCTCCGAAACCTAAAATTTGTTGAATAATTAAATCGTTGATGGTAGTAACGACTTAAATTCCAACTCTGGTAAACACGTCATTCACACTTTCATTCAGCAATATAGGGCATTTAATGTCGTTGGAGGTGGGCTTAACCCCATGGGTGGGAGACGCCGACGTGGGAAGCAGGCAGCGTGTATCTGGCGACCGGCGCCGCGACTGCAACCTGCGCTGGTGCAGCATACACCCTGGCTACAGGAGCCGCTACTGCTACTGGAGCGGCAACCTGAAAGAAGAAAAATAAGGATAAGTAATGATATTAATAGTTATAATTATATAATGAATATATGGTTTTGTTTCGTATTTATTGTTCCGTAGTAGTCAGTATATCATAAATTATAACAACGCCATCTATTATTAAACATAGCAAATACCCAGAGATTTTCAAGATATCTGAATTTTCATGACACTACGACATGGATACCATTATTAATATCAGTGCCATCTCACATCCAATAGCAGTATTAATATGTAGTCATTGTTGTTGGCGGTTGACGTTGTTATAATTTTCATTCCTATTTTTAGGGTTCCGTAGCCAAATGGCAAAAAACGGAACCCTTATAGATTCGTCATGTCTGTCTGTCTGTCCGTCCGTATGTCACAGCCACTTTTTTCCGAAACTATAAGAGCTGTACTACTGAAACTTGGTAAGTAGATGTATTCTGTGAACCGCATTAAGATTTTTACACAAAAATAGAAAAAGAACAATTATTTTGGGGGCTCGCCATACATAGAACAGAAACTCAAATTTTTTTTTTTCATCGTACCCATACATGATGGATAGGTCTTCAAAAATGATATTGAGGTTCCTAATATAATTTTTTCATAAACTGAATAGTTTGCGCGAGAGACACTTCCTAAGTGGTAAAACGGGTGACCCCCCCTCTAACTTCTAAAAAAAGAGAATTATAAAACTAAAAAAAATATCTGATGTACATTACCATGTAAACTAACAACGAAAATTGAGATCTAGCAAGTAGTTTTTTTTTAATACGTCATAAGCCGCAATTTGCATTCATTTAATCAACTGGAATACTTGCTGCTATGGAACCCTTCATGTGCGAGTCCGACTGGCACTTGGCCGGTTTTTATATATATATTTGTCTGTACATGACACAAAAAGGGCAAACAAATTATACAAAGGCTTTCACACATTTTAAAAATTGAGTCGCTCATAGCCAGATGCTCTCACCGGTCCGTAAGATATTGGCGAGGTTAAGCAACTAGGCTCGCGGCCATTATTGTGGTTAAATATCTGAGCGTCTCCGTGTTTCGAAGGGCACGTTAAGCTGCGGGTCCCGGTTGTCGCCGTTAGGGAACTGTCGGTAAGCCATGAGGAGGGCCACTGGGTGGCTTTAACAACTCTGACAGTAGGGTAACCACAGCCCATACGATATGTTTTTTAAAACTTATTCCGTAAACCTCTAAGACCAAAATAAAGATGTAGTAGATTACGTAAATGTAAGGGAATGAATATCGCTGTGTGGTGATGGCGTAGAATATCACCACCCCATTTCATCCCGTGGCGGGCGTAGAAATCGTCCCGAGGGAATACCTACCAGAGAACGGGCAGCAGCGCTTTTCTGTGAACTATGACCATCAAACTGCAATCGCCAACCCGTCTGCCAAGCGTGGCAATTATGGCAAATTCCCCCCATTCTTTGAGGAAGCTTTTGTCCAGCGCAGCAGCGGTGGAAGCTAATGAATTATCATGTAAATTAAACAAACTTACTGCATGTGCTGCCGCGCCTGTCCTCTCCACAACAGCGTTGAATCCATTGATCTTATCAGCTGTATACGTCACTTTGCGAACGTGGCCGTCAGGTTCCACTAAGCTGTAGGAGCCGTGGACGACGCCGTTCTGTAGGGTTTCCGAGGCGTCCTTTTGGTCCCCGGTGTGGGGGTCTGAGACTCCGTATGAGAAGGAGTACGCTGGATTGGGGTCTACGGGCTCAGCTCGTACAACCTGAAAAAGTCATGTTAAATTAATTCCATTATACTTACAAGTTTTAACATAAATAGTGGAAGTCAGTTAAGGAGGTTTGTTTGTCTATGAATCTGAACTACTTACATGTCATACATGCTAAGGCATGCAAATTTTCAGTTTCAGAAATTCCTTGATGCTATAGAAGTTTTTTTATATAATAGCAAGGCAAACTAGTTAGCGGGTCAGCTGATGTTAAGTAATCACCGCCGCCTATGGACACTCGCAAATCAGACGCGTTGCAAATACGTTGCCGGCTTTTAAGAAAGGAATAGGCTCGCCTCTTGAAGTAACACGGGCAGTCACTAAAACGCCCTATTTTAGTAGCTCACCAGTCTGTAAGTGATTGGCTAGGTTAAGCAACTATACTCGCGGTCAGTCCATAGATGGATGACCGCCAAAGTGATTTAATATCTGAGCGTCTCCGTGCTTCAGAGGGCACGTTAAGCCGTCGGTCCCGGTTATAGCTATTAGACAACAGTCGCTTGAACAACTCTGACACAAGGGTAACCACTGGCCATACGATAAGTAAGTACCCAGATAAATAGTGGCAAAACTCACCGCTGCTGTGTGTGCAATGGCAGGGGCGGCAATCGCATGCGTCGTGTACGCGGGCGCATATGCGGGTGCGGCCACATGTGCCACCTGTGCTACGGGCGCTGCGACGGCCGGCGCGTAGCTTATGCCGTGGGACGCGTAGCCTATGCTGGGCGCCGCGTAGCCTATGCTGGGCGCCGCGTAGCCTATGCCGTGCGACGCGTAGCCTATGCTGGGCGCCGCGTACCCGCTCAGCAGCCCCGGTCGCGCTACCGCCAAACCGCACACGCAGCTCAATAACAATACCTAGAGGACAACATTGATATAATTAATATGAAAGTTCTAGTTTAATTAAACAGCTAATTGCTGTACTTATAAAATAATGTCATCCTAGCCGATTTTCGGCCACGGCGGCCAGTCTCAACAGAGATTAGCCATCTGCGCGGGACATATTATAGTGCTCAAGTGTGTGCGCAAACACAGGAGCACTTTCTATTCCATCACTCTCATGATCCGAGGGGACGCCTATGCGACACGACCGGAAAGAGGTCAGGTACAGGGCCGACGGCTTTACGCGCTCTCCGAGGCACGGGGGTGTAATACCGCCAACTCCCAGACTTAGGGCTGATGCTGAGAATTTTTTCTTTTTACAGAAAAGTCCCAAAATCACTTTTTGGCCCGACCCGGGATTTGAACCCAGGACCTCGTTCTCTGCGGGTGAACACGCTACCGCTAGACCAACGAGGCAGTCTTATTTATTTAGTCTTATAAAATACTAGCTGTGCCCCGCGGTGTTACCCGCGTTAAATTTTATAAATTTTCTTTGCTATAAACCTCACAGGGCCCGAGACCTTTCCAACGAATGCAAAACCGTGGAAATCGGTTCGTGCGTTCTGGAGTTATAGCGTCAGAAAGGAAAACCCGACTTATTTTTATATAGTAAAGTAGATATAAGAGCGATATAAGACACTTTTTAGACATTAGATAAAATTTATAAGACGACAATTTCGCCAATGTCAGGGTGAAGTGATAGGCCGACTAACGATCCTTCGTGATCAATGAAACGATCTCTTTTGACCGTACAATTAAGTTTTGCAAGTGGAGTGTATTTGGTTGCCATAGTACAGGCTCTGCCTTTTTGCTACATCAGTCCCAAAGTATTAAAGTGAAATATTTTTATTACAAAAATATTGATTAGAGCAAGGTTTAGATAGAAATAGAGCTGGGAAGATAAGTAAATCAATTGAACAACAAAAAAATGAATATTTTTTGATATATTTTTTTTTTTTGACAATGTCACACAGATCATCCTTGCCCCTAACTAAGCAAGGCTTGTACTATGGGTACCAGGTGACGATATACATACTTATATAGATACATAGAAAACATCCATGACTCAGAAACAAATATTCATGCTCATCACACAAATATTTGCACTTAACGGGATTCGAACCCAGAACCACCAGCTTCGTAGGCAGGAGCACTACCAACTAGGCTACGGTGATCGTCAAATATAAAAGAAATATGTGTTTTGCACACTATCTAATGTCTTTAAACAAATAGTTATAAAAAGTAGGTACCTTAGCGATCATGTCTGCGCCGTGAACCGAACTGATCGTGTCTCAGAAGTCCAGGCTATATAAACCTCCGGCCGGCCAACACGCACTTGATACAAATTTCGCAATAGGGATATGTCGGCCTGTATCTTTGTTAATAACACGTGCACTATGAATTAATACGTATGTACATATGTCTACAATCTCCATGCGTGTATTTTAAGACCTGTCATTGAAGTTGGCCAGTTCTATAACTTCAATAATAAGTCCTAAAACTTGAAGACACGTTTGCAAAAATTTGAGGACAGAGACAAAGTGGATTCGCTAGACAAATCCTACTATTATTATAAACGCGAAAGTTTATATTGTTTATATAGTGTAATTATGGATGGATGGATGTTTGTTTCTCTTTCAGGTAAAAACTACTGAATGGATTTAATGAAACTTTACAATAATATAGCTTATATGTACATGAGAATAACACTGGGTATAATTTATAGTATAAGTTTAACGCAGGTAAAACCGCGGGGAACAGCTAGTAAACCATATACCTATCCCCAAATTTTTCAGGTCACAATCGGGTACCTACCTACATATCTACTGATCATATGAGTAACATGTCACCCTGAAAAATCCGGGGCATCACATAGAAAAAGTGCTGTAACTTTTGAACGCAGAAAGTTCTAATAAAAACATACATTAAGAGTTACGGTATACAATGACTTGCTCACCGGTCCGTAGGTAAGTGATCGCTGATATATTTTTTTTAAATGACAAGGCCCGCACTATGTAATCTAATCTCTGTGTCGCGGGGTACTTACTTTACAAACTATAATAAACGGACACAAATTACATCGACACTCAAAACTACTATTTATCCGCGCCGGACAAATCTTTGTGTGATCCACACAAAGATTTGTCCGGCGCGGACTCGAACGCATGACACGAAGCGGCGAGGCCTAGTTGGTAATGCTCCTGCCTACGAAGCTGGTGGTCCTGGGTTCGAATCCCGGTAAGTGCAAATATTTGTGTGATGAGCACGAATATTTGTTTCTGAGTCATGGATGTTTTCTATGTATATAAGTATTTATCTATCTATATAAGTATGTATATCGTCGCCTGGTACCCATAGTACAAGCTTTGCTTAGTTTGGGGCTAGGATGATCTGTGTGACATTGTCCCTAAATACTATTATTATTAAAAATATATATATATAAACATAAATTTTATTGATAAATTACACCACGACACAGACAAAATTATCGTGCTCATCACATAAAGATCTTTCCTGGGTAGGGATTTAGTCAGGGTCAGTAAACACTCAACCAATAGACAAAATTAGAAATAAAAAACCTAATAAGAACTTTTCTCCGGCATTATTGGCACAGAGATATGCCGTATGATGGGACAGCTTTTCTGCAATTATTACCAAAATTATACATATTATGGTCGAATATATAATCATCATTTAGAGAGGAACTCAGTTCGCAGTCGAACTTAACTTAAAAAACTTGTGTGTACTTATGTACACGCGTTAGAAGTTATACTTCTTAATATACAACTTGAACATAGTTATCAATTTTCATACCACCTAGAACTAACTTCATGCTGTTATTTTTACATTTTTATTTTTACAACGCGCGCGCGCAATGTGTAGGTACATGTGTTCTTTTTGGGTTAACAAAAAGGGTGAAACACGCGTCATCATCGCATCACGCATCCCATGAGCTATCTATATGTATAACTATCATATTGTATATAATTTAGATAAGAAGTGTAAAAAATAGTTTTCCCTTCTATCAGCAGTCCCGGAAGACTGCCCAGTATGTTTTTTTGTTAACATGTCGTTTACAGTCAGCCGGAGTCTTTCACTGATCCACCGTAGGTACAATAGACGTGAGCAGGAGCACAGGGTGCCACTCATTACGCACCTGTAGATTATTATATATATATATATTCTTTTTAATTATGCTATAGGTGGTCAACCAATTACTCGTGTCAACAACATAAAGGACCTGGGAGTGACCTTCGATCGTTGTCTCACATTTAGTGATCATGTTTCCAGTGTTGCCAAGGAATTATTTAAGCGGTTGGGTTTTGTTTTGCGTAATGTCCGTGACCTTGAGAACCCACAAGTCATGAGCCTTCTTTACAATTGTCTGGTTCGAAGCAAACTCGAGGCTAGTGCCTGTGTCTGGAACTCTCATACAGCGACCCAAATATTGATGATCGAAAAGGTGCAAAAAACCTTCCTTAGATTTCTATTTAGAAGGATATACAACTACTATCCTTATATGTACCCTACTAACTATCTTTTAGGAATGTTAGGTTTTTATTCTTTGGAGGTGAGAAGAGGCTTTGATCAGCTTACGGTAGCCTGTAAAACCCTTCGTGGAGAAATTGACTGTCCTGAGCTCCTTAATTTATTCTGTCGGTTATATGTGCCTGGTCGTAGGCATCATCAGTGCCGCCACCAGCGTGAATTATTTGCGAAGCCGCTGCATCATACTGTCGCTAGAGCCAAGTCTCCAGTATGTCGAACCCTAGATATGCTAAACGCCCTCCTGATTGCCTATCCTGAATGCAATGTGTTTGCAGGTAGATGGACAGACATTAGGCGATTTGTTTGGTATTCTGCGAAAGAAAGTATGCAAGGATGTCCAGTATTTTGAATTCAATTTTGTTTGTAACCCTAAAAATAAATTATGTAATTGTTTCTATATTAATTAATGTAATTGGTTATTAACCGTTTTATTTAACTATAAATAAAATAAATAAATAAATAAATATCCATCTTACTACACGAGTTCACAACATAATTATGTCAACTTGCTCTGATTATTCATGGGGTTGCGCCCTTCATTTTTAAGGTAGGCCCTTAAGTAGATATAGCTAAGTAGTCAGAAGTAGCTATTCAATTCCATAATTTTCTAGTACATCTAACACATTTTGGTTATTTTGAGTACAGTATACAAAATAAAGTCACTTGCCTTTATTAGTTCGAAAAGCTAATGCAAGAGCCTAAACGTTTATCATTAATTATATATTATCTCTAAATAATAAGGACATTTATAGAGCCCAATAGTCAACTTGCTTCAGTATCTGATCTACATGTGTAACCCGCCTTATTTACTTTTAGCGCAGCTCACGTATGAACCTGCTCATACTAATTGGTTCGATATATAAAAGTAGGTAAGTAATTTTAAAGATATGAAGCAACATTTGGGTGTAGTATTTTGTAGGTAGGTTTAACCAACTGCTCACCCATTTTATAAAATACCTTTGGATAGATAGATAAACTCTTTATTATACACAAATAGCAACTTCACATACAGGAGCATATCATTACGAAGTATAATATTGGGGATCTTATCGCTAATATGTGACCTCTTTCTGACAAGGAATGGACAAGAATAGGTAGGGATTATTTAAGTGGGTAGTTATCGGTACTCAGTCAATAGATACTTCAATAATTGTGTTTTACGAAAATACATAGTTGCAGAATATAAATATCAGTAAGTGAACAGTTCATAATTTTAACGGTCACCGTAGCCTAGTTGGTAGTGTTCCTGCCTTCGAAGCTGGTGGTCCTGGGTTCGAATCCCGGTAAGTGCAAATATTTGTGTGATGAGCGCGAATATTTGTTTCTGAGTCATGGATGTTTTCTATTTATATAAGTATTTATCTATCTATATAAGTATGTATATCGTCGCCTGGTACCCATAGTACAAGCTTTGCTTAGTTTGGGGCTAGGATGATCTGTGTGAAATTGTAAAAAAAAATAAAAAATAATAATAATTCAAAGTACATGTAAATATCAAGATCTTATTATTTAAAATTAATGAATCTGCAGGCTATAGTTTCGTTCTAGCTACGCAAAGCTACAGTTTCATTTCAAAAGTTATCCTTTTTTTTTAATATAAATAAACGAAGATTTGCTGGTAGACAAATAGGTAGGTAGGTTAGAATTGCAAACATACAACGCACGAACCGAGCAAGCGCGCCGCTGCGCTGCGCTGTAGCGACTGTTGAGTGCTAGAAACAAATCAACCGTTTCTCGCTAAAGGATATTTATTTATTTATTTAATACAGATATCTTATTGCTAACAGATAATTCCAAGCACAATAAGTGATACAATCATAATTATTTATATTCATAATCATTCATAATAGGTACTATACTATATTATACTATACTTAGCTAATTTATTAACCATGTTAAAAAAAAAGTGAAAAGTTTTCTAATATTATGTATACTACATAATATTAGAAAAAGAAAATTTAATATTCGATTTATTAATCTTTCGATATTATGAACTTTCTAGTATTTCATTAGATTTGGGATAAGGCCTCCCCCAAAGATCAGACAAAAGCCTCCACAATTGCCGGTCTTGCGCTATTCGCAACCAGCGGTTTCCAGGGACCCGCACCAGATCATCGGACCATCTTGTAGGGGACCTGCCCACGCTACGTCTTCCAGTTCCTGGTCGCCAATCGAGAACCTTTCTGATTTCGTAAAGTACACCTTAATTTTTATAGAGCCGGCGTATCCAATGTCTAAATCAGATTATTATCTTTAAGAGACAGGTTTACTGTGACCTAAACTTCAATGCAACATGTTAATATGTAACCGGATTAAGTGTTTCTTGGCAACGATATGGAAGTACCTATATCAAGTAAAGTCAAGTAATATCTTAGCACGCTTGAACTAGATACCTATTAACCCCATGTTTTAGATACATATATGTGAGAGTACGCGATACAATACAATTAATTGATTTAATTCATTATTAATGATTTCTCACAGCTCAAGTAGTGAGAACAGGCAGATGTACAGACGCCAGCACATCAAGCTACCCCAATCTGTCAAATTTCCCCAATTGAAAGTGAACCTTATGCTCATGTGATAAAGTTAAAAATCTATAAAAGAAATTTGACAGATTGGGATAGCTGGATGTGCTGGCGTCTGTACCTAAGTAAATATAGATGGAAGAGAAGTGTAGAAGGTACTAGAGCATTTATATTAAACTTCGTCTATATATCTACTGGCCTATTGGTCTAGTGGTTAGTGAACCTGACTGCCACGCCAGAGGTCGAGGGTTTGATCCCCACCCGGGACAATCTTTCTGTATCTGTAACACAGTTTTTAACTAGCACAGACGCAGACGTTCACTTAAAAAAAAATAAAAGCAAAACTTTATTTGTATTTATGGCTTGCGGCTATTCCGATGTTTTTAACTGAGTGAGGATACAGTTTCAACATGTACATAGGTAGGTACGTCTTGAAACTGTTAACGTTATAAAATTTAATACGGGATATATAGATATCGCGTATTAATGTACTAATTCAAATGTCTAATACTATAAATTAAGTGATTGATAGTGTAAATATTGTATATGTCGCAAATTACTAAGCGTGTAACAAACCTTACTTTCTAATGTAAAGAAAGAAAATATATTATTTTATAATGTTCTAGGCACTAGCTTGGTGGTAATCCTCTATTTATTTTTGATTTCATGTCCATAATATCTTATGATGATGCCTTTGTATTTTTATTTTTGTTTTGGTTTGGAAATAAAATTATTATTATTATAATCTTGTGCAATCAGCATGATTATTTGTTCTATGTCTAGGTTTTATTTACACATAATACGTATATTTATAAGTGAATTATAAGTGGTCTTAGTTGATTATCAGAAAATATTTTGAATAACTGTAATAAGGTCAGACAAAAAAATACTATCAAATATCCATCCATCCATAATTTAAGTGCTTGGCACTTGTCTGTGTAGCATTCTCCATTTATCCCGTTATAGAGCCATCTATTTTACTTCTTGATAACTGTCCACTTGTAATTTTTCTTTAGTTGATCAGTTAACTTTCTTCTCGGTCTTCCTTTCTTTCTTCTTGCGTCTATCTTCCCGTTTATCTCAAATATAACAAAAGGGGAAATAGACTATCAAATATAAAAAAAAATATAAATACATAAAGTATAAGCATAAAAAGTATCCATAACCTGTAGTAACAAATTATCGAAGAAAATTTCGGTCGTCATTTGTCCATTCATACAAAAGAATTAAACGGGTTGTCATTACACTGTGCGCATTCCATAGACAACGCTTTTCTCTATAGTAATAGAGTTCCTCTCCGAATTAATACTATGGCGGTAAATCTTAACAGAAGTTTGTTTTTCGAAAGAGTTTCAAGAAAAAAACTTGTGTGTACTTATGTATACGCGTTAGAAGTTATACTTCTTAATATACAACTTGAACATAGTTATCAATTTTCATACCACCTAGAACTAACGTCATGCTGTTATTTTTACGATGCGCGCGCATCGTAAAGATTCACTCTCATACCACCTAGAACTAACTTCATGCTGTTAAATTTTTTGGTGTCGGTGTGCGCGCACATCGTAAAAATTCACTCTCATCATTTTTCTCCATCGCGCCAAAAGAAGTATAACTTCAAAAATTAAAGATAATATCATTTTTTTTTCTATTTATTTATCATATTATTAATCATTTCGTTTGATAATTGATAGGTAAATGGCAAGTTATTAGACTGAGAATAGCGCCGACGAATATATAATTAAATGTCTTGGGACAACTAACACGCCATCTAACCCCTAAATAGGCAGAGCCGGTACTATGGCAACTAGACAAGGGTTCTTATATATTTTTAAATACATACATACTATAGATAAATTATACCCAGACACAGAACAAACAATACTGTCCATTACACAAAGATTCGTCCCGGGTGGGAAACGAACACATGACCCCTGGCTTAGCAGTCAGGGTCAATAACCAATAGGCCAGTCAAATATTATTATACCTTGTATACTTAGAAGGTGTAACATAAATAGTATTAATTGACTACCTATATTAAACAAATAAGATAACAATGTACGTCTTTGTTGCCATGGAAGATGGGTAGGCCACTGGTGTGGGATGCAACCTGCACCAGTGGCCTACCTTGCGCCTTCCCATCTTCCGTATACGTCGGAGTCTGCAAGTACTGCTGCTGAATCGGCTGAGGCCCTTAAGCGGCGCAAATACACTAACCTCGTCGGAGGTTATGTATTTGAGCCGTTTGGGGTCGAAACGCTTGGCCCATGGGGTCTAAATGCTAGCCTTTATTTTGTTCAAAGAATCAGTATTACCATACAACGTGGCAATGCTGCCAGTCTTCTGGGTACGTTCCTCCACAACGATGAGGATTTTTTTTGACGCTGTTAGATTTAGTTTACTTTATATCTATGTAGTTTTAATGTTGTTTTTAATTTTTACTTATATAGTAATACCTAATAAATCTTGTTTAAAAAGAAAGAATTAATTTTGAATTTGAAAAAAAGATTACAACTAGTTTGTAATATACGACAGAATATCTTTGGCTTCCCTTACAAAATGCTCCAACTGATTGACATTTTTGTATCGGAAAACAAGCTTATCTTTTTTATATAAGTATTTAATGGAAGTCGTCCGGAGGGAATATATACAGGGTACGGGCAGCTGCGTTACGAGTACTATGACCATCTCACAATATGAATAAGTTCTTCTATGATGCTACAGAAGAACTTATTCATATTGTACCAAGATGTTCCTTCTCTTCAACACCCACTCATCCAAATATAAACACACTCACAAACGCGCACCCATACTGGCTGGTCATATAGCTTTTAGGTTTATTAATTTTAAGTATTGTTTATTTTAATTTTAAAATATTGTTTATTTTATGCACAATTATATTAAGTAATAATAACTGTCCTTAACCAAACTACTGTCACCTGTCCGAGATGGAGGCCTGGAGACTGTCTGGGACCTGGGACCTGTGTCACAAGGTTTTACCTAGTACCGGCTCCAGTCTCCACAAACATAATATTAAGTATCTATATCACCTAATTGTACATTACATGTAAGAAAATGTCTGTGGAGAAAAATAAACGATATTTGTATTTGTATCTTAGTGCTATCGCCAATCCGTCTGACAAGCGTAGCAATTATGGGCAAATCCCCTCATATGATGGATCTTTGGGGGAGGTTCATGTCCAGCAGTGGACGTCTTTTGGCTGGTATGATGATGATGTATATGGCAAGTTGATTATCAGCACGTTGCTCAGTTTAATAGACAAATTAAGTTTATTTATAACGTTACTTTTTAGGGTTCCGTAGCCAAATGGCAAAAAACGGAACCCTTATAGATTCGTCATGTCTGTCTGTCCGTTCGTATGTCACAGCCACTTTTTCCGAAACTATAAGAGCTGTACTACTGAAACTTGTTAAGTAGATGTATTCTGTGAACCGCATTAAGATTTATACACAAAAATAGAAAAAGTATAATTATTTTGGGGGGTCGCCATACATAGAACAGAAACTGAAAAAAAATTTTTTCATTGTACCTATACATGTAGGGTGTCTATGGATAGGTCTTCAAAAATGATATTGAGGTTCTTAATATCATTTCTTTCTAATCTTAATAGTTTGCGCGAGAGACACTTCCAAAGTGGTAAAATGAGTGCCCCCCCCCCCCCTCTAACTTCTAAAATAAGAGAAAGATAAAACTAAAAACAATATATGATGTACATTACCATAAAAACTAACAACGAAAATTGGTTTGAACGAGATCTAGCAAGTAGTTTATTTTTAATAAGTCATAAACCGCAATTTGCTTTCATTTAATCAACTGAAATACTAAATAAATTGCTGCTATGGAACCCTTCATGTGCGAGTCCGACTCGCACTTCGCCGGTTTTTTATTTATTTATTGGGTTCATCAATATACTAATACAATCACCGAGAAATCAAAATGTACAATAAATAAAGCAAGTAAGCGACCTGTTATAGGTTGACACCACATCTACAGGAATATTATGTCTATTATATTAGTCTAAAATTTAGAAATGTAATCTATATACATATAATAAAATCGTAGGAAAGTCAAAACTGTACATTGAATATTTTTTTAAAGGATACTTGGGGTGTGATCTACAATCGATATCGAAGCCAAAAATATAGTTTTTAGAATTTTTATCTGTTTGTCTGTATGTATGTCTGCACTAAACTCAAAAAGTACTGCATGGATTTACTTCAAATTTTGCATGAATATAACTAAGAGGTCGGGTCAACATATAGGCTACAAATTATCACCTACAGGAGAGGAGCTGTGATAATTTATAAAATTTAACGCGGGTAAAACCGCGGGGCACAGCTAGTAATAAATAAATTTACGTTAAATAAAGTTACGATTATATAAACTACTAGCTGTGCTCCGCGGTTTTACCCGCGTTAAACTTTATAAATTATCACAGCTCCTCCCCCGTAGGTGCTAGCGTGATAATATGTAGCCCATATGTTGACCCGACCTCTTAGTAATATTCATGCAACATGTGAAGTAAATCCATGCAGTATTTTTGAGTTTAGTGCGGACATACATACAGACAAACAGATAAACAGACAAAAATTCTAAAAACTGTATTTTTGGATTCGATATCGATTGTAGGTCACGCCCCAAGTATCCTTTTTAAAAAATATTCAATGTACAGTTTTGACTTTCCTACGATTATATTATATGTTAGATGACATAAGTTAAGAATAAACTGAGATTCATCGTGTTTTATGGACCCTACGCCACTGCCACAAGGTATCAGTATCTAACAAATGTGTATTCGCGTAATGTAGGTCATATTAAGGCGCAGTTATTCCGGTACACACATGTACGGGCCAGTTTAAAATTCATATCTCGCCGCGCCCTTTCGCATAATTCCACATGACTAACACTATGTTGCAAGGACAAGACTTGCTGTTACTTACCTACATATATTAAGTTACAGATTTAGGTTACTAAATACTAGGAAGTTTATTAAAGAGTACTAAAAAACTAGCTAGACAGGCGATTCAGAACTATCTCTATAATATGATGATGTCCTCCCGACCGATGTTCGGCCACGGCGGCCAGTCTTAATGGAGACCAGCCAATTGTGCCGGACATATTATAGTGCACAAGTGTGTGCGCAAACATAGGGGCACTTTCTATTCTCTCTTGATCCGATGGGACGCCTAGCGGCACGACCGGAAAGAGTTCAGGTATAGGACCGACGGCTTTACGTGCTCTCCGAGGCACGGGGGTGTAATACCGCCAACTTCCAGATTTCGGGCTGATACTGAGAAATTTCTTTTCACGGAAATTTCCCAAAATCACTTTTTGGCCCGACCCGGGATTTGAACCCAGGACCTCATTATCTGCGGCCAACGAGGCAGTCAAATCTCTATAATATACATACATATTATGTATGTACATTCAAAAGAAAAGTGGTATATCTAATACTAGCGGCCCGGTACGTGCTTCGCTACGTATAAGGCATAGTAATAAAAAAAATGATTATTAAGTTCATTTATTCAAACAAAAAAATATTTAAAATTTCTAAATGATTTTACACTGTTTCAAGACTTTTTTTAAATTTTCTCTACGTAGAAACCTTCCCTGGACTTCTACGAATAATTCAAGACCTAAATTAGCCAAATCGGTAAAGGCGTTGTTGAGTTATAACATTACAACGAAAAGTGGTATTGATTTTTATATATATAGATATCAGTTATCTGTTTCCAATAGAACAAGCTCTTCTTAGTTTGGGATCAGGTGGCCGTAAAGACCCAGGGTATTATTATTTATTACTAGCTGTGCCCCGCGTTAAACTTTATAAATTATAGCCTAAGTGTTAATCCAGACTGTCAGCTAACTCCATACCAAATTTTATTAAAATCGCTCCAGCCGTTTGGACGTGAAGAAGTAACAAACATACACACTCACAAACTCTCACCTTTATAATATTAGTGTGATTATCATCACTGGCAATACACACTGGTCGAAGATTAAGAATTCTTATATAATTAAAGCAGTGGCATCCTGACTTGGTTTAAATGTGTTCTATAATCACGTCGGGCCTGCCTTATAAGAACACCAAGGCAGGAAATGCATCCCTGTGTTGCGGGGTACCTTACACATGTATAATAGACGGACACAAAGATCACGGACTCAATAACAAACATATATGGCCTTTGCGTCTGTTACAGACGATTTACGGCACATTGTCTGAGAGACATTTCTTTTGGTGGCTAAACAAACCGATGCGAGAGCGCCATAGCCTGCCGCAGGCCTGGCAAGAGAAGTTTGCAGTGAAAATGGTGATGTCACTGTCTTAACCGCTGCGTCACAGGTGCATGCCTTCGTAATAATTATGGTCCCACGGAGGTGTACTGATTGGTTTTAACAACTGGCAGTATTTATTCATAAAGACAGTGGTTGACGGGCTGTTTGGCGTGGTCGGTAAGTGGTCGTGTTTGTCCTGAGTGTAATTATCTATATATGTATTAAAAAAAAAGTAGTATATGTAATATCTCAGTTATCTGGTTTCTATAGTACAAGCTCTGCTTAGTTTGGAATATCTGATTCCATGGCCGTGTGTAAATAATGTCGCAGAACATTACTTACTATCTTTACGAATAAATAAAAATATTTATTAAGTAACACTGTCCCGGTGAGTAGGAAAGATATAAGAAGCATATTATGTATGTACATTCAAAAGAAAAGTGGTATATCTAATACTAGCGGCCCGGTACGTGCTTCGCTACGTATAAGGCATAGTAATAAAAAAAATGATTATTAAGTTCATTTATTCAAACAAAAAAATATTTAAAATTTCTAAATGATTTTACACTGTTTCAAGACTTTTTTTAAATTTTCTCTACGTAGAAACCTTCCCTGGACTTCTACGAATAATTCAAGACCTAAATTAGCCAAATCGGTAAAGGCGTTGTTGAGTTATAACATTACAACGAAAAGTGGTATTGATTTTTATATATATAGATATCAGTTATCTGTTTCCAATAGAACAAGCTCTTCTTAGTTTGGGATCAGGTGGCCGTAAAGACCCAGGGTATTATTATTTATTACTAGCTGTGCCCCGCGTTAAACTTTATAAATTATAGCCTAAGTGTTAATCCAGACTGTCAGCTAACTCCATACCAAATTTTATTAAAATCGCTCCAGCCGTTTGGACGTGAAGAAGTAACAAACATACACACTCACAAACTCTCACCTTTATAATATTAGTGTGATTATCATCACTGGCAATACACACTGGTCGAAGATTAAGAATTCTTATATAATTAAAGCAGTGGCATCCTGACTTGGTTTAAATGTGTTCTATAATCACGTCGGGCCTGCCTTATAAGAACACCAAGGCAGGAAATGCATCCCTGTGTTGCGGGGTACCTTACACATGTATAATAGACGGACACAAAGATCACGGACTCAATAACAAACATATATGGCCTTTGCGTCTGTTACAGACGATTTACGGCACATTGTCTGAGAGACATTTCTTTTGGTGGCTAAACAAACCGATGCGAGAGCGCCATAGCCTGCCGCAGGCCTGGCAAGAGAAGTTTGCAGTGAAAATGGTGATGTCACTGTCTTAACCGCTGCGTCACAGGTGCATGCCTTCGTAATAATTATGGTCCCACGGAGGTGTACTGATTGGTTTTAACAACTGGCAGTATTTATTCATAAAGACAGTGGTTGACGGGCTGTTTGGCGTGGTCGGTAAGTGGTCGTGTTTGTCCTGAGTGTAATTATCTATATATGTATTAACAAAAAAATGGAAATTAGAGCTCTGAGAAGTATGTGTGGTGTGACTTTGAGATACAGAATTCGAAATACTGATGTAAGAGAGCGTTGTGGTGTGAAAGAGGATGTAGTCACAAAGATTGAAAAAGGAATGCTGAGATGGTTTGGCCATTTAGAAAGGATGAATGAAAGAAGATTGACCAAAGAAGTATACCTGGCCTGTGTGAATGGAACAACCGGAAGGGGAAGACCTCGTCGAACATTCTCTGACCAAATCGGAGACGTTCTCAAGAAAGGGCAGGTCAGAAGTACCCTAAACCGGCGAGCATGTATGAAGAATATAATGACAGTAATCGAGGCAAAAGACGTGTGCAAAGCTCGTGTCAAATGGAGATCCGTTGTCTCTGCCTACCCCTCTGGGAAGCAGGCGTGAGTCTATGTATGTATGTATGTAACAAAAAAAAGTAGTATATGTAATATCTCAGTTATCTCGTTTCTATAGTACAAGCCCTGCTTAGTTTGGAATCAGATGGCCGTGTGTAAATAATGTCCCAGAACATTACTTACTGTCTTTACGAATAAATAAAAATAGTTATTGTGTAACACTGTCCCGGTGAGTAGGAAAAAAAACTCAGATTTAGAATTGTAATCTTATAATGGTTTAAGTATTTAGAACATAAAATTAAGTTACCTTCAACATTATTACCTACAATTACTTTTTACCATACTGGCGTATAGGTAAACCTTAATTTAATACAAGAGTCAAATAGATAAGCTAAATATATACGTAAATAAAAATCAACGAAGTTTATGTTCGCATGGAAACTAAATAAAGATGCCCTCATAAAGTCAATAATATGTTTCGCGTTCAAGCCATTTAGAAAGATTGCGTCTAATCATTAACCGCCGCAGTTCATCCGCTATTATCATCAATAGCATAAAGGGAGTCGCTAAGATGAAATCGAACCAAGCCAGGGGCTCTGTGCTAAACAATTCGTGACACAGAGGTATGTACGTGACACACGCTGCAGCAAGCACGTCAACAACTATGCTTAAATTCAAGACGTGATTCCTCATCCCCTTGGTAAGGAGAGATACTCTTCGCGTCTTGCAAATGATCACATCGGATATTTGAGTCCAACACACGGATACAAAATAAGCAGTCTGTGCCTTCCTTTCCAACCTTTTTCTATCCAAATAAAGCCAATCCCGTCCCAACGTATCCTTCACTATCGTACCCTCGTGCTCCCAATCTTTGCGAACGAACAACAAACTAGAAGGAAAGAAGCCATCTTGCGCATACACCACGAAGTATGAATACATCCCACAGAAGAACTGAATCAAACCGATTTGAAAATATGCCATAAAGATCAATACTCGATTAACAAGGCGTTCCGATGGTTTTCTAGGTGGTATGGACATTATATCTGTCTCAGAGTCTTCGTACGCCAAACTCATTGCTGGAAGCAAATCAGTTCCGACATTTATAACTAAAATCAACATAAGTGTCAAAGGTTGGGGCATACCGAGGCATGCATACAGCACAAAAGGCATCATTTCTGGTGTGTTCGAGGTAAGTGTATACGCAATGGTCTTTTTTAAATTGTCGAAGATCCTTCTTCCCTCCTTCACACCCAACACGATAGAATTAAAGTTGTCATCCAAAAGGATCATATCTGCTGCTTTTTTAGAAACTTCAGTGCCGGTTATACCCATAGCAATACCTATGTCTGCTTTTTTTAAAGCTGGAGAGTCGTTGACGCCGTCTCCGGTAACAGCGACCACGTGGTGCAATGACTGATAGGTCTCAACAATAAAAAGTTTCTGCTGGGGACTTGTTCTAGCGAAAGTGATTTCTTTGTAGTGAGACTGCGCTGCTTTTAGGTCATTAACGCTCATTTTACGTAATTCTTCACCTGTGATCACTGCTGCTTGAAACTGCTGTTTTATGTGAGGCGGTATGTCACTCAAGTCAATGTGGTGCTCGAATGCGTAGTCATAGGCGGTAGGGTGAGTGATAGTACCACACTTTCGGGATATCGCTAAAGCCGTCACGGGATGGTCTCCAGTCACCATGATTACTTTTATACCCGCTTGCCGACATAACGCTATAGATTTTTCAATGTCCCGTCTAGGAGGATCGATCATGGACACCGCTCCTAGGAAAATAAGTTTATCTAGAGGGAAATTACGTGTTTGGGTATCAAATACGTAGCCGACTGGATAAGTATCAAGTGGTAGCTTTAAATCACAATATCCAATTACTCGCTCTCCCATATTTGCTATTTTGATGAAATTGGCTTTTAGTTCTTTTTTCAATTGAGCTGTGAGATTCACGGTTCCTTCATCGGTGTGGACACTGCTACAATACTCTAAAACAATCTCAGGAGCTCCTTTCATTATCAAGTAGTGATCATGCGTAGAGTGCATCAGATGAATTGAAACTGCGTACTTATAAGCAGAGCTAAAAGGGATCTCTGCTACTTTCGGATTATCGTGTCGAATCTGAGTGGCCGAGCGGTTGATCTCCATATAACGTAGTATTGCCGATTCTGATGCGTCACCCATTATTTTTCGCTTGTCGATCGGTAAGTTCATAGTATCGTGAGTGAACACAGCCTTCAAGTTAAGACATGCGGCTAAACACAAAGCCGAATAAGTTGGATCGGACACATACGAATGATCGGTGTCATCTATTATTTTAAAATTGCAAAACAGATGAGAGACAGTCATTAAATTTTCAGTTAATGTTCCAGTTTTGTCTGAACATATACAAGAAGTTGAGCCTAGGGTCTCTACAGCCTGAAGCGTTTTAGCCAGACAATTCTTCTTCTTGAGCGTTTTAGCCGATAAAGTCATACAAACCGTTAAAGTTACAATCAAGCCTTCTGGCACATTAGCTAACACAATACCCAACATGTATTGCACCGCCGCCACCCAGTTCCTCTGTATAAAGTATACCATAAGAAAAAATATAATTCCAAAAATGAAAGCTACTGCGCAAATTAATTTGATGAAATGAGTGATTTCTTTTGCAATGGGAGTTTCTTCTTTTGCCAAACCAGTAACTAATCCAGCAATTCTGCCTATTTGAGTATTTTCTCCAACAGCTATTACCATACCCTTCGCTATTCCCTCGGTTATAGGGCAGCTAAAGTATACCATATTCTTGGATTCTAGTGGATTAGCATGAGTACATTCCGGCCTGTGCTTGATCGGTTCCGATTCACCAGTTAGAGAAGACATGTCTGTACTGAAGTTGGTGCATGTGAGTATGCGTATATCGGCAGGGACTATATCTCCGCCGATCATCTCTACGATATCTCCGAGAACCAGATCTACGTTTGGTATCACTTTGCGCACACCTTCTCGAATCACGACCGCATTGGGCGGTACGAGTTTCTCGAAGCCACTCATAACGGCTGCATTTTTAGCTTCCTGGTAGAAACCAAACAATCCCGTACCGACTACAGTAGCGGTGATGACACAGCCCAAATAAAGATATTCTTTCTCAGAATGGCCCCCTGAGTGTCCCTTAGGAGCGATGAAGTATGCTACAAAATTGAGTATCGCACCGACCCAAAGTACGCATTGAAACCATCCGAAGAGATTGTGTCTAAATATTTTCCAGTAACTAGTTCCGGCGAGTTCTCGCAATTTATTCGGCCCGTGTAACTCCAAGAGCTCAGCGGCGAAACTCTCTGTGTGTCCAGTAACTAGGTTGGTGCGGTATACTTTCTCCAGTTGATCAGGAGTAAGGAAATGGTCTCCGGTGTGCGCTTCTTCCTTAAGGATCTGTACCTGGGACTTGTTGTGTAGATGCAAGCTCGGCACGTGGATGAGGCTGGTGCCCGACATGGTGCTCGGCCGCCGCGACCCATGTATCGATGTCCTTTGCGGCATTTTTACACTTATTTAACGTCTTACAAAATTATGAATCTAAAGATAATTTATTTGTGGTTATGAAGATCATCAGACTTCTTTATATTGACAGTTAGGTACGTGTTTTTGTGACAATATACATTTTTTCTCTAAAAATTAATCGTCTTGTCATGATGTCTTTGTGGAAAAGCAAAGAAGTTTACAATCAAGAAGAATTATAAAAAAGCCGGCTAAATACGAAAGGGCTGTATGACTTACGGGTTCCATATCTTCAATCTTCTAAACAGATCTTATTATGACGTTAATGATTTATGCAAAAACCCCTTTATGTGATGATTATCGTCATATTTTTCTATTATAGCTCTAAATAAATAAGTTTTATTGCTAGTACAACATAAACAATTTACGTGAGAAATTATTTTATTCCTCTTTAATTTTCATGTTGGTTGGCCAACGGAACGAAGGTGAAAAAAACTACGTAAGAAATTTTGTAACATATTTCTCAAAAAAAATGTATTCAATTTAATTATGCCTTTTATAGGATTTTATATGAAAAGCCAAACCCAATTATCTTTTTAAACTCTTATGTAAGGAACTGTATAATAATACACATATTTACATTTATTTTAGATTCAGCAACTGACGAAAACGTGATCACTCTTCGCTTGTTAGGGTTCCGTAGCCAAACGAATAATTTTGGGGGTTCCCATTACCTACATAGAACTGTAACTCAAAAAATATTTTCATCGTAACCCTACATGTGGGGTATCTATGGATAGGTCTTCAAAAATGATATTGAGGTTCCTAATATATTTTTTTCTAAACTGAATAGTTTGCGCGAGAGACACTTCAAAAGTGAAAAAATTAGTGCCCCCCCCCCCCCCTGTAACTTCTAAAATAAGAGAACGATAAAACTAAAAATAATATATGATGTACATTACCGTGTAAACTAACAACGAAAATTGGTTTGAACGAGATCTAGTAAGTATTTTTTTTAATCATAAATCGTAAACCGCAATTTACCTTTCATTTAATCAACTGAAATACTTGTTACCCAAATAGGTTGTGCAGAATATTATTAAAAAGAACTCCGTTTTAGCAGTTAAGGTTATATCGCATAAACGATTTTAAGAACAACGTGAAATTTTATCTTGTATTGACCGTTAAACCTTGTAGGCACATAAAATCAACAGCATCTGACGTACACAAGAATCATTGCTGGATCAGTTTATCACGGCTTCCCGAAAGCCTCCCGCCTGGACATCAATTACCGTGGCCGATCTGGAAATCCCAATAGACTCCGGACTCCTGAGTCCGAAGTCGTGTCGTGCCGAAGCAACGAAAACATGTCTAGGTGAGGACTGTCGAGCAACTCCAAAATGGACTGTATTTGTGGAGCATCGGTCCAATCCATGGTCCATCTTACTGCGTGCACAGCTTGCCCTGCCCCTTGTTCATGGCAGGATCTTATAAATGCCACAAGCAGGGCAATCAGTGTGGGCAGTACTGGGCCACAAAAGTTTAATAAGTTAGACGTCGAAACGCTAAGAAGACGAAATATTACTCATTTAATAGTATTACTCATTGAAATTCGCAGCATTAATTTCAGAGACAGTAGTTAGGTGGTGGTGGCAAATTGTTCAAAAATAAAATTCTTCGATAGTCTGTGCCGGACTATCGTCGTGTTAACGTCGGTTCACAGATGCTGTAGCAAACAATGTAAATACACCGAAACATCAACGGATCGAAAAGGCCCTTATAGAGGTCGGTTACAATACCGTTACATCTTTATAAAGGTTGGAATTTTTTGGGGTAAATAAGACCACTTATATAAAAAGAAAACATAATTACTTGTTTATTATTATTAATTACACTGTACATTATTGGAATACAAATAAAATACATTATTACACAGCTACGTAAGTATGTCTTTGTAGAATATTTTACAGGTTATATTATATATTTACCTTTACTACCTACATATTTGTTTACATTACATTTGGCTTGATTACATTAATATTATAATTGTGTATTTATTGTAAAAACGAATATACAAAAACTCTTTCAACAATTACAAAAGAGAAACTTGCCATCAAACAAAACTGATCACACTAAGTATATTTATCGGTAAACAAAATCCTGATACAAAATTAGCAAGAACAAATAAAAAACAAAGATAGTTACAAACAATATCATTAAAAATAAAGAAAGAAAATAGAAAAAGTACAGATTTATACTACTGGCTTCTAGTAGAATAAATTTGTATAGATTTTTTTACCTACACTGTACTCTATTTTAACATATAACGGACGTTTTTTTAAAGTATGGTGCATACTTAAAAAACTACTGTTTATAAAATTGTAACTTATTTCAGTACAATCTCTTCCCGAATACAACAAACAGATATATAACAAAATCTTATACTCCACATCCACGAACACATTACTCAAATCTATATAAATCTTTTCAAAACGTGTTGCTAAGTATGCAATATATTTTTTAACAAATAATATATTTTATTGGGTGACCTACAGTGACTTTACCACATATACTAACGCTAAGGTGTACTAATTCACGCGTGGTGCAAATTGTAATACAAGGTGTTACTCTAGTTGAGTTGTTCAAGCCCTGGGTAATCTGTCAACCACAACTGGGACCGATAGCTTAACGTACCCTCCGAAGACCGTAGACGCTCAAAAATTAAACGACTTGAGGGTCACTCATCTATAGGAAAATATGTATGCCTATGTGCTTAACCTCGCCGATCACTGATGGATCAGTGAATGCAACTGGCACAAAGTGTTTACCTAGTCGCATAAAACTTATAAACACCGTGTTAATGAGAATATAATAACATCATACGTGTAATATGAAAGCATTAGTACCTCAATCTACCTCAAAAGATGAACTATCTGCACGAGACAGAGCATAGTACTCAAGTGTATCGCAAGTACAGATGCACTAATTACAAGTGCATCGCAAGTACAGGTGCACTCTCCACAAGTATATCGCAAGTACAGATGCACTCTCTACTAGTGTATTGCAAGTACAGATGCACTAATTACAAATGCATTGCAAGTACAGATGCACTCTCCACATGTGTACCGCAAGTACAGATGCACTCTATACAAGTGTATCGCAAGTACAGATGCACTCATTACAAGTGTATCGCAAGTACATATGCACTCTACACAAGTGTATCGCAAGTACAGATGCACTCTCTACAAGTGTATCACAAGTACAGATGCACTCTCTACTAGTGTATCGCAAGTACCGATGCACTCTCCACGAGTGTATCGCAAGTACAGATGCACTCTCCACTAGTGTATCGCAAGTACAGATGCACTCTCCACAATTGTATCCCAAGTACAGGTGCACTCCCCACTAGTGTATCGCAAGTACAGATGCACTCTACACTAGTGTATCGCAAGTACAGATGCACTCTCTACTAGTGTATAGCAAGTACCAATGCACTCTCCACGAGTGTATCGCAAGTACAGATGCACTCTCCACTAGTCTATCGCAAGTACAGATGCACTCTCCACAAGTGTATCCCAAGTACAGGTGCACTCCCCACTAGTGTATCGCAAGTACAGATGCACTCTACACAAGTGTATCGCAAGTACAGATGCACTCATTACAAGTGTATCGCAAGTACATATGCACTCTACACAAGTGAATCGCGAGTACAGGTGCACCCTCCACTAATGTATCGCAAGTACAGATGCACTCTCCACAAGCGTACCGCAAGTACACATGCACTCCCATAATCCGATGACATTGTTTTTCGCCACGATTGGGGCAATCCGGCGTCAGACCGACAGCTTTACGTGCTAAAATAATTAATAATGTCCGTTCAAGTCCAAGAGTAGGCCGTGTAGTTTCGGCTCAGAAAATATAACAAAATCACCCTATATCATCACGTGAGTGTTGTAAAACGCGACTAAGGGATCCAGGTAGACGGACAGCAGCGTCTCTTGTGTACTAACTACCACATAACTGCGGTCACCAACTGCAATGCCATACGCGGTGAATACGGGAAAGCCCTCCAGAGG
The DNA here is from genome assembly GCA_951640165.1 of Pseudoips prasinana. Classification (NCBI taxonomy): domain Eukaryota; kingdom Metazoa; phylum Arthropoda; class Insecta; order Lepidoptera; family Nolidae; genus Pseudoips; species Pseudoips prasinana. The sequence goes on from OX621240.1 coordinate 8,946,747, forward strand.
GCGACGTTTAAAAAAAATTGGGGGACTTTTTCGACGGAGTTGCATTTACATGACTCCGTTGATATATAATGCTTTGCCTAAATCGATAACTGATCTGCCGTTTATAATGTTTTGTATCGAATTGCGTAAGTGGTTGTTGCAGGAATGTTTTTACTCTCTTAATGAATTTTTCGCCAAATATCCATGTAAGTTTTTTAGTCTTGGTCTTGTATCAAAATTGATGTATCGAAGTTTAAATATATGTAAACAGTATTCTTTTTAATAGATGATAATTGTTTGTAATCTTACTTTTTAATTATTAAGAGTTGACTCAGTTTATTTATATAATTTAGTAAGTTAATTGATAAAATAAATCCAATTTATTAATATCTAGGTAATGTTGAAATATAACCCTTTGAATACCGCTGTGTCGGCGAAACATGTTGATCTATGTAATTATAACAACCTTGTAACTACCACATAACTGCGGTCACCAACTGGAATGCCATACGCGGTGACTACGAGAAACCGCTCCATACGGCGACGTTTAAAAAACAATTGGGGGAGGCCTACGTTCAGCAGTAGGCTGAAATTATTTGTGTGAACCATTAGCTATTGTTCTGAATCTCGCTGCAATACAGCGATTTAATTCCCTAGTGCGTTGTATTTTATATAAAGAAAAAGAAAGAAATTATTGTAAAATTCTAATAGGTTATTTTTTCAGAAAAGAATTCTTAGATTATTCGTTACGCCTAGTAGAATTCATGCATACTTAAAATATGATTAGACTGCCATAAAAATAAGGTTTCCTCTGGCTATATAAAATCTTATACAACTTATACATATACAAAACAAACATAAGTAACTTATCTACCAAGGAATATTTTTCAGTTCATACAGTGCTCTTTTTTCTTATATTATTTATTTATCTAGCAGCTATTGTTTTTAATATAACTAATTAAAATTGTTTGTTAATTAAGATTACATATTAATCTCAAATTAATTATAATGATTGCGTACCGTAAAACGGGGCGAATAGACACGGAAACAATTTTTTTTCTTATACAGGGTATTACATAAGTTAAGGAGCTTAATTTCCTTATGAATTTGAACACCAAAATGACAAAATACCCCAAAAATAAACACTAGTGTATTTTGATGTATGTTTTACACACGACAAGTAAAACTTATTATGAATTAAAATACGAAACGTAACTGGCTATGAGCGAAAGAGAGAATGGAAACGTGATCTCGCATCTCTCTTTCTCTTGACTCTACAGTCACATACGACACGTAACTCTCTTTATTTCTATCTTCACTAACTTATATCTCGCTCTCAACTTCCGTTCGCCTCGCCCGATTACACTTTTCGTAACGCTCTCGTCACGCATTCATCAGCTTACTCATAAAACCAAGCGTGCGTAAACAAGTTTTACTTCAAAAATATATACACCCCATACAAGAATAATGATAAGCTGATGCATTTAATATGGGCACCAAAAATATATACACCCCATACAAGAATAATGATAAGCTGATGCATTTAATATGGGCACCAAAAATATATACACCCCATACAAGAATAATGATAAGCTGATGCATTTAATATGGGCACCAAAAATATATACACCCCATACAAGAATAATGATAAGCTGATGCATTTAATATGGGCACCAAAAATATATACACCCCATACAAGAATAATGATAAGCTGATGCATTTAATATGGGCACCAAAAATATATACACCCCATACAAGAATAATGATAAGCTGGTGCATTTAATATGGGCACCAAAAATTAAATTTATTCGTATTTCTTAAACTAGTTTTGTTCATAATTAATTAATTAAAATATTAATTACGTGAGTTACCCGTTCCTATCTTTTGTAACGGGTAACTCACGTAATTAATTTTATGTTGGACGTCGTGCGGGTCGCATTCACCCTGAAGATGACTTCCTCAAGAAGTCGAAACTTTTGGCCGAATCCAACATAAAATTAATCAAGTGAGCGTATACTAACTTTCATTATGTTAGCTCCTCATGTAAGTTTTAATAATAATATAGATTTGTTCACTAAGGCGCCTATCTACTATGCGGTTAGCCGGAATGCGGTCAGCCGTGAGCAATCAATATTGCTGACCGGCTGCCGCATTGCGAATAAAAACTACTTTCTCATACAAATATCTTAGAACGGTCACTCGCACGGCTGGCCGCATTGCGGCTAGCCGCATAGTGCCCAGGAGGCCTTAGTTCAATTTCATGGTTAGGTAGCGCCGCTTAATTACGTCCACTTTTATGTTACATCCTGTATATGAATTGTGTTACCAATTTCTATTCACCCAGTGTTACCGTTATCTTTGGTAACAAACATTTTGTACTTTCGACGTATATTTTGGTATAGTCGGCATCATTAAAATATCTCCACAAAAAGTACAGTCTACTTGACACACATGTGACATAACGTTTATATTTATGGAGTCTCATGTAAAATCTACTTAGTAATTATGGAGGGAAGAAGCATTATTAAATCGGTAAAATTATGTATTTAATAACTTTTAGTCTAGGAAACGAAGGGACCATGAAATTCCGTTGGAACCAATTAATGAACTAAATTTTCTATTAAAGAATCTTTCATGGGTTTTACTATATATAATGAGTCAAAACTTATACAATAATATTTAAATAAACTGTGACACAGTTAGAAATTAAGGATATCAATATCAGTAAAATTTGCTTAATCCTTCTAATATTATAAATGCGAAAGTTTGCGGGTATGGATTATGGATGTTTGTTGCTTTTTCACGCAAAAACTACAGAACGGATTTTGATGATACTTTGTAGAAGTATAGCTTCTAGAGGTATATCCGAATAACACATAGGCTATAAATCATAAAGTATAAACCGCGCTTTTGTTTCTTAACCTTTCGAAGGTAGGAAAAACGTATTATCACTAGAAAAGCTTGGAAATTGGAATATATAACGGCTTTTAACAACATTTGTATAGAAAACATGTTATTATGAAGAAACCAAAACAAGCAAATAAATATAAAAGTATGACAAATCACGTAGAATTATATTATATAGGTACGTTATATTTTAAGGGCTTAACGCACGTAATTCTTGATCATGTTGTAAACGATTTGTAACTTGAGAATCTAATTTTTTTCGTTTCCTAGACAATATATTTAAAACTAATCATATTTCATAATTATTATTCATTATTAAATTATTTATTTTTATACATTATTATGCATACAACGAGTATTAATACAATAATATTCTTATCATTAAATCTACTCGTACATAACAGTCCTTTAATACATTTACTTATAGTATATACAATAGGTATAAATCATAATATTGTTACCACTATTTTTTTTTATAATAAAATATATTTAACTTAGGAATGTTTCAATGGAATGATTCAATAGCTTCATTTAAAACTAACGAGTTGATACAAACATCATTATAATTAAGACATATATAAAATAAAATAACCCATGACATCACAAAAAGGTGTTGAACTTTCTCCTTGACTGTACTTAAACATATTCATATAACATACACATAAATAAACAAAAAAAAAACATTAGTTGAGCAAAAATATTTAAAAAAATCGCCAAGTTAGCTTCTTAAAATCAAGAATGATATAATACAACTTTTGAGTTCCCGATGTCCTTCAATAATAGAATTAAAACAACATTGAGTGTGTAAATTAATAAAAAAAAACAAAATATAGTTTTTTTTTTCAATCAATGTAGGTATAACTCAGTAGACAAAAATATTACTTTTAATTTCATTGTGATTACTTTCTGAACTAGCTTCCGTGGTTCTTGACTTCACGAGCAATTTTGAGTATATTACAATTAACACTTTGATTTTGAGACACAATTCAACTTATGTTGTTGAAAATTTCATGAATTATTTATAGGGGGTCCGAGGAGTTGACGCTCAAACTCAACATTTAGATACTTTATGATGAGGAGCATCCTAATCACCCCCGTGTATGTTCTACGATTTTGCGTAGTTTTCGAGATAGAATTTTTTTAATGACTATTTTCGTAAATTTCACAAAAAAATATGAACCAGAAATGTTAAGCATGGTGTTAGCATCATGTTAAACATTTCTGGTTAAGTTTTTTTGTGATAATTAGCAAAGTTTAACCTAACACCCTAAAAACTAGGTTTATCTAATCATTGCAGAACTGACTAAGAATTTATCCAAAATTAGGGTTTGATCTCAGGACTCAAATTTCCAAAATAATGAATGAATTATCAAGTATAAAAAAAATTAAAATGGGAAGATTATGGTTTATGATTCAGATACTCCTCATCATAAAGTTTCTAAATTTTGCGTTTGAACGTCAACTCCTCGGCCAACATGAATATAATTTAATCGAAAAAGTGTAATTCAGCTGAAAACGAACTTCATCCACTTTTTAGTATAACCCACAATTATTTGTGTTGATCAGCAAAGCAGACTAATAGTGCCATTATCGCTACCTAAAAGCAGTAACCTATTCAATGGTAACACAGACATACAGGTGAGCACTCCTTTGAACGTGTCGGAGCGTAACTTGGTACTGGAGAAAGACGCCTCTTGGTCTAGAGATGTGTGGACGCCGATTCGGTTGTTTGTGGTCCCCGATATTAACTCGTTGTAGTACACTGAGAGGCAGTGGACGGGTTCTGTGCTGCCCCTGTGGACGGAAAATGTGACTTGTTCAGATTTTGCAGACCTTTATTTTGGTGGGTGTCGTAAAAAGGCGATTAATGGAAACCACTTTTGCAGCTGGCTTCTCTAGTTGCAAATCTCTTATTTTATGAGGCTAAAGCCTCTTTACATCATTCTGTCTCCCGCTTTGCTCTGGCGGGAAGTGGAACTATTCATTTTCTAACTCCTCCTTTTTCTCTTTCTGATTAAACTCGTTGCGGGATCCAAGACAGTTAAAGCTATTCCCCGGGACATGCCTGAGCTTCACTGCTCAGTGTCATTTCATTGTGTGCCACAGTTGATCCTGGCTTACAGGAGTTGCAGTGGTGGGGACTAGTCCCGGGCAGCAGCACCACCTGGGTACTAAAACCATCAAACGGTTGTCAACTCGCATGCCAAGCGCGGTGACTAAGGCAAACCCCCAAAGGCAATGTTATGAAAACCTTTTGGGGGAGGCCTATGTCCAGCAATGGACGATTTCAGGCTGATAGAATTGTGAAATATTCACTTGCTAATGCAGAATTGAATATCCCTTCTCTATACACCCTGTACAGAGAGGATGGCTCCAAATCGGAATTATTTAATTTCAACAGACAATTAGGCATATTTAATTGGATTTCACGATGCCTGATATTAAAATATCGTATCGGCGAATACACCTTTGTAAACTATATGGGACAACATAGCATTCTCGGCATTGACTTTAAAAAAACATATTCAACTTACTTGAGATGCGCGATCAGTTCTCCATCATCAGGTCGCCAAAGCGCAGTGACTTGGTCCAGCCCGGAGCTCAACAGTCTGTGCTCATCCACTGTCGCTAGCCGAAGGACCTGGTCAAAACAGACTCGTGATTAATTTCACTCTAATGAATAGAATCCATCGACTTTTAGGAAGTCTATGAAAGGTGGTGTAATTATCGGAATTAAGTTATACTGCCATCGTGAGTTTGAGAATTTCGGAGACTATCAGACCGGAGCTGGGGCTCTACCGGCTTAGTCGCCGAACATCGATTTCTTAAATGGCGTTCAACTAAATAGAGTTTAAAAATGACTCAATCAGTCGTTAAATCGGCTTCAATGTTGACAATCGATTCCGGACCGTTTATGACGTCACATATGCTCATGGAAGCCGATTTAACGATTGAATAAGTCATTTTTAAACTTTATTTATGTGAACGCCATTTAAGAAATCGATGTTCGGCGACTTAGCCGGTAGAGTAAACCAACTGAAGTATTGGGCGATTAGGCCCATGACTTGCTTCATTTTGGATCCTATTTATAACACTTAATCATCAAATCATATCTTTACGAGGGCAACCGTATTAGTCTCACTTTCCACCGAGAGTATAACTTCACCAAGGTAAAAACCACAACAATCAACAAGATTTTGCCCTGGTAAAGGCATCTAATTTTTTTTTACTTTACAGTTATATTAGAAATATTAAATAGCTTGTATGTTCCCTAGTAATTATCTAATGCTACGATTCTGACGTTTACAGTACTTTATTAATTAATGTCCTCCCGGCCGAATTTCGGCCACGGCGGCCAGTCTCAATGGAGATTAGCCAATTGCGCAAGACATATAATAGCGCACAAGTGTGTTCGCAAACACAGGGGCACTTTCCATTCCTTCACTCTCATGATCCGATGGGACGACTAGTGACACGACCGGAAACAGGTCAGGTACTGGACCGACGGCTTTACGTGCTCTCCGACCCCCTGGTTGTAATACCGCCAACTCCCAGACTTCGGGCTGATACTGAAAATTTTCTTTTTACGGAAAAATCAGAACATTACTTTTTTGCCCGATCCGGGATTTGAACCCAGAACCTCATTATCTGCGGTTGAACACGCAAGGTCATATGAAAACAATGCCCTGTTCTGAAGTGCCCCGATGTAAGTACATTACATAGAATTGTCAAATTACTAAAACTGCGCTCTATATAGTATATACAACATGTAACGTAATTAATGCACACCCTCAAACACCCCAATTAGAATATTATGATGTAATCATAATACATACACGGAATTTTTAATTAAACATGTATTTATATGCATTGTTATTTGCTCAATTAGTTTCTTGGAAAAAAGTTTATTTTTCTTTATTTGTATTGAATAATGGAATTTGTATGAATACAAATAAAACTGCGATTTTAAAAGTATTATTACTTTGACTTACGGTCCATTTCAATTTGTTTTGACTGTACAGGGTTAATATGACAATAATCTCCGTAGTTTTAATTATTTTTGGAATAAAAAATTAACCTATATTTAAAATGATATAAATAGATTCAGTAAACGATTCTAAACAAACTATCTTCAGGATGTGCGTTAATTATAATAATAATAATATCTCAGGACAATGTCACACAGATCATCCTAGCCCCAAACTAAGCAAAGCTTGTACTATGGGTACCCGGCGACGATATACATACTTATATAGATAGATAAATACTTATATACATAGAAAACATCCATCCATCCAAATATTCGTGCTCATCACACAAATATTTGCACTTACCGGGATTCGAAAATTAAATTAATTAAGTTACATGTTGTATACGAATTGAACGAATAATTGGTAGGCAATCACTAACCTCGCCGTCATGTGCCCGCCACGTGGCTATAGTGAGGCCGGTCCGCAGGTCCAGCACTGCCACGTGGCCGCTGGCCAGCCCGCACGCCGCCCAGCCGCCGGCCGAGCACACACACATGCAGCGGATGAACGTGGTCGCACTCATTGGCAGCTGGTAAAAAGATTCACGTTAAACTCATGACCAGATACTTAGGCTAATGATAAGATCGTCACATATACAAACCACTTGGCTACGCTTTTTATTCAAATTAATAACAATAAATCCTAATAATATTATAAAAGCGAAATTTTGTAAGTATCCTACTCACAAAATTCACCGTACTGTACCGCAAAAACTACGAAACAGATTTTAAAGAAACTTTGTAGTAATATAGCTTATATACGAATAACACACAGACTATCCTACTAATATTATAAATGCGAAAGTTTGTGAGTATGGATGTTTGTTACTCTTTCACGCAAAAACTACCCTACCCACCTACGATTTTGAGATAAAATTATTATAAAGAACCAAAACAAAGTGTAAGTGATCGATGAGATTAAGCACCTAAGCACGCGGTTAGTCTACAGATGGGTGACCCCCAAAGTTGTTTGATTTCTGAGTATCTCCTTGCTTCGGAGGGCACGTTAAGCGGTTGGCCCCGATTCTAGACGTTAATCGTCCGACAATAGTCGATAAGCCATGTCAGAGGACTACTGGGTTACTACAACTAAAGATACTGTGTCCTTTTCTTAAGTGTTATGTTAAAAAGCAATGGGATGTATTAAAATTAATTAAGTTGATATTGCATAGAATCGGGGAACACTCTGGAATAGTTTACTAGTTGTATGTGTTGCCAGTATAAAAAGTGAAATACCAACCTATAGTAAAACGGATTACTCACAGTCTCAACTCTCGACAAAATATGCCAAATAAATATATTAAATTATAATACCTTAAGTTCATGCGAAGTATGCGGTGCTCGTGCATCGATAACTCTGAGGGTGGCGTCCGTAGTAGCGGCCAACACCACCGCGCTCGGACCAGCCAGCGTGCGGACGATGCTTACTGGTGACTTTATACAATCCAACTGGAAATTATATTCAAATATAAATGTACGCCATTTCAAAAGGAATTCCTACTGTATCGTATGTTATTTCGCTCCCCACTCGTAAGAGTGATAAACATAACAATAACAAAATCTAGGCTTCTTAAATATATTTTCCTACAAAAAGGGAACAGATTTTTTTTTCAGTATCTAATATGAGAAATAAAATTTAATTAAGGCTAAAATGTTTGGGTTTCTCTGGAGAGTTTGACTAAAAAAATCGATTCCGCGATTTTTATGATCAAACGCTGTGGATAAGCTCAAGTCTCAAATTACGTGGAAATGAAAAATTTAATGGCTAGTATCCATTAAATTTTTCATTTCCACGTAATTTCAGCCCAAAATGTGAATCAATTCAAAAATAGACTCGACTAATATTTCAGCTGCAATAGAAACTAGTGGAGAAGAGTTAGATACAGGCACTTACCAGTTGAATCGACTGCTTGCCTGTTCACTAATAATAATAATTTTAGTTTTAAAGCATTATTCGACATGCAAAGCGTAAATCTAATGTAAAAAGGGAAATCATAAATTTAATCGTCCGGCGGGTCTCGAACCAGCACCCTCTGCCAATACGTGGTAAGAGCTCTGCGTTTAAGTACGCATTATATACATTGGTAGATCAAATTTAAGGTTTCCTTGCTAACACCCTTACGGAGGATGTGGGTGTTTTCCGTGAGATTTGTTTTCTAGAAACATGGCCATATTAAAAAAAAAAAATAGTTTTAGACTACCCTCACTGAATCATCAAAATGTACCTATGTATACATTTTTGGATAGAATCATGGGGAAAATGCTGTTCAAAAATTAGATATGCAACTGTTACATTTTGATAATGAACAATGTAATTTAAATATGTTTATAATTCTGTTTACTAACTTGTGACACCACACTCTCCATGAACGGGTCCCATATGTGAACAACGGAGTCGGTAGAGACGGCAAGACGGAGTGATTCTAGGAACGTGAGTGATAAGACTCCTTTCTTGTGGCCCGTGTACGACCAGTTGCATTGAGACGTCGCGTTCCCGTCGCCCTGGGGATACATAATATGTACGTTACTGTTATTAAGATAATATTAGTAGCAGCCAGGAGGGCACCGTTGCATTGAAGCCGGACATGATTTCGAACACCACCATGGTATTAAAATCATTTCCATTATTAAATTCGTTGCGGGATCCAAGACAGTTAAAGCGATTCCCCGGGACATGCCTGAGCTTCACCGCTCAGTGTCATTTCATTGTGTGCCACTGTTGATCCTGGCTTACAGGAGTTGCAGTGGTGGGTAAGAGGGAGGGACTAGTCCCGTATAAAAAAAACGTAACCGAATCTACTCATACGTGCCGAAGGTAAAAAAATACATATTTTAGCGTTCTACATGGATGGGATATCAGCCGAAAACTTTTTTTTTCATTCGTACTTAAATAATGACGCTTGTGGTGACCCGCATGTACCTACTAGAAACAAAATTCTTTCTGCTTTACCATGATTACAATCAGTAATCTACCGAGATTAACAGTTGTAATCTTACCGAGACACTAACAATTGTCATTATAACATCTCTGAAGTGCAGATGAGAAAGAAATAATAAATAGTTTATATCCAAAAAACTATCCACGCCTCTTATGACACACCCATTTTTTTCGTACACAGGAATTTATAAACACTTCGTTCAGAACGGCATCGTCAGTAAAGTTTATCATGTCATATTAAATACACCGTGCTAAGTGCAGGGTGGAGAATTGACACGAAAATCTATACATATAATAAAATCGTAGGAAAGTCAAAACTGTACATTGAATATTATTTAAAAAGGATACTTGGGGCGTGATCTACAATCGAAATCGAAGCCAAAAATATAGTTTTCAGAATTTTTGTCTGTGTGTCTGTTTGTCTGTATGTATGTCCGGGCTTAACACAAAAAGTACTGCATGGATAATTTTGCATGAATATTACTAAGAGGTCGGATCAACATATAGGCTACATTATGACGCTATCACCTACGGGGAGGAGTTGTGATAATTTATAAAATTTAACGCGAGTAAAACCGCGGGGCACAACTAGTACAAAATAAAACTGGCGGGTTATTCGTTCCAACAGGCGTAGATCGTGGGCCAGATAACGTTTACGGTGCGTACGTAAGCGTTTCAAACGAGTAACTTCACGAGTGGGAAGAAATGGATGGAGGATAACGCGGCAAAACTGGCGCAGTCCGTGTGGTCCATCCAAATGAGTAGCAAGAGAATCATAGCGCAGTTAGTACAAAATATGTATATATATGTTAGTGCATGTCCATTAGAATATTTTGCTATCCATAAGTCTTACCTGATTTCTCAAAGACCAAAGCCTCACAGTCTTGTCCTTAGATCCGCTCATAAAACTACTCTCGTTGTCAAGGCAGTGTATCGACTTCACACTATGCGTATGTCCCGCAAATGTTTGCAACTTGATCTGTTTGAGGTTAAACCGGGACTCTTTATCAGGCCGACCGATTTCATGCTCCCAGTATATTAGCCAGTCTCCGCGCAAGTGCCTGAAAATAATGAATAATGAGCAGCATATACAGGCTGGCCGAGGGGTATACGTTCAAACGCAAAATTTTCTACGATTTTGCGTAGATTCCGAGGTATAATTTTTTTAATGATTTCTTTCGTAAATTTCACCTAACATCAGTTTTAGACTTTTTCTCGTTCTTTTCTCGTTCTGTTGAACATTTCTGGTTCAGTTTTTTTTTATGATAACTAATTAGTATAGTTTAACATAACACCTTAAAAAGTTTGTATCTAATCATTGTAGAACTGTCTTGGAATTTACTCGAAAGTTCAAATTAGGGTTTGAGCTCGACTCATAAATTTTCCAAGTATCAAAAAAATCCAATATATTCTTTGGGGAGGCTTTGTTAACCGAGCCGTGCCATGTAGGTTTTTGGGTAAGATGGCGTTAAAAGCGTCTTAAGTGCGTCAAGAAAAATCGAATGGATTGTATAAATTCGAGTCCGCCACCGCATCGTGATTCTCAACGATGCGGTGGCGGAGCGGTTAATGCACATGGGGCCGTTTACCCCGCTCATCAATCATTAATTCATCATCATTATTTTAAAGATGTCTGAAAAATGGGAATTGGTCTACAACTGAAGAAAGAAACTACACTGGTTCTCCAATATATGTATCCCCCACTTGGAACTACTCAAACTTTTTAACCAAGGCAGTGTCGTAATAAAATTACTTACCTATTGCTCTTGATCCCGTTGTCCATCTTATAAGCGACAACATCAAACCCGTCTCCTTGTGTGGCCGGCTCACACGGGTCCGCGACATGGGCGACATCTATCCTGTTCCCCACTAAAGTCACATTGGAGCCGAAACTATTGGAGGAAGATATGTGGTCCATGATGACGTCTGTCTTGGTCGGGGTGGTATCAACTTTACGACTTAGAGGCTCGTCACTGAACGATAGTTGGACTCGTTTGTCAGGACGGATTTGGAGGGGTGAGCTGTAGAAGGAACATGTTATAAATATTTTAAATAGTATAAAAAAAGGACTAGGTATACACCTAACTTAGGCTGATTTTTGACCAGAGAGGTGCGAGGCAGCTGAGGGGCTCGGGAGAAAAGATCAATCAATAGAATCACTTTAATGTACCTAGCCTCACTCAGCGCAACTCAAAGGCTTCAAAAAACCAAGAGTGTGTAAGAGATACGAGTGAGGTATGATTGCAAAGGATATGTACTATGTAGTAGATCACACGGCACTCCGTCTACATATAGCAGAACAGTCTACCACACATTCTCGTACCCCTAAGTCTGTTGCAAACGAGGTTTTAAACTGGGATCCTTTGGACCATAATTTGGTAGGTATTTTTGAAACTCAATACAAGAAGGTGATATATTACTATTTCCATTTCCATATAAATCGCTGTCTATTGTCACAAACAGATATAAACTGTGCAATTTACAATTTCAATTTATTGAACTATATTTTACTATGTATGTATATTTATTAAATAATAAATTTCTCTGTCGTAAATACTTCGAGATTCAGAAAAATAATATCCTAGAGTCCTTTGAAGGCCCAAATGGAAAGTATTTAAGCGACCCATGATGGTATCCATTTAGTTCAGGTATTCGTTTAGACGCCAGTAATTTCTTGTTACTTAAATAGTGCGTTTTATGATCAAATATAAAAATGGCTTACCTGATTGAGTGGTTTTGTTCATAGCTCCTGCAGAGAGTGCGCACGGTGTCAATGTTCTTGAGGCACCGCTCCATAGTCTCTGATCCTATGAATTTTGAGAATCTTGTGTACGCCAAGTATGCTAGTTCTTCGTCGAAAACTACTAGTAACTCTTCTTGGGCCTGCAGTAGTGAGAAGAGGTTATTGATTATTCTGTGTCATTAAATTTCGGTTCGGAACATTAAAAGTGGGGCAGTATCATTTGTGTTCCGATGTATCGGGCGGCGTGCAAGCCAAGTCAGGTAGATCAGCGCGTACAACACGGCCAACCTGAACTCACCACTCGGCAGTGCTGCCATTGCGGCAGATCTCCATAAAACCTTATGATATTCAGTCCACCATGAAACATACGTACCGGAAGTCGGGCAGTATCACTTGCGTGTTCTGATGTATCGGGCGGCATGCAAGGCAAGTAAGGTAGGTCAGCGCGTACAACACGGCCATCCTGAACTCGCCACTCGGCAGTGCTGCCATCGCAACATATCTTCATAAAACCTTATGGTATTCAGTCCACCATGGAACATACATACCGTAAGTCGGGCAGTATCATTTGCGTGTTCCGATGTATCAGGCGGCGTGCAAGCCCAGTCAGGTAGCTGTCAGCGCGTACAACACGGCCATTCTGAACTCGCCACTCGGCAGTGCTGCCATCGCGGCATATCTTGAGGAAAACTTATGGTATTCAGTCCACCATGGAACATACGTACCGTAAGTCGGGCAGTATCATTTGCGTGTTCCGATGTATCGGGCGGCGTGCAAGCCCAGTCAGGTAGCTGTCAGCGCGTACAACACGGCCATTCTGAACTCGCCACTCGGCAGTGCTGCCATCGCGGCATATCTTGAGGAAAACTTATGGTATTCAGTCCACCATGGAACATACGTACCGTAAGTCGGGCAGTATCATTTGCGTGTTCCGATGTATCGGGCGGCGTGCAAGCCAAGTCAGGTAGATCGGCGCGTACAACACGGCCATCCTGAACTCGCCACTCGGCAGTGCTGCCATCGCGACATATCCCGAGGAAACCTTTTGATATTGAATTAACCATGAAACATACGTACCGTAAGTCGGGCAGTATCGTTCGCGTGTTCCGATGTATCGGGCGGCGTGCAAGCCAAGTCAGGTAGATCGGCGCGTACAACACGGCCATCCTGAACCCGCCACTCGGCAGTGCTGCCATCGCGGCATATCTCGAGGAAACCTTCGGGTTTTGAGTCCACAGAGTCTTGATCTGATGACTTAAACGACAAAAAATACAAGTATTACCCAATCATTTTCTTAAGGAATTAATAGAGAAAAGAATCCACCAATATTCTTTTGTGGGTATATTTACCTTTTCAGGCGTACTTTCGTCTTGTTTGGGCCAGTTGTCAATCTTACCCGTCGCTTTATCAAATGCTAAAAATAATCTGTAACAATCATAATTAAATCAAAGAACAATTGATGAAACATTTTACTTTCTCTCCTATATGCGTGGTTAATGTCTCCTCTACCTCTGCGGCGCACACGCACAAATGGTGATGCGTTATCTTGTCACCGATGCTCAGAGTCAATACGTACAGCACTATAAGTTTGCGTGATTATTCCACTGCAACGCCACTTGTAAGGCCATGTATTTCAGCATATACACAAACGGTGCTGTATATTTTCGGAGCTGAAACGCAGCGACTGAATTTACTGCGATATCAGAAGCTTAAATGAACACCACAACGCCAATATTGTATATCCGTGTATATCGAAGAACCTACGTTTGCAGCGCAATTTGGAGGCGGTGCAGTGCGCACTTCTACAGCGCACATGTCAATTCAAAGGGCTAACACGAGCAGCGTGTTCTACAGCTTGTATGTCAGGAAACACCGCATATGAACAACGCTGTGATATAAAACAGTGTCTAAGTACCTCTGCAGCGCGCACGCACACAAGTGGCGGCGCGTCATCTCGGGGCCGATGCGCAGCGCCAGCACGTGCAGCGCGTCCAGCAGCTTGCGTGTCAGCGAGTTGCGCGCGGCCGCGCCACTGGGGTACGCGCAACGAGTAGTAGAGGCCAGTCTCAGAGCGGGCTGCAAGATTGTCTTTAGGAATGTGTCCTGGAACGATAGAAAATAATGCTTAAGTATACAAGAACAAAGTAAGCTAAAGGTTAGTTTAGCTGGATTTATGATTATGATTATTATAACACCTACCAAGGTAGTTAAATTAAATCCATAAATCGCGGACGACTTTACAAATTCACGGGCACAGAACGCCCAAACGCAGAAGAACAATTTATAAGCCACACAAATAAATGTCCTGTGCAAGACTCTAAACCAAAATATGAGGCCGCGGAGCTGGTAGCAAGACGACGTCTTCAATCACTGCCCCACTCTTGCAGTCACACAGAGCAGTTACATGTGAGACAACGCATCATATAGAGTAAAGATTAATCAACAAAATAAATAATAGTTTTGGATTCTGTTATGGCGTTACTCTGTGTGGTATTTATTTATCGTATTTTTAAGAATGATACAAATACTGAAACACACCTGCTTGTACACCTATTTGTGTAAACCTCCTAAAGTATTCCTCACAACAAAGACAAGCATTATTTTGGTTAGTGACCCTGACTGCTAAGCTAGAGGTTATGGGTTCGATCTCCATCCAGGACAAATCTTTGCGGGATGAGCACGATGATTTGTGTCTGTGTGTAATATTTCTATATGTTCTCTAGTGGCCATAGAACAGGATCTGCCTAATTGGGGATCAATGGCAGAATGTTAGATGTCCAAAGATATTTATTATTATTATTAATACAAATTCTAAATTTTATGAAAATCTCTCTACCACTCTGAACTAATATCCTAATACTAATATCCAGGAACATATTCACACACGGACATCCGATCCCAAACTAAGCAGACCTTGTGCTATGGAAACCAGATAACTGATATACAACATATACTACTTTTTTTTTGTAAATACATAATTATATAGTAGACCCAGACACAGGACAAACAGGCATGTCCATGCTCACAAATAACTGTCCTCGGTGGGAATCAAACCCACGATTTCCGGCGTGAAAAGCAAGCATCTACCAACCAACTCACCTGTAACTGCTCCATAACTTTGACGTCAGACATGAACGGCACTAGATACTTGATGAGCTGCAGACATGCAACGACCCCGCCCTCTAACGGCGCGGACAAGCGTCGACGACATGAAGCTATCAATTCGCCCATATGCGGCAAGTACTGGAATACTATGAGTTGTTCGCCGTACATTGCTGAAAACATAAATGGGAGTCACCGCATTCAAATCGTCAACTCTGTGTAGTTACCTGTGTATGTTATGCAAAGTGTCGGGAACAATATATAAATACTTACCAACAATAGAAGTAAGGCACTTAATTACTTTCATAGCATTTCTATCTCCAACCACTCGAGAATTCACTATCGAGATCTCATCAAACTCATCCTTCTCATTGCCTTCCCATGGAGCCAAGTTCTCTTTACCAATATAACAAAGCGTTAACATCTTGAGCAAGTTCCTCGTTATATATCTACATGTAAGTACCGGGCCTAATCTATGAGCCAACCAAATTAAGCTCTCTGAACTCATATCCGATATTTTACAGTTACTAGTATCATTTTGAAAATCATCTTCGTTCATACTTTGAGAACTTTTAGGTATCTGGCCATCTTTACCAAGTTCTAAACTGTTTATCTGACGTCCGGTGGATTTCCGCCTCAATTCGACTTCTTCCGCATCATCGTCGTCAGCGAAATGTAGATAACTTGTAAACATTGGTGTAGGAATTTCTATTATAGGAGATGTCGGACATCTGATGGAGTTTTGTGATTCGTGGTTTACTTCTTTGGTAACTACGAAGTTGATTTCCTTCTGTGATGTGTTGTTTGGAATGAAATATTTGGCAGACACTGGGGAGACGTAATCAGTTGATGGTGATGGAGTGTGTATGTGATTTTCTTGGGCCGTAGTAGAATTAAACGAATCTATGGATTCTGCAGGGGATTTACTTCTGCTACTTCGACTTGGTAATCTATCTTTGTCGTTTTCAAAGTGGAACAACTCATTTTCACTTCGACTATCAGCATCTTTTTCCTTCATAACTTCATTTGTTACATTTTTTTCTACTGAAGGTGTAGTCACATGTTCAGACCCATAAGACGTATCCGGGGAAAAAATATCGGTGTTACTTGATAAGGCATTTTTGACGTTATCATCAGAGTATCTCGGTTTTTTGTTCGCTAAAGCTTTGTTGTGGCACAAGTGACCTGGAGACAATACTTCTTCAGTGACATCTTTATAACCACCGACCACTTCTACTAAATGTTGAGTGAAGTTGTCCAAAAAACATTGAAGTCCTAATCTCACCATCAACTGAAGGAGGAATATATTATGGTAAAGTTTCACAAACTTTTGTTTATTGGTGACTCCTCCTGCAAGTGTTAAGCTATCGATATCTGTGAGTTTATGTTGATCAGGTTTATCCACAGCCAGATCATCGTCTTCATAAAGATTTAAAATATGTTTAAGTAACTTTTTTCTCGTCTGTGCAGGACCTAAAGCTTTGCTTATTGTATCAAACAAATACCAGGCGGCTAATACTGATGTGTCTTTATTTTGTAATAATTCAATGTAATGAGATAAGAATATGTCTAAAACTTCAGATTGGTTTGCACAGTTAATCTGGTTTAACAGAACATCTAAATGTGTAGCACAAGCTTGGATTTTCCCTTCAGCAATCTTTTGGCTAAAGTGTAGTTTAGTTTTGTCTACGTTTTGATACTTTTCGCAGTTGATACCATCACATTCGTACATGTATAGAATATTGAGCTCATTACTTGTGAGGTCGTATTCATGCAATGTAACTAGCAATTTATTAAGAATGCCAAAACTTTGTGGGAAGGGAATCAAGTGCTGCATCAACAATGGTTGCAATAGCTGCGCAGGAGTTGGTACTGGTAATCCTTTATCTGTAACTACGGCTTTCTTTGATGGTTCTTCCTTTTTCGGGGTCAACTCATTCTTGTAACTTAAACTTGGGGATTGGACATTTAGAAGTAAGGATGCAACATAAATTACACTTTTGGGTAAAGAATTAAAGTTATATTTTAAAACAGTTCTGCAATTATTTATCCTGTCTATAAAATTATCGCCTGACATTCTTAAAGGGCGCATATGTGAATGTAAAAATATCTCCACAATCAGACAACCTATCACCAACATGTCTTGTCTTCGACTCTCAGTTACAAACTGTTTGTAAACGGCAGCATCTGTGGTGTATCGTGTATTGAAAGCTCGACTTTTTCTCTCTTTCATCACGCTTTCCAAATGTGCATCTTGGGTGAATTTCTTCAAATAACTTTGATCATACGCTGCTAAGAACATGTGATTGGTAAATGCAGTATCATCAGTGCCTTCTTTATTAGTGGCATTATCTTTTATTTCCTGTTGCATCGGATAGAGATTAAGCGAACCAACGTTTTCTTTGTATTTTTCCTTTTCTCCGGCTTTACTAAAGAAGCATTTAGTTCGGAAATTTTCTAAGGCTTCTAAAGCTTGTATTGAGGCAACAGGGTTGAATTCTTTCGGGAGATATATTACTCCTTTGCCTAACTCTGAGCGTTGGACTCTATAGTGCCTGGAATGAGAAGAAGCTCTGCCTTCTGACACTGAAAAATAATAAACATCGGTATGAATTAAAGAACTGCCATTAGCTGCCAGAAT
Source organism: Pseudoips prasinana (assembly GCA_951640165.1). Classification (NCBI taxonomy): domain Eukaryota; kingdom Metazoa; phylum Arthropoda; class Insecta; order Lepidoptera; family Nolidae; genus Pseudoips; species Pseudoips prasinana. The sequence goes on from OX621240.1 coordinate 8,965,087, forward strand.
GTTCAGAGAAGTAATTTGATCGATTTTATGTTTAGCTTTCTGTGCAGCATCACTCTGAAGTTCAAATATAGCAATAAGTTCGTTTACGCTTATTACTTTAAAAAATTTAATGTCCATACATATCTACCTACTCTTTGAGGGAATATGCATTATATATAATTGCTTTTAATTCAAAATAGTCGCTAACGGATTTACCTGTGTTTTGAGAATCTTCTAGTGCATGTCCTTTAGACAAGGATCGGGCGCGACTACTGCTTTTGTGTCGGGAGCGCACACGCTGTGAGGGTACATTGAGACGCGATACGTGCTGTGATAGGCTGACAGATTCCTCTTCGTCATCAGTAACGTCGTCTGAACTATCATTTCTTATTGATTTTCCTGTCAAAATTATTACAACATTAATTTTTAAAATCCTTCGTTAAAATAAAGTTATTTTGGACATCAGAGTATTGTTTTGGGACCCATGCTTTTTATGAAATAATCAGACTGTGTATTTTTGTATTGGATAAATTAACTTAAATCTGTATACTTAAATATATTTAGAATGCATAGAAACTATATAGTAAAGTGTTTATTAAGGTAGAAGTCATCTAGAATTTTCAATATAACATTTTGTTGTAATATCGCATATTAAGCATATTCTACACGGTTGCAAACCTTTTTTATATTTTTTTATCTTTCACCAACTCTGTCACACAACTGCAGTCTAGATGGATGGCAACCACCAGCGTGAGCTCTGTTGGGACGTTGGTTTGCAACCGTGTAGAAGATGCTTTACGCGTATACCTAGCCTAAATTTTCCTTAACCAACTCACTAGCATCTTTTGGCGCAGTCCAATGCATTCGCGGAGGTGCCGGCGGCAAAGCTCTGAAAGCGCGCGGTGGGTGTGGCGCCGTCAGGAGCTGCACCGTACCACCACGACGTATCCGTGTGTGTCCGTCTACTAACGAAAGACAGACGTTCTTGGCTTTTATTGACGCTGGGCCTGACAATCTAAAAAATAAGTAGAATAAAATTTGCTCATTAATGTTCGCCGAGTCAGTGAATATCAGAACAAGCGCATCGCAGGATTATCGATGACAGAGACCTAACAAATAAAAAGCTGCAAAGCTTGGATCATAGTTATCAGGTTACAAGCTTATCGGTTTTCTATAGGCTGTTTCATGGAGAATGCGCTCAAGACCTCCATGAACTTATCACCTCCTTCCCCGATTTTTCATCGGACTACAAGTCGTCAGGAGGGTATCCACCGCTTTGTTGTTGATATCCCATTATGCCGTACGAAGCGCTTTGCATCCTCTTTTATCATACGCACGCTTCGATCACTAATAGTACTATTATTGATCGAAGTGCGCACGGCTTAGCAGTAGATCACCCTTCCGAACGACGTGTTTCCAGACTCATACATGGGTTTATTCATGGCTAGATTGAACAAGCATCTTATGAGTACGCGCGGTCCACCGTCGACCACATCTTCACTTACCATTAGGTGAGATTGTGGTTAAGCGCAGACCCATCCCGCATAAAAAAAGAAAAGCAAAGCCACTCGAAAATTATTAAAACTACTAAACGTATATGTATTAACTAACAATAATGTTTAAGTTCATAAATTGTTTACTAACAAAACTGGATTCTAATTATCTGTAATAAATTATTATTATTATTATATGTACATGTATCTCGGATTACGTTTAAACATTGTGTGGATACATAATGTAAATAACAAATTAATCCAATGAGATTTATTAAAAAAAAGTTGATGTAATATAATAATACCTAATATACTGGGACATTTTTACACACCCTGCCATCTGAGCCCAAACTAAGCAGAGCTCGTACTATAGAAACCAGATAAATGACATACTACATATACTACTTTTCTTTTGTAAATACATACTTATATAGATAATTATACCCAGACTTAGGACAAACAGACATGTTCATGCACACAAATATCTATCCTGGTTGGGAATCGAACCCACGAACTACCACGCAAACCGGGTCGTGTTTACCATAGCCACAAAGATCTTGTGTATGAGTTGGTGAAAGATAAAAAAAAGGTTACAAACTGACACTGACACTTACTTATAACCAAAAGTGATATCGATCCAGTGATGGAGATTCTCTGACACATGAGTACTCTCTAGCGCTTCTCTATGCTTCGTAATAAAATCTTCGACGCACGTCGCCCACGATGGTATACCTAAATCCTACAAAATATAAAAAGGTTACAAATTGTATAGACCAGCACATCAAGCTAACCCAATCTGTCATATTTCCCCAATTTAAAGTGAACATTATGCTTTTGTGCTAAAGTAGAAAATCTATAAAAGAAATTTGACAGATTAGGGTAGCTGGATGTGTTGGCGTCTGTACGAATTTATGTAATGTTTCCTATGACCAATTTTTCGCAGCTACGTGTAATAACTCAGTAGGAAATCAAGCTAATGAATCTGTAATAGCTGATACTAGCTTATATAAAAAGTGTCCATATCATTACCTAGAGGATCGATATAGGATCAATCTGAAGGGAATGAAACGGTTGGCCAGGTCCAAAATAAAACTAATTACGTGAGTAGTTTTATTTTGGACCTGGCCAACCGTTTCATTCTCTTCAGAAGAACAAAAGACATAAAATTACATTCGTTGCACATTACAGTTATCACTGTTCCTCACCTCAGTTTTAATAACAATATAGAAATCATCTTGTTGAGGTGAATTAGAGGTTATTCTACAATAAATTACGGTGCACTTATAAATTAATACTAATTAAGTGGCTTCCTCTATAGCTGCACCGTTATACCTATATCCTTCCTTTTCTATACAATATTTTATTCAATCTAAATACATCTTACTGCAGGTGCATGCACGAAATTTGGAGTCATCAGAAAAGTGACAGATTAAATTTCAATGTATTCCACTACTTTTTATATGTATCATAAAAAGTACCTTTCAAGCTGCTCGTCTGTGGAATGTATTGCCTGCGTAATACATGCCCAGTTACCTATATATTTTTAAAACCCTGTTAAAAAACACTACCTGAAAAAACGCTCAATTAACTAATAGGAATACAACAAGATTTTCGTGGTTCCGCACACATAAAAAAGATGTTCGTTTAAACGTTTAAATACTGACTAAAATTATTTAAGCCTTTAACTAGTAGTAGGTATGTTTCTAATTGATTGATTTTGATTTATATTATAAGCCAAGACAGTTCAAAATACGGTGGCAACTACATTGCCACTACCAGTTAACAGGTTAAACGTACCCACGCGGCGTTCCATACATGTTTTATTTTTTAATTTTGCTTTATTTCTAGTTAAAAATATATGCATACCGGCAGATCCTCATGCGTGCTTTTAAACACGGTCGGGTCAGTATAGAACTCCGGTATACATTCGTCTGGAGTCCACTCCTGCATGCGCTGTATCGACGCCGGGTATTCTGCTGGCACCCATTTGTTGCGCACGTATTTACAGAGGACCTCTTTCGGTGTTCTGTTGAACAAAAAATATGTGACATATTAAAACATTGTATTACACATAATTAAAAAACTATAAAACACGCTTTTAGCACGCACAAAAAATTACAAAATATCCGCCATGTTGGATTTAAGTCGTGATTATTTTTTTCGTATTCCTGACAGCAAACCCTTTCATTTGATACCCATATCATGGGGGTGGATTTTAAACAGCCAGCCCGCCATCTTGGGGAGGCCGCCATATTGGATTTGTAATGACGTTTCTTAGCTAGTCATGTATTGTCATCAGAACTCAGAGCGTGTGCAAAATTTCATCCTAATCGGAGACCGGGAAATGGGTCAAATTGAGATTCCGAGATTTTATTACATACAAGTGAAGCTAATAAAAGCGTGTCAAAAATACACTTTCACAACACTAACTTAGGACTGATTTTAGTACGAACCTTCTCGCCAAGTAGACGTAGCAGGTAATATCGGATAGCGCGTCGGACACATGATGTGGGATCTGGCCGGTACAGCTACTGACGTCATAAGTCATGTCTAGCTGCCTGTCGCCCTTATTAAGGCGGTACTTCGACTTGGTGAGGTCACGCCAATTCCTGCCTAGAAGAATTTTCAATATATTATCATACTTACTTACTTATCGTGTAGGCAGTGGTTACCCTAGTGTCAGAGTTGTTTAAGCCGCCGAGTAGGCCTCTGACATGGCTTAACAACTTGCCTCATGGCTACAACCGGGACCGACAGCATAACGTGCCCTCCAAAGCACGGAGACGTTCAGAAATTAAACCACTTTGGCGGTCACCTATCTATGGACTGACCGCGAGCCTTGTTGCTTAACCTCGCCAATCACTTACGGATCGGCGAGAGTATCTGGCTATGAGCGCCTCAATATACTATATATATTGTCATCAATGCGTATTATAACAAGGGTGAGGACTAAATGTTAAATAAAGATCACGTGATAATGACATATGACGTCACTTGAAGTCAATTTAGAGGGAAAGAGACAGAGCTTCCCCGCTTTATCCACTTTTACTATATGCTATAACAACAAATACTAAAAAACAAAATAATATAAATATTTAAGGGGGCTCCCATACAACAAACGTGAATTTTTTGCTCGTTTTTATGGATAATGGTACGGAACTCTTCGTGCGCGAATCCGATTCGCACTTGGCCGGTTTTTATTATTTTTGTGCCTATTTCTTATTAATTTCATCTTTAATTATTCGATATCACGTCAATCATCCAATGGCCTATTAAGCTTTATAGAAAATATCTTTGCAAGTATACTGTGAACAGACAGCAAAGTATAAGGTCAAGTATTTACTCAGGCATTAGAGAAACACTGAATACAAAAACTATTGAATGTTGTAAGCCAGGTTTTGATGTCATAAGAAAGATAGCATAGCTAAATCCCTGGACTCATTATTTCAAGAGCTTAGCTTACTGTCTTCTCCTCATTTCTATGACTTTACTTAATTTTTACGGCCTTAGAGAGAGTTACAACATTGTTACAGAGTTACAAGATTGGCATACTAGTTGAGCCATAAAATCTGTCCCCATACAAACATACAAATAAAATTCTGAAAGAATGTACTTTACACATTAGCCTATATGGTCTACATTGGGACAGAACTTATGGCAAGACTAGTTTTGGTTTTTGGAAATTTACTTGATGTACTCTTAAAGCACATCTAGTAAATTTTTGCAGTCCCTTCAAAATTATTGTGCATTAATTCTTAAGGATGAATATACTGAAAGTTAAATTCACTACATTATATATTAAGTGGACTATTTAATCAGTATTTACTGTTTAATTTACAGTGTTGTTATCAATGTTTGCCCAACATCAATATTGATTTACAGCCCATTTGTTTGATAGATAGTAGTGTGATTCACCTCTATACATTTAATGAAAAAAACAGATAGTGACAATATAATAAGTATGGAATAGGCCATTTGCCCTAGCAAGATTGTTAGTGCTTTGTTTAGCAAAATTAAAAATAATTGGATATATTAAACAATTATTTGACAGCATAGGTATACAATAACCTCCCATCAATGCTTCTACACTCACAAGATCATCAGTCAGCTTGTAGGCTTCTGTATCTGCTGGAAGCAGGTGTAGCAGGACAATTGCAATTGTGCAGATCTTTGGGAGAGGCCCTGCTATTAATGCTTACATGATCCCAGATTACTATACACAAAGGTGAAACAAGAGTCCTGGTTAGGTAGGCCTGGTTACCACTCTATATTTAATTTATTTATTAATAAATAACTAATAATAATTTATACTTAAATGCAGTTTAATAATAAACTAAGAAAGTTAGATCTAGCCAAAATAGACAATTTAAACTAATATAAAAAATATATTAAACAATTTGGCACAGTATATAGAAAAATTGAAGTTGAATCTTAATAGACAAAAAACTTACGCCATATTATGATCTTCTACTGACATAGACTAATTCTCCTTATTATATATTGTATTGTTGATCAATCACACAATATAGAATTTATAAAAATAATAACACATCAAAAAAATTAATAATAATTTTGAAACACAAGTAGAGACCTAGAGTTGCTCTAACCAGTAGATGATCACATGATTTATTACTACTTTCAGTAGTTTAATGAATTTTATACCAAAAAAGAACATTGTTTAAAGCAAAAATATCAAAAACAACCCACTAAGCTACTGTTGAAAGTATTTACCACAACGTGAAGAGAAGTCTGTCACCCATGGAACCATGAAATGTGCCTGTGGGTCATTAGCAGACCTGCCAGCCAGTTGATTGAGGTGTAATAGGTAGTCCAAGTTGGATATCTGGCCTCTCACCCACAACATACACAGCTTCTCCAGTTCTACAGCCTCTTTCCTCCAACACCACTCTTCCCCTCTCTTCCCAGGTGATCCTTGACTTAAGGCTGGAGTAATCTGTTTACTTCTATTTTGTTCAAATATCAATGAAGCATCTAAACTGTGTATATTATTTGTCAGCTGTGGCAACACTTGCAACCACAGATTCTCAGACAAGTAAATATTCTGAAGTGTCAGCATTCCTAAACTTAGTCCTCTATCACTCATAGCCTTTGATAAATTCAGTAATTGGTATATTATAAAGAGACCTCTTGTATAATTCATGTCTATAAGGTTTGGACTGAAGTTCAAACAGTCTAACAGAGTGTTTTCATAATGTCCTCTGTATATTACAAAGAAGTTACTGTCTGTTTCTAAGGTGAACATAGCTGCTAACAGATTTGCATGTGTCTCATACATTTTCAACAGATGTTTATTAGGTATTATTTCTTTGTACTCTATGTGTTTACCCAAACTATCAGTTTTAATTCTAATAATATTACAACCATACAAACGTAGTAGGACCTCAGCCAGGAGCTGATCGTGTTCCAGGAGGTTTACTATGGTGCTTTCCTTATTGCTATCATTGTTTTGACAATATTTCTTATAAGATTCTTTCCAGAGGCTTCTTTGGTTACTTTGCGAAACATACTGCAGCAATTGAGAGAAGGTGAGAGGGGATTCATTGTTATTACTCTCCTTGAGCTTGTAGCGAGGCAGGGGCAGGACCTTGGACACTTTTTTGTTCAATACCTACAAAGCAAACAATATCATATTACCAAGAATCTGTTATTCAGGAACGATTCTACTTATTAAATTAATACTCACTCTTATGAATATCTTTCGCCACGGATATGGTACACTTTCACCAGGTTGCAAGGTAAAATCTACATTGTTTAGTGATATATCAACTGGGAGGTTTTTTAACCATTTCTTCAGCCACGTAGTATGCACGACCACGGCGTAAAGATTAGGTGAGGCAGTAGGAAATATATTTTTATTACTTATACCTAAATCCTTAAATATATGATCCATGTCTAAATTAATAATGATGTTTTGTTTTGTTTTGTTGCGAACAATACTGCAGACAAGACATTATCAATTTTGACATTTCTTCATCAGACTGACAACTAGTGTGACAAATTAGTTGAGGCTTACCAGCATTAAATTTTTAAAACAGATAAAGCGAAATCAATAATTGTTAAAACTGTGTTAATATAAACTGCCCGAACGAACCCGGTCCCGTAGAGACTTCTAGCTATAGAGCAAGAGCCTACTACGGCCAGACCTTCGTAATTTCGTCAGTCTGGCAAGATGTGAAAACCATTAAAACTGTCCGAGTCCCCAAGTAACGTAATATAAAATGTAACTTTTATACTATAATAAAAGTATAATTATAATTTAATAAAGTCTCCGGCAATTGTGACGAGCTTTCTAAAGTTATCTCGATGAAAATATAATTAGGTAGGTACATACTATTTTTACACGTAGGTACTGTTTTATACACCTTTACTACCTATTATCTGCCAAAGTAACCATAACCCTAACTCCATATTCGCTGGTTGTTCTTACCTGGAAAGGGGACATGCACATACAAACTTTCAGTGCACTCTTGGGTTTTATAAAGTCAAAATGTTTATAGTATATGTATATAATAAATGTCTTGGGACAAGTAACACTCTGCCATCTGATCTCAGGCTAGGCAGAACTTTGGCAACCAGACCCCTAATAAACATACTTAGGTATATAATTCTATATACCTACATACATATTTTAAATAAATTACACCCCAACAAGAAATCATTGTCACACAAAGATTTGACCTGGGTGGGAATCGAACAAGCTCTGGATTAGCAGTCAGGGGTACTAACCACTACGCCGACATGTCAGTCAAACATAGTACGTTACATTCTCTGTGTATTATAATCATAATATCAAGCATACACTCATCGGGCACAGCCTATTAAAAGTACACTCACAGGCACAATTAACCGTCCACCTCTATCATTTCTCGCCCTGTATGTTTCCGATAACTACCTATTGCTTATCACAGACTACCAAGAGATGTTGCTTATCTATCTACTGTTTTATTTTTGTCAAGTCGGTACTCTAATTTGACATTGCTGCCGTTGCTTTACTGTGTTAACATTTTCTGTTCTTTTCTCCCATAGTGTGTGAATATTGTTTAATTTGAGTTTGTATAGTTTTCGTTAATTGTTTTTGTTGTGTCTGTAAAAAATGCCACTCGATGCACTTGGTTCAGCTAGGTCAGTGGTTTTTTTTTAAAGACAACGCCCGCACTAGGGAATCTAGTCCCTGTGTCGCGGGGTACTTTACAAACATAATAGACGTACACAAATTACATCCAGACTCAGAACAACTACTTATGGGCCACACAAATAATTGTCCGGCGCGGGACTCGAACCCGCGACACGAAGTGGCGAGGCGACTGTCTTAGCCGCTGCGCCACACGTGCAGTCGGCTATACATCAAGCTATAATTTCCAATATAAGCTGACCTGTCACTGTATTGAAATCCTATACAATGCGAGATAAGCTTATACTGGAAATGTACTGCTTGAAGTGTAGCCGTGTGCACAGTTGGTGTACCACAAACCATGGTTCACGATGCCATCAGGAGATTTCGGAAGACAGGCTCATACACTCGCAGGCCAGACCAAGGCCGACATCGATGCACTTTGACTCGAGATGACCGCTTTATTGTCAGCAACTGTGCACTGCTACTGAAGCTCGTACGCGTCTTTTTGAGGTAAGAAATGTCAGTGTAAGTAAACGCACCATTAGAAGAAGACTGGCAGAAAGAAATTTAAGAGATTTTCGTCCAGCTCGCGGTCCAAAACTGCTCCTACAACACCCTTAAAATTCTGTATGCCGTATCTGTCAGAGACGGTTTGATAAATGGTCCAATTAAAATTAATAGTGATACTGAAGTCTACAGGCCAAGTTATTTTTTTAAGTTCAACGGTAAGAAAAAAAGGATTAACTCAACAGATAAAAACACGGCCTTTTAAGGCATATTTTCATAATAAAGGTTTCACTAACTCACTAATTAACACATAATTACGGCTTTTCATACAATTTTCCATTGGCACCAAGAGATGAAGGAAAAAAAGAGAAAAAGACTGATTTTACAATATCATGCGTTTAAGTTCAAAACTGGCAGATTTTTATACAAACTTAATGTCCTATTTTACGCCCCTTAGGGGTGGAATTCACAAAATCCTGAAATATATATTTGTTTTTTAACTTCAAGGCCAAATATCCATTGTCATGCGTTTTACTTCAAAAATGTCTCATTATAAATACAAACTTGTATTCCCTATTTTACGCCTCCAGGTTTGGAATTTCCAAAGATCCTGAAATAAGTACATATTTTTTATATCTAAGTGAAGGGTCAAATACCTATTTTCATGCGTTTAACTTCAAAAATGTCGCATTTTTCATTCAAATTCACATCCCTTATTTTAGGCCCTTAGGAATTCCCAAAAATCCTGAAATACATATTTCTAATTTTTAACTGAATGGCAATATACCAATATTCATGCGTTTAACTTACGAAATGTCAGTTTTCTTATAAACTTACATCCCCTATTTTACGGCCCTAGGGGAGGAATTTCCAAAAATCCTGAAATATACAGTCGTGGTCAACTAATTAGGGACATTAAAAATAGTGAAGGGCTATAACCGGTTATGTACATATTTTAACCCTTTAGGGGATGGATTTCCAAAAATCCTTTCTTAGTACTCCCCTATGTTATAAAAGGAACCCCTGTGCAAAATTTCAAGTTCCTAACCCTTATCATTTAGGCCCTGCGTTGATATATATGTCAGTGAGTTAGGTTTGCCTGTATGTATAATGTATATAGATAGAATTTCACAAAATCGATGTTTGTTATGCAACTTTTAGTAAACGACTTAATTTTACAAACTTTTGTTTTTTTTACCTTATAGGTAGCTTTCAATGTACCACTCATAAAATGTGGTTTATATTTGATGATTTCTGGAAATTGAAGGAAATACAAGGTGGGTGGTTAATTGTGCCTGTGAGTGTACCTATGTATAGATTCCAGATTTACGAGTTAAAAATATTCTAAGATTATTCTATTGTTACAATTGAAACATTAAGATTCACTAACAATACTTAATAAAATCTACTTAAATTGAACTAAAAAAATTGTTTAGAGAGGAAAAATTACATAAACCTCTTACAAAACCAAACTTTTCTACTTTCTTATAAGGCTCCCCTTTTCTGACTGTTTAAAAGTTACAACGTAATGATATTAATAATACAAAGTTTTAGCGATTCATTGAATATTTATTGCATGTATTCAATAGGTCATAAAAAAATACATTTTTATTGTATATCAACCATCGACAGACCATCACAAGGTTGTCTGGAAAAAGCTGCAGTGGGATAAAACCATCCTATGTACAGACGCCAGCACATCAAGCTACCCCAATCTGTCAAATTTCCCTAATTGAAAGCGAACCTTATGCTTATGTGATAAAGTTCAAAATCTATAAAAGAAATTTGACAGATTAAGGTAGCTGGATGTGCTGGCGTCTGTACATTATAATCATAACCACTGGAAATTTGGCTGTACAGGAAAGAGATTTTGTATTTGATAGTCAACAAAGTCTTTTGATGGAAGCTAGCTCCTTAAAAGATGTGAAGGCACTTATTTTTTTAAATATGCCAATATGGCTGAAGTAGAACTAACAAATTATTTATCTATTACAACATTAATTGGTCCCTTAAGGAGGAAATGTGATTTAAGAACTACTTACAGTATAATACTTTTGTCTTGCTCCTAGTAAAATATTCAAAAACTTAAATATTATACTATAAAACATACAATTCTTACAACGAAATAATTCCTCTTTACTCTACATTTCCAGATATTCTCTTGGAATAGCAATTCCATAGAGTATCTTTGTAAATGACCGCTTGTGTTTCAGGGCTCTTGGCTGCTACTATGCCTCTTCCAACTACTATCACATCAGCCCCATTTTCTAGGATTACTTTTTCTGGGGTGTTGTAAACCTGACCAAGAGTATCCTTATTGTTCTCCAGCTGTACCCCAGGTGTTAACTGAATAAGACCTGGGTCTACAAATGTATCTTTATTTTGGCAAACAAAACCAGTGATCAATTCAGGGTATTTGGAAGCCATGGTTACTGTTGATTCTCTGTATTCTGGAGTGATTAGGTTACCCTGTTGGCAAGAAATTATGCATATTAATAACAAAGTATGACAGATCTAGAACAAAAACTTCAGGTGAAAAGATTTTCCATGACCTAAGTGAGTGCTACATTGTCATTAAACATGAAGGAAAATATAAAACTACCTTTATACAGACTTCAGCATATCCACCTACCGCAATCTGTCAAATTTCTTTTATAGATTTTCAACTTTATCACATAAGCATAAGTTTCACTTTCAATTGAGGAAATTTGACAAATTGGGGTAACTTGAAGTGCTGGCGTCTGTACCTGTTTTTTTGAACCTATTATACTGCCAGTGCATGCAAAGTTGAGTCCTGGGCGTGGTGATGTTGTAGGAGAAATAAACCCTTAGTTTCGCTCCATTTACCTGTATGTAAGTTTTGTCATGCACAATCTTAAATAATCCATTTTACCCAGCCCCTGACGCTGAATGTATTCCACACATCAGCTTCCTCCTACAACATCACCACACTCAGATGTCAACATGTTGCACTTTTTTATACAAAATTCATTTCATACACATAGGTACACCTATTATAGTGCAGGTTGTACAGAAGTATTGTATAGGTGGATCAACATTTGATACTAACAATCAGTGTCAATTACTTTACTGAATTAGAGAAATGTAAATTAGAATTGAAAAATGTTACAGATTTTAGACTGAAAAAACAATGAAATCCTTACCTCAGAACTCATTTCAGCCAACAAAAATACACCCCTATTGACACCATTTGGAGAGTTCAAAGCTTTCAGTATACCTTCACCAGGCAAAGAATGGGCAGTTACACAATCTGCCCAATCACCAACTTTGTATAACCCTTTAGAATACTGCAGAGATACTGTATGTCCTATATCTGCATATTTTCTGTCCTCCAATATTAAAAAGTTAAATCTGTCTGCCAATTGTTTCATTTGGGTTACAAAATCACTGTTATAATCTTCAATAATATCAGCATGAGTTTTCACTAAGCAGATATGTTCTCCAACTTTCTCTATTAAATCAAGAATTTTTGTAGTAGATGTCAAATCCACTGAGAGACATAAGTTGGTCTTCTTAGTTGCCATAATGTTGAACAATTGTTTTGCTATAGCATTTTTTGCTAGTTCAGATCTCTTCTCGTATGATAACAAAGTTCTGTCCAGAGGTTTCTCTAAAAACAAAATTACTTTAAAAATAACCAATAAAAAATGGAAACCATTATTAAAAATAAATAAGCAATAGGCAGGATGGAGTTATATTTCTTGCTATATTTTCATAAAATTAAAATACATATAAAGATGACTATGACCATAGAGCCCTAATTTCATCAAAACCCATCCATAAACACCAGAGATAGATTTGATTTTTGTAAATATAATTAGTACTGAGGCATCAATTGGTTTTAAGTTTAGGAGTGTCATATCAACATACATGAATTAATGACAGCTTTTTGAGGCTTAACAATGTGAAGGCATATTGTTAAGCCTCATATCAACAAATTAAATTAAATTGAAATACCAATTAATATATCGAAATTATTGAAAAAAAATCAAACTAAACCTCTACAAGATGAGATACTATTATGCTACTTCCTACTAATACTATTGATGTGAAAGTTTCTGGGACTTAATATATGGATGTTTGTAAGTCTTTCATGCAAAAACACACAATGGATTTTGATGAAACTTTATAGTAATATAGCCAATACATCTAAAATACACATTAATCCAAATACAGGCTATAATTTATAAACTTTAATGTGGATGAAATTGTAGGGCACAGCTAGTATATAATAAATTAGGGATTGGACTGATGTTAGAGTTACTAGAGATAACAGACTACACAAATTGACACAATTACAATTCAGAAAGCAATAAATCAGCTGATACTCTTAGTAGATGTAAGCATTTAAATTCTTGGGGGTATAAAGTGGGATACAGGTCAAGACAATTCATTGTTTTTTTAAATTGTAGTTGTTATTTGTGGCCAGATTTAATACTAAGATAATTTATTTAAAAGTTAATTTTATTGGCATCATTGACCTATTTTGACAGCTTTTTAGATGCTCTTTTTAGATGTTCCATTACTAAAATATATTAAAATTAAAATGTGTACATAAAGCTAATTCAGACAGATCTCTCACCAATTACTGACGCTGGTGACTCTTTCAAATAATCCATAACTTTTTTTGCAGTTTCATCAGTGATTTTCCCATTTTTCACCAATATATCAATCAAAGTTGACATAGAAAACAATGATTTGATTTGTACATCATTTCTTTCAAGGTTTTTAGCACCACCTTGTTCTCTATCCAATATAATAACAGCGTCTGTGACAACCAGACCTTCCTTACGTAGATCTCTTACTGTTTCTAATATACTAGAACCAGAAGTCACAACATCTTCTATGATGAGGCACTTTTGGCCTGCCTTGTAATGCCCTTCTATTGATTTCTTAGTTCCATAAGCCTTTGTTTCTTTTCGCCTCATTAACATCGATTTCTTGGTTAACACACTTAGCAACGTAGCAATAGGCAATGCGGTATATGGTACTCCACATAAATGTTCGTAATTTAAATCCTTCATTGCGACTTCCAATAACAAGTTTGATATAGATTCCTGTCAGAAAAGATACAATTATGAATTGTTTATATATAGCAACAAGTTAACTTTAGAAGTGATCAATTTTAAAATTAAATAGATACACACCATAACTCCAGGATAGCTCACTATAACCCTCAAATCGAAATAGACAGGAGTTTTAATGCCGCTTTTGGTTGTGAAGTCTCCAAACTTTACAGCATCTATTGCAAAGAGCTTAACCGCGAGCTCAACAAGTTTTTTATCGTAAGCCATTTCTGGTTATTTCCTCAAATTATGAAAACACGTGGAAGTTTACAAGTGTGGAGCTGCTACCTACTATTGTAGAACCTTGCACAACTTCAATTAAAGTTTGGCCCGCTATGCTTGAAGTTGTTGTTCAAATTTGTCACCTTGACACTTGACAGATACTATCAATAGATTTGTCAATAGAAAAACCATTTATCCCAACGCCTGGCGTGATTGATGTTATACTGTTATTGTACCCAGGTCCTTCTAACCGGTATTTAAACAAAATTGAATAGTAAGTTTACTAGGTATCTACATACATACATTCCTACATAGACTCACGCCTGTTTCCCAGAGGGGTAGGCAGAGACAACGGATTTCCACTTGTCACGATATTTGCACACCATTGCATTCATACATGCTTGCCGGTTGAGGGTTACGCCTGATGACCTGGCCTTTCGTCTCCGTCTCCGATTTGATCAGAGAATGTTTGTCGACGTCTTCCCCTTCAAGTTGTACCATTCAAGCCATTTATAGGTATCTCCGTATGTAAAGCGTATACCGTCAAATAGTGTATAATGTAATTGTAGTTTGTGGATGTTTAGGACACTAGTTTCCTGGAAATCAGGGAATTCTCCGATAACTGGCAAAACTAGTTCTCAATGCCACTTCTGCTGACCGGTTGCCAGACGACTACTTCATTCAATTGCTTCCTTTGTAGCCCACAAACGTACTTTGCTACTCCATTCCATCAATCATTCATTTCGTTCGAAATCAGTTTTTGGTCATAATACATTCACTCACACACATTTCAAGCGTTGTTCGCGTAGAGTGTACGTCTTTTAAAATAATTTTATTTTCGTATTCATTTTCGATTTAATTTAATTCGTTTATTACTGTAAACATTAGTAGTTATGGCAAAACTGTTGTGCACTTGTGGATTGTAAAATTGTGAGTACTAAAAGTTATTGCGTATAAGATTTGTAAAGTTAATGAACTTTTTCGCGCCCACGAAAACATCATTATAAATTATATTTTGTGATCATCACGTAGGGGAGGATTTCTCTGGTGTCCAATATTATTACTTCCATGATGTTAAAACCCGGTTTGGGTTCAGGTAGTGGTTTTTGAATCAATGTTGGGTAAGGTAATCCACCCCTCCTAACGGCCGGAGCACGGAGTGGGGTCCCCTCCCCTCCTATATGGGAAGTTTAGGTAGACAAAGGGTAGTCACCCCTAAACAGAGGGGAGCTTTGGGCCTTGGGCGATATCCGTTGGTAGGGGAAGGGATCACAATTTCAAGTTCAGTTTTTTTTGGCATTTGCCCTTTCTAACGGCTGCGCGCGTGTGGGAAAGTTTTGAACGTTATTTGTGTCTCCTATTTATACAATTCTATTATTTTAGGTGAAGAAACTGTGTAGTCACAATGAATATAAACGGTGAAGGTATGTGCTTTTTTTGACTGGTGAGAATTATTCCTAACAACCAACATTTTTTTTTAAACAAAAGTATTAATTACAGATCCTAGTAGTAACAACTGGGAAGTTGCTCTAAAAAGGAGTTTGTTAGCCAAGAGCAAACTGGCCATAATTATGAAGAACCCTAATGGGTTAGTTCAGTACTCCTGTGTAGAATGCTCTGCCAAGTATGATGACAAGGAGAAGTTGGAGAATCATCTATTAGTCCATAATAGAGAGTACCGCTTTCTATGTGGCATCTGTGGCACTGGGTGAGGCATTTTGTTTTTTAGAACCAGACTAAAATATATCCTATTCTTACATTAATCCCATTACAACATATTTTAGGGGAAAATAAAGTTCAAAATAATTTATTTGTTTTGGTGTTAACTCATGTGTTGTAAGCACCTATATGCAATTGTAATTGCTAATTAATCAACTAAGCTAATTAACTGACTGCCTTGTTTTATAAAGATAGTTTTATGCTAGTGTTAATTCCTAAAAGTTTAAAATTGGTGACATAATAAGGCGAAATTTAGATACCTAAAATGTACAATCCAGACCTAAAGTAACTTAACCCTTAAACTAAATGCAGTACTTAAAAACTGAAGTTTGTGGTACTACAACAATAATCTCTGAAACAGGTTGAAACGCAAAGAGCACCTTGATCGACACACACTTGAGCACCAAGAGGTACGGCCCCACATTTGCCCCGACTGCGGCAAAGCTTTCAAGAGGAAAGAGCATCTCAACATACATCGCTCTATCCACACCGGGGACAAGAGTGAGTCATGTCCTGTTTGTGATAAATGTAAGTTTTGAAGCCCGTTTCACACACTGATTATTTTGGTGAACTAAATTTTATTGTTATCATTTGAATGCTCAAATGTTAATAACCTCTTTTATGAAGTTCTTAGAAAAATTAAAAAAAGCAAAAGGTTTTATTTCTTTAGAGATATGAGGGGTAGTTTACATAACTATCAAATCTCTACTCTTCTGAATGACTAGAATCGGAATTAATATTGTATTAAAAATAGACTATATTTTATATTTTCATTTGAGTATTCGAAGAAAAGAATTCTTTTTTATTTATGATTTTAATGAAGACAAACAATTTCAATTGTAGAATGAAGAGCTTTTTACTCTACATTCTTCACTAGTGTACTCATATTAACAATGAATATTTAAAAAAATATATTTTTGGTTTCAAAATTTTTCCTTCAGCTGTGAAACTGGTTCTTAGTTTAGCCATTAATTACTACCCAACAATCTCATCATCATTAACCTAATGATCCACTACTGGACATAGACCTCCTCCAAAGCTTACCATAAGGTTGCCATTTGGAGGGGTTTGCTAGTCACACTAGTCACCGCGCTTAGCAGGACATTTGGCAACCACAATAAGGAGACAGGCTAGTATCCAGGTAGCACTGCTTCCTAACTACCTGATGTATTCCTTAGTCATCTTAAACAACACCTATGGGATGGTATTGGGTGGCCATGTTAGTATTTCTGGGCTGGAAACAACTTGGCTAAAAATCTTAATAAAGGCTTTGTTGTCAAGGTCAAAGTATGCAATATGACTGTCAACCAAGCTTGGTAAGAACTACAGTTTATTGTCTATTTGTACAATAAGTTAGGTCCTATTATTGCCATCTAGGATCTATTTGTGCCTGAGTATAATCGAAAACACATCAGTGAATTCAATGTTGACATGAAAGTTTAACAACTTTCAAAAAGTACTTAAAGACTTTGTTGTCAAGGTCAAAGTATGCAATATGACTGTAGGCCTGTAGGGAGGACACATCAAGCTATACATGTCCAGTATAAGTTGATCTCGCGTTGTATAGGATTTCCATACAATGACAGGTCAGCTTATATTGGAAATACGCATTTTGTACAAGTATGCAGTGCGTACTCGTACAAAATGTTCCATAATATAAAATGATTCTCGCAACAAACATTACAAAAATATCAGAATATATCTAGTTAAGAGAGGTAGGGAATAGCGTTCATTCGCTCCAAGAGCAGCTCAACTGGGGACGTACCTCCACCTTACAGAACACATTCCTTAATAATAACATTAATAATTTTAAAGTTGTGTTTCTGTGTGTGAGTAAGATCACCAGAGCTCATCGGGGTGGGGGGAAGGGTCAGCAACACTTGTTTGCTGACGCTCGTCGGCAACGCACCCGCGACGCCTCTGGTGTTGCGAGATGTACACTCGCAACACC
Source organism: Pseudoips prasinana (assembly GCA_951640165.1). NCBI lineage: Eukaryota > Metazoa > Arthropoda > Insecta > Lepidoptera > Nolidae > Pseudoips > Pseudoips prasinana. Next base: position 8,983,180 of record OX621240.1, read on the forward strand.
AGAGGCGTCGCGGGTGCGTTGCCGACGATAATCACTTACCATCAGGTGACCCACTTGCTCGTTTGTAGCCCTCTGAAATAAAAAAAAAATATCGTGCTATAAAGTCCGCCAGGACTGCAACGAATGAAGACGTTTTTCATGTACTTATATTTACATCAGATCCATACATATCAGAGAACTGTTGGACTAAGCCAAGAGCCTCTTTTATGATTGATGTGTGTCATTTATCATATGTTATTTTCATATCTAATATTAATAAGAATACGAAATAATACTGTTATGTCATAAATTATAATTGAATAAGTTATGTCTATGTTAGAAAAAAAATTCCATCACTCTCATGATCCGACGGGACGCATAGCGACACGCCCTGAAAGAGGTCAGGTACAGGACCGACGGCTTTACGTGCTCTCCGAGGCACGGGGGTGAAATACCGCCAACTCCCAGACTTTGGGTTGATGCTGAGAATTTTTCTTTTTACAGAAAAGACCTAAAATCACTTTTGGCCCGACCTGGTTTGAACCCAGGACCTCGTTCTATGCGGTTGAACACGCTACCGCTAGACCAACGTGTACGTGTACTTTGAATAATCTATACATATAATAAAATCTTAGGAAATTCAAAACTGTACATTGAATATCTTTAAAAAAATATACTTGGTGCGTGATCTACAATCGATATCGAAGCCAAAAATATAGTTTTTAGAATTTTTGTCTGTTTGTATGTATGTCCGGGCTAAACCCTAAAAGTACTGCATGGATTTACTTCAAATTTTGCATGAATATTACTAAGAGGTCGGCTCAACATATAGGCTACATATTATAACGCTATCACCTACGGGGGTGGATAATGGGGTGTGATAATGTATAAAGTTTAAAGCGGGTAAAACCGCGGGGCACAGCTAGTCTATACATATAATAAATCTGTAGAAAAATCATTTTTGTACATGAAAAGAAAATAAAAAAAAAATAGCCAGGGTATTAAAGGACAACCAATAGAACCCATTTCCAGCATTTTTTGAATTTTTGTCTGTTTGTCTGTTTGTCTGTTTATATGTTCGGGTATCACGTAAAATATACGAAAGCAATGTAGATAACTTTTATACACAACGATTGAGCGTAACTTGAGGTAACATTTAGTTTTTGTTTTATTGCAATCGGTTCAGTCTATCAAAAGATATTAGATTTTAAAGTAATCATGGAGAAAAATAACACACATTTCGGTACTTCAAGATGAACTAATGTTTATAGTTGAACTAAACTGTCCGATAGATGTCTTTGTGCATATTATGACATCTCTTTTCTGAATGAACTAGGTTGATAGTTGATTTTTGTTTCGATAGATGTCGTTGTGTATTTCTTTTGACTCGCGGTGTTAATTTTGCCGGTGTTTGCTGATTGCATGAGTTACGTAGGGTTTTGAATGTTCTGAATTGTTTCGAAATAAGGTCTTGGCTGCCTAGAAGTATGTCGTTGTCCAAAATTGGTTATTAAAAACATCTGTTTTCTCTGGGCAAATTGAATTATGTAGAAGGTTGGATTTGTTATAATTTCATTTTAAATTATTGATAGTTGATTTTTATTTCGATACATGTCGTTGTGCTTGATAGTTGATATTTATTTCGATAGATGTCGTTGTGCATTGCTTTTGACACGGGCAAATCTTAACACCGCGTGTTAAGATTTGCCCGTGTTTGCTAATTGCATGAGTTACGTAGGGCTTAGAATGTTCCGAATTGTTTCGAAATAAGGTCTTGGTTGGCTAGAAGTATGTCGTTGTCCAAAATTGGTTATTAAAATATTCTGTATTCTTTGGGCAAATTGAATTATGTACATGGTTGGATTTGTTATAATTTATTTTTAAATTATAATGTCAATCGATCGAAAGTTTGTGCTGTCGATTCGTTTGTAACGCGAATGTACAGACGATTCGAATTTTATTGAGCCTGTCCGATTGAATGTATTTGAATGTAGTAAATTAACCCGGTCTCTCATAATTTTCTCAGCACAAATCTATATACCTACCTATGTAAAAGAGGAAACTGACTGACTGACATATCAACGCACAGCCTGAACGGCTGGGGTTAGAGACTTGAAATTTTGCCGGTACGTACTTTTTATGACGTATGCTTTCACTAAGGAAGGGGTTTTTGGAAATACTAACCCTAAAGGGGTAAAACAGAGAATGAAAGATAATGAAAGATTTTGAAGTTAAAGGCATTGAAACTGATATTTAGTAGTTCAGCCAAAAATAAAAATAAATATTTTAGAATTTTTGGAAATTCCACCCCAAGGGCGTAAAATAGGGGATGTAAGTTTGTATGAAAAGTGTATAATTTTTTATGTGAAAAGCATGAAAATTGGTATTTGGCCTTTCCGTTAAAAATAAAAACTATGTAGGTATTTCAGGATTTTAGGAATTTCAACTCCTAAGGGCGTATAATAGGGGATGTTTGTTGCGTGTGGGTATACCTATAATGGTTGTGAGACTTCAAGTCAAAACTTTGCATCGTGTTATAGAGTCTACTATTATGCCTGGATCCGCCCAGGGAGAAGCAGTGTTCGTGTCACGTATTCCGTTAGTGCCAAATGATCTCCCTTTTCAGTTTAAAATACTGTAATTCCCTATAAAAGTGTGTGTCGCGATAACCATCAACAAATTGCAAAGGCAAACCCTCAAGTTAGCTGGAATTGACTTGAGGAAGGCGGGCAGGTTCACGTGGCGTGCTCACGTGTGAGTTCATCCCACAGTCTGATCCATGTAGAGCGAGGACCTACGTCTTTTGCTGAGCGCCGTAAAGTGGATGATATTGAACATCCCACATACCAGGCCGCTTGCAGAGCACGCCATTTATTAGTTGGAGGTAAGCATTGGGATGACGCTCTAGCGGAAGCATGCGCGAGCGATAGTCCACATCGCTTGCGACATTTGTTTGCCATCTTACTGACCTTTTGTGCGTTATCGGACGCTAAACAGTTATGGCAAAAGTACCATGACAAGTTTGCTGAAGATTTTATGAGACATGTACAACTAAATACTGATGGACAAATTACTGACAGGGTACGTGATTGGCTATTCAAATGATAGTTATAAGTATAGGAGGGAACCCGATCAGTCAGAGGCTGCGAAAAGGCACAGGAGTTTTTTATTGTTAAAAATAGGCGATGGCACATACCCCGTACAAGAAGATGGAAAAGTTATTTTGATTGGTAATCTCTGTTCTTAGGTTACACCACAGCAAGAGCTAATTTCTTCTGTGTACGGAGATACCACAAACATGGGAAATCAAGCCGGTTCTTGGCCATGTCAGCGAGCTATTTTGACTTCCCACAATGACCAAGCTGCGGCAATTAATTTCAAAATATTGAGTCATGCGTCCGGTAATAGTAGAGAATATAGCTCAATAAATACATTTATGGAAGAAGATAACGCCACGCACTACCCGGTAGAATTTTTGGATTCCCTCAGCACGCCCGGACTTTCAGCCCACAAAATAGTTTTAAAAATTGGTGTACCAATCATTCTCCTCAGAAATTAATGTCCTCCCAAACTTTGTAATGGCACTCGGCTCAAAGTCACAAATCTGCAACATTATCGAAGCTGAAATATTAACAGGTTGCGGCGCCGGTGATATTGATTTTATTCCAAGGATACCTATAATTCCTAAAAACTTTCCTTTCTCTTCAAACGAGTGCAATTCCCAGTCAGTCTCTGTTATGCCATGACGATTAGTAAAGCTCAGGTCCAGACATTATCCGTTGCGGGGGTGGACCTAAGTATTGGATGCTTTTCCCATGGTCAACTATACGTAGCTCTTTCACGCGTAAACAACCCCAATAACGTTTTTGTGTACGCTCCAGATGGTTCCACATGTAAAATAAAGAAGCACTTAATTAAATAAAAAATGTTTTCGGTATCCTCCCACCGCGCTTTACACTAAAAAATACATTGTTAAGTTCCGACATCCACGCGAACGAAGTCGCGGGCACAGCTAGTCGTTAATATATTTTTAAATAGTAATTATTTTTCTTAACGTATTGCTATGCTTAGAATTTAGAATCATTATTTGTATGCGTATCTACAAGTTGAACTTCTTAGAGGGGATTTCCGAAAGAGTTAAGGTCATCTGAAACGTGAGAAAAATAAATATGTTGCTAGGCTGATATAACAATAATAATATAATAATAATATCTGGGGACAATGTCACACAGATCATCCTAGCCCCAAACTAAGCAAAGCTTGTGCTATGGGTACTAGGCGACGATATACATACTTATATAGATAGATAAATAATTAAATACATAGAAAAACATCCATGACTCAGAAACAAATATTCGTGCTCATCACACAAATCACACAAACATTTTGCACAAACATTTTGCACTTACCGGGATTTGAACCCAGGACCACCAGCTTCGCAGGCAGGAGCACTACCAACTAGGCTACGGTGACCGTTATATTGTCGTATAAAAGTCGAGATTGCAATATTCATGATGTCAATGGTACGCTGACTATTTTAGTATTTTTTAGGGTTCCGTACCCAAAGGGTAAAACGGGGCCCTATAACTAAGGCTTCGCTGTCTGTCTGTACGTTTGACACCAGGTGTATCTCATGAACCGTGATAGTTAGACAGTTGAAATTTTCACAGATGATGTATTTTTGGTGTCGCTATAACAACAAATAGTAAAAAACAAACTAAATAAATATTTAAGGGGACTCCCATACAATAAAAGTGAATTTTTTGCTCGTTTTTATAGATAATGGTACGGAACCCTTCGTGCGCGAGTCCGACTCGCACTTGACCGGTTTTTATATATAACTAAGTTGGCGACAAGCATACGGCTCGGCTGATTATTAGCGGTCACCGTAGCATATGGATGCTTGCAAAACAAGGGTCTGTAGTAGTAGGTAGTAGAGCTCACACCGTGGAAGTTTCGTTTCGAAGGTTCTAGGCTGTGAGGTTGAACTCCCTGCCGATGGTAGATATAAGATTAGCATACGAGACGGAAGATTTACATATGACTAGATGAAAGATTAACTTATGTGTAAATATAAGCTTTACAATTCATTTTCTATTTATTTCATTAATTAGCGAAGATTGGTAGTTAAGTACAACAATATTTAGTTCAAAATCCACCTTTCCTAAATACTTAAAAAGGACTTCGTCAGGGACTATACATCCCACATACATACGTGCAGGCACTGGAATCGTCCTTCTTTACACGAGGTTTGAAAAGAGTATTAATCTCTCGATAGGCAGCGGTTCGCTGTGCCCCCTGGCATTACCATCAGGTGGGCCGCTAGCTCGTCCGCCTCCAGAAGCAATTAAAAAACAAAATGTATCAAGTGACGAGACGTGACGTCGATTGCCGATCCCCAATATCATACATATCTATATGAAATTTATAAAAATGGGGACGAATACTTTTTGGAACATACAGTTCTACCCCACTTATTATATATATATTATATATTATTTTACACGACTTTGAGTAAAACTTTTACAAACTTTGAATGTCATATTTATTTATATCGACAATATGTAGTAAAAATATTAGACTTAAACTAGATAATTAAACTTAAACATAATCTCTTGACAATATCTTGATACGAGCTAGCTAAATATCATTGTTATTATAAAATAAATTTTATAAATGTTTTCATACAATCAATACAATGTGTACCTAAATATCTATGTTACTAGAAATAATAATGTATACAACTATATTACTACAAACATGTTCTGACTATTTACAGGCGCTTTTTTAAAGTCTACGTGAATAAAAATATCAGTGAATAAAAATATCTCTAGTCTATCAGTGTACCAAATTCGCGTGAAAAGCTTGAATGCGCGACAGACAGACAGACAAACAGAGTTCTTTCGCATTTATAATATTAGTAAGGATTTTAATAGATAAAAACAAAACTGTAAAGTGAAAAAAAGTAAAATTTTATTTATTTCGTAAGTTTACAGATTTGCTAATTGTTACAATGTTTGTTAAGTACTTATTTTATGTTAATTACATATTTGTTCCGAGACCAATCATGTTGCACACAAAATATGAACCCTGTCTCTTAAACTAGGGAAATACCTGTATCTTAATAAATAGTGTTCGGCTTGGACTGTGGTCAGCCCCTTAAGAAACAACTTGTTGTGTATATTCAGGGTTTATCTGAAATGAAAGCAGTGTATTATAAGTTTGAAGTCGGTGTCTTTCTGACGTGTATGAGGTATGTTATGGTATGAAGACACATTCGCTTCAAACTAAAACAGACCGACATGCATCAGAGATTCGACCACCAAGGAAGTACCTAGTGTAAACCACACACATAGTCTTCAACCCTGAATTAATAACACTAGTCCTTACTTAACGAGCTGACAACAGCCAAAATATTTTTTGAAGTTATACTTCTTTTGGCGCGATGGGGAAAAATGATGAGAGTGAATTTTTACGATGCGCGCGCACACAGACACCAAAAAATTTAACAGCATGAAGTTAGTTCTAGGTGGTATGAGAGTGAATGCGCGCGCATCGTAAAAATAACAGCATGAAGTTAGTTCTAGGTGGTATGAGAGTGAATTTTTACCATGCGCGCGCATCGTGCGCACGCATCGTAAAAATTACAGCATGACGTTAGTTCTAGGTGGTATGTAAATTGATAACTATGTTCAAGTTGTATATTAAGAAGTATAACTTCTAACGCGTGTACATAAGTACACACAAGGTTTTTTTTCCGTCTTCAAAGAGTACTAACGGTACTAACTCTATGACATAGCTTCCTGTGTCCGTTTGTCAGTGGCCTGTATCTCATAAACCGTAATAGATATACAGTTGTGTGCATTTCTATTGTTGCTATGCAACAACAAATAATCCTACTAATATTATATGTAAATGCGAAAGCTTGCAAGTATGAATGTATAGCTGTTTATTACTCTTTTACGCAAAAACTACGGAAGGGATTTTAATAAAAAGTCTGTAGTAATATAGCTTATATATCCGAATAACACATACATAGGCATTTATAAAGTTTAACGTGGTTTAAACCGCGGGGTAATACAGCTAGTAATAAAAAAACCGGCCAAGTGTGAGTCGGACTCGCCCATAAAGGGTTCCGTAGCAGGAAGTAACATGCTATATTTTTATTATTTATTATTATATTTGAGTTCATTGAATGAAAGGTAAATTATATTTATGACGTATAATTATGACGGTTTTTTCTATTATTGTGTGAAAATCTTAATGCGGTTCACAGAATATATCAACTTACAAATTTTCAACAGTATAGTTCTTATAGTTTTGGAAAAAAGTGGCTGTGACATACGGACGGACAGACAGACAGACATGACGAATCTGTAAGGGTTCCGTTTTTTGCCATTTGGCTACGGAATCCTAAAAATGAAGTTAAAATAACAAATTACTAGAAGTAGTCCATGATACAGAACTCTTCGTGTGTAGTCCGATTCGCACTTGGCCTGTTATTTAGTTTTCTTCAAATGGTTATTTTATTTTTGTTTATTAAGTTTCTCTTTTTAGCATTCTACCGCAAGGACCACCTACGAAAACATCTCCAGACCCATAGCAAAGCCTTTATAGACTACAAAACGAGTCTTAACATGGAATTTATTGATGTGAAGGAAGAAATATTAGACGAAGACATTAAACAAATTGATGATGATGATGGTGATGAAGATGAAGAGATGTTGGAGGTAAGTTTAGTTAAATTTTCTACGATGGTTTTCTTTACTCCATTAGTGTTTAGAGCTACACTGACGGTATATGGCCTGCATTCCACCACAGCAGAGGGACACTAAGAGGTGCTAATAACCGTCCAAACTTAGCCACTCTGAGTTGTTATCCACATTGACTATACCAAATATTTTTACAAATTCCGTCCAGAAAGATTAGATTTTGGTAAAAGCATGCATGAATAACTAGCATTAAATGAATTAGAATTAGCTGATTATCACGTCTTGGCCCAACTCCGCTTCGTGGGAAGCCTAAGTCTCTCCTATGCAACACTGCATCTTAGCTCTTCAGCAAAAGACTTTTTCACAGTTCTATTACAACTGCAATATATGGCTAGAGTCCACAGTCAAGGCCTTCTCTCTGGAGATAACCAAATGGACGTAACAATTCCCCTCTCGCCCCGCCAAGATAGACCGCAAATACTACCTAGGTTTTGGTGGGCTTACATTTAAACCAGCATCCTTAGCCTATAGGCTTATTATATCACTTTATCAATACGTGTGCTGTTTAAGTTTAAGGGAAGCCTACCTACAGATTAAAATTGATAATTGTCAACATTGACATTGATTTTGATACAACAAACGTGACTTTTATGCTCGATATTGATAGCGGCACCATATAAATGCTTGAAATATTCACAGTATATTTAATTTTTCACTTTAAAAATTATAATTAAATTAAAATAAAATGAATATTTAAGGCGGGCTCCCATAAAACCAACGTGTTTTTTGCCGTTTTTATAGATTCCTTCTTGCGCGAGTCCAACTCGCACTTGGCCGGATTTTTTTTCTGTTTCAACGTAGAATAATTTACCAACGTGCGGTTAATAACTTACCTATTCTCAGGATTCTTCGCATTAAAAATATATAATGTTATCTAAGATATATTTTTCAGTCCAGGGTAGACCAGAAGGAGTTCCTGAATTCGGAGGAAGTGTCAGGACTAAGCATAATGACTCCAGAATCTAATGTGCGACCATTCCAATGCCCCATCTGCCAGAAGTCCTACAAACGAAAAGACCACCTCAAAATTCACAGTTGGACTCATATCAAGAAGGACAATATTTGCTCCGAGTGCGGGAAAGGTAAGTCTTTAATCTAGAAACTTCTTACTTGGGATTAGAGTTATCATTTGGTCTAAATTACTCCTGGAATTACGTAATAGTGTTTTAAACATTTTTTGTCGTTGGTGGAGGCCTTTGTCCAGAAAATGATTTGGTTGATTTGTTTAAGTTGGTATGTCAGTTAGTTGAGTTGGTATGGTGCGTTGATGGTCTATACCATGGCCTGGCTAAGGTTTAAATCCTCTGAAAGTAAATAAATTTGAATGTTATTCAAATCCTTTATATGGTATAGCAGACGCCAGGTCTGTGGCCGTCAGTGGATACCTAACTCGGAAATTTCACATTCGACTAGAAACACTTTATTATTATATTATTTCACTAAATATTTATATCCTTGTCTAATCGCAATCGTACCGCCATATTTTTTTCATATCCATACTGTCTAAAGTCTAATATTTTAAAAATTAGTTTCTTGAATTGCTATTTTCAACGTCTTTCGTTTTTCCTGTCGGAGAGAAAACAAATAGTTCTGAGGAAACAACAACAAAAAACAAACCAAGTATCACTGTCTTCTGTCTCATTCACACACTCACTTTACTGACATTTTAAATATTTTCATACAAACCTTCTCCTGACAATAACGAACACATAAAAGAAAGATTTATCCAATTTGGTGCAGTCGTTTGGAAGTTATGAGCCCACAAACAGTGCCTAAATAGAGGAATAATATGTAGAAATGTGCGTGCATTCAATGGTTGTCTACTAAACTTTGACGTCATTAATTAGTGTATGGAGTTTGAATGGCGTACGCCCTGTACCGTGTGGTAAATTTGGGTCATCATTTAACTTCATGGTTGTACTACAAATTAGCCGTTATTCGTGACATACCTAATGTATCGTCTGGTAACTCCTGGGCGTAGAATAATGCGCCTATATTACAAAAGTTAAACACAACAAAAAATATTATAGAACATAAATAAATGAGTGTTTTCGCCGCAATTAATATGTAAACACACCATAAAAGACTTCCAAATATTGGCGTGAGTCGACATATTAAAAATTGATGGGGTTTGGCTCATTATCATCCATTCATGTTAGGATTCTGACGGCAATATGGTCTTTCACTTGCAAAACTTTTGTAAAAATAACAATAATTATTATACTCTAAAATATGAGAGGTAGAGTTGGTTAAATCCTACTAATCTTATAAATGCGAAAGTTTATGAATATACATAGATGTATGGATGTTTGTTATTCTTTGACACAAAATCTACCAAACGGATATTTATCGTTTTCTTAGCTTAGTTATCGTTTTTAGTCCTTTACAATAATGCGGGCTAAGAATAAAATTCATAGTCTGAAAGAGATAGAATGAAACGATAGAATTGCAACTAGAGAGGTCAGCTGCAAAGGCACCAAGGGCATAGTTTTTAAGGGTCCTAACCAGTGAGCTGTTATACTTGATTCCAATACTAGGTATGGCAAAAGTCCTTAAACGCAAGCAAGTTGTTCCTTGTTACTACAAGATCTGAATAATAAACTACTCCTGACATTGATTGTAAGCTATTTAACATAATATCACGCTCCTTATGCAATAGATCACACTCCCAAAGCATATGGTGGGCGGTTTATTCATATTCGCAATAGGAAGGTGAGCAAAGAGAGATTTGAAGGTACTAATTTGAAACTAAACAATTTACTTTTAATATTCCGTGTCCAGTAAGAAATTGGTCTATACAATGATCTATGATTCTCTTCTAGCCTAGTTTTATTTAACCGTTCGCGAACGTCCGGAAAGAATTGATACAAGTGGCGACCCTTAGTTGATTTTTTCCATCTACATTGCCTTTCATTTAACTTCATCAATCAGCTATTGGCATAAATAGTCCGGAAATATAGCGCGGTCGCGTAGTGATAGAAAATCATTTTCAGTTTCGTGCGTAGAATAAGACGACATCACTGCACGTCTTTGTATGTACTTCAATATTGACCGGTAGTACATCATCTGCTAATACAGAGGGCCTCTGTCCTGACTGTTCTATAGGCTTTACACATATCAATACATACCGTTGGCTTTGTAGCAATTTACGGCGATCAGCCCTGGGGCTCTACCGGCTAAGTCGCCGAACATCGATTTCTTAAATGGCGTTCAACTAAATAAGGGTCAAAAATGACTTAATCAATCGTTAAATCGGCTTCCATGAGCATATGTGACGTCATAAATGGTCCGGAATCGATGGTCAACGTTGAAGCCGATTTAACGATTGATTAAGTGATTTAACCTTACCTTACCATTAACCTTTATTTATTTGAACGCCATTTAAGAAATCGATGTTGGACGACTTAGCCGGTAGGGCCCCTGATGGTACAATTTTAAGACCCGTTGTTGTGTCCCAAACAACTCCCACCCACTTTCCCACTACTGCAAGTCCTGTAAGCCAATATCAAGAGTTGTACCTGATTGGTGAGGCCCAGGGAAGCCCTGGGTATTCGCTACAACCGTCTTCAATCCCGGGATAAGTTTATTTAGGGCCATATACATATTTCTGCAGCTGACTGTTCAATATATGTGTAGTAGAGTAACGTAGGTAACTTAGTTACGTATATAAAGGCATCCCTCCCTCCCCCTTTTAGGTGGCAAGACTGCTGTATTAACTGGACTTACTGAGGCAGGAGTAAGGGGCGAGGGTACTGTATAACACGATTAATTTCACATGCTTACTTAAGGGGCAGTTCTATTTCAAAATTGTAAAATTGTGTGGCAGTCAAACTGCTAGTGGAACATTATTTTTAGGGTTCCGTAGCCAAATGGAAAAAAACGGATCCCTTATAGATTTGTCATGTCTGCCGTCCGTATGTCACAGCCAGTTTTTTGCGAAACTATAAGAGCTGTATTGTTCCCCATACATAGAACTGAAACTCGAATATTGAGGTTTCTAATATCATTTTTTCTGAACTGAATAGTTTGCGCACGAGACACTTCCAAAGTGGTAAAATGAGTGCCCCCCCCCCAGCTGTAACTACTAAAATAAGATAATGATAAAACTAAAAAAAATTGGTTCGAACGAGATCTAGCAAGTAGTTGTTTTTTAATACGACATAAATAGTAAACCGCAACTTACCTTTCATTTAATCAACTGAAATACTTGCTGCTACGGAACCCTTCATGGGCGAGTCTGACTCGCACTTGGCCGGTTTTTTATTACTACAACCATATTTGATTGGTCTGTTGCCTAGTGGTTAATGACTATGATTGCTAAGCCAGAGATCTTGGGTTGATCCCACCTAGGACATATCTTCATGTGATGAGCACGATTATTTGCTGAGTCTGGGTGTAATTTATCTATATAATGTACGTATTTAGAAACATATGTATGATAATAATATATATATAATGTATGTATGTATGTATTTAAGTATTTATCTATCTATATAAGTATGTATATCGTCGCCTGGTACCCATAGTACAAGCTTTGCTTAGTTTGGGGCTAGGATGATCTGTGTGACATTGTCCCCAGTTATTATTATATAACAATATCCTGGGACATTATTTACATTTGACATGATTTTATTGTAATTTATAAGATAAGAATGCAAAAAATCTGGCTAGACAACCATGTCTGTAAAAACTAGTTCCTACGATTTAGGTACGAGCTAAATTAGGTGCTATGTATATAATAATAAGAGAATTGCGCATTATTCACACACAGAACTTGGACTGTGGAAACCAGATAACTGATATACGTACTACATACAGTATTTACGTTTCTATTTTTTAAACATACTTATATAGATAATTACACAAACAGACATGTACATGAACCCAAATATCTGTCCTGGGGCTCTACTGGCTAAGTCGCCGAACATCGTTTTTCAAATAAATAAAGGTTTAAAATGACTTAATCAATCGTTAAATCGACTTCAACGTTTACAATCGATTCCGGACCATTCATGACGTCACATGTGGTCATGGAAGACGATTTAACGATTATGTCATTTTTAACCTTTATTCGTTTGAACGCCATTTAAGAAATCGATGTTCGGTGACTTAGCCGGTAGCCCCCCTGGTTGGGAATCGAACCCACGACCTCCGGCGTGAAAAGCAAGTATATGCCAACCACGCCAACAGGCCTGTTGCTCAATTTATCCTTTGAAGAATACATAAAGACAACATATATCCTCCTTATATAGTCCACTACCCTACATTTTACCCTTCGCTTTTTGTCCCTTACAATATTTTGGATGGAAAGGGGAGAGCGGTGGCATTATTAAGTCTAAATTTTGTATCAGAAATGTTGAGTCTTTCACATTTTGACATAATATGATTTCACAGGGCTAGGGATCTTTTCCAAATGTGAACAGAACAATTTTGATGAATAAAAATAGAATTTTGTAGATTCCTTAAATCTCTCAAAGTTAAAATCTACTTAGCTATCTAGGGCTTATCGATTTCATGTGTATTGCAAGCATCAGGGGCCACGGTAAAGTTCGGTAACCGCTTACCACCACGCGAGCCCAAAGCTCTTATGCCGATTTTGGGGCTACGTACCCGTAGGACCTCCTAGTTTGGACCTCGCCTCCAAAGATGACCCTTTGGACGGTCATCTTTGTAGACGAGGTCCAAACTAGGAGGTCCTACCGGTTCGTAGCCGATTTTGGGAGAGAAAAGAACTAAATACAAAATATGATAATATAAATTGGGACGTTGTCAGTTTCACTGTGTTAGTCTACATAAATGCACATACAAATTATTATTAGATCATATCAACTGGTCTGTTGGCTTAGTGGCTATAGTTATCCTGACTGCAAAGCCAGAGGTCGTGGATTCGATGCCCACCAAAGACAAATCTTTATGAGATGAGCGCGATTATTTGTTCCATGTTTGGGCGTTTATAAATCTATAAGTATGTTTATGAGTTGTCTGATTGACCATAGTACAAAGTACTATTGGATACAAGTAATATTGGATCAGATGGCAGTGTGTTAGTGGTTCCAAGGTATTTATTTATTATATTAATAACTTCTTTACTTCGCTCCTAAATAGCCTACAAAATGTATTAAAAAAAAAAAATAATAGTATTTCAAGAAACAAAAGGGACATCGTCGTTGAACCTCCAGACACCGACCGCCTCCAATACAAAAAGTTTTTACCTGATTCTTACTCGGATCCCTAAAGGAAAAAAGTTCCAAGAATTGATTCGAGGGGGAAAACATATTGCAAAAGGCTACTGCTAACCGGTTGTGTGGGCAACTTTATAGGGGGGATGTGGTGAGGGGACTTGACCATGCCATGCATACCATTATGAGTTGGATATCGATTCAATGTACATAGTTATAACGCGTGAATGATATATGTAACTTTTGAGTACGTATATATATTTACATTTTGCATAAGTCGTTTACATATCAAGGTCTATAAATTACTAGCTGTTTGTGCCCCGCGGTTTTACCCGCGTTAAACTTTATAAATAAAGCCTATGTATTAATCCAGGGTGTCGGCTAACTCCATACCAAATTTTATTGAAATGCTTCAGCCGTTTAGACGTGAAGAAGTAACAATAAAAAACAAACATACACAGTCACACAGTCACAAACTTTCGCCTTTATAATATTAGTAGGATAAACCTAGATTTAGGTACGTAATTAGATTTCACGCATCTAACTGTTTGTTCAACATGTGGAAAATTTTATATACATATTTTATTTACATAATTAGGAAACTTAAAGAGCCTAGAGAGAACTATCCACCCATCGAACTGAACCAATTAAATAAAAACAAGTTTGAAATGAACAAAATATATGTTTTTGACTCCCCATACAAAATGCGTCAGCTGATCATGTTTTTTGTTTTGGAAGTTATTATTTTTCTGTGTATATTTTATGTTTAATTTCACGGGTCAATTCTCCTGCTCCTTAAATGCCATCCTCTATTTATGTTAAACTTTGTATTATAAGTATAATAAAACTTAAGCAGTTCAACGGACTTAACCAAACAATTAGACGTTGATAATAGTGATGGTTACCTAAAAAATCCGACTCCTATACCATGTAAAAAATCAGGTAGTATCTGAGGCGGTGGGTTCAGGAAAGGGGAGGAATTTGAAAGAATAAGGACCCTCTCTTAGCTGCGCAAAAAAAAACCGGCGAGTAAAGGGAACCATTCCGTTATTTCCAAGAATAGACAGCTCTTGTAAACGAAGCGTAAGTTAACTCTAACAAAGAAATAAACAAGTTTTATCGACAAATTTAAAGATATAGGGGCTTAATAAGAGGGGGAGAGGGTCTCCCCTTCTTGGAACAGTGGTCATTTGGTCTTATTTTATCTTCGTTGGTCTTATTTTGCTGGTTGTTTTTTTACACAGTCGACTAACTTCATGTATAACGTTATAACGCAAGTCTTTATAAGTATAATATCTTTATCGTACGCGTAATGACAATAACTCGTAAAGTGTACCAGGCAGCATTGAAACCAATTTTTTACAGACTTCGAAAGTAGTGGAAGTTCTCGTTTAGCCTTTTTTAAACTATGATACGGAAATTTGCGTTATTAGAGAATTGATTTTGAATATCATTTTTTTGCAATTTCTGCATTATTTGTGAACTTTTACGGGATCACTTCATTTTTTGTATCTCTTATTTGATGGGGCATATGATAATAAATGCTAGCTGCTCCCAGCATACTTTGCAATAGGTACTAGGTAAAGGAAAATCCAGGAATAAAATCTGTGATCATTTCTACGAATTTGCTGTCACGCCTGTTGACGGGCCTGTTGCCGTGTTTGGCAAATGCATGCTTTTCACGCCAGACGTTTCCACGTCGTGGGTTCGATTCCCACCCAGGACAGATATTTGTGTGCACGAACATGTCTATTTCTCCTGAGTGTAATTAATTATCTATATACTTACTTAAGTATGTATTGACAAAAGAAAAGTAATATATCAGTTATCTGGTGGTTCCATTCTACAAGCTCTGCTTAGTTTATGGTCAGATGGTGTGTAAATAATGTCCCAGGATATTTCTACTATATAAAAATAAGTCGGGTTTTCCTTCCTGACGCTATAACTCCAGAACGCACGAACCGATTTCCACGGTTTTGCATTCGTTGGAAAGGTCTCTGGCTCCTTGAGGTTTATAGCAAAGAAAATTTATAAAATTTAACGCGGGTAACCCCGCGGGGCACAGCTAGTTATTATTATAATTACGTGAAGACAGTTTTGGCCCGAAACTTGTACGTGAAGCAAAGTCTAGGGATTACTAAAACGCGAACGATATCTACAAACATGGCTTTGACTGTACTCTGTAGGTAGTCATCAAAATATCGACCAGATTTTATTATATTTACAGAAGCAATATTCCCACTCGCGCACGCCCGATGGAATATGAGAATTTTTTGCGTTCACCGCTTTAAACCACGAGGGATCCTCCCCCCTTTTGCGTTATCTATTTACTTTTTGCTCCTACTTTTGGGTGTGAAAACCCCACCTTTTTGGTAAGCGTGCACACGCCGGGTGATGTATATTTTGTAGTGTTAACATATTACCAAAACAAGAAAAGACCTGAGTATATAATATGACTGACAGACAGCTAATTTATGTACTTATATCGACGGTGAAATGTTAATATATAAAAACTACTATACATAAGAATCAACATTATTGTTAACACATATAATGTATGTAGTAGCATTCTGCAATTCTGTACAGACGCCAGCACATCAAGCTACCCCAATCTGACAAATTTCCCCAATTGAAAGTGAACCTTATGCTTATATGATAAAGTTGGAAATCTATAAGAGAAATTTGACAGATTGGGGTAGCTGGATGTCAGTACATATTTAACTATTTCTATGGACACAAAACACTGCATCAATACGGGTTCTTGCGGGTAAAAAGTTAACTTTGTAGTCTAGTCTCATCTCTATGTGTACATAGAGATTTCACTGAGATCAGTTACTTTATGGCTCAATTTCGCATGTTGCTGGCGATTCTGTCTTTCATGCCTAATTTAGGTTTCATTACATCTCTTTCTAACATAGCTTGTATGAAAAGAACAGGGTATACATAGAACTGCCTAACTACTAAAACTCCTTATATTAAGCTCAACGGCATATTGGCAGAAATGTTCTAAATTGACGCTTATTTTCCCCTAGTATTTCGCGCCAAAACTAATAATAAATATTTTGCGACAACACTGCCACCTGACCCCAAACTACGCAAAGCCTATACTATGGCAACCAGACAACTGGTAAACATACTTATATATTTCTAAATATATACATATTAAAGATAAATTACATCCAGATATGTAACAAATAATCGTGCTCATCATACAAAGATATGTCCCGGGTGGGACTCGAACCCACGACCTCTGCGTAGTAGTGAGAATCGATATAATAAATAATAATAATACACCAACCAGTCCAGTCCAAACTAAAGATATTCTGTCCTTGTCATAGGAATGATATTATTGCATAGAATCAGGTATCAATGCTTAACTCCTTCTAGAATCTCCTCTATATCCTTATTATAAACTACGTTACTATATAACTACTTATTCAAAGGTTTTGGATTGACCTCTAAAACCCCTTTGGCCGTACCCTTGTCTCAACCTCCAATTTTATTAATAGCTACCCTTATACACCTCCCTTATCTGTGCGCGCAAGCTGGGTTACTTACGGATAGTTCTGAAGCGGCAGATTTTAGGGGGTGGATCGCTATAGCGATATAAAAAAGGGTCTTCTTAGAATTCATACAAAAACATGGGATCTAACAAGTGGTAGAAAGGTTTCAATAGTATGAGATACTGTTGCTAAAATAGTAGAAAGAAAAAAATATACATACTTTTTTGGATAAGAAAATTGTAAAAGAAGGTAAGGTAGGGTCTGTGGATTCTGTCAAAAAGTACGGGCCAAAGGTATTAAATAGCTAGCTGTGCCCCGCGGTTTCACCCGCGTTAAACTTTATAAATTATAGCCTATATTCTGATGTATAGCTATTTTATTGTAAAGTTTCATTAAAATCCATTCGGTAGTTTTTACGTGAAAGAGTAACAAACAACCATCCATACTTACTAACTTTCGCATTTATAAAGATAATTAAATAATGGCCGATCGCGAATTAGCCATTTAATCAAATTTGAAAATTGACCATGTTTTTGAGTATTTGTCATGATCTAACAATAATTTGTAATGATCAATTTGGTATTTGGTAATTAGTGTGCATGCCATTATCAAAAACTGTATATGACCAATAATCGACGATGACTTTGAAAACCGAGATGGAAAGTTAACCAACAAGTAATGTTAATTAACTTAAACCCTTAACGATGACCCGTTCGGTAGAATGAAATTCCCCTAAGAGCCTCCAATCATCCGCACCTATTATAGTTATTTTAAATGTTATTGTGGTGAAATAAACAATTATCTTATCTTTTACAACAGACCGCACAGAACGACGCGACCGAACCATCGCAGCGGCTTAAATCTAGTTTATTTTAATGTAAGCTTAGTATTATATTAGACTTTACTGCTTAACTGTAAGCTTACAAACTTCTACCTACTACCAAAGTGTACACATTTCATTATTTCATGTACAGACGTCAGCACATCAAGCTACCCCAATCTGTCAAATTTCCTCAATAAAATAAAATAAAAAAGGTTATTATTCACGTGGACTTTAAAAAAGCGCTTGTTAATAGTTAGAACATGTTTGTAGTAATATAGTTGTATACATTAGTTATTATTTCTAGTAACATAGATATTTAGGTACATCTTGTATGAAAACATTTATAAAATTTATTTTATTACAGAAATGATATTTAGCTAGCTCGTATCAAGTTATTGTCAAGACATTATGTTTAATTATCTAGTTTAAGTCTAATATTTTTACTACATATTGTCAATGGTTCTGTCTATATTAAAGGTATTATTATTATGACGGACCTTGTGTTAATAACGACGGTCGCGCTTCAATGCTACCACCGGATGCAATGCGCCCCAACTGAGAAGACCCAGCGAAACAAACTCAGTGGGTTCATCTACTACCGGTTTCAACACGGCCCAGTTGAGACGGTCCGGCGAAACATACTCAAGCGGGCATGAACACGGGATTTGGTCCAATTAGAGTAATTATTTAGTAGGCAAACACAATATATGCTCGATCGGTTGTCTGAATGCTTATTATTTTAGATTATATTTAGGTATACAAAAGAAAAACTTCGAAACAATAACATTATTCATTTTGAGACAGAGTCAATAATTTTAAATTAAGTATATGATAGCAATCATTTACAGATAGTTCACGTAACACAGCAGATCAGTCAATGTCTATATGGCTACAAGATCTCCAGCGAGCAATGTGCAGGTAGGAAGTGAGAGCAATAGAAAGTGAACCTTATGCTCATGTGATAAAGTTGAAAATCTATAAAAGAAATTTGACACATTGGGATAGCTGGATGTGCTGCCGTCTGTACAAGCGAGTACCCAAGCATTCCTGGTAACCAAGTCAGCAATAAATTATAATTACTGCTTATTATTTCCGTGAAACTATTTACTGTTTATTTGTTACCGGAGTATACCTGTCAGAACAGAAGCGAAAGTAATTTTATTTACTAAGCTTAGAGCTTACCAGGATAATTCTGTAATGTAAACGCGGGTGGGTCGCTAGCACCCAGATTTAGTGGGGTAATTGAATAGTATAGCATAAATTGACTAACATCCAAGATATGGGTTCGAGTTTCTGAAAAACAAAAATAGGATAGGATAATATTTAAGAAAGAAAAAAGCATTTATTCATTAATCTATACATCTATACAAATAAATAAAATTGAAGTGTCTGTTTGTAATATTGAAATAACCGGTTTTTACTACATTAATATGAATTTATATACGGTACATATGTTACCGGAAATGTATGAAATCAAGGAATTGTATACAAATCCTAGGAAATGTGTACAATTCCGATACTATTTAGGAAATGTATAAAATATTGTTTGAAAAACTATTTATTGCATAGATATCCTAGGAAATGTATACATTTCCTCGGAATTGTATATAATTCCAATATCGTATTAGGAAATGTATAAAGTAAATGCTTTCTGCAATAAAACACGTTGTAAATAATATATTTTTATTATAGCACTTATTGAGACAATCGGGTAACAGGCATACCGTAAAACAATAATAATATTATGTTCATATGATATTTTAATTAGTAGGATAATATTATCCTACTAATTAAAACTTCTAAAATCAACTATCTATTAACTTTTAACGTATCACAAAATCAACTTATATTTATTCTTATAAAATCAAATTTTCGTTTGGCAAGTAATCATTCTGATAATTAAGTAATTATAAATGTCACAGTATAAAAGTAAATATTTATATAATAATACTTTGTCAGCCCATATAGCTATTTATTTTTGCAGGGTAAGCTCGAATGGCATTTGGAAGTACATAATACTTTATTTTTAAAACACAGACCTCTTGCTGTAGCACAGTTTTTCTTACAAAGGCACTTCTTAAATCTCTGGCCGGTTCCAGTAGATTGCAAGTTGGCAATTGACCGTAGTGCAATCTCGGTACTCGGTACATCGTCTGCATCAAGAAGAACTCTTGGACACACATTAATCTGAGATCGAGCATATAATTGTTTTAAGATACCGTTCTTGGTACCAATCTGATAGAGTTCATCATCGGTTTTAGTCAAAACTACACCAATAATGTTACGTGCATCACTTCGTCCTCTATCAACATCAGGAACTGCAATTCGTACTGAAGCGCCAATAGGTACAGGGGCCAACTTCTTTTCACTCAATTTCAGCATTTTTTCGGCTTTTTGTTACAGGTTTTTCTTAGCATTTTGATGACTATCTTGTACTTTATCTTTTTTTGAACATATTGGACACAAAACTTTAGATCCAATTCCTTCATCGGGTGATTCTTCAGCAACAGCGCAAATAGCGTGGATTGCACATACACATTACAAGGCACTGCGCGATCGCCGGATCAGGCGAAGCAATACCCTCCCCTCGTCCCGCTGTCCCCGCGTACCCACCATTATCTTAAATGTTTTACATTTCCGATTGCTATTTAGGAAATGTATAGATTTCCTAGGATATGTGTAATGTGTAAGCATAATATAATTTATTTCACACATTTCCGTACGATTTTAGGAATTACATACATTTCCTAGGAATTGTATACAATGACGGATTACATACATTTCCGTTAACACATACACCAATATGACATTTTTAACAATTTTTGTCTGTCTGTCTGTTTGTTCCGGCTAATCTCTGATGCTGTAGCTGATGTAATAAGGTATAACTTAGGCTACTTTTATTTTTGAAAAAGTCTTTTATTTTACAAGAAAAACGAAATAAACTAATTAACACGCGGACGAAGCCGCGGGCACAGCTAGTATCAAATAAAATTACTTAGTAATCCACGTCAGAGGACATCGCCTGTATCGAACCGCGGCTTAGGGAAGTTACATACGTGGAGAGTTATGAGAGGGCCAGGTTTTAGGGGCGGTTTATCGCGACCCGTCCGTTGAAGATCGAGGAAGAGGAGGACCAAGAGGAGATTGAGAATTTAATTAATTGTATATTTAACGTCAACGTGGACGTGGTAGGCCCAAACGGAGATGGTGTGATGACCTGAACTCATTTTGTAGCGACTGGACTGAAATAGCAAAAGACAGGGAAATCTGGAAAACCCAGGGAGAGGCCTTTGCTCAGCAGTGGGACACAGATATAGGCTAGTATAAAAAAAAAAAAAACTAATAATAACATTTTAATGGAATGGATAACGAGGGTAATGCTGTTCGCGGTCGAAGTCTCGGTCGGTGAGTGCGATATGTCGGGCCACTTAACTATATTTTATAAAAGGTACATACACGACTATGCGTACTTAAGATTTAAGTTTATGTACGACTAATACAAAACGAGACTAAAACTCCGGCCATTTTTAAATTAAAACGAGAATGCGTGCAAGGTTATTTTCATAAAAATAAATAATAGTTTGAGCACCATTGAAATATTGCGCTTAACTTAAAGCAACTACTTAAGAACCAGCAAAATTGTTTAATATTAGTTTACCTTCTAAATGTACGTCCTGCATAGCTTATAAAGGCAAGTAGGACATCAAAGTTACAGCCCACCTGATGGTATGCGCCTGATGGTATAGCCTATGACGCTTGCGATATCATGGGAGACCTGGCAACAGTAATGACTCGCAGAACCACCTGTTCTTAACTTGTTTTATTTGATATATTTTTATTCTTAAACCTTATGATTGACCTACATATATGTATATCTATATGAATGGATCTATAAAGAATACCGACATTTTTATAAAAATAATGAGTTCATAATCTTTAATTTTGTATAAAAAATTGACAATTTAATTTGGTTTCAAGTCAACATTATACATATACTAGGCAGATATTAATTCCATGACTAAACTGGTTCTATGACAATCCATTTACGAGCTCGAGATCCGTGACAAACCACCTGACAGCTGAGTGACATCAACAAAGCAATGGGGAACCGTTTTACCATGCCTATACAAGGGGGCAAGGCAGCAAGGCAGCCTTTCACTGCGCAAGAAATTACTGTATAAAAATAAGTCGGGTTTTCCTTCCTGACGCTATAACTCCAGAACGCACGAACCGATTTCCACGGTTTTGCATTCGTTGGAAAGGTCTCGGGCTCCGTGACGTTTATAGCAAAGAAAATTTATAAAATTTAACGCGGGTAACACCGCGGGCCGCAGCTAGTTACTATATAAAAATAAGTCGGGTTTTCCTTCCTGACGCTATAACTCCAGAACGCACGAACCGATTTCCACGGTTTTGCATTCGTTGGAAAGGTCTCGGGCTCCGTGAGGTTTATAGCAAAGAAAATTTATAAAATTTAACGCGAGTGACACCGCGGGGCACAGCTAGTCTACTATATAAAAATAAGTCGGGTTTTCCTTCCTGACGCTATAACTCCAGAACGCACGAACCGATATCCACGGTTTTGCATTCGTTGGAAAGGTCTCGGGCTCCGTGAGGTTCATAGCAAAGAAAATTTATAAATTTTAACGCGGGTAACACCGCGGGGCACAGCTAGTCTACTATATAAAAATAAGTCGGGTTTTCCTTCCTGACGCTATAACTCCAGAACGCACGAACCAATTTCCACGGTTTTGCATTCGTTGGAAAGGTCTCGGGCTCCGTGTGGTTTGTAGCAAATAAAATTTATAAAATTTAACGCGAGTAACACCGCGGGGTACAGCTAGTAATAATATACATATAACTATATAAAGGTTTTATTTTGCCCTTTGTATGCGATTAATAAAACCGGACAAGTGCATGTCGAACCACGACACGCAGTGTTGGGTTCCGGGGTTGCACGTGGTACGATGGGAGTTTTACATATTACGAGTATATCACACTAATATTATAAGGGCGAAAGTTTGTAAGTTTGGATGGATGTTTGTTACTCTTTCACGTAAAAACTACTGAATGGATTTGATAATGAAACTTTACAATAATATAGCTTATACATCAGAATAACACACAGGCTACAATTTATAAAGATATTGTGTGAATTGTACCAAATATGACGATAAGTGTCAAGTACCTAATAAGGAATAAAAAATCTACCATCTGCGAGCTATTCCAGCGTGCACTGCCAAAACCGCTAGAGGTACACATCCTACTAATATTATAAATGCGAAAGTTTGTGAGTATAGATAGTATTTATATATGTTTGTTACTCTTTTACGCCAAAACTACTTGAACGCGGGTGAAACCGCGGGGCGCAGCTAGTACATAATATATTACAAAATTGAATACTTTGTAGCTTAAGATTTCACAATCGGTTCCCAAATTCGGAAATTGGTCTTTATACGTTACTTTCAATATATATTCATTCAATTTATTTACTTCCAATAGTTTTAAAAGATCTATCAAAGTCACCCCACATTATTGGAATAATAAAGTAATCATCCCGCTTGACGGGTAAGGGTTGTTACACAAAATGTTCTTTTTTAGGGTTCCCTACCCAAAGGGCAAAACGGCACCCTATTACTATAAGACTTCGCTGTCCGTCTGTCTGTCACTAGGCTGTATCTCATGAACCGTGATAGTTAGACAGTTGAAATTTTCACAGATTATTTATCTCTGTTGCCGCTATAACAACCAATACCTACTAAATATTTAAGGGGGCACCCATACAACAAACGTGAAATTTTTGCTTTTTTATAGATAATGGCACGGAACCCTTCGTGCGCGAGCCCGACTCGCACTTGGCCGGTTTTTATTTAATATTTGTTTTACAACTTCGTAGTGGTGAGTAATATCAATGACTAGATGTGCGTCGCGGTTATACCCACCCGCGTTTAACTTTATCAATAATGACCAATGTGTTATTCAGATATATAAGCTATATTTCTAAACATTGTTATCAAAATCCGTTCGGTAGTTTTTGCGTGAATGAGTAACTAACATACACAATAACAACATACAACAAACGTGAGTTTTTGGCGCTTTTATAGATAATGATACGGAACCCTTCGTGCGCGAGTCCGACTCGCACTTGGCCAGTTTTATTTCAGTAACGCCAGAGTATCAGTGACATACACGTAAAAACTAATACGGAACGAATTGAGTACTTTCCTTCTTTTGGGGGTCTATTAAAACTCATTTAAATGCTCGAGCCTGCGATGGAAATCATATTATGTGGTGGTTATAAGAATAAATTCGTGGATTACGACATCTATTCACTACAGCATAAGCGTGAGTAATCTCGACTTGTACATTCGTTTCTCTGCCAACATTTGACGGCTTGGAATATTTTATATGAAAGCGTCATTACGCAATGCGGAGTTGCAGTGTATCTATCCTTGCACAGTGAACGGCTGGCCTTGCCCCTTCGCATGGGGTCGCTAGACCGGTTCCCCGTTACTCGAGATGGTACATGACGTCGTGGGGAGGGATGGACCCTCGTAATCACTTGAATACTTGGGAAAGGTCGACGTCATCTGAAGTACGGTCCGTTTCGAGTTGTTGAGCGAAATGTTTGCGCGATTGTTGCCTACTTAAATACAATTGTGGTTTGAATTTATCATTAGTTTCCATACCTACATCCGTGAATGATAAGAATTACTGTACTAGTTACAACATTGACATTATAATAATCGGTACTTTTAGATTATTAGAGAATTATCTACGAATAAGTTTAAAAGAATTATTAAAGCCAAATTGTGTAGCAGGGCATATTACAAAATTTCTGATTATTTAAGTGATAAAAGTGCTTTGGATTGAGTTGTTCTGAGTCAACACACATGATTGTAATTAATATTAGTATATTTTATTTAAAAAAAGGATTCCTACTGAGTTTTCTGGCAGTGTTTCTCAGTAGCTGCCACGTCATGCACTGCACGGTAGGGTTAAAAAATATGACGATTCCACATAAATGTAAAATTTTTACGGAATAAATGATTTTGACTTTGACTTAGAGACTGCGCGTATTGTTAGCAGGTTGACACCTTGACCATAGGTAGCATGGATGCCGCTTCCGTTGCCGATCGGGCTTCTATTTTTTATATTTATAAATTTATTTTTATCCATTATTAAGTAATAATAATATCCTGGGACATTATTTACCTGGATTGGGACAAAATTCTATGGGACTATACCTTAGCATTTATTAAAAAAAGTTATCATATTTTGATAACTTTCTCTCAAAAAAGTAAAAACAAATACAGTCCACTTGATAAACTCCTCTTTATGAAGGGCATGTATTTAAATTGATATCTGTATATTCCCTTTTTTCTAACAAAATATTTCAAAGTTATATCAAAAATACTGACTTGCACACTAATTATGCACACTAACTAAATCAAATTAAGTATACTGTTTAATCATATTTGCAGAACTGTTTTACTGAATGAATAACTATTATCAAAATAGTTATCTAACAATTCTATAGTTCAACAAACTTAATAAAACTTTTTCAAGGAAAACCATCACCTAATTTACTTTTAGGAACGCCGTTTATTCTAAATAAAACCCAATTTAATCAGTAATCTTTATATAATTAAGTACACAAAAAAATAATCAAGTGCTTACTTAACATGCACTAAACACATGCACACTGAGCGGTAACTAAGTGTAGAAACAATAAGTAGAAGTTTAGGAAACAATAACAGAACTTAAATATAAAGATAATTATTATGCAGCAAGCATTGTTTCTGTCACGGCTCCGGCGCTGCGGGGTTTGGGCGGCCCCACGCGAGCTTATCGTCGCAGATGGTTTTAACGCTCACCACCGCAGCTTCGGCTTGCTGGCCGGCTCCGCCGGCCAGTTTCAGCTGCGGCGGTGGGCCTTCAAACCACCTACTCCTGCAGCTCGCGGGCCGCCCCACCCCTCCGCGCCTACGCGGGCTTACATTACACTCTAGGGGTAGGGCAAACAAGACTACGTGAAGTCGGTTTTGCAGCGATTCGCTTCTGTCACAAAAGAAAAAAGTCACAAAAAAAGAAGGCGCAGTTTCGAACACCTTCGAACAGCGTATGAAAATCTTCTTTTCGTTCAGAAGTACCAGACCGTTTGCTTACTTCGTGTCGCTCGGTCTCCCTCACACTCGCGTTAGATGCTAAAGAGCGAGCGCGGCGTTAGATGTGCAGGCGCCAACAAGTTTTTCAGTAAAATAAAGAATCAAAATCTAAATAAAGTTAGGTTTAATATATTTTAGTTGCACTATTAGTCAATTTGTAGAGTTTCATTTGATAAAATAAACTTACTTTATAGTGGTACACCTTTAGTTAACAATTTTAAAATTCCGTTGTAAGATTGTACAATTTAGTGTGCAAGTTAGTAATTTTGATAAACATTTGGAACTTTTGTTTTATAAATCGTATATCCAATGTACGAATCACATTTTTGATGTGAATTCAATAAAAAGGCCACCTCGGTTTGTGTGGTTTTTTAATTCTTTTTGTAGGTCATATTTAGTTATTCAATTAGTTTTTTTGCACAGCATTCATACTTCTGGTGTGCATTCAGTTAAATAGTGGAGTTACGTAGTGTGCCGAAAAACTATACAGATGTGCATTTAAAAATATCCCTTTATGAAGTCGGACGAAAATGGACTTCATGGCTCTACAAATGGCTCTATATGTTACTTTTCAAGTATTTATAAATAAATAACATTTTGGAAACCGGTGGCCGTTGCTGGTAGATGCGAGAGCTTGCCTTTTACGCCGCAGGTTCGTGGGTTCGATTCCTACCCAGGACAGATATTTGTTTGTCTAGATTCTGGGTGTAATTATCTATATAAGTGTGTATTTACAAAAGAAAATGCAGTATCTGGTTTCCATAGTACAAGCTCTGCTTAGTTTGGGATCAGATGGCCGTGTGTGAATAATGTCCCAGGATATTATATCATTTCAGAGGTTATCACAACTTCAAACTTACAAACCGGTTGGTTCAATCACACGTATTAATTGTTTATTACTTATCCTTAACTTTCAACTCCAACAATATTTTTTTGTGAAATAGTTATTAAATAAAATATTCTCCATATCCATTAGTATTAGATTTCTTCACCCAACAATCTGAATCTAGTATAATCGACACCACATAATCAGTGATTTTTCATAATTAAAACCACCTTTACTGTCTAGATAATAAGAATTCATTCAAAAGTCAAAGTGTATCCGCTGATACATCGGTGGGTTCACAGAGTCACAGTGAAAGTTTTAGTTGTCAACAATGGGTTTAAAAGTTAAAAGTTGGATAGGTACTATTCTATTTCTTTACCGACGTGACCGTTCATAGTATCTACCTATTGTCAAAAATAGAAAAATAGAATTCCATGGGCACCTAATCCTTTCCAAATGGACAATAATCCCATGGATTTTTAACCCCCGACGCAAACGGAGGGGTGTTATAAGTTGGACGTCGATTTCTGTCTGTGTGTGAGTGTGTATCTGTATGTGTGAGCGTGTGCAGTTTCTTATTCATTTGAAAGCCAGTTCCCTTGCGGTGGTCCTTAGCTCTGTTTGGTTAATATCGGTCCAGCAGTAAGTATCAGTTCTTTTTCCAAAATTATGTAATTATAGTTGGAGTGGGGCGTTTTCGAACGGTTAGGATATTAACCAACTTGAGAAGGGAAGAGATATCTATATTACTTAACTTGAATATTTCTCTTATATAAAGGATATGTGGGATGATGCTGTAGAAGGACAAGTTTGAGATATATTAGAGATTTACGACGAATTCTTCGAATCGTCACGTCATTCGCATCTTGTGACGCGCTACAAAATAATAAACATTTTTCAACCTAATTTTGTAACTAGGAAACTAATTTAATCGTCCGTCGCTTATCGAACCAACACCCTATCAGTTCGGAGTCCGGATTTAGAGTTCTGCGGTTAAGTTACGAACAAAACCCGTTGGAAGGCCTAATTTACGATTCCCTTGTGAATGAAATAGCTATATCATCCGTGCGTGAGTACTAATGACCATCATACTACTGTACAGATTTATATGCGAATATTAATAATATCCTGGGTTACGAACAAAACCCGTTGGAAGGCCTAATTTACGATTCCCTTGTGAATGAAATAGCTATATCATCCGTGCGTGAGTACTAATGACAATCATACTACTGTACAGATTTATATGCGAATATTAATAATATCCTGGGTTACGAACAAAACCCGTTGGAAGGCCTAATTTACGATTCCCTTGTGAATGAAATAGCCATATCATGCGTGCGTGAGTACTAATAACAATCAAACTACTGTACAGGTTTATATGCGAATAATAATAATATCCTGGGATATTATTTACACACGGCCTTCTGATCCCAAACTAAACAGAGCTTGTACTATGGAAACCAGATAACTGATATATTTATATGTACTTATCTTTTGTAAATACATACTTATATAGATAATTACACCCAGACTTACAAACAGACATGTTCATGCACACAAATATCTGTCCTGGATGGGAATCGAACCCACGACCTCTGGCGAGAAAAGCAAGCGTTTGCCAACCACGCCAACAGGCCCGTCAAATAGTTTGAAATTGATTAAATAGTTTACTTAAGTATTTATTTATATAATGAAGCTTTTGATTCAATTATTTTCAATAAAGAAGAGAGGAGTGTCGAAACCTAATATTTTTCCATAATATGTATTATTAATAAAGTAAATTCATAGAAAACACCCATATACGATCCTGCGAATTGTACAGTACTTACTTATCGTATGGGCAATGATTACCCTAGTGTCAGAATTTTGTTCAAGCCGCCCAGTAGGCCTCTGACATGGCTTAACGACTGTTGACTAATGGCTACAACCAGGACTGACAGCTTAACGTACCCTGCGACGGGTATACTACTAGGTCGATGACAACACGTAAATATGATGTACCCAGAGTTTGTAATTTTTATGGCGACAGAACTTAAGCATTACCTATTGAATACTTTGCCTGTTGCCATCAGACAAGAAGATGGGAAATTAAAATTCGCACGTCAGCTAAAGAAATTTTTATTAGATACTATATAAAATGAAGGTACCTATTAAGTATTAGGTTATAGATTTACCTGATATTATTTTATTAATCTATACATATAATAAAATCGTAGGAAAGTCAAAATTGTACGTTGAATATTTTTTCAAAGGATACTTGGGGCTTGATTTACAATCGATGTCGAAGCCAAAAATATAGGTTTTAGAATTTTTGTCTGTATGTATGTCCGGGCTAAACTCAAAAAGTACTGCATGGATTTACTTCAAATTTTGTATGAATATTACTAAGAGGTCGGGTCAACATATAGGCTACATATTATCACGCTATCATCTACGGGGGAGTAGCTGTGATAATTTATAAAGTTTAACGCGGGTAAAACCACGGCACAGCTAGTATTGTAATGTAGACTCAATGATCTCACAGTTAAACTGCGTAAGCAGTTTTGTGGGGCTATGTAATTCGTTTTTAAGACAATTTAAGAGATATAAAGCAAACCAACCAACCAAGGACCAAGACGCTCGGAAATCTCGAACATTATCCTCAACAATCACTGGCGGACTGACGAGAGCATCTAGCTTAGATTGTACAGTGGTCAGTGGATATGCTTTGACTATGATAGCGGATGCCGTCCCGAAGGTGTAATTACTGATAAGCATCGTTAGATTAGTAACTTGTTATTTATTTTAGGATTTAAGAAAATATTAACGGACGGACGGACTAATTAATTTTTTGTAACTTTTCTACTGTATTCGACTATGTTTATGTACTGCATTGTGAGCTTGACAAGAACAAGTGTATGTTAATACCCAAGTGCTGAATAAATTTAATTATTTATTTCATCGCCCGCACAAATCGCGACTGTACCTGTGCAAACCATATCTCTGAGTAGGTTCAGGGTATTTTTTTTTCTGGGCAGTTCAGTAAACCTACTCTTGTCTGCCCTTAACTCGTCGACGGTACATGTAAAATCAATATATACGGAATGGGTGACGTGGTTGGTAGATACTTGCCTTACACGCAGTAGCTGCAGATCGTGGGTTCGATTCCCACCCAGGACAGATATTTGGGTGCATGAACGTGACTTCTTGTCCTGAGTCTGGGTGTAATTATCCATATAAGTATGTATTTACATAAGAAAAGTAGTATATGTAGTATATCAGTTATTTGTTTTCCATGGACGAAGCTCTGCTTTGTTTGGGATCAGAAGGCCATGTGTGAATAATGTCTCAGGATATTATATTTTTATTAGGTAGATATGTGTTTTATGTCGGGACGGTACAATCAGGTGCACTCTTCTTTATATTCTACTATATTTATTATACTTTTCCTATAATTTAATTAGTAAATGGTGCGACTAAGGTGTAGCTTGCTAAAGTAGGGCTGTAACCTTGATACCCTCCCCCACTTTATCATACTTGGAATTACTCCGCCTACATGTAGGTATAGGTATGGCAATAACCTCTGCTCACGACATGAACTACATTCATACATTACATCCTCCTCTACCTTATACGAATAATAAAAACTTGAGAGGTGTCAAGGGACACCCGGATGGAACGAAGTTATTTCTTATCATTTATTATGTACAAAAAACCTGTATATACTCAACAAAAATAATCGTCGCGACACCACACTGTTCAATTCGAAATAGAAATGAAAATATCTGGCTTGCTTTCTATAAGAGAGAGAGAGAGAGAGACAGAGAAACATGCGCACGCCGCACAGCTGCAAAAAGTGTCGTGACAACTTTTCGTAAGATTTTTTTCCGTCAAGCCCCCTTTCACAGCGCGCGATATGGAACTTCGTTCCAATAATATCCTGGAACATTATTTACACACGGCCGTCTGATACCAAACTAAGCAGAGCTTGTACTTTGGAAACGGGGCAGGAAGAGAAGTTGAGGCGGCAGAGTTGATACCCTACCCCTCACCCTAACCACTACGATACACGTGCAATACCACTAATGTTAAATCAGGTTATTGAAAACGTGTGGCGCAGCGGGTAAAATAGTCACCTCGCCGCTTCGTGTACCGGGTTCGATTCCGGAAAACTTTTTGTATGACCCATAAATAGTTGTTCTGAATCTGGATGTAATTTGTGTCCGTCTACTATATATTTGTACAGTACGCAACGATACTGAGATAGATTCCCTAGTAATAATAATATAATAATATCTGGGGACAATGTCACACAGATCATCCTATCCCCAAACTAAGGAAAGCTTGTACTATGGGTACCAGGTGACGATATACATACTTATATAGATAGATAAATACTTATATACATAGAAAACATCCATGACTCCATACATACATACCGGGATTCGAACCCAGGACCACCAGCTTCGTAGGCAGGAGCACTACCAACTAGGCTATGGCGACCGTCACTAGTTAAGCATTGTCTTTAAAAAAAAATATTCTTACACTGTCTTTAACTTTCTGAGCGCCACAGTCACGCGGCAGTCAAAAGGTACATCGTATAGAACAGAAGTCTCTCTAGGTCTCATCCATGGGAAAACTTGTTTTCACCAGCTGTCACGAAAACGCAAATCAAACTACGGTCACCGTAGCCTAGTTGGTAGTGCTCCTGCCTACGAAGCTGGTGGTCCTGGGTTAGAATCCTGGTAAGTGCAAATATTTGTGTGATGAGCACGAATATTTGTTTCTGAGTCATGGATGTTTTCTATGTATTTAAGTATTTATCTATCTATATAAGTATGTATATCGTCGCCTGGTACCCATAGTACAAGCTTTGCTTAGTTTGGGGCTAGGATGATCTGTGTGACATTGTCCCTAGATATTATTATTATTATTAAAAACTTATTCGGCCCTCCATGTAATGAATAATATACTACATAGACACGGCCTAAAAAACGATGTGTTACGGTAGTCCGGCCCTCCCTCCACCTCTAAATCTAGCCGCCCCTAAAACTAGCTCTAATATGGTACATATTAGAGCTAGTTTTACTATGTATGGTAGTGTCAGCATAGAAATTTCGGGTCACCTTTAAATTTATGTGTAATATTTCCAAGTTTGTACACACACACTTGATTGTATTGAGTGGCTTACTGTACGCAGGAAACATATAGATAAGAAGTTTCGTATCAAATTGGTGACATAATACAACTTTATTATTAAAATGAATTGTATATGTGTAAAACTAACTGTGTGTAACTTTTTTTTTTTTTTTTTTTAGGACAATGTCACACAGATCATCCTAGCCCCAAACTAAGCCAAGCTTGTACTATGGGTACCAGGCGACGAAATACATACTTATATAGATAGATAAATACTTATATACATAGAAAACATCCATGACTCAGAAACAAATATTCGTGCTCATCACACAAATATTTGCACTTACCGGGATTCGAACCCGGGACCACCAGCTTCGTAGGCAGGAGCACTACCAACTAGGCTACGGTGATCGTCGTATTAATTTTCGTATGTTTATGAAACATGGTCTAAGAACTGGAAAGGTTGAGTTACATTTTCATACCTTATCCAGCTTGCGCTCTGCGTGGATAAGGCGCAGCAACTTACAGTTAACGCGCACCGCTCGCTGTCACTGCTTGTCACCGTACAAAATTTAACTTACAAATATTTTTATACTCCTGTGTCTTATGCTCCAAGTCATGTATAGGTACAAATATTCAGTAGATAATATTACAAAATGATTTACAATTTCCTTATTTTCAATTACTTGTCCACGGCTAGCTGATTTTGGATGAAGTCCTAAATTTGTTCAAGTTTGTATTAGTTTCTCTGTTTTAAAAGTTGTCCAATCATTTAAAATTATATCTGTACCTTTGGCAAAAATCTGATTTCTTTTTTTATAAAATAACAGTTCTGTATGTGGTAGACTTGCTGGGGAAAACATGAATGAAGTATCTTCAGTGCGCGCCGTCGTCTCAATTTAATCAGAAATACATAAACAGGGTGCTAATAAAATGGGGAACATTTGACCTTTAAGTGATCCATTGCATTAAGTCAAGGGTTATTTTTTTAATTTCCATCGATTTATCCCCAACGGTTGATTCCATGAGGTGTGTTGACGGGGTGCGGCCTTGTACACTGACACACTCACGGAATTTACCGGTTAGAATACATTACAATATTCTAAATTGTACACGAGACATTTGAATAAAGATACCTACCTGGCAATTGGCAATACATCATGAACATACAACGGTCTTGCTCATACTTCTTCCAGACAACTACTTACACAGTTTCTATTCTATCACTCTTATGATCCCATTGGACGCCTAGCGACACGACTCAAAGTGGTCAGGTACAGCACCGTTGGCCTCTCCGAGGTACCCAGGTGTAATAACCAGACTGCCAGATTGCGACCTTATACTTAGAAATATTGTTAGCAGAAGTATTCTTAAAATCACTGGCATGACCCAGGATTTCAGTCCAGGACTTCATTATTTGCTGTTGAATACTCTACCGCCAGACCAAAGAGGTACCTATCACCATTCCAAAATTTAACCAAATACGTTGCCGTTTTGTGTTATTTAGTGACTTAACATCCTAACATACAAACAACTGGCACCTCCAATCTTTCCCATTTATTATTATAAATGTGAAAGATTGGATAGTACTACTAAAATTTTCAGTTAATTCTTCACACCATAAAACGTGGTGAACCACCACATCGCACTTATACTGGCAATTTATAAAACGTAAACTGGCCATAGGCATGTAGTATCTACCTATGTGGTTATTTTCAACTTGGTGTCAAGGGATGGCGAACACTCACACGTTCAATAGTGACATCCAGAGCGCACATAATCCTGTACATATACGTATCTGTACAAATCAATATCGTGTGCCCAGTTTACAATTACCGTATAGCCAGCACACATTGCAAATGGCCGACCTTTTTACCCTCCCCTATTCTAGGGGCTAGGGGCGATCCCCCATGGGCAAAGCGAGGGGTTCGCCCGTCGGGTACAGCTCCTGGCGCTAGATTATGGACGGTTTTAGAGATCTCATTTATTTTTGGAGGGGTGGGCTTTGGGGGGCGCAGACTGGATTATTTTTAGGGTCGACGACGACCCCTACGAGTGGAATATGCGACGCTTTGAGATTAATTTTGGATTAAATCTGCTTTGTGTAGCATGATGTGAGACTTTTTACTGTTGATGTTTTCTATTGGAAATGTGGCTGCAGTATTAAATTTCGTTGAGGAGAACTAATATGGCCTGTTGGTATATTGCTTAGTGAGCCTGACTGCTAAGCTAGAGGTCGTGGGTTTGATTCCCACCCGGGACAAATCTTTGTGTGATGAACACAAAGAGTTGTTCTGTGACCGGGTATAATTTCTATATAATATCTATTTATGAATTTAGAAAATTATCTAAATTTATATTTTATATAAGTTATCTGGTTGTTTTGCCTACTTTGGGATCCGATGAGTGTCTTAGTTGTCCCAAGATATTATCGTTAAGAAATTATATTCATTTTTATAGAAGCGAGTGGACACAGATAAATTCTAGGGTTCCGTAGAAAAACATATACTTGTAGTTTCGCAAAGTTCTTCTTTTTGTCTCGGAGACCATGGTGCGCAAAAGCAGCAATTGGCATGCTCTTATATAACGCCGACGATGGTGTGAACTGAACTCTTGAAATATTTTATGATGCTTATGCGTACATATGGTTGGTAGGGTAGGGCTATGGTACCAAGTAGGATTCATCGAATTAAAAATGGAGTGTACCTTAATTATAAAAAGTATACTTACCAGTTTCATAAAAATGGCAATAATATAAATTGACGGGACGTTTCCTTTCTGTAGTGTCATGTGATTGAATGATAATTGGTTTTTTGTTAAGATTATAAAATGGGTGTTCCACGACATGCGACCTGAAATTGTCTCTTTGTTTTAAAGACAGAATATTCTAGAAAGTTTCACTACTAGGTGTTGAGCAGAAGCTTTCTAGAACTGACAATTTTTTTAAAAACAAAACATAATTTTGAACAAAAATGTAGCTAATGCCCATGTCTTTGTACTTCACGCACTATAGCGTAAATCCCTGTGTAGGTCAACTATCTGTGGGTCGTCTTGTGCGGTAATAATACCAGAACACGATGACGCAAGATTTATAAAAATATGATATTGCATTTTTGACTGGAAGGAGATTAAATATCTTAAAAAACGTAAGTTATAAAAAAATTCAGGGTAGAACTTAAATAATAATAATATATTTTATTAGAATGATGTTAAATACGTAATAATGATGGCGCCTGAGTCAGTGTGTGTTTATGAATGCGAGTGTTTTATGTTAGTGTGAAGGGTCAGGTGTGAGGTGTCGATGAGTGTGTGAAAGAGTACTTATATCGTAATAATTTGATTTGAATTGTATTCATTACATTGTGTTTGTCCGTCAGCTTTCCGTAAAGAGGAGCAGTTACTCGCGCACATGAACATTCACCTGCAAGCTTATGGACACTCGATGAGCAGCGGTGATGAAGAGCATTTGATCGCGCAACAGATGATGGATGCCGAACCCTATGTGAGTACTTTCACTGCCTCGTTTACCTAGCGTTGGGCCGAATATGTTCAAATGCCGGATTGAGGCAATAAGTGTCAAGCAAAATTCTCAGTACCTAACATCTGGAGTCAGGAATTGGGCGTAATTACTTATAGTCCAAGAGCTGGCACGCATTTTTGGGTAGGTATTTGAGGCAAGCTGAAAACTTGTCTGTATAAACATTAAACTACAACATATCAAAATTTCAGCTTGCCACAAATACATTATTTGGTTTAAAAAAAATAAAAATTTAGAGGTTGGTTTAGACCCGCTACCCGCCTGCCAGGTCTGCAGTTCCGTGTTGGGGTGTGTCTGAAGAGTTATAGGACAAATTTTCAGCTTGCCTCAAATACCTACCCAAAAATGCGTGCCAGCTCTCCTACTATTACTGGCGTCTCAGAGTTTGCGCAAAGCCTGAATCTGACATCTCTGGATTTTTTGCCAGCCCGTCTAATTGGAAATGAAAAGTATGGGAATAGGAAGTGAATTTCTGTCAACTATAATGTCCCGTGTAAATGGCTAGTCTCCTTTAAAACTGGCCGCAATAGCTGGAATAAAAACGGACCAGATTATCAATCCGCGACCAATCCCAACGAAGATTACCATCTTTGGAATATTCATACAATATGTTAAATAATTGATGACTATTTAAAATATAAACAACACAAAGTTGAGCGTACTATATAGGTGGCGAGGGGGCTGAGCTAGAATTCTATAATCATTTGAGCTTCGGTCGTATAAGGGCGTTTACCGGTTATAAACTCTATGTCCGTGTTCAGTGTACCCAAAACAGGTCACCGTCCGACCTTTATTTGACTAAAACTGTTGACCTGGGGTCTCTACCCGACTCCGCGTAGCCAAGCCTAAGCTCACGGTTTATATTGGAGAGATACATCAAAGCGTGACTTATTTAGGGCAGCTTTCTAACACCGACACCTTTCTATAGTTCCCTTTACGATAAACAACATACTCGTACTCTGTTATTAGGTTGACTACAGCTTTATTGTTTTTTTCTACAAGCTTTTATACGTCAATTTTGAAGAGACGTGATAATCCTGAAATAAGCTTTACACAATACAATAGTCATTATTGTACACCAAATGAACGACAAAAATAGAACATAAATAGAAGCATAATAATGTACAAACGGCGGTCTTATCGATAGCTGAGATTTGTTATAGCCAACCTTAGGATGGACAAGAGTTGTATGAAATGAAAACGGATAAAAGGTGTAACAAGTTCAGTAAGAGTAGAAAGAATCTACTTTAACTTGGTACAAAAAAAATATATGTGTAAATAGAGGGGAGACCGCCAAGGTAACTTAATTTCTGAGCGTCTCCGTGATTCAATATAATAAAAAGAAAATAGTAAATATAAATAGTGTGAATATAAATAGTTTATATGTATAGTAAATATAAATAGTGTGTAATAAAATATAATAAAAAGAAAATAGTAAATACAAATAGTGATGAAATATAATAAAAAGAAAATAGTATTGGCTGGCGATTTAAACATTGACACGATTCAATCAAATAGCAAAATATCTCAACGCTTAACAAACCTCACACAAAACTTCTGTATGTATCTACACATAAAGAACCCTACTCGTAAAAGTTCCTGCATAGACCATATAATTAGTAATATGAATTATGCAATAGGTGAATTATTGCATTTTGATATTTCTGATCATAACACTGCCCAGTTGTTAAACATACCAACGGCAGTTAAAGAAACACCACTTTTAGAATACTTTGTTAATAAAAGGGATTATAGTTTGGAAAACACTCAAAAATATAAGGAATGTTTATCCAGCCTCTCATTTCACGAAGTATATGAGGAAGACAATCTTGAATCTGCGTTTCTTTCTTTTCATCAGATTATTCTATTGTTTTATAATTTATGTTTCCGTGCACTTCTTAGACATCACCAAAAACTTTTTTAATGGCATTTGAAGTCTCCCAACCCGCACTAGGTCAGCGTGGTGTACTATGGTCTATGCCCTCTCATTGTGAGACGAGGCCCTTGCTCTGCAGTGGGACAGTAATAAGCTGCATCATCACTCGATATAAAGTCACTTAATAAAATGCTTGTTAACCCTTAAACTGGCTGTGGGCCACATCTATTTCAACTTTATCACTTTGGAATAAGATTCAAAGGCTTTTGAAACAAAATATAGCTAAGTTTGGTTAAGGGTTAAACACAAAACTCCGAAAGATTACCACTCAATTGAAATGGTTACTTTATATTGGACATTCTTTGTTTATGAAAATATTTTTCTCTTAGATTAATGATTTTCTTCAGTAACACCCTGTTCGTTAACCTTTTTAACTGTTTCCTTAAACATTTAAATTACTGTGGTGTTAAATATAATAGGATCACGAGCATTGTCCGAATTCCTATTCTCAATTTTGTCTTGGGTACAAAAAGGTCGGGCACCACAAAAAAAAAACATTCAGCATTGTGTGTGTTTTTTTTTTCATATTTTTCATCGACTTCACTTTATATATATCTATGTTTTTGTTTTGTTTATAGGGACCGATCTAGAGAGATTTATTTCTATTCGATACTGAATTTATCCTAGATGGTCTTATATGTGTGTTGTCTTATATGACTTGAACTTTTGTTTATAAATCCTTATTTCCTAATTCAGTTCTAATCCTTATAGCCTAATGGACCAAAATTAATATGTCCTATAATAATATCTCGGGACAATGTCACACAGATCATCCTAGCCCCAAACTAAGCAAAGCTTGTACTATGGGTACCAGGCGACGATATACATACTTATATAGATAGATAAATACTTATATACATAGAAAACATCCATCACTCAGAAACAAATATTCGTGCTCATCACACAAATATTTGCACTTACCGGGATTCGAACCCAGGACCACCAGCTTCGTAGGCAGAAGCACTACCAACTAGGCTACGGTGACCGTCGAAATCGGTTTGGTAGACAAAAGCTGTAATGGATATGGACCCGCTCACAGCCAGTTTCTTTCACCAGTCAGGTGCGTAACCACCAAAGTGGTTTAATTTCTGAGTATCTCGATGCTTCAGAGAGCTAGTTTAGATGTCGGTCATTTGGAAAGTCGTGTTAGAGACCTACTGGGCAGCTCGAACGACTTTGACACAAGGGTAACCATCCCCACTGGCTGTACGAAAAACTAAAAGTGGATTTTATGTTAATCAGAACAGT
This sequence comes from Pseudoips prasinana, assembly GCA_951640165.1. Classification (NCBI taxonomy): domain Eukaryota; kingdom Metazoa; phylum Arthropoda; class Insecta; order Lepidoptera; family Nolidae; genus Pseudoips; species Pseudoips prasinana. The sequence continues at coordinate 9,022,270 of OX621240.1, forward strand.
AATTATTATGATCCTGTGGCGACGAAGTAACTATTAGTCTCTATAATCTCACTGTTCATGTCTTCAATTTACAAACCTTGTCTTCCTACAGCCCCCAGTGACCGGGCTCCTGATCGCCCGCGAGGAGCCCCGCCCGGTCAAGGTAGAGAGCCGCCCGCACGAGTGCACCGTATGTCACCGGCGGTTCAAGAGGAAACAGCACCTCAAAGTGCACATGAATACACACACCAAGCATCAGCCCAGCATATGGTGCTCAGTTTGTGGAGAAGGTGATACTTACTTACTTTACTTACCATAATGATTGTTCCCGGAAAAATTACAAATATTTACTTATTTATTTTACTATATACTATAAAGTTATAAATGCGAAAGTAACTCTGTCCGTCTATCGCGCTTTTACGCCAAACGTACTGAACCGATTTAAATGAAATTTAGTACATAGTTAGTCCTGAGGAAGGATATAGGCTACTTTTTAATGCGAAAAAAGGGTAGTAAGGGGTTGAAAGGAGGGGAAGAAAAGTTGTATGGAAATATCGTCATTTTTAAAGCTAGAAGCTTGGAACTTACTTTTAGCCAGTTGATATGATATAAATAAATTTGGCATTTAAAGTTTTACCCTCAAGGGTGTAAAATAACAAAAGGGAATAGGGGATGTAAGTTTGTAGGGAAATATGTAAAGTTTATGTGAATGTGTTATAATAAGTTTTCGACAAGAGACAAACTATTAGAGATATTCTGATGTAACATTTACGGAGTCATTACAAAATGTGCGGATTAAGTCACAGGGACAGCTAGTATTTTTACATATATAAAGGTTTATATAACTAAAATTTATGTGAAAGCTTTACTTTTTAAAATTGTCGCGCAAAAGCTTACGCTGCTGGATATGACGTCATACGTGTGTAAATAAACAACAAGACATTTGTGCAAGGTATCACACTAATATTATTAAGGTGAAAGTTTGTGAGTGTGTATGTTTGTTACTTCTTCGCGTCAAAACGGCTGGAGCAATTTTAATAAAATTTGGTATGGAGTTAGCTGTCACCCTGGACTAACACATAGGCTATAATTTATAAAGTTTAACACAGGACACAGCTAGTTATTTATATTTTGTGAAGTTTTAGTGTCGTAATTAATGGGAGAGTTGCGGATCAACTCATTTTTCACTGTTAACAGATCTACGGATTTCTTTGATATGTTTTTCGTGCCTTAGTTACGACACTTAAACTTCACAAAATATGAATAATACCTTGCACAAATATCTTGTTGTTTATCTACACACTTATGACGTCATGTCCACCAGAGTTAGCTTTTGCGGGGTTATTTATTTTTATTTACGGGTAAAGTTGTTTGTTGCCTTACATAATTATGACATCGTCGTTCATTACGATTGGCGTTTGTTTGGTGTGAAGTACAGATTAAAAATATTAGATTTTATTTGTTGATGTAAAAATATAAATCTCTAGTTGACACCCGTTAAACTTTATAGATTAATGTGTTATTCAGATATATAAGCTATATTAGATGCTATAAAGTTTTATAAAAATCCGTAGTTTTTGCGTGAAACGGTAACAAACATCCATACATCCATACTCACAAACTTTCGTATTTATAATATTAGTAGGCCATATTAAAATTCAAGTCTTGAAATCTTATATCCATACTGCCTAATCTAATTTTAGATGTATTCATTATATATTTACTACAAATATTAAGATATTAGGTTATTGAAGCGGAACTATGTACACGGTGAATTGATTTTTTTTTTAATAAAACTGATAAGTGTTATAATGTATCTTTTTTTTTTTTTACATAGTATTAATAATATCCTGGAACATTATTTATACACGGCCATCTGATCCAAACTAAGCAGAGCTTGTACTATAGAAAACAGATAACTGATATACATCTTCTTTTGTAAAATACACACGCCTGTTTCCCAGAGGGGTAGGCAGAGACTACAGACTTCCATTTGTCACGATCCTTGCACACCTTTTTTGCCTCATTTAATGTCATTATATTCTTCATACATGCTCGCCGGTTAAGGGTACTTCTGACCTGGCCTTCCTTCAGAACGTGTCCGATTAACACCCGTTAAACTTTATAGATTAATGTGTTATTCAGATATATAAGCTATATTAGATGCTATAAAGTTTTATAAAAATCCGTAGTTTTTGCGTGAAACGGTAACAAACATCCATACCCACAAACTTTCGTATTTATAATATTAGTAGGCCATATTAAAATTCAAGTCTTGAAATCTTATATCCATACTGCCTAATCTAATTTTAGATGTATTCATTATATATTTACTACAAATATTAAGATATTAGGTTATTGAAGCGGAACTATGTACACGGTGAATTGATTTTTTTTTTAATAAAACTGATAAGTGTTATAATGTATCATATTTTTTTTTTACATAGTATTAATAATATCCTGGAACATTATTTATACACGGCCATCTGATCCAAACTAAGCAGAGCTTGTACTATAGAAAACAGATAACTGATATACATCTTCTTTTGTAAAATACACACGCCTGTTTCCCAGAGGGGTAGGCAGAGACTACAGACTTCCATTTGTCACGATCCTTGCACACCTTTTTTGCCTCATTTAATGTCATTATATTCTTCATACATGCTCGCCGGTTAAGGGTACTTCTGACCTGGCCTTCCTTCAGAACGTGTCCGATTTGGTCAGAGAAAGTATTATAAAGTATTAAATACATATTTTAATAGATAATTACAGACTCAGGACAAACAGACATTTCCATGCACATAAATGTCTATCCTGGGTGGGAATCCGACTCATGACCCGCAGCGTTAAAGATTCTGTGGTATTCCATTAAATAATCAAAATCATTGTTCAGGTTTTCTCACAAACCCCGAGTTCGAAGCTCACCAATGTTTGCCGCTGGAACCAGAAATTATTACTGAAGCGTATGACGATAGCGACGAACAAGCGCAAGCGATGCCGCAGGAAGCCAAGAAGGAAAACAAATATCCCCAAGAATTTGTAAGTTTCACACTAAAAACTCTGTCCAACTGTATTTAGTACTTGAATTGAAACTACTTTATTCGCAATGCAAAGCATAAATTAAGCACACACATATACATAGGTAGAATAATACATGATAACACATTTTTATTTGTAAAATAACATAACATATGAATAAACTTTACAAAAAAAAACACAAACACCTTTCAAGGCAGGCCAATAACATAATTTTACCAAAACCATGTTTGGTGGACTTTTCGAATGCATTTAATACCATCAATCACGATATCCTGCTATTCGCCTTTCCCATTTTATGATATGAGACGAAGCGCCGGAACGGTTTTTCTCATATCTTCGAGAACGCCAATAATACAGATTGTTGGGGTTCTCGAAGATATGATATTGCTCGAAGAAGTCTCACCGATACGTACAGACGTATCGGTGAGACTTCTTCGAGTTGTAGTAACCTCGATACAGGCGTTCCTCAAGGCGGCATTCTTTATCCTCTTTTATTGGCTGTCTTTATAAACCTTTAACTTGTGAGCTTCAGAGTTCTTATTATCTTTATAATAATAATAATAAAACTTTATTGTCTTAGAATAGTTGCTGTAGTACAATTTTCTTTATGCCAATGACCTGCAGCTTTATGCTCAGGTATGAGCGGTTCCAGAGAAGCATTCTTATTGGAATTGTTATTATTTGCAGGTTGACATAGAAATACTGTCTGACATGGCGCAACCCCCGAAAAACCACAATGTCCACTACGCAGAGGAAGAGTCACTGCCCGTGCCACAGAGAGTGTTCGTGTGCAAGTTCTGCTCCAAGCCGTTCAAGCGGAAAGACCACTATAAGATACACCTTCACATTCACACGGGGGTCAAGTCTTTCTTCTGTCCCGATTGTGGGAAAGGTTAGTGATTTATATATTTATAAGTTCTACAAGGTGGACCGACGATCTTGCAACTAAGGCGGCAAGACGTTGGATGCGGGCAGCACAAAACCGGCCATGGAGATCCTTGGGGAGGCCTTAATCTAGCAGTGGATGTCTTTTAGCTGATATGAAAGAAGTTTTTACTTCATAAACATACGGTCGAAGGGATTTCTTAATTTTTTTTGAAATCGGTTAATAATATAACAAATGAAGGTACTTTCATAAAAGGACAATATAAAAAGCTACGCACTATATTACATGCAATTAAATAACAATATGGCTGAAATATGCTCTAGTACTTTAAGAAGTAAATATCGCGTGACGTGTGAAGAAAACTCCTATGTCCATATATATTCTACAGACTAATTAGGTTAATGCTGGCTCGCGAACTATTTTTTAAAAGAATTCATGGCGTTCATTTAAAGAACAACATATACAATATCTATACATATAATGAAATCGTTGGAAAGTCAAAACTGTACATTGAATATTTTTTTTAAAGGATACTTAAGGCGTCATCTACAAGCGATATCGAAACCAAAAATATAGTTTTTAGAATTTTTGTCTATTTGTCTGTATGTATGTCCGGGCTAAACTCAAAAAGTACTGCATGGATTTACTTTAAATTTTGCATGAATATTACTCAGAGGTCGGGTCAACATATAGGCTATATATTATCACGCTATCATCTACGGGGGAGGAGCTGTCATAATTTATAAAGTTTAACGCGGGTAAAACCGCGGGGTGCAGCTAGTACATTTATAAACTAAATATCTTTTGTTTCAGGATTCTACCGGAAAGACCACATGCAGAAGCACGTGCTCGTGCACAACAAGAGCAAGAGCACGAAGAAAGAGTTGCCCGACCTCTACCCTATCAAGATGTTCCGACCTGAACCTAAGAAAGAAGAGACCAAGTACAAAGAGATCAAGCCAGAAATTACTATACATGTAAGTAACTGGGTTAAAAATAATTACTTATCGTATGGGCAGTAGTTACCCTAGTGTCAGAGTTGTTCAAGCCGCCCAGGAGGCCTCCAACATGGCTTAACGACTGTTGCCTAGTGGCTACAACCGGGACCGATAGCTTAACGTGCCCTCTGAAGCACGGAGACGCTCAGAAATTAAACCACTTTGGCAGTCACCCATCTATGGACTGACCGCGTAGTTGCTTAACCTCGCCGATCGCTTACGGACCGGTGAGAGCATTTAGCTATGAGCGGTTAATGGAATCAATTAGCTGCGGAGGTATTTCTGATCCGGTGTGACATAGCAACCTTCAAGAAGCGAGCCTATTCCTTTCTTAAAGGCCGGCAACGCACTTGCGGCTCCTCTGGTGTTGCAAGTGTCCGTGGGCGGCGGTGATCACTTACCATCAAGTGACTCGCTTGATGGCCTTGCTATCATATAAAAATTATACCTGTCGAGCTTAACACTAACCCTGCGAAGGTACAAGTATATCGACACCCACGTTCAGCGAGTGAGACAATGAGATAGCAATTATCAGAACAAAAGAACTGTTGATCAGAAGAAAAGACTCGTGCGAAATGATTGGGTATATCGTCCGTACGCATACTTGCGTACTAACGTAGAACGAAAGTTGCACTGAAGCTTACAAGAAACCGACCATTTCGTGCCTCTCCACTTCAGTAAAAACGAAACGCGTGGCCCGCACTTTTCTTAGCGTGCAGCTTTATGTGTTTCCTGTTCGAAGAAGCTGTTACACTGCTGAAGTAGAAACACTTAAATTTCACTGTAAATGACATTTACAGTCAGCCTAAGCTTAGTAGCTTAGGCTGACTGGAAACGTCATGTCAAGAAAGCACGCTTTGTAAAACCTGTGGTTGGTGAAATCGTGGCTTCCCCGCACTATTTCAAGCGATTTATTGTCTGTCTTCAATTAAATTTTTCTCAGCAATTATTTTTTTTAGGTCTTAGACGCACTTTTGTTTAGAACCATACACATTTACAAATTTGATATTATTTTTTATGTAAAAGTCAACCATCATTGAAAGAGCAAAACAATATTTTTCAACATAACGAGAACGAATTAAGTGAACATATTTATAATAATTTTAAATGTTTATTTAAGGAAATTCAGCCTTGTTATGGAAATTCCATAGTCCAAGTCTTTAGTTTATAAGAGTAAAACTGTTTCAGTGCATACGCCCAGATTGTGTGCAGGTTGCGCTTATTCTATTGTTTACCAATGCATAGCCTTAACACAGTGGTATTCATTTACGACTCTTCCAATATAAAGTTATAATTGCAGGCCCCATCCAATACGAAGCTCCGCGTGCCGCTGCAGATCCGCGTGCCGTACCAGATGGTGGTGTCGCTGGACAACGGCGAGCAGCGTGCGCTCACCATCGACCCCGCCAACGACCACGTGCTGTGAACTGATGTACCAGACATCATACTAAACATTACCAGGCGTTTTACTACTATGCACTAGATCTTAAACTGACCCCCCGACCGCATGTTGTGAAGTCACCGCAGACTTTGGTCTTAACTTCAAAAATTGCAAGGAACAAGTACCCACTTGTTCCTTGCAATTTTTGAAGTTATACTTCTTTTGGCGCGATGGAGAAAAATGATGAGAGTGCATTTTTACGATGCGCGCGCACACCGACACCAAAAAATTTAACAGCATGAAGTTAGTTCTAGGTGGTATGAAAATTGATAACTATGTTCAAGTTGTATATTCTAGTATTTTTATTTAAATAAAATCTTTTTGATTAATTTTAATATTTATCGTTAATCACTACTGCATTTTAGTTATTTTTTTCCATACGCCAAAGAACGCGTGTACATAAGTACACACAGATTTTTTTTTTATGTCATAGGTCGACAAACGAGCAAGTGGGTCACCTGATGGTAAGTGATCACCGCCGCTCATGGACACTCGCAACACCAGAGGAGTCGCGGGTGCGTTGCGGGCCTTTAAGAGTCAGAAAACAAGTGTTGCTGACCCTTCCCCCCACCCCGATGAACTCTGGCGACCTTACTCACACTCAGAAACACAACATTAAATTATTAATGTTATTATTAAGGAATGTCTTCTGTAAGGTGGAGGTACTTCCCCAGTCGGGCTGCTCTTCGAGCGAATGAAAGCTGTGCCCTACCTCTCTTAAATGCAAATGTTTTACTAGTTGAGTGGTAGAGGGAGAAAAACAGCTACCTCGGATGATTAATAAGACTTTAAATGCAAAAAGCGATTGCTTCCGTTAGATCAAAGTTATTGTGCTCACACTCGCTCAAGTCTGATCTCAGAATAAAGATATAACATAAAAAGTGGAGGAAACTTGAGGATTAATTAATCAAAACCTGTTTGAGAAATACGATAAATATTTATTTGTATGAGATTTGATGCATCGATTTTCACATATGGGAGGTTAATATTATTTTTGGTTTGTTATTTGGAAAACTTGGATGATAAACAAGTCTTTAAATGCCAAAAGATTGCTTCCGTTAGATCAAAGTTATTGTGCTCACACTCGCTCAAGTCTGATCTCAGAATAAAAATATAACATAAAAAGTGGAGGAAACTTGAGGATAAATTAATCAAAACCTGTTTGAGAAATACGACAAATATGTATTTGAATGAGATTTGATGAATCGATTTTCACATATGGGAGGTTAATATTATTTTTTGTTTACTATTTGGAAAACCAACTGGATACAAAATATATATTACTGCTATAATAGGAAACATAAAGCCAATTACAGGTTTTCGGATATCGGCTGATACACACATACACTGCTTCCGATTTTACTCTTAATCAGAGTAGGTGAAGACAGGATATATGTATATATGTTACAAGTTATTGGAAAAAATTAAGGTTCAGCTGCCTGCGTGCCACCTCTTGGTATTAAAAGGGTCAAAATCAAACTATTTACATAATTTATCAAAGTCCTTGCTTAGTTATTTTATTCTATTTTGTTGTTTATGTAATACGTGGTTCAGTTTCATAAGAAAACTAGGCTCCTCAAGTTACGTCCGATACACCTTGTATAAAAATTAAGTGATTTTTTTTAATCCTATGAATGATGTATCCTGTAGGTAAGGAACTTTTTTTTCTATTTATTATTTCAATTTTCTGTACATATTTTGTGAATTGCTAAATACAAAGACTCTTAATTAAATACTATTGTAATAGAAATCTTTGTAAAAGTGATTACAGTTAGCTGTAATTCAACAATTCTATTATTTTTGTAAATTGAATCGAGTGTTATGTTAGAGTAGTATAAAGCAAAGAGGTTGACATCATTTAGCCAGCAGTATATTGCTTATCGTTTTTTTTAAATTCATTTTTACGGCTCTGGCTTCTTTGGCCTTATGAGGCTTCCGTTAACTATATTTTTATTTCATTTATTTCGTCATGTCAAGTAACGTCCGTCACAGTCAAGTCATACGTAGTCCTTGTCGTACCCCAGTAAAGCAGTGGAGACTTTACTAGAGGCTTTTATGGAGTTTTAGATTCAACACAGAAAATCGCAATTCACGGCAATATGGCACTTTCCTCCACTTGTGTACGTTGTCCATGATGTTATGTCTAAAAATCCACCATATTTACACATAAAAACTTGAACTTACACCAGTTTTTGAAAATGAAACAATGCCCTTTTCCGCGTTGGCGCCAAAACTCCATTGCTTATCGATATACACGGTGTGGCCAACATAAAATGCATCGGCTGTAATATCTAAAATATTCTACAATGTACTCTGTGAGGTTCAATATAATAAATTCTATTGAATAAATTTTGATCAATTTGGGCGCAGTTGTAATTTATATTTATCGACAGAATAAAAATGTACAGAAACTATCTATCCATAAATTTTCAACTTTATCACATAAGCAAAAGGTTAACTGTCAATTGGGAAAATTTGACAGATTGGGTTAGCTTGATGTGCTGGCGTCTGTACTTCATGAATTTTATAGGAAAATTTTGGTCTGATATACGATGAAGAAATTTTATATTTCTGTAAAATGTTTTAGACTTTAGGTACCTTACCTATTCATATGTTTGCCGTGCCGTAACAGTGATACTAAAAATGTAAACTACATCTTCATTAGAACTCCACTTGTAATATCATGTGAGCATGGGTCCAAAAATAAATAATAATAATTCGTGTAAGCAAATTTCTCAATAATATAAGATGTGCATATCTTTAATTATATGAATTACGTTTATTAAGATTAAGGCATATTGGATATAATAATACTCAACACCTTCTGATTCGACGAAATCAACTTTAATTAAAAATTATATGCATATGAAGGAAATATAAAAATTGTCTTTAGATTTAAGCTGTCACATATCGTGCCATGTGAACCAAATTTTACGGTAGACATAAGTATTATCAGTTACAAAATTAATTATATAATTTATAAGTGACAAATGAAATTTTATAGTTGTACAGATTATTTTTCTGTCATCTTCAAAATTTAATCTTTAAAGAAAATGATAAAATACGGGTTTTCTTTTCCTAAATCTCTATACTAATTAATATATTTAAAGTTAGCATTTCACGGTTACTATGTTAATAATATTGAAAATAACAATTTATTTTACTTATTGCTGTTTCAAAGGGATGGTTTCAAGACCTTGTAAAGAAATTGGAAAGAGGTAACAAATATTTTATTTTGTGTATTGGTAAGTGGCAAATAAAATAAAAAAATTATTTCATATCTTTCACAGCCTGGCTAAGGGTTTATTTAAACTGTATTTCTGTATTAAATGGAATTTTAACAAATCGTCAGAAAATTGATAAAAATAGGCTTCATACCGCTTCAAAAAATCCCTTAATATTTATTTTCCTCAAATCCAATATTTGTATAATATATTATGTAAATAAAATTATTTTGTAACTGGTAATGTTGCCGTACTTAGTTAAGTGTATCTCTTGTAAAGTTCCTCTATTTTGTCTTTTCACAGAAAATGTTTAATTGTGATTTAAATGTAAGTTTAATAAATGTGAGATAAAGTACAAAAATAAAATATTTTGCACCAAGCGTTTTGTTTTAAATTGCACCGGACAACGAAACTACTTCTGTATACTCTAATCTTAAGAATACGATAGCCCAAAAAGCATTGTTTTCAATGTTTATTTATGGTAACTATGATTTCCCAATCATAGTTACCATAAATAAATTAGCATAAATATTTTTTTTTTTATGTTAAAAATACCGGTGAACTTGAGAACCTCCTCCTTTGGAAGTCGGTTAAAGAAAAGAATATTGTATTGAACTGTCTTATCTTAGCCAATTCTACAATAATTATTCCTAACAGGTACATTTTCGTCTAGTAGAGCAAAAGATATCCCCATATTTAACAGAAATTATGGTCACCCTGCTCGAACAATATAAGACATATCATCATTTCTGAGATTACACACGTAGAAAATTGTCCTGAGGTTAAAACGCCATGTCAATCTGATTAGCTTAATATTACGAATAAATGGATGTCAACACCGAAATCTTAACAATTATAGATAATGAGATATCAGCGTTCAAAGTAACGTTACGATTGCGCGGCCACGTAACTTTTGCATTGCCTTGATTTCGTCAGTTTAAATAAACTTTGGTGGCATTCAATGCTTTCGCTACTTTTGACATATTAAAACCTTTCTTCTAGTAACAGTTTTACTGCATGATATCTTAAAGTTTTGAAGAAATAATCGAGATTAAAGAAACATCAAGTGCACGATTGCGCGGCCATAACTTCCAAGGTGAATTTTTCGTGAAATATTGATCTAAGTCTTATAATTCTTTTTTTGACAATTGTTGACAAATGAAATGTTCAATTAACAAAAAGATTTAGATCTCTATCCCAAGTAGTTACTGAGATCTCCATGACCGCGCAATCGTGCACGTTACGTTCGCGCGGCCAACTTAAAACCCCTGTAACTTCTTTATTTCTGCTTTGACAAAGTTTTTGTTTGTTCCTTTCGATTTTGACTAATTTTGACAAAAAATATAGCGATTTCTTTTTCTGTTCGGATAAAGTGGCGGAGCAATCGTGACGCACACATATTGATTTGGTAGGTCCTAGCTAGGGTGTGGTGACGAACTGGACCTTACGTAACAGGGTAATCTACAAAACTAAGGAACAGGCCTTAACCAGCAGTGGGACACATTACTTACTTACTTATCGTATGGGCAGTGGTTACCCTAGTGTCCGAGTTGTTCAAGCCGCCCAGTAGGCCTCTGACATGGCTTAACGACTGTTGTCTAATGACTACAACCGGGACCGACAGCTTAACGTGCCCTCTCGAAGCACGGAGACGCTCAGAAATTAAACCACTTTGGCAGTCACCCATCTAGGGACTGACCGCGAGCCTAGTTGCTTAACCTCGCCGATTGCTTTCGGACCGGTGACAGCGGGTGAAATTAGTAAAAATAGTAATAAATTACTATTCGGCTGTATAGATTCAACCCACAAACCGTAGTATTCTCTATAAAATTGGGTGTCAGTTTGTTCATCGTCATTGTCAGAGCAATACAGAGATGCAGTATACCTTCTAAAGGGTGCTGGCTATCGTTGTCCTGTCCTGGAAATGGAAAAAAGGACCTGGTGTGATCACAGCTCCACCTATCGGCTCCAATTGTAAATCCAAACTAGCCCGGGACACACTTATGTCTCGTGCAACTCTATCTAAACCGTGTCGAAGAACCCCTATTCTAGCGCCGCCGACAGGGTCCAAACTACCATCCTTCAAAGCATAGCCTGATTTATATAGCATGATTATAAAAATTTGGAGTCCATTGGGAACATAAATAAATAACGATTTTATATAAATAGATTACTGATAGATATAACGTAGGTACCTACTCCTAAAAAACTGCTACAGGCATTTAAAAAAGAGGTTTCACATTTGGGCAGTCATTCGTTTTAGGTTAGTTTAGAACTTTATGGTTTAGAAAGAAACTACATATTAAGGTGAAATGTTATATTTAAGTTAAAATACGAAAGCACAAGATGGGTAAAGGGTAGCTCATTACAGTTATTACACTATTTATCATATGTGATACGATCAACAAAATATGTGGTTATGTGTATGAAAATAAACGTAATTAAAGAATAATCTGCAATTTATAAATCTACTTAGCTTCAGATTTCACAATCACAATCTGAACTCAGTCATATAATCTGGATTTCAATTACAAAATCTTGGCAATTACGGTCCAAATTAGTAATTAGTTCACAATAATAATTTATATCTGTTCGCGCGTCGTAAAATAAGTTTATATAGTTATTATTAAATTCAAAACGCTTACTCCAATAATAAAACTCGTTCATATTTTGGTACTTTTTGAAATGATATTCGAACATCGATGAATGAGCATTTATTTTTCTATAAAAATATGCTTTGTAATTCTGAACTATGCTATAAACCTAATTTACAAGTTATGAACAAACGTACTATAGTCGATATCTTTATTTGGGTGCAGTTTTGGTAAGACCCCACGAACATTATTTTTCACCAATTTAGTATTTTTTTAATGATAGCAACATTTTATGAAATGGCATAATCTCGGATGAATAATTGCTCGGAGGCGTAGATAGAGAAACCAAGTTAGTTTCCCTGTCTACGCTCGGAGGGCATAATAGCGTAGAATAAAATGTTGCTAATTTGTGAGAAATTTATACGACCAAGCGCCGATTTTAACGATAATTTATTTTATAATATTTCCACGCATGAAAAGAGTTAATGAATATTTTTTGCTATTAACGTTTTAGACACTTCATTTAACGTCGTATAACTTTAGAGGCACCCAAATAACGAACTCTGTACAATAAATATTACTATAACAGCTATATTGCATAAACATTTCGTTACATCAAATGACATAAGTAATTTAATTTAATTTAAAATAAACAAACACCAATGTGGACGTACAACAATAAAAATCAGAAATACCTTCATAGGTTCACAACATTGAAATACTATATAACACATTTTTTTTAAGTTTTTACATCACAGTACAATGTATATAGGTATACTACTTTATTCTTATTGGAAAGACGAGATTTACTTTCATTGGAAATACTACAGCGAGACAGTTGATTCATACTGTCCCTGGGCCATTTATATGTAAACTGACTAGCAGTGCCCCGCGGTTTTACCCTCGTTTTGTGTTATTTGGATATAAGTAAGTATAAGCTATATTACTACAAAGTTTCATTAAAATTCGATCAGTAGTTTATACGTGAACATCCATACTCACAAACTTTCTCATTTATAATATTAGTAGCTTATTTGTTTCGGGGTCTGGTCGACGCGACGGAAGGACACGGAGAGTAATCATGTCCAACACCAAACACGTCAAAACCCGGGGCTATATTATTATGAGAACATCTTTGACAATTATTGTTACAAGCAGAAGTCCTTAAGATTCTGACACTTTGTGTGTCAGATTCTAATAGACTTCGGCTCCAATGCGGGGACCAGATTTCGAGGCCCGATGTCCATGTAGTTTTACTATCTGGCTGCGTCGATTTGATTGGGAGCCTCCCAATCAAATTGACGAGATGAGAAATAGGCATGGAAGACTAAACAACACCCCCCATAATAGTGTCTGGAAAGTATTGTCAAGTGCTTTAACTTAGACAATAATTTGGGATTAGGTATGTTCGTCATTTTGATTTATATATATTTAAGATTTTGCTATCTTAATTATTTCCCTTATCTAATAACAAACCATATAAAATTAATAAAAAGTTTTTAATAATTAACTAATAACAAATAAATATTTCGGACTAGATTATGGCCGAACGATTCGCATTTGATAGTTATGTTATCTTCAATCGTTTTCCGCTAAAATAAGGCGATATCTTAAATATAATATATTTATACAAATAAAAAATAATCTGATTAAATTGTTTTGCTAACAATTGCCGTCCAAATATAAGGTACTACTTTTCTCTATCTTATGGGAAGTGTTTTACATGAATTTGGGATTGCCATCGTAGTGTTAAACCTAGTTCCGCTATGAAGCACAGTAACACACAAAAACTAAACCACTCTGACCGTCACTCAACTATAGATTGACCGCGTGCCTGCTGACCGATGAGGCCACTGGCGATGTGCGACATAGGTACTTACTACTCAATACATTGATCTCAGGATGATGTAGTAAGAAGAAAGGGATTTGGAATATTCTATGCAACTCGCTTGACTTGGCTTTTACCCTTATATCTTTCTATTTAAAACCAATTTCAAATACTTATTGCACTAATTTCAGATACCGAAGCCAAGTTGCATAAAACCATTTTTGGTAGCCATTTGTAATTTCGAAGCCACAAGCAGCAGTTACATAAAACCATGTTTGGTTGCCATTTATAATTCTTGTTCCCCACAATTTTATGAAACGTTTAACGTCATTTAATGTCAAAATGACACATATATTTTAAATGTTTTCGTAATCGTGCATTCCAAATTTTCCCGTATTATTGCTTCAGAGTCAAGATTTTAACGTAAATTGGAAATTCTATTGATGTTCAATTCTTAATAACGAGTTGTTCCCGCTCATGTTTATGCAAAGAGAGATCATATTGAAAATTTTTGACGAGCTGATTTAATACGTCTAGACTCGCTAATTATCTAGAGAAGTGTAGTCTCAGATTTTGTACACATTACGAACTATTATGGCGGTGTTACTTTCCACCTTTTCGTGTTTAAAGAGTAATATAAGATGTTATAATTAATTAAGCAGCGATTCACAACGGCGAAGTTGCGGAGGTCTGGGTTCGATTCCCACCCAAGACAGATATTTGTGCGCATGAACATGGCTGCTTGTCCTGTGTCTGGGTGTAATTATCTATATAAATATGTATTTACCAAATAAAAGTCGTATATGTGGTATATCAGTTATCCGATTAAGGTACATAGTACAAGCGTAGTGTCTTAGGATATTGTTATTACCTACATATAAAGTCTTAATACTGAACTGAATAAATTAAACAGTTGGTGGTAGGTATACGAAAGATAATATAACTAATCAGATATAATGCGTTAGGTGATAAACATTTATGGATGAGACGTTAAACCTTTGTTCTGTGTATGTTTTAAACGTTGTTTAGTTTCATAGGTGAATTATGCGCTAAGTTTCGTTCATCGAGGTGAATGAAAGTGAAGTTGTGAACGAAACTTCACAACTTCAGTGCCTCTAGCACGAGTTCCTGTATTTTACTTACTCGATCACACGTACAGTTTCGTCCCATACATTGAGCACCAGAGTTTTAGTTCTTAATAGTTTCCGCGAGGCGCTGGTGCTCAAGGGATGGACGGTACCTATGGGAGGAAACTGTACGTGTGATCGAGTAAGTAAACTGCAGGAACTCGTGCTAGAGGCTCAGTATCATTCACCTTGTATTCCTAGATTGTTCTTATCCAGCAAGTTCGTCTGCGTGGATTTGTTTCATTTTAACCAGAATTATTAGTATTCAATTTCGTGCTACAAAGTTTACAACCGACGAATCAGTAAATCGGTACGTAATTGAGCAAGGTGTAACATAAGTAGTAAACACCCAGATCAAGACAAAGAGACATGTTCATGAAAACCAATATATGTCTCGTGCAAGGATCGAAGCCGCAACCTTCGGATCACAAGGCAGGTTTAATACCAACTGAGCCTCCATACGAAATGCGTCTGCACATTTTTTTACGGAAAGTTAATCTTGTTTTTTATATTTTGGAAGTTCATGTCACCACGTCGTTCAGTCTCATGGGCAAATTAAGCTCCTTCCTATATTTATGTTACACTTTGTTTACGTATAGATAACAAGAAAAAATATAATACAAGACATGACCAGGTTTCAATGGAACTTCTGTATCTTCATTACTCTTTACACACAAGTCTCAATACACTGCCCTCAAATCACGAACTAAAGGAAGTGTTACTAGCGCAACACATTCTACTCGAGTCAAAAGGAGTCTTTAGCAGCGGCGATGAGCGTCAGCAGATCATTCTTGTCCTCCGCCGGTCAGGAGGGCTCAGGGGTGGGCGCGGGCACGGCGTGCGACAAGGGGGGGGAGGATGACGACTGCTGCGATAGCTCCGCCTTCACCCGCCGCGCGATGTGAGACCGGGTGTGCTTGCGGAGGTGGTCCTTTCGGTAGAAACCTGTGGAATAAATAAAATAATATAAAGCAGGTGTTTTGGAATGCACTTTGGCCTTTTAAAAATTGGCCTGTGGGTCTAATGGTTTTGGCCTGTGGGTCTAATGGTTAGTGAATTGGTAGGCCAGAGGTCTGGGTTCGATCCTTATCCAGGACTGTCTTTGTGTACTGAACACGATTATTTGTTCTGTATCTGAGTGTAATGTGTCTATAAAATGTATGTATTTATGTTTAGCGGTTTTCGGTTTGCCAAAGAACAGGCTTCGACCTAGTTTGGGTAATCCCAAACTAGGTCGAAGGTCGGTTTGTAGCATATATAGTTAAGTAAACATAATTAATTCTAGGTAGGTACATACATATTTTTTATAAAGTTCTATTTATTCTAAAGCCTTGATAAATATTCAAGTCTTCACACGAGTTAGATTGATAGCATTTTAGTCTATAGTCGTAGAATAAGCCCACTATCCTACTAATATTATAAATATGCAAGTTTGTGAGTACGAGTAGGTATATATGTATGTAGGATCTATAGATGAATGGATCTTTGTTACTCTTTCGCGCAAAAAACTAACGAACTAAATTTGATGAATATTTGTAATATTCGAAAAACACATATTCACTTAGCAAATAACCCTAATATTATAAAGGCGAAAGTTTGTGGTTAAGTGAATGTGTATGTTTATTACTTCTTCGCGTCTAAACGGCTGGAGCCACAAATATCTAAAATAATGCTCTGAGGCTGGAGCCATACCAAATTTTATTAAAAAATAAAATTTGGTATGGAGTTAACTGACACCCTGGATTAAAACATATGCTATAATTTATAAAGTTTAACGCGTGTAAAACCGCGAGGCCCAGCTAGTATAATAATAAAGTCGGTCATAATGACTCATGAATGATCTCAGAATGGTCATGAAACACTTACCTTTCCCGCACTCATTACACACGTGTCGCTTCTCCCCCGAGTGTATGACGAAGTGCAGCGTGAGCTGTTCCTTGCGCTTGAAGGCCTTGAGGCACACGGAGCACACGTGCGGCCGCTCGGGGTTGTGCGACTGCTTGTGGCGCGTCAGGTGGTCCTTGCGCTTCAGGGCCGCGTTGCAAATGTCGCAGATGTACCTGCGATAAGAACAATAATCTCAAAACTGGATAAGAATGGCTAATAATTAAATCTACAGCCGTCAACTCATACACCGATATATAATAATATATTTCAAACTGCGATTACATGGTTTTTACGGCTCCAACGGAGAATACCGCTTGGACCTTTAGATCGCTTTTAGTGATTAGGCCGCCAATTGCAAAATAATGTATGTAATGTAAGGGGTCGACGGTGGTCGAGCTGTGATAGGGGCCATGCTCCAGAGGGCACCCTTTTGGAGTTCTTACTTTGACACAGAGGTTTTACCTACTGTAAGGTATGCCAAGGTCAGCTTTTAGGGACGTTGCATGCAAAGTGATTAGGTACGCGACACATACAATAAATAAAAAATAAATATCTTTATTTCGGACTAATTGCGTCCATAGTGAATTGGTATAAGAAAGAGATCTTATACCTAATGTTAGTAGTTTTATTACTTAGAGACTAGACAGGTGTTTGTTTTACATCTACCAGCAATAACATATACAAGAGTGGAGACTCGTACCTCCCTGCAATGGTTTTCAGGATGGAGTTGGAACTGCTCCGAATTCTGCAGAGCAATGAGGCGGTTTTTTTCGGATGATGGCATGGAAACCATCAACGTGTGCCTCCGTGAGCACTGATCATGCCAGACGCACTGCAGAAACGGGGCAGCCCCATCAACATCCTGAACCCATTATTATATTGGACCATACATTTACATCTTCAACGGATGAGCATAGCCGCTCATCCGTTGAAAATCGATGGATGTAAATAACGGTCGTACTCTTGGTCGGCGAGTACTATTTGTAGGCTTGTGTACAGACTCCAGTGTCAATGTACCTTCGCTCCATGGTGTGGCCGACTAAATGCTGTTCTAGTAGCTCACGCTCGGGATACGCCATGTGGCACTCTGGGCAACAGTACAGAGTGCTGCCATCTGAAAGATATGACAAAATAACTTAGATAATCGTTTTTTATTGTACCAGTAGATGTGCCCGCGTGTACAGGCCAGCACATCAAGCTACCCAAATCTGTTTCCGCAATGGAAAATGAACCTTATGCTTTTGTGATAAAGTTGAAAATCTAAAACAGAAATTTGACAGATTGGGGTAGCTGGATGTCCTGACGTCTGTTCATAAACTGTACGTGCGTCGACTTACACCTTTGTGTACCAAGGTTCAATTAAATCGTGTGGTGTTTGTGTGGCTTGCTTTGCGCGCCGCAGGTCATGGGTTCGATTCCCACCCAGGACAATTATTTGTGAGCATGAACATCTGTCTGTTTGTCCTGAGTCTGGGTGTAATTATCTATAGATAATTACCCATACTACTTTTCTTTTGTAAATACATAATAAATTATGTATTTACAAAACTTTTCTTTTGTAAATACATAATTTATTATATAATAAATTATAAAAGCAAAGTAGTAGACCAGGTATAAGTAACTAGTATATCAGTTATCTGGTTTCCATAGTACAAGCTCTGCTTAGTTTGGGCTCATGATTATGTGTAAATAATGTCCCGCGATATTATTATTATAATTGAGGTAAAGGTCTTCACGAAATTTGTGCTTACCAAGTGCCGTCGTAAGACGTATCTCCCCGGGCTTGGGCCGCTCTTTCTTCTCCTTGTTGGACTTCTTCTTCTTCTTCTTCTTGCCCATGGTAACGGTGTTCGTGTTCGAGTTCATTGTCTGGTTGACGATAGTCGCTGTTTGGACCACGACACTATTTACTGCGTTGGTAGGCATCTGCAACGTTTCCATATATTTTAGAAGATTTTTAGTAAAAGGATTGATAGTGAATATTTATAAATACGAGTAGCCCTAAAATCCCTTTCAAAAGGGAAACACTGACTTCAAAACAACCAGAGAAGTAGGTATAAAATTAGTTCAGCTATAATTTGAAGTTGGTGCCAATAATTACCTAAGTATCGTTCCTTATTCGAATTGGCACCTAATTCAAATGTTATTGTATATATTAAAGCTAAACTGACTGATTGTTCGCTCAACTTTTGGACAGATATTCCTTAAGTGGCGTGCACTAAGAAAGGACTTTTGAAAATTCAGCCCTTAAGGGGGTGAAAAGGGGTTACGGTTAGTTTAATCTACTTCAAACCTGGCATTTATATTCATGCGACATGTTTGAGTACTAAGATTTACCCCGTAAGGGGTCAAAGTAGGGGTTGAAAGTTTGTAAGAAACTTGTACAAATATAAAAAATTAAGGTCAGATGGGGTAAAAGGGACGCCAGGTAAAGAGAAACAGTAACTCGTAATTAGAAAACTATAACCGGCTCTACGGTTACTCCGTCGATAAAACAGTAATAAGTATATGTAGTTTCAGTGTTTTTGGACAGACGGCGCTACAACACAATAATTACGTGAGTAAAAGAGAAAAAAAATCTGTTGACAAACTTTAAAATTATGACTTAGCGGCGATTTTTGTGTGTGATTATTTAAGGATAAAAACCATCTGTGATAAGGCTAATTTTGTTGGTAAGTGTAATTCTAATTTTCCGCATGTTATGTTGTTTTTGTATGTGTTTTTAGTGCTTTTTCTATGTCAACAAAAACATAACCTATAAAATACCGAGCCGGTAAAGAGGAACTACAACACCTGGTTTAGAGAAACATATGTTCCTCTTTCCCGATTTAAGGGATAACAAACATTTTTCAAGTTGAAATATCACCTACCTACATTAGGTAGGTATAGATAGTTTAACTCATCTTGGCGCGCGGCGCTATGTGTGCATGCGCTTATACCTAATTATTATACAGCTTTAATTTGTGTGGCAGTGACTCGGGCCAATTGATAGTCTTCGTTCGAGCACACATAGGTACACAGATATTACCCACACATGGCGCTATGTGTGCGCGCCAAAATGTGTTGAAATCTCTATACAACAGTGTTGTTATTTGTGGTAAGTCGCGATTAACAATTGATTAATTGTTAAATTGTAAATATATAAATAAACCACTAGTTAAATGAAAACATTTAATAAGAAACTCGCAAAAACAACTGACTTGGGCCGGATACGAACCTGCAACTCTGGCATACCATGCCATCGCTTTACCAACTAAACCGTTGTTTTTGAGATTAATTTTTAATTAATAAATAATTTTTTTTTTTCATTTAATAAGCAAAATGTGTAAAAATTAATAAAAAAAAATTAAAGTACCCCACTAAATAATTGTTAATCGTGCTTATCACAATTACGTCAATATTTAAAAAAATACCTAGTTTGTGTCAATTATTTAATTGTTAGTTGACTCTGCAATTTATTTTTGGCGTATTAGAGATCATATATTTATTTGTTACAGAAAAAATAAAATGCCTCGAAATTACGTAAGAAAAACTGACCGGAGCTCTTACCCGAAAGAAAAATTATTAGAAGCAGTGAGGGCTGTTAAAAGTTCTGCACTGTCGGGTTATGCAGCCTCAAAACATATGGAATACCAAGAGCAACTATAATCAATCGCGTTTATGATCGTAAAGATGTAAAGTCTAATACTTTATGGAGGTCTACAGTTTTGTCGCAAGACATAGAAGAAAACCTTATTAAAAACGTTTCGTTATCGTTTATTTTTTTCAATTTTATTAATAACCAAAATTATACTTATGTTTTTCACTACATTCGTAGTTTGCCACCCCTGACCTTACTAATATGTTCCTCTTACCCCAAATTGCCTTTATTTTTCGGTAAAGCTAAATTAAACCATATTTTAACAACGGTATTGTTTCATTTCGTTACGTCGATAGGCAGTTCTCAAATTCCTAGAGATACTTATAAAAATATGTGTTTTTACTTGTATACATCGAAGCGTTTCTCTTACCCGAAATCTCGGAAAAGAGGAACAATTAGAAGACCTGGTTTTGTTATCAGATTGTGCCGTTATTACTGGAAGAATCAATTTCTGTGTTAAAATAATAGTTAGCATGGTTCGTTAGCAAAACTTTGTTTATATTGCTATTAGAATACATACATATTTTTACTAGTTGGAGCTCATAATGTTAAAAAACCAGTAAACTATGTTTCTCTTACCCCACCTGACCTTACACGAAATGTTTTTTGTTTAGACAAAAGGTGGAAGTGCTAAACCATTGGTACAGAATAGGTTCGTTTTAACCTCTTCGACTTTCACGCTGACGAAGTAGCGGGCAAAAGCTAGTCTAGTAATGCTCCAATTTTAAACAAATAATAAAATAAAAAAGGTTTTTATTCACGTAGACTTTAAAAAAGCGCTTGTAAATAGTCAGAACATGTTTGTAGTAATATGTATACATTATTATTTCTAGTGACATAGATATTTAGGTACACATTGTATGAAAACATTTATAAAATTTATTTTATTATAGCATTGATATTTAGCATATTGATAATTAGTCTCTTTAGTTCATTTTGAAGGCGGTGTTTTGCATTTTTAACTATTACTAGCTGTGCCCCGCGGTTTTACCCGCGTTAAACTTTATAAATTATCACAGCTCCTCCCCCGTAGGTGATGGCGTGATAATATATAGCCTATATGTTGACCCGACCTCTGAGTAATATTAATGCAAAATTTGAAGTTAATCCATGCAGTTCTTTTTGAGATTAGCCCTGACATACATACAGACAAACAGATAAACGAGACAAAAATTCTAAAAACTATATTTTTGGCTTCGATTTCGATGGAAGATCACGCCCCAAGTATCCTTTTTAAAAAAATATTCAATGTACAGTTTTGACTTTCCTACGATTGTATTATATGTATAGACTAGCTGTGCCCCGCGGTGTTACTCGCGTTAAATTTTATAAATTTTCTTTGCTATAAACCTCACGGAGCCCGAGACCTTTCCAACGAATGCAAAACCGTGGAAATCGATTCGTGCGTTCTGGAGTTATAGTGTCAGGAAGGAAAACCCGACTTATTTTTATATAGTAGATTTTATTACGAGTGAGCGAATTCCTTAAAACCTTACCGTAGCAATAGTAGGCATAGAGTTGAGCACGTTCGCATTCACTGTGGTGATGATGGTCGGTTGGTCCTCTCTCTTCTCCACGATGTTGGTAGCTGGAGTAGAGTACTTGAGCAGATGGTGCAGTGGCAGGGGCAACGTGGACAGGTAGTCCGCCACGCCTCCGCCCAGGGTCTGCCAAGTCGTGCTATCGGTGACGTCGCCTATGCCTGACGCATACGATACAGCTTTTTTCAATAAATCAATCGAGACAATAATATATAATTGGTACTTTATATGTACAGACGCCAGCACATCAAGCTACCCCAATCTGTCAAATTTCCCCAATTGAAAGTGAACCTTACGCTTTTGTGATAACGTTGAAATCTATAAAATAAATTTGACAAATTGGGGTAGCTGGATGTGCTGGCGACTGTACATATCACTCTAAACGTTTATAAGTAACTAGCTGTGCCCTGTAGGTGATAATATGTGATGATGATGTCCTCCCGACCGAATTTCGGCCACGGCGGCCAGTCTTAATGGAGACTAGCTAATTGCGCAGGACATATTATAGTGCACAAGTGTGTGCGCAAACACAGGGGCACTTTCTATTCCATCACTCTCATGATCCGATGGCTGTAATTTATTTGACTAAAAATATTTATTTTTTCACCTTATTTTGAATTAATATCGAAAAAACACCCTAATTTTCAATCGAAAAGTCACCCATCAAAATATCAGCTTTTTTCAAAAGGTTGGTATGTTTTCTGTTCGTTGAAATCTTTTCTTTCCGATGGTGAAAAAAAATATATATGTTACTATAGTAAAATTTCTCAGAAAATGCAAAAAATCGAAAATAACTCTCATTCTAATTATTTTTTTATTTATTATGAAAAAAATCATCTAAAAATGTGATTGCTGCAATTTGTTTCAATTAAAAAGTTGATTTATTTAATGCTAATTTAATTTATGTCATAGAAAATCTCATTATATATAAATATAAATGTAAATCGTACAATTAAATGTAGATACTTTATTCTTATTACATTATTCATTACAATATTTTTAAACAACAAAATATTAAAGAAATAAATGTCAAAATGTATAAAAAATATATTATAAATATATTAAAAATCTATTTAAAATGTATAAATATATAAAAAATATGTATAGTAAATATATTTTTAATAACTAACTTTTGGCTGATTTTCATGTATATTTCATATATTTTGAATATATCTGAAATATATTTGAAATGTATGTTAGCAAACGTTTGTTATTAAAAATATATTTACGATATATATTTTATATATTTTTTATAGATTTTTAATATATTTTTATGTATTTTGAAATATTTTTTTTTATGGGATTAACTAAATTTGTTTGTGCAAAATGAGATTATTATTAGTATGTATGTAGTAAGACCCAGACCCGCCTAGCCCCTTCCCCACTTCTCCATGAAATACCTTTTGATTTGGGCTACTATTTTTCGTAGGTCACTCAGGTATATAATTTATCTTAAAATATAAATAGACATGTACGCATATAATTTAAAGAAGATTCGACAACTTACTCCAAATATTGTAGATGTCTTATTAAATATTAATTTGATTAACTTATTTGTTTGTTAATTGTAGTAGTATATTTTTATTTGCAATTGTTTTTTTATCAATGTTACAAGAATTCGATTTTTTTTTGCATTTTCTTAGAAGATTTACTATAGGTACATATACATTTTTTTTCACCATCGAAAAGTAGAGATTTCAACGAAAAGAAAACATACCAACTTTTTGAAAAAAGCTGATATTATGACGGGTGACTTTTCGATTGAAAATTAGGGTGTTTTTTCGATATTAATTCAAAATAAGGTGAAAAAATAAATATTTTTAATCAAATAAATTACAGCGTATTTGGGACATAATAAGGTAAGTTTACACCAAATTTCGTTAAAAAAGAAAAATTTATGTAAAAGATAAAAATAAAAAACCAAAAACTTGGTTTTTTGAAGTTTTCACATAAATTTTAGGTTATGTGAAAAAAGTGTAAATATAAAAGTTTTAGATCTTTTTATTACCTACAACTTTGCCATTTGACTTCTTTTCGACGATCTGAGTTCGGGAAGGGTATGGGGGTGAGTTTTTAAGGGTAAAAAACGGTTTTTCTCGATTTCCGGCAAAACTAAAAGTGGACTTTTAGTTTTGCCGGATGCCGGAAATTATTTTTCCTTTCATTGTTATAATATTCCCCTCCTTTTCTAATGGGTTTCATCCTACTATTTTTTTTTTTGGTTTTAAAAATTATCGACCCTGGTCTACTAAGCTTATACTTCAACATAAATTAGTCTAAGAATCAGTTTCAGTTTTCGACGGGCCGATTGGCTTATTTCATGCTTATTTCACGCCTTTTTTACAGATATTTGTGTGCATGCACCTGAGTCTAGATGTAATTACGAGTATCTGTATAAGTATGTATTAACAAAAGAAAAATAGTACCTAAATTATATATCAGTTATCTGATTTCCATAGTACAAGCTCTGCTTAGTTTGGGATCAGATGGCCGTGGGTGAATAATGTCCCAGGATATTATATTATTATTTATCGACTTACGTTAAGCCTTAATAATAGTTCTATCACTTATCATCAAAATCACAAATCAAGACACTAGCTCATAGGATAATGTTCTTTTTAGGGCTCTTTAGCCAAATGGCAAAAAACGGAACCCTTATAGATTTGTCATGTCTGTCTGTCTGTCTGTCCGTCCGTATGTCACAGCGACTTTTTTCCGAAACTATAAGAGCTGTACTGTTGAAACTTGGTAAGTAGATGTATTATGTATTATAAAATAGAAAATAATAATAATTTTGGGGGTTCCCCATACATAAGAAATGAATCTCAAAAAAAATTTTTTTCATCGTACCCATACATGTGGGGTATCTATGGATAGGTCTTCAAAAATGATATTGAAGTTTCTAGTATCATTTTTTTCTAAACTGAATAGTTTGCGCGAGAAACACTTCCAAAGTGGAAAAATGAGTGCCCCCCCCCCCCCCCTGTGACTTCTAAAATAAGATAATGATAAAACTAAAAAAATATATGATGTACATTATCATGTAAACTAACAACGAAAATTGGTTTGAACGAGATCTAGTTAGTAGTTTTAATGCGTCATAAATCGTAAACCGCAATTTACCTTTCAATCAATCAACTGAAATACTTGCTGCTGCAGAACCCTTCATGGGCGAGTCCGACTCGCACTTGGCCGGTTTTTTTATCGTCTGACTAGCTCGGTAGTAGGTATCATAGGTTTTAACAGTAGATAATGAGGCCCTGGGCAAATAAAGTGATTTTGGGATTTGTCTGTAAATAAATATTTCCCAATATCAGCACGAAGTCTGGAAGTTGGCGGTATTTACACCCCGTGGCTCAAAGAACATAAAAGGCCCTCGGTCCTGTATCTGACCTCTTTCCGGTCGTGTTGCTAGTCGTCCCATAATAATAATAATAATATGTCCCGTGCAGATGGCTAGTCACGACTGAGACTGGCCGCCGTAGCCGAAATTCGACTAGGAGGACATTATTTATTATGTCTCTACGTCTCTATCTTCCTTATATGTATATTTTTTTTTAATAATATCAAGGGACAATGTCACACAAATCATCCTATCCCCAAAATAAGCATAGCTTGTAGTATGAGTATCAGGCGACGATATACATACTTATATAGATATATAAATACTTATATACATAGAAAACATCCATGATTCAGAAACAAATATTCGTGCTCATCACACAAATATTTGCACTTACCGGGATTCGAACCCAGAACCACCAACTAGGCTACGGTGACCGTCAATTATATATTATTGCGGTATTAGGGGAAGTGGGCCCAAAGCGGGTACCTTAAGGTTTGTCTAAATAAAAATAAGCTATTTTTATATCTGAACAGGTTTTATTGAAATATTAAGAACAAATATTAATTCAATTTTGTAATTATAAATACAAAACACTTCTTTTTTATATAATTACTTTGAAAAATCAAAAACAAATCAATCTGTCATTTTACCCTCTTTACCCGAAGGGGGTGCCCAAAGCGGGTATGGCCCTTGGGGCAAAACGGGTAAAGACTGGGCAAGGCGGTAATCATGAGATCTTATTCTTAATTGCTAAACACATGATATCTTAGGTGCAGTTTGTTTAGGTGTATGACGAATATCCATTGGTATAACCTTGGTTGGTGTGACACATTCAGGTGTTTTAACTAATTCTTCCTCAGGTCAGGAGACGTTGTTTATATCTTCAAGCATTTGATCTAATACTGAAGCAGAAATTGTGCGATCGGAGTCTATAGAATGACGACGAGGAGCATACGATTGAATTTGTAGAAAGTTAATAATTATCCTTCTGGGAAGTCTATGGGAATTTCAGGGTCAGAGTTTTCATGATGAATGGCTGATTCAGCGGTGACTATGGCGTCGCGTTCATTTTGTTGAGGATGGTCGTTGCTAGCAGTGTTTGGAAGAGATTCAGTGACTGTGACGGTAGACATTTGAACGTCACATGCATTTGATGCTAGCGGTCTATCGTTCAGTGATGCAGGAAGAAAGTCATCATCACTAAATATATGCCGGTTAGTTTGCCATATACCAGTTTACGGGCAAAAATCATGAACGGTGTAATGAAGGACCCAGCTGCATTGCAGCAACATACGATTGTTGTCAACTTGCCTCTTTCGGTACTCGCTATAATGCCTACTTGTTTTTTTACAGCTTTTATTTATTTTCTTGGCGGTTTGTTTCTTGTGGTTCATACACCCGTCTCGTCGATGTTGTAGAATCTTGTGACAACTTTTTTATGGACTTCAATTCGACTTTCTAAAAGATCAAAAAATCTGTTTACCTGAGGTCTATTAAAACCCCGGGGTCGGGCTATTGAGGTAGGCTCTGGTTTTCTTAAGGTAAGGATGTATCTTTGCAAAGGCATCATCCTCTCCTGCAGTTTCCTTTTTAAAAGGATGCGGAATTTAATTCGATTCTGCATATTGATACACCAGAGATAAAATTTCAGTTTGTCTTAGACCATAATAAAGGTTATCCATATGAAATAGGTATTGTAGTAATTCAGTTTCTTGCTCCTCAGTTAACGCCGTAGTAAACCTGCCCAGTTTTTTACCCGATGATCCTTTTTTTAAATGTCTTTCCAAAGTTGATGAATTTATGCCATATTTTTTTCAGCACCGTAGACCGACGCTTTTCTGGCTTCTTCCATTGCACGTCCCACGAAGCTGGTTCTCATTTGCATTTGTATTTAATAACCATCTGCAAAGATATTTTATAAGAATGAAAGGTTTATAATAAAAAAATAATTAAAGAACTACATAATGTCATGAAATATAAATTACGCTAGCAATATATAGGAAGTTATCACGTCAACAGACGGGGTAAACCAAAAACAACAAAAGCTATAAATATATTTATATTTTTTGTATTTAAATGTACTAAACTCAAATATATTTAATAATTCGACGATACAAAAATCTCTTGGGTAAAGCGGGTAGGGGCAAAGCGGCTACCCGTTTTACCCCTAGCCGTTTTGCCCAAAAGCTACTTTTTCACGTTTTGTACAATAACTTAATAATCTTAATTAGAAATGTTGCTAAACAATGAGAATTCTAAGCCATTTTAATGCAGAATAACACACAGGTACGTATAATAACATAACTTTAAACACATATAAATGATTGATATTCACTTACCTTGAAACATTTTAGTGAAACCGTCAAAAAAAAATATTCGACTCGCACAGGTTAGCCACGCGACGCCGATGTCTCTTTAAAACTGATTCCAGTCGTATCGTGTTCGGGGAACGTGTTCGGGTGTTTCCGGTGCACAATCTGCTTGTATTCGTGAAAAACGAAGCTTACCCGCTTTAGGCGGTATACCCGCTTTGGGCCCACTTCCCCTACACCCCCGTGCCTCGGAGTGTACGTAAAGTTGGTGCTGTAACTGACCTCTTTCCGGTCGAGTCGCTAATCGTCCCATTGGATCATGTGATTAATACTAATAAAAAAATGTGACCCGCGCAGATGGCTAATCTCCATTGAGACTGGCCGCCGTGGCGAATCAGGAGGACATTATTTATTATATTCTCTCTATGTTCCTTAAATTCTTATAAACTTTATCTTAAATACTGATCCACTTATCGATTATCGAATCCCAGAAATTTCACTTACAAATAAGCTTCTACAGACGTCAGCATATGAAACTACCCCAATCTGTCAAATTTCCCCAATTGAAAGTGAGCCTTATGCTTTTGTGATATAGTTGATAATCTATAAAATAAATTTGATAGATTAAGGTAGCTGGATGTGCTGTTCTGTACATAATATTACTAACTTATATACTCCGCGGGTGCCGTGGCGGCTGCGCGCTCGGGCCGCGCCTCCTGCTTGATGGCTCGCGCCAACGCCGCCGCTTCCTTGGGCTCGTGCAGCACCACCAGCAGTTGCTGCGTGCCTTGCTGCAGCGGCTGATTCACTGGGAATAATAGCAACCATGGAATATACAAATTCTGTGGGTTTTAACTCACAGAATTTTGGTAATTTTTTAATGTTGTGTACAGATATAATTGGATCTCAGATTTAGCAGTGTTATAAGAAAATGATATTATTAATTTGTTATTAGTCTGTACTCTGTTTCTGTACCTATGAAATAAAATAAAAAAAAAAAAATAAATACGGCTCACAGAGTGCAAAGACGTTATATTTTTATTTAAACGTTCCAACCGGTCGCGGTGGTGCCTACAAAATAATCGATAATATTTTGGACACTAAAGATTTTTTTTTATAAACGAAGCTCTAAAGCAGCGTTGCCGCAATTTATTTTCGACGTACAAGGATGACTTTTTAGATTACTCTAGACTAGACTTATATACGGCTTAAGATAAAATTATAATATTATCTAGGAACTTTAGTTAGCGAATGTATCTGCATTATCTATATGTATACCTATAGTTAACTAGGTGCAACACTAATCATTGTGATTTTTATGGAAAATAGGCGCTATCAGAATATCAGCGCTGTGGCAATATTACTACAGCCTATGCTGAGATAAAATGTGGTTAGCCTTTCAGAGGCACGGACTACTATAATAGGTATGTTGTATAAGTCAATCGGGCAATAATGTATAAGGCACTAGCGTTATTGAATAATTATTGTCCTCTAATTAACTAAAAATAAATTGAAATCAAAATCCTGGTCCAATGAATTATACTCAGCATCATGATATGAAGCTTAAATTTAGACCTTAGCACAACCATAGTGAAAGTAGTAGAGTAATCGAATAAGTAGGTATAGTAGATAGTAAGTACTAATAGTTGCCTGGAGTACCAAGGAACTACCCCAATGTCGCTGAGAAATGAAAGGAATAAATGTCCTACCCATGTATGTTATTCAACTGCTTACCTTGCTGCTGCATCATAGTCGCCATCAAGTCATGATGCAGATCCTCCCGATACTCCCGCTTGTCAAGCCGCTGCTCCGACTTGAGCTGCTGGTGCACCGTCTCCGCCTGCATGTAGCTCGCCTGCCCGCCGTACGCGATGTTGCCTAGATTCACAGATGATGACGCCGATATCGTTTGGTACTTTACGCCCGTGTTAACTGAGAAAGGAAATTTCTGGTCACATCTCACGGTTGCAGTACATTTTTAATTACAAAAATGATACGAAGAGAAACCACTTATCTACTCTGTAAGTTTACGTATAAAGCGAACAAAATTGAAAATATCCATGTAAGTACAAAATGAAAGACGGGAAGGAAAGGTTCTCGAATGGCGAATACGAACCGGAAGACGCAGCGTGGGCAGGCCCCCTACAAGATGGACCTATGATCTTGTGAGGGTCGCTGGAAATCGCTGGAAGCGGATAGCGCAAGACCGGCAATTGTGGAGATCTTTGAGGGAGGCCTTTGTCCAGCAGTGGACGTCTTTCGGCTGATATGATGATGATGATGACGTACAAAATATAAAAAGGTTTTATATAGGCTTTTAAGTGTAACATAAATAGAGGACATAAGTTAAAGAACATAATTGGTACATGGAACTGAGAGTAAGCATTGACATGCAAAATATACAAAAAAAAAGATAAGGGACAGTCTATGGGGACTACCTATAGAAGTGAAAACAATTTTTTACACTTCTAATCTAAATTATTGTCTGACGGCACGTGTGAATTGTGATGCAGCGTTTAAGACAGTTGCCTCGCCGCTTCATGTCCTGGGCTCAATTCCCGCGCAGGACAAGTATTTGTGGCACCCATAAATAGTTGTTCCGAGTCTGGATGTAATTTGTATCCGTCAATTATATGTTTGTAAAGTACCCTGCGACACAGGGACTAGTTTCCCAACTGCGGACATTGCCTTATAAAAAAACACTACAATCAGTTATCGTCGACCACTGATGAATACGAGGAGGACAAGCTAAGCCTTGCTTAGGTGATTCCTGTAACACGGCAGGTAGGTTTAGTCGGTGCGAGTCCGACATACCCACCTGTAGACACTTTTTACGGGTGGCATGCGTAGGCATTCCCCCTGCCTTACCAAAAAAAGGAGATTCCTGTAAGCTATAACAAAAGTAAAGCTGTGCAATAGATAACACGACTTAAAAAAAGCAAAGTATTTGGCAACTTTATTTGCTATAAATCAACCTAATTGTTTGCATATTGAAGCCTGGATCCTATGTTCAAAAAACCCTATAATGATTAATTAATTGTTTATGTTATTACCTTATTAATTTTGTATATCATAACATTTTATTCGTGAATATTTAATATTCGTGAATAATTCAGATTAATTCATATGAAGACTTTGTGTGTTAGCAAATGCATCTACTTTGAAATTAGTTTCAATATGATGTGTTGGCTTGTATCATACAAGCCAACACATCATATTGAAACTTGGAAAGCTTGGTTGTATGATGTATAAGCTGTCCACCTTAGCCTAAACTTCCGTTGATCCACCTGTTGATATAAGTTACGAGTTTACGACACGGCCTCGATGGCTTAGTGTGATTTTGAGGAGAAAGTCTATTAGCAATTACCTAAATGTAGCCTTTAAACAGTAATAGAAGTTAATCAGCATACTATACCAGAATAATTAGTGTTCTAAAATATACTGGTATGAGCTAGTAAAAGTAACCAATTATTGCCTTAAGTTCGGTCAAATTGTAAACAAATTTGTGATTTCATCGCAAATTTTGTGTAAAACAGATTTTCGTTATTCAAGTTACGGCCACCACAACAAACATATGGCCCACCTGATAACGAACACCTTAGCCTTTGACGCTTGCAACACACATTGCATCACTCTAGTATTGCCAAACTTAACATAATAGCTTTACCTGTAGCTGTATAGTGTATCCTGTAAAGTGGAGCAACCAGTGGAGATGCTCATTGAACGAAAGAACGCTCAACTTCCCAAATGGAACGATCTATGTATATCGTTCCATTTACGGTAGTACCTATATTTTACGGTTTTTTCCAAAGTTGGAATTTACGAGTCTTGCCTTCGCAACACAACATAAACAATTGAAGAGTTGTAAAGTTTGATATACTAATTTAATTTTGAATTTACAAATGAAGGATTGTAAAGGTCTAATCTTGTTTTCAAAATGTTTTATAAGCTTATTGTGATCTAATATAGATGCTGAACCACCATGTTGGATTGAAAACATTACTTACCTAAACCCGTGTATAGCGGAAGAGCAAGAGATAAGGCAAGCGCATGTATATTTTGCATACCTGTGTGTAGAGGTGCGATGCCCGCGAGCGCGACGGTGCCGGGTTGCGCGCTGCTGACCACCACCACGCTCTCGGCCTGGCGGAACTTGACGCCGTCCAAAGACATGCTGGTGGCGGGCGCCACCGCGAACTGCACGCCCCCGCCCGCCTGGTAGCGCGCCTCGTGCAGCACGCCCGGCCCGCCGCCGGAGCCCTCATATCCAAACTTTGCGGCGAACTGGTGTATGGTGGGAATCGCCGCCGCCGTCGGAATGTGTCCCGTGAAAGGCGCGAAGTTCATCGTAGCTTATCGTATCTGAAACCGTCCCGGACTCCATTATAGCGCGGGCGAGTTACGTCGACGGGATGCGGAAGGTTCCACCGAGAAACAATAAACGACTCGATTCGTCCTGCGAGCAGGTGGAGTACCGTGCGAACCACAACAAAGTGAATTGAAGGGTGCGGCCCCAAGTAGGGCGCTAACTCAACCCCCGCCATTCTGCCTCACCCCAATCGTTTCTATCGCTTTATTTTTACCGGCCCGCCGTCTCACACCATCGATCTCGGAGCGCGCACTGTCACGTCGCGGGAAAGAATCTCACAAAAGAACGGAAAGGAGGTACAACGGTTACCTGATTCGCAATGGATTCAGTGGGTTTTCATAGCGTTTTAATACTTCGTCATTGATGAAATAAGCTAGTGGAGCAAGTTGGTATTGCGCGGACATGTTGCGCGGGGGACCGCGGCGGCTGCGCGCTGGTCGGGGTGGCGCATGGCGCCGGGGTCGGGGGACGGGGCCCTCAGTGCAGTAGAGGCGAGCGGCCACCACTGTACACTCGTAGGACTTCAGTACCGACCCACTAAGTTGCCTACCGACTTCCAAGTTCAAGGTCAGATGTTATAAACGTACCTAACAAAAAAAGATCCGATACTGCAGGGGGAGAACACTCCCATAAAACATTTTTTAAATCTGTTACATGTAGTAGGCTTTACCAACTTATAAAAAAAATACATGTACCGACTCGTTTACGTCAATAGGTATATCTACTTGGCCAACCAGGCACTATGATTTATTATCGCGCGATAATTTTGACGCAAGAATGCAACGTATGAGTTAGTACGGCAGTGCGCACCTTCGAGTAATAAATCGCAGCGATTTTAAAATTGTGATATGGCACAATTTGCTGCGTTTTCTCACGACGCGATTATCGCGAAATTTGTTACTTAACATAAAAACCGGCCAAGTGCGAGTCGTGGTTAGATATTTAGTATAAATAATGGTACGGGCATTATCTATAAAAACGAGCAAAAAATTCACGTTTGTTATATTGGAGCCCCCTTAAACATTTATTTTATTTTGCTTTTTAGTATTATAGTTGTAATAGCGGCAACAGAAATAGATCATCTGTGAAAATTTCAACTGACTAACTATCACGGTTCATGACGGTGACAGCTGGACAAACAGACAGAAAGACAGACAGCGAAGTCTTAGTAATAGGGATAGTTTTACCCTTTGGGTACGGAACCCTAAAAAGAATCTAGCTTGGCGCGGAAGAATTTTTAACAGACAGAACAAATCTTACTTTTTGCTCCGATTCACGAAACAATAAATCCGAGTACCGGCATTAATAAAATTTATTTTAAAATAGTAAATATAAATAGTAAATAAGTAGTCATTCTTGAAACGGACGCGACTCCAGCCGACGCATTTCACGACGGTGCATCTGTATGATGAACAAACGAGGCAATATAAACGCCGCATAACCAGAGCGTATATAGCTCAGGGTATGTACGCGAATAGTCCCGGCCCGCGTATAATCCTTATTGATTGGCATATCTGACCCCACAACAAATTTCAGCAACCATGCATGAGGTAAGATGATGTTTCAGATCACTAGAGATAAATAGTATTGAATTATATATGTTACCATGCGAAACGCACGTAGGTAAGCAGTGCTACGATTAGTTATTGGAACGAAGTTCCTTATCGCGCGTTGTGAAAGGGGACTAGACGGAAAAAAATCTTACGAAAAGTTGTCACGACACTTTTTGCAGCTGTGCGGCGTGCGCATGTTTCTCTGTCTGTCTCTCTCTTATAGGAAGCAAGCCAGATATTTTCATTTCTATTTCGCATTGAACAGTGTGGTGAGCGACGATTATTTTTGTTGAGTGTAAACAGGTTTTTTGTACATAATAAATAATAAGAAATGACTTCGTTCCATCCGGGTGTCCCTTAACACCTCTCAAGTTTTTGTTGTAAGATTAATTTGTCTGACACAAAGCTTCGTTCCTTGGGCACGAATTCGTTCAACCGTTCGTTTTCTGTAGACTAGACTAATAAGCCTACCGTATTAATGTTTGACTCACCTCGTTGGTCTAGCGGTAGCGTGTTCAACCGCAGATAACGAGGTCCTGGGTTGAAATCCCAGGTAGGGCAAAGGGAATTATGGAATTTCCTGTAAAAAATAAAATTTCCTAGTATCAGTCCGAAGTCTGTGAGTTGGCGGTATTATAGGTACACCCGAGCCTCGGAGCACGTAAAACCGTCGGTCCTGTACCTAATCTCTTTCCGGTCGTGTCGCTAGTCGTCCCATCGGATCATGAGAGTGATGGAATAAAACGTGCCCTGTGTTTGCGCATATACTTGTGCACTATAATATTTCCAGTGTTGATGGCTAATCTCCATTGAGACTGGCCGCCGGCAAATTAGGCTAGGAGGACATTATTTACTATTAATGTATGTACCAATCAAGTACATATCCAGAGAGTGAAAAATCGCCCAAATGAGCGTCAGACACGCGTACAAAATGTCGTTCTTCTACCCATAGACACCACGTATTTAAGCTTGTTTTAAACGTTTTCTGTTGATTCATATAAATTTATTCTAGTTATTCTTCGTGTACTATGAACGTAAACATAATATAATGCATTTACATCAGAACGTTCGGCCAATCGAGATAGGGAGCTGGTTGCTACTCAGGCGGATTGTGACGCATAAAAATAGCAGCTAAGTTATTTGTGACGATCCAGTTTGTCATATTGTATCTAGTCATAACAAAGGGGTATATAAGTTTGGGTCGAGGTCCTCCTAGGTGGTGGGCCACGAGCACTTTTTCTTGTCGGTGGTGCACCTAAATCGTATATAAAACGTACTCTATGACCTAAATGTTCAGTAATATGCAAATCAAAAAATTCTATACGTCATGGTCAAACTAAAAGTAATTCCACGTGATCCTGTCAGATTTACATGAACTAAAATAATTTGCTGACGCACTCGCCGGCCGCTGCCGCGGCACGTTCGGCTCGTAGTTCAAATCAAACTTAGCCTAACCTATACATCTGGTACCTGAGATTTTGTGTTCCTTCGTTTTTAGGGTTCTGTAGCCAAATGGCAAAAAACGGAACCCTTATAGATTCGTCATGTCTGTCAGTCTATCTGTCCATCCGTATGTCACAGCTACTTTGTTCCGAAACTATAAGAGCTGTACTGTTGAAACTTGGTAAGTAGATGTATTCTGTAAACCGCATTAAGATTTTCACAAAAATTGAATAAGAACAATAATTTTAGGGATTCCCCATTCATAGAACTGAAACTCAACATTTTTTTTTTCATCGTACCCATACATGTGGAGTATCAATGGAAAGGTCTTCAAAAATTATAATGAGGTTTCTAATATCATTTTTTTCTAAACTGAGAAGTTTGCGCGAGAGACACTTCCAAAGTGATAGAATGAGTGTCCCCCCCCCCCCCCCCCACCTGTAACTTCTAAAATAAGAGAAAGATAAAACTAAAAAAAAATATATATGATGTACATTACCATGCAAACTTCCACCGAAAATTGGTTTGAACGCGATCTATTAAGTAGGTTTTTAATATGTCATAAATCTTTAACCGCAATTTACCTTTCATTTAATCAACTGAAATATTTGCTGCTACGGACCCCTTCATTGGCGAGTCCGACTCGCACTTGGCCGGTTTTTTTAATGCACGATTTTCTAACCATGCATGCAAAACCACCGCACCGCAAAAACCGAAATGCATATTATTTTGTAAAGGTGGACCACCGGCAAAAAAAAGTACCCGTGGGCCACCCAGGTGAACTAAGCTGGTGGACCACGAGCCATTCAGTGTACATTTTGGTACGGCTACAGTTGTGACCACGGAATGGTGGGCACATTTCGGTTTATCATCCTTACATGACTGGGGTGGTGAAAAGGGCACAGACTCTACCAATTCTATCCGATGGAGATGCCTGGGTTAGACTATTTCGGAATTCTTCAAAATACAGAGTTTATATATTGAACATACGCTAGCACATCAAGCTACCCCTATCTGTCAAATTTCCCCAATTGAAAGTAAACCTTTTGCTTATGTGATAAAGTTGAATATCTATAAGGTGCAGCGCAGACGGCACACTTTTTGTGCGATCGAGTCTGCGGCGCACAAAGTCTGCATGGCGCGCAAAGTCGGTCGCGGATTTTTCACAGATTCAACGCACACGACGCACATCTTCGATCTTTCCGTCGGCAGAGCTGTAGGGACGTAGACGCTATGGAAATCGTGCAGAGATCGCGAAGTATTATTTTGTACATGAAGATCAGAAAAAGAAGAAGAAATAGAGAATTTTGGGTACATCCTATACTTTCGGAAAGATTACTGAAGGGACAGTTCCATACTAAACGTTCAATTCTGAGACAACATCCGACTGTGAGAACCCTACCAAAATAGGCATACATTTTGGCAGCTCCTTAGAAGCTTGGTCTCAAACCGGAGCGGAATAAACATAACAGCACACTTCTTCCCACATTTTTATTTTTAATTGTCTATCATGATATTCTGCCTTAGAAGTATATTAGTAGACCAGCAATTGGATAAATTCAATCAAACGATCAATACAAAGATCGAGATGCCAGAACAGCAGCTTGGCTGCAAATTTGTCACGAGTTATTTCCTGAATTTGACGGTTCCAGTGAGGCGTTTTGCCATGTAATAATATATTAAGTTCTCCATAACTACACAACTGTACGCGCAGAAAGCCAAAATAGTACTAGCAACATCGCATAATCCAGGTTTGCGACGGATGACCTCCGCGCGTAAACCCGTACCGGGTATCCGTCCGGGCGCCGCGCCCGCGTAACGTAGTTTAGGGCCTATAGTGTGCGCCGTCTGCGTTACAGACGTTCAACAATTTTTTCACACACTTTTTGTGCCGAGCGGCGCGGTGCGGTCTGCCCGAATTTACACGGATTTTATGTGCGCCGGACTTTTTGCACGTCGTGTGCGTTACTGCATATAATTGCATAGCTTCTATTTTCACAGACTAAAAAGTGCGTCACGGATAGCCTGTCATCTGCGCTGCACCTAAAAGAAATTTGACAGATTGGGGTAGCTGGATGTGCTGGCGTCTGTACTACAAGCATTATACCTACTTAGATATCTCAAATTGAATCGCGTCGCTTGCATATGTGTTGTTATGGAGAAAACGCTCCGTCTCCCCCAATTCCAGCTATACGAATGATGCTGAACTTTCCAATACATGCAGAAGTAAAAATGTGGGGAGGAAAGAAAAAGTCATGTCTTCAAAATCAGTGATTTAATTCTTTAAACCTTATATTACGGTGTCTCCTTAATAAATAGTTTCATACAAAAGTGTACACTTACAACTCCGGTTAGAAGTTCATGTCTAATTTCATTGTCTTAATCTTATAATACTTGCAACTAATTTCATAATAAACAAAATAAAAAAATACACTTCTTATTGGTTAGCTTTTATCATCCTTTGCAACCCTATTATCGCTTTTTACACATACCAAGTAAAACTTAAAACTGAGAAATTATTTTTCATCATTTTAATTGTATGGTGAGATTCGGACTAGCATCTTCTGCTGAAAGAAATATATGATAACATGTAACCGTGAAATCCATTAATTGTTTTAGGTAATTAGTGATCATGCTTCAAATGGCAACCTAGAATCGCTAAAAGAATACAATATGCATAAATCATTTTCGCATTAGTAAAGTAACGATTTACAGAGTTTATATCAGAAATTTTATCTTAGATGCTTTTTTTGTTTTTTTAAGTGTTATGATAATTAGGTGCTTTTTTGCTGAGATGTGAATAACTAAACCGCCATGTTTGGGTCGATGACCCACTGAATCGAGTATACACGGCGCCAGGCGTCGTCAGCCACGTTGACTGCCCTACAAGAGGTTTTAATTTCTATAGCGTGGCCATAAGCACACATAACACAACCATTTTCTCCAATTCAGCTGATGCCCTTTCTATAGACTGATATTTCTGAATTGGACCGATAGATGGCGTTAAACATTAGCCTTACTGGCATATAAAAAGCGACTGCTAAATTTGATAAAGCGACAGGGGTCATATCACCATACAATTATAATGTATTATTTCTCAATGTTGAGTTTATATTCACGCCAACCTTTGCGCAAATGCTTAAAATAAAAATTTACATACCAAGTAAAGTTTTCGACCGAAGTATATTAATGTCTAAAAAGTTACAAAACAATTAAATGATTTTTTTGAGATTAAGATCGATTGACCGTACTAGACTACGCAGTATCATCTAAAATACAGACTTAAGAACAAAATGTACAAAAATACAACTTACATTATTAGAGTATGATAAAAAAATGTTTTTTTTTATAAAGTTGGACTAAATAAACTCAAATTCTCTGGCAAGTCACAATTTCGAGACTGATACCAATTTATAAAATAGATTCCAACGAGTTATTTCGATATGCCAGTGAGGGCTTAAATACTTGTAGAACCTGATTTAGAGCACCTTAATCTGTTCATGCATGATTTTAATATATAGTATGAAAAAACATGCCACAAAACAAACCAACACGTAAAATAATAATGGAGAACAAAATTTATCGCTCTAGTGACTCGAACCTACAACAAGAACCGACGGTGCTTTATATATATATATTTTATTTGTGCTACCAACTATAACCACTGAAAAATCTGAAACGATCGGATGCATCGACGAGCACAAGTCGTGTTCGAGCGCCACCAAAGCCTTAAACTTTCTTAACCATTACTAGTTCCATCTATAATAAGTTACCAAAAACTTAATCTAAGTACAAAAATATAATTCGAAAACAATCTATACCTACATTAAAGCTGACAATATTAATATCGTGTGGTAAAGGCTTATTTTATCGCAGGTTACGACTCCCACAAAAGTGTGATAATAAATTGTATTACAACAATTAACATAGTATTGCAATTTCGCTTCACACACTACTGAACTAAACATGAATTTCACTGGAAACCCTTTCTCAAAATGTTTATAATTACAATGGATAGGCTAGAAAATAATATCCTTATCATCATTTCATTACCAAATATAGAGCTTTTCAAAATGAGAACCTGCTCCCAACTTAGAATATTCATATAAAAATCTAAGTATACCTCACAACGAAACTCTAGTACTATTTATGAAGTATCAAATTATCTTTCCATTTGTATGAAGGTAAACTTAACGTTTAAAAGTTATGTAGAATGAGACACACCGATTTACATGAATCTTAAACACATAACATCCAATTTATCCAACAGCTTAGAGTAGACTTCAAAGCATGGTGCTGGAAATTTAAACCACATTTCCGGTCACCCATCTAGAGTGAGTTTACCGACCAGCAGGGGTAACGGGAACGCGAGACTCTAGTATGATGCAGTCGGTGTTAGGTTGGAAACCATTACGAGGAGGAATAATATACAGTTTCAGTAAAATAACAAATGTAAGTTTACCTATTACCACACAAATGTGTTAGCCTTGTCAGCTTAAGCTCTCGGCTCATAGTCCTCCAAAATCATTAATTAACATTAACGATAACAGTATAATGTTATGTACATCCCTTTACAAATAATACACGACTGTTCATGAAAAAATGTAGTAAATTCAATGTAATATTGGTAGCACTTATCTCGCCGGACGACAAATAAGTTCTCAAATTATCACAATTCGATGGAAAGACAAATATGTTTTATATAAAAATAAGCATATTACAAACGCGGGAAGTTAAAGGTATATAAATATCACAGTGGGAATGATATTTACAATGGCTGATGATTTGATGCATATCTATATATGATCCCAGACACTTATTATTTAATAATCTCATAACCTAAGCTAGCCATGTGGCTACGCACTATGCGGTTAGCCGGAATGCGGTCAGCCGTCAATCAATATTGCTGACCGGCTGCCCCATCACAGTGCTAATAAAACTAC
Source organism: Pseudoips prasinana (assembly GCA_951640165.1). Taxonomy (NCBI): domain Eukaryota; kingdom Metazoa; phylum Arthropoda; class Insecta; order Lepidoptera; family Nolidae; genus Pseudoips; species Pseudoips prasinana. The sequence goes on from OX621240.1 coordinate 9,062,420, forward strand.
TTTCTGGTACAAATACCTGAGAACGGCCAGCTTCACGGCTGGTCGCATTGCGGCTAGCTACATAGTGCGTAGAAGGCCTTAGAAGACCACCCCATACCCTCTCGTGGGTGTCGTAAAAGGCGACTAAGGGATACACTAGTAGTCGGGCAGCAGCGCCACCTGTGTACTAGCTAGATAACTGCGGTCGTCAACTGGGATGCTAAGAGCAGTGAAGTTGGAAAACTTGGTGGACAACATCATGCTGATCATGAAACTAAGCCAACTGTCAGCATATTGTACAGACGCCAGCACATCCAGCTACCCCAATCTGTCAAATTCATTTTATAGATTTTCAACTTTATATAATAAGCATAAGGTTCACTTTCAATTGGGGAAATTTGACAGATTGGGGTAGCTTGATGTGCTGGCGTCTGGTCCTACCCTAGCCTACTGGCTAGGTTCTATGACTGAAAAAAAATATATTTGTGTGTTATGATGCACAACAAGCTAATTTTAGTAGCCCAGGTACCTGTCAAAATGAGAAGCGTTCTAGTCTTAAACTCTTAATTGTGGCACTTGTGGGACAAACACCACGTTTTCATCAATGTCGAGTTCACGATAGGGCTAACGAAGGAAATTATCAATCGATAAAATCAAAACCAAATACTATTTTCATTTTAGGTAGGTGAGAGAGGCACGTCGGACATATTGAGGCAGGTCTTATTATTACGGACTAATATTTTGAAGCTGGTTTTTTAGTTTTGGGAATTAGGAGATTACCTTTGTGCTATCCCACCAGGGGAAACTTAGTTCCAGGTCATTTCTAAGGATGCAACAAGCTGTGTTCAACAGTTTATAAATACAAAGAAACAAAAACCATTCTCATATCCACAGTTATCTTAATCTTGCATCATATAGCCATGTCACGGGTATATCAGTTCTTATTTATAATACAACACACATTATGGATATGTTTACAAACATTATACAATCATTTTAACTGTAGGCACTTAATTATTAAAAAAAAAAAGGCCAAGTGCGAGTCGGACTCGCGCACAAAAGGTTCCGTATTATCGTACAAGAAAGACAGTTGTCGAGGAAACTAGTTTAACCTTTTATCATGCAGTAGGTATGTTCCTAATTAACTGATTTTGAACTTTAATTCAACATCATAGAGTTCTAAATATGGTGTCAATTTAAAGACAGAACCCAATAAAAGGTTAATAATAGGCTTCCGTTGGCACCCTTTGGTTACGCAACCTAAAAACCGTAAATTTCTTTAAAATGTTTCTTTAAAATATTTGATAAATTGTGCGCTTTCTCTCTTTTATACTAGTTACCATGTACGTAAATATAAAAAAATCTTTTGTAAAAACAAATGTATAACTTTAGTAATAAATGTGCTGTAAAAATTCTACATAATATTTTAAGGAACGTTTAAACTAAACTGGTATTTCCTACTCTGTACATGCCATGTAATCTTTATATAAAAAAAAATCAGCGTTCGTGTGACTAAACGTCTGTACCGGTTTTGATTAAATTTATTGTGTCTCCCTGGATGTATTTAACCCGGTAGATGGCCGTAACAGACTCCAGGTACTCTTTTTCACTTTCAGGGCAGAACGTCTGCCACTTTATTATATACGACACTTTATTATATAACTGTCAAAGAGGTCGTGATGATATAATTTAAAAGTTCCATACTTTCATCTGTTTGGTGGTTTATTTTCTACGCCATAACGCGTTCATAAATATAAAACACGTATTGTAGTGAATAGCTTCAAACTTGAGAAGTAGATCCTTGTTAAACCACTTCCTCAAGTATGAAATAAATACCTTCGCTTCCGTAATTAGCTTCCTGTCTTAATATGTGTTTAAGTATATATCTATCCCAGTACAATACCGTAGATGCCTGCTCCTATTAATACAAAATGATCCGACGTGAAATCATATTTTCCTCAGTACTACCTTGGCACCCACTATTGTTTGTGAGACCCTTAAATTGTTGTTCTGAGACTAGGTGTGCTATGGCGCAATGCATTATGCATGTTTGTAAAATCCCCGCGTTACCTGGATTTTGTAGCCAATTTTCGACGTAGTCTTAAAAAAATAGTTATATGCAGTTTTACCATTGCCTCGTATATATTATTAAGCCATTTTGCAAGGTTAGAAATGTGGTGTGATTTTATATTTATACATATATAAAAAGATTTCTTTAAAAATAACACTTTCTATTCTTCATTTTAGACCTATGATATCCAAGTCTGATATAACCGCTAAAATCAATATTTTTCAAGGGATTTATGAAACACTATAGACGAGTTTATTTATACCAATACGGCGGATCCCTATTTTCATTGGATATATCCGACTTCGGCGGCCAAATGATATATAATGCAGCACCATATATACGATAGAAGTGAAACTTCTTAATAACCCTTCATAGATCTAACAATACAGAAAAGACACAAACATACATAATCACAAATACAATGATAAATATAAATAACACAAAGTATGCGTGGTACCGTATTCATATGTAGCGTCTGAGGCGCACAGCTAAAACGCGTGCTTTCATGACACTATCTTATTTTATAGCTTTGTATCGTTGTCCTATAGGTCCATCTTATTTGGTCCACTTCCGTGGCGTCAGAATAAAGCTCTTTTCTTTATCGTGTCACGCCACGTGCCTAAACGTGTTTTTTATAACCTTATATTCAATTCTCACCCACTTATCGATTATCGAATCGTTGTCTAAGAAGTTTCACTTCAGTAACACCTAAAAAATGTCTTCGCATAAAATAACATCACATTTCAATTGATTACTATACAACCCCAACATTGTTCTGCAGTGTGTAATAATCTTGTGTGTTCAAATGTGTGCTCATAATCTTCTAAATTCTACCCTGTTATATTAAGTAACTTTTATCACCTACCCTATTAATGGATAACCATTCGCAATTCATTCACAACCAGCATCAATCATAATCGAAGAATTTTAATCCCAATATGTACAAATCGTTCTTCCATTCACTCTTTACTTCATATTCTGTTCTTTATTGCGAAGACACGTGTAAGTTGGCATTTTCAGGCTTAATTGTAGATTATTTTTAAATTTTATAAAATTGTCATGATTTATGCCAAGACTTGTATAAAACATACTAAATGAAAATGAGCTGTCGTATGAATGTTGTCAATATCTACAGTATAGTTATCATAGTAATACTATGACAGATTAGTTCTGATTATTGAACCTTTGATTAAAAGAAGTCTTGGAGATGTTGTTCATCTTGCCATTATTTATTTAAAGCAATTGTAATGCCAACGAAACTTTAGATTTTTTTTATATAAATCTTACTCAAATTGGAGCCATACCTTACACTTGGGAACTTGGTTCTTAAGTCTAAGTGGTTAATCAGCTTCTCTAGTGTAAAGTTAAGCATGGCTTATAATATATATAAAGTTTGATTTATATACGAAACTAAGATTATCTTTACAATAAGACTTGCAACATTACAAATTTAATAGTTTAATTTTTAATATGTAGCCATCTAGTGTACTCGAATAAGGTGCAAAGTGTAATAGTAGATATAAATATATTTCTCCCATGGTGTGAGAAGAACTTATTCATCAGAGATACAGGATTTCCCACTTCTTGCCAAACTGTGTCACATCGTATCAACTGAGGTATTATTATCAATATAGTACTACTTCAGTAGTAAATAATCATTATTCAGTATATGTTCTCTAATTAAGCTTTATACAAGATTTTATTTTCATATGGAAGTTTCATATGAAAATAAAATCTTGTATAAAGCTTAATTAGAGATACTGAATAATGATTATTTACGTTAGTGACGTCATGGCATAATTTGGAAAATCATTGACATTTGTCGTTGAAACTTGAAATATATGTACTAAAAATTTTCGAGATAACCAGGTTTATTTGTAAAATACCAACAACTTCGCACCAGATAGACTAACACCATAAGCAACAACTTTTGTTCGTACAACAACACATATTAATTTAATTTCCCGCTAGAGTTATAAACTCTACGCGCATCGCAGAGATTACTGCCGCCAATATTCAACAAGGTTTCCAAATTTACCTTCTCCAAGCTGTGAAATTAACTAGATAAATATTTGGCGAAGAAAGTATTGTTATTATTAGCAGCGCAAGCGCGCGCGGGCCGAGTGTTTGTGACTGAAACATAGACCTACAAATGTTACGACAGTACAAGAAAAACTTGTAAAATCTTTTTTTTCATGTATTGAGTTATGCTCGAATTCGTATAACAAAACTTGTTGCTTATGACGTTAGCTATCTACTCCCGCGAGGTTGTCGGTGTTTTACAAGTACTCAGTACATACCGAACTTTTATTTTGCACCTAATTCTAAATAATTTAATTAACAGTTGGGTAAATGGCTACATTATAAAGAAAAATTATAAATTGCGACATTGCCAGTTATACTGTAATATCGGCATTCAATCACGATTCACTAAGCCATCATGAGTAAGAATTTATCTTTGATGACTTTTCCCAACCTCTGCAAGACTTCTTTTAGAAGACGGAGGAACGCCTGTCAGACGTTTGGTGTCGCGGCGCGCGTCACGAGTGGTGCGCCAGCAGCTGGTCCAGCGCCAGCGCGTGCGCCTGCGACTGCTCGGCGTGCGCGCTGGCCAGCGAGTTCACCACGTGCTGCGGGATGTTGATCTGCACCGGCACTTGGCTGCTCGAGCTCGTTGGGATCTGGAACGGAACAGGAATTAATGTTCTGTCTATGCTTATGGTGTACTACATAAAATTTATGCAAAAATTTAAATAATAAACCAAAATATAAGAATTAAGTACGGAATTAATGTTAAATTAAATATATATAATTTCTGTTGTATAAAACAGAATTCCACTGTTCTGTCGGAAAACAGATTTGAAGATAATTTGAATGGGATCATACAAAATATATTTCCCGACAAATAAAGAGTTATATAATAATAATCAGTTTACAAACACAGTGAAATCGGGTACCATTAATATAAAAATAAATTTGATAAATCCCTTCCTATGAACAAAGTAATGAACAATTCTTAGTAATAAACCACTTTAAATGTATTCCTGATGCATAGCTATCAAATGCGTTAAATCTTTAACATCCGTATACATCTCTTCCTATAACCTTAAATGGAATAACATCTCAAAATTAAATGAATCCCAGAAAATTTTGACTCATTTTACAAAGTTTCCGATTTCAGATATTAGGACATCAGTCAACCACCTTATGTCAGTATTATTACGTAAATTCACCCTTCTACGCTACAATTGCTCAAAAATAGCATGGACCACATTGAAGAACCATTCTAACACTTCCGCTTCAGCTAATGTGAAGTACCGTAATGACAAGAAATGAAAGGAAATAATGAAATTTATTCAGTAATTGGGTATTAATATACACTTATACTTGTCAAGCTCACAAGGCAGTACAAAAACATACATATTAAATTAAAAAGTAATAAAATTATTTTGAATTAGTCCGTCCGTGCGATCAGTTTCGTCACATATATTTTTTTAAATACTTAAACACATAATAAATAACAAGTTACTAAGCTATTATTGTTACATTTAGTACTTATAAATAACAATTTAAAAATTGCAGAGAACAAGCAGTTGGCTAGCCCAGAAGGCTCTTAACTAGTAGCTCAATTAAAGGGTCTAATACCTGAGGGCACCCTAATGGGGTTTGAGTCACAGCTCAGGGGGTCGCTGAAGTAAAAAGACGGAATCTAAATGAGGGTGTGATCACTTGCACGAAGATCATCGATCACGTGTTAGGAGCCAAAGCGATCCTCGCCGCTGAAACATTTACCCTAGCTAACCTGCGGCTTTCTCTAGCTACGTAGGTGGACGACCCAGAGAATAAAGCCGCAAAGAAACTCTAGGCTGAATTTTTCGTCTATTTAGCTTTTGTTTTTCTTCTTTTTTATGCTTTAGGAATACTTACATGTATAGTTATCTCCGGTAGCATCTGACTGGTGTTGGTGACGTTGACGTTGGTGAGCTGCGTGGACGCGACCTGCGTGCTGGCGTCAGCGCTGGCCTCGTCCCGCGCCCGTTTGGTCTCGTGCGAGCGAGTGTGCTTTCGTAAATGGTCCTTGCGGTAGAAACCTAAGCAACAGAATAACACGATTAAATATTAAAAAAAAATATTGGTACGAGGTATTTTTTTTAATATCAACCAAGTTTATAGACGTTTGATTGTATATTTAGACGTCTTCTTAATATAGAATCAAACGTCAACAAAATTGGGTAGGATGGAGTAGATCTCCCATACGAAAAAGAGAATGCAAAATGGTAATCTTTCTACGCCAACTGTCTTCTTTTAAGCACGGTGCTTTAGACACATTTTATTAGTTAGTTTAAGAGATTCTCGGTACGAAAATCCTGGGAAACTGTCGTACATTCGAACGTTCGATCCCCGCACAGGATAACTATGTATGTGATTCATGTATATTTGTTTAGAGCTAGTGTGCTTTGTAACATTGTTTATGTATGTACGTTTGTAAAGTGGCACGCGATACAGGGACTTATTTCTCTAAATGATATCCAAGAATGTCATACAGTGTTCATAGCATTTCCATCAATCTTAGAATAACCCTTGAAGGATTTTTAAGTACCCAGCAGTTTAAAGGGGGGGGGGGTGGGGGTCTATGTAGTAGTGGATGAATGAGGCTGATTTGGACACGGTGGGTACAGATTGCTTTAAACTTACCCTTCCCACACTCGTTGCACATTTCGGTCTTGACTCCCGAGTGTATGACGGTGTGCAGGTTGAGATGCTCCCGCCGCTTGAAGCCCTTGCGACAGACGCCACACACGTAGGGCCGCTCGGGGTTGTGGCCCAGCTTGTGACGCTCTAAGTGCTCCTTCCGCTTTAAACTTAAACAAACAATTCATTGTCTTTAATGCGTTGACAATGATCTCCTATTTGGCAGGAGGAATTTTGGAAGTATCCAGTGTAGCAGCCAAAGCCTTGACAAAAAAATTGTATCATTTAATTATTCGGATATTATTATAATGATTTTAATATTTCCTGACATTTCAAGACATCCATAATTAATTGAGAGGTATATTTCAACTGTCACCTATAATGGTAAATATCCTGGGACATTATATATACATTATACAGATAACTGATACTTTTCTTTTGTAAATACATACTTATATAGATAAATTACACCCAGACTCAGGAGAAAAAGACATGTTTACTCACACAAAGATTTGTCCTGGGCGGGAATCGAACCCACGACCTCCAGCGTGAAAAGCAAGCATTTGCCAACCACGCCAACAGGCCCGACAAAAATGGTAAAGTGATATCATCCAAATCAATACGCAAATCTAAAATTATAATAAATTTTAACATTTAATGTACTATTTATACATTTTTAAGTCAAATGTAGAAAACTACTGCAATTTCTGTAACCTTTGCCTGTTTATTCTAACAAATAAACATTTTGTTCAAAATGGGAGGGAAGGAATTTTTGGCCTAAATTGTACACCGCTCTCACATGGTTCCCATACAGACGAAACAATCTATTCAAGTAAGAATAAGCACTTACCCAGCACCACAGATGCCGCATATAAACCGCCTCTCAATCTTGTGCACCATAAGATGTACTTCTAGCTGCTCCTTCTCAGGGTATGCCATCTGACACTCGGGACAGCAGAAGATGGGCGAGCCGTCCAGGGCCGTCGCTATGACAACTTGTCCAGGCTTCGGTCGCGCAGGCTTTGGAGGTTTTTTCTTGTATTTTTTCTTCTTTTTGCTTTGTATCCTAAGGGTGCCATCTGAAATTAATTGTTTAGGTCAGGCTGATGTAGAGGAAAATCGAGTAGAGATCCTATATCTACTTTCGTTAAAAGGTAGTTTCGTCCTTAAAGCATATTCTTTCTTTGCCATTGGTTTCCTTGATTGCAAGATATCTATGATATATCGATACCTGGTGGTCCCGTGTCACCATATGGCCGGTATAGACAGGTATAATAGACACACACTCACAAAATTTCGTTGGCATCGTGCACGGTATCCATCTTCACACACACCCACATACATACACGCGCGCACACACACACACACACTAGTGTAAAATGTTACCTTCACTAAGCACAGCTTCAGCGACGGGCTCCTGGTCGGGTTCGCCGTTGTCGTGCGCAAAATCCATATCTGTATCCGTCGGCTCAGATTTCTGCCTTTTCTGTGTGTTGACGCGTAGGAATTGTTGCAGGGACTCCGGAAGGGCTTGCGTTTGCTAAAAAAAATTGTACAGGATGAAGTAGGATGACTATTTGCTCTAGTTTACTATATAATACTAATAACTATAGTATAGTGTAGTTTAGCAGTACAAGTTAAGCCACACATTTCTTTATTGGCCACATGATCAAACTTCTCATTTTATGACTAAGCCACGGGAAAATGAGATAGCCTCTAATAAAGTAATTCGTCTTTCTTACAACATCAACTAAATATTCTATGTGGAAAGTTTTTAAAAATCCCATTTTTTTTGTAGTATTGTTAATTTTTCAGGTGACCAAAAATGTTATTTTATAATAAATATTAAAACATTTATTTGATACATATCTCATCTCAATGATTTTAGGTGAAACAACCACCATGCTGAGTTGTATTTAGAGTGGCTTACATAGAAGATGTAAGTGGCATAGATAGTATAATTCAGACGCTCGTTAATTCTGGCTGACTTAGTAATTTAGATGGCAATGTAAATTCTTAAAAGCGAATAATGATATTAAAAATAATGTCTGTTTAATTAGGACCCATTTAAAAGAAGCTAACGAGGTGTCTTAAACAATGCTTTAGCCTATTTTCTATCGACTATTTGAAGCAATAAAGAGTATATTGATGACAAAGATGTCTGGCTCTCACTTCCTACCTGCGCATTGCTCGCTGGAGATCTTATATAGCCATATAGACATGACTGATCTGCTGAGTTACGTGAACTATCTGTAATATGATTGCTATCATATACTTAATTTAAAGTTATTGACTCTTGTCTCAAAATGAATAATGGTATTGTTTCGAAGTTTTTCTTTTGTATACCTAAATATAATCTAAAATAATAAGCATTCAGACAACCGATCGAGCATATATTGTGTTTGCCTACTAAATAATTACTCTAGTGGACCAAATGCCGTGTTCATGCCCGCTAGAGTATGTTTCGCCGGACCGTCTCAACTGGGTCGTGTTGAAACCGGTAGTGAACCCACTCAGTTTGTTTCGCTGGGTCTTCTCAGTTGGGGCGCATTGGATCCGGTGGTAGCATTAAAGCGCGACCGTCGTTATTAACACAAAGCCCGCCATAATAATAATACCTTAATATAGACAGAACCATTCAGACAATATGTAGTACAAATATAGCTAAAACTATAAATTTTGATAATTAAACTTAAACATAATCTCTTTGACAATAACTTAATACAAGCTAGCTAAATATCATTGCTATTATAAAATAAGTTCTATAAATGTTTTCATACAATCCGTGTACCTAAATATCTATGTAACTAGAAATAATAATGTATACAACTATTACTACAAACATGTTCTGACTATTTACAAGCGCTTTTTTGAAGTCTACGTGAATAAAAACTTTTTTATTTTATTTTATTTATTTAATATATACATTACCTGTGGCGGAAGCGTGGAGAGATACTTGATAAGGTCCTGTTTATTGCTTCCTGCTGGCCATTGTATGCTGTCGCTGGTCTCCGTGCCTTGTGAGCTCTCCTGAAGAAACAAACAGAGTCTATAATAATGTTTGATAAAAACATTAAACACTGTATAGCTGGTACCTGGACATTCTGGCAGTTAACAATGGATGCACACGCAAGGTTATGTCTTTTTATTGGGACAAAGTGCTCGTTAACCTCCTGAGGCGGTTAGATTGTCCTACAATATTGTTTATTGCCATAATCGCCACGCTTAGCGATCGCAGCATGATGATCATAGTACACGGAGAGACGCTGCTGCCCGTTCTCTGGGAGATATTCCCTTGGGTCGTCTTCTCCGCCCCCCACGGGATGAAATTGGATGGCGATATTTTTTGCCATCAGCGACACAGCAAATTATGTAGCCGTACAAACAACACACAGATCAAATTAAAATCCTTATGTAATTCATTAGTCAAAACTTTCTAAGCATTGCTTGATAAATACTTGCCTTTTATCATAATAACGTACTTACTACATTTTATTTTGACTAGAATACTTTTTTTAATGATATTTTTATAAATTTGATTGTGCGACGACTTAATTATTGTAACTGTAGGTAGTGATTTGATATTAATTTGTGTTTTGTATTTGCATGCTTTTGGGCTAAATGCGGGGCCTTTATTCTAATATGTAACCATATTTTTATATATAAAGTGAATTGAATTTACGCCGCAGATCCTGGGTTGAATTCCCACCCAGGACAGATATTTGTGTACATGAACATTTCTGTACGTCCCGAGTCTGGGTGTAAATAACTATATATGTGTGTATTTACAAAAGAAAACTCTGCTTAGTTTTGGATCAGATGGCTGTGTGTGAATAATGTCCTATATTATTATTTGATTTTCTTGAATTTCTCCCATCACACGGGCCATAGCCAAGCGCGAAAGGAGTGTTATGTTATAGTATAAACTGAAGAAGTAAGAAATTTTCGAGTAAGACGGCACATATTCAGGATTATTGCTTTCTGTTAAGAGTATACTTGGGGACTTCTAGTATGTCTAGTCTTCGCTGAAGGCTCTTAGGTATTATTCCAGTGGTAGACATAACGATGGGAACTGTGTATCGCTTCGGCCCGCCATTGGCGTCAATTCTATACCAAAATCCTGGTATTTAGTGAGTTTATCGGATATAGTGGATTGGATGTTGTGTGTATTTGGCACAACAATATCAATAACAATATTCTTTATTATTTTATTAATTCTTTCTTTGACGGTCACCGTAGCCTAGTTGGTAGTGCTACTGCCTACGAAGCTGGTGGTCCTAGGTTCGAATCCCGGTAAGTGCAAATATTTGTGTGATGAGCACGAATATTTGTTTCTGAGTCATGGATGTTTTCTATGTATTTTAAGTATTTATCTATCTATATAAGTATGTATATCGTCGCCTGGTACCCATAGTACAAGCTTTGCTTAGTTTGGGGCTAGGAAGATCTGTGTGACATTGTCCCTAGATATTATTATATTTTATTTTGCCGTGTAGTGGTGATGTCAGTACGGTTAAAGTGTATGGTGTTGTCTGTTAATATTGTTCTATCCCAGTATAATTTATGAGAGCTATTTTCAAGTATAGTGGGTACTATATATATTTTATAGTGTTGACTATTCAAAACATATTTTTGATGTGAAACATCTATAGCCGCACGTAAAACAGATTTCTGGCGTGGCGACGCATGCCGTGACGCATGCGCAATCGACGTTTTATTTTATCATTATGACATATTTAGTTCCTATCACAATATGTTCTTTTCTGCATATTACTTTTACAAAATAATGTCGGTGTTTCACATCTGCCAGGCGTCCCGTAACGGCTCACATTATTTTTGTATACTTAACGGAAACTAGACAATTGCAGTCGTTATTGAGGTCGCATCGTGACTAAAAATACCAAGTTGATCAAATTGCGGTCACGTCCTAGACGGCATACACGACAAACCGGCCGTGAACCGTTCAGAACGTGATGATTTACAAATAGATATATTTATTACTTTATAGTATGGCCAGTCGACTCTAGTGGCCTCCATCCAACATGGCGTAACGACAACAAACAACATAACTTTATTATTATTCTGATAGACGGGCCTGTTGGGGTGGTTGGCGAAGGCTTGCTTTTAACGCCGGAGGCCGTGGGTTCAATTCCCACCCAGGACAGATATTTGTGTGCATAAACATGTCGGGTGTAGTTATCTATATAAGTATGTATTACAAAAGAAAAGTAGTATATGTAGTATATCAGTTATCTGGTTTCCATAGTACAAGCTCTACTTAGTTCGGGATCAGATGGCCGTGTGTGAATAATGTCCCAGGATATTATTATTATTCACTAGTGCGGGCGTTGTCTTTTCAAGTTAAAAGTTGTCTAACTTCCATAGTACAGGCTCTGCGTAGTTTGGGATCAGATGGCCGTGTGTTAGTTTAGTTGTCCCAAGATATTTGTACTTACATCATCATTCATGTTGTCGTCGCACTCCTCCTTGATGATAATGTCGGTGTAGTTCCCATTGTTGTTGTCTGACGACGTGTTGTTGTTGATTGGTTTGTCACTTGGACTGTTGATTATTATCTGCTGGTTCGGAGTTATGAACACCTGGAACATTTATGCATTCAATATATTTGATATCGAATTAATTATTTTATTGTAGACGCAGCACAGCATCAAAAGAACATCAAGCTATTCCAATATGTCAAATTTCCCCAATTGAAACTAAACCTTATGCTTTTGTGGTAAAGTTGAAAATCTATAAAATAAATTTTACAGATTGGGGTAGCTGGATGTGCTGGCGTCTGTACAACGCTAAAGTTTTTATTAAGACCGTTTACTGTCTAATTGGCACACTCAGTTTGCGGATATTTTTTCATATTTGCTATTATTATTTATTTTGTAAAAACCTTCTCCTGACAGTAACAAACACATAAAATAAACATTTATGCAATTGGCTGCAGTCGTTTGGAAGTTATGAGCGTACAAATATTTCGGTGTTTCATTTTTTTTTATTACTAATCCTCCATCCATTAGTCTGATTGTCAGCGAGCTGTATGTATCTCATGAACCGTAATGGGTAAATTTCTTGGATTCTAATTCTATTGCCAGTTAAAAAACAAAGTGATACTAGGATTTTTCTAAAAAGCAACACTCAAAATGAGCTTACAGTCTGGTAGTTGGCGGTGTTGCACAACCAAGCACCAGAGAACACGCATAGCCGTCGCTCCTGAACCTGACCTCTTTCCGGTCGTGTCAGTTAGCCCATCGCGTCATGAGAGTGAAGGAATAAAAAGTGCATCTGTATTTGCGCACATACATGACATGGCCACAAATAATGAAAATGAAGAGATTCCAGAAACATCATGTTTTAGCTGTTGCTCAAACTAAACAATCGCTGTAAAATCTAGAACCCTTCATGTGCGTGTCAGACTCGTACTTAGCCGGTTTTTCTTATTACCTGATGCATATTTGAATGCATGTGGTCCTTTTCTTGTGTCTGTGCCGGTTGTACCAACTGCATCTCTTGTGGTAACGCTGTTAACAGTTGGACACCTACAAGAAAATTACTAGATCAATGACAATCATTTTTAATTAATCATTTTCTTGTTATAATTAGGTTTTTTTAATTGTTTTACCTATTTAATTAGACTTCATAATTGAGGTTATTAATTCTACAGTGTTTGTTACTTGATTTCTCAGTTATTTGCGAAAATGCAATAATTCTTTTTTATCCGCTAAAGCAGGATTTCGAGATGAACCCATGTTAATTTGCTCAAACCGATTGTAATTTTGTAAATAACAGTTAAAGTAGGTTTGTAAGTTTTTAAAACAGTAATTATATCAAGTTTAGTTTATAAAGTTTATTGCGGGTATAACCGCGGGTCACAGTAGTATGTAATAATGACATTCTCGGTTTGGCTTTCATTGCTTTGCCGGATTATAGTTATTAATTTCTTAAACACTGCTTTCATTAAAATTAAATCATGTTAAATAAAATTATTTAAGATTTTATGCAGCATAATTTCACTGCTTAACTTTAAAAAAAATCTAAGTCCCAAAATATCAGATTAAACCAAAAAATATCACAAAATATTTTCCATAACATGCATAAAAAAAGTGAAAAACATACTGAAGATTTGGATTTTACTCAAAATTAACAATTCACGAATAAACATAGACAAGAAAAGAAGAACATCAAAATAAAGAAAACAAACATATAAAAACTTTGTAATTAGTTCAAAAGTAGCTTATAAAAATCACGTCCCTCTTTGTAACCGTTAATAATTATCGGTTTTTAAAAACTGATAACTGATTTGTTTCTGTATAATTCATAAGCTCTTAAACTTATATTAACTGAATATAAACACATAAAATGTCGTATAAAAAAATAGAATCGATTCGAATTAAACACATTTTCAAATCAGTAATCAGAATTTTTTGTGGGTATTTTACAATGGTTCGATAATTTTAGCATGAATACCCTGTCGTTTGAACAGTGTGTCCTGTGTGTCAACATAAATTAACACCCTTATTTAAAAATGAAGTCTAAAGTTAAACTGCAGTAGATACTTGGTTTAGTCGAAAACCATCCAATAAATCATATTTGCAAAAAAAAAAAACATGGTATACAGAGCTGTTAAAAATAGAATTAGACCATACATGTTTTGCTTAAAAACTAAGGCCTGCAAATTTTCATTTCCAGGAATTCCTTAGTGCTATAGAAATTATTTCCCTTCAACCATTTATATAGCTCAATGAGATTGCTTGATCCATAGTTCAACTGCAGTTTAACTTTAGTCTTCGTTTTCAAATAAAGGTGTTAAAGTTCTACATCTAGTAACAAATACCAAGACAATACAATACAGAAGGAATGTCATTCACCTGATCTCATCCGGAATGTACCTGAATACGCGGAAAAGATTTACTTATTATTGCAGCATTCTACTACACTAGTGCTCGTGTATATATACTTTTTAAAATATATCCTATCTAAATTTTTTTTTTATAAATATAAACTACTTTAAATTATTGATTATTATAGGCAAATGAAGTATGATCTTGTGAGGGTCGCTGGAAACCGCCAAATAGCGCATCGGTAATTGTGGAGATCTTTGGGGGAGGCCTATGTGCCGCCGTGGATGTCTTTCGGCTGATAAGTTGATGATGATAATGAAATGAAGTATTTTTCCAGTAATTATATGAGACAAAAGAAAAATCTCGCCGGATTATGTCCGTTTTACGTTTCACTGTCTAAAATAGATGCCTGTCTGTAATCAAATTTGGCTAGTCGAAATGGAAATAAAACTACCCTTAGTTATCTTTACTAACCACATAATTTATGCAATTAACACAATAAATTTAATTTTATATTCGACCCGAAGTCTGGAAGTTGGCGGTATTACACCCCCGTGCCTCGGAGAGCACGTAAAGCCGTCAGTCTTGTAACTGAACTCTTTCCGGTCGTGTCGCTAGGCGTCCCATCGGATCATGAGAGTGATGGAAGAGAAAGTGCCCCTGTGTTTGCGCACACACTTGTGCACTATAATATGTCCTGCGCAATTGGCTAGTCTCCATTAAGACTGGCCGTCGTGGCCGAAATTCGGTCTGGAGGACATCAATTTTATATTATTATAGTTTTAGTGTCCCTACCACAATACTTGCATTTAGAAATAATAAGTGGATTGTATTCGGTCTTGAGAAATAAATTTCTAAAACCATAAATAGATGTCTGTCTGAACTATCTGAAGTAACATATGGCTTATATTTTATTTTCAAAGATATTAAGAAATTGCCATAACAACTACAATTACATTATTGTCATTTTCGTAGGAATCTTTTCATCAACAATTTGCCAATAAAAGTAATTATTTATACAACATCCATATTACATGTTTATAGTATTCATAATTATACTACAAAGACATCCGAATGTGTTTACTATTATAGTTAAATCACAACAGCTTTTAGTAAAAATACTATCTTTTTAGGGATCCGTACCCAAATGGTAAAACGGGACAGAAGGTATCTTATTCTTGGACAGTAAACACTAATAACCTAAAATGCTCCATAATGAGGGGTAATGATGGTGGATGATTACCTGATAATAATAATTATTTAAAAAATCAATAGAATTTATTTTGTTATCAAAACTAAGTACAGTCAACACCACGTCGGTGTAAACACTTCAACCGTGACTAAAGATATTTGACAGTAAAGTAGTTTACCTACTGCTAATGTTTCTACTGACCTCTACTGTACTGAATATAATTAGTACTCTTCTTTTAAACTTTGCAAAGGGAGATACATATATTATGAAAAATATTTCAATATGTTTTCTCCTTCACACACATGCTTGGAGAGCAAGGCGGTATCAACAGTAGGAATTCCTCTTAATAAAAACAATTTATGATTCATCAGCATGATCGTAGACTGCTGGACAAACACCTCCCCAAAATATTTCTACAATAGAGTTGTTGTGTCCATCATTTAAAGGTATGTGCCATAATCGCCACGTTTGGCAGACGGGTTGGCGATCGCAGTATGATAGTCATACTACATAGAGACACTGCTGCCCGTTCTCGGATAGATAGATGAAGAATAGAAGTAACAGAATCCTCGGATCGACTTCTATGCCCCCCCCCCCCTCCCCCAGGGATGAGATGACGTCAGTCCCACAGCATAGTATGATATAGTTATGATAACATGACACCTACCTTCACCGATTCCAGTTTGCCCCACTAGCTGCAAACCCCCGTCATTCTCTGGCGAGTACGCTAACGTCAGCACTGCACCACCTACAAATTCCAGTTCAAATTAGTAATCACTCATTTTGATATAACAAAAATGCACTGCTTTTAACCAATATTTAACTGCCAATATTGTGTCAAATAGAAAGCTTGGTGCAAAATATTAGAACTAAATCTAAATTTATTCTGCAATTGGGTATTCCTAAACAGTTTTGATATTTAGTTTTTTAAAAAAAAAGACCACACCCCCACTAGTTAATCCAACCCCTGTGTCGCGGGGTACTTTACAAACATATTATTATAATAGATATAATAGACACAAATTACATCTAGACTCGGAACAACTATTGATGGCTCACACAAATAGTTGTCCGGCGCGGGAATCAAACACGAAGCTGCGAGGCGACTGTCTTAGCCGCTGCGCCACACGTGCAGGTGTACTTGGCAAGATCACATAAAAACATTATTATGGTAATATCTTTCTTATTTATTAATTAATATTTATATGCTTATGCCATATATTAAATGCTTTGTATTTTAATAAATTTTAATGGTCATATAAACCCCACCATATATATAGACTCACGCCTGTTTTCCATAGGGGTAGGCAAAGACAACGGACTTCCATTTTTACTGTCATTATATTCTTCATACATGCTCGCCGGTTTAGTGAACTTCTTGAGAACGTCTACAATTTGGTCAGAGAATGTTCCACGAGGTCTTCCCGTTCCGATTGTACCATTCACACTGGCCAGGGGCTCTACCAGATAAGTCGCCGAACATCGATTTTTTAAATGGCGTTCAAATAAATAAAGGTTAAAAATGACTTAATCAATCGTTAAATCGGCTTCCATGAGCACATGTGACGACATAAATGGTACGGAATCGATTGTCAACGTTGAAGCTGATTTAACGATTGATTAAGTAATTTTTGACCTTTATTTATTAGAACGCCATTTAAGAAATCGATGTTCGGCGACTTAGCCGGTAAAGCCCCAGGCATACTACTTTTGGCAATTTTCTTTCATTAATCCTTTCTATTCACAATATATATAATATATGTATTTCCTACCACAATATATATAATACAAAAAAAATATTTGGCCTACATGTATATAGATTCAAATTTATCACCGTAGCCTAGTTGGTCCTGCCTACGAAGCTGGTGGTCCTGGGTTCGAATCCCGGTAAGTGCAAATATTCATGTGATGAGCACGAATATTTGTTTCTGAGTCATGGATGTTTTCTATGTATTTGAATATCGTCGCCTGGTACCCATAGTACAAGCTTTGCTTAGTTTGGGGCTAGGATGATCTGTGTGACATTATCCCTAGATAGATTATTATTATTATAGATCCAAATTTATTAAAAATTTGTAACTTCGAATTTGGAACGGAGAACGTAGAACGTGTTATTTTTATACTTCTAGATTAATTTAAGATTTAGTCTTCTAGACTGAAATGTCATCCGTACCAAACCGAATTATTTAATGTCCTGCAATCTCCTTTTTCCGTTTTCCTATGTACGAAAAGAAAAAAAAAGAAAAATCCTATAAACAATACCATACCATTACCATACCATACAAAACAATACCATTTAAGTATTTGCATGTCACTATGTATATGACTAAGTGTTGTGGATCTGTTTTTATATATAAGACCTCAATTGTTTGTACCAACATTTATGGCAAATAAATAAATATCTATCTATCTACCAACTGCGATGGTTAGCGGCTATGCAACTGATGACGGCAACAGCCTTGTGCCTTGTGCCGCTGCGTTAGTGTATAGATTGCACGAAAGTGAATGTTTTCAATAAATAAATACGATCTTGGAATATTTTTTACATAACTGAGTCAAAGTAGTACAGTATTGAAATTGAGGCGAATATTTACATAAAAATATTCTCAGAAATTATACTGTCCGCATAAATTAATTTTGTAGCCGTACTATTTATTGATCAACGTTTTTAATTGTACTTCTTAAGTATTTATTGGTGTTTTAGTGATATTTAACAGGAATATAAAATAATAGATAAATATCTTGGGACAAATGACACGGTGCCATCTGATCCCAAATTAGCCAGGCCTGTGCTATGGCAACCAGAAAACTGATAAACACTTAAATATATTTCTATATACATACATAGACACACGCCTGCTTCCCAGAGGCAGAGACAACGGATTTCCATTTATCACCATCTTTGCACACCTCTTTTGCCTCGTTCACTGTTATTATATTTTTCATACATGCTCGCCGGTTTCGGGTACTACTGACCTGGGCCTCTACCGGCTAAGTCGTCGAACATCGATTTCTTAAATGGCGTTCAAATAAATAAAGGTTAAAAATGACTTAATCAATTGTTAAATCGGCTTCCATGAGCACATGTACGTCATTAATGGTCGGGAATCGATTTTCAACGTTGAAGCCGATTTAACGATTGATTAAGTTATTTTTAACCTTTATTTATTTGAACGCCATTCACGAAAACGATGTTCGGCGACTTAGCCGGTAGAGCCCCTGGCCTTTCTTGAGAATGTCTCCGATTTGGTCAGAGAATGTTCTACTGGTCTTCCGCTTTCGGTTGTCCCATTCACACAATAAGTATATATAGGTATACTTCTTTTGTCAATATTCTTTCATTCATCCTATATATGTATATATGTACATACTATAGATAAATTACATCCAGACACAACAAATAGTCGTGCTCGTCACACATAGAAATGACGGTCACCGTAGCCTAGTTGGTAGTGCTCCTGCCTACGAAGCTGGTGGTCCTGGGTTCGAATCCCGGTAAGTCCAAATATTTGTGTGACGAATATTTGTTTCTGAGTCATGGATGTTTTCTATGTATTTAAGTATTTATCTATCTATATAAGTATGTATATCGTCGCCTGGTACCCATAGTACAAGCTTTGCTTAGTTTGGGACTAGGATTATCTGTGTGACATTGTCCCTAGAGATATTATTATTATAGATTTGTCCTGGGTGGGAATTGAACCCATGACTTCTGGCTTAGCAGTCACAGTCACTAACCACTAAACCTATGGGTCAGTTGATATTTACCTTGTTGGAATCCCTGTAAAGGTATCTGCATCTGGTATTTGGGTTGCTGCTGCGCTTGCAGCAGGTTTGGACTTAGCACCTGTATTTGCACCGTTTGTTGTGGGTCACCTGAACATAATACATACAATCTAGCTAAATATCATTACTATCACACTAATATTGTAAAGGTGAAAGTTTGTGAGTGTGTGAGTGTGTATGTTTTTTACTTCTTCACATCCAAACGGCTAGAGCGATTTCAATAAAATTTGGCATGGAGTTAGCTGACCCCCTAGATTAACATATAGGCTATAATTTATAAACTTTAACGCGGGTAAAACCGCGGGGCACAGCTGGTTATAAAATATTTTTTATAAATGTTTTCATACAATCCGTGTATAGACGCCAGCACATCCAGCTACCCCAATCTGTCAATTTTCTTTTATAGATTTCTTTATAACAAAAGCATTATGTTCACTTTCAATTGGGGATATTTCAACGCAAAACGCAAATTAGTATAATTTAGACTAAATAAAAACAAATTGCATATCACACTAATATTATAAAGGCGAAAGTTTATGAGTGTGTGAATGTGTATGTTTGTTACTTCTTCAAGTCTAAACGGCTGAAGCGATTTTAGTAAAATGTTGTCCCTACGAAATTTTATTAAAATCGCTCCAGCCGTGTTAATCCAGGGTGTCGGCTAACTCCACAGTTAGCTGACATCCAGGATTAACACATAGGCTATAATTTATACAGTCTAACGCGGGTAAAATCGCGGGGCACAGCTAGTAGTCCATAATTAGCTTTCATTTACGTAACTACTATATCACAATACCAGTTGTATCTAAGCATTATTAACAAATGTGGCTCAATTTCTTCTGTCATGGCACATGTATGTATATAAGCAGCGATGAACCACGGTGCACATACCAGGTTTGGCTCCGGGCAGCGCGATGGGTACGGAGATGAGCTGCGGCGTTGCATGCAACGTGGCGCCGCCGTCCAGCGCACGCACGTACTGCACGCCGCCCTCGCCCATCGTAACGCACACCTGTAAACACACATACATTCATTACGATACGTCCTTAACGAGTACTTATAATATCTAAATATCTGGGGACAATGTCACACAGATCATCCTAGCCCCAAACTAAGCAAAGCTTGTGCTATGGGTACCAGGCGACGATATACATACTTATATAGATAGATAAATACTTATATACATAGAAAACATCCATGACTCAGAAACAGATATTCGTGCTCATCACACATATATTTGCACTTACCGGGATTCGAACCCAGGACCACCAGCTTCGTAGGCAGGAGCACTACCAACTAGGCTTCGGTGACCGTCACTTATAAAAAAACATAAGTACTCAAGGTATGGGAAGCAAATCTTCAGAAATCAAAAACTATTGGAGCCTGTGTACACAACGTTTTTTTAAAACGCGCGTCTACGGCACACTTTTATCCTACAGAGCAGTTTGGTGTTTGTTTGGATCGATACAAACGCGATGCTAACGCGCTTCTGCATCGCTACAAACGCGCGTCAACGGCGCGTTTAAAAACGTGGTGTGCATCGGCCCTAAGAACTGTCAACAGACTCAAAAATAGTTACGCGATGTGTGGCAAGATCTATAATAAAATTCCAAAGGTAATAAAAGAAATGCCATTAAATTCCTTTAATAATTGAATAATAATAATTTAAAATCATGGTTAACAGAGAAAGCATATTACTTCATAAGTGAATTTATGGCATAACTTCTTTAATTAATGCAATTGTAATAATGATAATTTAATAACAATATATTTATAATAATGTTAATATTTGCACAATAAATTGGCTGAAGTTGTAAGGACCTGTAATTAGTTATAAGACCAATTAAATCTACCAACTTTACTGCAAATAAAGAATATGAATATATATATTGACGGGCCTGTGGCATGGTTGGTAAATGCTTGCTTTGCACATCGCAGGGCGTGGGTCACTGAACATGTCTGTTTTCCTGAGTCTGGGTGTAATTATCTAGATACCTAAGTATGTATTTACAAAAGAAAAGTAGTATATCAGTTATCTGGTTTCCATAGTACAAGCTCTGCTTAGTTTGGGATCAGATGGCCGTGTGTAAATAACGTCCCGGGATATAAAAAGAAAAGATACTTACCTAATTTACAACTAAACTATTAGAACTGTCAACAAACTATAGGGACACTGAAAAAATGCCATTACTCAGCTGATTGTTTATCAACCAATGAATCCCAGTTCTACCCGTTTAGGAGCAATAAAGCTAGACAGACACACAGACTTTAAACTAAAAAAGAATAGCGAAATGGAATATCTAATAAAACACAATTAAGCTCAATTGCTTTTCTAAATATATATTATAGCCTATATATTCCGAATTGTGGTCGACATGTGTTGTGATTATTATAACGACGGGTTTTGAGTTTTGTCATTTCACTAATTATATTTTGTAATCGTCAATTAAAAGTTAACCTCATACTTAACGCAGTGATTCATAAACCTGAACCCTCAGCTTGTCAAGTATTGAGTAAGGCTTAGAACCGTCTGTGATCTATAAATATAAACCTAAGTAACTTTTTTATAGAACTAAGTAAGCAAATAAGTTTAAGTCCTGGTATTCGATGACGCTTACAGCACCAAGAGCATTACTTGGGTATCTTGAGAAACATTTTTTCAAATTTTTTGACGTAATTATTTTTCAGTCTTCACTGTTATACTCTATATCTATATTATGACGGTTACAGTTAGTCTAGGAGGCTTTCACTGTTTTGCGGAGCTTGTGGTAAATAAGACGCGAGTGCGCTTCGCCAATATGTATGACTATACGTAAGTATGAGCTGCTACAACTGCTTCACCGGACAAAAGAAGCCAGCGGGGCCTCAAGTCATCTAGTAAATGAGACTACAAACAACGTAACCCGCGCCAACGGACACTCCTTTTTGGGTTCGAACCTCTATTGTGGGTCGTTCCTGACAGGGAGATGCATGGGTCATATTTTAAGGACGTTTTGTGCAACTGTCGCTCTATGTTAATAAGCGAAATCGCGGGCCGCTTGCGCGATTGAGCATCGGAGGGGGCATTCCATCGATACGAATGCAAATTATGTAGTGATCCTACCTTGATACTTTGTTTTCTTAATCTAAATCTTGGTCAAGATAACTCATAAATCAACCAAAGAAAAATATAACTAAAATATAACAAAGCAACCAAAGTCAACCTGTGAAGTTACTACTCTACTATTACAGAATCTATATTTAAAGTAATAATTATTAAAGGTCAACTCTATACTTAGTGTCGGCATTCAATTCACAAAACTAAGATATTCTTCTAAGAATTACTTAGACGTGCATCCATTTTGCGTTATGAGAATGACTAAAATTAAAAGCAGGAATTACTGTGAACACTACATTTTAAAGGAAACTGTATATGATATAAATATGTGAATTCTATAATATTCATCGAACATTAAGACTAACGGGGACTGACCCTTTTACAAGAATTACACTTGTTCATAAACCATTTAGATTGCTTATAATTACAAAATACTGAGATTTTTATTCATAATCTTAAACATGTCAGTTGTCTGGTATATATGTAGGTATATATTTCATTAGAACCATATCATTATTTCTTTAGACAGTTGTATAATAATAATACTCTGGGACATTATTCACACACGGCCATCTGATCCCAAACTAAGCAGAGCTTGTAGTTTTTGGAAACCAGATAACTGATATATTACATATACTATTCTTTTGTAAATACATACTTATATAGATAATTACACCCAGACTCAGGACAAACAGACATGTTCATGCACACAAATATCGTGAAACGTGGAAACATGGCCAATCGGCCTGTCAATGTATATTATACTAGCTATACCCCGCGGTTTCACCCGCGTTAAAGTAGTTTTGGCGTAAAAGAGTAACAAACATACATCCATACATCTATACTCACAAACTTTCGCATTTATAATATTAGTAGGATGTGTACCTCTAGCGGTTTTTGTAGTGCACGCCGCCGATAGCTCACAGATGGTAGATTTTTTCCTAGTTACGTGACACTTTTCGTCATATTTTGGACAATTCACACAATATCTTTATAAATTGTAGCCTATGGTGTTATTCTGATGTATAAGCTATATTATTGTAAAGTTTCATTAAAATCCATTCAGTAGTTTTTGCGTGAAAGAGCAACAAACATCCATCCATACTTACAAACTTTCCCGTTTATAATATTAGTAGGATAGGATTGGTTTTATTCATATAAAATTACTATCCAGAATCGAGCAATCATAAAGTACCCATATCACCACAATAACCGCAACCTTGCTACGATTCATGATTATCACAGGGTTCCGTGTGACTGATAAAAAAGGACCCTGATAATAACAATTAGGCGTTTCGACTGTAACGAAATTTGATACAGACAAAATAAATTTCAATATATGACAAAAATAATAAGACACGTCTTTTTTGTAACTCTGAAACGGAGAATAATTATCGTAATATGAAATTATATTGATTATATAATCTTTTTGAAATATTATGTTTTTTTACACCATGGTACGACTTGCTCTTGGCCGGTTGTTATTCTAAAGTTGAAACCACAGAAAGTAAACAAGTCTGTTTATAGCTACGTATTCTTTGAAAAGTATCGATTAGCATCTAGCGAAACATCCTTTGTTCATAGCAAATGCGAGAGAATGCTAAGTTTCTAAATAACGAGTGTCTTGCACGGAACCACTTTCCCTCGTTGCGTAATATAAACGCATTTATTACAATAACATGCCAATTTTTTGTCGTACATTGTAAATATTGTAATTTTACAGCTTGGTCTGCACTATGTGACTCTAAAAGCACATTAGCAGAATATCTAGGTCATAAATATAGATTCAATGCAAATACAATATTATATTGAATATCAACTAAACTTGTTCTGAAAGATCTGATACTATAGCATTCCATTCCATATGTACGTTAATATATATATACTATAGTAACCTACATATGGAATTAATATTTGAATTATTAAAAGGGTACATTGCGAACATTTTATGAATTATAATTACTTAAAAAAAACACTTAAAACAGACTTCAACTTCCTACAAAGCGTCTCGAATAACCCAGCTTTTAGGTTTCCTCAACAGTACCTTTCATAATCATAAGCCTGATATTGTCCACAGCTGGACATAAGTCTACCCCCCAAAGGTTTCTTTAACGTTGCCATTTCGATGGATTTGCCGTAGTTACCGCGCTTGTCATGCGAGTTGATGACCGCAGTTAGGTGGTAGCTATTACACACTGCTGCCTGACTACCTGGTGTATCCCTTAATAGCCTGTTACGACACCCAGGGTGGCCCTATTATTTTTTCTCTGCCGGTAACCACACAAAAGTTTAGCAAAAGTGAAATTTGGTATAACGTTTTCCTAAGGAATTTGCGCGGTGCGGGAGCAGTGTTAGTGGCCTATATATAACCAACTAATTATTGGAACTATCAAACTACCACCAAAGCAGATCGACCTACTACTGTCTTGGAATATGTGATGCAGCTAGTAGGCTGTGTAGTGTTATTATGTTTTAGACGCAATTATCTTTCGAACTTAAAAACAGTGCTGCGCCCTGATTTACTTACCCTAATAAATAAAAATACTTATCATTGTAGAAGTGATGCTAAGACACTTCCTAAACAGCTATGTATATTTGGCCTCAAGAGTAAGTCAGCAGTGATATTTTAATAGGACACTCATATCTTCACCAAGAAATAAACCTCAAAAAATAAACTAGCATTTAAACGCCTCAAAATTTTAATTCCATTAAAACAAAAGTAGAAGATGCAGGATCAGGGCCCCTGATTCCATGCAATTCCACGTAAACTAATTTTGATATCATTACATTTCTTTCTAACATAGTTTTTATGAAAAGGACAGAGCATCATTAGTTGAGTCTTTTTAATTTTTGAGCGAAAATACTGAATAAATATCAGTAATATGTCAGGGCAATTAGGACCTGTCGATTAATTGTGTGCCCGGTGACAATTAAATGTGATGTAAAAGACAGAACTGCAAGTAATATTAGTGAAAGTATTATTGTGGCAGTCCGAAGCATAGTGTACATTAACGACGGCAAAGCTAACTACATAGGCAGGATACAAAGACTCCTATCTCTGTACAGTGATTGACCAACGAAATCACAGAAAACAGCCAAGTCTATGACTGCAAGCATGGGGAAATATGAGTCTGGTGGAGAATGCTGTAGAAAAATATGAGTCTGGTGATAGTCTATTGTTTATTATCATATGTCAATTATTTAGTATTATTCTCATAATCAATTTTGTTACCATTACTTCTCATACACCACCATAGCTTGGGGTTATAGTTGTCGCTTACATTACTCTTATTAACTTGAAATTCCTAGACACAGACACAGTCTAGAAAAATTCTAATAGCTGTAACATGTCTAGGAATTTCAAGTTCAAGTTTCAAGCAGAGTTAACCCGTTCATTGTTGACAAGCAAAAGTTTGATCATACATATATATGTATGATCAAACTTTTGCTTGTCAACAATGAACGGGTTAACTCTGCTTCGTGAAGATGGAGATAGGGGAATCACATCAGCCATGACCTTCTTCCCTAAATTAGCATAGGTCCTATCATAACTAATAATAGTTACTTTTTGACCATGAAGAAAGTAAACCAAGCAAAATGCAGAATTGGCGAAAATTATAATTTAAAAAAAGAATTGACGTGTTCCCGCTTTACCAACAATTTTAGACACATAATTAACAAATATCAGTCATTTATAGTGACAACAGAAAAATATGACGCGAATGAATCAATCCCAGTGTCAGGTGCATACCAGGAAATACTTAGGCCAGGTTTCCCCTAAGCAGAGCAGGGTAAAGATGTGTATACCATCGCCTAATAGATTAAGGCATAAGAAATGATAATGCTATTTTACAATAAGCCATAGATTGTTGACAGTTCTCAGCTCCTTTCCACTTCATTGGAAACTAAATCTTCTGCTGTATACTCTTTAAAATTAATATCGAATACCTGTTGCATATTGCTTCCATTGTTTGACAGATTTTGCTGCAGCTTAGCGACAGGCAGCTGGCTTCCAGTGGTTACAAAATGAGTGCCAGCACCACCCACCGCTGAGAATGTAGCAAAATTCATATCAGACTCTTCCTCACTGAAAAAAATTAAAAGTTAAGAATAGAATAGTTGTTATGAAATTATTTTGAAGGACTGAAATAAAATGAGGTCACATCCAGTTCATTTTCTTGACTGAAATGCAGAAAAAGGATTATGTTAAACATTTCTTGTCTTTCGATAAAATGCAGTTAACTGAACAGCACATTAAGCATTCAGGCTCGTCTCCATAGCACCTATTGCAACAGGATGGTTCAATTAAATTGGCTTTGTAGCTGGTGGAGATGAATTTCATTACCCCACTCCATCTCATGGGGTCACTAGATGTCACCCCGAGGGAATATCAAGCATAGAACAGGCAGCAGTGTCTCTCTATGTACTACGACCATCATGCTGTTATCGCCAAGCTGTCTGCCAAGAGTGATTATGGCATGCCTCCCCGGAAATAATGTACACAGTTCCATTGTAGAGATCTTTTGGGAGGCCTTTGTCCAGCAGTGGAGGTAATTTGGGTTACATGATGAACCAATTAAATATAAGTCTCAATTTGGAAAAATAAGAATTATATTTGAATTGGGACTCATCCTCGTGAAATAAAAATTGTAGCCAATGTGCTATACATTGGCTACAGTTTACCCAATTCAAATATAATTCTTATTTTTAATATGTATAAATGAGAAAATACCCATGACCTTATATAGAACATGAAAATAAAATATGTCTGTATAATTTTGTGCTCAAATTGCAGGGATAGAGACTTGACCTTCTCCAATTCATTATTATCAACTATGCACAAAAATATTACTATTCTTTTGTGTAGGTGATAAAGAGAAGTTGGTGAAGATGCAGAAATTTTTATCTGTTAGGTATGTATGTTAATTGACATCATAGCTATGTCATAAGTTATCCACTATGCACGAAAATATTACTATTCTTTTGTGTAGGGGATAAGAAGTTGGTGAAGATGCAGATATTTTTTATGTGTTAGGTATGTATGTTAATTGACATAATAGCTATGTCATAAGTTAATCCATTTAAGCATTCAAAAGTTAGTTTCTTTTCTATTAGTTTCTTTTGTGATAAGGGTTTTGGGTTTGTGTTATATACTTATAAAGTATAGTTTTATATAAATTGGATACATAGGTATTTCATTGTGTAAGTGAAGTAATTAACAAGTGAAAGTAGGAAGTATTTATGTTAATATTGATACAGTAATAAAGTAAATGATTTCTAAGTATAGACCTATTCTTAGAATATTAGTTAGTAAAAATATTTATTGCTTAATTGGGGGATGGGGGAAAGGACTCAGGCAGCTGTTGTCTGTTGGTTGTTGTTTGTTTGAATGTTTAGATGGAAACTTATTCTAATATATTTACTCAAATACTTTCAATTATTTCCTTGACAAATCCACAACTGATATGTAATGAAGACAGGAAAATAAACAATTTGTAACTATTTCAAATAGAAATAGAGTGAATCCTCATACCAGGAGGCATCTTCTTTAATGTGCATCTTCTGCATGTCACACATGACTGCGAACCCTCGCGCGGCGCGGGAGAATATTTAAAAAAAACCGCACTGTCCCACTTGCGTCATAGAGTGTTCACTTGCGTATCCCCACAATGTCCCACCACCGCGGCGCCTCCGCCACGGGACTACACTGGGACGCGATGGTAGGGCACATACCACTACCGACCACCGAACACACCACACTACTAAAATTAATTCTGTGGCGGTGAGAAGCGAAAGATGATCGTCGGCTACTAATAAGAAAGTGGGTTAAAGAAAGTTTTTTATGCAGGCTCGATAGTCGACCGACGAGTTTGTTATACATACTGACAGACAATTGTGTATGTGCACATGTAGCTCTAGCGTGATTCTCACTTTCTCTTTGCTGTACTTTCACAAGGCGAGGTGTGGTCGTGGTTCACTAGCAGTGAGAACTGCTAGTTGGGTAATTCGTATCGCGTATAAGATACGCGTGGAAACTTACCGAATACGCTTTAATCAATTAAAAATTAGCAGTCTAATAACATGCCATATAGTAGGTACCTACATTTTATTTCAGAAATACCTTGTAACTGGAAAGTTCATGCAGTTTTTTCGAGTAGAAAGTTTAAATAAGGTCACACTTGTGTCATTGACCTCAAATATTCGTGGAATTACTTTTTTTGCTTTATTGATAATATGCTTGATTTCATTTTGAACAAGCGTGTTGTTCAGTTTGGATAAATATTCAGAAAAATATACAAATATCGTTAGAACTATTGTTTAGAACATACAATCATACTTAATTGCAAACAAAGAAGTCAACGAATATGGCCGATAGCTTTTCAGTTACGCAATAAATGAAAATAAATAGAATTCATATAATTCGGAGGAAACCCCGCGTGCTCGTAGGCGGGACCAGACAGAAATCGAAGGTTGTTCACCCCTACCAATCCTTTTGACCGGCCGTGCGTCCATCAAGCGGACGCGGCGCATCCCCACCATCATGCGGGATCCCCTCCATGTGCCGTCACCAAATCACTCCCGCTCCCGGCTCTTTCCTCCACCGCCAGGGATACCGCGAGAGGAGGGGTGTACGCGGCCCTCGCGGCACTCTCTCGGCAGCACTCCGGTGGCCACGCGCCCCGTATAACGGTACTACGGAGTACCGCTTGCAAAATAAGGTCATGGATATTCACACGTAAACAATACAATGTCTGACACAAACTTACCTTGGATATTTTTCCTTATCCCCAAATAAAATTAATTCCACACGAAGATTGATTCCAAACCGAAATACATAATTAATTATAAACAAATAAACAACGACGCCCCTTCTCTTTTACCAATAACGACAAATGACAAATGAAATCCGCCATACTGTATTTTCTAGTGCTTTATTTAGTCGCTAGGTGGCGCAATAATTCTTAAGCGTGATTGGTCAAAAATTTGACATGTGAATAAAAATGCCACAACAAAAATTTAATTTTGTTACCATGCTTTTACAATTTTTATTAATAAAAAGGTACACTAATTTAAAAATAAGCGTAACAAATATACTAAACTTAACCAGATATTACTAAAATAACATTAAAATGGAAATTGTTGTCCACCTCTCTGTATTCGTTCTAAATGCAGTTCGAATAATAACTTATTGTCATGATAGTAGGTACTCTGGGAGGAAGTCATTCCTGGATCATAACTTGGTCTTCGTTCTGATCCTGACGATGAACTTGGCGATGAGATTCCATTTTCCAAACTAATACCATTAATTTGATTCGAATCTTGTGTTGGTGCAACTGGTGTATTCACAAGATTATTATTTAGGTGTAAGTTATTTATCCTCTTTGATAATGGCATAAATTCACATGTATCATCCTCTCGGGAGCGTTTCCTGTGGGAACGATACGAATAATAGTAACCAAGACAAATGTAAACTAAAATAAACTTAATTTATAAGTGATCACGCTGCAGCTTACCTATTTTCTGTCATAGTATAAAGAGAAAAATTCCCATTACTTCCAATATAAGTGTTCCAATTGATGTTGTCGCTTTTTCCAAACGTCATTTATTAACTATTTTGTTCTGCTTCCTTAAAATAATCAAATAAATGACGATTTCTTAAACGGATGGAATAAAAACACAATTCTAGTAAATTGATATTCAGGTCTGACAATGCACGAACTCAAGCTTTACAAATAAATGTCATCACACCATTGCATTTACCATAAGAGTGAAAGAGAAAAACATCTAAAATGCTTTAGAACGCATTTGTTTTGGAACGAACCGATCTCATGACAGCTGTTTTTTTTTAAACGTTAGTGTTATGTCAATTTGCGTTTCGTTATCAAATGTTATTCGTTGCCAGTTATTCATTAATTAAACCATTGAATTATACTTTATTTAACTTAATTTAGTGGCAAGAATTTTATGATTAATGAACAACTACTATTAAGTACTGATAAACATATAAATCAGTGCCATCTTTCTTCATTTAGCATAAACGTAGCGTAACTGTTATTTACTTTCAAATCAACAGATGTCGCCCACTTTCCTAAATCCTTGACATTCCGGTATCTACAGTCCGCTATGCTCGAAGACAGTCTTCTAAATTTATTAGTTGTACTCAGTTTTTACTTAGTTTATATAATCCGCTCCAATTTTTCGGATTTTCGGATTTGCGTTTAATATAGTAAAATATAGAAAAGCTGGGTTATGATGTTTTCGGAACTTACTCAGGTTACATAATTATTCCATCGTAGCATTTATTTATAATGATAATTACAAGGTATTTATAATACTTAGGTACTGACCGAATGCAAAAGAAGGAAATTATCAATTCTACTGTATTATTTTATTTTATTTGTATATTCCCCGTTGTATGTGAACTGATTTTGATAATTCTATACTTGCACATTTTATTGTAGCATTTGTTTGTACTGACAACTGACAAGTCATTAATAATAATAGCTATAACTAATATTCACCGACTTTACTATCTCACGCAATTTCTCCGTTTCTTGTGAACCCATTTTGATAATTATTTTTTTATTCGATGGTAAAAGGTTTGGTAATGGCTCTATACATTATTTATTAACATGACGTTTAATGTAACCCTAGGAGGTTTATTTAGTCCTTCTCCGGACAAAGTATCGTGACAAGGGCTCATGCTAAATAAAACTATGTAGTACCCGAGGGCATCCCATTTGAAATTCGAACCTTGTCTTAGGGTGGTTACTGACGAGTAGATACGTTAAAACGTGAGAGGGTCGGTTTTTAGGGTCGAGGCCCTAAAAACCGACCTAACTATTGTGTAGTAGGGTGGTGAAATTTCAGAAAATTACAACCTACAAGAGAGTGAGATAAATATAGAGGATCAGGAGTATTAGGATAATTAAAAGGTTAAATCTTTCCATAGTATTTTTACCAAGCTTTATTAAACAAACAAACATGAAGTCACGCCTGTTTCCCAGAGGGATAAGCGGAGACAACGGATTTTCATATGTCACGACCTTTGCTTCGTTTATTTATTCGTCATACATGCGCGCTGGGGATTTGCTTCATTTCACAGTATTCTTATTATAAACACAAATATTAGTGTGAGTAAAATAAATAAAACGAATTGATTAATGTTAATAAATTTAATTATAGATAATTTAAAGAAATAATAGTTATGTAATTTCTAATTAGTTGGTCTAGCGGTAGCGTGCTCACCCGCAGAGAACGTGGTCCTGGGTTCAAATCCCGGATCGGGCCAAAATCTGGGAGTTGGCGATATTCCCCCCGTGCCTCGGAGAGCACGTAAAGCCGTCGGTCCTGTACCTGACCTCTTTCCGGTCGTGTCGCTAGGCGTCCCATTGGATCATGAGAGTAATGGAATAGAAAGTGCTCCTATTTTTGCGCACACACTTGTGCACTATAGTATGTCCCGCGCAGATGGCTAATCTCTAGTCTATTGAGACTGGCCGCCGTAGCAGAAATTCGGCTAGGAGGACATTATTATTCATATTATTTATAATGGAATCAAGCGTTATTGACACAATTATGATGTACCTACAGACGCCATCCAGCTATCCCAATCTGTCAAATTTCTTTTATAATTTTTCAATTTTATCACTTAAGTATAAGGTTTGGATTACAGATTACAGATTGGGATAGCTTGGTGTGCTGGCGTCTGTACCTAGTGGCTGCTAATTGTTAGTTTAATCAAGCCGGGATACTATTTACAACGCCCCCTCCCGCCCACGCAAAATGTACACATGCAAGAAGGACAATTTAACAAGTAAATTTCATGCACCATTATGATAGCCAACACGTATTTCAGTCCTCCACGGACCATTCTCCAGGGATGCTAATTCGTCGAGTGCTCAAGTCTCATTCGAATTGACAATTACCTATTCATATTAATTCTATATTAAGTATGACTACATAATTACATTAAAAGTTTTGGTGAATATAATTTCGAATCGCGACTGTTTTATCGTATATTGAGGTGTATATATTCAGAAAATTATTATTAGAACAGAAGGAACGAAGCTTTTATTCTACTTTGGAATAAATTATGACGGTTTTTAAAATTAGTTTTTATGTTTACCGGAAGAAGTTTAATAATGTTCAGAATTCTAAAAAATATTATTGTTGGAATCTACCATAGCCCAGTTGCTATAAATTGATGGCAATACATGGCAATAGGTAGGTACTACGTGCATAAATAAGCGAACAACATTTGTGTCAGATTATGGGTGACATTGCAAAGAGCCGATTTGTTTCCAAACATGGCGCGCGCGACGCGTCGTGTTCCTCGCCTTTTTATGGCCAAAGAGAACAACGCGAGGTTGTTGTTGGAACAGATGTCGGGGTTTAATTAATATGTTATAAATAGTACCTAAGGTCAAAGATACTTACAGAGCGTTAAAGCTGTGGATTGCAGCAGATTCTTCTGAACATTCCAATAAAATTTAACGTTAAAATGTTCGAGGTGTTACGAAGACTTATAAATTACAGGCTCCATTTCCACAGGGAATATAATTATCTTTATGTGTATTCGAAGATTTGTTTTGAGGTCTGGTTGATCCAGGGGCTACCCTCCGTGCCTCAAAGAGCACGATAAACCGTTCTGATACTAACAACTGTGACAATTGTAAAGTGTAAATTTGATCAGATAGAAGCCTATAAAAATATGTAACTTCTTTAGATAACATAAAAGTTTGTAGTGTCTTTACTGTGTTAAGCCAAAGGAAACTTAGAACATTGTCTTTTTGATCACGCGATTCGATGAATCCGTAAGTTTCATTACTCAAACGCCGTATAGTAGGTATACTGTGGGTTTCTAGGTCAGGTTGCTGAATTCTGCTAGTCTAGCAGCGACAAATTAGACTGGGTGTCGACCTCAATACAAATAGAAAGAGTAGTTCTCTGAATGCTGAAGACCATCCAGCGCTTCCATCAAGATTCACAGCAGCCGGGACAGACCTCTCCCTTTCTTTATTACTTCAGCATTGTGCTGAATTAGGTACAAATGTAGAAGATTAACTCGCAGGAATTCTGCAGGCCTATGCAGCTATGCTATTGGAAGGCCGTAGCAACAATGAACTTTCCTATAAGTTCATTGTTGCGGCCTTCGAATAAATGGCTTAAAATTGAGAAATGAGCATAAATTAATGAAGCAAGTGGGTCCTAAACCTCGTCTTACATTAACATGGCGATGTGTTAGCAAAAAAAGGCAGTTTCAGAAGATCTTGTACGCTAAGAAGGTTGGTTACTCTCCCGAACATAAGTCAGTGTAAAAAGACTTGGTAATGGTGAAAAGAGATAACCAACACACTGGCGGAGTTAATTATAAGTAGGTAGTGTGTGCTTATTACGTAATTCTGCAAAAGCCTAGCTATACCAGATTATCCTGGCACATAATTCTATTTACACGCTGTCATCTGATACCAAACTAAGCGGAGCTTCTACTCTGGAAACCAGATAACTAATATATTACATATACTACTTTTCTTTTGTAAATACATACCTATATAAATAATTACTTACATCCAGACTTAGGACAAACAGACAGATTCATGTACACAAATATCAACAACCTGCGGCGTGAAAGGCAAGCATTTACCAAACACGCCAACGGGCCCTTCAATTGTGCCTTAATTGCTTTCAATTACCTACATATAATTCAATAATACATAATACAATTCTGCAATTAAAGTATTGCTGTATATATTGCCACCAATGCATGGCCCATACTGATCAATTCATTATCGTTACGTTCGGAACGTAATCTGTGACAGTTCCACAAACTCGCGCCATATCGGGTCTTCGACCTCTGGAAGCGATTTAATTACTTCTGCATATTATATTAGCATAGTATTAAGTCTATTCATATTACGTGTTGGCCTTGTTTTGTATAAGAGTATGGTATTAAAACATTTCGTTACGTAATAATACGTTCGCATGGACGCAGAAAGTACACATCGAATTTCCTACGATGGAAATTCGGCTTTATTTTAATTTATTTTTACACTGCTTTATTTGGAATCTAGCAAAGATTTTCACCCCTAAAACTTTCCCACAGATAAGCAAAAACCTCCCAATCGATTAAAAGCTTCGAGTCAATATGTTTTCGTACTTTTTTACGCAAATTAATTTGACACATTTTTTTTTATTTTTACCATTTAGCTACTTACACAAGTGATTGAACTTGAGATTAAACATGATTACGATTTAACTGGCAGCTGGAAGCGGGCAGCGCAAGGATGGCCATTGTGCAGACACTTGGGGAAGGCCTTTGTTCAGCAGCGGACGTCTTCGGTTCATATCATGGTGATGATTAAACTTAAACCAATTTTTAAAACTTTGTCATAAATAACATATTTAAATAAACTTACGGTAAAACTATACTCTTAATCAAATATGTCTATTAATTAATTATATTATTATAGTCAGTGTTTAAAAAAAACAGCTGTTAATTTGAGCATACCAATGATTGTCAGCGTATTTTAATTTTACCAATTTGAAATTGATCTATTCGTTTAGTAGTTATGATTCCGTAGACAAACAGGCATACTAAATGATTTTGTCATCTCGGCCAGGGTTTAAAATAATGCTATTTTCCTTCATTAGCTTTCTTCAAAGCTAATAAAGAAATGCTTACCGAAATGTTCTTCTTGGACGAAGTCACAACAGTCGCGTAGTCGCTCTAGTCGTAGTCATAAAATTATTGTTCATACGTATTTTATAGGAAATTTTGAATGGTAATTACGCAAGCAAAGTGCACTGGGCATACGGATATTACCAAACTTGTCTTAAATTTTAAATGAGAGAGAGCAGTCAGAAAAATTATCAAATTAACGCTGTACCGTTACCATGTACGGTACAAGTGGGTATAACACCACTGTTGCCACAGACAGCGAATCGACAGAGAGGAACGACTCTGCCAAACTTTCTGTATCTCATGGTTTATAAGTATGTCATGTTAGTTTAGTATGAGCTTACAAAAACACGACATACACAAACTAGTTCGAGCTCTAGACGATAATATCGACTATGATTAGTTGGTATCTTGATGGCGTATTTCGGATATCGGAAATCTTCGATCCCATTTTTTTTTTATATTTACCCTTCCAGTTATCCTAGAAAGTTTTAACTGCTTGCCTAAACGTACAAGAAAGGCGAGTGGAAGCTCAAACACGAAGTTGCCCACGACAGAGAGCGCTGTTATCTGGGG
Organism: Pseudoips prasinana; assembly: GCA_951640165.1. Classification (NCBI taxonomy): domain Eukaryota; kingdom Metazoa; phylum Arthropoda; class Insecta; order Lepidoptera; family Nolidae; genus Pseudoips; species Pseudoips prasinana. The sequence goes on from OX621240.1 coordinate 9,098,345, forward strand.
TTAGCACCTTGGCTCAGGGCGGTTACTGACGTGGTGGCATGGCGTGAATCGTGAATTTGTTGATACGTTTTGATTCCTTTAGACTCGTACTAAGCCTACAGAACCCAATTACACTTATTATAAATATTACAAATATTGTTCCTAATAGGTAGGTATTAACCTAAAACTGAAATACTTGCAAGCGCCAGTCAATTAAAGAAATGTGCGAAACGAATTTTCCCTCAAATACAATTTTCGCGTATTTCTCCTTAATCTGATGTTCTGCAAGTTATTCGGTGTCATGAAGCATGAATTGAGCTCTCATTCTTTTTACGTTTCACGTGCAACAAAAGAATTTTTCAATTCGACAGTATGTTTTTTTCTTTTATATGTTACGTCAGTTCTCGGTGTGTTAGCCGAGTTTAATAACTCTTTTCTATTTAAAGAGGCGTGCTTTCGTGATGCTCCGATATTCTCTCATCACAAACGGGGTTACTTAATGCATAGGTAGTTACGTTTCAACAAACAAAGCATGTGTCCAACTAGCCCCAATTTTGTGAGAGTCTGGTGCCTGAATTAGGTTTGAAAGAAAACCTGTATTACAGGTCATGAAACCCACCACGCGGCTCAAATGCTAGTGAATCGGAAATACCTTCGCAGTTAATTGATTCCACAGACTGGCCGTGCGCGCTGTAAAGGTTCTTGTGTAACGCATGATGATAGACTATTAATCCAGGTGATATGGATGAAATTTTCACTTCTGGTAAGAAAATCTGCCACGTTGATTGCGATCATAAGGTAGAGGTTGATACTGTGGTGGTCCGGCTCAGAGGTGGCAGCAGTATACCATATGCAGCAGTATTTGCTCTTTATATAGCCGACATGGAGTACCGCCTAGGTCACCAAGTTTTGGGAGTCCAACTTGGCATTATCTTCCAGAAAACAGAGAAATTTGATGACCCTCATGACCCACGGCCTGATATTAAGGGGAGTGAAACTAAGCAGGTGTCATAGCTCCTCAGTTTCCTCACATTCCGTGAGGAGTGATCAATAATAAGCTCGAGAGAATACCTACTAGAGAATGGGCAGCAGTCCCTCTCTGTGAACTATGAGCATCACACTGCGATCACATAGGTACCCGTCTGCCAAGCGTGGGGTTTAGGGCATGCCCCCCCCCCCCCCCCCCGTCCACACATTCTTGGGGAAGCTCTTGTCGCTGGAGTGAACGTCATTCGCATGACGAGATCTATTTCTTCTATAATAATAGCATTACAGTTTCCGTATGTTTTTCGTTAGCACTTCATCTATGAAGATACAGTTGGCCGGTATGAATGGGTTGGGTTTGAACGGTATATAGACAGAACCATTCAGACAATATGTAGTAAAAATATAGCTAAAATTTTAAACCTGCATATGATCCTTGACAGTAACTTAACTTAAGTTAGCTAAATATCGTTACTATTATAAAATGAATCTTATTGTAAATTATTTCCTACAATCCGTGTACCTACCTAAATATCTATATGTACCTAGAAATAATAATAAATTAATTATATATTACTACGAACATGTTCTGACTATTTACAAACACTTTTTTAAAGTCTACGTGAATAAAAACCATTTTTATTTTATTTTATTTATTTATTTCGCTACAAGGTTCAAACTGTATGCATGTATAGATTAAAATCCACTTTATAAACCTCTGTTTATCCTACTCTGTATCCTCAATATTATTGTAGTGTCGTTCAGAAATCGGCAAGTCGCGTGCTCAGCGGCGCGGCGCACCAGCGCGTGAACGCCGCGCTTATCCGCTCTGCTGCATAACGTGTGGAATTCTCCTTATATGGTAACGTACTGGCTGCACCACGCCTAAAAAAATACATATTGTTGTCTATTGTTAAAATAGGAAAATCAAATCGGGCGTGGGAAATTTACGAGCGTAACCTATATATTTAGACGATTGTAATAGAACATGACGACGCGACATACAGATGAAAATGTGTAGCTTATTATTAACCGTCAGTTTAGTGATTAAAAGATGGTTCAGTTCTAAGTACGCAAAGATTTGCATAATTTAAGCCTGTAACGATATGAGTAGAGCGTACTTTGAATTGTAGTACAGATGTTTGTTAAACGCTGGTGTCTACTGCTGGACTCATTTTGACTTCAATGTCAGTCTAGCTAATAAACCGCAAGTAGTAAACCTGGGATCGATTCCAAAGTCGGCCTACAAAGTGTCATTGGGAATTTGTTGGAGTCATTAACATGAATCTTAGAAAAGAATCTACCAACAGATTCTTTATTTAAATGTTGAGTTAAGACTAAATTTTAGGTGCAGTCTGGAGTCGGAAAATAAACCATCCTGTGTCTCAAAGAAAATGTGTGACATCCGCAACCCTGGCATCAACCTGGGATCGATTCCAAATTCGGCCTACAAAGTGTCATTGGGAATTTGTTGGAGTCATTAACATGAATCTTAGAAAAGAATCTACCAACAGATTCTTTATTTAAATGTTGAGTTAAGACTAAATTTTAGGTGCAGTCTGGAGTCGGAAAATAAACCATCCTGTGTCTCAAAGAAAATGTGTGACATCCACCTTAAAATATATTAGTAAATAACTACTACAGAATATTAGATGATATTTGAGATTTTGGCTTAAAAATAATCTCGATCCCTCGCTGCCATATAGTTGCCCTTGTGTTTCTGGTTATATACCCTATTAAAAGACAACTATTAAAAATTGTATGTTAAATATATTATTGCCCTGAGTTCCGGTATGTTTTGTGTCTGAGAATTTCCAATTGCAAAGTCCCCCGCACTGGGGTGAATTTTGCCCTAGTAGACGAATATTCTTTAAAAAAATCTTATATTAATCTTATAAAATCTTACATTTAACCTCAATTGGGAATACTCGGACACAAAACTGAACTCAGAGCAATAATTATATTGAACATACAAATTGTCTATTATATTCAAAAGCTTTTACTCGTAATATTTAATATCGTATATCGTATAATATATTTAATAATAGTGGAACCGCGTGGTCGGACTAATCTTGTACATGAGGCGCCCCTGACGCGTGCTCTCCGTAGCAGCTGAGACTGACCTATTTGTGTGTTCTCTGAGTGAGTTCACGAGAAGTGCATTATGTATAATTAGTTATAAGTAAAATTTGTTTAGTAGTATAAAATTGTATTATATTTAGATAAGCACTCTATCGCATTGGACTTATACCTGTAAAGATAGATGTAAGAGGAAATAAATAAATAAAAATAAAATAAAAAAATAGTGCTCTTAGATATCGAGTCATAGATTATCATAATACAAAACTCAATACGGTAGGTAGGATAGTAGTTACAGTACATATTATTCTACCTTTCTAATATTATTATGATGAACACCAGCATGCATAGACAAATCGAGAAAGCTAACTGTACTCGCTACGGAACTTAAAGAAAATTATTTTCCCATCACTAGACAGATACTTAGCAAACATTCTAAGCTATAAGTATCGAATGCACTATGTATGAAGCATCGAATGTACTATGTATGTATGTATTCGTAAGTATATGCTTACTTGATTGCTAACGCGAAATTGTATGTTTTGCTGCACATGCACATGTTATTCAATAACATGTGCATGAAAAGTGTCTTTCTGACACATATATTATCCATAAAAAAACCGTAAAAGTCGTCGTAACAGGTGATCCGATCGCTTGTTACGTATAAAAAGTGCCTTGGATAGATTGAATTTGGGCAAAACACATTTTTCTTTTTGTACCTACTAAAATTGGCAACACTAATTCAAATAGATGTCACCGTAGTCCATGAACGCTTGCAACACCAGGAGCATCATCAGCGCGTTGCCGACCCTTTAGAAACCTTATAACTCCTTTTTTGAAGGGCCCCATTTCTTAATTAGGTATAATGGGAAAGCCTTAATGCGAAGTTCATTCCACAGCTTCAACGTACGTGGGAATTATTCATCTATGACTAAAAAGAATAACTATTCAAACGCACACCGGACTGAAACTAAGTCCAGTATGCTAGAAGTAGCTGAAAGATATTCAGCCAAACCATTGATTGTGTAACAAAACAATGTATGTAGTTCGCTAATCGCTTCCAAGAAACATTCTTAAACACTCACCTAATTTTCGTAAGTTGTTAAAGTAAAATACTTATATCTTCCGAGATATGGAGATGTTACTTTCATAGAGAGACGTTCACAGTACCTACTATCGTATGATACTTTCTCTATTCATACAAAGTCTCGCTTTCACGTAGACATGAGATTCATTAATGAGAAATGCGAGCAAACTTTGATAATCAGAACTTCCCACATCATTACAAAGGATTGTGTAAAACAGCGGAAATTAATGTTGTTTTTTTCGTCACACGTATTGTTGTGGCGTGTGTTCTAACCAGTAATATTATTGTTATTTATAATAATATCTTATGTTATACTTATAAGATATCTTTTGATCTTCATCTCGGGCCTGCTTACGTTGATTATGAAATGTGAACTGATGCTCTCAAAGGTTTGGTGACGTAACTTTCCTTTGTAATTACCTAAGGTATTAACACAATTAAAATAATGCGGAAACTTCGAAATTTAGAAAGTCGACTGTCTAATGTTGTAGTACTCACTTAAAACTACAAGCAATATCGTCAAAATTCCTCCGCATTGTAGTTGGGGAACATCTCCAGAAGGCTGGCAGCAATGCAATTCTATGAAATATTTCGGAGTTTTAGCGCCAACGCGGAAAAAGACTCATCGAGACATATTATTTCATTTGCAAAAATATTCGAATTTTATGTGTAAATATGGTGGGTTTTTTAATATAATATCTTCGACAACGTATACAAGTAGGAATGCCGTGTATTGCGAATTTCTGTGTTGAATCTAAAACTTCATAGAAGCCTCTAGTAAATTCTCCACTGCCATACTGGAGTAGGGCAAGGACTATGACTTGACTATGACGGACTTTACTTGACATTGACTTAATGACGCACACCATGAAATATACTACTGAAGATGGCTCATAAGGCCGAAGAAGCCAGTCCCGTAAAACCAAATGAACCCCAACCCCACTATCTTAAAGTCTTAAATCAGTAATCGCAACTAGAACTGCAAAAGGCTAGTACCGAAAAACGAGGTGTGTGAGTGTATAGAGACTAGAACAAAATTTTACTGATGTAGGTATGAATATTATTCACTCTTACTATTCACCCTGTTTTGCAGTACTTTATCTGAAAAAAAATAAATAAGGAAAGCGCGTTCCTCAGCCAAATATCGCGCGTTTCCATTCAACACAAACGAAGTGGGTTAATTGGTAGACGCACGGACACTTCACCTAAACATTAAACAAGTGATCGTGATCATTAACGCGTGCAGTCAACAATAAACAATACTGACACTGATTGGCGTGAATAAAAAAATGCCGAGATCATAATGCGACATATTTGACGATACATAGACCGTACAGCCAGTGCTTCCATCCCGAATGGAATGAAGAAAAAGAAACGACATAAAATCTGTTACATTATTACTTTATCTACCTATGAGTAAGTTTTTTTTCGCAAATATGTCTAAATACGAGGTGTATAAAATGCTGCAAGTTGAATTTAGTACGCAATTTACTTCAGCGTAGTACGACTGTGAACACGCCGCGAACATCTGCATCCTCCATGATCCTTTGCTTTTATTCGTATCAGTGAAATGCTGTCTCCGATCCTCAAACACACGATAGGCCCGCATCTTTGCGTATTAACGTCGATTTCCACACAAAACCTTCCTACTTTCTTACTTACTTATCGTATGTGCCAGAGTTGTTCAAGCCACCCATTAGGCCTCTGACATGGCTTAACGACTGTTGCCTAATGGCTATAACCGGGACCGACAGCTTAACGTGCCCTCCGAAGCACGGGGACGCTCAAAAATTAAACCACTTTGGTGGTCACCCATCTATGGACCGTGCGTGAACCTAGTTGCTTGACCTCGCCGATCACTTACGGGCCGGTGAGAGCATCTGGCTATGCGCGTTTCCTAAAAAGTTATGACCCTTTTATGCATCTCCCTGACCGTAACCGCCAAAGTTGAGGTTTGAATTTAGATATTAAGTAGGTTTATTAGTCTGTCTGATTGACTTAGTACAGGCTCTGCCTAGTTTGAGAACAGAGTTTAATCATCCCAAAATATTTATTTAACTATCTGTTGAAATACAAACTCATACCAATTATAGCAATGGCGACCGGTGGAAAAGGGCACCTGATTGTAAAGCACGTGTGGAGAAAATTTAAATGGTGTTTTTTTTTTTTTTTCTCTTTGCAATCTGCCGAATTTTCAGCAATTTCTGCCAGTGTCATGAAATGTTAATGGTGTTTGTAATGCACCAAGATGGATGACAACCTAATGACAGTTGCGAGTTATATTGCGGAAAGTATGATTCAAATTAGTTTCGACCAAGGTGGCAGACATAAGTATGTCTGGGTGAGTAGTTATGGTCTACATTTCAACCAAATATTTTTAGGCGTTTCTACTTTATTAAGTAATAAACATCCAAACATACAAACTTTCACATCCATATATAATAGTACCTAGCATTTCAATTTGGAATGAGACAAAAAAGTAAAACGTGTATAGCTAAATAAATAAGACATAAGTTAAATCGTGACACGTTGTTATTTATAGGAACTATTGTGAGTTTTCAGAGTGACTCACAAACTATCGATAATGATACAATAAGTCATGTGCGTTCTTATCTAAGTAGGTATCACATGTTACCTATTAAGGAAATTTAATGACTACTACTACTACTAATAAAGTAATTGAAATACTTTATTCATTGAAAAGTAAGAAATATGTCCCTCTATGGCAGGGTTTCTTAAAGTGGGGTCCACGGACCCCTTAGGAGTCCGCAGCATGGGTATCAGGGGTCCACAGTTGGACAGTTAACATATTTATTAGTTACTCTTAACATATTTTTTAGTTAATTGTGTACTAAACAAAGCATTTCCCATCAAAGCCACTAACTTGGAAAATCGGGTCGCGAAAGTTTAAAATACTGACTGTTTTTCTTTTAATATATTACTTGTTTTCTTCTGCTACAATATTCTTTGGTCCATTCAAATTGTGAAAGTGGTCTATGACCGTAAAAAGTTTGAGAAACCCTGATATATGGTTATGTTGCTATAGGTACCGAACACTTCGAAGATTCACTTCTTCCACTACGAGACAAAAGACTCTCGCTAAGATCTGCACAATGGACAGTCTTGCGCTAAGGTGGACCGATGAAATTGTCGAATGAACTTCTTAAACTTCTTAAAGTCTTTATTGTTCCTTTCTTCTGGGTTATCGTCACTAGTAGGAACCCAGACAAGTACCAGGATATACGGGGCGCTGAACTAAGAGTTCGAAATTTTTTATCATCGAAAAATTACAAATTACAAACCCTTCATTGTAAAGCAATACGGGAGACAGAATGATATACAAATTCTGAATGTTGAGGATCAGACAGGACATTACAAGGAAACCTAAAGATGTAACCTTTTAAAATGAGCTTAACAGGATGATAATTTTAGTTGCCATCACTCACACAGCACTAATGAATGGATACTTTTATTAATTACTATTATTGTAGGTTATATAATACATTAGTAGTACTACGAGTATGTATATAAAGATAGGTAATATCACCGATGGTCAAAATTAAATTGCATGGCCTCTAAAAATAACAATGATGTTTCTTCGCGCGATTGGTGACGTAACCACTGACGTGCGATTCGATAATAAGTTGTGACATTGTTACGTTATAACCTCTGAATATCAAACTAACTCCGAAACTATTCAAGGTTGTTGTTATTTAAAATCCGGCCGCTGAAAGAATGTGTTCCGGGCAGGTAGTTATCGAATGGACAACGTAACTTTGAACTAGCGATGGATTAACGCTACAAATATTTCTTATTTTCCCTCATAATGTCAGCTAAAGTACGCCCACTGCTGGACAAAAGCCTCCCCAAAGAATGGGGGGACATGCCATAATCGCCACGCTTGGCAGACGGGTTGGCGATCGCAGTTTGATGGTCATAGTTCACAGAAAAACGCTGCCGTCCGTTTTCTGGTAGATTTTTCCCACGGACGCTTTCTACGCCCGGGATGAGATTTTTTTTTTAACCTGGGACATTATTCACACATGGCCATCTGATCCCAAACTAAGCAGAGCTTGTACTATGGAAACCAGATAACTGATATACTACATATACTATTTTTTTTTGTAATTACATACTTATATAGATAATTTACACCCAGACTCAGGACAAACAGACATGTTCATCATCACACAAATATTTGTCCCGGGTGGGAATCGAACCCACGACCTCCGGCGTGAAAGGCAGCGTATCTACCAACCACGCCAACAGGCCCAACAGGAGATGGGGTTGATATTCTATGCCGTTACAGTTAATGGTTTTCCCTAGTAACAAATAGGTAATTATGACTTAAAAACTATTGTATAATGTCAACTGACAATAAATGTTAGTATGTCGCATTATTTATGGTAATTTTAATCTCTAGTCATGACCAACTTGTTAGAAGTCGGGATCTCATTCTTTCAGCGGCCGGACTTAGGACAGCACCGAGTCGTCCGAACCTCCATATATAAGAAAGGAAGCATGCTCGTTACGGCGATGAACGACAAAGACCTGTAATTGTCCCTAGGCGCGTTCATATACGCGTTATCAATGATGATTGATGACACTGTTGACCGTTAATCATCACTCATTTAATAGTAAAGATTTTATCAATTCCGCATTTTTCATATCAATATTTCCATTAAAACGTGAGGTTTATATAATGGAAATATTGATATAAAAAGGGTGAATATGAAAATATTCTATACAGTACAGTTGTGGCGTAATCTATGTGTATTTTATTAATCGTTATTTTACAAGATATCAATAGAATTACCGTGCGAAATATTATTTTCAGTTGATATAGGCAAAATCATACGTGACATCAAATAAATTAGTATTAGTTATTTCATGGTTTTAATAAATTAATTAATAATATAACTAGGGACACTGTATATACATGCTTATATAGATAGATAAATACTTAAATACATAGAAAACATCTATGACTCAGAAGCAAATATTCGTGCTCATCACACAAATATTTGCACTTACCGGGATTCGAACCCAGGACCACCAGCTTCGTAGGCAGGAACACTACCAACTAGGCTACGGTGACTATCTGCTTACTTATAATTATCACCGTTTAATACGAGTAAAATCAGATAACCGACTAAAAAATTTCTATAATCTTTAATTTGGGACAACTCACACACACATCTCTAATCCCAAACTAGGCAGAGCCGGTACTATGGCAACCAGGCAACTGATAAACCTAGTTATACAACATGTAACGTAATTAACTCACTTCCTGAAAATAGTTTGTTCAGAATCCTTTACTGAATCGATTTCTATCATTTTTAATATTGGTAATTTTTTATTCCAAAATAATTAAAACTATGGAAATTATTGTCATATCAACCCTGTAGAGTCAAAACCAATTGAAATGGACCGTAAGTCAAAGTAATAAGACTTATAAATCGCAGCTTTATTTGTATTCATACAAATTCCGTCATTCAATACAAAATGAAGAAAAATAAACTTTATTCCAAGAAACTAATTTAGTAAATAATAATGCATATACATGTTAAATTAAAAATGCAGTGTATGTATTATGATTACAACATAATATTCTAATTGGGGTATTTGAGGGTGTGCGTTAATTACGTTACATGTTGTATATTTCTAAATACATATTATAGATAAATTACATCCAGAAACGTAGGTATAGCTATTGTCCTTACTAACATTTTTCTTGGTATTGATGTGGATTCGTCGAAAAACTTATTACTTAGCTGAGTACATTCAGTTTTTTGAGTAATAAACAAAATAATTAGAGATTCCTACATGTGACATGTCATGTCCTATTTAACAGGAAAAGTTACGAAGCTACAATTGATTAGTTTTCAGGAAATAAATGGCAAATCTGGATTTAAAATATTTATGACATCAACTAAACGTACCTATCAAAATTACATCCAGAAACTGAACCAATAATGGGGATCAGCACACAAAGATGTGTCGTGTGTGGGGTTCAAACCCACGACCTATGGCTTAGCGGTCAGGGTCACTAACCATTAAACCTGAATATGATAGGTACTATTCCGAAGCCATAAATTAAAAATAAAACACCATTACATTTTTTGATGACCCTACAAAACTCTCATCCTTTACAGACGCCAGCACATCCACCTACCCCAATCTGTCAAATTTCTTTTATCGATTTTCAACTTTATCACATAAGCATAAGGTTCACTTTCAATTCGGGAAATTTGACAGATTGGAGCAGCTTGATGTGCTGGCGTCTGTACAGATAATGTATTGACATTTTCAAACGTTCTTAATTGTTATATAATCAAACCTTTTTAAAGTTGCTTATTCTTATTCTTCTGGTGGCGACTATTTCCAGTCCCCGGAGGTCCTGGTAACACTGCGTCCAGCGATGAACTATGGCTGCTCGCCGCTCCAACTAAACTTCCCTGCTTATTCTTTCTATTCCATTGAGAAAGAAAAGAAATATAGGTAATTAATAAAATATCCAAACATCTACGCATACTCATAATTTTTTTGTATAAAAATCGGTTTCGCCCTACTAAAGTGACGGCTCTTTTGGCGGTTAAAAGTTATCCTGTCGTTCTGGATTTCCAAAATACCCAAATGGGTTTAAGTGGACTTTATTACAGTTTCATAATAGGTACATATGAGGATATATATCCTCAATGATATTACAATACATGGAAAATGAGACGTAGGAATTGGTACAAAAATGTTAGTACCTAAGTACATATATTGTTATATGAACTTATATGGATTCAATTTACAGTCTACGCCACATGGGCATTGCATTCACTTTGACCTAGACGGTTTCTTTATTAAGAAGATGTTAAGTGATATTTTACTATTGAAATTTCTGACGTGGCGTAGACTAACATCATCATGCCAGATTCTCTCACCGGTTCATTGATGGGTTTAATTTCTCAGCGTCTCCGTGCTTCGGAGGGCACGTTAAGCTGTCGGTCCCGGTTGTAGTTAACAGTCGTTAAGCCATGTCAGAGGCCTAATGGGCGGCTTGAAGAACTCTGACACAAGGGTCCCCAGGCGACAAGTAAGCAAGTATCATCATCATATCAGTCGAAAGACGCCTACTGCGGACTTCCAGCGACCCTCACAAGGTCATCGGCCCATCTTGTAGGGGCCTACCCATGCTGAGTCTTCCGGTTAGTAGGTATACATATTATAGCTAAGTCAATTTCTACTCACTAAATTAAATGAGTAGAAATCGAGAGGATTTAAAGTACGGTCGACGTTAGTTGATACAGTTTCACCTTGACGATGTTTTTATTAGGTACCTACTTTTCTATATGGGACCATCTCGAACGCATACGTTATCGAATAAAAAATGTCAAATCCGTTGCCTAGCAACAGGGAAACATGGAACCGACTTCATCTTTTCTATTAGACGACTGATTGGAAAATAATTTATACTTTTCCATTCTGAAAACACCCAATGGAATAAACAAAAATACTTAACACAATCGCTTCACTAACATCAAAGAAATCACCTATATAACTAATATACATACAAAAACATAATTAATTGAATTGATTTTGAAGTCGGTTTGAAAACATAGAAAATGGATGAGAGAAATTCTACAAATCCTGATATTTCGTGAGATAGTAATCCTGACGAGAGTCCAATAATCCTGAGAATTTGTAATTCAAAAAAGTCTCGTCGGTCTAGCGGTAGCGTGTTGTGTAATGAGATCGTGAGTTGAAATCCCAGGTCAAGCCAAAAAGTGATATTGGGATTTATCTAAAAAGTATGTATGCCACGGACGGCACGTAAATACAGCGGTCTTATACCTACCTAACCTCTTTCCGTTCCGTAGAGTGATGGAATAGAAAGTGCATTTGTTCATGCGCACAGCCCTGCATACTGTAATATATCTCGCACAAATGGTCGCCATTGATATCGGCCGCCATCTCGATATTCATTTTTTTATATCAGAGGGCGACAAACGAGCATGTGGCTCACCTGATGGTAAGTGATCACCGTCGCCCATGGACACTCGCAACACCAGAGTAGTCGCGGGTGCGTTGCCGGCATTTAAGAGTCAGCAAACAAGTGTTGCTGACCTTTCCCCGCACCCCAATGAGCTCTCGACAAATACCGTAGGCCAATTCTGTTCCCAAGACTACAGGGGCTCTACCGGCTAAGTCGCCGAACATCGATTTCTTAAATGGCGTTCAAATAAATAAAGGTTAAAAATGATTAAATCAATCGTTAAATCGGTTCCAACGTTGACAATCGATTCCGGACCATTTATGACGTCACATGTGCTCATGGAAGCCGATTTAACGACTGATTAAGTCATTTTTAACCTTTATTTATTTGAACGCCATTTAAGAAATCGATGTTCGGCAACTTAGCCGGTAGAGCCCCAGGTTACGACATTTACTCGTATAAAGAAACGCTCGGGAACATATACCGAGGTCTACATGCTCCTGCGCTCGCTGCACTATAGTTGATACTTAGTACATAGCTTTTGTCCTTACTAACATATTTCTTGGTATTGATGCGGATTCATCGAAACATTAGTAGTTTTTGTGTAATAAACGAAATAATTAGAGATTCCTACATGTGACATGTCACGTCCTATTTAACAGGAAAAGTTACGAAGCTACAATTGATTAGTTTACAGGAAATAAATGGCATAGTTGGATTTAAAATATTTATGACATCAACTAAACGTACCTATCTAAATCGAGATATATTTAAGAAGTAGGGGAAGTCTGCGACTCTTCGTGCAGTTTTTATATTTCCTTTTTTAAATCTTGGATATTGAATACATAAGATTAAGAAACACTAAATACACCAATTTTGTTTTTTGTAATTTTTGTATGTCTGTTTATTCCGGCTAATCTCTGAAGTGGCTGGAACTATTTTGACGGGAGCTAGCTAGCTTAGAGTAGCTGACGTAATAAGGAGTAACTTAGGCTACGTTCATTTTAGAAAAAATATTTTATTTTAGAAAAAACAAAAAAATATGAATAACACGCGGACGAAGCGCGGGTACAGCTATCTATACATATAAATAAAATTGGAGTGTCTATTTGTAATATTGAAATAATCGTTTTTTACTACATGTATATATATATATATTTATTTATTATAATTTTTTACAAGTTGTGAATCGACTGTCAGGTCATCTAGTAAATAAATATTAATAGTCAGACAAATAATAATCTAATATAATTTGTCCTAGGTGGTCAGGACACGTAGCTTGAGAGGGCTCAGGCTGAAATACATAGGTACTATGGCGTGCTGCTACTCCAGATCGTCTTAAGGATCTTGTTAATATTGGAAATGATACACTGAAGTTGAGTAAATGAGATAGGTAACAGGGATCTCTACCCTGTAGAGATCTTTCGTAGAATGACTGTTAGAAAAGAATTTTGTTTTCATTTCGAACTATTTTCAAACGATTTCTTTTTAATTATTTCTTTTGATAACGATTGGACGAACGAAGGTGTGCAACCAAGAAGGTCGACACATCTTCCCCGTCCCTCTTAAAAAAATTGTTCATTCTATTATTAGAATATTTTTTTTTCCGTAAGAACCCTTTACGACATTATACTAGCTTACTTTTGCCTACCTAGTGGAGGGATAATTACAATGCATGACGGCCTTTAAGATTAGACCGGCAGTTTCAGTTTTATCCTCCTATAATGGATAACTATTGAAAGTGCCTTGTGGAAGCAAAACCTCCAAAAAAACTTTCCACACATCATGGGTGATTCTAAGCTAAAATGTTACAAAGGTCTTATTAATAAGTTTTTGATTAATTCTATTTATACTCTTTGCTCCTATTCGTAATTATGCCTACTTTCAACCATGTTTGACACTTTCAAAAATAATACTAAATATGGAAGGGTCCTAAATAAATTTTCATTATGTCACAGATAATACAATACATGGGAGTGTCACAACAGGTCTCGTTGACATCATTGACCATAACGTAGTATGGGGTGACCATATACCACGTTTTGTTGACATCAATCAAATACAACCTATCTATGGTACAACCATACACAGAGTATATCTATCGGACATCAGCATAAACAACCTGTGGGAGCATATTTGGTCTTATGGCAGAAAATGACAGACAAAAGGAAAAATTCTACCTGTCATACGTTGGCATTGTCATTTTATTGCAAAGAACAAAAACATGAAATCATTAGATATACGTCCACTTTGCAATGATTAATTACAATGTGTTCGAATAATCCATGATGCACCATAAAATTGTTCAAGGCAAGCTTCTGTGGCAAGGGCAGCGTATACTCGTGAAGTGTGGGCGTGTGACTAGACAATGTATGCTCATGCGTGGACGTGTGGTGATGTCAGCATATGCATATGTGTGGGCGTATGATGAGGGCAGCGTATGTCTACGTGTGGGAGTGTGGTGTCAGGACCAGAAGTCTCAGTCTTCAGACAACCAGTCTGATGGGTGTGAGCGTATGGCGAGGGCAGCGTATGCCTACGTGTGGGATGCTCATGCGTCAGGTGGTGTCAGGACCCAGAGGTCTCCATCTTCAGACAACCCGTCTGATGTCCACCATTCCTTATGAAATTTTATGGACCATGGATAATCCCTAGACTTGTCAAGTAAAAACAAGACAAGATGTGTGTGGGTTCGTGCGAGGAGTTCAGGAGGTCTCCAATATCAGACAACCTGTCTGATGTCCACCATACCTTATGGAAATTTATGGACCTTGGATACTCCACAAGACTAAGTGAAAACAAGAAAATGTGTGTGTGTTTGTGTAACAAGTTCTAAAAAGAAGACTAAATTATAACCAGAAAAGCCTAGCTCCTACTAACCTGCCCGCGTCACAAAAGTTAATTTATTTTTTTGTTATTAAATAAATTACACGTTATGGTTGATTATTTCCCTAGCTATACGTTCTTCCTTGTGTGGACGTATATCTTGCTGTCTCCTTTGGATTTTCAAGCAGATCCGAAGGCTGGTCATCTTCTCCCATCATGATAGCTCTCCAATGGTATTATAACATACATGAAACAAATTAAATAGTATTAGTGACATTCTTTAAAGTAGAAGCATCAATTATAACATACAACTATATAAAGCAATAACATAAAAATTCAAATTTCTATCGCTGAGTGATAAGTAGATGTTCACAATTTTATCAAGTACATACACCTAACACAACTTACACAACATAAGTAAACTAAAAGTAAATGGTGACATCAGCCTGTCCCTATGGAACCTTACCACTAAAGTGACACTATCACTAACTAAATGAAAATTTAAGGTATAATACAATAATAACACATTAATATTTTATACTTTAACATTACATAATAACATAAGTTGTTCTAACCTCAACTCAATCTTATTTTAAATAACTTTAACCGATGTCGACTCCAATAGGTTAGTAATACACTATTATTACTCATGTGTTTAATTAAATAAATATCATTTATTAAATGCTTTATTATTTGGTGAGGCCCCTTATATGGGCGAGAAAGGTTTTTACGTACTCCAGTTATTCTTTTAGGACAACGTAATAAAATTAGCAACATTTTTCGTTTAGACTGGGTTCGATCTAAACTATGTCGAACTTTGCGTCTACAAATTTTGTGCAATTTTAGTGATTGTATCATGATTCGAGGTTTGTACGTCTATGTTTAAATTTTTGCGTGTATTTCGTATATTATTAACCTTTATGGGGTGCAATGGGACAAAATTATTTAAATGGCTATCGTCTATTTTTGGCAGATCTTTAATGAAATTAAATTTTACTTTACTTTCTACATTTTCCATAGTTACTTCGCATGGAAGTTTATCTGTATTTGTCATCTTTTGGCAAAAATATAAATAATTATTCTGTGAAAAAAATTGTTTATCTGACTGTACATCAGATGAATCTATCGCCTTTTTTAATAAAATTACACGTCATTCTATCAGTAAAAAGTCTCCGTTTTTTTAAATCTAAAATAACATTGTGAGCAAAAAGGAAATCTTGTCCTATGACAAAATTTTGTGAAATCTTATCCACAACATAAAAACTATGATTAAACACAACATTGTCCATCAAAAAGTTAAATTTAATTTTCCCTATCACTTCCAACACCGTATTGAATTATTGATGTGCACCATTTATTGAATTTATTTGTGCATTAGAGAACTGCGGCATTTCTCCTAGTTCTTCTGCCATCTTTTTATCAACAATAGACACTGATGCTCCCGTGTCAATCAGGGCTAGAAACGATATATTTTTACACGTAATATTTATAAAAGGGGTAAACTCACACTTCTGAGTGACTTCCGCTGGTGTTTGACTGTTCTCTTCCACCATATCAAACGCCTCTATTCGTTCGGGTGCCGCTGGTTGACGCTCCGCTGCTCCTCGTCTGTATGGAACGTTGCCTGGTGTAGGGGTGGTATCCCCTGCTGTATCGTTTCTTAGGCTAAAACTATAAGGGGAAATTTTATTATCTGGTCGGGGATAAACAGCTCCTGGCTTAGGCTGGTGATCCTCGATGCCCCAGCTCTGGTGTAACCATGCGGACCCGGTTGACCGTCATTCACTCCGCTGTGTATCACTGGTGTTTGGGTATTTTGTCCAACACTGCTTATATTAACAGGTAAATTTAGCGGCGTGAGATTTTGGAATAAGAAGAGACTTTTAATTTGTTTAAAACTCATTTTTAAGTCCTTCTTGCTGTTATACACTTGCATTCCAACCTTATTTTTTAAAAATGAGTTACAACTTTTAAGGAAATGGTTAATAAATACTGATTCCGTAACCGCTGTACCCGCTTTGGCCGCCAGTTCATCTAAGGAATAAAAATAGGCAACTGGGTCTTCATTGTAGCCTTGTCGCCTTTCAAAGAAGTCGGCGAGTGGACTGCTTTGCCCGTCAAATTTGTCGGTGATCTTCTTCTGCAGATCAGCAAATGTATCACACTGAGAAAAAATGTTTTTATAAAATGATAAAGCGGGCCCCTGTAGATATGCCCCTAAGATGAGTTTTTTTGCATCTTCATCGTATTTGTTGATTGCGGCAATTACTGCCTAAAAAAATCGTTAACGTCAGCCGTCTCCCCGTCGAATTGCTCTATCTGAAATTATTTAGGGAAAAAATACTTCTCGTCTCTATACTTCTCAATATACCCGGCGCCTCCACCATATGGCGTGCTGCTACTCCAGATCGTCTTAAGGATCTTGTTAATATTGGAAATGATACACTGAAGTTGAGTAATCAGTTGTATATTTTCTTAAATTTTACTATGATAGGTAACAGGGATCTCTACCCTGTAGAGATCTTTTGTAGAATGACTGTTAGAAAAGAATTTTGTTTTCATTTCGAACTATTTTCAAAGGATTTCTTTTTAATTATTTCTTTTTAAAACGATTGGACGAACGAAGGTGTGCAACCAAGAAGGTCGTCACAGTACCTACTAATAAACACCCATTCCACCCATTCAACTTATGGAAATAAATCGGACCATTCCCTATCGATAAAAAAATAATAAAACGGTCCCCAACAACGGAAAAATAGCGTAAATATCGAACAAAAAAATACAGTCGAATAAAAATATAGTCCTTGTTTTAAAGTCGGTTATTAAAAGTAAAATAATAAGAAGTCACAATTAGATCGTAAATTATCTAAATATATTTTCTAAGTACAAAAACACATAACCAACCCTTCGCCTCATGCACAATGGCGCTACTTGCACGGCTTCTCCGCTGCGCAGTTACGGCTAGTAACATGATCACAAAGATCTATGCCTACGCCAATTAATTATATTACATGAAAATACTTACGGTTAAACGAGGTGAATAGAGATGGAGACAATTTCCGCTTGTCCCTATTTACTCCTTTCTATTGTACTGTACGAAAATGCCTTATGTACGAAGAATGTTAGGCTTCCCCTAGGTGAGTTAGTTTTATATTCTTCGTCATAGTCGAATGTCTGATGATAATGATTAAGCATATTACGCAATACACTTAATGCTTACGCGATTTATTAACAACTTGCTTATTACATACGCAATAAGGGCGATTTTCGTAGCGCAATTGTCTACACTGACGTGGTTGACTGTATCTATGTAGGTAATTATGAAGGCATTTAAATAATACCAAATTATTATGATTATATGTTTTTAATACTTACGATAAGTTAAAATACCTATATATGCTTATCTCATCGTAAAAAATAATTTTATACTAAAGCTAGAGCTAAAAAAAGATATCAGTAGGATAATAATAGGTCTTTACCTATGAAATTGCCGTTTTGTATGAAAAAATTTAAACGATTTTTTTTTTTGAATTTTTTTATTTGTATTAATCGAAGTAATCACCCATGCAATCAATGCATCTTTGCCATCGCAGTGGCAGTTTATTGATGCCCTTCTTAAAGAAATCAGCTGGACGGGAGGCAACAAATTCTTCAAAGGCATTTTGTACTGCCTCTCGGGTATTGAATTTTTTTCCCGCCAAGAAGTTATCCAAATTCTGGAAAAAGTAGTAGTCTGTAGGCGCAAGGTCTGGTGAGTAGGGCGGATGACGGAGAGCTTCCAACCCCAGTTCTTGCAACTTGGAGACCGTCTGCTGTGCAGTATGAGGTCGCGCGTTGTCGTGCAGGAGCAGCGGAGACGAGCGATTGACCAATGCTGGTTGGAGATGCGCCAGCTTCTCCATCATTGTGCTCAGTTCTTCACAGTACACATCTGCAGTAATGCTCACCCCGTTTGGTAAGAAGCTGTGATGAATCACACCGGCGCTAGATCACCAAACAGTGACCATCACTTTTCTAGGGGTAAGTTTTCGTTTAGGGCATTGTTTAGGTGCTGAACCAGGATCCAACCAACTTGCTGAGCGCTTGCGGTTATCAAACAGAATCCATTTTTCATCGCAGGTAACAATGCGGTTCAAAATTCCTTCATTTGTGTGTCTGTTGAGCAGTGCAAGGCACGTCTCGACGCGTACTTCGCGCTGGCGATCATTGAGTTCGTGGGGCACCCATTTGTCAAGCTTTTTTACCTTGCCAATTTGACGCAAATGGACCAATATTGTTTTGACGCTAACGTCGAAAGCTGCTGCTAATTCAGCCGTAGATTGTGTATCATCAGCTTCCACAACCGCCTTTAATTCGTCATTGTCGACCAAAGTCTTCGGACGACCGCGAGGTTCATTTTTCAGGTCGAAATTTCCAGAACGGAAGCGAGCAAACCAATAACAGGTGGTGCGTTGGTTTGTAGTGTTAGCTCCGTAAACGTCGTTGATGTTGCGTGCCGCTTGTGCCGCGTTGCTGCCACGACGGTACTCATATTCCATAATTACTCGAATTTTTAACGTATCCATGATGACGAAAAAGATTGAAATGCGATGAAAATGTAACACTAATCAATAAAGAAATGACTACTTTTGGAAAAAAGAATCCATGTTTTTAAAATAAAATTAATTTGAAATTAGAATTCTTAGCCAAACAAAAATTATTTTGATTTGAAATGGCCAGTACTGCAGAACGGCAATTTCATAGGTAAAGACCTAATATTAAATTACTTTGATTGCAATTAGGTACTAAGAATGAAAAATATGTGAAATTATTAAAAGCGCCTACCCAATTAAATGGTTTAAGTCTTAAGTTCAAACTAGATTTTTTTTTTCTATAAATTTAATTTCGAGTAATTCTATAAAGTGGACTCGTTTGGAAATTAATAATATATAATAATATCTTGGGACATTATTCACACACGGCCATTTGATCCCAAACTAAGCAGAGCTTGTACTATCGAAACCAGATAACTGATATACTACTTTTCTTTTGCAAATACATACTTATATAGATAATTACACCTAAACTCAGGACAAACAGACATGTCCTGAACACAAATATCTGTCCTGGGTGGGACTCGAACCCACGACCTGCGGCGTCAAAGGCAAGCATTTAACAACCACGCCAACCGGCCTAGTGTTATCAATACGACGTGATTTTTTTTATTACTGAGAAAATATCAGTTGGCTAAATTAAAAAAAAAAACATAGGTTATACATATCACCGAAAGCAACATCTCACATTATATCAGTGATAAATTGAGGAAATACTAATTTTATTTCAAGGTCGATCGTCCGAAGCGTCTGTATGTAACCCTGCCCTTCGATTCCCGCTGGTCATGTAAATGATATATTTTCCCAGTTCTGGGTTTATCTCATTCAAAGAAATTGAGCAGATTAGAAGAGAGGAAATAAATGTCAATAGGTATCAAAACTTTACTCTTAAGAGTTTTGTATGAGGATTCCTTACTGCCAGGACGGTCTCGCTCTCCACGCGTACGTGGTTTTTGTGTTGAAACAATACAAAAATCGACAAAAACGAGTATTGTCGATTTTTGTATTGTTTACTTTTTTATATTCACCTTTAAAAGTAAACCCATTATTTTTGTTCAATAATATAGAGTAATCAAAGACATTAAAATTTTAATAACTGTCCATTTAGTGTTCTTGTTTCAATTTGCTAGATTTTTTACCAGACATTACTTATTGTAGGCTTCTTAATTGATTTTTTGATACATAACTGCTACAAAAATAGGTTTATCCTCTAAAATGATCGGACATAGTCGTGGCAGACATCTATAATGAATCGTACAATTCATATTTATAAGTTGCAGTTTTTATATCAGCTCATCAAGAATGACAGCTCCATTCTTAGCTGTCACATTAATTTAAGATAATGTAAACAGCAATTTAAGATTGGAACAGTAGGCACCTACATTAAATGAATTCAATAATAGTGAGTACCATAAATACAGCTTTTTTTAAAACATTCAAATTTTCTTTATGATAACCGATTTAATTTATCGGACGATTTAATTTAAGTACCTATACACAATTTATATGCGTCCATTCCGAAAGCATTCTCTATAGAATAAAAATGGTTATCAAAATCGGCTCAAATACAACAGAGAAATCCCGTAACATAATATATCCGAAATAAAACATTTACTAGAATTGATAGCCTCCTTCTTTTGAATTCGGCTAATTATAAATGGTTTTGGCTAGCGGCGGCAACAATAATGCGAGAATGCAAAACAATGCGTCGATAATATACCAATGGCAGCACAGAATAGCAACGTTGGGACATCCGTTAACCAAATCCATTCCGTTGCTGTTTTGAATTTAAATCGTAACGGACATAGAGGCCAAAGACACTATGACGCGATTCGGAAGTCCTCCTCTCGATGTTATCGCTAAATTTAGTGTCTGTAGCCGCTCACTCGTCTGAGCCGGTTTTTTGCTAACATATTTGTTGTAACTGACTAGGCGGGAGCACGAGGTAGGTACACTTACCTACGTTTTTTGTTCATGTCGATTTTAGAAGACGTTACAGCTTGAAAATTAAATCCAACGACTTAATATTGGAATTGGTGATTACTAATGCACCATACGTCTGTTTCCAATTATCGAAAAGCCTTTGAACACGAATAAAAATATCTAGTTTGAGTTTTCGCAATATAGTTGAGTAAGTGTCATAAGTCATAAATAATTAAAAAACAACATTTTTTATAAGTGGATTGTGATCTGATCTAGAAGAGATTCAATAGCATACATGTATACTTTGATTATAAAAGCACGTATATTTCTTATCGAGAATAAGTGTCAGCTAAAAAGGCCAAGACAGTTGACACGGTTAATAAATCGCTCTCACTTTCCTTCTCTATTCGTTTCATCAATCATTTTAAAGTTGAAAAGTTGAAGTCGTGCTTACAAAATTATAAGTAGGTTTATGTATGATTCGTATAATAATCTGTGCCCCGCGGTTTTTAGCAATTTAGTAGCCGATGTGTTCATCCATTACTTTTACCACCTCCGTGGACTCGTTTTTGCGTTATTGCGTAAAAAGAATCCAAACATTTAAATTTTCTGTTTTATAATACCATCAGGATTAGGAATCCTAATCGAATTTCCCTTATGGCGGCCATTCTCAGTGTAGACGCGGAACACAGAAACACAGTGCAGTCTCTATGCCCCACAATTAGGACCCGGTGGGACGGCTAGGTCACACGCACGCCGCGGCGCCGGCAAGAAATGCAGTAAAAAATATATTATTTTTTAATATTTTGGATGTTGTGTACACTACTTACAATTTACAATAGTGCTAAATCCGGCAAATGAATGAATGAATGAATTCGGGAATTTTTACATAGGTACATATATGTTGTGACGTTTACTATTGCATTGTTAAAATATAAATCTCAAGCTTATGTAAACAAGAAAATATCTTCCGCATCCATTGGAATATCTATAAATCTTGTTAGATGAAGTATGTAATCATTGTGATTTATTAATATGCAGGTGTGCAGTAGTGCCAACAGCTAACCGGAAGCCACAGAGTTGTTACCGGAAACTGTTCTTGCTGCTTAAGTAAAACGTGAATTAACATAACGATGTTATTTCTAACAATGCCATTCTTTAAACGCCATTGAATTCTAAGTATCCTTTTTCTTTCAAAAGATAATAGTGTTAGGTATACCCCCCGATTCCATGCAACTAAACTGACGGCGTGGTTGGTAGATAGATACTTGCTTTTCGATTACCACCCAGGATAAAAAAAAACTGGTGTCAAGGGACACCCGGATGGGACGAAGTATAAAAATATTATTAAAAAATATGTAATATGTAATGTAATATAAACTTAATCAGTAGTCTCAATTTTAATAATAAAAAAAGCAAAAAGTGTCATTACATCTTTTCGTCTTAATTTTTTCCGTCTAGCCCCCTTTCGCAACGCCTAATAAGGAACTTTCAAAGTTCCTTATTACGCGTTGCGAAAGGGGGCTTTTTTATTATTAAAATTGAGACTACTGATTAAGTTCAACTTTATTCCAAAAATTGTGTGCATGAACATGTGTGTTATTTTCTAACTCCTCCTTCTGTTTATCTGATTAAATTAATAATAATTAATTCGTTGCGGGATCCAAGCTAGTTAAAGCGATTCCCCGGGACATGCCTGAGCCTCACCGCTTAGTGTCATCTCATTGTGTGACACTGTTGATCATGGCTTCCAGGAGTAGCAGCGGTGGGTAAGAGGAAGGACTAGTCCCGAATGTCCAATTGTCTTCAGTGGGTAATTATCTATATAAGTATGTATTTACTGAAGATAATTAGTAACATATAAGTACGCTCTGCTTAGTTTGGGATCACATGGCCGTGTGTGAATAATGTCCCAGGATATTATTATTATAAACTAATTTTAATATCGGTCTATTTGTTTCCCAAGGTATCTTATTATACTATTAGTTTTGGTTCGAAATACGTACTGAATACACGTTGGCACCTGTTGGTTGACTAATTTTGTACCCGGCGCGCTTATTTGTGCGAGTTTTTAGTAGTTTGACAGTTTTATGTCTATCCTGCTCTTTTATATGAGCTATATTAGAAGGAGATTTAATGACGTTTAGATATCAATGCATTTAGATCAGTTTAGTGGTGTAAAGTACAGAATCTCCATTATTATGTTTAGTACAAATCAAACTAAAATGTAACAAGTTCCCAGTTTATATAAAACAAACATGATAAAATAAAAAGCGGCTGACAATATCTAATTTGATGACACACTAGTCTCGACCATATAATTTATCAATTTATCAAGGACGCGTCAAAATAGAATGAACAGAAAACTAAAAAAAACAGGAACTTGAAATATAACAAAATCATTAATTGCTAGAAAGATATAATCATAATGCCAAATCTAATTCAACAAAGTTTTTGCAAATCATAAATTTCACTAGATATAATAATAACGATTTAAATTGAGTTGTAATTTTTTGAGATAATTTTGTATTACTCGTTTTTAGAGGTGATTTAGAGATTATTTAGTATCGAGCGAAAGTAGCTGAAGTGTGTTTTGGGATCAATGATGTTCTTTGAAGTTCAGTCAATTTTGAGCGTATATGTTTTTTAGCAAGTTGATCTTCTTATTGGCTAAAATCTTGAGGCACCAGTTTAGCTGATGTCAGCACCTTAATATGTATCTACGCCTTATACTATAACAACAGTTATTGTGTGTGTTATGTTCATTTATTTTATTATTTAATAATGAATGTTAATTAGTTCGTTTAGTAAATTATAAATAGCTAGGTAATGTAATTTTTAATATATATATCTGTTTAATTCATGGGTTATGAAAAAAGGTTTAAGAAATTAAGAGACAAGAAGATAAAGATATTAAGTGTTTTTTTTAAGAACTTTCAGGCTTTGTACACGCTTAATTTCTGCAGAAACTAAATTAAGCCAAGCGACACAAAACTATTTATCAATAAAATCTGAATAGTGCAGTGGAATATGTAGTTTTAAGTTATCTTTTGATCTCACATATCTAAACTATTAAGAGGCAAGAAGATAAAGATATTAAATTGTTTTTTTTTTTAAGAACTTTCAGGCTTTGTGCACGCTTAATTTCTGCAGAAACTAAATTCCATAGCCGAGCGACACAAAACTATTTATCAATAAAATCTGAATAGTGCAGTGGAATATGTAGTTTCAAGTTATCTTTTGATGTCAGATATCTAGACTGTGTATCACAAACGAATTCTAACCGTTGCAGCGTTGCTTGAGGTAAATAGTAACTGATGGATTAAAAGCCTACTTATTGTAACAGAGAATAAGCATGTGAGAATTACGGCGACGCGACGCTACGTCGGATTGGTGGACTCTGAGCTGTATTGAGATGGAATTCGGAGAGGTGATCGTAATTGCGCAGTCCATACGAATCTAATCTTACCTCTTACGTTATCACTAAAAGGTATTACTTTTAGTGATAACGTAAGAAGTCTGGGGTATATATACTTTCAGAAAAATAAATCACGGGGTCCATAGTAACTAACAAACTTACGAAGAATGCGTAATTTCCTCCCAACCGGTACCAAAATTGCACTTGCCTCTTTTTCCCATCCTTGACTATGCTGATCTTGATTAACTCGAGCACCCATAATATATACAACATGTAACGTAATTAACGCACACCCTCAGACACCCCAATTAGAATATTATGTTGTAATCATAATACATACACTGAATTTTTTATTTAACATGTATATGCATTATTATTTACTAAATTAGTTTCTTGGAATAAAGTTTATTTTTCTTTATTTTGTATTGAATGATGGAATTTGTATGAATACAAATAAAACTGCAATTTAAAAAGTCTTATTATTTGACTTACGGTCCATTTCAATTTATTTTGACTGTACCGGGTTAATATGACAATAATTTCCGTAGTTTTAATTATTTTGGAATAAAAATTACCTATATTAAAAATTATATAAATCGATTCAGTAAACGATTCTGAACAAACTATTTTCAGGGTGTGCGTTAATTAAGATACATGTTGTATATGTAGTGTAGGTATTGTAAAAGATATTAATCTGGAGGATTTGTGACCTTGGCTAATGTGCGTGCGTGAACTACCCATGAAGATAACTTGGGTTTTAGTGGGGTTCACTCTGAGACCATGCTCTGCCTAGTTTAGGATCAGATAACAGTGTGTGTGTGTGTGTGTTAGTTGTCCCAAGATAATAATAATATCTGGGGACAATGTCACACAGATCATCCTAGCCCCAAACTAAGCAAAGCTTGTACTATGGGTACCAGGCGACGATATACATACTTATATAGATAGATAAATACATATATACATAGAAAACATCCATGACTGAGAAACAAATATTCGTGCTCATCACACAAACATTTGCACTTACCGGGATTCAAACCCAGGACCACCAGCTTCGTAGGCAGGAGCACTACCAACTAGGCTATGGTAACCGTCTTCAGTATTACTAATAAAATAATATAATTAATCTAAAGCAGCTTGACATTTGTCAAAACATCGTTACCGCCGCGCTGTTTTTGTTTTTATAAAATGTGAAGTAGTAGCTATAATAAAAATCAAATTACATTATCATTACAACGTTTCATTGATCCCGGGTCGCGTGGGAGTACGATAAACAAAGTCAAAGTTATGGATAAAAATTATCAGACGGTGACATCACATGATGCCAGATGATCGTGCTTGAAATTCTCTCGTGATAAACGGTCATAGAAATATATTTTTCTCGATAGGCCAATATACGAAATAAATAATGTGAGTCACACAAGCACTGCGAGGTTGATAATCCTGAGACTTAGGCAGTAGATAAAATGTGCAAATTTATCCTGATGCCTTTGAAATATATTCATTTTAAGTTAGCCCCAGCTTGAACAGATTGCGAAATTTTATTATTATCTTTAATTTTATTTGACGGTCACCGTAGCCTAGTCGGTAGTGCTCCTGCCTACGAAGCTGGTGGTCCTGGGTTCGAATCCCGGTAAGTGCAAATATTATATTATATTATTATTATATTATATATTTGTTTCTGAGTCATGGATTTTTTTTCTATGTATATAAGTATTTATCTATCTATATGTAGGTATATCGTCGCCTGGTACCCATAGTACAAGCTTTGCTTAGTTTGGGGCTAGGATGATCTGTGTGACATTGTCCCGAGATATTATTATTATTATTAAATTTAGAAATAAATCCCAAACTAGGCAGAGCCTGTACTATGGCAAACAAACCACTGATACTCAAACTCCCATTCAAACACATAATGTAAATAATGCGAGACATTTAATTTTATTCATTTAATTTTCATAATCATTGTGTATCTATATATATAAAAATCAATGCCACTTTTCGTTGTAATGTTATAACTCAACAACGCCTTTATTGATCATCTTACTGATAATCTTGGTTTTGAATTATTCGTGGAAGACTAGGGAAGGATTGTACGTAGATAAAATTTTAAAAAAGTCTTGAAAAAGTTTAAAATCAGCATCTTTCTATACTCCCATATACAAACAATTTGTACTAATACTTAAAAGCGTAGCGAAGCACGTACCGGGCCGCTAGTTATGTATATGAAACTAGCTGTGCCCGCGACTTCACCCGCGTGTTAATTAGTTTATTTCGTTTTTTTTGTACTTTTTATAAAATAAAAGTAGCCTAAGTTACTCCTTATTACATCAGCTACCTGCCTATAAAAGTCTCGTCTAAATCGGTCCAGCCGTTTCTGAGATTAGCCGGAACAAACAGACAGACAAAAATTGTAAAAAATTAAATTTTGGTGTATGTACTGTATATACATTCATATTTATGTAGTAAAAACCGGTAATTTCAATATTACAAACAGACACTCCAATTTTATTTATTTGTATAGATGTATAGATGAAATGAAATGAAAACATTTTATTCAGCACAACACTCAAGAAATACAGTAAAGTAAAAAAAAAGGTAACAATCAGATCATGGAGCAGGTGTGTCTTGCATATTCTGCCGAAAGGGTCACCACCTGTGGTGATGACCCATCCTATAGTGGGATACACCATATATAATGCATTAAATAATTAAATTGGAAGGTGCTGGTGCTTCTAGCGTAGGTTTTCCTTTTTTAAGCACCAGACGCACTAATTATGGTACTTTCCATACCAAATAAAGTACCTATAAATAAAAATAAAATAAATATTCATACTTATATTTCTAAATATTTTTTAAGACAACGCCCGCGCCAGGGAATCTAATCCCTGTGTCGCGGCGTACTTTACGAGCATATAATAGACGGACACAAATTACATCTAGACTCAGAACAACTATTTATGGGTCACACAAATAGTTGTCCGGCGCGGGCTCGAACCCGCGACACGTAGCGGCGAGGCGACTGTCTTAGCCGCTGCGCCACACGTGCAGTCGAATTCATACATATTGTAGATAACATACATACATACGCGTTTCCCCTATTATTCGGTGGAGCAATAAAAGGTTCTAAGGTTTACTGTACTCGTCATCTATACATCTATACAAATAGTGTCTGTTTGTAATATTGAAATAACCGATTTTTACTACGGTACATACTCTAAAATATTTTTTTTTTAATTTTTGTGTGTCTGTCTGTCTGTTTGTTCCGGCTAATCTCTGAAATGGCTGGACCGATTTTGACGGGACTTTTATTGGCAGGTAGCTGATGTAATAAGGAGTAACTTAGGCTACTTTTATTTTAGAAAAAGTCATTTTTTTTACTAAAAGACAAAAAAAAAAAACAAAATAAACTAATTAACACGCGGACGAAGTCGCGGGCACAGCTAGTGTTAAATAAAATTTATTGGTAAGACCGACAAGCAGTCTTAGCCATTTTATGTTCCTGACTGTCTTACGTTCTGCTTCGTAATTTAATTTTAACTCGAGTTAATTACTTTTCATTTGTAATTTAAATTGTTGAGCACTGTTAGGTTAATGACATTCATAATCTTGTTTCTACAGTCACTTAATTCTAGGCTAATTGTATTCTTTAAGTCAAAATTCGTGAATGCTTATCCAAAGGAAATCTCGGTTCTTTTCGGAAATGGACATATTTTAACATATTCACTACATTAAGCTAGAGAATACCAAATTACAGATAGCTCTTAATTTACTTACTTTACAAAGAATTAATAATATTAATAATAATATCCTGGGACATTATTCACACCCGGCTATCTGATCCCAAACTAAGCAGCGCTTGCACTATGAAAACCAGATAACTGATATACTACATACATATACTACATTTCTTTTATAAATACACCTATACAAATAAATGAAATTGAAGTGTCTGTTTGTAATATTGAAATAACCGTTTTTTACTACATGTATATGAATATTATATATACGGTTCATACACCAAAATAACATTTTTTACAATTTTTGTCTGTCTGTCTGTTTGTTCCGGCTAATCTCTGGCTGGAAATGGCTGGACCGATTTCGACGGGACTTTTTTATTGGCAGGAAGCTGATGTAATAAGGAGTAACTTAGGCTACTTTTATTTTAGAAAAATCTTTTATTAAAAACAACAAAAATAAACTAATTAACACGTGGACAAAGTCACGGGCACAGCTAGTACTTAAATATATATTTATACCCAGACTCAAGACAAACAGACATGTTCATGCACACAAATATCTGTCATAGGTGGGAATCGGATCCACGCAGGTCGTGGGTTCGATGCCGTGAAAGGCAAGCCAAACACGGCAACCAGCCCGTCAAATGTACTCAATTGCTCCATATATAATATAACGAAACCGTAAAATAAGTTCTAATCTATACATATAATAAAATCGTAGGAAAGTCAAAACTGTACATTGAATATGTTTTAAAAAGGATACTTGGGACATGATCTTCGATATCGACGCCAAAAAATAGATTTTAGAATTTTTGTCTGTTTCTCTGTATGTATGTCCGGGCTAAACTCAAAAAGTACTGCATGGATTTACTTAAATTTTTGCATGAATATTACAACATAGGTATAGGCTACATGCCGGCGCTGGGAGCTAATCTCAGCGCGAGAGAGTATGCGGCGTCCGGCCGGCTTCTCCCGGGCTAGGCGCCGCCCCTGGGATCGCTAGCGTTTGGAGGAAGGGCACTCCACTCGTCTTGTATAAGCGGTCCCGGGAAGAGCTAACCTGCTGTAGCTCAGGTTGCCTAAACGCGCTCGTGCGTGATGGGGAGGGGGAGGCATTCGGGCCCCTCCCGTCCCCGTGTGAGAGTCTCAGACACTCAGTGTACGGCGGGGGCACTGGTGAGATCGTTCACGAGTACCCAGAACTCCCGCTACAGGCACTGTGAGGCTGGCTACCGTGGTGGTTTTAGTGGGTCGGCCCTACACAACGTGCGAATGGCATTTCCACCACGTAAAAAAAAAAAAAAAAGGTATAGGCTACATATTATCACGCTATCACCAGCGGGTAAAACCGCGGGGCACAGCTAGTAGTAAATATAATTGTTTGACATCGGAGCTGCGGGGGATATACTCGTAGATAGAATTACCTGTCTGCCTAGAGTTACCTGCCTCATTGGCGCCTACATACAATTCAGTAACACTTTAATCAACTCGGATTTCCCATCATGTTCCTATACAATAATCTGTTTACTTGGATCTGATCAATTTCAAATCGTGTAATTGACATTGACAGATAATCGTGTATTTTAAAGTGTCGTGGCCCATATGTTTAAATGGAGGTGTTCACATATAGAACGACACGATTTATTTTGACAGTGGGACGTATTACGACATAGTGGGAACGCGCGCGATGCCCGCAAATGACGATACTTATAAAAACAAATGGAAACTTCAAAAAAGGGGGTTTTATCAGTCACACAATATTCAAACGATGTAGAATGAGTTCAGTATACATATTTTAGAAGGTATCCTAGCGAATCAAGCGTATGTTCTTTATTTCCTAGCGATAAGACGCTCGTAGCTACTTGATCTCATCAGTCCGTACTTGGTGCGACTTGACCGACTAAGTGATTAATATCTTCTCGTCTTCTTGCTTCAGAAGGTATGTTTAACTGTAGATCTTGGTTGTAGTCGTTACCCATACGTTGTTAGACTATATTAGCGTCCTATTGGGCGGCTTGAACAACTCTGACACCAGTATACCCACTGCCCAAATGGTGAAGACATAGGCTGCATGTACGATAATATTATTTTAGTTACACCCTACAAGTAATGGAATCAGCCGTTACTATGCCGATATCCATGACAACCAAAATACCAAGAGTCGAATTCGAGCACTCGACGAGTTAGCACCCCTTCAGGATGGTCCGTGGAGGACTGAAACATGTGTTGGGTATCATACTGGTGCATGTAATTTTCTTGTTTCTTTATTTCTGTCCTTCTTGCATGCATATTCTTTGCGGGCGGAAGGGCGGCGCGGCGGCGCGGCGTTGCGAAATGCATCCCGGCTTGAAGATAATTAGCGGAATTAACACTACATATTAACTACAGCTACAGAAAATTGCATAATTGCGGATAACACCGCATGGCGTAGATAGTTGTTTGGTAAAAAATAGAGACTTTGTATTAGTATTTATACTTTGTCACGTGTTTATCTCGTTTATTTTCACCGATCATTGACCTGCGTGCGCGACTCTATAGGTACTAACTCAAACGATTAATGAAATCTATCAGGTTTCTATTGGCACAATTAACATTAATTAATTTTGTTTGCTTACATAATTAGATTTAATGAGGAATCTCCGAAAGCAGAGATTATTTTATAATATAATTAATTGAATATGTACGTGTAACTAAAATTTACATTTGTTTTTATGTATGTTATACAAGGTTTTTATTGAATAACGCCAAACATTCAAATTGGTTTCGACGAATCTACGAGATTACGTTGAAATTCAAAATAAAATATGGAATTGGTATAGCATGTCACTGACAACGACCGACACGTGTTACGCTTGTTAGTATGACATAAACAACACATGACACGTGTCATTTTGTTTTTTTTATTCCCTGTTTATATTATTAAAAAATAAACATAATAAAAAAAACATTAACCGTTAAAGCTTTTGCCATTCGTCTCAGCAAGCTGCCCCATAATTGAGATGAGATTGAGGAAATAGAAAATGCACCTGTACCCATTTCCGACACAGATGGCTAGTATCCACTGATACTGGCAGCCATGGCCCAAATTCGAACAGACACTAACCTTAAAATAAATAAAATAAAATAAAAAAAGGTTTTTATTCACGTAGACTTTAAAAAAGCGCTTGTAAATAGTCAGAACATGTTTTTCAAAAAAATATTTATTCCGTAAAAATTTTACAGTTATGTGGAATCGTCATATTTTTTTACCATACCGTGCAGTGCATGACGTGGCAGCTACTGAGAAACACTGCCAGAAAACTCATGCTTGTAGAAATATAGTTGTATACATTATTATTTCTAGTTATAGATATTTAGGTACACATTGTACCTATTGATTGTATGAAAACATTTATAAAATTTATTTTATAATAGCAATGATATTTAGCTAGCTCGTATCAAGTTATCGTCAAGGGATTATGTTTAAGTTTAATTATCTAGTTTAAGTCTAATATTTTTACTACATATTGTCAATGGTTCTGTCTATATTAAGGTATTATTATTATAACAATTATGATACTTATTTTTTTGT
Source organism: Pseudoips prasinana (assembly GCA_951640165.1). Taxonomy (NCBI): domain Eukaryota; kingdom Metazoa; phylum Arthropoda; class Insecta; order Lepidoptera; family Nolidae; genus Pseudoips; species Pseudoips prasinana. The sequence goes on from OX621240.1 coordinate 9,130,528, forward strand.
ACCTACTACGGGAACTGATAATTTTAATTACACGTCGTACTATTAACCCAGTAGGTATTATCTCCAAAGATACCTACATAATAATATCTGGCGGCTGAGCTCAACCGAGGTTATAGTAGTTTATAAAAAAGAAATGAAACAAAGAAATAAATGACAGGAAATTAGAATTGGTCGTATTTATTTATATTATATTCTGTACACTATCTTATACCCCTTTTAATATCCATATAAATTTTGGTTCATCCAACTCAATGGTTGCCTGGAAGAGATCGCTTTTAGCGATAAGGCCGCCTATTGCATGAACATTACTGTTATTTAATTTACTGAACTGTATATTATATAACGCAATAAAGTGTACTTATTATTATTATACCGACTAAGCAAATTCTCAATTGCCTCATGTTCATTATCCGTTGCCATGGCAATCTGACCCAACCGCGAAGGGTTCAGGTAGAGGACCGACTGCTTCACGGGCTCTCCGACGCCTGGGGGTACAATATCACTATGCAAATGACGCAGAGCTAATACTGTGAAAGTTATATGAAGAGGAGACAAATAATCACTTTAAAAATATTATTAACGAACTTATAATATACGGGCCTGTTGGCGTGGTTGGCAAAATGCTTGCTTTTTGGAGGACGTGGCTTCGATTCCCACCCAGGACAGATATTTGTGTGCATGAACATGTCTGTTTGTCCTCAGTCTGGGTGTAATTATCTATATAAGTATGTATTTACGAAAGAAGAGTAGTAGGTATATGTAGTAAGTATATCAGTTATCTGGTTTCCATAGTACAAGTTCTGCTTAGTTTGGGATCAGATGGCCGTGTGTAAATAATGTCCCAGGATATTATTATTATTATATGTAATAATAATATCCTGGGACCTAATTCACACACAGCCATCTGAACATAAACTAAGCAGAGCTTGTACTATGGCAAGCAGATAATTGATATACTACATATACCAAATAGATACTTAATTATATACACCCAGAATCAAGACAACACAAATATCTGTCCTGGATGTGTCCTGTACCACAGATTTCCCCCCAGGTACCAAACCCACGAAATGCGGTGTGAAAATCTCCCAACCACGCCAACAGGCCTGTCAATATTATTAACATGAAATAATGATTTGTATTATACTTTGTTTGTACATGTATATAATGTAACACAGCAATTAAGGAAAATAAAAGCTAAAATTATTAGTATAAATAGAAATATTATTCATAGGCAGACAATAGATGATGATGTGAAGTCCCTATTATATTCATAAATCAAGGAAATTGTTGATGCCTAACGCCACGCGCCGAAGTGAATAAGTTAAATGAGGAGTAGACGTAAAAATATTACTATTTCATTGGGACCATAATGTCTTTTAAGTTTTTTTTAAACAATGAAATGCAGACTATGGCCTCATTCAGTTGCAACAGGCGCATAGGAGGCCAGGAGGAGGACGTTATGTTATTATTTATCGATGAAGTTTTGACGCCAACGCGGAAAAAGACGCATCGAGGCTATGTTTTATTTTCAAAAACTGGTGTAAGTTCGAGTTTTTATGTGTAAATATGGTGGATTTTTAGACATAACATCTTCGACAACGTACACAAGTGGAGGAAAGTCCGATATTGCCGTGAATTGTGACTTTCCGTGTTGTAACCAAAACTCCATAAAAGGCCCTAGTAAAGTCTCCACTGCTTTACTGGGGTTGGACAAGGACTATGTATGACTTGACTGTGACCGACTTTACTTGACAATGACGGAAATAAATGATATAAAAATATATTTACTGAAGGCTCATAAGGCCAAAGAAGCCAGAGCCGTAAAATGGAATATAAAAAAAAACTTATCGGTTGTCAATTGAAATTGTCTACAAGAACAAGGGGTTTTGGCGCCAACGCGGAAAATGACGCATCGAGGCTATGTTTTATTTTCAAAAACTGGTGTAAATTCGAGTTTTATGTGTAAATATGGTGGATTTTTAGACATAACATTTTTGACAACGTACACAAGTGGAGGAAAGTGCAATATTGCCGTGAATTGTGATTTTCCGTGTTGTAACCAAAACTCCATACAAGCGTCTAGTAGTCCCCACTGCTTTACTGGGGTAGGACTATGACTTGACTGTGACGGACGTGACGGACATGACTGACTGATTTTATAACATAAATATTACAACTGAAGACGAGGCGGTATGGTCACAGACCTTAGCCTGCCTAAAGAGGGCAAAAAAAAAACAAGAACTTAAGGGAGTTTTGGCGCCAACGCGGAAAAGGACGCATCGAGGCTATGTTTTATTTTCAAAAACTGGTGTAAATTCGAGTTTTTATGTGTAAATATGGTGGATTTTTAGACATAACATCTTCGACAACGTACACAAGTGGAGGAAAGTGCAATATTGCAGTGAATTGTGATTTTCCGTGTTGAAACCAAAACTCCATAGAAGCCTCTAGTAAAGTCTCCACTGCTTTACTGGGGTTGGCCTATGACTTGACTGTGACGGACGTGACGGACATGACTGACTGACTTCGAAATTTATATATTACAACTGACGACGTGGCGGTATGGTCACAGACCTTAGCCTGCCCAAAGAGGGCGAAACAAAAAAAAAAGAACTTAATGCCGCTGCCACAGTTCACTGGTTCACTGCGCTGCCACTGAGCCAGCGCAAACAAAATGCAGCATGTCAAATTCAGACCAAAGTCCTAATATGTGTACATATAAACTACATCACGTAACTAAACTCACAACAAATTAAAATGTATATTTGTATTTTCTGAGAGCAAGTTGTTTTTGTTGTTGTTTGTTGTTCAATCAAAGATCAGAAAGCTCCCAAGGTTATTATTAATTAAATAAGGCTTTTGTATGGCATTTTATTTAGCTTTGAAGGTGACTTTAACCCCGATCGTCCTCCCTCGTAAGCACCGTGCTCCGACCGCGAGACCTCCCGACATCCCGAACAAGCATAGGTTATTTAAACCATCGTGAAACTGTCAAAAGTCAAATAAATTTGATTTGTAATTGTGTTTACAGATAAATGTCTAACATTATAAGGAAGTATGGAAGCATAACAAAATATATTTTTTTCTGGCATGTTTGTGAATGATTTAACCAAAGGCAGTAGGTATATTTCTAATTTATTGGTTTTGGGCCTTATTGTAAGCTAATAGAGTTCAAAATGTGGTGGTAACTATATTCCCACTGCCCGTGAAAGTGTTAACCCTTTCCCGGGCAGTGGGAATATAGTTACCACCACATTTTGTTAAAGCGTCAGTTTGGTAAGTAAAAAATTACAAAATTCATAGTTCGTCAGTTAAAACTTAGCAGAAAAGTACACAAAAATGAGTCGTAAAAAATAAGAAAATGTATCATTTAATAAATACTGGGCAGTAAAATCACTAAATGGGCCATTATGAGTTGCACACTACTCATTTAGTTATTTTACTGATGAGTATGTTGACAAATTGGAATTATTCTGTAAGAAAACGGTGTTCTATAAACAATGAGCTGGTCAATTGTATTCACTCTCGACAAATGGAAGTGCAATTAACGCTTGTATGACTAAAACCTACTTTTCTGGTACCAAGTCGTTTCGGGGTATGGGGTAAGACGAAATAACTGGTCAATTGATTTTTATTAGTGTCGCACAAATTTACCTACCGCCAATAAAAAAAAAACTTCCTATAATTTTTTTTCAACTAATCATAATAACCTTTCGAATAACAAAACACAATTATTTTGAATTTTCGAATTTCTTTTCGAAGACTTTCGAATAAAACAACAGTTATTTTGACAATAGTTCATAAAATTTGCTCTTATTCGTTTTTTGTCAACCTTTTAACCTTTCTGTGTGTCATGTCACCTAGTTATGATTCTGACGATCGAATTAGAAGGTCCATAATTCCATAATCCAAGTAATAATTGTATAAGGTTGTCTGGTGTGGCTGGCTAGTGTACAGTCACAAACTCATGGCACTCGTCTTGACTGTACGCGCATATACAACATGTAACTTAATTAACGCACATCCTGAAAATAGTTTGTTTAGAATCGTTTACTAAATCGATTTATATAATTTTTAATATATGTAATTTTTTATTCCAAAATAATTTCAACCACGAAAATTATCGTTATTTTAACGCTGTACAGTCAAAACAAATTGAAATGGACCGTAAGTCAAAGTAATAAGACTTTTCAATAGCAGTTTTATTTGTATTCATACAAATTCCATCAATCAACACAAAATAACGAAAATTAAACTTTATTCCAAGAAACGAATTTAGTAAATAATAATGCATATACATGTCAAATTTAGTGTATGTAGGTATTATGATTACAACATAATATTCTAATCGGGGTGTCTGAGGGTGTGCGTTAATTACGTTACATGTTGTATATGTGTCAGACGCTCAACGTAACGTATGCAGTCTCAAAACCATGTTTACCTTGACATGGATGCACGGCATTTCCTTCCCTCTGTTACTTTTTATGGCGATATTTTTGCGCACCTGCTCACTAACTTCCGGACGTAAGTTATTAATAAACATATCTGTTTTAAAAAAATTATAGCAGTCTCTTGGAACTCGGAAATGTATTAATTGCATAAGTACAGCGAAATCATAATTTATAGACTATACTTTTTTTTATAAGGCAGGGGGATTTCTTACGCATGCCACCCGTAAAAAGTGTCTGTGGGTGGGTATGTCGGAGTCCAAGTCCAAGGCAGGTTAGGTTTAGTCGGTGCGACCGAACCGACCTAGTGTTATGTAACGGTGTAACCTAACCTGCGGCTGTACCGGCTAAGTCGTCGAACATCGATTTTTTAAATGGCGTTCAAATAAATAAAGGTTAAAAATGACTTAATCAATCATTAAATCGGCTTCCATGACCACATGTAACGACATAAATGGTTCGGAATCGATTGTCAACGTTGAAGTCGATTTAACGATTGATCAAGTAATTTTTAACCTTTATTTATTTGAACGCCATTTAAGAAATCGATGTTCGGTGACTTGTCCGGTAGAGCCCCTACCGTGGACATCCTTTGGCGCCTGATGGGAGGAGACCCAGGAACGCGGGTATGTTGCCCCGGTGCTCCCCTTTTGCGCCATGTGCCAGATGGTTGAGACACGTACCCTGGGAGGGCTTTGGATTGCCTGTCACTCTTGCTGACTAATATTAGACTTTAGCTATACCTAGAATAAATTTCCTTATTACATGTACTATTAAAGCGGTAGGTAATTATTTATAAAATAGATAACATAACGTAAACTAACTGTGAAGAATCGTCTACCAACGACCTCTCGTAGTATCGAGAATACATTAAGCCGTCAGTCTCTTTTGGAAGAGAATTAAGACGTCTTATAACACCTCACTTTTATGACGGGGGTTAGTAAATAGTGTGCGGTGCATCACTTATATACTATAGCTTTATACTCTATCTATAAAACTAAATAACTTGTAAACAGTAGGCGACATAACTGTCCAAAACTGTGCTTTAACCATACATATAATTGAAATCAAATTGCTTATTCTTTATTGCTGACTGTAAATATAAATTTTATACAAGTGTATTTGTAACTTAGAGCTTAACTCATTGATGAGATTTCTTCCAGAAAATCACTTGATAGGAGTAGGGGTACTTTTGCTGCTGGACTTTCTAGCACATTTCTATAACTCTCTATCCTCTTTGTCTTGCTCTCACCCGCATTGCTTTTGTAGGGAAAATAAGAAACTTTCTGTTTCTTCTGTTCTGCTACGCACATATTATCCCGGTCTTTTCTAGTCGCCGACCCATAGGGTTATGAGACCTGTGTTCAATGACTCGCCAATCTCGACATTGAGACTGGCCATCGTGGAAATTCAACCAGGACTGCTATTATTATTACTAACACCATGTTCCATATTTGGAAAGCCCCATAGTATCCATAATAAGCTGAACGTCGACATACAGCACAAAGCCTCTATAATGGAATATGCCATCTGGATATGGCCTCAAACGCCAAGGTACAAAGCGCGTGTTGGCCAAAAATGGCGAGTCGTCGGAGTTTGCGTTTGCGCACTCGCTAGACCTTATAAGGCTTCCCTGTAACCTTATACACTTCAAGTAGCGAGGGCAATTGCTAAATGGGACGGAAATTATCTTAGAAATATACGTTTATCATCGAAATATCCTTGTGCTCACAGACATTCTTTTTTCCGTATAATAATAATGTCCTCCAGCCGAATTTCGAGAGATTATAGTGCTCAAGTGTGTGCGCAAATACAGGAGCACTTTCTATTCCATCACTCTCATGATACGATGGGACGCCTAGCGACTCGACCGGAAAGAGGTCAGGTTAAGGACCAACGGCTTTACGTGCTCTCCGAGGCACGGGGGTATAATACCGCCAACTCCCAGTCTTCGGGCTGATGCTGATAATTTTTTCTTTTTACAGAAAAGTCCCAAAATCACTTTTTTGCCCGACTCGGGATTTGAACCCATGAACACGCTACCGCTAGACCAACGAGGCAGTCCGTAACAAAAGTAGGGAACGTAACTTAAGGAGCGCTATCTACCCATGAAACTGAAATATTTAAACTAAACCAGTTTGGGAAATACGTAAATATTTTGGCGTCCCGTACTATATATTTCAATTATTTATCATATTTTTATGTTTTCCATGTATATGCATCAAGTTGTATAGTTTTATAGGCAATTAAGCTCCTTGAATTTCGTCTACTATTTGTTTCACCATGTAGGTATATATTGATCATCAACAGATCATGTCTTCTGCACATTAAATCTAACCTATATTTATTCCTAGTTGCCATTTAAGTTAAAATTTAATTTAACTAACTACCAATATTTTTACGCAATATAGATATCTGCACCCCCTAATTTTGTAGGCAGTTACCATGAAAATTTCAATAAAATGCTATATTTAAGTATATTAGATCATGTATGTACGTAGGTTGTCTGGAAAAATGAAGACGAATGAGCGGAAATTAAATACATATTAGCCAGAATATAAACGGAAAAGCGATAGAGGATTTGTGGGGAAGTACTTACGAAACGAGTCATTGTAATTTGATTTCCTGTAAGTATGTATTATACTTTGATGGACTGTTGGAGGTCATTGAATCACTTCTAGCTTTGAATTTGTTATTTGTGTCCTTAAATATTATACGGTGTAGTAGTGTGACAAATCCATTGGTCCGTGGCGAGTAGGTATAATAATCGCTTGGTCGAAAAATATTCTTCTTCTATTATGTTCGGGCGACTTGCTCGTTGCGCTCATTTCCCAAATTACGATTTCCTAGTTTTGATTTAAATAAACCTATGAAATAAATATATTAAGATTGATGGTAACTTATAATCATAAATATTTTGGGACAACAAACCCACTGCCACATGTTCATGGCAGGATCTTAGGAATGCCACAAGCAGGGCAATCAGTGTGGCCACGTTCTGGGCCACAAAAGTTTAGTATTTTGCCATAGGTAATTAATAATAATATCCTGGAAAATTATTTACACACGGCCATCTGATCCCAAACTAAGCAGAGCTTGCACTATGGAAACCAGATAACTGATATACTACATATACTACTTTTCTTTTGTAAACACATACTTATATAGATAATTACACCCAGACTCACAACAAATATACATGTTCATGCACACAAATATGTATCTGTCCTGGGTGGGAATCGAACCCACGACCTCCGGGATGAAAAGTAAGCGTTTGTCAACCAAGCCAACAGGCCCGTCATCTAGTAATATTAAGATTGATGGAAACTAATAATAATAAATGTCTTGGGACAACTAACCCACTGCCACATGTTTATGGCAGGATCTTAGGAATGCCACAAGTATGGCAATCAGTGTGGCCACGTTTTGGGCCACAAAAGTTTAATTAGTTTGCCATTGACACGCTAAGAAGGTCTGATTCCAAAATAAATAGGGAAAGGTATTTTTGATATCTTTTATATGTTCTTTTTTATGTCATAGGTCGACAAACGAGCAAGTGGGTCACCTGATGGTAAGTGATCACCGTCGCCCATGGACACTCGCAACACCAGAGGAGTCGCGGGTGCGTTGCCGACCTTTAAGAGTCAGCAAACAAGTGTTGCTGACCCTTCCCCCCACCCCGATGTCCAATCAAATTAAAAATACTAATTTATTTTTTACTGGCTTGTCGGTCCAGTGGCCTTGACTTCTAAGCCAGCGGTCGTGGTTCCGATCCCCACCCAGGACATATCTTTGTGTGATGAACACGACTATTTATTCTGTGTGTGGGTGTAATTGATATATTTTTTTTTATATATATTTATATTACTTTCTATTTAATTTACTATGCCATTGAGGCTTATAGCCTCTATCGGAAGATCAGCGCTGCAATAATACACCTGTGATGCCGTAGCTAATGCTGAGATAGGGGCCTTTTTTGACAACCAAATTTATTGTATTAATTTAGCAATGTATGGTAAGATTTATTTTTTGTCAAAAATAAACATTTTTTCATTTCATTTATATATATATATGTATATCATGTATGTATTTAGAAATATATACTTATTTACTTTATCAGTTGACTGGTTGCCGTGGCTCTGCCTACTTTGGAATCAGATGGCAGTGTGTTAATTGTCCCAAAATATATACAGGAAATGAAGGCGGGCGGAGAAATCGCCCCAAGGGAATACCTGCCAGAGAACGGGTAGCAGCGACCATCAAACTGCGATCGCCAACCCGTCTGGCAAGCGCGGCGATTATGGCATATCACCTCCATTCCTTGGAGAAGCTTTTGTCCAGCTGTGGACGTAATTTGGCTAACATGATTTATTTATTGCATGGTGTCGCTTAGCCTATAGGGTGGAAGATACATAATAATATGACCTATTTCAGGCTGGTTTCACGTCTTTTTTATATGTTTTCTCATTTAACACCGTTCGGCACATCTATTATCATCACCTAGTTCTATTTACCTAGTCTATAGTCCTATTTGTTAGTTGAATGAGTCCCCGCTCACCTCTATAGTCCGGTGAAGCAGTGAAAGCCTCCTTGGCTAACTGTAAACTACCGGGAAGCGAAAGACGCCAAGGACGGACAGAATTACTTCCTCTGTCTGACAGGCTTTTAACACTGCACTGCCAACTTCCAGACTCCGGTTTGTACTGGGTATATTGTTCTTGCCAGAAACATGCCGACCTGAACCTGACCTGACCGCCACATAAGTCGGTGATCATGATCAGCGCTCTAATAGCTGAAAGTTAAAAATCATTCGTTTAATCTGCTTCAACGTTGAAAATCGATTCGAAGAAATCGAACATTTATGACGTCACATGTGCTTATGGAAGCCGATTGAACTAACGATTCAGTAATTTTTAACCTTCATCAATTTGAAAGCCGATGATGATCACGATGATCTGCGACTTAGGCGGTAGGTCCCCTGAACCCAGGACCTTAAAATCTGCAATACGTTAGTATGTAGGTATCTCGTGGTTTAATTTCTGAGCGTCTCCTTGCTTCGGAGGCCACGTTAAGCTGTCTGTTTGGTAATAACGTCGTTAGATAAGCCATATCAGAGGCCTTTTTTATTTTTTCATTGTGGAAATGCTCAAATCGTATGTCCGTCGCTTGGGGAGGCGACGGGGTATTTAGGGCTCGACCCACTAAAACAACCACGGTAGCCAGCCTCACAGTGGCTGTAGCGGGGTCTCTGGGTACTCATGAACGATCACACCAGTACTCCCACCGTACACTGTAGCCTCAACGAGGCTCTCACCCGAGGAGGGTAGGGGGCATGAATGCCACCGCCCTCCCCAGCACGCACAAGCATGTTTAGGCAACCTGAGCTACAGTAGGTTACCTCTTCCCGGGACCGCTGATAAAAGACGAGTGGAGTTCCTCACCTCCAAACGCCATCCCAGGGCATGTCACAGGCCTACTGGTCGACTTGAACAACTCCGTCACTAGGGTAACCACAGCCCATACGATAGGTAAGTATCTCGTGACAGTATAAGTAAGTAGGTATAGCTATTCTCCAAGGTATTCCTCTATACAGCTAATATATGTTTATAAGTACGAGTGTAGTAGCCGTTGGTATTGATACGTGCAATGAACTTGAGCGCACGCGTCGCTCGCCTCGACCTTGCTGCAACCAATGCATCGCGTGATTGCTTACAGAACTGAAACGAATCAAGATTAAATATAGCTCATTAGTTATGTAAGTCAGTGGAGTGACTGAGGAGTATTGTAACCACGAACCTTTGTAATGCTCTGTTTTAATTGAAACGTCTTCGCACGTCTTCGCGTATTAACGAAGTGATCGGGAAAAGCAGCGATATCAAATGATTGGAAATGAACAAATATCATATTATGTCATCGAATTTATCTATACATATAATAAAATGGTAGGGAAGTCAAAACTGTACATTGAATTTTTTTTTAAAGGATACTTGCGCCGTGATCTACAATCGATATCGAAGCCAAAAATAAAAGTTTTTAGAATTTTTGTCTGTTTGTCTGTATGTATGTCCGGGCTAAACTCTAAAACTATTTTGTATCGATACACGTCCATACCATATCGGATATGTGGCGATATCGTATCGCTTCCCAGGAATTATCATCATCATTATAGCTGGAAGAGGTTCACTGCTAAATAATCCTCCCCAAGATCGCATTAAATATAATATTTAAATATATTAATAATTAATACAATCAGCAACGATACATGTCATTTCGATGATCAATACGATAGGATACAAAGTAAAATAGCCGTCGATCGCTTCATAGCCACTAAAATGTCATCGTAAGTGCATAAGACTTACGTGCATCGGTTATTAATAAATATAGTTTTGACGGGCCGGTTGGCGTGGTTGGTAAATGCTTGCCTTTCATGCCGCAGGTCGTGGGTTCTATTCCCACCCAGAACAGATATTTGTGTGCATGAACGTGTCTGGTTGTCCTGAGTCTGGGTATAATTATCTATATAAGTATGTATTTACAAAAGCAAAGTAGTATATGTAATATATCAATTACTTGATTTCCACAGTACAAGCGCTGCTTAGCTTGGGATGGCCGTGTGTGAATAATGTCCCAGGATATTATTATATTATTATAGTACGACCGGCAATGCGTCCCGTCCCGTGTCGTGCCACATTTGGTCCACAAACGCCCCAATCATTCTGGAATGTATGCTTTTGGTACTTTCAATGTTGTCTCTCACCATATGCTATCTGGGAATGCATGGATTACGATAACCAGATACTAACTGACGTCATCCCATTCTGTTATCTATGGCGACTACAAAAAAAAAACAAAAAGATATAATGATATCAATTCTGTGGAAATATAATCTACTCGTTATCAGGAGTTAGGAACTATCGGTTTTGACTGTTCAATGCAATGAATCAATTGATGACCATTTTATTGTAAAAGTATGATTCATGAGAACAGTGATCACAGCGGGATGGAAGGGAAAAATGTTCCGGAAAAAGACCAAGATAACATACATTTTTTTAATGATTATAATATGCATTACCTAAAAATATACCGGCCAAGTGCGAGTCGGAATCGCGCACGAAAGGTTCCGTATCATTATCTATAAAAACGAGCATAAATTCACGTTTGTTGTATGGGAGCCCCCTTAAATATTTATTTAATTTTGTTTTTTTATTATTACTTTTTTACTATTACTATTTATTTATTTTTAGTAATGCGTCATGGACCGATGATCTTGAGCGGGTCGCTGGAAACTGCTGGATGCGAATAGCGCAAGACCGGCAATTGTGGAGATCTTTGGGGGAGGCCTTTGTCCAGCGGTGGACGTCTTTCGGCTGATATGATGATGATGATGATGATGAATACATCATCTGTGAAAATTTCAACTGTCTAACTATCACGGTTCATGATATACAGCCTAGTGACAGACGGACAGACAGACAGCGATTTCTTAGTATGTAAAAGGGTCCCGTTTTACCCTTTAGGTACGGACCCTAAAAAAGATACCTGGATCCTGATTGCAGCGCCATCTATCAGGATCTATTGTTTAACTATTACCGCTTTACGTAGCGTAGAAGGTAAGTAGTTCAGTTGTGGTTATCCTTATTATATACTAGCTATGCGCCGCGGTTTTACCCGTGATAAACTTTATAAATTATAGCCTGCGTGTTATTCTGATATATAAGCTATATTACTACAAAGTTTCATCAAAAACCGTTCGGTAGTTTTTGCGTGAAAGAGTAACAAACATCTATACATCCTTACTCAGAAACTTTCGCATTTATAATATTTGTAGCATTCTTTCATCGAGTTCTTCTGAAATAAAAATGCAGCCTACATTATCGAGGTTCCCGAAATGCTGGCGTAAGTATTAGTGAACAGCTAAGCACTTTCATTTAGCGCGACAATCCTGCCAGTATTCTGGAAATATTATCCACAGGCATTGTCTTCGAATAACTTTTAGTTACTTAAAGATAAGTTCGAACTGTTAGTCCGTTGTGGATTAGTATGACGATTATTACTCTGAACAAAAACCATGTGAACGAACATATTATGTAACGGCTAGATAAATAGCTATGAGGTTCCCGGCACAGAAAAAATAACAGGACCATCCCATACCCTCCCGTGAGTGCCTTTAATGGCGATTAAAGGATACAGCAGGTAGTCGGTCAGCAACGCTACCTGCGTGTGCTACCTTTTCGGAAATGTTGGACGTGCTCAAACCGGTAGCGGAGCTCTGGGTACTCGTGACCGATCTTGCAAGTACCCCTGCTGTACACTGAGCCTCCGCGAGACTCTCACCCGGGGAGGGGAGAGGCCCGAATACCTCCCTCCCCTCCCCAGCAAGCACAAGCGTGTTTAAGCAACCTGAGCTACAGCAAGTTACCTTTTCACGGGACCGCTTATACAAGACGAGTGGAGTTCCATTCCTCCAAACGCCAGCGATCCCAGAGTGCGTGTGGTACCTAACCTAACCTAATTGCATGCCAAGCGTGATGACCAAGGCACTCCTCCAAATGGCACCGTTCGCGTTGCCTGTGGAAGAAGCCTATGTTCAGCAGTGGACAACAATAGGCTGATGAGAATGACTATTTTTTACTGATTCCATAATTATGCTGTATATTCAGTATTTAGTAGGTTCTTCCTCTGGGATTCCATGAATTGTGTTCTTTATGGTATTGTTAGTTACAGTTATGGCGTTTAAGCTGAATTATTATATTTAAACTTCCTGTAGTTGATCTGTTTTATTTTATTGAAACTTACCTAGTTACTTATATCACATTTTCTGAAGAAACGTTTTTGTTGACTGTTTCAGGATATTAATGCAAAAATATTTAGCTAAGTGGTTCAATTAACAATGGAAATAAAATATTCAAAATGGTTGTGTAATAGGATCGGTGGTAATATTTAACGAAAAAAAAACTACTAACCTATAATAGTTCTGTTATCGACGTAGGTAAATATGGCTATTAAAATGTTTTAAAAGATTTTATTGAGCCCAACTAAATGTATTTTTTTAAACCACACTTTTAATGCCCGTAAGTTGAAAGTCCACTTGTAAAAGCGCATGTCACTCAAAAGTGCCAAATACCAAATATGTATATTCCATTATCAGATTACGTTTTGTCACTGCGCATACTCATCTTGTTATACCATTTCATTATTTGCTTTGAAAGTTTCGTCTGTTCGATTTATTGCAAGTTAGTGTTTGGAATGGGTCCCAATTTAACTTAGTCTGTAACTTTTGCTTAACGTCAAGTAAATTCATACTTACATATTTTATATCATAAGCTTAGTAATTAGGTATACCCACTTAAATGTACAAAATTAGAATAAAATGGATAAGGCATTCATTCTATTAACTCACAGACAATATAATTTGACAGCATTTTTTTTTCTCTTTCCGTTCTGGAGCTTTGGCTTACACGTTTTGTGCATTCGGCATACAATGTTATTGGATTGTTGGAAAAGGAAGTTTCATTCAACTCAATTATTGCATAAAATTAGTCCCCAAATACAGGTCAATGTTTTTTTCTATAAGCTGTTTGTGACAATGAACAATGAGGGACAATCTTCTACCAATATCTGCACAAGATCATATAGTACGTTTATCCTATATTAATTACCACTCAAATCTTTAGGCCACCTGCATCTAGATTAATATTGTTGACGTTACGAATATTATTTACAAACAAATCAATGTATTCTCTTGCATCCAAATTTACAATCATAAACATATAGTTCAATTGTTGTGCTTGACAGCATCCATTAGGTACTGATGTAAGTAATGGTTTAGTTCTTTAAATTAACATTTTTAAAACACATAAATTGCAAAAACAGTGATGTAATCAGTGAACGCAATTTGCGCAAAGCATGTTGTCAAACTGTCGCCCAAACGTACAGACGCCAGCAAATCAAGCTACCCCAAACTGTCAAATTTCCCCAATTGAAAGTAAGCCTTATACATATGTGATAAAGTTGAAATATAGAGAGAGTAGTGTAGCAGGACGGTACTTAAATTATTTTTTATAATCATTGTTACTAAATCCATATAGTGTTAGTATTACAGGACTTAGAATATTCTAAGTCCTGTAATACTAACACTATATGGATTTTATATCTGAAATAAATAAATAATAATATAAAAGAAATTTGACTGATTGGGGTAGCTGGATGTGCTGGGGTTTGTACCACAAACAATTACCTACATCGCTAGGTAGATAGGTAGATACATGATAACGAGCAGAACAAATAAGTGAAAATTCGATAAATACAAATCAACGTATTAATCAATGATTATATAAAATTAATAACCAAAGGAGTCATTGTCCCTCTCAGAATCAATGTCTCATGCGCATATTAGCCTGCGCAATTCCGCTATCATTTTCCTGTAAATAACACGGTATTATATGTAGGAATTTCATTTATTTATGTCCGTCTTACACACATTAGGTATGTGTATTAAAACAATAAATGATGAACAGAATAGGATATTAAATTAGTTTTCCTGTTAATTTATTGATGACCTCAATCATTTAATTGTTCTAATATTAATTAATACCATATGTATTATTTACAAATTTAATAACGACCTAGGTAGCATTTATATAATATCTTCTGTAAAAACCTGACCGTAGGGAATATTTGAATATTTAAGTATATATATATATAGAAAATAATATTGTTTAATAGTCATCTAAGTAGACTGGAAAAGTGTCAGTGAAAATATAAACTTAAAAATATTGTTAAAAAAAGGATCTACGTCTGCCAACAAACTGCTTTGCAGTTTGGCAGAGGTAAATATGAATTGTAAAATATTTTTTCTCAGAATAACGCTTTTTCATTTTCACTTAACACGTTCAGTGCTGCAGATTCTGTCTTTTACGCAATTAAACTAATTTAAATACCATAACATCTCTATAATAATAATATCACGTATGTAAAGAACAGTATAATATACGCAGAACTGTCTAAGTACAGACATCCAACTACCCCAATCTGTCAAAGGTCATGGCCCATAATCCGACCCGGTTCAAAAATGTTTTTGTACAAAAACGAAAATGATGGCAAATAATGCAGGCATAACCCACTGTTCATTATATGTAAAAAGAAAAAAATAATTCAATGGAGAGATCTTGCAGTAGACCGATCAAAATTGGATAATAATTAGCTGCACCAGCGGTTTCGCCCGTCTCTAAATTATTTTATCCCATGGAAATATGTCACTGGGATAAAAAGTTTACTATGTCCGTCTACAAATCTAATATGTATATAAGATATATTTTTTTGTCTATTCATAGGAATTTGACATGACATGATAGATAAAAAATAATTAAATAATGTATTTTCTTAATCTATGCTATGCACCTAAGGTATTAAACAAACACTCATTCTTTACATGTATATCTCTACGGGGCAAGCAATTTTACCAAAATCGGTTCAGTAGTTTAGACTTGAAAATGAAACAAGCAGACTTACTTTGCCATTGTTTTGTTAAATAAAAATATCATCATGACACTTATATAGCAAACTCGTTCGGTCAGGTAATAAATAACACGTATATTGCTGTCTCGGTCTCACCCGAGCTTTGTTGCGGTCGCGCAATAATACAATGTATTATATTTTATTTCATGATCCCCATCGGCCACAGTAATGCACCACTTACCATTGAAAAGTATAATCATTTGTCTTTGATTCCCCCCATATTTCATTTCTGTACGCCGTAGGTATATTTTTCATACTAAATGGGCCATTACTTTTCTTTTATAGATTTTCAACTTTATCACAAAAGGATAATGTTCACTTTCAATTGGGGAAATTTGACAGATTGGGGTAGCTTGATTTACTGGCGTCTGTGCCTACTAAAACGGGGCAGTAGTTTCGGACAGGAGTACCACCATATTCGATTCCGGTACAGGACAACTCTGGCGAGGCAGGTCTGGCCATGCTTTGTGACTGCCAATTATATTGGTAAAGCTGGTAAAGTTCTCCGCGACACAGGGATTCTTACACTAGTGCAGAAGTGGTCTTAATTTAAAAAAAAAGGAAATTGACACAACACACTTAAAGATGTCCCAGTCCCTGTCCTTGTTACAATAAATAAGTTAGAAAGAAATGCGATGACAATACATACACAAATGAGTATACATTTAAGTGCTTTCTTGCAACTGTAAGTTTATTATATAACAAAAAAATCATTAGGGTTTTAATTGGCTGAGATACAACTTCCTTAAAGTTACTTAAGGAGGTAAGAGGTTTTTATATTATAAACTTAAAGTTGGAATATAGCACTAAAATGTATACCTACTTATTTTTCTGTCATCGCATTTCTTGCTAACTTACTTATTGTAACAAGGACAGGGACGTGATATGTCATATATGGATAAAGGATATGTCATAGGCAAGATTGAAATATGACCTCTTCGCCGAATGGTTCAATTATTATCTATTGGAGTTTTGGACTAAGACGCCGAATTCCGTTGGGCGCCTATGCCGATTGGCATATCACTCCTTATCAGAAATTTAATTCGTAAAGAATATAAAACACAGAACGCCTGTTAAAATAATTCTTGGAAACAATTTGAACAAATACAAACCAAAATAATATCGCTTTCTGAACCACCATTGATTACAATATTGCACTCAAGATTCGTCTTACTGATGACGTCAGGTAAAACATAGATGTATGAGTGGTGATCAGATTGAGACGGATCGTAACCTGATTCGATTACATCTACAATGAGTCACCATCAAACAATCAGGCGAGGTAAGAATTTGGTGAGTCATCGTTAAACCACCACAGATTAAATTTTTAACATGTTATATACGATGTTTGATTTCAAATTATATGTAAATAAGTAGCACGGTTTGTATTTGGAACGAAGTTCAAGGTTTGTATTTGGAACGGAGTTTCTTATTATTAATCAAACACATCTGGGAGTCGTGTTTAACTTGACTATTGCGGGATTGATGCTTTAACTTTAATTTACACTTATATATAGATTGAGGAGTAACTTTAAGTAGTTTTCTGTTGTTTTAGCCAGTAAGGTGCGTAAACATTGCACCGGAGCAACCAGAAGAAGTCCACGGCAGGTTAGGTTTAGTCGGTGCGAGTCCGACAGACCCACCCGCAGATACTTTTTGCGGGTGGCCTCAAAAGGCATTTATCAAAAAAACAGTTACCTTTACTATGCTTTATCAAAAAAAAAAATGCGTAAGAATTATAAACTAATCTTTAAAAATGCATTTGACGATGTTTAAAATACAGTCAAAAGTTAAATCCAACGTAATAGCACACAATTAAAATTCGTATTATTAATTGAATTTGTATTATTACTTGATGGAAGTAGGTACCTAATAATGTCATTTTTACACATAATATTATATACAAGGTGTAATCAACAACAGGCGAGGTTATTGCAATTGCAGGGGGGCAATCTACCTATATTTAATAGTTGAACAACTAAAGAATACCAATTTGTGAAAAAAGCAAAGATATTTTTATGCTCCCCGTACAAAATGTGACAGTTGATCAATATTTTTATGTGTGAAGTTAATGTTTTCAGTGTATTTTACAACCTTATGTTCTACCCATTTTTCATTTTGATTTGTTTTTTTTTCACCACAATTTTGTTACAACTTAGCAGTCTTATGTACGTAAGTTTTAAAAAAACGTCATAATTTATGACTCAGAATAAAAAGCCTTTGCATCTCTTATTTAAATTTTAATTAAAAAATAAAAATAGTTACTATTGTAACAATTAGTATCAGTTAGACGGTCACCGTAGCCTAGTTGGTAGTGCTCCTGCCTACGAAGCTGGTGGTCCTGGGTTCGAATCCCGGTAAGCGTAATTATTTATGTGATGAGCACGAATATTTGTTTCTAACTCATGAATGTTTTCTATGTATTTAAGTATTTATCTATCTATATAAGTATGTATATCGTCGCCTGGTACCCATAGTACAAGCTTTGCTTAGTTTGGGCTAGGATGATCTGCGTGACATTGTCCCTAGATATGTAAAAAAAAACAAAAAAAATTGTGAAATGGCTTGCAGGCCCATTTCAAATGTATTACGGTTTAATTATAGCCACTGCGCTGCGGTTGCTTTTAGTTAGTTGTGTACGTTAGTTATAGTTATGACGCGCTAATATAGCCTCTAGATTGGGCCTTTTGTGCGCGAGCGCAACCATATCTGGCTAATTGAACCATTTTAGGATTAAGGTAAAAATAAATGTATCCATTTATTTACCTTATTACTCATTTAATGTAGCATTGATATAAGGAAATACCTACATAATGATACGCGTGTTTTTAAACCGTTTTCCGTATTGAAGCAATACAGCAAATAGAATTATTTTAACTCTATGAGTTTATTCGATTGCGATAATTTGGGTTGGGCCAGTTTGGTCAATTAAAATACATACGCAGAAGTTTCGAACATATCCCTTAAGACTCAAGGAAAATTTGAGAACTTTCGGAAGTTGTTGTGATTCACCACTATCATGGTTGGTAACCAAACCAGACCTGAGAATGTTTGGGTCTGGCCGTCTGGGTAAACCCAAATATTGTCGAATTCTTAAGAAAAGAAAGGGAGAGAGATATATTTATGACCCTAACATAAAGCTGTCGTTTACGCACTATAAGAATAATGACTTGTTAGCCGTGTCACCGGAATAAAATCTTTAGAAGATCAGAAAAATAAAGATTCTTTGTACATTTTATACAAGTGATTAGAATAATATTAATGTGAGGTAAATTTTTTGTGTAAAACATACTGTAATATTGTACTTCCTATTGATTATTATATATATAATTATATTATTGTTATTATCTATAAATATTATTATGGTAGATATCGTAAGGAGAACACGGGCTAGAGCAAAGTGTTAACCAAGGAGATTAGTACTAGATTGATTGATGATTGATGAACAAGCCCGAGTTATTATATTTTGATATCTTTATGATGATTCATCGAATTAAAATTGAACGTGTGCGTAGATTTAGATATGATTACATAGGTAAGTTTATCTAATAAACTTTACGATATCTGCGGAATTCATTGCAAGGCTCTACGACTACAAGCAGATATCGTAATAATTATTGTAATTCACGAAAATTATAGACTATATCTTTGGAAAACGAGATCCTGGGTTCAATCAAATCCTTGGAAGGGCCTGTCGGTGGGGTTGGCAAATACCTACTTGCTTTTCACGCCGGAGGACGATTCCCACCCAGGGGCTCTACCGGCTAAGTCGCCGAACATCGTTTTCGTGAATGGCGTTCAAATAAATAAAGGTTAAAAATTACTTAATCAATCGTTAAATCGGCTTCCATGACCACATGTGACCTCATAAATGATCTGGAATCGATTGTCAACGTTTTCACGCCGGAGGTCGTGGGTTCGATTCCCACCCAGGACATATATTTGTGTGCATGAACATGTCTGTTTGCCTGAGTCTGAGTTTAATTATCTATATTAGTATGTATTTACCAAAGAAAAGTAGTATATCAGTTATCTAAAATAAATAAAATAAAATTTATTGTTTCATAAATGAATGGTTGTTCTAATTGTTCATAAATCTGGTTTCCATTGTACAAGCTCTGCTTAATTTGGAATCAGATGGCCGTGTGTGAATAATGACTCAGGATATTATATAAAAAATAAATCCTTGGTCGGACCGAACAGTATTACTTAGATATTTTGTCATGAACAATCCAAGTACCTACCAGTTCGGAGAGTCTCCGCTGTCTGTCTGTCCGTCTTTCACCAGGCTGTATCTCATGAACCGTGGTAGTTACAAAATAAAATAAATATGTAACGGCGCTTCCATAGAACAAACGTGATTTTTTTTACTCGATATTGATAACGCCAACATGTAGACGATTGAAATATTCACAGAATATTTAGTTATATACTTACTTTAAAAATAATATAATCCAATATTTAATTGCACGTGTGGCGCAGCGGCTAAGGCAGTCGCCTAAACGCGCCGTGTCCGGTTCGGTCCGGTTTTATTTGAAGTCTACGTCAATAACATTCTATACAGAAATGTTACATTTATGTGTACAAAATGCCATAAAACCTCTTCAACCCTACCCTAAAAATAACTTCAAAGGGTAAAACAAGACCCTATTACTAAGACTTCGCTGTCTATCTGTCTGTCCGTCTGTCAGTTTATAGTTAGACACTTGAAATTTTCACAGATGATGTATTTCTGTTGCCGCTATAACAACAAATACTAAAAAATAAAATAAAATTAATGTTTAAAGGAGCTCACATACAACAATAGTTAATTATTTGCTCGTATTTATAGATCGCGAGTCCGACTCGTTCTAGGCCGGTTTTTTTTTAATTTTATTTACAGTTAGTGTGATGTGTACAAATATTTATATTACAGAGTAAATGATGTGATTCGGGAGACGAGGGTGCAGCGGATGAGTCATGCGACCGGTCCCTTCGCTGCATACGTCGGGGGCGCGCCGGCCGAAATCAATACGAACAGACTGCACAATATTATTCTATACGTATTTAGGGAATATTTCCTCACTTAACCAAGGGCGTCGCGTCTGGGACATATCGATTTATTTCGACGAACTGTCTAATCATACACCGGCTAGCGGGAATGAAGTAAACTGTATTGGGTATTTTAAGAATAATATAGGTTCGTGAAATAAGGTTAAAATAAAATAGAACAGAAAATAAAAAAGGTTTTTATTCACGTAGACTTTAAAAAGCGCTTGTAAATCGTCAGAATATGTCTGTAGTAATATATACATATAAATCTATACATAACTATACATTATTATTTCTAGTTACATAGATAGTTGCACACGGTTTGTATTAAAACATTTATAAAATTTGAAAGCGAATCGAAGTTGAAAGCGAGTCTTCGCAGGAATACCATTTTTTTATATTAGAGGGCGACCACCGAATAGTTGAGTCACGTGATGGTAAGTGATCACCGCCGCCCATGGACACTCGCAACACCAGAGGAGTCGCGGGTGCATTGCCGGCCCTTAAGAGTCAGCAAGCAAGTGTTGCTGACCCTTTCCCTCACCCTGAGCTCTGGCAACCTTACACGCAGAAACACAAAATTAAAATGATGAATATTATTATTAAGGAAAGTCTTCTGTAATGTGGTTGCAGTTCCCCAGTCGGGCTGCTCTTTGAGCGAATGAACGCTGTGCCCTACCTCTCTTCAACAATGATGACATTAGATGAAAAAAAATCAAGATTAAAAAGTATTAGGTAGGTATTTATCTACTTAATATTTGTGTGCATGAACATGTCTGTTTGTCCTGAGTCTGGGTGTAAATTATCTATGTAAGTATGTATTTACAAAAGAAACTAGTAAATGTAATGTAGTATATCAGTTATCTGGTTTCCATAGTACAAGCTCTGCTTAGTTTCGGATCAGATGACCGTGTGTGAATAATGTCCCAGGATATTATTATTAGTTTCGCTTTTGGTACATCCTAGATGTATATGTATATGTTTGTTACTCTTTTACGCATAAACTACTGTACGGATTAAGATGAGACTTTGCAGTAGTATAGCTTATATAGATATATATCCGTCCTAGCTGTGCCCCGTGGTTTTACCCGCGTTAAACTTTATAAATTATAGCCTATGTGTTAATCCAGAGTGTCAGCTAACTTCATACCAAATTTTATTAAAATCGCTCCAGCCGTTTAGACGTGAAGAACTAACAAGCATACACACTCACAAAATTTCGCATTTATAATATTAGTGTAACACATATGCTATAATTTATAAAGTTTAACGGTTTAAACCGCGGGGCACTGCTAGTAATATAAATTTAACTGAATTCAACAAAGAGGAAGCTTCTATTATGAATTTATTTTAACCATGGAACCAATAATAGAATATATATATAATTAAATCCTTGTGTTTACCCCGTAATACCCATCACGAGTCGTGGTTCAAAGAATGGCATATTCCATAGCAAATTTTAATATATTTTCCTTGTTTTAACCAGTTAGTTCGGTAAGGCCTAACTAAGAAGGACAGCCATATTCATTTTCCTTTCCGCTGTTCAAAACAAAATAAAAAATATAATCTAAAGGTTTCACGTTATTAAGTAAAGGTAAGACATGTCGACTTGTCTGATATTGTATCAGCTATAAAGCAGCAGCAAAAGTAGTATTGTGTATGGAAAGTATAATTATATTTAATAATTAAAATAAAATGATCTAAGATACTATTATGATGTAACTTATTATTACCTTTATAACTTGCAGTAGTGGCAAGCGGGCATATCCTAAAGTGAAAATCTATTAGTGGATCCATAACGGAATCCCGTATTACCCATCACAAGCTAAACCTGAAGGAGTTGTCAGGTGAAGAAGTGAAAAGCTCCTAGGTGAACTGTAAACGACATGGAAAAAAATACCTTAAATAATGGGATATTCAATGCAATTTAAACCGTCATTAATTTCTTTGATATCCTTGTTTTAACAAGTTCCTTTGGTTTTGTATAAATAGGGGTAAAAATGATAATAGATTTACTTAAAAAAATGCTAACAGATAAAAGTTATGATAATATAAAGGAAATCTTAACGAAAAATGTTTAGGCCATCTGTAATAATGATTATATATATATCTGTATAATAATTATTTCCGTAAGGATATTATTTACACATAAAACAATCTAAAACACTAAACATACCTATTTATAACTGTATCAGTTTATGATAGAATTTCTGTGCCCGAGTATTCTGTTTGATATATCGATTGTGCTGATTTAAGTTCACACTTGTATAGACGCCATCACATCAAGCTACCCCAATATGTCAAATTTCCCCAGTTGAAATTGAACCTTATATAAGAAATTGCTAAAAAGCTGGATGTGCTGGCGTCTGTACATCCCATAGATGTCAATAAAAAGTTAGATGTTTGTTATATATCGCAGTTCAAACTCTAACCCTGTTTTCACTAAATAAGTTAGTGAGTGGCTGACGGCAAAGAATATTATCAGTCATCACCCAATTTCATCCCATGGGAGCCGTGGAAGTTTACTCGTGGGAATATCTCCAAGAAAACCGGCAGCAGCGGTTCTCTGCGTACTATGAACATCATACTGTGATCGCCAAACCTGTCTGCCAGGCGTGGCATATAATTATGGCATATCCCTCCAAATGATGGACATAACTAACTTGATTGTGGAAATCTTTTAGGCAGACCATGTCCAGCAGTAGACATAATTTTAATAAAAAAAGCGACCAATTGGATATTTTTTCCGATGCATTTTATGCATACAAGCGTAAAATATTGGAAGCGTTAGCATAGGGACTCTTTTTTTTTCTTAGGCCAATAAGAACTTTTTAAATTGTTTTTAATGCATTTTAATCTGTGTTAGTTATAGTATTTTTGTTTGTTTTTAATTTAAAATAACTCGTATTGTATGTCAACGTTGTCTATGTTTAGTGTGTGTTGTGCATGCCTTTAATAGGTGTACATATAAGAACTGAATTATAACGTGAGCTAAGATTTAAATGTTGTGTATGTATACTGTTGGTGTGTCTATCATAAATAAATAAATAATTCAGCTGATATGATGAAGTAAAGTTAAGACTCGGCACACGATATCTACATTTTCGATTTGCTAAACAGATATAGAAATACTGTAACCACTAAGTACTCTCATTGGAGAGTTGTTGTTATTAATGTTTACGATAAAAGCAATTACTAATGTCACGCTTCAGTCTTGAACGTGTTAATTGGATGCGTCATCACATGACAGCTCTGGTTTCGCCAAACTGTTCCGCCTACGTAGACATTCAATAACAAAACGTTCGAATCTATCGGCCACACAAACCGAATAGTTTACTTGGTCCAGTTACCTTGAATTGGTCTAATACGTTTTTTGCGCCTCCTCGCTCAGCCACTGTAAAGTACCACCTACTAGAACGTGATATCTCTCATCTTTAGCGTCAGTTAGTAATGCTTTCTGATCTGCTCATAATTATAATGAGAATATCTTCAACGGTAGAATTCTAAACTAATTAAATATTTTTAGGTTAATGTTAGGCGTTCGCAGCAATTAGCGTAAAACAGCTGAATCATAGAGAAAGTAACGGCTGAAGAGAAATTTCAGTATTTCAATAAAGTTCGGAGGTGGGCAAACAAAAGTGAGCGAACGGCGCCGGTACATACGTGAGCGGGCGCGAGTTCCGAGCCTTACACCTCTGATAAACTGTAGTGCCAGTCGTTATCAAGGCATCGTTCCTTATCAGCAGATGTGTGTGATAGCCCACTGCGTTACCATATATGGTGACAAAAACTGAGCCAGCCTTCAGGTAGCTCGTGATTGGCGCAAATATATTGTAGGCTATAGTGTATGAACCTGATAAGGCGCGTTTTATATAGTTTATCCTCAAGAGCCGGTTCTCATTTAGTAAGGTGTGCTTGACCGAAGCAGCACGGAGTCGTACTAGTCACTTAACTTTATATTTAATAGTAAGTTTTATTTTATTTTAATTAAATTGTGTGGTATTTAAATATTTAATAATACAAATTGTTTTTTTGTGAGTCAATACAATAAATAAAAGCAACGTTTAAGTAGAAGCAGTGTTGAGAATTCCGTCACGAATTGTGAAAAGTACACATTACATAATCGTTGCCGCGTTGACGTAACGCCACAGTGAAGTGCTTTTTATTTGGATTCGGTGAATTTGTGAGGAATAATCGGGTGAATTAAATCAATAACCCTAAGTTTCTTTTACACAACTATAATCTTTTCACGATTTAACGTGACTAAAGTATTGAAACCCGATAAAAATCTAGGTTAACGCTACAGTAAATATTTGATTTTTTAATTAACCTAAAAATATTTCCATTTTCAGACTAAATCAAAATGTGCGACGAGGAAGTAGCTGCGTTGGTAGTAGACAATGGCTCCGGTATGTGCAAGGCCGGTTTCGCGGGCGACGACGCGCCGCGCGCCGTGTTCCCGTCCATCGTGGGCAGGCCCCGCCACCAGGGCGTCATGGTCGGCATGGGACAGAAGGACTCGTACGTAGGTGACGAGGCCCAGAGCAAGAGAGGTATCCTCACGCTCAAGTACCCCATCGAGCACGGCATCGTCACCAACTGGGACGATATGGAGAAGATCTGGCATCACACCTTCTACAACGAGCTGCGTGTGGCGCCCGAGGAACACCCCGTGCTGCTCACAGAGGCCCCCCTCAACCCCAAGGCCAACAGGTAGGTGTCGAGCGAGCCTCGCTCCCGGTCGTACGTGTGTACCGCTTCTATACAAACCGTAACTCACCCACCTATTTGTTTACAGAGAGAAGATGACACAGATCATGTTCGAGACCTTCAACACACCCGCCATGTACGTCGCCATCCAGGCCGTGCTCTCCCTGTACGCCTCTGGTCGTACCACCGGTATCGTGCTGGACTCCGGCGACGGTGTCTCCCACACCGTACCCATCTATGAGGGCTACGCGTTGCCCCACGCCATCCTGCGTCTGGATTTGGCCGGCCGCGACCTCACAGATTACCTGATGAAGATCCTCACCGAGCGTGGCTACTCTTTCACCACCACCGCTGAGCGTGAAATCGTTCGTGACATCAAGGAGAAGCTCTGCTACGTCGCTCTCGACTTCGAGCAGGAGATGGCCACCGCTGCCTCCAGCAGCTCTCTCGAGAAGTCCTACGAACTTCCCGACGGACAGGTCATCACCATCGGAAACGAGCGATTCCGTTGCCCCGAGGCTCTCTTCCAGCCCTCATTCCTGGGTATGGAAGCCAACGGCATCCACGAAACCACATACAACTCCATCATGAAGTGCGATGTTGATATCCGTAAGGACCTGTACGCCAACACAGTTCTGTCTGGTGGTACCACCATGTACCCCGGCATCGCCGACCGTATGCAGAAGGAGATCACAGCTCTTGCCCCATCAACAATGAAGATCAAGATTATCGCACCCCCAGAAAGGAAATACTCCGTATGGATCGGTGGATCAATCCTCGCCTCCCTCTCGACCTTCCAACAGATGTGGATCTCGAAACAGGAGTACGATGAGTCTGGCCCCTCCATCGTACACAGGAAGTGCTTCTAAACTTCAAGTAAGACTATTCCTAATTTATGATGCCCTACACCAGGCCCCTGAATGGGCGGCTCAAATTACGCTTGTGATCTTTTATTTAAGTTCAGTATTTAAAACTAGGTTGTAAGGTATCGTAATATGCATATTACGTAATGGTGCGGAATGTTGTGGTTTCCGTGTTTTTTGACAAAGATTTTTATTTATTTATAAATCGTTACTAACCTGAACATTTTTAATAAAAGATAATTTATATACCGGTATAAAACTGCATTTTTCTTGCTTTCTTTCCTTTCATCTCATTGCCCACGTATATTTATAATCGTCATCGTAGGTGAAAGACCCGATGCCGTTTATGGCAGTCATAATGACATGAGTCTGAGATTCTCACTAACCATGTACAGCTTGGGATTCTAACTGCAACGCTAGTCATTGACCGTTCCATTTTACATATTTTAGTTTCTATGCGATAACGGATTTTTCGTCGACCTGTTGCTATTCTTATAACAATTTTATCAAAGCTTATACAACGTCATATGATTACTAATCTTAATAATTCTACTCTATCAAGTTATTTATGAGCCGTAGTGATGTAATAAGCAAATTATCTGCATGATATCAATATTCATTTAAATCGATTAGAATTTTTAATGCGATTAGAGCATTTACTACCTAGAGTATTGATTCATGGAAATATTTATCAGGTTGTCGGGTAGATATAATCTATTAGACAGAATACGAAGGACTAATTGGAGCAATGAATACCTACTTATATTCTACGAATAAACATCATTCGTGCATTAATATTACTAATGGAGTAGTAAGATGGGTGCGGTCGACATAACATTGTTCGATCGGGGAAAACCGCTCCCATGGAATGTTCATGCAATATCTCAACAGGATATTAAACTCTGGAAGTTATAGTATATAATAATAACTAGTCATATTTATTATTAGCTGAGTATTGTTAGGTATCATAATATTGGTACATGGTTCATTATGGAACGCATGCCCATAAATATCGATTTATTATTAAGGAAATAGCGCCTGTAACGGGAAAATGACTTAGCTAATAACAACGTGTATTAAGTAAATAATAAATTTAAAGAACATCAACTACGCACATACATTCTCTTAATTAAACTCTCTCTATGTTAATTTTGGATAGCCAAGAATATAATTTACAACATGTCAAATTAAGTGAAAACAAATAAGGCAATAAATAATAATAACATACCGACGCCAGCACATCAAGCTACCCCAATATGTCAAATTTCCCCAATTAAAAGTGAACCTTATGCTTATGTGATAAAGTTGAAAATCTATAAGAGAAATTTGACAGATTGGGGTAGCTGGATGTGCTGGCGTCTGTACATGAAAAAACAACAATTCTCAGTACTAGCCCGAAGTAAGGTAGTTGGTTACGATTGACCCTCGTGGCACGTCAAGTCTCCGTTCTTGCACATGATCTTTTTCTGGTGATGTAGCTGTTCCAGCAGATCATGAGAATAGAGTTGGAAGTGAATGTGAATTATATAATAATACTTTAATGTATAATTGTGTTTGCACACACAATTATACATTAAAGTATGTGTCCTTTAAATCTTGCTACAGTTGCTACCATATGTGATATTCAGCCAGTAGTATTTGTGTCTTTAGATTGTTTCTTACTTATTTACGTAATAATACCAGTATTTTTATCAGAATCATCAATAATCAGAAGTAATAGATTAAAATGAATTGACACCAATTAGAATTTAGATGGCTCATAATTTAACTTCAATTTCTAATCGTAAAATTATAAAACTTGTAGGCAAGTATCACGTCACATGTTAGATACCATTTGAGTAGTTACCGATTTCCCATCGATTTCACTCGACATGTTAAATTATGATGATGCATTAGGTTTTAAGTTTTTTGGGTTTAAAATTGAGTTTTCTTAAATTTCATCATTCCCTGTTTTAGGTATTTTCAAATTGGAATGCATTATTTCGAAATTGTGTATTCTGGACAGCTATTTTTTTATAGGCATCATTTGCAATTCTTTTCTCTATGGTTCGGACCATGGAAAATAACAGTAAATTTCAGCCTTTTATTCTTTGATCAATAATAATTTAAAGCTTATAAACTATTATTGATCGAAGAATAAAAGGGTGAAATTATTTAGCTCAATTTTTTTAATTAAAATTATAGAATTTGCTTGAAAGATGCATATTGCATATACATAAACTCAGAATTCTTTCGATCACACATATTTCATACCTAGTTCTCCTTGCCGGGGATAGCACTAGGAATCAAATCGAATGCGTGCGTCATAATTATTAAAAAGTTATTAACAAAGCAGGTCTACTCGACACGTCTGACAGCGTCACATCACATCCCTACGCCTACGCGTGTGTGTAGACTTTAATAGCTGACCTAGAGCAATGTGTAGTGGTAATCCCAAAATACAACGTTATAATTAGATGGACACACCTCCCGTACGTTCCATCTGTTTGTGACGTCACTGGCGCACTGCAACTATTCGAAAGCTTCGACGCTTACATTCGTTGGGCAGACTGCGTGGTTCTGTAACGTTGTAGCTATATGACTGTGTTGTTCTAAATACCACTGAGTTATACTTTGCATGTATATTCTGATTCTGTTGTTGTTCGATATATACTTACACACACCTTGAAATTTCATTTATAACACAACTTTGCTATCTGTAAGTCAGTCAAGTGTCCGCTTCACTTATGGTGAACTAATTTATTAAGATATTAACTTGACTAGCCTGTTGGCCTAGAGGTTACTGCTAAGCAAAACGTCCTTGATTCAATTCCTACCCAGGGCAAATCTTTAGGTGATTAGCACGATTGTTTGTTTATCTGTCGGGGTGTAATTTATCTATACCATGTATGTATTTCAAATAGATATAAAAAATGTTTATTACTTGTCTGGTTGCCATAGCACAGGTTCTGCCTAGTTTGGCATCAGATGGCAGTATGTTAGTTGTCCCAATATATTTAATGTCAATTATTAATAATTTAGACAGCTATCATCTGTTTTCCCGGTAGACACAGTGATACCTGGTATGTCTCGGCATAACCTTATAATAAGCTATAGAGACTGTTCCCACAAAACATAAAGACCATGCCTTGCAAACTGGGATGTAAACTTTGTTCGTTAAATTCAAAATCAAATTTTAAGTTAGCACTTTTCAAAATTCAATTGACGGAATGTACCTACTCGTACCATATTCATTTTGTATTCTGTTTGTTATGGATTTCTAGTAACGCCTTTTATTATTATTAGGTATTTTTTTGTAATTATTAGGTATTATACAACTACAGATAGTTCTTAAAAGCTAATACATAGGCCCAAAAAACTGTTTTAAACAGTTTGTGGACTCAGATGAGTTGTGAGTGAGTTTGTAGTATCATATACATATGGGTGAAATATATACTATCTAATAAATATTTCTTTAATAATACCTTAAGAGGCCTATTACAGTCCACTAGCGCCGCCAATCGATAAAATGTCATAACTCGTAAATAGAATCAAAAATACAAAATATATTCTATTATTACTGTGGAAAAGGCAATAACGTAATTGTATAACACCTTATTAACACTTGAAATATAGCTGTTTAGCTAAATCGTGCATTCAAAACATAAACGGCCGTTTTTGTTACAAATGCACGATTTAGCTAAACAGCTATATTTCATGTGTTGACAATGTGTTATAAAATTACGTTATTGCCTTTTCTACGGTAATAATAGACCACATTTTGTATTTTTGATTCTATTTACGAGTTATGACATTTTATCGATTGGCGGCGCTAGTGGACTGTAAAAGGCCCCTTAAATCTATTTCTATTTGGCTCTTGTATAATTTCCACAGACAAACTATTTAGTACATATGGTATTTGTTTCCTTTGTGTCCTATCTCCATAATAATTACTGACTCAAGGAACGTCGTTCTTACTGGCAGCAATCGACCTAGTGCCGTGATTGTGCATTACGGTTGCTAGGTTAAACTCCTGATTGCCTTATACATTTCAAGTTGAAATTTTGTGTATCTAAGTATAATTTTGAAACCAAATTTGGAACTTATTAAAATGTTGCAGACAAATAGAAATATTCCTTTGATAAGATATACGAATTGTAGCGCAGAGCATTCGCATCTCAGCAATGGATGGATGTAATTTGTGTTCATCTATTTTTATTGTTTCTAAAGTACCTACCCCGCGACACAGGGATTACATTCCCTAGTGCGGGAGTTCTTTTAATAATACCTAAATAAAAAAACTTTCTATTTATTTGACATCCAGAGGCATATTGCGCTGTCCTGTTTCACTGCGCATTATATTTAATTTACTCTTAGCTTATTAAGTTATTATTGTTATTACACAGTTTAATAGCGATTTGGTCGAATCTTTCTGTTTAATCAAATCAATATGAATAAATCACGTTTCCATTATCACCGAATTATGTTAAATTAAATTATGTAAAACTATAATAAAATATGTTGTTTATGCAATATTTCACAGTGCAAAGTTATATAGAGGTACCTACCTACATATACAGCAAGTCGCAAGGAAGTGACAAGGGTCATAATTAGATAGGTCACTCTATAAACCCAGCGTCAATCATTCATCATCATCATCATCATCACTCTATAAAGCCGCCGCGCTGGATTAAGATCATAAAAATCTTCCTTTTCGACAATTTTGATCAATTAGTTAAATTTAATATGGCAACATTTTACATAACGCTATGATAGTTATGTGTAAATGTAGCTATCATTAAAATTGTATTCACACGGTATTATCGAAATGTCCTGTGAACTTTTATGAAATGAAATGAAATTTATTCAGCACTTGGGTATTAACATACACTTGTGGGGCTAGTTATATTGAACTCGAACTCAATGGATACATTTATTGTTAAAAAAGCTTTGCCTACTCTAGGCAGGTGACTGAGGTGACTGATTTTTAACACTAGTTCTGGCCGGGCGATGAAAACTGTTCTCCTATCGAACCGTTTTCATCGCCCGGCTAAAACCAGTGTACCAAACCAAATAATGTTCTCGGGAGGTCGCATCATTCACAAAACTAGAAGGGGAAAACACAAGGGCATTATAAATGAGGAAGTGGATAACTAACTAATATGACTGCACGTATGGCGCAGCGGCTAAGACAGTCGCCTCGCCGCTTCGTGTAGAAGGTTCGAGTCACGCTCTGGACCACTATTTGTGTGACCCTTAAATAGTTGTTCTGAGTCGAGATTAATTATATATATTAAGTAATTCGTGTCCGTCTATTATATGTTTAAATTACGTAGGATTAAATTACGTAGTGCGGGCGTTCTCCTTTTAAAAATAAAATTTAAATAAAAAACTAAGAATTTACTGCGTAGGTGCCAATCTTTAGGTTTATAAATTAGGAGAAAACAAAACAGAGAGCAGAGAGAGTAAAGATTTTTAAACTATCCACATTATACAATAACATGTTCGCGTTAAATATTCACTGCATGAAGATCCGCCGACACCCCAGCGCGGCCACCCTGCTAGCGAGGGTCAAGGGCGACACCGAGCGAACGATCGATCCAACACCGCCCCCCTTCACCGCGACGTCTCCCCGACTAGACTGGCATGCGGTCATTGACAAACTTACCCATGCAGCTACAGTCAACCTTACTTCTTGGACTTTAAAGTTGAAATTGTACATCACAGTTATTTCTATGCTTAGTTTATCTTAGCGTCCTAAATTGAACAAGCGTAACAAGATTCAAGCAAAATTATGAAGTATTTTCATAACCTAAAATTTGTTTTTTTTATATCTCATCAAACATCTGCAATGCGGCAACAGGATGCACGCCTCAGGCATTAAAAAAAAACTTGAATACTTACGTTTTATTACGTGCAAAGCGACAGCTATTATTTCATAGATAATTTATTATAATCGATAGATATCTGAAATGTTAATGAGCTGAGATTGTTAATAATTATTTAATTTTGTTTATCAAGTCAAGTTATTACATAAAAATGCAAACATAAAGTGAAAGTTCCCAATCAAAAATAAAAATGTATTGAGAATTTTTGAACGTTGATCCGGAAATAAAATGTAGATTACGTATCATCCGAAGAGTCGAAAAAAAAATCTAAATTAAAAGTAAATATCAAAGATAATATTCTATAGATATATTACATAACTTATAAATTAGGTACTACGTCCTAAAACATTCTTTAATAAGAGACGTATTGTTTGTTGGTTTGATGATGTTATCTCCAGTACATAAGGATATATGTACTCTGGAGATAACACCATCAAACAAGGATATACTATATCCATACAAGTATACTCAGCTTTTCTGTCTGCGGATAAGCCCGTGAGTACTAGTTTTATACTAAAATATTATAAATAATTCAGGAATCACGTTAAATCTCAAAAAACAGGTGTAAGTTTGTACTTAACATAGCAACTTACACTTGTTTTTGAGATTTAATTTAAAATGTATAATTTTAAGATTATTTATACTATACCCATACAAGTATACTCAGCTTTTCTGTCTGCGGATAAGCCCGTGAGTACTAGTTTTATATTAAAATATTATAAATAATTCAGGAATCAGGTTAAACCTCAAAAAACAGGTGTAAGTTGGTACTTAATATAGCAACTTACACCTGTTTTTGAGATTTAGATTTCAAATGTATAATTTTCAGATTATTTCGTATAGTTAGCTGTAGAATAAGACGGTATTACTTGCCAGATTTCATAGTTCTAGGTCACCGGAAAATACCCTATAAATTTTGATTCGCTTCAGAGTGTCGAAATATATGTACGTATTTTGCGGCATAAAAGGCCGTATCTTTCATATTTCATTCACTTACAAGTTGGATATTTTCATACCGTGAAGGGACTGTAGACCTGACTATATGATTTTAATTTCAACTTGATACATCCACGCGTTCCCGAGATAAAGGGTCTTGAAAGACGTAAAACAGAGTGATCCTATAAGGATTCCGTTTTTTCCTTTGTACGTACGGAACCCTTGAAACTAGCTTTCTATCTAACAGGTTAATAAAAAATGTCTGGCAGAAGGATCCTGCCCTGTACGCCCGTCATTACTGTCGACCCCTTATAATGTGTCAAATAAAATTATACTTTAAGTTTATTGAAATAAGTTTCATAACAGCTTCGCAGAGATAAATTGTCCATGTATGGTGGGTGAAAATCTAAATCTAGAAGTAGGTCGGTTGCATCAGAACACAACACAGTGATGCGATCACACGTGGAATGTGATCATGGACAATTAATTTCTGTCCTAGTTACAGCTGAATTGTATCTAGGTATAACAAGCCTTACTAGAATTAAACTATCTGCGCACCTCGTGCCTAGATTTCGTTCACCTGAAGCTGTCCGGTATTTGAATACGATATAATAATAATAATATCTTCTAGGGACAATGTCACACATATCATCCTAGCCCCAAACTAAGCAAGGCTTGTACTATGGGTACCAGGCGACGATATTAGATAGATAACAACTTAAATACATAGAAAACATCCATAGCTCAGAAAAGAAACAAATATTCGTGCTCATCACACAAATATTTGCACTTACCGGGATTCGAACCCAGGACCACCAGCTTCGTAGGCAGGAGCACTACCAACTAGGCTACGGTGACCGTCAAACTGGATATAGTTACAAATAAGTATTAATTTTTAACTGATGATTCAATCTTTTACACCAATATCATTACATCTTTTTCTAACACGGCTCGTACGAAAAGAACAAAATACATCTAACAACAGAGGTAGTTCAATCAAAGGAGCCATCACTAAAAAAAGGTAGTGGCTAGGCTGCCGTGGTGGTTATAGTGGGTAACCCAGAACCCCAGGGTCTTTCACATACACCGTCGTCTCCCCTAACAGCGGGGACCTATACAATATCCACCATGGACAGAAAAAGGCATAGGCACATCTAACTCTCAAACTACTAAAACTTAAGACTGTTGGCGTAATTGTCAAATGCTTGCTTTTCACGCCGGAGGTCGTGGGTTCGATTGCCATCCAGGACAGATATTTGTGTGCATGAACATGTCTGTTTGTCCCGAGTCTGGGTGTAATTTATCTATATAAGTGTGTATTTACAAAAGAAAAGTAGAAAAGTTTCCATAGTACAAGCTCTGCTTAGTTTGGGATAGATGGCCGTGTGTAAATAATGTCCCAGGATATTATTATTATTATTATTACATATGCGCTAAATATGCACACCGGGCTTGCTAATTTGCCTTTACACCTTTTTCGGTTGGCATACGAAGGAATTACCCCACCCTTATTAAAAAAAAGAAAATGACTTGTAAAACTGTAATACGTGGTGAGTACTTCTAAAGGTCGAAGTTCAGAGTCATTCGAATAATGTTCATCTTAGACCAACGACCAATACATTTAGGAAAGTTTAAATCGGTTTAAATCTCATTACTTTATTTCGTTTATCTGGATATGTACCTATCTACTAAGTACTCTGTCTACCCAAGTAACAAGTAGTTGGCAGTAGTTTAGTTTGTGCAATAATCTATATACATATAATAAAATCGTAGGACAGTCAAAACAGTACATTTAAATATTTTTTTTAAAGGTACTTGTTGCTTACAATCGATATCGACGCCAAAAATACAGATTTTAGAATTTTTGTTTGTTTGTCTGTATGTAAGTCCGGGCTAAACTCGAAAAGTACTGCATAGATTTACTTCAAATTTTGCATGAATAAGGTCGGGTCAACATATAGGCTACATATTATCACGCTATCACCTAGGGGGGAGGAGATGTGATAATTTATAAAATTTAACGCGGGTAAAACCGCGGGGCACAGCTAGTAATAAATATATTTGTTATTCACGTTCGGTTTTACGAAGTTTCTTTCACAAAATGTTCATTTTGTACCTACTCAGTATACATACTTACGCGTTTTAAAAAGTAAGCGTTCACCGTTCAAATTGGTTGTGCAGAATGGTTATTAAAACCAGATAGCCGTAAAAAATTCAAACTCGAATAAAAATACTGTTTATTCGTGAAATTCCCGATTACAAATGTTGCTATCGCGAACCAAGTTAAGCAAAATTGACGTCGTTTGAAATTTCTTATTCACCGAGATTGGAATTAGTGTTTACTATCCAAACTTAGACGGTAAACACTTATTCCATTGAATCTAATATAAGTACTTATACTTCATTATAATTCTTTTTTCTACTTGTCCATTCTCCTAAATTCACGAGGCAGGTATACCCACCCAGGACAGCTATTTGTGTGCATGCACATGTCTGTTTCTCCTGAGTCTGGGTGTAGACTGGACAAACCTTTGTGCTTTTTGTGTGTTTACATTTTATGTTTTGTTAAGTATGTATATAAATAAAAAAATTATTGATATAGTTATGTTATATACTTGAAAAAATATGTATTTAATAAAGAAAAGTAGTATATGTAGTATCTCAGTTATCTGGATTCCACAGTACAATCTCTGCTTAGTTTGGCATCAGATGGAAGCGAGGGAATAATGTCCCAGGATATTATTATTATACAAAAAATAAATTGATTAATGCGGTAGGACCGCCCATTGTAAGTGTGAAAAAGTAGCCTCTGTTATTTGTGTACAGACGGCAGCACATACAGCTACCCAAATTTGTCAAATTTCTTTTATAGATTTTCAACTTTATCACATTTCAATTGGGGAAAATTGACAGATTGGGGTAGTGATGTGCTGGCGTCTGTACAATGTACATATCTTGTTTGAGAGTGTACAATAAAGGATATTCTATTCTATTTGATATGCACTGCTTCGCAATAAAAGTCGTTGTGGGTATATCGGTGACGTGTAGCAGGTGTTGAGGCGTAATATAAGTTATATAAAGTGTTTTGGTCAAAACAACTTACCAAAACAAGCCAGGTAGGTATATGTAACAGTATCGGAATACCTGCATACGCTTTCGACTTCGTGATCTGCATTTTCGCACAATCAAATAAGTATTTGCGCTCAGATCTTTGAGTTCTATGTATACGAAGAATATTTTGCAGTATCATCGATTACACCGGGTTTCATTAGTGGTGTAAAAGTCTGAACTAACTTATTAACATCGTTTTAATTAGTATTTTATGTCAAATGATCTAAAAGACATTGCTAGCGATTCTGTCTAATATACCGTTTTAATTTAAATGTAATGACATCTCTTTCTAAACCAGTAGGTATGAAAAGAACAGGGCATACATAGAACTGTCAAACTAATACAACTGCTCACAATAAGTGTACAGACGGCTACGTATAAAGCTATACATTTCCAATATAAGCTGACCTCTCATTTTATGGAAATCCTATACAACGCGGGATCAGCTTATATTGGAAATGTATAGCTCGATATGTAGCCGTTTTTTTTTTAAAGACAACTCGCATATTAGATAAATTAATCTCTGTGTCGCGAAGTACTTTACAAAGATATAATTCTTATACAAGTCTTGAACCCAGTATAGACTCCAGCTCTCACAAAGGTCTAAATCTAAACTATCAAATTGTAACTATGTTTAAGATGCTATGTACCTAAACTGAAAGAAATAAATATTCTATTATTATAAAAAAAAAACATTGACAGACGCAAAGTACATCCAGACTCCGAACAACTATAGTCTAACCTACGACCGCGGGAATCGAAACCGGGACACGAATTGGCGAGGCAACTGTCTTAACCGCTGCGACACACGTGCAGTCAACGTGCCTCTTAATTTCTCTTAGTATTTAGTGCCAAAACTAAATCGACACCTCAAATAATGCCCTGACCTTTTCATAAAATATTCTTAAAAAGAAATGTAATTTTATTAAAATTTGTTTATTTGGTATTGAGCAGAATCAGGGGCTTTGACTTTTTTGTCAATGAACCCTGTCACTTTATATTAAGTGAAGATTTCGCTTTTCTATTTAATACTGAATAGTTGTGTGTTGTTCACAGTGTTTTTCATCTTTATCTATCGTAAAAATCATCTTTCTTTAGTAATAACATCCAGGATCGTACTTTGCCATTGAAAAAATTAGAATTAAAACTTGTTAGTGAATGTATAATCATTGATCATAAACAAAATCTTTACTGTACTAGTGACTACGCCTAGTTGTTATAAGTACAGACGTCATTATATCCAACTACCCCAATCTGACAAATTTGTTTTATAGATTTTCAACTTTATCACAACAGCATAAGGTTCACTTTCAATTGGGGAAATTTGACAGATTAGGATAGCTTGATGTGCTGTGCCTCTAGCACGAGTTCCTGCAGTTTACTTACTCGATCACACGTACAGTTTCGTCCCATACATTGAGCACCAGAGTTTTAGTTCTTAATAGTTTCCGCGAGAGGCGCTGGTGCTCAATGTATGGGAGGAAACTGTACGTGTGATCGAGTAAGTAAACTGCAGGAACTCGTGCTAGAGGCACTGGCGTCTGTACAATTCGATGGCAGCTCAGCATGTATATTATTTTTTTAATTAATAACACATTGGATTTTACTTTAATTTTTCAATTTCAATATCGAAGAGAAGTGGTAGAAGGACGATTTTTTGGTGCAATATACCTAGCCAGACTTCGATTATCTTTCGTTACAAGTTTTTAATTACGTGTCGTAATTCCTATCTCATACTCACGCGTGCTTATCC
Organism: Pseudoips prasinana; assembly: GCA_951640165.1. NCBI lineage: Eukaryota > Metazoa > Arthropoda > Insecta > Lepidoptera > Nolidae > Pseudoips > Pseudoips prasinana. The sequence continues at coordinate 9,168,767 of OX621240.1, forward strand.
ACTGTCTTAGAATCATTAGAAGCCCTCCACATCAAGCTTGAAGGTGCAAATGAAAATGAGTGGTCAACCCAACAAGTGCTTCGACAATGTTTCGGGGATTAATAGACAAGGGATATGACTGAATGTATACAAAAGACATTTTCTTTATTTAATAAAAGCGGCTACATCTATACAAATAAATAAAATTGGAGTGTCTATTTGTAATATTGAAATAGCCGGTTTTTACTACATAAATATGAATATATATACAGTACATACACCAAAATAACAGTTTTTACAATTTTTGTCTGTCTGTCTGTCTGTTTGTTCCGGCTAATCTCTGAAATGGCTGGACCAATTTTGACGGGACTTTTATTGGCAGGTAGCTGATGTAATAAGGAGTAACTTAGGCTTTTATTTTAAAAAGTCTGTATGTAGGTAAGTATGTAGGTTGTTTTATAGCAAATTGTAGTCATTTTTTTATATTTACTTTCAAACGTAGCTACATCTATTGCAGAACTTAACTGTATAAATTTCTAATTAATGTTACCAACTTTGGTACAAAAAGAACTATTTGTGTCTTTGCACACATCCAGCTTATGCCCATAACGTGGAAGTCTCCGGGTCTATTCAGTTAAAGTGTCCTAGCCAATGGAGTTTCAGTATAGGCATGATAATATCGCAATTGTTCCTAGAAAGAACATTCTCGATGATCATCTGATTTTACCAAGTGACTACTAGCACTATTCGCAGCCATCACATGGGAAATTTAAGTGTTTAGGCGAGTAACTGTTTGGCATAGATAGTCCAGACTTCCGATGCGTATAATATTTTACGATATTTTCTTCAAAGTAATGTTCGGTTTTGTGGATCTCAATCTACCCACAAAACTGAGCTTAAGTAAAATATTCTATTTATATTACACGTTGTACAAGTATTAATGATAAAAGAGTCTGCAAACTTTTGTGTCACTGAACTTTCACTCTAAAATCACCTCTAGAATTGTTTTCGCAATGTAGTTTTCTCTTGAAATTGGTCTGGCTATATATAGACATAATTATATCGTTTAAATTTACGATACAGGCTTTTATTAAATTAGGTACCGAAAATTATCCGAAATAATCCTACTAATATTATAAAGGCGAAAGTTTGTGATTGTGTGAGTGTGTATGTTTGTTACTTCTTCACGTCTAAGCGGCTGGAGCGATTTTAATAAAATTTGGTATGGAGTTAGCTAACGCCCTGGATTAACACACAGGCTAAACAAAAGTATAACGCGGGTAAAACCGCGGGGCACAGCTAGTTATAAAATAAAGTATAATTTTCATGCCGATCATCGTCAGTCATGAAGGCAAGGGTACCTTTTTTCAAAAATATATTACACTTTAGGGTTCCGTAGCTAAATGGCAATTTGAACCCTTATGGATTCGTCATGTCTGTCTGTCCGTCCGTATGTCACAGCCACTTTTTTCCGAAACTATAAGAACTATAATGTTGATACTTAGTAAGTAGATGTACCTATTCTATACAGTACAAAAACCGCTCTTACTGTAGGTATACGTATTAGAAACGTTGTCTCAGTCAAAGTGTTACCACCGACGCGATGTGGCGCATGGCTTCGAGCAGACATGGTCTTAGCATTACTTGTAGTAGTTGTATATATCAATGGCTTATCGACTACATATACCATAAACCGAAAAAAAATAAATACATTTCTTTTTCTTTCGGTTTACGGGAATAAAAACGCTTTGCATTTCCAGTTTCAGTCGACTCCTCAAATCTTAGCTTCCCTATAGCTGTTGTAAAATAGAGTTCGTTGTCTTCTACTTTCAGTAATAATAGGTACCTGTCTCTGTTACATTTAATTGCGTTACCGATATAAGGCGAGTATCGCTATTAATACTATAAATATACGTTTATAAGATTAGGCCATCATTACAGCTAAAAGAAGTCCACGGCTGGACAAACCTCCCCCAAGATGATTCTTGGGGGATATGCTATAATCGCCAAGTTTGGCACACAAAGATCAAGCTGCTGCCCGTCCTATGGTAGATATTGCCTCAGGTCGACTTCTCGGCCCGTGGGGTGATGATATTCTGATATTCAACGCTGTCACCACACATAAAATACACCATACATGAGATTAGTTATCAATCGATAACTTGTTTAAGTGACTCGACACTTCAATAGCATTTTTCTGTAGACTCAAGTTTCTTTAAACATGTACTTACAAAAGGAAACAACTGTCGCCAAGGACTCAACATGGCGCACTATAATGATAATGATTCACGCATTAAAGAATACAGATACTTATGTATTCTAATACCGAAACATTTTACAATACAATGGTGGTGCGTTTGTATTCTATGCGGCGGTTTTGGTTTCCTTCGTTGAGTCATTTCTCGTGATGGGGGAACTGGAAGTTATAAAGTTTTCTCACAGCTTTACCTGATATAAGTAGGCACTGTCTCATATGGCAGTCTTCATACGAATCAGTTTTATATATTATAGTTATATCTACTTAATTACAGTCGAGACATTTACCTATAAATGCTCTCTTAGGAATTTGAGCTTAGCGAAGAAATATTTAAGAATAAGAATAATTTATTAACCAAAGAAAAGTTACATAAATCCTTATATCTAGTTACAAGAGTATAATACAAAAATGAGCATAACTCTTTCTTATGGCTTTCACACTAGGGCTAGCCTGTCTTGTAAAAACCCAAAAAAATAATAACAATAGTAATTAGATATCTGTCTTTTAAGACACATCAATTGTTACTAAATTATATTACAGTTACATTTGTTTAAAAAAATATATATTAAAAAAGACAAATAAAAGTTCTAATATAAAGTGGGTGTGTGTGTATATGTGTGCGAGTGTGCGTGTGTGTACGTGTGTGTGTGTGTGTGTGTGTATAGGTCCTATATATAACTGTAAGTTTAGTCATTGTCGTTTAACCTGTTTTGTTTACTAACATCTTTTTTGTATTTGATTTTTGTTTACAACTAATACTAGTTACGTAAGAAAATATGGACTGTATCTGTCGGTGTATAGATATGTCTGAAATAAATAAAATAAAATAAATCGGACACAACTCGGAACCAGTGTTAGTTTCAACTTGAAGAGCTGAACTATGACCAAGAGACTGCGATCGCCAACAATGTCGCCAACCCCTCTTCCAAGCGTGGTGATTATGTATATATTACGCATTTAATTCAATTTCAACCAACGAAAACTCGACTTGGGCTACTAGGAATTATAAACTGTTTTGACACTACATACATCGATTAATATCTTTAAAAATATCCGAATGCTAGAGGGAGATAGCGCGATATTTTGTAAATGAATAAGTATTCCAAATCATTCAGAATTTTTTTTCTGAACATGTAATGTTTCTATGGTACGGAACCTTAGTGTGCTAAACCGATTTGCCGTTGTCTATAGTTCTATAACTACAGTCGATAAAAACAATGTAAGTACTCTTATCAATGACGCAATTATAACGACACCATGAGTCATTTTTACTTTGAGCATTAACAATGTTTATAAACTGAAAACGATAATAATTGGTCATTATTATTTTTAAAAGGACACATTGATTGTAATACGACATGTATTGTAAAACGGGGTGAATAGTAATTCAGGGGTGAATAGGGATAGGATTCCCTACACCTCATTATCATATCTCCTTCTCCATGATTGCCTGCACTATCCGCATACATTCTATACATTTGCTAATTTTGTACCCGTTTTTATTCACCCCGTAAAATAGGGAGGACTTAAAAACTAGAAGAACTAGAGTTTGGGAATATAGAAAATCTGCTTGGTGGTTTATACAACGTGCCTCTTTCAATCCTTAATCGGGCCAGAGCCCAGCTCCATCGTATGGGCAGTGGTTGCCCTAGTGTCAGAGTTGTTCAAGCCGCCCAATAGGCCTCTGACATGGCTTAACGACTGTCAACCGGGACTGACAGCTTAACGTGCCCTCCGAAGCACGGAGACGCTCGGAAATTAAATCACTTTGGCGGTCACCCACCTATGGACTAACCGCGAGCCTAGTTGCTTAACCTCGCCGATCACTTACGGACCGGTGAGCGCATCTAGCTATGAACGCCTCTTACCAACATCCCTCTAACCAGGAGAGGTTATCCTCTCATGCATCTCCACGTCACTAACTACCCCGAGTCAAGGTTCGCACCCCAAAGGACGTGCCCTTTACGGTTACTTAGTTTCTAGTAAGTATTATTTGCTAGACGGGTTGAACCCCCACTCCGTGTCCGGTGAAGCTGTACAACATACCCAGTCTCAGTTAGAATATTTTAATCAGTCACTCAAATAGTATTCCAATACGGCAATCGAATTCAAAAAACGAGGGCGCCGAATGCCAATGGCGCCAAACATGGAGCCATGGGTTTTCTGGTTGGTCGGGTTGAATAATGCACATTATTTATCCTTTAATCTATACATATAATAAAATCGTAGGAAAGTCGAAACTGTACATTAAATATTTTTTTAAAGGGTACATGGGGCGTTATCGACTGCGATATGGAAGCCAAAAATAGTTTTTAGAATTTTTGTCTGTTTGTCTGTCTGTATGTCCGGACTATACTCAAAAAGTACTTCATGGATTTACTTCAAATTTTGCATGATTATTACTAAGAGGTCGGGTCAACATACAGGCTACATTTAATTACGCTATCACCTACGGAGGAGCTGTGATAAATTTATAGAATTTAACGCGGGTAAAACCGCGGGGCACAGCTAGTAATCAAATATTCGTCATTATTTATTAGTAAGGGTAAAACGGGGGATAGAGATAGGGACAATATACATATTATTCCATATATGTACAACGCCAGCACATCAAGCTACCTCAATCTGTCAAATTTACCCAATTGAAAGTGAACCTTACTTATGCAGCGTGATAAAGTTGAAAAACTATAAAAGAAATTTGACAGATAGGGGTCTATGCATCATGTGGATGTGCTGGCGTCTAGCTGGATGTGCTGGCGTCTGTACATCATTTATATTTTTCCGGATTTATTCACTCCTGGATTTCTGCTATTCACCCCGTTTTACAATACTTACATATTTGATCATGTCATGCATAACTGCTATACGATTTGACATAAAATACAGATTTACGCAGTATTTTTTTTTCATACTAAATCGTAGCAGAATTCGACGGTAAAGACTCATACGCATAAGTTGTAGTTATGCGCAGAACTAATGGAGATTTGTCAAGCAGTTGCTCTCACATAAATAGTATCGTTTTGAATAAAACCGTGTGACTTAATAATAATAAGTTGAGGTCATTTAGATGATTTGATTGATGAAATCAGTCAAGTTTATTAATTCAACGAACGAAATTAAATCATCTTAGTGGTCATTAAAGGAAATAGGTTGGCAAACATGATAAAAAGATAAATCATACATATTTTTTGTGTCCGGTTGGTATTTGATAGGTATGAGTCATGTAGTCATATAGTTCAATTGACGCCACGTCGGTAGACACGCTGGTACTACGAAAACCGCTTTTATTATCCACGTAATAAAGACGCTGGTAATGCCATTGAAGTGGCGTCGACTGTACGTTAAGATAATGCTATATTTGCACGATGTGTCACCCATACATTCATTCAAAACGTGTTTGTACATATGTTTTAAATCGGTGTTCTATAGCTGTCTTCTTACAATGACGAATGGTAATACAATTTATAAGTGTAGTCGGTGAGGAGCAGGGTGATATAATTTATAAGTGAAGCCGGTGAAGAGAGGCTAGATAGATCCTATTTACTACTAATATTATAAAATTACTGCACTCCGCGATTTCCCCCGCGCTAAACTTTACAAATGATAGCTTATATTAGCTGTACTAGTTCACATTAGTAATTGTTCTTAGATAACAGTTAAAAACAAATTTGCAGAGTTCTTGCTTTACAGAAAAGCAAGAACTCTGCTTTAGCAATGTTAGCAAGTCTGCTGTCCTCTAGTGACAAGCACAATAAGTTATGTCAATGCAAACTAAAATAGTGAGCCGATATGCTTGGAAATTTGCTACACATTCCTCTGTACCCGAGTGGTGCGGTTTAAGTCGTCAGGTAACATTTATAGAATGGGTTTTGGGGAAAAAAGCCGGTCTAGATATGTCTCATCTCTGAGAAAACTTTTTAAATATCATGACCAAAGCAAGAATATCATGTAGTATACCTTTATTAGAAGCATACCTACCTATATATCAATGCAATGCTATGTCTACTATGCATAGCTACTATTGTAGCTTGAATCTGCCGTGTTTTTAGAATGTAGAGGCATACCTATATAGTATTTTGCATCAGACATTTATGAGATACGGTAATACTTTGGTCAATTCTAAATAACAAAATTCACGATCTATTGAGCATAAAGAAACGTATGCAATTAAAGTAGGGTACCTACCAAAGACTGTTGCCTGCTGCAATTTATTAGTCATCAGGCCATAAACTCATATTATGAAGAACTGAGTTAGTGGTCTCCCTCAATATTGACTCATCGTAGTAGTACGCATGCGCAACATTGACGTGAGTCACGGCGCCTTCGTGGGTCACTGGCTGAAGTGGGCTGAACCATAGACTTGACTTTTTTCGTTCGACACATTGTCAAAAATTAGCGCGAAAATCATCGAAATGTCAAAGGTTAGGAACCTTGATTTCTCTAAATCGATAACCGTAAATACTATGAAAGTTTCATCAAGCCAACAATTTTAAAATTATCAGAAAGTATTCGCGGCAACGTTATTGTTAGTTTCTCACGTTTTTACTCGATTCGTAAGGTATTGCTTAGCTGACTTACCGTATCTCTCGTGTACTAATGAGTTCAGTGGATAGCCGGTTCAGTAAATATTAATAGACAATAGATAACTTAATGTTATTGGTAAAGGATATAGGTAGTAGTTAGTCGTCGACCCTTGTCCGTGCGTCACAGATAATGTACAGACAAATGACTCCAACCAATGACTCATTGTCGCGATATTTGTCTACACGCTCCCCTCGTAGCATTAACATAATGTACCGACTTATATTTATTCAAAATTCTTAAACTACAAGCTTTGTTGTGTTGTAAAGAACAACTTAATGCCATAAGCAGAGGCAAATTTAGAAATTCACCACGTTATCAAAGAAGAATATGAAATATACTAAAACAAAATATGTCTTTGAGTGGTGTTCTAAAAACTACACTTGGCACTCCTTGTTTCCATTACACATTTACTTTTTATACATGAGATCATCTAATTATTGCTTACAAAATCGTACATGGCCATCGACGCATTTGACCTGCACATTTTCTTTAAGTATTAAGATTTTCCAAGTTATTTTTAAAGTTTAGGTAATGCTTTCACTGCTTAACTAGAGCTTGGGTTCAAGCCTTCTAGCTATATACAATTAGAACGGGTGTCTTCCGACGTGGATACTTAGCGTACCCACGTCGGAAGACACCCCATTTAGGGTTCAACTCAGCGCGGTTACTGACGTGGAAATGTCTGTAACCGCGCTGAGTTCCAAGGGTATCGGGTATTTTAAGGACGCTGTTGTGGAACTGGCGCTTTACATTAGTATGCTGGCTTCACGTCCAACTGAGGTTCGGAAAGCATATTTCATCAATATGAAACCAAGTAAGGGACCGCGCGCACTGCACAGCCTAGAGAAGAACATTAGTATCATGTGACCGTACCTTTTTGTAGGTATCACTGGTAAGACATAAGTCCAAAAATACTAGATAAAAATATATTTTAGGGATGGTAAACATTTTGCAGAGCAGAAAGTCTAGTAACCTTGATTATTTCTGACCATATTTCAAATCATGTACAGAAGAATTTTCTATTCGCTGTCCAGGGTCAATAGCCATAATCAACTTATATTACTTAAGAGCTCAAAAGAACGACCTATCAGGAAACGGTTTAATTAAGCCTAGTCCTATACATCATCATCATCATGTCAGCTGAAAGATGTCACTGCTGGACAAAGGCCTCTCCAAAATCTCCAGTATTGCCAGTCTTGCGCCACCTACACCCAGCGACCTTAGTAGATCATCAATCCATCTTGTAGCGGCCTGCCCAAGTGCCCACGCTGCGTCTTCCGGTTCATAGTCACCACTCCAGAACCTTTTTGCACCAGCTGCCGTTACTAGTCCCATCACATCTCACTAATGGTTTAATATAGGTAATGATTTGCCTATATCTTTATCGCGATTGAGACCCGTGTCCACAGTAGGTATATAAAATAAAAAAACCGGCCAAGTACGAGTCGGACTCGCACATGAAGGGTTCCGCAGCACCAAGTATTTCAGTTGATTAAATGAAAGGTAAATTGCGGTTTACGATTTATGACGCATTAAAATAAAACTACTTACTAGATTTCGTTCAAACCAATTTTCGTTGTTAGTTTACATGGTAATGTACATCATATATTTTTTTAGTTTTATCATTCTCTTATTTTAGAAGTTACAGGGGGGAGACTCTCATTTTTCCACTTTGGAAGTGTCTCTCGCGCAAACTATTCAGTTTAGAAAATTAGGATATTAGGAACCTCAATATCATTTTTGAAGACCTACATAGATACTGTGTGTATGGGTACGATGAAAATTTTTTTTTGAGTTTTAGTTCTATGTATGGGGAACCCCCAAAATTATTATTATTTATTCTATTTTGGTGTAAAAATCTTAATGCGGTTCACAGAATACATCTACTTACCAAGTTTCAATAGTACAGCTCTTATAGTTTCGGAAAAAAAATGGCTGTGACATACGGACGGACTGACAGACAGACAGACATGACGAATCTATAAGGGTTCAGTTTTTTGCCATTTGGCTACGGAACCCTAAAAAGGTTTATTTTCAGTCCAGAAGTAATAGACGACCAACATGTTTAAGTACTGTACACCTAATGGAGAACTGGATCGTTCACTATATATTCATATATATATTCATTATTTAATTTAATGTGGTATGTATGTACAGACGCCAGCACATCCAGCTACCCCAATCTGTCAAATTTCTTTTATAGATTTTCAACTTTATTACATAAGTATAAGGTTTACTTACTGCTTACTACAATTAGGGAAATTTGACGGATTGGGGTAGCTTTATGTGCTGGCGTCTTTACATATTCAAGTCTAAATAACATTGTAACTAGGTAAGTACCAACTATCCTGTTACTAAAAATATAAGGATCAGTAATAAATGTCCCTGTTTTATCCTACTTTTGTTGAGTGTACTGTGTGAGTTATATAACTACTTCTCGTGTTTCGCTTTCTTTGTGTATACTTTACTATGAAGATCGGCTACGGCACCCACCTTCAGGCGCACCAAAGCCGTACCTACTAGGTCGCCATGACTGAAAATCGGACGGACCAATCATCATCACCTTCATCGTTTAGGTACTTAGTTCCAAGCTGTAATTTTAGCTTGGACCATTGTAGATCTTTTAAAATTCAATCCTTTATTTTATTGCATTCCCGTAGTGAGACTAGAACTAATTTACAGATTTCGAATTAGAACTGTTCGTTCCTCACCAGGATTTAGTCTTTGGTTGTCTATGAAAAACAATCAGCCTTTTATCTAGAATCAATCACATTCCTTTTGGTTCACATTCCTACATACTAAAAATTCTAAATAGGTTGAACCAATAGGTTGAAAGCTAAGTTTGCATAGACTAGTGAAAAATCATAACCAAACCTCTTCACAACTTTCACCAGTTAAATAATGAGTTAAATATCATCATAGAGTACGGAATCATAAATTAGTAGGTACTTAAGCCATTTAAATATAAAACTCCTTGCTCCAAGCATTTTTTTACCCCAATCATAAATAAACCCTGGAATAATCTGCAAAAGTTCTAACAAAGTCCGTCTTTCCAATCCATAAAGTTAATAATATACCTACTACTATACTAACTTTATGTTCCAATCAAAGGCAAAGCATGTAGGTACCCACAGATCATAGAAACAAGGTTGTATACCTACCTGAAATCTGTGCAAATACCTTTGCCCAGTCAATTAAATACTTATAACTAAATGTAAAATTTAAATTATATATGTATTACTCAATTATTAATACTTAATAAATTTGAATTTGAGTTAGTTTGAGTCACGTGCATCTAAAAATAAAAAATTATCTGAATTCAACGTAGCTATTTATTGTTATAATTACCTATATGGAAGCTTAGCTTATATGGGAGATTATAATTACTTACCTCTTGACATGAGTAAGTAAACAAAAAAGTGTATTAGTAGGTACGGTCTACCTAGTAAGAATACGAATATAGGGTAATACCTCCCTCAATACCAACGAAGAAAGCTAAATAAGTACCTACTACGTATACGAATTAACGTGAGAATCGTGGGATAAGGTAGGTACTCATACGAACTCGACCTTTTTCACGACTTCCCAAATTATTGGGGCCAGGATTCAAGACAAGGCAAGGTGCAATAATTTGTGTCACGGTCAAGGCGGCGACCCGTGGCTCCTACCTACATATACCTGCTTCAAGATACTTTACCTAAAATGTATCTAAGTAGGCACTGATATTATTTTCAAAGCAATTAACTAAGTTCCTACCTCAATACACATAATAGCTAGGTAGGTACTTAACTTAGTTCCTACTTACCGTTCCTAGATAAGCATTATAATATCATTAAAAACTTTCCAATCCAAAGATGTGTTTTATCGAATACCGATAAATTGAAAGACCCTATTGATTTATTTTAATCCGTTCGCATATTAACCTTCTAAATATTAGTTGCTACATACATACATACAAAATGATATTGAATGGAATCATTTTGCTACTAGCTTCAACACACACAATCATAGATATTTTGTTTGTGTTAGTGAACGCCTTGTACGCACAAAGACCGTTGCTGGCATGCACCAATCAGAACTCAGGATTTTACCGATGCCCATATATGGTAAGGCCATCGGTTGCCGCAAGTGGGGATCGGGCGAGTCCATTTCTGAGGAAAAATAATTGCGTTCTTTATTTGAATAGTTGACAATTTTTTGACATCTATCAGTTAGGCCTGTCACCGGGAATCGTTTGTATATAGTTTTGAAAGTTAGGGAGTCGTAATTAATTGATAAAATTCGTTTTATTTAGCACCTACTGAGGTCCGTTGGGCAAGTCGATCGTCTCGCGGGGCGCCGGCGTACAGCGTATTCTAGTGAAGCAGATCGACCGACCTCCACGAGCGAACGCGCAACAGAAAGAAACCGGCCGGCGTTCATTTCTCACGGTTCGCGAACGTTGCGGTTATTATTCTCTTCTCTTCCTAATTATCACTGGTATGTACCTAGATTATATTATCTTTACTCATTTGATTTGCTGTGTTGCAAGTTTCTATCGAGTATATTATTTTTGTGATTTTTTTTAATGATTGAAAATGAAAAGAGATAATGCTGATCCCTTTGATTATAAACCTGATCCTTGACGGTTATAGGCCGATGTCTACCTACATGTATTCATGTACATTTGTATCAACTGTCTTTCGTGAAACCAGTAGAATCGATATAAGTGAATTAATTATTTGCTCTTTACAATTTATGTTCGACGCGACTTTATCCCGCAATATTTGATACTGCAATGGTGCACATCATCTGCACAGCTGATCTTGGAAGTGTGCCAAATACGTTGAACTTTCGTTATCATCTATTTCGTAATGTAAATACGTGTACCTAAATAGTGCGTTACTGCTGAACGTCTGTCTGATAGCTAGATGTTCAATGAGAGCGCTCCTTGCGATCTCGTCGTTATCAAGCGTGCGCTATCAGCCCGACGGGAGGGGCGCGGGGGGCCGCGCAGGCTCCCTGCAGCGGAATACCATATATGGCCACGAAAACTCACGTATTGTGCCGTACTGTAGCGATTGGTCGAAACGTTCGGCGCAGCGGGGTAGGGGCACCCCGAGAACCAGCCTCATTTATATACTCTGCCTGCCGCGCTCGTCGACATTCCACGAAGTGAGCTCGAGCTGTGTGCGTTGTACAGCGATACCGAGGCTGTGCAATAGCGAGTTAATTTATTTATTTAATAGGACTATTTAATTAAAAGTAAGTTGATACAGATGTGCTATTATAATATTTTGTGATGATTAGTGATATAGTGGTTGAAGGAAATAGTGCTATGATACCAGTGTGTGCGGGTCAGTGACACGTCGCTAGGGTTGGGCTGTATCACGCCGGCCGGGAGTCCGGGATAGCCGGTTGCGGTAGGGCGTGGTCGGGTTCGTTCGCCGACAGCTTTGCTGTATTTGTATTTGAACTTGAACGGTTATTGTTCCAATTAGAAAGTAACTCATCCCGCGAACGACTTTCTCGGCCGGTAAGAGCAGCCCGTCTCTTGAGAAGTGTCATGCCGCGTCATGTGCCACGTTTTTTCTCGGCCGCCGCCCGTCGCATATATCTCCCCTTATTTGGTTACAATTTGCAACTCCGTCGCCCACTTAGCATTGTCCCATGTTCGAAGTGTGTGGGTTTGCTCTACTACCCACCGGTTCCTAAGATGGACATGAACGAAATATTGAAGCTGTTTAGTAACTTCGATATTTACATAGTAACTGCATAGTAAGTAAAATAAATTTTAACAATATTTTTTTTTTATAATTTCAGACTAATTAACAATGTGCGACGAAGAAGTAGCTGCGTTGGTAGTAGACAATGGCTCCGGTATGTGCAAGGCCGGTTTCGCGGGCGACGACGCGCCGCGCGCCGTCTTCCCGTCCATCGTGGGCAGGCCCCGCCACCAGGGCGTCATGGTCGGCATGGGGCAGAAGGACTCGTACGTAGGTGACGAGGCCCAGAGCAAGAGAGGTATCCTCACGCTCAAGTACCCCATCGAGCACGGCATCGTCACCAACTGGGACGATATGGAGAAGATCTGGCATCACACCTTCTACAACGAGCTGCGTGTGGCGCCCGAGGAACACCCCGTGCTGCTCACCGAGGCCCCCCTCAACCCCAAGGCCAACAGGTAGGTGTCGAGCGAGCCTCGCTCCTGGTCGTACATGTGTTCCGCTTCCATACAAACCGTAACTCACCCACCTATTTGTTTACAGAGAGAAGATGACACAGATCATGTTCGAGACCTTCAACACACCCGCCATGTACGTCGCCATCCAGGCCGTGCTCTCCCTGTACGCCTCTGGTCGTACCACCGGTATCGTGCTGGACTCCGGCGACGGTGTCTCCCACACCGTACCCATCTATGAGGGCTACGCGTTGCCCCACGCCATCCTGCGTCTGGATTTGGCCGGCCGCGACCTCACAGATTACCTGATGAAGATCCTCACCGAGCGTGGCTACTCGTTCACCACCACCGCTGAGCGTGAGATCGTGCGCGACATCAAGGAGAAGCTTTGCTACGTCGCACTCGACTTCGAACAGGAGATGGCGACTGCTGCCTCCAGCAGCTCCCTCGAGAAGTCCTACGAACTTCCCGACGGACAGGTTATCACCATTGGAAACGAGCGATTCCGTTGCCCTGAGGCTCTCTTCCAGCCCTCATTCTTGGGTATGGAAGCATGCGGTATCCACGAGACCACATACAACTCTATCATGAAGTGCGACGTTGACATCCGTAAGGATCTGTACGCCAACACAGTTCTGTCTGGTGGTACCACAATGTACCCCGGCATCGCCGACCGTATGCAGAAGGAAATCACAGCTCTAGCCCCATCCACAATGAAGATTAAAATCATCGCGCCCCCAGAGAGGAAGTACTCCGTATGGATCGGTGGATCGATCCTCGCCTCCCTCTCGACCTTCCAGCAGATGTGGATCTCGAAACAGGAATACGATGAGTCTGGCCCCTCTATTGTGCACAGGAAGTGCTTCTAAGCGAGTCACGAGTGGCTGTCAGCAGCCCGCGGTCCGGCCCCAGTCGCAGCCGGCTGCTCACTTCAGGCTTGTAATCTCCGTTAATTTAATTGTACGTAAGATATTATTGTAATTAAATCGTAATAGTGACGGCGGGCCGGACGCGGCACCGCGGCGCGTCCGCCCGCCGGCCTCGGTACTGCACTCGCCAAAGGATCTTTTGTAATCTCATGAATGATGATTGTATGTGCTGAAACGGATAAGACTACTTTCTTACTAGGTCATTTATAAATTATAAAAAATAATGAAAATACAAAAAAAAATCCGAAAAATTAACCTGTCTTTTCTTTATTAATTAACCTAGTTAGATTTACAACGCATGAACACACGCAGCTCCATATCGGAGCGCAACGACCGACATTGACTCAAGTACACAAATAGAATGAACTTGGGAGAACCAGACATAAATAGCCAGACGCCGATGCTCGGATGTGCAGTTACTGCACTGGGGAAGCCCATCTTCATTCAATTATGTTCAAATTCAATTGAATTAATGATAAGATATTATTTTAAATCATGTATTATTATTTGCCTGGTAGATAGATGTATACACACACTGTCCCCCTATGATAAGAATGAGATTCCAATTTATATTTTAACTCTCGTTCTGCCGTAGCATGACATTTAAATATTAATAAATCAATATCATATATTTTCAAGGCTTGCCCAGAGTATGTAAACATGAGAATTAGGCCTGTAGTACCTAGGTACTCACTTTGCCATGATAAGTTTGCGGCGGTCACATAGAAAAAAAAGAAAAGGATTTTTTAGTTTTATTTAGGCTATGAATGATACAATTACATAGGTACTTTCAATGCTACCAAGAATTCCTCATTGACACACATTGCTGTTATGGTCAAAATGATTTATCATAATTTATTATAGAAACGAGAAAGTTTGGGTTTGTTCCGGCTCTGTCAGGTCATCATACCGGATCTCAGATGAATAATTCTGTGATTATTATAAACTGCTTACTCTTATTTCCGGCTTTCAAAAATAATTTTAGACATCGCATGGGTTGCACACCTGTTCAAAAAAAATTGTAGAGCCTTAACAGAATATTAATATATGTACTTAATCGTGTCCTGGAAAACAGTCTGATAAAATTTACAGGTCGAAGATGAGATGTTCATGGACAAGTATCGATCTTGAACGTACCTGAAAATCAAATTATCGCTGGACTTTTAAATGAGGACGCCAATACAAGTTAAATTGAGCAATTAAATAAAAAATATACGAATCCTCGAAATGTGTCTGGGTGTAATTATTCTATATTAAGTATATATTTACAAGTAGTGTAGTATATCAGTTATCGGATTTCCATAGTACACACGGCTACATATCAAGTTATATACATTTCCAATATAAGCTGACCTGTCATTGTATGGAAATCCTATACAACGCGAGATTAGCTTATACTGGAATTGTATAGCTTGATGTGTAGCCGTAATACTAGGGGGTATTATTGGTTTCCAGCTTACAAGCTAATAAGACGCGGCACTCATCGGGACACAATTGTAAAACAATGGCAGTGAGATCATTATATCATGTCATTTTGCAACTTGAAGGGCTATTTTTAGCAATAATTAATATATTCCTCATTAGTAAGTATATTTCTGACTCCATCAATTACTGGTATTTTTCATCGTGCAGTTTTTACATCTCAGCTTAAATTTTTAAGTTTGATATTTTATATTTAGACCAGGGTAGAAGCCTTTAAAAATAATAAAAAGTGAAATAAAATAATAGTAGGATGAAACCCATTATAAAAGGAGGGGAATATTATAAAAATTAAAGGAAAAATAATTTACGGGCGATCTGAGGTCGGGAAGGGGATGGGGGTGAGTTTTTAAGGGTAAACAACGGTTTTTCTCGATTTCCGCCAAAACTAAAAGACCTATCGAAAAAAAAAGTCAAATGGCAAAGTTGTAGATAATAAAAAGATCTAAAACTTTTGTATTTACACTTTTTTCACATAACGTCAAAATTTATGTAAAAATTAAAAAAACCAAGTTTTTGGTTTTTTATTTTTATCTTTTACAATTTTTTTCTTTTTTAATGAAATTTGGTGAAAACTTACCGTTTTATGTCCCAAATACGCTGTAATTTATTTTTTCACCTTATTTTGAATTAGTATCGAAAAAACACCCTAATTTTCAATCGAACACTCACCCGTCAAAATATCAGCTTTTTTCAAAAAGTTGGTATGTTTTCTGTTCGTTGAAATCTCTACTTTCCGATGGTGAAAAAAAAATACATATGTTACTATAGTAAATCTTCTCAGTAAATGCAAAAAATCTAAAAAACTCGAATTCGATGTTATTTAATTATTAAAAAAACATTAGAGCTATTTATTAAAATTAACACTTAAATTACTCGAAAAACGTTAGATTACAATTTACATTGATAAAAAAAATTGCAAATAAAAATATACTACTACAATTAACAAACAAATAAGTTAATAAAATTAATATTTATTGTCGAATCTTCTTTAAATTATATGCGTAGATGTCTATTTATAATTATTTTAATATAAATTATATACCTGAGTGACCTACGAAAAATAGTAGCCCATCAAAAGGTGTTTCATGGAGAAGCATAGTTTCAAGGAGAATACATACTAATAATAATCTCCTTAATTTTGACAAAAAAAATTAATTAATCCCATGAAAAAAAAAATATTTCAAAAAATATTAAAAATATATTACATATACATCGTAAATATATTTTTAATAACAAACTTTTGGCCGATTTTCACATATATTTTATACATTTCAGATATATTCAAAATATATGAAATATACATGAAAATCAGCCAAAATCGTTTTGGCAAACCTCCCACCCACAGAAGGAGCAGCAGAACAACATTGTTACAGGGCAATTATCAGCTTGAAACTTGGTTGGGTAACGAACTAACAGCAACAGATTGGGGCTGGAAGCAATTTCAACGTGGAATTATGCCCAAATTTACCCAAATGAATTAATTCCGGAAATATTGCTCAAAACTATATGCTGCAGCTGTGAAACTGGATGTAACAGTTTAAAATGTGGTTGCCGAAAACATGGTTTAAAATGCACATATTTATGTTCAAACTGTCATGGTTCTGAAAATTGCTCCAATATTGAAGAAGAAACCTACGAGGAAGTTGAGGATTCAGAAGAAATTGTGGATGAAGAACCAACGCAGTCGGGAAATAATGTTGGAGAGGAAGAAGGTGATAGTCATGAAGATTTCGAAGATCTTCTAGAATCGGAGATGTTTGACGAATCTAACGATGAAGAAATGCCAAAAAGACAAAAACCATAATAGGATAAGTGATTAGAATTGAAGATAAGGTAGGTATTTATGAATGATAAGATTAATGTGTTTAAAAATATTGTAATGAATAACGTAATCAGAATAAAGTATCTACATTTAATTGTACTATTAACATTTATATTTATATATAATGACATTTTCTATGACATAAATGTAATTAGCATTAAGTAAATCAACTTTTTAATTGAAACAAATTGCAGCTATCACATTTTTTAAGATGAAATTATTTATAATAATTTAAAAAAAATCGAATTCGAGTTTTTTTCGATTTTTTGCATTTTCTGAGAAGATTTACTATAGTAACATATATTTTTTTTTTCACCATCGGAAAGTAGAGATTTCAACGCACAGAAAACATACCAACTTTTTGAAAAAAGCTGATATCTTGAGGGGTGAGTTTTCGATTGAAAATTAAGGTGTTTTTTCGATATTAATTCAAAATAAGGAGAAAAAATAAATATTTTAAATCAAATAAATTACAGCGTATTTGGGACATAAAAAGGTAAGTTTTCTCCAAACTTCGTTAAAACGAAAAAAAATTGTAAAATATAAAAATAAGAAACCAAAAACTTGGTTTATTGAATTTTTCACATAAATTTTGAGGTTATGTGAAAAAAGTGTAAATACAAAAGTTTTAGATCTTTTTATTACCTACAACTTTGCCATTTGACGTTTTTCGATAGGATTTTAAGTTTTTCCGGAAATCGAGAAAAACCTTTTTTTACCCTTAAAAACTCACCCCCATCCCCTTCCCGACCTCAGATCGGCCGTAAATTATTTTTCCTTTACTTTTTATAATATTCCCCTCCTTTTATAATGGGTTTCATCCTACTATTATTTTTTTTGGTTTTAAAAATTATCGACCCTGGTCTAATTATCTAATGTATCAACTCAAAATCGACTTATTAGCATTATCAGCGAGTAACATGGGCTAAATATTATTATCATAAAAAATATGATGTACAATACCCAAAGAATCTAAATTTAAAAGAAAATCGGCCAAGTGCTAGGCGGACTCGCCCATGAAGGGTTCCGTAGCAGCAAGTATTTCAGTTGATTAAATGAAAGGTAAATTGCGGTTTACGATTTATGATGTATTACAAAGAAAATAATTACTAGATCTCGTTTAAACCAATTTTTGGTGGAAGTTTGCATAGTAATGTACAGCATAATATTATTTATAGTTTTATCATTCTCTTATTTTAGAAGTTACGGGGGGGGGGGGGGGCTCATTTTACCACTTTGGAAGTGTCACCTGCGCGAACTATTCAGTTATAAAAATGATATTAGAAACCTCAATATCATTTTTGAAGACCTATCCATAGATACCCAACATGTAAGGGTACGATGAAAAAAATTGAGTTTCAGTTCTAGTATGTATTTGGGGAACCCCCCCAAAATTAATGTTCTTTTTCTATTTTTGTGTGAAAATCAATGCGGTTCACAGAATACACCCACTTTTCGGAAAAAAGTGGCTGTCTGACAGACAGACATGACGAATCTATAAGGGGACCTTTTTTTTGCAATTTGACTACGGAACCCTAAAAAAAGGCGCTATAAGTAATTATTTGACGGGCTCTTATTAGCAATTTAAATTTCTTATTTAAATCTTCATATCTACCCGTGCGAAACCGGGGCGGGGAACAAGTTATTTATAAAGCTAATTACAATTGGGTTCGATTCCCAACTAGGACAGATATTTGTGTGCATGATCATGTCTGTTTGTCCTGAGTCTGGGTGCAATTATCTATATGAGTATGTATTTACAAAAGAAAATTATCTGGTTTCCATAATATAAGCTCGGAAAAGCTTTGGAATCAGATGGCCGTGTGTGAATAATGTCCCTGGATATTATTGATCCCGTTTTCCTCCTATGTTTTTATCTCTATCCGAAATGTTTTTAACATAAGAGTTAGTTACGGTCTGAGCAGAACAGTATGTTATATATATGATTATGGGACAATATATAATCTTTAAGATAAATCTAAGACTAAGGTTTACAAGCCCGCATTAGCTAAATTAATCCCAGTGTCGCCGCGGACTTTAAAATATTTAAAATACCAGGGAACAAGCAAAATTTTGGAAATATTCTGATACTTATCCGTGGATGTTAAAAGGAAGTGCCTACTCCAGAGTCTCCAAAGCTTTTTATGATTCAATGCTTATAGTAGGCAAATTGGGCCCAACTTTTAACGAATTTTAAAAACTACACCTGCACTAAGTAATTATATTCACAAATATCACACAGACTCAGAACAACAATTGGGAGAATATGGGAAACACAAATAGTTGTCCTGTGCGCACAAATTATCTGTGAATTTAGATGTAAACTAATTAGCCATCCATAGCTATCATACTTACTGTTATAAAACAAAAAGAAACCTCCTTTTCTGAAGTAGATTAATACATATATAAGTATAAAAATGTAAATAAAAATCACACCATTTCCATACGACTTTTATTTCGAACATCACAAAATATTTCCACATAATTAGCAGTAGGTATCATAAATCGGTTAGTTAAAAATGTTACAAAATTAACAAGATAAAAACAGTGTCAATATTTCATAAAACAGTTTCGAGCGTGTTCCAATACAAAAGTTTATCGCCATTTTCTATTTATTGTCACAGATCCCTATCAACTTCGATTACAAGACATTAATCATGCCTAATTGCCATGGCTTCCAGCGGTTAACCCAAATCACTAGAGATCTAGATTTGAATGTCTTAAGACCATGGCTATCACTCGTATTTTTAGTTATGGGAGAAGGGGAAATAGCTTACGCTTGCAAAGCATTCATATATTAAAAGAAGATACATAATTAACAGAATATCGCAAGTAGTACCTTCTAGGTTAACGCTTTCATACAAACAAACAGACAAGCTAGTCTAGACGATGTAGTGATACTGTATACATATTTATAATATATCGTAAGCACATTAATAGTAGGAATTTGCTTAGACGTTAAAGATCTTCTGGAGACAGTCATGACAGTCCACGAGTGAAGTACCTTTAATGTTGGAATGGAGTACTAAATTATTCTATGAATCTACATTCAGCTTGGTTGAGGAAATACCCTCACGGTCTTGCAGAGCACGTTAAAATGTCGGTCCCGGTTGTTGCGAGAACCTCTATTGTAGTTGCTCGATTCATTCTGGAAGCTAGCGGGAACGGTTTTAAACAGGGAGCTTATCCTAAATAGAAGGTTAGGAATAATAATCAATAGTTGCATTGTTATTGTTTTTGGGAGGCTTTTGTCCAGCAGTGGACGTCATTCGACTGAAATTATGATAATGGGTTGCAACCCAACAAGTTGATATGCAGATGAAAAGATTTTAAGAATACCTATTTCTTTTGCTGTTAATATCTCAGACTAATTTGATTTCTACTACATGTACTTTTACATTTTGAATGAATGAAAAGACGTATAATAACTAAATGTAAACATAAAAGAAATTGTTTAAATTGTAGTAACTTAACAACCAAATGCTGTTCCCTTAACTCGTGAACTGTCGCATATAATAAAACCTGATTAATGAAAATGATCGAATATTTGGTGGTTCTTATATTTTAGTCTTGAAATAGTGTTAATGTTAGTGGTAACTTTAAAGTACATTATCTAAATAATAATTAAAAATTCTTGCAAACACTGGGAAACACATAGGTCTTATAAACCTAGAAAATAAAAACAAGAAATAGCCCTATCTATATCGAGATATAATTAATCGAGACCAAGAAATAAATCGTTTAAAAATATATTGACGCTAACACAAAATTCCATCAGTACAATTGGCAGTTTATGGGAACTAAAGGTCCTTTATCAAAAGATGAAAGTCATCTTGGAGCCGCCCTTAATAGAAACTTGAGGACTAAAATCTTTATATGAAACAGTGCTAAGTCCTAGTGTGAAACTAAGCGCGGCCACAAACCATATTTCATCTATACATATAGAATCACAACACAAACTTGACTTAATTAAAACAAAGCTAAAATCGCACAAAATTGACAACATGATTTAATGCATGGTTTTAATTCTAAAAATGGTCGCTCCAATAGTTGCTTAGCAAAACCGATTAAAAATCGACTTCAGAAATGTGATGCAACAACCAGATACCCCTTGATCAGACCTAATTCCATAATCTCTTTCATAATTATTATTGTAAATAATTGAGCAACATTTTAACGAAAATACATTAATATTTTACTCACGTTTAAACTGAACTGACATAAATGGTCTCAACGAAAACTTCATTAACAGACTGTCAACTAAATGTTTTACTCTTAATTATTTGGAGGTCGATTTGGAGCATATATACGCTAAAATTCGGAGCACGGAGCAGGGCCTCTACCTTCTAAGTCGCCGAACATCGATTTCTTAAATGGCGTTCAAATAAATACTGGTTAAAATGACTCAATCAATCGTTAAATCGGCTTCAACGTTGACAATCGATCCGGACCATTTATGACGTCAAATGTGCTCATGGAAGCCGATTTAATGATTGATTAAGTCATTTTTAACGTTTATTTATTTGAACGCCATTTAAGAAATCGATGTTCGGCGACTTAGACGGTAGAGCCCCAGTTATCTGTTTCAGACGATGAACGCGATGACCTGTTGTACGCGCCCTTCTGTCTACAATTTGTCTAATTTTTTGATGGATTAGTTAGGTTGCAGATCAAGAAGTATCCTGGTTATTAAACAATAAATCTAATAATATATCAGTAAAACTCATAATTTCTAATAAGCGGTGCCTCTATAATTATTTACAAACTATTCTAACCTAATAAGATTCTCAAAACGTCAGTAAGGATGTTGGGCTCCCTTATACTTATATTAGTTTTGAGACAAATCGTAAACACTTAATTTATTGGCATAGAATTTATTAAAATCTAAGTGGACTAGCTCCTTCACTATACATAGTTTAATAAAATTTCGCCGATTTAGAAACGGAATGTACAATATATTCAAGAATAATCTCAAAATGTTAAATATTTAACAATATTAGCTACCACTAGAGTTAAATCTATTAGCTAAGGACTTTAAGATTATATGTATATTATTTAATCATTGGAACGGAGTTTCAGAATCGATAAGTTAATCCAATTCTCTATGGTTGTGATTTAAAAAAAAGTATTGAAATCAATTTAAAAGGAGTCTAAATATATTCATCGGATACAAATCATATTTGCATTCCATTTTCGTATGGACTGTCCGTATGTATATTATAACACCGAAAATTTCTAACGTTCCACGGAATAAGCAGTTCCATTAATTTAACAGTCAAAATAAACTCATCAAAACGAATGGCAATCTCACCTCCCGTTTCTAAACCGAGCTGTACATTTAAAACTAGATTACGAAACCAAATTCTTAATTTATTAAAAGACTTAAAATATTTTAAAACTCTACATATAAATACAGTTAAAATTATTCAGAACAACTAAGCGTATTACGGACATTGTGCGGCATGAGAGATTTCATTATCATCATTTAATTCCACTGGTCAGCACACGGTCAAAATCCTATTATAATGTTAATATTCTTAACGAGCCACCAAAGTTTTGTACTATCAATATTAAGAATTTAAAGATAAGGCCACTTCACACCACTGAATATCTCTAGGAATGATCGCTAACGTCAATAGTGAACACAATTGATTGGACGAGATTGATCTCACTTATAACTCACACTGGTCAATTCCGTGACATCTCAATTCATTTAGAAAACGTTTTATCGTGTGCTACGTCTCACTGTCCCGTATGCTGTCTTCAGTAGCTCTACGGATATCGGCCAGCGGGTTGCCGTGCACCCGGAACCTGTAGACACACGTGTACGTCGGGTTGCCGTGGTTAGTCTCCACTCGGAGCTCAATAATGTCGTAGGCAACCGGGTATTCCACTCCACCTATGTTTGTTGTCTTTGGGTATTTGACTGGGAAGTACTGGATGGCGGTGCCGTTGGCCTCGTACATGTAGTCTCCGAATAGATGGGGCTCGGCGTCCATTTCTTCATGGAGGCCCTGGGAACAGTGTGGTAGACGAATACAGAGTTATTTTATAATAAAAACAACTTCAACAAATCCACCAATAACTACCATTTTATTGACCAAATGATGATATCGGTGAATTTTATGTCGTCGGAATTACGTATAATTTCTCTTCTTAACTTAAGTTCACCAAGGCTTGAATAACTCTGAAGGTAATTTTTTATTGATTTATAATAATTAATTATAAATCAATAAAAAATATTGTTATAATAAATATTGGTATGTGGCAAGAGATTATTAAAATATTTAACTATTAATTACTGCTGCCACTTTGTTGGTCGGGGTCGTTTCAGTTTTATGGCATATTGTACAAATCGACATTACAAATAGTAAATAAAATCTATTTGTGAACAGAAATTTATATCAGGAACATTTATACATACTTCCAGCGACATCTAAAAATTCAGCGTTATCTTTTTGGTCTAATTCTATGAGAATGGGGAAAGCAATAATTTACTATATAAATAGCAACATATCGTAATAAATATAATTAATAAACAATTTTTTTACCACCACCTTATCTTATTATTATTTGTCATGCATGTAGTGATCATGATAGAGATGTTTACTAACCTTAATGATAGCTATTAGTGCTAGTGTTCGAAAATGTCCATGCTTACTGAATGATTAGTTGATTACAATTTGAACGTCCCCTCACCAATAAAAAAGTAACATATAACAGTAGGCTCTTATACTGAGTACCAAAGAGTACTTTATAAGTACTCATTGGTACTCAGTAAAGTAACTTAGACCTTGTTAAAATTTAACAAGGTCTAAGTATCGGTACAACTGCTGCCTTAAATAATCCCTATACTTGTCCATTCCTTGCTTGTCTGGAAGAGATCACATGTTAGTGATATGACCGGAAATCTTATACTCTGTGATTATATGGTCCAGTTTGTGAGTTTACTATTGGTGTGCAATAAAGAGTTATTGTAACTAAAGATTCCAAGTGTACATGAAGGAGTACGAGTTGTCAAGTTGTACAAGCTTTCAACTTCACACTAAACCAAAGTTAGGATTATTTTAATAACTGTTTAAGGATATTCGACAGGCTGAATGTATGTTAATAATTTTTCCTATTTGTACCATAAACAGAAGAGCTGTGTAACAGAGTTGCACGACAGTTTTTAGTAAAAAAAATCTATAATCATAAAATCTATGGCCAAAATTTTCTATTGTTTACATTTATAATTAATGTTGCCAATATTGGTAGAAAAAAGGAAATGTGCCCTGCATACTTTCGAAATATCCACAGCCCCTAACACATATGTACTCCCATACTCTTATGTCCTTCTCAAGATTATGCGATTGTTGTTGAAAGCATGCTTGCATGAAAAGAAAAAGACGAAATGCAACCTCCTTTTTTTTGGTTACAACTATAAATATAATATAAAAAATAGAAATTAGAAGCAGATTAGGAAAGGGCTCCAACTTTGGAGGTCATTTAAAGGTTTTTAATTATTAAGGGTCACCAATGCATAGTTTTCCCGTTGTATTTTAAAGTGTTCACATTAAAATTAGAGCAGTAATGTGGGATATAGCAGTCAGCTGCATCAATTTTTTTACAATTTTAAACATAAGATTCGCCCTTTATTTATTTGGCGTTAACATCATGGAATCTGCAAAAGTTAAATAAACCTTGACGCAATGTTCTAATACTAACATATTACCACCACCAATTCAGTGCACTCTATAATAACTTAACGTATACATCACATTCTTAGTCTTAACCAAAATTCCGCAAACTATGAACCGAACCATTTCAAACGCTGAACTGAGCGGTGAAAGTAAGCCAGAAGGTGTTATAGAACATAATTATAAATTCACATTTACCACATGTATTTTACCTTATGTTACATGCAACACAATATTTTAGATAAGAAATCGCAAAGCAATGAAGTTGACAGGATATTTTTCTTCTTTTCTTCGCATATCAGTTGTAACATGTTAAAAGTACAAAACCCATTCACATACACATGTTCCGAATATTTTTTGTTACAAGTATCACCACATTATAGTTATAAACTAACCACAATAGTGTAGGCTGTCGTGCGTTAAAGACATGCAAAAAGTGCGAACAACTAATTACAATAAATTTCAAGGTTCATGCAAATTGTGTGAGCAATGTAAAATGCGTGTGCGCAGGTAGCAGTGTCGTTTTCTCACTTTGAACGTTAGTCTAGTTTAGTACTTTTGCTGAAAGACATACAAAGTTTGTTAATAGTCATAAGACCCCTATCATGTTGTTCCACCAATGTATGAAACTTATCTAATTCTAGTTCATTAGCGTTCCAAGCTTTACACCTACGATTTCGTCAATGTCAATTGAGAATTAATATTCTCGACTGTATTTTGAAATATATTTTGTCAAGAAAATACAACACGACGAATAACGACACCACTATTCACGACGGAATAGATGAGCGATATCCAGAAAATATGTAATTATATCTTTCTCTTTCATTCTATTATGTCGTAACTATTGGTATGTATGTAATAAGACACAACAAAATGCATCCATCAGCTACTAGCTAGAAATATTCACAAAAACGTCCACAGGTACGTTAAAGCTATGGTTATTAGTAACTGTCACGACATTCCACCACGTGCAAACTTGACTTATTGAACATTATTAAGAAGTGACTCACGTAGACAGAGAAGTTCTTGGGCGCCGACTCGATCTTGCCGTCGACGGCAAGCAGACGCGACATGTGCTCCATAGAGAATCCCGTCACTTCTATGATCGCGTACGTTCTCACAACTACAAATATGAAAAATAAATATTATAATAATAATATCCAGCGACATTATTCACACACAGCAATCTGATCCTAAATTAAGTAGAACTTGTATTATGGAAATAAGATAACTGATATACTACTTTTCTTTTGTAAATACATACTACATATTTATATAGATAATTACACCCAGACACAGGACAGACAGACAAGTTCATGCACACAAATATCTGTCCTGGGTGGGAATTGAACCCACGACCTGCGGCGTGAAAGGCATGCTTTGACCAACCACGCCAACTGGCCCGTATATTAGTTTCTAAATAAATTTTAAATCTGGGGAACATATTTTATCCGGGTTCAAATAATATAGTGCTAACTCTAAAATGTAGGCAGGCAAGGATACACCTTCATTCCAAAGTAGGGTGTGTCGCCGCCTGTCTGTACACCTTACTACCAAAGCTGGGTGTATCCCCGCTTGCCTAGATTTACCTGCAAATTTTCGTTCGTCTAAAATAGTTTCTTAGCAACATTTTTGAGGCGCCAGTACAACTTCGATGAGGTTATGCCATGACGGGTGACCGCCAAAGTGGTA
Source organism: Pseudoips prasinana (assembly GCA_951640165.1). NCBI lineage: Eukaryota > Metazoa > Arthropoda > Insecta > Lepidoptera > Nolidae > Pseudoips > Pseudoips prasinana. The sequence continues at coordinate 9,195,354 of OX621240.1, forward strand.
GTTTCTGAGCGTCTGTGCTTTGGAGGGTACATTAAACGGTCGTTTGCGGATGTCATGCAAGATTTTTTTTTTTTAACATGACGTATACAGTTAACTCGTCGGCTTTCACTGCTTCACCGGACTATAGAGGTGAGCGTGGGCTCTAACCGTCTAGTAAATCAAAACTACAAACTAAGTACCAGCGCCGGAGAGCACCCCCTTTGGGATTCGAACCTCGACTCTGGGCGGTTACTGGCGGGGAGATGCAAGAGGGCGTATCGTTTTAGGGATGTTTTGTGCAACTTTTGCTCTACGTTAATACGCGACGCGGGCTCCTCTTCCGGGTTAGGTCCGGAGAGGGTATTTCATCGAATCGAATGAAAACTTAAGGGTCATGGAGGACGCTGGTGGCCGCGACGCGTTCGCGGTCGTGCCGTTATGTCTTAAACACGTCAGTCTATAGGAACCCTTCAGCAAAACGTTTACGTAACGTTATTTTTGTAGTAAGGAGCTCAAATTCTTTGTTTACATCACTTTGACTTTACTTTTGGCGAGTTGGTTAAGGTGGTGGCCTCTATAATATCTCAGTGCCCTAATGTATTGGGTTCGATCTCTGCACAGCACAATTTTTGTGTGCCACATATATAGTTGTAAAATCTCCCTTGATATAGAAATTTATTTCTCTGGTGGCGTATGTCACGTTTCTTTTTTATATCGAGCAAGTGGGTCACCTGATGGTAAGTGATCACCGCCGCATGGACACTCGCAACACTAGAGTAGTCGCGGGAGCGTTGCCGGCGTTTAAGAGTCAGCAAACAAGTGTTGCCGACTCTTCCCACCACCCCAATGAGCTCTGGCGACCTTACTCACACTCGGAAATTTAAAATTATTAATGTTATTATTAAGGAATGTCTTCTGTAAGGTGGAGGTACTTCCCCAGTCGGGCTGCTCATTGACCATACGACGACCACCACCGTACGTAAGAGAGCAATTAAAACCGAAACTCCCACATCTGATCTCTGTCGAATTGTGTCGGTTAGCCTCTTTGTGCTATGAGAGTGAAGTATAAAACTATTAAATACCCGCGCCGGAAGGCAACTGTCGCACCACATCAATAAGTTCATCAGGCGGCTGGTCGATTGAAAGGCATTCCATCGAATGAAAACTAGTCATGGAAGGCGGTGGTAGTTTCGGAGCGTTCGCGGCGTTCTCTCGGCCACGAGTATGATATGGAAAATATAGAATGCATTTCACTATATCTTCCGTGTCAACTTCAAGGGAGATATAATGCAATCCAAAAGTTTTGTTATAACTCACCCAGATACCCCGGGAAGCCCTGGAATGCCCAGCACTCGGCCGGCATGGCGCCCGGCGTGAGCGCGAACCTCGGGGACGTGTACACCCACCACACAGGCAGGCCCAGGATGCTGTACTGCTTCGTCTTGATCTGGTACAGTTCCGTGCATTTTGTCGAGATCACTTGCCCACCTGGAATCAAATGAATAGGACTTTTTAGCTTCATTACCGCGGTCTTCATCATCATGTCAGCCAAAGTACGTCCACTGCTAGACAAAAGCCTCCCCAAAGCATGGGGGATATTCCATAATCGCCACGTTTGGCAGACAGGTTGGCGATCGCAGTTTGATGATCATAGTTCACAGAAAAACGCTGCTGCCCGTTCTCTGGTAGGTATTCCCTCGGTCGATTTGTACGCCCAACGGGATGAGATGGGATGATGTCCGAAGTTAAACAAATTGAAAGATTAATTTTAAATCACATTAATCAACCCAAGATATGGGATTTTTTTCGGATAAAATAAAGCCTATGAGTTAAATAAGCATAGAAATTAAATCATCCCACTTCGGAGCTACAGACATACATAAAGGTCACGGTAGCCTGGTTGGTAGTGCTCCTGCCTACGAAGCTGGTGGTCCTGGGTTCGAATCCCGGTAAGTGCAAATATTTGTGTGATGAGCACGAATATTTGTTTTTGAGTCATGGATGTTTTCTATGTATATAAGTATTTATCTATCTACATAAGTATGTATATCGTCGCCTGGTACCCATAGTACAAGCTTTGCTTAGTTTGGGGCTAGGATGATCTGTGTGACATTGTCCCTAGATATTATTATTATTATTACATAAAAGCAGAATTCAAAATAACACCTCATTTTTCTCCGATGGGTTAATCTAGCATCAGTTGTTCCTCTCTCCTAATTGGTTGAGGGCGACAGGGTTATGTAAGATGATATTATTTTTAACATTACATTTACATCTAGCTAAGGAGGCTTTCACTGCTTTACCAGACAGAAGAGGCGAGAGGGTGGATCAAGCCGTAAAGCAACAAAGTAACGGAGGAATAATAAGGGTCATTACAGAATAGTTTTGTTTTCTAAAATAAAGTTTCAGTAGTATCGAAAGCAAGAGATTAATTGTATTTATCATATGTTATTTATCTGTTGGCAAGTTTATAAAAATAAATTAATTCAATATTAAGGTTAACAATAAATATTTCAGGCCCGATATGGTAACTGTTGATCAAATTAAATTGTTATAACATCTTCATTCTATATATTCTTCATATTATTATATTGATGACAGAATATGTAGAGCATAATTCTGTAACACCAATATTACCATGTTCTAGCAAACAAATAATTCTGATTCTGATTCACAGTTTCTGGCAATATAATAATATATATCTCAACATCAGCATATCAGCCGAAAGACGTCCTCTGCTTGCTGGACAAAGGCCTACCCCAAAAATCTCCACAATTGGCAGTCTTGCGCTATTCGCATCCAGCTGTTTCCAGCAACCCGCAGAAGATAATCGGTCCATCTTGTGTGGGGCCTGCCCACGCTGCGTCTTCCGGTTCGTGGTCGCCACTCGAGAACCTTTCCTCCCCTACGGCCGTCGAATCTATATCTATCAAATAGGGATTTATTAAAAAAAGCAATATCTCATACCTGCAGACTCCAACGCGTAATCTACAACTCCCGTCTTATCAGCATCATAGACGTCCAACATTCCAGCTACGACTTTCTTCACCGCTTCGATATCAAAACCAGTATGAACCGTATGTATCTCCACTTCTTTTACATATTCCTTCATCCTTTCTCTGATCAGCTCCATCTGTTTCCTCTCGAACACCGCCAAGTATTCTTGAATGAACTGACGGATTTTGTCTTCATCCATATCTGGCTTCCACGAACTGATCAACCGCTCATGTATTTCCTGACTAAGTATCAACATCTGTTCTTTCGTTATAAACTCTTTATCAAAATATCCCTTTAGCTTCGCAGCTAAGAGTACAGCGTTATTATCAGAGCCAATGATTTGGATCAAATTCTGTTGCAAATGTTTGATGGAGTACTGTTCGATTTTTGCTTCCAAGTTATCCAGTTTCGATAATTTCTGGTCGAAGAATTTGAGTCGAGTATCGACGTTTACTGCCCAACCTTCCAACGCAGCCATACGTTTAGTCAAATCTGGGTCTTGGACGATCGGAGGCGGCTTATAAGTATCGACTACAATAGATTCTTGAGGTAGGTATTGGTCGCCATACACGTAATCTGTAATGAAAGGGGTACGCGTTACTTTTGTTTGTTTCCTCCTCTGTCCTTCCCACATAGTGCTTGTAAAAAGAAACAGAACATTATTAAGAGCGACAGGGAAGGACAGAGTACTATAATTAATTAATATTACACAAGTAAGAACTCACCTAAAAGTGTAGCGCGAGTTCGTCCACTTTCATATAGGTGATATGGCCTCTATCCTTCCCAGACTTTAATATTACAAACACAGGGAAGAATTATGTGGGAACGAAAATAAACAACACATGTTTCTTAAATAGTATAATAATTGAACCAAATTATCCAAATTAGTAGAACACAATAATTTTGAACATCTTCCATCGAAATGCAATTAAAGAACAATTGTGCTTAAAACTAAGTTGAAATTAAAATTAATATAAAATCACATAATGTAAAGCGAAGCAGGTTGTTTGTGACAAATAAATAATTCTGCTTAGACGAGGATTTATGTAATTAGTGTTTACCCTCCAAATTAGTAGTTCAGTATTCAGATAAAACAAAACATTTTCTTACAGATTGAGAAATTCCAATGACTTGCAATGCTCCTTATTCTATGCAATACCAGCTAAACTAATTTTTATATATTTCCATTTCTTTCTAAAAGGTTCTTATCAAATTAATGTGGCATCTATAGTTATGTCATTCTAGTTATGGCGCTAAATGCTGAGTAACAATAAGCGACACGTTAGTACCTGTCGACTAATTATGTGATCAGTTTTAGTAGTCTGACAGTTCTATATATGGCCCGTTCTTTTCATACAAGCTATATTAGAGAGAGATGTAATGACATTTACATTAGTGGTGTAGGATTTCCAGCATTGTTTGTTCTTGTCGAATCTACCAATTAGATTTAAAAGCATATACCGTTACCACTATGATGATGGACGAATCCTATTAGGGTGCCCTCAGGTATTAGTTGCTTAAGTTAAGCTACTGGTTGTGAGCCTTCTGCAGTGTTGTACTGTTTGGTGTCTTCAACTTTTAAATTTTAATATAATAGTACTAAATATTAAAATAGTACTTGTTATTTATTAAGGATTTTTTGTACTTTAATATTGTATTTGTCTATTTTTATGTATGCATTGTGAGCTTGACAAATACAAGTGTATGTAAATACCCAAGTGCTGGATAAATTTCATTACGGAAGGAACCGAAATGTTGTATGTATATGTAAATCAAATAATAATGATATATTATTTTATTGTGATATCATCTAAACAACCAACATGGAGAATGGACACTAATTATTTGAAACCCTATAAAATAACATGATAACTGTATACAAGTAATTAGTGGGTAAATACGAACAGGTACAGAACAGGTGTTTAGATAAAAAAAAACCCTGTTTTAGAAAAATATGCCCAGTTAACTCTGGGTCGTTTTGAAATACAAATACTCGTTACATTCGTTCAATAATGTTTATGCAATTTGAAACATAAGTGTAGATACTTAAAGAGCCTCAATCTGCCCATTAACCAAAACAATGGTTTCATGGGATATAAAAAAAAGGCTTTTCTTGCATTTGCGGCATATTTGTATAGGGAAAAAGACATTTTATGTTTTACAAGCCCCAATTGCACAGATTGCTTATATACACCGTTTTTTTTTACATCACATAACTCTAGGGTTAGAATGAGGCCATACATATGAAATAAATAATAATCAACTGGCACATAAATTATTTATCAATTATATTTTTCCTTAAAAATAATTCCACAAAGCCATGATAACTAATGTGACTCTTATGTGTAATATGAGAACATAGAATGCTTATGTTATTAAATATGAATGAATCACTCGTTTTTATCAATGCAATAAACAAAGTATAGTGTATGTTTACAAGCAGCGCTGCGCTATCCCGCTACATACTTTACTAAGTACTAAGAATTTTGACAAGGTCGCGTAAAAAGTGTCAGTTATTGACCTAAATTAATTATGAATGATAAGATCTTTATAATTCTTACTTACTTAAAGAATATAACCCTAGAGTTATGGGATATCAAAACAAAACACGGTGTATATACTTATTGTACAGACGCGAGCACATCAAGCTACCCTAATCTGTCCAATTTCCGCAACTGAAAGTGAACCTTATGCTTATGTGATAAAGTTGAAAATCTATACAATAATTTGACAGATTGGGGTTACTGGATGTACTGGCGTCTGTACATAAATAATCTTTCCTGATATTTTACAATTAAATAATATCGGCACTGGCAAAGTTCTAGAACAATTGAATATCTTATTAAGATAGATCAATGTCAGATTACCATCTCAGGCTGAAACAATTTACGTACAATTTGGATATTATCAAAATACTGGGTTCATAACTACACTTCCTATCACATAAGAAATTTTAAATAAATGCCAATTTATTGATAATCTTATCAACCAAACAATGTACTAGTTAAATCTTTGTATTGAAAAAAATTAAAGCATCATAAAGCAACACATAATTTTACAACATGTAACTTAAACAGAGATGATACATAATAAGTAAATTTATCCATAAAATTAAATAACATTTTTGTTTTTACAAAGTAGTGCTTTCATTATCGTGTACCCTGAGTTACCATCACAGTTTTTCAAGCAGCCCAGCCGACAGTTGTCTAACGACAATAACCGGGAGCGACCACTTAACTTGCCCTCCGAAGCATTGAGACGCTCTAAACTTAGACGGTAACAGATTGACCATGTGCCTAGGTGGTTTTACTAGCCGGTCACGGAGTGCAACTATCTATGAACTTCTCAAATTGTATTCCGAGAATAATAAGTAAGAACACAGACTGGATTTGAGCCTGCATTCCCCATATAATATAATGATGAATGTCTGGAATAGATCACTTAAGGCGATCTGTGCCTCTAGCACGAGTTCCTGCAGTTTACTTACTCGATCACACGTACAGTTTCGTCCCATACATTGAGCACCAGCGCCTCTCGCGGAAACTATTAAGAACTAAAACTCTGTATGGGACGAAACTGTACGTGTGATCGAGTAAGTAAACTGCAGGAACTCGTGCTAGAGGCAATGACCGCCCGTTGTACATTATGTTCTGTTAATTTTCTTTCCGTTTGAGTGTGTACAATAAAGAGTATTCTATCTATCTATTTAATGCGTTTCAAACAGAATCATAAATTTCAAACTGTTAAAAGGATTTACCTTAGCAAAATTGGCGAAGCATAGGGGGCTTTACCTAGAGAATATAGGTATAAATCCTGACAGTGGTCTAAATTTATAATTTTCATCAAATAAAATAAATGGTAATAAAAGTAAAGCAAATTTTGGTTTTTATGAGGGCTAGTTTAATATGTTATTCAAGTTCACAGTTAAATTTATCTCCTTAATACCTTCACTATTTCCAGTCAGCGAAGCAGATATCTATAGCGGGATTGTAACAACAATTGACAACATTTTTTATATACTGTAGACACGGGTCTCATCGCGATAAATATTTAGGTAAATCATTACCTTGTTTACCCGACGTTTCGGCATGGATTGCACCAGCCGTGGTCACGGGTCGACTGGTGTGGCTCGGCAGCGTCGTCTCCGTGAAGCTCGGGTATCGGTATCTACCCTCGCATGGTCTTGATATTTTTTATTTTCCTTTACGAAACTGTCGGTACACACGACACTAATGACATCAGCGCCCGGGCGCACTACGTTGGTTACGCGACGATGGCACTTCGTTATTACGAGAGGCGGTATCCGTCTTCCCGGTTGAAATTGATATGTTTCTTTATTTCAACCGCTTCACGTACTATTCTGGAGTAATAGTGACGATCGGTGGAGAGGACCTGTGGAATTTACACAAGCCACAGGTCCTCTCCACCGATCGTCACTATTACTCCAGAATAGTACGTGAAGCGGTTGAAATAAAGAAACATATCAATTTCAACCGGGAAGACGGATACCGCCTCTCACCATCTTGGAATCCTGTAATAACGAAGTGCCATCGTCGCGTAACCAACGTAGTGCGCCCGGGCGCTGATGTCATTAGTGTCGTGTGTACCGACAGTTTCGTAAAGGAAAATAAAAAATATCAAGACCATGCGAGGGTAGATACCGATACCCGAGCTTCACGGAGACGACGCTGCCGAGCCACACCAGTCGACCCGTGACCACGGCTGGTGCAATCCATGCCGAAACGTCGGGTAAACAAGGTAATGATTTACCTAAATATTTATCGCGATGAGACCCGTGTCTACAGTATATAAAAAATGTGTACAAATCGCGAAAGTTTAAAAACATTAATTGACAACATTTCAAAACTGACACCACCTTAAAATAAAAATACCATTTCTTTATTTTTGTATCCTGAGTTCAATGATATTTTTTTATATTTTTTATTTCTTCATTTCTGAGGAAAAAAATAAAAACTAAAAAAGATGTGATGCCGTCACTTATACGGCGGACGAGGTAGTTTCCTTTGCCTAAGCATTCCAATGTTTTAAACGAAAACATTAATGTCAAACAAGACATGTTAAATTGTCAATTGTCACTCACGGTTTTAAATTTCGACACTTTCATGGCGACTTAATGAAACATAATAAGGATAATAACACTGGAAATGAATTTAATATTGACGATTTTAATTTTAATTTGAAATTGAAAACATTAAACAAACGTAAAAAAGTTTAGGCGCCAACGAGTTTGAGAAGACAGTGATTTTTTTTTGACGTAACCCGTCAAAAAAAAATCACTGTCTTGTCATTAAAGCAAAGATAGATAGATGGCTATTCCACCGTATGTATGACGTCATTTGCCGCTTACGTCTTTTTAGAATACATCGAATTTCAAAGTTGAAATTATGAATGAAAAGTTCATAATTTCGCAAAAAGGAAAAATATGGGTCCCCTAGTTTTGGATTTACTTTTAAATAACGCAATAATACATGCCAGTTAAAAATATGAAATGTTGTCAATTGTATCTTGACGGCTCGAGCCCACGCTCGCCTCTGGTGGTGAAGCAGTGATAGCTCTTAGGTAAAATAAATACATTACTTCATGAATGTGTACCACAAAAAAGAGACAATAACAATTAAAACTAAATTGATAAAAACTTGATAAAAAATAATACAGTTATAATTTGACAACGATGAAGAAAATCGCATTTCGAATTTCAAAATGTAATATAAGCAATTGTCCTTTAATTGTACAGACGCCAGCACATCAAGCTACTCCAATCTGTCAAATTTCCCCAATTGAAAGTGAACCTTATGCTTTTGTGATAATGTTAAAAATCTATAAAAGAAATTTGACAGATTGGGGTAGCTGTGTTAGCGTCTGTACCAGTAATTTACAAGAGCTCTTAATGGCTTTACATAAAAAATCTATTAATTATAGTTATGATGTAGATATCTCTTTTGCCGACTGTACATTACATGTTGCATTAAATTTTAAATTAGCCAAAATTTTCAGACAACATAAATTAACAACGTTATGACTAGGTGTTAGTCTTTTTAATACCAATTTAAATTAAATTATAATATTAGTTACAACGATAGTTTGTACCAAAGAAAATTCACAAAAATATAAACTTAACTTAAAACTAAATAAAACTCCGGTATGGCCACGTCATGTCAAAATAAGGTACATTGATTGAAATAGGTAGGTATATACTTAAAGAACTAAAATGCCACAGTAAAAAAAACTTCCAAAGATCAGGTATACGGAAATACTAAGAAAAAATAGAGTTCTGTATGTTTGACTTGTCAACGTTGGTTTGAGGCACGTGACCTAATCACAGAGTTCAAACCAACCCTAGATTCGGCATAAAAAATATTACAATCTGTTACATACGGAAATTTATTGGCATTTTTATGCCTTATTATTTTATGGCTTTATTATGCATTTTAGGAATTTTATATGTATTGTTAAAGCTACTCTGATGCCAAACACTACAAATTTTTTACTCCTTGGCATTAAAATAAAGATTACAAAATGTTCGAAATAAAGATAAACAATCTATTCACGGAATGAAAATAAGTATAACAAATTATTCTCCTTCATTATATAGATATTTAAGAGCATAACAATTAAAATATGTAGCTAATAAAATTACAAAAAATATATGGGCTCTAATAAATAAATAGAAATTGTAATAAATTAATCACATTTGAATAAATTATATTTGTACGTGCATATACACCTGGCATTTATAATTAGAATAATATTATATAATAAACCATTTCAATTTCGCATAGCGACCATTGATTATATAACCTAACTATCGAATACCCCCGACTACAATAGGACTGTAACTTTTTGACAGTGGATTCTACGCAGCATAGATAAGAAATATTTCAATTCTAGTATCATCCTGATTGAAAGAACGCATTGATATTAATTACGAATCTACAAAGTGGCCGACATAGACTTCCTACCTATAAACACCTCTAATTTTTTGTCAGGGGTTAGCAAAATATAAATTAAGTGACCTGTGGTCAAGTAAATTAATTTGGGGCCCATTACAGTTTCTTTTAACCTCTATTAATCTATGGACTATTTTTTTTTTAATATCGCAGAGTCATTTGACCTTACGTGTAAAAATATTGAGAAAAGAAACGCTTTGTAATTAATCGCAAACCCACTATTTGGTTAAAGGGTAAGAGAAATGCACAGACTTTATGTCAAGTCGGCTCTACAAGTTAACACAGTCTGAAATACGATTCTATTATCGTCAAAGTTCAGATGATGCCAAATCAGTGAATACACTTTAATTTCGAGAGCGTCATTATAATATAATAATGACGTTCGCAATGTCGTATTTTTCCGTGAGAGCGCAGTAGATGGGTCCAAAATTAAATTTATTGACCGTTGTCATTCAATACATAGAACTCTAAGCACAAAATCTGCAATTAATATTAAAAAGCACATATTATAAATAAAACATCAGTTCTCAAGCAAAATCACATGTGAAATAATTGATAAAACATATTATATTATATTCATTATTAAAACTTATTAGACAAATTGTAGTCGCACAACCACAGCGAAATCAAATAAAAGTCATTTAAATTGAGCACCCTAAAATAAACATAAATTGAAATTAAGTACTTTTCTTGAAAAAGTAGCATAATACATAAAATCATATTTACTATTAAATCTGAAAATGAATAAATTAAGTATTATTAACAATACTATTTAAAAACAAAAGACTGGAATAATTAAAAACAGGGATCAAATTAGCAAACAAAACTTCTCAGGAATGCTATTTATAATAAAATAAATAAAATTTATTTGAAAAGACTAATAAAAAATTATATTTTTGACTGAGTACAAGATACCTGTATATTTCTTTTGTTTAGAGATGCATCATATATACTTGAACAGTTTTGTTCACTATTTTGATCTTTATATCTCAGCAAATTCACAATTAAAATTGGTTCACCAGTGCTCATTTTTCTTATATGTAATAAATATTTATGTACTACGTGAAAAATCCCTTTACTTAAAAACAAAATAATATTTTAAAGTTTAGTAAAATTGTGCAAAAGAACAGGAAATGCTGGAGACAAACTTTGCACACAATAGCCTCGTGTTAGACTCCAAGGTTCAAGCTTTAAAGCATTCAAAGGTTGCTTGGAAGTTTTGAATAACTAGAGCCCCTAATAGTTAAATAAAAAGTTATATACTATAGTCCTAATGGACACTGGGGCATAGTTTTACAGTATTTTTATTAAAAAGAAAATAAGTTCAATAACTATCTTTTATTCTAGTATTTTATTAATTTTCTAATTATATCACAATTCATATTACACAAATAGGAATCCAATTGGATAATTCTCGATATTCCAGATTATATAAACGTTTATTATTCCGAAATGGCTTTCTTGACAGCCTAAGCACTGGGGATGGGCATTGTTCCTTCAACCTATATTTATATGAGAATCATCCAGTTTAATAAACACACTTTTAAAACTATTTTGTACCTAGTTTCATTATTAAAATTTGTCTATAAAAATAATCTTTCACCGTTTAAAAGTAAAGGGACTCATACAAACATTAAAATAAAACTCTTAATCATCCAATAATTCCGTTCCAAAATCTCCTCATCTCTTCAAAACAACTCTCAGCAATAATCTTCATGTAATCCGATGCATCTGCAACTCTGTTATGTACTATATCTTTGTATACTCTATAAGTTTTGGTTACTTCGGGGAGATTCTCGCTGATGTCGGGGAGAGTGATGTTGATATCTGGCATCTTGAGACTAGGCAACTGCAGCTTGGGTAGTGTGATGTTGGGAAGGGAAATCGTGGGCATTTCCATAGCCGTGAACTCCTTTAGGTCTAGGGTGAAATTGGTAAAGTTTGATATAGCAAGATGGTCCCAGTTTTCGTATGTGTAGTGTGCTGCAAGGAATTTTCATATTTACCTAGTGATTTACATACAGACTGTAACAAAAAGCCGTACACCTATGTAGGTATAGTGCAATAAACAAGCCTAAGATAATACTTCTGCGAACATTGTACAGTCACCAGCAAATCAAACTACCCCAATTTATCAAATTTCCCTAATTGAAACTGAACCTTATGCTTGTAATAAAGTTGAAAATCTATAAAAGAAATTTGACAGATTCGGGTAGCTGGATGTGCTGGCGTCTATACCATATAAATTCAGAAACATAAGTTATTTCTGAGGTAATATTGTAGTTGGGAATACTGTATTTCTTCAAATTTTACTTTGCCCATATTTCTTTTTTAGTCATTTATTCTCTTAAATTTAATAAACATTTTTCTTTTCCCCTCATATCTTAAACTATAATCGCCTCTTGTTAATAGTTTCTCTCTTCGTACAATTAATGTCTATAAGAAATCGCATCTTGCGATAATGTCCTGAGTACATTGCTATCTTTAACATGTACCAATGTATCAAACATTATTATCAGGGACAGTTCGTAGATTGCAAATAATTGAAATTAATATTTAAAGAACATAAAACCGAATTTAACACTTTTATTGTCAACCGATTGGGACGGGAATATTTAAATGAAACAATTTTGAAAGCATTCCCTACCGATTAAAAAATATTATAATCGGATCAGAACAAGAGAAAACAGGTAACATGCATAAAATAATAAAAGGATTCCTTTTGAAATGTTTGGCTGATATTGATATGTTTCGATTTGCAATACGAAATAGTCTTTTTTAGGGTTCCGCACTCAAAGGGTAAAACGAGGCCCTATTTCTAAGACTTCGCTGTCTGTCTGTCTGTCCGTCTGTCACCAGGCTGTCTCTCATGAACCGTGATAGTTAGACTGTTGAAATTTTCAGATGATGTATTTCTGTTGCAGCGGATGCAAATATTTCAGGCGGCTCCCATACTACAAACGTAAATTTTTTGCTAATTTTATAGATAATGGTTAGTGTTGCCCAAATGCAAGACCAAGACGAGACTTAGCGAGTCTTGGTCTTGCGTCAATACACTTGGTCTTGGTCTTGGTATTGCGCTCTCAGTCTTGGTCTTGGTCTCGGTCTTGCAGCAAGAGTCTCGCAAGTCTTGCAATTATCTATAAGCCTGTTGCAATTTATTAAACGTTCGTAAAATCTTAGAACAACGTAACAGAGTAGGTACATTTTTAATTTAAATTGACATATGCATAGTGAACCACGAAATTAATACAATTTCATCATAATCTTATCAGCCGTAGGTCGTCCACTGCTAAATATAAGCCTCTCCTATATATTTCTATACCTACTCCGTGGCGGCGATCAAACAGTGTCAAAACTGTCGCGCAGTCTTTGACAAAGCGGTGTCTTTGTTGGTAAATTATCAAATAATTAGGTACATAAACACCGACCGACCAACGGTTTATTTGCGTAACGTAATTTAGAGATCTAGACCATACCTACCATAGCATTGGCTGGCGCAAAACTGTTACTATGGGTAAGTAGGTACTCCACTCGATGTTAGTTTGTTGATAGTTTAAATCTTGCTGAATAGACGAATAGGTAATATAAAATTTGAAACTTAAGTCCTTAGTCCCTACATAATGGTTGTATGTGACCTATAATTTTATTGGTTATAATTTTAAGCACATGCTAGATGTTAGATCTGGACATAAGACTTATACAAGCATATTATTACGTGATATTGTTATAGTTAGTAGGTACTACTGGGTAGAACTTTGCTAGAAAGATATTTTATTTTATGCTAGGTATATTTTTATCACATGGGAACAGATTTATGAGTGGGTAACGCTAGGTAGGTACTTATTAAATAGTCTAAATATTATAATAATCAATACAATAGCATTTAGTGTTACCTATACCTACCTACCGAGACGGTTTTGGTACTGATAGGTACTGGGGAACGTCTATCAACATGGTATTGGAAGGAACTGAATAGCTACCTACTTAATAACGCCTAAATCTCAGTTTGACTTAAATGCGACACGTAAGAGTCTCGCTGGCTTGGTCTTGTTCTTGCTCAAATCTTGCAGTCAGTCTTGGTCTTGCTACAATAAGTGGGTCTTGAACTTGTGAAAATGCAAGAACAAGACCAAGACTGATTTTGGGCAACACTAACTGGTACGGAACTGGTACGGAACCATGATGACGAAAGCGAATTCGTGCGCGAGTTCAATTCGCTATTGGACGGTTTTATTTATATGACTTTTTCGCATAATCAGGTATATATCTAGTAAACAATCCCTGAAAATATTTGTTACTAATAATTTAACACATTATATGTAGTATATACAAATTTTAATTTAATACTTTTCAATCTTGGTGTACAATAATGAATTTCCTTGTTGCTATGTTCTCGTTTTTTTGACAAAGTCAGTATATACTCACATCCATAGCCAGCAATAGGCAGCAGCAGCAACAGCAGCCAGGGCCACCAGCTCCGTTGGACAGCCTTCTCCTTATAGCTCCGCGCCACGTACTTTTCACTTTCAGCCACATGGTTTGGTGTTATCTGTGAAAATAATAATTTGTTAAAAGAGATATCATAATGATATAAATATAAAACGACGTTATTTTTAGCTTCAAAGCGCCGCAATATGTCATCAGTAAGATGTATTATGACGGGCCCGTTGGCGTGGTTGGCAATAGCTCGTGGTTTTGATTATTATATTGATATTATTATTATACCTATAAATATTTGGGTATTGGAAAGAGAAGGGAACATCTACCATAATGGGGCAGTTCACCAATTGAAATGATTCTTGGGGGAGACTTTTGTCCATCATAGGACTTCTTCAAGCTGTTATGATTATGATGATAATTAAATTAATGAATTTATATTTATGATATATAAATAGATACTAACAGTTTCTGTGACAGTAGTAACAGTGGTTGTAACGAAGGACTTGATCAGCGAGTAGATCCAGTAGAACGGAGCGGCCGCCAACGATGCTGCTCGCGACACTAGCCCGGCTGCGAACACAGAGCATATTACCATTAGCGAAATAAAAAAAAACATTAATAAATTACATTTATGAGCAACATACTACGGAAAAGATTTATTCATTCATATCAGCATCATTTTAAAAACAAAACACTGACTCCAACAGTCCCAATTGGAAACTTATACAAGGGGTAACATAACATAAAACTAAATGTAAAGAAAAATAATTTTGAAGGAGGTATAGTCTTATTCTCTAAATATTGGTTTAATTAAGAACTGCCACCTTTTTGAAGTCGGGTAAAAACTTATCAATCCATTAAAACTAAAATTTTAAGTGTATTTATAATTTTATCAGAATATTGACTTAATTATCTATAACAGATGACCAAACATGATACAATGCTGAAGGAATAGAAGTGGACATTTTACCTCATTATTCAGAAATCTTGTCAAAATACAAAACCAAATGCCATGACGCTTTCAAAGAATATTTTGATGAAAGATCTAAAACTAAAGGAATAAGTTTGAACCGGCCATAGATTATTACCGCATTTCGTTTGCGTTCCGGACACATTCCTTCCAGAAGTTTTGCTTTTCTTATGAAAAAAGTTGATTCACCAAATTGTGAACAGTGTGGAAAACGAGAAGATGTTTACCATATATTGAGAGAATGTGTCCGTAACGGTAGTAGGCGAGATGAGATGATAAGAAGATTCAATATAAATTTAAGAGATGTTGGTGTATTTCATAGCATTTTAGCTGAACCGTACTTGGTTCGAGCTAGAATGCTATAATTCTTTAAAATTAAGTGACCCGTCTATGTACTCAGTGGGTTAGTTATTGGCTTTGTATAGTGTAGTTTTAGAGCTAGCTTAGTATAAGGTACGATGGGATTGGCATCGTCATTTCATGTACGAAAATCCTGTATAATCAATAAAGATTAAAAAAAATAAAAAAATGATTCAATGAATTTATTGATATTTTTAATGTATGGATATGAGTCAATGAATTTAATGACATTTTTAATCTATGGATATGATACAATGAATTTAATGACATTTTTAAATCTATGGATATGACACCCACAATGAATTTAATCTATGGATATGATACAACGAATTTATTGACATTTTTAATCTACGGATATGATACAATGAATTTAAAATGACATTTTTAATCTATGGATATGATACAATGAATTTATTTACATTTTTAATCTATGGATATGATACAATGAATTTATTTACATTTTTAATCTATGGATATGATACAATGAATTTATTTACATTTTTAATCTAAGTCTAGCTATTTCGAAGTATGGCCTACATATTTTCAGCTAATTGAGCAAGTGCCTAATAAGGATACTGCCCGATTGCCTACACCTTCTACACATTTTCTTTCTTACTATATGTGTTGCTCCAATTATTTATGTGACTTGAAAGTGTGTGCCTTTATGATCGTTTTGTGCACAAGTTGCATTGACGGGCATGTGGAAGGGAAGTTTCCCTGTTTGTCTAATGGTAAGTGTACCGACCGCTAGACCAGAGGTCGGGGCTTACATCTCCACCTAGGACAAATTTATATGATGAGCATGATTATTTGTTCAATGTCTGAGTGTAATTTATCTATAATATGTATGTACTTAGAAATATATATGTATGTTTATCAGTTGTCTGGTTACCATAGAACAGGCCCTGCCTAGTCTGTAACGAAATAGTACGTTAATAAGGCTCAAATTGCCTTACACCTACGATCTAATCACATAATTATGATATTCCACAATTTTGATATATCTCTTATAGCACACCTACTGCTATTAGTTATTGTTCATCACCTATCCATCCTAAGGTTGTCTGGAAGCGATTGCTTTATGGGATAAGCCCTTTGTACAACTTGTTTATGTAATATCTTATGTCATATGCATTCTTATGGTGTACAATAAAGAGTAATCTATTCTATTCTTGCCTGACGAACTGGTAGAAAATTAGTATTTTTATTTACCTTGAGCAGGTCTCCGGTCGGTGTAAGGATACCGGTGGGAAGGACCAACGACACTCCTATACGCATTGCTGGTGGTCGTGGCTATGGTAGTTATCATCGTCATCAGCAGCCGGGTGATCCACCACCGCTGGTCCACGGGGTACGGTGTGCCATTGCCGTGGAGGTAGGCGCTCTCGTCATCCGAGCTGTCTATTGACTGAAATATAAAAATGGATATTGGATATTTGTGATTTAGATACTGTAGAAAATGCCGTAAAATGCCGTGTGTGTATTGTGCAATAAACTGACTGAAAAATAAAAATTGATATTGGATGTTGGCAATACTGTTTTAAAATAACAAGGGTCCATAATCACTTAGATTTAAGAACGTGCTTAATACAGTATTAATATTTAAGTATATCAATATTTAGTAAACTAATATTTAAGCAACATTAACGGCCGTGATATAGATTCCAGCAGAGCTGGCATAATAGTATACATTCGAGTGTTCGACAAATTAATCACGGAACAATTCTATCACATGATCGAATAGATCTGTTTCTGCAGTTCTATGGGCCAAAGCAGCTGAAAGATTTTCATTGCAAAGAGGCAGTTTAACACCCTTGTTTGTACCCTTGTAGTGTTAAGTTCACAAATCAATTTATCTGTTTATTGCAAAGAGGCAGTTTAACACCCTTGTTTGTACCCTAGTAGTGTTAAGTTCACAAATCAATTTATCCACGTTTGGACATTCTAGCGTCAGAGTTTGGGCCAAAAAGTGATATTGGCGATTAATGTTTTTTTTTTCCTGTAAGACATATTTTCACTAACCGCCCGGAGTCTGGCGGTGTTCCGTTCCCGTGCTTTCGAAGTGCACATAACGCCATAGGTGCTATCGTACTGCACCTGACCTCACTCCGATCATGTAGTCCAGCCCATCCATCAAATCATGAGACTGAAGTTATAGGTAATACAAGTATAATGTACTTATATGCGTTAACACAGGATCAGTTTATCATATCTGTTAACAAATACTTGTGCATTTTAAAATTGCCTACGATAATGATTAATTTCCGATAACATTATTATTAATAGAGGAGCTGTTAATTTTCTTGTTTTTTACCTGTACCTTTATCGTTAGTTTAGGACGCTTTCAGTGCTTTACCGGACAATGAACAGACGCTAGTTTACCAAGTTATGTTAAGATCGGCAGCAGGTAAATAAAAATGCATAAAACCACGGACACTTCAATGTCAAGTAAATTCATTATGGCATAGCCTAATGATATTGCAATGCAGCTGTGTTTGTTTTATAGCTCATTTAATAGTGAAAACCAGCTGCGTATTCTATTTATTTCATAATAATGTACTTATGTCATAACAAATTAAACAGCAACATTATGTAAGTTTCAGACATCTTTATGTGAGAGTGGGAATCAAACCCACGACCACGGAGTATCTGACCCCATGTGCGTTAACCGCTCCGCCACCGCATCGTGGTGTTCAGGCTCGAAATTATACAATCTCTTCAATGCTCCATTATCTTAAGACAATGAAGACTCTTAATGTCATCTTATGTCCAGCCATATCTTATGTGATGATTAAACTAGGTAAAGAGACCGTATAAACCCTGGGAACATAAACTTCCATACATAAACTTCTTTATATCTACCCCGGGCACATGTCTCCATTAACAACTAATCAAAAGTTAATATGGAATCAAATAATAATAAATAGACATAATCTGAATACCTTAGAATAAAAATAGCTTATTTTTATAATACATTTTTTTTAAACACATTACTTATAAATTCATTTCATCTGCTTTCCTACTTTTATGTGCCCGTCAGGGTTTAAGATGAGTAAATTTTGTATGGAATTACGGTATATTACTTGCGAAGAGACAGAAAGGTTATTTAGTGGCGACCACGAATCGGAAACCGCAGGGTGGGCAGGCCCCCAGAAGTATATAGATGACACTTTCAGGGTTGTTAGAAACCGTTGGCAGCGCAAGACCAGCATTTGGTCGTTTGACATGGTTCGGGAAGACCTTTGCCCAACAGTGGACATCTTTCGGTTGATATGATAGAGATGGTGATATTACTTGCGAACCGTACTCGTAGTTCAAGATGTATTTGTAGACAGCAATCTTATGCACAGTTTAGTGTCTCTGCTAAGACAATGACCAGTGGAATACGTTAGTCATTGACGGGCCTGTTGGCGTGTTTGGTAGATACGCTGCCGTTCACGCCGCCGGTCGTGGGTTCGAATGCCACCCGGGACAGATATTTGTGTGCATGAACATGCCAGTTTGTCCTGAGTCTGAGTGTAAATTATATATATAAGTATGTAGTTACAAAAGAACAATAGTATATGTAGTATATCAGTTATTAGTCCGCTCAATTAAGACATCAAAGGTTACAATAATTCCCATTAGGCTTAAAATTGGTATCGTTCATTACACTACTATAAATGAAATGTGAAAAGTCCTCATCGATCCGACACGTGCAAAAAAAATACTCGGGGTCAAACGTCACAAAAAAGGGTTTTTTGCGATTTTCAGCAAAACGGTAAGTTTTATCATAAAATTTGCTGAGCCAAATTGTAGATTAGACAATTATCTATAAAAAATGGCTCAATACTTTTTTCCTAAGAGCCACCGTTTTTTAGAAACGTTCAAAAAGTTGAAAGAGTTGCAATCGTCATAATATGCATACGTTTCCACGCCACCTTTTAGGTAGTGTATTACCGTTTTGCTGAAAATCGTGAAAAACCCTTTTTTGTGACGTTTGACCCCGAGTATTTTTTTATGCACGCGACGGATCGATGAGGACTTTTCACATTTCCTTTAAATTTTCAGCCTAATGGGAATTATTGTAACCTTACCCCTATTCTTTGTCTAATTTGGCCGGACTATACTGGTTTCCATAGTACAAGCTCTGCTTAGTTTGGGATCAGATAACCGTGTGTGAATAATGTCCCAGGATATTATTATTATTATCTTTATTGGCACTTGTCAGTTTCTTTTGGGCTGGATAGTTGTCGAAAAGTGACAAATGACGAAATCTTAAATAAGAGTGCAAGGAGAACGGCAAATACTAAAGCTCATTGAGTGTAGACGAGGAGAAATGATTGGACATTTAATTTGATACGACAAGTTCAACACCAGCATCATAGTAGGAAAAATTGAGGCAAGGAGAGAGGCAGACCCGAGACCAATAAATAAATGGACCGAGAAGGAAGTTATGAAAATGGAGGCTTAGATTGATCGAGAAGGCTGGAAACTGCTTCACCGACAAGTGCACAACCCTTAAGTTAAAGAGAGTTGTGGTACTTACGGTATATCGCTTGCGAACAGTACTCGAAGTCCAAGATGTAGTTGTAGACAGCTTGTCGATCTCATCCACGCTGGTGTTGGGCCCCTGTATGCGGAACTGTGACAGGGACCGGCGGGACATGTTCGGCACAGCCACTTGGCCGGGTGCAAGCTCAACACGGTCTTTAGAGAGAGGTGAGTAAGTGTAGTCCGTCTTCGGGTATTTGCTGGGGAATAAAAAAGTTTCGGTTAGACAATTTTAACAAGATAACTTCTTTAACATTTACGCGGAAATATACAGTTTTTTTAAAACACCAACAACCTCGCATGAGTACATTGCTAACATCATAAGCAACAACTTTTGTTCTACGAGTTAGGACATAACTCAATACATGTAAAAAAATGATTCTAAAAGATTTTGTTATAATGTCGTGACATTTGTAGTCTATGTTTCATTCATAAACGAAATGACGCGACGCTGAGCACGCGTGCGTGTGCGCGTCTGTGCGATGCTCGTAGAGTTATAAACATTCAAGTGGGAAATTAAATTGATACTTGTTTTTGTATAAAAATAAAATCAAACAAATTATCCTACTTACTTATCGTATATGCAGTGGTTACCCTAGTGTCTAGAGTTGTTTAATCTGACGATCGTTGCCTAATGACTATAACCGGGACTTACAGCTTAACGTGCTTTCTGAAGCACGGAGACGTTCAGAAGTTAAACAACTTTGGCGTCACCCATCTATGGACCGACCGCGAGACTAGTTGCTAAACCTCGCCAATCACTTACGTCCGTAAGTGATTGGCGAGGTTTAGCAACGGTGTCAGTATCTGGCTATGACTACCTCAATACGGTAAATAAAACTATCTGACATTAATTATAACCGAAAATATCAAAATAGATATATATATATACATATATATATATATATACCTGTTTATCTAATCTTTTAACAAAAAATCATTTAGGGCTACTATAAAATTAACAAAGTATCGGTTTTTAGGAGCGCAATGCCGATTTTGATATCGTACTCGTTTGGTTAAAGTTGTTATATGTAGTTGTAGCTTAGTCGCCCAGGTACATAATTTTAAACAAGGAAGAACTAAACACAAATAATGTTACTAATAAGTCTACTAATACACACATTTGCATAACACAAAGCAGACAAGGCTGACATTTAACAATTCCAAGTGTGCGCATAGCTAATGTTTCCAAGAACTAATCTAAGCTAAATATACGTATTCTAGGAGAGTTCAACATACTACGACAACGTAGGGATTATTTGTACAGACGACAGCACATCAAGCTATCCCTAGCTGTCAAATTTCTTCAATTGAAAGTGAACCTTATGCTTTTGCGATAAAGTTGAAAATCTATAAAAAAAAATGATAGATAGGGGTAGCTGGATGTGCTGGCGTCTGTACTACAACATGTCTTTGCGCACCAATTTGAAGATACATACAATGTCCTCCGGGCTGAAATTTTGTCACAACAAACAAACGGGTTGGAAGCCATCTGTACAGGACATTTAAATAAATAAATATATCTTGGGACAACTAAAACACTGTCATCTGGTCCTAAGCTAGACAGAGCCTGTCCGTACATAATTATAAATGACTAAATACATACATATTATAGATAAATTACACCCAGACGCAGCACAAATAATCGTGCTAGTCATACAAAGATTTTTCCTGGGTGGGGATCGAACCCACGACTTCTGGCTTGGCAGTGCAGTCAGGGTCACTAACCACTACAAGGTCATCAACAATGTGTATATACTAAGTTTGTGCGCCCACACGGATGAACTCCCTCACACTTATAATCCACCGAAATGGACATTTGACACAAATTGACAGATAGTCCAGCCCAATCCCATGGTCGTACACACAAATTGACAGATAGTCCAGCCCAATCCCATGGTCGTACACACAAATTGACAGATAGTCCAGCCCGATCCCATGGTCGTACACACAAATTGACATATAGTCCGGCCCAATCCCATGCTGGTACACACAAATTGACAGATAGTCCAGCCCAATCCCATGCTCGTACACACAAATTGACAGATAGTCCAGCCCAATCCCATGCTGGTACACACAAATTGACAGATAGTCCAGCCCAATCCCATGCTCGTACACACAAATTGACAGATAGTCCAGCTCAATCCCATGCTGGTACACACAAATTGACAGATAGTCCAGCCCAATCCCATGCTCGTACACACAAATTGACAGATAGTCCAGCCCAATCCCATGCTGGTACACACAAATTGACAGATAGTCCAGCCCAATCCCATGCTCGTACACACAAATTGATAGATAGTCCAGCCCAATCCCATGCTCGTACACACAAATTGATAGATAGTCCAGCCTAGTTGTCATGACGAGTATGACTAATTTGTATAGCTTCCGACCAATCCCATGCTCGTAGTCATACAATAATGTATTTTTATGTAACTTCATTCGAACGCTGCCTGTAGAGACATAGATATTCCTCGCCATGCTACTTAGTACTCTCCGGGGGCAAAGGGTGGACACACCGTTCACTTACTGACTTAGATCTTAAAATATTGCGCTAACATATGCCATAAGGTATGTATTATATATTACCCAGTTCTAAATTTATTTGATTGTTTTATAAATAAAGTAAACAATAGCTCTGTATGCTCATAATTTAAATATTTAGTAAGTCAATGTATTGTATTTTTCAAGAACTTAAGTTCTTCATATAGCGAAAACTGTTGACAAATAAGAATTCGTACCGGCACGTGCTATCGACGGTTGAACTCGGTACACCAGTTATTGATCATACGGGAAATATGGGCGAGGGCAAGCGAGGGTAGAATTGGGACACGGCTAAATTACGTTTTTAAGTAAATTAGATTGGATTGAACATAGGACAATGTTTTTGAGCAAGCGTTTATGGCTATTCCGTAATAGCCATAAAAGCTTGCTCAAAAACATTAGATAAGATAAGATAAGAACTTTATTCGCTAAAGATATGGTTACATAAGGTGTTAGGCACATAATATTGGTTCTCGACATATCTACCCTTAGAGGGCATGCGAATAATTTATTCATCATACATATCGTATATACGTATGATTGTACAAATTTAATGGCAAAGATTTTATATAACTCTAACATAACTACTTAATATTTAAAAAACTAATACAAAACTACTAAATATTTAAATAACTAACGCAAAAATTAAATTATTTACTAACACAGAAATTGTTCATTGTATCTCATGTTTTACAATCCAAGTATTCTGTTAATTTGTAGAAACACTTACCAATCAGCCAGACTTTTAATTTGGGCCTAAACAGCTGTAGAGGCAACTCTCTTAAAGCTTTTGGAATGTGGTTATACACTTTTATTGAAGTAGCGTGGCTATTTTTGTAATGCAAAGTACTTCTACACCACTCTACTCTTAACTTAGTGGGATCTCTTTTCAGGAATTTACTATCCTCGCTAACTTTTGGAAACAAATTTGGATAGTTTCTAACAAATATAGCAATTTCTAATATATACATTGACACCAAGGTTAATACATTTAATTTAATAAAAAGGGGCCTGCAACTATCAAAGGCCTTAGCACCACATATCGCTCTAATACACTTCTTCTGCACGATAAAAATTCTATTAAATTCGGTAGCATTGCCCCATACCATTGTCCTTACACCGCTCGAACACAGAGGTTCTTTTATACTTAAGATAATTAAATCTCCATTAGATATAAAAGAATACCAAGGCGCGAAATTACAGAACAGAAATATATATTTGTTACAATAATGGTTAATTTAATATTGATATCTCAAATCAACTTTTTTTATTATTTACAATGAGTACCCACCGCAACAGAACTCGATAGCAAAACGTCTATAATACCTGACAATTTCCGTACACCTCAGTCCTTCATACATGATTACACTTCACCGCAAACAGCCCCTATTAGGTATTACTTGATACAAGATAAAATTACACAAACGCGAGAACTTAGTATACAGTACAATATTTATAATATTCAGCTATTTAGTCAATGCACTGGATGACAGTGGAAGTAGTACTGCATGTTGGCATCGCACGGCACTTGCGCGCAGCGAGCGTTGCAAATATAGAATTTAAGTCTAATATTGTCACTACGGTGGTTGTGGACTTTTTGTATGGCACGTCATACTGTAAACACTTGGGTACTGTAAGTCTGTAACAGAATGATGCACTAGTTCTGAGAGTATGATCGCCCTATTTAAATTGCGGTGTGACGCTATATTCAAATGAAAATAGTTATTTTGAACCTCGATTGTGGCTCATGGGAAATTACTGAGATTTAAAAAATACTGCAAATAGGAAAATAGTCGATAAGTGAAATGACCGAATAAAAATTTGAAATTGGTTTTGTATTTTTAATATTATGTAAAGTTTTATGTGATGGTATGTCATGTGGTTGAACGGATTTGTATCAAATTTGGCACAAAGGTACTAATATTACATAGGTTTACATTTAAAATACTAAACCCTAAAATATACTTAGGTCCTTTGGGATCCCAATAATATCTTTGGACCCAATTCTAAGGTCGACGCGCGTGTGTGTATCTACAGAAGCTACAGAAACGGGTTAGTGCTGATTACCCCCGTTCTTGTTTCCCCCCGAAAGTTATTAAAACTACACTGTATAACTACTTACATATAAAAATTATCAATTGCCTCCGAAATCTGAAAATTAGTACTGTCAAGCACAACTCACAAATTTTTACTCAAGTTCTTCCATTTCGCTTGACACATTTTATACTTATAATTCTTGTTAATAATCGGTCAAGCCAAGGAAGAGAAAAGTGTAAAAAATACGATAATAAGCAAATTTTAATGATGTAATTCCTGCGTAAAATCAGCTTAATGATAATTATATATCCCAAATTTTGATTACTTTAAATGCCTTTCATAATCATCATCATGTCAGCCAAAAGCCTCCCCAAAGAATGGGGGGGGATATTATTCATAATCGCCACGCTTGGCAGACAGGTTGGATATCGCAGTTTGATGGTCATAGTTCACAGAAAAACGCCGCTGCCCGTTTTCTGGTAGCTATTCCCTCGGTCGATTTCTACGCCCCCCACGGAATAGGATGGGGTGATGATGTTGATTGTAATATATATAATGTATATTGTAATTTTTGGCATTTATTAGTATGCAAGTATTATTCAGAATAATTAATTAAGGACTTGTATGGTGAAGCAGTTAATGGTCTCATAATACCTTTTACTTTTTATCAACTTTAATACTAGTTTACTTAGTTTAAACTACGAGTACTTGTTAATTGTTGATTTACAGTAATATATATTAGTACCTAATTATTGATAGGATCATAATTAGTTACTTCTTTGTTGAAGGATTTCTATATATTTAGCAATAAAAGCACTTGTAGTAGATAATGTAATCGAAGTCGAAAATCGATGGCCATATGTTATGTAATTTTTTTGTTTATTTGAAATAACACTTTATATCCTAAAGTCAAAGTGTTAAGACAGCAGTAGTATTTAAAATGTAATCTGAACCTGTGATTTGATTGGTGATAATTTGAAATAAATACCCGAAAATATTACCAGTACCTACTTTTTTCCTTGACTGTACCACCTTGATTTTATTTGCTAAAAAGCAATTTAAAAAAAGATAAATTTTCGGGGGGATACAAGAACGGGGGAATCAGCACTAACCCACAGACAAATACGTTAGATAACTTCAGATTATTAATGATGACATCATCATTTTAGGAACGGATTATAATTGTACAATTTTTCTATAAAATTTATCAAAATTGTTAACTATGTTCCGCTACTCTGGCAGTGAGCAAAAATAATTTTAATATGATATCAATGAATTAATGTTAAGATTATAATTTTACACATTTTTATTCTATTATTTATACTTTGTGCCGATTGTATAATGTATATGACGAAGTGATCATTATACAAGTATAGCACATATACATATTAATATATCATCTCATTGTCCGATCTCGCCTTTGGTCGCTGATATAGATTATCAGTATATAATGCGCGGTATAAAAAATACTTTGCATTGAATCAGGGCCAACGGTTTAACCGTACATGCCCTGGTACAGTCAACAGCAAAAGTAGATGATCAAAGTCGGATATTCGATACTAATTATCATAAATTGCGACAAAATAGTGTGGTGGTGAAAAGTATCTAGTTGAAGGTGTGCGTGAGTGTTAAGTGTAAAAAATATTAACTAGTGAAAACTGCCGCCCAATAGCATCATAAACTCAAAACTCAGGTCCGATTTTGATCATCTACTTATGCTGTTGACTGTACAATGGGAATTGGAAGAAGTCAGGTCAGAAGACCGTGCACATATTAATGCAACTGACTGTATCTACTTCTGCGGTTGCGGTATAAACGCGAGGAGAGCATCTTCGCAGTTATTGTGTTTACTTGTACCTATTTTATACCGCCAGGGATTTATAATTAGTGGATCGGCCAACTTTTCAGAAACTGATTGTACCCAGGTAAAATAATATACTAATTTATATAAAGCTACTAGCGGCCCGGTACGTCCTTCGCTACGTATAAGGCATAGTAATAAAAAAAAATGATTATTAAGTTCATTTATTCAAACAAAAAAGTATTTTAAATTGCTAAAAGATGTTGAATTTAGACTTTTTCAAGACATTTTTTTTTATTTTCTCTACGTACAAACCTTCCCTGGACTTCCACGAATAATTCAAGACCAAAATTAGCCAAATCGGTTAAGGCGTTGTTGAGTTATAACATTATAACGAAAAGTGGCATTGATTTTTATATATATAGATTTAATACCTAAAATTATGTGAAACAATAGTAACAGTAACATTTCTCCGTGACGGTTAGATTATGACATTTATGACCCTTCGTGTATACATTCTAAATTGAGAGTTGGAGCTCGAATAGGAATCAAATTCGGTATATTTCATTGACGGTCACCGTAGCCTAGTTGGTAGTGCTCCTGCCTACGAAGCTGGTGGTCCTGGGTTCGAATCCCGGTAAGTGCAAATATTTGTGTGATGAGCACGAATATTTGTTTCTGAGTCATGGATGTTTTCTATGTATATAAGTATTTATCTATCTATATAAGTATGTATATCGTCGCCTGGTACCCATAGTACAAGCTTTGCTTAGTTTGGGACAAGGATGATCTGTGTGACATTGTCCCAAGATATTATTATTATTTATTATTATTATATAGTCTTGATGGTATATAGTCACAGTGTGCAATTTAAAAAAATACCGATTTTTTTTAAATGTACTGATCCTCTTTTTAGGTGAGGATAAGGAAGGACGAGCAGAGCGACCGACCTTCAACGAGTTAGGTGAAATATGTCTGTTCCAACATCATTCGATTATTTATTAGTTACACAGACATTCTAAGTCCATAATTATCAGCATTTATATGGTAACATCTTTCAGATTTCATGTCATAAAAACCGTAAAAATCTCTACTTCCAGATCTCGGGGAACAGGGGGGTAAATGTCAATCTTACGTAATATTTTTAAGTCAAATTGTGTATTTTTTATTGTGTATACGGGTACCAACGGAAGATCAGCGCTGGGTGTAACCCAGCAAATGATGAGATGGTGACCCTTTCGGCAGGACATACAGGACCTATTGCGTAGTGTTAAACTATGTTATTGTTTGTTTTTGATATGTATTTAGTTAGTTTTGTATGTAAAGTGCTATGTCTATTGTCGAATAAATGTATTTATTCTTCTTCTATTATACATATATTGTATTGAGATTAAATGTCCGTACAACAAATGTATGTCTCAAGAATAAATCGCACATAAAATTAAAAGGCTGTTAAAAAACTAACAACAAAATCAATTCTGTTTTCTTACTTGGGGCTAAGAGAGCTCAAAAGTGGCTAAATAAATTGAGACAACTAATTAAAAAATAAAAATCTGCTCAGATATATGATTAGCTATATTTTCAAGGATTTCCGAAGTTAAGTTTTACTTTGTCTAAGCTCGGGTGCGCAAGTGACTTTAATTTTTAAATACCAACATTTCTCTTTTAAGCCAGCCTCACCAGCAAATCATATATATTTATTCAACTATTAATATTAAATCATCAAACTATGGATTTAAAGTAATGAAATCAAGCGTTACTTTGCGGAAATCCATAAAATTCATAATTTAATTCCTACTACTACTATTCGTAGTTCTAATTGCCAGTTCAATCAAGCCGGGATGCAATATGCAATGCCCTCCCGCCCGCAATAAATATGCATATTCAAGAAGGAGAATCAATATATATGCAAATTACATGCGCCGGTACGATACCCAACACGTGTTTCAGTCCTCCACGAACCATTATCAAGGGATGCTAACTTGTCGAGTCGCATTCGAGCCCTATATATTTAAATTTTGTATGTATTTTAAGATAATGAACAAACAATTAATTAATATAACAACAAATAATAATACTACAAACCATATAGGAATAACATAAAAGATACGCACGTAACATCATACGATAATATTAATAAGGATAAATAATTTGCTTCAGTGACATTGTGATAACAACAACTAAACATATAAATTTCTGTTTATCAGTTTTATTTAAAGAACATTTGCATGCTCTGACAACCTTGACTAGTTCAACTTATATCAGGATTTCGCCATCCGGACCGTCTGTCTACACGAGCCGGTGGCACGATTAAAACGAAGCACTATCAACACTTGTGCTAGCCAAATTATGTCCACTGGACTAAAGCTTCCCCAAAGCATGGGGGATATGCCATAATGGGCAGACGGGCCCCTCCCGTTCTCGGGTAGGTATTCCCTCGGCAAGATTTCTACGCGTCCCACGGAACGAGATGGGGTGATGATATTCTTCGCCGTCGCCACACAGCGACACTAACCTCAGTTAAATAGTTATAGGGTTACTCAGGGCGCTAGTATGCATTACGGTGGTATTATTAGTATAATTTCTAAACGCCTGATTTGCGACATTTCGATTAGTTAATCGCTATCAAGCTGTTTTTTTCATCAAGGTTTCTTCACTATCTTTTCCTTCACCGTAAGTACGAGATAATTAGAAACTTCTAATACGCACATGAATTTATAGTCTGTGGTTCGCTCTTTGGATTTGAACTCGGGACTCTGACTGTCCCACGATGTAACCCCCTTATTAAAATCACAGAAAATTGGTGTCACATTATGAAAATTCTCAACGTAATAAATTTGGTCTAACGCGTAAGAAAAGTTTAGTTTCGTAACCGCGATCAAAGCGTGGCAAGTGACGTAAACTGAAACTCAAAAGTAACATTTTTACACGATTTAGCAGCACTTAGTTTTATTGAACTCTGTTTTAAATACAAACGGCTCTGACACGTCTCAGACAATACGTTGCTTACATGAAAGAACGTACGTTCATGCGTTCTGAGTTTTGTTACATTCATCCCCGCACAAGTATAAACAACATAAAGCAACGTTAATTTGTAATTCAACCAAGTAATTACAGAATTAAACGCCCACTTATAAAGACTTTTAACTTCGACTAAACCTACCTTAAAGTCAATACATGCTCCATTGTCTCCACTTCCATATAAGTCACCACATTAGCCATATTTCTCGTCGTAATAAACAAAACACTACATTAATTAAATAATAAATAAAATTTCTATAATAAATTACTACTACTACTACTAATTAAAACCGTCCATCCAGCCAGCTGGTGTCAGCAGGTGTGTTTGACAGTTAATATTTCGAATACCGCAATAAATTTTTAATCTACCCACATTTTAAAAGTAATAGATGTTCGAATGAAAGGTTATTACTGAATTTAACCCTTCTTAAATACGAGGACGCGACTACTATGTGGTAGTAGAGAAGCAATTACCTTAACCACCCAATATTACGATAAAAGCATAGATGTTTATGATGATTGCCTCGTTGGTTTACTGCAGAGTCCTAGGTTCAAATCCCGGGTCGGGCCAAAAAGTAATTTTGGGATTCTTGTGTAGGTATCTAAAGCAAATTCTCAGTACAAGCCCAAAGTCGAACATGAGAGCACGTAAAGACGTCGGTCTTATACGTGACCTCTTTCAGGTTGTGTCGCTAGGCGTCCCATTGGACCATTAGATTGACAGAATAGAAATTACCTCTGTGTTTAAAAAAGCAATGTGTCATGAACTTAAATTGCTGCTAAGATTATAATATTTTGAGATAACCATTTCGGTGTGCAATCAGTTTTTTTTTTTTTTGCTTAGAATACGGAATCTGCTTGTAACAAAAAAGGAATGTTTCTTGATTTGTATTAAAATACTACCCTTATTTTAATAATAAAAATAGTGACTAAAAGCTTTCTGTTCTAACAGGATGCTATTGTTAGTGTCTTTCAGTCGAGTCCATAGCTACTTACGTGATTTTAAAACAGATAAGTAATATACAAACTGACTTGCATTAATATGTCATTATAAATCGGCTAACTAGTTTCTGTTATGTCAGAATATTAATTAAGTACATAATGTGTCGATAAGTAGTGATGCAGATTTTAATAAGAACACGTTTCAGTAATAGATACAATATTTATGATTTATGACGGGCCTGTTGGCGTGGTGGGCAAATGCTTGCTTTTTGCGCCGGAGGTCGTGGGTTCGACCCCCACCCTGGACAGATATTTGTGTGCATGAACATGTCTGTTTGTCTTGAGTCGGGATGTAAGTATGTATTTACAATAGAAAAGTAGTACCCCGGATTGGTAGATGGTGCAGGTTCGAGACCCGCCGGACGATGTAGTATATGTAGTAGGTATATCAATTATATGGTTTCCATAGTACAAGCTCTGCTTAGTTTGGGATCAGATGGCCGTGTGTAAATAATGTCCCTGGATATTATTCTTATTAAAAAAAATACTCACTGCCTCTTTGGTCTAGCAGTAGAATGTTCTGTCGTAGTTAATGTCCTAAGTCGAAATCGTTATAGTAAGTTTTCTGGCAAAGAAGCACCTAGTAGGACCCTGGAGTCCCTTGAAACTAAATCTGATAGAATTACCTATTGACTTTCATTCGATTATTCGATCTGACTGGGCCTGTTGGTCTGGTGCTTAATTCTAAACGCCCAGGACAAAACTTTGTGTGAGCACGATAATTTGTTCTGTGGCTGGGTGTAATTGATATACAATATATATTTATAAATATATATGTATGTTTATCAGTTGCCTGGTTGCCACAATACAGGCTAGTTTTGCATTATATGGTAGCGTGTTAATTGCCCCAAAGTATTTTTATATTAATTAAAATCGGAGGGAGATAAGACTGCTTCTGCGGAGCAACAACGTTAGGGCCAGCGCAGACCGAGAGGAGCGCAGCGGAGAGGATTTTATTAAGGCACTAGAAAGTCAACTTTAGAATTATAGGAATAAAGTGCATATATGCTTGAACCTGACATAAAATGCTCGCGCGGTCTCTGGCATATAATGTTCAAGCATACATGTACTTTATTTAAATAATTTTAAAGTTGATTTTCTAGTGCCATAATAAAATTCTCTCCGCTGCGCTCCTCTTGGTCGGCGCTGGCCCTTACGAGCTCTCCGAGGCACGGCGTCTAATACCCCATGTTCCTTAGATGGCATCTCCCGTTTTAGCCGATAGCCATCCTATCCCATTATGAATGCAAGGGAATGGAAAGTTTGTGTTTGCATTCCGCAATTTAATATGTCTTGCGCAGTTGGCCAGTAGCCGGCACTTTTAGGCAGTGTCTGAATTTAACACGATACTAACTTGTCATTTCTCAACCATAGAAATTAACAATGGTATATTTTCTAGACTTATTGATTATTTAAAATAAATTATATTCTTAAAACCTATGCGTCTGCTAAATCATCTGAATAGACGAATGTCAGGTTTAGCAACATTTTATATCAACTTTGTTTCTCATTACTCTTTGACAGCTTATTGAAAAGTTTTGCAGTTTAATAAATAAAAAATGTTATATACTCGTAGTTTTAATTAGTCAATTATTTTAAATTTACGTAAATTAATGTAAAAAGAACCACGTCTCTTTTACTTAGGCATTCGAGGTGGTTATCGTAGTACAAGTGTTTACACTGTCGTGTCGATGACTGCAATATACAAATCACAAGAAACTTCGATTCTGTATGATCTCCCGCAACACCGCACGCCTTTACGTTTTTGCCACTCACAAAAACAGTTAAATTGCGGTATGAATAAAGGCTTTACAAGGCAATAACCTGTGTACTTACTCAAGTGAATAATGTAATAATAATAATAATACTTTATTTCAAACAAGCTGTGCCCCGCGGTTTTACCCGCCTTAAACTTTATAAATTATAGCCTATGTGTTAATCCAGGGTGTCAGCAACTCTATACCAAATTTTATTAAAATCCCTCCAGTGGTTTAGCCGTGCAGAAGTAACAAATATACACAGTGATACACTCACAAACTTTCGCCTTTATAATATTAGAGTGACTATGTCCATGTCAATGAGATATAAATACCTACATGACAAAGAAGACAATATCGTATTTGAGCAAGAACATATGCCTTTATGATATTGAAACTCTGCTTATCTGCAATGACCTTCAGAATGTTGTTAGTACAGCCTCGAACCCTACTTATCATTGACGTCTGCCTCTTGCGTATGATGGCATTAAACCTGTCCATTCATGCTGCAGCAAAAATACCAGAGACACCACAAAATCGAGGCAGTCCCAACAGCATCCTGCATCCAAAGTTATATTGGACTCATAATACGACATAGTCGCACAAAGATTTCTTCTAAACAAATTACTGCTATGGATCATGGAAGCATACATTGTTTTACTTGTATTTTTTGACAGAGTTATATGTATACTTTAAGAAAATAAAAATATGTTTCTAAATGGTCTATCTGTTTGGGTGGTACGATGACACTGGCAGACACACGGATACAAAGTAATGCAAATAACAGCATGGATTAAACACACCTAATGGGGAAGCCCTGTGGGGATTTCTAGAATATACTGTTTGGACCATTTAATCATAAAAGAAGTATATTAGATACTCACTTCCAATACTCGCGCGCCATCTTGTACAACCTGGAGGGTAGATGATCGTTGCTAGGGTTCCGTTCTAACAGCAAGCTGGCGTCGGCGAGTGCTTGTTCAGCGAATGAGCTGTCTGTGGAGCAAGCGCTGTAAGCTGGACTGCCTATGCGGGACGACCTGGGGAAGGATACTTAGCTTAAATACCGTAGCTAGCTAACAGTAATTATTATGTCCTGGTGAAACTTGGTTATAGTGGTTAGTCTCAAAGGAAACAAGCCAATTGCGCGACGTCTGTGTGCTCTAAGACAGATGCACTCAGATGGAAAAAGCAAGTAAACACCACCGGAACTGGGTCAGGCGCATAAGCGAAGAGGCGGCTTAAGATTTGTGCTAGGGAATGTTCCCGATCTCTTAAATCCTGGTTGTTACCGAGCATTCTTTGCCAGTAACATTCTTATGGAATAATGTAGCGCAGTTTCTCTGTGAAGGAATATCTTTCCCAAACTAAAACAACGACGACAGCATATACATACAATACGCTGAACGTGAAAATTTCCCTCTCTTCTTCCCACGACCCTAAACTCTTTAAGTCTTATGACTGGCAGAGTATACCGTAGTTCAATTCTTCGTCTAGTACTATAGGGTACTTGTACTTAACTACCTACTGAAGGATACAACTGGAAGTTTCTAATGTATTGTAAGCCAATTTGATTAATCCGGCTTACCACTAGGTACGTGGCTAGACGATTGAGTGTGTATAAACAACTACCTAACATTTAATTTCTATTATATACCTAGGTAAAGTCGTTATAGAGGCTTGACAGTTTAAAAACTTAGCAAATTAATGTTTATATACATGAAGTAAATAACCATATTACCTACCATAAACATATTTTTATACCTCTTTTACTTCTCGAGAATTATTCCCCATTAAACTTAGTAACATCGCAATATTGTGATAATGAGTGGTACTTAAAGAAAATACGTTTTATTTTCTCTTCATATAATATATTTAATATTAAATTTGAAAGGTTAATCAATTCATTGAAAACTATTTACATACAGTCTTGACGACCAGTTAGTCTTAATTTTAGGTGCATCGTTGGATTTTTATTAACACAAGGCAAAAACTAATCGCGGTTTAAAACCTTTCACCCCTGGAGAACCAGCGGGGAAGTATCTAGACAATATCTCACAGGCATTACAGCTAACATACACAACAGCTAACATGCATCAGGTGACGATAAAACAATAAGACCAATACAATAACCAGACATATTGCGTTGACGCTAAACAAATTAGGATAAGGGAAACCGAATGATGACCTGATTATGTCAAAATAACATGTTAAAATAGTTTGCCAATATACGTAACGTGTTATATGCCTCCACGTCAATAGACGTAATAAAGAAAATATTTTGTATGACACTTAAAAGGTTGGACCACCGCCAACTGTATCAGTGGGTACGTTTAGTCTGATATCGTTGTTGATGTTAGATATTTTGTTGTGTTAGTCTCGAACATATAACACAAGATTATTCTTGGTTGCATTTTTTCCTTTGAAATTCCCATAATTTTACAGCTTGTCAAACTTGCAACCAACTGTCCCACGCTTGACCTCTTCATTTCTAATATAACTGCAAATTTATTTAATCAGGTACGAAACATAAGACATTATTAGCAGACCAATACGATATTATTTGCTTATTGTCTTGTCATTTTCTCCAAGCGCAAATAGAGTCTCAATGTACAAAATTTGCGAAGAATAATAAACCTTTTTTGGTGCTGCAATAACAATATTTAAACTAAATCTATGGTACAGACGCCAGCACATCCATCTACCCCAATCTGTCAATGTTGTTCTTTTATAGATTTTCAACTTTATCACAAAAGCATAAGGTTCACTTTCAATTGGGAAAATTTACCAGATTGGGGTAGCTTGATGTGAAGGTGTCTGTACATAAAACGGAATATTTATTTGTATAACTACCCTTTTTATCGAGTCTACCCCAGTTAAAATATTTTTTTATCCAATATAGAGCTATTCCGGACTCAGCAAGCTGGTCTGTCACCCTCGTGTTACGGATAACACAAGTCTGATATCGTTGTTGAGATTAGATATTTCGTTGTTTATTGAAGTCTTGACAAAGCAACGCAAGCATTGTTCTTGCTAGGGGTTTCCTATTAATTCCCATAATTCTACAGCATGCTAAAAGTGTGCTAGTAAACCAATAATGAAATAATGAAATTTATTCAGCACTTGGGTATTAACATACACTTGTACTTGTCAAGTTCAAAATGCAGTACACAAACAGTCGAACACAGTATAAAAATTACAAAAATATAATTGGTCTAAAAAAAATAATCATTATTTTGAAATTTAGTTGTACAATATTAAAATTAAAGAATTGAAGGCAATGAGCATTTGGCTAGCGCAGAAGGCTCTTAACCAGTAGCTTATATTAAACGATTAATACCCGAGGCCACCCTTTTAGGGTTCGAGCCACAGCTCAGGGGGCCGCTGAAGCAAAAGGACAGAATTCTAAGAGAGGGTGTGATCAGTTGCGGGATCACCAATGACGTGTTAAGGGGCCAAAGCGATCCTCACCGCTGTGGAGCCTACCCTAGCTAACCTGCGGCTTTCTCTAGCTACCTAGGTGGACGACCCGGAGAAGAAAGCCACAAAGAAACTCCGGGCTTGCTTTTTTCGTCTTCTTTTGCTTTTTGTTTTCGTTCTTTTTTTTTTTTAAATCATGTATTTTCTTACATTGGGATGGGCGTTATGTAGGCTAATGCACGCACAGAACCGTTGTCATCTAATGAATCGAAAAATTGTGAGATAATAAACAATAACATTAAATTTCACTCAAACAATTAGAATAACCTCTTGCTAGATGAAAAAACGGTGGGTACATCCGCGTACATTTACAAAATTAACAAGTCACACGAAGTCAACCAGAGGCAACGACTGTATGAAAAAATTAAATATTATGAGTACCCCAAGTTCGACCAGTTACCGTATTACAATATTAAAGCTGACCGCATTATTTAATGATCACTGTCATTTTATGCAAACACTTTTGCGTTTAATTGTAATAAGGCGTTTCGTAGTTATTCTGAAGTTTACTTCGGGACACTTCAGACAAGGGGTCTCTCTAAAGAGTCAGCAACGTCATGCGCGTCTGTTTTAGGAACCATCCACTAAGCTAAAGTTTAAACCACGTGGGCCGTACGCATGTTTGGCGACTTAGGTAGTTATTTGAAAAATATCAGTCAAGTACGAGGCGGATTTTTTGCATCAAGGGTTCTGTCATTCCATGCAAACTTATAGGTATGAAATACTTCGGCCAGAAGACATTCTTAGTGCTTTATATGTCGGTATTGGGAATTTTACCATTACTGGTGCTATAAGACATTGTATCTTATAAAGTTTTAACATTCCAGGTCAACAGGAAGTATCTGTTATCTTAGAATGTTTAGAACCCAGTTTTGACTCTCTTATTAACTTAGAAGTTTGATTTATTCACAGTTTCAAAGGATTGCCGACCTGAGTATAAGATATTATGTTACCTTCTAGCGTTCTTGAGATAAAGGTCTCAACAAAATTTGTCATAATTATTATGATTGTAATCAGATTGTAAACCAAATTTATATACAAATACCAAGTCGTTCTCAACGTTTACGCGTAACACATACTCAACGACTTTTTGCTCCAAAATTTTGTCGTACTATTGCCGGTGAACGCGCGCCTTTGCTCCGCGTCATGAAATCACACAATGATTACTTCACAGATATACTCGTAGATTTATTCAAATTGTCTAATAGTTTATTTAAAACACAAATATTTTTAAAAATAACTGAACTGAGAAGTGCGAACACGGATCAGAAGGTAAATAGTTTGGTGTATAATGTAATAATAGTTTATTGATAATTGAGACGTACAGAATTTGTATTGGATTGATTCTCAAAATTGTTTTGTATTCCTAATTTAGTTTTGTTAATATATTTTGTTGTAGAATGGTATAAGGCTGTAGTACCTCTATGTAACACTATCATACTACGCTATTGTTGTTGTTTTGTTTGTACACAAATTTTATATTTAATTTGGGGGTTACGGTGTTGGGTGTACAATTATTTAATAGTTTTAATTTGTTATTAACTACCTAAGTGTTATTGTATACCAGTTTGTTTCCCTAAATAAAATAAAATA
The DNA here is from genome assembly GCA_951640165.1 of Pseudoips prasinana. Classification (NCBI taxonomy): domain Eukaryota; kingdom Metazoa; phylum Arthropoda; class Insecta; order Lepidoptera; family Nolidae; genus Pseudoips; species Pseudoips prasinana. Next base: position 9,232,839 of record OX621240.1, read on the forward strand.
AATAAAACAAACAGACAACGAATATAACAGTTCCTTTTTAGCTCCTGAGATACCCAACCTTAAAAAAACAGTAAAAGGCCGCCTTCTCATATATTTCAAGTGGCTTTTTATTAAAGTTTAGCTTCTCATACAGTTCACAGTTATCTTTATGCCCCACGAGAGTGTTGCATATTTACAATGGCTTGTTTATATGTGATAAGAGGTCGAGATGCACCCATATGACGGAAAGAGAAACAAAACAGATGTCAGGAAAGTGACGGCTTCCATATTATAAAGATAAGAAGTACGTTTAAATAAATATATTCTTAAGGAGTATATTCATTTTAGAACAGATTCATTGAATTTATATATGGAGATACAATACCTATTTAAACTTGGACCGTGGCTTCACTCGCGGATAGTTTGTTCTGGTTTATGTGGATAATTTTAGAATAGAGAAGATAATCGCATGTAAGATTTGTTCAGACCAAAAAATAATATTAATTAATACACTATAAATAAAACAAACGGTGATCTTAGCAGATTTAATATCAAATTTTAATTTAAGTAGGTAATTAAGACCCCATACCATCCCCTGGGTGTCGTAACCGAATAAGGGATACACCAGGTAGTCGGGCAGCGGCGCCACCTGTGTACACACGGCTACATCCCAAGCTATACATTTCCAGTATAAGCTGATACCGCGTTGTATAGGATTGCCATACCATGAGAGGTCTGCTTATATTGGAAATGAATAGCTTGATACGTAGCCGTGTGTACGTACTAGCTAGCACCTTCCGCCATCTGAATCCGCAACACGAGGGCTCTAAGTAGCAAAGCGAAAAACCATTTAATTTTTTATTATTTTTATTAAATGGTTTTATTTAGCTTACCCCGTTTGTTTTTTTATTCTTGGGTCAAATTTAGTAACTGAAATTTGACCCCCTTGCTGTTGACCGATTGATCTGAAATTTGGTACACACTTCTAGTTCTGGTGACAATACAATTAAATAAATTCTGTTTCATTGTAAATCCAATATGGCACCGCTACAAAATGGCGGATAACTTAGGTTTTATTAATCCCATCGATATGGGTATCAAATGAAAGGGCTCTACAATGTACTACACAAAATTGAAATCCAAGATGGCCGCCGCTACAAAATAGCGGGTAACCTAGGTGTTATCAATCCCAACAATACGGGTATTAAATGAAAGGGCTCAACAAGTAGAATACAATGTACTACATAAAATTGAAATCCAAGATGGCCGCCTCTACATAATGGCAGATAAGCTAGGTTTTATCAATCCCAACAATTCTGGGAAACAATGAAAGGGCTCAACAAGTAGAATACAATCTACTATACAAAATTGAAATCCAAGATGGCCGCCTCTACAAAGTGGCGGATAACCTAGGTTTTATCAATCCCATCAATATGGGTATCAAATGAAAGGGCTCAATAAGTAGAAAACAATTTACTATGCAAAATTGAAAATTAAGACGGCCGCCGCTTCCAAATGGCTGATAACCTATTTTTTTATCATACCCATCAATATGAGTATCAAATAAAAGGGCTTGACAAGTAGAATACAGCGCACTATACAACCTCAAAATTTGAAAATGGGCGCTACCACAAAATGGCGTATTATAATAGGATTGTCAAATTTATAAATTGAAACTGAAATGTAGGTATCTGATTAATCCAGCCTGAATCCACCACCCAAGTCAAGATTTTGTATCGTGTTGAGGACTGTGTGGCGTTAGGGTGGCTAAAAATGATACGTCGCGTCGTTAGCGGTACACCACCCAAGTTAAGGTAAAAGGTTAAAACGCGCCGAGAACTGTATGGCATTAGGGTGGATAAAAATGATAAGTAGTGAGAAACTGTTTGAAGAAGGTCAAGCCTAAATGAATTAAACTGAATGCGAAATAAAAACTAGAAAATAAAAATTGGTAAAAAAACTTTTTAAGTTAAACGGTTTTATGTTAAACATACATTGTAATGTTTAAGATATGTACTAAAAGCTAAAAAATAATAAAATAGATACAGTCGTGGGCATTATAAACATATGCATAGACTAGACCTAGACTAAAATAAAACCGCGGGGCACGACAATTGTCTACAATTATCGATTAAAATATGCGATAGAAGAATCGTTTAATTCGTCGTTCCCCTGTAACTTCTAAAATAAGAGAATGATAAAACTAAAAAAATATATGATGTACATTACCATAAAAACTAACAACGAAAATTGGTTTGGACGAGATCTAGTAAGTAGTTTTTTTTTTATACGTCATAAATCGTAAACCACAAATTACCTTTCATTTAATCAACTGAAATACTTGCTGGTACGGAACCCTTCATGTGCGAGTCGGACTCGCGCTTGGCCCGTTTTTTTTAGCTTTTAGTACATATCTTAAATATTACAATGTATGTTTAACATAAAATCGTTTAACTTAAAAAAAAAAATTACCAATTTTTATTCTATTTTCAAAATGACATATTCATTGAGTCTAGGAACTTACATTCTTAGACGAGGACTAATCATACTTGTATAGTTTGAAGCCATTTTTAAATTAGGACATCACGTGAATATATGGAAATGGTACTCCTTTGTATTGTCTGGTTACGTAAGTATGCACAATACTCGACTGTATAATATCCAAGGCGAAAGGCCTTTGAATACACGTGAAAAATAACTGCATATTTGTCAATAAATGCTCGTTTTGCAGTGAATCATATTTGCATACCTTTGTAAATGCAATGAGCGTTTTGTGTGAAAATATGCGACCTTGAGGTCTTTAGTATCTATACTTTACATTAGACGTGGTAACTGATCGATCAGGTTGGTGACATTGAAAGAATTTCAAGCAAAAATAAGGTTATGCAAGTATAATTAGGATTCACAATTTTACAAAAGATGTTATAAAAAAGATAAAGCATTATTTTTAGGACTGTGGCGGCAGTGGTGTTGAATTCAAACCTAAGGCTTTCTTTACTTTTCTAATTAATTTGCGTATTAGAAATGAATTATCTCTTACTGAAGACGGTAAAGTAAAACAGCGTGGAGAAACTGCATGTCTGAGAGTTCTCCAAAATGTTCTTGATGGCATTAAGGTCTGCCGTCTGCCAACCCGCATTAAGCTGAGGTAGAGTAGACACTTGTGAGGGTCTGCCATTGCCCGACAGTGGGACAACAATGTGCTGCATTATATACATATATCCTTCCTTACTAATATTATAAATGCGAAAGTAACTCTGTCCCTCTGTCTGTCTGTAGCGCTTTCACGCCAAAATTACTTAAACAATTTAAATGAAAGTTGGTATACAGATAGCCTAGAGCCCAAGAAAGGTCATTGCCTGCTTTTTAATGCGAAGAAAGAGTTGAAAGGGGGTATGAAAAGTTGTATGGAAGTATCATCAATTTTATAGCTAGAGACTTGTAACTTATTTTTTAGGGCGGAATCGATATCAATAAATTTAAACTTTGTAAAAGTTTAAATATGCCTAAGCATGCTTACCTGAACGGGCAAACGACTGTGCCACACGCATGTAAATACATATTTTCGAATGCTACTCAAAGACACTATCACGCGGAAGAAGTCGCAAACACAGCTAGTGTAGGTACTCTCAATATTTTTGTGTACAGTTTATTTTTTTGTTTTTTATATTTGATTGTGATTAAAGATCTCTCATCTGAAACAAAAATACTTCATATTTTGATCTCTGAGACTGAAACAGATAAGGCCCACTAGCACAGAATAAAAAGACGCCACTAGCGTCTGTCGGGCGTGCGCCGGCGGCGGGCGTCGTGCAGTCGTGTCTACGCACGTGGGCGCCGCGATCTAACAATATAAATTGTCTTGTATGTCTTGGCACATCTGCACAATAATTATGAAAATTACTAATAGGAATTAGTTGAGGCGTCAAATACCTCCGTACATAATAAGGATTTAAATAGTTAATCGAATATAAGAATGATATAAAACGGCATAATTTTTATTAATTTTAAATATAAAACCGTACCATTGAATTGATTGTAATTGAAAGATAACCCACAAAAGAAATCAATATAGTCAAGCATGTTGCGTTGTTTTGAAACTTATTTCAATGACTAACATTTTTATTATATTAACAAATCGGTCAAGTGCGAGTCGGCGTCGCGCACGAAGGGTTCCGTACCATTATCTATAAAAAGAGCAATAAATTCACGTTTGTTGTATGGGAGCCCCCTTAAGTATTTATTTTATTATGTTTTTAGTATTTGTTGTTATAGCGGCAACAGGAATACATCATCTGTGAAAATTGTTACGGTTCATGAGATGCAGCCTGGTGACAGACGGAAAGACAGACAGATAGCGAAGTCTTAGTATTAGGGTCCCGTTTTACCCTTTGGGTACGGAACTCTAATAAAAAAATATTATACTGCAGCGCCGAAACCCCCGATGGAAAAAGAAGAGTTAGTAGATTGAAGCCTTTCCTTTTGTCTGTTGGCACATTAAGAAATGGAGGTAGAGGGGTAAGATTCTTCCCCACAAAATTCAGTGAAGATGCGTTTAACCAATCAAAAGTTATAGATAGTGCAGTCATTGAAGCGAAAAATACGGTCTTACCTCCGAATTTTTTTACCGTGAACCGATTTGCATGAAATTTTGGAATTAGGCTCATCTTACCCTTAACTTCAAAAGTGAAAATGATCTGTACTCCGCCTATTATTTTTAAGGGGTGTAAACAACCCCTTAATAGAAAAATTGACATTGAGCCATTTTATCGCTAGAAAACATGTCTAATAGTAAGTGATGAAATTGTAAAGTATTTTCTAACATAATTACCTCATATTAAAATCATTTTCAACCCCTTGAAAATCTTACAACCCTTGCAAACAACCCCTAAATTGAAAAAATCTCGAAAAAATACTTTGGTATGACTTAAAAAGATGTAAGTAATATTTTATATTCTCTATAATAATTATCAAATTTTTAACCCTCTTTCAACCCTTGAAAACTACCCCTTGATAAAAAATTGTTAATTTTTTTTTATAGAATGAAAAGGATTTAAATATTATTCCACAGTCTCGAACTTATCATATTCTTAAGCTTTTCTACCCTTAAAACTACCCCTAAATTAAAACAGTAAATATATATTATTACATATTTAAAAATAATTTAATTTAGAGTAAAAAAATGCCATTTATTGAATAAAATTTAAATTATATAAAATTGTACTATTATTATTAAAATATAATATCATTATTAATATTACTTTCACATTGCTCCAAATATGAACACTCCGAAATTTTCAGTTACTAAGTAGAAAAAAATATGATAACTTTTTGGACCATAACTCCTTCAGTTTTCATGCTATCACAATTTATAAAAAAACATTGTAAAGGTAATTAAGAGAGCTACAACATCCTGCATTGCAATATATAGTAAAAAACCTTTTTCTAAAACGGTGAAGGGCTTAAGTTAGGCTATGATTACGCTGCCACGCGCTCTTTAAACAATCATATCTCCGTCAATTTTTGTTTGACAGAAAAAAACAAAAAAAAAACTAATTGTTTGTCAGAAAAATACCTTAATTTTTTATCCGTACACTTTTATACGTATCTGCCGTAATTTTTGAGATATTATGAAAAAAAGTGGGTTTTTTTAAAATATGAATTTTTGTTTTTTATTTTTAATCGTGACTTTTTTGAAAAATATGTGTCCTGAAGCAGCCAAACTGATACTATCTATCAAACTCTTCATAATAAAGTTAATTCTAGGCGGAATACGATTAATTTTAATTTTGGTGGAAATGGCACTTATGAAACCCATTGATTTAAAAGACAGCTATACAAATACAGCTCACTTATTTTACGTAAACTTTTAATAGTGCTCATTTTAAAGCCTATTGTATTAGAATGCATAAAATGCATCTGCTCGCCGCTAGATGGCATTGACCACATCGATTAAATTTCAGACAAAATAAAAAACGGCTTTGATCTTTAATATCTAGCTTAATATTGCACTTAGAATACTTTATAAAAAACCAAATTGTTCATTGTTTCACCTGCTACAATTTTGTTCTGTATAAAATTTTCGATAAAACGTATATTTTTGGAGATATTTGCAAAAAACCGATGAAAAACGTGAAAAAATTGCGAATTTTCAATTGCCAATAACTTGAAAAGTATGGGATTTTTTGAAAAACTATATAGATGATTTTACGCATAAAATTAGGCCTTCTATCGATATCCGAAGTTGTTTTGAAAAAAAAATTAACCCCCGAGAAGGGGCAACCACCCCCAGGGTGGTTGCGGAGTACAAATCATTTTCTCTTTTGAAGTTAAGGGTAAGATGAACCTAATTCCAAAATTGTATGCAATTCGGTTCACAATAAAAAAAATCGGAGCAATAATGCTTCAATGACTGCACTAAGAGTGTTCTAACCAGAGATTGGAGTTTATGACGGTTGAGTAGTATCCTATGTGTTTATTTTGTTAAAAAAATTCTTTGAAGTGCATTCCAGGGAAGTAATTTAACTACTATGATATTAATTAAAAAACGCCCTGACCTTGTTATTTGCATACTACTAGCAGAGCCCCGCGGTTTCACCCGCGTTATACCACGTAATAAGTGAGGTAATCGAGGCAAAAGAGGTATTGCAAAGATCGTGACAAATGGAAATCCGTTGTCACTGCCTACCCCTCTGGGAAGCAGGCATTAGTCTATATGTATGTATGTAAACCGCGTACTGGCAGTAGATATGTAATTCTTACATTTCATCATCTTAGGACCATCTTAAGGTTACCGTTATACTGACATCACACTGGTACATGAGTAATGAGAGCGCCTTTTGGTATGCAAAGTGCTTACACAAGTGCACGTGAACTTGGTACCAATGCCCCCGATCAGTCAAGCTTAGCGACACACGCGCGCATAGTTGTAGTCGTCAACCACAAGGACCTGGTACAAGAGTAGGAAAAAGCGTACTGGTACAAGAGTAGTAAAAAGCGTACTGGTACGCTTTTTACTACTGACTTACGTACGGATAAAAAATTTAGGTATTTTTCTGACAAACAATTTGGTTTTTTGGTTTTTCTGTCAAATAAAAATTGACGGAGATATGATTGTTTAAAGAGCGCGTCGCAGCGCAATCACAGCCTCTCTTAAGCCCCTTAACCTTTCACCGTTTTAGAAATAGGTTTTTTACTATAAATTCAATATATTTTCCACTTTTAATCAATTAAATAGTTTGACCGGAGTCAATCAAATATGCTCGATAGGATTTGTTTCGAGCAAGGCCAAATAATATACACTATGTACAAGATAGCATATTTAAGAAAAAAAAATAGTGAGTTAAACAGGAAATTGCACAGACACCAAAAACACGAAGCAAGAAGATTTATTAAGAACTTTTTTGTAGAAATGAGTTATGTGAAAGAACTTATTTTTTCATGTTTCATAATCATTGAGTCACCTAAGTCAATTACAAGAAACACTAACTGGTATCCGTACCAGGATAATGGCACGTTTAGTACCGTTTGCTGCATTGCATTTGAACTCATTACTAAAAGTAGCAGACCATAGAGTATTTAACACTGGAGAAGACAAATTTTTAAAGCAACTATTCCCTTTTGCTGAGGCATATAATTTTTTTTGATCATAAATGTACTTAGTCGGTATATAAATGAAGATTTTATAATTAAGTGAAGATCATTTTATGTATGTAACTACTTCATCTAACGTTTAACCTTGATCGTTGTAGCACATAACTTGATCTCCAGAAGCCATTGCAGTGCCTTATATAAGACATCAAAGCGACTGAGGCGGACTGAGGACACTAAATTCGGTCGGTGTGTTTTTTCTTTGTCAGTTTCTACCCGTATGTGTATTTCATTGTTTGAATTTGTTTTACCAACGCTTCCATTTTATGACATCCATACAGCGTTTTATGACAGCGTAGCACGTGAAGCCGTCGGTCCTGTGCCTGACCTCTTTCCGGTCGTGTCACTAGGCACCCCCCCGTCGGATCATTGAGATGTCCATTGAGACTGGCTGCTAAGGCCGAAATTCAACTAGGAGGACATTATTATTGTTACTTACCGGTCATGAGTTGCACTGTTTTGGCTATGTGACGTGTGTATCGGGCTAAGCGTGAAGTCAGAGAACGACGTGTACCGCTGCGAGCTGGTCGACACGCGTTCATACTGACTGTTGATCTCATTCTGTGGACAATAAATCACATATTACGAATATGTCACATTCGATAGGAAGTAGATCGAGCACCACATATTCTGGGAGCTGATGGTCAAACGAGTAGTGTTAAACTGAATATTTTAGCGACATTTGTGGGGGGCGTAGAAATCGCCCCGAGGGAATACCTACCAGAGAACGGGCAACAGCGTTGACCATCAAACTGAGATCGCCAACCCGTGTGTCAAGCGTGGCGACTGTGGCATATCCCCTAACCATTCTTTGGGGGAGGCTTTTGTCAAGCAGTGGACGTAATTTGGCTACATGATATAAGACTTACCGCATCCTCAATCTGCTTTCATAACGAATTGAAGTTGAGTCAACCTTACTGACCCACAGAAAGATTTTTAACACTGGTAATATTCTGAAGGGTGGAGATATTTTTCTTGGAGTAATATTACGCTTAAATTTCAAATTCAATGTGGACCCGGCATTTGTGAGATCCAAAAGAGAAAAATATGCTAACTTTGGGCATAATAACAAATAACAACATCTAAGTATAGGTAGTACACAGACACTTGCCCTCTTCAAATAATCCCTATGCCTCTTCCAGACAACCAAGGAATAGATTCCATGGTTGTCTGGAAGAGGTCATAGGTCAGTATGTTTATCTATTGTATCCAAATATCTATAATACTGACGGAAACGGAGACAGCATCTACTTATTAGAATTATTAGTAATTAAATATTATATATGATATTCTTATACGTAATGCAACCCAATGAGAGGGGATAGACAATAGTCCAACAGGCCGGCCTAGTGCAGGTTGGCAGGCTTCTTATGTCATCCAAAACATTTGTAGATTCGCCATTTTAATTAGGAGATAATATAAATCAATCTCGAAAACTCAGTGGTTTTAGGTTTGAACTAGACTCCACTGAGTCCACAGTCTAAACACTAAAGCCATCTTGTATTTATACCAATATTATACCCTATAATGCCTATAATTTATTTATTTATTTTAATAGGTTAACCAACAATTATTTACACATTATAAGCCAGAGTTACAAGCTAAATGTTACAGTTTTTCGTGTAATAATCACTTATAGGCTAACACAGCATGCATATCAAATTAGCAATAATTCCTCATTAGTTCCTGTAGTATTACGACGTACGAAGAAGTTAAAATTTGATTATATTGAAATATATATATTGACACAAACATTTAAATTTCCTGTTAACATCTATAAATAAACATAATATTAGCGGCATCGCCGTGAGTTCATCGATGAATGTACTGGCCATAATCATTATATGTCTCATTAAACTTAATTATATCAAATTCAATTTAAATGGTAATATAACTGACGAAAAGCGTCATAATCCCCAAATTACTAGAATAACATCATCAAAGCTCTTAAAATATCCTTAACTGAGATACAAGCACCATCCGGAGTAAGTACCTAACAAACATAAGGCGCTCTACACACGATGACGCATGGAACTAATGGTATGCGGCAGTGCAATTTTAGCAACTCATTAATCTGTTAGGAACATGAATCGTATTCTCGCATGTAGCTTCGACTTGTTTGGGTGAGCTCGCATTTAGCTTAACCCTATCTTGAGTGCTTCATAAGTCGCAGCAGACCAGTTGAAACGGAGCACATATAGTGCAGTCATTGAAGCGAAAAATACGGTCTTACCTCCGAATTTTTTTACTGTGAACCGATTTGCATGAAATTTTGGAATTAGGCTCATCTTACCCTTAACTTCAAAAGTGAAAATGATCTGAACTCCGCCTATTATTTTTAAGGGGTGTAAACAACCTCTTAATGGAAAAATTGACATTGAGCCATATTATCGCTATAAAACATGACTAATAGTAAGGGGTGAAATTGTAAAGTATTTTCTAACATAATTACCTCATATTAAAATCATTTTCAACCCCTTGAAAATCTTACAACACTTGCAAACAAAATTGAAAAATAAAAAATTGAAAAAATCACAAAAAAATACTTTGGTATGACATAAAAAGATGTAAGTATAGAGTAAGTAATATTTTATATTCTCTATAATAATTATCAAATTTTTAACTCCCTTTCAACCTTTGAAAACTACCCCTTGATAAAAAATTGTTAATTTTTTTTTTATATAAAATGAAAAGGATTTAAATATTATTCCACACTCTCGAAAATGATTATCATATTCTTAAGCTTTTCCACCCTTAAAACTACCCCTAAATTAAAACAGTAAATATTTATGATTACATATTTAAAAATAATTTAATTTAGAGTAAAAAATTGCCATTTATTGAATAAAATATTTACAAATTATATAATATTGTACTATAACTATTAAAATATAATATTATTATTCATGACTCAATGTCGGAGTCGCTGTCACATTCAACATCTTCTGGCTGAATTGGAGGGCTATTTTGGCAGTTATCTCCACTGCACGTCCCACAGGTACTATTACAAAACAGACCAACTTTTCTGCATCCGCAAGACGCTCCACATCCTTTTTTGCAGTTTAGTAATATATATTTATGTATCCAATAGCTCAAAAAAATGTGTTGAATTAAAAATTCCACTATACATAATCTATCAGTTAATTTTATTATCGATGGATTCGATGGCTTTTTCGTTGGCCCCTTCACTCAAATGTGTTATATATACATATAAGAACGTTGGTGTGTATTCATGCCTACGTTTCCAAAATATATGAGCCATATTATGTATATATATACACATTACAATAGTTGGGGGTCTCTATTATACTGCGTACTTTCACATTGCTCCAAAAGAAATTTTCAGTTACTAAGTAGAAAAAAATATGATAAGTTTTTGGACCATAACTCCTTCAATTTTCATGCTATCACAATTTATAAAAATCCATTGTAAAGGTAATTAAGAGAGCTACAACATCCTGCATTGTAATATATAGTAAAAAACCTTTCTCTAAAACGGTGAAGGGTTAAAGGGCTTAAGAGAGGCTGTGATTACGCTGTCACGCGTTGTCAGAAATATACCTACATTTTTTATCCGTACACTTTAATACCTATCTGTCGTCATTTTTGAGATATTATGAAAAAAAAGTGGGATTTTTAAAAATTTGAATCTTTTTTTTTTAATCGTGACTTTCTTGAAAAATATGTGTCCTGAAGCAGCCAAACTGATACTATCTATCAAACTCTTCATAATAAAGTTAATTCTAGGCGGAATACGATTAATTTTAATTTTGGTGGAAATGGCACTTATGAAACCCATTGATTTAAAAGAAAAAACATTAGATCCGCCCCTTATTTGCAATACAGCTCACTTATTTAACGTGCAAAAGACTTTTAATAGTGCTCATTTTAAAGCTTATTTCAAGCACTACAAAACCCTATTGTATTAGAATGCATAAAATGCATTTGCTCGCCGGTAGATGGCATTGACTAATCGATTAAATTTCAGACAAAATAAAAAACGGCTTTGATCTTTAATATCTAGCTTAATATTGCACTTAGAATACTTTATAAAAAACCAAATTGTTCATTGTTTTACCTGCTACAATTTTGTTCTTTATAAAATTTTCGTTAAAACGTATATTTTTGGAGAAACCGACGAACAACGTGAAAAAATTGCGAATTTTCAATTGCCAATAACTTGAAAAGTATTGGATTTATTCAAAAACTTTATAGATGATTTTTTGCTTAAAATTAGGCCATATCAGAGGTTATTTTGAAAAAAAAATTCACCATCGAGAAGGGGTGGCAACCACCCCCAGGGTGGTTGCGGAGTTTAAATCATTTTCACTTTTGAAGTTAAGGGTAAGATGAACCTAATTCCAAAATTGTATGCAATTCGGTTCACAGTAAAAAAATTCGGAGCAATACTGCTTCAATGACTGCACTAACACGCTGGTCTGGGTTTATATGACGTAGAGCAAGTTCAATATCAGTTAAGACTCTCGATCACTATAGAAACTAAACTTGACTCACTTGTTACTACAGTACTTTATCAGAGAAGCAGATTAGCTAAAACAGAGTTAATACAGTACGTTTGTTTTGGGTTAAGATGAGTTTAGTGTAAGAACCAGTTAAAGTATGACGAAAAAGCGGGTGTAAGTATCAACTCATCCAGCCCTAGGCCAATCATTTGGCCTTAGAATACACACAACAACAAGTAGGCAACAAATAATATTCTTTTTTGCGGCATATGGAATAAAGACTCACGCAGACGTAAGCGTTGCAGTTTCTTTCGTGAAAGCCATTAGAAGAGGACATAAAAGTCCACGAACAATAATGATGGAAAATACTTGAACATAACAAGTTATCGATAAACTTACTAATTACCTAGTTACCATGACCAAAAATGCCAAAAAGGATGACAAAAAGGACCAATTTGTGCCTCCTATTATCAACGAATGCTGATGTTAACCACGTGAGGAACGCCTAAGTGGTGGCCAACATAACGTCTGGTGACATTTCCGTTTAAGCGATGCCTGTTTCTGGTTCCTGTATCAATTAAACAGGTTGAAGGCACCTGCTATAGCGTCTGTTGTTTACGAATGAAAGTTATGTGCAACTGATGGTATCAATATTCGAAAGTTTGGATATAAAATAAATCGTAAAAGCAAAGCTTATAAAAGACGAAGAGTGGAAAAAAGGTGTGCCACAAATAGCTGTATAGTGCAGATATGGTATCTCAATATCAGGTATTTAACATTTTATCATCAGCCTGATAACGTTCACTGCTGGACATAGACTTGCTCCAAAAGTTTCCAAAATGTTACCATTTGGAGGGGTTGGCCTTAGTCTTGCCTTGCCTTTTACAACACTCACGGGGTGGTATGGGGTGAACCTGTTATTCTGTCTAAGCTGGAAACCGCACGGCTACTATTTTATGCTGTAGTATAAATACTACCTCTTCCGAAAACAATATCAAAGTCATCTAAGGATTGGAATTGAGTGTCCTTAGTTAGTAGGAGAAACAGACTGTGAGAGTTAGTGTAAAGAATACTAGGCTCTATGCTGTTGTCATTGAGTTTGTTGTTGTAGTAATAATTGTCAACAGCAGAACCTAAACTGGTAAAACACTTCATCATTACGTCACCCAATACGAATCATCATAATCCATTAAACTTTCGTCTTCCCAATGACGTGAGTTCATTGTTCATCCCACAAAAACGCACCAAAAACGAACTAAAGCTTGTTACAAATAGATACCCACTACATCACAGCCCCACAAAAACGTAAGCAATCACCACCATGACATCATTGGTAACAGCGACGATAGCAAAAACACTTAGAAGAATTTCTTAGTGCTAATCGAAGCGTGGCTGCGATCACTTAACTTTGGCTATGAATCATACGTTAGGACACTGACATTGAAATGCGGGCTCCTAAAACTGACGGCATTAAAGCGGGTGCTATTCAGTTACGAGAAATAAGGCAAAAATTACTGTTTTGAAATGGGGAACAATTCTAAGATTACTATTACAGACTAATTACTAAGTTTTCTGAGTGTTGGATTGATATCCAAGGATTGGAGGACCAGGAGCAAGTTTTATCTAATCCTTGCGTACACAACCCATATAGGAAAATAAATAATATTAGAGAATTTCTCGTATAGGGGACGTCGAAATTGGCTTCTTACTTATTACGATACTAATAGTGTCATTCAAAGAATTCAAGGTTGGATCAAATAATATGGCTTCTTTTATTTTTGTTAGATAAAAAGCAACAATAATGTACTAAATTTTAGAACTTTCATTATTTGGGTGCCGTCACATGCATTTTAGTTCACACCTTGAGACATTTATAGACAATATCCGCTCGCAGTTTTCAGCGTCCTAAACAGATTACCGCACAATATGACCAAATAAGCTGCTGCGGAAGTACCTATCCTAATTGGCGCTAGGTTTGTATAGAATGACAATTATAATTGTCATTCACACATTGCTGAACAACCAAGTACGAACAGCGTAATACTTCTAAAAATAACATTCATATTACCATAATAAGAACAGGAAAATGATCCGGAAAACGTCTATTATTAAGCGTTTCAATGCGTTCCGACTCTGATGCAATGACTTCCAAGTTCGTCTTTAATTTATTCAATAAATATTCAAGACGTATGAGTAAGAGCAACAAGGACACCAGTGTAGGTCGATTTGGCTACTCACCACAAGGCATTCGGAATTCACGTAAGAATTAACATCACAAATAGGCAAACAGAGTCTACGATAATTTATGCATGCACTACAATCATATTGCCTATACAGTAACCGACCTTGAACGTTGGAGAGTACATCTTCGGTAGACCAGGCACTACTCACAACATCATTGATTCGACAGTATTGCGTAATTACACTCACCGGATTGCCATAGCAACTTCATAGCACCGCGCCTCCCTCCAAAAAATCCTTGATGAAAATAAACACTCGCAAACTAAAGTAGGTCACGAATCTTAGAATCAGCGGTCTAAACAAGTAATTAGGTATCACGTCGAAAGGAACAAATGCACTGTAGTATCTGCTCGATGCGACTAAAGGGCGCCAGATGGCTGAGAATAATAATACCCATACGTGAAGTATGGGCAATTCGAAAATAAACCACGCGGGGGAGTTTGATTCCCGTTATATTTGGAAGGATAATGGTAATGTTTCCTGCTCTAGTACCTAACTGTTCACAAGACCGACGGCGTCTAAATGCTTATCGTAACTAAGCTCTATCAACAATAAAGGTAGGTGTTTATTTAACGGTCATACTGCATATTTGAGTCTAAATGCTAATAGGTACAGAATGTGTATAAGTCTGGGTGGTCGACAAATGTGTCGCATACATTTAGTTCAAGAACATTTTAGTCTGATGTCATTGAAGAAGCCAAAAAATAGGTAGGACTTTGTTCTAGACTTCCTGATGAATTGCATTTTAATGCGGTCTTTCTAGTTGCCGCCATGCGCCATAATCGTCGACAATGGAATAAATTAACGTTATTGTGCCCTGGCGGAAGCAGCATCGTGGTATAAAATAAGGAACACATCTATTATTAGGTTAGGTTTCTCTTCATTTGAAAGTGTGTAAGGGACAGCATAACTGATATCCGTTGGGGTCTATATGTGGTGAAGTTTGTTGGTAATACAATAAATATTCAATTATTATTTAACTGATTCTTTTTCTGACTGAATGTTTTTATGCAGCGTAAATTATCTAAAATCTAAAAAAATGTTTTAAACGTTTTCCCTAATATTTTCTATGATATGAAAATATCAACTAACTACCGCGTACTTTTATTGTGATCTTTGTATCAATAAACTCAAGAAGTTATTAACCTCGTACAGTCTATTTTTCCTTACTTGTCTTATTTGGTAAACAAATATGGCGTAGGTACTGGTAACCAAAGACAATTAATAGAGTTGGGAAATTAACGAATAAAGGACTGAACGAATTCATACAGCTCTAACCGAATGATTTTCGTAATGTAGAATTTGCTGACAAATAATGTAGTTAGCTGCCAGAATATCACACATTATTTTAATCACAGAAAGAATCAGCAGAATCCAGTAGAAAGC
Organism: Pseudoips prasinana; assembly: GCA_951640165.1. Lineage (NCBI taxonomy): Eukaryota > Metazoa > Arthropoda > Insecta > Lepidoptera > Nolidae > Pseudoips > Pseudoips prasinana. Next base: position 9,248,558 of record OX621240.1, read on the forward strand.
CAAATCGTTACACTTCAAACACACACAGAGAGCACCCGTAACGTACAACATAAAGCGAGGCGACGAGACGAATGACAGGACGTTTCCCGTCAACTCAAAAAATTTCACTTGTCAAAGAATACTTTTAGTCTACGACCAGTTACAACAGATTTTAGGAGAATTAATTTGTTTGGATGGTTAATTTGAAGCAGTTTTTGGTGTTATTTATATAGTATGTGTTTCTTCCAACAATCAAGATGTTCATACCTAACTAAAAGTGCGTGATTGATGACGAAACTAGTGATCTTTGTACCGAGTAGTGTTTGTTTACCAAATAAGACAAGTAAGGAAAAATAGACATTAGATACCTAATTTTTAATTTTGACCGCTAGCCTTGTCATCATTAGGTGGATCAGTTAAATAATAATTGAATATTTATTGTATTACCAACAAACTTCACCACATATATACCCCAACGGATATCAGTTATGATGTGCATTCTGTACCTATTAGCATTTAATAACGTAAAACGTACACACGGCTACACATCAAGCTATACATTTCCTGTATGAGCTGATCTCGCGTTGTATAGGATTTCCAGACAATGACAGGTCAGCTTATGATGGAAATGTATATATAGCTTGATATGTAGCTGTGCGTACAACGAAAATTATACTCTGATATGGATTTCGACCAACAGAGGTATATGAATATTATTTAAAAAACAAAGAATAGTAATTAAAATGCGACGGGGTTTAAATAAATAAATGGAAGAACTATGTTAACTTATAACCTTTCAGTTGGCGAAGTGCCAATTTTTTACAGACTACAGTAATTTATGTCTGGATTGAGTGCCGTGTAACGTATTAAAACAAATTTCGTAAGGGTAGTTTATAATAATGAAACAACATCGCGATTTTCCAACTCATGAGTGTGAAAACTTTCTTCCATAATTTCATTTATTCAAAGATTTTACAACGTTCTGTGTTACTACAATTTTAACACTATTCAGTTGTCTACCTACTACTGAACGAAGTTTAAGCTAGGACTCTAGATGGTAGTCGGGTCGTTCGTTTCTCTATGGTACGACTGAAGTTTTTTAATCTCTTCTCACAAGCACAACACAAACTGATATTTTGCAAAATCATCTTTCTTAGCAAAATCAGGTTTACATCACTTATTACGTTTTTTGTATTAATAATGCATTCAAACGTATTTCTGATTTTAATTAAATGTTAAATCAATAAAAAATGTTGATACGAAAGGTTTATTATTTATATTAATATATTATTGAATATATTTTTATTTCAGTATATCGTGTCATACTGTCCTTATTTAAGTTCTATAGCTTAACATAACATTAAGACTATAATTTGTTACTGCCTCGCTGGTCTAGTGTTAGCGTGTTGAACAGAAGAAAATGGGGTCCTGGGTTCAAGTTTCTCACAAGAAAACCACCCAATAGAAATCCGGGGTCTGGAAGTTGGTGTTATAGGCCCATGCCTAGTTCCTATGTTCAGAGAGTCTACCTCTGTTTGTGCACCCACTTCTGCACTATAATATGTATATAAGTTGACTGGTCTCCATTGAGATTGGCCGCTGTCGCTAAAAGTTGGCCAGGAGTACTATTTGATACGTTACATCACGCTCGGCGTATTAAAATCCATTCAACGAAATATGGACGACTCCTATAATAGACTAAATAAATAACAACAGTTTGCATTATGCCGTCCTTTACACACATGTGGGCGTCCGTTAAGTTCAATTGCTTGATTGTTATTTACGTTCTCTTATAATTGCTATTCAATTAAGATAAAGGCATAAAAATAATGAGGTGAATGAACTAAGCTAAAACTGGGATTAATTTTATCTTAATTCGTTGAGGAACAAGATAACACAGAGCTTTTTATACAATGTGTGCTTTTATGTTATATGAAAGCATACGATGCTTTTAAGGCGAGGTACTAGGCCTAGTGGGTGGGTACTGGATTCGCGAGCACGGGAATCATATACCTCACCTGCTCACCGATAGACTACCGGTGTGTTAGAATCTTGTGTAGTGAAAAATGGTACCGGGTAACTCACGTAATTATTATACCCGTATATACCCGTTAGGGTTATTTTTCACTATGTTAGCTTCTTACATCAGTTTTAACTATATTATACGAATCTGGTCGTTTGTTTATTTATTTTTGTGAGTTATCCCTCCCTCTTACTCACAATTAAATTACACTCAGCGCACAGTGGTTCGTGTAGAACAAGCTAGCTGGACAATATTATTTGTTTCGATTTTTATTTATAAATGAGGTTATTAAGCAAAGATATAAGGGTCATAATACTATTTGAGGTCCATTGGTCGTTTGAGCAGGTATAGTGAAATAAAAACACAATATTTTTTTAAACAATTTTATAAATAAATTTAACTATAAATGTAACTATAAAATCTAATATCAGATACATAAAATACCTACTTAAAAACTAAATCGATCACTCATCATCACTATCATCAGATGAATCATCCATTGAATAGTCATGATCATGAGTGGCAGAACTATGAAAACTAGAAACTATATTAACATTTTGTTCCTTAAAGCTAGGTTGAACTAATAAATCTAGGACTTCGATAGGGAATGAACCTATTTTCTTCCGGGGAATTTCTCTTAAACCATTTATTACAGGGTCAGATGTTATCATCAAACTCTTTAGAGGGTCTTCCAGGTCCCGGTTCAGTAGATGTACTTGCCATACATAAATAAACGGACACAGCGAAAGATATGTCAACTCCCTTCAGCCACGTTGAATTCTTCTCTAGGAACCGCTCTCGGTTTCTTGCACAGCTGCTCCACTTTTCAGCCAATTTTGAAGAATATTTTGAGATGATGACCTTGACGTCTCTCAGGGACTGCTCCGTAACACCATCAAAGCATCAAACTCTTTAGAGGGTCTTCCAGGTCCCGGTTCAGTAGATGTACTTGGCATACATAAATAAACGGACACAGCGAAAGATATGTCAACTCCCTTCAGCCACGTTGAATTCTTCTCTAGGAACCGCTCTCGGTTTCTTGCACAGCTGCTCCACTTTTCAGCCAATTTTGAAGAATATTTTGAGATGATGACCTTGACGTCTCTCAGGGACTGCTCCGTAACACCATCAAAGTCATGTCTCAAAGATATAAACCGAAAGAGCTCCACGTTTCGCGTTTCCTTCGGGTGTTTTAGCCATTCTTCAAAAAAGTCTATTTTTGAGACGGTGAAAACTGTTTAAAGAAAAAAAAAGAAAAAAATTAGTTGTGCAAATAATTCGCAATATTTTTTTCTACTAATTACTACTAGATACTTGTGAGAATCATATAAAATAGATTTTACAGAGTGGACATGAGTGGACATGTAATATTTTGACTATTGAATTCAAAAATATGGGTGAAAAAGTCCACTTTTATCGAAACATTTAATTTAATAAAATTAAATAATGAAGATCCTGTGATAAAAATTAACTAAAACAAAACTACTTACCCTTATGTACACAATCCATCACAAAAACACTATCACAAATTTCTTTTAGTGACTTAAAATAATGTTAACAATATGGTGTAAAAATGCAAATGAATGCACTTTGAATTATCAACACTTTATATACTTACCTTAATGACGGGCCTAATGAGGGTAATTACGAAAATTAATAGATGTATTCCTTAATGTATAGGGCTAATGAGTTCATCTTAATAATTAACTATTAGGAATTGAAGAGTTGTTTTTGTCCAGCTAGTTTGTTCTACGCGAATAACAGTGCAGCGGTGAGGCTATCCTGGATCGCGCATCGGAAAGAAACGTAGAGGAGTTAGAAAAAAGAAGTTCGACAGAAGAGAGAAGCGGGAGACATAATAATATAACAGGTTGTTTAACTTTTATTTATTAATTATTTTATTAATGAAATTATTTATTTTTGGGCTAATAAAAAGGGTGAAACTCGCGTCATCGCACCGCATGCTTCCCATGAGCTATATGTATACTGTGTATATATGTGCAAAGATATACCTCCGTGCGTTATTAGTATACATATATAAGTAATGGAATCAGGCGTTACTTTGCGGAAATCCATAACAATCAAAATACAAAATCAATATTTAGTGTTAATTCCGCTAATTGTCAGTTTAATCATGCTGGGATGCAATTTGCACCGCCCTCCCGCCCGCAAAAACGTGCACATGCAAGAAGGACAATATAAAAAAAGAAAGAAGGAGTCTCCTTCGAGCACTCGACGAGTTAGCAGCCCTTGAGAATGGTCCGTGGAGGACCGAAACACGTGTTGGGTATCGTACTGGCGCATGTAATTTGCTTTTTTTATATTGTCCTTCTTGCATGTGCACGTTTTTGCGGGCGGGAGGGCGGTGCAAATTGCATCCCAGCATGATTAAACTGACAATTAGCGGAATTAACACTAAATATTGATTTTGTATTTTGAGTGTACATACAGGCTTACAGGTTAAGTCGACCTAGATCCTTTAAGAGGTTGTAGTTTCTATAATTTCTGACTGATTTGTCTATAAAACACCATACCCCAAACTTAACTGTTTTCAAAATACTGGACTTTGAAGGTTTTTTGAGATAAAATCGGTTTTATGACTATTGGCCTATATTTTTTTGAGGGTTTTGCCTCTAACTGCGTGTGTTTGCAATTTTTGTGTAGTAGATAAGTTGTTTTATTATTCTCAACACTAAAATAGCAGTTCACTGAACTGACTGGGTCGTAGTAGACGATTGATAGTTATAAATTGAAATAAATTCGTCAAAAAATATTTTTTCTTTCTGAAATAATAAAAGAAAAGTCTATGACAGTTATGCTGCAGATGTGCTTAAAAATATCTACATTTCATCAGCTATCCAACAAGGTATAACAAGCTAGGTTATTATCAGAATTCTTAGTAAAAAACTTCGATGAAAGGCTCTCGGGTAGTAGTAAAGATAACAGTACTAATTTATCACGGGTCAGAAAACAAAATAAAACAATCCAAATAGGTACAAAATGACATCTATTACTGCTATTTTTACAGAAAGTCATGATTCATGTTCCACATGGCCGCCTCTGTTTCGCACACATATTCTCATTCTGTGTCTTAATCCACTCTTTACTACACCAGTTGTTAAACCCCTTCTTATTTCATTTGCCGCATCGATTATTCTCTGTCTCAAAACATCAACAGATGTGATTGGATTAGGTTCGTTGTACACCAAACTCTTCATGTGTCCCCACACATAAAAATCCATGGGGGTCAGGTCTGGACTTCTAGCTGGCCACGGTATGGGTCCACCTCTTCCGATCCACTTATTAGGATAATTAGTGTCTAGCCATTCTCTGACACTTCTCCTGTAGTGTGCAGGACAACCGTCATGTTGAAACCACATATCACGAATGAGATAGAGTGGTACGTCGTCTAGTAAGTCGGATAAATCTTCTCTTAAAAAGTTTTCATAATGTTCTCCATTTAAATTGTCGGGAAGAAAGTAAGGCCCAATCAAATGGTTTGATATGATTCCCATCCATACATTCAAACTGAATCGTCTTTGTGATGCCTTTGGCCACTTCTTATTGGGATTTCTTTGAACTTTTGGGGCCCAATAATGAACATTGTGGTAATTTGGTTATGCCGTCTTTATCAAATTTGGACTCGTCTGTCCACAAGATCTTTTTAAAAAATGATGGATCTTCTAAATCTGCATTGAGCATGAATCTGCAGAAATCCAACCTCCTCACAGGATCTCCTTCTTCGATGGTGTGTACCGGCGTGTAATGATAAGGATAGAGGCCGGCAGTATTCACCGTAAACCATACTTTCCACTGCGAGAGTCCAAGTTCTCGGGCAACAATATTGGTCGAAGTAGTTGGATCCAATCTAAACCGTCGAACTATTTCATTGTCTTGCTCTTCATCATCATCATTGACACGTGGTCTACCCAAGTCTGTTCGTCGCCTCGAAACAGAGCCAGTCTCTCGAAGTCGTCGGTAAACTCCGTCAAAGACACTAACATCCGGTACTCGGCGGCCTGGGTAACGTGATATGTATTCATCACGAGCTCGTGCGGATACACAATTGCAGTACCCATAACAAATCAAAATATCAGCATATTCCTCGTTCGTGTAGGTCGTCATCTTCAACAGTTCCAAATCAGAAGCACAAATCAATAGTCCAGTTTGCAAGCACAGTCACGATTTGAAAGAAACAGTCCAGAAATCCAAGCCAAGTCGAATGAAAAACCAAGAGCACTAAGAATCGCATCTACTACAGACGAATCGCGTAAGCAGACTAACCAAACAATAACAACAAAATGGCTGTGGTTTTTTTTCTCGCTCACACCTAATTACATTGTATGATATCTCGCTTGCACGCACCGCAGTCCCATGAAGAACAATAGGCGCAACAAGTAACGCAAGGAAACACGTTATCTTTACTACTACTACTACCCGAGAGCCTTTCATCGAAGTTTTTTTCTAAGAATTATAATAATACCCTAGCTTGTTATACCTTGTTGGATAGCTGATGAAATGTAGATATTTTTAAGCACATCTGCAGCATAACTGTCATAGACTTTTTTTTTATTATTACAGAAAGAAAAATTATTTTTTACGAATTTATTTCAATTTATAACTATCAATCGTCTACTACGACCCAGTCAGTTCAGTGAACTGCTATTTTAGTGTTGAGAATAATAAAGCAACTTATCTACTACACAAAATCGGAAACACAAATAAATTAGAGGCAAAAAACCCAAAAAAATATAGGCCAATAGATGTAAAACCGTTTTTTTTTTCAAAAAAGCTTCAAAGTCCAATATCTTGAAAACGGTTAAGTTTGGGGTACGGTGTTTCATAGACAAATCAGTCGGGAATTATGGAAACTATCACCTCTTAAAGGATCTAGGTCGACTTAACCTGTAACCCTGTATATACAAAGAGTATATCTCAATGTGATTTATCAACTATTATATTATGGATTATTTAGATAAGTATTGTAAAAAATAGTTTCACTTATATTGGCAGTGCCCAAAGACTGCCCCGCATTTCTTTGTTTTATTTTATTTTACACAGTGCGTGTTAGATAACGAAAGATAACGGAGGTTATCAATTAGCATTTATGTTTTAATTATTTCTCAGTATATTACGTCTAGTGTTTAGACATAACATACATACAAATTGGACTGTGGAGGCAGTGTTCTCGTGTTCAACCCCAAGGCACCACAGTATTTTGGAATGTTCACGTGCGTACTAGTAATTAATTATATTATTTATACAACAGTGAAAGAAGACATCAGGAAGAAAGCCTTGTGCCTGAGAGTTCTACAAAATATTGTAGACGACATATGAAGTACCAACCCGCACTAGACTAGCGTGGTGCACATTGTCCTTTGCCCTCTCATGGTGAGAGGAAGTCCTTGCAGTGGGACAGTAATGGACTGAATTATTATTCTGTATTTCACTCGATTTCATGGGTTTGTAAACTGATTTTGAAAATTATATTATTTCATAGGTAATGCTTTCGGAATCTAATTACGAACTAAGGATGAATAAACAAAATTATTTGAACGTGTTTGACTTTATGATCGTATACAGAAATCATACAGGGGTGTTACAAATAGTCTGGCGGGTCATTCGTTACTAAGGAGACGTTTACTTTTTGCAATAAGGGGTCAGTAACAAGTTATGTCAAACAATTAGAGGAAGCCAACAAAATGTATCGTTGTGTTATAACTTATAAGTGGAAGAGGCGAATCGAGCGTGATGCAAGCTTTGTGACGCCATATATTACAATATTAAGTCTTAACTCCCGATGCGGGTAGCGCAAGGGTACCGGCAATTGTTGAAATCATTGGGGGCGGACTTTGTCCAGTAGTGAACGTCTTTCGGGTACTATGATTATTATCATCATGATATTTGACCATCTACGTCAAGGACAACTCTGACTCTTCTGATATCAATTATAGGTAGCCCGCCCCTAAGCGGAGACGGTGTACGATGTGGTAAAAGTCTGCCGGCGTATCGTGAGTAAAACATTCAGGTGGAATAAATTCCCATCATCAATGTAATAATAAGCCACTGCTTATTACACATCATCTGTAAGAAACAAACAGCGTATAAACAAGCTATAAAGAAATAAACTTTGAAACTTGCTAAACATTTTCGCTGTAAACGGCCGGACATGACGAAAGATTAAAAGCAAGCAGGGTACCAACGTGCGTACCCCATAAATACCGTAAGTCCTTGAAACAACAATTACTCTTGTTTACTTGGTCGGGGCGTGACGTAGCCCTATTAGCCAAGTCGACAATTACAAAGCCGCTATCTAAAATAATGCTTGAGACGTATTTTAGTTCATAACGGCTAAATCTTGCATTTGTTATAATTTTTAGCTCTGAGAAGAGAATGTATATTTTTTTCTTTATTTATTTAAAGGGACTTTTACACATAGCGTATGTCAGTCCCATCGTATCCTAATAATTAGAATTTTCACAAAACATGGGCCATGAATTTGAACAAACCTATCGCATCATCACTATTTGGTTGGGATAGAAATTTATGGAACATGCTCACATCGGTTCTGTTCAAATTCAGGGATCTTATTAAATTAATTGTACTAGACTCATATCGAACACAATAGAGAATATGAAAGATTTTCAAAATAATGCAAAGTAAAGTTCAATTTGCAAATGTTTGTTTGTATGTTTTTTATAAAATTAATGTGTGACTTGCACTCTAGTAAGGCACAGAATTTACCTAACATATCGGTTATGCCAATATTGTGCGTGCAGGAATGCGGGCTGCTAATGCCACAAACTTTTTAATTAATGTTAATTTTAATTATGTACAAGGCGCTATTCACTAGCAATTCGATACGAACCGATTTAACCGAAGCGTTTTATAAGTGCAGGTTTAAACTTGGGCTTTGTCGATAATGAACTCCAATAACGAAAAAAAGTTTTAAAGGTATCATTAACGTTATGAACTAAAATAATATGGGTTTAGAAAAGATATATATATAATGCTATGTTTCAAATATAATTATTTAAAGTAATTTGTAAATCCTCGTGATAGTAGAAAAAAACATCGGATATTTTCTTGGAAAAAAAATTCTAGCTATAGTTTTTTTTCCTTTTTGGCGATAAGATACTTAAGTTACCGATTTAAATACATCTTATACATCCCCAAATTCGGCAATAACATCTTGTGTCAGTAAAAAAATATACCGACTACTAAAAGTTTGAACCCTGACTTGCTAAACGTTCGGAAACAACCTGGAATGTATGTATTGGGCACAAAACGGAAGTGAATTTCAAAACAGGAATTCAGAGAACCATGTTTCTACCAGTTATTGGCTCAATATAATTAGTATGAAAAGGAGGGTGAAACCAGAGTATGAAACCATGAGAGGATAGAACCAGTTCTGTGGTGTTAAGGTAAAAGGGGACGAGTCAAAAAAATTGACACACTGACTCATCCCCTTTTACATTAACACCACAGATTTATTACAAGAGATTTTTTCTATAACTTAATGAGATTTTTTACATGACGTTTCCAGTGAGCCTAGGATTTTACTGCTTCGCCGGACGATAGAGGGGAGCGTGGGTACGAGCCGTCTAGCAATAGAAAACTACAAACAAAGTACCGGAGGGCACCCCATTTGTGGTTCGAGGTTTTACTGACGTGAAGATGCGCATACGAGTGGCGGTTGCTATTGAGACCTTTTGTGCAACTATAGGTCTACGTTAATACGCAACAAGGCAGGGCTCTGGACCTATTGTAGATCGGAGAGAGCATCTTATCAATACGAATGCAAACTAAGATCATGTTATCAACTATCAACTACCATCAGGTTGCAAGTAATCGCGACGCGTTCGGCCGGCGATCATAGGGAGTAGGAAGGGAAAATCTTGAGACACTTGACACACGAAACGTAGTAAGGGCATACTTACTAACTTACTTGGAATACATAACTTATATTAATTGAAGATAAAGCGAAAATAGAATCAAGAAATCAAAGCTCATGCCGAAGACGGGGAACGGAAGATCCATCGACGAGCATAGCGCTTAAATAATACTAGCTGTGCCCCGCGGCTTTACCCGCGTTAAATTTTATAAATGATGACAGCTCCTCCCCCGTATGTGATAGCGTGATAATATGTAGCCTATATGTTGACCCGACTTCTTAGTAATATTCATGCAAAATTTTAAGTAAATCCATGCAGTAGGTACTTTTTGAGTTTAGCCCGGACATACAGACAAACAGACAAAAATTCTAAAAGCTATATTTTTGGCTTCGATATCGATTGAAGATCACGCCCCAAGTATCCTTTTTAAAAAATATTCAATGTACAGTTTCGACTTAACTACGATTTTATTTTATGTATAGATACGATAGATCAAGCCGCATCGACAAGTTCTGTGGAATATGGCTCATCTTATTAACAGATGTGATAATTCGACGAATCCTGAAACCAGCAGCTGGGTACAGTCAGCAATGAAATGTCAAACACAATGTTTAATCAAACGTCTTTTAAACCATGCGTTGATATACTTATAAAACTAAGAATTGCAATATATTAGGAACATTTCAAAAAGTATAAAACAGTATTCAAGTTTTTTTTTTCGGAAAAGTTATATTCGAAGGCATTCCCTATCGATTAAAAAATAATCATATAAATCGGTTTAGAAATAACGGAGACATCAGCTAATTACATACAGTCGAATTGACTACCTCCTTTTGAAGTCTGTTGAAAAGGATCCTCTGCTACAAATTTCTTAAAATTCTATGTGAAAACGACGTCGGGCAGTAAAACTATAGAATAGAGTGAGAACTTAGAATTTATTTGTCAACTGTACAAAGCTATTTCAGAATAATCATACAACGCACGTACACACGGCCTTGGCTTTATGGTCGACATAGTCAGTATCTTATTTAGAACTTCAGTCTTATCTAAATCTTTAAGACTAGGCCGTATGACGACACGTTAAGGGTAACATTGTTATTTAAATCCACGTGGTTAATTATTTTTCATAGTTACATGACTTTACTTATCTACATTGCTATCGTTGGCTATTTTATTTACATCATGTCAAGACGTCTACGGCTGAACATGGGTTTCCCCCAAAGATCTCTAAAATAGGGAATCGGACAGATGTTCAGTTTACTAAAGATAGTAGACGTAATAAAAAATATACACAAATATAATTAAAATGTAATATGGGGGGATAAAGTGGGGATGCTCTGTCCCTTTCTCGCAATAAGATTGTTAGCATGGAGATTCTATGGATTCACTACAAGTGACGTCATATGTTAGTCTAGCGCATTCGTTATAACATGACTTTTTTTAATGCTTGTAATTTCGATGGTTCTAAAATCAATTTGTATTTTGTTTTTACTGTTAGGTTTTATTAATGGCCAGTCTTAATACTGCGAAATAAACAATAGTTAGTCCGCACCCCTATTACCGGTCCTGCGTTACCCACATCCGGCGGCCTTCAGCGACCCTCACTACATCGCCTCTCAAAATGGTTAGTTGCCACATTCGCCGAATATGTCAATGGAAATACAATGAAAACGATGTCTTAGCAAACATTCTGAGGTGTGGAATACCACCATTTTCTTATGCGCTTTTATATGCCAGTGTTACACCAATAACACTTTGACCTAAATCTAGATTTAAACCTAAGAAGTTCTTTCTTGCAATTAAAAAGCCTACACAAAAAGGATAAAAAATCTTATGCGAAGCCAGAATCGCTAACTTAACTTAGCAAAAGAACATTATCGAGTATTAATTGATAAGTTAAATTATCCCAATCAGCTGCTTATAGAAATACTATCCAGAGCATGCTGGTTGCATTCCACAAGACTCACAATTCAGTGAATGTAATACGATCGATAATATAGATATTTGCATAGTACAAATTAACGTATGTATCTTGTTTTATCACATAGATAAGACGGACCAATACCTACCTGAGTTGATAATAGTGCTCCTAGGCAGATTTCGACTACGGAGGACAATCACAATGGAGACTAGCCAACCACGCAAGACATATTGCATCTATCGACATGACCGGGAAGCGATCTGGCGTAGGACCTACAGCATTACATGCTCTCCCACTCCCAGGCACGGCACAGACGTATAACACCATCAACTTCAAGACTCCTTTTTGCTAATGAGTGTTGTCCAAAACTTCTAGTGATCCATTGATACTTGTTCGAAGTCTGAGGATAATTTTGGGTCCGTGACTCACATGTTTATAAAGTACCCCGCGATACAGGAATATTCCATTGCATATTTCAGCATTTTTTAAGGCGTTTACATCGCGAATGAAAAAAAAATCGTTGTGTGGTTTTATATGGGTTTTATGATACCACGCTTCCTGTAGTTTGTTTGCATTTGTGACCCCTTTTTCCAATTTTTAAATATGAACTAGCTGTGCCCCGCGATTTCACCCGCGTTAATCTTTATAAATTATAGCCCATGTGTTATTGTGATGTATAAGCTATATTATTGTAAAGTTTCATTAAAATCCATTCGGTCCTTTTACGTGAAAGAGGTTTGTTACTCTTTCACGTAAAAAAGATCGAATGGATTTTAATGATATCCATGATCCATCCATACTTACAAACTTTCGCATTTACATGTATTTCTGACTGTACAATTTCGTTTTAGGTCTTTCTTTCTATCTGCGATCAGCCTCACAGCTATAATCAGAATATCAGATGGTGTGTTTTTTGAGAGCTTTTATTAGATTATCACACCTTATGTTGTGGTCTCTCTTATTCAAATTACTATTTTATAATCATATTGTGGCTAGCCGTGGCCGTTTCAATAGATATGTACAGTTATTTGTATTTAAGAGTGCCTAGGCTAATATATTTCTGGGATGAGCCTACAAAATGCAGGGGAAACTTATTAACTTAGTTCTTAAACATGACTGTGTTTTGGTACCTAAGGTTTACGTAATTTAGCGCTCACGGCATTTGGGGTCGAAACGCTAGAGAACACACAGAAACACACGTTTATTGTTTCGTGAAATTGCGAAACGTTTGATCGACGCTTCCCGTGACCAGACAGTTGGCCTTTTTTGGGTCAAAGAATCAGCATTGCCATACAGTGGGGCAATCCGGCCATCCTTCTGGGCACATTGGGTCGGGAGGTACCGACGATGCGAAGTAATTTTTCGATGTCCTATAGCTTAGTTATAGTAGTCGTTAATTTAGCTTATATTCTTTTTTTAATAAATAACATAATAATATAACGGTAATATATGATAAAGTTTTAGGACTTAAGAACTTCTAGGCCTTTAGGGGGACTTGGTCTACATTATTAGTTCTACTGGACAGCGCAAAGAAGTTACTAACGTTAGGTTAAACAATAAGTCCGACAGACTTATATGAGGGAGTCGTAGTTAAATATATGTATCTTTAGTTACCTGGAAGATCTCCTTTCTATGTCCCTTCAATCTGTCGAGGCTCTCCTCGGACGAGTAGTCCGAGGTCTTAGCGAAGTTTTCAGCGGCCTTCGTAGACTTTCGTGTACGATGCGCAGGCGGCGATGTGTAAACCACCGCTTCCTCTTCTATAGTTTCTGTTTGAAGTTTATTAGCTGCCTGGTTCAGTTGTCTGAAAAAAAAATAAGAAATAATAATAAATAAATGTATAATAATTTATTTAAAATAAAAAAGAAAACAGGAAGAAGTCCTCGATTTTGTTGACGTTAGTATTGTTTGTTTTTTTTTTCATGGGAACGAGACACCCAGGGACTTTATTAATAAAAATCCTGGGTTCTGTTTCAACAAGAGCATAATATCAATTCGACTATTATGTAGGCGATTTCAGAGCGGTTTGTCAGACGATCAGGGATTTGTCCAGCAGATGGCGTCTTTCGACTGATATGATGATGATGTCAGCCGATTTTGAAAATACTGTTTTTTTCCTTAGGGAATCCTTTCCGAATGATCCTATACAAATTTTAGTCCGATTGTATGCTTTTAAAAAACAGAAATTATTTATTTAAACTATTTGTAACCCACAACAATAAACTTATACCCTTGGTGCTAGCCTCTCTACTTGCAATTCCCTCATATTGTGAGGCTTTAGCCTCATTATCCATCAGTCTACAGCGTTGCTCTGGAGGGAAGCGGAAATACTTTTCGCAATCTGAATAATTGCTCACCGCTCAATGTCATTTGTGTGCCAATGCCACTGTTGATTCTAGCTTCATGAGTTACAATGGTGGGTAAGAGGGAGGGACTAAGCCCAACATAAAAAAACCCACAAGATACAAGTCTAACTCTGGGAAAGATTTGCAGGACAAGAACTTATTGTTGAGTGAGACTCGCCTTTTTAAATGCTGTATCCAACTTTATTTTTTAATATGCGTTTGTAATAAAGAATATAAAGTAGGCAGGTACTTTACTATCTCATATAAAATGGAAAACCCATACGTATTCAAATAAACTTTTGTTTAATTAGCCTTGATTTAAAGTTTTGGCTTCTAATGTAGTGTTGTACAACAAATATTTGGCACTTTGCCTATTGGCTAGCATTCATTCGAACCGTAAACCCTTAGTGGGTTTACTACTTGGTGCTAATTGATTTAATATGCGTAAACGTAACTGCGTTAGGCCCTTATTTGGCCAACATTCGTTATGGCAATATTAAGTAATCGGTAACACTCCACTCTTCGAAGGCTAGCACATAATGTATTTACACTTTAAGATTTATACACCCGACGCATTTTTACGCGAAGCTGACGTCCATTTCGGCGCAGCTTAAGGGCATTGAATAGGTTGAGTGTGTGCAAACACATTTTTCTTATTGTAACAAAATCGGCAACATTTATGCAAACACAAGACACAACTAAATGATCTTTGTACAAAAAGAAAATGTGTTTTGGACACATTGAGCTAATCCAATGGCCTTAACTTAAATGTTGATCAGATGTATTATGACAAAATTAGTAAGCTGCGCGTTTTGATTGCGTTGGACGCGCGTCTTTTGCGCGTATAAAAAATATGTGTGTTAAGCTCTAATATTTATTTAATTCAATATAATGATTTCTGATGATATTTGATCAAAGTTCGATTGAAATTTGGTTGTTTATTGTACAACCTATTCAAGACTTCAAGGCAAAGGTCTTCTTATCTAAATATGTACATAGGTATTTAGAAATATTGTCCTACGTTCTTAAAATTCCAAAAATTGGCTATAATCTTGGATGGCTTGTAAGAAAAAAATTGGATTAGCTTGTGACAAGCATAATTTCTTTGTAAAGCCTGTAGTACCAGGGAAGGAAAGAAATTCTTAACAAAATCCACAATTTATATGTCAAAATCCTACTAAAATTATGAAAGTGAAAGTTTGTGAGCATGGGTGTATGGATGTTTGTTACTCTTTCATCCAAAAACTAAGTACCAAATGGATTTTAATGAAACTTAGTAGTAATATAGCTTATATGTATATCCAAATAACACATTGGCTATAATTTATAAAGTTTAACGCGGGTAAAACCGGTGGTAAAACAAACAACTATATATTGTGATGTTTCCTGTAGCGAAATTCAATAATTTTGGTCTTAAATTATGATAATATTTGAACAAAAATTTGTGTTAATTGGGTGTAAAAAGTGATGTTAAGCAAGTGAAATTTAGTTGTATAACCTCTATAAATGGGCAAAGACTTTATCAAACTAAAAGCAAAAGGCCTTTGTGTATATAGCAGACGATTTAAAGAGCACTGTCTGAAAGACACTTCTTCCAGTAACTAAAAAAACTGATGTAAGAGCGACATAGCATACCACAGGCATGACAAGAGAAGTTTGCGGTGGTTGGTGCTGAGTCGCCGTCGTGTCGTGTCACCTCTGTCTCTTATCAGCAAGTACTCTGAATCATGCTGCATCACAAATCTCTACTTTATTTTAGCTTTTTCCAGTAACAGTAGTAAATTCTAAATGTAGCCATATCCTATTTTGTGCAGTCTTTAAGGCAAATAAAAACATGTTTGACAAGATTCTAATAATGGCGGCAATATAGCTAGGTGGATACTATACTATACTCTTACACTGAACCAACCATTGAATGAACCAGGATTGACGCAAAGGAAGGTTTAGAAAAAGGACTATCCTACTAATATAATACATGCGAATCTTTGATATAAATATGTATAATAATATTATCCTGGGACATTATTTACTCATCATCATCATCATATCAGCCGAAAGATATATTATTTACTCACCGCCATCTGATCTCAAACTAAGCAGAGCTTGTACTATGTAAACCAGATAACTGATATACTACATAATAAGTGTGTATTTACAAATATAGTATATTATACTACTTTATATTTTGTAAATACATACTTATATAGATAATTACACCCAGACTCCAGACATGTTCATGCACACAAATATCTGTCCAGGGGCTCCACCGGCTAAATCGCCGAACATCGATTTCTTAAATGGCGTTCAAATAAATTAAGGTTGAAAATGACTTATTCAAACGTTAAATCGGCTTCCATGAGCACATGTGGTGCCATAAATGGTCCGGAATCTTGAAATTTAAAGATTGATTAAGTCATTTTTAACCTTTATTTATTTGAACGCCATTTAAGAAATCGATGTTCGGTGACTTAGCCGGTCGAGCCCCTGGGTGGGAATCGAACCCACGACCTCCGGCGTGAATGCATTTCCCAACCACGCCAACAGGCCCGTCAATGGTATGGATGTTTGTTACTCTTCCACGCACAAACTACGGAATGGATTATGATGAAACTTTGTAGTAACACAGGTCATATGTATATCCGAATAACACATGCGGGGCACAGCTAGTTATTTACAATTTTACTCATCAACATGAACAAAATATATGGCTATATTGAGTGATGTAGTGGAGACAGGCATTAAAAGTGAAAACCAATTTTTTAATTCTTACAGTATGACTACAGTAACAATATTAAAAAGTTGCTCTGCATTTTTAATCGATTTGTGCAAATATTTGTGTTATTTTTTAAAACAAGTGCAATTTGCGACTCTTTTGGAACCTGTCCTACCGGGGTAAGGTCTTCTTATCAATGATTCACTTCCGCTGGCCAAGGTTAAAGTAATAATATCCTTATCAGTGTAAAAGTTGGTTAATTAAATATTTACACATTTAATTCAATGTGAAATTATTTTACATACAAGGGGAATCAATAGACTTGGTCTTAGTTACTATGAGTGGATGAAAATTTTGAATATCTCTTGTATAGGACTAATCTATACAAATAAATAAAATTGGAGTGTCTGTTTGTAATATTGAAATAACCGGTTTTTACTACATTAATATGAATATATATACGGTACATACACCAAAATGACATTTTTTACAATTTTTGTCTGTCTGTCTGTCTGTTTGTTCCGGCAAATCTCTGAAATGGCTGGACCGATTTTGATGGGACTTTTATTGGCGGGTAGCTGATGTAATAAGGAGTACCTTAGGCTACTTTTATTTTATAAAAAGTCTTTTATTTTCCAAAAAAACGAAATAAACTAATTAACACGCGGACGAAGTAGCGGGCACAGCTAGTCTATACATATAATAAAATCGTAGAAAAGTCAAAACTGTACATTGAATATTTTTTTAAAAGGATACTTGGGGCGTGATCTACAATCGATATCATAGCCAAAAATATAGTTTTTAGAATTTTTGTCTGTGTGTCTGTTTGTCTGTATGTATGTCCGGGCTAAACTCAAAAAGTACTGCATGAATTTACTTAAAATTTTGCATGAATATTACTAAGAGGTCGGGTCAACATATAGGCTACATATTATCACGCTATCACCTAAGGGGGAGGAACTGTGATAGTTTATAAAATTTAACGCGGCTAAAACCGCGGGGCACAGCTAGTTATAGATATAATTAGTACAATATATTTTTTACTAAGACAATACCCAGACTATTGACATGTAATTCTATTTAGCCGGGTACTTTATAAACTTTTCATGCTGGAGGTCATGGGTTTGGTTCCCACACAGGACAGATATTTGTGTGCATGTACATGTCTGTTTGTCCTGAGTCTGGGTGTAATTATCTATATTAGTATGAATTTACAAAAGAAAAGTAGTATATCAGTTATCTGGTTTCCATAGTACAAGCTCTGCTTAGTTTGGGATCAGATGGCCGTGTGTAAATAATGTCAAAAAAAACCATGTGATGGATCACACAAATAGTTATTCTGTGCAGGAATCTAACCTGCTACACATATCATCAGTCTAAGATTATTCAACTGCAGATAATAAATAGTCCAGCATTCAAATAGGTTTAATTTAACTTATTTAGAGATAATTAACAGCTACAAAATTATTCATTCATAAATAAGTTTTAAGACTTTATTGCAGCACACTATATTATTCACAGATAAACAAACAGTGAGTCCATGGGAGAGAGAAGTAGAAAATTGTATGAATATCAGCACATTCCTCTCACCTATGGTGAATATGTTCATATTTAAATAATTTTCTACTTTAAGAAATGGTAATATGGTCCTATTTGTAACTAAGCCAGTAAATTGCTTTAGCATTTTTCATCTCAGTCTGAACTGACCCTAATGGGGTTGAGTCTATGATACAGATAGTTGTAAAAAAGAAATTATACACTTTATACCAATAATAATGGAAATCAAGTCAACAATAAAAGCTTCTCATACTAATATCATAAAGGTGACTGTATGTAGATTTGGATAGATGTTAGGTACTCAATAAAACAAAAACATCTGTGCAGATTTGGTTGAAAGGGGAATGCCCAAGTGACTATGGAACTTAGTATCAGTGTAAACATTATTGTGCCTGGATGAAAACTACTGTTCTATGTTGGGATTAATATATACTTTCAATTAAAATTAACATGATTTATGTAATTTGCCGGGCTTCAAGGAAATAGATGGGTGAACATAGAACATCTTAAGTAAAGAAACGTTGGTTGCCGACTAGTTTATAGGCAAATTATGACTTAAGTAATATTATGGGGTAGAGGCAGCTAATCTCAACGGAATCTAGCCTACTAAGCAGGATATATTGTAGTCCATGTGCAATCATAGGTGCACTTCTATTTCATCGCTCTGATTGTCTAATGGGGCAGCGATCCAACACGACCTGAGACAGCTTAGGCACAGGATAGACGGCTTCATATGCTTTCGAGACACGTTAGTATAATACCAGCACCTTCCTGTCTCCGGGCTTCATCTTTGTAAATAAAACAAAGCCTATACTTAGGTGAAAGAATTGTGTAAATTGGTCCAGTAGTCTGAGAATTTACTTCATATACAAAACATAGCAAGTATCATATCTCTTTATAATATTAGTTTGGGTTGACAATGAAAGAAATACTCATTTCAGTGAATATGTTTTTTTTTATTTACAACTAAAATACAGAGAAAGGTAGGTTTTAGTAGTAACGAAATCCAAGTAGTTAGAATGTAGATATTATCATTGACTTCGCACAATGTCTGCCAACTTCCATGCCGCAATCGGAGGGAATAGGTGAACTGTACTATCCATAATGAATTTAGTCTCCCGTCTCAAAATCACTTTTCACAATAAGGAGTCTCTGTCTCAGATTACAATTATTAGCGTAATGGAGTCTCTTTCTCAAAATCACTCGAGTTGTTACGAATAATCCACAACTACACACACAACAAATAACAAAACATTTGCCAAACACTATGATAAAAACCAGTTGTGACTTGTGATGGCACATAACGTCAAAGATCATTTAAGTGTTGCCAAAAATATTAATCAGATATCGATGTTTTTATCGATTTGCTTGTCATGTGTCATTAATTTTATATGTTCGTGTTTTTATATTCGAGCATTTAGAAAATAAAAGAAATTAATAGTAAAAGAAATAATAGTAATAAATCTTTAATTAGTTTAGGTTGAACAGAAATAATGTTTCAGTTGGAATATGGCTTAGTGGTCTAGGTTATTTCACAAAACAGGTGAACCCGCACCACAACGCATCGAAAATGAATAGACTTAAGGAATATTTAGCGCTAATTTATCATTACTAAGTGCTATTGCCCATTTTATTGCGTAGTAACATCACTAATTTGACTGTAATAAATCCTTATTTCTTTTTTGTCTTGTTGATGTTGATTATTGACTTTAAATATTCCGAGTGAATTTATTTTCATTTGCGGCAACATTTTGTTAATGGCGCCGCTTGTTTATAATGCAAAAACAATAAAAGGACTTATAATTGTTTTTTCTTTTATCCGGCAAATGTGAAACTCCATATTATAGTACTAAATTATGATAATTAAAAATAGGATTTTTACTTATAATGTTCATGTTGCACAACTTAGTTTTAAACGATACTGTCTATGGGCATTTGACTTTGGAATGTAGATAGATTATACCCTAAATTAACACAAAAGCTTAAGTAAATTGCTCAATTGCAGGTAGTACCTAATAATGTTCAATAATCAGCAGCAGGTACATAGTTACAAACCTACAACCAAGTAATAAATATCCTACTCAAATAAATCAACAATAAATAACAGTAATCTCCATAAATTCATACTCCACAAACATTTATGGCCAAACTTCCAAGAATTATGTGATCATAGTACCAAGCAAGGCCACCTAGGGCTGTATAACCTCATTACTAATGTTGTGACATCATGGTGTAAACAAAACCTGTACTCATGGATAGACCTTCAACCTTGACTCCAATTGGTTATTCAGAGATTTGTGTGGGCTGATCTATTATTGATAACAAAGATTACATTATATTTAGCTTTATTAAACATTTTGGCTTAATGTAAATGTACCTTACTTAAAATGCATGCTCAATATGAGACTATCATTTATTTAGTGAAGAACCTTCCTCCTATTTGATGTCAGTAATACACCTGAGGGTACATACAATTACTAGTTGACACTCATACAACAATAAGTCAAGTGACACAACGAAAGTGTAAACAAACTTAGAAACTGTTTACATAGAAACAAGATACTAGATTTAAGATTCATTATGTAATTAAGGCTAGAAATTCAAGCCTTTTTAATTAGAACTTTATTAACTAAGAATTAACATGTTTAAACAGAGTTGTGAGAATAAAGTGTGCAAATTTTAATTGCCAATATAAATAAGAAAATATGAAACTCCCTACACTAGGCTGAGCCTGTCTTGCAGGGAGATATTAATAAGTAGCCTACATAGTACTTTCATGAGAATTCGTAACATGTTTTTTAGGAATTAATAAAAATGTAATTTGCAAAGCTTGTAATTACATCAAGCAAACCACTGTATGTGTGTTCGAAGCTTTTTTTTATTTTAATATAGCAGCTGTGTAAATTATGGTATCAGGAAAGATGTTATTGACAACCAAAGTGGTTGTAAATATAAAAATTAAATTGCCAAGAATGGCTAACAGCATGCATTTTAATTAATACATAAATAATGTAGTTTTTCTCATACAATTAATAACTTTCTTGAGACAAGTAGCATACTGCCATCTGATCCCAAACTAGGCAGAGCCTGTACTATGGCTACCAGGCAACTAACATATTTATATACTAGCTGTGCCCCGCAGTTTTACCCGCATTCAATTTTATAAATTATGTCAGCTCCTCCCCTATATGTGATAGCATGATAATATGTAGCCTATATGTTGACCCGACCTCTGAGTAATATTCATGCAAAATTTAAAATAAATCCATGCACTACTTTTTGAGTTTAGCCCGGACATACATACAGACAAACAGACAAAAATTCTAAGAACTATATTTTTGGCTTCGATATCTATTGTAGATCATGCCCGATCCTTTTAAAAAAAATTGGTTGGATTACACTTACGTTTTGTTCCGTAAGTGTAATCCAACCACATATGAACGAGTGAACAAAGAGTAAAATATTTACACCTCTTTTTGTCACTAGAAAACTTCATATATGACTGTCTTATGTGTTAAGTTTTTCAAAGACTATTCAATTTGATTGTGTGTGTTTGAAACCAATCTGTCAATTTCGAGTCGTTCAAATATTGTCATGTTGAAGTTGATGTGATCGGACCTTTCTGCAACTCTTTTATTATAAAAGTCCGAGCTAATATATTTGATGATTTCTTCATCATCATCAGACAATAAAAATTCACTCATAATTGTTTAGGACACAAAACTGTTTTCAAATCTCTGACTTTCACTTCTGCAACCCAACATAACCTCTCCAAGGAAACAAATTTGACATTACTAATCCAGAGTTAGTGATTTAACCCATCAAAATAGGTGGGTTAAAATTTTAATAAAATAACCCAAGGTTAGTTCCTAACTCTTGGTGGTGCTAGACATAATTGTAATTTAACCCCACATAAGCCACTAACTCTGAGTTTAATCATTTAACCTGGGGTGGCGCAAGTGGGCCTAAGTGTGTAGAATAAGTGATTAGTATAGTTGGAGTTTTTATGTAAAGAGACATTCAGAATAGTATGTGTGTAAGATATGTAAGTTGTGTAGAAATAAATGCTCTTCAAGTAAATCATGTTGCATACATTCTAGAAAAATAATAAAACAACTGAGTCTGCCATATTTTGGCATGAGTAAATATAAATTAATTAAATGATAATTATGTCACCATTATGTATAAAGTTGACACAGATTCTTTATTATATTGGTACATAATTGGAATATGTTTCATTAATTAATAAGAATAATTTATACATTATTGGGACATAACTTTTATGATTCATTGTTGTTTTCAATAATGTTATCAGAATTAAATTTCAGTGGGATATCTTTACCTTCATTTATTTTTAAGAATATATTTATTACATTAATTGTACATTTTTATTTTATTAACAAATAACAATAAGTAAGTAGATTTAGAATTCAGTGTTCCAATATGTAGCATCTTTCAAATTCCCTAATTTGAAAAATCATAATAATCTTCTTCAAACTTCCATCATGAAAATATTCTAAAGTTAGCCTTATATTTAACTAGACCATTTATCACTTGTAAGGCTATCATGGTATTTATCAAATTGATAACTAAGCCATTCACAATCTCGAAGAGATACAATGTAATTAACTAAGGTTAGGTTAGAAAACATTCTATCTGATCATGAGACCTCTAAGAATACCCACTGATCGAGTTTTGGACTCAGGAATAGAGCTTATCATCTAGTGATAATTGTATAATGAAAAAATAGACTTACTTAATTGGTGTACTCCTCCTCACAGGGGTTTTGCGTCCTGACTTGGTATGCGTGTGTTCCTCGCCCTCCAGACAATTCTCGCGGTCGCAGCTGGACCGTAGGAAGGGTGTTTTCGAGCGAGACCTTGACCTCAATCCACTAACCGTCTGGTTCTCCATGTTTCACTGATACTATAGCTTTCCCGTTATCACTGCTAAAACATCATCTCGCAAAATTTCCCACGGCCTAAGGCCAATCGTCGCATCCAAATCCCACCTATAATCAAAATAGTTTACCAAATCACCGGTACACAATGATATTGCACAAGGAATTCTATTTCTGTGGCTTCATGCAATGCCGCCAAAAGTAACGTAACGGACGTCTCGCTGTCTTTCAATCTACACTTTATAAGTATCTTCAAATTTCTGACGCGAAAACTATACACATTTCATTTAGATACAATATGTATCTAATTAAAGAGCCCGGTACAGTAAACTGTACATAAACATGCGCGTTAAAATGAAATTCGTGAGAGTTTCGTAACTTATTCAATGGCTAAACATAAACTGATGACGTCATCATAAAAGACGTTAGGAGGGGGATGCCAATTCGTAGAAAAATCATGAATAATTTTGAGTATGATCGAAAATATTTTTAACGAATCATTATTTAATTTATAAACATAATTTAATAAAACAATTTTCAAATCTACCAGATCAGCCCAATAGTTTGACATCTATGCATATTGCATGATGGTAGTATGGTAGTAATATCAAGGGTAATACTAATCTTTGAGACTAATGTACATAGATTTATATTAACTTCGTTAAACTGGATGGTGTACTTCTATACTATTTGATTACAAATTTGAACTCTAGGCCAATACAATATGGTTTCTTTTCCCTGCCAGTTGTAAAAGTAGAAAAACGAGCCAAGCGAGACAACTAAAATAGTAGTGCGTCCTTGTCTAGCAAGTATGCTAGTGTAAAATAAAATCTGCTTTGGTAGTGAGCGACCATAATTACGACATTCTTGACATTTGTAATTTTTCATCGTTAACAACATTCATCGACAGAGGTGGTCTTAAGTATGCTTCTAGAATAGTGTTCGATATTGTAAAATTCACAGAAAAAATATTTGTTACCTTATCCCACCAATCTGAAGAAAATTTTACGAAAAAATATATGATGAACGTCATCATACATCAATTTTATCCTCGCAACGATATTTCTCATCCAGTACAATCTCTCACCACTGAATCAAGGCATGAATTAGAACTAATTAAATGTATCGCAAACAGATATTTAAGCATAAGAATGAAAACGTACGCGAAAGAGGAGACCCTTAAAATAATGGGAAATCGCATCTCGATGCGACAACGGCTGCATAAAACAATTTTATTTAGCAATGTTTGAATTTCTAACAAATTTCTGTTATTAATTTCTTTTATTTCCATTACCAATCACATCACTTGCTTCGATTTGGCTCCAAATGACTAATAATTAAAGTAGGTATAGTCATTGGCAGTATCGGTACCGGGAATTTAATCTACCCAGTCGCACTAATTACCTACTCTAATTAACAGTAATAAAGAGCATACCCTAATTCAACAAAAATTAAAAGCATGGGCTAGCAGGTGAATAGATGTAGATTCTAATAATCCGTTTCAGATAGTTTTTAATCCAGTAAGTACTTATCAATCCAGAAAGACTTATCCGAGAAAATAATATTTTATGGACACCCTATTAGAAAAGGAAGCACATCTACTTTAGAACCTCTCTTTCGGCTCGTTTTTCTTTAGACAGGTACTGCGAAGTCCAGTTTGAGTACAGGTTCGTGCTAATGTATTACTTATCTGTAGTTGTTTGTAGTAATGCTTTAAATGAGATTTTTCGACGCTGGAACTTGCGATAAGAGTTGCAGCAATCGAAAAATTTACTTGTAATAAATGGTACTTGTCAATGATATTACATTTTAATATAATATATTGCTTATCAAAGGTAGCTAATCTCAAGGAAATTTTCATACCAACCAGTTTAATTGAAAATTTACATTATTTATTTATAATAACAGCTATATTTTTACATAGCAGCAATCAGCTATATTATTTAGTCTGTGCAAATTTAATAAATTTTGGCGGGTGGTCTAGTGTCAGTCCAAAATTTCCAAACAGAAATTTAAACGCAGTTTGTTACTTTTTTTTTGCTATAATAAAAACAATTTGTGATAACAAACGTTCTATTTTGCCACTTTGACAATGGATCAAAATAAAGTATTTACCAAATTGAAAGAACTTGGTCATATCCATAACAAACGAGAGGAATTAAGAGAGTTTTGTAAACTAAAACTGGAACAGGTACAATGTAACCTTTCGTTTGTGTAAAATCATTTGCCATTATATTTATTTATATTATAAATTATAACTGTATTTCAGATAATAAAGTTTCTGCCGCGACGTATTTTGAACAGTGATGGTGGTGATTTGTTGGACTGTATTCTGAATGGATTACCAGATCATTCTACAACATGTAAAAGTAAAGTTAAGGTAAACAAAATATTTGTGAATTGTCACAAATATTATAAATAATACAGATAAGAACCTGGGACACCAGGTTATTATCTATTATTTATCTCTATATGTGGGAATCGTTCGTTATTTTTAATTATAATTGGGACACTAAGATTTTTGGGATATTTTATGATTATTAGCAAATTTAATTTTGATAAAAACGCACATTGACGGCTTGCTTTTAATACTGGCTTGTGAGCTGGCAGTTGCTTACATGGGTACATTGAAAAATTTGCATAATGGTTAAGCTAATTATCTCATAAATATGTCATGATATCCTTCTTGCAGATAGTTGAAATAATTCTCCAAACCTTGAGAAAGGAGTCAACATCTCTCACCCACTGTGGTGATGTGATCAGTAGACTATGTTTAGAGTTGCCAAGACTACCAATAGATGATCTGGTGAGGTGGTGCAATGATAGCATACAGTCTATTATAAACGATGGGGATGTTAACATGATGTGAGTACTGCAAACTTACCACTAGGTAACTTATCTTGTTATTTTTTACAGGTTTTATCGTTTATGGAGTAATCTTGATTCCCTGCAAATCTTGTTTATAGTGGAGGTCCCATCTCAATACATATACCAGCATATTATGATTGTTAGAAGAGTTATTGATAAATACCCCCTTAACCATAGTAAGAAAATGTACTAACATAAATACTAGGAATAAACATTGCCCTGTTTATAGAGTTAGCAAAGCTTAAAATCATATAGTACATTAAATACACATTACTTAAACAATGATGTCTGCCAGTATTAGATGAATAGTAGAATAGTTAGTTTAGAACTGTAATCATGCAGACTCTTTGCCTTCAGATCAAATGCTGAACTGTAAGTCTTGTGGTTAGTGACCCTGACTGCTAAGATAGAGTTTGTAAGTTTGTTCCCCACCCTGGACAAATCTTTGATGATGAGCATGATTGTTCTGCTAGTTGATCTGTGTCTGGATGTAATTTATCTCTACATATAATAAAATCGTAGCGAAACTCTAAACTGTACATTGAATATTTTTTTAAAAGGATACTTGGGGCGTAATCTACAATCAATATTGAAACCAAAAATATAGATTTTAGAATTTTTGTTTGTTTGTCTGTATGTATGTCCGGGCTAAACTCAAAAAGTACTGCATGGATTAACTTCAAATTTTGCATGAATATTGATAAGAGGTCAGGTCAACATGTAGGCAAGCATAGCCCTTTCCATTGCGCTTTGGGTGACCTTGAGCCGCCTGATAAGGCCCATAGTGAGCAACCACGTCTCCGTTCCGTAAGTCATCACTGGCAACACACACTGCTCGAAGACTTTCGACTTGAGACACTGCGGTATTTGGGACGAGAAGATATTACGTAGCTTCCCGAACGCTGCCCAGCCGAGTTGGATTCTACGATTGATTTCTCGAAGTTGGACCTACTTAGTTGGATGGTCTGTCCTAGGTAAATATAGTTCTCTACAACTTCGAGTGCAGAGTCTCCAACCTTAACAAGAGTCTGTGCAACATGGATGTTCGACATGATTTTCGTCTTATCCATGTTTATTTTCAGACCCACTTGTTGAGAGACTGCTGAGGCCATCGAGCATTGTACCGAGGTCGTCAAGGGTCTCAGCCATGACAACTATATTATTATCGTCGGCAAATCGAAGGTGTGTGATGTACTCGCCATTGACATTGATGCCAAAGCCTTTCCAGTCCAGAAGCTTGAAGACATCTTCCAATGCAGCGGTGAACAGTTTCGGAGATATAACATCTCCCTGTCTCACACCTCGCTGCAAGTGGATAGGTTTCGAGTTCTGGTCCTGACATAGTGGCGTTTTCGTACAAACACTAACACCTCGATATACCGGTAGTCGATTTGGCACCTTTAGAGAGACCTCAGTACGGCCCAAGTTTCGATCGAATCAAAGGCTTTCTCATAGTCCACAAACGCTAAGCATAATGGCAGGTTATACTCTTCGGTCTTCTGTATAACCTGCCGCAGCGTATGTATGTGGTCTATGGCACATATTTTTATTTTTTTTTGTTCTGTCAGAGGTCGACAAACGAGCACGTGGGTCACCTGATGGTAAGTGATCACCGCCGCCCATGGACACTCGCAACACCAGAGGAGTCGCGGGTGCGTTGCCGGCCTTTAAGAGTCAGCAAACAAGTGTTGCTGACCCTTCCCCCCCACCCCGATGAGCTCTGGCGACCTTAACTACTAAGCGACCTTAGGTACTAAAGCCTTTACGGAAACCGGCTTGTTCGGGAGGCTGGAAGTCGTCTAACCTGCGTGCGAGACGATTCGTAATGACCCTCGAAAACAACTAGTAAACATGGATAAGCAGAGTGATGGGTCTGTAATTCTTCAGGAGGGTTTTATCGCCTTTTTTGAAGAAGAGCACCACCAGACCCCTGTGCCATGCTTGTGGCGTTTGACCTTCTAGTATGACGGAGTTAAATAACTTCTGAAGGGCCCGTAGGATTGGTGTACCACCCGCCTTCAGAAGCTCTGCCGTAACTCCATCATCACCAGGCGCCTTGTTGTTCTTAAGCTGTTCGAGAGCCATTCTAATCTCGCACAGGCTGACGTCCGGGATGTCGTCGGTGAAGTCTTGGGTTAGTCGTGCTCTATGATCTGAGGCACAACTATCGACAGGTGACTGGGTTTTCGTATACAGCTATCCGTAGCACCTCTCGATCTCTCCCAGCAACTCAGGTCTAGACGTGACGATTCTGCCATCCTCAGTCTTCAGCTTCGTCAGTTGGCTCTGTCCAACAGACAGTTCTCTTGCAAACACTTTAGAGCCTTTGTTCCGCTCAATGGCTTCTTTAATACAATTTGTATTAAATTGGCGCGTGTCGCGAGTCAAAGACTTTGAGATCTGTCTGTTGAGCTGCCGGTATCTGGTAGCATCATAAGAGGATGTAACCTGCTCAATTCTTCCTCCAGTTCGATCATCTTCTCGTCGGTCCGCAGTGTGCGTGTGTTGTATGTTGCCAGGGCCAGAGGTCGTCGGTTTTGGTAACGTGGAATCTGCCGGGGATTCTTAGCACCCCCTGCCCTGCCGTAACCACGGCTGGGAATAGCAGGGCTGCCGGGGACTGGGGGCCGCGGTTTTGTTGTGTCCATCATTTGTGAGGATATGCCATAATCGCCACGCTTGGCAGGCGGGTTGGCGATCGCAGTAGGATAGACATGGTCCTCAGGAGAAAGCTGCTGCCCGTTCTCTGGTATATATTCCCTCGGGACGACTTCTACGTCCCCACAAGGGATGAGAGGGGGTGGCGATATTCTCTAGGCCGTCACCACACAGCCAAGTCTAAAGTCCCAAGATAAATGGGATTAACCCATTCAATCAGCGCCTACAATTCATATTAGAAAATTATTGCTATTTATATTACAAAACTAAATTACCAGTGAAGCTAAGATAATCAGCTTACTTAGATACATCCCTATTGTACACTAATACAAATACTTCATTGCAAAACACAGTTGTAATGTATTTTCAGTTGGCGTGATGTTCTTCCAGAATGCATGAATGCAATAACTGCCCATGACACAGTGAAGCACTGTGGCACTGAAATGACTAGTACTGAGTACAAAGAACAGTGTCTACACACATTATGCCAGTGTCGGTGGGATGAAAAGCAGCTTGTACAATTGGCGGCTATGTTTAAGTAAGTATTTATTACACCTCAATATTAATTGTTATTAGATTTAGTTCACCATATTCAATCATCAACATCATATCAGCTGAAAGACATCGACTGATGGACAAAGTCCTCCACAATTGCTGGTCTTGCGCTAAACGCATCCAGCGATTTCTTGTGAGGGTCGCTGGGAATATTCAATCATCATCATCATATCAGCCGAAAGACGTCCACTGCTGGGCAAAGGCCTCCCCCAAAAATCTCCACAATTGCCGGTCTTGCGCTATCCGCATCCAGCGACCCGCACAAGATCATCGGTCCATCTTGTAGGGGGCCTGCCCACGCTGCGTCTTCCGGTTCGTGGTCGCCACTCGAGAACCTTTCTTCCCCAGTGGCTGTCGGCCACTTCAGCTTGGCAATTCTTACGGCTATGTTGGTTACTTTGGTTCGCCTGCGGATCTCAACATATCTGATTCGATCTCGCAGGGAAACTCCAAGCATAGCCCTTTCCATTGCTCTTTGGGTGACCTTGAGCCGCCTGATAAGGCCCATAGTGAGCGATCACTATGAATATTCAATACATAAATATAATTTAGCCATGTGGTTTTCGGCCTAGAAAGAATAACGGGGCCACCCCAATCCTGGACCACCCCAAAACCATGCCATGGGTGTCTAAAATGCGACTTGGGTTACACAAGTCGGACAGCAGACTCACCTTTGTACTAGCTACCACCTAATTGCGGTCACCAACTCACATGCCAAGTGCGGTAACTAAGGCAAACCCCTTAAAATGGCAACATTATAGAAGCCTTTGGGGGAGGCCTATGTCCTGCTGTGGACGATATCACGCTGATTGTGATGATACATATGAGTAATTTTTACGTTACAGTAACAGATGCACCATCATGCCCTGTAGGATGTCATAGAAACAGTTGTCCATACATTTTTAGTTTCAGTAACAGATGCACCATCATGCCCTGTAGGATGTCATAGAAACAGTTTTCCATACATTTTTCGTATACCGACCTTCAGTGCCCGACGGCGCGTCTATAAGTCTATTGTAATTGTGTGTAATTTTTATTTAATACTAGCTGTGCCCCGCGGCTTTTACCCACGTAAAACTTTATAAATGATAGCCTATGTGTTAATCCAGGGTATCAGCTAACCTAAAATACCTACCAATTTTTTTTTAATCGCTCCAGTCGTTTGTCGTGCAGTATTAACAAACATACACAAATTTTTGCCTTTTATAACTCAAGAACGGGTGGAGCAATTTAAATGATTTTTGTGTTTTTGGATAAATATTCGTCAGGAATGGGATATAGGATAGGTAATAAGTAATAAAATATTGTAATAAATTAAAATTATTGAAAACAAAATTCAAATACACAGTAAGCAATTGCATCGAAATTAAATAAAAACTGTCAAAATTGTCAATACATAATGTACTATAAATAGTATTTAGGCTATAAATCGGGAAATTGTCTTTGGTTTGCTTTTTTAATTTGTTTAGTGCGAGTGTTGTTAAAAATATAATTTTGCGAGTATTATAGTTAAAAAATCCCAACGAGGCAAAAACATTAACCAACGAAGCCGTAATGCAATTAAGCTAGCTAAGCTCAGAAATAATTAGATTCGATATTACATAATAATTGTTAGTACCTACCTATATAAAATTGGAGATTTTATAAAATTGGGGGGCGTAGAAATAGTCCCGAGGGAATACCTTCCGGAGAACGGGCAGCAGCGTTTTTCTATGAACATACCAAGCGTGGCCATTGTGGCATATACTTACCCCCATTCTTTGAGGAGGCTTTTGTCAAGCAGTTGACGTAATTTGGCTGTGATGGTGAAAATATTAGACAGAGTGCCAAACAAACCTTCAATTTCGCGGACACCTATTACTACCACTATTGAACAAAGTACCACGGTAAATACTAATGAAAATTATAAAAGTAACCTAACATTGCACGGTTTGGATGGCGACAGAATGAAGTTTTAACAGACTCTAGCCAAAAATGGAGGAGGCACATTGACAATTAATTCATAAATAAGTGGCACTATGCTCTGATTCAAAGTTCTATTTATATATGTGTGGCAGGACGACGTTTGCCGGGACAGCTAGTATTATATATATATATATATATATATATATATATATATATATATATATCTATATATATATATATATATATATATATATATTTGCGGCGTTACAGACGATTTACGGCCACAATAAGTACATTCATATACAAATAATATTAGTGTGATGGTATCTTTATATGGTACTGAGGTAGTTTGTTATATATTCTCTTTGGAACTGGGTTGAACGCATAGGTCAACGGTATGGATACACCGTACCGTAGAAAAGCCGACTTGTATATGCGTTTGGGGTTTTTAACTCCCAAATTAATAATATTGTATATATATTTTATTATTAGTGAACAGGCAAGCAGTTGATTCAACTGGTAAGTGCCTGTATCCAGCTCTTCTCCACTAGTTTCTATTGCAGCTGAGATATTCGTCGATTTTCAAATGTGTTTTCTCAATAAACTATATACATTTTGCTCAACAACTTCATTGTAATTGTTTCAGGGACATGCAACTCTCGCGTAATGACCACAAGCAAGCAGTGAACAAGATTTGTTCCTACATAATAGACATACCGCCTGATGCACTACCTCCTCTAGTACATCAGTTACTCAAGCAAGTTACACTCATTATAAGTATTTCCCTATGGTTACACTACGGCCCAGAATATATATATTTTTCACTTCGTCAAGACACTCAAAATTTAACTCACACGTAATGACCACAAGCAAGAAGTGTATCATAATATAAGAGGTCCAACTACGGTCATGAATAGTGGAGGAAATTGATCGCGGTTAGTAAAGGCTTGCCTTTCACGCCGCGGGTCATGGTTCGATTCCCACTAAGGACAGATATTTGTGTACATGAACATGTCTATTTATTCTGAGTCTGCATTTAATTATCTATATATTTTATTTATATTTATTTATTTCATTTTCAAATTTCGAAAACTTACAGATAATAGGTTACAAATATTTCAGATTAATAAAAAGGAGATGGCCAATTAAAAGTTTTCACAAATAATTTAATAAAAACATAATTTATACAAAGGCAAGTGTTTGTTAGGATATCCTCGCACGCATATCTACTATTTTATTATTTCAGATATTTATAATGCTAAGACTGTTAATTAATTATATTGACTGCTATTACTCATAAACTCATTACACATGGTTATTTTTATGCTTGAAGCACTTGAGTGAAAAAGGTCGATGTCGACTCTCTGACTTACAGTGTTATATGTACGGCTCGCCCTGATTAAGAGCGAGTTCCGCCTGTAATTGCAATGGGTAGCAGAATGTCCTGTCGCCTAAGAAATGCTGACGGTACGCGGAGCCCCATTTTGTCCACCAACTCAGAAACATCTGTCAATCCATTCGCAATGCTATGTAATAAGGAGATGTCCGTTATCTTCCTTCTCTCGTGAAAGGGAAGCATATGAAACTTTTTGCACCTACTAAAATAATCAGGAAAGTATGTTTTACAGCGAAATTGAATGTACCGCAAAAATTTCTTTCTTTTATATATCATATTGAGGGTTCCATATCTGTGAGGCCTATTCGAGAAGACTTCGGACGTAAGCACAGAATAGAATTTTAATTGTTTTAATATTTTAATATTCAGCTGACATTCTAAAAATAAAACCTAATGCTTTAGAAGCTCTTTTAACTATGTTGTCGATGTGTGTGTCGAATAATAATTTAGAGTCGAATGTTACCCCTAAGTCCTTGATCGTATTTACCCTAGCTATGACCTTAGAAGAGAGATTGTAATTGTGCATTATAGTTGGCTTTGCGCGTAAATGAACATACGTAGCACTTGGCGACATTAAGTTGAAGGTTGTTGATGATACAGTATGTGTGAAAACGGTCTAGATCATGCTGCAGCGAGATGGCATCCTCATGAGAGGATATCTTTCGCAATATCTTCATATCGTTAGCATAAAGTATAATTTTTGATTCTCTAAAACAGTATGAGACGTCGTTAAAGAAAATGTTGAACAAAAGAGGTCCTAGCAATGATCCTTGTGAAATTCCTGAAGGAACACACATCGCTTGCGATGAGTAGCCATTCAGTACTACAATTTGGCTTCTGTTTTCGACATACAATGAAAACCATCTATACAAATCACCTCGTATACCAATCTGTGATAATTTTACTTTTAGAACGGAATGGTCAATTCGTAAAAAATATTTAGTGTCGTCGGTGTATATAACATGAACTTGGGATCTCTGAGACATGTGTTCTGATATAAAATCACTAGCTACGATGAGATTAGTTGTGGTGGAGCGACACTTGATGAAACCGTGCTGATGATCCCCAAAATTCCGTTTTAACACCGAGTAAAGTTGCTTGTAAATGATTTTTTCAAGTATTTTGGCAAACACACACAGCTTCGAGATTAGTATACTTATAAAGGGTGTTTTGTTAGAGGTATAGAACTTTAAATTGCATTAAAACAACGATGGATTATTCGATTGACATGAATTTTATTTATCCGAAAGATAATCTTGTGGCATTACATTTTAAATATGATTTCTGGCATATGGTCGCCACGGCTGGCTCGGATATAGTCCAATCTGGACGTCCAATTTTCGATGACATTTTCCAACATTTGTGGCCGTATATCGGCAATAACACGGCGAATGTGGTCTTCCAAATGGTCAAGCGTTTGTGGCTTATCCGCATAGACCAATGACTTTACATAGCCCCACAGAAAGTAGACTAGCGGTGTTAAATCACAAGATCTTGGAGGCCAATACACAGGTCCAAACGTGAAATTAGGCGGTCACCAAACGTATCTTTCAATAAATCGATTGTGGCACGAGCTGTGTGACATGTTGCGCCGTCTTGTTGGAACCACAGCTCCTGGACATCATGGTTGTTCAATTCAGGAATGAAAAAGTTAGTAATCATGGCTCTATACCGATCATCATTTACTGTAATGTTCTGGCCATCATCGTTTTTGAAGAAGTACGGACCAATGATTCCACCAGCCCATAAAGCGCACCAAACAGTCAGTTAATCTGGATGTAACGGTGTTTCGACTTACACTTGAGGATTAGTTTCATTCCAAATGCGGCAGTTTTGTTTGTTGACGTAGCCATTCAACCAGAAGTGCGCTTAGTTGTAAAATGTGTGCTCTGACACTTTCTATCCACAAGGAAATCAAACAGAATAGGTAAATTTTTATATATACTACCTAAATTTATATATATTATCAATTTACATAAATATTGATGATAACCCTGCTAATATATATATATTACTATTATTTTATTACTGTTATTGAAGTATTATATATTCCATATTGCTCTAATTCAATTCTATGCCCTGATTGCTATCAGTCACCAAAAGTTAGATTGACTCGGAAATATGTATCATCGACTATAACTATAAAACACTTCACTTATATGTATCATGTTAGATAGTAATCTAAATTTGGTACTCGCCGAAGTTGACAATAATGTCACCATTGGCGAGTCAATACAAGTCGATGAACCAGAAGTACTTTACTTTTTATTAATACAAGGAAAAGGGGTGCAATTCGCTAAATGTAATTGTGCAAAACATTAGAAGCATCCACGAAGACTTTGACAATTTTAGATTTTTTCTCGGAAGAACTGGCATCCACTGTGATGTGATTGTTCTAACCGAATGTTGGCTCCAAAGGTCGGAATTACTACCAAAAATGGCTAATTACAACAATTATAACACTACCAAAAATGGCTAATTACAACAATTATAACACCCAAAAGCATATTAACCAAAATAGCGGAGTGGTTGTTTATGTTCGTAGTACACTGGACACAGTATATGAACCGAATCTTGCCGGTGCTGACTGTCTTGTAGTTAAAATTGGAATTTCTCATGCCTTTATTTGCATCTACAGGTCACCATCATTTACTTCATTAGAAAGCTTCCTAAAATCCCTAGATACTCTTCTCAATGAACTGAAATACATACCTAATATTATCCTAACCGGAGACATGAATATTGATATCTGTCCACATATTGAAGATTCAAAATGTGACGAATATTTAGATTTTCTTGCAACCCATTGCCTCTTACCCAGTCATACAATACCGACACGTCTTAGCAAATGTCTAGATCACTGCATAGTAAAATCTAGTATCAAAATTAGAACTATAGTCTGTGAATCAATGGTCACTGATCATAGTAGTTTATACATATGCATACCGTTGAAACAATGTCTGCAAAAAAAAGTAAGACAACAACACAAAAAATTAATTATATTAAAGTTAATGAACTGCTAGCACAATTTGACTGGAGTGCATTATTATTAATAAATCATGCCACCGAACATTTTATTAAGATTTTGTCTAATATACTCTCTAAATGTACTACTACAGTGAGTGTACCCAATAGAAAACAAACTTTTCAACCTTGGGTAACCCCGGGGTTACTGAAATGCATAAGATTTAGAAACAAATTGCAGCGGAAATATAAAAAGTGCCCTAATAATAAAAACTTAGAAATAACATTTAAGAGATATAGAAATCACTGTAATGCAATCCTGCGTAACTTAAAAAATCAATACGATAAGCTAGACCTAGAAAAAAATATAAAAGATATTAAGAAAACGTGGATAACAGTAAAACGGGCTTGCAATCTAAATACGTCAAGAAATCACCAAGACACTGTAGATATATTAAAAATAAAATCCAATCCCCAAGTTTCTGTTAATTTTATCAATGAATATTTTGTTAATGTAGGTACCAGGTTATCAAACAATTTATTGCAAAAACTCCAGACTACTGAAAATAATCTCGTGTAAAACTTTAGATCTGAAAAAAGACTATTGAATTCGTTTGTTTTACTAGAAACTGAGGAACAAGAGGTATTCAAAATTATAACGGCTTTGAAAAATACGAACTCCATGGGTTGGGACGGTTGAAACAATGTATAAGACAACTTACCATGTCTCTAACTTATATTATTAATTTGTCTCTGTCATTGGGTAAATTTCCTAATGTATTAAAAGATGCGGTTGTTATTCCTATTTTCAAGTCCGGGGAGAGAGACAGTATTACTAACTATCGACCAATATGTCTATTGTCTACGATTGCTAAAATTTTTGAAAAAATCTTGAATGTTCGACTAGTTAACTACTTGGAAAAATATAATATTATATCTGATAATCAGTATGGTTTCAGAAGAAATAGATCTACTATGGCTGCAATTGAACAATTAGTTACGAATGTCGCTAAGAATATAGACTCAAAGACAAAAACCATAGGCATATTTCTCGATTTAGCAAAAGCTTTCGATACTGTCGCTGTCCTCCTTCTAATCTGTAAGTTGGAGTCAATTGGTATCCGTGGCACTCCATTGGATCTTTTTAAAGATTACCTAAGCAACAGAACACATTCTGTAAGACTAAACAATTTTGTTAGTTCCAAACAAAAAGTGAATTTCGGCGTTCCCCAAGACTCAGTTCTTGGGCCTACACTATTTTTAATATATGTAAATAATCTATGTAATCTTCAACTTCACAATACAAAAATTATTAACTCCAGACTACTGAAAATAATCTCGTGAAAAACTTTAGATCTGAAAAAAGACTATTGAATTCGTTTGTTTTACTAGAAACTGAGGAACAAGAGGTATTCAAAATTGTAACGGCTTTGAAAAATACGAACTCCATGGGTTGGGACGGTATAATCTTCAGCATTAGCATTCAGCTTTTTTCAGCATTCAGCTTTGCTGATGACACAGTCATTCTATTTCAAGATGATACCTGGACGAAAGTAAAACAGGCAGCTGAAAAAGGCATAAAAACTATAATAGAATGGTTGGATTCCAATTTATTGACATTAAACTTATCCAAGACCAAGTATATAACTTTTAGTATTAAAAACAATTCACAACCAAACCCCAACTTTATTTTAAAAGCGCACAAATGTAATGACACTAGTTTAGAACATTGTAACTGTTGTATACTTTCCTCAGTTGGTAGTATTAAGTATCTTGGTGTCGATATAGACAAGAACCTTAATTGGAAACAGCACATTAACAACTTAAGGGCTCGCATACGTAACCTAATACCAATTTTCAAAAAGTTGCGAAATCTTAAAGACAACAAGATTAACAAAACTGTATATCTTGCTTTATGCCAATCTATGGCTACCTATGGTATATCAGCATGGGGGGGAGCTAAAAAAAGTATTTTAATTAAAGCTGAAAGAGCGCAGACATGTATATTAAAAGTAATAAATTTTATACATTTCAGATATCCTACCACTGATCTATATAAAGAATTCAAAGTATTAACCATTAGACAGTTATTTATGAAAATTATAGTTCTTAGGCAACATTCCTGTACAAAGGGTAGTAGTTTATCAGCCAGAAGGAAATATATGGTTTTTGAAATCCCTACATGTAAAATATCTTTTACTACAAACTTCTCATTCTATTTATCTCCCTTCTTGTATAACCGCATTAGTAAGACAAACCCTATTAAAGATATGACTATAATATGTTTGCGGAAGGGCTCTGGTATCGTTTCTGAGTAAATTGGACTATGAAGAGACTGAAAAGCTATTAAAAAGGCCGATATAATATTTATGATATAATTTATGTTTACTTTTTATATATTAATACAAACAAGTTCATTATTTAAATATATACACTATAAACAATATTTTTATCATATATAAAACACTACATCAAAAATTGCAAACCTATTAATTAAAGTTAAACCTTAGTTGTTAAGTTCTTTATCAGATTATTCTGTTTTATTAGCGTATACTATGTGTTTACATCCAACTAGCCACTCCTCGGCTGTACGGATACAAAAGGTGCGATATACCTTTTGTTTCCGTATTACCTAGGGTTGCAACGGATTATGAACTCTGTCGCTAGAACATTAAGATCGTACGTAAATTTTACTCGGTAGTGACAATCTTACCTTGCCGTAACACAGTTTCGACTTAACACGGGAGGTAAAGAAATGTTACGGAATACCGACATTAATACTGTACTAAGTTGTTAAAACATTAGTTTATAAACTTTAAATAATAACTGTGATTATGTGATAGTACGTTAGTATTAGTTTAGTTTGTTAGTGATAGTTAACAACGAACTCATCTTACATTCCGTTCTATATAATTAGATCAGATAATTAGAATATACCAAATAAATGGTTTCAGGTGATATTGTTTAATAATTTACGAGCTAATAAGTAAAAAGTATATGATAGATAATATATTTTGTAAACAAGGATTAACTGCTACTTATACTCAGTCTAAATTGAGCAACACTTTTTGGATATTACCGCATACTGTAATAATACTTATGCAGGAAGTTAAAACAATGGTCCTTCTGACTATAAGCCTAAATCTGGCACTGCTGTTCTGTTACACTTTGATGAACTATTTTCATTTTTGTTATTTCTCTACAGTTCTAACACGCGATATTGCACTAACGTTTGTGGTCGTACAATTATACTCAAGCCGTTCTGTACTTTATTAATTTCGAGTTTAAGTTCAAATTATGTTGGCGTATTTGTTCTATTTTTTCAAAGACTGGTCAGACGGTGTTGTGCAATTACAGAATTTGTTTATGTCCTGCCATGCATTGGTCCGTTTGGAGTTAGTGTTAGCTATTTTATTATAAGTGAAGTAATGCTCGTTTATTATAGTTTACATTTTTACTTTTACACATAATAATGGTTTTAGATTTATTACTAGATACGAGTCTGTTAATATATAATCTTTATTTTTGTAGTTATTTTACGGGTTATAAGGTTTATAAGATGTATGTTAAGGTATTGTATTTTAGACTGTGTGTAGTAAAGTTTCTTAAATAAAATAAAATAAATAAATATATTATCTTTAAGCATTGCACGTTTAAGGTTTCAAGGGCTAGAAAGTATTTTAGCCAATTGTCTGATATAACTTTCTTTTTGAGTTTTTACTTAAAAAAAACCTTCAGGACAATTGAGCTAAAAAAATACCTGTAATTTTATCATCAAAGTCAAAGATTTATTTATTCCGTAAAAAAATTACATTTATGTGGAATCGTCATATTTTTTTTTACCCTACCGTGCAGTGCATGACGTGGCAGCTACTGAGAAACACTACCAGAAAACTCAGTAGGAATCCTTTTTTAAAATAAAATATACTTAACCCTTAAATGCATACGGTATCAAAAATGATACCTAAAGTTTGAATTAGGTTATGGTCTCAAATTTAATGTAAAGCTAGTTTGCTTTTAAAATATTTATGTATATTGATTCATTTCTAAACGAAATAAAGTGTAAAAACTTGGATTCATCTAGTATAGTCTATGGTTTTCTGCCATTTTCAAAAGTTAGTGAACGTTCGTAGTACAGGTATTCCCGCGTGATTTTGTTTTTGTTGTGGCTTTCTGTTTTAGAGACTTTTCGTCCAACAAAAATTGTTCTGACCATCGTAAGTATGCAATTCATATTATCGAGTACGCGTATTTACTTTATTTGTGGGCTTTCATACTCTAATTTGCTATTTTTGTGAGGTATCAAAATTGATACTTCATGCATTGGCGCCAAAAAAAAATTCAAGAATTACTTACTTGCCTGAATGTCGTATTATATTTGTTTTTGGCTTCTAATGGCATAAAATATCGCATATTCTTGGTTTTGGGTGATTGCTACAACTGCTTGATGCTTTTATTTACAGATTATGGCTAAGCGATTAGCAGAACGTGACATCGAGGGATATTTGCGGCAACTGGAAAGTGGAGAACTGTCTGATGACAATTTTGAGGAAGATGAAGACGAAATTGGATATTATGCTGATCGTAATGATATTTTAGCTGATTTAGAAGGCAGCTCAGATCATGTAGATGGTGATCCTGATCATGTAGATGGTGATCCGCCAATATTATTTGACGATGAAAATGGCAGTTTAGTTTCAAATGAGGAGGTTGAACCGCCACCGCTCCCATCGACTTCTTCAGTAAGTGTTACTGGAAATATAATCACTCGTAACCTAGTTTGGAAACGGAAAAATTTAAACCTTGTCGAAGAAGCTTTAGCATTCAAAGGAAATACAACTTACCCACAGAATATTATGGAACTTTCCACCCCATACCATTTTTTTTCTTATTTCTTTGAAGATGATTTGCTCGAACAAATAGTAAATGAATCCAACAAGTATGCAATACAAATAAATGCTAACTTCACCGATACTATTACCGTCTTGGAGCTTCGTAAATTTTTAGGCATACTTATCTATTCTTCTGTCTACCATTTCCCAAGTGTGCGATCGTATTGGTCAGCAAAAGCTAGATTTGCACCTATCGCAGATACTATGACTGTAAATCGCTTTGAAAAAATTCGCCAAATTTTCCATATGAATGATAACGTACATCACCTTCCCGTTAGTCATTCTAATCACGACAGATTGCACAAGATCAGACCTGTGATCGATTATCTGAACAAAAGATTTGTGACTGTTCCTTTTGAGCATAGACTATCTCTAGATGAACAAATGTGTGCAACCAAGATTTCACACTTCATGAAGCAATACTTACCAAACAAACCCCATAAGTGGGGTTTCAAATTTTTTGTCTTATGTTGCTTGATGGGATACGCGTACAGGTTTGAGATCTATTCAGGGGCACAAACTATTGAAAGATTACAAAATGAACCTGATTTAGGTGTCGTGTCCAACACAGTCATCCGTTTGTTGCGATCTGTTCCTCGAAAAGTAAATCATATCGTGTATTTCGATAACTTTTATACAAATTGTGCTCTACTCTATTATCTTTGGGGAGAAGGAATCTACTGCTTGGGCACTGTGCAAAGAAATAGACTAGGAAAGACCTGCAAGTTGCCAGAAAAAAAAGACGTAATGAAAGCTGATGTTCCCAGAGGGTCATACTGTGAAAATGTTACTCATTATAATGGATTAGACCTGGCAGCTACTAGTTGGAAAGACAACAAGCAGGTCTTATTGCTTTCGACGTATGTAGGAGCAGAACCAGTAGAAACTATCAAACGGTTTGACAAAAAGCAAAAAGCTACTATTGAAATTCCTTGCCCTAGAGTCGTGAAAGAGTACAATGCTCATATGGGCGGCGTCGACCTAATGGACAGCTACTTAGGTCGGTACCGCATCAGAATGAAGTCTCGCAAATGGACGACACGAATGTTTTATCATCTGTTAGACATGACGGTCATCAACGCGTGGGTGCTCTATAAAAAAGTACTGACCAAAAAAGGAGAGAATCCGAAACAAATAATGAATTTAGCTGACTTTAGAACAGATCTAGCAGAATCTCTATGTAAGTACCAAAGTTATAATCATGATAACAAACGTGGTCGGCCAAGTTCTAGTCGCTTAGAAGAAGTAACCGTCAAGAAAGCAAGAACAACTCGAGCGCATGAACAAGCAATGCCAACAAGAGACGTCCGTTTTGACAATGTAGGGCATGAAAGAGAATATTGTAATAAGAGAAATAAGTGTAAATATAATAACTGTCGGAAGTTGACATCTGTATTGTGTTCAAAATGTAAGGTGTCTTTGTGTGACAACAGAAACAATAATTGTTTCTATTTATTTCATAAAAATTAAAACCAACATTTTTTTTGAGCTAAATACATGGAGTATCAAAAATGATACTTGAAGTTTTATTAGAAATAAATATATTAAAAGTTGGAAAATATTTTTTTAATTATTTTTCCCGAGTTTTGTACCCCTAATTCTATTATATATATTTTTTTCAGAATATTTAAAAATTTCATGCATTTAAGGGTTAAGATTAAGATTCATCGCTAAACAAAATTCGCTTATGAAAATCGGGAACAACGGAAATCTCGTTTTGGGCCCATTCGACGAATCTACGCCTTACTTGATGATCGTTTGGCTTCAATTCTTGCACGAGTTGGATTTTGTAAGCACGCAAACCAAGATCCTTCAGCAAAATCTTACATAAAGTGGATGGACACAAATTCAATTCCTGTGCTCGATGGCGGATAGACTCATTCGGGTCTTCCTCAATGCTACGCTCTACAGCAGCAATAGCTTCTTCTGTACGCACCGTACGGCGTTTCCAGGGATGCGAGTTATCAATAAGAGTAAACGTGGTGCGAAAACGTTCCATGGTTAATCGAATTAACTGCTCTGATGGACGATTTTGTCGACGATAAAATGGACGCAGTGCGCGATACGTATTCCGCACAGAACCATTATTTTCGAAATAAAATTGCACTATTTGCAAGCGTTGGTCAGGCATGAGTCTATTCATGATGTATTGCCAAACCAAACTGAGAACTTGGTCACTTGACAGCTGTTAAATCGGTCGCCATCTTGAACAGTAATGCCAACTTAAAGTTCTATACCTCTAAAAAAAACCCCTATTACTATATTGATACATACATATATACGTATTTACAACAAAATTACTATATGTAAATATATCAGTTATCTGGTTTCAATAGTATTAGCTCTGCTTAGTTTGGCCGTGTGTGAGTTCCAGCTTATTATAAAAAGAATCATTTAAAAAAAAAATAACAAACTGTTCTTGAAATAGGAAAATAAATATTGGTCAAATTTGGTCAGGCGATAGCCATTTTGTATGGAAAGTATTTTATGTATTTTATAATATTATCTCTGTTGATCTATTTTAAAATAATTTGAAATCTTAAAGAGCCACATTTCAGGGTCACCAACTACCTGTACAGCAGCACTTAGGCCTACTCTATTTAAAAGTTATCTATTTGGTTAACTGTTAAATTTAAAAAAATGAATTAGGAAAGCTTTTTGACGGTTAACGCCTCTTTCTTAATTGCGTGTGCTAAAGAACTATCCGCGCCTATAACTTTGCTCTTCAGACGATCACTGAAGGAAGGTGTCGTGCCATCGATATGGAAATCAGCCTTCATTACACCTATCCATAAAAATGGGACCAGAAACGCAGTTACAAATTATAGGCCGATATCCAAATTATGTTATTCCCTGTTCCAGATTATGCAAGACGTACAATTTTGAAATAGTATTGTCTCACTTGAGCCATTACTTCAGTACCCGACTTTATAGCAAGTTGGAACCTCCGCCTCAAGACTCTGAATCTACCACTATCGATATTGATGACATTGGTAAGCCTGAATGTTGAAATGATTTTGTTTTTCAGCATTTCTTCCCCTTC
This sequence comes from Pseudoips prasinana, assembly GCA_951640165.1. Taxonomy (NCBI): domain Eukaryota; kingdom Metazoa; phylum Arthropoda; class Insecta; order Lepidoptera; family Nolidae; genus Pseudoips; species Pseudoips prasinana. The sequence continues at coordinate 9,292,172 of OX621240.1, forward strand.
GATCGCCTAGTAGACTTAATCCTATGTCACCATTTAGGTACTTGTTGTTCCCTCAACTCGTATAAATTTCGCACTAAAATCTGTTTCCGATTCCTCAAACGAAACATAAACTCAAAAGGCCATAAGCGACAATTAGAAATACTAATGGGAAAATATAGAATTTATTACGTAAGGGGTAGAACTCGCTTTCAAAATAAATAAAACACTAATTAGTCGGTGACATAATGGATATTCTTGAGTGTGTATTTTAGTATTAATTAATCTACGGTCCCTGCTGCATTCTGTAAATAAACTTATCAATTGTACTGGTTGGATTAAATGGGTATATAGTTATTATCGTCGTATTGACGGTACTAATGATGACGGAACTCGGTGGTCTAAGGCTGATTTCTGAGTGACGCGCGCGGCACGCGCCGTAGGCTGGCGCGTCTCAACAGCGCGCGCTTGACGCGCGGACCACTGTGAAGTTTCAGTATCGCGCGTTTCTTTGCAAAGTACAGTTGTGTATAATCGTCATCATGGAGACAAACCGACTAAGAGGTTTAGCTATTTATTTTTGATTGAAAATAGTGCAACAGCGACGTCGTCGGCCTAGAAGATTGCAAATTGATCCGTTCAATGCCTTAAGGTTACTGAGAGGCGCCTTCGTAACATTGTTCTCCGATTTACGAGAAGATAATTACAGGTTTTTTAAACATTTTCGCCTTTCGTCTAGACGCAAGACAATATCTTAATACAAGCTAGACATGACGAAGCCATAAGGGTTCCGTTTATTGCCATTTGGCTACGGAACCCTAAAAATGCCAGCTATTCCGCATCAAGCTAAAGAAGAATCATGTAAATCGGATCAAACATCTCCGAGTAATCGGTGTACATACATAAAAAAAATACCAGTAAGCTTGAGAACCTCCTCCTTCCTTTTGAAATCGGTTAAAAATCGTTACTCTTTTTAAGTGTACGCAACGGCGCGTGCGGGACGTGTCACTCTGAAACTATAGATAGATAGATATCGATTAGATATCGATAACTAAACAAATGAAAGAAAACCTGTTTGTACAATACAAAAAGTAATATTACTAAAAGCATCAACTGATCTTTTTTATGGTTCCGTAGCCAAATGGCAAAAAACTGAACCCTTATAGATTCGTCAAGTCTGTCTGTCTGTCCGTATGTCACAGCCACTTTTTCCGAAACTATAAGAGCTGTACTGTTGAAACTTGGTAAGTAGATGTATTCTGTGAGCCGTATTAAATTTTCACATAAATGTAGAAAAAGAACAATAATTTTGCGGGTTTTTTTCTAAAATCGTGCTCATACATGTGGGGTATCTATGGATAGGTCTTCAAGAATGATATTGAGGTTTCTAATATTATTTTTTTCTAAACCGAATAGTTTGCGCGAGAGACACTTCCAAAGTGGTAAAATGAGCGTCCAGACCCCTGTAACTTCTAAAATAAGAGAATAAAATAAAATAGTTGCATAGTAGTTCTGACTATTTACAAGCGCTTTTTTAAAGTCTACGTGAATAAAAACATTATTTATTTTATTTTATTTATAAAAAAAAAATATGGTATACATTACCATGCAATCTTCCAACGAAAATTGGTTTGAACGAGATCTAGTTAGTAGTTTATTTTTAATACGTCATAATTCGTAAACCGCAATTTACCTTTCATTTAATCAACTGAAATGCTTGCTGCTACGGAACCCTTCATGGGCAAGTCCAACTCGCACTTGGCCGGTTTTTTTTTAATTTTGCACGTTGCTCCTTAAGTTACGTCCACTTTTTGTTTCACCTTGTATTGTGTAATTTTTACCGGCTTCAAAAGAACTGGCTTTTTGTTTATTTTGTATGTATGTTACGCGATTTCTCTGTTATTTGTAAATGGGTTTTAAAAATTTAGGACTTTGGCCCTTTATAAATTTAGTTAAAATTGATCGCTGCTAAACAAAGTTCAAATCGGTTCAATGTGTTTTTTTCTTTTTTTATCGCATCCAGGGCACGATTTTGACAGGATATTTAGAAGAGTAATTGTGTTGTTTCCAGTTGCACACAGTCCAGCAGAACTGAGTCGCTGCCTTTCCACCTGCATCTACCATATAACTCAAGGTGCTGCCGACCCGGAGTTAGTACGGAAACATATCAAGCTTTGGCCCAAGACCCAACTTTTGAGAGCACCTTTTATCATCGACATAGCACTGACTATGTCCAATAAAGGAGCTGATTTTAGATCTGTTTGTTTAGATGTAAGTAACTTGTATCTATAATAACACAAACAATTATATAGTACGCCAACATCTAACATCCTTTATATACAGTCGTGGTCAACTAATTAGGGACAATCTCCAGTTAAGCCAAATTTGAATATTTTTTTATTTTCCTACGAGTCTTAACAATATTCCATATCTTTTACATGTAAGTGTAATTAGTCATTTATGTGCGCGATTATACAAACAATAACAACTTCTTAAACATTAAACCTCTTTACAGTATAGCTGATAGATTATCATAGTGCTTTTTGTTCAAAGGATAGGCTGGCCATTTAATTAGGGAGACTGAGGTATTGCGTTCTAATTTCAAAATTTGAATTTTAATACTTTTTTGTTTCTTTTCTTATTGTTTCGTGGTCGTTTTGGCGGCAATCCAGATTTTTTATTTTAAGTTTTGAGAATTATTTTGAAGAAAAATTGGCAATATTTAAATTTGCGATCCAACACTAGGAAAAATTATCATGAAGTTTGTCGAGCGTGGTTGCTCATACCGAAGGATAGCACAACATTTAAATTGTTCAAAAACTATGGTATGCAATGCAGTGCAACATTTCAAGCGCTATAACACAGCTTTAAATGTGTCCAGAACAAAAAAAAACGAGAAAACCGACTCCGCAAGAAGATAGAATGATAACTAGGTTAGCTAAGAAAGATCCGTTTCTAGGCTCTATTTTAATTAAACACGAAGTGTTTGGGGCAAACGAAAGAGCCGGTGTATCTGCGAGGACCGTTCGACGACGTTTGGTAGAAGCAGGGTTGTTCGGAAGAGTGGCTCGCAAAGTACCGTTGTTGAAGAAAGAACATAGAAATGCTCGTTTGGCGTTTGCACGTAAATATGGACATTGGACCTACGCCCAATGGCAACATGTACTTTTCTCTGTCGAGACCAAGGTTAATTTGATTTCTTCAGATGGAAGGCAATATGTACAGCATCCTGTAAAAGCGGAAATGAATCCAAGATTCACAAAAAACAGGTGAAACATGGCGGTGGTTGGCGTGGTTGTGTGGTGAAACATGGGGGTTCATTTTCTGGACGTGGTGTGGGACCTGTGAGGAAAGTTCAGGGTAACTTAGACCAACATCAATACAAGGCAATATTGGAAGAAACTATGCTTCCCTATGCTGAGGAGCATCTCCCTATTATATGGACGTTTCAGTAGGATAACGACCCGAAACATACCGCCCATTCAGTCAAGTCGTCTGTATCGGTGCTAGATTGGCCAGCAAATAGCCCGGACCTCAACCCAATTGAGCACCTTTGGCAGGAAATCAAGAAAAATGTTGCCACTTATCATAATACAAATTTGGATGAACTTCATGAAGCTTTTTATGAGGCATGGGCAAACATTCCTGTCGAAACATGTCAGAAACTGATAATGTCTATGCCACATCGGTGTCAAGCGGTAATTACTAACAAAGGTTGATAGTAATTACCGCTGGGTACTGATTTTACACGTAATAAAATGAAGCTGTTAAAGATATTATAACACTGCAGATTATAAGTTTTGTTTAACTGTATTTTTCATTATACTTTACTGTCCTTAATTAAATGTCCACTACAAAATTGTACCTTAATATTTAATACATGTTTAATCTTTGATATTAAATACTTTTTCTATTTATTTAATATTTTATTTACAGCCATTTATAGCATAATAATCGGACCACATTATGCAAATAATAGGTGCTGAGAAATATGGTTGCAATATGGGTGCAATAAGGTTTTATATTTATATGTACATAACCGGTTATAGCCCTTCACTATCTTGAATGTCCCTAATTAGCTGACCACGACTGTATATAACATCCTTTTATCTGTTCCTGTGTTCAGCAAATAAATGATGATTGATTGATTAAAATTATAAAATACCAATAGCATGGAATACAAAATCTAAAACCAGTCAAATTATCTAATTGTAAGAATAATTATTAAGTATAGTGAAATATATCTGGATGTATCGAGGGTGTTCAATGTGACTTTCTACGAAAAAACTAGCTTATTTTTATTTCTCAGGTAATAAGAGCAGCCATAGAGCAGCACGCGTCAGATGATCTCCGTCGTCGCGAATCGGCGTGGCTGCGGGCAGTCATACCGCTCGATGTTGATGTGGTCGCGCTACTCAAGGTTATCACTACCGAGAGGTTCGTACATACACCTGGATGTTATTTATTCAGTAGATAATGTCCTCTTAGCCGATTTCGGCCATGGCACCAGTCGGCCAGTCTCACAGAAGACTAGCCATTTGCGCGGCACATATTATAGTGCACAAGTATCTGCACAAACACAGGGGCACTTTCTTCTATATCACTCTCATCATCCGATGTACAGGATCGACGGATTTACGTGCTCTCCGAGGCACGGGGGTGTAATACCGCTAACTCCCAGATTTCGGTCTGATACTGAGAAATTTTCTTAATAGAAAAATCCATCCTCTCTGTAGATAATAGCTATTATATACTAGTATTATATTACTGCTGTGTGGTGACGGCGACAAATATCAGAATCAGAATATCATCACCCCATCTCATCCCGTGGGGGGCGTAGAAGTCGACCCGAGGGAATATCTACCTGAGGAAGGGCAGCAGCTTCCTTCTGATTACTATGACTATCTTACTGCGATCGCCAACCCGCCTGCCAAGCGTGGCGATTATGGCATATCCCCTCAAGACGATTCTTGAGGGAGGCTTGTCCAGCAGTGGACTTATTTAGCTGTAATGATGATGATGATTATATTACCACTGAGATCCGCAGGCGAATGAAAGAATTGCCAAGCTGAAGTGGCAGTGGGCAGGGCAAATAGCTCGTAGAACCGACGGCCGTTGGGACAGAAAGGTTTTTGGGTGGCGACTACGAACCGGAAGACGCAGCGTGGGCAGGCTCCCTATGAGATGGACCGATGAACCTTGTGAGGGTTTCTGGAAGCCGTTGGATGCGGGTAGCTCAAGACTGGCAATTGTGGTGATCTTTAGGGGAGCCATCCAGCTGATATGATTATTATTTACTTTATTCATTTTCAGCGCCTCTAACCGCCAACTGACAGTAGTAGGCCTCATAAACCTCGCCTTCCTTCTCCTGTCCGTGTCTCGCGTGAAGCCAGTGGCTCCAGTGTGCTGGTCGCACGGCAAGCTGATTCTAGTACGGCTGAGCAAGTCGCAGCCGGAGACCGCTCCGCATATACTGACGCAACTCGCTGACAGACTGGCTGGAGATCCACAGAGGCAGTACGCAGGTGGGTAGAAGTAACACCTGGTGTAAAGACAAGATCGCCAGATTCCTGATTCTTCCATCTAACCAGACAATTGGTAAACGTACTAATATATTTCTAAATTTATTCATCATCCGTCTGATGACTACGGCTTTCTGGAAGAAATCGCTATTATGCGATAAGACCGCCAATTGTGCATTATGTTAAATATTAAGTTTTTTTCTGCAAACTGTTTTTTTATATTATGTGCAATGAAGTGTATATATATATATCGTCCACTGTTGGACATGGCCTCTCGCTAAGGTTTTTAGCGTTACCATTTTGAGGAGTTTGCTGTATTCACCGCGCTTGGCATGCGAGTTGGCGACCGCAGTTAGATGGTAGCTAGTACACAGGTGGCGGTGCTGCCCGACTACCTGCTGTATCCCTTAGTCGCCTTTTACGACACCCACGGTTTCGTAGGGGGTGGCCGTGTTATTCTTTTTGGGCTGGAAACACATACATATCTATACATATAATAAAATCGTATGGAAGTCAAAACTGTACATATCGTGTCTGTTTGCCTGTATGTATACAGACAAACAGACACACAGACAAAAATGCTAAAATCTATATTTATGGCTTCGAATATTCAATAAACAGTTTTGATACAGTTTTGACAGATAAACTCAATAAGTACTGCACAGATTTACTTCAAACTGCATGAATATTACTAAGAGGTCGGGTCAACATATAGGCTACATATTATCACGCTATCACCTACGGCGGAGGAGCTGTGATAATTTATAAAATTTAACGCGGGTAAAACCGCGGGGCACAGCTAGTACATACTACAAGTAGCTGAGATATAAGAATAGCAAATAGAGATGCCTAATCTAAGTTATGTTGGTTTGATCTACGATTCTAATGAATTGGTAGTTTGCCTGTGGCACGTGGATGTACCAGTGTAAGTGCGATACACAAGTGTTTCTTATGTTTCCAGGACCTTGCCTTAGTACTTTACAGTACTTATGTATCGTATGGGCAGTGGTTACCCTCGTGTCAGGGTTGTTCAAGCCGTCCAGGAGGCCTTAGACATAGCTTAACGACTTGTCTAATGACTACAACTGGGACCGACGGTGTAACGTGCCCTCCGAAGCAAGGAGACGCTCTGAAATTAAACCTCTTTGGCGGTCAACTATCTATGGACTGACCGCGAGCCTAGTTGCTTAACCTCTCTGATCACTTACGGACCGGTGAGAGTATCTAGTTATGTTATAATATTAGTTTTATGGGTCTCTTTTTTTACAGACTGCCTCTACATCCTCTGCAAGTTGACCCCGGTGTCAGTGGAAAGGTGTACTGAGCTCGGGGTCATCCTAGAGAACTGCCAGCCGTCACCCACGGACTACAGAGCGGCTAGTTGTGTGTTAGACGCGGTATACCCATTGCTCAACTTCAGCACTCGTACGCGGGACACGCTGGTCATGGTGTGTCGCAAGGGACTTTACTCTAGGTATGTATGTACATACATATTCAGCACTCGCACGCGGGACACGCTGGTCATGGTGTGTCGCAAGGGACTTTACTCTAGGTATGTATGTACATACATATTCAGCACTCGCACGCGGGACACGCTGGTCATGGTGTGTCGCAAGGGACTTTACTCTAGGTATGTATGTACATACATATTCAGCACTCGCACGCGGGACACGCTGGTCATGGTGTGTCGCAAGGGACTTTACTCTAGGTATGTATGTACATACATATTCAGCACTCGCACGCGGGAAACGCTGGTCATGGTGTGTCGCAAGGGACTCTACTCTAGGTATTTGTTTTTTTATATTATTTAATAAAGTACCAGGTATAGTACTTTATGTGCATTACAATCTAGTCTAGAGACTAATAAGTAATTTTATATTAACCTAAACTTCTACATAAACATAATTAATTCTAAGAATCAGTCCACCGACTTTCCTTAGTCATATTTGTTAAGGGGAAGACACTTTGTTCATGTGTTCTTTATAATTACATTATTGCTATCACTAATCACTAAATACACTAATCACTAATCACGACACTAGTTCATAGGGTTTTGTTCTCTTTAAACGTCTCACTAGCTCTGTAATGTCGAGGAGCTGGATGGCCTCGATGTTCACATGATGTAGAAGCCTATGTTCATGAGCTGTAGCGTAATTTCGAATGGTCTCTGCAACGGAGTCCATCTTTAGATCGGATTTACTCTAGGTATGTATGTACATACATATACACGGGTGGCCGAGGAGTCGACGTTCAAACGCAAAATTTAGATACTTTATGATGAGGAGTAACCAAATCACCCCCATGTATGTTTTAAGATTTTGCGTAGATTTCGAGATAGAATTTTTTAAATGATTTTTTTCGTAAATTTCACCTCACATCAGTTTTCGATTTTTTAGGGTTCCGTAGCCAAATGGCAAAGAGGGAACCCTTATAGATTCGTCATGTCTGTCTGTCTGTCCGTATGTCACAGCCACTTTTTTCCGAAACTATAAGAGCTGTACTGTTGAAACTTGGTAAGTAGATGTATTCTGTGAACCGCATTAAGATTTTCACACAAAAATAGAAAAAGAACAATAATTTCGGGGGTATATAGAACTGAAACTCAAAAAAAAAATTTCGTCGTACCGATACATGTGGGGTATGTATGGATAGGTCTTCAAAAATTATATTAAGGTTTTCCAATATATATTTTTTTAAACTGAATAGTAATCGCGAGAGACGCTTCCAAAGTTGTAAAAAGAGTGTCCCCCCCTGTAACTTCTAAAATAAGAGAATGATAAATCTTAAAAAATATATATGATGTACCACTATGCAAACTAACAAAGAAAATTGGTTTGAACGAGATCTAGTATGTAGTTTTTTTTATTACGTTATAAATCGTAATCTGCCATTTACCTTCCATTTAATCAGATGAAATACTTGCTGTAACCCTTCATGGGCGAGTCCGACTCGCACTTGGCCGGTTTTTTCTCGTTCTATTGAACATTTCTGGTTCAGTTTTTATGTAATAACTAATAAGCATAGTTTAACCCCATAAAATTATGGTTTATTTAGATAAACCACTTATCTTAGAATTTATTCGAAAGTCCAAAATTAGGGTTTGAGCGCAGGACTCATAAATTTTCAAAGTATCAAAAACACGCGAAATCGTAGAACATATATGGGGGTGATTCGGATACTCCTCATTTTGAAGTATCTAAATTTTGCGTTTGAATGTCAACTCCTCGCTCAGCCTGTCTAGTAATATTATCTGTGTTTATGTGTCTAACCAGTTTGACTTATTCAGGCTTCGCTTTATCCTGGTAGGGATAAATTACATTTTAAATATCCCTGCTATGTCTCTAATAATTATTAGATATTATTTATTTGACTGCATGTGTGGCGCAGCGGCTAAGGCAATCGCCTAGCCGTTTCGTGTCGCAGGTTCGAGTCCCGCGCCGGACAACTATTTGTGTGCCCCATAAATAGTTGTTCTGAGTCTGGATGTAATTTGTGTCCGTATATTATATGTTTGTAAAGTACCCCGCGACACAGTAGTTCAGACGTTGTCTTTAAAAAAAATAGAATAAGTTCCTTTAGCTTGACAGTTATAGCCATAAGCCATTCCTATATAAGGAATATCTATACAAGATGTAACGTAATTAACGCACACCCTGAAACACCCCAATTAGAATATTATGTTGTAATCATAATACATACACTAAATTTTTAATTTAACATGTATATACATTGTTATTTACTAAATTAGTGTAGTGGAGAAAATTCAAAATAAATTTACTCGATTTTTATACAACAAAGAATACGGAGTGTACCCCATGTACCCAAGCTTGTTTGTGCTTGGTATGGTCGGATACGAGCGGCTAAGCGTGCGGCGCAATGTGGCACTAGTCATATACGTGTGGCGCGTACTGTGCGGCCATCTATACCACCCAGCCGTGCTGTCGGAGCTGCGGCTGTGCGCCCCTGATGGCTACGTGGGCGCGCGCCGCCGCCCCGCTACGCTCAGCGTACCGGTAGCAAGAACGAACTTACTCAAGTTCGCCCCCGTGCCGTGTGTATCACTGTAGCCTGCCAAAATTCGCAGAAGTAGCGCAAAGGTGCATTGTATGTAACTCTTATGTATAAATTTTGTATGTAATTTTAATTATAGCTTATAATATCGTTTTGGGGTATGCTGTAAAGATATTGTAATTTGAATTGAAATAAATTAATAAAAAAAAAACAAATAGTTTCTTGGAATAAAGTTTATTTTTCTTTATTTTGTGTTGAATGATGGAATTCGTATGAATACAAATAAAACTGCGATTTAAAAGTCTTATTACTTTGACTTACGGTCCATTTCAATTTGTTTTGACTGTACAGGGTTAAAATAACGATAATTTCTGAAACTTTAATTATTTTGGAATAAAAAATCTACTATATAAAAATAAGTCGGAATTTCTTTCCTGACGGTATAACTCCAGAACGCACGAACCGATTTCCACGGTTTTGCATTCGTTGGAAATGTCTTGGGCTCCGTGAGGTTTATAGCAAAGAAAATTCAGGAAAAATTTCAACACAAAAGCGGGAAAATCTTCTTTAACGCGAGTGAAATCGCGGGGCATAGCTTTATATTAAAAATGATATAAAACGATTCAGTAAACGATTCTGAACAAACTATTTTCAGGATGTGCGTTAAGGCGCCACCAGTTCACGTAAAAATTTCATGCGAGGGGGTGAAGTACGCGCATAGCCCCCCGCTGCTGCGGGGCGGGAGGGAAGTTACGGCACTCGTTGATGCCACGCGCGGGCAGATTCTTGTTATTATTTTCATTTCGGTGTGCACACAGTGTAAAAATAGTAGTAGTGCAACTTAAATTTTATGGTAATTAATTTTTTGTGGGCATAATAAGTGGTTGATGGGTAAGTTAAATAAATACAGTAATAACTTATAAATATATTTTATATTCTACTAGCTGCCCGGTACGTGCTTCGCTACGTATAAGGCATAGTAATAAAAAAAATATTATTAAGTTCATTTATTCATTTTACACTTTTTCAGGACTTTTTTAAAATTTTCTCTACGTACAAACGTTCCCTGGACTTCCACGAATAATTTAAGACCAAAATTAGCCAAATCGGTAAAGGCGTTGTTGAGTTATAACATTACAACGAAAAGTGGCATTGATTTTTATATATATAGATTAAATGGTATAACCTCTTTCAGGTTCTGCATAGGCTTCATTTAATTTACAATGTTTGCAATTATTTTACATTATACAACTGATCTAATATGTAATGTATATTTATGATAAAAAATTACAAATAACCTAAGGGCTGCAACTTTCGAACCGCAAGACCATTTTTCATGAAATGTCCTTCCCAATTAAACTAAGTATCAGATGCAATAAAGGCATTTTAAACGGTAGATCCCTTTAGAAGCTGCTATGCCCCAGACAGGCACACAGATATACACGTTAAACTTATGACACCTTGTTTAAAAAGACCGGACTGGTGCAAGTCGGACTCGCCCATGAAGGGTTCCGTAGCAGCAAGTATTTCAGTTGATTAAATGAAAGCAAATAGCGGTCTACGATTTATGACGTATTAAAAAAAAACTACTCGCTCGATCTAGTTCAAACTAATTTTCGTTGTTAGTTTGCATGGTAATTTATATCTAATATTTTTTTTAGTTTTATCATTCTCTTATTTTAAAAGTTAAAAGGGGGCACACTCATTTTATCACTTTGGAAGTGTGTCTCGGGCAAACTATTCAGTTTAGAAAAAAAATGATATTAGAAACCTCAATATCATTTTTGAAGACCTATCCATAGACACCCCACATGTATGGGTACGATGAAAAAACAAATTGAGTTATAGTTCTATGTATGAGGACCTCCCAAATATGTTTTTTTCTATTTTTGTTTCAAAATCTTAATGCGGTTTACCGAATACATCTACTTACCGAGTTTCAACGGTACAGCTCTTATAGTTTCGGAAAAAAGTTGCTGTGACATACTGACGGACAGACATGACGAATCTATAAGGGTTCCGTTTTTTGCCATTTGGCTACGGAACCCTAAAAAGGTGGAAAATAAGTAAATGATACAATCATTTTACCGATCCATCATTTATAAAACAGAAACTAAAAGATAGGTGTGATAAGTTTAACGTGTGTATTTGAGTGTATGTCTGTAGCCTCGTAGCTCCTTAACGGATTGTTTAAAAAGCTTGCCAAAAAAATATTTTTGAAATTCATAATTATTAAAAAAATCTGCGTAATTAAGAACCGTTATCTCTTCTTTATCGTGTATTCTGATACCTGCACTGAAAGAGACATCCTTATTGCATGCTATATTATTTATGTCTTCCGTAATGCATAGTACATTATTAGACTATTTGTTCTCCTTGTCTGTTTCATCGTCTCTTAATGTTAATCCCCTACTATAGCGTGAGTCAACCAGCTGATTTGCATTTGATTTTTGTTAAAATAACCAGCTATTGCTTCATATTATTTTTCCAAAACTGTTCGTCTTTATTTATTTTAATGACTTTTAATGGTGCTTTCTCACTTTCTCATATAGCTAAAATACACTTTTCTCTGCCACTAATATTCAACTGACCTTGGGTTTGAAAACACCAATTACTGTTTAGATTTTTTATTGTATTAATAAATTTTTATGATTTGTCTTTATAGCTTCATCCATGCCAACTTTGGAAGGAGCTACTGGACATTTTATTTTAACCAATGTGTCATCACCTACTAGTCCATCTGGACTCGCCCCAAGGAATGGATAAATAGGCCACAAAATTCAAAATTCAAAATTATTTATTAGTCATTGGGTTTTACAATTATTTTAGCAGTGATAGCCACACTAGGCGATGCCTGTATCGAGGCTATCGATGTAATACGGTTATCAGATAGGACTTAAATACAAGGCACAATTTTATATTTTCTTCTTTAGCCAACTGCACTAGAGCAATTTTTCCATGTGATACAGAAGCCAAGTAAGAAATATTCTTTTTGTACAAAATATCTTTAACTAAATTTCCAGGACCTTTTTTCTTTTAACAACCCTTCCAACATTTGAAGCGGTGAGTAAATTTTTCCCTCAGCTCTAACCATTCACAGCTCTCTGTAAAACTGTTTGTCTCTCCACCGCCTTTCTGTCTACTACAAGACCTTCTAAATTTTCTAAAAACTTTCAATTTATCCACGATGTACGGTTACCAAACACGCTAGACCAACGATTCCGTCAATTGTTCTACTGTTCATTCCTATACACTATGTACTGCCGGCCACCTACTAGCGCAGACTTCACTATTATGGACTCTATTACTAAAGAGTTTAAGTGCTATTAGAGAAAAATATTATCGGTCATTTCGTTGACGCGTTTGACGTTTCCTTGTCCCAATTTTAATAAGTAATCTATGACGTTTATTTACCATTTTCACAAAAACAATTACTTCTAAAAATTAAAAAAAACAGTTCATAAAAAATCTTATAACCTACCTAATACTACAAAAAAATTGGCTACTTTGGATAAAGTAATTTCTGTCTTATATTTATTGAAAATTTTATTAAGTTGTTCGGCGATCAGAGCGACACAGAAACCACGTCCCGGGGCCGCGCCTGAACGCGAACTGAAAGTACAAGTCATTCCGACATTTGTTCTTGTCACTCGGTTAATAAGGTCGAACTTTGCGTAACGAAGGGCGGTCGCCTGTAAATGCAGGCGCTGAAGTCAATTTACATTTAAGGTTTTTATTTAATTTTGTAAAAAATAAAGAGCAAAATTATAAAATAAACGGTCTATTCTTTTAGTAACCTATTAAGGTACAAACTTCTTAAATAAAATATGCTGTTGTCGCTTAAAATATGGAGAAATAGAAGAAGTAAATTTTTTATCTTAGGTCACTTCACATTTTTTTTTTGCTTTAGACTTTTGTTGTTTTGGAAATCTACTCGGTTCAGTATTTTATTCATATTCTTCGCTTCCTATTGTATTTTTCTTAGTTTAGTATCTATTTCGAGAAGTGAGATTCGTAAGAAGAAAAAGGGGCTTCTTACTGAGTTTTCAACTACGACGTCGCCTTAATTAAGTTAAATGTTGTATATGTCAATTGGAGTATGTAATATGCCCGTTCTCTGGGAGATATGCCCTCGGTTCGACTTCTACGACCCTTACGGGATGAGATGGGTGGTGGTATTTGCCGTCAGTCACACAGCAGTGGGACTTCTTTAGGTGTGTCAATTGATGACTGCACGTGTGGCGCAGCGGCTAAGATAGTCGCCCCGCCCCTTCGAGTCCCGCGCCGGACAACTATTTGTGTGACCCATAAATAGTTGATCAGAGTCTGGATGTAATTTGTGTCCGTCTATTATATGTTTATAAAGTACCCCGCGACACAGGGATTATTTCCCTAATGCGGGCGTTGTCTTCTTTAAAAGAAAAAAAATTAGTTGTAGCGCGAAATACTAAGTACCTAATATAGACGACACCTATGAAATTAGTGAGCAGTTTTAATAGTTTAACTTTTATTATTAGAGAGACAACTAAAAATCAATCATTTTAATAACAATCTTGAGGTTAAATGACCGTTTTAGTTCATTGTTAGCTTAAGTAGGTGTTAAAATCTATACATATAATAAAATCGTAAGAAAGTCAAAACTGTACATTGAATATTTTTGTAAAAGGATACTTGGGGCGTGATCTACAATCGATATCGAAGCCAAAAATATAGTTTTCAGAATTTTTGTCTGTGTGTCTGTTTGTATGTATGTCCGGGCTAAACACAAAAAGTACTGCATGGATTAACTTCAAATTATGCATGAATATTACTAAAAGGTCGGGTCAACATATAGGCTACATATCATCACGCTATCACCTACGGGGGAGGAGGTGTGATAATTAATAAAATTTTACGCAGGTAAAACCGCGGGGCACAGCTAGTGATTATATAATAAAAACCATTTATTTTCAGAACAGCAGATCCATAGTGTTAGTTACAATATAACTTACAGGCTATGTTAGTATACATAATGAATTCATACCACATGGGCAAACTCACCGAACCTTAACAACATGTAGCTCGGTGAACCTACCAACCAGGGCGGAATCTAACTGTTCATATTTTTATTGTATTTATTACTAGCTGAGCCCCGCGGTTTTACCCGCGTTAAAATTTAGAAATGATAGCCTCTGTGTTAATCCAGGGTGTCAGCTAACTCCACACCAAATTTTATTAAAATCGTTCCAACCATTTAGACGCGAAGAAGTAACAAACATACACACTCACAAACTTTCACCTTTATGATATTAGTGCGATTCACTATATACTTAAATCAGAAAAATATTTTTATTCCGTTATATATATTATCTTTTTATGCTTTTGTCATGCTTCGAATCCGTATTTTTTTTACAGGGATTCTCAACATCGCTGTCTAGCTCTATCCGGATTTCTGACAGTGTTACGTCACATCCGACTCAGTGGCGCTAGTTCAGCCGCCAGTCAGCAATACAGCGAACAGTACAGCGCACATTCCTACCTCACGCAGTTGACGGTGGACCTACACTCCACGCAGCAGGGAAATGCGTAAGTTTATCAGTTTCTGAGAATCGGGTAATACATACATACATACATAGACTCACGCCTGTCTCCCAGAGGCGTAGGTAGAGACAACGGACTTCCATTTGTCACGATTCTTGCACACCTCTTTCGCTTCGTTTACTGACATTATATTCTTCATACATGCTCGCCGGTTTAGGGTACTTCTGAGTCAGAAGTTCTGACCTAACCTTTCTTGAGTACGTCTCCGATTTGATCGGAGAATGTTCTACGACGGCTTCCCCTTCCGGTTGTACCATTCACACAGGCCAGGTATACTTTTTTTGTCAATCTTCTTTCACTAATCTATATATATAAAAATGAAACCCGTTTTCCGTTGTCACGACATCACGCGTGAACGGCTGGACCGATTTCACTATTTCTTTTTATATTGTGTTTGTTATTGTCAGGAGAAGGTTCTTATGTAAAAAAAAGAATTTAAAATTGCGCGGAAAATAAGAAAATTTAAGAATACTTCACAACCAAATATTATTTCTAATCTAACCTTAGCGCTTTGGACAATATAACCTTTTTTAATGTAACTTTTTTTTATTTGACATAGTATTGACAGATAGCGTGCGTTAATAGTCATCGTTAAGACAGGACAAGGTCTGTCGGGTCAGCTAGTCCTTTCTAAATGGCCAAACCATCTCAGCATTCCTTTTTCAATCTTTGTGACTACATCCACACAATCGGGTAATAATCATCATTATCATCATAACAGCTGTAAGAAGTCCACTGCTGGCCAAAAGCCTCCCCCAACAATCATCTTTATTTATTTATTAAAGTACTGCCACATGACACACATCAGTACACAGTTAAATTACTTCTATAATAATAATAATGTCCTCCTAGCCGAATTTCGACCGGCGGCCAGTCTCAACAGAGATTAGCCATCTGCGCGGGACATATTATAGTGCTCAAGTGTGTGCGCAAACACAAGAGCACTTTCTATTCCATCACTCTCATGATCCGATGGGACGCCTAGGCGACACGACCGGAAAGAGGTCAGACACAGGACCGACGGCTTTACGTGCTCTCCGAGGCACGGGGGTATAATACCGCCAACTCCCAGACTTCGGGCTGATGCTGAGAATTTTTTCTTTTTACAGGAAAGTCCCATAATCACTTTTTGGCCCGACCCGGGATTTAAACCCAGGACCTCGTTCTCTGCGGGTGAACACGCTACCGCTAGACCAACGAGGCAGTCATATGAATTCTATGAAAATAATGTCTAATTCTATAATACATGTTCTGACATGCATCACTATAACGGCGTACATAGATAGCATTTGCACAAATTTTGTAAATAACTACAATTTATATGTGTAAATCGAAATTAAATTACATAAATTAGGAGCTAAACAAACAAATATAAAACAATAGTAACGTAAACGGCATATATCTTACACTTGCTATGCCCCGCGGTTTTACTCGCGTTATTTTTTTTAAATTATCATAGCTCCTCCCCCGTAGGTGATAGCGTGATAATATGTAGCCTATATGTTGACCCGACCTCTTAGTAATATTCATGCAAAATTTGAATGAAATCCATGCAGTACTTTTTGAGTTTAGCCCGGACATAAATATAGACAAACAGACAAAAATTCTAAAAGCTATATTTTTGGCTTTGATATCGATTGTAGATCACGCCCCAAGTATCCTTTTAAACAAAATATTCAATGTACAGTTTGGACTTTCCTACAATTTTATTATATGAATAGGTAATATTATTTGTAATGTAATCAGATATTCTATTTTCTTGAGAGGATATACCATAATCGCCACGCGTGGCAGACCGATCGCAGTGTGATAGTCATAGTACTTAGAAAGAAGCTGCTTCCCATCCCTTCGTAGATGTTCCCTGGGGTCGACTAGTACGACCCCCACGGGATGTGATAGGGTGATGATATTCGCAGCCGTCGCCACACAGCGTAATAATGGTCATATATTTAATTAGCAGTTCGCCAGTAATTGAAGGGCAGTGCAGTATAGCACACATTTTAAAAGTAAATTGTTTAGTTTCAAATTAGTATCTTCACCAATCTGTCTGTGCTCAACTTCCAGTAACAAATATAAACAAACTCTCACCACATCCTTTGGGAGTGTGATCTCTGGCAAAATCAGCGTAATACTATATTAAACAGCTTGCAACCAATATCTGGAGTAGTTTATTATACGGATCTTGTAGGAACAAGGAACAACTTTCGTGCGTTTAAGCGCTTTTGCCATACCTACTATTGGAATCAAATATAACAGCTCACTTAGGACCCTTAAATTGATCCTCGGTTCTTTTGCAGCTGGCTTCTCTAGTTGCAATTCTCTTGTCTATAGCCTCTTTACATCATTCTGTCTCCCGCTTTGCACTGGAGGGAAGTGGAACTATTCATTTCCTAACGCCTCCTTTTATTTCTTTCAAGACAGTTAAAGCGATTCCCCGGGACATGCCTGAGCTTCACCGCTCAGTGTCATTTCATTGTGTGCCACGGTGGATCCTGGCTTACAGGAGTTGCAGTGGTGGGTAAGAGGGAGGGACTAGTCCCGATAAAAAAAAAATAGCACAAATTATTACCTCAAAATTACACGCACGAGACTGTAGACAGTATGGACCAACATTGTACACATGGCCACACATCAAGCAATACCTTTCCAATATAAGCTGACCTATAATTGTATGGAAATCCTATACAATGCGAGATCAGCTTATACTGGAAATGTATAGCTGATATGTAGCCGTGTGTTCGTCAACCTGCACACGTTACAGACACATCTATACATATAATAAAATCGTACGAAAGTCAAAACTGTACATTGAATAATTTTTAAAAAGGATACTTTGGCTTGATCTACAATCGAAGCCAAAAATATAGTTTTTAGAATTTTTGCCTGTTTGTCTGTATGTACGTCCGGGCTAAACTCAAAAAGTACTGCATGGATTTACTTCAACTTTTGCAAGAATATTACTAAGAGGTCGGGTTAACATATAGGCTACATTTTTTTTATTTATTTACCAAACTCTAAAGATACATATTATAAATAAAAATAATTATAGTAACACAAAAACCTCTTGGGCTTGTGCGTGCTACTTTTGTAGTCCGTTGTGTAGTTGACAAACATACTTGTATACATATTACCACGCTATCACCTACGGGGGGAAAGCTGTGATAATTTATAAAGTTTAACGCGGGTAAAACCGCGGGGCACAGCTAGTTTCCAATATAGTCTGACCTCTCATTGTATGGAAAGCCTATAAAAATGTAGCCGAGTGTACCTACGTCAACCTGCACATATTACAGACACATTATAAATGCAGCCAGTTACAGCTCGTGTTGTCTGTATGTCAGTCATTTTTATGGTTCAACCGCTACTCAGCATTACATTGAACATTTTCCTTTCATAGTGTAACGTCGCGTGTGAGGAACGAAGCAATGTGCATGGAGGTAGTGTCGATCTTACGTCGATGTCTACTGCAAGACGCTTTGGTTAAACAACTGCTTTATACAAGTAAGTTACCTTTTTACTTAAATAAAGACTTACTAGTTGCAGTTTTAGTCAAGACTTACTAGGAAATCAAGGTGATACACAATTTGGACTTTGAGAATTTTTTGTTCGTTGGAATACTGTATTATACATTTATTATTTTGTATAGTTAACGTTTTATCAATACCTTAACTTAACTATTTGAGAATGCAGTGTAATGTAGATTTCTATCAGGACATGGAGTAAACTAGAATAACATTATTGATTATTGCTTTCTGGTCGCTGCGATGTATGCATAGCAGATTTCAAATATGGCAGGCTCGTTGGCGTGGTTGGTTGATAGTGGCCTTTCACGCCGCAGATCTTGGGTTCGATTCCCATCCAGGACAGATATGTGTGCATGAACATGTCTGTTTGTTCTGAGTCTGGGTGTAATTACCTATGTAAGTATAGTATTTTCAAAAGAAAAGTACTGTATCAGTCATCTGTTTTCCAAAGTATAAGCTCTGCCAGATGGCCGTGTGTGAATTATGTTCCAGGTTGTATTATGTGGAAACGTATAGTTGATGTTCTCTACATAAATACCGTAATTTATAGTGGTGTGTTTTAATTATGGAAGACACATAAAACCGGCCCAGTCTTTACAACAATCTCCAGCTAAATTATATGTCCGACCTGGGGCTCTACAGGCTAAGTCGCCGAACACCGATTTCTTAAATGGCGTTCAAATAAATAAAGGTTAAAAATGACTTGACCAATAGTTAAATCGGCTTCCATGACATGTGACGTCATAAATGGTCCGGAATTGATTGTCAACGTTGAAGCCGATTTGACGATTGATTAAGTCATTTTTTACCTTTATTTATTTGAACGCCCGTAGTGCCCCTGTACTGGCAGCCATAAGCAACCATGCCCCGCGCGGCGTATATGAGATCAATGTAACCAAAGGCGTGCGCGCAATTTATTTTTACTGAATCTTATAGGGACTACTCCTTCCCTCTTACCCACCACTGCAATTCCTGTAAGCCAGGATCTATAGTGGCACACAATCAAATAACACTGAGCGGTGATATTCAGGCATGTTCCGGGAAATCGCAAAATAAAAAAATGAGGAGTTAGCAAATGTATATTGCCGTGCATATGCTAAAGTGCCGTTATAAAATTAAATGTATCATGTGTAATTTCTACTCTATTTAACATTCTTAAAGTGTAATTTATCTTAATAGCTCTGTTCTGTTACGGCGATCTAGTGATTACACGGTAGAATAGTTCGAATTACTGAGTCGTAGTGAGAATCGATATTTATATACATAAGACACATATGTTTATGTCTTTTCATAGTCTACTGTTCGTACTACAATCTTTGTTCTGTTTCCTTATTTCTTATGTCCTCGTTCCGGTCACATTCCATTAAATAAATTCGCGTTTATGATGAAAAAAGTTCCATCTCCACTTTGTTCTGAATGTGGGATTTTAGAAGATGCGATACATATTATGGTGGAATGTGTTCGGAACGAGGACATAAGAAATGAGGTGTCACAAATTGCCAACAACTTAAAATAAGTTGGAGGTTGTAACATAATTTTAGAGTATCCTCTCTCTGAATCTGCTAAATATTTGTTATGTATTTGAATTTGTTGTTTTGTGTTATGTTTGTGTTGACTTTACGGAGTGGCGTAATCCATTTGGACTAAAACTCCTAAAATAAAGAAAAAAATATATATGTCTACGTACTGTGTTCTATAAAAAAATATAAGTAACATCTAATGTCTGATTATCAGAAATTTACGATTGCGCCAAAGAGAAACTGACATTGCACGAGTCGATTCTGGAGCTGCTATACGAGCATATAAGCAAGTATCTGCCAGAACGTCCAGATCCAACGATGCTGCTTATCAATAAGTGCGTCCAGATCAATGGCGTCACAGCTGTATTAGTTGTAAGTATAACTCTTGTTCTCATGACGTTTATAAAATAAAACATATACAACATGTAACGTAATTAACGCACACCCTCAGACACCCCAATTAGAATATTATGTTGTAATCATAATAAATACACTAATTTTTTTATTTAACATGTATATGAATACAAATAAAACTGCGATTTAAAAGTCTTATTACTTTGACTTACGGTCCATTTCAATCTGTTTTGACTGTACAGGGTTAAAATAACGATAATTTCCGTAGTTTTAATTATTATTTTGGAATAAAAAATTACTTAATATTAATTGGTAGATAAAGTATCAGACATAGTTTTGTTCGCTGATGATACGTCGCTCATATTTAAAGTAAATAGAAAGGATAAAGATCTTATTGAGCAAAATAAAACACTCAGCTTTATATCAGAATGGTTTTCGGCAAATAATCTCTTGTTAAATGCAGGGAAAACTAAATGCATCAGGTTCTCATTGCCGAATGTGAATCAAATTGTACCAACAGTTGCACTTAATGCGAAAATATTAGATTTAGTCCCATCGACCGTATTTTTAGGATTGACACTTGATTCAAAATTGCAACGGGGTCCTCAGATTGAAAAGTTAGCAGGTAAATTAAGTTCGTCTTCCTATGCTGTCTGGAAAATAAGGCAATTGTCAGATGAACAAACTGCTAGATTAGTGTATTTCGCGTACTTTCATAGCATTATGTCGTATGGCATTCTGCTGTGGGGTTCGGCGGCTGACATAGGTACTATTTTTGTATTGCAGAAAAGAGCAGTCAGAGCCATTTATGGTTTAGGCAGTCGCGATTCTTTGCTTTGCTTTAAATTTGTTTAAAGAAATAAATATACTTACTGTGCCATCGGAATATATATATCAGAATATAATGTTTGTTAGAAAAAATATTCATAATTATAAAAAGAAAAGTGAACTGCATAATATAAATACTAGGAATAAAAACAAACTAGCCATGCCAGGCTTTAGAGTAAGCAAAACTAATAAATCATTTTTAGGAAATTGTATTAGGTTTTATAACAAGCTTCCTACTCAAATTACTGATCTGCCTGACACAAGTTTTAAAACACATATTAAACGTATACTTATGGCTAGGGGTTATTACACCACTAAAGAGTACATCGATGACAAAGACGTCTGGCTCTCACTTCCTACCTGCACATTGCTCGCTGGAGATCTTGTAGCCATATAGACATGACTGATCTGCTGTGTTACGTGAACTATCTGTAAATGATTGCTATCATATACTTAATTTAAAATTATTGACTCAAAATGAATAATGTTATTGTTTCGAAGTTTTTCTTTTGTATACCTAAATATAATCTAAAATAATAAGCATTCAGACAACCGATCGAGCATATATTGTGTTTGCCTACTAAACAATTACTCTAATTGGACCAAATCCCGTGTTCATGCCCGCTTGAGTATGTTTCGCCGGACCGTCTCAACTGGGTCGTGTTGAAACCGGTAGTAGATGAACCCACTGAGTTTGTTTCGCTGGGTCTTCTCAGTTGGGGCGCATTGGATCCGGTGGTAGCATTAAAGCGCGACCGTCGTTATTAACACAAGGTCCGTCATAATAATAATACCTTTAATATAGACAGAACCATTGACAATATGTAGTAAAATATTAGACTTAAACTAGATAATTAAACATAATCTCTTGACAATAACTTGATACGAGCTAGCTAAAAATCATTTCTGTAATAAAATAAATTTTATAAATGTTTTCATACAAGATGTACCTAAATATCTATGTTACTAGAAATAATATCTAATGTATACAACTATATTACTACAAACATGTTCTGACTATTTACAAGCGCTTTTTTAAAGTCTGCGTGAATAAAAACCTTTTTTATTTTATTTTATTATTTACCTATATTAAAAATGATATAAATCGATTCAGTAAACGATTCTGAACAAACTATTTTCAGTTTAAAAAAAAAGTTACATGTTGTATAGGGTTTAAAGAGGTTAGGAACAGCGTTCATTCTCTCAAAGTGCAGCCCGACTGGGGAAGTACCTCCACGTTACAGAAGATATTCCTTAATAATAACATTAATAATTTTAATGTTGTGTTTTAATGTTTTTATTTATTTTTTATTTTATTTATTTATTGAGGACGGCCAGTAATTGTTACATTTTTCTTACAAATGAATAATACAAGAACACAAATCCTAATGCACATTTTTTAAGGCGATACCGCATGCATTTATTATTAAAACAGTAACACTAGAATAAAAAAATACTACAGCTATTTACTACTACAGTATTAATACTACAGTATTTTAATTAATTTTAATACTACAGTATTTTTTTTGTTTAATAGAAAGTGCCCCTGTGTTTTGTGCTAATCTCTATTGAGACTGGCCGCCGTGGCTGAAATTCAGCTAGTAGGACTCTATTTATTATATCTTTTATTTGTAGGAGCCCATAGCTCGTCTACTGTATGCTGTGGCCCTTTACCTCCAACCCACTGATGAAGAGGACCTCGAAGATATTCTCTGTAGCCAAGAAACTGGCAAGGCCCAGCTCAAGACTAAACTTTCTAAGATCATGGATAATCTGTGTAATAGTGACAACTTCTTTACTATTGATATGGTGAGTTGATTATCAGCTACGAGGTAATTATAACAATAATGCATTAAAAAGGCATGTTAAGAATAACTAAGCAGAGTTTGTACTATAGAACACAGATAACTGTTATATTAGATGTAGCTGTGCCCCGCAATTTTTATGGATAATCTGTGTAATAGTGACAACTTCTTTACTATTGATATGGTGAGTTGATTATCAGCTACGATGTAATTATAACAATAATGCATTAAAATGGCATGTTAAGAATAACTAAGCAGAGTTTGTACTATAGAACACAGATAACTGTTATATTAGATGTAGCTGTGCCCCGCGGTTTTTATGGATAATCTGTGTAATAGTGACAACTTCTTTACTATTGATATGGTGAGTTGATTATCAGCTACGAGGTAATTATAACAATAATGCATTAAAAAGGCATGTTAAGAATAACTAAGCAGAGTTTGTACTATAGAACACAGATAACTGTTATATTAGATGTAGCTGTGCCCCGCGGTTTTTATGGATAATCTGTGTAATAGTGACAACTTCTTTACTATTGATATGGTGAGTTGATTATCAGCTACGAGGTAATTATAACAATAATGCATTAAAAAGGCATGTTAAGAATAACTAAGCAGAGTTTGTACTATAGAACACAGATAACTGTTATATTAGATGTAGCTGTGCCCCGCGGTTTTTATGGATAATCTGTGTAATAGTGACAACTTCTTTACTATTGATATGGTGAGTTGATTATCAGCTACGAGGTAATTATAACAATAATGCATTAAAAAGGCATGTTAAGAATAACTAAGCAGAGTTTGTACTATAGAACACAGATAACTGTTATATTAGATGTAGCTGTGCCCCGCGGTTTTACCCGCGTTAAATTTTATAAATTATCACAACCGCTCCCCCGTAGGTGATAACGTGATAATAATATGTACCCTATAATGTTGACCCGACCTCTTAGTAATATTGATGCAAAATTTTATGTAAATCCATGCAGTGCTTTTTTAGTTTAGCCCGGACATACATATAGACAAACAGATAAACAGACAAAAATTCTAAAAACTTCATTTTTGGCTTCGATATCGATTGTAGATCACGCCATCCGTTTAAAAAAATATTCAATGTACAGTTTTGACTTTCCTACGATTTTATTATATGTATAGATAATACTTTTAAACAGACATGTTCACACAAATATCTGTACTGGATGGGAATCGAACCTACCACCTGCGGCGTGAAAGGCAAGTATTTACCAACCACGCCAAACGGCCTCAACATATATAATGCCCTCAATGTACGTGTAAGTTAAGGTCCGTCGGGTTAGACTGGGTCCCCCAGTAGAAATGGGGAAAAGACGGGGCGGAAGATATTTTCACTATATGACTAGCTGTGCCCCGCGGTGTTACCCGCGTTAAATTTTATAAATTTTCTTTGCTATAAACCTCACGGAACCCGAGACCTTTCCAACGAATGCAAAACCGTGGAAATCTGTTCGTGCGTTCTGGAGTTATAGCGTCAGGAAGGAAAACCCGACTTATTTTTATATAGTAGATTTAATACCAGCAAACAGGAAAAGACAATAGCTTGAACTACTCTCTATAGAACAAAATTGTGAATATTGGTACAAAAAAAATCTTGTACGTACGTTACGCCTTATTTTCGGTGATTTGTTTACAAACTCATCATTCCTTTTTAGGGTTCCGTAAAAAAAAACGGAACCCTTATAGATTCGTCATGCCTGTCTGTCTGTCCGTCTGTTTGTCTGTCCGTCCGTATGTCACAGCCACCGTTGTCCGAAACTATAAGGACTATACTGTTGAAACTTGGTAAGTAGATGTATTCTGTGAACCGCATTAAGATTTTCACACGAAACTAGAAAGATACCCTACATTTTGGGGGTTCCCCGTACTTAGAACTGAAACTCAATTTTTTTTCGTCGAACCCGTACATTTGGCATGAATTATACAGAGGTTTCTAATATCACTTTTTTTTCTAAAGTGAATAGTTTGCGCGAGAGACACTTTCAAAGTAGTAAAATGTGTGTGTCCCCCCTGTAACTTCTAAAATAAGAAAGGGATAAATAAAAAAAAATATATGCATTACCATGCAAATTTCCACCGAAAATTGGTTTGAATGAGATCTAGTAAGTGGTTTTTTTTAATACGTCTTAAATCATAAACCGCAATTTCCCTTTCATGCAATTAATGACTACAAGAACTTTTATATTATTACTTTATATTGTTACTTTCTGCTACGGAACCCTTCATGGGCGAGTCCGACTCGCACTTGGCCGCTTTTTTACTTTATAGGCTTTGAGATGGTCCTGTATAAAAATTGAAGGCGGTTTGTTTTTTTTAGGGTAAAACGGGACCCTATTACTAAGACTTCGCTGTCTGTCTATCTGTCCGTCCGTCACCCGGCTGTATCTCATGAATTGTGATAGACAGGTGAAATGTTTACAGATGATGTATTTCTGTTGCCGCTATTACAATAAATATTAAAAAACAAAATAAAATTAATATTTAAGGGGGCTCCCATATAACAAATGTGAATTTTTTGCTCGTTTTTATAGATAATAGTACGGAACTCTTCGTGCGCGAGTCCGACTCGCACTTGGCCGGTTTTTAATAATTCATACATGCAGTTCGGTTTAGGCTACTTCTGACTCGGCCTTTTTCTAGTATATATCCCACATGGTCATAGAGCCGTGGTTTTATAGGTCACACTTACCATAATTATATAGTATCCTTCTTTCATCCATACTCTTCACGTGTCCAACCCATCTTAACATTATTAACACTATCTTAGTAACAAAGTCCCCTTTCACACACACCACACCATTCTCTCATTGCTGTCTGGTGACGGCGAATATCAGAACATCATCACCCCATCTAATCCGGGAGGGGGGAGGGGGCCTAGAAGTATACCCAAGGGAATATCTACCGGAGGATGGGCAGCAGATTCCTTCTGTATACTATAACCATCTTACTGCGATAGCCAACCCGTCTGCAAAGCGTGGCGATTATGGCATATCCCCCCAAGATGATTCCATTTTGGCCAGCTTTTTACAGCTGATATGATGATGATGATGATGAGATCATTCTCTCATTACATTATGGGATTATTCCTTTAAAAATATCTTGCAGGAAGACCCCGGCCTCTCCGACATAACACCGGAATCGAAGGCCAAATGTATTAAGTTACAACAAACTCTTCAATGCTATGAGACTCTAATAGCTTATCAAGTGATGAAGTGGACCACAGACAGCACTGACGTCGCGAACAAGGTTTACAAGCTGTTTAAAGCGTGTAACCAACTATTGGACCAAACTAAGGTAAATATATCTTATACTAGCTGTGCCCCGCGGTTTTACCCGCATGAAACTTTAGAAATTTTAGCCTATGTGTTAGTGTGAAGTAACAAACATACTCACAAACTTTCGCCTTTATAATATTAGTGTGAAATATCATAAGTTTCCTATTTGATCTAGACTGGTTGCCGCTGAAAAATACCACTTACTAGCTGTGCCCCGCGGTATTACCCGCGTTAAACTTTATAAATGTTTTAATTAAAATTAACCTATGTGTTAATCCAGGGTGTCTGCTAACTTCATACTCCAAACTTTATTAAAATCCCTCCAGTCGTTTAGACGTGAAGAACTAACAAACATACACTTTCACAAACTTTCGTTCCTTTATAATAGTAGTAGGATATTTTTAAACCCACCCAAACAAATGCAAACTTTTTCTTATTGTATTTAGCGTTTCTTAGAATCGGGACCAGTACATAATGATTACAGAAAAAAATACACAGATAATAAATATCAGGTACATATCAAAACGCGCCATCTAGCCCTATATAAGCAAAGCTTGTACCATGGATACTAGACAGCAGATAGAAATGTTGATATACTTTTTTTTGTAAATACATGCATTGAATATCTAGTAAACACTCATACCGAGACAAAAAGATAAGGGGTCACCGTAGCCTAGTTGGTAGTGCTCCTGCCTACGAAGCTGGTGGTCCTGGGTTCGAATCCCGGTAAGTGCAAATATTTGTGTGATGAGCACGAATATTTGTTTCTGAGTCATGGATGTTTTCTATGTGTTTAAGTATTTATCTATCTATATAAGTATGTATATCGTCGCCTGCTACCCATAGTACAAGCTTTGCTTAGTTTGGGGCTAGGATGATCTGTGTGACATTGTCCCTAGATATTATTATTATATAATGGCGAGCGGTGGGTCAGGGGATTGGAAAAGAAACTAGCGTGTGCACAGGAACTTTTATTGGCGTCAACAGTTACAGTTGGTTCATCACTGAGATCACAGAACACACGTGCTTACAGTCCCGGCCATATGACCATATGTTCATGAACACAAATATTTGTATTGTGTAAGGATCGAACCCGCAACCTTTGGATCAAAAAGCTGGTTCACAAGCAGCTGAGTCACGAGGGTCGTAAAATTCCTTATTACCATAACAGAATGTGTTTATAAAATGTTCAAGGTTCCATCAAAACAAAGTAAAAAAGGCAACAAGACTCTAAATGAGACTAAAGAAACCATAAAGTCACAGAAATCACAGAAGGATAAAGGCAAAGCTCCTGTGAAACTGTCCAACTTGGTCAAAGACAAGGCGGGGCCCTTCAAACCACTGGGTTGCTTGTGGGATCTCAAATTTTGTTCGAAGGTCATTGAGCTTTTATATAGGTAAGCGTACTTTTAATTTTTTTATTGTACCATGGTTATTTTTAGGGTTACCCAAAGGGTAAAACGGGACCCTATTACTAGGACTTCGCTGTCTGTCTGTCTGTCCGCCTGTCACCAGGCTGTATCTCATGAACCGTGATAGTTAGACAGTGGAAATTTTGACAGATGATGTATCTGTTGCCGCTATAACAAAAAAAAAAACAAAATAAATTAAATATTTAAGGGGGCTCCCATACAACAAACGCGATTTTTATTCTCGTTTTTATGGATAATGGTAGTCCGACTCGCACTTGACCGGTTTTTGCAACGCGCAGTAAAGTCAAGTTTCCATTAGTTTAATAAGCTGTTTTTAACTTTGTTAAAGGAATCTCAAAACAGCTTTTCTTAGCGCAAGAGTTAGAATTAATTAGAATTTTTTGGACCTATGTCCTAGATCAATGTTGTAAACATTTGTACCCTCTAGTGGTTCATTTGTAAATAAAATTTCTGTTTGTTCCACTGACTATAGTAAAGCATTAATGATTTTAAACTTTCGCGATTTGTACGCATTTTTATATATTGTGGACACAGGTCTCAATCGCGATAACAATTTAAGGCAAATCATTCACCGGCCGTGACCACAGCTGGTGCAATCCATGCCGAAACGTCGGGTAACCTAAAGGTAATGTTAAAACAAACCTAAAGGTAATGTAAAAAACCTTAAATTGTTATCGCGATTGAGACCCGTGTCCACAATATATAAAAATATAGTTAAGCAGTTCGCAAATTATCCTAAACTTTGAACATTTTGTGTTACAGCGAAGAATTGCCCTGGTCATCTCTAGAACAACGCAATCTTATTCGGAGCAAACGTGACTTCCACGCTTGGGCGTTAAAATGTGTACATTCAGTACTAGTGGCAGAACACTTGGAAAAGAGAGAAGTGGCTATGCATGTTGTGAGCATGGCCACTGTATTGTACCATAGATGTGTTTGTAGGTAAGTGGGAAATAAAAAATGCATTGAGAAGCAAGACGATTCCTACAAAACTCCAGCGCGTAAAATGTATGAACAGACTTTTGGTATTTTAAGAGCTAAGAAAAAACTAATGGATAATTAGTTTTTTCTTAGTGAAGAAATAAAGTTATTAGAATTTTATGATATATGATAGAATATTTATTTACGTCCAAAGTTGAGACAACGCTGACAAATAACGAATAAAATACGGATGTTTTCTCGGTCTTTTGGCTAAGATCAAAGTGTAGTATCTGTTTATGGTTTTGAAAAGATGTAATTGTTTACAATTATTTAATTAAGGCATATAGGCATTAAGTCCGCCTTTGTATTTATAATAAATAAATAAATAATACGTCCAGACGCTGAAAATAACTCTCATCTCATGCGCTATAAATCTTCAATACCGACTACCTTGGAGACGATTTATAAGACTGGATGCACCGGCGATGGCTTATACAACCCCATGCACTGGAGATGTCATGACCGTCTGCACTGCAGACAACTGATACGACCACATACGCTGGAAACGACTGCATACAGTAGAGGCAAAAATGAAAATTACAAAAATTTAAAATTATCGTCATGATTATTGTGGCTATTACTATACAAGTTTTTCAGATTCCAAGACATGTGTGACTTCGATGACCAGACAACGCTCGGATGCCTGGAGGTGTTCAAAGCGTGCCTTACCTTGTTGTTCTCGCCAATTTATTCCCTGAAGATGGACGGGTTTTTAGCAGCCATTAGTAAGTAAACTACAAAATAACATAAACTGTATTTTAAGAGGCTATTTATGGTGAATAACTTTATTTTACCCAATATTATTATAATAATGTTGGGTAAAATAAATATTATATAAAATAAAATATTATATAAATTAAATTTTAATAATTAACAAGGACTGAAAGGTTAGGGAGTTCCTGTTTGAGAACCAAATCTGGTTTTCCATGTCATCTTCGCTTGATATTATTCAAGGGAAATGTTCTACTTTCAGCATAAAATGTATTTTAATTCTTATAATACAATACTAATTTATTTCTGAATAGCACTATTACATTCCCAATCTATACAAACGAATAACAAATAACTGTCCATTCTTCTATATCTGAAAATTTCTGAAAATGTAGTGTCCAATTTTGCCATCCAAATGCATATGAAAGTAGTACAGTACTAATAACAAAAATACTACTTTAAACACTTTTGTCGGTCTGGCCGTGAGTTCTGGCTAATCTCCGAAACGGCTGCACTGATTTTGACGAGAATCACTGGCACAGTTAGATGCAGAAAGATGGCATTAGAAAGACCTCATACCAGCTTCCACCCGCATATCCGCCTTCATTAATTATTCGACCGTTTAAACGTTAATTTTGCATCTTTTACAAAGTTTAGGTACGGTTTAGCACTTTATAAGAGTTTATTTTTCTTCCCAGAGCTTGAGAATTTACTACTCTGTCAAGAAAGTACCGGGAAAAGATCAATAATATACAAAATGTTTGTTATTCATCCAAATTTATTTTATCACCTACAAAGTATGCTCCTTCAGAAACGATACACTTACGCCAACGAATAATCCATTCATCAAAACATTTTTTAAACGCTGCTTTCGGAATTGAGTTCATTTCTCGCCGCGAATTCTCCTTTATGTCTTCTACCGATTGAAAACGGGTACCACGAAGTGGTAATTTGAGTTTAGGAAAAAGAAAGAAGTCAGCTGGAGCCATATCTGGTGAATATGGTGGTTGATGGATGGTATTTGTTGAGTGTTTGGTCAAAAATTCGTTCACAATGATGGCCTTGTGCGAAAGCGCATTATCGTGGTGCAAAATCCAATAATTTTCTTTCCACAAATCTGGCCTTTTTCGTCGAATTTGCTCTCTTAAACGCCGCATAACGCTCAAATAATATTCTTTATTTAATTCTTATTCTTTATTGCACACAAAAAATATACATTTTATACAAGTGTATTTGTAAATTTGTGTACAAAGGCGAGCTTAACTCATAGATGAGTTTTCTTCCAGCAAACCACTGACAGGAGGAGAGAAAGGAGATTTGTAGAATACGGGTAAAAAAAAAGTGTACAACAACAAAAGGAAAAAAATATAAATAAATAAGATATACTATTTATTGCTACTACCTAACTGGTAGAAATAGATAAATAACTACATACTAATAATACACACAAATTACATACTATACACACTACACTACTATATATAATATATATCTCTCTGATTACACTGATAGTGACAAAAAGTGTTCCTTTGTTCTTCTTTTAAATACGTCTAAAGATGAGCTAGTAAGAATAGAGTGTGGAAGAGAGTTCCATAGTCGAACGGCACGTATTGTGAAAGAACCATCATAACGGCTGGAAGTATGAGAAGGCATACGAAGTAGAGATGACGTGGCTGAGCGGCAGAATTTGCCTCGAGGGACTAAGTACTCAAAGCGTTCACGAAGATAGGCAGGAGAATTAAAGTTATGAAGGATTGAGAAGAGTAGGGAAAGAATGTGACAATCTCGACGTTGCCGTATTGGCAGCCACTTCAACCGCCTCCGAAACTCCGACACATGGTCGTATTTACGGAGGCCAAAAATGAAGCGAATGCACAAATTTTGCAGACGATCGAGCTTGTTAAGAAGTTCTTCATTCGCATCCAGAAAACAGACATCGGCATAGTCTAGAAGAGGAAGTAGGAGTGATTGAGCTAAACATACTTTAGTACGGAAGGGTAAGAATTTCTGTAACCGTTTAAGAGACTGAAACGAGCAGTATACCCTTCTGCTTACTTCCGCAACGTGAGTGCTCCAAGATAAGTTACTATCAATTAGTATACCAAGATTTTTAACATGTGCAGCATAAGGTACAGGGACGTTGTCATAAAGAACTGGTGGAAGAAAGTTGTTAGGTATCAAACTAAACACATGTCTGCCACCAATAATGATTGCTTGTGATTTAGTAGGGTCAACCAACAGTCCAAAAGATTTCGCCCAATCACTAATGTTTCCAAGATCACTATTGATGGCATCCATGGCCAGACCGATATCCTCAACTTTAAAGTGTCGGTAAAGCTGCAAATCGTCTGCGTAGAGATGGTAATTTGAAGAAACAATTTTGGTTATGGCGTTTATAAACACAGAGAAGAGAAGAGGAGAGAGTACGCCACCTTGAGGAACGCCCGCAGTAAGATCACACCACTCAGAAGAAGCTTCTTCATAGCGTACAGACTGCGAGCGTTTTAACGTTCGACATTCCGGTAAGAATTCAGAGTGCACAACACCGCGATAGTCAAAGAAAACAGTCAACATGACTTTGACTTTTGATCGACTTTGGCGTGGTTTTTTCGGTTTCGGTTCAGTTGGAAGGCGCCACTCCGAAGCGTGTTGACTAGTTTGCATGTCAAACTGTTATAAAATAAATCTTATTGAAAATATTTCCTACAATCCGTGTACCTAAATATCTATATGTACCTAAAAATAATCATAAATTAATTATATATTACTACGAATATGTTCTGACTATTTACAAGCGCTTTTTTAAAGTCTACGTGAATTAAAACCTTTTTTATTTTATTTTATTTAAACTCGTAAACCTACGTCTCGTCACCAGTAACAATGCGTTTCATAAATGTTGGGTCGGAATTGACTCGTTGTACCGTGTCCTCAGCTACTTTCATGCGATTGAGTTTTTGGAGAAAATTCAGATCTTTTGGGGCTAGCCGAGCGGCAACATGTTTCATACCCAAATGATTAGTTAAAATGGTACGAATCGACTCGTGAGATACAGAAAGTTCGGCGGCTATCACTATCAGAGTTGAATGAGGATTTTCAGTCACTATTTCCTTCACTTTTGCGATGTTAACTTCAGTTGCAGACGTTGATGGCCTACCAGAGCGAGGCAAATCTTTCATCACATCTCGACCGCTTTTGAACGCTTTGAACCACTCATAAGCACGAGTGTTTGATAATGTCGATTCACCGTAAGCCTTCTGTAACATTTTCAGTGACTCCGAACACGAAATTCCTTTAGCGAAGCAAAATTTAAGACAACCTCTTTGTTCGATATTTTTGTTCCTTATGCAATTCGCAATACACACTATATATGATATTACTAAAACCAGCACTGTATTTAATATAAATAACAGATGCAACTCAAACTCCGCGCCAAAATGGGAAACAGTTGTGCCAATCTAACAACAACAAAAAAAACAAATACTTGAATTTGGAACCATCAAACAACACATCCATTCCCGATACTTTTTTGACTGAATGTATTTTGAAATACGAGTAATGGATAGGAGGTAAGTTTATAATTCAACTTGCTTCTCAAGCAAAGTGGGAATGAAATTATTGTTTGAGTTTAATCCGTGACATAGTTTAAATAATATCTACACAAACACCTGAATGTATTTACTTTCAAATAGGCCTACTGAGAGACTTTTAAGAAGAGGCAATTTATTAAACGTTACATCAAAATAAACACTTTTTTGCAGCTGATATTCCCGAACCTACACCTGCTACCTGTATATCAAATATACTGGAATCTATACATTCAGCCCTCTTACATATTGAAGAAGAAACAGTGCCAGATGAAAGAGATGTGCTTGTGAAGAAACAACTGTCAGGTCTTATACAGATCGCCACCCTGTTGCTAGAGACGCCTGTAGCCGCCTCAGCTAGAATGACTAGTGTAAGTATTAGTAAATCTGGTTCTATTTTTGCAGACATCTTTAAAATCGCTAGAACAATAAAATGTTCTAGCAAATGCTGAGGTGGTGCCATTTTGGACTTGGTCGGACAACAAGAGTCTTCGTTTTTTTATTTTTATTGTTATTTTTCTGTATGTGCAATTTTTAAATAAAAATCTTTCTTTCTTATTATGAATTGTGTTAAGTGCGGGTGGGAATCGAACCAACGACCACTGGGTATCCAGCCCCATGTGCATTAACCGCTCCGCCACCGCACTGTGGTTCTGGGACTCAATCCATTCGATATTTCTTAACCCATTTAAGACGATTTTTCTATTTCTCCAAGGATGGGCTTTAGGCTATCGGAGGGGTTTACAGTTGTGAATATATTGAACTAACTGTACCCTGCGCGCATTGTTACGACAATATGTGAAATTAATTGGACTGATAGTGGCGCCATCTGGCGAAGATTGGTCGTACCAACTCAGAAACCCCCGTGGGCTCATGTACAACACTTTCCTGAAGAACATCACACGATCAAATGCATAGTTTATGATTCTATAAAGGACATACAGACAAACTATATTCATTTTTATATATTACTAGCTGTGCCCGCGACTTCGTCCGCGTGTTAATAAGTTTATTTTTGTTTTTTTTTCATAAATAAAAGTAGCCTAAGTTACTCCTTATTATATCAGCTACCTGCCGATAAAAGTCCCATCAAAATAGGTCCAGCCATTTCAGAGATTAGCCGGAACAAACAGACAGACAGACAAAAATTGTAAAAAATGTTATTTTGGGGTATGTACCGTACCGTATTCATATATATGTAGTAAAAATCGGTTATTTCAATATTACAAACAGACACTTCAATTTTATTTATTTGTATAGATATTGAATTATAATAACGCAAATGTCGGCTCCGGCTAAACGGAGATTAGCACACTACACAGGATATATTATAGTGCAGCATTCTTACATTCATCATGTCTGCCAAAGTATGTCCACTGCTGGACTAAAGCCTCTCCAAAGAATGGGGGGATATGCCATAATCGCCACGCTTGGCAGACGGGTTGGCAATCGCAGTTTAATAGTCATAGTTTTCTGGTAGGTATTCGCTTGGACGATTTCTACGCCCCCACGGGATGAGATGGGGTCATGATATTCAAATACAGCAAATTCTTACATTATTCGCAGGCAACAATAGCGTAATCAAATAGTCCAATGTAATTTATAATTTAAAGAAATATATTTTCTTTTCAGATAATAGTGAAATTGGAAGATTACATTCGGAGCAGTAAACAGGACTCCTTATCTCTAATCGGGCCGGTGCTGACCGCCGGCGCGAGAGAACAGCAGGAGGTGCAACTCATCGACGACTTGCTGGTCAAACTGGCGACAGCTTTGGGCAGAATTGATGTTAGTATATTGCAGATAATAATCTTCTTCTCATAGCTAGATGCTCTTACCGGTCCGTAAGCTTCTCGCGGTCAATACATAGATGGGTGACCACAGATTTGGTTTAATTTCTGAGCGTCTCCGTGCTTCTGAGAGCGAAGTTAAGCTGTCGGTCCCGGTTGTCAGAGGCGGCTTGAACAACTCTGACACTAGGGTAACCACTGCCTATACGATAAGTAAGTAAGTATCTGCTTTCACTATCATATAGGCAGTGATTACCATGATGACAGAGTTGTTTAAGGCGCCCAGGGGACCTACTGCCTAATTCGCCGATAATCGTGATCGGCGTTCTAATAGATGGAGGTTAAAAATGATTAAATCATTCGTTCAATCGACTTGGACGTTGAAAATAGATTCCGGACCATTTGTGACGTCACATGTGCTCACAGGAGGTCGCTAACATAGCTTAACGACTGTCTGCCGGTTGTTGACTAATAACAACAACCAACAATATATATGATGTATATATATAGGATGTAACAATTCCTAACATCATCATAATTTTTAATTTGTTAGATTTTGTTCAGTTTTATTCAGTAAAAAACATTTCTGAATAAAACTGAACAAAATCTAACAAATTAAAAATTTTAAAGCATTTTTCAAATGGATTAAATTTTTTTAGCACTTCAGACATTTAACAATTCCTAACAGGATTTAACAATTCCTAACATCATCATCATATCAGCCGAAAGACGTCCACTGCTGGACAAAGGCCTCCCCCAAAGATCTCCACAATTGCCGGTCTTACGCTATTCGCATCCAGCAGTTTCCAGCGACACGCACAAGATCATCGGTCCATCTTGTAGGGGGCCTGCCCACGCTGCGTCTTCCGGTTCGTGGTTGCCACTCGAGAACCTTTCTGCCCCAACGGCTATCGGTTCTACGAGCTATGTGCCCCGCCCACTGCCACTTCAGTTTTGCAATTCTTCGGGCTATGTCGGTGACTTTGGTTCGCCTGCGGATTTCGACATTTCTGATTCGATCCCGCAGAAAAACTCCAAGCATAGCCCTCTCCATTGCTCTTTTGGTGACCTTGAGCCTTCTAATAAGGCCCATAGTGAGCGACCACGTCTCTGTTCCGTAAGTCATCACTGGCAACACACACTGGTCGAAGACTTTCGACCTGAGACACTGCGGTATTTTAGACGAGAAGATGTTACGTAACAATTCCTAACAGGATGTAACAATTCCTAACGTTTGTTAGTAAATGTATTAGTGTTAGAAAATGGTTGTAAACATTTTTAAACAGCATTGTGGCAGCATCTTATTACGAATTATAAGCTCTGCGTTGTAGAAAACATATTAGTAACATTTGAACATACAGTCAATCATGTCCGACCATACATATAGATGTACCATAGAGTCCGTCAGTAATCCACAGTCAGTTTAATGTAAAATGGTGCGGTATATGGATGAAGCTTCTAAGCCGACTGATGCATAGTTAAAGTACTGTGACATAGACGTCACTTACATTTAATGGATCTCCCCGAAACTTCTATAGAAAACAGAAGTTTTGTTGGGACATAATCACTAGGGACTAAAAATTTATATAAAATAAAAAAGGTTTTTATAACGTAGACTTTAATAAAGCGCTTGTAAATAGTCAGAACATGTTTGTAGTAATATAATTAAGTATACATCATTATTTATAGTTACATACAGATATTTAGGCACACGGATTGTTAAAATATTTATATTATTTATTATTATTTGACTTTGCTAACATTTATCACTTCACGGGTACAAAGCACACCAGACTCAGAACAACTATTTATGGGTCACACAAATAGTTGTCTTGACGTTGAACTACTGTTCCACCCTGCACGGGTCTGTGCCATACTATACCTAACACGGTTGAAGGGACTGGTAACTTTAAAAAGGGTTGCCTATGTTATAAGATATTATACTGTATTATATCTGAATCAGCTCTTTTTAGGGTTCCGTACCCATAGGGTAAAATGGGACCCTATTACTAAGACTTTAATAATAATAAATCTTTATTGACGTAAGTGATAAGTTTACATTGTTCTTAATCTAAGAGTATGTTTCTATACTTATGACATTATTCTAAGTGAACACTAACGTCTAAACTAGGCCGAGCCTGTACCTCAGACGTTAGTTTCTTTTATGTCTGTGTAATAGAACAAAAACAGACGTGTACAATAATATCTTTAAAACAAGCATAATTTCTAAATTTATTCTAAATATTAAATCTAAAACTTATATGTAAATATATAAAATAAGGTTGCGGGTATTTATATTTTAATAATCGAGTGACGGGTCGCTTCGCTCGTCACAAATATGCATACTTTGCTATCAATAGCAAGCTTATTTGACCACTACTTTGCTGTCTGTCTGTCCGTCTGTATGGCTGTATCTCATAAACCGTGATAGTTGTAGACTGTTGAAATTTTCACAGATGTTGTATTTCTGTTGCCAACAACAAATACAAAAAAATCAAATAAAATAAATAACTAATTGGGCTCCCATACAACAAACGTGAATTTTTTGCTCGTTTGCGCGTTTTTATTGATAATGGTACGGAACCCTTCGTGCGCGAGTCCGACTCGCACTTGGCCGGTTTTTTTAATTACCAGCCCCGGTCGCTTAACATATAACTACTTAAACTATGTAAAACCCCGTTTATTTTCCAGGAAGAAGATACATCAGCAGGCGAAGATACAGAAAATTTCCCGACGATAGATTCCCGTACAGGTCACGCGGTACTAAGCACTATCTGTCTTCACCTGGGCAGTCGCGCCAAGTGCGTGGAATATCTACTGGCGCGGGCGCGGGACCTCGCTACTGCTGTCAGTACTGCCGATCACGTCAGTCAGAGGATAGAGAAAGGTTAGTCAGAACATGTATCACTGTATTATATGTCTTCCTTGTCAAGTTTCAGTCAAGACGGCTAGACTTAATAGATACTAGCCATATGTACGGACATACTATAGGGCTTATGTGAGTGTGCAAACACAGGTTCACTTGTTGTCTCTTACTATCATGATCAGATGGGACTGACGGCTTTACGTGCTCTCTGAGGCACTATTAGGGCTATATTACTGACTTGATAACTTTAAATATTACAAAACAAAGGCAAGACCCTTCTATGCTCGAGTCTGACTTGCACATCTCTTGTTTTTTTTTATGGTGGAGGTTCCATATTACTGCACTGGCAGCATTCCATATATAAATAGTAATCTGCCACATTAGGCGTGTTTTGACTTGTTGGTTGTCATTCAGAAAAAGTGAATAAAACTGTCTTGACTGTAATGTGTGTTTTATATAAAACTATATAATAACGTAGGTTCACCTGCGTACTCTGTACAACAATTTCCTTCATTTTATACTATACCTTATAAATTTTATCGTTTATTATAATAATATATAAAAATAATATCCTGGTACATTATTTACACACGGCCATCTGTTCCCAAACTAAACAGAGCTTATACTATGGTAATCAGATAACTGATATATAGATAATTACTCCCAGACTCAGGACAAACAGGCATGTTCATGCACACAAATATCTGTCCTGAGTGGGAATCGGACCCACGGCCTACGGCGTGAAAAGCAAGCATTTGCCAACCACGCCAACATGCTAAATTTAAATACATATTATAATCTTTGACGGCAAAGATGTCTGCACCACATTTGGTACTGTGGAGGGCGTCGAAGTCGACTTTAGGGAATATCTCCCAGAGTGCAGCGTGTGTACTATGACTGTCCGTAGCGATTATGGCATATCCCTCCAAACTTCATTGTGGAATTATTTTTGGGGGGCCTTTGTTCAACAGTGTTCCTCACTCGGCTGACATGATTGTCTTAGAGGAAAATAAAACAATCATGTGATTTTTTCTTTTAGCACTATCTTTGTTCAAAAATATATAAATATGACATCTTAAAGTTATTAAGTTACAACGCAGAATTAAAATTGATGTGCTTAGTGTGTTTAAGTATTTGTTGATAGTGTGGACACATTAAAATTGTAGTAGTCAATAGCTATAAGCGAAGACTTGACTTTCAGATGGCTAAACCAGTGTTCTATATAATCTATAGCTGTTCCATTGTTCCATCCACTAAATAATCGAATAACCTAAATACCTAGTACAATTTGATAGATGTCAAAAACTCTTCTTGTATAATGTTTCAGAACTTGCTGAGGTGTACAAGTCCCTTGTAATCCAACTATGTCAGCTAACAAGTTGGACACATGGCTGCTGCAAACTCCGTTGTACGGTGGGCGGTGGGAGCGAGCGCGTGCTAGCGGCCGCCGTGCGCCTGTACTCGCTACTGGCCGCACTAGCCAAACAGATTGACGTCGCAGTAGCTCAGCACGTTAGGTGAGTGAAAACAATATCGGGTTATTTTAAAACACCAACAACCTCGCAGGACGAGATAGCTAACATCATAAGCAACAACTTTTGTTCTATGAGTTCGGACATAACACAATACATAAAAAAAGATTTTGAAAGTGTTTTGTACTGACGTGACATTTGTAAGTCTGTTTCATTCATAATCGGAATGACGACGCGCGAACTATGCTAAGCGTGGCGCATCTTTGCGATGCTCGTAGAGTCATAAACATTCAAGGGAAATTAAATTACTTAATACTTATTTTTGTATTACAATAAAATGTAAAAAAAAAAATACCGAAAGGTGTTTTAGATGTAACCGTGTAGGTATAGTCTAATAGCTGCTTAGATAGACAGTCCCCATATCAGTCGATACATTTGCACTACGATAACTGTCCTTATGCTTACGTTATAAAGACGCTGTGTATTTCAATTTATTGCTACCGAAATAGTGAATTCTATACTTGCCTATAAAGAGGCAGAATTTATCCTTTTTCGCTTTATCAAAAGTGCAAACAATAACATCAAGACCAGATAATATAACCTACTAGCTGCCCGGTAAGTGCTTCGCTACGTATAAGGCATACTAATAAAAAAATAATTATTAAGTATATTTTTTCATTTTACACTTTTTCAAGATTTTTTTTAAATTTTATCTACGTACAAACCTTCCCTGGACTTCCACGAATATATCAAGACCAAAATTAGCCAAATCGGTAAAGGCGTTGTTGAGTTATAACATTACAACGAAAAGTGGCATTGATTTTTATATATATCTATATATAGATGAGTAACCCAAAAGGTTTTCATTAATTATTTACCTTATCTTTAATCCGCAAATGTCCCATACATATGGTGATTGAAGGTTTGCTTGCTTATCGTATGGGCAGTGGTTACCCTGGTGTCAGAGTTGTTCAAGCCGCCCAGTAGGCCTCTGACATGGCTTAACGACTGTTACCTAATGGCTACAACCGGGACCGACGGTTTAACGTGCCCTCCGAAGCACGGAGACGCTCACAAATTAAACCACTTTGGCGGTCACCCATCTATAGACTGACCGCGAGCCTAGTTGCTTAACCTCGCCAATCACTTACGGACCGGTGAGAGCATCTGTCTATGAGCGCCTCAAAGTTGAAGGTAAATCAACTAATTTTGCGATCCCTTCTTTTGCGTTGTTAATAGATTTTTCCAGCCATTAAACTGTAACTTTTGTAATAATTGATACACCACCTATCTCGAAATGTGACGTACTATCTACTTTTGGATATCATTCTTTGCACTTACTTTCGTCTTAAATATTATATAAGCATGTTTATCAGTTGTCTGGTTGCCGTAGTACAGGGGCTCTACTGGCTAAGTCGCCGAACATCGATTTCTTAAATGGCATTCCAATAAATTAAGGTTAAAATTGACTTAATCAATGGTTAAATCGGCTTCCATGAGCACATGTGACGTCATAAATGGTCCGGAATCGATTGTCAACGTTTAAGCCGATTTAACGATTGATTAAGTCATTTTTAACCTTTATTTATGGGAAACCCATTTCAGAAATCGATGTTCAGCGACATAGCCGGTAGAGCCCCAGGTTCTGCCTAGTTTGGGATCAGATGGCAGTGTGTTAGTTGAGATATTTAAATTTAAAGCATATTACAAATCGCATCTTATCGAATTCTACAAGGTGTAACATAAATGCTTGTGGAAATTGAACCCATAAAATTGAACAAATGCAATGAAAACCAGTTCGTAAAATACTAAAGATTGAGTTCGGTATACAGAAATACGTAAAGGTACAACAGTCAAAATTCGGAGACGCGATGTAGTCCACAACGCAGCGTCGAAGTTTCATGCTGTGTTCCTAGATGGCGCTGTAGTTAAAAACC
Organism: Pseudoips prasinana; assembly: GCA_951640165.1. Classification (NCBI taxonomy): domain Eukaryota; kingdom Metazoa; phylum Arthropoda; class Insecta; order Lepidoptera; family Nolidae; genus Pseudoips; species Pseudoips prasinana. Next base: position 9,333,374 of record OX621240.1, read on the forward strand.
GTAACACTACCACAACTAAGTTTTTATGCCGATCGTTTTTAGTTTATGAATATAATCGAATTCGATAAAATTTTCACTAAATATATGTAGTTAGTTGATTTTATTACTATCTACTTTACTCGTAGACTTTTAGACAATATTTACGCGATTCGAATACTCTAACAATCAACGCATTTATTCCATCCTTTTTATAGTCTTTTAAGACCATTGTACTCGTAGGGTGTATTGGCGTTACATTAAGAGCGATCTCTATTTAATAACAACTTTAGTTAAACAGTTTCATTAATTCACTAAATTTTGATGTGACTCGTTAGCTCAGCGGTAAGAGCGTCCAACTTATTAAGTAGAGAAGGTCGGGGGTTCAAATCCCTCACGAGTTGACTCAACATTTTTGGCTTTAATAAATAACATATATATTTAGTATATATCTAAATATAAAAATTTAAACAGTTTTAATCAATTATTTAAAAGAAAAAGAAAAATATCGGATTAATTAACGTCTGGTAGACTAACGTAGACTTTAAAAAATCGCTTGTAAATAGTCAAAACATGTTTGTAGTAATATAATTAAGTATACATTATTATTTCTAGTTACATAGATATTTTGGTACACGGATGGTATGAAAACATTTATAAAATTTATTTTATAGTAGTAATGATATTTAGCTATAACTAAGCTATAGGGCATCGAAAAATTGAAAAAAGTGCCGAGAAGGATGGCCGCATGTATGTATATATCTTGATATGTACTTCCCTATATGCTGTATATAAGGCAAAACTCGATAGGTATCCATTTTGTCTAGTTTTTATTAAAGTTAGTATAATTGTTTACGCAATAATTTAGTATTATGTTATAGGAAAATGTTACCCGTTAAAAAACGACTTGGGGAATAACTGGTGAACGGTGATGAGAACGTTACGCTACGTTCAGAAGTATAAAATTAAGACATTACCGTTTATGTTTTTATTTGAATGCAGTAAATTGGTTAGAGAAAATCCTGAACTGTTCAGAAGAGCCCAGGAATTATTCCCTAGAAATAAAATAAAATAAAAATAAAATATGATTTATTGACATAAACTTTTTACAGGTGGTTTGAATTCCCTGACCCCTGAACTAGTAAAAACTGTATGTCAGGAGCCAGTGTCTTCGCCTTATGATTAGGTACTTAAATATGTCATGTTATACAGTGTCATATTAATATTATTAATGTAACAAAAATTCAAAAGTGTGGGTATGCTTGAGTGCGTGTGTGCGTGTGCATGTGTGTGTGTGTGTGTGTGTGTGTGTGTGTGTGAGGGTGTGTGTGTGTGTGTGTGTGTGTACGTGCGTGCAGGTGTATGTGTGTGTGTGTGTGTGTGTGTGAGTGCGTGCATGTGACATAAATTACATACATATTCATACATAAATATCTTTTTTCATTAAAATGTTCTCAACATCATCATAACTTTTTGCGCTAAGCCATTGTAGTACAGTTGTTCGAAATTTATATTTGGTCAGATTTTTACAGTTCATTTGGATTTTTAAAATTTTGTTGTATAGTGTCGGTGCTAATACATTAAAGTGACGCTGGGCACAAGTAGTTTTAACAGGTGGTACAGGACAGCGGTCAACACGTTTGGGTGCAGTGGGTAGAGTAGGTACAATCCTAAGATGATATCGTAGCAATATCTGGTGGACGAATAGCTTCCGGACCGACAGTACTCCTGTCCTATCGTAGATATTACTAGTAGGATATCGATAAGGTAGCCGCATTAATACTTTCAGTACTGCGCGCTGGGCTCGTTCAACAGCTATGAGAAGTGTTTTACCAGCGTTACCCCGAGCACAGATGCAGTAGCGAATTAAACACTCGCACAGGGCGCGGTAGGTTTGTATAAGCAATTTGGTACTTGCTACGTCACGTAGGTTTTTGAAGACATAAATAATTTTCCTAACTCTTGCAGAGAGTGTTTGTACGTGAAGTCTCTAGTCAATAATCCAAAAAATAGTCGAAATCCTAACAGAATAGTTTTACCAGTGATTCCTAGGACAACTTTATACAATAAAAGTAGCTACGTCATGTGTGGACGTATATTTAATGAGTTGTCTGATGATATTAAAAAAAACAAACACAACATATGGTTATTAGTAAGAACATTCTACACGGTAGCATAATCATAATCATTTGACGGTCACCGTAGCCTAGTTGGTAGTGCTCCTGCCTACGAAGCTGGTGGTCCTGGGTTCGAATCCCGGTAAGTGCAAATATTTGTGTGATGAGCACGAATATTTGTTTCTGAGTCATGGATGTTTTCTATGTATTTAAGTATTTATCTATCTATATAAGTATGTATATCGTCGCCTGGTACCCATAGTACAAGCTTTGCTTAGTTTGGGGCTAGGATGATCTGTGTGACATTGTCCCTAGATATTTATTATTATTATTATTTATTCACATAAAATAGAGTTACATATTAGGTCTTACAAACTACGGCGGCAGTCAGAGAAGTGTCCTCTACTGCTGCCACGTGCAAGCTACTCCAGGAAGACAGCGTACTGTTTGTGGCGCAGTCGCTGTGCCGTATTGGCAGGAGTCAGGAGGGCAATTCCGAGCCCTCCCAGGGTACGTGTCTTGACCATCTGGGACATGGCGCAAAAAGGGGGTGCCGGAGCAGCATACCCGCGTCCCCGGGGCTCCCCCGATAAGGCGGGTATGGGGTGCCGGAGCAGCATACCCGCGTTCCCGGGGCTCCCCCGATAAGGCGCCAAGAGCAGTTCACAGCAGGTAGGTTTAGTCGGTGCGAGTCCGACATACCCACCCGTAGACACGTTTTGCGGGTGGCATGCGTAGGCATTCCCCCTGTCTTAACAAAAAAAACAGGTCTTACAAACTAGGATACAGTGCATCTATTAAGCTTGTGGTGAAGCATGTGAATACAATTTTTGAAGTTATACTTCTTTTGGCGCGATGGAGAAAAATGATGAGAGTGAATATTTACGATGCGCGCGCACACCGACACCAAACAATTTAACAGCATGAAGTTAGTTCTAGGTGGTATGACAGTGAATTTATACTATGCGCGCGCATCGTAAAAATAACAGGATGACGTTAGTTCTAGGTGGTATGAAAATTGATAACTATGTTCAAGTTGTATATTAAGAAGTATAACTTCTAACGCGTGTACATAAGTACACACAAGTTTTTTTTACTAGGTGTGAAAACATACATAACTAACTAATATCGCATTGTCAGACATTTGAGGCTGTATTTTTTCATGTTTTCTATGAAATCAATTGTAAAATTTGAAATATTTAATTACCGACATTTAAATGAGTATTACTGTGTCACACAATTAAATAAGAATGTCAAATATCACAAAATATAAGATAGTCAAAGCAGACTTTTTTTAGTAGGACCAATTGACTATGTGTTGTGTATCTGTTTTTATATCTAAGACCTCAATTGGTTGTACCTTTTTATTTATGGCAAATATAAAAATAAATGTATCTATCAAAGTGTGATCGGGGGAGACGAACAGATGTTTATATGAAATAAAAATAAAATAAAAAAGGTTTTTATTCACGTAGACTTTAAAAAAGAGCTTGTAAATAGTCAGAACATGTTTGTAGTAATATAGTTGTATACATTAGATATTATTTCTAGTAACATAGATATTTAGGTACATCTTGTATGAAAACATTTATAAAATTTATTTTATTACAGAAATGATATTTAGCTAGCTCGTATCAAGTTATTGTCAAGAGATTATGTTTAATTATTTAGTTTAAGTCTAATATATTATGGCGATATAAGATAGTGAAGATAGAAAGAGAGAGAGAGAGAGAGTTACGTTTCGCATATAACTAGTAGGCAGGAGTAGGGGTACGAGAGAGAGGTGCGAGTACACATTTTATTTCTCTCTTTCTCTCATAGCCAGTTACGTTTGAAGTTTTACCAAAAGTCTAAAGCACACTCTTTTTTTTTATTATAGATTCGAGCGCCTACTAAAACTGAGCGGCAAAAAGCTATCGTCAGTGACAGACAATCTAATAAGCTACTTAGAAGCGTCACAACAGCAGCAGAACGCGAGCAAAGTGTTGCGCGAAACTAAGCTGATACCCCGACTCGTGCTGGAGGCAGAACAGTTCAGCAAGCGGGTCATATTACTCGCCAGCAAAGCTAAGGTGAGCGTTGAACCAAGGTACATATTTATTATAAAACAACAGCAACATACATACATGTGTTACATAAAAAATATAATGAGAGTAAACGAGTCAAACCAGGTGTGCAAGGATAGTGACAAATGCAATATGGAATTCTTAGTATTGTCTCACATGTGTTAAGGTTAAATTGTATGGCTATATTATTCGTAATGCAAAGCGCTAATCTAATCTCTGGCGCAGCATAACGCAGAGCGCCTACACCAGATTGGTTTGAGACCCGCAGGTCGATTAAATTTTTTGAGATATGTAACGATAATAAACAAACTTTCTTCCTTATTGTATGGGTAGTGTTTTTTTTTATATCCTGGGACATTATTCACACACGGGCATCTGATTCAAAACTAAGCTGAGCTAGTACTATGGAAACTAGATATATTACATATAATACTTTAATTTTGTAAATACATACTTATATAGATAATTACACCCAGACTCAGTACAAACAGACATGTTCATGCACACAAATTTATGTCGTGGGTGGGCATCGAACCCACGACCTGCGGTATGAAAGGCAAGCATATACCAACCACGCCAATTGGTCTAACAAAAAGATTGTCGGTGTTGTCATGATTGTCGGTGTTGTCATGATTGTCGGAGTCAGAGTTGATGCTAAGCTGCACAGTAGGCTTGTGACACGGCCTATTGTCTAACGAATAAAACCTGGACCGACAGGTTAATGTGTCCTCCGAATCACCAGGACGCTCAAAAATTAAACCAATTAGACAGTTGCCTATCTATATAGGCAGAAAACCATACATAAGCCTGTTTCCCAGAGGGGTGGGCAGAGACAACGGATTTCCATTTGTCACGATCTTTGCACACCTCTTTTGACTTTTGACGCCCGGACGCCCTCTAAACTAGGACAAATCCAGGGAAACCCGGACGCTAGGTCCACAGGACGCTACTCACAACACGCTCGACATCAAAGTATCAATTTTAGCCAAACTCAATTAAATAGTAAAATAATGAAGACAGTTAGTTTCAGTATCCGTTTAGATTTTAATATCTCCTTTTGTTTCAGTTGAACTGGCAGCAGTATTTGTCGTTGGGGACGGCTCGCGACTTCCGAATCAAGGCGCCTGTATTGCAAGAAGTACTCAACGCGAGAGACCAAGTTGACGAGACGAGGGACGAAGGTAACTCCTCCGGCCGTACTTTGTTGTCTTAAGTTTATGTTCACACCCACCTTTAGCCGTAACATATATAAAGTAGCCTTTGAGTGCGCTTTACTAGGATCATGACGTCACCCTCACGAGGCTGCTGCCCCTTATAAAGTGCTGTAGTAAGAAACCGCCTTTATGATGAGCGGTCACCAATCCTCATATTGACCACTCTTTATCTTAATTAACCCAGATAATACGAGCATCAGGATGTCATCTCTCACGAATCTGATGCCCGTTGTAAAGAGCTGGAGTAACAAGTAGGTTAAAATGTTCATGACCTTGTAATCTGCTATTAATAATAATTATAATATCCTGGGTCATTATTCACACACGGCCATCTGATCCCAAACTAAACAGAGCTTCTATACTATGGTAACCAGATAACTGATACTACATATACTATTTTTTTTTTGAAATACATACTTACATACACTTACACCCAGACTCAGGACAAACAGACATGTTCAAGCATACAAATATCATCGATCCTGGGTGCGGATCGAACCCATGTCCTGCGGCGTGAAAGGCAAGTATCGACAATCGAAACAGAAGTAATTTAAAAAAATAACTTAATCTTTAAACTCTTTTCTTTTAGCGAATTTTGCAACAATTATTCCTAACAGGTACATTTTCGCGTAGTAGAGCAAAAGATATCACCATATTTAACGGAAATTATGGTCACTCTGCTCTAACATTATAAGACATATCATCATTTTTGAGATTACACACGTAGAAAATTGTCCTGAGGGTAAAACGATATGTCCATCTGATGAGGTTAATATGACGAATAAATGGATGTTTACACCGAAATTTTAACAGTTATAGATAACGAGATATCAGCGTTCAAAGAAACGTTACGACAGCGCGGCCACGTAACTTTAATGTTGCCTTGATTTCGTCAGTTTAAATAAACTTTGGTGGCATTAAATGCTTTTGATACTTTGGACATATTAAGACCTTTCTTCTCGTAACAGTTTTACTGCATGAAATCTTAAGTTTTGAAGAAATAATCGAGATTAAAAAAACATCAAGTGCACGATTGCGCGGCCATAACTTCCAAGGTGAATATTTCGTGAAATATTGATCTTAGTCTTATAATGCTTTTTTCGACAATTTTTGACAAATGAAATGTTCAATTAACAAAAAGAATTAGATCTCTATCCCAAGTAGTTGCTGAGATCTCCATGGCCGCGCAATCGTCCACGTTACGTTCGCGCGGCCAACTTAAAACCCCTGTAACTTCTTTATGTCTGCTTTGACAAAGTTTTGGTTTGTTCCTTTCGATTTTGACTAATTATGACAAAAATTAGAGCGATTTCTTTTTCTGTTTGGATAACACGGCGGAGCAATCGTGACGCACACTCTTATCTCAATATGGTTTCCTAAAAAGACAACGCCCGCACTAGGGAAATGAAACCCTGTGTCGCAAGACTTTACAAACGCGCAATGCAATTCACGGACACAGCATACAGACAAATGACAAAAGGGGGCCGATGACAATTCAATGTTTTAATACACAATACACTATAATTTATTTGCAAATATAGGGTAGCCGTCAATCTGTCAGTCTGGCGTTAGACGCGGTGCGGATTGGACGTGCGCCTGCGCTCCGAGCTGCTGCGTGTAATGTCTCTTCCCGGCCGAATTTCGGCCACGGCGGCCATTCTCAATGGAGATTAACCAATTGCGCAGGACATATAGTGCACAAGTGTGTGCGCAAACACAGGGGCACTTTCTATTCCATCACTCTCATGATCCGATGGGACGACTAGCGACACGACCGGAAAGAGGTCAGGTACAGGACCGACGGCTTTACATGCTCTCCGAGGCACGGGGGTGTAATACCGCCAACTTCCAGACTTCGGGCTGATACTGAGAAATTTCTTTTTATGGAAAAATCCCAAAATCACTTTTTGAAATATGTATGTGTAATAGTGAGCCAGTGAACGTATACATTTATATTAGTTCCCTTTGTCGTGATAGTGATCCCTACAATAGGGATGTTACACTTTGTTAATGTTCTATAGTTTACCGGTTAGGCATGCGAATTTAAAATTACAAATTCATTATACCAGAAAATACTTGAATTTAGAATACCCCGTCCAAATTAAAATAGAAATTAAAAAGTCAAAATTAAAATAAAAAATGTAAAAAAGAAAAGAAATATAAATTAAATACAATGTCCATTTACAAATTATTAAAATTAATAGGTACACAACACAATACCATTTAAATACGAAAGACTACAATATGGCAGACCAGTTAACTTTAAAAAATTCGTTGACTGAATAGTATAATCGCTTTCTGGGCGAGGAGTGTATTCAGTTTATTTTAAAAATATTTATGTCGTAAATTGATCATAAGTTCAGCGGTATTTTGTTAAAGATTATAGGTGCCATGCAGAATATACTGGCCCGGGGCAGTTGCGTTATGCATGATAAATGACGAATATTGCTTTCAGCAATGGCTATAGGCAACGGTTAACGGCATTAGGCCGGGACTCCACCAGCCCAGAGATGTGTGCGGTGTGCTGTGCGAGAAGAAATGTTTTTCAGCTCGGGGGACTCCACCAAGGCCGAGATGCTCACATCTCTCGTCACCACTGAGCGTGGTCCGCGCGCAGCTCACATCTCCGCTTCCATTGTGCCATACAAATATAACACAACTCCGCACAGCGATCTCCACTGAAGCTGAGCGGAGAGGAGATGTGTCAGTAACACAATTCTATTTGTTGTTTAAAAAATATCTCTCTGCTCATCTCATTTCCGTTTTGGTGGAGTCCCGGCTTTAAACAGCTAGAACCGTTATCCTTATTAGGATAATCAAGATTTACGACTTATTGTTCTTCTTTATCTGCCCCCATATTACTGCCCCAAGGGAAGGGGTTCCTTTCGTAATAAGAATGTATGGGCCTTAGTGACCTTGGTCTTCGCAATGCAATTTGTATCATAAAGCGTATGAATTATGGTTTAAAAAAAAATTAAACGAATCACGCTCACTCACCACTTACAAATTTATTTAAAATTACAAATAAAGGTCATGGGTTATAAGCCCGTCAATTATTATGCTCTATGGAGGTAGGCGCGCCAAGTACTCTTCTGGCTTCAACGATGACGGTGATCACGCGGAGATCCAGGAGGTTGCCAGGCCGGAGGATGACCCATGGGATTAGGCTGGTCTGTAGTGTGGCGGTGTCGGTGACCACCAACCCGGTACCGGTGGGTGTGATCTTGTGGTACGGTTGCAATTTGCAGACCGTACTTTGGACCCTGGAATTAACGTCCAGTAAATAAAATATTCTTTTTTTTACAACATCTTCTCCTGTATATGACCGAGTAATGGTGATGAGGAAGCGGGAGTACTAATTACGCTTATGGCGAATGTGTGCAATTGTCACAGTCAGAAGTTTACAAATAAAGTTTGTAATAAAAAATGTATAAAAATAATGGTGTGAAGCACCGCACATAATATTAATATATATTGTAGGCATTAGACACAGTAGGTAAATGAAGCGAAATGAAATATGCTACAAGGTCATTTAAAGGTGGCCGTTACACATATAATGTTACAATACCCTACTGGACGTGATTGAGTGAGAACTACTTAAATATTAATCAACACTTACCCAATATGGGGCTGTCACTGAATTTATCTACCTATTTCGTATAACTATATTTGAGAAGCTCTCAATTGTTTTAGCACGATAGACACACAATAAAAGAAAAATAACGTTTCTTATGAACACTGTGCATACGTGCTAACGCGTTGAGTGCAGTCTCGTTCTGATCCTCCCACCGTTCGCTTAATGACCGCTCGGCGGCTCACGGCTACCGAACCGGTTTAGAATGAGCGGCGGCGGACTATGTCAGGACGTGTTAATTAATAATAATAAAAAAACCGGCCAAGTGCGAGTCGGACTCGCCCATGAAAGGTTCCGCAGCAACAAGTATTTCAGTTGATTCAATGAAACGTAAATTGCGGTTTACGATATATGACGCATTAAAAAAAAATACTAACTAGATCTCGTTCAAACCAATTTTCGTTGTTAGTTTACATGGTAATGTACATCATATATTTTTTTTAGTTTCCTCATTATCTTATTTTAGTAGTTAGACCTATCCATAGATACCATACATGTACGGGTACGATGAAAAAAAAATTTGTGTTTCAGTTCTATGTATGGGGAACCCTTAAATTATTATTATGTTTCTATTTTTGTGCGAAAATCTTAATGCGGTTCACAGAATACACCTACTTACCAAGTTTCAACAGTACAGCTCTTATAGTTTCGGAAAAAAGTGGCTGTGACATACGGACGGACAGACAGACAGACATGACGAATCTATAAGGGTTCCGTTTTTTGCCATTTGGCAACGGAACCCTAATGAACTAAGTTAAGATAAACTTTAACTATGGAGCGTTGAATTAATATGTAACGTTACAATCATGAACTTACTAATGTTTTCTTTTCCAGAAGACGTCGATATAAACGATGCAGAAACGGAAATAATTCCCCGCATAGCTGATGATGAAGAGCAAGAGAACGAGGAAGAACCTTCTAGAAGGAAGCGCAGACGAGTGTCTTAACTTGTGATATAAATATACATTTACGTTTGTAATGTTAAGAGCTGGGCTCCTGTTAATTAAGATTCTACCCAATATGTACAATTAATATTACTTATGTTACATTACCGTTTTTCTTATTTACCCTACAAACAACAGACCCGCCATAGAGTAACAAGAAACAACAATCTACCAATATATACATTAATTAAAAGTGTCGGAGGGCCAATTAAGTACATTTAAAATAGTAAAAGATTATCCTCTTAATATATACACTATTTGTATATTAGAGGTACTGTGTAATGGTTTTATTCAAACCCAGGACAGAAATTTGTGTGCATGAACATGCATGTTTGTCCTGAGCCTGGGTGTAATTATCTATATAAGTGTATTAAAAATAGCTCGGAGATTCCCTGCGAGATCGAATCAGAAATGCCGAAAAAGGCGAACCAAAGTCACCGACACAGCCGAAATGATCCCGGAACATGGAGTGCCGAGGCGACTGTCTTAATCGCTACGTCACACGTTCAGTCTACAAGTATTTGGTTACAACGGTATGAGCTCTGGCAATGTCCTGAATAATGAACTGTTCCCCATTAAAATGTGCGGAGGGTACATGTCCACATGAGGTTCCAGACACCTGTAACGTGACCCATTTAATGACCGTAAGCGAGCTCCAGATACAAAAGCAAGTTTAGTTTTTTCATCGGCGCTACGGAGTACCCAAACGATCTCACGAACTGCCACGGTAACGGACTCTTTCAGCAGCGCTGTGCAAAAAGCTCTACCTCTCTTCGATACATCGATGGGCCTGTTGGCGTGGTTGGTAAATACGCTGGCTTTCACGCCGCAGGTTGGAGCTTCGATTCCTACCCGGGACAGATATTTGTGTGCATGAACATGTCTGTTTGTCCTGAGTCTGGGTGTAAATTATCCATACTTATAAGTATGTATTTACAAAAGAATAGTAGTATATGTAGTATTTCATATATCTGGTTTCCATAGTACAAGCTCTGCTTAGTTTGGGATCAGATGGCCGTGTGTGAATAATATCCCAGGATATTATTATTATAATACATCTTTCTTCTTTCGTTACCGTACAACATGATCTTACTCTGTTTAGAAAAGAACACTTGCTCCAATGAAGGAATGAGTAATTTAAGTGCGGACTTGCAAAGTTAAGGTCCCCTTCGGTAGTCTACCGTCCATTTTGGGCTATAAGCTAGTTCATAAAGTTTAATGCCACGTGCGATAGAGTTCATCGTCATCATATCAGCTGAAAGACGTCCACTGCTGGACAACTCCACCCAAAGATCTGTGTGTTGTAGATTAGTGAGTTTTATTTTATTAAATGTTATTTTATTATTTAATATTTTTGACTGTACTTATATGTAATTGTCTATTGTATTGATGTAATTGAAAATTGCTAGTTATAAGTGAATTGTATTTCGGACATAATGTAAATTGTTAACGAATTAATAAATGAAATGAAATGAAATCTCCACTATTGATGGTCTTGCACTATCCGCATCCAGCGGTTTCCAGTGATCCGCACAAAATCCTCGATCCATCTTGTAGGGCGCCTGCCCACGCTGCGTTTTCCGGATTGTGGTCGCCACTCGAGAACCTCTAGCCCAACGGCCGTCGGGTCTACGAGCATATAGCTCGTAGACCCGACGGCCGTTGGGCTCTGCTACTGTCACTTCTGCTTAGCAATTCTCGGTAGAATTGTTCCCAGCCAATCCTCGAACCTTACGGAAACGTTATTGTAGTGGGATAAAGTTTGGGTAAAGTTTTATCACAAAATAAAATTATTAAATTATTATTCCATTATGACTACTTAACACCTACAAAACAAATATACAAGGAAACAAAACATATGAACATCAAACAACTTCACGCATACTGCACTAGTATTTTAATTAGGAAAATAATTAATAAATCAATTCACACACAAATAAACTTCACAAAAAAACATCAAATACATATTCGTAGCAGCCGCAGACGGGATCACATCTTACTGTCACAGGTGCGAACTACCAATGGCCCGAGATCTATAACTTTTGCAGGAGTGCAACAGTATAATAAGTTACCCAAGGAGATAAAGCATGCCAATAACTTCAAATGCTTCAAATCAAAATTAAAAAACCATATACTAAATAACACCATACTATTAGATTGATAATCTTGTCCTACTGCATACTCCTGTACTGTGGCATCAAGCATTCCTTATCTCTGAGCGTTAACAAATTATTTTTTAGTCACTGGAGGGTAGATCAATTTATGTATTGCATCGAGTTTAATAGTGTTGCGGTTAAATATTGTAATTACGTTTAACAGTGATTTTAAATTCCGATAATTTAAAGTTTGTTTGTCAAAGTCAAGCTCAACTTATATATGTTAAAAATGTTCTCAAGTAAGTGAAATTTGTAATTTCTTATTGAGAAATAAAAATTCTTTAACCTCAAGTCAAGAGACAGGGTTATTTCAGCACATACAAAATAGCTTTAGTACAAAATCGCAAACGCATATATAGTAGGAAAATTCCTCAACAGATGGCGCTATTCATAATATGGTAATTGTTAATTAACAATGACATTTTAAAACAATGCGAATGATGTCACAATACTTTACCTGCATCTAATAGGTTGAGAAATTCGTGCTATTTACTCAGACTCGTTAGCTCAGTGGTAAGAGCATCCAATTTGGGCAAGTGAGCTCGAACGAGATGGTTCGTGGGTTCGAATCCCATACGAGTCGTCTTACTTTTGTAGTTTTTAAACATTTTTATTTGTGTATTGTTTCTTGTATTTTTTTTTTGTTTTTGTTAATCACTACGTGAAACTATTTTTGTTTGTAGTTACTACGGATTACCAGGTTAGAACTGACAGAGTTTAGATTGCGGTCAGGCACGATTCATATTTTCATTGATTTTTAATTACTTTGTGTTTTGACAATTATCACAGGCTATATATATAATATCAGAAAAAAGAAAATGAGATCAAATCAGACATGTTGCGATCCGCAGGAAAACCGAAGTAACCGACATACCCCGAAGTATTGGCAAGCTGATGTGATAGTGGGCAGGGCAACATAGCTCGTAGATCCGACGGACGCGACAGGTAGAAATCCTTTCTGTCCCAGCGTCGAGTGGCGACCACGAACCGGAAGACGCAGCGTGGGCAGGCCCCTTCAAGATGGACGCTGCTGAATGCGGGTGGTAAAAGATCGGCAATTGTGGAGATCTTTGGGGGAGCCCTTTGTCCAGCTGTGGGCAACTTTATGATGATTAGAATTATTCTTAACTCCAATTTTCCTATACAAACGTATTTTTAATTCACCTCCCTTGACTTTAACACTAGACCAATTTATTTTGTCAGCTGGAGCAATATATTTTTACGCAAACCATATATCTGTTAGGATGATACCCAACCAAGCTGCTGCAGATAATTTTCTGGTAAACAAACGGATCATTCTTAATTTATAAACACACAATATCAAAACGATCTGGCCTGTCGCATTTTCTAGCCTGATTACTGTAAAAAAAAGTTTAAATAGGATTGCAGGAAGAAATAGGAAGATATGAAAACTTTTTTGTTTTTTTTAAAGAGGCAGGGGGAAAGCCTATACATGATAAAAAAAAGATATCTGCGGGTGGGTATGTAGCATTCGCACAGACCCTAACCTTCCGTGGACTGCACCTGTCGCCTACGAAGGGATCCCCGGGAACGCGGGAATGCTGCTCCGGTGCCCTATTTTACACCATGGTCCCACATGATGTGGGACATGTGTCTTTGACAATTGCATGTCCCCTCAGATTACCGGCTCCTGCTAACTGGCACAGCCACAAAGCCACAAACAGAGCGTTCTTTTTTTTTAAGTCATCGCCTGCACTAGGGAATCTTATCCCTGTGTCGCGAGGTACTTTACAAACATTTAATAGACGGACATAAATTAAATCCAGACTCAGAACAACTATTTATGTCACACAAATAGTTGTCCGGAGCAGGACTCGAACCCGCGACACGAAGCGGCGAGACCACTGGCTTAGCCGCTGCGCCACAGAGCTTCCTGCACCTGGCGACAGTAGAGCCCCGACGCCTCCTCCGTCTGCGAGTGGGATCAGTTCACTGCCGATCCCGCTCGGCAGCATGACTGCCCCACAGAAGGAGACCGCGGCGGCGACCCATTTGTTGGAGTCACCCGCCAGCATTGCGCCTATGATTGCTGGTGGGGACGTCCCGTGCGACAGATACGAAACCTAGATTTCTTTATTCGAAATTCTACTAGAACGACACTAAAATTCTAATAATATGAAAACTGCCATTGTCCTTTATGTGCAGAAGCCATCACATCCAACTACCCCAATCTGTCAATTTCCTTTTTAGATTTTAACTTTATCACAAAAGCATAAGGTTCACTTTCAATTGGGGAATTTTGTCAGATTGGGGTAGTTTGATGTGCTGGCGTCTGTACAGTCAGCAAATAAATGCATTAAAGCTCAGCAGCTATAGCTGCTCAAAATTTTACTTGGATAAACAATATTATATTGTTGAAATTATCACCTAGCACATAATTGCTCTTAGGAAAATAGAAGCAATGATAATTGTGCTCTCTCCTTTGCTGATTGTACCTAAGTCTACGTAAAACCGGAATGTGAATGATCGCATTTCCTTGAAATGGTATTTGCAAGGGGAAATTAATATAGGGGTTACAATTCCAATGAAACCACAGTCACTGCGTTGCGTAAATTCCACAAATTGACCGTGTCCTGTGTTAGTAAAGTGAAAAGAAATATGTAGCTGTAATATAATATAATATTAATGATACTTTATTATTGAAATTATGATAATTTTTCAACGTTTTAGGTTTGATGACTTCGATTTTAATATTGTCTTTTATTAGAGAGAGGTGCGAGTACCTACACATTTTCTGTCTGTCTTTCTCTCATAGTCAGTCACGTCTCATATTAGACATACCTACCTAAGTTTTTCTTCAGTCGAGTAGTCTACCCTCAGTATTTTCCTTTTTGTTTACAAAAGACAACGCCCGCAATAGGCAAATTAATTACGGTGGCCCGTGGTACTTTACATACATATAAATAATTGACTGACACAAAGTACATGCAGACTCAGAAGACCTATTTATAGGTCACACAAATAGTTGTCTTGCGCGGCAATCTAACCGGGGACACGAAGTAACTTAACCGCTTCGCTCGCTTAATCATACTAATATTATAAAGGCGAAAGTTTGGGAGTGTGTATGTTTGTTCCTACTTCTTCATATGTAAATGGCTGGAGCGATTTTAATAACAAATTGTATGGAGTTAGCTGACACCCTGGATTAACACATAGACTATAATTTATAAAGTTTAACGCGGGTAAAACCGCGGGGCACAGCTAGTGCTTGATAAAAGCATTTGATTTGATTGTGTTGCAGCCCAGATTTAAGCTTACGGTGTGTGCACTCCCTGTCGCAAAGATCATGTGATCACCCTGCGCTCTGATCTCTCCGGTCGTGTCAGATTGTCATCTCATTGGATTATAATGTCCATGATATCCCCTGCGTAGTACTAATGCTAACAATTTCATAAATGCCTAATTACTAAAGTATTAACCTATCAAGTGTCTGGGCCGACAATTTCTATGAATTTTATTTCAGTAAAACTATTTTTCACATTAGGTTGTTACTGCGAAATTTCCAACAGAAAAACCTGACCCATTATAAACAGATTATTAAAATTCCTTTAATACCTACGCATATACTCTGACAATAACACATGTACAGTCAGCTACATTAATATGTATACTTAAGTCCGGTTCATCATCATCATCATAGATGGAAGACGTCCACTGCTGAACAGAGATCTTCACAATTGCCGGTCTTGCGCTATTCGCATCCAGCGGTTTCGGATCATCGGTCCATCTTGTAGGCCCACGCTATTAATCGAATAAATAAGGTCCGATTATATATTTATAACCGGACCTTATTTATTCGCTTTTTACATTACAGGACAGGCAGGTCAAGATATACAACATGTAACGTTATTAACGCACACCCTCAAACACCCCAATTAGAATATTATGTTGTAATCATAAAACATACACTGAATTTTCAATTTAACATGTTAATATTACAGTAATTTCCGTAGTTTTAATTATTTTTGCAATAAAAAATTACCTATATTCAAAATGATATAAATAGATTCATAAAACGATTAAGAACAAACCATTATCAGGACGTGCGTTAATTAAGTTACATGTTGTATACTTTTTGAAGCAATCATAAGATTCCAAGTTTCTTAAAATAATAATTTACTTTTTTTTCACCACAATCCACAAAAAACCTGCCAAGTGCGAGTCGGACGCGCCCATGAAGGGTTCCGTAACAGCAAGTATTTCAGTTGATTAAATGAAAGGTAAATAGCGGTTTACGATTAATGAAGTATTAAAAAAAACTACTAACTAGATCTCGTTCAAACCAATTTTGGGTGGAAGTTTGCATGGTTATGCATACATCATATATTTTTTTCAGTTTTATCATTCTATTATTTTAGAAGTTACAGGGTTACACTTATTTTACCACTTTGAAAGTGTCTCTGGCGCAAACTATTCAGTATAGAAAAAAATATATTAAAAACCTCAATATAATTTTAAAGACCTATCCATAGATAGCCACATGTATGGGTACGATGAAAAAAACATTTTTGAGTTTTAGTTCTATGTATGGTGAACCCCCAAAATTATTGTTCTTGTCTATTTTTGTGTAAAAATCTTAATGCGGTTCACAGAATACATCTACTTACCAAGTTTCAATAGTACAGCTCTTAAAGTTTCGGAAAAAAGTGGCTGTGACATACGGACGGACAGACATGACGAATCTATGTATAACGGTTCCGTTTTTTGCCATTTGGCTACGGAACCCTAAAATGTGTAGATACTGGGTGTATAAAAAATTGCGTCTAAAACAATAATTTACATTATAATGATAATGTTAGAATTTTACTTTCATACTGTATTTAGACATACCTATATAGGTATCGTCGTTATCAGCACAAGGTCCGTCATAATAATAATACCTTAATATAGACATAATCATTGACAATATGTAGTAAAAATATAGCTAAAACTATAAAATTTGATAATTAAACTTATAAACATAATCTCTTGACAATAACTTGATACGAGCTAGCTAAATATCATTGCTATTATAAAATAATTTTTGATAAATGTTTTCATACAATCAATACAATGTGTACCTAAATATCATAGATATTAATATAAATAATAATGTATATAACTATATTACTACAAACATGTTCTGACTATTTACAAGCGCTTTTTTAAAGTCTACGTGTATAAAAACCTTATTTATTTTATTGTTTATGGTATAGGTATATCACCTTTTTCGTACTTTAAATTACGAGTTTGGCAACAACCAAGCTTTTCGTTTCAATCCAATGCTGCTTGAATAAGCTAACTATTACTAGTCTAACTATACTGAACATAATCTTATCAAAATATTTTATAGCGGTGAAATTAAAATTGATTGCGGCTGAAATAAAAACTTGGATTTCCACCTGCTCCGCGACCGCACCGTGTGCTAAATCCGTTCAGCCGTTTTTGGGGGATAAGTAACGCACATCCAAACATACAAAATTTATGCAGCTCAGTATACATACATATTTAGATGTAGGTATTCATATAAAATGACGCAGCGCCGGAGCTTTCTACGAACTGTCGATTCAAGGAAGGTTTTCAACACGTCAATACTACGCTTTCCGTATTAACAGTATGTTTGGTATGCAGATACACTCCACGGGTTTGAATATGTTTTTTCTCTATAATTAGGATTCTCCGAGATGTAAGGATAGGTAGCAAGATAATACGGCAAAGTAATTAAAGGTATTTTAAGATTGTGATGTCTTCCCGGCCGAATTTTGACCACGGTGGCCATTCTCAATGGAGATTAGCGAATTGCGCAGAACATATTATAGTGCTACGGAATCCTAAAGAGCGCCATGCCATAAAGTTTATGGCGTTAAATTTATGATTTCCTATTTTCGGTTACGGTTTAACTCCAGTAATACTATAAAACCAAAATTTAACGTAGAAATTACAAGATTTAATTTAGCACCGGCACGAGTCATCTAATTTCCTTTTTGCCGGCTTTTAGGAAATACGAATGAATTAAGAATATGATATAATATTTGGAAGGTTGGTCGTCACATCTCCGAAACAGGCCGAAACTGTTCACCGCTGCATTGGAAGCTTCAAGCTTTTGTACTGGGAAGGCTTCGGGATCAGTTTCAATGGCGAGTACATGACACAATAATGTCAAATATTTATAATGTGTGTGTAAATAACACACACATTTTACATACTCGACATTATTTAGGTATTTATCTTAGCCATGTTCATTCTCAGACCCACTAGTTGAGAGACTCTACTGAAGTCATCGAGCATTGCATTGAGGTCTTTCAAGTTTTCAGTCATGTCTACTATATCATCGGCGAATTGAAGCTGATTGTTGATTGTGAACCGTCTAAATAATGTGGATGTTTCTCCTTCCATGGGACATTACAGCCGTATGTGCTACATGAATGTAACATAAGAGGAACAAAAACATTTCATTACAATCGACGATCAGCATTTAGCTCACGCACTAATGAATCAAGATTATTAATAAGATGGAGCTCACGTATGTCCACAGATTATAAATATATCAGGAATTTATTATCTTAAAGAGGTTACGGCCAAAATAGCTCCTTTGTCATCGCTTAAAACGTAGAACAATTGGTACTACTTAAATCATCACATTACGCGATGATATGACCAGCCATATGGTTTCAATGTTAAGGTTTACAGCATACCAAATAGAGTGTACCTATTTGTTAATTAGTGTTCACCACTAAATTGGTTGTGAGCCATTCTAGCTGCTACCGTTTCCATACATATGCTTTTCTCTCTAAATTTTAAGGCTAGATATTGATCTAGTCTATGATATAGTCTAATCCAGTTTTGTGGCAATTTAGATATCTGCTGCTGTGTGGTGAGTGTGGTGACGGCATAGAATATCATCACCCTATCTCATCCCGTGGGGGGCGTAAAAATCGTCTGAGGGAATACCTACCAGAGAACGGACAGCAGCGTTTTTCTGTGATCTATGACCGACTACGATCGCCAACCCGTCTGCCAAGCGTGGCGATTATGGCATATCCCCTTCTTTGGGGACGTTTTTGTCCAGCAGTGGACGTACTTTGGCTGACATGATGAGATATCTGCTACGACTATACCCGATGTTTGTGTATAAAACCATTTATGTAGGTGTTAGATCAAGGTCTTAAACTCAGTAAAACAATTAGATTACACGAATAATTATGGATTTATTGTCACACCAACTTATTATAACTTCTTGACAACTCACAAACATATTTCTCCTCCACTGACAGTTTCTGTGTGTTGCCACTCATAATACAAGAAATATCGATATTTGTATTAATACCAAATATCGATACTATTCAAATCTAGAATTAAATGATTAATAAATAAATATTGGGTTCTGAATTATTATGTGATGCTTACAGCTCGGCCATCCTTATTCTAGTGAGTCCTCTCACATAAAAATAAAGCATAAATAAACCAAATAAAAAAAAGAAACAATAAGGTAACATTATACAATGCAAGGTAAGCACTAACAAATCATTATCAATATTTTCACATCAACTTTTCAATATAACACATTTATCTATCATGATCTGCTATAATTTGCGACCATCTACGTGAATACTCACGCTGATCGCACCTAGCTCATGAACACAGCTAACTTTGCTCAGTCTGCTACAATCTACGGTCATCTATGTTGTAGTGCTGGCCGCTCATAGCCTATGTCACCGACTTGTAATGAACACAGTCTACTATGATCTACGACCATCTACACCTCAACACTGACCGCTCATAGCCCAAGCTTACTTTACAATTCATTTCACAATAGGGCATAGTCTGCTATGATCTGCGGTAATATGCATTTCAGCACTGGCCGCTCATACCCCATGTCATGATTAAACCATCCATGAACACAGTCTGATATGATCTACGACCATCTATGCTTCAGAAAACCGCTCATAGCCTATGCCTTTCTTGCTTTGCCATATCCTTAATTACAAATCTTGGAACAATAAAAAATAATGCAATTACATAGTACTGATCTTAATCGAACATATCATACCAAGCCAACTTATAATTACTAATAATTAAATGTATGTACAAATATTTTATATAGCCCACACTGTCAGTCAATCAGTGCCTTCCAAATCACTAGCAGTATTGTCGCTATTACAAGCATCACTTGCGATACTATTAAAAGCTAGCCAAGGATGTATTTTGTCCAGTGCAACAACATTTTCATATTCCTCAACAAACTATCTAATATTACTTATAATACATCACATATTTATTTATCATGATCTGCTATAATTTGCGACCATCTACGTGAATACTCACGCTGATCGCATCTAGCTCATGAACACAGCTAACTTTGCTCAGTCTGCTACAATCTACGGTCATCTATGTTGTAGTGCTGGCCGCTCATAGCCTATGTCACCGACTTCTAATGAACACAGTCTACTATGATCTACGACCATCTACACCTCAACACTGACCGCTCATAGCCTAAGCCTAATTTACAAAAGATTTAAACTTGCCACTGGCAAAACAAGTTCCGCGATCAGTTATTAGGCGGGACGGTGTGCCAAAGAAACTAAAGTATTCTTCGAAAACCCTGATTGCCACTTTTAGTGTCCCTTACCGGTCGAATATTGATAAATT
Source organism: Pseudoips prasinana (assembly GCA_951640165.1). NCBI lineage: Eukaryota > Metazoa > Arthropoda > Insecta > Lepidoptera > Nolidae > Pseudoips > Pseudoips prasinana. The sequence continues at coordinate 9,354,130 of OX621240.1, forward strand.
TTGTAAACGAATCGATGATTACCAGTAGATAAGTATTACCTTTTTTTAACGAACGAAAGGGCCTAAATGGTCCGCATGTAATGTGTGTAAGGAAACCTCAAGTTTAGGAATGGAATGCATCATGCCTACTTTACGGCCACTGGGAACCTTGTGGTAAGCACACTCTAAACAAGCGGTTACATACTTTTTTCGTAAAGCGACGCATTTCGGGAAACCATAACACACTTTGTAAACGACCTAAATTTTTCTCAAAATTGAAATGTACACGTCATCATGTTTCATCTTTAGAACCTGCCATTTAACTGCGCGTGGCACGACCCATCGTATCCCGTTCTCAATCATTTTATAAACATAACCTCCCTTTAATAAATAGTTTTTGTGCATGTCAGCCACTTGTTTAGTTTCGGTATCCTGCAAAATGTTTCTAATTCTTGTAATTTCTTCATCGTTGCCCTGTACGGCAGAAATCCAATATTTTAGTTCTAAACTTAAGACATCAAGTACTTGGCAATCTTCATCACCAAGTTCAGATTCGGCTACAGGAGCATGACTTAGAGCATCTATAAAAAAATAAATAAATTATAAAAATCATCATCATAGAGCATCACAGAGCATCTACATGTCCCATGCTTGAGCAATATCTTTAATTGATCGACCTCATCATCCGTTAATGTGTTGTCAAAATCGAGAATGTCACCCGAATCGTTAGTCTAAATGTAACTTGTGTACATTCATAAAACGATTTGGTCGATGAATTCGTGTTAGAAGTGTGCCCTTTACTAAGCGAATTGAATTATCAGATACGTTTTGTATCAATGCTTGCTTGCTTATCCTATGGGTAGTGGTAATAAGTGGCAGGTATCGTTAGTGTTACACGTGATTCCCAAACGTTGAGCATCACTGTGTCGTATCAGGGTACATTGGCTACTGAGTAGATCGACGTAACCAGTCAAAATATTTCCATTAAGTATTAATAATAGCATATATTAATGATCACTCGTGTCAACTCGCAAAACGTTCTTTTCACTCGTTTTGTCCATTTTTGTATTATTCTCGGAAGGTAACCTTGAACAATTTATAGATGTGTGTCCTAACTTATTACATAAAGTACATTTTAATATTTTCTCGGTACACCTAAAACTAAAATAACCCGGTTCGTTACAATTGTAACAAACCACGGAATTATTTGACTGCACCCTCATATTTAAATCGTTATTTAAATATTTATTGGTACTATTACCACTAGTTACGAATGTACGTTTTTCACTGCCTATAAGATTTGCTAAGCCCCGGGGCTGTTGTTTAATCGACTGTAAATACTCCAGTACCTGTTCGGGCTCTTGACATTTGGAAGCTTTTGCACCTAGCCTCAATGATCTGTCATCAATACCGTTAAGCAAGCAGTCAACTGCCCGTTTACCTACTATTTCGCACCGATTCAGTAAATTAATTTTCTCGTAATAATAAAGTTCTAGTGACTCGCTATATTTTACACGCTTAGATAGCATTTCTGTTAACAACTCCGCATAATCATCGCTGCTAGGAAACGATTCCGTAAGTTTGTTTTTCCACTCAGCCCAAGAAAATGACATGGTTGGTAAAGCTTGATACCAGGTCTTCGCGACACCTGCTAACTTTGGTAATGCGTAATGTATTACCTGATCATCACCCCACTTGTACAATCTCGAACATTCATCAACTTTACTGAGCCATGTGTGAATGGTTTGTCCTTTAACCATTGGGTCAAATTCTGGTATAACGTTACCTAGCATGGGGAATTTATTGCTCTCAGGACGACCTCTCACTAATGACTGCAATAATTTGGATAACAATATTGAAGTATCATTATTATTATTACGACTTACCCCTTGTCTTGAACAGCCCTCGTCGCTTAAATAATTAGTCGGACTATACCTCTGTTCGTTACACCGTTTACTTTGTTGACTCCGATCACATCGAATCCGGCTGCGGTTTCGGCTGCTTCGACGCTCACGGGGACGGCTTCTTCGATGCTCCCTGGGGCGATTCCTCTGACGATCACTAGAATAGTTGCTCCTTTTCTCTTCGGAACAGCCGCTGCTCCTCTTTCGTGAATGACGAATGCTCCTCCTCCCTCGAGAACGGTTGCTCCTCACTTCTCTGGAACGACTGCTCCTCTCTCTAGAACGACTGCGTCGAGGTTGAGATGAAGAACGGCTGTACTGACGCATTTGCTTCTTGCGAACACGGCCGGTTCACGAGAATTACAATTCCGGCGCTTGAGAGAACCGCTAACTTGAGTCATCTAGTAAAATTCTTGACAAAATTTAACCTATTATCTCCCTTCTAATACGGCTTTCGGAAAAATATTTCCACAGAAGATGCTGTCATGGATTTAACCTCTTATATTGTTGAGAAGGTTGACTCCGGAAATAAATGTTTGGCAGTCTTCTTAGATATAAAAAAAGCCTTCGATACCGTATCTATACCCATACTGGTTCACAACCTTCAGTACGTTGGAATTAGAGGCTCAGCCCTCAAACTAATAGAAAGCTATCTTGTTAACCGTAGGTCTCGGGTTGGAGTGGGATCAGTTCTAAGTTCTGAGTGTACCATCAATTACGGGGTACCACAGGGCAGTGTGCTCGGCCCTACGTTGTTCCTCATTTATATAAATAGGCTATGTAACATGCAAATAGATGGTGGTCGCATATTTTCGTATGCTGACGACACTGCCATTGTTTTCGCAGCCAAAGACTGGAAACAGGCAAAAGTGCAGGCTGAAGTTGGTCTAGCCAAGGTTGCGACTTGGCTAAATGTCAATCTGCTGACACTTAATGTCCAAAAAAGTAACTACATCTGCTTCACTAAATATAGTAACAGTCAACCGTCAACTGCATTTAAACTAGTTATCCATGATAACTGCGACAACATTTCCACTATGCACTGCTCATGTGATGAATTAAAAAAAGTGTCGCACACAAAATATCTGGGCATAATGGTGGATCAGCGTTTATCATGGTCCAGTCACATTGAACTGATTCTTAATAGAACTAGAAAACTTATATGGACTTTCAAATCACTGCGCTATGTGGCCTCCAAAAAACTTTTACAACAGACCTATATTTCCCTAGCGCAATCCGTATTAACGTACTGTTTAACAGTTTGGGGTGGGGCAAATAAAACGAGATTTCTTGATCTGGAGAGAGCTCAGAGAGCTTTACTAAAGGTAATGTGTTTTAAACCACGTAAATTCTCAACAGACATGTTGTACTCAATTACTGGAGTTTTGACGGTTAGAAAATTATACATTTTGAACACTGTATTGAGAACACATAAAGGACTCCCTTATAAATTAAATATAAACAACTCAAGAAGGAAGCATATAATTGTCACAAAAATACGAGTAAAGTCAGTTTTTGCTGAAAGACAATCTGTCAGGAGAGCTGCTGTCATATATAATAAAATGAACGACATACTAAATATTTACCCTTTATCATACGCCAAGTGTAAAAATCTCCTCTCTGAATGGCTCAAGTTAAAATCTTACGATGATATCGAAAAAAATATTGTTAATTAAATGTAAAAAAGTACACAGAAGCTCGACTTCCACAAACATTGTCGTAGGACACACAATATATGCAATGCACAAACACACATACACACACACACACACACACACACACACACACACACACACACACACACACACACACCGCACACGCACACACACATATGTATTTCTGTATTACATTATATGTTATATTATATACTAAGTACTATAAAATACTAACGAATATTGTTCAACAAATTAATAACTAGCATAGGTAGGTATACATTCTTTATTATATAGTTTACCGTAAGTTTTTATTTTCAGTTTAGTTTCATATCTTTATATTATAAGCGGATAAATTTAATTTAATGTAATCTTGTTATAGAAGAGCGGAGCTTCCTAACACAAGCAAGTTTATTTGCTTAAAAGGTGGCTCCAACCACTTGATACTGTAATAGACTAAGTTACTGAAATAAACTATTTGATTTGATTTGATTTTGATCTTGCTATGAGGGCTCTCGTCCGAAGAATCACTATAACTAGCACAATGTCTCTTCCGACTCTTTTGCAATCGTTCATGTTTGTTGTCATTACATTTCCTTTTCGTCAACTGCTTTTGGATATTAATCGTCTCGCTCCGAATAGGCGGCGTAGTGGTTCTTTCCATTTTCGATTCTATCGTATTTCTTTTAAAAGAATAAAAATGTATTGCCACAATGTCGGTACCGACGTATACAAAACGAAAATAAAAATAAATCTGACGGCCAATTTTTACGAAATAATCAGTAGTCCATGTGAATCCCACTTCTGAGTTGTTAGATCAAGGTCTTAAACTCAGTAAAACAATTAGATTACACGAATAATTATGGATTTATTGTCACACCAACTTATTATAACTTCTTGACAACTCACAAACATATTTCTCCTCCACTGACAGTTTCTGTGTGTTGCCACTCATAATACAAGAAATATCGATATTTGTATTAATACCAAATATCGATACTATTCAAATCTAGAATTAAATGATTAATAAATAAATATTGGGTTCTGAATTATTATGTGATGCTTACATAGGTTTCATCCAAAACTCAGTAGAAAATGTTTAGTATTTAAAATAGTTAAAACCTTAACGAACACCGTTTGATATTTGAAATAAATTACTAAAATGGTCTAGTTTTGGTACTTAAACTAAGGAAAATCTTTATCACGATTACGGACAACATCTTTCTGTTGATGATAGTATTGTTTTGCTTTCACGTGTATCCGAGGAGGGCGGAAAAGGCTCAGCAGTAGGCCACTTAACGAAAATCTAGTAAGGCTGACACAAAAATTTAAGTACGTCCGCATTAGCAGAATTACTAGTTAGTTTGCTTATAATTATGTAATATCAAATTTATGTAACTATTGTTTACAAATGAGTAAATTGAATATTTGAGAAACAAACTAAATAAAAAAGATAAATGGAAACTCAAAACTAGGAAATCATAAATATTAAGCGTCTGATGCAGATCAAGCCAACCCTTTACCTCCATTGGAAACTGCCCCTCACGTGCATTCAAGGTCATGTTTATACAATTACCTGTTCAAACCCTTTAAACAGCGCGAGCGTCTGCGTTGAGCCTAATTCTATTTTGAATCGGGGCCAACTTCTCGGAGAAATTGAAACATATTTTGTGATTAATATAATCATTCGTTTTATTGCACACATATTATATGCCCCTGATCATTACTTTTCTCGGAAGCTGGTGATTTGAATAGTTTCGTCGCGTCGTTTTTCTAAGAAATGTCAAGAAAAACATGTCTAGTGCCAATGTTAGTCGGCGTATCTATTATTTTGAACGGGATTTTCCTAACACTATATTGAATAACTGTCTACACGAATATTTACTTTTAATGCTAGCGAGGTCCCAAGATCTTGGAGACACGTGTAGATTGTATCATTTTTTTCTTAGATTCTACACACACAAACTAAATAAGGATTGAAATAAAGTGACCTTGGTCCAAGGTTCAATTCATTTATACTTAGTCCTGGCTATATACATCCTCCGAGCTTCGGGACTGGTCGAGGGTCCCAGGGCCTCACATTAGCTTAATTCACAATTCACACATTTTTATCCCCACGAAAATTGATGGTTTAATCCATCAGCTATTTAATCCAAGTCAATCCAAGGAGTTCGATTACTGAATCCATTTTTGAATTAAACTTTATTGAAAGTTCCTGCTAAACAATAATAATATTGTTTTCTTCTGAAAAAGAAATAAATTTGAAATTTCGGAATTGGAACGTTCTAGAACATTACTTGAGAGATTTTCAAACATTGTGTCATCATTCTACAGTTATTACTCAAACCTTCAACACGCCGTGCTAAAAAAACGTAAAAAAAATACAAAAAAAGTGAACAATTCTCAATCTCCCACAAAACCCTGCAGTATTTTGCGATATTTTCCTTTCGGAAGCAGTGAGAAGAAACAAGGCTTCAAAATGTGTTATCCATGCAATTCGTGCTGCTACTCTTGCTGTAGCCCCTGCTACTCGTGCTGTTCGCCGTGTTGTTCTCCTTGCTACGGTTGCTGTTATTCGGGCTGTTGTTGAATCTAACATGTGGACCCGCGAGATGCACTGGACGGCGCTGCAAGGTGGAGATTAAGTGCTTGTGCCCAACTACTATCGTTCCTACCAAGTGGACTTCGAGCGTGCACGGTGTTACATGGGACCTCGCCGGAGGCTGGAAAAGATCCGGCGTTGACACTCCTCTGCTTCGCCGTCGGTTGTGATAAGTTCGTGATATCCGGCTGAACGCTGCATCTCTTGCGGTCTATTGAAACCCGAAGAAAATGTCGCAGTTAACAGTGTAAAATGTTATGATTTTTGTATAATATACGTTCAGGTCACATTTTAGTATTTTAATTTACATGGTGTTGATTAGGTAGACCCTTGGACAGCCTGCTTTCAGAGGTTCGTCCAATTGTGGAGCCTGTGCCCTTCCTGTGCAACCCTAAGGCTGCGGTGCCACTGAGTGGACGGAGCAGAGCGGTGACTAGCTGTGCCGCGATTCACCAATCATATGGCTTAACCTTTAAACAGGCTATCGACTATACGAGGCCACATTAATTTCAACCTTATCACTTTGCAATAAGGTCCAAAAACAATGCAAAAAAACGTATAGCAAAGCCTGGTTAAGGGTTAAATCCACATCTATTACTTGTAACGCCTACCTCTTCACAGCTCAGCTCTGTTCCGCACCGCTCCACTCCACCTTAGTGTAACTGCAGCCTATATTGTGACAGGAGGGAACTTGTACATATCATGCCACCCTCGAATAGGCAAAGGTGTCCGTACAATCGGGTGGTGCGGGTCACTCACTGCTACCTGGGCTCAAACGCTAATGAACTCTTGCTTCTTAGTGGGACCACGAGGAATAGACGTGTGCATCAGAATCGAGGGCCCATTTTTCAAACTTATGTGAAACAAAATAAGACTTTTAGGAAAATTAGTTAAAAATAGTTAAAACTTAAAGCAAATGGTCACGAATTTCTTAAACGTGAATTAAAACTGTTATGATTAAATAACTTGGGCCCTCAATCCTGACACATGCATAAAGTGGCATAGTCTAAATCTCTGTAAGTACTATCTCTGGGTTTATAATTTTTATTTAAGAATTTTGTTAAGAATTTCTTAAATATTTTAAGAAATTCTCTAATCTGCAGAATATTTCATTAAAGATTTATAGCGGTATATATAGGGCCCTCAATTCATTATTGTCTGAACTGAGGAATCTGCAATACATGAATTTCTCTGAAGAAATACATAAATACGACTTCACCATATTTTACTTAGACGCTCAAGTGAATTAGTTAAAAAGAAAAAACGACACAAAAGTCAATTGTTAAGAAGTAAATGAAAGTTGAATTTTACTAAAATATCAGAACTGAGAGCCCAATATTTTCAATTTTATTGACTAGGCTCAACCTGTTAGATTAGCGCAAATTATAACAAAAGTTTTAACTATTTCTTAACTAAAACATGACATATCGCTCGTTCCTCTAAATTACACACTTTCAGAGAAAATTGATTTTAAACTTTTCATAAGAGAAAATACTGTAGGGTGACCATAATGTTCATAGACTGTTTTCGGTTAATTTGCCTTTCATTTTACGTAGATATTGTTAAAACTAAATATATGGTATGTCTTTACTTTTTATTTACTTTAGGCAACGGGGCCCAGAGCAGTACGTACCTAAAGGCCAAACATCATATATTCAAAAATATAGAAAACTAAAGTGTAAATAGCGAGTATATAACACTTTAAGCTGCAAATAGTACGACTTTCCGTTTCGAGCTTTACTAAATATACAGATACCTACTTTCTATGAACATTATGGTCACCCTACAGTATTTTCTCTTATGAAAAGTTTAAAATCAATTTTCTCTGAAAGTGTGTAATTTAGAGGAACGAACGATATGTGATGTTTTAGTTAAGAAATAGTTAAAACTTTTGTTATAATTTACGCTAATCTAACAGGTTGAGCCTAGTCAATAAAGTTGAAAATATTGGGCTCTCAGTTCTGATATTTTAGTAAAATTCAAGTTTCATTTACTTCTTAACAATTGACTTTTGTGTCGTTTTTTCTTTTTAACTAATTCACTTGAGCGTCTAAGTAAAATATGGTGAAGTCGTATTTATGTATTTCTTCAGAGAAATTCATGTATTGCAGTTTCCTCAGTTCAGACAATAATGAATTGAGGGCCCTATATATACCGCTATAAATCTTTAATGAAATATTCTGCAGATTAGAGAATTTCTTAAAATATTTAAGAAATTCTTAACAAAATTCTTAAATAAAAATTATAAACCCAGAGATAGTACTTACAGAGATTTAGACTATGCCACTTTATGCATGCGTCAGGATTGAGGGCCCAAGTTATTTAATCATAACAGTTTTAATTCACGTTTAAGAAATTCGTGACCCTTTGCTTTAAGTTTTAACTATTTTTAACTAATTTTCCTAAAAGTCTTATTTTGTTTCACATAAGTTTGGAAAATGGACCCTCGATTCTGATGCACACGGAATAGACTGGCTCTGCCGAAGCAAGTCTTTTTCCTCGTGATCCTACTAATTTTGTTTTAGTAGGCTCGCCAGGAAACTGTTCCTGCCAGCGTTCCCATTGAGGGACCACATATGAATCTTGAGCTTTAGAAAGCGTCAGCCGTTAGTAAAAGTTCTCAAACAATTGTAAATTTAGCCCCTTTGTCAGCAGTACCATTGATCAGTACCATTGATGGTACTACTGACATACTTATACCATACTTATACGTTACTAGTTCCATTGATGGTACTACTGACACATTTATACGTTACTAGTTAGTACCATTAAAAAAATAGAATATATTCGATCACGAGCGTTCCCATTGAGGGACCACATATGAATGTTGAGCTTTTGAAAGCGTCAACCTGGCTTATTCCGTTTATCCACCCTAAAAAAGCCACCCTAAGGAGGATACTCGGAAACGCGTGTCCTTCTATCCACCCTGAACGGGGTGGATAACCGTAATTCATATAATATGTTTCTTCCGATTTTTTACCCCAAGTACAGTTGAATCAAATCAATATCTTTTAAGTTTTAATTTAATATTTATTGTTAAGCGAATAACATAAAATAGTCTTAAAATCTAAATTGTAGGTACATGGTACTATAAGATAGAAAGCCGAAGCGGGGCTGGTGGTTTTTTATAAATTTTGCAATATGTCCAGAAAATGACCAACGCTTATTTCATTATTGAGTAGACGTAGTTGCGTATCCTGGATAAATTCGTCCCTTTTAATGTATATTATAGTAAACAAAACTATTTTCAGCTCAAAGAAGAAGGTAAGTATGTACATCTAAAGTATTTTAATGTTCACGAAGTTTCTTGGACTGGGTTTGTGTATGTTTTTGTGTTAATGACTGTACTTAGGCAGGTGAGAAAAACGGAAGAAACATATTATATGAATTACGGTTATCCACCCCGTTCAGGGTGGATAGAAGGACACGCGTTTCCGAGTATCCTCCTTAGGGTGGCTTTTTTAGGGTGGATAAACGGAATAAGCCGTCAACCTTTAGTAAAAGTTCTCAAACAATTGTAAAGCCACTAGTTTGTAAAAGTAGCCACTCCAAAGTTACAATCGGTCAAAGGTGGTCCCTCAGACGTGACTGAGAGGCATCCATAACTCTTAACATAGTTACAATTTACAACTGCTATGAATGACTACTCTTAGTAAAACATTTGCAAAACGTATCATATTATATAAATATCGACCTTTCCCGTTCCCTGTATAAAAAGAACTAACATGCAGAAGATGGTCCCTCAACCGATCACCACAAGTTCACTTTATGAGGAAGCCATAATGGAATTTGGTATTTTTGTATGGTTTAAGCGTTAGTAGAGAGTATTTGAACGATAGTAAATTCAACAGTTAGTTTGTAAAAGAAGCCATACAAAAGTTACAATCTATCAAAGGTGGTCCCTCAATTGAAACGCTTAGCACAGGAAAACTACAATTTACTTAGCATACGGAAGTTAAATTGACCAATGATACGATCTATCCTTTAGTAGTTGATTTCTACTAAGGATTATTTTACTAAACAGTATCAAAATACATACGGTTTGGTTTCCAATAATAATCTAATTCCTATGAAGAATTATTAAGATTAAGGTGACCACGCAGCAGGATTTTATCGAATAAATATAAACTAGTGACCGTTTGGACTGGGTTCAATTCTCGCGCAGGATAACTATTTGTGTGACCCAAAAATAGAAGTTCTGAGTCTGGATGTAATTTGCGTCCGCCTATTATAAGTTTGTAAAGTACCCCGCGACACAGAGATTAGATTATTTATTGCGGGCTTAAAGTATCGTAATTAACGCACACCCGCGTTAATTACGATACATGTTTTATAAATGACCTGTGTAGGATGACCTATCTGATTGTACTATTAACACATTTGCAATCACTGCAATACTAGTCCCAGATTAAATTTTAGACATCCAAGGTTACAATAATTCCCATTAAACTGAAAATTGGTAGGATCGTCCATTACACTATTATAAAGGAAATGTGAAAAGTCCTTATCGATCCGGCACGTGGAAAAAAAAATATTCGTGGTCAAAGGTTACAAAAACGGGTTAGCTCCATGCAGCAAAACGGTAAGCTTTATCATAAAATTAACTGCGACAAAATTGTAGATTAGATAATTATCTACAAATAATGTCTCAATACTTTTTTCCTAAGAGCCACCGTTTTTTAGATATAACGATTCAAAAAGTTGAAAGAGTTGTAATCGCCATAATATGCACACGTTTCCATGCCACCTTTGAGGTAGTACCCGAAATAAAAAACAAGTGCAGTTAGCATGTCTTCCTCCAACCTCCTTCCTCCGAAAAAGATGTTGATGAGCAGCCGCTGAGGCTGCTCATCAACATCTTTTGTTTTCATTTTCTTAGGGTATATTACCTATAGTTATAAAAAAGAAAAAAGTAGGTATAGTGAAAAAAGTATTGGGACATTATCCTATTGCGAAATCCTGTTGCGTGGTCACCTCAATCTCAATAATTCTTCATAGGAATTAGATTATTATTTGAAACCAAACTGTATGTATTTTGATACTGTTTAGTAATATAATCATTAGTAAAACTCAACTACTAAAGGATAGACTGTATTATTGGTCAATTTAACTTCCGTATGCTAAGTAAATTGTAGTTTTCCTGTTATAAGCGTTTCAATTGAGGGACCACCTTTGATAGATTGTTACTTTTGTATGGCTTCCTTTACAAACTAAGGGTTAAATTTACAATCGTTCAATTCATATGTGGTTTCCTCAATGGGAACCACATATGAATCTTGAGTTTTAGAAAGCGTCAACCGTTAGTAAAAGTTCTCAAACAATTGTAAATTTAGCCACTAGTTTGTAAAAGAAGCCAGTCCAAAGTTACAATCGGTCAAAGGTGGTCCGACAGACGCGTTTAGTCGTATAATGCCTAATTCGAAAAATGGCACACAGTCGCAAAAAGGCCAGTTCGCGAATGGACTAGTTCTCGAAAGGACTAATTCACGAAATGGCTAATTCTCTAAAGGACTAAGTAGTAAAATGCCTAATTCTTGAAAGGACTCATTAGTAAAAGGACTAATTCTCCAAATGGCCAACTTTGACCAACTCATTCCATGGACTTAAATGACATGAAAAATCTAAGTTAATTTTCTAGGTTATGTTACATTTTATACGAAATGCAAACAATAACTTAGCAAAAAACATTTATTATTAAAATAAGTCAATCATAGATTATTATAGCGAAAAACAACGCTAAGATGCATTGTGTCATACAACAACATAAAAAAATCTTATATTATTATGGCGAATTAGTATTAAATCAACAAAGCACCTTACAATGTGTCATATAACAAAAAAAACATTATGTTTTACCAAATAATCACACAGGAAGCTCAAATTATAATAATAGTTGGTAATAAATTATCTTGTGAACGCTTGAATCGATACAAACGACAACAAACTGCTCTGTATGATAAAAGTCAATGTGCAAATAACACAATTCTATAGGTTGTTTAAAAAACAACTCCTCTCTGCTCGTCTCGTCCTCGCTTTGGTGGAGTCCCGGTCTTAGTCGGTGCCAGTCCGGCGCATACCCACCCGCGGACAAATTTTGCGGGTGGCATGCGTAGGCATTCCCCCATTCTTATAAAAACCGGCCAAGTGCGAGTCGGACTCGCACATGAAGGGTTCCGCAGCAGCAAGTATTTCAGTTGAAAGAATGAAAGCAAATAGCGGTTTATAACGTATTAAAAAAAACTACTTGCTAGATCTCGTTCAAACCAATTTTCGTTGTTAGTTTTTATGGTAATGTACATCATATATTTTTTTTAGTTTTATCATTATCTTATTTTATGAATATCAGGATCGCGGGTGTATTTCTCAGATTGGCCTAAATATATTGCAGTTATTTTGGTACCTTCTGTGTACTTTTATGTACCTCTCCTGAAAATCTGTGTACCTACGCCCGTACAGTGATATTTGAAATATTAGGTACACCCGCTATCCTGATGTCAGAACCGCGGGTGTACTGTTAAACAGTGCACCAAGTTACATAATATTGGTTAAGCACATTTGGTACCTCTTGTGTACCTCATAGCACATTTGGTACCTCTTGTGTACCTCATGAAACAAGTATTAAACAAATAAAATACGGTATGCTTCTTGAGATATTTTATAAATCATTTATCACTTTTCTATTTTATAAAACGTTGTTACTATTTTATAAAACGTATTAGAAAAGCAACATCTTGTTTATGTTAGTGTTTTTAGAAAAAATGAAACAATGTTTGAGGAAAATTTTTTTTTTTTTTTTTATTGAATGGTAACAAAATATGAGCATTTATGAGGTTCTGGGTTCAATTCCCGGTTAGGGAATAATAGTATATGCTGAATGTGAAGGTTCTGGGTTCGATTCCCGGTAAGGGAATAATAGTATATGCTGAATGTGAAGGTTCTGGGTTCGATTCCCGGTAAGGGAATAATAGTATATGCTGAATGTGAAGGTTCTGGGTTCGATTCCCGGTAAGGGAATAATAGTATATGCTGAATGTGAAGGTTCTGGGTTCGATTCCCGGTAAGGGAATAATAGTATATGCTTAATGTGAAGGTTCTGGGTTCGATTACTACGGTTTTTTTAAATAAAATAGTAACGCCTTAAAAGTGAAAAATGATTTATTAAATTTCTCAAGAAGCATACCGTATTTTATTTGTTTAATACTTGTTTCATGAGGTACACAAGAGGTACCAAATGTGCTTAACCAATATATGTAACTTGGTGCACTGTTTAACAGTACACCCGCGGTTCTGACATCAGGATAGCGGGTGTACCTAATATTTCAAATATCACTGTACGGGCGTAGGTACACAGATTTTCAGGAGAGGTACGTACTTCACAGAAGGTACCAAATAACTGCAATATATTTAGGCCAATCAGAGAAGTACACCCGCGATCCTGATATTCATCTTATTTTAGAAGTTACAGGGGGTGGGGACACTCATTTTACCACTTTGGAAGTGTATCTCGCGCAAACTATTTAGTTTAGACAAAAATGATATTGCGAACCTCAATATGATTTTTAAAGACCTATCCATAGACACTCCACATGTATGGGTACCATAAAAATTTTTTTTTGAGTTTCAATTCTATGTATGGCGACCCCCCAAAAATATTGTTCTTTTTCTATTTTTGGGTAAAAATCTTAATGCGGTTCACAGAATACTTACCAAGTTTCAGCAGTACAGCTCCTATAGTTTCGGAAAAAAGTACGGGCGGACAGCCGTATGTCACAGCCACTTTTTTCCGAAACTATAGGAGCTGTAGCTGTAGCTTTTACGAATGAGACAGACAGACAGACAGACATGACGAATCTATAAGGGTTCCGTTTTTTGCCATTTGGCTACGGAACCCTAAAAAAGGCACCACTCTAACGCATGTCGTAGATGTCAGCGTCGCAGTCATAGACCATGCGTATGAAGCACGCAAACCGTAATAAATTTACGTCTAAGAGAAAATCTTTGAATAATGAAATAAACAAAATAGTTTAATAAACATTTATAGACTTTTTAAACTGTAAATTATTCTACTTTTAGGTACACATTCCGAATAAACCGACGACAAGGGAAATGATCGACAACCCAAGGAATGACACCACGAAAATCACATTTTCCTTTTGTACGTAGGTGTCGTCAGGCCAGTCTGGAGGAATCTGTAACAAACGGATTGTTTTACGTCTATTTCATTGGGTTTAGATCTCCTTTTCGTCGATCATTTTGATTTTCATAGCTGCTGTCAACTAAGCATCAGAGGTTAAAAAGTGGGGAGTGGTCCCTAGAGTAGATTTTTCCAAACATCCCAGTAGAACTGTTGTCTTAACTACAGCCTGCTGTCGGTTTAACGTGCCCTCTAAAGTACGGATACCTACGTTCATAATTTGAACCACTTGTGCAGTCATCTCACTGTAGATTAACCGCACGCTTGTAATGGTAATTCTGGTGATAGTTAATAGACAGACTATGACCAGTTTGTATTAGAAGTGCTCATATCGACAACTTATAGTTGTATTAAAATGGGCAGAGCTGATGGGCGTGAATATAGCTGGAGAAAATCTATTCTTGGGCAAGATTTCGTTATTTTGAGTCTAATTTAATTAACAAATGACACTACACAATGGAATTCTTTACCAACGCATCGAATATTTAGAGAAAAATAAACTGTTTTAATAATAGACAAAACACCGACTTCAAATACTAAAACGGATTCAATAATGTGAGCTCTACAGAAAATAATAATATTTTAAGTAGTTACTATCAAGATTGGGGAACAAATATACCTAATTATCGGTACAAACTTCAGCTTGAAACGTTTGGGTACGTTTTGAAATCGCTCTTTAACGTAGAGTAAAAACAGTTGCTTAAACTGTTTTTAGTCATAATAATAATAATATCTGGGGACAATGTCACACAGATCATCCTAGCCCCAAACTAAGCAAAGCTTGTACTATGGGTACCAGGCGACGATATACATACTTATATAGATAGATAAATACTTATATACATAGAAAACATTCATGACTCAGAAACAAATATTCGTGCTCATCACACAAATATTTGCACTTACCGGGATTCGAACCCAGGACCACCAGCTTCGTAGGCAGGAGCACTGCCAACTAGGCTACGGTGACCGTCAAAAAGTCATAAAATGAGAAAGCGGGTGTTTACCTGGTCAAAATGGGGGATTGCAGCCGCAAGGTCCACAACCGCCGATACATGGGCTGCATCCACACGAATATAAGCAGTAGCCCCCAGAGTGGTGACCTCCAACGAAACCGCCGTAGTACACAGGCATTTTACTAAACTTTTTTATACAGGGATATTATGTTCTTGGAAAATAAAAACAATGTTATTTTTGTGTTAATTTTTCAGATTTTTGGTCCCTGATAAATTGTTAGACATAATATATGACACTATAAAATTTTGATTGTTTTTTGTTGACATAATGTTTTCTGTCAATTTTAATGGTGCTTCTATTTTTTGGCCAGCATTTATTTATCGCATAAAGAAGGTACCTAAGGAAGATAGAAGATAGATTGGACGTCCGATTGTTTTTAGGTTGAAATCTCAAAAACTGTAGCGTGTAATTGAATGTAATTTGACGTAGCCAAGTATATTCACGACCGTGACTTAGTTTGTAGTAAACTTGCTTTCTGATACAGAGGTCGCGATTTCCATCCTCGCAAACATTTACTTATGTTTATGAACATAATTATCTATTTGTCTTGGTTTAAGTATTTTTATCCGTTGCATGAGAGAACAATCTTTGTTTATGTGATATAATTGTAAATGTAAATTAATTATTATCATTATGTATCCATTGAAACATTTACAAACTTTTAATTTAGTTAAATTTAGATCTGTATTACTATTATTTATAATATTTAGTTTATTTTAATCTATGTATCTATATGCAATTGTAATGTACTAATTGTTTTTCATGGTGTGTTAACTCAATGAAGTTCTTGTCTCCATAAATACTCAAAACGTGACCCTACCTACTGTCCTAATATACCTACATATAAATAATATGATTATTACAGTAATTCTATTCTAAAACTCGGGCCGTTAGTATTTACTGAGACTTGGGATTTAAGATTGGCAGAGTTGCGGGCAATAGGATATAATGTAAATTTAAACTTTGGCCTCACACCGGTCACCGCATTCCATGAAACAGCACGTCATACTTATCATTATATTATTTATTGAATAACTTTTACGCAGTTTTGACCTCTTTGGCACTCTTGTCTATGAATTGCCTATTTTAAAAATATATGGCTGAATAAAATCTAGCATTTTTATAGGTGTCATTCATGACAAGCAAGTCATAGAAATTGACAGAATAGACCTCAATATTTTTAACATAGCAAGCCAAGAAATACTAAATAGAAAAATATATATAAGGTTTTAAAAAGTATAATGCCTTACCAGTACGGGTGTTACAGAGACTTCAACATCGGGACATTCGCTCGATGTCCGGGAGGGTGTGATCCCCCTTGCTGCCGTTGCTGCCCGCCTTGCGTGCAGGGATGCTGCTGCTGCCCTACTGGACCGTGCTACAACTGCCATTCCTGCCAATGATATTAATATACCGGAACATTACGGCTGTGTAAATTTTCTAATAAAAGCTTGATTACATTATTGTTTTTTCCTATAGATAGAGGATTCTTTATAGGCAGCTGCTATGACTAATTGGTAAACTAGATTGACCAGTTTGTTTAGTGGTTACTGTCACTGCTTAGCCAGAGGTTGTGGGTTCCATGCCTACCCAGGACAGATCTTTGTGCGATGAACAAGATTATTTGTTCTGTATGTTTGAAATAAAATGTCCTCCCAGCCGAATTTCGGCCACGGCGGCTAGTCAGGCGGCTAGACATTTTATTATGCACAAGTGTGTGCGCAAACATAGGAGCACTTTCCGATGGAATGCCTAGCGACACGACCGGAAAGAGGTCGGGTACAGGACCAACGGCTTACGTGCTCTCCGAAGCACGGAGGTATAATTCCGCCAACTCCCAGACTGCGGACTGATGCTGGGAAAATATTATTTTTACAGAAAAGTCCCTAAATCACTTTTGGCCCGACCCGGGATTTGAACCCAGGAACTCGTTTTCTGCGGGTGAACAAGCTATAAATATAAGTATGTTTGTCTGGTTGCCATACAGGATGTGACTAGTTTAGGATCAGATAGCAGTGTACCTATTAGTTGTCCCAATATATGGGGCCACCTAGAAGTGCTGGTGGACCACTTCAGCAATTTATGCTGTAGCTCATACTGAAGTTAGCACCCATTTTTTTTTTGACGGTCACCGTAGCCTAGTTGGTATTGCTCCTGCCTACGAAGCCGGTGGTCCTGGGTTCGAATCCCGGTAAGTGCAAATATTTGTGTGATGAGCACGAATATTTGTTTCTGAGTCATGAATGTTTTCTATGTATATAAGTATTTATCTATCTATATAAGTATGTACCTATATCGTCGCCTAGTACCCATAGTATGTACAAGCTTTGCTTAGTTTGGGGCTAGATGATCTGTGTGACATTGTCCCTATATATTATTATTATTTATGGTCCACAGGAAAATGTGTCTAGTTTTGTGGAAGGATCACTAATCCTCTCAAATTTGTGTTTGTGTAACAACAGCTGTAAAAAGTCCACGGCTGGACAAAGCCCCAAGAATCATCATGGGGGATATGCCATAATCGCCACACTATGGTTGGCGATCTGTTACATCCCTATTTCCACTGTTTACTGCTGAGTTGCAATAATCGCCGATTGACGCAAATGCCAACCAGTAAATCAGCAGTAAATACCATGTAAATACTGTATATAAACTCGCGTTTTTACGATTTCCATCAGTGTATTATTCTCTGGTGAAATTGCTGCCCAGCTACGGAATGGTCATAGATCTGCCGGCTGGCTTTTAGCAAGGAAACTAGAAGTAATATATTCCGGGTCGTCACTCTGCCCTTCACTAGGGCTATCGCGCAAAAGTCCAAATAACAAAGTTATTATTAGTGTTTCCTATTAGCTAAATACAGTGTAGTGTTAAAAATAAAATAAAAGTAGTGCTAACACTTATGTAGTTTTTTTTTAACTACCGAGTCGCACAAACTAACAGATCGCATAAAGATGGTCATAGTTCACAGAAGGAACCTGCTCGTTCTCTGGTACGGGATGAAATGGGGTGATGATATTCTGATATACACACACACACACACACACACACACACACACAGCAAATACAATGCACTTGAAGGCAGCATTATGGAAGACTAGCTCTGCCCCGCGGTTTCATCCGCGTTAAAGTTTGATGTAAAAGAGTAACAAACATACATCTATACTCACAAGCTTTCGCATTTAACATCTTAGTAGGACGTGTACCTACCTCTAGCGGTTGAGGCAGTGCACGCCGGAATAGCTCGCAGATGGTAGATATTTTCCTACTTACTTTGACACTTGTCGTCATATTTTGGACAATTCACACAATATCTTTATAAATTGTAGCTTATGTGTAATTCTAATGTATAAGCTATATTATTGTAAAGTTTCATTAAAATCCATTCAGTAGTTTTTACGTGAAAGATTAACAAACATCCGTCCCTCCATACTTACAAACTTTCGCGTTTATAATATTAGTAGGATGATTCTATTACATACAGTTTCTTAAAAATCATATTATTATATAATTATGCGTACCGATTTGTCGTGATAAACAAAATATTTAATGAATGCCATTACGTCTTTTGATGGAATGCCATAAAAGGAAAGAGAAAGAAGAATCTTAGAATCTAATGCAACTGGCTTTAGCTAACACTTTCAATTCTCAAGTACCTACGAGTAGATTAGTTGAAAAAATCTTGTAATTTAAAAATAAGACTTAAGAGTTATGTTTGTAAATTACTTTACGTTTTTATATTTTAAACAACAATCTTTTATTAATATTACAGCTAGTAATATAAAGTTTACGCGGGTTAAACCGCGGGGCATAGCTATGCCCTGCGGTATTACCCGCGTAAACTTTTTTAAATTACAGCCTATGTGTTAGGATGTCAGCTAAGTATAAACCTAATTTGATTTAAATCCCTCCAGCCGTTTAAGGCGTCCCACATAGGAGTATTAGACCAAAAAATCCGGTCAAAATTATTTGATGTTTTTTTCTTCATTGTTATGAAATGAAACACGATAATAAACCATTTCCAAGTATGTTTATATTAAATACAATGATTTTTTTTATATTGATCGATTAGACGCAAAGCTGTATGGTCCAACAAGGCTTGAAGATCCACTTCAAAACTTGTTTCCGTAACTTTAATCGATTCTTCTTTTGGGTAACACTACGTTTTGGCCTTTTGAATGAGAGAGTAACAAGGGTAAACATCTTTCCTTTCGCCTTGGATCAGTTCCCATTGTCTTCGTGTGAAGTCACCTTCTACGAACAATGCCAATGCTTCTTGTGGCGTGTATTTCTTTGTCATCAGATTTTTCTTGGTTGATGATATGATTTTCCGAATTTTGGTAGCTCTTGTGGGAGTTGCCATGATTTCTTTTATAACTTTCGAAGTATCAGTATTCCCGGAAGTTCCGTTACTTACACGTGCAGCGAAGGTCAATTCAGCAACAGGTACCTGGTCCCGTAAATCTTTTGTTCTTCGCCGCTTGCTCCTTTCACTTAATTCTTGGAATTGTTTTTGCGGTCTTCCCGGTATATTAGACCACGTAGGCAGCTCAATTGTTGCTTTGAGCCAATCCGCGTTCTTATCTAAGAACCGCTTCTTTATGCTGTGACATTCTGTCCACTTTTTCTTGAAACTGGTTTTAAAAAACCTCAAAGAACGACTTAAAACACTCCTTTCTACGACTGGGCATGATGTGAGCCGTACGAGGTTTTCTTCCAACAAAATGAACTTTTCTTCAAGTTTTTTTCCTTTAAACTCTTTCATTATGTTATATAATTCCAATCTACTAAGTTTCTTTACCATCTCTGAGGGTTCTGTAACAAAAGAAATCAAAAGTAGTAGATTTTCATATTTTGAATATTTTTACCTAAAATTTCAAAATTCTACAAAAAATAAAGGTGAACGTTTGTGAACGACTTTATTGCATATTCATGTAGACAAAGGTCTTAAATATATGCTAACATAATAATTGAAAGGCGACAAGGCGCGACACTTGGTCAAATCCACTATGATATCTCAAATTTAGTAAAAAAATCGAGTATAAAAGGTGTTACCAATATCGACTCAGTAAGTGAGGAAATCGGGAAAGAACTACATAAAATTTATTTTATAATATAGTACATACCTTCTATTTCTATACCCGATGGTTTTTTTTCTCGTAGTCCACTACACGCAGCCATTTTACACAGAGAATTTAGTGTCACAAAATAGAGCGCCAACTACAAAGCAATGCGATTCCGACAACGACTAAGTTCCGACTGGTCAGGTAGTCAAATGGCCGGGGTGCGAGGACAGGTGGGGGCTGCCCCTCGATAAACCGGTTACTAGGCTACATGAAAAGTGAATTTTAAGTGTCATTACATTTTTTTTGTGAACCTGACTTTTGACCGGATTTATGCCTCTAATACTCCTATGTGCGTCCCCCACATTTGGCGTGCGCGATCCTCGGGCGTGCGAGCTGCACGGACGCAGCGCGCGCGCTACACGCGAAACACTCACAAACTTTCGCCTTTATAATATAAGTGTGATACATTTTTCAGTTTATTTTTGGCGCGAAATACTAAGTGAATATTATCTAAACTAGCTGTGCCCCGCGGTTTTACCCGCGTAAAATTTTATAAATTATCACAGCTCCTCCCCCGTAGGTGATAGCGTGAAAATATGTAGCCTATATGTTGACCCGACCTCGAAGTAAACCCATGCAGTACTTTTTGAGTTTACCCCGGACATACATTCAGACAAACAGACACACAGACAAAAATTCCAAAAACTAAATTTTGGGCTTCGATATCGATTGTCGATCACGCCCCAAGTATCCTGTTTTAAAAATATTCAATGTACAGTTTTGACTTTCCTATGATTTTATTATATGTAAGATGTTAGCACTTGTAGATTTTAGTCTTTTAACATTTAGTTTTAGCAGTTTAACAGCTTCGTGTAAGTATGCCTGCCCCTTTCATACGCGCTGAGCCGCTAAGTGATGATATTTAAATTAATTTCGTAGTGTAAAAAACAATCACCAGCAGCAATATCAAACTCATTCTTGGCTTCTTAATTAATTTATTTTTGACAAGACAAGGTTTCTTGTATACCAAAGATATCAAGATTGATGGAAGGAGAGCCGAATGTCGCTTTACTAGAAATGATCAAAAATAAACGGTGACATTGTATGGGGGCACCGTTCGTGGAAGGCCGTCCCCTCGGCGTTCCATTCCGTGAAAAGCAGCCCGTATCTATAAAAAACTCCGGCATATCATGACCTACGGCAATATTATGGCGTTGATAGACCACAGATCATTTTATATTGGTATTTTAATTTCTACAAGCGTCGTACAGTCTCCAAAAGAATACAATGTAAATAGTAAATACGAATGCATACTATTTGGAAAATATAACGCCCGTGTGATCGCGGGTATAGTATCCGGCGTTAGTATAATGGCTTTATGTTTTAAAATCTCATTTTTTATATACTCACAATTATTTATACTCATATTATAAAGAGGTAACGTTTGTGAGGTTGTGTGATTGTGACGTTGTAAGGGGTCATCTCTGGATCTACCGAACCGATTTTCAAAATTATTTCACCAATAGATAGCTAGAGTGTCAAAGGCTCTGCTATTCATCATCATAATTTTTATTTATCCCGAACTTTTAACCCGAGGTATAACGCCGTACAAACGGGCAGGGACAAAAATATTTATAACGCGGAACGATGTCCGGGGGCACTGCTAGTACAAAATAATAACAAGGTTATACTAAATATTGGAAAAAAATCAAATGCACTATTTACTACTACAAATGGTTTATCTACAAGGAGAAAGTAGTGCGCCCAAAAATATATGTTAATCCATCTACGAAAAAAGAAGTTGTATGTTTTAGGAACAAATGTAGATCTTAATATAGTGTAAAGTACCTACAGCAACATTTTTTTGGAATTTTTGCCATCCCTAATTTTAGCGGTTTTCCTAGCAGCAACTCTGAAGCTGGCAATACAATATGCTGCGGCCGGTAGCTAATCTTGAGTAAATATAACCTACATCATAAATTAAAATTAAATTCATCAATATATTTGTCTCCAAATGTTTACTAATGTATACATTTGGAGAAAAATATATTGATGAATTTCAATTTTGTAAAATTATTATGTAATTGAATATTATGTCATCATCATCATCATCATATCAGCCGAAAGACGTCCACTGCTGGACAAAGACCTCCCTCAAAGATCTCCACAATATATTCACAAATTGTGAATATATGTGAATTTATGAAATCAATGATAATTAAAATTTCTTGAATAAATTTACTGTTAGGTATTTCATAACTTAAAATTTATTATAATTATACTTGTATTTAATCCAACAGCATTTATTTAAAAGTAATATTTACTAAAATTCACATTGACGTAATAGATTAATAATCACAATATCGATAGATAAAAAGAATATCCTGCGTCGTTGTTCACACACGGCTATATGTCTGAACCTAAACTAAGCAGAGCTTGAACTATGGAAACAAGAGAACTTAAATCTATACAAATAAATAAAATTGAAGTGTCTGTTTGTAATATTGAAATAACCGATTTTTACTACATGTATATGAATATATACGGTACATACTTCAAAATATTTTTTTTACAATTTTTGTCTGTCTGTCTGTCTGTTTGTTCCGGCTAATCTCTGAAATGGCTAGACCGATTTTGACGGGACTTTTATTGGCAGGTAGCTGATGTAATAAGGAGTAACTTAGGCTACTTTTATTTTAGAAAAGTCTTTTATTTTCGAAAAAAAAAACAAAAAAACTACCTAATTAACACGCGGGCGAAGTCGCGGGCTCAGCTAGTACTGCATATAATACTATTCTTTTGTTAATACATACTTATATAGATAACTACACCCAGACAGAGAACCAAAACACATGTTCAAGCACACAAATATCTGTATTGGGTCGGGATCAGAACTCATGACCTCTTGCTTAGCTATCAGGGTCACCAGCCACTAGACCCACAGCCCAATCAATCAGTAAAGCTGTAGGAAATAAAAGTGTCCGTATTTCGGAAGCCAAATGTAATTTTTTTGTACGAGTAGACTATGCCCACACTAGCGAATTTAATCCCTGTGTTCCGAGGTACTTTACAAACATGTAATTGACGTCACGAAGTACACCCAGACTCAGAACAACTATATAATATGGGTCACACAAATAGTTGTCCGGGGGTTCTACCGGGTAAGTCGCTGAACATCGATTTCTTGAATGGCGTTCAAATTAATAAAGGTTAAAAATGACTTAATCAATCGTTAAATCGGCTTCAACGTTGACAATCGATTCCGGACCATTTATGACGTCACATGTGCTCATGGAACCCGATTTAACGATTGAGTTTTAACCTTTATTTATTTGAACGCCATTGAAGAAATCGATGTTCGGCTACTTAGCCGGTAGAGCCCCTGTGCGGGAATCGAACCTGGGACGCGAAGTGGCAAGGCAACTGTCTTCACCACTGAAAAAGAGGAGACCTGAAAAAGAAACCATCTTAACACGCGCAGTCAAGATGGTAAGTTGTGGTTGTGATTAGTTTTAAAATTACAAACATATGTAGGAAATCTTTTACATTCTTCTATTCTATGGTTTTGACGATCCGGAACAACAATTTTAATGAAATAACTACTTGTTTTACCTAACATCTTATATTTAGGTACGATGCGATCATATGATATATATCACATAATATGCCTTCCAAGTAACAACTGATTAATTTGCTGACTGTACGTAATAGGGGAAAACTGAGGATTCACCGAAACGGGTCAAACACCGACACGCAATTTACTGGAACTCTGTGGAATGATGTGACATGTGCCATTGTCGTTGTGGAATGAGCTCTATCAATTTTACATTGTTATTATACGCGTAATTAACTTGGTCATGCTTCATGATTGCCGGCCGTTCTACGAAATATTTTATTGAGAGCTTCCGATGGCGTGTATTGAAAAGTTTTTAGGACACGATCCAAAATTAAATAGTAGTCACAAACTGACTATAATAAATATAAAATTAATTAATTAATAGACTGCTGTCTAATACCAAACTAGGCAGAGTCTGTACTATGTGCAGGCAACTGATGAACCTACTGATATTATAAATGAGAAAGTTTGTAAGTATGTATGGATGTTTGTGACTCTTTCACGCAAAAAGTATTAAAAGGATTTTGATGAAACTCTATAGTAATATAGGTTATATATCCGAGTACACATAGGCTTTAATTAACGCGAGTAAAACCGCGGGGCATATGTTATGTACATATAAAAGAATGTTTGTCTGTATGTCCTTTATAGAATCGTAAACTATGCATCTGATTATGTCATGATCTTCAGCAAAGTGATGTGCATGAGCCCACACAAGTTTCTGAGTTGATACGACCAATCTTCGACAGATGGGGCGCATTGGATCCGGTGGCAGCATTAAAGCGCGACCGTCGTTATAAATACAAGGTCCGCTATAATAATAATATTTAATTCGTACATTAATATAGACAGAACCATTCAGACATTATGTAGTAAAAATATAGCTAAAACTTAAAATTTTGATAATTAAACCTACACAAGACATGATCCTTGACAATAACTTAGTTTAAGCTAGCTTAATAACGATGCTATTATAAAATAAATCTTATTGTAATTTTTTTCCTACAATCCGTGTACAGACGCCAGCACATCAAGCTACCCCAATCTGTCAAAATTCCCCACTTGAAAGTAAACCTTATGTTTTTGTGATAAAGTTGAAAATCTATAAGAGAAATGTCACACACTGGGGCAGCTGGATGTGCTGGCGTCTGTACCTAAATATCTATATGAACCTAGAAATAATTATAAATTAATTATATATTACTATAAAAATGTTAAACAAATAAAAATAAAATAAAACAGTCATGTTTTATTTTATTTTTATTTATTTATGGCACCGCTATCAGTCCAATGAATTTCTGAAATAGTTATAGATAAATTACACCTAGACAGACTAGAACAAATAATAGTGGACATCGAATCACGAACTCTGGCTTAGCAGTCAACCACTAACGTAAAAGCTCCTATTAACGACCCCCTAAAAAGTGTACTCTATTAACGATCTAATTTTTAAATCACTCATATTGGACATAATATAGGGTTCCAGAATGTGATACTTTAAAAATTAGTTATTTATTTTAGTTGGGCCGCAAAAAGATTAAAGTTTATGTGTGTAAAAAGCCAGTAAAAGAAATAAATTGCCAATGAGTGGGACGCACCCGAAATTGACGCACGTTTCATAGTGTCGCGTCTCCGGCCACGTAAGTACACCTAAATATTAATTAAGGAAAATAACACACTAAGAATGGATTGGCCTTCTTGCTATCACATTACAACTGTAACGTATATATTTGTTTTCTAAATTAACTCTTGATATAATACTTCTTATTGGTTTTTGTGTTATAAAATCATGTTTTAATTTAAGGCGGTAATAGAGCCCGAATTTCGAAACTTGATTCTAATAACGACCCATGGCGTTGTTAAATGTTGAGAACATATAGTATTTTTAAATAATATCTATTATAAACTACCTCATTTGATTTTACTTTTTTCTTGTTCAATACTTAAAATTATTTTACTTCGTTAGCTCTATTAACGACACAGCTATTTCTTAAAGTTTTTGTGTAAAACTCGATTCAACGTTAGACAATATCCCTATTATTGTAACGATATTATAGTGTAAATAACCATTATTATCTGAATTAAAGACTAACTGAGACTAAAAAAATAATATAGTAATGAGATCGAATTTAACAGTATTCCATAAAACGGATATTTTATCTGTTTATTATTAATTTTATTGGTCGCTAATAGAATATTGTAACCTTCATACGTGATTCTATTACCGACTCACAGCTATGACGATATCTTTGGTAGTATTACAGTACACAAAAACAAAATGTATATTTTTGAACAAATTGGCTTATTTCTTGCTAACGTGACGTTTTGAGAGATTTTGTCACAGGCCATATTATTAATGTAACATAATATTTGCTATCCAGTTTCATTCATGGCTTCATGGCATTGGCTATACTTCATGTTTTGAAATCAAATAAAATGGCGGGACGGAATGAGGGCCATGTAACTTTTCAAATCTTCTTTCGAAGAACTAAATTCTATATCGTTGATTAATGTCTCTCTCTCTCTTCTCCTAGCCTTATTAATCCCAAGCAATCTTGGGGTCGGCTTCTGTATTGAGCGAATTATAAATGTGTTATTATAAAATTAACCTATTATAAAGGTATTTTGTGATTGTATTACAGATAAAATATTTTTGTTATTGATTTATAATATATAATTAGAATGTAGGTAATGAAAAAGTAAGCTTTTAATTATTTGAAGACTGTTTTCTGAGATTGGTTACATTTTTAATTAATTAAAATAACAAAAAGTAAGTTCTCTAAGCGTTGCAATAAATAAATGTGTTCATATTGTAATAATGGTGATCTCATAACTATTGTTATTATATAATATATACCTTAAAAATCATTTTTTAGTTTGTTTAATAGTAGAGAAGAAGTGACATCTTCGTAGCGGTCGGTAAAAGAAGTAGAAAAATCGGTAATAGAATCTTGCCGCATACTATGGCTCGGTAATAGAATCAACTACTCTTTTGGATTAAATAATTATTTAGTAATTATTGCGTTATTGAATATTGGATTTAAGTACTGAATTACAAAGAATACTTTGTTGAGATTAAATAAAAATTATAACATCTTTTCTAACATAACAGCTTATATCTATTTTTTTAAAGTGAATCCTAAGACACCTAAAACTGGCGGTAATAGGAGCTTTTACGTTACATCAATAGACTAGAAGTGTAAGTTTAAATATAGTAGATTGAAAAAATAGTCATGAGTCCACCAAAAATATAATTTACTAGCAGTGCCCGCGGACTTCGTTCTGCGTTTTATTATGTCCCTGCCCATTTGACCCACGTAATACTTCGGGTTAAAAGTTCAGGATGAATTTTGGAATTTTTCATAGCCTATGA
Source organism: Pseudoips prasinana (assembly GCA_951640165.1). Classification (NCBI taxonomy): domain Eukaryota; kingdom Metazoa; phylum Arthropoda; class Insecta; order Lepidoptera; family Nolidae; genus Pseudoips; species Pseudoips prasinana. The sequence continues at coordinate 9,381,530 of OX621240.1, forward strand.
TACTCCACAATAACGTAGCTTTCTATGGGCGCAGTAATTTTGAAAATCGGTTCGGTAGATCCAGAGATTACCCCTTACAACGTCACAAACGTTACCTCTTTATAATATTAGTATAGATCTACAAAACGAACCTGTTGGGAATATAGTATTATTTTGCATAAAAAAATATCTTAAAATGAAGAATAGGTTTGTCAAGTATAAGAAAAATTTATCCCTACCATAAAAGAAGGTGGAAAAATGAAACTACAATCTCTATTATTTCTAAGCGGCTTACGTTGCCGCTTTAGGGATTAGTGCAACAATCCAAACTCAATAAGACGGACCTTTTTACTAAATTTATAATCTACTGTGGCAACACTAACGCTAACAGCTGATTTTGAATGTCCTTAATTAATTATTGAATTTTGTTTAATTTTCATTGTTTAAAAGCCCAAATCTAATTAAATCACTGAGTAATTAGTATAGTTAACGTGTTAAAATAATTATCTATAGTGTTTTATATGTTAAATTTGTGATTATATTGTGACAGTTACCGGCACATTTGCATGGACTCCTAAGGTAAAAACCACTGTATTTACTCGCAATCTAACAACAGAGCGTGTTAACTTTGATTTTATTTGGCAATTGTTATAGATGAAAGTTACTTTCAATCAAGGTTGTTGCGTATTATCACAGTTGTTCTATACGTTGACATAACCCCATTCCAGTTGATTTTAAGTACATTTTATTATAAACAATGTCTGGCATTACCACTCGTGGGGCTTTGGCTCGTCAAGCTGAAGAAAACCTACTAAAAGCTTTGAAGGAACTACAGGACTCCAAGCAATTGTGTGATTGTTATGAGAAAGAGCGTGATGATAATGAAAGAATACTGTTAGAGTCATCTGAACAGGTGAGGATATTAAAAAGTCAATTGTCACAGCTACATGTACAATATACGGATGCTATTGAAGCCCGGGATCAGCTCCAAAACATCATAAATGGATTTGATCAATGTCGTATTGAATATGACTTTGCATTGAATAAATCCTATCATTTGGAACAACAACTGCAAGAGGCCAATAATGAAATAACAGCATTAAGATCTCAGTTGGGAAAATTAAATAACAACTTAATCACCTTGCAGAACCAAACACTTTATGATGAGTTGGTGGTCAAGGATGCTTCCATGGTTTCTGTTGCAGCCAATAACCAGCCCCATTTCACATCACTCCCCACAAGAGATGAGGATTTCATTAATATAAAATCAATGGCATTTAATGGCTGTAGCAAAACTAAATTAAAAAAATACCAAAAAATTAACAAATTCATCAAAAAGTCCCAAAAATTAGTAAAAAGACATAAATTCTTCTTTAAATATGATAGTCAAAACAGGGAAAGATTGGAATTAATAGAAAAGTTGAATTTGTATACTATAAAATTAAAAAACAGTACTTTAAAATACAATTGTGATATAGAAAGTCAACAAAAAAAAAATTGACTTTCTTCAAGATGAGCTCAAAAGAATAACAATAAAGTATGAACTGTCCGAAAAACAGTCGCTTACCTGTTCCTTGCTAGAAGAACAGTCTCCTAATTTACTGCAAACAAATAATAATAATAGTAATAGTTCCCCTAACCAATCTGAAACTTCACATAACAGGTCATTAGCTCATAGAATACACACAAATAATGTAAAAATAAATTTTAAGTCTGAAGTGACAATATTCAGTGATGAAATTGGTAAAAACTTAGGGCGGTCATTATCAACAGCAGGACATTCAAATATCAATTTCTGTATGCCTGGAGCCTCTAGCCACCATATCTTCAAAAAAGTTTTTGAACATAAATTTAATAATCCTGGTAATTTGATTCTTTTAATGGGAAATAGGGGTAATTTGAATAAAAAATCACTTGTACAGTATATTAATCATTTAAATTGTTTAAATATAAGTAAAGTTGTTATATTCTCATTTCCCTATAGTGCTAGTTTGTCACAGGAGGAAAATATGATTAGATATAACTTGAATCTAACTTTACACACATTATCAACCTATATGCAGGAGAAATTACATGTAATTGACATTAACACCTTTGTTAAGAAACCTTTTTACCTGACAAAAGATAACTATTGCTATCTTCCTAACTATTGTACAAGACAAATAGCTTCATCGCTATGTTATTTCTTTGACATTTCAGCCAGGAACTTGGCTAAACCTTTAGCTAGAAGTGAGATGTTTGGCCAAGTACTGAGTACTGAGCAATGTACCGTTGACATAAATAATTCCAGTTGTATGCCTACTGATGATGACAATTTGAATATATCCAATTCAAATGACATTTATATTCAAAATAATTTAAATTAAATAGTATGACAATAGAGGATTTCTCTTGCATAATACCAAATTCTGGTCATGGTTCTAATGTGAGTTTAAGTGGGAAGGCAGATCCACGTAATGTAATAAAAAAAAATTTGAAACCATCAAACATACATGATAAAGTCAATAAATATACTAAAAACAATTGTATTAACCTGGTGCACCAAAATATTCAAGGTTTGATGGGAAAAGAGCTAGAATTGGAGCTGTTTTTGAATTGTAACAATATAGATATTTTATGTTTAACTGAGCACTGGCTAAAACTCCATCAATTCATTTTCAGCTTCAATAATCACCAGGTTGTAAGCTCGTTCATCAGGGAAAAATATATTCATGGTGGCTCTCTAATTCTAATAAATAAGTTGTTAAAGTTTAAAGAAAGAAGTGATGTTGTGAGCCTCTCTGTTGAGCGAGTTGTAGAGATTTCGTGTGTTGAGTTGGAGCAATTTATTGTTTTGAGTCTTTACAAACCTCCTTGTGCACCATTTGATACTTTTTCAGATATTATGGAGGATGCATTAAATAAATTATCTAACAGCCATAAAACAGTTATTATTTGTGGAGATTTTAATATAAATATTTTGGAGAAAAGCACAATAAGTTGCAATTTATTAAATTTGTTTAAATCCTATAATTTATATCCATAAAGTTAGTATACCTACGGAATAGAGCAACAAACAAGAGCTGTCAAACGAAACCGAAATAGGATGACATTTGTGTGTGTACAAATGTTTATGTATGCCTATCAATGATGTATCTCATGTCGATTTTTGCATTAATATCGATATCGATATTATTAATTAGTAATGTGTGGTGACGGCATAGAATATCATCATTCCATCTCATCCCGTAAACTGTGACCATCCCATTCTTTGGGAAGGCTTTGGTCCAGCAGTGGATGAAATTTGGCTGACATGATGATGATGAATCAGTCTCAGTGATAGTATTAAAATAGGATGGGATGGGATTTTGCATGGCTGAAACAACGATTCGTGAAGTGAAGTACGAATATTTAAGAAAAACTCCTAAGACATTTTAAATCATTTATTTTTCGCAATAGAGTGGTCAGTTGTCGCTTAACTCTACGTCGTTTGACAATTTAGTGAGCCTATATACTTTGAACGATTAAAATGAAGGTCGTTTATAATTTTCAATCACTAGATAGGTACAGATATACACAATTATAATTAGAAACGCGCGTCCGTCTCAATAAATTCAAATTCTGAATGAATTTATAAAAAAATACATTTATGTGGAATCGTCATTTTTTACCCTACTGTGCAGTACAGGACGCGGCAACTGCTGAAAACACTCCCAGAAAACTCCGTAGGAAACCTATTTTGAAATAAAATTTACTGAAGTTTAATTACGTATGTTTTGTGTGTTTGTGTTTGTTGTCTTAAACCAACTCGATCCCAAGCATTTTATCACTTAAATAATCAGAAATGTTGTAATATGCCCTGGTATACAATTTGGCTTTAATAATTCTATGAACTTTGTTATAGAATCTTATACATTGTTTCCCAATGAAAGAGTTACTTATTTTGTGGAGATGGGTTCGGATTATGTTGCAATGCTGTATGTACGCATGCAACATAAGATTATTATTATATCTATAATTATATTACAGTTAGGATGTTAACCTCTTTGAACTTTTCTCTTAGACACTCTCGGGTCAAGATTATAAATGGCTCTAACAGCTCTTTATTGCAATATAAATATGGTGTTAATGTCAGCAGAGCTACCCCAGAGAATTCCATAGGACTATATACTATGAAAATAACTGAAATAAACTATTCTAGTGCAATTTTAACGCAAGCGCTAGGTTCGCGAGGAGGACTCGATTGAGACATAGTTAACATTTATCATTGTCCTCGGAAAAGTATTATTTTGTTTAAATAATTTCTCAAAGTTAGCTTTGATACATTTTTTAATTTAGTTTCGTATCTCAATCGTACTGACAAATATGTTTCAATGACAAGTTTCATAATAAGGTATCTGTGACCATCAAGGGGATCTTGATCGAATGAATGGACAGCCAAAGATTTGAAATAATTCCCTATATCAATATAACGAATGATATCTACAACTGTTCTATCAAATTTCTTTTTATCAAAATCAAAATTTGTTTTTAACTTTTCTCTAAAATATTTTTCACACTTTAAACAAACATTTATTACGTCTTCAGAAGGATAAATTAAAAAACCAATACCGTCTTTATCAAAGTCTTTACGACTTATTAAAGAGTCAGCCCGAGCCTGTATAAGAGATTCCAAACAAACCTCACAATGTATTTGCCTTCGAATTTTTTTGATGACAAATCCTGCAATGTATTGTACGACTGATTTAACAAATTGTGTGCAATCTTGAGAGGAATCTGGTAATCTACCTAATTCTGATATTTCTGAAATATTTTCTTGCTCTTTTTCTAAATAAACATCTTGTATTTGAAATTCTTGTTTCATTTTGTTGAATATTATAGAGCAATTGATTCTGTCCGTCGTAGAAGTCACACCATTAAGAAGAGTAACTTTTTCTAGCTCTAAACAATTCCCACATTCACTGAGCTTGACCTCAGTGTGACAAAGCAATCTTTTATAAGCTGATATAAAGTTTCTTATTGTAGGATTATTATTAAAACCACCCTTAGATCTGATCGCGCTAAAAAAAGTTTCTACGTGGTCCTGTGAAAGTTTGTATAAAGGCAAGAATTTCAAAGGACCTTTCTCGATGTAGTCTACATACAGAAATTTCAAAGTTTTAATATTAATTAAGAATCCAGTAAAACCGAGATGTCTTCCTGAATTTATTATTAAAGTACCATCTTCGTATTTTAAATTACAGAAATAGTCGTAAACTTGATCAATTTTTTGAAATATTAATTCCTTGTTTTTTTCAAATAACGGTTTTTTAAAACCGTATGAAAGGAAGTTCCGTGAATTAAAAATATCAAATATTTCATTAACCATGCGTATGAATGTAACAGTGGCTTCTGAATTCTGAAAAAGGAGTAAATTTAGAAAGTTTTGACAATATTCTATGGACGTAGCAACAGATTCCGATAGCAATTGTACGGCTAATTTCACTTTCATTTTCTGTTTAATAAAATTTATATGTCTGAAAGTTAACTTATTAGCAAGTCTCAAACCTTCTTTTACTTGAAGGTTGTACAGTTCTGTAACGTATCTAAATTCTATTTTTCTCCCACTATTATCTATAAATGTCTTCTTATCATTAAATATCCCTCTTATAAGTTTTATAAGGTGACATGGATCAAATAAAACGTAATATTTTCTGTTTTTAAAATAAAAATAAGGAATTATGGATTCAGGTGTAAATTTACATCCTAATAATTTGCACATGTTTAAATTAGAGGATATGCCGTCAAAAGTAATTGAAGTAACGGTACAACCAGTTTTCATTAAAAAAGTAAGACAGATCTTCAGTAAATTTTCCTTTTGAGAAGCTGTAAAAGCCCGCCCTGGAAAGAAACCTACAGGTAGTTTCCAAAAGTCGTTGATTGCTACCACCATGAAAACTAGAACTTGATTTGCCACTGGAACTTCATCCCCATGTAAATCGTTCCCGAAATTGACATGACCATAGTGGTTCTTTCCTACAAACTCAATACACTTTTTGATGCTCATTTCATCGAAAGTTAAACTTACAAGGAGATGTTTTTTTTTGGCTTCTTCTTTAATTGTATTAAACGATTCTTCTGTAAATCCTGGGGCACAATCTACGCGTTTATACCAGTTTCTTAGTGTATTTACATGTGGCAAACAAGAAGAAAATTTTTCGCGAATGTAATTGTATGATCTCGGGCTATAGAAATGAACCGTTAAAGCAAATGTTTTCAATTCCTGACAATATGTAGCTGATTGAGATAAATCCCCTCGAACTAAAGCATTTGCTCGGTCGCTTAAAGCCTGTATGGTTTTGTTAGAGCATGTTTTTGAATTACGTCAAGTAAAGATGCTAAGGTTAGTACTTTGTTTTTGGTACGTTTATTTTGTGCTCTCAGGTTTCGAATAAGTTGCTGTTTCTTTTTAATTTTTCCATGCAACTTAGTGCATTTAGACATGAGCTTCTTTTCCCTTGGCGTCAATTCTAGTTGGAAAGAGGTCGATGATGTGGACTGTTCCAATAGCGGTGGTGTAGATCTAGAATGCGATGACGATGGTACACATATGGATACCTCTGTATCTCTGTAAACGTAGGAGGACACTGTGCGTCTAGGCTTTATCTTGACCTGTGAAATAGAAATAAATTACTGGCTATTGAAATCATACATTACAGTACGATCTAATACCAAAATAAGGGAAATGTGTAATATGGGTAGGGTAAGTACTTATGTGGCGTCAATAATTATCTTACATCGTATTCTATTATTATATTATAATAATAATGTCTGAAACACATTAAAATTAACATCCAAATATTTATTTGTAAATATAAAGATCTCTAAATATAAATAAACTCTGTATTGACTACCTCAATATTTTGATAACACGTGGCATATAATTTATATATTTAATATCTGATACACTGGGTAAATGATTACGGTAAAATCTTTTATAATTAATGCTATTATTTGAATATTTAATCCATTAATTAAACTTTAATTCATTTGGCATCCTCTTGTAGCGCCATCTGTTGGCAAACTATTTAAGATAACATTTCCTCATATTAAATAAACGTAATTTTAGTAAAATAAACAATTTAAAGTTGTATTAAATTCCTTAAAATATTTGTTTTGAATATAAGACTCTGTTTCAATACTTACTCATGTTGAAGGAATTTCATATCTTTTTTACAAAATTATTTGTAGTCATTATAGCTATGTGATGTGTTGTAAGAATTACCTATATAAAGCGGTGGGTTTTTGTTAAGTGGGTTAGTTCTGTGAGTTAGGTGCGAACAGTTGTGTGGAATTAAAGTGATTTTAGTTCATGCCTGTGTTTTTATTATGATGGAGTCCAAACGTGAAAACCCTGGCGAATCGCCGACATACTCGTATTAGATAAGTTATTAACATATAGGTACATATACTTCATTGATTTTGACACAACATAAGTAAAATATCAAAACCAAGGCATGTAAGTTTATACATACCATGTAGGATGTAGGTACCTACATAATTTTAAGTAGATACTCTCCAATTAATCATCAGTAGTATAATAGTATTATTTTATTTATGATTACCGGAATAAAATTAGTCGGAATTGCACATTTCATCAAAAATCGTTTCGCTCCTCGCATTTGGAAATATTTTTCCTCAAAATGCTTACTGCATATACATGAATTTTTCGTGGGAATCCAGTTTGGACGACCAATTAATTTAAGCCATGCATTTCTTGAATCCAAGTAAGATGGAAATCTGAAAGTTACTTTAATTACTAATAGTTTCTATTCTAACAGTCTGAAACTAATACCTACCTATGAATCGGCTTAGTGTCTTACATGGGAATTTGGGATTACTTCCATTTCCAGGTGATTCACATCTAAACATCACATACGTACTTTAATATTAATAATGCATATTAGTTTACCGCGTGATAGACAGTGGACAAGAAATATCGATAACTTGATTCAGCCCTAGTGTAAACAGAAAATTATTTCTTTACACAAAATATTCGTAAATTCTGCATTATGTGTGTTAGATCTTTGCTTCTTACATTAATAAATGTTTATAGACGATAATGAACACATTTAGTGCCTAAAATTCGAAACGCATTAGCAAAAATAAAGCCTAAGTTAGTAGGTGTCGATTTGGAATAATTTACCTGTGAAATGAACATTTTTCAGGGTTATTCCTCTGTGTTGTACCACAATCAATCACTGAACAAGTCACCATGTTTCTGAAGAAATATTTTTCAAAAATATCCACGATTTCACATAATATCAGAAAAAACATCAAGAGTCAAATTCGCAGCGTGTCGAAAAGTGTTGAAGTACTGTCAAACTGATGCCAAAAACAGTTCTGTTGCGTCGGATCGCGCATCTCTTTTTATCATACAGTGTTGCAGCTAGTGACATTTCGCTCCCTCAGCCCTTTGTTCCTCTATTCCGTAGGTATACTAACTTTATGTTTATATCACAATTTTACAGAACCAACTAGAGTAACTGCTACAAGTGCTACATGCATTGATAATATATTTAGCACTGTAAAACCTTTATTTAAATCAATAATCAATAAAATTCAGTCAGATCATTCAGGTCAGTTGGTAACTTATTCAAATGCTCCAAAAATTAAAAGAAAACTTATAAGCTATATTCCATTTAGTGAAAACCGCTTAGACAAATTTAAGTGTAATATAGTAAAACAAATAGCATGGCTGCCCTATCATGATAATCCGGATCACTTGTACAACTCTTTATTCCATTTGATTAATGATGAGTTCTGCACAATGTTCACACCCAAACAACTGTCTGTAAGTGACCGTCTGGTATTCAGTGATTGGGCAACTCCAGGCATCTATAAAAGTCGGAATCGGTTGTATGAATTGTATGAAGAAAGATCCCATAATCATAATACAGAGTTTCAAGAATATGTGAAACAATATGCCAAAACATTTAGACGAACCTGTACCGCTGCTAAATCTTTGCACATAAAAAATATACTTAAATCTTCTACAAATATAATCAAAACTACTTGGAAGATAATTAATGCTGAGACAGGTAAAACAAAAATACGTAGTCGTGATTTTAACTTAGTAATAAACAACATAGATATTAAAGGCGATTTGGAGATTGCGACTGAGTTTGAAAAATATTTTTCGAATATTCCAGTCATACTTACTAACTCTCTTTCATGTGCTTCTACATCTGCTGAGCAGATACTCAAGCAAAGCGTAGGGTCGTGTGACACAGTTTTTGAATTTTCGGTGGTTAGCCCTAAAGATATTTTAAATGCTTTCAAGAGTATTAATATGAAAAACACAAAGGATCTGTGGGGTCTATCTGTTAAGACTGTTTCATCAATTATTACTATAATCGCCCCACACTTAGCTACTGTGTTCAATTGCTGTGTTGCATCAGGTGTATTTCCTGACTTGATGAAGTATAGTAAAATCATTCCTTTGTTTAAAGCTGGTGATACTTCAGACCCTTCAAATTTTCGACCTGTTTCCGTGCTGCCCACTCTTAGTAAAATATTTGAAAAGCTTATGCTTAGCCAGCTGCTCAGACACTTTAATATACATAATTTACTACACCGGAAACAGTTTGGATTCACAAAGGGTTGTTCAACCATAGATGCAGGGGTCAACTTATTAAAAAGTATATTCGCGGCGTGGGAAGACTCGCAAGATGCATTAGGTATCTTTTGCGATTTGTCCAAAGCGTTCGATTGCGTTCATCATGATACTCTGGTCAGAAAATTACACCACTACGGTATTAAGAACAAGGCTCTCGAACTTCTGACTTCTTACTTGGGCAATAGAATTCAGAAGGTCGAAATAAACGGTAAAATATCTCCGGGATCTCCAGTGGTAATGGGCGTCCCACAGGGGTCAATTCTGGGCCCATTTTTGTTTTTAATTTATATAAATGACTTACCTTACTACGTAAGGGATAAGCATGAGATTGTGTTGTTTGCAGATGATACTTCCCTGACGTTCAAAATAAACCGACAATTAAGCAATTTTGACGATGTTAATGATGCAATCTCTAAAGTTGTTCATTGGTTTAATGCCAATAATCTTGTGCTTAATGATAAGAAAACTAAAGTCATTAAATTCACTACACCGAATGTGAAACAGGCGACAACCAATGTACAACTTAATGGAGCTAGGTTGGACCCTGTTGAATCAACTGTGTTCTTGGGTATCACTATTGACTCAAAGCTACAATGGAGCCCACAAATAGAAAAACTGTCCGGCAAATTAAGTTCTGCAGCATATGCAGTGAAAACTATTAGACGGCTGACTGATGTTGACACAGCTAGAATGGTTTATTTCAGTTATTTTCATAGTGTAATGTCCTATGGAATTCTTCTCTGGGGTAGCTCTGCTGACATTGACACCATATTTATATTGCAAAAAAGAGCTGTAAGAGCTATCTATAATCTTGGCCCGAGAGTGTCTCTAAGAGAAAAATTCAAAGAGGTCAACATTCTAACTGTACCATCTCAGTATATATATGAAAACTTACTATATGTGCATAAAAATATCGATTCCTTCTGTAAAAGGAGCGATACACATAATGTAAATACTAGATATAAGAATAATCTCATACTGCATACTACCCGTCTCCACAAAATAAGTAACTCTTTTATGGGGCAATGTATAAGATTCTATAACAAACTTCCCAATGATATTAGAGAATTGTCTACGAATAAGTTTAAAAGAATTATTAAAGCCAAATTGTGTAGCAGGGCATATTACAAAATTTCTGATTATTTAAGTGATAAAAGTGCTTGGGATGGAGTTGTTCTGAGTCAACACACATGATTGTAATTAATCTTAAGTATATTTTATTTTAAAAAAGGATTCCTACTGAGTTTTCTGGCAGTGTTTCTCAGTAGCTGCCACGTCATGCACTGCACGGTAGGGTAAAAAAAATATGACGATTCCACATAAATGTAAAATTTTTACGGAATAAACTTACTTTGACTTTGACTTTGACTTTGACTTTGTATATCTTCTTTTGTTTTTATATCGGGTATCTGTATTAAATCTTGCGAAAAAAATTATGCGAATCTCGACCATGGCGGTTACAGTGGGACAAGGATCTTTATGAACGTGACTGATATTTGAAGGAGGGCGACGCTATTATGGCAAGGGTTGCTTTTAAGAAAATTTCCCTATTATTATGGGAAAACTTAACAATGGCAATTGACTTTATCCATTGTATTTTGTATCAATTTCAAAACGGGCCTCTTGGAATGGTTGGCTAATGCTCGGTTTTCACGCCGGAGACGCTGCCTGGGTGAGAGAACAGATTCCCACCCAGGACAGATATTTGTGTGCATGAGCATGTCTGTTTGTCGTGAGTCTGGGTGTAATTATTTATATAAGTAATGTATGTATTTATAAAAGAAAAGTATTATATGTAGTATATTGTTCTATGGTTTCCATAGAACTAGCTCAGCTTAGTTTTGGATCAGATGATCGTGTGTAAATAATGTCCCAGGATAATATTATTATATAACCTTGGCGGGCCAGTTGGTTTAGTTGGTTTTTTATTACCCATATACTCATTATATATACAACGTGTAACAGAAAGAGTGAACGTAACTTAAGGGGCATATACGGTCTCCTTAAGCCTACCTATACACAAAATCTCATACCGAAATACCATCATTTTAATCTTGATCGTAAAATAATATACCATTCAATATATCGACAAGTATTTTTATCGATATAACGAACATCCGTACTAACACAGCACAGCTGATTCTGATTTACGCTAGAAATTGTTTGACATACCTCTGTGTTTCTATGTACGCCTGGTAGTTTGATTCCGATTGCACTCACTACACATATTTTGTTTTATTTTCGAGTTATGTTTTTATTTATAGCACTGCTGAATAGCTATTCGATACTTTACATCGTATAAGTACGTGATACACAAACACATTACGAGAATCTTTTTATAGTTTAACTTCTAGTTGAAGTTGTTTTCAGTACTGATGGAAGAATTTCATTATTTCACGTTCACTAAAATCTGCACCGACACCGAAAGCTTAACTCTAAGACTTGCCAACTAACACGAGTCTCTCTCATGTACAACATATTCATAGAATCGTAAAGCTTTCATGTTTTTTTAATTATAAAGAGGCGTGGCCTCCATCGCGACACTGTACCCTTCACGACATAGGTTCCTCGTAATTAAACAGCCTTAAATTCTGTGAATCCTCATCATCACAAAGTGCACGTCTGAGGCTATTCTTTCATAGATGAATGCACGAAATTTTCAAAATTATTACGATCACTAAACGACATAGTTAAGGATTTCGCGGAACACTTTATTCATTACTAAACGACATTTTAGACGATTTAGTAACTAAACATGACCTAAATAGACAGCAGTTTACGAACAACTGATGATTTTTATATTATTAAATAAATGAAAAATGCACAATATTTTATGAATTTGGCGGCTTTCTTCGAACGCGGCCCCTTTGGCGGCGTCTTTGAGTCCACTCAAAAGAGCCGCCTAGGTATCGACGACGCGCGCGGCTCGCTTTCATGCGTATTAAAAGATATTTAACCGTTTATTATTTACCTACATCAACTCTTTGATTTTGCCGCCATATTAGTGTAACTTTGGATATAATCAGGACGGAATTTGAAATGTCCCCTACTGTTCATATGAGCCTAGTATATCATTCATATTTTTTTATTTGTATGTATTGTATGAATGATTAATATGTCGTTACAGGGAACCTTTAAAATTTAGACTCTAAATTTTAAAGGTGGAATTGAAAGTGCCCCTGCACTTTCTATTCCATCACTCTCATGATCCGATGGGACGACTAGCGATACGACCGGAAAGAGGTCAGGCACAGGAACGACGGCTTTACGTGCTCTCCGAGGCATGGGGGTGTAATATCGTCAACTCCCAGACTTCGGGCTGATACTGAGAAATTTCTTTTTACGGAAAAATCCCATAATCACTTTTTGGCCCGACCCGGGAATTGAACCCAGGACTTCATTATTCCCATAATTACTTTTTGGCCCGACCCGGGATTTGAACCCAGGACTTCATTATCTGCAGTTCAACATCGCTAGACCAATGAGTTATACACGAACACATTCAAATGGCACGGCGCGCGGTGGCGGCATCTTTGAGTCTCTCAAAGATGACGCCACGCGCGGGGCCCGCTTTGATGAATATTAAAAAATATTTAACCATTTATTATTTACCTACATCAATCCTTTGTATTCGCCGCCGTATTAGAGTTCCTTGCGACAAAATCAGGACGGAATTCGAAATGTCCCCTAATGTTCATATGAGCCTAGTACATTATTCATATTTTTTCGTAATTTATCAGTAGTCGTACCGCGTGTGTTTATCTGGTTAGTTTGTATAGTTTGTATAAAAAATTAAGTACCTATTCGTTTCCGGCCAGATTAAATTCACATACTGAAAGAAAAATTTAATATTCTTACTATTTAACACTCAAAAAAATATCTGCAGTTACATAAGTCAATTAAATTATTTATTTCTCCTAGATCCAACATCTTGCGGAATATCAATTTAAATTAAATTAAGTGATTTTTCATAGTTATCAAATTTGTATGAATGATTAAAATGTCGTTACAGGGAACCTTTAAAAATTAGAGCAAAAATTCAGTTCAACATTTGATTTAATCTTAAAATAAACACGTGTAATAAATTATGTGACTGTACAGAACCACACTTTTTATTTACAGTCTAAGTAGTAGGTACCCGAAGAGTTCGCGGTAAGGTTCATTACCCTTGCGGCTGAGTTTTTAGTGTTGTTCATAATGTCGGTAATCTTACTTGTTGATTTAGGTTGTCGATAGAAAAATAAATTACTAGTTGAATAAAAAATGATTATTTCTGTTTGAAGTTTCGTCCATAGGTCCTGATACCCTATAACCCCCTTAAGTTACGTTCACACTTTCTGTTACACGTTGTATACCCACTCAGTTCAGAATATATTTGTCTGCACTAACATGTCTGTTTGTCCCGTATCTGGGAGTTTATCTATATAAGTATGTATTTACAAAATTAGTATATGTAGTATATCAGCTATCTGATTTCCATAGTACAAGCTTTACTTAGTTTGGGATCAGATGGCTGTGTGTGAATAATGTCCCAGGAATATCTAACTCTAAAAGTTTATTGAGTACCCCATTTATTATCGATTTATTATTATAAATAATTTGATAACACTCTGGAAGAAAACTGTCATTTTTATCTTTATAAATAAATTTATTTCTAAATTAATATTTCATTCACATTACTTAATACTACATGAATGTAAAAAATCAATAGAAAAATTAATACAGGGGTGCGACCTCAAAATCAAGCATGGTAACATTTACCTATCGCGGTGGCAACGCGCTTGTTAACTTTTCAAATGGAATTATAGGGCCTCCATTGTGATTTTCTTTCATGAACAACTCCCTAACCTTTAGGACTATTTCCCTGACCACACTTATTATCATTTTTGGAATACTGCTAGTGATTTAAGCAAAATAATACAATAATAAACGTAGGAACAACATTCAGCAAAGCAAGCTGTGGCAGAACTGTCAAAGAGACACTTTACAACATGGCGGTGTTAGTTTCACTTTCAGCCACGTTCATAAAGATCCTTGTCATAGATCAATAGATCAATGTGCGCGGAACATATTATAGTGTAAATTATGGCTAGCCGACACAACCGGAAAGTGGTCAGTAACAAGGCCGAAAGATTCACGTGCTCTGCGGTGCGGCGGGGGTATAAAAGCGATAATAATAAATAAATAAATATCCTGGGACTGACGGGCGTGTTGGAGTGGTTGGCAAACGCCGGAGGTCGTGGGTTCGATTCCCACCCAGGACAAATATTTTGTGTGCATGAACATGTGCGTGTGTATGAGCTTGGGTGTAATTATCTATATAAGTATGTATTTACAAAAAAAATAGTATATCAGTTATCTGGTTTCCATAGTACAAGCTCTGCTTGGATTGGGATCTGATTCCAAACTAAGCAGAGTTTGTATTTGTACTATGGAAACCATATAACTGACATATACTTTTCTTTTGTAAATACATACTTTCTTTTGTAATTACACCCAGACTTAGGACAATAGACATGTTCATGCACACAAATATCTGTCCTGGGTGCGGCACGAACTGCGGCATGAAAGGCAAGAATTTACCAACCACGGTAACCGGCCCATCTCATGCAGATAATTTTGACAATCAGTTTTCTGACTCGCCTCGGGAATAAACACGCTACTTCTAGACCAACGAGCCTGTCTAAATGATACAAAATAATTTAGAACGCTTACGTCGTTTTCAGTGAAAACTACCTACTACCTACTTTATATACAAGTTTTATGTATTCCCGGACAAAGTTTACTACTTCTACGTACCGTGCAATCATAAAACGCGTAATGTGCTCTTAATACATGAAAAATACATTAAAAGAGATGTCCAGTGACGGAATCGCTTTATCGGTACATTGTACGGTACATCCGGCAGCCATTACCTGATGTCATCTTACTTCCGGTTTTTTGGAGTTTTAAGAAATTCTTTAGAGTGAGTAGTGTGTTGTCGTTATCAGCTACGTTTACCGTCGTAATAATAACAATCTTTTATTAGAACAGTCCGCAATGTTGTTGTCTAAAGAATTAAATACGTAAGTAAGTATGTGTTTAAATGACTTGAAAAGTCTGTTTAAGAAAAGACTGCGAGACATTTTAGTGAACGAAGTAATAAAATGAACACTAACTTACTAGTGTTTATTTATTATTTAGTATTTATTATATCATATTAGTAACAAATACAGTTATTTCTAACACTATCGCAAGCTCTCCGAATTTGAATTATAATGCCTATATCTTTTGTACGTATTTCCCCTCTATTAGATTATCTTCTTCTGTCTACTATTCTATATATTATGTATATAAACATGAATGTTTGTCTGTATGTCCTTTATAGAATAGTACGTAAACTATGCTATATATAATCGCTAACTAAATCTCGTGATGATCTTCAGTAAAGTGTTATGCATGAGCGAGACCACGAAGGTTTCTGAGTTGGTACGACCGATCTTTTACAGATGGCACCACTATAATTTCAAAGTTGAAACTGTACCGGAGTTTATTAACTAAATCTACCCCGCAGGTGAAACTGTGGGGAGCAGTTAATTAATAAATAAATTAAATAGATATCTTGGAACAACTAACACAATACCTAAACTAGGCTGAGCTTATACTTTTTTTTTTTTTTTACTTGGTGGAAATGCCATTCGCACGTTGTGTAGGGCCGACCCACTAAAACCACCACGGTAGCCAGCCTCACAGTGCCTGAAGCAGGGGCTCTGGGTACTCGTGAACGATCTCGCCAGTACCCCCGCTGTACACTGAGCGTCTGAGACTCTCCCCCGGGGACGGGAGGGGTCTGAATGCCTCCCCCCTCCCCATCACGCACAAGCGCGTTTAGGCAACCTGAGCTACAGCAGGTTACCTCTTCCCGGGACCGCTTATACAAGATGAGTGGAGTGCCCTTCGTCAAAACGCCAGCGATCCCAGGGTTGGCTGAGCCTGTACTAATTCAACCAGACAACTGGTAATTGTATATATTGGTAATTTATACCTATATAATTCTATATACATACATATTATAGATAAGCAGCAAATAATCGTGCTCATCACACAAAGAAGATTGTCCTGGGTGGCGATCGAACGCACCTCTGACTCACCAGTCTGGGACACGAACCAGTTGACCAACATGCCAGTCAAATTAATGATTTGTTTTAAAATTAAGATTTATATTATATTTGATGAATGTTTCTTTATTGTACACGGTACAATACATTTATAAATTCCACAATCTAAAGCTAATGCACAAAGGTGAGCTTAACTCAGTAAAAGAGATTAGAGTAAGACTTGTTTTGACTGCCTCATTGGTCTTGCGGTAGCGTGTTCACCCGCAGAGAACGAGGTCCTGGGTTCAAATCCCGGGTCGGGCCAAAAAGTGATTTTGGGACTTTTCTGTAAAAAGAAAAAATTCTCAGCATCAGCCCGAAGTCTGGGAGTTGTCGGTATTATATCCCCGTGCCTCGGAGAGCACGTAAAGCCGTCGGTCCTGTGCCTGACCTCTTTCCGGTCGTGTCGCCCTAGGCGTCCCATCGGATCATGAGAGTGATGGAATAGAAACTGCTCCTGTGTTTGCGCACACACTTGAACACTATAATATGTCCCGCGCAGATGGCTAATCTCTGTTGAGACTGGCCGCCGTGGCTAGGAGGACATTATTATTATTATTAAGAGTTGTGCGAAAGGGTAAACTACAAATAAGTGATTAGAACTAAAACTCTCATAATCTCATTTTCCTATGGATTAGGCAATTAGCAAATCCTATGGTCTTGCACTACAGCGTGCAAATTGGATCAATGATCTAGTGAGGGTAACTGGAAGCTGCTAGATATACGCCAGTCATTTAATATTAATAAAATATAGTAATAACATAAAAGCATCAAACGGTTGTATAATAGCGTTTGTAAATTTTATTTTAGTAATAAAACAAAACTGATCATAAGAAAAAGAGGAAGACCACTTAGAAGATGGTTGGACGACATTAAAGCCGTAGCAGCAGGCACATGGACGAGAGCTGCTTACGATAGAGAGGACTGGGGAAAGTTGGAGGAGGCCTTTTTCAATAATGGCATACAGACAACGTTGCCGATGCAAAATAGATGTGTTAAAGTACAATATATAAACAAAAGGGTAAGTTATAGAATATTAAGATACATACTGTTATTGAAATACTGTTTGAAATAAAGGCTATTATTATCTATATATATAAAAATCAATGCCACTTTTCGTTGTAATGTTATAACTCAACAACGCCTTTACCGATTTGGCTAATTTTGGTCTTAAATTATTCGTGGAGGACCAGGAAAGGTTTGTACGTAGAGAAAATTTTAAAAAATACTATGCCTTATACGTAGCGAAGCACGTACCGGGCCGCTAGTTATTTATAAAATAAAACATTAGATAGTTATAACATTTTTATTTACCAAAAAGTATAACACTCAAGATATTTTGCGTTATTAGATTTAACAGCAACAGTTTGGACGGTATCTCCAGCTGTACGTGCCGAAGGGCCTGCCGCAGGGCCCGCAGCACACACCCCCACAGGGCCCGCAGAAGGGAGCAGGGTACGCAAGTCCCGCCACCTGACAGTTACAGGGGGTCCCGCAGCAGCAAGGACCTCCGCCACAGTACCCGCCACAGCAACCGCCACCACAAGGCATTATAATGAAGGTAGAATATTTTTGATGTAAGCCTTTTTTTTACATATAATTTTACTGTTTTTATCTAAAAAATTTTACTTAGATATTTATCAGAACAGGAATGTCAAAAAAATAATTGCTATTGCATAATCCTCTGTCATGCTCTGTCATTGTCTCAATGACAACAGTTCTCATTTTGTCATGTTTTTGCATTTTTTACCACCAAATAGATTGTAATATTTTTTTTTCTTAAATTTAAATGAATTTACTTTTTCCTTTTTGACAGCCATTGTACAGACTTCTGTTTTATAAAAAATACGTTGCGCGACAGTCAAATATATTTAATAAATTACAAAAATATTGAATACCTACTGTAACTTTTAGAATTATTTTCACTTAACACTTTGATTTAAATAGTTTCGCCAAAATGCCTGTTAGGAACTGCTGTACGGGATGCCAAGGCCCAATGGCAGGTCCCTGTTGCTGTGGGCCCCATGCTGGTAGAATGGACTGCGGTGTGGGCCCCTGCTGCGTGCATTCTGTAGGGACGTGTTGTTCTCCCTACTGCGGAGGAATCGGCTGTTTACACGGGTATGTACATAACTTTCATAGAACTTAATGCTCAGTATAAACTCATAGTTGAATAACGGAAAGAATGGACAATGAGTTTGATCGAAAATGATATTCACCAGTAACATAGTTTTATTTCTCATATACCTATTTACTTTATTTAAGTTAGGTATAGCTTTAGTACTTAACTTTAACCATACAAAGATATCGTATATCGAGGCTGTGAGGCGCTCATAGCTAGATGCTCTCACCGGTCCGTAAGCGAATGGCGAGGTTAAGCAACTAGGCTCGCGGTCAGTCCATAGATGGGTGACCGCCAAAGTGGATTAATTTCTGAGCGTCTCCGTGCTTCGGAGAACACGTTAAGCTGTCGGTCTCGGTTGTAGTCATTAGACAACAGTCGTTAAGCCATGTCAGAGGCCTACTGGGCGGCTTGAGCAACTCTGACACTAGGGTTACCACTACCCTAAGCTACTATACGATAAGCAAGCAATCGAGGCTGTGGTATCTTTTGCCATGCCCTCTTATATTTAAACATCATGTTTTCATATGACTTTAAAGAGTTGTTCAAGCGGAATAGTAAGCCACCGACATGGCTTAGTGACTGTCTAATGATTACAACCGGGACCGACAGCTTGACATGCTTTCCGGAGCATGGAAACGCTAAAATTTTAATATACTTTGGCGGTCACCCATCTGTGGGCTAAGGAGCATGATTAACCTCTTCATCAGTTACCGATTGATAAGAAGGGTTGGGTACAAGCGTTTAAACTACGTATTATTTGGGCTTCTTTTTTGTTTAAATTTTATGAGTTTAATGACCAAGCTCAGTCACCTTATATACGTATGCTAAGTGCTAATTTGTCATTTGTCCTTCGCAGTGCCAGGTGTGGAGTCGCCGGCTCTTACTTTAGCTGTGGGCATGGGTGCATCGGGGGCTGCACCAGTGGGCTCTGTGGATCATGCTGCGGCCCTGCGTGCGGTTGAACCTTAGACTAGACTATCAACTTGTTTTCTAATTAAATGTTGCGTACTAAAATGATTTGGTTTCATTTTATTATTATTTATTGTTTCCTTAATATTAACACACGAATACAGAAATATACCCCACCCCCATTTAGTGGCGTATAGGCGAGTAGGCGATAGTGAGGGAGGTTCGTAGAAGTCACCAAGTGTGGCAATTAATGATATCTCCAAAATGAAGACATCCTTGGAGAGGCCTTTGTCCAGCAGTGGACAGTATTTAGCCTTCCGTGCACTTTCATAACGTAAGTTTTGTTAACTGGTTAAGAAAAACCCTTTTTTATTATTGTTTTCACAACTGGTTTTTAAACAAGAATACGAAGTGTTCATTCATAACTGACAATCACAAATACAATCCATGGTTAATGTTTTTCTAGCGCTCGGCGGTCGCTGCCGCGGCACTCTCGCTACGCTCGCTCGCCTTCGCGCGCCAAATGGTCACCGTTCTAACATAACCTAACCCAAATTATTATGGATATTGTGATTGTCAGTTATGAATGAACACTTCGTATTCTTGTTTAAAAACCAGTTGTAAAAACAATAATAAAAAAGGGTTTTTCTTAACCAGTTAACAAAACTTATTTATGAAAGTGCACGGAAGTGTATTTAGTCTGATATGATAATACAAAAATAGCTTCTACGACTAGCATTCATCATATCGTCCGAAAGACGCCCACTGCTCCACAGTGGTGGAAACGAGGATGGGACTAGGCTTATTGCAAATATCCTGTAGATGTAAACACTTCTGAACATTGAGTATCATGTGCGTGTCCACTTTGAATTCAATGTAGGTACCTTAACTCCTTTGTAGTAAATTATATTATTTTTTCTACAATAATGTAGTAGCCCCCTCCAGAATTCTGTTAGATATATGGCTTTCGATTGTTTATAAAAAAAATCATGGGGTGGGTAACCCATCCAAGATCGGGGACGTATCGGATTATAAGTGTAAAAAGTGCACCCGCGTCTGCGCAGTATAATATGCCCTGCGCCAATGGATCAGTCTCCATTAAGACTGGCCAAAATGGTTGAAAATCGACCAGACTTTATTTTTTGGTTTGTTGGCATTTTGGTTCGGTTCGGTTCAGGTCCTATCTCCACATTCTTGAATAGTAACAGATATGATGCGATTAATAGTTTAGGAATTGTAGATTATGTTTGTACAAGGTTTGTACATAACTTTCGCTGGGCGGAGATGTGTAATATTTGTATGGCAGGAGATGTGAGCTGTGCGCGGACGACGCGCAGTGGTGACGAAAGATGTGAGCACCTCCGCTTTGGTGGAGTCCCCCGACCTGAAAAACATCTCGCACGGCACACCGCTCACATCTCTGGTTTGGTGGAGTCCTGGCCTAGTCCTATATCTGTACGAATTCGTGCCTTGGAGGGCACGTTAAGCATTTTGTCTTAACCGGAGTCATTAAGCAACAGTCGTTGCAGTCAAACTTTATATACATTTTTGACATCATGAATCCTGACGCCTGATTTTTATAGCCCTTGTTTCCATACCAGTTTACGTTAGGCTGGTCCTTGCTTGTATGAAGGTATATTTAGAATGCAGATCTTGATACATGTACCTATGAAGATCTGCATTCTAAATATACCTTCATACAAGCAAGGATCAGCTTAACGTAAACACACGTTCACATAATCCGGGAGGCATCGATTAGTCTAAAAGCGTTTCCACATTATCCGATCCGATATCGGTGTCGAACGACGATAGCCGACATCCGATAGCCGTCACCATGTGCTATATTCACATTTTCCAACAAAATCGTTTCGATACGGCCATTTGCTCGATAGCTTAGTGCGGGCAGGTCATCATCATCATCATCATCATCATATCAGCCGAAAGCCGAAAAGATCTCCACAATTGCCGGTCTTGCGCTATCCGCATCCAGCGATTTCCAGCGACCCGCACAAGATCATCGGTCCATCTTGTAGGCCTGCCCACGCAGCGTCTTCCGGTTCGTGGTCGCCACTCAAGAACCTTTCTGCCCCAACGGCCGTCGGCTCTACGAGCTATGTGCCCTGCCCACTGCCACTTCAGCTTGGCACTTCTTAGGTCATCATGGCAGACTATAATAGAAAACTCTATTTGCATTATATTTGAGACGAAAAAAGATCTGTCCATTGTGGAAGCTAGAGAGAGAGCATTTTATACTCCTTTTTAGCAAGCAACAAAACGCACCTAGAAAGTTTTTAATTACCTACTTTCGCATCAGACTATGCACACAGAAACAATTTAGATACACAAACATTATCACGCTCACGGCTCACGGGCGTCCAATGGTGCCGCCAGCATATCGGTGTCGGCTTCGATATCTGATATCGGGCCGGACAATATGATAGACAGGTATATATTTCATATATTTTACTTACCCCGATATCGGACCGGCGTCCGACACCGATATCGGATCGGATAATGTGAAAACACTAATAGGTACATTTCCCGTAAAATACTGTCCGGATCATCATTATCATATCATCCGAAATATGTCCACAGCTGGACATAGGATGTCCGCAACTTCCGGTGCAGGCAGTGATAGAAATATAGAAATAAAAGCTTGGGTATTTTAATAACAATTTATTCTTAACCACATTTTTATCTTACGGCCACATTTGACTTTCATTACGGCATCATTGGACCTTCACCGGACGAACGACGGACAACCATTAACCATGTAGCAGTCCTCGTAGATTCTTTAGCTGGCGCAGGACTCTTAGAGTTCAGAGACATGTCTTGTTTATTCTTGCTGTTAGAAGTCTCGATTTAAATTCTCTCTCAGGATTGAAAACGAACGCTGTCGACAGCAAAACCATCACAGTCGACAAAGTTAGTACTAACAACATCTTCCACATGGTCCACAGCATGGGCCGCAGCCACCACATGGGCCGCAGCCTCCGCATGGGCCGCAACCGCCACAAGGCCCACAGCCTCCACATGGGCCGCATCCTCCACATGGTCCACAGCCTCCACAAGGCCCGCAGCCTCCGCAAGGCCCACAGCCTCCGCAAGGCCCACACCCACCACAAGGCCCACAGCCTCCGCAAGGTCTACAAGGTCCACATCCACCGCAAGGTCCACATCCGCCACATGGGCCGCAACCACCACAAGGCCCGCAGCCTCCACATGGGCCGCAACCGCCACAAGGCCCGCAGCCTCCACATGGGCCGCACCCGCCACAGGGTCCGCAGCCACCACAGGATCCACAACCTCCACAGCAAGCCATTTCATTAAATTATTCTAAAATGCTCCTTACCTAGTACTTGTAAATTTAGTGATTTATCTGAAATTTTATGGTTTTTTTATAAGATTTTCTTTAAATTATAAATTTTTTGTTGCTTCTACAAGTTTTATATAAAAATGAGTTCTTTGACGATAACGTCAGTTAGACCATGGAACAGAATGTCAATTTAAATTATTTTAAGAAGGGTCTTGATAAGCAGTATTTCTGTAAGAAAAAGGATTTTATCATTTTTAATAGAACTATCAAAGCTATGGAGGTTTTGGGGCCCAACTTTGCCTACTTTGTAACTTTCCTTAGTTTGCGATAAGAAAGTGTGCAATGACTACTCATCGTGTACGGTTTTGGATCTTTCTTTGCATTTGGTTTTATTTTCTGTTCTTACGATCCTTTTTAAGTATATTATGTTCTTCGCCGAGTACATTTTTGATCACCGATTTTCCGCTTTCTTTATTATTGGTATTTAACTCCATTGAGTGTGGCCAATCTAGTTCCGCTTGCAATATTTAAAATGTTATTTCGAGACGTTGTTGGCCATCTTTAGATTTTTCTCAGGCCACTTTCGTAAATTCCAGTTGACAAAACTTGGATCCTTACGAGATGATCTTGGTCGTTTATAGGGTTTACTTCGAATTCGAATCTTAAGTCCTTAAGTATTTTTATATTGGATATAAACTTAATAAATAAAAATAAATAAATAAACTTGCTCGGTCAATGTAAATCTTTAAAATAAAAAATCAAAATCTTGGGACTACTAACACACTGCCATTTGATCCCAAACTAGGCAGATCCTGTATTATGGCAACCAGACACGGCAGTAGAGACACCCGCTGGGTTTGTTTGGCTGGGTCTTCTCAGTTGGGGCGCATTGGATCCGGTGGTAGCATTAAAGCGCGACCGTCGTTATAAACACAAGGTCCGCCATAATAATAATATTTAATTCGTACCTTAATATAGACAGAACCATTCGACAATATGTAGTAAAAATATAGTTAAAATATTGATAATTAAACCTACACATGATTCTTGACAATAACTTAATTTAAGTTAGTTAATATCGTTACTGTTATAAAATAAATCTTATTGTAAATTATTTCCTACAATCCGTGTACCTAAATATCTACATGTACCTAGAAATAATTATAAATTAATTATATATTACTACGAATATGTTCTGACTATTTACAAGCGCTTTTTTAAAGTCTACGTGAACAAAAACCTTTTTTTTTAGTTATTTATTTAGACAACTCATAAATATACTTATATATATTTCTACACAAATAATCGTCACACAAAGATTTGTCTGTATGAGTATCGATAGTACGTTCATCCTGACATCTTGGAACCCAAGGTTTTTTTACGGTTCGGTTTCAAAGAATCTTCCTCCCATGTATGGTATGGCGGTGGAATGAACTGCCTTACATGGTTTTCCTAAGAGTCTACAGCATGGGGCTCTTAATAGTAATAGAAATTAATGGGCCAGTTGGCGGGGTTAGTAGATACTTGCCTTTCACGCCGCAGGTGCTCTACCGGCTAAGTCGCCGAACATCGATTTCTTAAATGGCGTTCAAATAAATAAAGGTTAAAATTGACTTAATCAATCGTTAAATCGGCTTCAACGTTGACAATCGATTGCGGACCATTTATGACGTCACTTATGCTCATGGAAGCCGATTTAACGATTAACGATTTAACGGTAGAGCCCCAGGACAGATATTTGTGTGCATGACATGTTCGTTTGTTTCTCAGGCTGAGTGTAATTATCTATGTATTTAAGTATTTACAAAAGAAAAGTAGTATATGTAGTACATATAGTTATCTGAATTCCATAGTACAATCACTGCTTAGTTTGGGATCAGATGGCCGTGTGTGAATAATATCCCAGAATATTATTTATTTATTTTTATAATAAGACAGCCACAAGTTCCAAAACGGTTCCATGTTTTGTTGCTTGTCTCCCAGACTATTAGTTTCGTACTGATTTACATTTTAAATACTTATGTTGTTTTGTGACTTTGTAGCCTCTCCAAAGAATGGGGGGATATGCCATAATCGCCATGCTTGGCAGACGGGTTGGCGTTCGCAATTTGATGGTCATAGTTCACAGAAAACGCTGCTGCCCGTCTCTGGTAGGTATTCCCTCGGACTATTTCTACGCCCCCCGCGGGATGATATTCTATGCCGCCACCACACAGCAGATGATGTCGAAATCAATACCTAGTTATTCCATTTGAGTACACTGTTTGCGTCTTCGTCGTACCATGTGAATTCCTACGAACAATTTAAATGGATATACTTAACAAATATCTGCAAATAAACCTAATGATAGGTAATTTTCAAAGTAAACGTTTGATAGAAACGCAACTGTATCCTAACGTTGTGAAATGGAAACGTAGTAATTTGTTACGATTACCCGCATCCGGCGCGCTTACACAGAAACGTTGCGTCCCCTAGCGCCGCACACGCACCCGTATGCCAGGTGTTTACAACATTTTTTGCTGTTATATGTTTATAAGTACCATTGTCCGATTAATAATAAGATTTATAATAACGGTACATTGTTACGACGATATTGTATGAAACGTCCGATCGCAGTTAGGTGGTAGCTAGTGCACAGGTGGTGCTGCTGCCCGACTTCCTGGTTTATCCCTTAGTCGCTTTTTACTGTCGGCCCTACTGCCTACGGCCCTGTTATTCTTTCTGAGCCGAAAACCAAACGGCTAAGTGTATCTTTTATCACTGCAATAAATTAGCTTTTACTTTCAGTTACCGACTTCATTCAATAGCTTAGTTTGCTTTGGAGCGCTGGGTATAAATCATGAATACAGTATTAATATCGCCTTTTCAATAAACCCCTGACGCAAAAAGAGTGTGTGTCTGTTTGTAGCGTCGTAGCTCTCAAACGGTTGAACCGATTTTGATTCTGTTTTTTGTTTGAATTATGTAGGAATGTTATGAAAATCTGTCCAAGGCGACCATTCCTACAAAATGGCTATTATATTTTTAAACAGCTCCCTCGATATGGATATCAAATGAAAAGGATTGATTATTATAGAATACTATACACTTCGATAAATTTCAAATGTCTGTGGTATTTTAAATTGATATGTTATCTCTGTGTTGATTGAATTTCTTTTAAGGTCCATTAGAACAAAATTTTAAATTATGGCATCTTTAATTATATATACTCCGACCCACTCCAGTACCTCCAATACGATTCCATATAGTTTACTTCATCACCGAAATTTACCGTCATTCTACATAGAAATTGTAAGTTCGTCATAGTTTCCGCTAGGGCGCTGCTAGTTATTGTACGGGAAAATACTGCAGTTTCATCAAGTAAGTAAGGTGCTCAGATTTGTGGTTGACATGGAGCACTTCATTCACTATCGTACGTTCCTCCCTCATACGTTCACGGGCTCAGAACCGTCAATTAGCAAATGGCTCTGTGGTTTCTGTGGTTACTGATTGAAACTCAATAATGGACTTACATAGGAAGCCTGCGGTAAAGAGGAATACGAAACGTGATTTAATCCTAACAGGTAGAGTTTTGCCACATTTACTGGCCTTAATAAGAATAAGGATGTAGTCACAAAGATTGAAAAAGGCATGCTGAGATGGTTTGGCCATTTAGAAAGGATGAATGAAAGAAGATTGACAAAAGAAGTATACCTGACCTGTGTGAGTGGGACAACCGGAAGGGGAAGACCACGTCGAACATCCTCTGACCAAATTGGAGATGTTCTCAAGAAAGGGCAGGTCAGAAGTACCCTAAACCGGCGAGCATGTATGAAGAATATAATGACAGTAATCGAGGCAAAAGAAGTATGCAAAGAACGCGACAAATGGAAATCCGTTGTCTCTGCCTACCCCTCTAGGAAACAGGCGTGAGTCTATGTATGTATGTATGTATAATAATATAATAATAAAATTTCTTCAAGTTGAATTTCGGCTGTAGCGGCCAGGCTCGTTAAAATCTAAACATACATATGGGTAATATACCCCATTACCCATATAGTAGTAGTATATATACAAGTGTGTTCTCAAACGAAGTTATACTCTCTTATGGTACACAGGTATATCTCTCTATATCCTTCACTTTTAAAAGCCGACTCGACTGGAAATAGGTCAGATGCAGGATTGACAACTACAGACTGGACTGATTCTGAGAATTTTGCTTAAAAATATTTCGAATTGTCTCTTATTCTCTCCACCGGGGATTCAAACCACACACTCTGTGGTTGAACATGCGACCGCTAGACCGACGAGGCTGACGAAAATAGAAATACAAATATACCGTAAAACACGAGTGAGCTTTAGAATGAAGTAAAACTTCTTTAGCTTCATCTATATGTATCTGGCCAAGAGAGAAAGACAATGTGTGCTCGCAGCTCTCTCTCTCTTGCCCCTACAGCAATATACGAAACGTAACTCTCTTTCTTTCTATCTCCACGAACTTAAACCACACTGCACACGCCCCAAGGCAAGCGCGCTTAAAAAAGTTTTACTCCAAAAATGTTCAGTTTCCCTGACGCTCCCGAGTCGTATCCGTCGATGCCTTCCCACGACAAATAGTCGGAAGCGACCCAAATGTGCGACACGTTTTGCACCGGTGCGACTGCTGGAGAGTGGAGGGTGTGCGCCCATCCGAATACTTATCGTTACGCATAATTAACAATAGGCTTTAGTGAAATAACGGTGCATACGTTTACTGTTATTTCCTAAGCAGTTCGTTCTCTTTGACAGCTGACCTGGGTTTTTACTTATTGCGCCATTATTTTAGGTTATCTTTCACTTTTGAAACTATCAAAAGTTAGTTGCATCTGTTCATATAAAAGAGTTTCCATATTTCCGGCAAGACCCGTATAGACTTAAAATATTGGATTAGTCTTAAAATCAGGGAGGAATATGATTGTATGGGAAAATAGCAGTTGGTAACGAATCCTCTCCATCACTGTCATGTTGTGAAATGAGACCAGTATATGGTTGTCCATGAGGAGGTGGTTGACAGGAAAACAAGCTTCATTTAATAGAAAGAAAGAAAAAATATTTTAAAAGACACATTAAAATCAACACAGATATATACAGGTAGTATATATCTGTGTTGATTTTAATGTGTCTATTAAAATCTTTTTTCTTTCTTTAAACAAAGAAATAAACAAAAACAGCGAGAACAGGTAAGTACATAAAAGCTACAATACAATTAATTAAACAAACATTTAGACTGCACGTGTGGCGCAGCGGCTCAGACAGTCGCCTCGCCTCTTCGTGTCGCGGGTTCGAGTCCCGCGCCGGACAACTATTTGTGTGACCCATAAATACTTGTACGGAGTCAGGATGTAAATTTGTGTCCGTCTATTTTATGTTTGTAAAGTACCCCGCGACACAGGGATTAGATTCCCTAGTGCGGGCGTTGTCTTTAAAAAAAAAATCTAAATATAAGTACAAACATAATTCGATATGTGTCTAAAAGGCTGCAGCTCAGCATATCGTTACAGTCTATGTAGACTGTAACACTGATTTTCAGCTTCCAGCCTTAAAACGTTAGGCACAAATGCTTAGGAAGACCTAGCATGTGATACGTGGGGAAAATGTGTCAAAAGTATTGAGATTAATGAAGATTTTGTGATACTCAGTCTATATCTAAGTCTTGATTCCTACCCAGGACAGATATTTCTGTGCATGAACATGTCTGTTTGACCCGAGTCCGTGGTTTCCTCTGTAAAAACACTGCTTGGTTTGGGATCAGATGGCCGTGTGTGCATAATGTCCCAGAATATTATTATTGTTATGTTTAGTTATAATAGACCCTAGTTTAGCACAATAATGTTCATTTATGTTTAAGAAATGGATAGCTATAATGAACCTTTTTGTGTAATTGTTTTTGTGTCTGTTGTTATCTATACACGTAATAAAATCGTAGGAAAGTCAAAACTGTACATTGAATATTTTTTTTAAAGGATACTTGTGGCGTGATCTACAATCGATATCGAAGCCAAAAATATAGTTTTTAGAATTTTTGTCTGTTTGTCTGTATGTATGTCCGGGCTAAACTCAAAAAGTACTGCATGGATTTACTTCAAATTTTGCATGAATATTACTAAGAGTTTGGGTCAACATATAGGCTACATATTATCACGCTGTCACCTAAGGGGGAGGAGCTGTGATAATTTATAAAGTTTAACGCGGGTAAAACCGCGGGGCACAGCTAATTTTAAATAATGCACGAGTAGCGCAGTGGTTTGGGTGATCACGTCGCTTCGTTGTCTTTTATTTAATACTAGTGTCACCATATTTTTTCCGTCCATACTGTCTAATGTCAAATATTTTATTAATTATTTATATCACAACTAATATAATAAAGGCGAAAATTTCTGAGTGAGTGTCTATGTTTGTTACTTCTTCACGTCTAAACGACTGGAGCGATTTAAAAAAATTGGTATGGAGGTAGCTGACACCCTGGATTAACACATAGGCTTATAATTATAGATTTATAAAGTTTAACGTAGGTGAAACCGCGGGGCACAGCTAGTTGTCTATAATTTGATAGATAAATTACACCCAGACACGGAACAAATATTCATGCTTATCACACAAAGATTACCTGGGTGGGGATTGAACCCACGACCTCTCGTTCAGGTCAGAGTCACTAACCAATTAACCGACAAGCTAATCAAATATAATATTTGCGCAAATTATCCCACGGGGAAAGAAGTCTCCGTAAAAGTCATACCGAGGACTATATCAATCAGATGCCGTCTGCCCATTGGGAAGTTTATTATACACACTGCCCAACTGTGGTAATCTTTTACCTGATACCATGATAAAGGTTATGCACTTCATATTTCCGTTTGCTACATAACAAATTGTAAACTGTACCAACTCTAGGAATACAAAAGAAAAGCCGACATGAAGGACAGTTCGCGTTAACTCTCGTTTCCACGTAGTTCACTTCCTCGTATCGCCTTTTGTTGCAGGTCCTTTGATTTGATTGTGCAGTTACTCTGAAGCGTTATTATAGGACAATGTTTGTTATAGCAATTTCAATTGTAACAATACCTAGAAACACTAGTCCTCACTCAGTTGGGGAAACCTAATCACACGATAAGTTGTCCAGCGAACCTTTCTCGGCACTAATGCCTTTTCCTTGTTCTATTGCAAGAAATAATGAATTCAGCACTTGGGTATTAACATACACTTGTACTTGTCAAGCTCACAATGCAGCAATAGAATATTAAATTAACAAAAAGAATAACTAATTACAGTAATTATACGATTACGATAAACATGTTCAGACTATTTACAAGCACTTTTTTTAAGTGTACGTGAATAAAAGCCTTTTTATTTTTATTTATTATTAATCCGTCCGGCGGCGGTCTGTTTTATCACATTTTTTTAAATCCTTAAATAAAAAATCAATTATTCGTAGTTATTTAATTACGGTACAAAAATAATTCTGATGTTTTGATGTGAAACATCTATCGCCGCACGTAAAACAGAATTCTGGCGTGGCGACGCATGCCGTGGCGCATGCGCAATCGACTTTTTATTTTATCATTATGACATATTTTGTTCCTATCACATTATGTTCTTTTCTGCATATTACTTTTACAAAATAATGGCGATGTTTCACATCTGCCAGGCGTCCCGTGACGGCTCACATTTTTTTAACTATATATTTAATTGAGGTCAGAACTTTGACGATCCGGTTGGCGTCGTTGTAGATATTTGTCTTTCTCATCGCCCTGGTCGTGGATTCCATAAATCGATAATGGGTTCGAAATATCTGTTCTGGGTGGAACCCAGGACATATATTTGTGTGCGTGAACATGTATGTTTGGCCTGAGTCTGGAGGTAATAATTTTAATAAGTATGTATTTACAAAAGAAAAGTAGTATATGTATCTGGTTTCCATGGTACAAGCTTTGCTTAGTTTGGGATCAGATGGCCGCGTGTGCATAATATCGTGTTCTAAGAAAGTACACACAGAAATGTCTCGTCAATAATTATATTTATTATTGTATAGTATGTTATAGTATAGTATTCATTAGATTAAAATCATATAGTATCTATTATATATATATTATATATAGTGTACGTAATTATTAAGTTTAACTATAAGAATAATAAGTAAAAATACATTTTATATAACCCAAATACACCTGCCACGATCTCTCTGCACTACCCTAAGGTTGACTGGTTGAAAATGCCTTTGGCATTAAGTCCGCCTATGTACCTTTTCTTATTACTAAAGTTTAAATAAAAATAAAAAAAATAAATATCCCAGGAAATTATTATTATTAAATTATTTCTCGGTACTGCCCTTTCCTTGTTCTATTGCAAGAAATATTCACAGTATACATAATTGAGGTCAGAACACTTGACGCTTTTACTCATTAAGTTAATAACGAACAATAATTATTTTCATGAAGTACACAGTTCTTGCCAAGACGATGGTTAAGTGCTTACATTTTGTCAGCAGTTTTAAAAAATCATATCGTATTTACGACTAAACTCCGATTGTTACTAGCATCTCTTCAGTGCGGAGGTGTTTATCTGAAAACTTTTAAGTTAAGGCAGCCATTTTGTATTGCGTTTTGTAACGGGTATGATGTATTTTATATCCACCTAGGTAATCCGTAAGTTAGTCCACTCATTGTTCACTTGAAAAATGAAATTTCCTCGCCTTACTCTCTTTGCACGTTGCATTGAGTATCACATTAACTTTTGGGTAATTCAAGAGACAACCTTCGCTCTGTTGATAGAAGATAGGTTTTTGAACGTTTGAAACTCATCGTACTAGTCGTATTCCAGCCACGGCGAACAGTCAAAGTAGACTATCCATCTGCGTGGAACATACTATTATTTGCAAGTGTACGAGAACTTTCCTAATTCCGCACATTCCCCTCACCCCACGGAATGAGCAGGTCGACCGGAAGGAGGTCAGAGTCTTTTTGCCTAAAGGATTTACGGATTCACGGATGTTTGAAATTTTATCTAGGCAAATTAAATTCCAACAATACTTTTTGTACCTTCACGGGAATTCAATTTTGGACTTTTAGTTTAACATGTTTACGGTAGACAGAAAAGTGGTGTAATATTATGTTATACTAGCTGTGCCCCGCGGTTTTACCCGCGTTAAACTTTATAAAATATGGCCTATGTGTTATCCTAACTATAAAAATTAGCCTATGTTCTTTCTCAGGGTCTAGACCATCTGTATACCAAATTTCATTCAAATCCGTTCAGTAGTTTTGGCGTGAAAGAGTAACAGACAGACAGACAGAGTTACTTTCGCATTTATAATATTAGTTAGGATTACACAACTTTTCTGACTCACGAGTAAGTAGATATTCAATTCGCAGAATCCATATATGATTGTCACAACCAATACGAAGAAAAATGTTGTATGAACAATACGTATCCTCTGCCTTTTTGGGTTCGGACCACTTTCTATTCCATGAAAATATTGCATATACAATGTAGGTTACCGCGACATAATGTACAGTTAGCTGCTTTGCCTTCGACAACTTTAGACCTTTCAATCCTGCAATTATTAGTAAATGCGAAAGTTTGTGAGTATGGATATTTATTACTTTTTCACGCAAAAACTACAGAACGGATTTTGATGAAACTTTGTAGTAATATAGCTTATATTAATATGATTAATGCTAAAGTTTGTGAATATGTATGTATGGATGTTTGTTACTCTTTCACGCAAAGACTACTGAACGGATTTTCATGATACTTGGTATCTAGTTTTTAATATAGCTTATCCTAATATGATAAATGCGAGAGTGTGTGAATATGGATGTAGGGATATTTGTTACACTTTCTAGCAAAATCTACTGATTGGATTTTGATGAAACTGTTTTTGTAATATAACTTGTAAGTATATCCGAATAACAGTTAGGCCTATAATTTATAAAGTTTAACGCGGGGCATAGCTAGTATCATATAAATGAACAATAAGTGACTTTAACTGTGTGTTTAAGTGACTGCACGTGTGGCGCAACGGCTAAGACAGTCGCCTTGCCGCTTCGTGTCTCGGGTTCGAGTCCCGCACCGGACAATTATTTGTATGACCCATAAATAGTTGTTCTGAGTCTGGATGTAATTTGTGTCCGTCTATTATATGTTTGTAGAGTACGCCGCGACACGGATTAGATTCCCTAATGCGGGTGTTGATTTTGTTTTAATATTTATTTTGGACATAGTTTAAAAATTAAATAATAAAGCTTTCCGAAACACGGGGATGGTCGGAAATTAAATCTTTTTGACAGTTATCTATAAAGCTTTTCGGTGTCCTGAAATACTGGCAATGCAACAGTCTCCCAAAATATTAGAAGTGTTACCTATAACTAATACACCATATTCAATTATTCATACTATGTATTCTGTAATATTGTAGCGAGAGAATATTACATTATTATTATAGACTCCATTATTATTATTACATATATTATAAAAGTAACTAGCTATGAGTGAGGACTAGATTTGTAAGGTTCAAATTCGAATGATAGTTTTTAGAAATATTTATCAATAAATGAGAATTATCATCATCATCAGAATGTTGATTCTCTACTAATAATGCCTTCCTATTCGAATTACGCATTAAGGCAGCCTGTCTCAAAGGAGAATAACTATCTGAGCGAGACATAAAATAGCACATGAAATGAAATGTGCGCAAACACAGGTGCACTTACTATTCCCTCCTTCAGACGATCTGATGGGACAGGTAACTATCACGCACGGAAAGATCTCAGGTATAGGTAGGACCGATGGCTTAGACTTCAGGATCATACTGAGATTTTTTTTTCTTATGAGAAAATTACCAACATCTATTTTAGGCCCAACCCAGGTTTTGAAAACAGGACTTCATTATTACGCTACCACTAAAAGAACGAGGCAGTATAAATATGTCCAGAGACATTATTCACATACGGCCATCTGATCCCCAATTAAGCCGAGCTTGTACTATGGAAATCAGATGGCTGATATACTACATATACTACTTCTATTTTGTAAATATGTACATACTACAACTACATACATACTACTAACATCTACCAGCTACACTACTAAAATCTACCATCTACCAGCTACACTACTAACATCTAGATGATTACACCACAGGACAAACAAACATGTTCAGGCCTGTGTATCTGTGAAGTTATTTTTAACCCTTATTTATTTGAACGCCATTTAAGAAATCGATGTTCGGCTACTTAGCCGGTAGAGCCCCTGGGTGGGAATCGAACCCACGACCTGCGGCGTGAAAGGCAAGAATTTACCATTCACGGCAACTTTCCCGTCATTTTAATTTATGTTTATTTTTATAATAACAAGTTTGCAAATATAGAACTCGTTAGGAAAGTAGTGGAAGTTGCCAGTCGAGCTGTTCTTACAAGCGGCTCGACTGGCTTAGCTTTACTTCACATTTTCCCCTGACTGCACTATTAGAGTCGTTCCGAGTAGAGGGTACGCTCCACATACTACGCGGAAACGTACAGACACCAGTGCCTCTAGCACGAGTTCCTGCAGTTTACTGACTCGATCACACGTACAGTTTCCTCCCATACATTGAGCACCAGCGCCTCTCGCGGAAACTATTAAGAACTAAAACTCTGGTGTTCAATGTATGGGACGAAACTGTACGTGTGATCGAGTAAGTAACCTGCAGGAACTCGTGCTAGAGGCACAGCACATCCAGCTACCCCAATCTGTCAAATGTCTTTTATAGATTTTCAACTTTATCACAAAAGCATAAGGTTCACTTTAAATTGGGGAAATTTGACAGATTGGGGTAGCTTGATGTGCTGGCGTCTGTACGTTGTTAAATAATCTATACATATAATAAAATCGTAGGAAAGTCAAAACTGTACATAGAATATTTTTTTAAAGAATACTTGGGGCGTGATCTACTGTCGATATCGTTGCCAAAAATATAGTTTTTAAAATTTTGGTCTGTTTGTCTGTATGTATGTCCGGGCTAAACTCAAAAAGTACTGCATGGATTTAATTCAAATTTTGCATGAATATGACTAAGAGGTCGAGTCAACATATAGGCTACTTATTATCACGCTATCACCTACAGGGAGGAGCTGCGATAATTAATAAAGTTTAACGCGGGTAAAACCGCGGGGTACAGCTAGTTAATACTACTACTAAAACCTCCTTAAAAATATCGTCAATATTTCAGCAAGTATATATTATAGAAGGCGAGAGGTTGTGGGTTCAATTTGCACGCAGGAAATATCTTTTTGTGATGAGCATGATTATTTGTTCTGTGTCTGGGCGTAATTTATCTGTTATATATGTATTTAGAAATATATAAGTATGTTTATCAGTTGTTTGGTTGCCATAGGACAGACTTTACCTAGTTTGGGATCAGATGGCAGAGTGTTATTTGTCTTAAGATACATACATAGACTCACGCCTGTTTCCTAGAGGGGTAGGCAGAGACAACGGACTCCCATTTGTGGCTTTCTTCTCCGGGTCGTCCACCTAGGTAGCTAGAGAAAGCCGCAGGCTAGCTAGGGTAGGTTCCTCAGCGGCGAGGATCGCTTTGGCCCATTAAAGCGTGATCGGTGATCCCGTGCATGTGATCACACCCTCATTTAAAATTTCGTCTTTTTGCTTTAGTCTTCCATTCTTTAATTTTATTATAGTAGAACTAAATTTCAAAATAATAGATTAGTTAATTGTTATTTATTTAAGGGTTTCAGTAAATATATGCGATAAAAAAACCGCACGGACTGACAAATTAGTTTTTTTTGGTAACTTTTTACTATTCACTATGTTTATGTACTGCATTGTGACCTTGACAAGTACAAGTGTATGTTAATACCCAAGTGCTGAATAAAATTTCATTTCATTTCCATTTGTCACGATCCTTGCACACCTCTTTCGCCTCGTTTACTGACATAATAATCTTCATACATGCTCGCCGTTTTAGGGTACTTCCGACCTGGCCTTTCTTAAGATATTTATTTATTTATGTAAATACGACGACCTGTGGCCGTGGCGTGGTTGGTAAATGCCTGCTTTGCACGCAGCAGGTCGTGGGTTTGATTCCCACCCAGGACAGATATTTGTGTCCATGAACATGTCTGTTTGTCCTGAGTCTGAGTAAAAATATCTGTAGATATAAGAATATATTTACAATATTTTAAGAAAATTTGTAGATTAAATATATCAGTTTTCTGGTTACCATACTACAAGCTCTGCTTAGTTTGGATTACATGACCGTGTGTGATTAATGTGCTACATACGATATTTTTATTATAATAATAACCAATTTAGCCAAAACTCCCTAGAATGGTTCATTATCACATTTGGCACGTGAGTTGGCGACCGCTGTTAGAGGTAGCTAGCACTCAGGTGGCGCTGCAGCCCCTCTCTCTGGTGTATCTTTAAGTCACCTTTTACGATACACTATACCTTTTAGATAACTAACCAAAAAATCAAGTTTGTTCGCGTTATAGAATTCGGTTGTACTGGCGCTTAGTCACATATAGGACTTCATTCGGCCTGTTGGAGTGGTTGGTAGATACGCTGCCTTTCACGCCGCAGGTCGTGGGTTCGATTCCCACCCGGGACCGATATTTGTGTGCATGAACATGTCTGTTTGTAAATGACACCCTGAGTCTGGGTGTAAATTATGTATATAAATATATATTTACAAAAGAAAAATAGTATATATCCATAGTACTACTACTAAGCAGAGCTTAGTTTGGGATCAGATGGTCGTGTGTGAATAATGTCCCTGGATATTATTCCTAGTACTGACTGCTCTCTGATAGAGGGAATAACGTTTTACTTAACATTTCTTAACGCAGTTGACAGTACTACCACACACTACTCGGAAATATACGTAGATAACTATATGCGTACAATGGACGCACGACGGTCCTTAACAATGGTACACTAATTTTACGAACATCGTTCTTACTGCCTATAAAATAAAGACGCTTTCAATGTCCTATCGTATCCAACGACTGTACAGACGCTAGCACATCCAGCTACCCCAATCTGTCCAATTTCTTTTATAGATTTTCAACT
The DNA here is from genome assembly GCA_951640165.1 of Pseudoips prasinana. NCBI lineage: Eukaryota > Metazoa > Arthropoda > Insecta > Lepidoptera > Nolidae > Pseudoips > Pseudoips prasinana. The sequence continues at coordinate 9,418,717 of OX621240.1, forward strand.
TTATCACATAAGCATAACGTTCACTTTCAATTGGGGAAATTTGACAGATTGGGATAGCTTGATGTGCTGGCGTCTGTACATCCATTTCCGTGAAAAGCTATTACGACTTTCTAAAACAATATCGTTTAGGTTTGAGTAGGTATGTAAATAAATAGTGTAAGCTTGTTCATGGCTTAATGGCTCGGTGACAATTCAAGTTTTAACTAAGGTGCACACTGCACCGCATCAGGCAGCGTAGCGCGGGAGTGCGTGTTCTTACGTTGGAAAACGTATTCACGCGCAGTGTTGCAGATCACGCGCCCACATGCGGGGATACACGTACCCCCGCGCGTGAGTCCGGGGAAAGACGTAAGGTATGGCACACATAGTACGTGCGTTATTTGACAGGGTTGCTAGACGTACAGTCAACAGCATAAGTAGATGATCAAAATCGGACCTGAGTTTTGAGTTTATGATGCTCTTGGGCGGCAGTTTTCACTAGTTAATATTTTTTACACTTAACACTCACGCACACCTTCAACTAGATACTCTTCACCACCACACTATTTTGTCGCAATTTATGATAATTAGTATTGAATATTCGACTTTGATCATCTACTTTTGCTGTTGACTGTACTATTTCGGAATATATATATCTAGATGTCGATCGATTTACATATCTGAAAGACGTGAAGCAATTAGGTATATCATTATACAAAAACCAAACAGATAATATAACTATAGTGAATCTAAAAGCCATAATATACCATTTTTTGTATAAAAAGCAACAGCTTAAGGAGGCCTATATACCCATAAAACTAAAGAAATTAAAGATAACCAGTGTGAATGATAAAATTGTGAAATTGTTTTAGCTCCCCATACAAAAATTAACGTTATATTTGTATGGTTTCGTGTATTTATTTTATTTTGAAGTACTACACCTGGTTCAATTTCATAGACAAATTGAGCTCCTTAAGCGGCGTCCACTGTTTATGTTACAACTTGTATAATATACATTTTCAGGGCTATTACACAAATTTCTAATAATTTTGAAGTATCTCAAATTCTATTATTTTAAGAAATTAATAAGGGCACATATTCTCACTAAAAGTAAATATACGAATCAAAAGTCATGAAGAGCCACAGAAGACACCCGAAACAGGAGAACGTCGAAGTACCAAGTAACATTGAGTCTTGGTCATTGTCATTATCATTATTAATTACTATAATCATCATCATACCAGCCGAAAGACGCCCACTGCTGGACAAAGGCCTCCCCCAAAGTTCTTTTCAGTGGCCGGCCCGCTACCCGCATCCAGCAACTTCCAGCGACCCTCACAAGATCATCGGTCCATCTTGTAGGGGGCCTGTCCAATCTGCGTCGTCCTAATCACTATAATGAAATTTAATAATAATAATATCCTGGGACATAATTCACACACGGTCGCCTGATCCCAAACTAAGAGCTGGTTCACATTAGGTCGGGCCGACAGTTTGCCGTTCACCGACTGCCGGTTGTTGCTGTTCACACTAGACGCCGCCGACCCGACCTAATGTGAATATAACTGTCGGTACGGTCGTTTTACTGCCCGGCCTGGGTCGTCACAAAACAGTTGTGAGTTGGTTTTCGTATAGGATGGATGACGACGACCTATTCATTGCAATGTGGTACTTAAATAAAAGGCAGAAAAAAAGAAAAAGGACCCAATATTTCCTTTTTCTTTTTTTCTGCCTTTTATTTAAGTACCACATTGCAATTGCATCCAATAATTGCCGAGCGAAATGAAGTTGGAACTTTTCAAACTTTAATAAGCGAATTAAGAAGTGACGAGCTAAAGATTTATAATAAATTAAGAATTAAAAAATTTGTCTCTCATTTAATTCCATAAAATATGCAACAAATTTCACCATGCCGCTAGTTTTAATGGCAGGCGGGTGTCGCCGCCGCTTCGCGCCGACAAATGTGAACGGCGCCATACTTGCTAGTACGCCAATATTGTGTTCGATCGGGCAGAAATCGTGGCTGGACGTACGGTAAAAGTGTCGGCTCCGACAGTTTGGTCGGGTCGCCCTAATGTGAACGGCGCTATTGAGATACATACGCCAATATGGATACGACACGTTTGTCGGGCCGGTAAAACTGTCGGGCCGACCTAATGTGAACCAGCTCTAAGCAGAGCTAGTACTATGGAAACCAAAACATATACTATTTTACTTTTGTAAATACATACTTATATAGATAATTTACACCCAGACTCAGGACAAACATACATGTTCATGCACAGGAATATTTGTCCCGGGTGGGAATCGAACCCACGATCTCCGGCGTGAAAGGAAGCGTATCTACCAACCACGCCAACAGGCTAAATAGTTAGTGTATCTTCGCTATGATAAATCATTTCTCAAGTCATGGAAGGATTTCTCAAAAGCCAAATAAAGCAGAGTTCTACGCGGACGTAGTCATGTTTACAGCCTTGTTATTTTATTAAAACCGTTGCGTCTCCACAGCTAAATAAACTTGATATCGCAACTAAGATCTTTAATTATACACCATCGATAAAATCCGAGAATCATGTTTCTATCGAAATCTGCACAAGGTTTCATTCGGCGAAATGCAGAGGAAACAATACCGTACGTATTTAATTTCTCCGCGGCATGCGGCATACGGTTTGTGTTGCAAACTTTATGCAATTATTTCGACATACTTATTAGAAAAATAAGAAATATCATATATCGAATCGAATGGCTATAGCGAAATGGTATCGAATGCGATAATGTTAATTATGTGAAGCAAGTACTTAAAAAATGGAACGATTTATTCTGAACGTACTTTTAAAGTATAGAATAATTCCAATAATTGGCGCCAACTTAGTTTTAGACGGTTTTGCAGTTTTAAAACTACGTTGTGGTTGTGAATCTATGAATAGCTGATAAGGACCTTTGTACTAAAAAATAAAATACCTAAATTAATATCTTGGGTCAACTAACACAATGCTATCTGACCTCAAACTTAATAAATCCTATAAATCTTGTCAAAATTAATATGGTACAACGGTGCAATATACCACCTTTAAATAAGAAAAAGCAATTTATAAATGAGCATTTCACATAAAAAAATACAAAATTGATTGAGAACAAAAAAGGAAAAGTTTTTTTGTAGTTGAAGTTAAAACTGGAATCCATCGTTATAATTTATGTCAAGTAAATGTGAACAAACATTGTTCGAATTTTTTAAATAATATCTATAATAGAACATACTCGTAATTTTGTCTAAGGCTTATACATGCGTAGGAACTCTTTAGGTTGATAAAGTAATCTATCTCGATATTTGTCAATTCATTCAAATTCAACCTACATAGTCCATGTAGGTTAAACACTAATATCTCCTGGTTAAACCGTGCAGCTTGCAACACTGTAATTCTGTATAGAAAGCGTGTGTTCGGAGAACAACCGCACGTTTCGATGCCCCATGCAGCTGCGCTGATGCGATGCCTTCCTGGTACGGTCCGCAATATAAAGCAGTTTCACAAAGACTATTATCTGCTTCAATTTTGTTCTTATAATATTACTGTTATTATGCACTGTTGCGTGAAAAGAACATCAGATGGCGGATGTAGATTTATGAATTGAATTTCATTATTTCAATGAAAGAATAGTTTATTTCCATATTAATATGATGATATTACATAATTGTTATAGAAATTGGTTGGATATAAAATTATGGAAACGGCTCCTAGTTAGGTTGCTAGGCAGCCTGTTTTAAGAAGATCCTGGCTATGACGCATAGCATCTCGCTTATAATATTCTATTTATTCTTATTTAATTGTTTTCTTAATAACTAATACATAAAATAGTGACACAAAATAAATACAGACATCAAGGCAAGTTTAGTTATATGTCAATTATATTTTTGTGTGTGTGAGGCTATATAGCCTATGAATAAAAAAACCGGCCAAGTGCGAGTCGGACTCGCCCATGAAGGGTTCCGTAACAGCAAGTATTTCAGTTGATTAAATGAAAGGTAAATCGTGGTTTACGATTTATGACGTATTAAAAAAAACTACTTACTAGATCTCGTTCAAACCAATTTTAGTTGTTAGTTTGCATGGTATTGTACATCATATATTTTTTTGTTTTATCATTCTCTTATTTTAGAAGTTACAGGGAGCGGGACAATCATTTTACCATTTTGGAAGTGTCTCTCGTGCAAACTTTTCAGTTTAGAATAAAATGATATTAGGAACCTCAATATCATTTTTGAAGACCTATCCATAGATACGCAACATGTATGGGTACGATGAAATATTTTTTTTGAGTTTCAGTTCTGTGTATGGGGAATCCCCAAAATTATTATTCTTTTATCATTTTTGTGTGAAAATCTTAATGCGGTTTACAGAATACAAGAATACTTACCGATTTTCAACAGTATAGCTTTTATAGTTTCGGAAAAAAGTGGCTGTGACATACGGATGGACGGACAGACAGACAGACATGACGAATCTATAAGGGTTCCATTTGGCTATGGAACCCTAAAAAAATTGAACACAACTCCATTGTGGAAATCTTTTGCAGAGGCCTTTGTCCAGCAGTGGGCTTCATTAGGCTGACATGATGATGATAATAACACGACAGTTATTTGTGTGGCCCATAATTGTTGTTCTTTGCGTTCTTGAATTAAGTTTCCATAGTGCAGGCAGTGTTTAAAAAAAAACGAAAATGTATGTCAGATATATTTAATTTAATATAATTTCCTCGATTTAAACATGACTTTTATATAATTTAATTTTCTAGTGAGTGTGTAGGTTGTTAGGTTATCGCATTATACACGTTGTCGCAGCTCTTAATCAGCAGGCGGATAATCCAATAGTGAAGCCTTTTAAAAAGCCGCAACTGAAAAAGACAATGTTCTATTGTAGAAGGTTATATCATTCATTACAGAACCATAATGGTATATGGGTGTGCGTTAGGTGTGTAAATTGCAAGTTTCTTATTTATAAGATTCTATAACAAACTTCCCAATGATATTAGAGAATTGTCTATGAATAAGTTTAAAAGAATTATTAAAGCCAAATTGTGTAGCAGGGCATATTACAAAATTTCTGATTATTTAAGTGATAAAAGTGCTTGGGATTGAGTTGTTTTGAGTCAACACACATGATTGGTGGAGGTGATAAAAACCTCCCCCGGCGTGATAAGCAAGCATTTGCCAACCACGCCAACAGGCTCGTCAATTTCCCTTTATAGTGTTGTCTTTTACTATACAAAATATTTGAAATAATCTGTATTGTTATGAATTTAATTTTAATTAGACAATGTATTTGAATGCCCGGGAGTACAATATACTTTGCTAACATCTTCAGTACCATACTTTGAGCAAATAAAGAAATTGAGCTGACACCGAAATCGCCTAAAATACACACCAAAAAACATACTTTGAATTAATAACCTGTTTTTACCAAGATTTTTGGATATTACCTTTTTTGAGATATGACATTTAAATGGCTGTGACCTTGTCATGCCATATTTAGAGCCGAGATTAAGTTATAAGTATGCAAGGTGTAACTAAGAAAAAGAGGAACATCTATCCATGAAACTGAGTTTGTGAAATACTAAAATACTTATTTTTGATCCCCATAAAGATACAGCAGCTAATTGGGTATATTATAATATTATATGTATTTTTATTACGTATATTTTTGCATTGCATGTTGATGTGGTACACTGTTGTTCTGCTGTATATGCAAATTAAGTTACATCATTATTTTTAACATGAAGCGCTTTCTACTCGTGATATAATTAAATACAAAAACTTAATAAAACATTTGTTTCTACAATTAAAACTTTTTGGATCCGCCGAGCCGAGCTGTAAGAGATCAAAGTTTCTTGTTTCTTCAAAGACCTTTTTCTATGTATTTTACAACTTATACACGTTCTTCAGTTTTAAATTAAACTTCAGGAGTTTACTGTTTAATTTACCTAAAAACTGAAGAACTTGTCCACATTATATAACATTCATACATACGCAGTTAGTGGCTACCATTTAAAATGGTTCTAAGTACTAAGATACGCGAGCGAAAAATGGTCATCGTCCCCAATGTAAGTATAGTGATCATTTTACGTTTGCGGTCGACGACTCTTATTTGAAGTTATTTAATGGGAATCTTAACTACCTACCCCTAATCCGCACGTATGAATTCGCCAATGTTAATGAAAATTGGGATGCTGTGTGATACTGTTATAGATATTTTCTTACAGTAAATATAAATAAATACACGTGGACTACGACAGGACTATTCATTATAAAGTACAGACGCCAGCACATCTAGCTACCCCAATCTGTAAAATTTATTTTATAGATTTTCAACTTTATCAGAAAAGCATAAGGTTCACTTTCAATTGGGGAAATTTGACATTTTGGGGTAGCTTGATGAGCTGGCTACATGAGCGTAAATTCCTACTATAGCACCAGCGATCCTTTCGTCCGTCGTACTTGGTTACTAACTCTATTGCCTCTAGGCAGTGTGGTCTATGTCTTAGAAGTTCAAAGTCGTACAACATAGTCCATATCTTAAATTACGCTATAGAAAAATGAAATAAGTACCTACCCTTAATGATCGCTAGTAAAAATGGCGTTACCCCGTATGCTGGTTGTCGCCGCCATTCCCCCCATCGCCGTTGGCGCTGTTCCCGCCGTGGCCGACGCTAAAGCTCCCGGAGCCGTAGCGCCCACCGTTCACCACTCCCACGCCCACGCTCCCTTCCTCCGCGTGCGATACGCCTGCATTGCTCACGGTCTCTATACAATAGTAAGGACACATTTAGAACAGAGTTATTAGATCCTATACACTTGTTTATTGATTTTTCCACAATGTCTGGTTAAGCTTACAAAGGTACAGACGCCAGCACATCCAGCTACCCCGTCTGGCAAATTTCTTTTATAGATTTTCATCTTTATCACATAAGCAAAGCATAAGGTTCACTTTCAATTGGAGAAATTTGACAGATTGAGGTAGTTTGATGTGCTGGCGTCTGAACACTAGCGTGTTTTTAATTACATTAAAGAATACTTGGAAACATATTAGAGACTAGTCTTTAATATACATAAAGCAAAGGGTTATTCTAATTTAATTCTGATAATATATATAAATAAAAAGAGAAGTCCTGACTGACTGACTGACTCATCAACGCCCAGCCCAAACCCTTGGACCTAGAAAACTGAAATTTTGCACAAATGTTTTATTTATACTGTAGACAAGGAATAAGGAAGAATTTTTCGAAATTCAACCCCTAAAGGGGTAAAACGGGGGTGCAAAGATAGTATGAAACTTTGCCGTTTTTGAAGATAAAGGCATGAAAATTGGTATTTGACCTTCCAGTTAAAAATATTAAATTACTTATATCAGGATTTTTGGAAATTCTACCCCCAAGGGCGAAAAATAGGGGAAGTAAGTTTGTATGGAAATGTGACATTTTTTAAGTTAAACGCACGAAGATTAGTATTTTACCTTTTAGTTAAAAATAAAAAATATATATTTCAGGATTTTTGGAAATTCCTACCCCAAGAACGTAAAATAGGGGGTGTAAGTTTGTATGAAAAATGTGTCAATTTTAAGTGAAACGCATATAAATATTTCAGGATTTTTGGGAATTCTAACCCAGGGTGTAAAATAGGGGATGTAATTTTGTTAGCAAAATACGACATTTTTGAAGTTGAACGCATGAAACGTATTTGACCTTTCAGTTAAAAATAGGAAATATATGTTTCAGGATATTTGGAAATTCCACCCCTAAGGACGACTAAGATTGGGGATGTAAGTTTGTATAAAAATCTGTTTTTTTGGGTTACACGCATGTAAATTGGTATTTGGTCTTTCAGTTAAAAATACTGGGAATATTTTTGTGTTAAAAAAAGGTAATCCAAAACTGATTAAACAGATGGACACCAACAATTGACGCCGACTCAAATTTTAGAGAAATTCGTTTCTTTGCCAAGTTTCTTAAAATGTCGTGGTCGTTGTCGTCTAAGTAAAGATTTAGGGTTTTATAAGATTTGTGACTTCTTCTTTTTTGGGTAATTTTTAATTAAATTTCAAATTAAAATAAACGACATTTTAATCAAATTGGAATAAAAAACGAATCTATCTAAAATTCGAGTTAGCGTTTTTTGTTATTTTACTTTATTTGACTTACTGACTATACTTAAGGACAATTAAGATGTATTCTTTGATTTATTAGGTTGATGATATCGGGTCCTTTTTTTTAAATAACAGTAGCAAAGTAGTCTTTAGTTTATTTCTTAGTTAGGTTATTTATATGTTAGATTTTCTTAAATTTCTTTTGCTTGTTTGTTTTAAAAGTTATATTTTTTTTATTAAGCTATGTTACATTGGTCATCATTCAAAATTTTCGCGGACGAAGTCGCGGGCACCAGCTAGTAGGTAATACTTTTAGCATTTACAGGACTTGTGTCTACTTTTTCTCTAGGGAATATTAATTTACTTATTTGATGTTACAAGCTAATCTGTAGGCTATATTATAACAACGTCAACGATTTTGCGTAAAATATTATCTTCTAATAAATATGTTCTTGTCATTGAACTCCACAGCTTCCAATGAAATATATATTTATTTTAGTATTGGTGTAATCTAGCTAGAGCTTTCTCAATTAAGCTACGGTGAAAACTCTTCCTAACACTTACTACGGGAATACCATCCCGTAGAATGAGCTCGTAGCAACGTAACGTAGCCTAACGTACCCACATCTGATTCTATTACTCTATTTATTGAAAATTCCCGACTTGTTTCTTTTTTTAATTTATAACACCGATTAAAAATTAAAAAAAAAGTCAGGTCACAAATAAAGTTTGACATAAATCAACCCCGTTAACCGTTAACTTTTTAATTGCAGTTTTTTTTATTTGATGGCAGACTAAACGATTTTGTTTAGCCTATTTCGTCGAGAAGAATAATATGAATAAAAATGGACAGATAATGAATAGTAGTAGTAGTTACAAGAAGTGGAAGAATAGTTGTAGTTACTTAGGTTCTTACAAATATGAATTCAAAACACAATAACAACAAAATTAAGAAAGCTATACCTAATTCAAAACAGCTTTAGAAAAATGTAAGCAACCGTTCTTTATTAATAACCCCCTCATAAACATATACTGGAGTGAGTGAGAGAGTGGAGTCTTCACTAGAGCCTTCTATGGAATTTTTAAATCAGCATGAACAATCTCAATTCACGGTAAAACGCCACTTTCCTACACTTGTGTACGAAGACGTTGTGTTTAAAAATCCACTATATTTACATATTTAAACTCGAAATTATAAATATTAATTTAAATACATATAATGCCTCGATGCGTCTTATACAGCGTTGGGAAAGAGAAAACATTATTATTTACATTTGCTCAAACATCGGCGCTTACAAATTTAAAACATAGCGTAGGTGCAGACGCCAGCACATCGAGCTACCCCAACCTGTCGAATTTCCCTAATTGAAAGTGAACCTTATAATTATGTGATAAAGTTAAAAATCTATAAAAGAAATTTGACAGATTGGGGTAGCTGGATGTGCGGGTGTAACAAAAAACAGTACAAATAAATTTTGTACATTTGACTGCTCTAAACAATTTATTAGGGAAGTGGCTAGATTTGTCTTAATTACGATTTAAAAGGGAAACAAATGAATTTAGCTTACCTGGGGCTGCTTGAGTGTGCGAAAGGAGCATTAAGCTCAAGATGATCACAAGACCCGTCATGTTGTCCGACCAGTTGTACCCGTTGTGGACAATGTTGCTACGTCTCTTATAAAACAAGTTTATTTTTAAAGAATATGTACAAAACATGTTTTGGACTGTGGGATTTTAATTCTCAAAGAATCATAGTAATTCATATATCTAAGCCTTGAAAAAAAGAAATAATAATATCCTGGTACATTATTCACACATGCATGAGATTGTGTTGTTTGCAGATGATACTTCCCTGACGTTCAAAATAAACCGACAATTAAGCAATTTTGACGATGTTAATGATGCAATCTCTAAAGTTGTTCATTGGTTTAATGCCAATAATCTTGTGCTTAATGATAAGAAAACTAAAGTCATTAAATTCACTACACCGAATGTGAAACAGGCGACAACCAATGTACAACTTAATGGAGCTAGGTTGGACCCTGTTGAATCAACTGTGTTCTTGGGTATCACTATTGACTCAAAGCTACAATGGAGCCCACAAATAGGAAAACTGTCCGGCAAATTAAGTTCTGCAGCATATGCAGTGAAAACTATTAGACGGCTGACTGATGTTGACACAGCTAGAATGGTTTATTTCAGTTATTTTCATAGTGTAATGTCCTATGGAATTCTTCTCTGGGGTAGCTCTGCTGACATTAACACCATATTTATATTGCAAAAAAGAGCTGTAAGAGCTATCTATAATCTTGGCCCGAGAGTGTCTCTAAGAGAAAAGTTCAAACATGTCAACATTCTAACTGTACCATCTCAGTATATATATGAAAACTTACTATATGTGCATAAAAATATTGATTGCTTCTGTAAAAGGAGCGATACACATAATGTAAATACTAGATATAAGAATAATCTCATATTGCATACTACCCGTCTCCGCAAAATAAGTAACTCTTTTATGGGGCAATGTATAAGATTCTATAACAAACTTCCCAATGATATTAGAGAATTGTCTACGAATAAGTTTAAAAGAATTATTAAAGCCAAATTGTGTAGCAGGGCATATTACAAAATTTCTGATTATTTAAGTGATAAAAGTGCTTGGGATTGAGTTGTTCTGAGTCAACACACATGATTGTAATTAATCTTAAGTATATTTTATTTTAAAAAAGGATTCCTACTGAGTTTTCTGGCAGTGTTTCTCAGTAGCTACCACATCATGCACTGCACGGTAGGGTAAAAAAAATATGACGATTCCACATAAATGTAAGATTTTGACGGAATAAAGTACCTTTGACTTTGACTTTGACATGGCCATCTGATCCCAAACTAAGCAGAGCTTGTACTATGGAAGCCCGATAGCTTATATACTACATATACTACTTCTCGTTTGTAAATGCATATTTATAAAGATAATTAAACGCAGATTCAGGATCAACATACATGTTCATGGACACAAATATCTGTCCTGGGTGGGAATCGAACCCACAACTTGCGGCATGAAAATTTATCAACCACGCCAACCGTCCCGTCAATATGGATTCGGCATGTTATTTTTTGTATATAAAGGTGAAGAAAAATATATATGAAGAAAAATTCAATCATCCGAAAACGATACAATATTGATAGGCCCAATTAGAATAACATAGGTAATATTATGCCGGGTAACAAAAATATAAAGTAACTCCTAATAGCAGAGGATGTGAAAAACCATTCTGAAAGTGTTCATTTTAGTTTAATGCAATTAGCATGTCTTTAAAAATATAAAACGGACATCAAAACGATATAATAAATATACATTTTTAATTCACATTCAGCATTTTGCTATTCATTCCGAAAAATACATTGATATTCCCGAAACGCAGCTTAATGAAACTCTGGCAAATGAGAAATTGATTTCCCAGTTTGAGTTTAAAATGAATAAATGTTCGCCTCTTGATACAGCTCACACAACGATTTTCGAGCACCAAATTATTACAACGTTTAACAATTTCGTAACGTAACCATACGTTACGACAGAGATATAGTTATTGTTATATTCCACACTTGAAACTTCGTTTAAAACACTAAATGCAAAGGAATCTCTATATTCTACTATTACTATCATTTTAATAATTGCGGACACAAATTAAAAACTACAGTTCCAAACAAATTAACTTATTAACTTAAAAGATCGCGCTTAAGTTCGACTTTAGGAAACACTTTCAGTTTTAAAATTAGAACTATTTATCTCACGTCTCCTTATTGTATGTCATTGTATACTTTTTACACGGAGTAAGTAGAGTGTAAGAAGCCGCTGGATGCAGGCGGCGTAAGACCGGCCATTGTGGAGTTCCTCGGAGGAGGTCTTTGTCCAGCCGTGGACGTCTTTCGGCTGATATGATGCTCATGATGATGATGAATTGGAGTGTAACCATAAACGGCAAATGATGTCAATTGTTTAAAGCTACCATTTTGTATAGTCTTTTTATGATTATGCCTGAAATGATTTTTTACTTTTTAGTTGGTTTTGAAGTCGGTGCATTTTTTTTCACATTGCGTAAACACACACATTGTATGGTGACTATTTTCGATATCTATTTAACCGGAAAAAAGATACAAATAAATTAAATCTAATTAAAAACCTTTTTAGCGTTTTGATGTATAAACATGTAATGAAGATATTAATTATTCTGCGACCAATACAATGTTTAATATAATGCATACATAGATATCTATACGAGTGTAATGAAAATACAGGCACAAAAAATAAGCATGATACCATTTACTTGTTTCTAGGTTTAGAGCGAGTTGTTGTCATATATTTCGTTGGTTGGCAGAAAGGCTACATCGATCTATCGAACAAGTTTAACTGCTTCCGCTTAAGGCCCTCTGCTAGAGTTGCCTCAGTTTCCCTTGAACTGTTTTGTATATGGGAAGGGGCAGAGTATACACTTGTAGCATGCAAGAGATGAATAATTCATATATATTTCGACAGGAAGTGAAAAAGGACAAGGTGAGTATTAAAACTAATTACAAAATGTACTGTAGTTATTACAGTTTATTAAGAACTTATTCCAAATATTTAAATGTAGTGATCTTATTTTTTTTTACACTGGCTAGTTAATACACCTACAAACCAAAGACCAAACCATATACAAATACAAAAAAACCAAATTAAATGTAACCTTCAGCTCTTTGTCCTCACAAGGATATTAACATGCACATAACTTACAATCTACAAAACCTGCTGTTCTTCAGTGGATACTTGGTCAACACGTGCTAACGTGTCGCTCTTTCTCTTTCTTCCTTCAGAATCGCGTCAAATCTAAATTGACTAAACTTTGCCTTGTCATTTTAGTGAGAATTACGTTAGGGGCAATTATTTTGAAATTTAGCTGTAGGTATTGTTTAGAATCGTGTCTTATATCTTGGTTCATGCACAGACGCCAGCACAGCAGGCTACAGCAATCTGTCAAATTTCCTCAATTGAAAGTGAACCTTATGATTATGTGATAAAGTTGAAAATCTATAAAAGAAATTTGACAGATTAGGGTAGCTGGACGTGCTGGCGTCTATACACGCTTTATCTTCTAAATATATTATCACTTCACAACATTTCAGCAATCATGATTGTGACCAAATAGTTTTGCCAAGTCCTTAAATATGTTGCACCTGAAACAAAAGAATATTGGGTTTTATTCCAATGAAGTACTTTTCCGCGACTTCGTATACGTGTAATCGAGTGGAAATTTTAAATATTAATCAGTAGATGATTATTACAAAAATATGTCTTCATCCTAAATACCTATAGATTTACCGAGTTACTAGGTAAGATAGGTGGGAGGCTACTTGGTATAAATACATAGGTTGTCCTGACTCACTGATTAACGGTTACATTAACTTTGAACTTAACATTAGGTTTCCAACTTTTATTTTCAGTTATCCGCAGTAGAATACATTAGCATCACTTTTTCTAACTCACAGAATTTTGGTAATTTGTAAATGTTGTGTACGCTTATTTGGACTTCAGATTTAACAGTGTTATAAGGAAATATTATTAATTTGTTAATAGTCCGCAGTGTGTTTCCTATTAAATAAATTAAAATAATAAATTACCAACCAGCATAACACTTAGATATGGAGAGATTTAATTTTGCAACGTAGCAACACTTAATTTCCTGCCTAGTCACTAGTTGTAGGGGATGGGTGACAAAGTTATTTGGTTTCTGACTGTATTTTGGAGGGCATATAAGTGGTCAGTTTAGATTGTAGTCAGTAAACTGATGACACTACATAAATAAATAAATAAAAAAGGTTTTTATTCACGTAGACTTTAAAAAAGCGCTTGTAAATAGTCAGAACATGTTTGTAGTAATATATTGTATACATTATTATTTCTAGTAACATAGATATTTAGGTACACATTGTATTGATTGTATGAAAACATTTATAAAATTTATTTTATAATAGCAATGATATTTAGCTAGCTCGTATCAAGTTATTGTCAAGAGATTATATTTAAGTTTAATTATCTAACTAAGGTAACTACTGCCCATACGATACATTTTAACCGCGCACTACCACTCTGTCGAATCAATTATTATTAACTGCGGAGGCATTTTAGTTCCCGAATGACATGACAACCTTCAAGAAGCGAGCCTATTTTTTTCTTAAAGGCCGGATGTATGTATATACATGCGGCTTCACTAGTGTTGCAGGTGGCTATGGGCGGCGGCGGTGATTACTAACCGTCAAGTGACCCACTTGCTCGTTTGCCATCATATGATATACATGTAATAATAATAATATCCTGGGACAATATTTACACACTATCTGATCCCCAACTAACAAGGGGCTCTACCGGGTAAGTCGCCGAACATCGATTTCTTAAATAACATTCAAATAAATAAAGGCTTAAAATGACTTAATCAATCCTTAAATCGGCTTCAACGTTGACAATCGATTCCGGACCATTTATGACGTCACATGTGGTCATGGAAGCCTTTTTTAACCTTTATTTATCTGAACGCCATTTAAGAAATCGATGTTCGGCGACTTAGCCGGTAGAGCCTCAGAGCTTGTACTATGGAAACCAGATAACTGATATAGGAACTACATAATACTTTTCTTTTGTAAATACAAACTTATATAGATAATTACACCCAGGCGCTGGACAAACAGACATGTTCATGCACACAAATATCTGTCCTTGGTGGGAGTCGAACCCACGACCTCCGGCGTGTAAAGCAAGCATTTGCCAACCACGCCACCAGGCCCGCCTATATATATATATATACAACATGTAACTTAATTAACGCACATCCTGAAAATAGTTTGTTCAGAATCGTTTACTGAATCAATTTAGATATTATTTTTATTCCAAAAATAATTAAAATTATGGAAAATTTTGTAGTATTAACTGAACAGTCAAAACAAATTGAAATGGACCGTAAGTCAAAGTAATAAGACTTATAAAATCGCAGTTTTATTTGTATCATATATATGCCATCATTCAATACAAAATAAATAAAAATAAGCTTTATTCCAAGAAACTAATTAAGTAAATAACAATAATAAAATAATAAAATAAAAATTAAAATAATTTATTTTCAGACCAGCAGATCCATAGTGTTAGTAACAATATATCTTACAGGCTATGTTAGTATACATAATAAATTTATACCACATGGGCAGACTCACCGAACCTTAACAACATGTAGCTCGGTGAACCTACCAACCAGGGCTGAATCTAGCTGTTCACCCACCATCCTCAGGACTCTGTTCGAGCTACGTTGCACCCTGTACGTCAGTGATGCAATCTTTTTTCGCATTACTGCATAAAAGTCATCCACGCAAGCATCGGCAAACATACCTGACGCACTACAGAACCGTGGTAGCCGGAACAGAGCCCTGAAGATGTTGTTGAATTGTAGGATTTCTGAGGAAAGCTGGCCCATAGGCTACGCGTGTAAATTACTTGGCAATATGCTTTAAAAAGCGTGATCTTGACCTCAGCTGTACATCGAGCAAACCTATGCGCCAACATATTACCACGTACCGACAATGACCTACGCTCTCTCTCAATATAAACAATGCATATACATGATCAATTACAAATTCAGTGTATGTATTATGATTACAACATAATATTCTAATTGGGGTGTTTGAGGGTGTGTGTTAATTATGTTACATATTGTATATATATAAATTTAGAAAAATAGTCATTAAAATATTATACCCTCTCTTGGCCAGGTTGCTGCCGCCGCTCCCTCCGTTCCCATTGGCGCTATCACCACCGTGGCCGACGGAAAAGACTCCGGAGCCAAAATCTCCGCCGCTCACCACTCCCACGCCAACGCTCCCAGACTCTGCATGCGTTGCGCCGGCATTGTTGATATTCCCTTTAAAATTCAATTCAACTATTTTAGAAGTATAAAAGTGATTTATAAAGCATTACAAATAGAGCTTAGAGCTTTATAGATTCCTTCAATATGTTATACAAATATTGTTATTCATAGAAAAAACGTAATATGTTACACAGTATTCATTCAACTGGAAGTCTTTTTACACCTAGCGACACGACCGGAAAGAGTTCAGGTACAGGACCGACGGCTTTATGTTCTCTCCGAGGCACGGGGGTGTAATACCGCCAACTCCCAAACTTCGGGCTGATACTGAGAAATTTATTTTTACGGAAAAAATCACTTTTTGGGCCGACCCGGGATTTGAACCCAGGACCTCATTATCTGCGGTTGAACACACGACCCCTAGACCAGCCAATTTATCACACTAACATTATAAAGGCGAAAGTTTGTGAGTGTGTAAGTGAGTATGTTTGTTACTTCTTCACGTCTAAACGGCTGGAGCGATTTAAATAAAATTTGGTATGGAGTTAGCAGACACCCTGGATAAACACAAAGGCTATAATTTACAAAGTTTAACGCGGTTACAACCGCGGAGCACAGCTAGTATTAAATAAATGTGTGTATTAACAAACCTGAGGAACTGTGAGTGTAGGTAAGAAGCACTAAGGTTAATATAGTAACGAACTCAAAACTCGACATCTCGTCTAAACAGTTGAACTCAAATGCGCGTCATCTCCATGTTTTAGACATTATAGGATACCTGTTTTAAAACAAGTTTTATTTAAATATGTGATGGGTATACGAATATGATCTTTTGTGAGATTTGTTATAACTTCAAGTCACAACATTTGTAATGATAATAATATCCTCGGATATTATTTCACACAGCTGTATGCATTCTGCAAAATCCAGAGAAGACTGGATCACATTGGAGGAGGCCTTTACCTGCAGAGGGGTTCTTGCAGACTAAATTTACCATATAAGATAGTTAGTAAGTTTTAATTTTGTTTCAATCTGTAAGAAATAAAAGGTTTTTTTTTTTGTTATTTATTATTATTTCACACACGGCCACCTGTTTCCAAACTAAGCAGAGCTTGTACTATGGAAACCAAACAACTGATATACTACATATACTTTCTTTTGTAAATATCATACTCATATAGATAATTACTTCTCAGACTGAGGACAAACAGAGATGTTCATGCACACTAATATTTGTCCTAGGTGGGAATCGAACCCACGACCTGCGGCGTGAAAGGCAAGCATCTCCCAACAACTCTGGGGTTTAACCACTGACCATGCACCATAAGACAGTCGCCTCGCCACTCGGGTTTGATTCCTAGCTATTTGTGGGACCCATTTATATTTATTCTGAGTCTGGATGTAATATAATAATAAAAATGGTTTATTGCATCTCCACAAATTACATTCTTAGGTATTAGCAAATGCAGTTGACAAAATGTTTGACAAAATTTGTAACTTGTGGGAGATCTGGAGTCTAAGCTAAGCCTAGGCCTGTATTTTAGCACTCCAGGCCCCCCTAAAACTTAAAGTGATACATTATAAATATGATGTCACTTTAAGTTTTGGAGGGGCCTGGAGTGCTAAAATACAGGCCTAGGCTTAGCTTAGAGTCCAGATCTCCCACAAGTTACAAATTTTGTCAAACATTTTGTAATAATAATAATAATGTCCTCCTAGCCACATTCCGGCCACGCCGGCTAGTCTCAATAGAGATTAGCCATCTGCGCGGGACATAGTATAGTGCACAAGTGTGTGCGCAAACACAGGAGCACTTTCTATTCCATCACTCTCATGATCCGATGGGACGCCTAGCGACACGACCGGAAAGAGGTCAGGTACAGGACTGACGGCTTTACGTGCTCTCCGAGGCACGAGGGTATATAATACCGCCAACTCCCAGACTTCGGGCTGATGCTGAGAAATTTTTCTTTTTACAGAAAAATCCCATAAACCAATTTTTGGCCCGACCCGGGATTTGAACCCAGGACCTCGTTCTCTGCGGGTGAACACTACCGCTAGACCAACGAGGCAGTCAAAAATCGTGTCCGTCAATTATGTTTGTAAAGTACCTACCCCGCGTCACACGGATTAATTTCCCTGGTGCGGGCCTTTAATATATATGTACATATTACTGCTTTCCAATATGTCCAATTAATACCAAATTAAGCTCTGAATTAAAACTTAAGCTGCATTGCACATTCGCATCGAGCATATTTCCATCGCAATATTAAATCCAAATTGAACTGTTTTCATTTATCAATTATGATGTTTACTGATGAATTGATGGACTAATTAGGTAATGAACATTTCACTGAATGCATTAATGCCTTTTCCCGTGCGTCTACGGGATTAAGATAGAGTACAATATAATTTTATTTTTTATTTTAGGCATGGTGGGATACAAAACTAAGAGTTCGAAGGGAACAGGCACTAACATCATATCTTTTTAAAATATTTAGGGAATAAAGTTAGCCTGCCATGTTGTATGTATACGTGTAGGTGAGCTTAAGCTTCTCTTTGTGTATTTGGCGTTTCGCAGTTAAGGATTTGTGGCGCTATTCTTCATAAATTATAACACTTTGACTGTCACTCATCTATAGATCACCAATCACTTACGAACTTGGCTGTGAGCCTCTCAATAGAACTGTTATTTACGTGTTTGTAGATGGCATTTAACCATTAAGATGAATTTCAAGGCTGAAGAAGCCACAAATAAAACTCACATGTTTATGCTATGCTGTAAACAAAAATAGTGTTTCTCCGAAATTCAATTAACTGTTTTATTTTGATCGCCAAGCGCCGGGCGAAAGACGACGCAATTAGCTTCGTGTGTAGTTTTGCGTAAGCTTTTTGTTTAGGTGATTCACAACCATGTGATTGTATGACGGTGTTTCGGACTTCTTTAGACGTATATCCAGTGCTGCCAACTCTTTATGATTGTACATTACTTAATTTATACATCATCGGTCTGATGATGACACTGCTGGACATAGGCACAGTATAAATATGGACAGTAAGGTAACTAAGCCTTTTTTTTATGGAATATTATTAATGGCACATCAAATAAATAATCACATATCAATATATTATCATCATTTATATGCTTTTTTAAATCAAATAAATTACTTTACTACAAATAAACTAAATGTTTAACAAAACTAGTACGGCAGAAAAAAATAAAATATACATCAGCATGACATTACTTTTATCCTCATAATGCGATACAAATAAATTTATTTAAGTACAAAAATTCTAAATGTTTATCAAAAATACTAACTGCACAGCAAATTAACTAGTGCGCATGTAGAAGATACTCATTGTCAAAGCAAAATATCTATCCGAGTAGCATGTATACTAATAGGCACCACAAAACTTGCTCATCATATTTGTCTTAATTTTGAAGAAGACATGCAAGGCAAATTTTGTAGTAACAATACCTTTTTTCATTGCATTATTTCTAAAAGCACAGCAAATTAACTGAAAATGGGCTTACATAATTATGTCATACGCAACAAACATGGTTAAGGAATGGTCGGAAAACCATAAACCAGAGACTTTTTCGACTCTACCCCCGATTGAACTGAAAGAATGGACTCTTGCGTGGGAACACCCAAATACTTCGAAATATTTTATTCCGAATTTTTATGTTCCGATTTTTAAAAGTCCGAATTTGATAAAACCTAAGAATTGTAATGTCTATTATTAAATATCACGAAATTTATCTTACCGAAAGTCTACTTGCTAATAGAAAAGTAGGTTAGGTTAGGTTAGAACGGTGACCCTGTCAGAAACGACTTGCTAATAGAAAAGTAGGTTAGGTTAGGTTAGAACGGTGACCCTGTCAGAAACGACTTGCTAATAGAAAAGTAGGTTAGGTTAGGTTAGAACGGTGACCCTGTCAGAAACGACTTGCTAATAGAAAAGTAGGTTAGGTTAGGTTAGAACGGTGACCCTGTCAGAAACGACTTGCTAATAGAAAAGTAGGTTAGGTTAGGTTAGAACGGTGACCCTGTCAGAAGGCGATGGATTATAGTGGAACAAAAAGTGGAAACAAATCCATGAATGGATTTGTTTAGTGGGTTAAAGTGGAATAGAGCCAAACCCCGCAGCGCCGGAGCCGTGACAGAAACAATGCTTGCTGCATGTTGCATGCCTGCTTCCATGTTGCATTGCATGCCTGCTTGCTTGCTGCATTCCTGCTTGCATGCTGCCAATTTTATCATTTTTTGCTGATCTCATTATGTTGTACTTAATAAATAATAAGATGATTATGACCAATAAATTGTTGTTTCATTTAGAAAAACTGCTGTAAGTAATATATAAATAGGAGCTATATTACAAAAAAAAAAGAGTTACCAGGTATAATGTGCATTAGTCATTATAAGCAGTGCATTAATAAAATTGCTTTGCATTAAGTTAAACAGCCGTACGTTACGAAAATAAATTGTAGTGTGTTTTCTAATACTTTAGAGTTGAGTATTCTGCTGTGCAATCAGTAATTTTGATGGAAATTTGGATTATTATTTCATAAAAAAAGTATTTTATTTGATTTGCGTTTAAATACCACCCTTTTTTTATAAGGTAGGGGGAATGCTAATCCATGCCACCCGCAAAAAGTGTCTGCGGGTGGGTTTGTCGGACTCGCACCGACTAAACCTAACCTGCCGTGGACTCCTTCTGGCGCCTGATACGGGGAGCCCCGGGAACGCGGGTATGCTGCTCCAGTGCCCCCCTTTTGCGCCGTGTCCCAGATGGTCGGGACACGCACCCGGGGAGAGCTGTGGGTTGCCCTCCCCATTTGCCGACTCCTGCCAGTACGGCACAGCGACTGCGCCACAAACAGTTCGCTGTCTTCCCGGGGCTGCTTGCACGTGGCGGCAGTAGAGGACACTTCTCATACTGCCACAAGGTAACTAAGACTAGTTTATAAAATAATTACCTACCCTGCCCTACCTGCCCTATTGAAGCTGTAGGGTTGTATCTTTTAATATTTTCGATACCTTTTATTTTTTTTAAGGCAGGGGGAATGCTTACGGATGTCACCCGCAAAAAGCGTCTCCGGGTGGGTATGTCGGACTTGAACCGACTAAACCTAACCTGCCGTGAACTTCTCTTGACGCCTGTTATGGGGAGCCCGAACACGGATATGCTGCTCCGATGCTCCCCTTATGTTTTAGATACCTATTATTGGAACGAAGTTCCTTATCGCGCGTTGTGAACGGGGGCTGGACGGAAAAAATTCTCACGAAATGTTGTCACGACACTTTTTGCAGGTGTGCGGCGTGCGCATGTTTCTCTGTCTGTCTCTCTATCTCTCTTATAGAAAGCAAGCCAGATATTTTCATTTGTATTTCGCATTGAACAGTGTGGTGTCGCGACGATTATTTTTGTTGAGTGTATACAGGTTTTTGTACATAATAAATAATAAGAAATAACTTCGATCCATCCGGGTGTCCCTTGACACCGCTCAAGTTTTTTGTTTCAAGACCGGAAACCAAATGGCTAACTTAATTCACACTCAAGTATTTTCCATGTTACAGATTTTGCCGATAGAATGCTTTTTTGTTCTTCTATATTGATCGGAAGGGAGGCTCGCGTTTTCCTGTATCAACGAAGAGTGGCAGTTGCGCAGAAGTTTGTTGCTGTACCTATATATATTTATTTTATATTGCCTGGAAGAGATTGCACTTAGTGATAAGGCCGCCATTTGTACAATCTTAACATACTCTTAGTTCTTTCTACAATAAAGAGTTACGTACTTATTTGGCTTCGATGGCTTGACCTTACGCTCGCCTCTTTTGTAAGGCGAAGCAGTGAACGCCTTCTAGGCTAACTGTAAATGCAGGAAAAAAAAAAAATGCGGGCAGTTTTTGGGGACTGCCGATGGAAGTAAAACCTATCTTTTACACTTCTAATCTAAATCCTAACTTAATATTATAAATGCGAAAGCAACTCTGTCTGTCTGTTACTCTTTCACGCCAAAACTACTGAACGGATTTGAATGAAATTTGGTATACAGATGGACTAGACCCTGAGAAAGAACATAGGCTAATTTTTATAGTTAGGATAACACATAGGCCATATTTTATAAAGTTTAACGCGGGTAAAACCGCGTGGCACAGCTAGTAATCTATAATATAATAGTTGACCCTCCACATTGAGATATATTCTTTGTACTTATAATGTATACTTTAACGCACGGAGGTATATCTACGTACCTACAGTATATAGCTCATGGAAAGCGTGCGGTTACGATGACGTGAGGTTAACGCTTTTTGTTCACCCAAAAAGTTCTCAACGTGGCTATTGGTGTTTTCACTTCAATGAAATGAACAATCTCCAACGCTGTCCATCATTTGGGGGATACATAATATTTTCATATTGCCACTAGCCATCCATCGACGCTGGCAGATACTAGACATGCCTTTTAAGTTCTGTCGTTTCCATATTTCCCGGCAATTTTGAATTTGAATGTTTTTTTGAATGTTCTATATTCGAATGTGTTTAAATTTTCAATCTCAAAACAGTTGAAAGTATTAGGATTAATGCTATTGTTTAGTCGCAGCGTCGATTGGAATCTGTCAGATTACGTACGAAAATGGATCTTTCTAAGGAAAATGTTCGTGCAATAATTTTCTACAACTTTGGACGAGGTCTGACACGGCTTCAGTGTTTCGAAGAGCTAACCTCTGTGTTCAGTGACGAAGCTCCATGTCTGCGGACTGTCGAACGCTGGTATTTAGAATTCCAGCGTGGACATACTAGTGTTAGTGACAAATCTCGTGAATGACGCCCAAAATCCGCCTCCACTAAACTATGTCGTTTAATCTGACTATTTTGTGTTTATTTTGGTTTACAACCAATTCACTCCGTCTTAAACAAATCCTTCTTTCCATTTTTCTTCAAGAACCTCTGTATTTTTTTTAAATCTCTTCATATTTCTCTAGGTTTTTAGTGCATAAACAATTTATTGAATAAGACTTTTATGAGTAACTAGCTGTGCCCCGCGGTGTTACTCGCGTTAAATTTTATAAATTTTCTTTGCTATAAACCTCACGGAGCTCGAGACCTTTCCACCGAATGCAAAACTGTGGAAATCGTTTCGTGCGTTCTGGAGTTATAGCGTCAGGAAGGAAAACCCGACTTATTTTTATATAGTAGACTAGCTGTGCACCGCGGTTTTACCCGCGTTAAATTTATAAATTATCACAGCTCCTCCCCCGTGGGTGATAGCGTGATAATATGTAGCCTATATGTAGACCCGACCTCTTAGTGATATTCATGAAAAATTTCAAGTAAATCCATGCAGTACTTTTTGAGTTTAGCCCGGATATACATAAAGACAAACAGACAAAAATTATTAAAACTATATTTTTGGCTTCGATGTCGATTGTAGATTACACCCCACGTATCCTTTAAAAAAAATATTCACTGTAGAGTTTTGACTTTCCCTTTTATTTAATCATAACGTGAGTTTATGCTCATGAGAGTTGGCAATACTATAATCGAGTTATTTCGAGAGTAGATGACGTAGCGTCGTGCTGTGCGTTACGACGACACAATTTCCTGTAATCCACCAACAAAACACTTTTAACTCGGAATGAGTGGTACGAAAATATTTTATTGCTTTACTGTTTACAGACTGGCAAGGTTTTTGTGTTTATTTTGTTATAATACTCAAGAAACTATGATATAAATATTAAGAATGGTTTGACACATCATTTAATTCACAGTCACGAGACTTTTCGCGGTAATTTAAATATAACAGGAACAATAATACATATTTTTTATGCTATCTCCAGACCAAGTCATTTATGGCATAAGAGGGAATTTCCTTTGACGATAATCGCTACTCTTAATTTTACTTATCTATTGACCCCGATTCTAAGCAATATAATTTAACTAATCTAAAACTTGCTGTGTGGTGACGGCCTAAGAATATCACCACCCCCTCTCATCCCGTGGGGGGACGTAAAAGTCGTCCCGAGGGAATATATACCAGAGAACGGGCAGCAGCGTTCTCCTGAGTACCATGTCCACCTTACTGCGATCGCCAACCCGTCTGCCAAGCGTGGCGATTATGGCAAATCCCCTCAAATGATGGACACAACCAAACCGCGGCCCCCAGTCCCCGGCAGCCCTGCTATTCCCAGCCGTGGTAACAGCCGTGGTTACGGCAGGGCAGGGGGTGCTAAGAATCCCCGGCAGATTCCGCGTTACCAACACCGACGACCTCTGGCCCTGGCAACATATAACACACGTACACTGCGGTCCGACGAGAAGATAACCGAACTGGAGGAAGAATTGAGCAGGTTACATTGGGATATTGTAGGATTATCTGAAGTCCGAAGAGAGGGGGAGGACTCGATAATACTGAAATCCGGAAACCTGCTCTATTACCGGGAGGGTGACCAAATATCCCAAGGTGGTGTCGGGTTCATAGTCCACAAGTCCCTCGTGAACAACCTAGTGAAAATCGAGAGTGTGTCGACGAGGGTTGCGTACCTTATACTCAGAATCACCAAGCGGTATTCGTTGAAGGTTATACAGGTATACGCACCCACTTCGATGCACTCCGACGATGAAGTCGAGGTTATGTATGAGGACATATCCAGAGCCATACATACCTCTAACTCGTATTTCACTGTGGTCATGGGGGACTTTAACGCGAAGCTGGGCAAACGATTCGGTAATGAGCTGAGAGTGGGGCAATTTGGAACTGGTGACCGGAACCCCCGGGGCCAAATGTTGGCCGACTTCATGGAGAAGGAGGGACTCTTTATGATGAATTCCTTCTTCAGGAAGCCGGATCACCGCAAATGGACCTGGGTGAGCCCCGATGGTAAGACTAAAAATGAGATAGACTTTATCTTGTCGACGAGACGACAGATGTTCAATGATGTCTCCGTGATCAATGCGGTTAAAACCGGGAGCGATCACAGACTGGTCAGAGGCTCATTGAACCTTAATGTCAAACTCCAGAGGTCCCGACTGATAAAGTCTACGCTCCGACCCTTACCTATCCACGTCCAAAACCCCGAACCATTTCAGCTCGAACTGCAAAACCGTTTCGAATGCCTAGCAGACTGCGAGGAAGTGGACTCATACTATGACAGGCTCGTAGAAGCTGTCCATACGGCTGGGTCTAAGGTCTTCAAGGCCCGTCGTACAAACAGAACTAAAAAGATCTCTGACTTTACCCTGCAACTTATGGAAGATAGACGGAAAATGGTTCTGACATCCTCAGATGATGCTACCAGATATCGGCAGCTCAACAGACAGATCTCAAAGTCTTTGACTCGCGACACGCGTCAATTTAATACAATTAGTATTAAAGAGGCCATCGAGCGGAACAAAGGCTCCAAAGTGTTCGCAAGAGCTCTGTCTGTTGGACAGAGCCAACTGATGAAGCTGAAGACTGAGGATGGTAGAATCGTCACGTCTAAACCTGAGTTGCTGGGAGAGATCGAGAAGTTCTACGGACAGTTATATACGACAACACAGCCACCTGTCAAAGTCATGCCTCAGATCCCAGAGCACGACTAACCCGACATTACACCGAAGACATCCCGGACGTCAGCCTGTACGAGATTAGAATGGCTCTCAAACAACTCAAGAACAACAAGGCGCCTGGTGATGATGGAGTTACAGCAGAGCTTCTGAAGGCGGGTGGTACACCAATCTTACGGGCCCTTCAGAAGTTATTTAACTCCGTCATACTAGATGGTCAAACGCCACAAGCATGGCACAGAAGTGTGGTGGTGCTCTTCTTCAAAAAGGGCGACAAAACCCTATTGAAGAATTATAGACCCATCACACTGCTGAGCCATGTTTACAAGTTGTTTTCGAGGGTCGTTACGAACCGTCTCGCGCGCAGGTTTGACGACTTCCAGCCTCCCGAACAAGCCGGTTTCTGAAAAGGCTTTAGCACCATAGACCACATACATACGCTGCGGCAAGTTATACAGAAGACCGAAGAGTATAACAAGCCACTGTGCTTAGCGTTTGTGGACTATGAGAAAGCCTTTGATTCTATCGAAACATGGGCCGTGCTGAGGTCTCTCATAAGGTGCCAAATTGACTACCGGTATATCGAGGTGATAAAGTGTTTGTATGAAAACGCCACTATGTCAGTGCGACTCCAGGACCAGATCTCGAAACCTATCCACTTGCAGCGAGGCGTGAGACAGGGAGATGTTATATCTCCGAAACTGTTCACCGCTGCATTGGAAGACGTCTTCAAGCTTCTGGACTGGAAAGGCTTTGGCATCAATGTCAATGGCGAGTACATCACTCACCTTCGATTTGCCGATGATATCGTAGTCATGGCTGAGACCATGGAAGACCTCGGTACAATGCTCGATGACCTCAGCAGAGTCTCTCAACAAGTGGGTCTGAAAATGAACATGGATAAGACGAAAATCATGTCAAACGTCCATGTTGCATCCACTCAATTGAAAGTTGGTGACTCTGCACTCGAAGTTGTAGAGAACTATATTTACCTAGGACAGACCATCCAACTAGGTAGGTCCAACTTCGAGAAGGAGGTCAATCGTAGAATCCAACTCGGATGGGCAGCGTTCGGGAAGCTACGTAACATCTTCTCGTCCAAAATACCGCAGTGTCTCAAGTCGAAAGTCTTCGACCAGTGTGTGTTGCCAGTGATGACATACGGAACAGAGACGTGGTCGCTCACTATGGGCCTTATTAGAAGGCTCAAGGTCACCCAAAGAGCAATGGAGAGGGCTATGCTTGGAGTTTCCCTGCGGGATCGCATCAGAAATGTCGAAATCCGCAGGCGAACCAAAGTCACCGACATAGCCCGAAGAATTGCCAAGCTGAAGTGGCAGTGGGCAGGGCACATAGCTCGTAGAGCCGACGGCCGTTGGGGCAGAAAGGTTCTCGAGTGGCGACCACGAACCGGAAGACGCAGCGTGGGCAGGCCCCCTACAAGATGGACCGATGATCTTGTGCGGGTCGCTGGAAACTGCTGGATGCGAATAGCACAAGACCGGCAATTGTGGAGATCTTTGGGGGAGGCCTTTGTCCAGCAGTGGACGTCTTTCGGCTGATATGATGATGATGATGATGAATCTAAAACTATAAAAACAATTTATTTCCGTTTTGTTACATACAATGGTAAGGAATAGGTACAAACAAGCGGATCACGTCATAGTAAGTGAGCACCGCCGCGCATGTACACAACACTAAGGGCTCGCTTAGGTTAAGGTTACCATGTCATCATCATCATATCAGCCGAAAGACGTCCACTGCTGGACAAAGGCCTCCCCCAAGGATCTCCACAATAGCCGGTCCTGTGCTGCCCGCAACCAACGGCTTCCCGCGACCCTTGCAAGACCATGTCATGCTGGATCGGAAAAATGACTGCAGTTAATTGATTACGGTCACCGTAGCCTAGTTGGTAGTGCTCCTGCCTACGAAGCTGGTGGTCCTGGGTTCGAATCCCGGTAAGTGCAAATATTTGTGTGATGAGCACGAATATTTGTTTCTGAGTCATGGATGTTTTCTATGTATATAAGTATTTATCTATCTATATAAGTATGTATATCGTCGCCTGGGACCCATAGTACAAGCTTTGCTTAGTTTGGGGCTAGGATGATCTGTGTGACATTGTCCCAAGATATTATTATTATTATTATTATTACACAGAGTGGTAGGCTGTAGACAGGCGTATGCGCAAATTACCAAAAACAATAGCAGCAGTATGCGTGCCTCCTCAGTCCAACACAAAGCTTTTTAAATGTACCTACATGACATTTTATTTATGGGCGAATATGACATGTTGGGCTTACTTGGATCGCAGTATGACGGTCATAGTGCACAGAGAGACACTGTTGTAGTCTCGGTAGGAGTAGGTATTCCATCGTGCTACTTCCACACCCTCCACGAGACGATAAAAGTCGTATTTTGAGAATATAGCCAAGTGAGCAATTGCTGTGTCAAAGAAGTGTGTATTGTATGTAGTCCCTCCCTCTTGCCCACCACTGCAACTCCTGTAAACCAGGATCAACAGTGGCACGCAATGAAATGACACTGAGCGGTGAGGCATGTTCCGGGGGAATCGCTTTAATTTTAGCAGTAAGATGGTCATAGTAATCAGAAGGAAGCTGCTGCCCGTCCTCTGGTAGATAGTCCCTCGGGTCGACTTCTACGCCCCCCACGGGATGAGATGGGGTGATGATATTCTGATTCTGATATTTGTCGCCGTCACCACACACATACTTAATATACTTAAAACAAATTTTATATAAATTATAAAAATCAATGCCACTTTTCGTTGTAATGTTATAACTCAACAACGCCTTTACCGATTAGGCTAATTTTGGTCTTGAATTATTCGTGGAAGTCCAGGGAAGGTTTGTACGTAGAGAAAAATAAAAAAAGTGTAAAATCAACATCTTTTAGCAATTTAAAATATTTTTTTGTTTGAATAAATGAACTTAATAATATTTTTTTTTATTACCATGCCTTATACGTAGCGAAGCACGTACCGGGCCGCTAGTTTTATATAAATTATAGTTGTTCCGTAACTATTTCCACCTAGTATGCTTGTATGATACAGTAATGACGGAACGCAATCATTTTTAAAATGCTATTGGTCTTTGGAA
Organism: Pseudoips prasinana; assembly: GCA_951640165.1. NCBI lineage: Eukaryota > Metazoa > Arthropoda > Insecta > Lepidoptera > Nolidae > Pseudoips > Pseudoips prasinana. Next base: position 9,447,388 of record OX621240.1, read on the forward strand.
TAGTGACGCCATTTTCTTACGCGTATGAAAACCGTCATCGCGCGCATTTGCGACGCACTACAATGCCGTGGAAACCCTGACATCATTGTTATACTGAATACGTAGGATGTTGTAGGTTTGTTGCGTATACCGCTCAAGTTCAAAGACTGGCAATATGCCCTAATGAGTTATATTTACTTATGTAGTACAGACGCCAGCACATCAAGCTGCCCCAATCTGTCAAATTTCCCCAATTGAAAGTGAACCTTATGCTTATGTGATAAAGTTGAAAATCTATAATAGAAATGTGACAGATTGGGGTAGCTGGATCTGCTGGCGTATGTACATCACGCAAACCAACGGGCCAGCATATTCCTCAGTACCGCCAAAGCTCTGCGTTGTCTTTCAATGTCTGGGTCATAGTTTATGTATGTGTATTTTTTGTGACCACATATATTTAATTTTATTGTAATTAATAATAATAATAATATGCTGGGACAATGTCACACAGATCACCCTAGCCCCAAACTAAGCAAAGCTTGTACTATGGGTACCAGGCGATGGTATACATACTTATATAGATAGATAATTACGTACGTAATACCAGTGCATTGTTTGGTATACACAATATCTATGCGAACGCGATGAACCGGCTGAATTTCGTCGACGTCAATCAATTTCTACTGGACCAGTCAACAATGCGGGACATATTAGTCTGCCCGAGTGTGTGCTCGAACACAAGTGGACGACCACATAATTCGAACGGTCTGCAATCCGACACAATTAAGCAGAAACTTGGCATCGGATTTACTCGGGGTAGTTTGAAAAAATTATAGAGAAAATCTATATCACACTTTATGTTATAATAATAATAATATAATAATATTTAGGGACAATGTCACACAGATCATCCTAGCCCCAAACTAAGCAAAGCTTGTACTATGGGTACCAGGCGACGATATACATACTTGTATAGATAGATAAATACTTATATACATAGAAAACATCCATGACTCAGAAACAAATATTCGTGCTCATCACACAAATATTTGCACTTACCGGGATCGAGCCCAGGACCACCAGCTTCGTAGGCAGGAGCACTACCAACTAGACTACGGTAATTAGACGTAGTCAAAGTCAAAGTCAAAGTAACTTTATTCCGTAAAAATTTTACATTTATGTGGAATCGTCATATTTTTTTTACCCTACCGTGCAGTGCATGACGTGGCAGCTACTGAGAAACACTGCCAGAATAAAGATATCTTATGTGTTGGATTCCAATTATGACTTTTAGAGCTGAACAAACGAATTCTAACACCATGGAAACCTATACAAGCAATTATTTTCATTATATTCTGTGTCGGTAAATGAGACGTACCATGGGCATACCATGGTACTAGTCCCTCACTCTTACCCATCACTGCAACTCCTGTAAGCCAGGATCAACAGTGGCACACAATGAAATGACACTGAGCGGTGAAGCTCAGGCATGTCCCGGGGAATCGCTTTAACTGTCTTGGATCCCGCAACGAATTTAATCAGAAAAAGAAAAAAGGAGGAGTTAGAAAATGAATAGTTCCACTTCCCTCCAGAGCAAAGCGGGGAGACAGAATGATGTAAAGAGCTATAGCCTCATAAAATGAGAGATTTGCAACTAGAGAAGCCAGCTGCAAAAGCACCGAGGATCAATTTAACGGTCCTAAGTGAGCTGTTATATTTCATTCCAATAGTAGGTATGGCAAAAGCGCTTAAACGCACGGAAGTTGTTCCTTGTTGCTACAAGATCCGTATAATAAACTACTCCAGATATTGGTTGCAAGCTGTTTAACATAATATCCCGCTGATTTTGCCAGAGATCGCACTCCCACAGGATGTGGTGAGCAGTTTGTTCATACCATACCATGGTACGTCCGAAACAAAAACCTTCACGCCGATCCCCAATTGCCTACCATCAAGCATTGGATGAAGCAAGCGTCGCAATTCATTTGGTGGTGGGAGTATCTGGCATGAGCTCCTCGTGTTCGTTTACACATAAATCGATAAAATGCCCTCTCCGAACGAGTCGCGTTGTAACATAGAGCGAAAGTTGCACAATACATCCCTAGAATGATACGACACTCTCATACATCTCCCCGCCAGTAACCTCCCAGAGTCCTTGGTTCGAACCCCAAAGGGGGTTCCCTCCGGCGAGTGTACTTAGTCTGTAGTTATATTTGCTAGACAACTGGGGCCCTCACTCGCCTCTATACTCCGGTGAAGCAGTAAAAACCTCTTAGGTTAACTGTAAAAGTCAAGTTCAAAAAAAGACAATAATATTGGCGTTGTCGATTTAAAGATTCACATTTATATATTTTTTTATTTTTATAATTGGACGCGTAGACGCATAACATTAGAAAAAAGGCAATTATTTGGAATCTCAAAGTATAAAATTGTAAACTGTGAATGCTAATAAAATATTTTATATTTGTATTTTGCAAAGAAAACTAACGATAGAAATAAACTGATGACGTGACCTATATCGTCACTGGAGGAAATTGCACGTCATGAACATTATGGCTGCTACCTAATTGGCCTTAGTATTAGAATATGTTTTTATGAAATACTTACCCATTTACTGGATCTAATGAGATTAAAAACATATCGCCATTGCAATAACTCTCACTGTGTACAAAGTAAATCCTCGACAATTATTTATGCGTAAATTTAATTACATTAACTAGATGTAGGAATTTGTCTCAGTATACTATCTGAGCCAACTTCAGAAGCCGCTCAAATGCCTTTTAGTTTAGTTTAGTATGTAATATTATTTTATTTTTATTCACGGAGCTGATATATCTGTGGACAAAAAGCTCATTAAAAAAATATATATTCATTGAAACTTGATAAAATTACAACTATGTCATTTTGTGTATCAAGGTTTACAGTTTATAAGTAGGTCCACAGAAAACTGTGCGCTCATAACTGTAGTCATAAATATCGACATACCCATCCACCCCACCCACCGTATATTACATAATGATTACTATATACATATCTCTTATAATAGATATAAATTGTAGTGAATTATAAGCATGTATAAGTGCTAGGCCCCACACTGAAATCAAAGTGACAAATTAGAAACTTGTGGTTCAATCAAATTCATTGAAAATAAAATTGACCCTGACTAAGGGTGTTTTATTAAAAAAAATAATAAGTAGGGTAAGGAAAGGTATATTGGTGATAAAAATAAATAAAACGAATTTTAAAGGAATTTGGAAACTAAACAAAAGGTCACTTTTGTTTAATCATATTACTTATTGTTTGAACTAAATCTTGAAACAGTTAAATTAACTAAAATGTCGTCACTCTGAGAATAAATGTCAACTGAATAAAAAAGAAATCGGAGGTAAGTTGGCGACACTGTCAGGTAGATTGGTGATACTGGGTAGCTAATTTGGTGATAGTATGGAAATTGTCAATATAATCAATAGATGCACAGATCTCGTGGTATGGCGACAAACAATACGAGCACTGGATCCATGCATCCTTTTTTTAACAGGAGCTGAGTGCAAGACCTCGCATAATCCACACTAAAAATCATCTACTATCTCTTCAATTTTATAAATTTTTGCTTTTTGGGCAGATTTGCTCAATGTTATTTTCATTTTCATTGGCACTTTTTGGTGTTAAGTACTTCGCACTGAAATCTTTTTTCGACTAAACTGACAGCTTCTTGAAGTTGCTGCTGGTTATATTATCAATATTTATTTTCTTTTTCCATTTTGAATCTAGAGGCACTAAAATAGGTTATTTGGTGATATAAAAAATTATTTACCTATAGGTAATTTGGTGATATGGTTTTTTTAGACTCGAATTCAAAATAAAACGTACTCGTGAATTCTTCAAAACAAAACCCTTCAAACTCTATATTAGGCTTTTCATATTTATTTTTAATACAAGCACAAAATAGGTCTCAAGTTAACCTCTCAAAAACAAAATCCAACATTTTGACAAAAATACTAAGAAACATCGGTCACAACTTAAGGAATAAAAAATTACCAGGAATGATTCACGACTTTACTTCAAGTTTTTTTTTAATAATCATGAGTTTTATGAAACATTTTAGTAATCTTTAACACTGAAACACCAATTAAATTCATAAATTTTAAGGAAATAAGTAAACGCAGCCCACCTTCACTCAAAAATGGCGCCACTGATGCACAAATTTCAAAACAGTTTGTTTATTAAATGCAGGGACAATGCAGCGAAGCGCGTGATGTATATATATCCTCTTCACACTTGTACCGACTGGATAGCGCTATCTCTTGAATCTGCTTGCATAGGGAACTGTGTGGTATTCGGTTCAAAAACTATCACCAAATTACTTATATCACCGATATACCTTTCCTTACCCTACCTTAGTATTGAATTTTCTTTATTAGATATTTAAATTAAGATTATATAAATGACAGAAACGGGTATTTTAATATAAATTATTAAAGTAAATCTATGGTATACACATTAAAATACAAATAGTATGAGTAAAAAAAAACAATAAAAAAAGTTAGCGCATTATGGTTCTAGTTTCGGACGATATACGTTATGTTTTAATATGACGCAATTATAGAGTTCCATTATCAACTTAGTGGTTTAATCTTATTAAACTGCATTGGTCAAGTGCTGTGAAAACGACAATAGAAGTAGAATCTGCTATAAAACAACCACGCTGGTTTTTTAAGAACTAATTGTACCTTAATTATATAGTTTTTAATTAGAAATGTATTAATAGTTGTGCAAATCAAATAAAATGAAAATTAAAGTAAAATAAATGCAGTGGAAATGTGAGCTCTGAGAATTATGTGTGGTGTGACTTGGAGAGACAGAATTCGAAATACTGATGTAAGAGAGCGTTGTGGTGTGAAAGAGGATGTAGTCACAAAGATTGAAAAAGGCATGCTGAGATGGTTTGGCCATTTAGAAAGGATGAATGAAAGAAGATTGACAAAAGAATTATACCTGGCCTGTGTGAATGGGACAACCGGAAGGGGAAGACCACGTCGAACATTCTCTGACCAAATTGGAGATGTTCTCAAGAAAGGGCAGGTCAGAAGTACCCTAAACCGGCGAGCATGTATGAAGAATATAATGACAGTAATCGAGGCAAAAGAAGTATGCAAAGATCGTGACAAATGGAAATCCGTTGTCTCTGCCTACCCCTCTGGGAAACAGGCGTGAGTCTATGTATGTATGTATGTAAATCAAATAAACAATTTTTTCTTTGTTTCCATTTTTAATCAATGTTGCCGATTCTAGTAAAAAAGAAACATGTATTATGCACACACTGAGCTCATCTACATCCAAATTCAACAATAAAATAAAGCTATCGACTAGATTTACGTCAGCCAATCCGCGTATGAATTTCCTCATCATTTATCCCTTTGTGGCCTCATAGTATTAAGTGACTTCCTTGATAGGTATGACATGTATGTATCATCGCGTTTGGTGACGTTTGCCGTAATCATATCAATATATTAAGTTTCCAATTACGCTGGTGGCTAAATTGGTAATATTTATTTTTACAGTTGAGTTCCTTCCTTCCTCTTATTGACTCATTTTCCTTCCTCGCGGCACTCAAATACAGCACACATCGTTCCGTAGGCTTATTCCGGTTTTCCCCCCTGAAATTCCCCCTTAGGGGGGAAAATCGGAATAAATAAAAATATATCCAGATTTCCCCCCTGAGAATCCCCCTTAGGGGGGAAAACCGGAATGAAAACAAAATAAATCCAGATTTCCCCCCTAGTAGTCCCCCTTAGGGGGGAAAACTGGAATAGAAAAAAAATGTTCCTAAAATCCCCCCTCAGGTATAATAAAGTTAATACTATACCGTCGTTCCATAGATGTTTTAGACGCTCCGCATGGCGTTGACACCACTAACCTAGAATTACCTGCACGTGTGGTGCAGCGGCTAATAATATAATCTATAGGTACATATAATAAAATCGTAGGAAATTCAAAACTGTACATTGAATATTTTTTTTAAAGGATACTTGTGGCGTGATCTACAATCGATATCGAAGCCAAAAATATAGATTTTAGATTTTTGTTTGTGTGTCTGTATGTATGTATGTCCGGACTAAACTCAAAAAGTACTGAATGGATTTACTTCAAATTTTGCATGAATATTACTAAGAGGTCGGGTCAACATATAGGCTACATATTATCATGCTATCACTTACGGGGGAGGAGCTATGATAATTTATAAAATTTAACGCGGGTAAAACCGCGGGGCACTTCTAGTTGGTAATATTTATTTTAACAGTTGAGTTCCTTCCTTCCTCTTATTGACTCATTTGCCTTCCTTGCAGCACTCAAATACACCACAGATGGTTCCGTATACCGTCGTTCCATAGATGTTTTAGACGCTCCGATTGGCGTTGTCACCACTAACCTAGAATTACCCGCACGTGTGGTGTAGCAGCTAATAATAATAATAATATAATAAAACGTTTATTTCAAGTTTAAAAAACTCGGTATTGTTAGTAAAACTTAGCCTAGGTGTTAGGAATAAAATATAATATGAAGGCTAAGACAGTCGCCTCGCCGCTTCGTATCGCGGGTTCGAGTCCCGTGCCGGACAACTATTTGTGTGACCCATAAATAGTTGTTCTGGGTCTGGATGTCATTTGTGTCCATTATAAGTTTGTAAAGTTTGTAAACGTTGTCTTTAAAAAAAGTCAAGGCTATTAGAAACTCTCGTTACACTATATGTCAATGTATTATGAATGAAAAGTTATGTAATTTGAAATTAAAAAATATAGACCTACCAGCCGAATTAGTGGAATGCTGTGGCACACATTGTAACATCACGTGCCATAAAGACCTGATAGATAATATGTATAGAGACGTAGTGAGTATATTGTCAGTATGCGCCACGGACACGTACGGCCATCAGCGAACTAAAAAGAAAAAACCTTTGGCGGGGTGGAATAAACATGTGAGGGAGGCTCACATGAATGCCAGGCTAGAGTTCAGAAATTGGATATTGAACGGGAAACCATCCGTTGGCCCCATATATAGTGCCATGGTTACATCCCGGAAAATTTTTAAAGGAAAATTAAAGTGGTGTCAAAATAACCAAGACCGAATAAAAATGGATTTATTGGCAAAACATCATGCTAATTCTGATTTCAGTAAGTTTTGGAAGAACACCAACAAGCTGAACCCTCGGCCTGGGGTTCCTGTGAGTATTGACGGGATATCCAAACCTGAACACATCGCGGAAATCTTTAAAACCCATTTCGCTGTACAATCGCCGCTGGGACCGCCTAGCCGGGAGTTCGATGCTGAGCCTCATACTGTAAAGGTACCTACTGTGGTGTTACCAAAAGACATTAGAAATATTATAAGGTGTATGGTAAGAGGGAAATCTCCTGGGTATGATGGTCTCAGCATCGAACATCTAAGGTATGCAGGGTCGCACTTGCCTCGTGTCCTTGCCCTGCTTTTCAACTTATGTTTATGCCACTCTTATCTACCAGCTGACATGTTGCGGGCACTGGTAGTACCGGTGATAAAGAGCAAAACGGGAGATGTCTCAGATAGGTCTAATTACAGGCCGATTTCGCTTGCCACCATCGTGGCTAAGGTACTTGACAGCGTGCTCAGCTCACATCTTAATAGGCATATCCAGCTTCATGACGCTCAGTTCGGCTTTCGTTCAGGACTGTCCACAGAAACCGCCATTTTGAGTTTGAAGCATGCTGTCAGGTACTATACGGACAGGAAAACACCAATTTATGCGTGTTTTTTAGACTTATCTAAAGCTTTCGACCTAGTTTCGTTTGACTTGCTCTGGGAAAAGCTTAAAAAGACATCGGTACCGCCAGATCTCGTAACTCTATTGAAGTACTGGTATTTAAATCAGGAAAGTCGTGTGCGTTGGGCGGGAACACTGTCAGAATCGTGCAGGATGGAATGTGAGGTGAGGCAGGGGGGGGGGTGACTTCACCTTTACTATTCGGTTTGTACGTAAATTTGCTGATTGAGGAACTGAGCAGTACACATGTAGGCTGTTTCATTGATAATGTATGTTTCAATAACATAAGTTTCGCCGATGATATGGTACTGCTCGCTCCCTCTGTCAGCGCTCTCCGTAAGCTGCTTAGCGTGTGTGAAGCTTTCGCTACGTCACATGGCCTAATTTACAATAGTAAAAAGTCCGTGTACATGGTCTTTAAGTCTGGTACCAAACAGCCCCATCATGTACCACCCATTTGCCTTAACGGGATAGCTCTAGAACGAGTAAACCATTTTAAATACCTGGGCCATCTGGTAACAGAGGATTTAAATGACAGTTTGGACATGGAGAGGGAACGTAGAGCATTATCGGTCAGGGCTAATATGCTGGTTCGTAGATTCTCCCGATGTACAGACGCAATTAAAGTGATGCTATTTAAGGCATATTGCACCTCATTGTACACGGGGGCTCTGTGGATTAGATATACCCAAAAGTCCTATAATGCTCTACGGATCCAATATAATAACGCATTTAGGGCCATGTTGCGGTTGCCAAAGTTCTGCAGTGTCTCGCTGATGTTTGCGGAGGCGCATACTGACAGTTTTGATGCACTACTGCGAAAAAAAGTAGTATCACTACTATACAGAATGCTTAGTGCGAGTTTCATCGAACAAATCGATTTACTTAACCACAGCGTAAATCGAGTATCCGTTGGTCACATTGTAAAGTGAGTAAGTCTGAGTGTGAGTAACAAACTAGGTACTCGATTCAAACAACGTTTGCTCACCAAGTACAGCGTTTTTTCATTCATTATGTTGGTAGCACGTAGTTTCTATGCGATAAACCGGCCAAATTAAATACAATGATTTTAACGTTATTTGTATAGAGGTGTTGTACTATCAAAAATAGTCGGGTTACGCTCGGCGTCACTTCTTTGATTTTGTTGTGTAAACAAACTGTGTCTGTGCCTACCTATGTATATCAGTGAATTATTATTGTAAAAACTCAATATTTAAAATAAAATGGAAAATGAAAACAAGTCAGCCTCAATTTGACTTGTTAGTAAGTTTTGTGGAAGAGTATCTAAGCAATGAAATGTTTACAACTTTTTTTTATCATTTACCAAAAACCACTAAGATTTAAACCGGTGGTATAATGAGCCGCAGATCTAGGTATATCTAACTTACTTACTAAACCGACTTGTTTAATTGAATTTGTTATATATTTTCTGATTTCATTTTCTAAGTAGACATGGAGATCTTAGTAGTTTTTAATCAATTGAAGAGGTAGGATTGTGACTATTCAGCATTGAGAGGACCTTACATCACTGCTCAACAGTGATGGCAATGGTGATATAAAAGTGGACAAAGGTTTAAACCTCTTCTATGATATTTTTTATTCAATCAAAACACACAAATAATTTAATTACGTAAAAAGATGTTCACATTCATATCGTTTTCACTACCAAAAGCTTCGTGACAAAGTAAACTCGCTCGAAAGTGAAGAAGTTCACGAACGAACTGTCAAAATTAGCTAATATTGTAACTAGCACTCGCAAAAACGTAATTTTAGCTCGTTTAAATGCTCACATCGATAAAGTTTGTCGATGGTCACGATCGTTACGTTAACAAACGATCTCGCACTCACAAAATATGGTTTACAAACGTTTCGCTAGATGGCGCTGATTAAACTCCATACAAATTGAAGTTTACTTTAACGCGACCGAGTAGTTTAAAAAACTCACACTAAGCACTCAGGTTACGCAATAGTCAGAACGAAATGCTGCGCTCCATAGCAGCTCGTTTCGACAGCCCAATTGTGTGGGTAATGATCCAAAAGATTAAATCTTTTCTAGATATTAAGTACTAACATAATATGCTAATGTAATTGTAACTAACATGATTTTTATATTATTTTATTTTATTTGATTTTATATTGATACTAACATAGAATAAGTGCATTGTTACTAACAAAATGGACCCTTTGTTGGACTGAAAATAAATGATTAATAATAATAATATATACCGAGACCCTTCATCATCAGTCTGATATCGTCAACTGCTGGACATAAGCATCAACCAGAGGCTTCTATAATGTTGCCGACCCATTAAAGTGAACGAACGAAGCAGCGCGCTGCCTTTAAAAATGTATGGAGGAGTAGATTCTATTGTATATTCTTTCTCATAAATGAGCAAATTATTCATTTGGATACAAAATAATAAACACGACGTATAGAGGTCTATAAAACCACTATTTATTATTATTTTCACGTTAAAATATGCAATGGGTTTAGCTATATATGCACCTATCCGGACCATTTTGTATAGAACTACACAGGTATTATTTTAATGTAGTAGATATATATTTTTTCAGACAAATAACTACGATTAAAAGAGATTATGACGTGATTAATATCGTCAGCATTCTCAGCAAATGCTGAGATGGTTTGGCCATTTAGAGAGGATGAATGAAAGAAGATTGACCAAAGAAGTATACCTGGCCTGTGTGAATGGAACAACCGGAAGGGGAAGACCACGTCGAACATTCTCTGACCAAATCGGAGACGTTCTCAAGAAAGGGCAGGTCAGAAGTACCCTAAACCGGCGAGCATGTATGAAGAATATAATGACAGTAATCGAGGCAAAAGACGTGTGCAAAGATCGTGACAAATGGAAATCCGTTGTCTCTGCCTACCCCTCTGGGAAACAGGCGTGAGTCTATGTATGTATGTAATATCGTCACTACATTGTGTAGATTGATTCACAGTAAATTTTGCTACAGCTTATGCTGAAGTTGACACCCATTTATGGTACACAGCAATTTGTTTTGTTTTTAAGCACCTTTTAACTAATTTGTATGTGTATTATAAATAAAAGCATTTCAATCTTTCTTTTTTTCTGTAGCAAACCCCCTATTAAACTTTTGAACCCAAGACCTCAATATCAACGGCTGAACACCGATATAACAATTATATCTTCACTGTAGAAACATTTTTTCAGACAAATAAGTGCGACAGAAAGTGATTATGTATGACGTGATTAATATCGTCACCAATATAATCACTGCAATATCGTCACAGAAGGACGTCAAGAAAAAATCTTCGCCGCTGCGCCACACGTGCAGTATATGACTCGTGTTTTATTTTCTTCTTCGGCATTATTAGAGTTTTAACGAAAATCTTAATCGGCATAACCCAAAATTATCCTGCTTTAATAAAACTAATATACTCACTGCTGGTATGTCATCTATATCTAGGGTTGTCATACATACCGTGTATACGGGACTGTCACCGTATTGAAGTATCACGTCCCGTATTGTTCCTTGTCCCGTTTGTCAATATCTATACCTACATAAAATAAAATCGTAGGAAAGTCAAAACTGTACATTGAATATTTTTTTAAAAGGTTACTTGGGCTATGATCTATAATTGAGATCGAAGCCAAAAATATAGTTTTTAGAATTTTTGTCTGTTTGTTTGTATGTATTTACTTCATTTTGCATGAATATTACTAAGAGGTCGGGTCAACATATAAGGTACATATTATCACGCTATCATCTACGGGTGAGGAGCTGTGATAATTTATAAAGTTTAACGCAGCAACGTAAAACCGCGGGGCACAGCTAGTTTCAATATAAAGTAAAATCTACATCAAAATATGACTGAGCGAAGGAACAGGTAACTATTCCTGGTGGTTCTACTCAACAGTTTCTTTTAAGTCAACGCCCGCACTAGGGAATCTAATCCCTGTGTCGCGGGGTATTTTACAAAGATATAATAATAGACGGACACAAATTACATCCATAGTCAGAACAACTTTCTATGCGTCACAAATAGTTATCCAGCGCGGGACTCGAACCCGCGACACGAAGCAGCGAGGCGACTCTCTTAGCCGCTGCGCCACACGTGCAGTAATTTAACTGGTTTTCGATTAATTTATCATTATTGGAGTGAATTGTTTTAGTTGTCATAGTTTTCCATTGATTTTAATTATAATAGAGACAAGAGAGAGCAAAATGTACGCAATAATTGTTAAATAACAATCATTGCACAGTCCAGAGATTAACATATGTGATCTCTGGACTGTGCAATGATTGTTCTTTGTAGTCATAGGTTTTTCTAATTGCCAAAATTTTGGATCAGATGTCATCATCATCATCATCATTACAGTTGAAAGAACTCCACTGCTGGACAAGCCTCCCCCATCTAACATCTTGGGGGATATGCCATAATTACCACGCTTGGCGATCGCAGTGAGATGGTCATAGTACACAGAAGGAAGCTGCTGCCTGTCCTCTGGTAGATATTCCCTCGGGCCGACTTTTACGCCCCCACAGGTTTAGATGGGGTGATTATCTGATATTCGCTGCCGCAACCACACAGTCCAGAGATCACATATGTTGCGACAGAATTAAGCCTAGTAGCAAATCGGCATTATTAGATAAAATAAAACAATACATACCAAAATTATACTATCCAAAAGCCAACATAACAATTGTGTTATGTTGGCTTTTGGATAATATAATTTTAGTACAAATACAAAAATGTTTTATTTTATCTAATAATGCCGATTTGCTACTGGGCTTAATTCTGTCGCAACATAGGTATGTGATCTCTGGACTGTGTGGTTGCGGCAGCGAATATCAGATAATCACCCCATCTAAACCTGTGGGGGCGTAAAAGTCGGCCCGAGGGAATATCTACCAGAGGACAGGCAGCAGCTTCCTTCTGTGTACTATGACCATCTCACTGCGATCGCCAAGCGTGGTAATTATGGCATATCCCCCAAGATGTTAGATGGGGGAGGCTTGTCCAGCAGTGGAGTTCTTTCAGCTGTAATGATGATGATGATGATGATGTCATCCGATCCAAAATTTTGGCAATTAGAAAAACCTATGACTATTATTAGAAACAAATTATTTCGTTTGGATTTCCTTATCTTTTTCCTTTTGTAGTAATAAAACTTGAAAAGAATTACTTCCTTGATAGTCTTACCTTGTCTGCTTGGTGACGATTGCCCCAGCAATTAATAAATAGCATTTCCCATGACGCGTCTATCAAAGCATTTATTTTTGTACACCTATGTTTTCCTTCCTTCCTGTTCAGAATTGTATCTTGGGTTATCGTCTGCGGGTTGCGTAAAAGTTGAAGTTCGTGCTATGTATTTTGAAACAGCAATGTTTATTGATTTCGTTGCACCTACTAATTTAACCGGCTCGAAAGTGACCTAAGTTTTAAGCCGCTATATCCAGGGCTGATTTCTAACTAGGCTCAGATCCAGCCTATTGTTCACATTTAATTTTTCTTATAAACAACAACTGTTTAGAACGTTCGCATTCGCAGCCGTTCAATTCTTAAATTATCTTATTTAAAATATTTCTTAATTACAGACGCCAGCACATCCAGTTACCCCAATCTGTCAAATTTCTTTTATAGATTTTCAACTTTATCACACAAGCATAAGGTTCACTTTCAATTGGGGAATTTTGACCCCAAGCTGTCAAATTTCCCCAATTGAAATTGAACCTTATGCTTATGTGATAAAGTTGAAAGTCACTAAAAGAAATTTGACCGGTTGGGGTAGCTGATGTGCTGGCGTCTGAACCTAAATTGACAGCACGGATGGACTAGTTCCATTATCTAGTTACTTTAATAAAGTTTAGCTATACAGCATACAAGTGTATGACAACAGCCAAGTGCTTAATAAACTTTATCATTTCATTATAACATGACGGTCACCGTAGCCTAGTTGGTAGTGCTCCTGCCTACGAAGCTGGTGGTCCTGGGTTCGAATCCCGGTAAGTGCAAATATTTGTGTGATGAGCACGAATATTTGTTTCTGAGTCATGGATGTTTTCTATGTATAAAAGTATTTATCTATCTATACAAGTATGTATATCGTCGCCTGGTACCCATAGTACAAGCTTTGCTTAGTTTGGGGCTAGGATGATCTGTGTGACATTGTCCCTAAATATAATTATATTATTATTATTATAACATAAAGTGTGATATAGATTTTCTCTATAATTTTTTCAAACTACCCCGAGTAGGTCCGATGCCTAGTTTCAGCTTAATTGTGTCAGATTGCAAACCGTTCGCATTATGTGGTCGTTCACTTGTGTTCGAGCACACACTCGGGCAGACTAATATGTCCCGCATTGTTGACTGGTCTCGTAGAAATTGATTGCTGTCGACGAAATTCAGCCGGTTCATCGCGTTCGCATAGATATTGTGTATACCAAACAATGCACTGGTATTACGTACGAAATTACCATAGATATTTTCGCTCAGACTATTTCTCGCAATCCAATCAATTTAATGGACTGGATAGCCTCTCCACAAATAAAGCGAATGACTAGGCCGTGCACATTGCACGTGAATACAAATTAATCAACATATCGGGATAATAACGTATACCTTAATGTCTAGATTATTCGATAATTATGTGTCTGTTTTGACATTTAAATTATAATAACAAGATTTAAACAGTAAAACTAAAAGTCAATCAATCAGTAAAAGATAAGCATAGAACTAACAGAAAACTTGGTTTTTAGACGACAATTTCGAATCAAATTTATATGGGTCCATTTCATAAGAAAACCCTATCGATAAAAAAATGGTTTTATTTATGGAATACGAGTAATATCTATCGAAATAACAAATTTAAATATTAGAGTGCGGCACTAATTTTGTGAAAACTAAGTAAGTAAATACTGGCTGGCAAAGCTGGATTACATTTATATTCCAGAAAAATATGTGATTATCTTTTGTCTTAAGAATATAAGTAATTTATTCGTGGTCAATTGTAGTGTCTTGGCAAATTTAAAATGAATTGTAAAGTATTGTTTTTGGAAATATTCAAGGCGTTTTTATCTTACAGTTGGAAATTGGTGCACCGGAATTAAACATGGAATGATATCAAAAAAAAAAAATCTTGGCCACCTGCTACAGCAGTGACAATAGAAATGGTTAAATAAATTGTTGTATGACGGTAACCGTATCTCCGTACTTTTAAATTTGCGAAGGAACAAAAAATTTCGACAGGTATTGCACATGAATAGCACTCGGAGTGTTGGGTACTTAAAGTGCATACTGATGCACAAAAATGAATCAGATGGATTATTTGCCAACGCCTAGCGCCCTTTGTGATTGATGCAACAAAACATGGTCTAAAAATGAACAAAACTAGGTGCTACCACATCATAAGCTCTGTTTTCTGTGACAGTCAACGACTAGTAATGGTTGACCTACTCAACCATTACTAGTCGTTGACTGTCTATATCTTAGAGCTTTTTTTTGGGAAATGGCTACGCATGCCACCCGTAAAAAGGTAGGGGGTATATCGGAATCGCACCGACTAAACCTAACCTGCCGTGGAGCACCCTTGGTGCCTGATAGAAGGAGCCTCGGGAAAGCGGGTATGCTGCTCGGGTGCCCCCTAGTCTCCCCTCCGGTCGGGACACGTACCCTGGGAGGGGTCTGGATTGTTGTCCCCTATTGCCAAGCCCTGCCAGTCCGGAACAGCGACTGCGCCAAAAACAGTCGCTCGCAGTCTTCCTGGAGCTGCTACAGTTATGTACTCATTTTATTGCCTCTTGTCTTAAAAAATACCGCATTTTGTATTGTTTTATTAATTTGAGACTTTACCACCAGTGATTTGAGGATGTAGTATCTGGAATGTCAGCTATTTGGAAATAATGAAGCTCTAGTCACTTCTCACTTCATTCTCAGAATCATCAGTTATTTAGGAAGGCAATTTTTAACTTACCAAAAAGGCTTACCTACTCCAAGGGCGTACATAAAATTGTGACATGGTCGAAAAATAAAATGATTTTTAAAAAGGATCCTCCGACAAAAGATTTATTCATTCAATATAATTATCGTTTCAAAAACATTAATAAAGGCCAAGTCTGTCCTCAGACTTAGGGGTTGTAATTTATTATTTTCTTTGTAAACTTAGGATCGTAGTAGGTATATAGGTAATTTTCATATGTAAGCAGTAAGATTGAAGAGTGTCGTATAGTTTTTCGAAAAGCCCATTCTGTTAGTCATAACTAAGTTGGAAATACTTGTTTGTCTTGTAAAAAGTATCACCACACCTTTATTACGTGGATTCCCAAGAATATTCTGCGTTACGTTGTAGGTATCTCCTATGAGCAGTATTACGGCATAGGATAAGGACAGGTATTAGCCACGTGCATCCTTACTATTATCCTTAATGTTTTGATGAGTAATACTTACCGTTTAACTTTATTATTTCCCGTTGTTTTTGTTTAAACATGACGTTCAAAGTCAGGGTTTCCTTGGTCTAGTGGTAGTAGCGTGTTCAAACGCAAATAATTAGATCATGGGTTCAAAGCCCGCGCTAAATGGTCGCAGTTCTAACCTAACCTAACCCAAATTATTACATAAAAGTACATTTTTGCAGGACTATCATGATACGCGCTCTCGACTATTTTTATAGGCGTGTAATTATTAAAAATATCCATATAAAAATTTAATTTTACGAATTTTTTTCTCGAAAACTATGCAGCTCCTGTGTTTGCGATTTTGTATATGTGTTTATATAAACAATAACTATATGCAAAAAAAATATGAAGCTCACAAATCGACGGGACCTAATGTAAAGTGGAGCCATATTATGTATTATTTTCATAATTATATCAATTTTGATTATGTCAAGAGTCGATTATGACATGTGCTACTTATGGAAACTAATTATTATGATATATGTTGTTATAGAAAGTCATTTTATGCCAAATTTAAAAGTTATCACTGTTGAGTTGTTAAGGCAAACGTTAGTATAAAGGATAATAGTGCAAGTAAATACTATGATCGGGGATGATTATGGCAAACTATATTCGTGCAAATGAATTTATGGAAAACGAGAGAATACCTTTTTTGAGTATGAGTGAAAATAACATGGTATTTATGTTTAGGCATAAAAGAGTTACGATAAAACACAGAAGGAGTTTAAATATATTTAAATTAATGATATTATTTAGAATTTTCTGAAATATGAGTGTTATGAACATCGCCGGTAGCACTACAAATAGTATGAATGAAATAATTTAGGACCCTATATTGGTATAATTAAAGTTTGTATTGTTCTTCCTAACGATTTGTAATCCGAATGATCACTCTTCCTAAATTTTTTCATCCAAAATTTTTCATTCATACTATTTGTAGTGCTACCGGCGATGTTCATAACACTCAAAATAAAAAATAATTCAAACATTGTAGGTAATTAAACAGAACGGTGTATGAAGTAATTAAATGATGTCATGAGGCGTGATATGTACAATTATGTTCCCAGAACCCCACTTAAAACATGATGCAGGTAAATTACAGTAGTTCCTGTACGATGCACATTTAGTTTCCGGAGTTAAGTGTAAGTTGTTTAGTATCTGCTTTCCTCCTTCCATCCTTCGTAATATAAGAACACTTGGTAAGTGAATGGTTACAGTGGTTCCCTAGTGTCAGAGTTGTTCAAGCCGCCCATTAGGCCTCTGACATGGCTTAACGTCTACAACCGAGACCGACAGCTTAACGTGCCCTCCGAAGCACGGAGACGCTCGAAATTCAACCACATCACATTCAAACACATCTATAGACTAACCACTTACGTAGGTGCTTCACTTCGCCGCTCACTTAAAAACGGTCTTAATGGGCTTATGTGAATTAACATTATTTTAAATTTTATACAATGCGTCAAATATACAGATATAGAGAGAGTCAGAAATATCCGTTTAACTTGTAACACGCCTCAGTTTCCATAAAAAGTTTATGGAACGTAAGCTGCTTACTTTTTAGAAATACATTATAGAGTAATGCTCCGTCTTCACGCCGCGTTGGTAAGGCGACGCGACGGTGCAGCTTCTCCCACTCGTCGCTTCGTCGTAAGTCTAAATCCTTGCTTTTAGCAATATTTTCTTAGAATACGCTCTAGTTATTATAAACTACTTAAGTACTATATAAATTGAATGTTGTGTATTATTACTGTACAGACGTTCTTCACAGCTGTACGAGTTATACGCTATGAAAAAATACAGATTTGACTCAGATTTTTTACAATATGTAAAAATTTTTCAAATACATTAAAATAAATATGCACTATGGCTAAATCTAATTATATTAGTCGAAAAATACAGAAAGCAGTTAATAAAATAAAGACCACTTGGAACATAATTAATAAAGAAAGTGGTAAGAAATTAAAACGAGAAAATTATTTGGAATTATATATAGATAAAAGAATTATTGGTGATAAAGCTGACGTAGCTCATGCATGAGTTAAATAACTTTTTGCCGCCATACCTGTTACCACCACTCGCTCCTTAAACTCCTCCAAAATTGGCGCCGAACTGCTGCTACGTTATAGCGTGTCAGAATGCAATTTAATTTTTAATATTGAACATGTTACGGTATCTGATATAAATGATATTATTAAGACGCTTGAGCAAAAAAAATACAGGTGACTTATGGGGTATATCCGTAAGGATTTTAAAAACCATAATTGATGTAATAGCGCCTTACTTAATGGTTATTTATAATCAGTGTATAGATACAGGTACTTTCCCCGACCTAATGAAATGTAGTAAAATCATACCATTGTTTAAATCAGGCTCTAAAGACGATCCCTCTAATTATCGCCCCATCTCCATTTTACCAGCATTCAGTAAAATATTTGAAAAACTCATACTCAAGCAGTTACTCAAGCATTTTAATGTAAACAACCTCTTGCACCAGAACCAGTTTGGCTTTAATAAAGGGTGATCTACTACAGATGCAGGGATTGCACTAATAAAACATATATTTGATGCATGGGAGAAGTCACAGAATACTACTGGAGATTTTTGTGACCTTTCAAAAGCGTTTGATTGCGTTCACCACGACACGCTATTACTGAAATTACGACACTATGGCGTAAGGGAAGTTGCACTTGACGTTTTATCCTCTAACCTTAATCAGACAGTTCAGTGTGTCGACGTAGGTGGAGTTAAGTCAAATGATCTACCTGTCACTTTAGGTGTACCACAAGGGTCGATTCTTGGTCCCTTTTTGTTTTTAGTGTATAATAATGATTTACCACATTATAAAAAAAAACTTCTGTGATGTAGTACTTTTTGCGGATGACACTTCTCTTATCTTTAAAGTAGATCGAAACAGAGATAACCTTGATGAAATAAATAGTGCTCTCACACTGATTACCGAATGGTTTACGGTGACTAAATAACTTAGTTCTCAATGCCAAAAAAACGAAGTGCGTCATCACAACTAATGTGAGTAATGTTGGTCCAGATCTGGTAATGAACAATGAAGTATTGGAATCTGTTCAATCTACTACATTTCTGGGCATAACTTTAGACAGAAAACTTTAATGGGGTACTGACATGTCCGGCTTGGCTGGAAAATTAAGCTCTGCTGCTTATGCTGTTAGAAAAGTTAGACAACTTACTAACATAGATACTGCGCACCTGGTTTATTTTAGCTAATTCCACAGTATTATGTCTTACGTACGGTATACTACTGTGGGGTAAGGCAGCTGACATCCACAGTATCTTTATTCTACAAAAACGTGCAGTACGAGCTATTTATCAGCTAGGTGCGAGATTCTCCTTAAAAGAGTTTTTCAAGGAGATAAATATATTAACGGTATCTTCGCAATATATTTATGCTAATATAATTTATGTGCCACAAAATTTGAATTTGTTTCAAAAGAGAAGTGACACACACACAATAAACACTAGAAATAAACACAAATTGTTTGCAGAATCTCATCGATTACAAAAGGTTAATTGTTCTTTTGTCGGACTGAGTATCCGAATTTATAACAAAATACCAACAAATCTTCAGGAACTGTCCTATGCTAAATTTAAATCAGAGGTCAAGAATATTTTAATGAAAAAGGCCTATTACACTATAAATGATTATTTAAACGACAAAAACGCTTGGTGGCTTGGTTAAACAAGAGCAACATCTTAGTGTTACGTTAACACTAAGATGTTGCTCTTGTGCAACTGCATTGTGACCTTGACAAGTACAAGTGTATGTTAATACCCAAGTGCTGAATAAATTTCATTTCATTTCAGTAGTATTAGTACTTCGGCGGACCGATTATCAGTATCACTCGACCATGTTAAAAAGAAAGGGGTGTTACAATAATCTCAGGGGCGGTCATAGATGCTCCCACTAAACTCTAAGGCGAGAGGCGAGATCTATAGAGCGTACTTAGACTTTGCTCAGACTTTACTTAGACAGAAGTTAATGCATGTAACGAAATTACAATTGGTGTTTTGACTTTGTTTGTCTTAGCTTATGCTAAGCATAATCTTAACTTCAAAAAGTCTATAAATACCAAATCAAAGTATAAGCTTGGCATACATTTAGCAAAGTTTTACGTAAGTAAAGTTTGAGCAAAGTCTAAGTACGCTCTATAGATCTCAGCCTGAGTGATTGGAGAGGTTAAGCAACTAGCCTCACGGTTACTCCATTTATGGGTAAGCGCCAAAGTGGTTTAATTTCTGAGCGTCTCCGTGCTTCAGAGGGCACTTTAAGCTGTCGGTACCGATTGTAGCCATTAATCAACAGTCGTTAAGCCATGTCAGAGGCCTAATGGGCGGCTTGAACAACTCTGACACTAGGGTAACCACTGCCCATACGATAAGTAAGAACAAAAGACGCTGATGGGTTTACGTGGATGTCTAAAAGCTTTAAACCATGAACGCCTGAGCTATATATATTTTTACTAGCTGTGCTCCGCGGTTTTACCCGCGTTAAACTTTATAAATCATAGCCTATGTGTTATTCGTTATAAAGAATTTCATCAAAATCCGTCCGGTAGTTTATGCGTGAAAGAGTAACAAACATACACACTCACAAACTTTAGCCTTTATAATATTAGTGTGGAAAATTCCCCAGTTAAACGCACGTGTGGCGCAGCGGCTAAGACTTATTTGTGTGAGCCATAAATAGTTGTTCCTAAGTCTGGATGTAATTTTTGTCCGTCTGTTATGTTTTTAAAGTACCAGTACTACTATAAATTTGTGTGATGTGTGATGTACTAAAAAGTTGCTCTTTTTAAATCCAGTTTAAATTAAATAAGATAAAATGTAATGATTTTTACGCCCTATAGGTTATTTTTAGGGTTCCGAAGCCAAATGGCAATAAACGGAACCCTTATAGATTCGTCATGTCTGTCTGTCCGTCCGTATGTCACAGCCACTTTTTCCGAAACTATAAAAGCTGTACTGTTGAAACTTGGTAAGTAGATGTATTCTGTGAACCGCGTTAAGATTTTCACACAAAAATAATATATGATGTACATTACCATGTAAACTAACAACGAAAATTGGTTTGAACGAGATCTAGTAAGTAGTTTTTTTAATGCGTTATAAATCGTAAACCGCAATTTACCTTTCATTTAATCAACTGAAATACTTGCTGCTGCGGAACGCTTCATGGGCGAGTCCGACTCGCACTTGGCCGGTTTTTTATTTTTATAAATACAATGCATTAGGGTACCTATCTCTAAACCGCGTCCGCGACACAGGGATTAAAAATCATTACATTTTATCTCATTTAACTGGATTTAAAAAGAGCAACTTTTTAGTACATCACACACACATATCAAATTTATAGTAGTTGTTCCTAAGTATGTACCCAGCAGGCACACTATCTACCTGTCCCATTCACAAAACTCAAAACTCAGTGAATGTGGCCAGTTCGCGATAACATCAGCTCTGGTTTAGTTACGATTCCACTAAATTATTACGTTATACCTACTTGGCCGCGTTACTTGTTCACGAGAAATGCACATTTACTGAGAACTCTAGTTTGGATCTAAAGCTGTGATTATTTTCAATGTGGTTTCGAAATCATTATGTAGAATTGTAGAGCATGGCCATTGGTTAACAATATGGTGATACCCATGGAGTGTGTGCAATTATATGAAAGACTAGCTGTGCCCGCGACTTCGTCCGCGTGTTAATTAGTTTATTTCGTATTTTTTTGTGAAATAAAAACTTTTTCTAAACTAAAATAAAAGTAGCCTAAGTTACTCCTTATTACATCAGCTACCTGCCAATAAAAGTCCCGTCGAAATCGGTCCAGCCATTTCAGAGATTAGCCGGAACAGACAGACAGACAAAAATTGTAAAAAATGTTATTTTGGTGTATGTACCGTATATATATTCATATTTATGTAGTAAAAACCGGCTATTTCAATATTACAAACAGATACTTCAATTTTATTTATTTGTATAGATAGTTGGCTTATTAAGTAGCTATTTACCGTAAGTTGTAGTGGCCCTTCTCTACGGAGTTTAGAGATAAAAAGAACATCCTTCCTTTAGCTTTACTTTTACTAATTATAATTCTAATGTTATTGTTTTGTCTTTAATAATTTAACTACATTAATATTGAATTAACCAGTTTGTTAATCGCACTCATTGTTTCTTGGAAGAAGGCGATAGTAACTGCAACACAGTAGTACATAGTAAAAATATAGCTAAAATTTAGATAATTAAACCTACACATGATCCTTGACAATAATTTAATTTTAGATAGCTAAATATCGTTACTGTTATAAAATAAATCTTATTGTAAATTATTTCCTACAATCCGTGTACCTAAATATCTATATGTACCTAGAAATAATTATAAATTAATTATATATTACTGCGAACATGTTCTGACTATTTACAAGCGCTTTTTTTAAGTTTACGTGAATAAAATCCTTTTTTATTTTATTTATTTTTTATTTACAGTGGAAACACTACTGTAGCTATTATCGTTCCACCTGCTATTGTAATATCTGGTGCTATGGTTATATTGAATAAATTATTATTAACTATTATTCCTTATAGATCTTTCACTCAATATAGGTACAAATTTAGGTGACTGCCTCGTTGTCTAGCGGCTGCATCTCTAGCGGCAGCGTGTCTAACCGAAGATAAAGAGAGAGTCAGCTCCTGGATTCAAAACTTGAATTATGGCTGAGCTCCTGAGCTTCCTGATATAGATTTTGAAGATATTTTTTTGTTATACTGGATTATTCTATATACATACATACATAGACTCACGCATGTTTCCCAGAGGAGTAGGCAGAGACAACAGATTTCCATTTGTCACGGTATTTGCACACCTCTTTTGCCTCGATTGCTCTCATTATATTCTTCATACACGCTCGCCGGTTTAGAGTTCTTCTGACCTGGCCTTTCTTGAGAACGTCTCAGATTTGGTCAGAGAATGTCCTACGAGGTCTATCCCTTCCGGTTGTCCCATTCACTCAGGCCAGGTATACTTCTTCTTCTATAATTCTATATTTATATGGATAAAGGTATGTCTAACCCGTAGGGGGCGTAGAAGTCATCCCGAGGTAATATCGTTCAGAGAACATGGCCGTGATAAGCTGAAGTCAACAGTTCACTATACTATTTGCGTTATAGCATGGTGCGTGTGACAGTTTCAGTAACATTTCGTTTCACTCTTAAAAGGCGCAGCGATTTACAAATTATGTCTTAGTATCTCAGCTGTACCACATTTGTTGTAACAAATTACATACAATTAAATCATTAATAACTGTAGTAAATTGAATTAAATGCAACCAGAATGTTCATCTCTACAAATTAAATTAAATTCAATGAAAAATAAGCAAAGCGTTATGCGTATAACGTAACGTCATAGACGCATTTAGTGATGGGATGGACTGCTACGATGGGTAGTCGATATTTTTGTATAATAAAAAACGTATTTTGTGCATAGGTAAATTTTTATTGTTAAAATGCAATATTGCCTATAATTATACAACGGAACATTAGGGTAAGGTAAAAATGCATTTAATTAGTCTGAACTCGTATCACGTCCTGACGCTTAATTTTTACTTAATTCATCATCAGAATCTGTGACGGATATTATTAATGATGACTCTATTATATTGTCAATATGGATTTCACGATCCCAATTAGACATAATGTCCCTTTTTATTTTTTTTTGAACTTATTTGATTTATGCTGCGAGTATCGTTAGTAATAAAAATGTATTGCACATCCCTAGTAAATATGTGGTACTTATATATGTCAACGTCAAATAAGCAACTGTCATCCGCACCATGCTACAACGCAAAAAGTAAAGTAAGGGAAGTCATCACCATTAGGCAACATCAATTTAAACCCTTATGTATAATAACTTTGAATATGAACAAAAAGCAGCAAACTTAATCAAAGAGAAGGATTTGACGGTCACCGTAGCCTAGTTGGTAGTGCTCCTGCCTACGAAGCTGGTGGTCCTGGGTTCGAATCCCGGTAAGTGCAAATATTTGTGTGATGAGCACGAATATTTGTGGTTAATATCTCAAATCAAGTCGCCTTCAAACGTAAGTAAATTGAGGGGGGAGGGGTGGAGGGGGGAGGGGGCTACCCTCCTGTACCATCCCCTACCCGCGGAACCCCATGGTTATGGAGATATCCATGGTTAATGTTTTTCTAGCGCTCGGCGGCCGCTGCCGCGGCACGCTCGCTGCGCTCGCTCGCCTTCGCGCGCCAAATGGTCACCGTTCTAACCTAACCTAACCCAAATTATTTCATAAAAGTGAATTTTTGAAAAAATATCACGATAGTGACGATGAACAATTCAGTTTTGGGTATTTTTCGGATAATTATAAAAAAAATTAATATAACTTCTAAACACGAAAGCAATGTTTTTACATTGTTTTACAACGCTGTAGGTATCGAAATCGCTACGAAATGTTCAAAATTGCGTTCTGTTTAGTGCATTTGTATGGAGTACTATGATTTTAAAAAATTCATAAAAAAAAATTGGCGCTTCTCCGGCAGAAAAAAATGCGTTTTATCACTTAGTACGAACCCCCTTAACCTCCCCATATACACACTTATCTCAAATTCAGGCGACTCGATTTGAGATCCAACCCATATTTGTTTCTGAGTCATGGATGTTTTCTATGTATATAAGTATTTATCTATCTATAGAAGTATGTATATCGTCGCCTGGGACCCATAGTACAAGCTTTGCTTAGTTTGGGGCTAGGATGATCTGTGTGACATTGTCCCTAAACATTATATACATTATATATATATTATACAGCCAAAGTCACGTCAGTTTCATACACTTTCACTTTGACTGCGTCTCTATTTTGTATGGGGTAGAAGAATACCTAAATGATAAAATTACATACACTATGAATACTACTACTAATAATAATAAATAAGTTAATAAGACTAATAATAATTTGTTAATTTGTGAATAGAAAGCTACTATAATATAACATAATGTAATAAGAATATAACATGTATAATGTAATAATAATATAATTAATAATACTATATAGTTTTAAGAACAATAAAATTTGCACGCCATAATTATTTGGCAGAATAGGTATGTGAATGTATTAAACTATGTAACATCTATTTTGTACCATGTTCTTGCAAATAAACGATTGATTGATTGATTGTATGAGGGACACAAGTACAGTTTTAGTAGTCCAAATGTATCTAGTGACGGACTTAGTTGGACGTTCGCAGAACTTGCACTAATTAAGCAGATTTCTATATACCAACCGACGATGCCGACGCCAGCTGTTCAAGTTAAACAAGATGAAACTTAATACAACGTCGAGTGCGCTGCAGCTGGCTGCAACTTCGCAGAACAAGCAATTTAGCTTCAAGTAATTCATTAACCTGAGTTAAGTTGAGATAGCTTAGTGAAATAATTACAGGGAAATGTAGTTAAAGACCAGTGGTGTGGCGTGACACATTTTGTTTGAAATCCGCATCAGCTGGACTTTTTATGACGGGATAATCTAGCGGGCTGCATATAGCATGAAACACATGGTGTCGGCCCTGCTAGCTCATTATTAAATACTGTCGACCTTACTTGTTTCACGTGGTTTTATAATTGTAATAACATCTAAGAGTCAACTCAGAAACCATCCCATCATATTGGCCACAACATCTTGGTAGATGATTGTTGCAGCGTTGCTATCGCTATATTTGGTTAATGTCGAATCGTCTTTTGTGTCTTATCAGTCCAATGGCCGCTCAGCATATCTTGCCACACCTGTCGCAGATCAATTGCGAGTCCACGGGATTGGGAGGGTGGCGACGCGGAGCTTTTTCTGCTTCAGTTTGTCCAGCCAGGCTTCGTCATGTTTTATAGCTCCGTGGTGAATATCATGGCGCCAGCCTGATCTTACACTAGCACGTGTCTCCCAGGTCTTGGTGTCAATGGCGAAACTTTCCATGTCACGCTTGCAGGAGTCTTTGAATCGGAGTTTTGGCCGTCCAACAGGTCGTTTCACTTCGGCAATCTGTCCAAGCATGACTTCACGCGGCAATCTGTCGGGGTCCATCCGATGAATGTGTCCCAGCCAACGGAGCCGTCTCTGTTTCAGTATGGCCGTAATACTGTCATCCAATCCTTCCAAGTTACTCCCAAGATAGAACGTAGGCATTGCATGTGGAACGCATTTAGGCGACGCTCTTGTTTCAAGTAGGTAGTCCATGTTTCCGATGCGTTACATACAATACTCAGAAAACACCCAGACCAACACAAATCGACATGTTTATGAACGCAAATATTTAATCCGTGCGAAGATCAAACCCGCACGGAACCTTCGAATCAACAGGTTGACAACGAACTGAATTACATCCTTCGTATAAGCGAGAAAACACGTTGTATATAGAAGACCAAAATAGGAAGAACAAAGCCATTCTCAGAACTTTTTAATAATACGCACAGACGCTAGCACATCAAGCTAATCCCAAGCCCAATCTGTCAAATTTACCCAATTGAAAGTGAACCTTATACTAATGCGATAAAGTTGAAAGTCTATAAAAGACATTTGACAAATTGGGGTAGCTGGATGTGCTGGCGTCTGTAGATATAAGCGTTGAAACGGGTGATAATAAATTTTTCCAGATATATCCGATATTCCATGAATTCTGATATTGATAGCGCCGATAGCATTCTTATTAACGACAAGCTGTCTGACGCAGTAACCAGTAAGTAAAGTATTTATTTATAGCCTTACCAACTTAATACATACACAACATTAAACCACAATCTGTGATACAATTTTATTATTATACGAAAACAAATATAGTTTACGAAAGTACATCATTAAATCAGTCAAACAGTAGCCGAAGTTATATCATCTCAGATAAAATATTTGAATAAACTGTGTAAAAGGAAAAGTTTTTTCAATAAATTTGGAACTACACGCGCCATGCGGCACGCCCTGTGCCTCTAGCACGAGTTCCTGCAGTTTACTTACTCGATCACACGTACAGTTTCCTCCCATACATTGAGCACCAGAGTTTTAGTTCTTAATAGTTTCCGCGAGAGGCGCTGGTGCTCAATGTATGGGACGAAACTGTACGTGTGATCGAGTAAGTAAACTGCAGGAACTCGTGCTAGAGGCTCTGTTCTGTTTATACCTAATTTACGTATCGTGTGCGCAGTGGTTACCCCTTTCCTTTGGTAAGGTGCGTAAGTACGCATGACACCCACAATACGTGTCTGCGTGTGGGTATGTTGGACTAGCACCTAACCTGCCGTTGACATCTCTTGGCGCCCGCCCTCCAGGATTAGTGGTTACCCTAATGTCAACGTTGTAGCCGGGTGGCTAGAACAACTTTACCCTTACCTACTTAACCAATTTAATTTAATGACTGACCACAAATTTTGGAGGTGCGATCTCTGACAAAATGAGCGTAATATTATGTTAAATGGCAACACCCGCATTATGGAATCTAATCCCTGTGTCACGGGGTACTTTACAAACATACAACAGACGGACACAAATTACATCCAGACTCAGAACAACTATTTATGGGTCACAAAAATTGTTGTCCGGCGCGGGACTCGAACCCGTGACACGAAGCGGCGAGGCGACTGTCTTAGCCGCTGCGCCACACGTGCAGTAAAATGATATAGTCAAAAATATTGGAATCGAATATAACAGCTCACTTAGTAGGACCCTTCAAATTGATCCTCGGTGTTTTTGGAGTTGGCTTTTCGAGTTACAATCTAGATATGAGGCGCTCATAGCTAGATGCTCTCACCGGTCTGTAAGCAATCGGCGAGGTTAAGCAACTACGCTCGCGGTCAGTCCATAGATGGGTGACCGCCAAAGTGGTTTAATTTCTGAGCGTCTCCGTGCTTCGGAGGGCACGTTAAGCTGTCGGTCTCGGTTGTAGTCATTAGACAACAGTCGTTAAGCCATGTCAGAGGCCTACTGGACGGCTTGAGCAACTCTGACACTAGGGTTACCACTGCCTATACGATAAGCAAGCATGTGACTCCAGACTCGTTATATCATTCTATCTCCCGCTTTGCTCTGGAGAGAAGTAGAACTATTCATTTTCTAACTCCTCCTTGTTTATTTCTGATGCAATTCGTTGCGGGATCTAAGAAACTCGGGACCTGCCTGAGCCTCACTGTTCAGTGTCATTTCATGTGCCATTGTTGATCCTGGCTTACAGAAGTTGCAGTGTTGGGTAAGAGGGAGAGATGGGTGATGATATTAAAATTTTGTCCAGTAGTGGACTTCTTACACCTGTTATGATGATGATGATGATTATGACGTCCAAATGTACTTACTTCTGCACACTAGCGGTCCAAGACGTATAAGTAGGAATTTGATTGCCTTAATTTTTATGTCATGATTGTCTAGAAAAGATCAGGATGCCTAGTCGCATTATAAATAAATAAAATAAAAATAAAAAAGGTTTTTATTCACGTAGACTTTAAAAAGCGCTTGTAAATAGTCAGAACATGTTTGTAGTAATACAGTTATTATTTCTAGTTACTTATTACAGATATTTAGGTGCACGGAATGTTAAAACATATATACAATTTATTTTATAATGGTAGTGATATTTAGCTAGCTTGTATTAAGTTATTGTCAATTATTACTCATAGAATCGTTGCTTCACCCGTATTTTCGGACCAATTAGAAGTCAGCACCAAATAAAATACTTAATAAATAGAAAGAAAGATAGTAGTTACATGGAGGGCTAGTCTCCGTTGAGTCTGGCCGCCGTGGCCGAAATTCGCGTAGGAGGGCATATATATTATTTATGTACTTTGTATATAAATGCATACCCTTAACATCTCGTCGTACAGTACAAATAGATATGATGCGCTGTAACGAACAGATTCTGGGAAATGTCATGGTTCTATGACTAACACTCAACTGTCTGCAAAATCTCTGGAAGCAATTACTTTTTATCCTATTATGTTGGAATTGCACTACCTCGATGTATTAATCTTGTACAGTAGATAATGATGTAATCTTTTTTTTGTAATAGTTATTATTTACATGACAAGAGAGCACATGTTAGTGACTTTTTCTGTTGTTGTACAATTTTATATGAAGTGTCATCCAACCACATAAACATGCATATGAACTTATGTATATAGCTAAAACTATAAATTTATATAATTAAACTTAAACATAATCTCTTTTTGACAATAACTTAATACAAGCTAAAATAAATTTTATAAATGTTTTCATACAATCTGTGTACCTAAATATCTATGTAAGTAGAAATAATTAATAATTATGTATACTTAACTATATTACTACAAACATGTTCTGACTATTTACAAGCGCTTTTGTAAAGTCTACGTGAATAAAAACCTTTTTTTTATTTTATTTTAACTGAGACACTATATCAAGTTCTACGTCTGTAAATCCAACCTACCGATTGAAATTACAGTTGTGTTTAGTTTAACGAAATGAGTCATTTCCAAGTAGGTAGTGACGAAGTATTGTATCTCTGGTGCGCAGAATACGTGGCAGCACCAACAGCATCCTTCGCATGATCGCTAGTCGGCTAGACTGTATTTACGTCAATCATTGCTGCGCCATTTCCCATGGAATGACGCAGCAATGAAAGGTAAATTTGTTACATATTTAAAAAATATTAATTACAAACACTAGTTTATAAGAAAATTGTTACTAACTAATTGGACACTAATTTGGTCTGAAAATAAAGACTTATTATTATTATGCCTTATATCTACTATCCAATCGAGATAGTTAAAAAAAAATATAACCATAATATTTATCATGCACATGTGGCGCAGTGGCCAAGACAGTCGCCTCGCCGCTGCGTGTCCCGGGTTTGACTCCCGCGCCGGACAACTATTTGTGTAGCCCATTAATAATTCTGAATGTAACTTGTGACCGTCTATTATATGTTTGTAAAGTACCCCGCGACACAGGGATTAGCCTCACTAGTGCGGGCGTTGTATATAAAAATAAAACTTGAGAGGTGTCAAGGGACACCCGGATGGAACGAAGTTATTTATTATGTACAAAAAACCTGTATACACTCAACAAAAATAATCGTCGCGACACCACACTGTTCAATGCGAAATAGAAATGAAAATATCTGGCTTGCTTTCTATAAGAGAGAGAGAGAGAGAGAGAGAGAGACAGACAGAGAAACATGCGCACGCCGCACAGCTGCAATAAGTGTCGTGACAACTTTTCGTAAGATTTTTTTCCGTCTAGCCCCCTTTCACAACGCGCTATAAGGAACTTCCTTCCAAAAAAACTGATGGACATAGGTCTCCTCCAAAGGTTTCTATAATGTTACCATTTGGAGGTGTTTGTAGTGTCCGTGGTCACCGCGCTTGGCATGCGAGTTGGCGACCGCAGTTAGGTGGTACATTAGTACCTACACAAAAACTGGGAAGCTTAAGAATCGCTATAAAAAGATCCACTTTGCGTAGTTTTGTGAAGTGAGTTTTTTGCCTCCCCATACAAAATATATCTACTGATAATATAATAATATCTGGGGACAATGTCACAGAGATCATCCTAGCCCCAAACTAAGCAAAGCTTGTACTATGGGTACCAGGCGACGATATACATACTTATATAGATAGATAAATACATAAATACACAGAAAATATCCATGACTCAGAAACAAATATTCGTGCTCATCACACAAATATTTGCACTTACCGGGATTCGAACCCAGGACCACCAGCTTCGTAGGCAGGAGCACTACCAACTAGGCTACGGTGACCGTCAATATACTGATCTTTACTCAACTACTGATCAATTTTCAATCTACTGATCTTTATTTGTGGCCGTGGTCGCTCATTATGGGCCTTATCGTGGTCGCTCACTACGGGCCTTATTAGAAGGCTCAAGGTCACCCATAGAGGTATCAAGAGGGCTATGCTCGGAGATTCCCTGCGGGATCGAATCAGAAATGTCGAAATCTATAGGCGAACCAAAGTCACCGACATAGCCCGAAGAATTGCAAAACTAAAGTGGCAGTGGGCGAGGCACATAGCTCGTAGAACCGACGGCCGTTGGGACAGAAAGGTTCTCACGTGGTGACCACGAACCCAGCGCAAGACCGGCAATTGTGGAGATCTTTGGGGGAGGCCTTTGTCCAGCACTGGACGTCTTTCATCTAATATAATGATGATGATCTTTATTCTGGGACCTACTTACATAGTTATCGTATGGGCAGTAGTTATCATAGCGTCAGCGTTGTTCTAAACCTCCAAGAAGGCCTTTTAACCGGTACCAAGAGCTCACGGAAGAAGTACTTTGCTGCAAGCACATAGCTGTCACCCATCTATGGTGAGATCAGACACCTAGATGCATAACCTCGCATATCTCTTGTGAGAGAGTGCGAACAACTATCTAAGAGAGGATTTCGTATGGGAAGTTAATTTTGTTTTTGTGAACTTTGCATGTTGTAATGTTATACTTTGTTATCATTCATAGACAAATTAAGTTCCGTAAGTTGCGTTAATTATTTACCTTACACCTTGTATTTTATTATCTAAATAAAAAGGATTTTAATCACGTAGACTTTAAAAAAATATTGATAATGAAATAAATGAAAATAGCTTGTAAATTGTCAGAACATGTTTGTAGTAATGTAGTTAATTTAGTGTACATAATTATTTTCAGGTATATAGATATTTTGGTACACGGATTGTATGAAAACATTTAGAATAAAATTAATGGTATAACAGTTCTGCTTTTTGGCTAACTTATATTAAGTTATTGTCAAAGAGATCATGTATAGGTTTAACTATCGAAATTTATAGTTTTAGCTTTATTTTACTACATATTGTCCGAATAATAATAATATCCTGGGATATTATTTACACACGGCCATCTGATCCCAAACGAAGCAGAACTTGTACTATGGAAACCAGATAACTGATATACTACATATACCTGCCTGTGGCTGTTGGCGTGGTTGGCAAATGCTTGCTTTTATCTTTAAAAATTTGCTATTATCTTTAAAAAAAAACCTACTTATGATAATAATGCAAATTTAAAAACAATTAATGGCGTAAAAAAACAATAGGAATGGTAACTGTAAAAATAAAAATTTTCGAAATTGAAAATTATGAATGTTTTTGTTATAGATGAAAATAACTTCGACTATGACTTTCTAGTTGGATTAGACTGTATACAAAAATTTCATTTAATTCAAAATGAGAATTTAAACATCATCCAAAATGTGATCAGCAATAATAATAAAGAATGCCTAAAAATGAAAGAAAAGCAACCTATAAACACTAAATAAATTCCTGGCAGTTCAGGTAGTGACATAGGGAATAAACAAGGTATATATTATGAAACAAAAGGCATGGATATTACAAAAAACTATGAAAAAGAAACTAGCATTAATGAGTACAAAATAAACTTTAATGAAAATATAAGTGTTGATAAATTTGATATTTCAGTAAATGATTTAGATCACCATAAAAAAAACTGCTATTGATAAATTGATATGCAAATTTAATTCAGTCTTCGCTAAAGACAAATATGATATAGGTACTGTAAAAGGATATGAAGCCCATATTGATTTGTTGATTGATAAGTACTGTTGTAAAAGGCCGTATAGGTGCTCTATTGAGGATATGAAAGAAATTGAACATCAAGTATCAAATTTACTCAAAAATAATTTAATTGAGGAGTCATATAGCCTTTTGCCGCTCCAGTAACACTAGCATTTAAAAAAGAAGACGGAAGAAAGTCTAGGCTTTGTATAGATTTTCGTGAATTAAATAAAATTGTTGTCCCTCAATCGCAACCATTTCCGCTAATCGAGGATCTAATGGTTAAAACAAGAAAATGTAAATTTTTTTCAACATTTGATGTAAACTCAGCGTTCTGGTCTATACCTCTTAAAATTGAAGATAGGCACAAAACTGCATTTGTTACTCAAGACGCACACTTTCAATGGACTTGTTTACCTTTTGGTTTAAAAACTTCTCCTGCTATTTTTCAAAGAATTTTGAGTAGCATTATAAGAAAGCATAAACTGTCAAATTTTACTGTCAATTATATCGACGATATTTTAGTATTTTCTGAAACGTTCGAAAAACACATTGAACACATATCTCTGTTATTGGAAGCGATTTTAAAAGAAGGTTTTAAATTAAAATTCACAAAATGTAACTTTGCACAGGACCCTGCGAAGTATTTAGGGCACATAATAAAAAACAATACTGTCACTCCATTAAAAGATAACTTGATTGCCATGAAAGAATTTCCAATACCAAAAACACAAAAAAATGATAGACAATTTTTAGGAAAAATTAATTTCTATGGAAAATATGTGGCAAATATTTCAATTATACTGGATCCCTTACATAACTTATTAAGAAAAGCGGAAAAATTCGTTTGGTCCAATAGATGTCAAGTATCCTTTGATACTATAAAGAAACTACTTTGCTCAAAACCTATTCTAGCTATATTTGATCCAGATTTGCCAATACATATAGATACAGAAGGTATAGGTGCGATTTTCAAACAAATTCAAACCAACGGTGAGGAAAAGCCATGCGCATATTTTTCAAAAAAATTAAACGAAACCCAAAAAAGAAAAAAGCCATATATCTTGAATGTTTGGCAATAAAAGAGGCGGTTAAATACTGGCAACACTGGCTTATAGGAAAAACATTTACGGTTTTTTCAGATCACAAACCTTTAGAAAAAATGAATATTAAGGCCAGAACGGACGAAGAACTGGGAGATTTGACATATTATTTGTCGTAGTTCAATTTTAAAATAATATATTCTCCGGGCAAATATAATATAGAAGCAGATACTTTGAGCAGAAATCCTGTGTTAGAATCATATGAAAATCAAGATAGTAATATAAAAGTAGTGAATTTTGTTAAATTAAAAGACATACTAAACGATCAAGATAAAAATGAGGATATTAAACAAAATAGAAATAAACTTATTTTCAAACATAATATATATTATAAAAAGATAGAAAAAAATGAAAAGATTGTTCTAACTGAAAAGTTCAGTAGATATATAATAAAACATGTACATCACTACCACTGTCACATAGGAAGACAGTAAACGGAAAAAAAGATTAAACCTTTTTATCAAGCTAAAAATTTATTGGATAATATAAAGAAATATTGCGAAAATTGTGATATCTGTATAAAAAATAAATCTAGAAGGAAAAGCAAGTTTGGACTAATGTCTCACTTAGGTCCCGCTACCTATCCATTTGAAATAGTGTCAATAGACACCATAGGGGGATTTGGTGGTGCTCGTTCAACCAAAACATATTTACATCTTTTAGTAAATCATTTCACTCGTTACGCCTATATTTTGACATACAAAACCCAGAGTGCGAATGATTTTATAAAACTTGTCCAAAAAGTAACAAAAGATTATAAAATAGATTTGATTCTATCAGATCAATATCCAGGCATAAATTCAAAAGATTTCAAATGTTTTTTAGAAAAGGAAAATATCACTGTAGTTTTTACTGCAGTAAATGCGCCGTTTTCAAATGGATTGAACGAAAGGCTAAACCAAACGTTGGTTAATAAAATTCGGTGCAAGATTAATGAAAGAAGAGATAAAATTGCTTGGACAACTATTGCTCATGAATGTACTCAAAAATATAACGAAACTGAACATTGTGTAACAGGTTTCTCTCCAAAATACTTATTGGAGGGAAAAAATGTTGATATTCTCCCAGATGAACTGAAACAAAATATAACACATAATCATCTATTGCGAGTCCGGAAAATTGCCTTAGAAAATAGTTTGAAATCCCACAATTATAATAAACAAAGATTTGATAAAAACAGAAAACATTATGAACTAAAAGTTGGTGATTTTGTATATGTTGAAAATGGAAACCGGTTAAACCGAAAAAAATTAGATGAATTGAAAATAGGACCTTATCAAATTGTAGACAAAATATCCAATTCAATTTACAAAGTAAACACGGGCCACAAAAAGTTAGAGTCAAATCTCTTTCATATCATAAAACTTATTCCAGTAGTAGAATAAAATAGTAAAACTTTGTAGCTTAGAGAGGGGGGGGGGGGGAGTGTGTAAACGAAGTGACCCTTTATTTAGTTTATAGTTTTCCGTATTATAACTTTTTGGTTTACAAACTTGTCTATGTATAAGGGACTGGCCGTTTATTAAAATAATATTATTACAATCCTTAATGAAAGTAATTTATAAGAACTGAAAGTAGTGAAACAATAGCTCTTAATGTTGTTTTTCTATTTACAGGTAAGTTGTAATGAAGTAATAAATGTAAAAAGTAAATAATGTTTTGTAAATATGCGTGTTAGTATGTTCTTCTTCTTTAATAAAATAAAATTTTCTATTTACAGAGAAACACTTATAGTTATAGTTTTACTGTTCCCTACATATCTAATAAATAAAATTTACATATTATATATATATATATATATATATACTACTTTTCTTTTGTAAATACATACTCATATAGATAATTACACCCAGACTCAGGATAAACAGACATGTTCATGCACACAAATATCTGTCCTGGTCCAATTTACCAACCACGCCAACAGGCCCGTCAATATTGTCTGAATGGTATATGTATTTAGTAGGTTTAAATTTTAACGAAAACAGTGAACACGGTATAGTAAGGATATTTCGTACCATTAAACAGATATGGAAATATCATTAATGGGAGCAAATTCCACCGTCGCGCCCGTCAGTACCCTGAACTCATATTACACGAATCGCTATCGTTTCAAAGAATGCGAATAATCAACCGCTTAGTAATGCCGCTTTTTTACGATTAATTGCAAGTTATGAAGTTAATGCATTTTAATAACAAGAACCAATTAAATAATACATTAATGAAATGCCGACCGGCTTGTTTGAGAGCTTCCTTTATTAATTGCTCTCCAATATCGACATAGTTTACTTAAAATTTGTCGGAGAATGCTTACGGTTTTTATGCGAAAATAAAACGCTTGTGCGGTTATTTGAGAAATGTTTATGAGAATGTCTACCGTTGCTCGCCAATTTAAGGGCATTTCATAGGTTGAATTGCAAATACATTTTTTATTTTATACCAAAATTGGCAACACTAATAAAAAATGTTAACGAGAGAATTGTTGTACTGTACCATCCTCATCATATTAGCCGAATGAAGTGCACTGCTGGACAAAGGCCTCTCCAAAAGATATCCTCATTGGAGTTATGTCCATCATTTGGAGGGATATGCCA
The DNA here is from genome assembly GCA_951640165.1 of Pseudoips prasinana. Lineage (NCBI taxonomy): Eukaryota > Metazoa > Arthropoda > Insecta > Lepidoptera > Nolidae > Pseudoips > Pseudoips prasinana. Next base: position 9,483,904 of record OX621240.1, read on the forward strand.
TGATCGCCACGCTTGGCAGTCGGGTTGGTGATGGCAGTATGATAGGCATAGTACACAGAGAGACGCTGCTGCCAGTTCTCTGACAGATTTTCCCTAGGGATGACATCTACACCCCCCACGGGATGAGATAGGGTGGCGATATTGCACACAACATCTATGCCGTTAACCCATATAGAATACGACAAATACTTATCAGTTCATAATCTGCCATTACTATACCCGGACATTGCTTTTTGAGTAAATAAAGGGCTTCATACACTGCCATCAGACCCCGAAATAGGCAGAACCTTTACTGTGGCAACCAGACAAGTGATAAACATAAGTATATACTTCTAAATACATACATATTATAGATAAACTAGCTGATCCCGCAACTTGGTTCGCAATTTAAGTAATACTTATCAGTTCATAATCTGCCATTACTATACCCGGACATTGCATTTTGAGTAAATAAAGGGCGTCACACACTTCCATCAGACCCCGAAATAGGCAGAACCTTTACTGTGGCAACCAGAAAAGTGATAAACATACGTATATACTTCTAAATACATACATATTATAGATAAACTAGCTGATCCCGCAACTTGGTCCGCAATTTAAGAAATGACTCCGTAAATGTTACATCATAATATTTTTATTAGTTTGTTTCTTGTCGCAAACTTATAAAATATTCCCATAAATCTTATTTTCATACAAACCTTTATTCATACAAACCCTATTCCCTATTGTTATTTTACACCCTTAGGGATAAAAGTTTTATACTTAAACTTTTACCGTCATATTTATTTATATCGAATTAAAATTAAGTTTCAAGCTTCTAGCTCTAAAAATGACGATATTTCTATACAACTTTTCATACCCCCGTTCAACCCCTTACGGGTTGTAAGGGGTTGAAAGTTGTTTTTTTGTATTAAAAAGCCAATGTCCTTGGCTCTAGACTACCTGTGTACCAAAGTTCAGTTAGTATATTTGGCAGGAAAGCGCGACAGACAGACAGACAGACAGAGTTACTTTGGCATTTATAATATCAATAAGGATTACGGCCAGATTTAGAACAAATAATCGTGCTCATCATATTATAAAGATTTCTTGGTTCCTTTATAGAGTTTTTAGTGGGGATCAAACCCACGACCTTGGCTTAACAGTCACGGCACTAGACCAAGGGGCCAGTCAAACACACGCAAAAAACATGTATGTTAAATACCTATTGATACTAGGAACTTCTAAAGTTTTGGTTGACAAGTTTTATATCGTGAATAGATTATCACACTACCTATTCTCGCGCGCCGCGGTGACTTTAATGCCCGGTTCCTTTATTTTACGATCCGTCATTGGACCAACGTTACCATCCGTAATTCAGCTACCGATACCGATGCAAAACTAGAGTTCCACAATGCCCTACCTGCGACGAACATCCGTAGTTTAAACCACCTACGACTCGTTCGGCGATGAACCTCTCGCTCCTCTTCACGATTAGTTATAACAAAACGTCGTACGTCAATTATGCAACTAAAATCATTTATTATTCTGTAATATTATGTGAGTAATAGTACAAATTACTGTACTTATAGTTACAGTAATAATTTAATTTGCGTTTAGGTTTAAAATATTTATAAATCATTAGTATTGAAAATTTGATGTTACGAGTGCATGGTGTGAACAAAACGCGTAACAGGAAAGCGCATGGCGCATGCGTCTGTCGTCTGACGTCTGTCCAAGAGTATTTCATGGTTTTTATATAAGTTTTTAAATTGAGTATTTAATCTAAGGTTTGTGGTTATGAAATCTTAGAAGATAGAAAAATAATCAACCCTTTCTAACGGAAAACAAAGCCATGAATTCTCTATCAGTTTCAGAGCTCATCACGGAAATCTCCTCAAACACTATGTTAACTACCAAAATCAAATACAAACGACTGGTATACCGACCGAATTCGACTAGTAATCAAAGCAGTAACGCCTCGTTATTTTGACAGTTCCGTGACAGTAGAAAATATTTATAGGAACACTTTCGAACGCATCTCCATACAATAAGCTTACTAACGACCTCCCATCCGTTAGTAACCAGACGTTGGTTATTTGGATAACGACTAGTATTTTTTAGGAACGGTTTTGCGTTACGGCTGGTAGAAATTCTAACTATTCGTAGTAGAAACGATTCGTTTTTGGAATATAGGAACCGGGCGTAAGTCTGTCAGAACACACGAGAACGCGTCACATTGAGATCGTTGCGATCACAATGAGAAGTTATTAGGGGCTTGGTAAAGATAAATTATTTATCTATATACAAGGTGTAATATAAACTGAACAAAATCAAAAAGCAATAAGTGAAATAATAAAAAAAAAATTGCACCTTCTACAAAATGCGTCAGCTATAAAAATATTATTTTACAGGTTGATCTTTTACACGTTCTTCAGTTTCATTGAATTATGTTCCACTATTTATCTTACACTTTGTATATACATATGGTTAGCGCATTATTAGCCGATATTGCTTTTTGTTTTATATTAATTAATCCTTATTTATTTGTTTTAGTATTGTATATAATGTCCTCCTGGGGCCGGCTAAGTCGCCGAACATCGATTTCTTAAATGTCGTTCAAATAAATAAAGGTTAAAAATCACTTAATCGATATAAATCTGCTTCAACGTTGACAATCGATTCCGGACCATTTATGACGTCACATATGCTCATGGAAGCCGATTTAACGATTGATTAAGTCATTTTTAACCCTTATTTAGTTGAACGCCATTTAAGAAATCGATGTTCGGCGACTTAGCCGGTAGAACCCCTGGTCAGATTTCGGCCTCAGCGGTCTGTCTCAATGGATACTAGCCGTATCATAGTGCAGGAGTGTGTGCACAAACAAATGTGCATTTTCTGTTTCCTCACTGATGATGCTCAGACTCATGATGCGATGCTAGCCGACACGGCTGGAAAGAGGGCAGGTACATGACCCACAGCTTTGCGTGCTCTCCGAGGCAAGTTAAGAAAAATAAAAGTATGTTTTAACTCATTTTCGATTTAAAACAAGAAAATGTTTATTTTTATTTTATATCTATTTTATCCTACTGTATATTATTAAATACTACAAATATCAACAAAAAATATTAAATATTAATTAAAACTTATAATAAATAACCATTACGGCAATACTTTAAATAAGCCAGATAATTAACTTAATCATTACTACTGTCAATGAAATGATGTAATGCAAACCGCAGGTCGAAATATCTACCTATACCTGTAATTAATTATCTATAGTGAACTATATTAATATGTAGTAAAAATATAGCTAATATTTAAAATTTTGATAATTAAATCTACACATGATCCTTGACAATAACTTGTTTTAAATTAGTTAAATATCGTTTCTGTTATAAAATAAATCTTATTGTAAATTATTTCCTACAATCCGTGTACCTAAATATCTATATGTACCTAGAAATAATTATATATTACTACGAACATGTTCTGACTATTTACAAGCGCTTTTTTAAAGTCTACGTGAATAAAATCTTTTGTATTTGATTTATTCCTGGTTTGAGTATAATAATTTACTTTTTTCAAGACAACACCCGCACTAGCGGATATAATAATAATAATAATAATGTCCTCCTAGCCGAATTTCGACCACGGCGGCCAGTCTCAACAGAGATTAGCCATCTGCGCGGGACATATTATAGTGCTCAAGTGTGTGCGCAAACACAGGAGCACTTTCTATTCCATCACTCTCATGATCCGATGGGACGCCTAGGCGACACGACCGGAAAGAGGTCAGGCACAGGACCGACGGCTTTACGTGCTCTCCGAGGCACGGGGGTTTAATACCGCCAACTCCCAGACTTCGGGCTGATGCTGAGAAATTTTTCTTTTTACAGAAAAGTCCCAAAATCACTTTTGGCCCGACCCGGGATTTGAACCCAGGACCTCGTTATCTGCGGGTGAACACGCTACCGCTAGACCAACGAGGCAGTCTAGCGGATATAATCCCTGTGTCGCGAGGTACTTTACAAACTTATAATTGACGGACACAAAGTATATCGAGACTCAGAACAACTAGTTATGGGTCACACAAATAGTTGTCCTACGCAGGGATCGAACACGGGACAGGAAGAGGCGAGGCGATTATCTTAACCGCTGCTCCACATGTGTAGTCAAAACTTAGGTACTTACTATAGATTTATCTATATAAGTGTATGTATTTACAAAAGAAAAGTAGTATATGTTGTATATCAGTCATTTGGTTTCCATAGTACTAGCTTTGCTTAGTTTGTGATCAGATGGCCGTGTGTAAATAATGTACCCCAGTACGTAAACTAAGAAAAGCGTAAGAGGGCCTATTATACGACCAAAAATAGCTTAAATAATACCAAAGTGACTAAAACCACCAACCAAAAAAATTAAAATGCCAGTTCAGATTTAACGGGTATCGAATGTCCCGCACGTACTTTTTACCTCAGGAAGTCTTATACCGAAGAATTTACTTAATTACCTAACATATAGCAAATGGTATAATTCTCGGAATTATAAAGATCATTTTACGCCAGACTTCATAGGAATTCGTTATTAGCAACTAAATTCGCGGGAAACACTTAGTTTGAAACTCATTTGCAGTTCACGGGCCGGATGCTAATATTAAGCAAGCGTGTTGCCAGTTCAGCATACCTAACCCGAGTTATAGGGTAAAATATACTTATTATATAATTATTATATAACTGTTTTAAGATTTATACGAATCATTAATAAACGATACTTGTCAATGAGTAATAAAAATAAACAATGATACATTTTTAACTGACTTCTGCATTTTTGGCATATTGGCTCTTTACATCTTAAAATATTATTCATATTTTTTTTGTTAAATATATACTACTGACAAATTCACTTTGTTACGCCATTAGATTATAAATCTCTAGCTTTTTTAAAATCATAGTTTATGTTTATGTGTACCACTTTTAAGATCTTGAGTGTGCTCCCTTATGATACGTTAATATTAATTAATTCACACATCCATATGGACTCATATTTCAGGATTACAGGCTTCTAGAATATGAGATTTCTCAGTTTGGTGGCCAGTGCACCGTTTGTTTAATTTAAACCACTTAAAAATTGCCACCTTGTTCTTTGTTTGTATTGTCTTGCTTTCGTTATTTTGCATGAATTTAACTATACCTAACGCCAGCACATCAAGCTACTCCAATCTGTCAAATTTGCCCCAATTGAAAGTGAACCTTATGCTTATGTGATAAAGTTGAAAATCTACAAAATAAATTTGACAGATTGGGGTAGCTGGATGTGCTGGCGTTTGTACTTGTACTTCTTTTTGAAATAAATTAATAATTATCTGAATTTTTAATACTTATAATTATATTACTGCAAACCACGTAAAAATTGCTGTTGTGTCTCATTCGTTATTTTGCATAAATTTACTATACTTCTTTCGGAAATAAATAAATAATTATCAGATATTTTAATAATGATAACGTGGGGAATAACTTTAATATGATATAGCAACACTTGAAGCAAGCCAAGTCTCACTTCTGGGAAGTTTGATTGGCCAATCAAAAAGGATTCAAGTAATAAAAACGAGAAGGCTTCGCCGAAACAAAATTGAGATTACTCATTTAAAAATTCAATAGCGATCACTTCTTAGTAAAGACAGCCTAAAATTCTTTCTTTATATCGATATATTTCTTTAGCGTTAGGATGTGAAATATATATTATATGCCGAATTTTTGTAGCTGGAAGTGGGTGTTACTTTATAAGTTATATACAAGGTATAACATAATAATAAGATATATTTATTCTCTCAACACAAAGTTAGGTCTTAACAACATACATAGTTTAATACATTCTTGTATAAAATAGGACTTTGTGATAGACTGGTGCCTGATTTAGGTTATAAATACCTGTATTACAGGTCACCAGGATCACATGAAGAGATTTCAGTTATACAAATTGTAACATATTTAACTAATTGACGTAACTTAATTAGCGCTATCTACCCACGAAAACAAATAAATTAAAGAAAACAAATTTGCGAAATCCAAAAAATACTTTTTTACTCCCAATACATTATTTATTTGCTGTGTGTTGACGGCATAGAATATCATCACCCCATCTCAACCCGTGGGGGGCGTAGAATTCGACCGAGGGAATATCTACCAGAGAATGGACAGCAGCGTTTTTCTGTGAACTATGACCATCAAACTGCGATCGCCAACCCGTTTGCCAAACGTGGCGATTATAGCATAACCCCCTATTCTTTGAGGAAGCTTTTGGCTGACATGATGATGATAATATTTATTTGTAAATTTTTCATGATGATATGCTACACATTGTTCAGTTTTTTTAAATAAATAAAATAAATAAATAGAAAAGGTTTTTATTCACGTAGACTTTAAAAAAGCATGTAAATAGTCAGAACATGTTTGTAGTAATACAGTGATTATTTCTAGTTACTTATTACAGATATTTAGGTGCACGGGATGTTAAAACATTTATACGTTTATACAAATTGAGCTCCTCAAGTTACGTAAACTATTTATGCTACACCCTGTATAAGTCAAACTCGCTATGTCATCATCATCATCATTACAGCTAAATAAGTCCACTGCTGGACAAGCCTCCCTCAAGAATCGTCTTGGGGGGATATGCCATAATCGCCACGCTTGGCAGGCGGGTTGGCGATCGCAGTAAGATGGTCATAGTAATCAGAAGGAAGCTGGGGTTAGATATGGGGTTAGATATGGTGGCGATATTCTCTGCCGTCAGCCACATAGCGAGAACAGCTGTGTGGTGACGGCGACAAATATCAGAATCAGAATATCATCACCCCATCTCATCCCGTGGGGGGCGTAGAAGTCGACCCGAGGGAATATCTACCAGAGGATGGGCAATCCTCTGGTAGATCCGGGATGAGATGGGGTGATGATATTCTGATTCTAATATTTGTCGCCGTCACCACACAGCTGTTCTCGCTATGTGGCTGACGGCAAATAATATCGCCACCATATCTCACCCCGGTGGGGGACGTAGAAGTCGTCCCGAGTGAATATCAACCAGAGAACGGGAAGAAGCAGCGTCGCTCTGTGTACGATGACCACCATACTGCGATCGCCAACCACTCACTATATCGTTAACTAGCTGTGCCCCGCGGTTTAACCCGCGTTAAATTTTAGAAACTATCATAGCTCCTCCCCCGTAGGTGATAGCGTGATAATATGTAGCCTATATGTTGACCCGACCTCTTAGTAATATTCATGCAAAATTAGAAGTAAATACTTGCAGGACTTTTTGAGTTTAGCCCGGACACACATATAGACAAACAGACACACAGACAAAAATTCTAAAAACTATATTTTTGGCTTCGATATCGATTGTAGATCACGCCCCAAATATCTTTAAAAAAAAATTTTTAAATGTACAGTTTTGACTTTCCTACGATTTTATTATGTGTATAGATGTATAGATTTACAGTGACTGCCTCGTTGGTCTAGCGGTAGCGTGTTCACCTGCAGAAAACGAAGGTCCTGGGTTCAAATCCCGGGTCGGGCCAATAGTGATTTTGGCACTATTCTATAAATAGAAAAATTTCTCAGCATCATCACGTAGTCTGGGAGTTGACGGTACTATACCCTTGTGCCTCGGAGAGCACGTAAACCCGTCGCTCCTGTACCTGACCTCTTTCCGGTCGTGTCGCGAGGCCTCCTATCTGATCGTGAGTGATGGAATAGAAAGTGGTCCTATGTTTGCGCACACACTTTTGCACCGTAATATGTCCCGCGCAGATGGCTAATTTCTATTGTGACTGGCCGCCGTGGCGAAATTCGGCTAGGAGGACATTATATCGCAAATTTCAACAAAATAGTGCCGCGACTGTTCTAAAATGCTTGACAGTTAAGTATAAAACATCATTAGCTACTGATACTGCCTCCCAACATGCAATACCTTTATTTAGACAGGTAGGGCATAGCGTTCATTCGCTCAAAGAGCAGCCCGACTGGGGATGTAGCTCCACCTTACAGAAGACATTCCTTAATAATAACATTAATCATTTTAATGTGGTGTTTCCGAGTGTGAGTAAGGTCGCCAGAGCTCATTGGGGTGGGGGGGAAGGGTCAGAACACTTGTTTGCTGACTTTTAAAGGCCGGCAACGCACCCGTGACCCTCTGGTGTTGCGAGTGTCCATGGGCGGTGGTGATCACTTACCATCAGGTGACCCACTTGCACGTTTGTCGCCCTCTATTATAAAAAAAAATTACCATTCATAAACCCAAAACTCTCGTCCGATTTTGATCATCTACTTTTGTCGTTACTGTACAACTAACACACTGCCATCTGTTCCCAAACTAGGCACAGTCTGTACTATAGCAACCAGACAACTGATAAACATACTTATACATACATATACACACATCAACACAATCTAGGGATATTGAACATTTCATTGATTATCTAGAAAACTATAAACATTTTGTTATGACTGTAAATGGAAGAATTAAAGATAATTTCATGGCCGATATTTAAACATTAACAACACGATGCGATTTTGTTTTTCTAATTAATAAAAGTCTTAAATTAATTAAGCCATAGAAAATTACTGAGTGAACAAAAACATTTTATTCTTATAAAATTATTCAATCGAATTAAATGAATAAAAATCTTACCAAATCTGATAATCAGTAATCGGTATTTCCTCCTCTAACATTAATCACACAGCGGCAACGATTTTCCATACTTAAAATTAAGGTGTCAATGTCTTGCTGGGGTATGCAGTCCCAAGTTCTTTTTAAATGTTCGAAAAGTTGTTCTTCTGTTGTCAAGTTGGGCGGAAAATCCCTCAATGCTCTTCGCTGTAACATGTCCCAGGCGTGTTCAATTGGGTTTAAGTCTGGCGACTGTGGAGGCCAATCTAATACCTGAACATCGTGTTCTCGAAGGGCGGCCCTCACCAGCCGCGCTGTATGGGAAGGTGCATTGTCATGCATGAGCTGAAATTCTTGCCCCGTTAGGGCCCTGAGCGGGACAATGACACGTTCTACTACCTCCTCACGGTATCTATGGGCAGTCATGCTGCCCTGAATCCAAATGAGTTGGGTTCGTCCGCCGATTCGTATTCCTGCCCACACCATAATTGTCCCGCCTTGGTAAGAGTGGACCTCCTGTGGATGTCGGAGACGGCTGACCCTGCCTGGAGTTCTCCAAACGCGTGTTCGTCTCGAATCTGGATGAAATCCATAGCGGGACTCATCAGTGAACAGCACCAATGACCATTGTTGATCACTCCATGTCAAATGTTCTTGAGCCCATAAAAGTCGCCTACCGCGATTGCCACGTCGCAGCGCTGGGACTCGTAGCGGTCTGCGAGCATGAAGACCAACTTCATGCAGCCTCCTTCGCACGGTTTGGTCGCTCACCAGCAGCTGCTGACCCTCCTGGAGCCTTTGCACTAGTTGCATCGCTGTGATATTGGGTAGTCTTCTGGCGGTCATTTGGAGAAATCGATCCTGTCTCTGAGTGGTAACACGATATCTACCTGTGTGCCGTTCTGCCACATCTCCAGTAGCGCGATAACGTGACCACAGCCTGGATACCACATTTTGGCTTGTGCCCAGAGACTCAGCAACGACGCGTTGAATAGCACCGTTTTGTAACATGCCAACTGCCCGTAACATTTCATCTCGACTCAAATGATGGCGTGGCATGACGCTAAAAAGCTTACACAACCAATTGAGAAAAGAAAATAAAACAATTTATCAGGTTTTCTTCAATTAACACGCAAAAAAAATTTTAATGCAACTTCTTGAAATTAGATACAACTCAAGATTGCGCTGTGCTTTGCGTGTTTTCATTTGTTTCTCATTTTAATTTTTAAATTTTGAATAAAGAATAGACAAGGTTTAAATCTGTAAATAAACTTTTTAAGGAAACTAAATAGGTTTTAAACAATAAAGCCATGTTTGATTTCAAAATAACGTATCCCTAGACTTTGTTGATGTGTGTATTTTATAATTTAATTACTCCCAGACACAGTTGAACAATTAATCGTGCTCAGGAGCCAAAGATTTGTCCTGGGTGGCGGTCGAACACCCGACCCCTGGCTTAGTAGTCACTAAGCACAATATCAACATGCCAGTCATAAATTCTGGAATAAAGGTTACAGTACTGCATTATTCAGGTTAATTTTCAGGCGTCATCGTCTGGAAAATTAACCTGATTACTCATATGTCGCCTAATAATTTCTAGTGGCAGGTAATCTCAAACATTTTCATAAGATTATTGATAAAAAATATACTTTTCATCACCCCATCTCGGAAAGAGTATTTTTACTCTTCGATATCGGAGTGGAAAAGTCGTTTTTATCCTCTAGAGGGTAAAGTAAATTTCAATTTAGAACATCGTGTGCACTAAGTTTGTGAATACAGAATATCGTTAAACCTATTTACTTCTACCTCTATGGTGCCGAATTTATCATACAACTTTTATAATTTATTAAAAACTAAGACTCCCAACCATCTTAGTGTACTTTTTTTTTACTGTTCTATAACACTCGAAACGTAGCAACGTTTATTATTATTTAGAGATTATCCTGTAATACTGACATTTTATAATATGGTAATTAATACCCAAACTGAAATAAAAGTATCTATTTATAATGATATTTTTTCGCATTTAGTCATTTCCTCGCTGTGGTGTGATGAAAAGTTACGTGTTGCACTCGAGTGCAAAGATTTTACACCTTGTGCTCTTTTGATTTCCTCGCTAATGCTCAGGATTCCAATTTTTGAATCCTTCGCTTGCTCTGTTATCAAAATTGAGCACGCGGTTAACAAGCAGCTTTGCACTCTTGTATAATAAATAACTATTGTTCACTTGTTGACACGTTCTATTGCTTTTTTTTCTTTTTTTAAAGACTAAGCACGCACTAGTGTATCCGGGACACGAAATGGCGAAGCGACTATGTTAACCACTACACCATACGTGCAGTCAAAGAACTTAGACGAATGAGTTTCTAATAAACATGCAAACAATTTAGGACGAAGAAAGTAATAATTTTACGAGAGGTAGAGCACAGCTTTCATTCGCTCTATGAGCAGTCCGACTGGGGAAGTACCTCCATCTTACAGAAGACATTCCTTAATAATAACATTAATAATTTAATGTTGCGATTCTACGTGTGAATAAGGTTGCTAGAGCTCAACGAGGTGGGGCAACATTTGTTTGTTGACTCTTATAGGCCGGCAACGCACTCGTGACCCCTCAGGTGTTGCGAGTGTCCATAGGCGGCGGCGTTGATCACTTACCATCAGGTGACCCGCTTGCTCGTTACTCGCCGTATGACATAAATAAATAAAATTAAAAAAATCCAGAAGAATGAGGAAAAATGTTATATTTGGTATTCAAAGGTTAACGGTTTATCTTTAGGTTAACAACAAATTAGTTAACGATACGTATCGTGCTGCAGAATCGTAGAACAAAGTGAGAGTAACACTAAATAAAAAAAACTGGCCAAGTGCGAGTCGGACTCGCACATGAAGGGTTCCGTAGAAGAAAGTATTTCAGTTGATTAAATGAAAGCAAATTGTGATTGATGACTTATTAAAAAAAAACTGCTTGCTAGATCTCGTTCAAACCAATTTTCGTTGTTAGTTTCCACGATAATGTACATCATATTATTATATTTTATTTGGTTTTATGATTCTCTTATTTTTGAAGTTACAGGGGGGGGGGGGGGGGGGCACTCATTTTACCACTTTGAAAGTGTCTCTCGCGCAAACTATCCAGTTTAGAAAATAATGATATTAGAAACATCAATATGATTTTTGAAGACCTATCCATAGATGTCATCACATGTATGGGTACGATGAATTTTTTTTTTTATTTTCAGTTCTATGTATGGCGACCCCCCAAAATTATTGTTATTTTTATATTTTTGTGTGAAAATCTTAATGCGGTTCTTAGAATACATCTACTTACCAAGTTTCAACAGTACAGCTCTTATAGTTTCGGAAAAAAGTCGCTGTGACATACGGACGGACATCACGAATCTATAAGGGTTCCGTTTTTTGCCATTTGGCTACGGAACCCTATAAAACATGACATTTCTTTGCACTGTCACTATTCCTGGATGTCTTCAATACTCTAGGTCATAAGTCTTTGACCTTTTGTGTATCTTATCCGAATAAATAAAATAAAAACGGTTTTTATTCACATACCCTTTAATAAGCGCTTGTGAAAAGCACGAATTGTAATATTACAAGTTAACCACGAACCGGAAGACGCAGCGTGGGCAGGCCCCCTACAAGATGGACCGATGATCTTGTGCGGGTCGCTGGAAACTGCTGGATGCGAATAGCGCAAGACCGGCAATTGTGGAGTTCTTTGGGGGAGGCCTTTGTCTTTCGGCTGATATAATGATGATGATGAAGTTAACTATGTGCAGTCGCCAGCACATCCAGCTACCCCAATCTGTCAAATTTATTTTATAGAATTTCAACTTTATCACGTAAGCATAAGGTTCACTTTCAATTGGGGAAATTTTACAGGTTGGGGTAGCTTGATGTGCTGGTGTCTGTATCTTCATACAAATGGAAATATTCGATCGTGACTTACGTTTGGCTATATGAACTTTTGAGAGACCCTTGTCAAAACGATTGTAATGAAGCTGTTACCAATATATTGAACCCAAAAATATATATCGGTTTATTAAAAAAAGACACACTGATGGAAGACAATGAAGGCAATATGATAGTACCTTTCTTTTTTTTTCATTTTTTTTTTGATAAGGCAGGGGGAATGCTAATGCATGCCACCCACAAAAAGTGTCTGCGGGTGGGTTTGTCGGACTCGCACCGACTAAACCTAACCTGCCGTGGACTTCTTCTGGCGCCTGATAGGGAGAGCCCCGGGAACGCGGGTATGCTGCTCCGGTGCGGTGCCCCCCTTTTGCGCCGTGTCCCAGATGGTCGGGACACGCACCCGGGAAGAGCTGTGGGTTGCCCTCCCCAATATGATAGTACCTAATACTCAATATGTTTATTATATATCAATAGAAGTATGTATTCACGAAAAGTAGTATATGCATTTCCATAGTAAAAGCTCTGCTTAGTTTGGGATCGGATGGCCGTGTGTGAATAATGTCACAGGATATATTATATTATTTAGTTTTGCGGGTTTTTGCTATAATAGCAACACAACTGGGGAAATAGTCCACCTTACAGAATACTTATTAGTTATAATTACTTCATGTAGAATCAATTTGTGTAAGTTAAGTTCTTCAGTATTACTGATTTACTATTAAGATGAAGCATCTCAAGCCTACAGTAAAACTTATGACTAGGTGCCGGGCTAATGGCAGGAGTCGGCAATAGGGGAGGGCAATCCAGGGTATTTATTTATTTATTTATTTATTTATTTATTTATTTATTTGGTCAGTCTACAATTGTTTACACATTACATTTACAGATTCTCCATTAATAATAATACAATTTTAAGTGCAACAATTACTTACAGACTAACACGGGTATGTGTCCCGACCATCTGGGACATGGCGCAAAAGGGGGGTACCGGAGCAGCAAACCCGCGTTCCTGAGACTCCCCCGTCAGGCGCCAATAGAAGTCCACGGCAGGTAGGTTTAGTCGGTGCAAGTCCGACATACTCACCCGCAGACACTTTTTGTCGGTGGCATGCGAAGGCTTCCCCCTGCCTTATCAATAAAAAAAAAAGAAATGTTGTCGGGCTAAATTCCTGTTTGGTGACTTATAATAGAAAAATAACCTTCAGAAGATCCTTGTCAAATACATGTTTAAAAGATCTCTGTAGAGCCTTTAGATAAAGATCACTTTGAATTAATACAACTGGGTGAATTTCCCAAATGACTTATTTTTTTGTCTTCGGTGAAATTAGTATTTGAAAAAAGGAATATTGTTCTGAATATTTTTTTTTTGTATTCAATAGATAGTTATTGCGTTGTGGCAAAAATATAATTTACCTAGGACTATTACAAAGGTAGAAATATATACATAAACCTCTATTTTTTTCAAATCGGTGCTGTCCCTCTACTTTTTTTACAAACAAAAAGCTTATACACTAATAAAAATAAGTAAGTTAAGGATATAACTTATTCTATTTCATAGAATATTAGTTATATTATTAATATATAACATATTTTATTACATAATTAACGATTATTATTACTGAGGGGCACAAACGTACTTGTCCTGCGAAATGTTCTCATATCGCTGGACAAAAGTAATTTAAACCTAACTTTACATCGACGAGTCCGACAGCGTCCCCACCCCAATTTTATTTCTCTAGTTAGTGTGTGCTAGTGCGCAGTCAAGACGGACGTGTGTCAAATCGCTGCATATTCCCGCCAATAACGTAAGTACGCCATTTCAGTTGCTCCCGGACAATTATTTTATATTATCGGTGGTTGCATTTTTCTAGTGTAATGAGTAGTTTCATTATTGTTGTTTGGTTCTAACAGAGGTAGTAAGTGAATTAGCTTCATTGACTGTTATTGAATTTATCCTAGATATTATGCATTTTTTCTAATTTTCTAAAAATTGTGTTATTTCTCACGTCGCTGTTCTCATATCGCTGTAATCGGTGGTCTTTATTACCACCGCTGTGATAATTTACACCGAAATTATGAGAAAAAATCAATCGGTGTCTTATATCTAATATCGGTGTTTTGATTCATGATCAACGCACAGTTTTATCATATCGGTAGATCCCGTGTCATTTCATTAAGTATACGAAGAAACAATGGAACATACAAACATACATTCAAACAAATACATTATATACATACATATACACCGTTAAATTTCGGTCGATTTAATCCCATGGCTGGTCGATCTGGTACATGGAACACTATCGATTTGTAGCAATAAAATCAAAAAATAAAGTGCCGTTTTTTTAAACTCGTATTAATTTACGCATGTACGAAATCAATTTCTTTAAGAAAAAATCAGCTGAGCGAGTTCAATGACCTGTAGGTAGTAGTCGGTCGTTGCGTACTACTTACAAATCGATAGTGTTCCATGTACCGGATAGACCCTCCACGGGATTAAAACGACCAAAATTTAACGGTGTATTCCTACGTACAAACATTCATACATACATACATACTTACCTACATAGACTGCCAAAATCATTACTACGATACCACTGGGTAGTAGAAGATGTATAAATGTATCATTAGAGGAGGTCTGTATTCGGTAATGTACATCTATAGGCTGAGATGATAATGGTGAGGTGGAGCAATTGAACGCATTAAAGGTTTCTCTAGAAAATATTTTATAGTTAAAAAAATAGTAAGTACATAATAATAAATAGATAAAAAGAAAACATAATAATAGCTTAATTTTGTTTAAGAATGCCGAGGCCAAAATTAAAAGAGGAGGAGAAAAAAGAGAGAAAGAAGTTGCTGGAAAGAATAAGAAAAGCTAAAATAAAAAGCGATCCTGTGTTAAGAGAAGAGCATTTAAGAAAAGATAGAGAAAGTTTAGCTAGACGAAAGGCAGCCGGACTTATCCCAACCCGAAGTGAAATGACTGCACATGCTCGTCGCATTGCACAAAAAAAAATCGAATCAGTGCCCGTGCATATTATCAGAGGGAAAAAGCTAAGGCAAATGTGGCCCGAAACAACCAAACAAGTGTTTCAGTAACTAGTGATGTAACAGAATCGCTACCAAAAAATCGCGATGATAAGCCTGGTATTTCTCAAGAACCAATAAGACCTCATAGCCCACGGCTATTAGTACAGAATGTTCGATGTAATAGTCCTAATCTGCGTATTGATGCCATAGTAGCGAGTAGTTCTCACTATTTACGTACAAGCAGTCCTCTAGATTTGTCAATAGCATCTCCTTTACGAACGCCAAGTATTAGTTCAATAAATTCAGAAGAATCAACATTACGCCCAAACAGTCCTAACTTAGAGTCGTCTCTTGCAACTATTAAATTGAATCAAGACATTCAAATGAAGTTTCGTAAATATCAAAAATTTAAATCTCAGCAAAAATGCGATTTAAAAAAACAAATGGCAAAGGCTAATAAAGAGAAACTGATGTACAAAAAGAGATACATGAGGCTACATCAAGAATTTAAGAAATTCAAACAGAGTAATTTAGAAGTGAGACAAATCCCGATTAAGCCAAATAATATAGACCTGCAAAAACGTATCCGTAAGATTGTCGTTCAGTTTTTTGAGGATGATGACAATTCAAATCTTTGTCCAGGTAAAAAGGATACTGTTACACAAAATGGAGTAAAAAAAAACAGAAAAGACTGATGAAAGACACAATTAAAAATTTACACAAAAAATACATGACTTCGGGCCATCCTCCAATCAGTTATGTCAATTTTACAAGAATGAGGCCGTTTTGGGTCACACAGCCAAAATTAAAACATGAGAACATGGACCTTCTCATAACATCCTTAAAACGAAATCGGATCATAAAAGAAAACACCGTGACTGAAGTTCTTAGTAGTATTTGCTGTGATATTTTTAAGTTAGAATGCATGCAAAGAACGTGTCCTACCTGTAGAAACCGTCACTTAAATTACCAGGAATTTGATAACTCCAAAGATGTTGTTTATTGGACTTGGAAGAAGATAAAAAAATATTACAAAAAGAATGGAGTCGATAAAACAGCCATTAATGTAGAAAAAGTAAAAATAACAGTTAAACCATTGCAACTGATCAACATATTTGAAGA
Organism: Pseudoips prasinana; assembly: GCA_951640165.1. Lineage (NCBI taxonomy): Eukaryota > Metazoa > Arthropoda > Insecta > Lepidoptera > Nolidae > Pseudoips > Pseudoips prasinana. Next base: position 9,500,641 of record OX621240.1, read on the forward strand.
AAATCTGAAACCATTCTTAGTACATTGCAGCAATATACGAAATCAAAGTCAAGCTTTTAAGCACTATAAACAAAACATGTCTGAAAAGGATTGTGTTGTTCACATTGACTTCAGTGAGAACTATAGCACCAAGTACGGGTCCGAAATACAATCTGTGCACTTTGGTGGCAGTCGTCAACAATTTACATTACACACTGCTGTAATTTACTATAAAATTAAGGAAGAGAATATAAAAACTCAATGTTTCTGCACTATTAGTTCTTCACTGCGACATGATGCTGCCGCCGTTTGGGCTCATCTTGTCCCAATATTAGAAGAAATTAAAAAGGAAGTTCCAACTGTTCAGAATCTTATTATTATTTCGGATTCTCCATCAGGCCAGTATCGGAATAAGAAAATTTTTTAGATTATGTCCCAACTAAATATTTACTGCTCTTCTCTGACTAACATAATATGGAACTATAGTGAATGTGGGCATGGAAAAGGTGCGCCAGATGGAGTAGGTGGGCTACTGAAGAGAACGGCGGATCGATTTGTTGCACACGATGGTGATATGAATAATATAGATACTTTTGTAAACTATTTAAAATCTTCTGTCCAAGGCGTGAAAATATGTACTGTAGAAGAATACGAAGTGGAAGAAAAGGACTGGCTTCTCCCTACTAATTTGAACACATTTCATGGAACACTGCAAGTCAAACAAGTAGTTTGGACTAAAGAAACTAAAAATCGTATAGTTTTACGTCGTCTTTCTTGTATAGAAGATGAATGTATAAAATATGTTGTTAAATGCCGACATGGCAAACATCTAGACTTCCACAATTTGTCAACTGACCACGAAATTAAGTCTAAATCTCAGCTTGCTACTCCAAGTCATAAAAAATCCATCACTAAATCAAAAATAGATATCATTAAAATGCGACCAGTAAAGTTAACTGACAAATTAATTTTGTTCCCCCAGCCATCATATTTAAAGTATTCTACACCATCAAAGACACTAAAAATCTCGGAAAATGCAGGTCCCATATCATCCTCTTCGACAAAATTATCTGAAAATTTGGTATTGAACTATGTAGATCTTAATCAAAGTACTCCTTCCTGTTCATTTCTAGAAAAAATTGATACGAATATTTTAGTTGATTTAGAGGTGTCAAGTCAACTCGTAAATAAAGAGGATACCGTAAAAGCATCTAAGAGTGTTTCAAATCCTACCGTGGAAGACAGTGATACTGATGAAGACATATTTAGTATAAAATCTAAAATTAAGTTTAAAAATGAGCCTCGTGAGCAAACTTCTAATACCAAACGGATATTTAATTATAATATATTTGGTGGCAGTGACACCGATGATGACTTATTTTAATCTGGTCTGATTTGTTTTAATTAATTTATATTGTTAATTGTTGTAACTAATAATAATAATTAAAGTATAGATATAAGTGCTGTGATTAACTATGTATACATAGTCTCTTTTGACTTAAAACTCTAATTATGGTGCAATTTTACAAATGCGGAGTACGAAGATGGCAATTAAGTTCTGTTGTGATTAATGTTTAACTTAAAGGCTGATTAACATAAAAACCAAAATAATTATACTGACAGATTTAATTATGTTTCATTTTACTAAATATTTGACTAGGTGAAGAGTATTTGCGTAAAGATTTTTACTAGATGTAAGATATAAACGATCTGTAATCTGTGATGTGTACTGAGAACAAAGATTTAAAAAGTATTAAAGTAAGAATTAATTAAAGCTGTGATTATTGTAGTGTGGTTGTAATTAATGTTAAACTTAAAAGGCTGATTAATTAGGTATATACAGTTCCTATTCTTATTATTGTTAAACCTAGGTTTCAATGTTTTAAGTGTACACACGGCAAAACCATTGCTTGGATCGTCCACAGTAATAAATGTGTATTGTGCAATTTTAACCTATAAGAGATTTTTGATTTTTTTATACTTCATTTTAATAAAGACAATGATAATAAAAATAAAAGCTCTTTTTTAAATTCTAAGTACCTATAGTAAATATAATAAAATAGATTTCAAAGAACTCAGTTCTCTTTGGATGTGATCTACTCACATAAGACCCTCAGTTCAGGTCTTCAGTTCTAAGTCACCCTAGTAAAAATATATAGGTACCTACTAACTATTTCCTGTTTGATTTTCAAAGGTGGGTAGATTATCATATCGCTGGATATGTACATCATTTCGGTGGATAAACTTATCATATCGGTGTACAGAAAAAATAATCGGTGCCGGTTTATCATATCGGTGGAAACCAGAATTCAAACTGAATTTTCTCCTTAGTCTTAAACGTTACGTTGATGATATTAAATTTGGGGATATTTGATATCCTAAAGATTACATAAAACCTGAAAAATATAAAAAAATAACATAAATGAAAAAGTTCACCGATATGATAAAAAAAATGGCATTTGTTGAAATTCACCCAACTGTGGGCTCATTCAAAGTGTTCCTATTTTTTTTTGTGAGAACTCCTAGTTTACAACTATGTATCGCGCGAGGCACTTTACAATCATGCGAGGTACGGATACAAAGCACACTCAGACTCACAGTAATATTCTATGGGCCACGCAAATTGTTTACCTACCCGAAACACGAGGCCACTTTGCCTTTATCTAGAACATATTAAAATCATTAGAAACTCTCGTGACACTACACACAAACCGATACTTCGTACTCGCCAGACGAGAGTACGACCGCGAACGCGTCGCACCCACCATTGACCTCCATGACCCTTAGTTTGCATACCGTACCGATAAAAAGCCCTCTCAACGCGGAGGGGGCCGCGTCATGTTATTAACGTAGAGCGAAAGTTGCACAAAACTCCCTACAAACCATGCTCTCTCGCCCTCTCTTCGCCAGTAATCGCCCAGGGTCGAGGTTCGAACCCCACAGGGCGCGGGTTACTTAGTTTGCTAGACGGCTCGAGCCCTCTGCTCGCCTCTATAGTCCGGTGAAGTAGTGAAAGCCTCCTAGGCTAACTATAGCGTCAAGTCAAAAAAAAAAAACTTTCCCTTATAATATTATGCCCTGCGTGGTTTGCTGACATTGGCCAGCGTAACCGAAATTCGGCCGGGAGCATTATAAGTATAATACATCATCTATACAACATGTAACTTAATTAACGCACACCCTGAAAATTGTTTGGTCAGAATCGTTTACTGAATCGATTTATATCATTTTCAATATAGGTAATTTTTTATTTCAAAATAATTAAAACTACGGAAATTATTGTCATATTAACCCTGTACAGTCAAAACAAATTGAAATGGACCGTAAGTCAAAGTAATAAGACTTTTAAAATCGCTGTTTTATTTGTATTCATACAAATTCCATCATTCAATACTAAATAAAGAAAAATAAACTTTATTCCAAGAAACTAATTTAGTAAATACCAATGCATATACATGTTAAATTAAAAATTCAGTGTATGTATTATGATTACAACATAATATTCTAATTGGGGTGTTTGAGGGCGTGCGTTAATTACGTTACATGTTGTATATCCTTTAACATGGCTTTCACTGCTACACCGGATAATAGAGCTTATCGTGGACTCAAACAAATAAGCCTACAAATAAACCATCCGCTCCGGAGGACACTCCCTTAGGGGTTCGAACTTCGTATCTAGGCGGTTATTGACGTGGATATGCGACGGTCACCGTAGCCTAGTTGGTAGTGCTCCTGCCTACGACGCTGGTGGCCCTGGGTTCGATTCCCGGTAAGTGCAAATATTTGTGTGATGAGCACGAATATTTGTTTCTGAGTCATGGATGTTTTCTATGTATTTCAGTATTTATCTATCTATATAAGTATGTATATCGTCACCTGGTACCCATACTACAAGCTTTGCTTAGTTTGGGGCTAGGATGGTCTGTGTGACATTGTCCCTAGATATTATTATAGATATTATATGCATAATACGGCCATTACGGGCCTGTTGGCGAGGTTGGCAAATGCTTGCTTTTCACGCCGGAGGTCGTGGGTTCGATTCCCACCCAGGACATATATTTGTGTGCATGAACATGACTGTTTGTCCTGAGTCTGGGTGCAATTATCCATATAAGTATGTATTTACAAAAGAAAAGTAGTATATGTAGTATATCAGTTATCTGGTTTCCATAGTACAAGCTCTGCTTAGTTTGGGATCAGATGGCCGTGTGTAAATAATGTCCCAGGATATTATTTATTATAAGTTTTTAAGGATGTTTTGTGGAACTGTCGCTCTCCGTTAATATACAAAGACGCGGTCTTCTCGTCCAATGAAGGATCTTCTCTGGCATTTCGTTCCATACGTAATACGTCGCATGCTGAAGCATTTGCATCCATCAAAGGCAATATTGTTAAAACGTATAGAATTTATAGATACGGTTTCAATCAAGTTGAGTACCTACCCGCTATCGCAGTACAATATTACTCTGGCGAGCTCGTCCGCCATCGAACTAATCAATTACGGGCGATCATATTGGTTGTCGCAATGATGGAAGCACGCTACGTTGACAATACCCCTCTAGCGATATAGCGCTTTATAACGCTTAATTCCACAATGAACATGTTTTTCACTTCAATTGGGACTTGAAGGAAATTAATATTCCTAATAAAAGTTTATAAGTACAGACGCCAGCACATTGAGCTAACCCAATCTGTCAAATTCCCCCAATTGAAAGTAGGTAATAATAATGTCCTTCCGACCGAATTTCGGCCATGGCGGTCAGTCTCAATGGAGACTAGCCAATTGCGCAAACACAGGGCATTGCACTTCCTATTCCATCACTCTCATGAACCGATGGAACGGACGGACGGCTTTACTTGCTCTCCGAGGCACGGGGGTGCAATACCGCCAATTCCCAGGCTTCGGGCTGATACTGAAAAATTTCTTTTTACGGAAAAATTCTTAAATCGCTTTTTTGCTCGACCCGGGATTTGAACCCAGGACCTCATTATCTGCGGTTAAACTCGCTACCGCTAGACCAACGAGACAATGAACCTTATGCTTATGTGATAAAGTTGAAAATCTATAAAAGAAAAGTGACTATGGAACTTATTATCGGTGCAAACATTATTGTGCCTGGATGAAAACTACTGTTCTATGTTGGGATTAATATATGCTTTCAACTAAAATTAACATGATTTATGTAATTTGCCGGGTTTCAAGGAAATAGATGGGTGAACATAGAACATCTTAAGTAAAGAAACGTTGGTTGCCGACTAGTTTATAGGCAAATTATGACTTTAGTAATATTATGGGTTAGAGGCGGCTAATCTCAACGGAGTCTAGCCTACTAAGCAGGATATATTGTAGTCCATGTGCAATCGTAGGTGCACTTCTATTTCATCGCTGTGATTTTCTAATGGGGCAGCGATCCAACACGACGACCTGAGACAGCTTAGGCACAGGATAGACGGCTTCATATGCTTTCGAGACATGTTAGTATAATACCAGCATCTTCCTGTCTCCGGGTTTCACCTTTTTAAATAAAACAAAGCCTATACTTAGGTGAAAGAATTGTGTAAATTGGTCCAGTAGTCTGAGAATTTACTTCTTATACAAAACATAGCAAGTATCATATCTCTTTATAATATTAGTTTGGGTTGACAATTGAAAGAAATACTCATTTCAGTGATATTTACAACAAAAATACAGAAAACGGTAGGTTTTAGTAGTAACGAAATCCAAGTAGTTAGAATGTAGATATTATCATTGACTTCGCACAATGACTGCCAACTTCCATGTCGCAATCGGAGTGAATAGGTGAACTGTACTATCCATAATGAATTTAGTCTCAAAATCACTTTTCGCAATAAGGAGTCTCTGTCTCAGATTACAATTATTAGCGTACTCTTTCTCAAAGTCTCAAAGTTAATGGCGCCGCTTGTTTATAATGCAAAAACAATTAAAGGACTTATAATTGTTTTTTCTTTTATCCGGCAAATGTGTAACTCCATATTATAGTACTAAATTATGATAATTAAAAATAGGATTTTTACTTATAATGTTCATGTGGCACAACTTAGTTTTAAACGATACTGTCCATGGGCATTTGACTTTGACAGTTTGGGGTAGTCGGATGTGCTGGCGTCTGTACATAAGTAAGTATGCAAATTACGTCGTACTAAAGTATACTAAATTTTTTAACTGAAAGTTTATGGCGAGTTGAGCACTTTTTGGGGGAACAAAAATCATGGAACTCGCTTCACTGTCACCAAACACTTTATACGAGCTACATGTATATAGTGTATACATATATATACCTCCCTCCGTTATTAGTATCTATACTTTGTATAACGGGAAGAGGAAGCGTGGGCAGATTACAAGGTGGACCGACAATCGTATGCTGGTTGCAGGAAGCCTTTGGTAGTGGCTAATTCAAGACCATTCACTGTGGAGATACTTTGTCCAGCTGTGGACGTCGTTAGGCGGTCATGATGATGATTTTGGAAGTATAAGCTCGAAACTTTTTAATAATATCGGATCAATTTTAATTTATATATTTTTCCCGCATCAAACATCTTCAAATACATATGTTATTTTTACCCTTGTTACTTTAAGAGGGAGCATTATTCTAGTACATTTTGTTTTTAAGTAAAACTCAAGTTTATTTAATTCTCACACAATGCGAGTTTACATAAGTTCTAATTTTCAGAAGCCATCCATCGATTTAAGTTAGCTTCTCGAAAATCATACCTAAGCGCAAGTTTTGCGTAAAAATCGAATAGCCCGAAACTTGTAAGTAGATATCTCTTGCGAATTCTTCGAAAAACTTCTACGCTGGGTAGGGCGCTTGGGGAAAACTAACCTACCAGTTAAATCTTTATTAAATTATCTTATTCTATTCAACGAACCATTATACTTCTAGGTTAAAGAAACTAAGCGAGCTAATAAATTAATAAATATAAAAGATTCAATTTATTTTTAACCATGTTTCTGAATCCGATTATCATAAATGGGTATATACGGATGAGACACGCAAAGGGTAATCCAAAAACATGCCGACAAATAGACGTATTCAAAACTTCTTCAGTTAGCATAATGTTATTAGGTCTTTACCTATGAAATTGCCGTTCTGCAGTACTGGCCATTTCAAATCAAAATAATTTTTGTTTGGCTAAGAATTCTAATTTCAAATTAATTTTATTTTAAAAACATGGATTCTTTTTTCCAAAAGTAGTCATTTCTTTATTGATTAGTGTTACATTTTCATCGCATTTCAATCTTTTTCGTCATCATGGATACGTTAAAAATTCGAGTAATTATGGAATATGAGTACCGTCGTGGCAGCAACGCGGCACAAGCGGCACGCAACATCAACGACGTTTACGGAGCTAACACTACAAACCAACGCACCACCTGTTATTGGTTTGCTCGCTTCCGTTCTGGAAATTTCGACCTGAAAAATGAACCTCGCGGTCGTCCGAAGACTTTGGTCGACAATGACGAATTAAAGGCGGTTGTGGAAGCTGATGATACACAATCTACGGCTGAATTAGCAGCAGCTTTCGACGTTAGCGTCAAAACAATATTGGTCCATTTGCGTCAAATTGGCAAGGTAAAAAAGCTTGACAAATGGGTGCCCCACGAACTCAATGATCGCCAGCGCGAAGTACGCGTCGAGACGTGCCTTGCACTGCTCAACAGACATACAAATGAAGGAATTTTGAACCGCATTGTTACCTGCGATGAAAAATGGATTCTGTTTGATAACCGCAAGCGCTCAGCAAGTTGGTTGGATCCTGGTTCAGCACCTAAACAATGCCCTAAACGAAAACTTACCCCTAGAAAAGTGATGGTCACTGTTTGGTGGTCTAGCGCCGGTGTGATTCATCACAGCTTCTTACCAAACGGGGTGAGCATTACTGCAGATGTGTACTGTGAAGAACTGAGCACAATGATGGAGAAGCTGGCGCATCTCCAACCAGCATTGGTCAATCGCTCGTCTCCGCTGCTCCTGCACGACAACGCGCGACCTCATACTGCACAGCAGACGGTCTCCAAGTTGCAAGAACTGGGGTTGGAAGCTCTCCGTCATCCGCCCTACTCACCAGACCTTGCGCCTACAGACTACTACTTTTTCCAGAATTTGGATAACTTCTTGGCGGGAAAAAAATTCAATACCCGAGAGGCAGTACAAAATGCCTTTGAAGAATTTGTTGCCTCCCGTCCAGCTGATTTCTTTAAGAAGGGCATCAATAAACTGCCACTGCGATGGCAAAGATGCATTGATTGCATGGGTGATTACTTCGATTAATACAAATAAAAAAATTCATGAAAAAAATTCGTTTAAATTTTTTCATACAAAACGGCAATTTCATAGGTAAAGACCTATTATAAGTGTCGTTTAGTGTCAAAATTTATAATATATCCTCGTATATTATTCATACATAGCTATCTTATCCCAAATTAAGCAGAGCTTGTACTGCGGAGATCAGATAACTGATATACTGCATATACTATTTTTCTGTTGTAAACATATACTTATATAGATAATTACATTAATTACACCCAGACGCACAATAAACACATGTTCATGCACACAAATACCTATCCTGGGTGGGGATTGAACCCACAACCTGCGGTGTGAAAGGCAAGCATCTACTAACCATGGCAACTGGCCCTTCAACTTTATTTGTTTACATTTATCATATAAGTTCTACATACAATATACATGATGTATTTAGAACTTGTTTCGTGTTTTTAAATACTACCAAATCCAGATCAAGAATCCAGAGTCGTGTTTTTAAATGAGTTCCTAGTCATATCATGTCAGCCAAAGTACGTCCACTGCTGGACAAAAGCCTCCCCGAAGAATGGGGGCTATGCCATAATCGCCACGCATCGTACGGGTTGGCGATCGCAGTTTGATGGTCATAGTTCACAGAAAACTGCTGCTGCCCGTTCTTTAGTAGGTATTCTCTCCAACGGGATGAGATAGGGTGATGATATTCCACGCCTTCACCACACAGCAGACCTAGTCATATAATAATAATAATAATATCTGGGGACAATGTCACACAGATCATCCTAGCCCCAAACTAAGCAAAGCTTGTACTATGGGTACCAGGCGACGATATACATACTTATATAGATAGATAAATACTTAAATACATAGAAAACATCCATGACTCAGAAACAAATATTCGTGTTCATCACACAAATATTTGCACTTACCGGGATTCGAACCCAGGACCACCAGCTTCGTAGGCAGGACCACTACCAACTAGGCTATGGTGACCGTATAAAACCATCTTAATAACCATTAACCAAATTTACTCCCAGTTACCTTAGCTACGATATAGGTGGGTAAACAGAGATACTTACTTATATTTAAATAAAATAAAAAAGGTCTGTCTGTTACTCGTAGTTAGGTGTCTGAACTTTCTGCGACTTTCTTAGAAGCGGGTAAGTACTTACATATCTACAATCGGAGTTTCTTTGAAGCCAGGTTAACGGCCGTCAATGTCAACCAGAACAACCTTGGATGGAATTCTGAGACTACAATTATCAGTTGTTTACATAAATGTTTATTACACAACTTGATCAGATAGTCAATGGTTTAAGGAGAACTTACAGATAACTGTTGTTAGAATTCTGACAATATACGCTGGAAACTTAACGGTGATTATTTTTAACGAACTTAAAAAGCATTCTTTGAATGCACCAATAATAACCCTGCCTTTAATTTATATGGTCATCTTCCATATCGTATCGATAAAAAGACCCCTCAACGCGGACGGGGGCCGCGTCATGTCATTAACGTAGAGCGAAAGTTGCACAAAACTCCCTAAAATGATGATCTTGCCCTCTCTCCGCCAGTAATCGCCCAGAGTCGAGGTTCGAACCCCACAGGGGGTGCCCTCCGGCGCGGGTTACTTAATTGCTAGACGGCTTGAGCCCTCTGCTCGCCTCTATAGTCCGGTGAAGTAGTGAAAGCCTCTTAGGCTAACTAACTCACGTCAAAAAAAAAAAAAGGTCATCTTCCAGATTTAAATATCCCTATTCCTAGTAACTTCTTCTTTGCTTACATTCCTAGATGCTCTCATCGGTTGCAACAAGGCTCGCGGTCAGTCCATAGATGGGTGACCACCAAAGTGGCTAATATAAATTTCTGAGCGTCTCCGTGCTTGGAGGGCACGTTAAGCTGTCGGTCCCGGTTGTAGTCGTTAGATAGCAGTCGTTAAGCCATGTCAGATGCCTACTCGGCGCAGCTTGAACAACTCTGACACTCTGACACAATATGTATTAAAAATATTAGACATAAACTAGATAATTAAACATAATTTCTTGACAATAACTTGATACGAGCTAGCTAAATATCATTGCTAATATAAAATAAATTTTATAAATGTTTTCATACAATATGTACCTAAATATCTATGTTACTAGAAATAATAATGTTTACAACTATATTACTACAAACATGTTCTGACTATTTACAAGCGCTTTTTTAAAGTCTACGTGAATAAAAACCTTTTTTATTTTATTTATTTAAAAAATAAAAACTATATAAAAAAAAATTAACTAGGGTAACCACTGCCCATACGATAAGTAAGTAACTATTGCCTAAACCGGAACTTTATGAAGTATTAATGTGTTTTATAAGATGCAATGGTATCAAATTGCGATTTCAAGTCTGAATATTAATAGTGTGACATACTTTTTATATATTTTAACAATTATTTTTCATTACATGTATTGTATGGATATAATTGTGTCTCTTTGAATTAGTTTGCAGTTTTATTTAGCTGGTTAGGCATGTGAAATAACTCTGCTAGATATTGTTCCTGAAGAGCGGTAATAGCTAGTCAAAGTTTAAACGAAAGATCTTTTAATTTAAACCGAATTTCATTATGAAAATAATAAATATATTTTAAAAGGATTCGCAGTAGTTTATTAGTCAAATCATTAGTAGCTTTATCTAGATAATCTGGTTTAAATAATTTCTAAATTTATTATTGTGAAGTTTATAAACCGGAGATGGATTAGATACTCAAGAGAGACGCTGCTACCCGTTTTCTGGTCGGCATGATGTCACCCCCCAGGGGATGAGGTGGGATGGTTATATATAGGGTTTCTTGTAAAACACCATCAACCCGCAGGACTAGATAGCTAGCACCATAAGCAACAATATTTGTTCTACGTGTTCGAACATAACTCTATATATAAGTAATGGAATCAGGCGTTACTTTGCGGAAATCCATAACAATCCAAATACAAAATCAATATGTAGTGTTAATTCCGCTAATTGTCGGTTTAATCATGCCGGGATGCAATTTGCACCGCCCTCCCGCCCGCAAAAATGTGCACATGCAAGAAGGACAATATAAAAAAGCAAGGGCTGCTAACTCGTCGAGTGCTCGAAGGAGACTGACGTCCTTCGAGCACTCGACGAGTTAGCATCACTTAAAAATGGTCCGTGGAGGACCGAAATACGTGTTGGGTATCGTACTGGCGCATGTAATTTGCTTTTTTATATTGTCCTTCTTGCATGTGCACATTTTTGCGGGCGGGAGGACGACGGTGCAAATTGCATCCCGGCATGATTAAACTGACAATTAGCGGAATTAACACTACATATTGATTTTGTCTTTTGATAACTCTATATATGAAAAAAAATTACACGGACGACTGGCGACCAGAGAAATGGGTCAAGTTCAAAGGCGCTAGCGCTGCATCCCTTCCCCGCGCCCTCGCAAGGTTATATTAACGTAATCTTAGTAATGTACGTAGAGTTATAAACATTCAAGCGCGGAATTAAATTAAGTCACCGTAGCCTAGTTGTTAGTGCTCCTGCCTACGAAGCTGGTGGTCCTGGGTTCGAATCCCGGTAAGTGCAAATATTTGTGTGATGAGCATGAATATTTGTTTCTGAGTTATGGATGTTTTCTATGTATTTAAGTATTTATCTATCTCTATAAGTATGTATATCATCGCCTGGTACCCATAGTACAAACTTTGCTTAGTTTGGGGCTAGGATGATCTGTTTCATATTTTATAAAAAAAAATATTTCTGTACGAAAAATAACCCTAACATATTATCAAAAGTTGTAGAACAAAGGTTGTTGCTTACGGTCTTAACTATATAGTCCTGTGATATTGTTGGTGTTTTACAAGTAACCCTGCTTGAACCGGCCCGGAGTATCATCATTCATCATCATCATCAAAGACGCCCATTGCTCAACAAAGGCCTCCCCCAAACATCTCCACAATTGCCGGTCTCGCGCTATCTGCATCGAGCAACTTCCATCAACCTCACAAGATCATCGGTCCATCTTGAACAAGATGTATCATCATTAACAGTATATAATAAACATATCCAACAATCTGAAAGTGCTAAGAACTGTGCCGTAATGTCATAATAATAACGAGTTTTATGTAATAATCAGAATTAATATACGTACATTTGTATTCGTAGTACTGATAAGTGCTATCGTCCGCGGAATCGAGAGTTACGAGTACCTTATCTATGGATTTTACTTAACCCTAATACATATTTATTCCAACTAATACATACTTATCTGCTAATAGCCAGTTTACATTTAGTTAAGAGGCTGTCAGTACGCAAGTTTATCGTGGAATGCAGAAGTGTAAGCGAACGAATGTAACTGGCCAGAAATCTATCAATACACATTTAGAAACGGTGTGAAATTGAACACAATCATTAATTGTGAACAAAATATAAACAATTCTAAAACAATGATATTTTTTTATCGCGCATAAGAATAATATAATTTACAAAATTATTATCGCATTACAATAATATCTATATATATAAAAATCAATGCCACTTTTCGTTGTAATGTTATAACTCAGGGAAGGTTTGTACGTAGAGAAAATTTAAAAACATCTAAATATATAAATCTATATATATATATATAAAAATCAATGCCACTTTTCGTTGTAAAGTTATAACTCAACAACGCCTTTACCGATTTGGCTAATTTTGGTCTTGAATTATTCGTGGAAGTCCAAGGAAGGTTTGTACGTAGAGAAAATTTAAAAACAGTCTTGAAAAAGTGTAAAATCAACATATTTCTATACTCCCATATACAAACAATTTGTACTAATACTTAAAAGCGTAGCGAAGCACGTACCGGGCCGCTAGTAATTTATAAAATTATACATTGAGAAGTAACTATAAGAGGTTCTTTTGTTTTAAGAATGTTTGGGGGTGACTTTGTGATTTATTACTATCAATAAGCGTTCTTATACGTATAGGCCCATATATTGGCTTAGTTGGTAAATGCTTGCTTTTCACGCCCCAGGTCATGGGTTCGATTCCCACCCAGGACAGATATTTGTGTGCATGATGTCTTTGCCCTGAGTCTGGGTGTAATTATCTATATAAGTAGGGATGTATTTACAAAAGGCAAGTAGTATATCAGTTATCTAGTTTCCATAGTACCTACAAGCTCTGCTTAGTTTGGGAGCAGATGGCCGTGTGTAAATAATGTCCCAGGCAAGATGTTATTATTATTGATTGAGATAGAATTCACGACTATTGCGCCAACTCTATTCGAACTATGTTCGCGTTCGTGTTCCGACCATATACGTACAAACCAAATGTTCATGTTTGATTTTTGTGTTCACTATGTTCGTGTCCGTATATACGTGCGTACACGGCTTTACATGAATAAAATAAAAAAGGTTTTTATTCACGTAGACTTTAAAAAAGCGTCAGGACATGTTTGAAGTAATATATAATAAGTATACATTATTATTTCTAGTAACATAGATATTTAGGTACACATTGTATGAAAACATTTATAAAATTTATTTTATTATAGCAATGATATTTAGCTAGCTCGTATCAAGTTATTGTCAAGAGATTATGTTTAATTATCTAGTTTAAGTCTAATATTTTTACTACATATTGTCAATGGTTGTGTCTATATTAAGGTATTATTATTATGACAGACCTTGTGTTAATAACGACGGTCGCGCTTTAATGCTACCACCGGATCCAATGCGCCCCAACTGAGAAGACCCAGCGAAACAAACTCAGTGTGTTCATCTACTACCGGTTTCAACACGACCCAGTTGAGACGGTCCGGCGAAACATACTCAAGCGGGCATGAACACGGGATTTGAACATTGTGTTTTGTGTGGAGTAGTGCACGTATGTACCGTTATCTAGTTTCCATAGTACAAGCTCTGCTTAGTTTGGGATCAGATATTATTTTTATTTAAAAAAGAAATCATCATCATCCTCATGTCAGCCAAAGTACGTCCACTGCTGGACAGAACTGCCTGCTGCCTCCCCAAAGAATGGGGGATATGCCATAATCGCCACGCTTGGCAGACGGGTTGGCGATCGCAGTTTGATAGTCATAGTTCACAGAAAACGCTGCTGCTTGCTCTCGTAAGTATTCCCTCGGTCGATTTCTACGCCCCCCATGGGATGTGATGGGATGATGATATTCTATGCCGTCACCACACAGCAAAAAAATAAATATATAGAAATCGTTCCTAAATATATTGAAATGACGCTATTTCAAACAAACACAGGATTTATTTTTATCTGTATGTATGTTATATATTACTTTGTAAGGAATTCTTAGTATGTACCTCGTTGCAGGTAAACATGTAGAGGGATACTTGAAAGTCCTCCGTTGCTCCGCGCGCATTCACCAGCTTATTCCCCAAGTTAAGCGTTTACGCACGGTCGACGAAATTTTCTTCAAAACAAGCGGTCAAGTGCGAGTCGGACTCGCCCATGAAGGGTTCCGTAGCAGTAAGTATTTCAGTTGATTAAATGAAAGGTAAATTGCGGTTTACGATATATGACGTATTAAAAAAATACTACTTACTAAATTTCGTTCCAATCAATTTTCGGTGGAAGTTTACATTGTAATGTACATCATATATTTTTTTAGCTTTATCATTCGCTTATTTGGCCACTTTGGAAGTGTCTCTCGCGCAAACTATTCAGTTTAGAAAAAAATTATATATGAAACCTCAACATCATTTTTGAAGGCCTATCCATAAATTTCCCACATGTATAGGTAGAGGTACGATGAAAAAAAAGGTTTGGGTTTCAGTTCTATGTATGGGGAACCCCTAAAATTCATTGCTTTTTTTCTATTTTTGTGTGAAAATCTTAATGCGGTTCACAGAATACATCTACTTACCAAGTTTCAACAGTGCAGCTCTTATAGTTTCGGAAAAAAAGTGGCTGTGACATACGGACGGCCAGACAGACAGACATGACGAATCTATAAGGGTTCCGTTTTTTTTCCATTTGGCTACGAAACCCTAAAAAGGACAATTGGACATCAATAAACTCTGAAATGTTGAAAGTGTTTTGAGTAAAATCCACAACAGACGCATCGAAGATATTAGCCGTTCGATTTGCTCAGTATATTATTAAACATTCTGAACAATATTAATACTTATTAATTTTCAGGTATCTGTCATATTCTTGTCGGACAGCGAAATTCAACTGGTCGATTAACTGCCGAATGAGAGAACCATTGCCCATTCGATACGTGGCCGAAGAAACGACATCCCAAACCATTTGTGGAATTAACCACTGATCTCTTTATTACAGACCGAATGTATTCTTTGAGATAACTTATCACACTAATATTATAAAGGTGAAACATTGTGAGTGTGTGAATGTGTATGTTGTCAATGTGTATGTACACGTCTAAACCTACTGTTTAATATTTAAATTATTTTGAATATGTTGTTAAGTGCTGTTGGTCTTCCAAATAAAATAAAATAAAATAAACGGCTTTAGCGATTTTAATAAAATTTGGTATGGAGTTAGCTGATACCCTGGATTACCATATTATTTATAAAGTTTAATGCAGGTAAAACCGCGGGGTACAGCTAGTGAAATATAAAAACAAACTCATAAATACATTCATGGTACTGATGAACTCATAATATAAAAATCTCGACGGTCTTTGTGCCGCGAAGCCTTCCA
Source organism: Pseudoips prasinana (assembly GCA_951640165.1). Lineage (NCBI taxonomy): Eukaryota > Metazoa > Arthropoda > Insecta > Lepidoptera > Nolidae > Pseudoips > Pseudoips prasinana. The sequence goes on from OX621240.1 coordinate 9,516,594, forward strand.
GCGATAATGACGAAGCTTGGGTTATTAACTGGAACTGAATCGATTCGTAACCTTTCGTAGAATATCACGTTCCTCGTCACAATAATCAGTTTAATATCTGAGTGTTAGACGAGAAGTTAGGATTATATAGGGTTACCGGTAATATGGCGGCGATCCGTTGAGAGGATGTAGGAGTGTGAACATGTCAACAATTTTCGAATAGTTTTACATTTTTTAAAGGTATCCGCGGTATGCAACTTTGAATATTCATTAAAAAAGTGACATATTTTTTTATTATTCTTATGTGCTTTTCTACGCTTAAGTACATAGTGACCAACCATGACCATTATCTTCAACCGTTTTTAAATTGCAGCCATAATGATACGATTTTCTAAATTGTGAGCTGACATTTCGTCTAAAATGGTTGTATTTATCGACAGAACATTCCAAACACTATATGTACAACTTTTCAGCTATCCAAAATGCCATCATATTACCAGTAACTTTTACTTTGTAGGTAATAACTGTAGGGCAAATAAAACGATTTACTGTTAGTATTTTACTGTACAGTATGTTAATGTAGGTCAATTGAAGCCAGTTATCCAGAAACATGGCCTACTTCTATTATCTAAATTTGAATACGTTTTAAAGAAATTTATGGGGCGCAAAATAATTGTTGTTGGGTAAGTATTGCAGTGTTTTTGACTGAATACTATATATAACTATATGGCGCTTGTGACATACCTGACGGCACTCACGCTTTGCCGATTTCCTCCCCCCCCCCCCCCCCATTCGATGAGGTCTGGCGACTAATTAAGACTATTTATGACTAATTAAGTCACCGCCGATTAGGTACAAGTATATTTAGAAGATAACGCCTGAACTTGAGAATTATATCCTTGCGTCGCAGAGGTCTTTACGAATTTACAATTCACGAACACAAGACACACCCAGACTTAGGACAACAATTTATGGGTTGCCCGTGTACTCTTTGCGGGAATCGAACCAGACACGAGGGTAGAAGCGCGGCGGCCACCTTACCAAAGTGCCAAATGTGCAGTCCAAAATACATTAACACGATAGAATAAAGTCTTTTTTTATTCCATGATCAGTATGAGCTAAAAAATTTGAGAGGTGTCAAGGGACACCGGATAGAACGAAGTTCCTTTTGATTAATTAGTGAAAGTATTGTAATATTTTCTTTTTTAAGTTATATATTTTTTTTATTATCAACAAATATAATGTAATATAAACTTAATCAGTAGGCTCAATTTTAGTAATAAAAAAAAGCAAAAAGCGTTACAACTTTTCGTGTTAATTTTTTCCGTCTTTCGCAACGCGAGATAAGGAACTTCGTTCCAATAATTTACGTATTCCTTTAATATTTAACACTAATATTATTACACGTTATATAAAACCAGTATCATTGTGTAACCTTCGTAACTTTGACTTCTAAGTAAAGAACTCTATGAGTAAGCGAATAGTACAGACGCCAGCAAATCAAGCTACCCCAATCTGTCAAATTTCCCCAATTGAAAGTGAAGCTTATGGTTTTGTAATAACGTTGAAAATCTATAAAAGAAGATTTGACAGATTTGGGTAGCTTGATGTGCTGCGGTCAGTACATACATATGTCTTGACTGTAGGTAATATTATGATCATAATAATTCCAGCAGACATTCTGTCGTCACCTTCGTATAAGTAAATTATATATCTACTATACATTGTGGGCGTTCAAAGACAGATGCTCTCACCGGTCTGTAATTGATTGGCGAGGTTAAGCAACTATGCTTGCGGTTTAATTTCTGAGCGTCTCCGTGCTTCGGAGGGCACGTTAAGCTGTCGGTCCCGGTTGTAGCCATTAGGCAATAGTCATTGAGCCATTTTAGAGGCCCATTGGGCGGTTTGAACAACACTGACTCTAGGGTAATCACTGCCCATAAACTCAGGCATAAAAAGAACAATATGCGAAACAGCTCTATAATAATATTAACTAGCATAAATACGGACACAATGTAACTTAGAATTAGAACTTAAAACGAACTAGAAATTAAAATTAGAACCTAGAAATAAAATACAATAATAACAAAAAACACAAAAACTTGAATAATAATAATAAGATATATTTATTCTCTCAACACAAAGTTAGGTCTTAACAACATAGTTTAAAACATTCTTGTATAAAATAGAACTTTGTGAGAGACTGGTGCTTGATTTAGGTTATAAATACCTGTATTACAGGTCACCAGGTATAATAATAGAACTATAACTAAATAACGTCCCTGCAAATGGCAAGGAGTGGCGATTGTAATAAATTTAAAAAAGAAAAAAAAGCACTGCCCATACCATAAGTTGGTATTGTGGGCGAGACTAACACTATAGTACTACTATTACTAGACTATAAGCACAGTTTTAACCGTAAATGTTGTCCTTCTCTTCGAATTACAGCCATAGCGATCAAACTCAATAAATATATTATAGTTTGTTACAAGATATATTAAAGTGTGTTACACCCCCGTGCCTCGGAGAGCACGTAAAGCCGTCAGTCCTTTTTTTTTACTTGTGTCCCGCAAAAAGTGTCTGCGGGTGGGTATGTCGAACTCGCACCGACTAAACCTAACCTGCCGTGGACTTCTCTTGGCGCATGATAGGGGGAGCCCCGGGAACGCGGGTATGCTGCTCCGGTGCTCCCCTTTTGCGCCATGTCCCAGATGGTCGGGACACGTACCCTGGGAGGGCTATGGATTGCCCTATCGTATTGCCGACTCCTGCCAGTCCGGCACAGCGACTGCGCCACAAACAGAGCACGTAAAGCCGTTAGTCCTGGGGCTATTATCGTGATCGGTTTTCAAATAGATGACGGTTAAAAATGACTAAATCATTCGTTCAATATAAAGCGGTACCTGTCCCTTATCCTTCCCTGTCGTCTTGCCCCCCCATCGGATCATGAGAGCGAAGGAATGGAAAGTACACCTGGGTTCGCGCATACCTTTGCTTAATTATAATATTTAATTCCTGTGCAGACGGATAGACTCCAATGAGACTGGTCCCAATTCGACCAGATGCATATGTATTATTGATTACTAGCTGTGCCCCGCGGTTTTACCCGCGTTATATTTTATAAATTATCACAGCTTCTTCCCCGTAGGTGATAGCGTGATAATATGTAGCCTATATGTTAACTCGACCTGTTAGTAATAGTTATGCAAAATTTGAAGTAAAATTACTTTATGAGTTTAGCCCGGACATACATACAGACAAACGGACACACAGACAAAAATTCTAAAAACTATATTTTCGGCTTCGATATCGATTGTAGTAAATATCCTTTTGAAAAAATATTCAATGTACAGTTTTGACTTTCCTACGATTTTATTATATGTATAGATAAAGAACTCCATGACTAACCTCTGACTTAAATGTCGGTAATATTATTTAATTGTAAAGTATGTCGTCATGTTTGAGTGATATAATACTTTAGGAATGGTGGGCGGGACTGCGTTTTCTTTTTAATTAATGTTGTTGAATTTATTGAAGACAACAGACTTATTTAACAAATAAATCAAATAATTTTGACGGGCCTGTTGGCGTGGTTGGCAAATTCTTGTTTTTCACGCCGGAGGTCGTGGGTTCGATTCCCACCCAGGACAGATATTTGTGTGCATGAACATGTCTATTTGTCCTGAGTCTGGGTGTAATTTATCTATATAAGTATGTGTTTACAAAAGAAAAATAATATTATGTAATATATCAGATATCCAGTTTCCATAGTACAAGCTTTGCTTAGTTTGGGAGCAGATGGCCGTGTGTAAATAATGTCCCAGGATATTATTATTATTATTAAATGGACACAAATATATAAAAAATCAGCGGACAAACTTAATAGATAGGAGCTTTTGAAATTTAATAATAAACGAAATATGGGGTTACGGAGTTTCTACACCTCTCTAAGTCTCTTAACCAGCATTCGGGTTATCAGCCAGTTAAATTTAGTTATATCTGTACAAAAATAAGAGCAATCTTTAGCCATTACCACGATTGGAACTGGATACTGGATTCCGCAATATCTATTGAAAAGCATGTGTGTTTTATTTTTATTTTATTGGCACACAAAACATAATACATGACAGCGAGGTATACATTAAGGATTAGCACTAGACAATATTCCTAAACAAGTGTACACAGCATGACAATTTGAGTAGAAGTAAAAGTGACGTAGTGTACGCCGCCGGGCAGAAAGTAAAATTATCTAATAAGACAAATAGGGTTTAAGTTCACTGAAGCACGATCCGTAACACCATGATAATATCGACTCGTACCTAGGTTAACATATACCTTAATACTTATTGTTTAAAACTAAAATCTAATAGTTTGAAGCTTAAATAAGTATTAAGCTCATAAATTAAAAGTTGTGGCGAGACAGTGTTTGCCTACCCATCCCATTCGTCCCTCCCGCCGAAAACCTTCCGCCTGGGCACATGTTGCCGTGGCCAACCTGGAAGTCCCTGAACAGACTCTGGATTCAAGTTGGTCGAAGCAAGGAAAACCTGCTCAGGTGGGGATTTTTAAGCGTTTCCAACCTAGAGTGCAGGTGTGGTTCTGTCCCTCAAACTATGGCACACTTGTTAACATATCCTGCGTGCCCTAATGCCTGCACGTTACAAGAACTAATAGACGCTACTGACAATCAACTCTTAGCTGAATTCTGGGCTGCCTTAATTTAGATTGCCATCGACACGCTAAGAAGAAGAAGTAGTTAACAACATTTTACTTTTAACTTTTTGACATGATATGTCGAATTTTCCTTTTAGAAGTTTGGATGCCGAGGTTGAAGACATCTAAACTTGCTGACACTTTCATTAATATTTAATACAATCTGATTATTTTGATCATTACACACTATTAATCAAGCCTGGACACATATACTAGTTTCAACAGTATCTTGTAAAAACCATGTGTGTTTGCGGCCAGTATTTTTTAGTACAATATATTTTGATTACTTTAAATACAGAAGCAAATCTTTAGCCCTTTTATTGCGTTAATTAAGCTTACTTACATAGTAAGTAAGCTTAATAACTTATCATAGGCCTCTGACATGGCTTAACGAGTGCCTAATGACTACAATCGGGACTGTCAGCTTAACGTGCCCTCCGAAGTTCGGAAACGGCCAGATATTAAATCACTTTGGCGGTCTCCCATCTATGGACTGACCGCAAGCCTAGTTGCCTAACCTCGTCAATCAAGTACGGACCGGTGAGAGCATCTGGCGTGACCTATACTGGTTCTCACATATTCTCTTAAACAACACATATGGTACTGGGTGGAATGTATTAAAAAAAAGTTAAAAATATCCTATGGTTGTTAGGAAATATGTGACGAATGGGATTTTTTAGTCAATATAAAGCTCTTGCAGTGAGATCTAAGATAAAATTGACACACTTCAGGTTTTCCATGAATTTCCTATCATATGACAAAAAGACATATTGCCGATATCAATATACTCGTAGATAGCACTTATTATATTGAATCATACGAGTGCTGATAATGAAATAATCTGAACAGTCTAATAGGATTCCCGCGAATTTTTATTGTTGACTCATAATTGTGCGGATTGCCCGTCATTAGTGTACCCGCCATTTTTAGGGTAACTAAGTAAGAAAGAAACCATTTGGTGTCTGTTTGTCTATTAGTCAGTCAATACCTTCCAAGAAACGTATTGGAACAAAATTAAAATTTATATCAATTACGTCTATGTCAGCGCCTTCAAAAGTACCCCCATTTTAGACATATATTTTGTCGCAGCGTAACTTAAGGTTCTATTTGACCTAGATTTAGACAGATATTCAAGCAAAAGCATGGTCGTACTACCACTTGTTAATTCTCAATTCAATTTATTGGTAGTTATATATCATAAAAACAAATATTTTTCCTTTTGAAAATGATGAATTATGATCTTATTTATTATTGATTTATTTTATGTAGGTACACACAGACAAATTAAAAGTAAGTAACATAAAATTAAAGAGTAGTAAGAAGGCATGATTATAATCTATGAGAATATATTTTAATTTTTCCTTTAATCTCACTAATCTTATACTCGAGAAAGTGGGCTAATATATTTTATCTTCGCCTGTTGAAGAAAATAATACTTGTAATCCATCATGAAGTTTACGGTTAATCTAGGACCAGACAATAGAGGTGAGCGTAGTCACAAGCCGTCTAGCCAAATATCTACAAACTATGTACCCGGAGGTTAATATCTTTGGGGGTCGAACCTTGGCTCTGGACTAATGACGTTAGGATGCACGAGAGGGTCGGTTGTTTTAGGAAACTTTTGAAATAAAATTAAATTTATTCAGTACTTGAGTATTAACATACACTTGTATTTGTCAAGCTCATAATGCAATACATAAACATAGTCAAATAAAATATGTGTACACTTGTCACTCTATGTTAACAAGCCAAATCGTGAGCCTTTCATCCGATTGAGTGTCGGGGAGAGCATTTCATCGATACGTATGCAAACGAAGAGGCATGTAGACTAATCTATTGCACATAAGAATATGTACGGAACTCGCAATGGGGCGGTTAGGCTCGCACCCGTCGTGTTTCTTTTTGTTGACTCATTATTGCGCGGATTGCCTATCTTGTATACAAACCAATCAAATAGGCATTTCTAGGAATAAATATAATTTTTAGTTCAAACTATTTCTAAGAAAGAAGCTCGAGGTTGTTCGTAAATTCGAGATGTATTCAATTAGTTGCGTAATAAGTTTTCACCTACAGACAGTTTCACTTAATAATTGTTACTATAGGAGCATCACGCATCGTGAGTAGGTTTCTCACTTTGTCTCACTGACGGCGCGACGGCGGCCTGGGGCGTGAAACCCCGCCGCAGAAGGAGCTTCTTTTCTTCATATTTATTAATGTTTCATTTATATGATCATGACAGCCGAATGACTTCCACTGCTGGACAAAGACCTCACCAAAAGATTTCCACAACAGAGTTGTGTTCATCATTTGGAGGTATATGCCATGATCGCCACGCTTGGCAGACTGGTTCGCTGCTGCCCGTTCTCTGGTAGACATTCCCTCGAGACGACTTCTACGCCCCCCACGGGATGAGATGGGGTGGCGATAATCTATGCCGTCGTCCAAAAAGTATGAAAATATTTTTTCAGGTTAATATATTAATATTGACATCGACACTACAGATCCGTGTCAAAGGCCTCCAATATATTTTTTCATTATTATCCTGTTCTTGTTGTTCTTCTCCACGCTTTCCCGCTTTTCTCATTATTCAACCTTACCTATACTCTACATTGTCCAGCTCTTCTTTTTTTTTTTAAGAACAACTGAGTTCTTGTTCTATTAAACTCATAAGTCGGAACGGGTTGTCGATCGCAATAAGATGGTCATAGTACACAGAAGAAAGAAAGAAGATCCTGCCCGTCCTCTGGTAGACATTCCCTGGGATCAACTTCTACGCCTCCCACGGGATGAGTGTACAGTATAATAAATATAGAATTCTTACCTTAATATAGACAGATCCATTCAGACCAGATTTAGTAAATGATATCAAAAACTTTAAAATTCGATAATAAGCTTGACAATAACTTGATATAAGCTAGCTAAATAACGAAATCATAAAATAATAAATTTAATGTTAAATCTAAATGTTTTCATAGAAATAATTATGTTTTATTAACTATATTACTACAAATAAGTTCTGACTATTTACAAGCGCTTTCTTAAAATCTACGCGTATAAAAACCATCTTCTTACTATATAAAAATAAGTCTGGTTTTCCTTCCTGACGCTATAACTCCAGAACGCACTAACCGATTTCCACGGTTTTGCATTCGTTGGAAAGGTCTCGGGCTCCGTGAGGTTTATAGCAAAGAAAATTTATAAAATTTAACGCGGGTAACACCGCGGGGCACAGCTAGTTTTGTATATTTATTATTAAAGTATGATGGATTGTCAGAGTTCAAAATAGACATTGCGTATAATGCTCTGACTAAAAACGTGCAGGTATGATACGCGCTCTTAAATTTAAGGTTTTGTCTAAATTATGCCAAGGTACAGAACATAATATTAGGTACAGCTGCCAGCACATCCAGTTACCCCAATCTGTCAAATATCCCCAATGGAAAGCTTATGCTTTACGTCTGAACCTAATATTATCCACTGAACATATTGTTGAGCAGTGACAACTTTGTAGGGTTTGGAGGCTTGTGATGTCTGTGCTGTTTTTGATTGAGAGATTCTTCGATCAATAATAGTACTATTATTGATCGAAGGAGAGATTGAACTATGGGTAAAAGTTACAAATTATGTTTTACTGGTATTGAGAGTGAGTGTGTGATGAAAGACATGAACGATGCAATTGAAACCATTTTGACCTTCATTTTCACGATAAAAGTTATGGCAGTAATATTGCGCACGAAAAAATTATGTGTCCTAACACAGAATTATACCTATATAGTAAAGTCATCATCATAACTGGTCAACAAAAGCCTTACTGCACAATCATGGCCGCTCTCTAAAAATTTTTGCAAAATCTTCGGTCTACTTTTTGGGCTGACGATCAAAGGACTCTAACCTAGCATAACCTAAATCTGACAATTTATGGTGCATTATCTCAGAGATAATTTAATTGTGGCTGCACAGTGGCATTACTTTCCATAGACAATAGAAGATGGCGCTGGCTTCTATGTGCCTTGCCAGCAAAAGTTCAGTCTGATTTCAACGCACACCTCGGAAACTAAATAATTAAATACTTACTAATGCAAAGTTTTTATAACTTTGCATTATTACATTTAGCATTTTAATTCTAAACTGATTATATTATTTTCTACTACGTTGTAGAAAATAATATAATCAACGAACAGTATTTTCATCTTAAATAGTATCTACTTAGATACTATTTAAGATGATCTAAAAAATAAAATTCACGTACTGTTAACGTCTCTATTTCTAACCGGTATTCTGTGAATAAAGATTATGATTATTTATTTACTTAAATTTATACAATTAATTTTATAAAGATATCTGAAACGAATATTTGGTTTTGTGTTTATGTCTTACACAAAATGTTTATGTCTTATCCAAATGACTATATTTGAAATTGTTTATGAATGAGAAGCCCGAGATATCAAGACTGACATACTGACAGCAGAATGACAGCGTTACTACGTTCCGTTTTACGCCTAAATAAGTATTCAGTTACGAATTCCAAGAATATCAATTTTATCATCAAGGAAAGTGGCAGTAGACTAAATAACATGTTTACTATAAATTTGTGGATACTTGAAAATACTGCGTTATAGTAATGAACTTGTTGTGATTTTCCTGTTATATAGAATAATTTTCTAATTAATAAATTGAATAAAATAAATAAATTATTTACTAGGCATTTCTACGCAGCTAGGGCAGTTAATCTCAATAACAAGTAGCTCATTATGTATTACCTATCATAATAATGTGCTCTAGGGTGTGCGCAAGCACAAACATAGATGTACGTTATATTCCTTCTTCAGTCTCATAATTCGATTCGATGATGAGCCGGCACGGCCGGGAAGAGATCAGGCGCAAAACTGACAGCTTTACGTATTCTACGAGGCTCGGGGTTGTACCTCTCCCAACTTTTAGACCACGGGCCAGTACTACCTAGATGTGGCCTAGTATTTCTTATTCCAATAAAACCAAATTACATTACTACTTCGTGTCAAAGTGAGTGCAGTGCCACGAGAGTTTATAGTAGTCTCGTTTTGCTCTAGGTAGGTCAATCTTAAATCTATTAACGGTAAGTTTGATATAAATAGGAAATTTAGTTCTGAACAAGTCTTAACTACGCCCTCGGAGAGTTGTTGACTAATATACCTAGCTACATGTACGGAGCAGCTTCCAAAGGGCTGTGGAAGAGGATTCACTGTGTGCAAAAACACATTTTTCCATTTCTACCCAAATTGGCACGTTAATTATAAATGTTAATTATCTTATCTATCTATACATATAATAAAATCGTAGGAAAGTCAAAACTGTACATTGAATATTTTTTAAAAAGGATACGTGGGGCGTGATCTATAATCGATATCGAAACCAAAACTATAGTTTTTAGAATTTTTGTCTGTGTGTCTGTTTGTCTTTATGTATGTCCGGGCTAATCTCAAAAAGTACTGCATGGATTTACTTCAAATTGTGCATGAATATTACTAAGGGGTCGGGTCAACATATAGGTTACATATTATCACGGTATCACCTACGGGGGAGGAGCTGTGATAATTTATAAAGCTTAACGCGGGTAAAACCGCGGGGCACAGCTAGTAGAAAAATATGCATAAACTAACTGTTTAATATTTTTGATGTCAAGTCGCCATTTTTGTTTACAAGACATTTATTTTCGGCAGCTTAAAATAGGGTTAATAGGCTTGTTTACTGATTTTTGGAGAATTATAAATTCTACAATAATTTCTGTTAAAAAAAAACATAAAATTTCCCACCGGTTAAAAATTAAGTATCAAAATCGCTTCAAAAACAAGGGACACATCGCGTAACGCGTCATAGATTGTTCCGCATAAATTAATGAAGCAAAAGAACATGTTTCTTCATCATATCAGCCGAAAAAACGTCCACTGCTGGACAAAGGCGTCCCGCATAGATCCCCACAATTGCCGGTCTTGCGCTATTCGCATCCAGCGGTTTCCAGTGACCCGCACAAGATCATCGGTCCATCTTGTAGGGGGCCTGCCCACGCTGCGTTTTCCAGTTCGTGGTCGCCACTCGAGAACCTTTCTGCCCCAACGGCCGTTTTCGGTTCACACATTAGTAGTATTAGTAGTAGTAGAAAGTAACAACCCTATTAGGTATATCAAAACAAAAATCTAGTGCCTTTAATACAATATCAAAATAGATTTTTACAACTAAATTTTTTTGGAGTCATTGTAACCGCCGCCGTTGACTTCATCTCAAGTTACTTTAGGATAGCATAGTGCAAATCACTCTATGTGCAAATCGACTAACCAGGGATGCACCTCCTCTCTAAATACATTCACATCGAAAACATGGGTTCTGTGTTCAGAACATTCCTGAACTGTCTTTTGTGGAAAAAAAAAGGTCGTTAGAAGTCATCTGTTCGGGGGGAAAGGATCAACAGTGCGTGGTTCATGCCACGTGTCTTAAGCTACGGTAACCGGTTAGCGTCAGGTGGGCCGTATGATACTTACTTATTATGTGGGCAGTGGTAACCCTGGTGTCAGAGTTGTTCAAGCCGCCCATTAGGCCTCTGACTGGCTTAACGACTGTTGCCTGATGGCTACAACGCGGACCGACAGCTTAACCTGTAATTCAGGATTCTCGTAAACCTAGGTACATCAGGCACCAGTCTCTCACAAAGTTGGGTTCTAGCTCGGCAGTATTGTCATATCATTATGAAATTGTCACTAGATTATAGATAACCCTATTCTTTGTGAAGAGAAAATAAATAAATATATTTTGATATTTTTTGAAATTTTAACGTGCACTCCGAAGCACGAAGACGTCCAGAAATTAAATCGTGTGAAATGAAATCTCCAATCATGATTATGTGACGAATTATCAATTTCTTAAATAATCATAACATAAAAAAACATATTCTGCGAGAACGAACACGGGGCTACAAGTACCTAAGTTTCGAATAAAATTTGCATAATCGTTATGCAAATATATAATATTATATTTTGTCCATACAATAATAATGTCCTATCAGCCTCAATATGATTCCGAGAACAGATAAATGCTAATTATTACACAACACAACACGCTCATTTTGATGCCAAGAGATTATTGTATGATTAATTCAACATTGCATGTTTAATAAGCAACCAAATATTTATATTTGTTAGGAATTAATGAATATTTATTTCGTATTCAAAGCATTCGCGGACATCAATGAGCTGCAGAATTATTATTTCGCCAGAGAGAGAGCTGGGACACATATTGGAGAGGGATTGAGTGTTGAGTTGTGTTAACAGTGATTTTGGCTGTGAGTTTGATTCTGTGGGTCTATTTTACGTTCAGTCGACGACATACGACACACTTGCATTACGAAAACAAGCTCTACTGGGAAGGTAATAAAGATACAATCAATGTCAAAAGATGTCTCATCGATGTATTTGACGATGAGCAGGGCACCAATATGGTGAGTTTAAAGTCTTACTTTTTTGTTCTTCAATATAGTCTGAAAGGAAACGGCCGCGTTATTCATGAGTGTCATAATTTAAATTCACTATATGATTTCTCATATTTAAATTTAATAAACTTTCTGTTAATTCGTCAAATCTGCAGATTCTGGAGAAAATTAAGGATGCTTTATTTTTTGAAAAAGACAACGCCCGTACTAGGGAATCTAATCCCTGTGTCGCGGGGTACTTTACAAACATATAATAGACGGACACAAATTACATCCAGACTCAGAACAACTATTTATGGGTCACGCAAATAGTTGTCCGCCGCGGGACTCGAACACACGAAGCTGCGAGGCGACTGTCTTAGCCGCTGCGCCACACGTGCAGCCTATAGTGGTTGGTATCAATGAATGACGAAAAATCAAATTGGTTATCTCAATAATAATAATATATCATCACATCCCGAACTAAGCAGAGCTTGTACTATCCAAACCAGATAACTGATATACTACATATATTAATTTTCTTTTATAAATACATACTTATATAGATAATTACACCCAGACTCAGGACAAACAGCCATGTTCATGAACACAAATATCTGTCCTGGGTGAGAATCAAACCCACGACCTGCGCGTGCGGCGTGAAAAGCCCGTCAATATTTTATACTATGTTCCATATTGGTACCTATATGTTGCCATCGACCAAAACACCAAACATTTCTGTCGGTGCCACAAGTGTAATAGTTACATAAGAGAATTTAAAATAAGAAACGACCGGTCCGTTCCAGCTCATCAATTTATAATGGAAGTGTTTCGTAGAAAATGTTATTATCAATATCAACAAATGAATGAGATTGTACGAGTTGTTCTGAGAACAAGTAATTTGTGTTGATAAGATATACGTAACCGTGTAAATTGCTAAAGAGAATTGAGATTTCTAAGAAATATAAATATCTTGTTAATGTCCGAGTTTCAAAGAGTAAATGTTAAATTTATTTATTATGTTTTATGTATGAAAGTTTGATAAGAGTTTTATATTAAAGTAAGAATACTATGTATAACTAGATTTGTAGCTATCGTGGTGGCGTAGACTCGTGTATTTTTACAGACTCCAGAACCAAAAAAACACAACAGTCTATGACTCCGAGCACGAGATGGGTCCATTGTTTCCCTTCTCTGTAATTTGGGGAAGGAGAGGAAGACACACCTTCACGCCCTGAGATCCTTTTTCTATATGTTATTACGAACTTTGTTCTTTGGTGTTTGATGTGAACTGAATTTCGATATCAACTTCGGTTTTATTTAATTTTTATGATCTTGATCATGACGTGTTGCCAATTCTTCCTTACTCCTCTATAAGTTTTGGCCATATTATTTACACTTAACAGCTACTTTTAAGTATATTGATACACAAATTTCGAAATGTAGACACTCCGCTGTATCTCAAGTCGAAAGTCAACCAGTGAGTTTGCCTGACGACTTACGGACCAGAGCCCTGGTCGCTTACATGGTCGATATGAATCCCAAGATGGCTCAGGGTCACCCAAGCAAGGTTCGAGGGTAGAATATGGAGGCCGTTGTCCAAAAAACTTGATACAATTACAGTGCACCTTTGATATCAATGAAATCTACGCATAAAAATTCTGCGAGAAAGTATCGGAGCAATAAAGAATACCTATATCATTACAGATTAGATATTGCTCGTTATTCAAGCTAACCAGTAGGTCTCAGAGAACTTAACGACTGCTGTCTAATGACTACAAACGGAACCGACAGCTTAACGTGCCCTCCGTAGCACGGATACGCTCAGAAATTATCCACTTTGACGGTCACCCAACTACAGACTCATCGTGTGCCAACATGCTTAACTTCGTCGAACATTTAAGGACCGATGAGAACGTTTGGCTATGAAAGCCTCGATCTCGCACACCTAGGACCTCGTCTCGTCGCATTTACTAATATATGATAGCTGACATCTGCGTAATCTAGTATTGGGAGAAGAAGGGATTGAGCAAGCGCAATTTTGGTGCTAGTTGGGAGGAAGTTACGAAGTCTTCTCAAAGATCCAATTGATCCAAAAAATTTCCGACTGACGTTTTTTAGCTGAGGGCCCCAGGAAAGACAGCTGTCAAAGAATATGCCTAGGTTTTTCTTCGCGACTTATTTGTAAAACATTGCCTCCAAAACGAAGTTGTGGAAGTTGAGGCAAGGATGCCTTAGCCAACATCCTCGAGCTACCAACAATAATCACTTGGGTCTTCTGTGGGTTAACGTGTAGTCCGTGAGCACGACTCCACTCACTGATGTTATCTAAATCGATATTCAAATTAGGCATAGCTTCTGCCAATTTATTTAACGGAGCCTCATTATAAATCTGAAGATCGTCTGCATAAAGGTGGTAGGAAGAATGAATGCGTTTAGAAATAGAATTAATAAAAATCTGATGTAATATGATGATGATGTCTTCCCGGCCGAATTTAGCCAACGGCGGCGGAAAGAGGTCAGATACAGGACCGACGGCTTCACGTATTCTCCGAGGCACGGGGTTGTAATACCGCCAACTTCCAGACTTCGGGCTGATACTGAGAAATTTCTTTTTACGGCAAAATCCCAAAATCACTTTTTGGCCCGACCGGGGATATGAACCCAGGACCTCATTTTCTGCGGTTGAACACGCTACCGCTAGACCAACGAGGCAGTCAACAATATATACAATATTACATCAGGTACACTCGTCAACACAAATACCTTCACAAGTATTTAATTATCGAGCAATAGAGTGGGATACAGTTATTGTCCTTGCGAAGACGTTGCCCCCAGTTCTTCCTACTTGCGTCATGTCTTGCGTCATACGTGTAGGCAGATAGGTAGGTAGGTAGTAGTAGGTAGATACCTATTAGTCATCAAAAACGTAGTGAGAGGTACGCACCTCGTCTGCAATGCCTGTGCTGCGTTGCTATGTTAGACTCACCTTCAAGTCATGCCATTAGGTCATAAGCAGTGATAGGAGTAGGTTGAGCTATTTCGGGCGATTTACCTCAAATGCATATATTAATATGGACAACACACCACTATTCTGGAAAATCCTAAATTGTACCAGTACAAACTTTGTGACTAAATAAGGATTAAATCAGTAAAGTGGTTTTGATTTGACTTTATTTAACCTTGCCTATGTAATAAATCGACCGCACCCACGATAGGACGTAAGGTTAGGTTAGGTATTAGGTTACCGCGGGGTGCTGGGCCAGGAAACCTCCTCGTGTGCCCGCAGCTACTGTTCCTGTATTCGGATATATATCCGGTGGGAATGGTAGTTTTGCGGGACGGTGCACCCTGGGCGCGGGCAGTAATTGTTTTTTGTAGTGGGATACGTCCCCCAAAAAGGGGTTACTGCTCGTGGCTGATATTCTGGCAATGAGGGAGGGGTTGGGATCGCTTTTCTACGTTTTTTCTGTTAGGCAGAAATTACAGTAGAAAGGCAAGGGAGGACGACAACCTCTTTAAAAAAATACCCAAAGCCCAAGTTCATGCCACCCGGTGAAGGGCTAAATGGCTGGGACAAACCTGATCCCGAGGGTGGCACAATTGTAAAGAGCACAATGTCGGCCTTGAATAACACAATACCCCAGGAGGGTACCGGTGGAACCGGAGAATCCCTCCCGGATCCAAGTGGATCCGGCAGCCCTACCGTATCTGGGGGGGGCACTCAATGCCACAGTGAAGAAAGAGTACGCACGCCCAGTTTTGCGTCCTCTATAGAAGACAACTCTGTCTTGTCGGTAGAGGGGAGAAAGAGGAAGAATACCTCTGTAAAAAATTACAAAAACAACATGAAGTCGGCTTTGGTTAACGAACTACCCCAGGAGGGTACCGGTATTACCGGAGAATCCCTCCCAGGTCCTAATGGATCTGGCAGCCCCGCCGTATCTGGGGGGGGCATCCAACGCCGAACTACCACGGATGTCGTGGAACAGGTGCGCGAGTCCAGCTTTGCGCACTGTAATCAGCCCCGGGTAACGATCACGGAGAGCGAGCAGCAGCTAGCGAATGAGGCCAGCAATGATAGACGGCCACGGCCGCACACGCGCTCGTTAGCTCGTGCCTCTGTGGTTTGTTCAAATGGGACTTTAGAGAAGCCAGTTCCGTGCGCAAGCACAACAGTTGGAAAAAATCAACAAAGAGTACCCGGCACAAGATCGGTCCGAGAGCTGAAATCATCAAGTGACGATGGGCCCCCGGCAGAAAAAATCAAAGCTGTGCCCGATGCAACGGAAAAAGGTGGTTGCCGGCCCAAATTTAGAAAGCCGACAAAATCCAGAAAGAAGCTTGCTCTTCGGAACTATACGTCAGCCCAAGAGGAACCTGCAGCTAATCTTTCGTCAAATGTTGAGGATGATAGGACTCATGACATCCCTATCACCACTTACTATGACAATGAAGTGGACGACATAGAGTCAGTTTCTGATGCCACTTCACGTGCCATGAGTGTATCAAGTTGCGCTGCCTCCTCCCAGTTTCAGCGTTCGCGGACACGTAAGCTGCACAATCAACCAGAGTGCCGGTTAACTGAGGTAGCCTTAATAGCTAACGTGGAAAGGACTCCACGAAGTTCAGTCTCGTCAGTGACTCGAGAAGATGTCATGGTTCAGCCTGAAAATCTTTCAGTTGATGAGCTGCGAGATAGGGCGGAGCTTGCCGCCACGGAGTTATTTAAAACGACAGAGATCCCTAAGGGCCTAAAGGGGACCACCAAGAAGGATTTGAGAAATGGTGCCAAAATCCTAATTTCTGTCGTAAGGGTGTTGGCGGAGCGCACTTCCTCCACAGAGACGGTTAGGCTACGAGCTGAAAATAAAAAACTCGCAGGCCAACTGAATGAGCTTCGGCATGAGTATGAGGTGTTTAGAGAGGAATTCCGTAAAGACCGAGAAGAACGTCATCGCAGAGAGGTTGGGCAAGAGGCAACTCCATCATTGCTCGATTCCGAGCTGGCTCAGGTGTTCCGTTCAGAATTAGCAAAACTTAGTGCTAGGTTTGATGCCCTGGAGAGAAGATGCCTGCGTCCGGCCCTGGCTGCGGACTTGAGACGGACTGAACGTCCAGCTTCATTGAATCCCTCTCCAGCTAGTCAAACTGAACGGATGTTAGAGGAGACGTCTATTGCACCTGCCCACATCCAAAATAAGGAAAAAAGTAGGAGCAAAGGGATTGGTTGGCCGGGCACTTCCCTCAACATTCTCTAACACTCCGTTGGATGTAAATGAAAGCCCATCTAAGGAAGCACCTGCTGCTCCTATCCGCACCCAGTCGAAAGGCAAGGGAAAAGGCAAAGGGGCCAATGTCGTATCTTCTCCATCCACTCAAACCTCTCTAGCTGCATCTGTGGTAATTCCAAGGATGCAGTGCGAGAATGCAGCATGGCAAGTTGCTGGGGCGGGAAAAGAAGCTATGAAGGAAAAAGCTAAGGCACGGAAGCGGGCAAAAGCGGCAAAGACCAAGGCGGAAAAGACAGTAGCTCGGCTCCGCTCCCCTAATTCTGCCGCGGTTGTGTTGACATTACAACCTGGTGCGGCAGAAAGGGGAATAACCTATGCGGCTCTACTAGCACAAGCTAAGGCTAGCATAAAGCTCAATGACCTCGAGATTGATAGTGTCAGCTGCAAGCGTACAATAACTGGAGCTCGGCTTCTCGAAGTTTCAGGAGCTGACTGCGGCGCAAAAGCCAATGCTCTGAAGGACAGGCTGGGCTCACTGTTACCTACAGATGACGTTCGCGTTTCCAGGCCCATTAAGTGTGTGGATCTACGTATCACGGGGCTGGATGACTCAACTGGGCTCGATGAGCTGAAGGAGGCTGTTTCACGAGCCGGTGACTGTTCCCCGGATCAGGTGAAGCCTGGAAATATCACCCCAGGTTTTGATGGTATGGGGACAACAGTTCTGAAATGTCCTGTTTCTGCGGCCCAAAAACTTGTCGGCCGCAAACTTTTAGTGGGATGGGTGTCTGCGCAGGTTAAACTTTTGCAACCCAGGGCCCTGAAATGCTTCCGGTGCCTGACAGAAGGACATGTAGGGGTACAATGTACTTCTGAAATTGACTGTAGTGGTTACTGTTTCCGCTGTGGCAAACTTGGTCATAAGGCTAGCTCGTGTACGAATGAACCGCATTGTCGTCCATGTTCAATCGCGGGAAAGTCAGCAGATCACAACGCGGGTAGCAAAGCTTGTCTTGCTTCTAGGGCAGTAGGGCAGAAGGGCTCTGGGCCCTTAAGACTACAAGGACCACTGAGACGCCCGGCATCTGTTCCCAATACGGTTGCACCCGGACGAGATGGAGGAATTGTCATGGATGAATAGTAATGGCTCCACTGCGGTTCCTTCAAAGCAATATTAATCACTGCGCTAGTGCTCAGGATCTTTTACTCCAGAGCATGGCGCAGTGGGTGATAAACGTAGCTGTGGTGGCCGAGCCTTATTTTGTCCCACCCAGAAACGACTGGGCAAAGGACTTGAGTGGCTTGGTGGCCTTGATCTCGCGCGCTGCTGTTGGCACTCCTGCTCTTGAAAATATTACGAGTGGGCAGGGGTGGGTGTCTGCAGTTATTGGCGACATAGCTGTTGTGGGGGTTTATTTTTCACCAAACAGGCCACTCTCTGAATTTGAAAATTTTCTTATTGATTTAGGTATGGCCGTCAATCGATGTCATCCCCGCCCCGTGATTTGCCTTGGGGACTTCAATGCTAAATCAGTGGCTTGGGGTTCACCATCTTCAAACGCGAGGGGGGATGAGCTTGAAGAGTGGGCCTTGGTTAAGGGCCTGATTGTCCTCAACAGGGGCTCTGTCAACACGTGCGTTCGGCAACGTGGTGGCTCAATAGTGGATATTACGTTCGCCAGCCCCACAATTGCACACCGGGTTTTGGGTTGGCGTGTTGTGGAGGGGGTGGAGACCATGTCTGATCACCGCTATATTAGATTTGATGTCTCTACCCAGACCCATTATGCGCCAGTCTCAAGGGCCCTAGTTGGGGACGGCCCGCGTTGGGCCTTGAGGCAGTTAGACCGTGGGTTGCTGTTGGAAGCCTCCATTGTGCAAGCCTGGGTCTCGGCACCGGACAGGCCTGTGGACATTTTTGCTGAGGCAGAATGGTTCCGAGAAGCTGTTACACAATTGTGCGATGCTGCAATGCCCCGGGTTCGACGAAAACCTGCCAAACGACAGGTATACTGGTGGACGCCAGAGATTGCACAGTTACGCAGTGCTTGCGTTGTGGCACGCCGCCAGTATGC
The DNA here is from genome assembly GCA_951640165.1 of Pseudoips prasinana. NCBI lineage: Eukaryota > Metazoa > Arthropoda > Insecta > Lepidoptera > Nolidae > Pseudoips > Pseudoips prasinana. Next base: position 9,536,033 of record OX621240.1, read on the forward strand.
CAGACATCGAAGGCGACGTCGACAAATACCTAATGCGGCAGACGTAGAGGGGCAGTTATATAGCAACTATAGATTGGCTAAAAGAGAGTTGCAGTTGGCCATCTTGGGGGCTAAAACCTATGCTCGCGAAGAGCTGCTATCAAGATTAGATCGGGATCCGTGGGGACGCCCATATCTTATGGTCCGGGGTAAACTTCGTCCATGGTCGCCTCCACTGACTCAGAGTCTTCGGCCCGAGTTACTAACAGAGGTGATAGTAGCACTTTTCCCCGATAGAGATGATCACACTCCGCCGGCCATAACTCCTTTGGCGATACCAAGCATCGGGGATATCGACGTGCCCGAAGTAACCCGGGAAGAGCTGAGAGCGGTGTTGCAAAGGCTACAAGCCAAAAATACTGCTCCAGGGCCCGATGGTATACCTGGCCGTGTATGGGTTCTGGCCCTTCGGGCTCTTGGGCCCCGCCTGCGAGGGCTCTTTAGCGCATGTCTGGAACGGGGCCAGTTTCCACAACAGTGGAAAATAGGTAAACTGGTTCTGATTCAGAAGATGGGACGCCCTGCAGACTCCCCATCTGCCTACCGCCCCATTGTGTTGCTGGATGAGGTGGGCAAACTCTTCGAAAGAGTCATAGCAGCCCGTCTTGTCCAGCATCTAACTGGGGCTGGTCCAGATTTGGCGGAAAACCAATTTGGTTTCCGACAAGGGCGCTCCACTGTGGATGCCATCATGCGCGTGAGAGCTCTGACGGAGGAAGCGATTTCCCAGGGAGAGGTGGTCCTGGCGGTATCTCTTGATATCGCCAACGCATTTAACACCTTACCCTGGAGTTGCATAAGAGTGGCACTTGATTACCATCGAGTGCCATACTACCTCCGTCGAATTGTCGGGGCCTATCTGTCTGAAAGGTCAGTGGTCTACCCAGGTCATGGTGCATGGGGTCGACGAGAGATGTCGTGCGGTGTTCCACAGGGTTCGGTTCTTGGACCGCTTCTGTGGAACATCGGATACGAATGGGTGTTGCGTGGCAATCTCCCACCTGGCGTTGACGTTACCTGTTACGCCGACGACACACTGGTGACGGCGCGGGGGATGACGCACCAGCAAGCGGCAATATTGGCCACAGCAGGGGTTGCGCAGGTTGTGAGAAGGATTCGGCTACTGGGACTTGAGGTGGCACTTCATAAATCCGAGGCACTCTTTTTTCATGGGCCCCGGAGAGCGCCACCAGTGGGCGCTTACATCACGGTGGGAGGCGTTCGCATCACTGTCGAGAAAACTATGAGGTATTTAGGTCTCATTCTCGACGGCCGATGGAACTTCGGAGAGCATTTCCGAAGGTTGGTCCCCAAATGGTTGACGGCGGCGGCTGCCCTAGCGCGATTGCTGCCCAACGTGGGGGGGCCAAATGCCTCCTGCCGGAAATTATACATGGGAATCGTGCGGTCAATGGCCCTTTACGGGGCTCCCGTGTGGGGAGATTCCTTGGCAGCTCGCAATCTCCGTGAGCTAAGAAAGCCGCAGAGAGCAATGGCCATAAGGGTCATAAGGGGGTACCGCACTATTTCTTTTGAGGCAGCAAGCCTATTAGCCGGATCCCCACCATGGGACTTGGAAGCTAGAGTCCTTGCGCTTCTGTACAAGTGGCGTAGAGACGCGCTTGAACGGGGCTTTCGTCCAGCGTTTCGAGAGATCGAAACGCAACGGTCTGAACTCCAAGATTCCATGGTGGTTGAGTGGAAGTTGCGACTTGCACAACCAACTGCAGGCCGCGTCACGATTGTGGCGATAAGTCCCATTCTGGAAGCGTGGCTGGAGAGGCACCACGGTGCTCTTACATATCGGTTGACGCAGATCCTCTCAGGGCATGGATGCTTTGGGCGGTATCTGCGTCTCATAGGCCGTGAGCAGACGTCTGAGTGTCACCATTGCGGTGACGTCGAGGATACGGCGCTTCACACTTTACTGGAATGCCCAGCATGGGTAGTGCAACGTCGTGCCTTGGTCACCGCACTTGGTACGAGGGTCCTCTCGCTACCGGACATGGTATTGTCCATGGTCGATAGCGAGACCTGTTGGGTTGCCGTTGCTTCCTTCTGCGAGGAGGTGATGGTCGCAAAGGAGGTGGCGGAACGGGAGCGAGAGCTTAGAAGCTCCGACCCAGCCCGCGCCAGGAGACCTCGAAGGCGTCGGAGAGCATTCGTGGTGGATCTTCATCCACCTTGAGGTATGACCTGCGGGCGACAGACTTAGGGCAGTCTGCCGCCTGATCAGAACAGGTCCCGAGAGGATGGCGCTCGTGTTTTCGCGCGTTTTGTGGTAGGAAGGGGGACTGATCCCTCTATTCGACGGGACCCATCTACGTGCAGATGGGTCAAAACCTGTTTAGGCTGCGGTGCATGCTTGCGCGAATCCCATGACCTAGACTAAAGGTAGTTGTGGAAACACCGTGGGGTTTTAGTCGGTACACCGGTAATCTACTGGGAGCCCGACATACCCTGTCGCTTGCCCAGCGGCAGGGATCCGTAAAGGATTTCCCCACGTTAAAAAAAAAAAAATAAAAAAAAAGGTATTAGGTTACCGCAACCTGATTCGCATAAGTTTAGGAACAATATAATTATGAGTGACTCTAAAACTCATTACCAACATTTAAAAAAAACCGGCCTAGTGCGAGTTGGACTCGCCCATAAAGGGTTCCGTAGCAGCAAGTATTTCAGTTGATTAAATGAAAGCAAATTGCGGTTTACGATTTATGACGTATTAAAAAATCTAGCAAGTAGTTACTTGCTAGATCTCGTCCAAACCAATTTTCGTTGTTAGTTTGCATGGTAATGTACATCATATATTTTTATTAGACACTCATTTTACCACTTTGGAAGTGTCTCTCGCGCAAACTATTCAGTTTAGAAAAAAAATATATTAGAAACCTCAATATAATTTTTGAAGACCTATCCATAGACCCCATGTTTGGGTACGATTAAAAAATAATTGATTTTCAGTTCTATGTATTACCCCCCAAAATTATTGTTCTTTTTCTATTTTTGTGAAAGATCTTAATGCGGTTCACCGAATACATCTACTTACCAAGTATCAACAGTATGGCTCTTATAGTTTCTGAAAAAAGTGGCTGTGACATACGGACGGACAGGCAGACAGACAGACATGACAAATCTATAAGGGTTCCGTTTTTTGCCATTTGGCTACGGAACCCTAAAAAGTATATTTTTTTTATATCTGTGAATGTGTATGGAAATGCCTAAGATCCAAGGAGGATCTCGGGCATACAATATAGTTAATACCATAAACAGCCCTAACTACTCCGATCAAGTTAAAAATTTGCACATGTTGTCGTCATTGTGATTACCATCTATCCCAAACAAACAGCCTTAGGTCTATATATGCCCTATTATTCCATAATACCCATATATTTACTTAATTAAAAACATAGTTAACTTTGAATGTCTTAAGAAGCCAACAAGCTCTACCTACACCTACCTTAAAATATATCGGTAAGTAAATAGTAATTGCACTGAACAAAATCAACTAATCCTATTGTATGCAATATTTCAGTAAAATAATTTATTACAACTACCAAAGGGTAGTGTTAAATCCATATAACATTTTATTTTTCACAAACCAGTTTTAAGTATCCACCATTATTTATGTGCGTAGACTTGGTATGTAATGATCATCTGTCACTGGTATGTTTGTAGCGGAGTAATAGTTATTTTATCTTTTCTTTAAATACCCTACTTATTTATTGTATGTATTATATACTTTATTTTATTATAGTTTTTTGTTTAACTTGTTTTTGTTTTTTGTTTTATTTACATGTAAGTTGAACTTAGCTCAGAAACCGCCCGCGTTAGTATTTAAGCCTACTTTAAACTACACATATATATATATATATATATATATATGTATATATATATATATATATATATATATATATATATATATATATATATATATATATATATATATATATATATACATATATATATATATATATGTGTAGTTTAAAGTAGGCTTAAATACTAACGCGGGCGGTTTCTGAGCTAAGTTCAACTTACATGTATATATATATATACATATGTTTCTCATAAAAAGTGAAATGTTATTCTTTTGAGAAAATGAAATATCTTAAACCCCACACCTTGCAGATATTCTCAAAAGAATTATAGAAATAATAAGAGGAATGTCAAAATTAGTTGGCGTCTCTAACAAAGAACCGTGATAAATATCAGGTTTATGTATAAATAGGTACTAAAAATAGTCAAAGTCAAAGTCAAAGTCAAAGTAAGTTTATTCCGTAAAAATTTTACATTTATGTGGAATCGTCATATTTTTTTTACCCTACCGTGCAGTGCATGACGTGGCAGCTACTGAGAAACACTGCCAGAAAACTCAGTAGGAATCCTTTTTTAAAATAAAATATACTTAAGATTAATTACAATCATGTGTGTTGACTCAGAACAACTCCATCCCAAGCACTTTTATCACTTAAATAATCAGAAATTTTGTAATATGCCCTGCTACACAATTTGGCTTTAATAATTCTTTTAAACTTATTCGTAGACAATTCTCTAATATCATTGGGAAGTTTGTTATAGAATCTTATACATTGCCCCATAAAAGAGTTACTTATTTTGTGGAGACGGGTAGTATGCAGTATGAGATTATTCTTATATCTAGTATTTACATTATGTGTATCGCTCCTTTTACAGAAGGAATCGATATTTTTATGCACATATAGTAAGTTTTCATATATATACTGAGATGGTACAGTTAGAATGTTGACCTCTTTGAATTCTTCTCTTAGAGACACTCTCGGGCCAAGATTATAGATAGCTCTTACAGCTCTTTTTTGCAATATAAATATGGTGTCAATGTCAGCAGAGCTACCCCAGAGAAGAATTCCATAGGACATTACACTATGAAAATAACTGAAATAAACCATTCTAGCTGTGTCAACATCAGTCAGCCGTCTAATAGTTTTCACTGCATATGCTGCAGAACTTAATTTGCCGGACAGTTTTTCTATTTGTGGGCTCCATTGTAGCTTTGAGTCAATAGTGATACCCAAGAACACAGTTGATTCAACAGGGTCCAACCTAGCTCCATTAAGTTGTACATTGGTTGTCGCCTGTTTCACATTCGGTGTAGTGAATTTAATGACTTTAGTTTTCTTATCATTAAGCACAAGATTATTGGCATTAAACCAATGAACAACTTTAGAGATTGCATCATTAACATCGTCAAAATTGCTTAATTGTCGGTTTATTTTGAACGTCAGGGAAGTATCATCTGCAAACAACACAATCTCATGCTTATCCCTTACGTAGTAAGGTAAGTCATTTATATAAATTAAAAACAAAAATGGGCCCAGAATTGACCCCTGTGGGACGCCCATTACCACTGGAGATCCCGGAGATATTTTACCGTTTATTTCGACCTTCTGAATTCTATTGCCCAAGTAAGAAGTCAGAAGTTCGAGAGCCTTGTTCCTAATACCGTAGTGGTGTAATTTTCTGACCAGAGTATCATGATGAACGCAATCGAACGCTTTGGACAAATCGCAAAAGATACCTAATGCATCTTGCGAGTCTTCCCACGCCGCGAATATACTTTTTAATAAGTTGACCCCTGCATCTATGGTTGAACAACCCTTTGTGAATCCAAACTGTCTCCGGTGTAGTAAATTATGTATATTAAAGTGTCTGAGCAGCTGGCTAAGCATAAGCTTTTCAAATATTTTACTAAGAGTGGGCAGCACGGAAATAGGTCGAAAATTTGAAGGGTCTGAAGTATCACCAGCTTTAAACAAAGGAATGATTTTACTATACTTCATCAAGTCAGGAAATACACCTGATGCAACACAGCAATTGAACACAGTAGCTAAGTGTGGGGCGATTATAGTAATAATTGATGAAACAGTCTTAACAGATAGACCCCACAGATCCTTTGTGTTTTTCATATTAATACTCTTGAAAGCATTTAAAATATCTTTAGGGCTAACCACCGAAAATTCAAAAACTGTGTCACACGACCCTACGCTTTGCTTGAGTATCTGCTCAGCAGATGTAGAAGCACATGAAAGAGAGTTAGTAAGTATGACTGGAATATTCGAAAAATATTTTTCAAACTCAGTCGCAATCTCCAAATCGCCTTTAATATCTATGTTGTTTATTACTAAGTTAAAATCACGACTACGTATTTTTGTTTTACCTGTCTCAGCATTAATTATCTTCCAAGTAGTTTTGATTATATTTGTAGAAGATTTAAGTATATTTTTTATGTGCAAAGATTTAGCAGCGGTACAGGCTCGTCTAAATGTTTTGGCATATTGTTTCACATATTCTTGAAACTCTGTATTATGATTATGGGATCTTTCTTCATACAATTCATACAACCGATTCCGACTTTTATAGATGCCTGGAGTTGCCCAATCACTGAATACCAGACGGTCACTTACAGACAGTTGTTTGGGTGTGAACATTGTGCAGAACTCATCATTAATCAAATTGAATAAAGAGTTGTACAAGTGATCCGGATTATCATGATAGGGCAGCCATGCTATTTGTTTTACTATATTACATTTAAATTTGTCTAAGCGGTTTTCACTAAATGGAATATAGCTTATAAGTTTTCTTTTAATTTTTGGAGCATTTGAATAAGTTACCAACTGACCTGAATGATCTGACTGAATTTTATTGATTATTGATTTAAATAAAGGTTTTACAGTGCTAAATATATTATCAATGCATGTAGCACTTGTAGCAGTTACTCTAGTTGGTTCTGTAAAATTGTGATATAAATTATAGGATTTAAACAAATTTAATAAATTGCAACTTATTGTGCTTTTCTCCAAAATATTTATATTAAAATCTCCACAAATAATAACTGTTTTATGGCTGTTAGATAATTTATTTAATGCATCCTCCATAATATCTGAAAAAGTATCAAATGGTGCACAAGGAGGTTTGTAAAGACTCAAAACAATAAATTGCTCCAACTCAACACATGAAATCTCTACAACTCGCTCAACAGAGAGGCTCACAACATCACTTCTTTCTTTAAACTTTAACAACTTATTTATTAGAATTAGAGAGCCACCATGAATATATTTTTCCCTGATGAACGAGCTTACAACCTGGTGATTATTGAAGCTGAAAATGAATTGATGGAGTTTTAGCCAGTGCTCAGTTAAACATAAAATATCTATATTGTTACAATTCAAAAACAGCTCCAATTCTAGCTCTTTTCCCATCAAACCTTGAATATTTTGGTGCACCAGGTTAATACAATTGTTTTTAGTATATTTATTGACTTTATCATGTATGTTTGATGGTTTCAAATTTTTTTTTATTACATTACTAGGATCTGCCTTCCCACTTAAACTCACATTAGAACCAAGACCAGAATTTGGTATTATGCAAGAGAAATCCTCTATTGTCATACTATTTAATTTAAATTATTTTGCATATAAATGTCATTTGAATTGGATATATTCAAATTGTCATCATCAGTAGGCATACAACTGGAATTATTTATGTCAACGGTACATTGCTCAGTACTCAGTACTTGGCCAAACATCTCACTTCTAGCTAAAGGTTTAGCCAAGTTCCTGGCTGAAATGTCAAAGAAATAACATAGCGATGAAGCTATTTGTCTTGTACAATAGTTAGGAAGATAGCAATAGTTATCTTTTGTCAGGTAAAAAGGTTTCTTAACAAAGGTGTTAATGTCAATTACATGTAATTTCTCCTGCATATAGGTTGATAATGTGTGTAAAGTTAGATTCAAGTTATATCTAATCATATTTTCCTCCTGTGACAAACTAGCACTATAGGGAAATGAGAATATAACAACTTTACTTATATTTAAACAATTTAAATGATTAATATACTGTACAAGTGATTTTTTATTCAAATTACCCCTATTTCCCATTAAAAGAATCAAATTACCAGGATTATTAAATTTATGTTCAAAAACTTTTTTGAAGATATGGTGGCTAGAGGCTCCAGGCATACAGAAATTGATATTTGAATGTCCTGCTGTTGATAATGACCGCCCTAAGTTTTTACCAATTTCATCACTGAATATTGTCACTTCAGACTTAAAATTTATTTTTACATTATTTGTGTGTATTCTATGAGCTAATGACCTGTTATGTGAAGTTTCAGATTGGTTAGGGGAACTATTGCTATTATTATTATTTGTTTTCAGTAAATTAGGAGACTGTTTTTCTAGCAAGGAACAGGTAAGCGACATTAAACACATCAAGGTCTTTTAAACAATAGAAAGGAAAATAAAGCGAAACTTATTTAATTAACTGCAAAATAAAATTAATGATTAAAGCGAATTCCAGTAAACGATACCAAAATTACCGACTAAACAATTTATTTATATAATTAGGTACCGAATACATCGTTTAGGCACTAGGCTGGTACTGCCGTTACCACACAGCCTTACATATATCAGAATATCATCACCCAACTCATCCCATGGGGGCGTAGAAGTCGACCCGAGGGTATATATACCAGGGGGCGGTCAGCAGCTTCCTTCTGAGTACTATGACCATCGTACTGCGATCGCCAACCCGTCTTTTTTTTTGTTTTTTTTTTTTTTACTTATATAAACACAAACATAACAATTTTACAATTAACACTATATACTCGCCAAACTTTTACGTTTATTGGCGAGACGCGCTCGTTTTACACTTTTTTAACCTTACTTATCTACTAATACTAATCATAATTTTATAATTAAATTTAAAAATAACCTAATTGGTCATACAACATTTCAATATTTTTTTTTTATTTCTAATAACACACACTGTGGATTTGTTTCTCGATGATATTAGATACTGATTATTTTTATTTTTATCTTTTTGTTTTTAATTAGCCTGCCAAGCGTGACGGGTTTCCCCCCAAGATGATTCTTGGGAGAGGCTTATCCAGCAGTGGAGATCATTCAGCTGTTGTGATGAGGCACTATCAACGATTATGTGTCTCTTTATATCATAAACCTGGGGGTCGCCTAAGTCACCGATGATCGGCGACTTAGGCGGTATCGGCGTTCAAATAGATGAAGGTGAATGACTAAATCATTCGTTCAATGTTATATACGTCATCATCATCACCATCATATCAGCCGAAAGACGTCCACTGCTGGACAAAGGCCTCCCCCAAGGATCTCCACAATAGCCGGTCCTGCGCTGCCAACATACAGCGGCTTCCCGCGACCCGCACAAGATCCTCGGTCCACCGTGTAGGAGGCCTGCCCACGCTGCGTCTTCCGGTTCGTGGTCGCCACTCGAGAACCTTACTGCCCCATCGGCCGTCAGTTCTACGAGCTATGTGCCCGCCCACTGCCACTTCAGTTTGGCAATTCTTTGGGCTTTGTCGGCTACTTTGGTTCGCCTGCGGATCTCAGCATTTCTGATTCGATCTCGCAGGGAAACTCCAAGCATAGCCCTTTCCATTGCTCTTTGGGTGACCTTGAGCCGCCTGATAAGGCCCATAGTGAGTTATATACGTGTATGTATTTTACATAGGAATTATGCTTTTAGTATATGTATTTTTAGCATCTACTTAACATAACATTTAGAGTTATTTTACAGTAGGTACATTACTAGCCTTTCTCATTTGCCAATGTAAGACTACATCGTATACAATCTTGTTGTTGTTGGTTGTCTGGAAGAAATCGCTCTTATGCGATGAGGCCCTCAATTTTATTGTACACACGCCAGCACATCAAGCTACCCCAATCTGTCAAATTTCCCCAGTAGAAAGGGAACCTTATGCTTATGTAATAAAGTTGAAAATCTATAAAAGTAATTTGACAGATTGGGGTAGCTTGATGTGCTGGCGTCTGTACATAAAATGAAACTATGTCTATATATCTACATTTTTATTCTGTTCTGCTGCTGGTTCGAGATCCACCGGGCGATTAAATTTATGATTTCCCATTTTTGAGATCAGTCAGTACTTACTTTGTATGCTTACTATGTTTGCTGTCTTTATTTACTACTAGCTGTGCCCCGCGGTTGTACCCGCGTTAACCTTTATAAATGATCACAGCTCCTCCGCCGTAGGTGATAGGGTGATAATATGTAGCCTATATGTTGAACCGACCTCTTAGTAATATTCATGCAAAATTTGAAGTAAATCCATGCAGTACTTTTTGAGTTTAGCCGGGACATACATACAGACAAAAAGACAAAAATTCTATAAACTATATTTTTGGATTCGATATCGGTAGGAGCCACAAGTATCCTTTTTAAAAAATATTCAATGTACAGTTTTGAATTTCCTACGATTTTATTATATGTGTAGATACGGCTTGAACCACATGCCCACTCTTACCTCCAGTGCCCGTTGAAGCAGTGAAAACCTCATATTACAAAAAAACGAGTGTTCTTTAGACCAAACGGCAAAAAACTGAAGTAAAACTTCAAATATTGCTCGCACCTCTCTTGCCCCTTCAGTAGGTAATATACAAAACGTAAAACTCTCTCTCTTTCTATCTTCACTAACTTATTTCCCCCTCAACTTCCGTTCGCTTCGCCCGATCACACTGCTACTACTCCACAAGTTAAGCGTACTTATAGAAGTTTTACTTCAAAACTAGCTCCCTCGATAAAGTCGAGCTGGAAAAGCAGGTTTTCATTCAAATTATGAGGTACAGACGCCAGCACATCAAGCTACTCCAATCTGGCAAATTTCCCCAATTGAAAGTGAACCTTATGCTTTTGTGATAAAGTAGAAAATCTATAAAAGAAATTTGAAATATTTGGGTAGCTGGATGTGCTGGCGTCTGTACAAAAGGCGATCTCGAATGTACCAATAAATGTAAAAGTAATATAACCAATTAGGTACGTTAGTGAACAAATACATAATTTCATCATACAGAACTAACAATAATAAAATTCCTACGCAAACCAATGCGAATGATATTTCTCAGAAAAGCATTATATGATCATTATGGAAACATGCCAAACATACAACATGCCTATTGATACTCAAACCAATATACAGGCAGGTACCTAACACCATTACAATAGAACTATTATTTGGAATAAATTGTGTTTATATAAACAATATAGTTGAGTAAACCTAGTGGGTAGACCGTAGGACAGTGGTGGCAATGCCTCGAGTTCCAGATGCGGTTCGAAGTAATCGAATGTCTAAATGATTCGAACGTTCATAATATCGAATGGTCAATAAATGGAACATTCTCTACTAGAAAAGTAGGATAGGTTAGCCTAGAACTGCGACTATATAGTGAGAAACAAATGAATCGTATAGACGATTCATTTGTTTCTCTTTAGTTTATTAACCATTTGATATTATGAACGTTCGAGTTTTTAAACATTCGATTACTTGAAGTTTGATTTCCCATAGTACACCCCTCGAGTTCAAACCCAAGGCACGCACTACTCACGACTTTCTATTTTATTTTGCTTTATTTGAAAAAAATATTAATATAAAAATACCTATATATTTATATTTACAGCGTCAAGCTTAAAAATTTTAGTAATCATTGTAATAACAACCACATGTTCCACGTATTGATTTTTTTGTGTGTTGTAATTATTCTAAGAATAAAATAATAACTAGAAAAATAAGAATAAACTAAAACCATTTAATCTAAAAATAAATAAACTAACAATTACTAAAACTAGAAAGGAATAAACTAACTATAACTATTCAAAATCGTTGAATAAATAAAAAAAAACGGTTTTTATTCACATAGACTTCAAAGTTGTGTTACAAGGTTTCTTTATACATATATTTAATTCTAAGAACAAATAGATTACTAGATCAGTGACTATTGAGCGTCATCATCATCACTATATCAGCCAAAAAACACCCACAGCTGGACAAAGGCCTCCCCCAAAGATCTCCACAATTGCCGGTCTTGCGCTATCCGTATCCAGCGCCTCTCACAATATAATCCATCTTGTAGGGCGCCTGCCCACGCTGGGATTTCCGTCTTCCATCGTGTGCATATTAGAATTAATTATATCGTCCTTGAAACGGTGAAGGAAAGCATCGTAATCAAACCTGCATGCCTGAGAATTCTCCAAAATGTTCGTGATGGCATGTTATGTATTAAAGATAGACGACGTAGCGAGCTTGTTTATGTATTTAATAGATTTTGTTTTTTAATAAATGACTTGTGCCTACCTGAATGTATTATTTATGCGTAGCTATAAGGATTCCACCAGCCGCCAGAAGAAATCCACTTAGGTTAGGTTTAGTCGGTGCGAGTCCGACATACCCACCCGCAGGCACTTTTTGCGGGTGGCACGCAAAAGCATTCCCCTTGCCTTGCCAAAAGGTATGTAAGTAAGGGGAGGCCGATGCGCCCGCGCGCCTTGCACTATTCGTTCGTGGGTACTTGCTAGCTTACATGCGTTTAAAACAAACCATAACGTTTTTATTTACTTGTCTCTACCAAGATTAAGTTTTGCCTGTATGGTGGTTATGCCGTCTCATTGTAAGGAGGTCCCTTGCCCTGCAGTGGGACAGTGAAGGGCTGCATCACCGTGCTAAGGCTATTAACCGTACTTGACCGACCTATGGTTGCTGACGTAATGGGGAATTCGGTGACAGAACAGGTTATCGTGATATAACAGGGTTATCCTCAATGAAACCGAACCGGTTGCAACAATCGCTGGCACGTTGCTAACGCGATATCTGGTTTTCCGCAATAAAAACCGTTTGAAAAACCTATAGCGTCTCTGAATGATAAGAGCTGGATATTCCCGCAGTCAAAAATAATTACTGCTACCTACCTTGTAAAAACCTCATTCACTTGTTTATTTTACTCAAATGTTTTAATTGTTCATAGGTATGTCTGTATCTGAGCGAACTTGGACAAAAGGTGTTTAATTTATGGGAAGGCCAGCCTCCAACGAGATGGACCGATGATCTTGTGAAGGTCGCTAGGAGCCGCTGGATGTAATGCAAGATCGAAAATTGTGGTGATTTGGGGGAGATCTTTGTCCAGCAGTGGGCGACTTTCGGCTGATATAATTATGACCTACAATTTATTGAATATTTAATTTTTTTTTATACAAACAGCCTTTCTAGGCATTAGGATTTTTTGCAATAGATTCGTCTTCCTCTAAACGTCCTCTTCAATGTCAATCTTATGACGACTTTTGACTTAAGTAATGTAATTTTTCGTTCAGTTAGAATAGACTGTACAAAAATGAGTCTGTACATCTTTTACAAAGAGTCATTATGTAAAAAATTACATAAAACTGTTTTGAACCCTTCTTTGAGACAACTGATTGAAATAAAATATATATAGGATCATTCCGTAATTATTAACTATCTGTTAAAAAAAATGTGTCATAATCTCTTCATGAACCAAATCACGTGACACACAATAAGAAATAGAAAATATAAATAGCTGGTTTCTTTTAACTTAATTCTATTGAAGTGTGCTAAATGAAAACAAAGTCAAAAAAATCTGCACAATTCTAGTATATTTAATTATTCTAATATTTTTTTTTTATTTTTTTTAATAAAGACAGCCCCCGCACTAGGGAATCTAGACCTTGTGTCGCGGGGTAATTTACAAACATAATAGACGGACACAAATTACATCCAGACTCAGAACAACTATTTATGAGTCACAGAAATAGTTGTCCAGCGCGCGACTCGAACCCGCGACACTAAGCGGTGAGTCTTAGCCGCTGCGCCACACGTACAGTCAAAATGTTTGTGTATTGTATGTAATATGCATATTTTTGCTGGTGGGTCGACGGATTGCACGCATATTGCATCCCGGCTTGATTAAACTGACAATTAGCGGAATTAATACTAAATATTAATTTTATATTTTGATTCTTATGGATTTCCGCAGAGTAACGCCTCATTAAATTACGCAAAACTCATTGGGAGACAACTTCCCTCCTTTAGAAGTCGGTTAATATAAGGAAAACATTTATTTCCTGAAAGTAATGTATATTTTTCATAATAACTAAGTAACATTGAGATATCATATCTTAATATTTTAGCACTGACTGATATTAGAAGTAAAAACGCGTGTTTTATTATTTTCCTTAAAGATAGTTCACATTAAAATGTATGATGCTGATAAAATAACTATCAATTATATCTCAACTTATCCTTCCCCATAATTTTAATGTTAAAGTTAATGAAGATAAGTTAGTGAAGCTTGTAACTTATTGACCACGTTTGGTTTACTTCAAAACCTTGTCCCTGCTTAATACTTAATTTTAATAATACCTGGGCGACCGAGTTCCGCACGTGTTATGAGTTAACACGTGCGGAATTCGGTAAACTATCTTTAATATTATCTAACTCAAACCTGCAATTAAACTAAAATATTAAATCATTCTATAACCCCGAAAACTACAATTTTTATTGTATTAAGAACTAGCGGCCCGGTACGTGCTTCGCTACGTATAAGGCATAGTAATAAAAAAATATGATTATTAAGTTCATTTATTCAAACAAATAAATATTTTAAATTGCTAAAAGATGTTGATTTTACACTTTTTCAAGACTTTTTTAAATTTTCTCTACGTAGAAACCTTCCTTGGACTTCCACGAATAATTCAAGACCAAAATTAGCCAAATCGGTAAAGGCGTTGTTGAGTTATAACATTACAACGAAAAGTGGCATTGATTTTTATATATATAGATAACAATAATTTACTATCCAAAGTAAAGTTGCATAAATCCTTATATCTAGTTACTTAAGTAAAATACAAATACCGGCCAAGTGCGAGTCGGGCTCGCGCACGAAGTGTTCCGTATCATTATCTATAAATACGAGCAAAAAATTCACTTTTGTTGCATGGGAACCGCCTTAAATATTTATTTTATTATATTTTTTTTGTATTTGTTGTCATAGTGGTAACAGAAATACATCATCTGTGAAAATTTCAACTGTCTAACTATCACGGTTCATGAGATACAGCCTGGTGACGGACGGACAGACAGATAGAGAAGTCTTAGTAATAGGGTCCCGTTTTACCCTTTGGGTACGAAACCCTTAAAAGGAAGGTAAGGTAAGTACTAATGTTTAAGCCTACGTGTGTCAAAAATTAGCATATCTATGGCTTTCACACCAGGGCTAGCTTATCTCGTGAAACCCCATATTAGGAAATACATTCATTCATAATACCTACTTAGGGACCCAAGAACCCCAGGACTAGGCTCCTGTCCTGGGGTTTGAATAAAACCAAAATAACAGCTTCCTCGGGAGTGCGGACTAGTTTCCATGTATCTTTATATACATATAAATACGTCCATATCTTTTTTGTTTAATATTTGTGATGACGGCTGCCAATATCAGAATATCATCACCCCATCTCATCTCGCGGGGGGCATAGAAGTCGACCCGAAGGAAAAACTACCAGAGGAAGGACAGAAGCTTCCTTCTGAGTACTATGACCATCTTGCTGCGATCGCCAACCCGTCTGCCAAGCGTGGCGAGTATGGCAACCTCCCCAAATTGATTCTTGGGGGAAGCTTGTCCAGCAGTGGACTTCTTTCAGCTGGAATGATGATGATGACATTTCTTTTTTTCAAAGTTATAAAAAGACTCAGGCAATTTCTAAGTGTTTCGTACCCGTAGGATGTCAACGGGCCCTTTTACTAAGCCCCGCTCTCTGTCCGTCTGTCGATCGCTTCACTTCTTTTGACAGCTTACAGTATCTTATGAACCGTGATAGGTAGACAGTTGTCATTTACAGAGAGTATATTTCTATTACCGCTCCAACAGATTATAAAAATAAAATAACTATAGTTCACCTATATAGACGGTCACCGTAGCCTAGTTGGTGGTGCTCCTACCTACGAAGTTGGTGGTCCTGGGTTCGAATCCCGGTAAGTGAAAATATTTATGTGATGAGCACGAATATTTGTTTCTGAGTCATGGATGTTTTCTATGTATTTAAGTATTTATCTATCTATATGTATAAGTATGTATATCGTCGCCTGGTACCCATAGTAGAAGCTTTGCTTAGTTTGGGGCTAGGATGATCTGTGTGACATTGTCCTTAGATATTATTATTATTATGGTACGGAACGCTTCGTGTGCGAGTCACTCGCACTTGGTTATTATAACGTTCACTACCAACCGCACGCGGCTGCTAGAACGATTAATTATTCAATTTTCTACAAATAGATTACTGTCAGTTAATTACAATTTTTAGCGAGTACCTATATATTATAAGCAGAGCGAATTCGGCGAACCGCGGCACATTCGTACGGTGTAATTACGACTGTAACAGAGGTGCCGCCTGTCTTACCGCGAACTTGTAATTAGACCCTTCATTACCAGCTACTTGGAACACTGATGATAGGAAAAAGAGTCAAGTCAAGCCAGTAAGTAGTTATGTAACTTTGGTGATTTATAAGCCCACCAATTGATGCTTTAATGATTGGATCAGTTGCTCAAGAACGTATGCTTAAAGCAACCTTGTAGAAACACGGTTGCTACTACACTTCTACATGGTCTAAAGTCTAGATAGACTGCAGTTGTGCAGTCTGATGGCAACCACCAGGGTGACCTCTGTTGGGACGTTGATTTGCAACCGTGTAGAAGATGCTTTATGCCCTCTTCGATCCTCCATTGAATAATCAGCCCGCGTCGATCGCCAATTCAACAAAACATCTCCAAGAACGGTTGGTAACTGACATAGATAAACAGTTCCTGTGTTTTACAAGTCAAAACACAAACAACCTCGTACAACTATATATAGCTAACACCATAATCAACAACTTTTGTTCTGTTCGATTTCGATCATAACTCAATACATGAAAAAACAAAATTATTTTACACGGGCGACTGGCGACTAGAGAAATGGGTCAAGTTCAAATGCGCTGGCGCTGCACCCCTTCCCCGCGCCCTCGCTATGATATGTTTACGTAATCTTTGTAATGCTCGTAGAGTTATAAACATTCAATCAAGAAGTTAAATTAATACTTATTTTTGTACGAAAATAAAATCTAACATGTTATCAAAAGTTGTAGAACAAAAGTTGTTGCTTATGATGTTAGTTATCTGCTCCTGCGAGGTTGTTGGTGTTTTACAAGTAACCCTGTTCATGAGGAGGTTCCCCTGAAAAGAATCAAACCCTAAAGCAGAAGACTTAGTTGAAGTTTTAATTCTTAGACGGCTTGAGTCCCCACTAGCGGCAGCTCCAGAAACCACTTATGTCACTAAGGAAAACAAATTTAAAAAAATAAGTGAAGTTTCGAAAACGCTTATTCATTTGCCTAGGTGGCTATTGACGCTCTACTATTTGCTTCTACAGGATAAACAACATTTTAATTAAAAGTGTCAGTCATCCAGAACCATAAAGCTATAGATCACTCTTGTATCTGTCATCCTGACCATTTATGACAACCTGTCAATTTTATTTAGCCGCATATTGTTGTAGGAAAGAGACGTTAAACTCCATCTCACGAAAGAAGTCCCTCGGCAAAATGTGGAACTAATATGACAGATCGGCCATGTTGTCGTTGTCAGCAGTTGTTATGGCGTTCGGACGATATCGAGATTTTTATCATTCAAATTAGTTAAAGTGTTGTTGAAAACATACTTTAAAAAGTATGGGAGTCGAAATCAGTAGAGGCAAGCAACATTCCGTCGCATGATGGTCAGCGCCGCGCCTGTGGGACTTCTTTCATGAGACGCAGTTTACGTACGATACAACTATTTGAACAACTGTGCGTTCCAGACGAGCAATTTTACGTCCCTTTCATACGATCCAAATATGAATGCCATTTAAATTAGTTTGGTTGTGAATAATATCGAATTGCCAGCTTTCAGTTCGTTTTTGAGTCAATATTTTTCAGTTTATTTAGCGAGAAGCCTCCCGGACACCTAGTTCGAGGAAATTCTACTGACATTAAACAAAAGCATGAGTAATCAAAATTTAAAATAGACGTGCTAAGAGCAAATACAAGAATATAGACATGCTAAATTGCTTCTCAAATATAAAGTCCATTTGATAAGACACAACATCTATACATATAATAAAATCGTAGGAAAGTCAAAACTGTACCTACATTGTTTTTTTTTTAAAAAGGATAAGTACTTGGGGCGTGATCTACTATCGATATCGAAGCCAAAAATATAGTTTTTAGAATTTTTGTCTGTGTGTCTGTTTGTCTGTATGTATGTCCGGGTTAAACTCAAAAAGTACTGCATACTTAAAATTTTGAATGAATATTACTAAGACGTCGGGTCAACATATAGGCTACATAATAATATTATCACGCTATCACCTACGGGGGAGGAGCTGTGATAATTTATAAAATTTAACGCGGGTAAAACCGCGGGGCACAGCTAGTATATAATATGTATGTATTTAGAGATTTGTACCTAAGTATGTTTTTCGGTTGTATGGTTGGCATAGTAACGTTCTGCCCTGGGTCCAGGGGCGACGGACTCGGGGGCGTCCGTCGCGCACTACACATCTGGACCCGAGGCGGGGGCGCGACCTGTTCCACGCGCGCCCCTCTTAGACGTTGCGGGGGAGTTCAACACCTCACTCCCCCCGCTAATGCGAGGTGGCCCCAGCTAGGGGTTGCGGAAGTATCGTTTGTTCCCGCGACCCCCGGCGTAGGTGTGAGATGGAACACCGGGGTGGTTTTTAGTCAGTAGGAGTCTGACAGACCCCTCCGCCTCCCCCAAGGCGGAGGACATCCATGCAGGATTTTCCACTCCGCAAAAAAAAAAAAAAAGTAACGTTCTGCCTAGTTTGGGGTTTACGGTCTGAAGTGTATTCAAAATTTGTTTTATTCCATTTTTTTGGTGAGAATTATACAAGGTGTAACATAAATGGTAGACGCATTTTATGGATCTTCACTTGCCCATGAAACTTAACAACATATAGAAATGTTCCCATAGAAAAATGTTCAACAGCTGACGCGTTTGAGGAAGCAAACCTTTTTTTCTTATCTCATAAACAGAATCCCTTTAATTTCATTTAGTTTCATGGGAAGCTTGCGTTTCTTAAATTTACTCTACCGGTTTATGTTTATCTTATATAGACATCCCATACTGATAAATCTCCAAGAGTACTCTCTTATTAGGAATGTTTTTAATCTCTCATGAGATGTGTGGTGATGGTGATGAATACCACCATCCCATCTCTTGAAGTGGAGAAATTCGCCGTCTCTACGGTGGAGTCGTGCGAACCATGGTCCATTATTGGGCGATGTCTGGTTTGGGCGCCTAATGTGAGCCTGCAGCTTGCAGCGTGTGGTGGCCATACGGATATCACAAGGATACCGTAATGGATACTGCAATGAAAGTCGCCGCCTCGAAAGATTTAATCCGGGCGCGCCATTTTCACATAAATAATACATCGTATTACAATCCACTTGTTAGAATGTGCCGTCTTTATAATGAGCTCCTGCTTCAATATAGCAACGAATTAGATGTTTTCAACTTCGGAATTCAAACTTTTAAAAGGAAAGTTAGACATATCATGTCAAAAAGTTAAAAATCAAATCTACTTTAGCTTCAAACTATTAGATTTTAGTTTTAATTAATTAGTTTTAAGGTGCATGTTCACCTAGGTGCGACTCGATTTGATCATGGTGTTACGGATCGTGCTTCGGTGAACTTCAAATCTATTAGTTTTATTATATAATTTTACTTTATGTCATGCGTCACTATTAGTTCCACTCAAATTGTCATGCTGTGTACACTTGTTTAGGAATACTGTCTAGTGCTAAACCTTAATGTAATCTTCTGTCATGTAATGATAATATTCTGTTTTGTGTGCCAATAAAATAAAATAAAATAAAATTTCATCTCCTGGCGCGATGGTTTTTAAAGTAACCCGCGTCCGCTGGGAGAGCGGAGAGGTGCCTAATCAGACGCTCATTAAGTACATCGTAGTATGAAAATTACCAATATGAAGTAAAAGGTATCTCTCCAAAATACCATGGGTTCAATAATAATTAAATCACCACTTTACATTGTGTTATTTAAACGCTTGGACTTCTCTCTATTATTATATATATATATTTTTTTTTTTAAATGTGAGTTAAGTTCTTGTTGTTGGTATGGGGCCCCGGCTTACTTTATACCTAAGCCGGAAACCGCCTACTAACAACAAATTTGTAATCAATGCCTTGTCATACAATACAATTATTTTACTAAACCCGTCCTTACTACCTGCGTAATAAGGAAGCCATCATGATTAAAGTGTATCCACCGACAAGTCAGGTAATTGATTATACTTACAAAGAATATGTAGTGTACATATATTCATGCATGAAATTAACTCATGTAGGTATTTATACAATATAACTGTGTAAATTTAAAAAAGTATACATAATATTATGACTGGCACGCGTTACAAATATCTCCGTTAAATATATTATATTTACAATTATTATTATTGTTGAAGAATTTCTAATTAATTCTATTTCTACATTAAGGGGAATCCTTGGGAAAACTCATACTGAATCCCTTGAAGTACTTCAAGGATTTATTATTTGTTTGCAGTAAGAGCGTTTCTCAAATTAATTTCTTTATTTTAACATTCTGTATTTAAACATTTTTATTTTTTTTTTACTTAGAGCAATTAACTTACTAATTATATAATTTAGTAGAAACTATTAATGATCCATTTTATGTATAGAAAAACAAAATTGAAAACATGGGACAGAGAATAAGATAGAAAGTACATTTTTTTTTAGAAATGCTCATAAACTAATGGTACGAATGAGTTCTTACTATCGACGGATAAGCAGCGTAACGATTGGTTATTGTCGTGATGGCGCAATAAATATTGCCAATCACAATGCTTCGTTTCAATCGTAACGGTGCTTATCCGTCGATAGTAAGAACTCGTTCTTACCATTAGTTTATTGCAAAAATACAACGAAAGGTATAAACGAATTCGAGCTTTCGTTGGAAAGCTCGAATTTGTTCATACCTACCTTTCGTTTTCTGTAGACTCGTATAAACTCATACACACGGCTACATATCAAGCTATACATTTCCAATATAAGCTGACCTATTATTGTATGGAAATCCTATACAACGCGAGATCAGCTTATACTGGAAATGTACAGCATGAAGTGTAACCGTGTGTACTAAGCCGAAAATTCAATTTACGGATATCCGGGAGTCCTCCTTGATCCGTATCCGTAACTTATGTAGCGGTATTTTACGGATAAATTTATCAATACATAGATGAAATCTTATATCTATATATAGGGGATCATATTTTTTATTTCTTAAAATCTAAAAATTTGCACCTTTTTATTGCAAACAATTATCGTAGTGAGTTACCCGAACAATAGTACAGACGCCAACACATCAAGCTACTCCAATCTGTCAAATTTCCCCAATTGAAAGTGAACTTTATGCTTTTGTGATAAAGTTGAAAATCTATAAAAGATATTTGACATATTGGGTTAGCTGAATGTGCTGGCGTCTGTACATAACACTCTTTATAATGAGATCAATCACATGAATCTTTGTGATCAGCTTATTAAAATAATGATATCTTTAAACATTTATAATAGGATTTTTTTATATATTTTTAATTAAAATATCACTATAATGATCACAATGAAAGTAACGCACCGACACCAATTTAATAAATAAGTTAAGAACCTATTCGTAGATACCCGTGGATATACATTTTTTAAAATCCGGCAAATCACTAATCAAAGTACACTAGTATTTGACATTTTGATGCTATTTTTAATGTTATTTACTATTTTTATCGAAATCTATCCATAAGTTAGTCCGACGACGTGTTGTTTTAACAATAACCGTGAAATACCTCCGAATTCAATTATAGAAAAAGGCTACCACTTTAGAAAGTACAGGTACGAAATAGGGAGTCTAAAGGCTATTGTAAACATAAAGTTAGTATACGTTCGGCTAGGTATACAAACTTTATAATTTTAACTTTATACGGCCTTCCCAGCGATTCAGCAATGAAGACTGCACGTGTGGTGCAGCGGATAATAGTTGTTCTGACTCTGGATGTAATTTGTGTTCGTCTATTATATATTTGTAAAGTACCCCGCGATTAGGGATGACATTAGATAGTGCGGACGTAAATTTAAAAAAATATATTGTAGCTTACTGTATTGAATTTTCACGTAGATATCCTGATATCTCCTTTCCAATTTTATTCAAATCCGTCCTGTCATTTTCGCGTGATAGTGTAACAAACATGCATACATTCTCACGAGTCGAAATATCGTTAAGGCACTTGCTTCATCCAATGCTTGATGATAAGCATTTCCAGTGGGCGGGGCACATAGCTCGTAGCACGGTCGTTACGGCAGAAAGGTTCTCGTGTACCACCAACCATAACACACAGCGTGGGCATCAACAAAATGAACCGTTGAAAGTCACGAGCTGCTGCTTTCTTACTTCATTATGATGATGTCTTCCCGGCCGAATTTCTCCACGGCGGCCATTCTCAATGGAGATTAGCCAATTGCGCAGTACATATTATAGTGCACAAGTGTGTGCGCAAACACAAGGGCACTTTCTCTTCCATCACTCTCATGATCCGATGGGACGACAAACGACACGACCGGAACGAGGTCAGGTACAGGACCGACGGCTTTACGTGCTCTCCGAGGCACGGGGGTGTGTAATAACGCCAACTTCCAGACTTCGGGCTGATACTGAGAAATTTCTTTTTACGGAAAAATTGCAAAATCACTTTTTGGCCCGACCCGGGATTTATAATATAATAATATATAATATAATATATATGGACAATGTCACACAGATCATCCTAGCCCCAAACTAAGCAAAGCTTGTACTATGGGTACCAGGCGACGATATACAAACTTATATAGATAGATAAATACATAGAAAACATCCATGACTCAGAAACAAATATTCATGTTCATCACACAAATATTTGCACTTACCGGGATTACCCAGGACCACCAGCTTCGTAGCACTACCAACTAGGCTACGGTGACCGTCAAATATAATCTATGATTTATCTTCGAATCCAAAAAAGTCACAACAGTCAATGCTACTTCACCTGATTCGTTATCTTCGTCTTCAAGTAGAGAAAGATATAAAATTATTGCGTTTTTCTGAGAGATTGAGTGTAACTGAGCGCAAAAATGCGCGATTCCAAAAGTATGCTCCGCTCCACTCCATTCCACTCCACTCCGCTCCGTTTCAGGGAATACACTGACTACTTTTCACCGCTCTTCACCGATCCTCTCCGCCCAGCTCCGCTTCAGTGGAAACGCGGCAGAAAACTTAGGGCAGAAAGGTTCTCGTGTGGCGATCACCAACCGTAACACACAGCGTGGGTATCAACAAAATGGACCGATGAAATTCGCGAGCTGCTGCTTTCCTACTTCATTATGATGATGTCTTCCCGGCCGAATTTCGGCCACGGCGGCTATTCTCAAAGGAGATTAGCCAATTGCGCAGGACATATTATAGTGCACAAGTGTGTACGCAAACACAAGGGCACTTTCTCTTCCATCACTCTCATGATCCGATGGGACGACAAACGACAGGACCGGAACGAAGTCAGGTACAGGACCGACGGCTTTACGTGCTCTCCCAGGCACGGGGGTGTGTAATACCGCCAACTTCGAGACTTCCGGCTGATACTGAGAAATTTATTTATACGGAAAAATTCAAAAATCGTATTTAAGTATTTATGTAAATTATTAGTAGGTATGTAAGTTTATTATTGACCTACACACATTATTGACTTTCTTCAATTTTTTTTTTCCTCTCGCGGGTCTGCAGGAATAAATTTCTTAGGAAATAAGCAGATCCTGTGTACTCTTCGTTTCCTTTTGTTTATTATTGTATGATTTTTGTGTGTACATAAATAAACGCTACCGCTAGACCAACGAGGCATTACAAAGGTAAGTATATACCTAGTAATATAGGTACTCATTACCTGGTTTATGTATAATAAGCATGCAGGTAATTAAGTACATAATACTACCGAGTATTTCATTGTCTTCCACGCGTTTTCCAACAGTAATACCTACTTATTTATTGTTTATTCATATTGTTGGGAAACAGTTTATGGTTTTCATGTGAAAATGTATTTATTATAATATAACAATGGTTTGTTCGTGGAAATAACGAGTCGTATAAGTACCGAACAATAATTTGAATACTATGGCGGTCTATTATTATAGAGCTGTGATAAAACGGTGTCACACACAGAAATCGATGTTTATTGTTGACGGTTAATGTGGTTTAATAATAAAATCGTAGGAAAGTCAAAACTGTACATTGAATATTTTTTTTAAAGAATACTTGGGGCGTGATCTACAATCGATATCGAAGCCAAAAATATAGTTTTTAGAATTTTTGTCTGTGTATCTGTTTATCTGTATATATGCCCGGGCTAAAATCAAAAACTACTGCATGGATTTGCTTAAAATTTTGCATGAATATTACCAAGAGGTTGGGTCAACATATAGGCTATATATTATCACGCTATCACATACGGGGGAGGAGCTACGATAATTTATAGAATTTAACGCGGGTAAAACCGCGGGGCACAGCTGGTATGTAATATAATGTTGGTCTAGCGCAGGGTATTTTTAACTTTTTTCAATCACGGACCACTTTCACAATATAAACAATTTCACGGACCCCTGTTAAAAAAATATTTTAAGTGAATAAAACGCCTTAGAAGTTTAAATTTCGTTCAATTTACTCATGTTTTATTTCACTGACGATACGTTCTCGTCGCGGTGAGTTCTTGGTAGTAAATAGGTTAAAAGTTAACTAAAAACCACGGACCCATGAACCCACAGAGAACGAGGTCCTGGTTTCAAATGCCGGGTCGGGCCAAAACTGATTTTGGGACATTTCTGTAAAAAGAAAAATTTCTCAGCAACAGCCTGAAGTCTGGGAATTGGCGGTATTATACCCCCGTGCCTCGGAGAGCACGTAAAGCCGTCGATCCTATACCTGACCACGGTCGTGTCGCTAGGCGTCCCATCGGATCATGAGAGTGATGGAATAGAAAGTGCTCCTGTCTTTGCGCACACACTTCTGCACTATAATATGTCCCGCGCAGATGGCTAATTTCCGACTGGGCGCCGTGGCCGAAATTCGGCTAGTAGGGCATTATTATTATTATTAATATAATAATTATTTATTATGATAACTATTTAGAAATATATAAGAATGTTTATCGTGTAGTTCCCGAAGTACAAGCTTTGCCTAGTTTGGGATCTTATTTATTTATTTATTGTTTGGAAAACCAACAGCTATACATAAAAAATATTACTGTTATAATAGGAAACATATATAAAGCCAATTACAGGTTTCCACGGATAGCAAATGTTAGTTGCGCCATAGTTGCTTATGGCGCTACAAACACAGTTGTCCCGTTGTTTATAAAATTAGGCGACGTGTTTAGCCACAAAAAACATAACTTATACCTGTCGCCACATTCCGCCACAGACCCTCTCGCCAAAAATGGCAATTTCATCCTTATCACATAGATGAATGGTCATCTACCACCGTGCCTTTCACAAGAATCTTTTTGACGTGCACTACCGCTTTGTGGAATCAATTAGCTGCGGAGGTATTTCCGATCCGGAATGACAGGGCAACCTTCAAGAAGCGAGCTTATTCTTTTCTTCGCAATGCACTTGCGGCTCCTCTGGTGTGTCGAGTGTCCATCGGCTGCGGTGATCACTTACCATCTAGTAACCCACTTGCTCGTTTGCAATCCTATTTTTTTATACAACTTAGTCTGCAAACTTGCGTACGGCCCACCTGATGGTAATCACCATAGCCTATGAACGCTTGCAACACCAGGGACATCATTAGCGCGTTGCCGACCCTTTAGAAACTTACAACTCCCTTTTTGAAGGGCCCCATGCTGTAGTCTCTTGGGAAAGCCGTCGCAGGGAGTTCATTCCACAACCTCAACGTACGTGGGAGTAAGTTTCGCTTAACGCGAACCGTACGTGATCGAAAAGGTTCGAGGATATGAGGATGAGAGGATGAATGTCTTGTGTATTATAAAAAATAAAAAACCAATGAGACTTTATGTATTTCTAGATAGATATATTTATACCGAACGCACCCTCTACTTTTAAACGTGTCTAATACAGATAGTTATTAGATGACTCAATATAATGTAATTTATAAATATGTTGAGAATATAATTCACTGGCAACTCTCCCATTAGTTGGACAGCTGCCACCTGTACCTGCGCTTCGCAATATTTAGTGCGAGTAGTATAATAAGTACGCTTGAATCATAATTGACGCAAGCCAAAATCAACAATGCAAGAGACAGTAGAGTAATGATATTGCATATCTATTTCTGTATTAGAAATTAGGACTGCTTTGTTAATTTAGCTGTATCATGTTCAATCACTGATAATAATGTCCTGGGTCAAATCCTGATTCAGGACAATAAGTAATATTGATTTTTTCTGGAAAGAAAACTATTCAGTAACAGCCCAAAGTCTGGAAAATGGCGGTGTTATACCCCCGTGCGTCGGTGACAATGCAATATTATTGCTGAGATTTTTGTCAAACATCTAGAACATTACACATGTGTGTGTTTGTGTATGTGTGATACACAAACACACACATAAACACATACACATACACTGCACAAAGGTCATCACTCATCTCCGAAGCATCAGAATATAACATCGCCAACGATGACTTCAACCTGTTACTAAAAAATTATCTTCTTGTCAGAAAAACAACCAATAATACTTTTGGTCAACATACAGTTGCTCATATAATAATATATAATATAATATCTAGGGACAATGTCACACAAATCATCCTAGCCCCAAACTAAGCAAAGCTTGTACTATGGGTACCAGGCGACGATATACATACTTTTATATAGATAGATAAATAATTAAATACATAGAGTCTATGTTTTAATTGTAATAGATGTTCTATTACAATTAAAACATAGACTCAGAAACAAATATTTGTGCTCATCACACAAATATTTGCACTTACCTGGATTCGAACCCAGGACCACCAGCTTCGTAGGCAGGAGCACTACCAACTAGGCTACGGTGACCGTCTATATATAATCTATGATTTGAAATAAATTGTAAATTTAAATTATTTAGAATTTTCTTTTTTAATATAGATAACAATATCCTGGGACATTCCACAGGTTCATCTGATCCCAAACTAAGCAGAGCTTGTACTACGGAAACTAGATCAGTTATCTAGTTTCCATAGTACAAGCTCTGCTTAGTTTGGGGTCAGATGACCCTGTGTAATGTCCCAGGATATTGTATATACTACGTTTTTTTTGTAAATATATACTAATATAAATAATTACACCCAGACTCATGACAAACAGACTAGTTCATACACACATAGGTATATCTGTCCTGGGTGGGAATCGAACCCACGACCCCCGGCGTGAAAAGCAAACATTTGCCAACCACGCTAACAGGCCCGTCTTCACATATGCACGAGGGCTTGCGCAAACACTGCCTAGGTGTTCTCTCACTCCGGCATACAATAATTTATTATTCTT
Source organism: Pseudoips prasinana (assembly GCA_951640165.1). Taxonomy (NCBI): domain Eukaryota; kingdom Metazoa; phylum Arthropoda; class Insecta; order Lepidoptera; family Nolidae; genus Pseudoips; species Pseudoips prasinana. The sequence goes on from OX621240.1 coordinate 9,563,568, forward strand.
TAAAAAATCCAAATGTGAGAGCGATATAGCTGCCCGCTGAATTATGGGCCTTAAGTCCTTAATTAAAACATTAAATTCTTTTTCTAACGGTTCCGAGAGCTTTTAAAACAATATTGCAATATCTCTTAGGGGAACACGATGTAATTCTATACGAAAATGATTCCAAATGACCCAGTTAGCAGTGAATCACTCCAAATGTTATATGTATAGAGACTGGGTTAAGTGATTCCTTAGAAATTTCCCCAGACCTACATTACGCAACTATATTTTATAAATAGTTAAGAGGAATTGCGACGCCTATATTCGTCCACCCATTTATTTTACTTGCACAGCTCGAATACGAATCAATTAGTGATGTCCAAATGTATTACCGATTCGATTTTCTAAGACAATTTACATAATCTATGAAGAAGTTTTGATTGATTCGATAATGCAACCTATTAAAAAACACACTCTATTAAAAAAAAAGACAATGGAAATCTTCGTGAGAATGGGGACGATATGGACGAGACTAAAAGTAGAGCTTCTAAATATACGAAGAAACGCACGTATATACGTAATCGACGAAATGCCAGCAGACCATGGGCATATCGTCCTCAGAATTTCCCCATACTACTCTGAATACAATGAGTTCAGACGCCACTAGAATCAACTGAACTCCTCCTATCACCACCAATTATCATCATCATGTCAGACTAAGTACGTCCACTGCTGGGCAAAAGCCTCCTCAAAGAATGGGAGGGATATGCCATAATAGCCACGCTTGGCAAACGGATTGTCGGTCGCATTTTGATGGTCATAGTTCACAGAAAAACGCTGCTGCCCGTTCTCTGATAGGTATTCATTCGGACGATTTCTACGCCTCCCATGGGATGAGATGGGGTGATGATATTCTATGCCGTCACCACACAGCAACTACACTAGAACTAGTAATGCAAAACTAAATCTATTTTGCGATAATCGACTCTTTTAGAAAAAATAAATGTAAATGCGCCATCAAAGTTACCCCCAAGCAGCAAAATTATCCTATAGTGCAGACGTTATAGGACTCCAGCACTTTTAATGTTCTCTTAAGGGTTCTAGTTTTTGCTGCATCGCTTATAATAGCAAGCATGGAGTTAGTTGGGCCTTATAGTATATCTCCTCCTATACATTAGCTTATAATTACTTATAGGCCGAAATTAAAGGTCAAATATAAGCTTGGGTGACCTATAAAAGTATCGCGAGGGTGTAAACGCACTCAAGAGCAGATAAACTGGTAAGCTATGCTTATAACTACTAACAAGAAACATTATAGAACCACTATAAGTAAAGTACACCAATAAGAGTGATAAACAGAACTAAACATTCTGGATACTATTTGCATTTATTACTTGGTTTTATAAGGGTTTATAAATTTTCTTTACAGAACAATTATCAGTAAAATGGAGCGGTTATATAGTGGTATAAACCAATATCGTTATAATCTTAACACGCTTATAAAGGTTTAATATAATATACTTAGTATCCAAAACTATATCCGTGGTGACCTGAACAAGAAAACATTGGTTTGTAGTGGTCTTGCAAATTCTGTTATAGTCTCAGTACGGATATTTTGATTTTGTTGAATCGTAGAAATATGAGAAGGTTCCGTACAAAATTGTTATTGTGAAAATTTAAGACAAAATGTTTATTTTAATGATTCTGCACGAAAAAACGTTTAATCGATAAAAGCAATTTTAAATGTAGACTTGGAAGATTGTGTTAGTGAGGAACCTGTACAAGAAGATGAATGCGATATTGAAAACTATTCCAATTTTCAACTACATAGCGATCTTAGAAAATGGGCTGTAGAATACAATACGACATGCGGCATTCAATTCTTTATTAGAAATTTTGAATAAATGTATTTGTTAAGTTTGTTTCAAATTCTTCAAGTTCTCTTAGATTTCTTATAACATGTCTACATCTACGTCTTCTTGCTTTCTTGAAACGGTCATTGGATGTACGGGTTTAATTCATTCTGAATCTCTCTTCGACACAGCACTCAGCACATGTTAGTTTGTATTTCATAAAGTGGATTTTGATTTGGTATGATGGTTTTAATGTCTTCTTTGATTGACTTTACTTCATGTTGAAGTTGTAGAATTTGACCATCCTCGACAGGCTGTATTTGGTTATCCGTGTTGTAAAGAACGAAATGTTGAGCATTTAAACTGACATCTGACAGTGTTTTTTCTGCTTCTGTTATGACAAGTTGAGGGTTTTGCGCGACAAAAGAAGATACAGGTAAAATTGCTGATCCGGATTGAATGGTAGCCGAGTTTTGTTGTAAATGAAGTGATCTTGTAGTATTTGAACGAGTTTCTTCTCGAGAGACCGTTGGCATCTCACTAATTTGGTCTTGATCACGATTCTGTGAAACAATAAACCAAGTTAGCAAGGGAAAGCACAAAATAGAATTAGAAAATATTTCAAACAATTTTTAAAGCTCGAAAATCCCTTTTAGTTAAAAAGCTATCGACGTCCAGAAACATTACCATTTTCACACCTGACACCTAAACAAAAATATGAAAATAAGACATCGGTACCTAATAACAACATAGAGTAACATTACAATATTTGCGGAACTCTAATTCCAAACAATATGGCCAAGCAATAGTTCTGATATTTACCATTTGTAACAAAGTACGCCTATAACGGTTTGTTAATGTATTTGGGAAGACCAAGTTTGTCAAGATGGCGACTTTTCGTTGTATATCTTACTGAAACCAACATTATTTTAAAATTCAACTTAATGAAAACGTGAATTTCGAGGGGCGTTTAAAAATTTTGACAAAAAACTTATTACACTTCACCGAAAATATACCTGCGCCATGCACATTCAAACACGGCTTCACTTATTGTTAACTAACACCCTACTCTTATTCTAGATAATATTTATTATAAAAATATAATAACTTACCTTTATCAATATTAATTAATCTTTACCAATGTGCATAGCAACATTTACAAATTCACATCACTTTGTATGAGCTTGTAAGATATTCACCGTGTACGTTATTGTCGTGTTTGGTTCCATTTAGCGCTCATAGTTAGCTTCGCGAGAGCAAATAGTTCTACGTGGTCTAACTATAAGGTTACTATTGTCGTGATTGGTTCCATTAAGCGCTGATAGTTGGCTTCGCGGGAGAAAATAGTTTTACATAGTCCAACTATATGGCCGTTATTGGTCAAAATGGTATTCACCAAGTCTACTATAGATATTTAATTAGCTAAAATACGCCTATAAATTGGGCCCTTTTCCGTGGTTATAATTGCTTACTATTCCGTTATAGTCTAATGGAATGGTGGTTCCAGGACAATTACTAGACCACATTTTGCTGCCCGTGCAAGTAAATACGCTCTTTTTTCAATCAAATCATCGAAAACCAACCTGGGTCAAAACGCCACTATGAACAGATTATTAAGTCAGTACAATAAACTAACGAAAAATCTTGAAATCGGTTTGGATATTTTCTCAAACAGCCTTCCAAAATTTAAAAGAAACATAATGGCATCTTTAAATGTTTCATAATATATATATATATATATCTAAAATATATCAATATGGTGAAGTGGTCTCGAACATGTTTATGTGTTTGTGTTATGCATGCCTAGTTAGTTTCCTGGTTAGTTATAATAAATTAGGTTTTAGTACTCTTTGGATTTGTAGTAATATAAGTAGTTATAGTAATCTTAAGTTTAGTAAGTAATTAAAAAAGAACTGTCATTTACCATGCCGTGGCGACTTGTAAGTAAAGCAACATTTAGCACGTAATTTTATAACATGTATGTATTCAATGTATTAGTGTATGTTTTGTAAGTTGTCCTAAATAAATAAATAAAATAAATAATGTGACGGTTGAAAACTAGGCGAGTGTGGTTGAGAGAAGAAAAAATAGTTTGATTGGGATCGCGATGTTGCCTCTCCAATGATCTCCATAATGGAACTGTGTCCATGATATGGAGGAATATGCCACAATGCTTTTGTTTTGTGGTTTTGTGATCGCAGTATAATACTCGAAGGACTCAGAGGCGCTACTTCCCATTCTCTGGATATTCTCTAGGGAGAACTTTTACGCCCCCCACGGCATTGGATGGAGTGGTGACATTCGTCATGTACTATAGTGCACTGTTGCTGTATGGTGATGGCATAGAATATCATCACCCCATCTCAGCCTGCAGGGACCGTAGAAATCGTCCAAGGGAATAACTACCCGTCTGCTATGTGTGGCGTTATGAGCACGAATATTTGTTTCTGAGTCATGAATGTTTTCTATGTATATAAGTATTTATCCATCTATATAAGTATGTATATCGTCTCTTGGTACCCATAGTACAAGCTTTGCTTAGTTTGGGGCTAGGATGATCTGTGTGACATTGTCCCCATATATATTCCCCTATTCTTTGGGGAGGCTTTTGTCCAGCAGTAGACATACTTTGGCTGACATGATGATGATGCTACAGAGCATAACGTGATCAAATAATAAACCCTTATTAAGAATCCTTAATAAGGGTTCTTTTCCACTAGAGATATGCTAAATAGCTATGCTGTTAGGATGTAAAAAGTAAGCTACGAAACTATGTTACCGTTTCCACTGATGCTAAGCTATATAGCGGCACGAGGGTGCTCCGAAGCTGCACCGCTGCGAGGAAACTGTGCGAAGAAGATGCGCAGCTTGAGCTATGGAATGTATCAACAGTAGGGAGGGCACTTCAACTGCAGTTAGTCAGCTTTGTATAAAACTATACCACTCGCGACCATTCAATGCATGCAGCCCTAGCATGCATCCAGGACACACATCCAGAGCACGGATCCAGAGTACGTATGACCAATGAATTTGGTTGGTTGATAACAAACGCATCCATAGCATAGCAAGTCTCTGGTGGAAAATCAACCTAAGAACATTCTAGGAATATTGACTAACCAACCAAATGTGTTTGTCAAAATATAATGCATAGATCCGAATAGTCGAAACCAATTGCGAAACGTTCTCAAGTTTTCATTTCCAATAAACACAGCACATATGGTAACTATGTATTCTATGAACATGACACTTACAAGTCGCAACTATGTCGATTTGTTTCTAGAAATCCACTGTTATTTTTTCTTCAAAATCTCTTGACCGGCTCTTTTCTCAGAATAGCAGAGCTATATAAGTAAGTACAGTCATCTACAGTTAAAGTTTCACCATAGACATTTCATTATTATAGGAATATGTAAGTATTTATTATATTTTGAGAGATGTAGGGCACGGCATTCATTCGCTCAACGAGCAGCCCGACTGGGGAAGTACCTCCACCTTACAGAAGACATTCCTTAATAATAACATTAATAATTTTAATGTTGTGTTTCCGAGTGTGAGTAAGTTTGCCAGAGCACATTGGGGTGGGGGGAAGGGTCAGCAACACTTGTTTGCTGACTCTTAAATGCGACAACGCACCCGAGACTACTCTGGTATCGCGAGTGTCCATGGGCGGCGGTGATCTTACCCACCTGCTCGTTTGTCGCCCTCTGATAAAAAAAATATATTTAGTCATAGTAGGTTCTTGTAATGAGTAGCAATGGTTACAATTAACAAGTTCTAAGTACCCCCACAACTGAAACGCTTTCAAATAATCCCTAATCCTGTGCATTTGTTGGTTGTTTGGAAGAGATCATATGTTAGTGACAAGAGCGATTTAACACTTTGTAATTATATGCTCTAAGTAACTTTGTAAGTATGTGCTGTTGCTGGGAACACCCAAAAACTCCGAAATATTTTATTCCGAATTTTGATGTTCCGATTTTCAAATGTCAAAAGTTCATAATACTTAAGAATTGTAATGTCTATTATTAAATATCACGAAATTTATCTTTCCGAAAGTCGTAAATGCGATTTGTTAGTATTCCGATTTTCATACGTTCTAAGAGCCAAATGATCGAAGGGTTCGCGGTCCGAAAAACGACATTCCGAATTTCAATACTTCGAATAAACTAAAAATCAACACGTTGAGCTACAAAATTTTGTGACAGAAACGAATCGCTGCAAAACCGACTTCACGTAGTCTTGACTGCCCTACCCTAGAGTGTAATTTAAGCCCGCGTAGGCGCGGAGAGGGGGGGGGGGGGCCCGCGAGCTGAGGAGCGGGCGGTTTTGAACGCCCGCCTCCGCGGCTGAGGCTGGCTGGCGAAGCCGGCCAGCAAGCCGAAGCTGCGGTGGTGGGCGTTAAAACCATCTGCGACGATAAGCCCGCGTGGGGCCGCCTAAAGCCCGCAGCGCCGGAGCCGTGATAGAAACAATGCTTGCTGCACGTTGCATGCCTGTTTGCATGTTGCATGCCTTCTTGTTTGCTGCATTACTGCTTGCATGCAGCATGCCTGCTTGCATGCTGCATGCCTGCTTGCATGCTGCATCCTTGCTTGCATGCTGCATGCTTGCTTGCATGCTGCATGCCTGCTTGCATGCTTGAATGCTGCATACCTGCCTGCTTGCATGTTGTATGCACCCGCCGAGTGCCAGATCCCCTCTATTGTTGGTAAATCATTTGAGTTAGGTTAGGTTAGAACTGTGACCGGGAAGACAACAAAAGCAAGCCGAAGCTGCAGTTTTGAGCGTTTAAACCATCTGCGATGATAAGCTCGCGTGGAGCCGCCCGAACCCCGCAGCGCCGGAGCCGTGACAGAAACAATGCTTGCTGCATGTTGCATGCCTGCTTGCATGTACATGCCTGCTTGCTTGCTGCATTTCTGCTTGCATGCTGCATGCCTGCTTACATGCTTGCTTGCATGCTGCATTCCTGCTTCCATGTTGCATGCCTGCTTGCATGTTTCATGCCTGCCTGCTTGCATATTTCATGCAGCCGCCGAGTGCCAGATCCCTCTATTGTTGGTGAATCATTTGGGTTTGGTTAAGTTACAACTGTGACCGGGGAAACAAAATATTTTTATTCGTATTGTTGATTTTTCGAATTATCATTAAGTTGGACTTTTTGTTATTCGATCTACTGAAGTTCGGTATTTTGAGAATAGTAATTATAAACGTTAGGAATATTGAAATTTAGGAATTATAAAACTAGGAATAATGATAAGTCGGAGTTGTAATATTCGGAATTTTCTACCATTCGGAATTATAAAAGTCGGTATTTTGAAATTCGTATTTGTGACTGTCGGAATAAAGTTTTTCGTATCCCAAAATGATTAATCAACAATAGAGGGGATCTGAAATTCGGCAGCTGCATGCAACATGCAAGCAGGCAGGCAACATGCAAGCAGGCATGCAACACGCAAGCAGGCATGTAATATGCAAGCAGGCATGCAGCATACAAGCTGGCATGCAGCATGCAAGCAGGCATGCAGCATGCAAGCAGGCATGCAACAAGCAAGCAGGCATGCAACATACATCAGGCATTGTTTCTGTCACGGCTCCGGCGCTGCGGGGCTTGGGCGGGCCCACGCGAGCTTATCGTCGCAGATGGTTTTAACGCTCACCACCGCAGCTTCGGCTTGCTGGCCGGCAAAGCCGGCCAGCCTCAGCCGCGGCGGCGGGCCTTCAAGCCACCTGCTCCTCAGCTCGCGGGCCGCCCCACCCCTCCGCGCCTACGTGGGCTTAAATTACACTCTAGGGTAGGGCAGACAAGACTACGTGAAGTCGGTTGTGCAGCGATTCGTTTCTGTCACCAAATTTTGTAGCATAACATGTTGACTTTTAGTTTATTCGAAGTATTGAAAATCGGAATGTCGTTTTTCGGACTGAGAACCCTTCGAGCATTTGACTCTTCGAACGTTTGAAAATCGGAAATCTAACAAATCGTATTTACGACTTTCGGTAAAATTAATTTCGTGATTTTTAATAATAGACATTACAATTCTTAGGTATTATGAAATTCGGACTTTTGAAAATCGGAACATTGAAATTCGGAATAAAATATTTCGGAGTATTTGGGTGTTCCCCGCAGACACCTTTTGCGGGTGGCATGTGTAGGCATTGCCCCTGCCTGATAAAAAAAGGCTCTGACATTGCTGTTTAATAACGAGGCCTCAAATCACGGAGAACGCTTATACTTTGTTTATATATTTTGAAAAATATTATTGATCGTAAAACATGACGTAGTTGCGTCATGTTTTAGGAATAATATTCTTATATTACATTATTTAATAAACTTTCGCGCAACAGAAAAAGACACTAAAACGCCTCTAAAATTGCAAAATAAAAAAATAGTATCCACAAATTACAACTCAATATAAATTGATATAGCTGGTGTACTGTATAATTTTCAAAAGCTTTGTTGAATTATATTTGTCAAAAAGATTATATTTTACTCGCAATTAATGAGTTCGTTATTTTTCACCCTGTTTTGATGGTTTTCACTCTGTTTTGACCGCGTTAGTTAGTGGTAAGACTAGTGTGAAGCCATAAAATTGGCTGTTGTCAGTTAACTTTTATACACGAGTGTACTAAACAGTGTCCTATACCTTTGTACGTTTTAGTATAATTTGTAAAGAAACTGAAATAAAAGTGGTTAATCTAACACATTAGCTAATTAATTTGAAGTTTATATGACAAAGTACCGATTATCTTTTGAGGGTCATTAGGGGAGGCGTTTGTCCTTTATTATCTTATTAAATATCCCTTCAACTGCGGAAATATAGAAAACGTAATCATAATACGCCGAGCGGTACACAATTGTGGCGCTGAGTGTATTATGAGTGTCGCAAAGAATAAACTTTTATCACCTTTTTAATTAGCAACTCATTAGAAGTATTAGTTACTCATTTACGTTATTATAAGAAAAAAGCGGCCAAGTGCGAGTCGGACTCGCCCATGAAGGTTTCCATAGCAGCAAGTATTTAAGTTGATTAAATGAATGGTATGCGATTTATTATGTATAAAAAAAACTACTTACTAGATCTCGTTCAAACCAATTTTCTTGTGGAAGTTTACATCATATATTTTTTTAGTTTCATTTTTCTTTAATTTAGAAATTACATACATTCTTCCACTTTGGAAGTGTCTCCTCAACTACTCAGTTTAGAAAAAAAAGATATTAACAATTTCTATATCATTTTTGAAGACTTAACTATAGGTACCGCAAATGTATGGGCTTGGTGAAAAAAAAAAATGAGTTTCAGTTCTAAGTATGGGGAATCGGGGGGGAAAAAAATTATTGGTTTTTTTTTATATCTTTGTGTAGAAATCTTTCTGCGGTTCACAGAATACATCTACTTACCAAGTTTCAACAGCAAAGTTCTTAGTGGCTAAGTGGCTGTGACATACGGACGGACAGAAAGACAGACATGACGAATTCATAAGGGTTCCGTTTTTGCCATTCGGCTACGGAACCCTAAAAAAGGTAGAGAAAATTATCAATAATAATAAATATTTATTTACATCTCACAAGGAATTGCAGAAAAACAGCACGTTTTCAAATTGCTTGAAAGTAAAACGGTCCTTGTGAGAGTCTAGAGTATAAACTAGGTCGAAACCTGTACTACAGATCTCCAGGCTCTCTCCGGAAAAATCTAAAAACTAGGCGCATTGAATGAACGTGTTGTTTTGGGTGATGTGAATGCTCTTTATGGTAATTATATACATAAGACCCATGCAAAATAATATATATTAAAAGATCCTAAGTGAGTGTAGGTATCCTAAGTGTGGGAGTGAGTGTACCGTGTGTAGGGCTGTGGGTAAATTTAAATATTATCCATTAAACTTTAGAAATAATCTCACAATTTACCCCAATAGAAACCTGTTTCAGAAACACAAACCGGACCAACGAAGGACCCAATGCACATTACCTTGTTCGTGACTGAGAACAAGGTAATGTGCACTGGGTCCATCGTTGGTCCGGTTAAGGAGGCAGACAGAATTTAACCTCTGATTTCAAAATATTTTTCTATATTTTCCGACAACGTCATTCTTATGATATCAGAGACTGTGTAAGTATCGTAAGCAACACCCCTCTTTTTGTGGTAGTGGTTAAAATTAGTGGAATTAATCAAGTCCTAACGACGGCGTGACGAATTGGATTCCTAGTACAGACTCGATCATAGAACAGGGGAAATGTACAAGGTTCTTACGTCCTACCGAGAAGTATTTCCGCTCTAAACAATGTGATACAATTTTATCTTAGTACTCCGCCATAGAAGCGCGGGCGGGCGAGCGAGTGAGCGATCGCGCGAATTATAATACCCGATATATGTTTCTTTATTTATAGTATATATATATATATATATATAAAGGGTACGGTATATCCTACTTCCTACTACTATTATAAATGCGAAAGTTTGTGAGTGTGTGACTGTGTGAGTGTGTATGTTTGTTACTTCTTCACGTCCAAACGGCTGGAGCAATTTTTATAAAATTTGGTATGGAGTTAGCTGACACCCTGGATTAACACATAGGCTATAATTTATAAAGTTTAATGCGGAATAAACCGCGGGGCACAGCTAGTACATAATATATATAGCGTTTCTTTCCGAATTACTGCTACTACAAAATTGAGTGCCTAGGCTAAATTGAAAGAGAAAAAACGAAAGTGCACTCATTATTCTATCACTCTTCATCCTTTATCGTATAGGCAGTGGTTACCGTAGTGTCATAAGAGTTGCTCAAGCCGCCCAGTCGGTCTCTGACATGGCTTAACGACTGTTGTCTAATGACTACAACCGGAACCGACAGCTTAACGTGCCTTCCGAAGCACGGAGACGCTCAAACATTAAACCACTTTGGCGGTCACCCTTCTATGGAATGACCGCGAGCCTAATTGCTAGAAGAGGTGCTCATAGCCAGATGCTCTCACCGGTCCGTGAGTGATTGGCGAGGTCAAGCAACTATGCTCGCGGTCAGTCCATAGATGGGTGACCGCCAAAGTGGTTTAATTTCTGAGCGCCTCCGTGCTTCGGAGGGCACGTTAAGCTGTCGGTCCCTGTTGTAGCCATTAGGCAACAGTCGTTAAGCCATGTCAGAGGCCTAATGGGCGGCTTTAAAAAGTCTGACAGTAGGGTAACCACTGCCCACACGATAAGTAAGTAAGTGTTGCTAGAATTCTCCGATCACTCACAGACCGGTGTGAGAATCTAGCTTTGAGCGCCTCTATACCATATAATTATATGATAGTGTGTGATAGATAGTTCTTTCCAATAGGTAACAGTTAGCCTAAATTAATTACGCTGGTCATAATATAGTGCACGAGGGTGTGTGTAAATAAAGGTGCACTCATTATTGTATCATCAATAATCAGAGGATAATGATGACTTAGGCTTTGAGGGGACGGATAGCCTCCATGACCGAATTGCGATCAGGCGCTGGACCGGCGCACGCGACGATAGTTCTATCTATGTTGTCTACAAAGGACTAGATGCAATACTGCTAAGTTCAAGACTTAGGGCTGATCATGGTTATTCTTGTCAAAAAAAATCGCAACTATATCGCTATTTCGTTTTACCCCTGGTTTGAATCCAGGACTTTGTTTTCTGCTACCGTTACGCCAATGTGTCAAACAACAAGGTAACCAAATAATTTAGATAGAAAATAAAACATTTGATGAACGACTTGGCTCCCATAACAAACCCTCATAACACGCACGAGAGACTCGTAGGTAAAGTATTAAATCGTTGTCACGAGGCAACCTATATTTCTCGCGAGGACAAGTTTGTGGAGGCGTAGAAATGATTTCCAAGTAAAACTTCAACCTTATATGACAGACTTTTTATCAATATTTTTTAAAAGTTTCTTTTCATTCAATACGTCGCGTCGCGCAGAAAATTTTGTAATTAGTTACCTAACCTGGGATATTTGGCCATTTTACGCGGTTGTGATAAATTTATACTTAAAATACAAGTAATGAAAATTTTAGTCTGACAGGGCGGGAAAAATTGTATCGATTTTCATAACACTTGGTTTTATTTTTTCTCCCACTCTCGAGTAATAGCTTTCTTGTTGTATTTTTTCTACACACGCTGATTAATAGTTTGCTTGAAATAAAAAAAAAACCGTTTTTAGATTTTTCGTCGTTAGATTATTCGGATGCTTGTACCTATAAGGAGCTAGGGAAATTAATAGCGTTCAGTTTGTAAAATTGTTCGTAACTTTGGATCACTCAAGGAACCCTGCTCGATCATAAAGTTATACAAATCCTGCTGGTTAAAGTACCCGCGCCCTCAATACACACGAACTTTTATACCATAAATAAGAAGTTTAAGTAGATTTTTGCTTTGAGTACCTAGAAAGCGGGGCCTTGCTGCGCCAAGTCATAAGTTTTCTAAAAACGCATCAAAGAGATAACCACTCATAACACGGTTCATATATAAACTTTAGTTTCAATTTCAGCGTAAGCTTTAATCAAAACAAGAACAAAAATAAAATCATTTATTTCAAAAACAAAAGCGAACATGCTTTAGACCACACGACTGAAGTAAACTTAGATAACGGCTATGAGATAAAGAGAGAAAGAAAATGTGTGAAGTAAAAACTCATGCATTTCTGGAATCCAAGTTAGAGGGAAATCTGAAAGATACTTAAATTACTAATGATCATCATCATCATCATCATATCAGCCGAAAGACGTCCACTGCTGGACAAAGGCCTCCCCAAAGGTCTCCACAATTGCCGGTCTTGCGCTATCCGCATCCAGCGATTTCCAGCGACCCGCACAAGATCATCGGTCCATCTTGTAGGGGGTCTGCCCACGCTGCGTCATCCGGTTCGTGGTCGCTACAATTTTTTTTTTTTTTTAATCGGCACTAGTCCCTCCCTCTTACACACCACTGCAACTCCTGTAAGCCAGGATCAACAGTGGCACACAATGAAATGACACTGAGCGGTGAAGCTCAGGTATGTCCCGGGGAATCGCTTTAACTGTCTTGGATCCCGCAACGAATTTAATCAGAAACAGAAAAAAGGAGGAGTTAGAAAATGAATAGTTCCACTTCCCTCCAGAGCAAAGCGGGAGACAGAATGATGTAAAGAGGCTATAGCCTCATAAAATGAGAGATTTGCAACTAGAGAAGCCAGCTGCAAAAGCACCGAGGATCAATTTAAGGGTCCTAAGTGAGCTGTTATATTTGATTCCAATAGTAGGTATGGCAAAAACGCTTAAACGCACGGAAGTTGTTCCTTGTTGCTACAAGATCCGTATAATAAACTACTCCAGATATTGGTTGCAAGCTGTTTAACATAATATCACGCTGATTTTGCCAGAGATCACACTCCCACAGGATGTGGTGAGCAGTTTGTTCATATTCGTTACTGAATGTTGAGCACAGACAGATTGGTGAAGATACTAATTTGAAACTATACAATTTACTTTTAAAATTGCCGTGTCCGGTAAGAAATTATGCAACACAATGGTCCATGATTAGCCAAGTTTTATTTAACCGTTCGCGTAGGTCCGGAAAGAACTGGTGCAGATGGCGACCCTTGGTTGAGGTATTCCATCTACATTGCCATTCATTTAGTAGTTCGTTATTTAAGTCAGCTATTGGCATAAATAGCCTGGTTATTTTCGCACGGTCGCGTAATGATACGAAATCATTTTCTAAATTATCGCGCGTAGAATAATACATTGCTGCTCGTCTTTGAACTTCAAGATCAACCGGTAGTACACCTGCTAGGACAGGTAGGGCCTCTGTGCTCACTGTTCTTATAGGCTTTACACAGAAATATCAACGCCAACCTCTGGCTTTGTAGTAATTTACGGCGAGCAGCTCCGATGGTAGCCCTATCAGCCCACACAGGCGAGCCGTAGCATATACACCCAAGATAGATTACCCCGAAAATGATTTTAAGAGTATTAAAAGAGAGGCCCCAGGTTGCCGTCGATATCCTTGTTAGTGCAAAAAAGTTTCGCTTAGCTTTTTCCCCAACTGATTTAATATGTTCTATAAACGAGAAATTCTTTTCTAAAACTAAACCCAAATAACAGGTTGATATTTTGCGTTTTACAGTAACATTATTAAGTTTTACGCCCGGGGGGGATTTTAGTTCACCTTTAAGAAGGAGTTGGTAGGTTTTGTGAGGAGCAAATGTAAGGCGATTTCTTTTACCCCATTCACTTATCATACTTAAGCAAGTTTGAGCCAGATTTTCCAACTCTCTCCTGGAGTTACCCTGTATAAGTAAGAGGCCATCGTCGGCATATGCCGTTAGAGAGCAGCGTGATGGCAAGGGTAATGTCAAGAAGTCATCAAAACCCAAGTTCCAGAGATACGGCGCGAGCACTGAGCCCTGGGGGCAACCCATGGTTAACGATTTAGTGACTCTGAAGTGACCAAGCTTAAGAGTTGCAGAGCCATGTACGAAATAAGATGTGATTATCGAATATATATTACTGTAACAACCGCGTAACTTAAGTTTTTGTAACAAAATTGGCCACCAAGTATTATCAAACGCCCCTGAAATATCTAGGAATATGGCCAAAACGTATTTACATTCGGACGAGTTTACAGCTTTCTTCACTGAGATAGCTGTGTCCACTGTCGATTTACCCGCAGTAAAACCAAATTGATTTCCGTGAAATTTTGGTCCTCCCGGCAGCAATCGCGGTACCCACGGTTACGGTACGGTTGCCTAAGGAAGGCAGTAACGTTATTGGTCGGTATGACTTAGGGTCTTCAGGCAGTTTATCGCCATTTTTTGGTATAATACGAATAAAACCGCTGCGCCAAGAACGCGGAAAAGTCCCTTCAGATATGCAACGATTAAAAACTTTTAGTATTGAATCACCGGATTGTTTTGTGGCTTCTATTATCACTTTGTTGGATATTTTATCTTCACCTGAAGCTTTGTTAACAGGTAGCGATTTCACAGTATTCATTAACTCATTAATTGTAGGAAGACTAGACATATACGTAGCTGATGGATTGTTTGCCCACTGTCTAATCTGCTTATGGTAGTCATTATCGTTCAAGGAACTATCATCAGGTATGAGCGAATTAAGTAAGGATTCTGTGGTCTCCTCTATGCCACTGGTGTAGGTATTATTGATTTTTATGTTTTGAATATAAGCTAAATCTATAGACCTATTTGCTTTAAACTCATGCTATAGGGGCGAGCACGGGCCTTCTTTATCTAATTTATCGACTATTTTTCTAATAAGATTGCCTTTGGATTTCTCTATTGACGAGCGGTAACGTGAACGAGCTATTTTGAGATTTATATATGCATTATTTAAAACATCGCCTACAATTTTACGTTTTTTTAGTTTATTATATTTTTTACGTGTTCTCCGAAATTCACACCGAACTTTGTTTAAGTAGTTATTCCACCAATCGCATCTTGGAATATTAGTGATAGGGACGCGGCCTATGGCAATATCGGCACAGTAGGTAAAAGTGTCCGACATCATTACAGCACATTCCTCTGTTGTTAGTTCATCCCGGGTGAAATCCCTGGCATGCGCGGCAAAAAGAGCTCTGAAAAAATCCCAATCGGCCCCTTTGAGCCGATATCTATAGTTACCGTAAATAGCCGTAGGTCTTTGTGCCAACCGAGGAACAAACTCGTACACGATTAAGCGGTGATCACTGGATGAAGCGTCAGGCAAAACACGCCATCCATCTATTCGGACGTCTGAGCTTGAAAAAGTGACGTCAATAAAAGATTCGCCAGTAGGGCTACAATAAGTAGGCGGTGCATCAGGCGCTACTAATGATAGTAACTATATATTCTAACAGACGAAAACTGATACCTATGGATCGGCTAAGTGTCTTAAATGGGAAATGCGATTACTTACATTCCCAGCTGATTCACATCTAAATGTCACATAGGTTCTTTAATATCAGTTATACTTATTCGTTCACCGCGTGACAGACGGTGGACACGAAATATCGATAACTTGTTGCAGCCCTAGTGTAAAACGAAAATTATTTCTTTTCACAAAATATTCGTAAATTCTGCATTATTCAAAATTCAAAAAAAATTCAAAAATGTTTATTATCAGCTTAAATACCTTATGCTAGTTACAATGAGGAGCCTCCAATTAAGCAATTAATTTGCTTGTGTCAGGATGCTCCGCTCTTCCCAAGTTACATTAAATTGTGGTGTTTAGTTTTTAAGAAATTTGACAAGTAGGGTATTCTTACAATGATCTTAGTAACAAAGTAAAATATGTAGTATGTAAAAGATTAACATATTAAGCGCGCAAGTTTTTGGGGATGAGTCGGGCCTGAAATGTGTGAGTGTGTGTGTGCGAGTGTGTGTGCGTGTGTGAGTGCGTGTATGGGTTTGTGTATGTATATATGAATCTGTGCGTATATGTCAAACAAAGTGCATGTTTTGGAGAAGTACACGGATTAAGTGTTATGGTATTAAGAGGAAAAGTCTCGTGGTTCGGTGTTGCGAGTTAACCCTACGACTGCTCTTGGGATCGGAAAATGATGTAGGACATCATTTTCCATTTACCGCGTAACACCCCTTACCCATATATTAAGTTATAATTACTTTCTCATCGATTTTATTAGATTTTCTACTTCGTCATAAGTCTTTAACTTAAGCCATTTAGTCAAAGTGTTTTTACATTCGCGGAAGGTTAGTGGATAGATGTCCAGTTCATTGTTTATAGTATTGTACAAATAAGATGATTGGCTAGAGTATTGTATTCTTGCAAATGCCGACTTTGTTGGGACAGTGGGAGCAACCACGTTCTTTCGTCTATTTATATGTATTAGATCTTTGCTTTCGTACATTAATAAATGTTTATAGAAGAGAATTAACTATCTTCTATATAAATAATATAAAGGCAAGTTAATTACATAATTTATAACTTAATTATGGTTGCACCGAATTTGATGATCTCTAATTTTATGGACTCGTCTCCAAGATTAGTATTCAAGATTAGTAGCTTTTTTTTGCGGGTAGGTGTTAGAAAAGTATAGATGTGTTTTCGATTTGCTAATTAATATTATAATTTAATTTAAAGTATTTCATCAGTATTTCTATATCAATTTACAGTCTTTTGTACTTAAATCTCTAGTACTTACGTTAGTACAAAGTTTTATGTGAATTAGCAACTATAATCACACCACCTGCCAGCTCAACAACTCCACTGCACTGCACATAACAAATATCACTGGATATTACTTTTAATCAAAATGAGTCAATTGTCTGAGATTTTGTCAACACAGCACAAGCTTGAGGAGAACATTGCCAAAAAATTCGATGATCTTCAAGGTCAGCTGCAGAATGCTGTGACCTCTGGTCAGAAGGACACTGTGGCAAAGGTGGCTGAAGAGCTCCGGTCCTTCAAGGAGCTTACATACAACATCCTTGGTCTTCTACGGCAACAAATCAGAGAATGTTCCCATCAAATTGATGCTCTTGAAACAAGAAATCGAAGGAAGGCACTCATATTTTCTGGTATCACTGAGAAGGAGAATGAACACTGTTCCGAATTACTGTTGGAAATCTTTAACAACAAGATGGGGCTAACTGACATCTCTGCATCATGCATCAAGGTTTGTCACAGGCTTGGGACCCCCAGTAAAGACCGGCACCGTCCTATCCTCGTACGGCTATCTAGCATAGATGACAAATCCGCAATTTGGAGAGCTAAATCCAGCTTGAAGGATCCTTTATCTCGGTGAAAGAATTCCTCACTAGGACTAGGCAAGCTGTCTTCTCCCAAACAAAAGCATATTTCGGATTTCGATCAGTATGGTCCCAGGATGGGACGATTTTCGTTAAGACAGCAGATGGTAAACGGCACAAATTAACTTCGCATGAAGAGCTGACTGCACTGACAGCCAGGTATCCAAAGGCGTCACAGGGATCTTCGAGTTCTAATAAGCTCGACTCGGGAAAGCTGAAAAATAAAGTGCATTAGACCGTTAGTTCTTTGTGTTGTGTCATGAGTGTAACATAATAACCCAGTCGTATCATATAATATTGTTGATACTTACCGTACATATCTAATTAATGTTCATATCATCCCTAAGAATGTCCGAGTATGTAGTGAGTGGTTTACGCTACAAGTTTTATATTCCAGTTAATTTACCCTCCACTCACTTGATATTTAGTATTTTATATACATCGAATAGGTATAGTGTTTTATCAATTATTTTGTAGGTTAGTTTTGTTCATTAATTTTTCTTGAAGACCTTAGCCCAAACAAATAATTGTCAAATTGACAGATGCCAATGATACTATAATTACGTTTCGTTTCATGCCGTAACTTTATTACACGGTACCTATGTGGGCAAGGAGTGTACCTTTGTATATTTACCGACTGGACATGTTATTTATTTTGCTTAGTTATCGTTACTCATTATTCCTTTTGCTTGTTTTTAGTTCTCTTTAATGTATGTTAACTTTATTGTAATGTTTTAATATTTTAGATGTAGTAGGTATGTAGTAGTGTGCTTGTACGCTGGCGGGTGGTGCAGAGATTTGGTTCTGATCTAAATATTGCACAACAAAATAAGCTAATTTTTTTATTATTTCTTTGTATATATTTTATTTTATTTATATATATATATATTTAGTATGTCGTTCAGTTCAGACGATGAGTCATTTCATTCTGCTATTGCATCTGATGACGATAGCTTTTGTTCGATTAAGGACACGCTTGGTGCATTTTTAAACGATAAGTTTACTGCAGATCATAAGCATTCACTGAATGTCTGTCACTTGAATGCTCAAAGCATCCCTAGTCAATATAGCGATCTACTGGAAGCGTTTTCGACATGTAATGTACATGCCGTCCTGATATCCGAGAGCTGGCTCAAACCTCACCTTCTTTCTATCTTGTATCCTCTTCCTGGTTACATTCTTATACGTAATGATCGAATAGGTAAAGGCGGTGGTGGTGTTGCCATTTACTTAAGATCCGACCTTCCGTATAGGATTGTAGCTATTTCTTCATGTACCTAATTATTCTGCCTCTGCCGAGTTTCTTTTTCTTGAGGTTTCTATCAAAATGTCCAAAACCATTATTGGTGTCGTATACAGTCCACCCAATGTCGACTATTTCACTGATTTAGAATTGGTATTAGAATCTTTGGGTTCGGAGTATGCTCACCACATCATCATGGGAGATTTCAATACCAACCTCCTAGCTCCAAACTCTCTCCGTTCCCGTAAACTCATAAATATAGTCGAGTCAAGTAGCTTACATGTTTTGCCATTGCAAGCTACTCACCACAATGCCTCGGGTGATGATACTTGGCTCGACTTAATCCTCACCTCCAATCCGTCTTTAGTCTCATCTTATGGGCAACGTGATGCTCCCGGATTTTCCCATCATGACCTAATTTTCCTATCCTACATCCTTAAGCCACCCAAACCTAAACCTCAAGTGCTGCATTTGCGTTCTTTTTTTCGGATAAATGTCGAAAATCTGTGTAGGGATGCTTCTGAGGTCAACTGGGAATTATTGTATAAGTCCGAATCGATTGACGAAAAGGTACTGTGTTTCAATCAAGCGGTTACAAAGTTATATGACACTCACGCACCTATTAAAAAAGTTACTCTGAAGCGGCCACCGGCACCATGGATGACGAGAGGGATTATGATGGCGATGAAGCGTAGGGACTGCGCCTTTCGTAAGTTTAAACGAAACCGTTCCGACGACAATTGGAACAATTTCAAAGTTGCTAGGAATAAGTGTAATCAGATGGTACGTAATGCTAAACGCCGACATATTCATGACAACATTTCATCTTCTTCTCCTGCCGGTATCTGGAAGTTCCTTGGGACTCTTGGTATCGGCAAATCGCGTAACTTAGACCTTCCCACCTCAATTCGACTAGATGACCTAAATACTTTTTTCTCTACCACTTCTCTTATGGATCATCAGACCAAGGCTCAGACTATCAACTTTCTAAATGGTCTAACGCGTCCTAACATTAATCCTTTTCACTTTCTCCCAGTCGATTCAAATGAGATTAAAAAGATCATCCTGTCCATTAAATCCAATGCAGTTGGCTATGATGAAATTAGCCGACGCATGATATTACCAATCCTTGACCAACTGTTGCCTGCAATTTCCCATATCATAAATTATTCCCTTGAATCCGGCCTTTTCCCTTCCATATGGCGTTTTGCTCATGTTCGTCCACTTCCCAAGATTTCAAACCGACACTTCCTAGTCATTATCGTCCTATCTCCATCCTTCCTTTCCTGTCTAAAGTGCTGGAGTCCTGTGTCCACAAGCAACTATCTCATTTTGTGCTTGCCAATAACCTGATAAGCCCCTTACAATCCGGATTCCGACCAGGACACAGTACCACCACGGCGCTCCTTAAAGTGACTGGCGATATTAGAGCCGGCATGGAGGCGACCAACCTCACTGTGCTGGTGTTGATCGACTTTTCAAATGCTTTTAATACCGTCAGTCACGATATCCTCTTATCCATCCTCTCCCATCTTATGATCTCTGATGAAGCGCTGGAGTGGTTTTCCTCTTATCTTCGAGAGCGCCAGCAATCAGTTCGCCATGGCGAAGCGTCATCAAATTGGTGTAACTTAGAAACTGGTGTCCCTCAAGGCGGTATTCTCTCACCTCTCTTGTTTTCAGTATTTATAAACCTTTTAACTCGTGATCTTCAGAGTGCGTATCATCTTTATGCTGACGACCTGCAACTGTACGCCCAAGCGAGTGTCGATAGTTTGCTAGAGGCGATTAATAAGATAAATAATGACTAAGAATTTTTAAAAACCTCGTCATATAAGTTTGGCTTAACTGTCAACCCATCAAAGTGCCAAGCAATCATAGTGGGTAGCTCAAGGATGATGTGCAAGGTAGATGTTGGCAGTTTGCCGCCTATTATCTTTGACAACTCTCCTATCCCAATTAGCCAAAAAGTCAAAGATCTCGGACTGGTAATTGACAACAACCTAAACTGGCAAAGTCACATTTCTGGGATCAGCCAGAGAATTACCTGGATTCTACGGTCATTTTATAGGCTTAGAAATTTCCTTCCATCCAGAACAAAAGTAATGCTTGTGCAGACTCTAATATTTCCCATTGTCGACTATGGTGATGTGTGCTACTTTGACCTGAATGCAGATCTTCTTAACAAACTTGACCGACTTCTGAATAACTGCATTCGATTCGTTTTCAATCTACGTAAGTATGATCATGTATCTGCTTACCGTACCCAGTTAAACTGGTTGCCCATTCGCCAGCGAAGAAATTTGAGGGCGCTCACCACACTTTTCTCCATACTGGAATCTCCTACTGTTCCTTCTTATTTAACGCCTCACTTTCAATACCTTTCTGATAATCATAGTAAGACTCTCCGCTCTAGTCATAATCGTCTTTTACGATGTCCACCTCATAGCTCTGACTTCATTCACCGCTCTTTCTTTGTCCAATCTATACTTCTTTGGAATGAGCTTCCTGTAGGAATCAGGATGGCTAAGACTCGCTTCACGTTTAAAATGAAAGTTCGTGAGTATATTTCTAAGAAACTTCACACAGAAATGTCTCGTCAATAATTATATTTATTATTGTATAGTATGTTATAGTATAGTATTCATTAGATTAAAATCATATAGTATTTATTGTATAGTATCTATTATATATATTATATATACTGTTCGTAATTATTATTAGTTTAATTATACGTATAATAAGTAAAAATACATTTTATATAACCCAAATGCACCCAAATGCCACGATCTCTCTGCACTACCCTAAGGTTGACTGGTCGAGAATGCCTTTGGCATTAAGTCCGCCTATGTACATTTTCGCTGTACTAAAGTTTAAATAAATAAATTAGTAGAATAACTATTAAATAACTGAATTTACATAAAAATATGTTTGATAAATTACATAGAAAATAATTGCTTCGAAATAAAAGCAACTGTCAAGACAAAACAGAATGTACAGACGCCAGCACATCAAGCTACCCCAATCTGTCAAATTTCCCCAATTTTAAAGTGAACCTTATGCTTTATTGATAAAGTTGAAAATCTATAAAATTAATTGGACTGATTGGGGGATCTGGACGTGCTGGCGTCTACTAGAAATTTCAATCCATTGTCGCTCCCCGTCAGTATATAAGCTATAAACCGTACAATAGAATACAGCGCGCATCTTCAATTTCGTATCGGTTCAATGCACGTTGTTTGTGGATATTGAAGCGCATTGAAGTTTAGTGGAGAGACGCTTGTATTGTGTTACCTTAATGGTAAACTGAAAATTCCATTAGTACAGAGTGGTTTCAGTTTTCCAAATTATTATGTACAATAAACTCAGTATAGGTAGAATATCATTTTTGTAACATATACAACATGCAATTAACGCACACCCTCACACCCCAATTAGAATATTATGTTGTAATCATAATACATACAGAATTTTTAATTTAACATGTATATGCATTGTTATTTACTAAATTAGTTTCTTGGAATAAAGTTTATTTTTCTTTATTTTGTATTGAATGATGGAATTTGTATGAATACAAATAAAACTGCGATTTTAAAAGCCTTATTATTTTGACTTATGGTCCATTTCAATTTGTTTTGACTGTACAGGATTAATACAATAGACAATAATTTCCGTAGTTTTAATTATTTTGGAAAAATAAATTACCTATATTCAAAATGATATAAATCGATTCAGTAAACGATTCTGAACTATTTTCAGGGTGTGCGTTAATTAAGTTGTTGTATATAACAAAGTCGAAATAGTTACATCATTTATAGGTTTAGAAAATTGTTACTAACAAATTTCAAACAAACAAAAATTGAAATAATTTATTTAGTATATTATTATAATCACAAGAAATCATAGCTTCATAAATATCGACAAAACCGGGTCAATGTCTATGATTCGCCCGCAGCCGACTAGCAGAATATCTCCTAAAACATCGAAAAAAATATTTTAAGAACGGCTTCTTAATGAAATCTCTAAAACGGATTGACTGATTAAGATGTACTTTTCGTCACGGCCCCGAGAAGTACCACGTGCATTGGATTACAAAGTAATACAAACGCCACCTCTAATAAATTAAATACCCTGGGACATTATTTACACATGGCCATCTGATCCCAAACTAAGCAGAGCTTGTACTATGGAAACCACACATACATACTATACTATGCAAATATATACTTATATAGATAACTAGCTGTGCCCGCGACTTCGTCCGCGTGTTTATTATTTTTTTTTTTTTTTGTAAAATAAAAGACTTTTTCTACAATAAAAGTAGCCTAAGTTACTCCTTATTACATCAGCTACCTGCCAATAAAAGTCCTGTCAAAATCGGTCCAGCCATTTCAGAGATTAGCCGGAACAAACAGACAGACAGACAGACAAAAATTGTAAAAAATGTTATTTTGGTGTATGTACCGTATATATATTAATATTAATGTAGTAAAAACCAGTTATTTCAATATTACAAACAGACACTCCAATTTTATTTATTTGTATAGATTTACACCCAGACTCAGGACAAACAAACATGTTCATGCACATAAATATCTGTCCCTGTTGGGAATCAAACCCACGACCTGCGGCTTGAAAGGCAGCGTATCTACCAACGACCCCAACAGGCTCTAATGACAGTAGACTACACCCTTCCAAACGACCGGACTGATTTTAATTATTTTTTTATTTATAATTGAACCCGTTAGGTGGCGCTGCGATAAGTTTCTTGGTTTCCTTCTATTTTGAAGGCAATACAACGTTTGCCGAAGCAACTAGTCACACTAATTATACAGGCGGAAGTGTATGAGTGTGTATGTTTGTTACATCTTCACGTCTAAACGGCTGAAGCGATTTTAATAAAATTTTGTATGGAGTTAGCTAACACCCTGGATTAACACATAGGCTATAATTTATAAAGTTTGATGCGGGTAAAACCGCGGGGCACAGCTAGTTTAAAAATAAAAAGAAACCTGTGATGTGGACGGAGCGTCATTCAATTGACTCACACACGTACAGTACACTTTATATTACGATCACATACAAGGTGCTTCCGTTTTATGTGAACAATGTATATTATTTTATATTTTACCCAGTCTTGCTCCATTTTCCAATATTTTAATTAAGTCACGTGTTCCGGAATAAAACAGAAAGCAGTACCTACAGTCAGAAACAGAAATAGCTTTGTGGGAACAATTTTTATAAAACAAGATATTTATTTGCGTAAATATGGTAACTACAAGTCTACGAATATGTCATAATAATAGCTTAAATCTGAAAATTAACCGTTTCCGGCATACAGATATTTTCATTTTACAGCATTGACTTATATGTATAACTAGACACACTGTTTTGAATAAAAACTCTGTCCCAGTCCGGCTGTGCGCGAGGCGCGAGCAAATTCTCAATATGGGATTGCGCGTCTAGTAGAATACATATAGGTCAATGTTTTACAGAATACATTTATATTTAAAACAATAATTTATAAAATGTCGTAAATAAACATATCAAAGGTCATTGGGTGAAATCTAACCCAGTTAACGATAGTTTTCCTACAAAAACCAAATTAGTACTAAATTGTTAATAATATAATTAACCTACATTAAAATTTAGATAGTTATTTTTTACCTTTGGGTTAGTCCTATGTCCAGCAATGGACGATATCAGGGTGTTGATGATAATAACATACACACACTACTATGCAATTATTGCACAAAAAAATGTATTCGTGCGCTTTCTGGTTTATGTCCGTGGCAATCGTGTAAACCGATCTTTGAGAAGGATAAAATTATGACATTACCGTCTATGTATATATTTGAAAGTAGTAAATTGGTTAAAGAAAATCCTCAACTGTTCAGAAGAGCCCAAGAATTATTCACTAGAAATAGTCGAGATCTAATAAATATCTATCAACCTATTACAGTGTATGCAGTTTCTTCGCTAACGCCTAAATAGAGAAATTAATTTCGGCAAAAGAACGACACTTGTTCGTGACAGACGAACAAAATTAAAAAATATAACCTTTATACACCTCTTCATTAAATTTACCAGGTTTTATCGAAGTGTGATATTTCACGTCGCAATTCAGTAAAACCTGAAAACAAATAGCTGCAAAAAAAGAGAAAATCAAAATCATCAATCGTGACACACGCGCTGAATTTAAATAGCTTCCACGAATTGGGCTTTTATATTCGCGTGTAGGAAATATTTTACACATAAAAGTTGTTACAAATAAATCGAATTGACTGATTTGTTTCAGTTCCTCATGTCTCTAAAATTTCTAATAATTTTAATTTGGGTCAGTAAATATGGATACAATTCAAGTTGGATACTATTCACGACAGAATAAATGAACATAATTTACGATCACGAATATACTATTCATGTATATAACGCTGAAGAACTTCGACGTAAAAGAGAAATCGGGGGTAGATGACGAAATAGAAGGTCGACAGACAAACTACTCGTTACTCTACCCTCTATTTCAACACTATTGTTGTTTTTACTATATATTTGAACGAAATAAAATGAAATTATAAGCTAGAAATCAGATAAACTACAGATACACTATTTGTCCTAAAAGGCGTCCAATAATCCCTCCGCATCGCTTATGGGAAAATTGCCCAGAAGGCTGACCGCATTGCCACGCTGGATGGCAATGCTGATCCTCTGACCCAAGAATAGACCAGCCCTCTGATCATGGGAAGCGTCGTCGTTTAGCTATTCTCCGAAATATTAAATGTGCGCTTGGGCCCCATAGTCCTAAGGTAGTATAGTAAGTAATGTAATGTATATTTAGTACAAAATTAACATTCTGTAACAATTGGACACATTTACATTGTCAATTTCTACCCTCTTCTTCACCACTATTGATTTGAACTGGATCACGAATATCGAAATGTCAAACTAACGTTATTTTCTTAAAAACTATTTATAAATCTACCTTTTATAATCATTAGTTACAGTTTGACAGGTGAATAATGGAATGTCGCAGGTGGTCGCATTAATTAATGGTCATTATTATGTTGTATTTGGTTCCTAGAGTAAGTGAAATTCAATTAGGTCAGGCATTTTGATAAGTTCACCTCTATCTAGGGTTGTGATAAAAACTATGTAACATTGATGATATAATATTATAGTAGTAAACACCTTGTAGCGGATTGTTCATGAAAGAAGAATACAGTGTTACACAAAATTGTTTACAGGTATTAACTCGAATAACCATTATTGTTATTTTTCCCGAGGTTTCGACCAACAAAACAAAAGACAATCAATGCAACTTGATTGTCTAATAATTAATTCCCTATTAGTGCTGAGAGTAAACGAAGCCATTTATTAGGCAGTCGCCTAGCTTCGTTCTTGATCGAACTCCTCCTAAAGGGCTTAACCAATCCTATTCAAATTTGACACAGTGGTAGTGACCACAATGGTGAATTCATATATCTGAATTCATAAAAATCGCACACGCCACGGAGGGGAAATCACCTAAAAAGCCAAATGTCCCATTGAATTCCATGTAAAACAACTACTTAACTACACTCATATCAATGTTTACGAGCAGCATAATGAATCACCTTAATGCCGGTGAACCATCAGCTCCTTCCCTACATAAAGGGAAGGGACAAAAAATGTGACGTCATGCCGTATGTATGTCATTTATACATCGACTTGTCTTACTTTAAGAAGCATTAAGAGGCTTCAAGGCTACTGCGTCATAAAATTTTGGACGGGAGACACACGATGAGAAAAAAGGCACATTGACTACTTTCTTTTTTTTCTACACAGAAATCATATATTTCGAAATACATACATACTATGGACATATTATTACACCCAGACAGAAAAACATTTAATTATCAGGCTCATGACACAAAGATTTACATTTACATTCCAGTACCTACTGGCCCTATCGGAAGATCAGCACTGCAGAAATGCAGTACTAGCTGAGATAGGGCCATTTTTCATACCAGTACGGATAAAATTAATAATGATTAAAATGTATAGGTACCACATTAAATGTATTTTCCGTATTTGTAATAAAATAAAATAAAATAAAAATAAAATAAAAAAGGTTTTTATTCACGTAGACTTTAAAAAAGCGCTTGTAAATAGTCAGAACATGTTTGTAGTAATATAGTTGTATACATTAGATATTATTTCTAGTAACATAGATATTTAGGTACATATTGTATGAAAACATTTATAAAATTTATTTTATTACAGCAATGATATTTAGCTAGCTCGTATCAAGTTATTGTCAAGAGATTATGTTTAATTATCTAGTTTAAATCTAATATTTTTACTACATATACTACATAATGAAAATAAAATTATTTCTTTCTTTCTTTCTTTCATTTATCCTGGCTGGGGATCGAACTCACGACCTCAGGCTTAGCAGTCACTAACCACTAGACCGACAGTACAGTGTAGTGTGTTAAAAATCAAAATATATATATATTTGTACTTCACGAGTGTAATGAATCTGTGCATGTTGTGACACCTTAATAAACTGTGGATTTGATTTTAATTTTTAAGTATTGTATATATTGTAACAGTTACTGGTTATCTGAAATAAATAGATTAAGTCGGGGATTTTCGACGGTTAAGTACCTAACTGCATTTATGTCGCATCATTATAATCTTAGTCATAATTAATGCTAATTCGAAATGACCCACAAACAAGGAAGGGCGGTGCATAGTGCAGCTGTACTCTACTAAAACAAAACAATAACATTTCTAAGAGCTCATGATTCATTAGAAAACTTCATCGTACATACATACATCATAAAATTATTACAACAACATAATTAATAAAGTAATAAATATCTCGGGACAACTAACACACTAGCATCCCAACCAAGGCAGAGCCTGTAATAATAATAATTTCTTCTAGCCGAATTTCGGCCACGGCGGCCAGTCTCAACAGAGATTAGCCATCTGCGCGGGACATATTATAGTGCTCAAGTGTGTGCGCAAACACAGGAGCACTTTCTATTCCATCACTCTCATGATCCGATGGGACGCCTAGGCGACACGACCGGAAAGAGGTCAGGTACAGGACCGACAGCTTTACGTGCTCTCCGAGGCACGGGGGTATGATACCGCCAACTCCCAGACTTCAGGCTGATGTTGAGAAATTTTTCTTTTTACAGAAATGTCCCAAAATCACTTTTTAGGCCGACCCGGGATTTGAACCCAGGACCTCGTTCTCTGCGGGTGAACACGCTACCGCTAGACCTAGTCAGAGCCTGTACTATGATAACCAGACAACTGATAAACATATTTTTACGTACAAATTTCTAAAGATTACATGTTATCGATAAATTACCTACACCCAGAAACTGAGTAAAGATTTGTCCGGGATGGGAATCGAACCCACCAACTTTGACTTAGCATTTATGGACACTACCATCAGACTGTTTATATATAAACTAAGGCCAGTTTATAATCATAATATACAGGGTTTTAGATAATTATCAGACAATATGTAGTAAAAATATAGCTAAAACTTTAAATTTCGATAATTAAACCTATACATGATCTCTTTGACAATAACTTAATATAAGTTAGCTAAATATCATTGCTATTATAAAATAAATCATATTGTAAATGTTTTCATACAATCCGTGTACCTAAATATCTATATTACTACAAAAAAAGGAAAAAGGTATGCTGAGATGGTTTGGCCATTTAGAAAGGATGAATGAAAGAAGATTGACAAAAAAGTATACCTGGCCTGTGTGAATGGTACAACCGGAAGGGGAAGACCTCCTAGAACATTCTCTGATCAAATCGGAGACGTACGCAAGAAAGGTCAGGTCAGAAGTACCCTAAACCGGCGAGCATGTATGGTGAATATAATGTCAGTAAACGAAGCAAAAGAGGTGTGCAAGGATCGTGACAAGTGGAAGTCCGTTGTCTCTGCCTACCCCTCTGGGAGACAGGCGTGAGTCTATGTATGTATATTACTACAAACTTGTCCTGACTATTTACAAGCTATTTTTTTAAAGTCTACGTTATCGTTTTAACCTATTTAATTTATTTATTAGTATTCATCGTCCACTGATTATTCAGAATCATTACTAGAATAAAATTACGATGTATACAATTAAACGTCCACAAAAATATAGTTTGTTTGTTTTAGATCAGTTCAATGATTCTAAGAATAAGTGAGATTTCTTTAAGACAATGTCATTACCCAAGTTTTTTGAAGTATCTTTACCCACGCTTACTTGGGGAGTAAGGAGGTGCGTGCCGGGAGTGTTACGAAAGTGTGATCAGGCGAGGCGAACGGAAGTTGAGAGAGAGGTATAAGCTAGTGAAATTAGAAAGAGATAGAGTTATGTTTCGTATATTACTAAAGGGGCAAGAGAGGGAGGAGCGAGCACAATTTTTTTTATTAACTTGTAACATGAAAGTAACCGACACCGACATAGCCCGAAGAATTGCCAAGCTGAAGTGCCGGCCGCTGGGGCAGAAAGGTTCTCATGTGACGACCGCGAACCGGAAGTGCGTGGCCCCCAACAAGATGGACCGATGATCTTGTGAGGGTCGCTGGAAGTCGCTGGATGCGGTTAGCGCAAGTCCGGCAATTGTGGAGTTCTTTGGGGAACGCCTTTGTCCAGCAGTGGGCGTCTTTCGGCTGATATGATGATGTTATTACCCAAAAAAAGATCCTTACGAAAATTATATTATACTAGCTGTGCCCGCGACTTCGCCGCGTGTTAATTAGTTTATTTCGTTTGTCTTTTTAAATAAAAGACTTTTCTAAAATAAAAGTAGCCTAAGTTACTCCTTATTACATCAGCCACCTGCCAATAAAAGTCCCGTCAAAATCGGTCCCGTCATTTCAGAGATAAGCCGGAACAAACAGACAGACAGACAGACAAAAATTGTAAAAAATATTATTTTGGTGTATGTACCGAATATATATTCATATTAATGTAGTAAAAACCGGTTATTTCAATATTACAAACAGACACTCCAATTTTATTTATTTGTATAGATAGATTTCTGCGTACACATAATTGCTTACATTTTGTATTTCCATAAATGTAATTGATATTTTCTCATCGATGTTAAAACTATCTGGCTAAGAACTGTTCCGTCAAGTTGTCACAAGGTGATTTCTTACAAGATAAACGCTGCGCAAGAGTCTCCGCGCGCCGTACACGCGGCAATTTCGTTAATGCCATTTTAATCGGCATGTAATTACGTCTCATTGGGGACACGTTACATGACAACACACAAATTACACCTGTTTCCAAGAAATTCAGTAAAAAAATACTTCTCAGTAACCAATTATGTGTTTATGATACTCCGTCGTTTCAAATGATCGTCGTAAAACGTCGTAAAATTAGTCGAAGTTAAATATAATAATTACTATTTTAATGAACATATAACTGACTTCCACTTTTGTTTATAAAGTCTAAGGTTATATATAATATGCTGTGCGCTTGACGGCAACGAGCATCGTGAAGAAAGGGGTGGCCAACTACAAACCCCGTCACTGCTGTCCCAGCCTAGGCTGGCTTATACATGTACCGGCGCAAGCTGCAACCCACCCTTGAGGTGCCAGCCACATTTGAGCTACCCCAACCACCTGCCCGTATTCACGGGCAGCGACGGACACCTCGGGCAGAGAACCAACGCCCTGTACCCGATTCCTCCGCCCCCGTAAGGGGACGTGAGATGACCCGAGTAAGTAAGACGGCAACGAGTATCATCACCCTATCTTCTCCTGTGGGTGTAGTAGAAGTCGTCGACGAAATATCTACTACGACACAGTGGGCTGAAATTGAACTTTCATATACTTACTCGTATATTTTCATTAAATTTTTTGAGTGGCTGTTTTTAATATGTATGTGCTTCGGAAGACTAATTACAGATGCGCCAGCACATCCAGCTACCCCAATCTGTCAAATTTCTTTTATAGATTTTCAACTTCATCACATAAGCATAAAGTGCACTTTCTAGTGGGGAAATTTAACAGATTGGGGTAGCTTGATTTGCTGGCGTCTGTTCATGCTTACGGAAGAAGATTGCAAACGGCTCACAAAGTATTTTTTTTGAACATTTTGTTTGGAGTTGACATTAAAATCGGCGATAGCTCAGCTATGTTCGGCGATTGCGCCTTATTTACTCGTAGGTGTTTTTACTAAAATTTATTTAGGATTTTTTCGTATACTACTATATACTATATACCCGGGCACTAGAGCGATTTATTTTTAAAATTATATTTTCTTTTTGTACTAATTATCGAAATTTATAGTTTTAGATATTATTTTCTACATCATCTTGAATGTTTAATGGTTCTGTCCACGTACCTACAGTGGTCCACATCGGGACTAAGTGCGGAAACCATACCCACTAGCATATTGGTGGGTCAAGATGATGATGATGAATGGTTCTGTCTAAATTAGGGTCATCATCATCATAACAGCTGTAAAAAGTCCACAGCTGGACAAAAGCCTTCCACAAGAATCATTTTGGGGGTAAATGTCACAATCCCCACGCTTGGAAGACGGGTTGGCAATCGCAGTATGATGGCCATAGTACTCAGAGAGACGCTGCTGCCCGTCCTCTGGTAGATATTCCTTCGGGTCGCCTTCTACGCCTCCTCGGGATGACATAGGGTGATGATATTCTGTCTGACATTAGCCGCCGTCGCCACATAGCTTAAAGCTATATTAGGGTAAGAATTCTATACTATTTATAAATACATATTATTTATCTGCCTCGTTGATCTAGCGGTAGCGTGTTCAACCGCAGATAACGAGGTCCTGGGTTCAAATCCTGGTTCGGGCTGAAAGTGTTTTGGGATTTTTCTGTAAAAAGAAATAATCATAATATCAGCCCGAAGTCTGGGAGTTGGCGGTATTATACCCCCGTGCCTCGGAGAGCACGTAAAGCCGTCGGTCCTGTGCCTGACCTCTTTCCGGTCGTGTCGCTAGTCGTCCCATCGCATCATGAGAGTGATGGAATAGAAACTGCTCCTGTGTTTGCGCACACACTTGAGCACTATACTATGTCCCGCGCAGATGGCTAGTCTCCTTTAAGACTGGCCGCCGTGGCCGGATCTCGACTAGGAGGACATTATTGTTATTGATGTGAAACATCTATAGCCGCACGACAGATTTCTGGCGTGGCGACGCATGCCGTGATTTTTTTTTTTTTTTAATGCCTATCACAATATGTTCTTTCGACTTCGACTT
The DNA here is from genome assembly GCA_951640165.1 of Pseudoips prasinana. NCBI lineage: Eukaryota > Metazoa > Arthropoda > Insecta > Lepidoptera > Nolidae > Pseudoips > Pseudoips prasinana. The sequence continues at coordinate 9,595,652 of OX621240.1, forward strand.
TGACTTCGACTTCGACTTCTACTTGGACTTCGACTTGACTTCGACTTTGACTTCGACTGCGACTTATACTTCGACTTCGACTGCGACTTATACTTCGACTTCGACTTCGACTGCGACTTATAGGTACTTCGACTTCGACTTCGACTTCGACATGACTTCGACTTTGACTTCGACTTTGACTTCGACTGCGACTTCGACATCGACTTCGACTTCGACTTCGACTTTGACTTCGACTTCGACTTCGACTTCGACTTTGACTGCGACTTATACTTCGTTCGACTTCGACTTCTGCATATTACTTTTACAAAATAATGTCGATGTTTCACATCTGCCAGGCGTCCCGTGACGGCTCACATTTTTTTTATTTATTTATTATATATGATTGAACCTGCAATTTACTGCTGACTTAGTATGACAGCAAAAAATTTACCGTACAAGAAAAGCAGATTGCTGCGCTATAATTACTTCTTGACTGGTTGGGGTAATTCGTTCGCCAATCAAAACGCTTCGATTATCATCGAGAACTTGAATTCGTTTCATCTTCTGTAGAGTCGTATTCGTATCTTTAAGAGCAAATTTTAAAGAGGTTAATATTCTGAGCTCTATAGCATGTCAGTATATACATATAATCACCTCATCATTTCAGCCGAAAGACGTCAACTGCTGGACAAAGGCTTTCCCCAAAGATCTCCACAATTGCCGGTCTTGCGCTATCCGCATCCAGCGATTTCCATCGACCCGCACAAGATCATCGGTCCATCTTGTTGGGGTCCTGCCCACGCTGCGTCTTCCAGTTCGTGGTCGCCACTCGAGAACCTTTCTGCCCCAGCGGCCGTCGGCTCTACGAGGTATGTGCCCTGCCCACTGCCACTTCAGCTTGGTAATTCTTACGGCTATGTCGGTTACTTTGGTTCCCCTCGGATCTCAACATTTCTGTATATACATATATGACAATATAATTTATGTGTATAAAATTAAAGACTACTTCTGCAAACGGAGTGATACTCATAATATAAATACTAGATATAAGCATAATCTTGTGTTACATACCACCCGTCTCCACATAATAAGTAACTCTTTATGGGGCAATGTATAAGATGAAGCAGGGCAGGGCAATACTACAAAACTTCTGATTATTTAAGTGACGTTTTGTCACCTAAATTGCTTGTGATTGAGTCAGTCTCAATTAACACATGTAAGTAATGGAATTTTATAAAAATGAAATAATAAAATAAAATAAAAAAGATTTTTACTCACGTAGACTTTAAAAAGCGCTTGTAAATAGTCAGAACATGTTCGCAGTAATATATAATTAATTTTTAATTATTTCTAGGTACATATAGATATTTAGGTACACGGATTGTAGGAAATAATTTACAATAAGATTTATTGTATAACAGTAACGATATTTAGCTAACTAAAATTAAGTTAAGTTTTATGTTAAGAAATAAATAGATTTTAGTTTTCTGGCAGTGTTTCTCAGTAGCAGTAACAGTTGGCACTTCATGCACTGCACGGTAGGATAAAAAAAATGACGATTCCACACAAATGTAATATTGTAACGGAGTAAATGAATTATGAATTTGAATTCCTACTTGACTCGTCCTCAGAACATAATGTTGTCATAATAAATAAAAGCACGGCTTACCTATCTACAATGTTGCTAACGTTCAGGTTCTATAATAGTCTTATAAGGCGCGACCAAATGGCTCATAAAACTAAGGCAGTGCTAGCACGTAGTAACGCCGACACTTGAACTTATATCCGGGTCAAATAGCAGGAAAAAGAATAGGATGTGAAAAGTAATAAGGTTAGTCTTAGAGCTGCTTTAATCAACTCAAATTGGCGAAAATTCCGAAACTAAATAATGCCTGTTAATTATGGATATTATAAGGTATCGTTTAAATATTATTTAATGTTACAAGTTAAAATAAAATTGCGTTTTTTATCGCATTTTTGTCAACAGAAACATTTTAAAATATGAATTTGCTAAAGGGTAGAAACAAAGACTTAAAATAAAAATGTAAAGTTTTTAATACGAACAAAATTTAAACTTTAACTCAATACATAAGTAAAAATCGCGCCGTTGCGTTATGTGCCCGAAACGCTAATAATATGATTAAAATAGGTATATATTTTGTTTCACTAATATTTATGATTGACTAGCAGTGCCCGCGGACATCGTTCCGCGTTATAAATATTTTTGTCCCTGCCCGTTTGTCGACTTCGAGTTAAAGTTCGGGATTACCCCTTACAACGTCACAAACTCACAAACGTTACCTCTTTATGATATTAGTATAGATTACTTTTTATTTAGTGCTGTGCGGCTGACGGCAAAGAATATGACCACCCCATGTCATCCCATGGGGGGCGTAGAAGTCGTTCCGAGGGAATATCACATAAAGAACGGGCAGCAGCGTCTCTCTGTATCCTGTGACCATCAAACTGCAATCCCCAACCCGTCGGCCAAGCGGGGCGGTTATGACGTATCCCTCCATTATGATGGACACAATTCATTGTACAAATCTTTCGAGGTGGATATGATGATGATAAAATTATACTAAGAGGCCGACCAAGTGATAAAAATATAAGGGTCTTAACTTAAGAGACGTAGGTCATAGAATTCATTCGCTCAAAGAGCAGCCCGACTGGGGAAGTACCTCCACCTTACAGAAGACATGCCTTAATAATAACATTAATAATTTTAATGTTGGGTTTGTCGTCATGCTCCCATTTTCTGTTAATGCTTGCGGTGGCGTTGTGGGTCGGGTCGTTTCCTTCCTTCTAATATGGCGAGGGAGGCGATGGCTGGCCCACACGTCATACTCGTGAACGGGTGCTGCTTGCGGTAACTGGTCGAACTGCTGTTGGGGTACTCATATTTTTTTTTTCGCTTCTGGTAGACTTCGTGTGACTTGTTAATTTTGTAAATGTACGCGGATGCACCCACCGTTTTTTCGTCTAGCAAGAGGATATTCTAAGTGCTTGAGTGAAACTGAATGCTATTGCTTATTTATTTTATTATGATTCACTGGATGACAACGGTTCTGTGCGTGCATTAGCCTACATAACAACCAATCACAATGTAAGTAAAATACATGACATTTAAAAAAAATCGTAAACTGAAAGCAAAAGAAGACGAAAAAAGCAAGCCCGGAGTTTCTTTGTGGCTTTCTTCTCCGGGTCGTACACCTAGGTAGCTAGCGAAAGCCGCAGGCTAGCTAGGGTAGGTTCCTCAGCGGCGAGGATCGCTTTGGCCCATTAACGCGTGATCGGTGATCCCGTGCATGTGACACCCTCATTTAGAATTTCGTCTTTTTGCTTTAGTCTTCCATTCTTTAATTTTAATATAGTAGAACTAAATTTCAAAATAATAGATTAGTAAATTGTTATTTATTTAACGATTTCATAAAATATATGCGATAAAACATACCGCACGGACTGACTAATTAATTTTTTTGTAACTTTTTAATATCCACTATGTTTATGTATTGCACTGTGACCTTGACAAGTACAAGTGTATGTTAATACCCAAGCGCTGAATAAATTTCATTTCATTTCATTTCATTTGTTTCTGCGTGTGAGTAAGGTCGCCAGAGCTCATCGGGGCGGGGGGAAGAGTCAGCAACACTTGTTAGCGGACTCTTAAATCTTTATCTTAGCCTTCATTCCATCCAGCCCACCTCCCTCCAGAAGCATATCAGGTCTCCAAAACTTCTCAGGGCTTCCGTAAGAGTTCCTGGTGATCCCAGGGTTTCCTTCCGGATTTTTGTGATACCTGTGCACTCGAGTAGCACGTGCGCGACCGTTTCCTCAGCGTCCATGCACGCTCTGCACAGAGGGCTGTCAGTTATGCCGATAGTGTGGAAGTGTTTATTTAGTGAGCAGTGTCCGGTGATGGTCCCCACCACAACGCGCGGGCTTGCTCGTATATGTATAGCCCTGTGACATAAAAAAATCTCTACTTACGAAACTCGGGTACAACAAAACCCATTGCTATTATTTACACACAGCTTTTCTATTGTTTACATTTTTAATTGATGTTGCCGATTTCGAAAGAAAACGAAATATGTGTTTTGCACACCACTAACTCATCTGACTACTTATTACTACTATTTTAGCTATCGGTATTTGAACCCAGAACCTCATTATATGTGGTTGAACATTACCGCTAGACAAAACGATGCATCATAATTATCATATACATATATGGCAAGCCATAAAACGTGGCTTTACATTATACAATGATAAGCGCTGTTGTTATACGCTACAAGGAAACACATAATATAAACCGTAACAACTCTAATTTAAAACATTACATACATATTAATAAAAATAATATGTCTGTGGTTAGCTGAATATTCGTATTATCATAATATTAATACGCGAATAAACTATTTTTACGAAAATTCCGCAGACGGAATTCATATGTTACTAGCGGCCCTGTATGTGCTTCGCTACGTATAAGGCATAGTAATAAAAAGAAGTTCATTTATTCAAACAAAAAACTATTTTAAATTGTTAAAAGATGTTGATTTTACACTTTTTCAAGACTTTTTTTAAATTTTCTCTGCGTACAAACCTTCCCTGGACTTCCACAAATAATTCAAGACCAAAATTAGCCAAATCGGTAAAGGCGTTGTTGAGTTATAACATTACAACGAAAAGTGGCATTGATTTTTATATATACAGATATATAAAACTATATGTCTATGTATAATATTTTTCTTCCATTTCCTTTATTATTATATATTTTTTTAATTTGTTTTGTTAGTTATTTTGTTTGGTAAGTAATAGTTCAGTATAACTGCATGGATTGGAGAATGAGCACTGTTGCCTGAGATACAGGCGTCAAGCCTAGTTCAGGTACAGATGTAAATTGTTAATTAGACTAAAGAACTTACTGAATAAAGATATTATTATTATATCGAGAAGGTATACTTTATTGGCATTAGAAGTAAATATATATTTAAAAAAAATGTGAGCCGTCACGGGACGCCTGGCAGATGTGAAACATCGACATTATTTTGTAAAAGTAATATGCATGCACGATGAAAAAAAAAATTTGAGTTTCAGTTCTATGTATGGCGACCCCCCAAAATAATTGTTCTTTTTCTATTTTAGTGTAAACATCTTAATGCGGTTCACAGAATACAACTACTTACCTCTCAGTATTACAGCTCTTATAGTTTCGGAAAAAAGTGGCTGTGACATACGGACGGACAGACAGACAGACAGACATGACGAATCTATAAGGGTTCCGTTTTTTGCCATTTGGCTACGGAACTCTAAAAAGTCGATTGCGCATGGCGACGCGTCGCCACACCGTACACACTACTATTGTATAGCGTGGCGTAGCGTCGCCACTGCATGCGTCGCCACGCCAGAAATCTGTTTTACGTGCGGCTAAAGATGTTTCACATAAAAAAAAATGCATACTCAACAACGGGTAATACTTATTAATTATTATTGTTTTGTAACTATGTACTAACGGCTACATATCAAGCTGTACATTTTCAATATAAGCTGACCTGTAATTGTATGGATATCCTGTACAACGCGAGCTCAGCTTATACTGGAAATTTATAGCTTGATATGTAGCCGTGTGTACTTAAAATACACTAAAAACCCCCAGACAAAAATGTGAGCCGTCACGGGACGCCTGGCAGATGTGAAACATCGACATTATTTTGTAAAAGTAATATGCAGAAGTCGAAGTCAAAGTACCTATAAGTCGCTGTCGAAGTCGAAGTATAAGTCGCAGTCGAAGTCGATGTCGAAGTCGAAGTATAAGTCGCAGTCGAAGTCAAAATCGAAGTCATGTCGAAGACGAAGTTGAAGTATAAGTCGCAGTCGAAGTCGAAGTATAAGTCGCAGTCGAAGTCGAAGTATAAGTCGCAGTCGAAGTCAAAGTCGAAGTCAAGTCGAAGTCCAAGTAGAAGTCGAAGTCGAAAAGAACATATTGTGATAGGAACTAAAAAAAAAACCACGGCACGCGTCGCCACGCCAGTAATCTGTTTTACGTGCGGCTATAGATGTTTCACATCAAAAAATTATCGATGGCCTTTAATAGTCTAAGGTTAAAATAGCGATACTGTGGTCATTTAGGTAGATACAGAGATAGGCAATGGACAGTAGATGCGATGAAATGAAACTGACCTACAGGAAAAATGAGTGCATACAAATATCGATTCCTTCTGTAAAAGGAAGTCTTCTGTTTAAAATCATGGCTAACAGAGAAAGCATATCAGCCGAAAGACGTCCACAGCTGGACAAAGGCCTCCCCCAAAGATCTCCACAATCGCCGGTCTTGCGCTATCCGCATCCAGCAGTTTCCAGTGACCCGCACAAGATCATCGGTCCATCTTGTAGGGGGCCTGCCCACGCTGCGTCTTCCGGTTTATAAATACTGATATACTACATATCTACCTACTACGTTTTTTTTTCTTTTGTAAATAAATACTTATATAGATAATTGCACCCAGACTAATGACAAATAGACATGTTCATGCACACAAATATCTGTCCTGGGGCTCTACCGGCTAAGTCGCCGAACATCGATTTCTTAGATAGCGTTCAAATAAATATAGGTTGGAAATGACTTAATCAATCGTTAAATCGGTTTCCATGAGCACATGTGACGTCATAAATGCACATAAAAAATTTGGGCATCTTTGGAGAGACCTTAATAATAGATGAGCTGCTGCCTCAGAGCCCCAGCACCCCATGGTCTCCACGGCAAGAGGACAAAATGGTACATAGGCTCGTACGTCGAGCGGCGTACTTTTTTGCCTCTTTTTAAGTCCAGCGTCTTCAGCTGCAATATACGCGAGCACTTGCTTATCGTAATACAAGTTTGGATGAACTTCATGAAGGTTTTTGTGAGGCATGGGCAAACATTCCTGTCGAAACATGTCAGAAACTGATAATGCCACATCGGTGTCAAGCGGTAATTACTAACAAAGGTTTTGGCTACTGGTTACTGATTTTACACGTAATAAAATGAAGCTGTTAAAGATATTATAACACTGCAGATTATAAGTTTTGTTTAACTGTATTTTTCATTATAATTTACTGTCCTTAATTAAATGTCCACTACAGAATTGTACCTTAATATTTAATACATGTTTAATCTTTGACATTAAATACAATCGCCGGTCTTGCGCTATCCGCATCCAGCAGTTTCCAGTGCCCCGCACAAGATCATCGGTTCATCTTGTAGGGGGCCTGCCCACGCTGCGTCTTCCGGTTTGTAAATACCAACCAATATACTACATATCTACCTACTACGTTTTTTTTCTTTTGTAAATAAATACTTATATAGATAATTACAGCCCCCAAAAATCTGGGCGGCCCCCAAAATGCTGGGTGGCCCCCAAAAAGCTGGGTGGCCCCCAAAAATCTGGGTGGCCCCCAAAAAGCTGCGTGGCCCCCAAAATTCTGGGCGGCCCCCAAAATGCTGGGTGGCCCCCAAAAAGCTGGGTGGCCCCCAAAAATCTGGATGGCCCTCAAATAGCTGGGTGGCCCCCAAAAAGCTGGGTGGCCCCCAAAAATCTGGGTGGCCCCCAAAAAGCTGAGTGGCCCACAAAAATCTGGGTGGCCCCCAAAAAGCTGGGTGGCCCCCAAAAAGCTGGGTGGCCCCCAAAAAGCTGCTGATTAAATATCGTTAATTTAATTTAAAACTGTTGTGTCTGTTAAATATAATGTAGTTTTTAACGTGGATAAACAAAAAATGTGAGCCGTCACGGGACGCCTGGCAGATGAAAAACACACAGATAGAGAGATCCGCAGACAAACTAACCGTCATAACCGTAATTGCCAAGCTAAAGTTACAGTGGGCAGGGCACATATCCCGTAGAAACATCGGCCGCTGTAGCAGAAAAGTTCTCTAGTGGCGACCACGAACCGGAGCAGGCAGGCTCCCTAGAAGATGGACCAATAATCTTGTGAGAGTCGCTGGAAGGCGCTGGATGCGGGTAGAGCAGGACCTGCAATTATGGGGATCTTTGGCGAGGTCGTTGTTCCGCTGTGGGAAGATTAATACTTGTTATGTAAAATGCCAAAAGAATACGCGTAACAATTTACTTATTTGGCGTTTATAATCTACGTCAACGCCGGCGATACTAGATTAGGTACGCAGATAACGTGTCCACAAACATAATGATTTGTGAAATAAAAGTTTGTTCAACCAAATGTGCTGGTAATATTATACTAAAATTAATGTGCGGCCGCTATAAGAAATTTTTCATGTCATCAGATTACTTTTTAAAAATACTTTTATTAAGATTGACTTAAAACCTTTTCGTTATGAAAGCTTTGCTACAGCGGCTAAGAGAGTAGCCCTGCGACAAATTGATACAAATTTATATGTTTGAAGTCATCATCATATCAGCCGAAAGACGTCCACTGCTTGACAAAGGCATCCCCCAAGGATCTTCACAATCGCCGGTCTTGCGCTGCCCGCATCCAGCGGCTTCCCGCGACCCTTGCAGATCATCGGTCCACCATTAGGCTGCGTTTCCACTGAGGCGCAGCGGAGACGAGCTGTGCCTCGATTCACCAATCATACGGCTTGGAATCCACATCAGTGGAGAAATGATGTGGATTTCAAGCCATGTGATTGGTGAAGGCGGCACAGCTCGTCTCCGCTCCGCCTCAGTGAAAACGCAGCCTTAACAGGGCATGCGTACGCTGCATCTTCCGGTGCGTGGTCGCCACTCGAGGACAGCCATGTTACTAAAAATAAAGCCGATAGTCAACACCTATATTCTCCGAAAGTGTGTTAGCAAAGGAATCCTAAATGTTATCTGCCGGTGTGTATCATTCGTAGCTTAACTCAGAGTGCCTACCCCGGATTGGTAGAGGGTGCCAATTCGAGACCCGCCGGACGATTTTACGAATTAATAATTTCCCATTTTTGGGATTAGAATAACTAAACTATTTAATTAATTACAGCTAAATTTGTTACACAGTAATACCCACCCATAACGAATACACAAAACATTTTACGAATTAATAATTTCCCATTTTTGGGATTAGAATAACTAAACTATTTAATTATTTACAGCTAAATTTGTTACACAGTAATACCCACCCATAACGAATACACAAAACAATTATCTTTTCCGGCTAACAGTAGCGAACAATATATTTATTGATTTCCAATTTCGAAGAAATGATAATATCGTATTGTAGTATGCATGTTACGATGTAATTAGCTGAAGAATATCATTATCTAATCTACGGACAGTATACATTTGCCTACATCTAAATAACGAGAAGCTATTATATTATACAGTACCGCGGAACTTTGAGAATTATTGTGGTAGTAAAAACATTAGGATTCAGTGTTTCGTAGAATCTTAACTGATTACGATAATGCGAACAATAGAATAAGTATAGAGCCGTTTGGTAATTAATTACTATACATCTTCCTAGCAACCTAATCACGCTTATATTAAAAAGCTGAAAGTTGGTGAGTGTGTGAGGGTGTATGTTTGTTACTTCGTCACGGCGATTGTAATAAAATTTGGTATGGGGTTAGCTGCCTCCCTGGATTAACACAGGCAAAGTTTAACGCGGGTAAAACCGCGGGGCACAGCTTGTAGATTAATAAGCCTTAAAAAATGTAGAAAACCTAAAAATGTAACATCATCATCATCATATCAGCCGAAAGACGTCCACTGCTGGACAAAGGCCTCCCCCAAAGATCTCCACAATTGCCGGTCTTGCGCTATCCGCAGCGATTTCCAGCGCCCCGCACAAGATCATCGGTCCATCTTGAAAATATAATATATATCAAAACAAAATAACTTACTGATCTAAATCAACTAATGGATAATAAGCTTAACTATTTTGGATAGAAAAACTAAAACTACAGTAAAGCATATTGTATAGCTAAATGATAACTAATTACTGAGGGCGCCAGGAGTGTCAAAAGGTGCGCAGAAGTCTGGCCGTATTATTACGTTGAAACGCTAAGTCTATTTTTTAACCAAGGAAAAGGCAGCCAATTGGTCACGGGATTTATTTATTTAGACTTGCCAACATTTGTTTACACTGTTACATCTACTTAAAAATACTTATCTATACATATAATAAAATCGTAGGAAAGTCAAAACTGAACATTGAATATTTTTTTAAAAGGATACTTGGGGCGTGATCTACAATCGATATCGAAGACAAAAATATAGTTTTTAGAATTTTTGTCTGTGTGTCTGTTTGTCTGTATGTATGTCCGGGCTAAACTCAAAAAGTACTGCATGGATTTACTTCTTGCATGAATATTACTAAGAGGTCGGGTCAACATATAGGCTACATAGCCTTCATATTATCACGCTATCACCTACGGGGGAGGAGCTGTGATAATTTATAAAATTTAACGTGGGTAAAACCGCGGGGCACAGCTAGTATTAAAAATAAACTAAATGCAACAAATAATTACAGGCAAATACAACATGTATAATAATAATAATAATAAATCTTTATTTCGGAATCTTTACACTCCATATTTTACACAGAAAAGAAAATAAGAAAAAACATATCTGTATTAAAAAGAAAATAAATAAAGTAACATAACAAACAAAATGAATATATATAACCTCTTTACGCTATAACTAAAAATGACGCTTTTAGATACAATTATTACGCTGCAATCTGTAACCATTTATTGTACATTGTGGTAGTATACAGTCTTTCAGAAAACTCTCTGATAATACTGTTCGTACACGAACCAACCCTCGACATGAATCCAGCGATTCGTTTTCTCTGGATGGCATTAAACGTATCCAGCCTAGCTTCTGCGAACATACCGGACGCACTACAATGCGGCTCAAGACCCATTAGCTGTCTAAAGATGTTATTGTACTGGACACGAATACCATCCAGAGACCTCTTCGTATAACGCGTCCAGAGTTGGCACGTGTAGAAACACTGACAATATGTCCTAAAAAGATGTACCTTCGTCTGAGTGTCGGCTTTGAAAAATCTCCTGGCTATCATATTGCCCACTACTGACAGCGCTCTGCGTTGCCTGTCTATATCAGCATCGTCTTTGAAGTCTGACGTCAGTATATGACCAAGGTACTTAAACCTCTCTACTACTTTGACTCGCTGACCTCCTATCCAAACTGGTGGGACGTTTTGTGGACCTCTTCCTGACCTAAATATTAACATTTCTGTCTTCTTTGCATTATACACCAAGTTATGTTCTGTAGCGTATCTCTCACAAATTGCCATCAGTTTCCTTAAACCCTTAATTGTGGGGCTGAGTAGGACCATATCATCAGCGTAGCTCAGGTTGTTGACATACCTGTCTCCAAGCCTAAGCCCCACCGCAGTACCACTCAGCTCCTCAATCAAGTCATTTATATAGATATTAAATAGGTCAGGAGAGGTTAACCCACCCTGCCTAACGCCACAGGATAGTTTATAGCTATCCGACCTAGCTGATTCCCACCTGACGTTGATCGCCTGATTAGAATACCAATATCTGATCAGTCCAACAACTCCAGGCGCGATATAAGTTTTATCTAGTTTCTCCCATAGCAAGTCATGATTGATTGTATCAAAAGCACGGCTTAGATCAAGGAAACAAGCGTAAACACTTGTCTCCTGTTCCACGTATTGCGATACAACTTGTTTCAGGGAGAAGATAGCCATGTCTGTTGAAACTTCGGGACGAAAACCGAACTGCCCATCATTTAGGCTAAGTGCGGGACTTAACTTTTTATGTAGCAGGCGCTCAAGCACCTTGGCCACAACCGTTGCCAGCGAAATGGGTCTATAATTCGACATGCTAGTAGCATCCCCAGTTTTATTCTTAACTATAGGTACAACCAATGTACGTATAAGTTCCTCAGGCAAGTATTGGTGCCGTGCACAAAGATTGAACAATAAAGTTAAGGTATCAGGAATATACTTTCCTGCATATAACAGATGCTCAATACTCAAGCCATCGTGCCCTGGGGATTTTCCACGTTTCATTGTCCTGAGAACCTCAACAACATCATCAGTCGACACCTGGAAAGCCCCCTCCTGAACACTTTTACAACCACTTGACGAAGGCACAGGTACTGCTGGATTAATTAAAGCCTGTTTTACATTAAAATGCGTACTAAAGTTATTAGCAATAGCTCTCTTGTCAGATTCACCTTCTACACTGACTGGTGTGCTGGTTTTAGGGTTGAGCTTTTTAACTTCCGTCCAAAAACCCGCGAAATTTTTAGACGAAGCATGATGCGCTAACATATTCATTTTAATCTTCTCCTGGTTATTTTGAACATATTTCAAGGCAGCTTTAAAGTCTTTACGCGCTGCACGCATTAGATCGTAATAATATCCTGAACTAGGCCTGCCATATGTATTCCACTGTAAAAATGTTTGCCTAGCTTGGACGTGATATTGTCTAACATAATAATTCCAACCGGTTATATAACGTTTTCTATTATTATTACATGTATAAGTGCGTTCAGCGGCAGTTTGTAAAACTTTAATTATATTACAGTAAAGCCTGTCAATTATACTTATATGTTCTACATCATTACATAACATATTGCTCTTACATGACAAGTTATACTCCTCAGATTGACATAGTAAACCTAGATTTTCAGTACATATTTTACAGTATTTATCACACTGTTCTTTACTCCTACAGCCCCACCTATACTTTATATTGCAATCAGTCCCACTATCTACTATCAGTCTTTTACTAATAATACTATTAATTCTTACCTCTATTACTAATGGTAGGTGATCCGACAGATAGGCATCATATAATACGTATACGTCACTTACCGAGGACTCGGCCGCCGCTGAGACTAGGCAATGATCAAGCCATCGCTGCGAACCGGTTCCATCACTTACATATGTATACGTGCTTATATCTAATCGCTTAGAGTCTATACAAGATAAGAACTCTTCAAAACAATAGTCCATTAGTTCCTTGTAGAAACGCGTGTTGGGGTGCGCATTAAAATCCCCTAATACGAACACACTTTCAACATCCGCACTATCAATTACCGCACTTATATTAGCCAAACACTGTGCCATTACCGGGAAATTGTCTTCACAGTCGGTAGGCATATATACACTAAATACCAGAATACTCCGATCCCCGCGCACTAGTTTAACTGCTACCATGCGATCATTGTTACACTGCACAATATCAGCACAAGGGAATATGTTTCTATCCCACAGGAGAGCTACTCCCCCGTAGGGCCTCCCTCGCACCATTCCTTGCTCCGTGTCGACAGCAGATATACCATGACTGCCGAATTGTTTGTGAATCGTGTTTAATAATCCAAGATCATGTGGAAACAGCCATGTTTCTTGAAGCGCTATAATGTGATGGCTATTACATAACTGAACTATTTCCTGTAAAGATCTTTTGAGTGATCTACAGTTATATGAAACAAGCTTAATGGTCGAGCAATCCATATTATTTTGTAATAAGCTCTGCGTTCATAGTTGACCTCTTATTACCGACTTGTTTACGTTCCCAGAACTTCCTAAAAACAATGTCCGCAGGCCAGAAACGATCACCATTATCGTTCAGGAACAGTATAGTTACGTACGACACTGCATCTATGGGATGTGTTAACCAAGCGCTCTGAAATCTAGCGATAAAGGGTTTAGGCACTCGGACCCCACATACTAAGCGTTTTGACCAATATGGCTCAAATATGTGAATATATATTTAATATATGTTGTATATATTTAATTGGTGGCGGTGATTGGATACGCGAAACACGGGGAGTTCGGCCCCATGTGTGTTCATCGCTCAGCACTCAAACCGTGGTGTTTGGATTTGAATTTATTGGATTTAAACAAACTGTTATGGGATGATTCCCCCATTTTTCTTTCCAATAACCTCCTAACCTTTTTGGAGTTTTCTTTGTTTTTTGTACAGCCTTCCCTTTCAGCTTATAAGAATATGGCACACTTGATGGGAAGCAGTTCCCGTAGCCTATGACGCATGGGACGACACGCATAGCATTACTTACCTACACGTTGCCGCTTCTTCAGTCCTTCAGTGGACAAGCTGTTTTTAGAAATTTAGCAGTTCTATGTATGTAAGTGTCTTACGGGCTATATTGGAGGTGAGATGTACCTATTGACTTTTAATTAGGTTAGTGATGTAAAGACAGAAGCACCAGCATTTTGATTTTGGGATATTTCCGTAAAGAAAAATGTCTAAATACCATTCCGAACTCTGGAAGTTGGCGGTGCCTCGGAAAGCACGTTGAGCCGTCTGTCTTGTACCTGACTTCTTTCCCGTCGTGTCACTAGTCGTCCCATCGGATCATGAGAGTGATGGAATAGAAAGTGCCCCTGTGTTTGCGCACACACTTGAGCACTATAATATGTCCTACGCAGTTGGCTTGTCTCCATTGAAAGTGACCGCTGTGGCCGAAATTCAGCTTGGAGGGCATTATTATATTATTGTTAGTCCCATCGGAACATGAGAGTGATGGAAGACAAAGTGCCCCTGTGTTTGCGCACACACTTGTGCACTATAATATGTCCTGCGCACTTGGCTAGTCTCCATTGAGACTAGCCAACGTGGTCGAAATTCGGCCTGGAGGACACACACACACTAGTAAGAATTGCACTTTGTTGCATATAGTTTTCTTTTTTGGACTTTAGACATACAACAAGTAATTCCCCAATGACTCGTCGTATGTCCAAAATACGTCAGACAGCTTAACATTAATAATCCGTTTTCAGACGATACGTTATCAGTAGTGCGCCGGCGCTGCGGCGCCCAGCCAAGTGACATAGGTATTGTTCATGAATGTAATGGATTCGTGATAGTGTTACGATAACACTTAGAATTTTCCAGATCTAACTAAAAAGAAGAAAGGATAATTAGAGAACTGACAACGAGAAAAGACTTACCGTCTGCCATAGCGCCCACATTAAATATTGTTAAACATAACTCTCGGTATAACGCTGTAAGAATATTTAACAAGCTCCCAATAGAAATCAAAAACGTACTATACCACGAGGAGTTTAAAACAAAAGTGAAGACATACCTCATCAAAAGATCTCTATATTCCGTAGACGATATTTAATAAATATAATAAACTAGCCGCCCGGCACGTGCTTCGCTACGCTTTTAAGTATTATCACAAATTGTTTGTATATGGGGTATAGAAAGATGTTGTTTTTCACTTTATCAAGATATTTTTAAATTTTCTCTACGTACAAACCTTCCCTGGACTTCCACGAATAATTCAAGACCAAAATTAGCCAAATCGGTAAAGGCGTTGTTGAGTTATAACATTACAACGAAAAGTGGCATTGATTTTTATATATATAGATTAGAGCCCTTATTATTGACATTTTACACATTTTTAATTTTATTGTAGTAGGTACTTAAATAATTTAGCATATTTTAATTGACATAATATGTTTACAAATTGTTCGTGTTAATTAATTATTATTTTTGTATTCTTTAGACATTTTTATTTTTGTATTTCGGTTATTATGTTGTAGGTATTCATTTTTATATTCGTGATTCATTGTATATTCAAACACAATTCCAATTGTTAATGAATAAATAAACTTGAAACTCGAGAGAATCAATCAGCTTACTAAGCTGTGAAAAGCGCTTGAAAATTGTTACGGCTAGAGAAAGAGAGGTGTTCTGGTTTCAAGGATATGCATCAAATCTATAATTCCTCTCCTCGTTGTGTGTTTATCTGCTTAATACATGTTATCAACTCAATTATAATGATAAATATATTTAAAAAACAACGCTCACACAAGGAAAATAAATATCTTTATTGCGGGGACTTATTAAAACATTTTTAAATCTATATATTTAACTCACAGACCTTCGGCATTACTGAAATTTAATGCCATACATAGCTCTTAATATTAAAATTGTAGAAACTAAGCACTGCGCCTTTTTGGGTATTCGATCAAAGAGGATAAAGGGACTACTCCGATTTTAGACGAAAGCTTTCCATTATACATATATACCGAAGAGAAAATCCAAAACTTTCAAGAACCATTGGAAATGCACTATAATTCGGGATTGCTTTTACGTCCCTAAATTCAGATATCTACGCCCTTCGCTCTTGTTTTCTATGGAAATATTCGGTCCTGCTACAAATACAAACACGAAATTCTGCGTCATACCGTTTCCTCAATTTTAAACAAATTTCTAGTGTTAGCGTATTGGCGCTCTTGTCCTAGGTCCACAGCACTATCCGGGCGCCAGCGGTCCCGGGAAGGGTAACCTGCTGTAGCTCAGGT
Organism: Pseudoips prasinana; assembly: GCA_951640165.1. NCBI lineage: Eukaryota > Metazoa > Arthropoda > Insecta > Lepidoptera > Nolidae > Pseudoips > Pseudoips prasinana. The sequence goes on from OX621240.1 coordinate 9,611,915, forward strand.
AACACGCTTGTGCGTACGGGGAGGGGGGGAGGCATTCAGGCCCCTCCCCACCCCGGGTGAGAGTCTCGCGGACGTTCAGTGTACAGCGGGGGTACTGGCGCGATCGTTCACGAGTACCCAGAGCCCCTGCTACAGGCACTGTGAGGCTGGCTACCGTGGTGGTAATAGTGGGTCGCGCCACAAACCACGTGTGACTAGAGCATTTCCACCACGTAAAAACACAAAAGGTTGTTTCAGATATGCCGTGTTTGACTGAGGCCCTGGACGCTTGGAAAATAACTTGTCCAACCTCAGATATACATACTAACCCGTGCTCCCAGAGCTAGTGGCACCGGCCACTCTGAGGTAGTCAATACATGCACTAAGCCCGCAGAGTGTACTCGTCTACTGGCTGAGGGAGAACGGGTATCAGGACTCCGGCTACAAGCAGCGCCATTGTCCAATATAGACACTATGGTGGACAACAGAACCTTCGTGATGCTGCCTCTCATCGTTTGCGAATCCCCTGCGTCGCTCGAATAGTTATAGGTGTGGAGTGTCCATTAATCATCTAAGACACCATGGTCTGTCATGCCGTAGGAGTGTGGGTAGATTCCCTCGTTACAGTAGCATTCACGACATTATCCGTGGGGCTCTCTCCACCGTGGCCCCAGCTGTTCTAGAACAAAGCGGTCTGGAAGAGACCGGATGGTATGTCATTGTTGCCATAGAAGTTGGGTAGGCCACTAGTGTGGGATGCAACCTGCGTGGAAATCCTTGCCCCATCCCGTATTCGGTTCAATCCCGGAGTCAGCAGATAATTCTGCTGCATTGGCTAAGGCCTTTAAGTGGCGAAATACACTAAACTCATTGGAATTTATATGATTATTATATTTGAGCCGTTTGGTGTCAAAACGCTTGTTTCAATGGGTCCAAATGCGCGCATCCTCTTCCGGGATGTCGCAAAATTGATAATTCAGGCTTTACTTGACTAGAAGGCTGTCCTTTATTTTGGTCAAAGAATCAGCATTGCCATAACGTGGCAATGCTGCCAGCCTTCTGGTTACATTCCCCGACAATGATGAGAAGGATATTTTTAACCACACTGATTAAAAAGAGACCTCTGATTCAAAGTTATAATCCCCGGTTACAAAACAGTTACACAGACAGATATTTGGCTGTCGGCTGGAGTAAACAGCTCTCCTCCGAACATATTTGGCTATAACCGTATACGATAAAGTCGCCAATTTGACGGTCACCGTAGCCTAGTTGGTAGTGCTCCTGCCTACGAAGCTGTTGGTCCTGGGTTCGAATCCCGGACAGTGCAAATATTTGTGTGATGAGCACGAATATTTGTTTCTGAGTGATGGATGTTTTCTATGTATATAAGTATTTATCTATCTATATAAGTATGTATATCTTCGCCTGGTACCCATAGTACAAGCTTTGCTTAGTTTGGGGCTAGGATGATCTGTGTGACATTGTCCCCAGATATGATTATAAACAAGAAAACAAAGATTAACCTCAATTATTTAAAGTTACATTTCTAGCTGATGCTAGGTTACAAACAATCATATTCAAAGTCAATTCAAATACAAAAATAAAGCTCCTAAAATTAAGATTGGAATTTTTGAAATATAATATCCTGGTACATTATTCACACATGGCCATCGTAAACTACGCAGAGCATGTACTTACTACATATACTACTTTTCTTTTTGTAGATGCATACTTATATTACACCAGACTCAGGACAAACAGCCATGTTCAGGCACACAAATATCTGTCCTGGGTGGGAATCGAAACCAATACCTGTGGTGTTAAAGGCAAGTAGGTATCTACCAACCACGCCAGCCGGCAATTATGATTCTACAAATAGTTTTTACTATTTAGGCGTTACTTGTGACAAGTCTTAATACTGAGTAGTAAAAAAATATTAGTCCAGATCCGTATAAAACAAAACTTACGTAAAGTAACAAATAATATATATAATAATAATATCTAGGGACAATGTCACACAGATCATCCTAGCCCCAAACTAAGCAAGGCTTGTACTATGGGTACCAGGCGACGATATACATACTTATATAAATAGATAAATATTTATATATATAGAAAACATAGACAACTCAGAAACAAATATTCGTGCTCATCACACAAATATTTGCACTTACCGGGATTCGAACCCAGGACCACCAGCTTCGTAGGCAAGAGCACTACAAACTAGGCTGAGCTAGGTGATCGTCATTCAAATAATAATTAATTACAAAGTATCGGGAATCTTGACAAATATACATAAAATATTTCATTTCCAATTTTAAAATTAATCCAATCACATAATACCCGTGTGTGTCGGTTCCGACAACTACAGCGGTTCCGTTGAACTCGGCAACTGAATTTATTTTATTACTATGAATTCGGCGTAACAGGCTTTCATGCGAAATATATTAATAAGGTTGGAGTTCGTATGAAAATGTTGCAGAAGGTATGTAGGTACAGACGCCAGCACATCAAGCTACCCCAATCTCTCAAATTTCTCCAATTGAAAGTGAACCTTATAGTTTTGTGATAAAGTTGAAAATCGATAGAAGCAATTTGACAGAATGGGGTAGCTGGATGTTTTGGCGTCTGTACAATTGCCGCTATGACAGTGAATAAACGAGTAGTACGAAAAGCAGATAAGATAATATAGATGATTGTTTAATATAACGTTTACAGTTAGATTAGGCAGCTTTCAGACCAAATGGGACGCCATGGTCAACTTCTGTGAGGCAGTCATGCTCCAGAAAGTGGCCGACGAGTGGGATCGGGAGCAAGCCGATCCCGATTGCAGACGAAGGAGGCGTCGTGTCGGCAGCGGGAGCCGGTAGCCCAACTCCCCTCGAGAATGCGGTGGTAGTAAGTGAAGTGTCCTCCACTGCCGGCACGTCCACGAAGATAGATTCGGGAAGACAACGATCTATTTGTGTCGGAAGAGCAGACTAGAGTCTTCCCAGTGTACATGTCCCCACCATCTGGCACCTGGCGCACAAAGACGGCACCGGAGCAGCATACCCGCGTGGTCCTCCATCAGGCGCCAGAAGAAGTCCACGGCAGGTTAGGTTAAGTAGGTGCGAGTCCTACATACCCACCCGCAGACACTTTTTGCGGGCGGCATGCGTGCGCATTCCCCCTGCCTTACCATAACATGCCATTCTTCATACATGCTCGCCGGTTTAGGTAACCGACCTTGGACTTCGGACTTTTTGCCTTTCTTGAGATCTTTTTTTATGCACAATAGGTTCACGCTTGACGACGATCTCACCTGATGGTAATAGAAAATGTGGTCGAAGATGGACCGCGCGCACCCATAAGATGCCAGTTCACTCTAGCCTTGAATAAACCCATGTTATATAGTCTGGGAACACGTCGTTTGGGAGGGTGTGGAACAGCTTAGCCGTGCGTATGATACGCCCATCCAGTTGTACCTGAAAGTCATCATCTCAGTCAAAGTACATCCACTCCTGGGCAAAAGCCTCCCCAAAGAATGGGGGGATATGCCATAATCGCCACGCTTGGCAGACGGGTTGACGATCGCAGTTTGATGGTCATAGTTCATAGCAAAAACGCTGCTGCCCGTTCTCTAGTAGGTATTCCCTCGGACGATTTCTACGCCCTCCACGGGATGAGATGGGATGATGATATTCTATGCCGTCACCACACAGCAAACTGAAAGTACTGATTACTACTATGCTTAGTGCTCTTACGCGTTATTTATAATCAACTGAATTCCTTTCTGATAGGTAACTAGTAATTCCTAGTAGATTGTAAACGTTTGGCACGGAACTGCAACGGAACCCCTCCATACATGAACGCGAGCGCGTCTTTCCTAAAACATTAACCAACTCGTCCGCGTTTGGCAAAATGCCAAATAATACGCGCGTTCGGCAAAATTCGAGTCCCGTTTGGCATAATTATGCAGACAAGACGCACGTACTAACAACATGTAGAATTAAAGCGCTTCCTACTCTAAACTGTATATTTAAGGGCCGGTAAAAGGTCGCATTTTCTTCGCAAATAAAGTAATCATCATGTAAGCCAAAGAACGTCCACTGCTGGACAAAAGCCTCCCCAAAGAATGGGGGGATATGCTATAATCGTCACGCTTGGCAGACGGGTTGGCGATGGCAGTTTGGTGGTCATAATTCACATAAAAACGCTGCTGCCCGTTCTCGGGCGATATCTACACCCCCACGGGATGAGGTAGGGTACTAATATTTTATGCCATAGGAACTAAATGTATATTACTACTATTGTATATTACTAACTAATTGCAAATAAAGCAATACGTGTTTATTAATAGACAGCTTGCGCCCACGCTCGCTTGTGTTATCAATTATCGGGGAAGCAGTGAAAGCCTACTAATTGACTGGGGCGCAATGGTTATAGTGGTCGCCTCATTAAAACCTCGTTGCCCCCATGTTCTGGGTTGTCCCGCACAGGAAAACTATTTGTGTAATCCATAAATTCTGAGGCTGGGTGTCATATGTATCTTTGAATTGCATGTTCGGAAAGTCCCCCGCAATACGTATGTGTGTGCGTGAAATTTGACTATTTTTGACAATAATGAAAGGATGCATTAAATAGGGCTGCTTTTTTATTTGAACAATAGAAAAACAATTAGCAATGAGAGAATTACTAACAACTTAAAAACCGCAGTTAGCTAATATAAGTTGAGAGATTGAAAAATAAATACATAAGTATTTTATTTTCTTTTTAGTTTAATTAGCTTCAGTTATTGTTATTTTTCTATTTCTTCATTTATTTTTAGAATACTCACAACACAAAAACATGTCAATACCTGGAAAATGTGGTTGATATTGCAATTATTACTCTAATTTTAAGCTTAATTTGTAAATATGTATATTGTAATATTGTTATTTTCCCAAATAAAGTAAAAAAAAAGTACATTGACATTTTTAAACATTATATTATACCTTGATTATACCTAAATATAACTGTATTTTTTTATACAGATTACCTCTGCTTATCTCTTACCAAAATGTTATTCAAAGGGCGAAAGAAGAGTTATGTGATCGCTTGATTTGCCCATTTTGAAAAAAAAACAAATATGTAATGATGTGACTTGGATGAATTTTACAACAATCAATTAAACGCCGCCACCCGCCTCGTTAATTGGCGCGTAGTATGCAAATATTGCACAAAAAGAATTCTTCACACACAACACACAGTCAACTATATCCGTATATACATAGCTTAATTGTGCCTGAACAGCATGGGTTCGTACATCGTTCGACTACTTCGAACCTTATGGTTTTTACAAGTTATTTGTTTCAAAACATGGATGAAAAGGTACAGGTTGATGCGGTATATACCGACTTTCAGAAGGCTTTTGACAAGGTGGACCACGCATTGCTTTTGGATAAGATAGCCTACAATGGCATTCGTGGCAATTAACTTCGTTGGTTTACAGCATACTTACTAAACAGGACACAAAAAGTGGTAATCAATGGTTACAAATCTGATACCGTCACAGTCACATCTGGTATCCCCCAAGGATCTATATTAGGTCCCCTTCTTTTTATATTATTCGTCAACGATATAAAAAACTGTATTATTCACTCCCAATTCTTAATGTACGCTGATGACATTAAAATTTACAAGGCACGTAAAGGGGAACATGACTGCTTACTTTTACAGGAAGATCTTAACAGACTCAGTCAATACTGTTCTCTGAACAAGCTGCAGCTCAGCTTACCTAAGTGTAATATAATAACATACACAAAAAACAGAAATATTATTTTTTACAATTACACTTTACATGACGCTCCGCTCACAAGAGTCGAATGCATCCGTGATCTTGGCGTCACATTAGACTCAAAACTGCATTTTGATCTTCATGTAGACAATGTTATTAACAAAGCCTATCGCATGTACGGCTTCGTCATGCGTTCTGCTGCCGATTTCAAGCGTCTGTCTACGTATCTATATCTGTACAAAACCTTAATTCGATCCCAATTAGAGTTCACGGTGCAAATTTGGAGCCCTATTTATGATAAATATGTAAAACAAATAGAAATGGTACAGAAAAAATATTTAAGAAAGCATGCACTACAGATGTAATCACTCAAAAATTTCATATGAAGCGTTATTAATAAAATATAAACTTTTAAGCCTGGAGTCTAGACGTAAATTATTCATGGTTATGATGCTGCATGGCATATGTAATAATAAGTTTGATTGTACAGATATCACTAACCAATTATGTTATGTTGTACCCAGAACTATCATACAGCGAGAGGTGCGCGTGCGCCAGGTGTTTTACACCGCGAGATGTAGAACTAATGCCGGGGCACGGGCTCCTCTATGCCGTCTCGTAGATATGTATAACACACACTTTGTGGAGTTTGCACATTTTTGCACTCTCACACTCAGCTTTTAAAGCAAAAGTAAATAAAATTTTATTAAAATAAACATAGATGCACTAGTTTCGGGGTATACCTACGAACAAAAATTTATGAGAAACCAATATACAATTTTCCCAACAAGATGCGCACAGCTCATCTTCTTTTAACACATGTAATTATTTTGCGGACATTAGTGTGGGTTATACGTTTATTTAATTTAAGTTATCATATAATCTGCTAGAAATACTGTAAAGTATAACTGTTTTGTGTCCCAATAAAGAAAATAAAATAAAATTAATATCAGTAAAATCAGAGTTTAACTCAAATTGGACAGCCCTAAAGTCCGTATTTGTATACAGAACATGTTTTCCTATTATTCGGCGATCAGTTGGTCGAGCGGAACATTTTATTTTTCTGGCTTGGTGGCCAGGTGCTTCCTCAGAGTTTTTATCAATGTTTTGTTATGTACTTATGTATAAGTTATACAAATTGAAATTCACTTATATCCGCAACAAAAACCAACGTTTGTAGACACGCCGGCGGCAACAATATGGCATACGAGTGCTTGGTCAATTTGGATTAGACTACGTTTGAAAGAAAACATGCATGGATTTGATGTTTTTGAAAATAAAGTCAAAATTAAATTGAATTTTAATAGATTTTCCTTCTATTTGACTTGTGTCAATTATAATGAATTAATGAATAATATCCTGGGACATTATTCACTCACGTCCACCTGATCCCAAACTAAAAAGAGCTTGTACTATGGAGACCAGATAACTGTTATACTACTTTTCTTTCGTAAATACATACTGATATAAATAATTACGACCAGACTCAGGACTAACAGACATGTACCACTACCTGAGGTGTGAAAGGCAAGTAATAATATAACAAAAAAAACTTGTGTGTACATATGTACACGCGTTAGAAGTTATACTTCTTAATATACTACTTGAACATAGTTATCAATTTTCATACCACCTAGAACTAACGTCATGCTGTGATTTTTACGATGCGCGCGCATCGATAAATTCACGTAAAAATTCACTTCATACCACCTAGAACTAACTTCATGCTGTTAAATTTTTTGGTGTCGGTGGGCGCGCGCATCGTAAAAATTCACTCTCATCATTTTTCTCCATCGCGCCAAAAGAAGTATAACTTCAATAATAATAAATAAAGTTATATAACTTTATTTTTTCTCTCACACAGAATTTTATACATTACATATACTTAATCTAGGTGTACATTACTAGGTGTAGTTAGGATTAATCTATGTGAGAGACTGGTGTCTATGGGAGAGACAGATCGCCAGTCTCTCCACACTCTGGATAGGTAGATTTCAATGTTGTACCTCTCGATTAAGCTGTAGTACATGTGAGTAAGTGTGTGTAAGTATTTATCGACCACGCCAACCGGCCCGTCTGTTATAGAGGCACACAATGAAGTTTGTTCAAAACCTATGAATTTAGAGATGACAACATATGAAAACTTTGAACTCCACGACGTTTTACATCAGCCGGGTTAACGCAGCCATTGGCTGGCTTTTTCAAAGTTGAAAAGTAGTTTTGCAAATGAAATTGTGTTCCCAAGTTTTAAGTAAAAACTGTGAAAACTGAGCTCAGAGTTGAAACTCCACTAAGATTTTGTCTTTAAACTCACCGTTTTTATTTCAAAAGCATTCATATCGTGAGAATTATTAACAATTGCATAACTATGCCATAAAAAAAATATTATTTATTTTTCAAATCATTCATTTTAAAATCAAATAATAAAATAAAATAATGGAACTAATTATAAGACTTATATCTTAGATTAGAAATTAGAAAAAACTACCTAGGGTTTAGGTTAGGTTATTTATACTAATAGCCTATAATATCTTGAGATCATTTTTACTATATTATTATTAAAACTAACGTGAGGTGCTAACATAGTAAAAGATAGTAATTTTATGTTGGATTCTGCCAACGTTTCGCCCTGAAGATGACTTCCAGGAGTAGTTGAAACGTTGGCCGAATCCAACATAAAATTAATTACGTGAGTTACCCGTTACTATCTTTCATTATCATTTATACTTTTTTAAATGTGGTTTTCTTTCAATCCGAACTATGTCCATCTCACTATTTGCGTTCCTAAAGTAATTATACGGTCCCGCTCAGATCATTGCGGGGAAATACCCCTTCACTGAGAATCACCACATTACACAATGGACTTACAGTTAGTTCAAAGTGCGCGAACCGGGACTTTCCATTTGCACAATATATTGTGGTTTGGACTATACACTGGCCACGAAAGTAACGGCTCTTTAACGTACCTATAATAATATACTTTAAGTACCTAAATAATGATTTTTAATCTTTCGTAACTCCCGGGGTATGAAAATTGGTGGTAAATATAATCACGTGCCTCGGAAAGCGCGTGAAGTCTTCGCGTTGCCGTAGGCCTAATCTTATATCTGTTCGGGAATTGAACCCTGGATACGAATTGGCGAAGCGACTGACTTAACCGCCACGCGTTAAATGCCCCACCACAATCATAAATATATTTTTTCAATAGTTTTTATTACTAATTATGATTTCATTTTAAAAAGACATCTGAAAAATAATAAATAAAAGTAAAATTTTTCACCCCAATACACAACATGACACCGAAATGACATCTCTCACTTCAACGTATCCTATATACGTTATAAACTTACTCATTTTACGGCGACCGTAAAGATATTTATAAGCAAAATTTCACCATTGAGTTTACCGTTAATCGTATGTCGCATCCGGAGGCTGAATATGAGCCACAATTACAGAGAAAGGAAGACTATTCACGTCAGCAAATACCAACGCGTGATTCGCATGAAACAAACTGTCGCATCCTCATTACCTTCCAGTTAATTCCTCGAACGAAATCAACAGGAAAATCTTGGACAAAACCCTAAATTATCATCCCATTTCATCATGACTCGTTTAACTTTAGAATAGTATAATCATAACAGCTGTAAACAGTCCACAGCTGGACAAAAGCCCCTCCCCCCCTCCTATTAATGATCTTGGGAGAATATGCCATAATCGCCGCGCTTGGCAGACGGGTTAGCGATTGCAGTGGGATGGTCCTAATATACAGAAAGAAGCTGCTGAACGTCCTCTGGTATATATTCCCTCGCTTCGTCTTCTACGCCCCCCAGAGGGTGAGATGGTATGATAATATTCTGATACTTGCCGCCCTCACCACACCAATAGAGGAGAACCAATATTTTATTTTATTTTATGCGTTGTCCTGAACTCATTTTGTAACGACTGGTCTAAAATTATTTGCGAAAGACAGAACAAGAATTAAATCTGGAAAAGTAAGAGAGTGTAGCAACTTTTCTCAGGTGTCCAAAAACGGTAGCTTTAATTCTATTCATCACTATAACAACTTTTAGCGTACTATGGCATACGTCTGAGGTATGTACAGACGCTAGCACATCAAGCTACCCCAATCTGTCACATTTCCCAAAATGAAAATAAACCCTATTCTTTTGTGATAAAGTTGAAAATCTATAAAAGAAATTTGACAGATTAGGGTAGCTCGATGTGCTGGCGTCTGTACCATAAACTTTCTTAATAGATGCCTATTTGAATGATGGCGCAGATAATTCAAAAGTTTGTAACTCCTCAAACCGGGTCATGTCCACGCGTTCCAAGAAATACCGCCGCTCAACTTTCTTTCTATCGTCAAGACAAAATTAGCAATTCGCTGGTGTTGTAAACAAAAACATGGTTTTCCTGCGATCTTGTGGCCGTTAACGAGCTAAGAGAACTGCGCATTTAGCCGGATTGTTTGATTTGGAAACTTCGCCGTGAAATTCTTCTTTGAAATCTTTTGCATTGTAAATGTTTTACACAGATGTTTTTCAGGAAATCCCACTTAAGCAGAATAAATAGTTATTTCGGTAGCAAGTATTCAATAAGTTTATTTTATTATTAAACTGTGTTTTTAGGGTTCCGTATAACAAAAGAATAAATAAACCATTATAGTAGGTACTAATCAATGGTACATCTAAGAAAATAATAATGACACTTTACTTTTTTTTAGCTGCTCATCCATACTTATAACATCGTAACAAATAATAGGTCTTTACCTATGAAATTGCCGTTTTGTATGAAAAAATTTAAACGAATTTTTTTCATGAAATTTTTTATTTGTATTAATCGAAGTAATCACCCATGCAATCAATGCATCTTTGCCATCGCAGTGGCAGTTTATTGATGCCCTTCTTAAAGAAATCAGCTGGACGGGAGGCAACAAATTCTTCAAAGGCATTTTGTACTGCCTCTCGGGTATTGAATTTTTTTCCCGCCAAGAAGTTATCCAAATTCTGGAAAAAGTAGTAGTCTGTAGGCGCAAGGTCTGGTGAGTAGGGCGGATGACGGAGAGCTTCCAACCCCAGTTCTTGCAACTTGGAGACCGTCTGCTGTGCAGTATGAGGTCGCGCGTTGTCGTGCAGGAGCAGCGGAGACGAGTGATTGACCAATGCTGGTTGGAGATGCGCCAGCTTCTCCATCATTGTGCTCAGTTCTTCACAGTACACATCTGCAGTAATGCTCACCCCGTTTGGTAAGAAGCTGTGATGAATCACACCGGCGCTAGACCACCAAACAGTGACCATCACTTTTCTAGGGGTAAGTTTTCGTTTAGGGCATTGTTTAGGTGCTGAACCAGGATCCAACCAACTTGCTGAGCGCTTGCGGTTATCAAACAGAATCCATTTTTCATCGCAGGTAACAATGCGGTTCAAAATTCCTTCATTTGTGTGTCTGTTGAGCAGTGCAAGGCACGTCTCGACGCGTACTTCGCGCTGGCGATCATTGAGTTCGTGGGGCACCCATTTGTCAAGCTTTTTTACCTTGCCAATTTGACGCAAATGGACCAATATTGTTTTGACGCTAACGTCGAAAGCTGCTGCTAATTCAGCCGTAGATTGTGTATCATCAGCTTCCACAACCGCCTTTAATTCGTCATTGTCGACCAAAGTCTTCGGACGACCGCGAGGTTCATTTTTCAGGTCGAAATTTCCAGAACGGAAGCGAGCAAACCAATAACAGGTGGTGCGTTGGTTTGTAGTGTTAGCTCCGTAAACGTCGTTGATGTTGCGTGCCGCTTGTGCCGCGTTGCTGCCACGACGGTACTCATATTCCATAATAACTCGAATTTTTAACGTATCCATGATGACGAAAAAGATTGAAATGCGATGAAAATGTAACACTAATCAATAAAGAAATGACTACTTTTGGAAAAAAGAATCCATGTTTTTAAAATAAAATTAATTTGAAATTAGAATTCTTAGCCAAACAAAAATTATTTTGATTTGAAATGGCCAGTACTGCAGAACGGCAATTTCATAGGTAAAGACCTAATATTATAAATCCGAATGCAAAATTTTTTGTTTTGTTGTAACCTTCACGACGGAAGTCGCCGGATGTGGATAGCGCAAGACCGGCAATTGTGGAGATCTTGGAGGAAGGCCTTTATCCTTTTTATGATGATGATGATGAACCTTCACAACTAAACTACTCGACTGATTGTGTTTAACTTTTACACACACCTAGTACGTCTAGAAAAGAACATAAGGCACTTTGATCCTAGCTTACAGGAGTTGCAGTGGTGGGTAAGAGGTAGGGACTAGTCCCGAAAAAAATAACACCTCTACTGATTTCAGTAAATTTCACAATATACAGAATTTCAGCGTAAAAATATGGATATACACCCCTGACATTGTGTATAACAAAGTTTTAACAGACATGACGGTCACCGTAGCCTAGTTGGAAGTGCTCCTGCCTACGAAGCTGGTGGTCCTGGGTTCGAATCCCGGTAAGTGTAAATATTTGTGTGATGAGCACGAATATTTGTTTCTGAGTCATGGATGTTTTCTATGTATATAAGTATTTATCTATCTATATAAGTATGTATATCGTCGCCTGGTACCCATAGTACAAGCTTTGCTTAGATTGGGGCTAGGATGATCTGTGTGACATTGTCCCTAGATATTATTATTATATTATGATGCCTGTATAAATGGATAGCTAAGCGTTGTGCCTGTCAAAACTTCTTCGTGAACTATGAACAACACAAGTGAGCTCTTTCTGTCAGGTGCAACATGTATATAAGTATAGGTAGTATACCTCTTATTGCACTCAGTACAATTTAATTACCTTCTTGATTCTTAGAACTGACACATAAAAGAGTTCTCTTCCATTTCTAAGATCTAACGCTTATTTTCTACGCCAAGGTTTTTCCAACACTAAGGTTTTTCCGTGCATCATGGTTATACCTAATTCAGGGTCATACAAATTATGCTCGGTCAAATTTAATCTCACAATTGGCTTTGGTTTTTTTTTTATCATGACGTTTACAGTTGGCTTAGGACGCTTTCATTACTTTACTCCGGACGAACGGAGACTCAAACAATATAAGAACATTTTCTTATTTGGGTTGAGCCTCCGTTCGCCTTATTAGTCGATTAGTTAGTTTGTAGTTTCTGACACGTTTAGATGTAATTATATGTTTGTAAAGTACCCCGCGACACAGGGATTAGATTCCCTAGTACGTTGTCTGTTAAACAAACGAGTGAGTAGGTTTTAGGCAAGTGTCGCTGTATCTTCGATATCATTTAATTTAATTTCGATAATTAAACCTAAACATAATATCCTTGACAATAACTTAATACAAGCTAGCTAAATATCATTACTATAATAAACAATTTTTGAAATGTTTTAACAATCCGTGTACCTAAATATCTATCTAACTAGAAATATTATGTATACTTAATTATATTACTACAAACATGTTCTGACTAGCGCTTTTTTAAAGTCTACGTGGGTAAAAATCTTTGTTATTTTTTATTGAAGTTATACTTCTTTTGGCGCGATGGAGAAAAATGATGAGAGTGCGCGACGATGCGCGCGCACACCGACACCAAAAAAATTAACAGCATGAAGTTAGTTCTAGGTAGTATGAGAGTGAATTTTTACGATGCGCGCGCATCGTAAAAATAACAGCATGACGTTAGTTCTAGGTGGTATGAAAATTGATAACTATGTTCAAGTTGTATATTAAGAAGTATAACTTCTAACGCGTGTACATAAGTACACACAAGTTTTTTTTATTCATTTTATAACACGACGATGTATCACAGTTTTCTCTAATTTTATCCTGACGGACTGAGCTGGCTGAGGAGTACAAAATTTTAGCCTGGATCAAATCAACCAATGAACATTTTTGGGGTGATTATCGGAAGCAACCATATGCGAAACTATCTCGAGTTCGTGTCCATTCCTACTTACTTAGATGGTATTGCAATCGTCAACTGCTAAAATATGAGCGTAAATCTCGTTATCTTGGTTTCCAAGCTCTAGTTTCTGAAATAAGTAGGACGTGTACCCAACCCATTTTGGCCCACGTACATAGTCTACTGCTAATTAAATGTCACTGAACAGCTGTTAACCAACTTAAGCGCTTGCCATCTATGCATTCCTTTAATATTCGTTGAAGCAATATGATCATGTCTCCATTTCCACCCAGTTTGATCTCTAGTGGCAGAATTTTAGAAACATTATACCTACATGCATAATGTAGACCGTATGAAGTTTCTAAAATTGTGCTATTTCATCTTAATTTCTCTTCTCGCGGGTAGAAGAAATTTCTATTGAAATAACAGGACTAATAAGCAGTCACGAAATAAATTATAAAGGTACATTTCATTTTTGTCTATCTAACTTGGGAACTCCATTACTCAATAGATCAGTTCAAATAAGTGTTTAAATTTCTGAGCGTCTTCCTCTTCAGCCTCCGTTGTCACGTTAAGCTGTCGGTCCTCAAAGAGCCTCATTAAAGAGCAGTCTATATGGCGGCTTGAAGAACTCTGACATTAAGGGAAACTACTACCCACTCGAGAAAGAGGACAAAGGTTGCCTTTATCATCATAAAGGATACAAAGGCACGGGGGGAAGCCATATGGCTTCAATGGCCGTGCAATATTATAAGGAGACTGGAAGCTACACCACTAGTAACTCGGTAAAAGAAATGATTTAGAAACGGCTCAGTTTCAAAAAGCTTAAGTGCAGTCGACCCGACGCGACGACGCGACTACACGGCGCGGCGGCGCGGCGGTTGGATACCTTAAGATCTTGACAGTATCTCTATTTCATACGCAGTAAGGGTGGTATTCGTAGCGCAAGTATCAACAATGTCGTGGCGGCGACTGCACCAGATATCTAACTCTTCCTTTCACTCGGTAGTCGTTGCATAATATTGAGAAAATTTTATTCCATGGGCCTTTCACAATATGATCGTGATGAAGCAAATACTGGTACGGGCAGTCAGCGTACATTTGCACTGGGAAAACCGCTATTATTGTTGAAGTAATAAAGTTGCAAATGTATTTCCAACGTCACGTCGACTGTACAGATAAGTTAGCGCAACGTCGCTTTGACGACGCAAGAGACATTGCATTGTGTGCAACTTTAAGCTTAGACAAAGATACGATCAGCTACACATGACTAGTAACAGTGAGGCACCTTACTTCTCGGTAATAAGAACCGGTTTTCAATAAAATGTTTCTATTGATGTGATGTTGAGCGTATACATTTTGCTTTGATAATCTAGCCTGCATTGTCTACAGTCTACAAAAATAAATATTAAAGCAATATGTCTCCCAGTTATTACATGTATTCAAACTGCCTTTGATTTGTTACTATGATATTCATATTTGTTGTTTTATTACCTAACTATTTTATTTTATTCCTTTTCTATATTTTTTAATTGTGTACATGCATGATTTGGATTAATATCTAGGTTAAATTATCATATTTGTATACATTTAATTGAAATAACTTAATTTAATACGTTTTATAAATATGTATATTTTAGCTCCCGTATATTGTCTGTTCATAACAATTTACACGCTGTGATCTCCTATAATTAAAGATGCATAATAGGAACAAAGTGTCTCCAGTTATAATTAACCTAAGCCTTGTGTAATCTTTAATATTTTTTATATAAAAAAAATTGTGTGAACCTAAATTCATCGGACCATAACCACAACAACCATACATAACTATATTGATGTTGTGAGTATAGATCTGGTTTGAGTCCGATGCATGTTTGTAAGTCCCCAAAGATACAAGAATTTAGTTCCCTAATGCGGGCGATATTTTTTATTAAACAGATACATGTACTGGACCAGTAATGTGGACTGTGCGGAAATATATATAATAAATTATAAATATATAAACATTAGCTGTGCCCCGCGGTTTTACCCGCGTTAAACTTTATAAAATATGGCTTATGTGTTATCCTAACTATAAAAATTAGCCTATGTTCTTTCTAAGGGTCTAGACCATCTGTATACCAAATTTCATTCAAATCCGTTCAGTAGTTTTGGCGTGAAATAGTAACAGACAGACAGAGTTACTTTCGCATTATAATATTAGTTAGGATTAGGATTTATAATGTATTATTTACTCTGCGGCTCTACTAAGCATATTTAGTTAACGTTTCACGAGACTTGACATTAAATTTTATCTCTGAAATAGGGATAAACTAATTTCTCGGAGCTGTGACGACATAAAGGCCTTCAAAGCTTTTCGCTTGAACAATTTCAACATGAAAAGTAATTAAAATTTTCCTCTGAAGTAATTTTCACTGAGATTAGAACTAATGGTATAGTTTAGTTTATCTAATATAACCGCTACAATGGCTTCGTATTAGTGGATAGAAAGATAAAATTTGTGGCTCACTTCATGTGAACAAACAACTCTCATTGTTGTGATGCAATGAGAGTTGTTTGTAATATTATATATTATATTGCTTCTGCCGTTTAGGCATGAAGAGCCTAAACGGCAGAAGTGATTTTAATAAAATTTGGTATGGAGTTAGCTGACACATAGACACATAGGCTATAATTTATAAAGTTTAAAGCTAACTCCATACCAAATTTTATAAAATCGCTTAAGCGGTTTAGACGTGAAGAAGTAATAAAGTACAAACATACACACTCACAAACTTTCGCCTTTATAATATTAGTGTGATAATAGCAGTTATCTGGTTTCCATAGTACAAGCTCTGCTTAGTTTTGGTTCAGATGGCCGTGTGTAAATAATGTCCCAGTATATTATTATTATTATTTCCGATCCGGTATTACCTGGCAACCATCAAGAAGCGAGCTTCCTTTCAAACACCTGCAACGCTTGCGGCTCCTCTGGTGTCGCGAGTGTCCATTGGCGGCGGTGAACACTTACCATTAGCAGACCCATTTACTCGTTTTTCTTGCTACAAATAAAAAAAAATACCGAATGAATCATGGCTCTTATTTCCATCCTTTACAATTTTATCGTACATTATAAGTTCAGATACAGATTTACAAGTTCTTCGCAGAAATAATTCTAGTTTTGCCCGGGCGTTCGGGTCAAAAGCCCCTGGTTCAGTGAACTGGTCAAAGTATCATAAAGTATTTATTATTGGTATACCTGGAAGACTGCTTCCCAAAATGATGTCTCTAAAATAAATAAATAAAATAAAATTATGATACATAATTATTTCTAGTTACTTATAGATATTTAGGTACAGGGATCGTTAGAACATTTATAAAATCTTCTCTCATTATACTCATTCCCAATAGCTAAATTATAATAATAATTATATCCTGGGAAATTATTCACATACGGCCATCTGATCCAATACTAAGTAGGTACTTAAAGCTTGTGCTATGGAAACCAGATAACTGATAAACTACTTACTTTTGTAAATACATAATTATATCGATAATTATTATACCCAGACTCAGGACAAACAGATAATTTCATGCACACAAATATCTGTCTTGGGTGGGAATCGAACCCACGACCTGCGGCGTGAAAGGCAAAACCGTGTACAACACGTGTACTCGCTACTACCTCGGAAACCTCGTGTTATGTGTTCGAATCCTGCACAGGAAAACAATTTGTGGGTACCTTAAATGGTTGATCTGAGTCTGGATGTGCTTTTTATCAGTATATTTTTAATTTAATGTTTATAAAATAACCCTACGATACAGGGATTTAGTTTTCAGTGCATCATACTGCGAGCGCCAACCCGTCTGCCAAGCGTGGCGATTATAACCTTTCCCCCTAAGATAATTCTTGAGGAAAGCTTTTGTCCAGCTGTGGACTTTTTACAGCTGTTATGAGTGAGTGAGAGATAAATATTCTGGTTATATGGGTGTGGGATATTAGTAAACATTCCAAAGTAATTGTATATAATGTATTTCTAAAGCGAGGCCAATAAAATTAAATCTAAAGTGGCTTGACGTTTCCGTAAAGAGCTGATGCAAAATCAAATTTTATCATGATCAGATCACGATAAACATAAAACACATCGGCCAAGTTCAAGTCAAACTCGACGGGTTTGGTATGATACGATAAAATTTGACTTTGCACCAGCTCTTAACGGAAACATCAAGCCACTCTAGATTTAATTTTATTGGCCTCGCTTTAGAAATACTTCATCCTTCGCCACTAAAATCCCTCTTACATATTTATACCAATGGAACGGTCGTGAAATCTGTCTACCACGAAACAAGGGTAATGGGTGGCGCCAAATTTTAACAGGAACATAATAATAATAATATATCTAATAATAATATCCCAGGACATTATTTACACACGGCCATCTGATCCCAAACTAAGCAGAGCTTGTACTATGGAAACCAGATGATACACTACATATACTACTTTTCTTTTGTAAATATATACTTATATAGATAATTACACTCAGACTCAGGACAAACAGACATGCACACAAATATTTGTCCTGGGTGCACTTAAATCCCTCTTACAGATTTACACTAATATTACAAAGGCGGAAGTTTGTGAGTGTTTATATTTGTTACTTCTTCACTCCTAAACGGCTGGAGCGATTGTAACAAAATTTTTCTTTTTTAGCTGACACCCTGGATTAACGCATAGGCTATAATTTCTAAATATTAACGCGGGTAAAACCGAACAGTCGTGAAATCTGTCTACCACGAAACTGGGGTAATGGATGGCGCCAAATTTTAACTTAAAACAATAACAACAAGAGCTCTTAAGTTTATGATCCAAGTCGTTATTGGAATATGGGGAGCTCGTCGTATGCTAACACGTGCGCGGCATGTGTTAGGCGACTATCAACAGCGGGTTCTGTAGGACTTACGGCACTCAATAGTAGTTTTTTTATCCCAATACCACTAAGTTCATACATAGACTCACGCCTGTTTGACACTTATAATCACACTAATATTATAAAGGGGAAAGTTGTGAGTGTGTATGTTTGTTACTTCTTCACGTCTAAACGCCTGGGGCGATTTTAATAAAATTTGGTATGAAGTTAGCTGACACCCTGAATTGGCTATAATTTATAAAGTTTAACGTGGGTAAAACCGCGAGGCACAGCTAGTAATAAATAATGTCCTCTTAGCCGAATTTTGGCAACGGCGGCCAGTCTTAAAGGAGACTAGCCATCTGCGCGGGACATATTATAGTGCACAAGTGTGTGCGCAAACACGGGCACTTTCTATTCCATCACTCTCATGTGGGAATTAATTCCTAAAATAGAACTAAAATTGGTTAGGCTGTAAAAAATCTAACATAACTAAGAAAAAAATGCTGCGATCATGTGAGTGTACATATAAACGGCCAGTCTAAATTAAAAAAAGACCCTCTAACTTACGAATATCCGTATATTTACGATATTTTAGTTTAACATTTTTTAACCATCGCAAACAAGTGAACAACGCCACCAAAGAAGTTTTCCCTTCAAAAATTACTGTTCGTTCTGAAGCATTAAAAGTTTAGCAATCGCTGTCTTAATAGATATTACTTAAGCAAAGAAACTTTAGTAAGCATACACTGATGAAGTAGGTCAGTAACTGTTACTGGATCGCTTTAAGTTGTGAATGAGCGCTTTTTTAATTGACCGAGGCACGGAATAGCCAGTTCAATCACGTCATGTTTTGCCGTCATTCGTCGCAATAAAACTGTGTGAAACCTGCTTTTGTAAAAGGAGCTTTTCAAGGTTCTATAGTCTTTTGTGTTTACTTCTTGATTACAGTAACAAAGATAGATATAGAACATGAGAATAGAATTGGCGAGGTTTAATTAAGTGAATGAGTAAGATAGCAATATCAGAACTATCGAAAGCTTAATATAAAAGATAACTTAAGATCTATCTATAAAAACATCATAAACTCAATTACGGTGCTGTCAAGTCGAAACATTATTTGTACTATTATAATTACAAATGGAGTCCAAGATTTGAAACAAAGAGGAATAGAGGAAGACAAAGCAAACGTTGGTCTAATGACATAAAAAAGATTGCAAGTCCACTATGGGAGAGAACAACTCAAGAGAGAGTAGATTGGAAAAAACGCCCAATTATTAATACATATATGCTGTGTGGCTGACTGCATAGAATATCGCCACCCGATCTCATCCCGTGAGGGGGAGGGGGGGAAGAAGTCGACCCGAGGGAATATACAACATGTAACTTAATTAACGCACAACCTGAAAATAGTTTGTTCAGAATCGTTTACTGAATCGATTTATATCATTTTTATAATAGGTAATTTTTTATTCCAAAATTAATTAAAGCTACGGAAATTATTGTCATATTAACCCTGTACAGTCAAAACAAATTGAAATGGACCGTAAGCCAAAGAAATAAGACTTATAAAATCGCAGTTTATTTGTATTCATACAAATTCCATCATTCAATACAATATAAAGAAAAATAAACTTTATTCCAAGAAACTAATTTAGTAAATAACAATGCATATACATGTTAAATAAAAAATTCAGTGTATGTATTATGATTACAATATAAAATCTAATTGGGGTGTTTGAGGGTGTGCGTTAATTATGTTACATGTTGTATGTATATCAGAGAACGGGCAGCAGCGTCTCTCTGTGTATTGAAATAGCTGTCATAATATTATTTTATTTTATATTACTTATTTAATATTCTTTATCCATAATGCCTACTCCCAGTAATTATTTTAAAGACTGTCCGTGATCTAGAATGACTTTACATCCGTTCGAGTGTTACACACAAGGTTGCCAACTGAAAACCAGCGCTAGGTGCCCTCACCTAGCTTATGCTGAGATGGTGACCTTTCGGCAGAGCATGCAGGAGTAATAGAAGTAGCAGGTTCTTCTTGTTTAATCTTACTATCTTTTGTGTTCAAGTCTGTTGTATTTATGTTTTCATTCCTGTGTGTCTTTGTTGAATAAATTTATTTTTCTTTCATTTCTTACTATGACTATCATATTGCGATCGCCAACCCGTCTGTCAAGCGTGGTGATACCGCGATGGTGGTGGAATTCACACAACTCCATATTGAAAATCTTTTAGGGAGGCCTATGTCCAGATGTGGACGTCATTCGGCTGATGATGATTTAATTATAAAAAACTTAAGAGGCGTCAAGGGACACCCGGATGGAACGAAGTTATTTCTTATTATTTACTAGCTGTGCCCCGCGGTTTTACCCGTGTTAAATTTTATAAATTTATCACAGCTCCTCCCCCATAGGTGATAGCGTGATAATATGTAGCCTATATGTTGACCCGACCTCTTAGTAATATTCATGCAAAAATTGAAATAAATCCATGCAGTACTTTTTGAGTTTAGCCCGGACATACATACAGACAAACGGACAAACAGACAAAAATTCTAAAAACTATATTTTTAGCTTCGATATCGATTGTAGATCACGCCACAAGTATCCTTTTAAAAAAATATTCAATGTACAGTTTTGACTTTCCTACGATTTTATTATATGTAATTATAATTATTTATTGTGTACAAAAACCTGTATACACTCAACAAAAATAATCGTCGCGACACCACACTGTTCAATGCGAAATACAAATGAAAATATCTGGCTTGCTTCCTATATGAGAGAAAGAGAGAGAGAGACAGACAGAGAAACATGCTGCCGCGCTAGCGATATCAGCAGTAAGTCAAATTTTTGACAAAATGAGTTAAATATTGATCCCGAATCAGCGCAATGAGCTCTACCAGATGTGCTGTCACCTGTTTTAATAGCTTATCGGGAACCGGTAAATTTCGTTAAGGATAAAGGCAGTAAGTCCAATAAATGACAAATCTTCCTTAACATAACAACAGTAAGTATAGTTACCCCGGGTTCGCAAGTAAAGCTCTATCCTTTAGGTTTTACTTTTACTTAAGTTATGTGCAGTAGCTGTGTATACTGTCGATATAATAAGTAAAGCATGTTTTTTATTTTGCCTTAATCACTTAGGAGAACAGCAGTAACTAAATATACTGTAGATATAATAAGTAGAATTTGTTTTTAATTAGGCCTTAATTGATTAAAATATCGGCAGTAAGGTTTATTAAGAACTTGCTTGTGCTTTAAGTTTTAGGTCATTGCTTGCAAGCGATGTTATGGTAATTCAAATGTGATCCAACACCTGTAATACAAACATTATATTATCAGCCTGATACCGCTAACTGGTGGACAGAGGCCTCTCCCAATGGTTTCTATTTATAATCACGACCAAATCCCGTGTTCATGCCCGCTTGAGTATGTTTCGCCGGACCGTCTCAACTGGGTCGTGTTGAAACCGGTAGTAGATGCTGCCGCGCTAGCGATATCAGCAGTAAGTCAAATTTTTGACAAAATGAGTTAAATATTGATCCCGAATCAGCGCAATGAGCTCTACCAGATGTGCTGTAAGCTGAAAAGGAAACAGGTTCCATCTACTACTCCGTAGATTTACAAAAAGTAATAATGATACCGCGAATGGAGCAATATAAGTGCGCAATATTTTGTCCACGAGTCATTGCCTTCAACGAAAGCTTTGTACCTTTAGGAAAGTCTAAAAAAGATAACGTGCCTTTTGCAGCCGTCTGGAACGAGAGTATAAATGGAAGAAAACAGGAAGATATTATCTCGACACTAAATGCATTTCTTTTATATAAACGTGATGCTGATCATATCGTATTATGGATGGATAATTGTTCTGCGCAAAATAAAAACTGGGCTATTTTGAGTTATCTGGTGTATATAATAAACAGCAAGGAAATAAACGCGAAAACAATCACCTTGAAGTATTTTGAACCTGGTCATACTTTTATGTCCGCAGACACCTTTCACCATCAGGTGGAACAGGCTTTACAAAGAAAAAATAAGGTCTATGATTTTAGCGACTTCGTTGATGCAGTGCAGCAAGCTAACTCAAGAAAAACCTTTGTAAAAATAATGGAAGTCGATAATTTTTACAATTATAACGATCTATCTTCGCAACATAAAATGAGGAAAGTACAACCTAGAGTGTACCTTAAAGATATTATGGTTTTAGTCGCAAATCGAGGCGAGTTCACACTGCAATACAAAACTAACCATGATGACGAACAAGTACAAAATTTAGACTTTTTGCAGTTAAAGTACCTGAAATCAAGAACATTTCCTGAAATCAGTTCAAAATTGACACCTAGAGGAATTCCAGAATATACGAAGACTGCGATTTTAAAGAAACTGTTAGAATTAATGCCAGATAACAGAAAGGGGTTTTGGTTAAATTTACCGGTTTCAGATAAAGTCAGTGATATAGATTAAGTTTTGCTAGATAGTTTTATGTGTTTTGTTATTTCATGACACCCCAAAAAAAGGTTAAATTATTTTATTTCTTACATTATGTTTGATTTTTTTATTCTAGTATTTTAACTTAGTTTGATCTCAAATTGTGAACGTAGAAAGGCAGATTTTTTTGTTTGTTACTTTGAAATATGGCTAACTTGCCAATGTTTAAATATTTTTTAAGTTTTTTGTAATAATATACGAGAGTAGAATGGAGCTCAATAAACATTTATAATTATTTTATAAGACTTTCAAACTAAGAAAGACTGATTTAAACTTGTGTAATAGTTTATATTCTTAAAATTTTATTGTTCTTAGTTGTGAAACTAGTGAAACCTCGTTATTTAATATAATAATAATACGTAAGTAAATAAATATTAATAAACAGAAACATTTTTTATCTAACACTTTGTTTTTATTCCTAAGCTATAACCTAAACCTAGTATGAGTTGCTTATAATAACAGCAGTAACTCACTACTTACTGCTATTATTCTAAGCAATTGATGTTTCAGTTGCTTCAATTAACACTAGATATAAAAGGATTTTCGTTATTTAAAACTATTCAAATATACATACAATTTTATTGAGTGAAAAATATAAAAGCGCTTTATTTGGGCTACACGTTTCAACCATCATAATTAACATATCTTAAAAACAGAAGTCCGGAAAAACAAAAATGTAAGAAAAACTTTGCGCGCTAATTACTCAAAACTATGCAAAACATACTTACTGCCCTTATCGTTAGCGCGGCAGCATGCGCACGCCGCACAGCTGCAAAAAGTGTCGTGAAACTTTTCGTAAGAATTTTTTCCGTCTTGCCCCCTTTCACAACGCGCGATAAGGAACTTCGTTCCAATTCGAATTTTGATGTGTAAATGTGGTGGAATTTTACGTCTTCGACAACGGACACAAGTGTAGAAATCTGAAATATTTTGATTTCTGTATTGAGTCCATAATTGAAGCCTCTAGTAAAGTCTCCACTACTTTATTGGGGTGGAACTTTGACTTGACTATGACAGATTTATTTGATCTGAGATGAGACTTTACTTGACTTTGACTTCATGACGAAAAGGCTGCATAATGGCGTACATATGCAAATTACTTAAGTCATCAAATTACTTGTTACTGGCAAATATTCTAAACGTGTGAGTCAATATAAAAATAGTCAGTAGGTATTCTTTTAGACAAGAAGTTCGTAGAAACTGTATATGAAACCATACCGAAAATCGGTTGCATTTGTAAGCAAGTCATTTCGTAGTCGGTTAAAAACGCATTTTATAGAACTAATTTAACCGGAAATTCAGTTAATTATTAATTAATATCTTCGGACAACTGATCCCAAACTGGGCAGAACCTGTTCTATGGCAAACAGATAAACATACTATAATAGATACAACTGATAGATACTAAGTAACGTCCAGACACATAATAACAAAAGTTCCTGCTCATCACACTAAGATTTGTCCTCAGTGGGATCGAACCCACGACCGCTGGCTTGATAATCTTATTTTTTTTTTTTTATGTCAGAGGTCGACAAACGAGCAAGTGGGTCACCTGATGGTAAGTGATCACCGCCGCCCATGGACACTCGCAACACCAGAGGAGTCGCGGGTGCGTTGCCGGCCTTTAAGAGTCAGCAAACAAGTATTGCTGACCCTTCCCCCCCACCCCGATGAGCTCTGGCGACCTTACTCAGACTCAGAAACACAACATTAAATTATTAATGTTATTATGAAGGAATGTCTTCTGTAAGGTGGAGGTACTTCCCCAGTCGGGCTGCTCTTCGAGCGAATGAATGCTGTGCCCTACCTCTCTTCGCTACTGCTAAACACAATAACATTTTCCTTAATTCTCTTAAATCTTATTACCTAGAAAGATATATGGTATACAGAATTATATCAGGTATATTCCAATGGTTTTTAATTGATAATAGACATACCAAAGACATCAAATCTATGGATACACTTGCACTGCAAATACCACCCTTACTGCCTAAGTAATAAAGACACTATCAAATTCAAAATGTGTCCACCGACGCTGCCGAATACACAAGATAAGATTATTAAGGCGTTGCATTGTGAAACAAAAACAAGCGGACTGAGGGGCAGTAAGTGGCGCTAGAATGGAAAAAATCCGACGATCCCCCATCTAGCGGCCATCGAAGAATAGTTGTGCAAATTTTATTAACCGGTATTTTTCCATTGTAAAAGTTCACCGATCATGTAAAGCTATAACTAAAAGTGTGTCAAAAACTTGATAAATATAATACATAAATACCAGTTCCGAAAGTTTTATTATGATTGTGTGATTATACCTAATCGATTATCGACTAGTATCGAATAATAATTGTCGGTTAGATCGAATACAACTAAAATTCTATTAGTAAATATTTGCGTAATAAAGTAGGGCGATAAAAGTACAAAACCTATGTCATATAGTTATTACGAGATCGTTATTCCCGTGCAAGTGATCTGACCCTCATTTCGAATTCCATCTTTTTACTTCAGCGGCCGCCTGAGCTGTGGCCCGAACCCCAAATTAAGCTACTGGTTGAGAGCCTTTTGCGCTAGCCAACTGCTCGTTGTTTTCAATTCTTTCATTTTAATATACAATTGCTAAATGTAACAATAAGCTTAGTAACTTGCTATTTATTTAAGGATATTTAAAATATGTGACGAAACAGACCGCACGGACGGACTAATTCAAAATATTTTTTGCTTCAATTTGACAAGTACAAGTGTATGTTAATACCCAAGTGCTGAATAAATTTCATTATTTCATTATGTCCCTAAAATCTAGCCTAGGTTTATAGGGACATTTTATGCTATTATCGCCATACTCAAGCTAATACAGCCAGCTCAACCTTTTTTATAGGGGCCACAAACACGTTACAATCATGTTGTAGAGCAAACATTATTTAGATCCTAATTAAAACGTAACTTCAAGTAAGTAACCGCTCTAAGAAGTTTGAACCTCAAAGATGGTGCTGCACTGGTGGTATTTAAACTGCTAGACAGCTGGAACCCCACTGGCCTTTATTATACAGTGGTTATATGTATATTAAAAGTAGTAGGAGTAGTTATATATAGTGGAAGCGTATCAGGCTAACTATAATCGCCACGAAAAACAAACGAGTATGCATTAGACCACACGACTGAAGTAAAACTTAGATATACGAAACGTAACTGGCTATGAGAAAGAAGAAAGAAAACGTATGCTCACACCTCTATCTATTGCCTCCTGAGTAATATAGAAAACATAACTCTCTATCTGCACTAACTTATATCTCTCTCTCAACTTCCGTTCGCCACGACCGATCACACTTTTCTTAACGCTCTCGTCACGCATTCACGTCAAATCGTGTACGTTTTACTTCAACAAAATAAACCGATGTGTCATGCGTCCCCACGACTAACCGCCCAGAGTGGAAGTTCGAACCCCAAAGGGTTTATATTGTACTAATTCTTTATTGGTAGACGGCTTGTGCACATGTACCTGTATTATCCGGTACTTTGGGAAAACAAACCTGATATTTAAAAAAAATACCGCCAATAAAATGCGTCGCCTTAAGAACGACAATGTTTTCGCTAATCACAAATATCACCTCGTCGATTATCGACTAGTTATATCGTATTAATCCTTAACTCGGTCGATTAGATCTAATAGAAATGTAATTTTATGAGGAAATAATGAATTCCAGTAAGTGCTCAAACATTAATGCCGTTGTGACATCGCACAGAGCACTCGTTCGTAGAACTACGGCGCATGTCACACGCATCGCTTTTCGAGGAACGCCCGATTATCTTCAGTATTATTGATTATAGCCCACTCGGAGACGAAATCACCCATTGTTAGGAGGACAATAACAATATTATGCATGTCTTATTTGTACACATATAATATATACAGGTTGGCCGAGGAGTTAACGTTTAAACGCAAAATTTAGATCCTTTATGATGCAGTATCCGAATCATCCCCATGTATGTTCTACGATTTTGCGTAGTTTTCGTGATAGAATTTTATTTGATTTCTTTCGTAAATTTCACCTAACATCAGTTTACGACTTTTTCTCGTTCTGTTGAATATTTCTGGTTCAGTTTTTTTTGTGTTAACTAATTAGCTTAGTTTAACTTAACACCATTAAAAGTATGTTTTACCTTATCATTGCAGCTAACTTAGGATTTATTCGAAAGTTCAAAATTAGGGTTTTAGCTCATAACTTATGAAGTATAAAAAAGAATAAAATGGGGAGATTATGGTTTATGTTTCGGATACTCCTCATCATTAAGTATCTAAATTGTGCGTTTGAACGTCAACTCCTCGGACACCCTGTATACATACAAGACACCATGACACAATTCTTACGTTCGCGTGTTTTAGTTGTGACCATTTACGTAAGACAATTACTATTAGAAGACTATACGCGTCCGGGTATTCTAGTACAAATATAGTAACAAGTAAACAAAAAATCGGCCAAGTGCGAGTCGGACTCACGCACAAAGGGTTCCGTAGCATTATCTATAAAAACATCACTCATAGCTCATAACTAGATGCTCTCACCGGTCCGTAAGTGATCGGCTAGGTTAAGCAACTAGGCTCGCGGTCAGGCCATTGATGGGGCCCAAATGGTTTAATTTCAGAGCGTCTCCGTGCTTCGGATGGCACGTTAAGCTGTCGGTCCCGGTTGTAGTCATTCGACAACAGTCGTTAAGTCATGTCAGAGGCCTACTGGGCGGCTTAAACAACTGTGACACTAGGGTATACACTGCCCCCGCTACAGGCACTGTGAGGCTGGCTACCGTGGTGGTTTTAGTGGGTCGAGCCCCACACCACGTGCGACTAGAGCATTACCACCACGTAAAAAAAAAGGTAACCACTGCCCTATATCTATAAAAACGAGCAAAAAATTCACGTTTGTTGTATGGCTTTTATTTTCTTTGGTTTTTTAGTATTTGTTGTTATAGCGGCAACATAAATACATCATCTGTGAAAATTTCAACTGTCTTACCATCACGGTTCATGAGATACAGCCTGGTGACAGACGGACTGACAGAGAGACAGCGAAGTCTTAGTAATAGGGTCCCATTTTACCCTTTGGGTACGGAACCCTAAACTCTACTCATTTTTAGGGCCAGCGCAGACAGAGAGGATTTTATTAAGGCACTAGAAAATCAACTTTAAAATTATTTAAATAAAGTGCATGTATGCTTGAACATTATAATGCGCGAGACTGCGCGAGCATTTTGTCAGGTTCAAGCATATATGCACTTTATTCCTATAGCTCTAAAGTTGATTTTCTAGAGCCTTAATAAAATCCTCTCCGCTGCGCTCCTCTCTGTCTGCGCTGACCCTTAATGTGTCTCCGAATCGATTTCGTTGCGGTTTCTATGTGACAGCTGATGTGCGGATGACGTGAATTGTAAATTTCGCGTAAAATCTTCTGAACTCACACGTGTCCTGAAATTCTTATAGCTGCCGCGTTCGTTTTTAATTTAATCAAGATAGACAAACATAAACATTAATAAACGAGCATGACTAAACCCTAAATTTTATTTCTATTGTTTATATAGTGCTTTACCTATATCTTGTTATTTTCCCCTTTTGATTTGTTTTTATAGTTTTTCATAAAAAATATAATAATAGGTCTTTACCTATGAAATTGCCGTTTTGTATGAAAAAATTTAAACGAATTTTTTTCATGAATTTTTTTATTTGTATTAATCGAAGTAATCACCCATGCAATCAATGCATCTTTGCCATCGCAGTGGCAGTTTATTGATGCCCTTCTTAAAGAAATCAGCTGGACGGGAGGCAACAAATTCTTCAAAGGCATTTTGTACTGCCTCTCGGGTATTGAATTTTTTTCCCGCCAAGAAGTTATCCAAATTCTGGAAAAAGTAGTAGTCTGTAGGCGCAAGGTCTGGTGAGTAGGGCGGATGACGGAGAGCTTCCAACCCCAGTTCTTGCAACTTGGAGACCGTCTGCTGTGCAGTATGAGGTCGCGCGTTGTCGTGCAGGAGCAGCGGAGACGAGCGATTGACCAATGCTGGTTGGAGATGCGCCAGCTTCTCCATCATTGTGCTCAGTTCTTCACAGTACACATCTGCAGTAATGCTCACCCCGTTTGGTAAGAAGCTGTGATGAATCACACCGGCGCTAGACCACCAAACAGTGACCATCACTTTTCTAGGGGTAAGTTTTCGTTTAGGGCATTGTTTAGGTGCTGAACCAGGATCCAACCAACTTGCTGAGCGCTTGCGGTTATCAAACAGAATCCATTTTTCATCGCAGGTAACAATGCGGTTCAAAATTCCTTCATTTGTGTGTCTGTTGAGCAGTGCAAGGCACGTCTCGACGCGTACTTCGCGCTGGCGATCATTGAGTTCGTGGGGCACCCATTTGTCAAGCTTTTTTACCTTGCCAATTTGACGCAAATGGACCAATATTGTTTTGACGCTAACGTCGAAAGCTGCTGCTAATTCAGCCGTAGATTGTGTATCATCAGCTTCCACAACCGCCTTTAATTCGTCATTGTCGACCAAAGTCTTCGGACGACCGCGAGGTTCATTTTTCAGGTCGAAATTTCCAGAACGGAAGCGAGCAAACCAATAACAGGTGGTGCGTTGGTTTGTAGTGTTAGCTCCGTAAACGTCGTTGATGTTGCGTGCCGCTTGTGCCGCGTTGCTGCCACGACGGTACTCATATTCCATAATTACTCGAATTTTTAACGTATCCATGATGACGAAAAAGATTGAAATGCGATGAAAATGTAACACTAATCAATAAAGAAATGACTACTTTTGGAAAAAAGAATCCATGTTTTTAAAATAAAATTAATTTGAAATTAGAATTCTTAGCCAAACAAAAATTATTTTGATTTGAAATGGCCAGTACTGCAGAACGGCAATTTCATAGGTAAAGACCTAATATTAAAAACAATTGATGGATTCGCCAGATTTCGAAGCGTTTGGTTGACACTTCCCGTGACCAGAGGGCTGGCTTTTTCTTTGGCCAAAGAATTAGTTTAGCTATACAACGTGGTAATGCAGCCAGTCTTCTGGGCACATTTTCTCATGGCCTCGATTCGGAGGAATACTACGGCGCCATCTGTAGTTAGTTTTAATTTATTTATGTATATAATTTACTCTGTCTCTCTACAGCAGTCGACCAATCCCGTGCTTGCAATCATAGAGTCGTGAGTTTTCTTGGATTTCATTCGTCGAACGCTGTGCTGTACACGAGCAAACTTATGATGACCCAATGTAAGAATCTCCGCCGTTTCGAAAAGCTCTGTTGGTAGATGTTATCGCGTATTTATATTAGGCAGTTAAATACGGTTACCGAGAACGCGAGTGTATTCGATTTTACAAACAAGTTCGAAAATGTTTTACGCTTTCTCCTAAGTAATAATGATTTCAATATATAAATTGTTCAGTATACTCTATTTCCGGTCGCATCGGATAGCAGAGTCATCAAATTATTATGAGTGCGATGGATAGAGACTGCACTATAACATTGGATGTCGGTCCGTTTTTAATAGCAATTAACTATTACTTACAAGTTCCATTAATCTTATTAGTAAGTATCATTAAATGTAACGGTATTTCGTTTCTAATTCACTGTTTCTGATAATGAATTCCATTAGTGGAAGAGTAATAATAGATACGTACTTAATGTTATTTTAATAGAATAGCTTCTACGCATAATTATACTGAAATGAAATGAAATGATGATGAAATAATGAAAGGAGAAGGAAACTTCTGGGCCCAGCAGTTAACTACTTGAGATGTGGATTAAAAAAACCGTTAAATTTTTCTAAAGGAAATCGCAAAGTATGGTATCATGTTTCTATCTAGGAAGCGAGAAAACTTTAATTAAGTTATGAAACGAAATAATCGATAAAATAATGATGAATTGCTAGCAATCGATTAAGAATAAATCGGTAAAATCTCAGAATATGTTTGAAAATCGAGTGACAAGTGTTTTTTCGTGGAATCGATTCATAGCGAATCGTATTCCTTTAATTTTTCTTCGGGCAACACTTCTCTGGCTGACAGCCTTTACATGCTCTTTGACTGTCACTCGTTCGTTGTCTTTCATTTTAAGTGCGCACGTATTTTCCATGTTTTATTTGCGGTTTTCTTTGACTGTAGTGACTGCCCGACGAATCTTCGACACGTCACACTCTCCATGCATAAAACCATAACACAACCGAAGCCATTCAAAAATATTTTGTAAAAAACTACAATTTTATAATATAACCTCACTTGTACTATAGTTCATATAACTTGATTCCTGGATAGCCAAATTTCACGAAAATTTCAGTGAGGTCTTGTTATTATGTCCTCTCACGAATAAGGCTAGTTTGATTCAGTTAACACCTGGGCCCAGGAATGTATGGAGTCATTTCCTTCTCCTTTATTCAACACTTGGGTATTTACATATACTTGTAATTGTCAAGCTCAATAAAATAAACATAGTTTACTACAGTGATTAAAGCAACAAAATATTTTAATTTAGTCCATCCGTGCGGTCTGTTTCATCACATATATTCTTATAAAATCCTTGAATAAATAATAAATAGGTGGTTTCTAAGCTATTATTGTTACATTTAGCAATAGTATTATAAATTAAAGAATTGACAACAACGAGCAGTTGGCTAGCGCAAAAGGCTCTCAACCAGTAGCTTAATTTAAGGGACTAATACCTAAGGGCACCCTTATGGGGTTCGGGCCACAGCTCAGGCGGCCGTTGAAGTAGAAAGATGGAATTCGAAATGGGGGTCTCACCACTTGCACGGGATTACCGATCACGTGTTAAGGGGCCAACGCGATCCTCGCCGCTGAGGAACCTACCC
Organism: Pseudoips prasinana; assembly: GCA_951640165.1. Taxonomy (NCBI): domain Eukaryota; kingdom Metazoa; phylum Arthropoda; class Insecta; order Lepidoptera; family Nolidae; genus Pseudoips; species Pseudoips prasinana. Next base: position 9,643,814 of record OX621240.1, read on the forward strand.
TAGCTAGCCTGCGGCTTTCTCTAGCTACCTAGGTGGACGACCCGGACCTTAATATGAAACCTATTTGTAATAAAACTTAGCTTTTGGGTTTTATTCAAAGTTTATGGCTAGTACAGGCTGGATATTTAGGACAGGCCGCCGCCATTACAGGAGGCTATCACACTCCGTACTCTCAACTCTCAGTTTGATAGCTGTGATATAGACGTTTATGAAATAAAACTTCTAAACGCTTGACTTGACGAGTAAGCTGGTGAATGCGTGACGAGAGCGTTACGAAAACTGTGATCGGGCGAGGTGAACGGATAAGTTAGTGAAGATAGAAGGGAGAGAGTTACGTTTCGTACATTACTGTAAAGGCAAATGAGAGAGGTGCGACAAATTTTCTATCGCTCTTTTTTTTTTTTTTTCGGGACTAGTCCCTCCCTCTTACCCACCACTGCAACTCCTGTAAGCCAGGATCAACAGTGGCACACAATGAAATGACACTGAATGACTCTTTCGCTCTTTCTCTCATAGCTAGTTACTGACCGTATATCTAAGTTTTAACTTATCAATCAATAAAGGAGTAGTAGAGTTAATGAAAAGGGACCTAAGCTATTTCTTCTGAAACTTGTTAAGGGTGCTTAGGAAGTGAACATACTAAAATTCCTGACATCTAGGGGTTGACCCGGAGAAGGGCGGGGGGTTACAAAGTTAACACTTTCGGCTCGATCACTCAACACCCCCCTTTCAGCCACTGGACATTCTATTAGTCGTGTGGTCTAAAGCTCTTTTTTTATCATGACGTTCACAATAAGCCTAGCAGGCTCTTACTGCTCCACCAGACAATAACAATACGGACTTATTCCATTACTAGCTGTCCCCTGCGGTTTTACCCGCGTTAATCTTTATAAATTATCACAGCTCCTCCCCCGTAGGTGATAGCGTGATAATATGTTGACCTGACCTCTTAGTAATATTCATATAAAATTTGAAGTAAATCCATGCAGTACTCTTTGAGATTAGCCCGGACATACATACAGACAAACAGATAAACAGACAAAAATTCTAAAAACTATATTTTTGGCTTCGAGATCACGCCCCAAGTATCCTTTTTAAAACATATTCAATGTACAGTTTTGACTTTCCTACTATTTTATTATATGTATAGATTCCCTAAGTGAATTCACTGAGAAAGCATCATTATAATCACTAATCAATAAATTCAAGTATTAAGATAGGTAGTGACAACAACAATATAACTAGATAAATACTTACATTATCGCATCGGGTAACAAAATAGCAACCTGTTATCATCATGTCAGCTAAATTACGTCCACTGCTGGACAAAATCCTCCCCAAAGAATAAGGGGATATGCCATAATCGCTACGCTTGGCACGTGTGGCGATCGCAGTTTGATGGTCATAGTTCACAGAAATACGCTGCTGCTGATTTCTACGCCCCCCCCCCCCCCCCCCAACGGGCTGAGATGGGGTGATGATATTCTATGCATAATATGGAATTAAATAAATTAACATTTTTAGTCTACTAATGGAACTGCCGCACATTCGTTTTAAAAACGACGCTAGATTTTTTTGTTAATTTGTAAAAAGGGCGGTGTTATAAGTTTGACGTCGTTGTCTGTGTGTGTATGTGTCTGTGGCATCGTAGCTCTCAAACGGATGAACCGATTTCGATGCGGTTTATTTCTTTAAAAAAACCAGTTTCCTTGCCGTGTTTATATCGGTACAGCAATGTAAGAGTATCAGCTCTTTTCCAAAATGATGTAAATGTTAATTGTAGTCGGGGGTTTTATAACGGTTATGTTAGGTTATCAAGACACGCTGCTCCAATCATTTCCGACGCACTGCAATAACTTGTACATGGGTACATTAGCTTAATTGATAGCAATTAACTATAACGTACAAATTACACTCACCTTTTTGTAAATTTAAGAATATGTAACGGTACAGAAATAATACTCCTAATTTACTGTTTCTGAAAATAAATTCCATAAGTGGGTTAGTGACAATTGGTAAATACTTAATATATTGTAATATAATTAAGCGTAGCAGCTGTACTAACCAGTGATAATAGATACAAACTGCAATACTATAAAAACTGGCCAAGTGCAAGTCGGACACGCGCACAAAGCGTTCTGTACCTTTATCTATAAAAACGGGAAAAATCACGTTACTTGAATGGGAGCACCCCTCAAATATTTGTTTTATTTAAATTTTTACATCATCTGTGGGAATTTCAAGTCTCTAACTATCACGGTTCATGAGAATGAGCGATAGTCTCGTTTTACCTTTACGGTTACGGAACCCTATAAATCGTCAACTCGCGCATCTGTGAACATTTGCGGTACACTGCCATGCTGTGAACATACGTAATCATAATCAATAGTAGTCTACTTTACTAACGGGATTCTGATACTATATTTACAGTTTCTGAAAAAGAAATCGGTAAGAGGATTAACAACAATAAATACTTAAATGCATGCCGGACGAGCTGTGGGCACGCAAAGCTCATGATTGGTACCCTGAAACAGTGACACGCGGTCGCGGCAGACCACGAAGGAGATGGCGGGACGAACTGGATGCCTTCCTTGAGAATTGGAAAGAGATGGCACACAGTCGTGAGCGTTGGTAAGAATGGAGGGAGGCCTTTGCCCAGCAGTGGGACAATACAGGCTAATAAAAAAAAAAAAAAAAAAAATACTTAAAATAATATATAAGTATTTGGATAGGATTATCGTAACAGGACTCGTATCATACTTCTAAGTATGCTATTGGATTTGCCGCGTTATGGACTAAGTATAAAACGGCAACAAGCTACTGAAAACCTTAGGTCTCTGCACACAGCGGGCGTGGCGCGGCGGGACGGGACGGCGACGCGACACACAGCGTCGCGTCGAGCGGGACGGCTCTGTGTGGCGTCGCCCGTAATATCTAGTGCATTACAACTCCTCAGTGTCGCGTCGCCGTCCCGTCCCGCCGCGCCGCGCCCGCTGTGTGCAGAGACCTTTACCGGTACATATCATAATGAATAGTAGTTTACTATTAATAACGGGAATTTGATACTAATTTACAGTATCTAAAAATAAAGTCAACAAGTAACCATAAAGCCTTGAAATATTATAATACGATTAAGCATAGAAGATAAGTATATAAAAAAATACAGTAGTATAGCTCTCTTAATTATATAATCTATCTTAATCTTAAAAATAAATAAAATTGGAGTGTCTGTTTGTAATATTAAAATAATCGTTGTTTGCTACATGTATATGAATATGTATACGGTACATACACCAAATTTTTTTTTTTACTATTTTTGTCTGTCTGTCTGTCCGTTTGTTCCGGTTAATCTCTGAAATGGCTGGACCGATTTCGACGGGACTTTTATTGGCAGGTAGCTGATGTAATAAGTAGTAACTTAGTCTACTTTTATTTTAGAAAATTCTTTTATTTTAGAAAAATGAAAATAAACTAATTAAGACGCGAACGAAGTCGCGGGCACAGCTATTTAATAATATAAAAGATATTCAAGATACGTTTATAATTTCTTTTATAGATTTTCAACTTTATCACAAAAGCATAAGGTTCACAATCAATTAGGGAAATTGGCAGATTGGGGTAGCTTGATGTCCTGGCGTCTGTACAAGGTTGGTTATTTCAAGAGAAATTATTACCTACAAATATGAAACGCGCTAATTGATTAAGGAGCTGACAACAGGCAGTTTAATTTCTTTACCGAAAGTTAATAATATGTAACACTACTAGGTTCACTTGGAAAAATACATATACATATTTTTTTTTTATCACGTAGACTTTAAAAAAGCGCTTGTAAATAGTCAGAACATGTTTGTAGTATTATAGTTGTTTACATTATTATTTCTTGTAACATAGATATTTAGGTACACATTGTATTGATAGTATTAAAACATTAATAAAATTTATTTTATAACAGCAATGACATTTAGCTGGCTCGTATCAAGTTATTGTCAAGAGATTATGTTTAAGTTTAATGATCTAGTTTAGGTCTAATATTTGTAATACATATTGGCAATGGTTCTGTCTATATTTATTACAATACATAATTCACGATATTTAGTATTTCGGCCAGACCGGCCAATCGTGATGTGATGGAGAGTAGCCATTACAGCATGTCTTTTTGATAGTGTCGTTTTGGGAAAATACAATTTGCGAATGTATCATTCTGCTAGTATGATAATTTCCTAATGGCATATTGAGAAAAATCATGTTGCGAAAGTGTCATTTAGCGCCAATATTTAATTTTGCGAATGAGGCATTGAGCATCAGCTGTCCCATTGGATGACGAGAGAGAGGGAATAGTAAGTACAGCTGGGTTAGTTCACATGCTTATACGCTATAATATTTAAGTGTAGTGGCGTGTGAACTAACACAGCAGCCGCTGTCCTTTGGGACAGCTAGCTGAAATATCCGGAAAGAGATCGTATACGGGAGCGACAGCTTTACATACGTGCTTTCCGATGCACGGGGGTGTAACACTGCTAATTTCTAAACTCTGTGCTGACTAAGAGATTACCTTAGCAGATCCTAATATCACATTTTATCTTTGCCCGATTTAAGATTTGATACCAGGAATCACTTAATACCAGCGGATACCGCTACCACTAGACCAACAAATATATGTGTAATTGTAATATATGTGAATCATTCTCCTTGTTATATAGAACTATATCAATCACAAACACGATACAACTAATTTTCCTCAATAGAAAAAGTCACGAAATCTCTAAAAATGCACAAATCAAAAGAATCTCCTAAATTACAACTTAATTCAAAATATTTATTGTAATTTTTAGGCATAGGGATAAGATAAGATAAGGGATTGTTTATTGTTTTGAATATGTTACAAATAATTTATATATATATTGTACCCGCAATCAACGATATTGTTCAATTTCACCCCGTTTTTTAACTCGTGATAGTTCCGTCACGTACCTAACTTAGTTTAAACGGGTGCAGTTGGCGGAATACGATAAAATGAGGTGTTGTTAGCCTCTTAATCAGTTTCGCAAGAGTGAAGTTCTAATTTTTCTAGTGTCGGCTATTTACAATCCCCGGAAGTCGTAATGACAATACACAAACTATAGGGCTCGCTACTCCAATTAATCTTTCTATTAAATTCATAGCAGTTGAAGCGATTCCCCGGAATATGCCTGAACCTCACCGCTCAGGGTCATATTATTGTGTGCCACTGTTGTTCCATTAGCCCTGTGGTTTCGGGTCGAGAAAGAATAATATGGCCACCCCATACCCTCCAGTGGGGTGTCGTAAAAGGTGTCTAACCTAACCAGGTAGTCCCGCAGCAGAGCCTCATGTTTACTATCACCGAGTATCACCAAACTGCGGTCGCCAACTTGCAACCTCATAGAAACCTTTGGTGGAGGCCTATGTCTAGCACTGGACGATATCAGGCTGATGATGAAATAGTTGTTCCAGGCTCACAGATTTGCAGTGTCTAGGGAGGCCCCTGTCCCTATATAAATGTCTAAACCCTGCAACATAAGATACAAATACGTTTCCTACTTAGGATACTTGTACCCACGCGGCCACGGCTACATATCAAGCTATATTTTCCAGTATAAGCTGCCCTCTCACTGTATGGAAATCCTATACAACGTGGGATCAGCTTATACTGGAAATGTATAGCTTGATATGTAGCCGTGTGTACGATTGTTTCTTTTTATTTTTACCAATTACTCTTATCGGTCCGGCAGTGACCGGCTTCGTAAAACACATAGACTCGCGGTCAGTCTATAGATGACCGTCAAAGTGTTCTAATTTTAGGCAACTCCATTCTTCGGAGGACCCGGTCCCTCTTGTTGTCGTTGAACTTTTCCTACTGGAGACGTTTTGAACAATTCTGAAACTAGAGTAACCACTGCCAGCTAGCAAAGATTAACTCCTGTTAATCTTCGCTAGCTGGCCACTCCATGGGTGTCATAAAAGGTAGTCGAACAGTAGCATCACCTGTATATTAGCTTACCACTTTACTGCGGTCGCAAACTCACAGTCCAAACGCGACCACGGCAAACCCCTCAAATAGCAACGTTGTGGAACCTCTGGGGGAGACCTGTGTCCAACAGTGGACGATATCAGGCTGATGATCGTACCTATTTATATAAATGTAAATCATGGCATGTAGATTATTGTGGATGTTATATTATTATGTTATTATTACATAAAAAATATTAGAAACCAACAATATTTTAACTATCACTTTGCAAGTAAAATGAATTAATACATTAAACCTACATAAATATAAATTTTTGTTACATTATATTAGTAGGTATATTACTATGAATGTATTATTAATGCATGTGCCATTATTGTGGACCTTTATAATTTCTCCTATCGCGGATCTGCTGGTTTAAATTTATTACGAAACAAGCAGTACGAAGTTATTATTCGTTTCTTGTAACTTATTTCATGGATTGTATGTTTTGTGTGCATAAGAATAAATAAACCTATTCTACCTCACTCCGCCAGTTTCAATGGATTAACTTTCAAGATAATGTCTGCGATTACAAATATACGAGTATGTATAGTTGAATTTACTGTGATATCAACAAAATACTGTAAGCCATTCGTACTTGACCCCTTTTAAGTGTATAAGATGTTTTTCTTAGCATCGTTAGTCAGCTTGAATGTGATATCCTTCAAACGATATCTGACATCATACTTTTTACATTGGACTTCAAACCGGCATCTTGTACATTTATCTGTAAACTGTTCAAGCAAGTGGTCAGCTCAACGAACAATTCATTAGAAGTGAGAACACCTTGTTAAGTTGCTAATTGTCGCTAATCAACAGGTGTTACTTAACGACTAATGAAAAAATATTCCCATTGTTTCTTACCGACGCGGCGACGATGGAGAATATATACAGCTACTGTAGCGTTTTCTAAGAGGTTGATAACTTTTGAATTCATTCGAAATCTACCTGTGAATTGAATTAGGCACATGGGTGTGTTCTACAACAAAAAATAGACCAAGAAGTGAATGAACTTTCCGTTTATTACCTCCATGTCTGGTGGAGGTAGGGGACCGAGCTCGCGCTTTGATTGATGGATAGATAGATACACACGTTACTTAATTTAACGTGGTGCGCCGGTCATCGAGGTCAACACTACCTGGTGCTGTGACGTTGTAGTCACGAACTTTCACGGCACGGACGGGGTCGCGTTCGCAAGCCTCGGACGGAAGACCATAAGTTTTATAAATTAGTGACAATGCCTTGAGTTATTTCGTGGAAGTACCAAGGTTGGTAGTTCTGGGAAGTGCCTTGCGCTCGCCGGTGTACAGCGAGCTCGGCGCGGTCTCGGTCGCACTCACATGCCGGTCCCCCCGCGGCGCGAGCCGCCACGCGTGTTTACCTCGGCCGCAACGGCGCGCCGCCGCGCTCCGACCCGTCACTTCAGTACGCTATTGTACACCAAGGAGGAGCGTCACGCCGAAGCGAACTCTTCGCCGAACTTTCACCTCCGTCGCGATATCGTTATCTGTGATAAACACCGATCGTTTAGTGAAATTGAATGTGCGCGTACTTAGAAAGCGTTTCTATCGTGGCACGCGGACGGACCGCCGTCGGCGACGTCGATTTCTGCAAATTAATTTCTCCAGTGCAGTCGGTTTCTACGAAACTGCTTATAAGTTTTACCGAGAAACGAAACGGCCGTAAAGTGGATTTGAGGAAATATAAGTAATTATAAGTGGGCCTTTGTGTTTCCGTGTGTTGTTGTTAACTAAGACGTTTACATTGGATCCCAACCGACCGCTCACACCTCCAATGGTGGTCAAACTACCAGGTGAGAACTTTACCGTACGGTATTTTCCAGCATGTACTAACAACATTATTTTACGAGGCCACAGTCTGTATTCAAGGCAAAACGTCACCACAAATCAAATTTGTTTACAATTGCTAATACACGTGGAGAGAATCACATAAAATACTAAACGGCGCCAGCTGTTATCATTATCACATGGGCTTTGGGGTCAATGCGTTCCAATGATAAAGCGTTGATTATATTAATGAATGACGTAATGCTTCAACATTCAGCGACTGTATTTAAATAATATCGTTAACTGCTATAAATAAGTGTTTATAGTAGTTTGACATATTATTATCATTCAGTTCTTGCTTATCATTTAGCGACAGTAATAATGATGTCATCTAAAGATTATGAAGATCATTTCGTTTGTACAACTCATTGAATGATTGAATAAGTGGTTACTTCTTAACTTAACCTGTAAACCGTTTTTAAATCACACTTGGATACATTGTAGTCGTTCATTCGATCATTCGGTTGGTATCTGTTGAAATTCTGAAATTTGTTCTTCCGCTTCCACCGATTTTCACAGAGTACATAAAAAAATTATAAGTACCTACTACTATTAATATGTAACAGCGATGTAATATTTATTTACGTAACTCTATGTACCTAGGAAGTAGTATATATAATATGCTAATGTTTATGCGCAAGCGTGCTGACTGTGTTAATGACACCTCGATCACTTCATTTGAAAACAATTATCGTGCTAGCACGCTACAAGTGCTGCCATATAATGTTTCCTAAGAATATCGAATATTCAAGTTATAAGAAAAGAAAACCTATACATACAAATTATACATAAGTACGTGTTCAAATGTTTTGTTCTTCTTCTTCTGCCCGTGTTTCGAATCGTCATGTCAGTCGAAAGACGTTCACTACTGGGCCGACCTTCCACAAGGGCCGGTCTTGCTCTAACTGCAACCAGCTGCTTCCAGCGACCCTTTCAAGATCGTCGTTTCACCATTTTGCGGGCTAACCTACGCTGCGTCTTCAAGTTGGTGGTCGTCTTCCTGCCCCAGCGGCCGCCGCCGCGCCGGTTCTACGAACTATGTACAGACGCCAGCACATCCAACTACCCCAATCTGTCAATTTTCTTTTATAGATTTTCAACTTTATCACATAAGTATAAGGTTCACTTTCATTTGGGGAAATTTGACAGATTGGGGTAGCTTGATGTGCTGGCGTCTGTACCATACCACCGCCACTGCAGTTTGGCAATTCTTCGTGCTATGTCGGTTACTGGTTCACCTGCGAATTTCGTCATTTCTGATTCAATCTCGTAGGGACACTTCGACCATAATCTGTCTCTTTCCAAGTCTCTCTTAAATACTCTTTGGGTGACCTTATGAGCCTTCTTATGAAGCCCATAACAAGCGACCACGTATGGATATTCTAGCAAACTACAACGTAATATTCTTTCCATCTTGCATTAAATTATCATACAGTTTTATATTTAAAATTACGATATCTGTAGGTAATTTTAATATGTCACTTTATCATCGTAAATTTAGGCTAGGCATAATCTATGATTGATCTAATGATTAAGTTATTTAAGTTAACATATGTATTAGAAGATGTTAAATCTGAAGTTAGTTGGATTTTTCAAATAGCTGACATATCCGTAACAGATATTTTACGCGTGTTTATTTTCTTATAAATCTCGTTACGTTCGTGTCTGTACATAATATATTATGTTAAAATACCTTAATTTTATTATTATCTACTTAATTTAGCCCTGTGGCAATGGGTACGGACTAACGTTCCTTATTTGTAACTATATAGAAGGACCAAAGAGAAACCGAACAGTAAAAACTAAATTCAAATTACCTTAAAACTAAGAAGGTTATAAGTATTTCGATATCTTTGTAGATAACGGAAGCAGTATAAAAACTTACGACGTCACTTGTACAGGGTTCCATCATATTCTATAAGTTCCATCATAGACACTATTTCCCGCCAAGAATTTAAATCTAGAACATTTCGTTCCTATTTCTTATAAAAATGCATCAACGAACCTACAATATTAGTTCGATTTCTTATTATGGTTAACATTATTACGATTCAACTATTTATTTTTATATATTACTAGCTGTGCTCGTCGGTTTTACCCGCGTTAATGTTTATAAATTATATAGCCTATGTGTTATTCGGATATATAAGCTATATTACTACAAAGTTTCGCCAAAATCCGTTCGGTAGTTTAAGCGTGAAGAAGTAACAAACATACACACTCACAACCTTTCGCCTTTATAATATTAGTGTGATCCATTTCACGAGGATATAAAAATGGATGGGAAGCACTTAAACCTAAACAGAAAGGCTTCCAATAGGTGCTAAAACAATAACCTTTACACTTGTGTTACAAGCAGCTTGTTCACGACAGTACTTAGTTCAAATCATTGTTATTGTTCACCAATTGCATTGTCCACTTTTCCGGGAAGATTACAAAGCTAAATCGTTTCCAGGCAATGGAGGCTTTTGTTTATCTACTACGAAACATAATTATGTACTTAAATGTGCTTAATGTTTTTCTTGTTACTCACTTTAAACTAACTTCTAAATAGAGGAATTATTTCAAAATAAATTATTATAGGCAATCTGTTAGTTATTTCAATCTACAATTAATACTTAAACTTGTCTGTCCGTGTTATTATAAATGTTTTACGACGTTGGTTTTTGCCATTAAAATCTTTTAATTTTCCATTTTCACGAGTATACATACATATATGGGCGTTAAACACACCACTTCTTTTTTGGGAAGACGCGTAGGCGTACGTTAAGCTGCATTACAGACATAACACTTAAACAATGCCTTCACATTTCGTTGGCATGATCGCAGTTTAGGAATTAACAGAAATAATAAAAATCACAAAGCGTTAACGCTTTTTTTTTAATTAATTAGGTCATGCTATGACCTAATTAATTTGAAATTTTAATTATATTGTAGTAGGTAACTAGGTACACATATCGCAAAGCCCGATATTTTTTTATAAAGACATCTCCCGCACTAGGGAAATTAATCCCTGTGTCGCGGGTTACTTCACAGACATATAATTGACGGACACTAGGTACATCCAGAGTCAGAACAAATCAAGGAATCGAACCCGGGGCACTAAGTAGCGAGGCAACTGTCCTAACCGCTGCGCCACACGTACAGTCGCATGTGCATTAATGTTTCAGAACCCTTACCGTCAGATGGGCCGTAAGATTGTTTGATAACAGATTTATTTAAAAATAAATCATACATCTAATCCAAAACTTATCGAAGGGAAGCCATGAGTAATCGTTTTAAAAGAACTACGCCACTGATATTGCGTACAAAATACTATAATTTATAAGTAGGTAGGAAGTATGCTAATGAGTTCATGCATAATCGTATTCAGTGTCGGTTCTGTGACATGGTAATCTATGCAAATCAGTTTTCATATTTAATTCCAGATAATTTAACCTCATGGCGCTTCGCACACATTAATGCGTCATATCCGGAATTCCAAATTTGAGCCTTATAAACTTGTACGTAAATCGCAAATTCGCATGCAATATTGGCACATTAGAATGTCAAAGAGCTTAAACGCGGTAACATTTCTTATTTCGTCTAAGGTTTATGTAGTTATTAGATATCTTGTAGGTATATCTTCCCCAAATTATGCCACGGGGGAGGCCTTTGTACAGCAGTGGACCTATTTTAGCTTCTTCATCATCATATAAGCCGAAAGCCGTCCACTGCTGGACAAAGGCCTCCCCAAAGACCTCTACAAATAGTAGTCTTGCGCAAACCAAATCCAGAAGCTTCCTATGTAGCTGGTTCAAATTGGCGCCAATTGACTATGACGTTCTGATATTAACGACGCCGATATTTTTAAGAATAGAATAGAATCGCGGCGCTTATATTTTTCTTTGTAATAAAAAAAATTGCAACTAGAACATAATAACCGGAAATAATCCGGAACCGGAAATATCAGGTACAGTGTAGCGACGGCTTTCCGTGCTCTGAGGCACTTCCAGCTTCCAGAGTTTTATTAAAATACTAATGTCTCCTCTAATAACTTATTAATACATGTCAAAATAGAGTAAATAGAAAAGTAAACTAACTAAGCATAAAAACAATTTCAATTGTGTTGTTATTCTTCGAGATTACTTTTTAAAGTTGACTTAGTGATTTTTCAAGTTTCAAAAGTAGCATCAAGTTTTGGGATCGATGGTGTTCTTCAAAATATTGTCAAATTCGGCACATACCCTCGTAATATAAGCTAAAAACTCGCCGAAAAGCACTAATTTGGCTGACGACAGTGCCTTAATAGGAATATCGCAATAGCAGTTTGTGGTCGGACTCGTGATTAGAACGACAGGACCTCATTGTCTGCGGTTTAAAATGCTACTGCCAGACCAACAAAGCAGTCAATGCCTGCAATAATGACATTACTAAAATACAATCGTTAAGCAAGGGCATTGGAAGTGTGCGTAAAACACATTTTACTTTTTCTACTAAGTTCGGCTACGTTTATCACAAAAATATAAACAGTAGAAATCTAGTTGGTACCATAATTTTGCACGGCTTTTAATAAGACAAGATTTAAAAAAATACAATTGTTTGGGCTACAAATTGCTATAAAACAGCCTACTTGTTAGTGAGTTAGGGAATAATTCATAGTTTAAATAAAAAACTGAAATCATCGTCGTCCAATTCTATTGTATAGATTTTCAACTTTATCACTAAAGCATAAGGTTCACTTTCAATTGAGGAAATTTGACAGATTGGGGTAGCGTGCTGGCGTCTGTACGACTTTCCTATTGTTGACATTTTTTATGAATGTTGCCAATTTTGGTACGAGGCGTTCATAGCTAGATTCTCTCACGGGTCCGTAAGTAGTCGGCGAGGTTAAACAACCAGGCTCGCGGTCAGTCCATAGATGTGCTTCGGAGGCCACGTTAAGCTGTCGGTCCCGGTTATAGCCATTAGGCAACAGTCGTGAAGCCATGTCGGAGGCCTGCTGGGTGTCTTAAACAACTCTGACACAAGGGTAACCACAGCCCATACGATGAATAAGGTACCTACAAAAAGAAAGAATGTGTTTTGCACACACTCGGCCAATACAATGCCTTTAAACAATGGCGCATCGCGTCTGATTTTCGTTGGCATTATCGCAGAAGAAGGTTTCAGATACAGCCCAAGCAGCAAAATTATCCTATAGTGCAGACGTTATAGGACTCCAGCACTTTTAATGTTCTCTTAAGGGTTCTAGCTTTTGCTGCATCGCTTATAATAGCAAGCATGGAGTTAGTTGGGCCTTATAGTATATCTCCTCCTATACATTAGCTTATAATTACTTATAGGCCGAAATTAAAGGTCAAATATAAGCTTGGGTGACCTATAAAAGTATCGCGAGGGTGTAAACGCGCTCAAGAGCAGATAAACTGGTAAGCTATGCTTATAACTACTAACAAGAAACATTATAGAACCACTATAAGTAAAGTACACCAATAAGAGTGATAAACAGAACTAAACATTCTGGATACTATTTGCATTTATTACTTGGTTTTATAAGGGTTTATAAATTTTCTTTACAGAACAATTATCAGTAAAATGGAGCGGTTATATAGTGGTATAAACCAATATCGTTATAATCTTAACACGCTTATAAAGGTTTAATATAATATACTTAGTATCCAAAACTATATCCGTGGTGACCTGAACAAGAAAACATTGGTTTGTAGTGGTCTTGCAAATTCTGTTATAGTCTCAGTACGGATATTTTGATTTTGTTGAATCGTAGAAATATGAGAAGGTTCCGTACAAAATTGTTATTGTGAAAATTTAAGACAAAATGTTTATTTTAATGATTCTGCACGAAAAAACGTTTAATCGATAAAAGCAATTTTAAATGTAGACTTGGAAGATTGTGTTAGTGAGGAACCTGTACAAGAAGATGAATGCGATATTGAAAACTATTCCAATTTTCAACTACATAGCGATCTTAGAAAATGGGCTGTAGAATACAATACGACATGCGGCATTCAATTCTTTATTAGAAATTTTGAATAAATGTATTTGTTAAGTTTGTTTCAAATTCTTCAAGTTCTCTTAGATTTCTTATAACATGTCTACATCTACGTCTTCTTGCTTTCTTGAAACGGTCATTGGATGTACGGGTTTAATTCATTCTGAATCTCTCTTCGACACAGCACTCAGCACATGTTAGTTTGTATTTCATAAAGTGGATTTTGATTTGGTATGATGGTTTTAATGTCTTCTTTGATTGACTTTACTTCATGTTGAAGTTGTAGAATTTGACCATCCTCGACAGGCTGTATTTGGTTATCCGTGTTGTAAAGAACGAAATGTTGAGCATTTAAACTGACATCTGACAGTGTTTTTTCTGCTTCTGTTATGACAAGTTGAGGGTTTTGCGCGACAAAAGAAGATACAGGTAAAATTGCTGATCCGGATTGAATGGTAGCCGAGTTTTGTTGTAAATGAAGTGATCTTGTAGTATTTGAACGAGTTTCTTCTCGAGAGACCGTTGGCATCTCACTAATTTGGTCTTGATCACGATTCTGTGAAACAATAAACCAAGTTAGCAAGGGAAAGCACAAAATAGAATTAGAAAATATTTCAAACAATTTTTAAAGCTCGAAAATCCCTTTTAGTTAAAAAGCTATCGACGTCCAGAAACATTACCATTTTCACACCTGACACCTAAACAAAAATATGAAAATAAGACATCGGTACCTAATAACAACATAGAGTAACATTACAATATTTGCGGAACTCTAATTCCAAACAATATGGCCAAGCAATAGTTCTGATATTTACCATTTGTAACAAAGTACGCCTATAACGGTTTGTTAATGTATTTGGGAAGACCAAGTTTGTCAAGATGGCGACTTTTCGTTGTATATCTTACTGAAACCAACATTATTTTAAAATTCAACTTAATGAAAACGTGAATTTCGAGGGGCGTTTAAAAATTTTGACAAAAAACTTATTACACTTCACCGAAAATATACCTGCGCCATGCACATTCAAACACGGCTTCACTTATTGTTAACTAACACCCTACTCTTATTCTAGATAATATTTATTATAAAAATATAATAACTTACCTTTATCAATATTAATTAATCTTTACCAATGTGCATAGCAACATTTACAAATTCACATCACTTTGTATGAGCTTGTAAGATATTCACCGTGTACGTTATTGTCGTGTTTGGTTCCATTTAGCGCTCATAGTTAGCTTCGCGAGAGCAAATAGTTCTACGTGGTCTAACTATAAGGTTACTATTGTCGTGATTGGTTCCATTAAGCGCTGATAGTTGGCTTCGCGGGAGAAAATAGTTTTACATAGTCCAACTATATGGCCGTTATTGGTCAAAATGGTATTCACCAAGTCTACTATAGATATTTAATTAGCTAAAATACGCCTATAAATTGGGCCCTTTTCCGTTGTTATAATTGCTTACTATTCCGTTATAGTCTAATGGAATGGTGGTTCCAGGACAATTACTAGACCACATTTTGCTGCTTGGGAGGCCTACCTTCATACTTATTGTAATGTCATATTATGTTAATAGGCCGACTTCTAGCTAAGAATACATTTTCTTGAAGAACGAGCGACTTGTGCACACATTGTTAGTTTCTCAGAACTTATCAATATTAAATACGTTGCTTTAGTCTGATTTCTGAAATATGATAACATAAATTTACGATAGTAATTCTTGCTACGAAAATGGAAAATCGCGTGTAGATATTAAGATAAATTCTAGTATATTATCACTTAATCCTAATAAATTGAACGGGCAACATTTTGTTCTTGTTCGTGTAAATCCTTCTTTTGTTTACCGACAGCGACAAAACAAAGCGACGTTATTTTATGTTTTAATATTGATAAGGCAAACCATTCAGTATTTGTTTGTATGAATCTAATGCGGTGAGATTCATTCTCTATGAGTAGGTCAGGAAGGTACAGCGCAAAGTTCGCTAAGTCTACATGTCAGTAATTAGCTACCCCAATCTGTCAAATTCCCCCAATTGAAAGTGAACCCTATTCTTATGTGATAAAGTTGAAATGCTATAAAAGAAATTGGACAGATTGGCGTAGCTGGATGTGCTGGCGTTTGTACAATTCCTATGTCCCAATTCATGCAAGTCGCCTAATATTGACTTGACGGTACTCAGGTGCCCAAAAGTAAAACTCTTAAAGATTGATTATGTGAAAATTTTGCAAAGTCTTATAGATGTATTATAAATGTTTATTTTAAAAATAAAGAAGTCGATAATATAAAATAAATAACGTAGTTAGGTTGTACATTAACCTAACTACGTTATTTATTTTATTTATTAATCTTCTATACTGTTTCCCTCGACTAGCCAAAGGCTTTATATTATCGACTTCTTTATTTTTTTGTAACCTCAGGCCAATCATGCCATACGAAATGAATCCAATTGATTCAACTACACATGACAATGTGTATAATGCTTGCAGTCATAAACTAATTTGATCGCATTCTTCAACATTATCAAAATATATATGTTCTCCATAAATTTGTACAAGCCATTACACTTCTTGTCTTAAGAATAAACCAACATTTTATGGTTAGTTGCGAGAGTAACTACTAGGAAAATGTGAGTTGTCTCGATCGGGTGGAAGGAACAAGGTGGGATGGCTGCGCGGGCGCAGGTATGCGTGTTCTCAGAACGCGCCGCGTCCGTTTTTGCTCCTTTTTCGATTCGAGTTTACTAAGAATCGAATGGCCCGGTGGCGGCCCTACTCGGAACTCGTAATTAATCCTTGGAAGCCTCCGACCCAAGGGTTGTTATGAGAAATCGCCAGCATTATGACTTATTTTTTTATTTATCTTTTGCATTGTCTCATTTTGAAAATTGTATACGGGTTATTGTTCGCAGAAGAACCGACGTTACCGACAATGCCATACATAATATTATTCACGGCTATCAAATTTCATGCAGACTTCGCCTCTGACCCGGGCTATAATGCCATTCCAAGAAAACATTTAAATTCGAGTTATAATGACATTAATAACTAAGAACGAATTAAAACAGCATACCTATTAGCAAAATAGCGAAATAAAACTTTAATAGCGCAATCGTAGAAGTACATAAATATGTTTTGCATTTTATCACGGCTCGAGTAGATGGCGTGTGTACGGTTACGTCACACAAACGAAAACGTTTTTTAGCACGATACGATTGAACGAATGGATCTTTTTACATTCGCCTCGCACTGTGGGTATCTCTTTATTTGTTGGGCTAGGACTGGCTAAACTAAAGCAAAACGAGAAAAAAAGCCCCAGGCTCTTGCACCGCTTTCCCAGAACAGCCGCTAGTTTAAATTTCAATGGAGGACTACTGCGAATCCGCTCGACAGTTTCGTCTAACGAACTGATTGAAATACTGCTTTGATCTGGTCGCTATACAAAATCGAACTTTAAATTCTTTACACGAGAGTAGAATATTGAATATTCCACAGTGCGATTTAATTTGCCGTTTCCCCTTTGCGATGAGAATTGTTTGTCCTTGTATCGGGTTTTTTAAAAATACTTAAATGATTTAGAAATAGGTTCTTATTTGTAAAGAAAGTTTCATTACTGAATAAGAACGGCCCCGAATCAATACAACACCAACTATATCATTGCATTTCATTTTAACTTAGTTCTTATGAAAAGGATAGGGCATCTCTAGTTATGTCGTATTAGTTTTGGCGCGAAGTATTGAAGAAAAATGACAGTTTAAATAACATAACGATTATATCAATATTTTTTTCTGGACAAACGATTGAAACAAAATTTATATGGGACAATTACGGATTCAGTTCGTATCGATTACAAAAGAATTGTCAAAATCGGTTCACAAACAATGAAGAAATCTAGTAACATAGGTATATACAATAAAAAACATACAGTTGACTTTATACCTTCCTTTTTTGAAGTCTGTTAATAAACGACAGGTTTGCATTGCACCAATAATTATATGCGAACCAAGCATGTTTGACAACATAGTTTGACAGTTCTATGTATACCATGTCCTTTTTACGCGAGCTATAATAGAAAGAGATGTAATGGCATTTAAATCGCCAGCAATATAAGTAGTTTATTTTAAGTTTTATGTATAAAAAAGACACTAATTGACTGTAGGTTAGTAGCAACTAGCAACATGCATGTCGATAAACTTTTGTAAATAAGGTGAAGGCAAACGATTAGGTCACCTCTAGGGATTCTACTGTTCAGTAGATCTTTGTACGCGTATGCTTCAATGTTGACTGACGTCACAATGTACATACCCACGTATATTGCTATGTATGGCTTTGCTATTAGATTAAGATGTGTACATACCACATAATATGCACGTGGGAGTAAAGACTACGTAATACTTAATATACATATCTATACAGCTAGTCGTAGAGTTGATTGCGATTGAGAACTAGTCGTAAATTACTTATTTCATAATCGTCACTCATGTCAAGTGGAGCGAGGCATTTTAAGCTTCCGTATCATAAATGTGTCAGCCTAGTACCTACTTATACGTAGCCGCATAAATAAAACACGAGGAATAGTTTACTGGATATAACTGGAATGAAGTGGTATTTGGTGCTATTTTAGACACAAACCAATTGATGTTCAAACGAAATGAAACGTCAAAGGAGGAAAGTTCGTAACGCCACAACCTGTTTCACAAGTTCACAGTAGGAAACCCCTTTCACTCGTAAACGAGTCTGGGCTCGGGATAAAAATAGATGTCTCATTTACAGATTACACAACATCTAATTTACTGTCCATAAATCGGAGCTCCTATACGCATAGGATCAAGTGTAACGGAACGCGTCTATTTTAAAAATCGAAACTGCCACGGGTCGACGTTCCGGGAACCGCGACGCTGCGTCGAAGCGACCGGTCGGCGAAGTTCTCAGAACACGCGAAGGTTGCACAGCTAAACTCTTACATTGAACCGAAACGGTTACTGCCAAAGACTTTTATATTTGCGGGCGGAGCCAGTGATGCATTAGAGCTTTTATAACATGCTATCAATTGCGAAATTGAGGCCACTCGAACATACAAATCAGTACTCGGTAAGGTCGTAAAAACCGTTGATGCACGTTTTATTTTTTATCTGTGATCATGGTGTTGCTTTTCACTTCAGGTCATTAAGGAATTCCTCGAGGAAACCGTGAGGCTTGATGGAGATCAGCTGCCGCGATCGTTGGCTCTTGTCTCGATGTCAAAGGCCACGAACAAGGGAGGAATTCCGATGTTTACCTGATGAAACTGACGATATTAACTTTGCATTACTTTCTTACGTAGTTCTAAAGTAAAAGGCAGTCCATTTTTAGTTGTGTTACTTTATTGTTGGATCAATGATAAAAACCAAGAACATGTCAGAAACCAATAATGCTTTACAGAAAAGCAGATTTATTCGTTTTTCAGTTTTAGGTATACCCAATCTTTTTCGTAGGGGCTACATTAACATTGACCAAGTATTTATATGAAACATTTCTAAAAGAGATATTCCGGTCCATTGAAAAAAGAATGAACATAATCGGTTCAGAAACAACGGAGAAGTCACAACATGATCGCCAAGAAACCGCCAACATGATGAGGCTTGCGACACACATTGCATCAATGACATGTTTCTAAGGATCCACTACAAGTGACGTTATATGTTAGTATAGCGTGTTCTTTATCTAGCAGGATTTATGACTTCGCTTAATATTAAGTTTTTTTTTTACTGTTTGCCTTTATTTGTGATCCATCTTAATACTGTCAACTAAAAAAAGTTAGTTCGAACCTTGAATGTATCGACATCAACATATTTTTCTTTCCACACATCAATCTATATCACATCAAGAACATTATTTATCTCAATAAAATGTAAAAGATGAGCGACCATATGTCTCTCATCACACGCACTTCAAACCCCGCGTTTTCTATATCAGCTGTAACCAAAATATGTGATGTTAGAGCATTATTTATAGCCGCCAGAAATTCCGCTTCCGAGAAAACCGTATGTGAACTCGGTTGATATAAACGAGCTATATTATTCATTATCCAAATTTATATGAATAATATTGGAACCTATCTGTAGGAAAATAAATTCTCTTTTGTTTTATGTCTTCGTTAGTGGGTTGCATGCGACAATGTATAATGAAAATGGAATTTGGAACGACGGGAACAATGGAAGCGTAAAGGAAAATGCGTTATTCTTGTTTCCGGCGCGGCTAGTTGTTTGTACCGAAATGTAGAGCTGCGGAAAATATTCCACCTGGAAAATATATTGTATTGTAGAGGACGTCACGTACAGGACCGACTGCCTAATTGATATGGCGGTGCTCCACCGCAGTAATGAGATTCTGGATGAGATTCACATCCCGGTCGATCCAAAAAGTAATATTATGCTTTTTATCTGAAATATTCTCAATATCAGCCCGGATTTTGGATTTTGTCGGTGTTACACCCACGTGCTTCGAACAACACGTAAATTCGTACTTTGGAATACAATATAAAGTACGGCAGAGTAAAATAATTATACCCTTTCCAATGAATTGTTTGAAAATACGAACTATTTTCACTAACTCGGCCCCATTTTATCACCTGGAAAGGCAAAAAATTACTTGGCCGAACCAACTCCTAAACTAGAATTACCTGCGGACGGGTATAATAAAAACGGTAGTTTTAATTACAATAATAATAGACGAATGGAGAAATGTGAGGGTAATAAATAACAGGCATTATCGTAAACGGTAAATGTTACCGTTATAGCAACTCGATCTATATATATGTATAAACTCAAACTATAAAACGGTGATGATTTTACAGAGTCAATTAGCAGTAAATTATTTTAGCACGCAAACAAGCACCCGAGCTGGAACAAGATATAGAGTTTCTGTTTGCGAGGCGATCTTGAAATTTCCCAAGGTGGCAGAGTGTGGTTGTGCTACTAGGAAGTCTCTGCCTGAACTACCTTGTCCGTGTATAAATGTAATTGACGGTCACCGTAGCCTAGTTGGTAGTGCTCCTGCCTAAGAAACTGGTGGTCCTGGGTTCGAATCCCGGTAAGTGCAAATATTTGTGTGATGAGCACGAATATTTGTTTCTGAGTCATGGATGTTTTCTATGTATATAAGTATTGATCTATCTATATATGTATGTATATCGTCGCCTGGCACCCATAGTACAAGCTTTGCTTAGTTTGGGGCTAGGATGATCTGTGTGACATTGTCCCTAGATATTATTATTATTATTATTATTAACCGGACTCGCCCAGGGAGATGTCTACCATCCAGTAACGAGAATTCCTGATGGTGGAAGAAATGATGCAGGCAGTTTGGCATATTTGGAATCTAGTCTATGAGATTGCTCCGTTCAGCGGAAGGACGCACTTCACAAAGCTGTCACGAGTTTTTTTGTGGCACAAGACTGTCGTTGTGCAATGAGTGCCGTGCGCCACTATCTCTCACTGGAACTTGGTACCGCTCTACGTATTGCCGGAGGAGCTAGCCTGCCAGCGGATACAGCAAATTTAAAGGCAAGTAGTCGTTGTAGAAGTATTGTTACCATATATTATGACAAGACAAGTCTTTACAACCATTCTGCGTGCATGCATTCGTCGCTATCACAGTCTTCTACCGCATCCCAAATTCTCAACATCAAAACGACAAAAATGTCTAGCAAATGACTCAGTTTGCACAAAAAAAAATCTTTTGTGTTTCATAAACTGATAATGCAAAACCAAATAATAATGACCGTCATCACCCCATCTCATCCTGTGGTAGGCGTAGAAGTCGACACGAGGGAATATCTACGAGAGGACGGGCAGCAGCTTCTTCTGTGTACTATGACCATCTTACTGCGATCGCCAACCCGTCTGTCAAGCGTGGCGATTTATGGTATATCCCTCAAAGATGATTGGGGGAGGTTTGTCCAGCAGTGGACTTTTACAGCTGTTGTGATGAAACTGATGATTTTTCTCTAATTTGTTCAGTGTCATGGGTAGATTGCATTGTATAAATACTCTCCACCATTTATATTACACCTTGTACATACTAAGTATCATTTTGCAGAATCAATTAGCAGTAAATAATGTTAATGACATGCATACCTAGGCACCCGAGCTGGATCAAGATCTTATGTTTCTAAAGATAAGAAAGTTAACAAGTTGGCTTGAAACTTGATGTGAGGAATTCTAATAATCTATTCATATAATAAAATCGTAGGAAAGTCAAAACTGTACATTGAATATTTTTTTTAAAAGATACTTGGGGCGTGATCTGCTTTCGATATCGAAGCCAAAAATATAGTTTTTCGATTGTTGTCTGTGTGTCTGTATGTATGTCCGGGATAAACTCAAAAAGTAGAGCATGGATTTACTTCAAATTTTGCATGTATATTACTAAGAGGTCGGGTCAACATATAGGCTACATATTATCACGCTATCCACTACGGGGGAGGAGCTATGATAATTTATAAAATTTGACGCGGGTAAAACCGCGGGGCACAGCTAGTACATGAATAAATGCATATCTTGGGACAAATAACACACTGGCATCTGATCGCAAACTAGACAGAGCCTGTTCTATGGCAACCAGACAACGAATAAATATAGATATATCATTCAATAGGTATGTAACGCAGACACAGAATCAATAATCGTGCTCATCACATAAAGATTTGTCCTGGGTGGGGATAAAACCACCGACCTGTGGTTTAACAGTCATACTTCATCAACATCATCATATCAGCCGAAAAACGTCCACTGCTGGACAAAGGCCTCCCCCAAAGATCTCCACAATTGCCGGTCTTGCGCTATCCGCGTCCAGCGATTTCCAGCGCTCCGCACAAGATCATCGGTCCATCTTGTAGGGGGCCTGCCCACGCTGCGTCTTCCGGTTCGTGGTCGCCACTCGAGAACCTTTCTGCCCAGGCCTATTTAACATGTTGTAAATATATGGAGGTAAATTGTTTATGTTGAGTTACTTGTAAAACACCAACAACCTCGCAGGACGAGATAGCTAACAACATAATCAACAACTTTTGTTCTACAACTTTTGATAATTTGTTAGATTTTAATTTCGTACAAAAATAAGTATTAATTGAACTTTTTCCGTAACCTATTAAATTAGTGAACGGTAACATTTTAATTACTTTAGTAGTCTAAGACAGAATCACTAGCATTAGTTATTAAAATTACTTTAAAAAACATCAAAGACGTTTTCACAATATAATATTTTATAAATAGCATTTTCAATTTTCCACAGACGAATCCTTCCAACCTCCAATATACTTGTATTACAATAAGACTGAAGTTCCATCGAACTGAAGCATTTCTTAAAGTCACCTGTATGGCCTAATCTTACTTTTCATTAAAATCACTTTAACAGTAACAAAAACGTTAATACAATCACAGTTTCTACAATATAATATTTTCTAAATATCATTTTCAATTTTCCACTGCGAGAACTTTCAACATACTTGTATTACAATAGGACCGCGTTTGCCATGGCACTGAAGCACTTCATAATTCCTATACAGAACTAGGACTATACTCTTAGTTTGAATTGAACAAGTCTTTCTCAAAGTTTAAAGGTATCGGAGTCTTAAGAGACCGTATAAACATCCACGGGAATACGCCCATTAGGAAAAAGTTCCTGAGAGAAAAGGGTGCATTTATTGGGCTTCTAACTGAAGAAAATTGGTTCATAGCCAAATAATATACCCTTCACTACAGACCTCAAAAATGTATAACTTTATATTGTTATATACCAGAAACGAAACAAAGAAAAAGAAGAATATAAAAAACCAGTCAAGGTTATTTGCATAAGCAATGGTTACAATCCACGATTTTAGGAACAAATAACATAAGCCCGTGAGTATACATACATCTTTAGCTAAACGTAAACATAGAATTTATTTTTGTTTTTGTTGAACATTTCATAACATCATATGTGAAATGAACCTGGGACAAATTTTAATAAAGTAATTGCTATCATAAAAATAATCTCGCAGAACTATCATCCCAATCAAAATCTGATAAGGTGAGTTTTGTATTTGAATGACGTTTAAATTTAATCTTTCATTGCGTCGCCAGGCTATAGAGGCGAGCGACAGATCAAACTGAGCTATTACTCTCCTCTATAAATTTCTCTATATTTAGCAAAATAAAACGAGTAACTGAATAACATGTCCCGCTTGTCCTAGAGGGCATACCGTCTGGGGTTCGAACGTTGACTAACTATCCCGTTACTGACGAAATAAGTATACAATTAAAAGAAATACAACCATAAAAATGGACAAATTAAAGAAAACGAATCAGTCGAATACATAAAATATATTTTTGGTTCTCCATACCCAATGCTTCAGCTAAATCTTTTATTTGAGCATTTTGTATATTGATGTTCACGTTGTTCATTTTCATTGGCAAATTAAGCTCCTTACATTACTACTACTCCATATATAATAATAATAATATCTGGGGACAATGTCACACAGATCATCCTAGCCCCAAACTAAGCAAACCTTGTACTATGATGGGTACCAGGCGACGATATACATACTTATATAGATAGATAAATACTTTAAAATACATAGAAAACATCCATGACTCAGAAACAAATATTCGTGCTCATCACACAAATATTTGCACTTACCGGGATTCGAACCCAGGACCACCAGCTTCGTAGGCAGGAGCACTACCAACTAGGCTACGGTGACCTACGGAGACGGTATTATTAGTATACTAATAGGTAGGTAGGTACTTGTAGGGCAACAAACTAATGTTATTGCGCGTCATGTTGCCAACATAAACTTACACAAATTAAAATAAAATATAATTACGTACACATAAATATGCCTTTGCATGATTTCATCGTGTTCTGAGAAAGTATTAATACTTTATATTACAAGGTCAAAGGTATAAATAAAATGAAGAACAGTCGTTCGCCAACCTTACCCCCGCAGTGACTCAGTTTTACCTGTATTTGGACGAGGGCTAGGTTATTTCAAGAGAACTGGCGATAATTTTAACGTTATGACACACCCGTTCCTAGTATTATTATGAAATTGCGTCCAATACTCTCTAATACTAATATTATAAACACGAAACTTTGTAACTATGGATGGATGTTTGTTACTATTTCACGTAAAAACTACTGAATAGATTTTAATTAAACTTTACAATAACATAGCTTATACATCAGAATAACACATAGGCTACAATTTATAAAGATATTGTGTGAATTCTCCAAAATATGTCGATAAGTGTCAAGTAAGTAGGAAAAATCTACCATTTGCGAGCTATTCCGGCGTGCACTGCCAAAACCGCTAGAGGTACACATCCTACTAATATTATTAATGCGAAAGTTTGTGAGTGTAGATGTATGTTTGTTACTCTTTCATGCCAAAACTACTTTAACGCGGGTAAAACCGCAGGGCATAGCTAGTTCTGAATAAACGCATGTGACTATTTCGGAGACTTGTGGTGACGTGCGGAATCAGTTGGTTAGAACAATTTATAATCCTGATGATGCAACTTAAATGGTTCTTGGCAAAATTAGAGAATTTAAAACTAGTCGTGACACGGTATAATTAACACTTCAATAAGAATGAAGTTCACAGGAAGTTACAGTTTCACACCACTCTATGTCACCACATCGTGATCTGACAACTGAATATTTATACACATTCCCTATGTATATAACATGTAAACCGATTTTTTCATGACTGGTATGATTATGTATTTTTTTAATATAATGCATAACCTGTATGTCGCATGTAGGTAATTCATGGACAACATGGTTCTCAGCAGTAGTGATTGAACCTAAAATACGAGCCGAGAATTGAAGAAAGTAACCAAGAAAATAGCGAAATAATATTATTTACATTATTAACACACGGCCATCTGATCACAAACTAAGCAGAGCTTGTACTATGGAAACCAGTTAACTAATATATACCTACTACATATAATACTTTTCTTTTGTAAATACATACTCATATAGATACTTACACCCAGACAAACAGACATGTTCATGCACACAAATATATGGCCTCCATCCTACTAATCCAACCCACGACCTCCGGCGTGAAAAGCAAGCATTTGCCAACCACGCCAACAGGCCCGCCTGGCCTAACCAAGAAAGATACTCCTTTACCAATGGGGTCGACTGTGTTAGATAGTTTACGAAATGCTCGGTTTCTGAGCACAATTAATTTGCTTTCTGCTTTATTGAGCTTAGTGAGACGAGTAAAGAAAAGACGCATTTGAGTCCCGGTTAGATGATTGTTTCAATTTAAAGCCATGCCATTTGGATTAGTCAATGCCCGTCCGTTCCGAGGGGCGCCGAGGTAGTAGCGAGGCGACTACCGCAAACACAGCGCCATTCGTGCCGTCTCATCTAGTGTCTGATAAAACACTAATTCTGAAATAATTTTATTAAAGCGTAATGTGTAAAATAATCTCTAAAGAAGATCTATTCTAAGACCGTGCCGGTGGGTAATATTCCCAGAATGCTGACATCATTGCAACGTTAGATAATATTTCTATAAATAGTGTTGACCAAAATAAAATTATAAAACAAAAAAACATCCCTCCCTTAAAGTATTTTCAAGCAACCCTTTATAAATAACTAGCTTGGCCCCGCGGTTTTACCCGCGTTAAACTTTATAAATAATAGTGTTAATCTAGGGTGTCAGCTAGCTCCATACCAAATTTTATTAATCACTCCAGCCGTTTAGACGTAAAGAAGTAACTTGACAATAACAGAATATTAGTGTTATTGTTTCAACTTCGAATCATTGTTCGGCGCGGGATTTAACACGGGAATTCTCGAGTGAAGATATCTCGCATTTTTAACGCATCGGACATTCTTTGGGTAGAAGCAAAGTATTTGTTACAGGTTGTGGATGGCTGAGGTGCCTCGGAGAGCACGTTAAGCCGGCGGTCCTTGTTGCCATAAGAACATCTATTCCAATCTCTTACCCACCTGGGGCACTACCGGCTAAGTCGCCGAACATCGATTTCTTAAATGGCGTTCAAATAAAAAAAGGTTAAAAATAAATCCACTTCCATGAGCACATGTGACGTCATAAATGGCCGGGATCGATTGTAAACGTTGAAGCCGGTTTAACGATTGATTAAGTCATTTTTAACCTTTATTTATTTGAACGCCATTTAAGAAACTGGAGCTCTACCGGCTAAGTCGCTGAACATCGATTTCTTAAATGGCGTTCAAATAAATAAATGTTAAAAATTACTTAATCAATCGTTAAATCGGCTTCCATGAGCACATGTGACGTCATAAATGGTCCGGAATCGATTGTCAACGTTGAAGCCGATTTAACGATTGATTAAGTAATTTTAACCTTTATTTATTTGAACCAGTATTTGAACGAAATCGATGTTCGGCGACTTAGCCGGTAGAGCCCCTGGTCCAAACATCGTGATTAATAGGTCCCTATTCATTTGTGTGTTAGATGGCAGTCGCTCGATTAATTCTGGTAGCTAGAGCTGGTAAAATGAGAGTAAAACAGTTATCTTCATCTTTATGTGTTGTTGTCTGTAATGCTTGTAGTTGTAGTATATTACTAAGTATGTTTCAAACGATATAATTCAAACGCAGCTTGATCAATTAGAGGCACGTTTTTATTATTCTGTTTGTTGTTTTTATTATCATGTTACGCTAGACCACGCATTCGCATCTCGATAAATAAGCGTATAAATTACATTATTATGATTCATGGTGACCAATTAAAAGTTATATGGCGTCTACTTAAGTTTATTGGTCTGTTAGATACATTTTAAATTGCTCGTAGTTTATGATATATAAATAAATATCTTGGGACAACTAACACTCTGCCATCTTATCCCAAACAAGGCAGAGCCTATGTGCAACCAGACAACTGATGAACATATTTATATATATTTTTAAATACATACGTAATAGAGATACATTACAGTAGGACCATAGAACAAATAATAGTGCTCGATACACATGATTTGTCCGGGGTGGGATCGAACCCACGATCCCTGGCTTAGCAGTCAGGGGCGCTAATCATTAGGCCAACATACCAGTCATTCTAAAGGCGATGTGGTTGATAAACATAAATAAACGGATCTAAACTACTAGTAATCCGCGCGCGACCTATTATAGTTTGTGTCAAAGAGTGATTCGAAACAAAAAAAAAACTAACAACTTTATAAATTTCATAAAAACCTATAAAAAAGTTATAATTAAGTTTGAATTATCTATCCCAAAAATTTGGCCGCTCAGTTTGTTCATGTTACCATGTAAAATGAAAAATAAATGTTTTTAAAGGCTTTATGTCTCTGTGATATAAATTCCCCCACTTAAAGCTATAACCAAAAGTTTAATAAAAAAACTTCTGCTCCGAATATTACATAGTTGCTGAGAAAAATTTAATTACTTAAGTACCGTCAATATCTTAAGTGCGTCGCCTTGAAGAATTCCACCAAACATAATAACTATGGATGTTAGATGTCTATTTTATTTATATTGAACATCTTCTTCATTCACAGAGCAATAGTTTAATGAAGTCCATTGATCAGGTGTCATTTATCAATGATGTACGCAATAAATTCTCCGTAATTGGTGGCCAGTCACGTTTTGTTTTATATAGTATCGGACATGCACGTATAGCTTTACCTACATATAAGGTTCAATCAAACTAGTAGGAATACTAAGTATCAATACTTAATAATTTAAATTGTTTAACAAACTATAAAAAAAATTGTATTCCTTAACTCCAGTGCTCGTGTCACACAGCGGTTAAGATAGTCGCTACCACTTCGACACGCTCGTGTTAAAGGGTCGATCTTCGCACATGACAACAATTTGCGTGACTCAGAAATAGTAGTTCCAAGTCTGGAAGCCGTTAATTGCATATTTGTAAAGTCCCCCCCGATACAGGAAAAAAGAAGCACAATATCATCATCATCAGCCGAAAGACGTCCACTGCTGGACAAAGGCCTCCTCCAAAGGTCACCACAATTGCCGGTCTTGCACTTCACGAATCCAGCGTCTTCCAACGACGACGATTACGCTCCGTATTTATTACATAATGCAAATTAGTCCTAACATCCTAGTAGTTTCGCTCACTAATTTAATACTCTATGTAAAGCGTGTTATAGACTTTGTTTGGAATATTTATTAAGCTTAAGCCATAAATGAACAACTAGTGGAATTTACGTCCACCTCACTTCATGTGGTGCTGGGTTTTGGCCTCTGTTACAGTATCTCTCCACTTGTCACGGTTCTAAGCTTCACTTTTCCAGTTGTCATTGCCTAATAATAACTTTATATCTTGCTTTAAGACCTTCATCCATAATCTCCTTAGATTTCCTTATCACCTTGGAATTCCTTAGATTTCCAAACAGTTTATATGACTGTACATATAAATTTTAAAGACAACTCCTGCGCTATTAGAAAATAAGTCCTTGTATCACGGGCCACGGGGGACCCTAAAAAGTTATCGAGGAGTTTATCGAACAAAAAGCCCAGCCAGACTCAGAACAACAATCGATTCTGATCAAATCTGAAACACGAGGGTGCTAAAGTAGTAGCCCTTACGACTAATTTAAACACTGCCACCCACGTGTAGTCATCTTAATGGTTCTGTCATTCTCTTCAGATGACAAGCCCATTTCAAATATTGCGTCATGCAACCCTGACAATAATATCATGTCACATCGGCGCGTGAAGTATCTTCAACTGTGCTCATAATCTCCCTGAGAATTAACTACGGAACGATTTCTATGACAGATTAACCAAAACGTGTTCATATTGTGAAAAACGGGGAAACTAACATCGCAGCCGGTATTTATTTGCCATTTGACATCTGTCATTAATGACGTAATATGTAGCGACGCGTAGTGGAATATAGTGTCGGTTTTAGACGTCATTACTACTTTGAGACGTCATGACGCACTTTTAAGATATTTTGTTGCGAGTTTCGCATACTAATTTTCTTTGAAGTGCAGCCTATTATTGTCCCCCCACATAGCCAGAGCCTCCGCTCATAATGAGAGTGGTTAGTCCGGGTCGCCAGACTTCACATTCCATAAAGAACATTTTGGCGAACCCCAAGACATGCAGGTTTCGTCACCGGTTTTAATACGAGATAATTAATTACTAATACGCACATTCATTCGGAAAGTCAGTTGTGCCTGCTCCTTGGGTTTCCACAAGATCACTGACTCCGCATCCTTCAGTCCAAACACTAGGCCATCTCGTACTTTTTCGGTCTATGGGTAGAGTATAATTAAAAGAGTTATATACATATAGTCTGGATTTAATTGTCTATATAAGTATGTATTTATAAACGAAAGTAGTATATGTAGTAGGTATATAAGTTATCTGGTTTCTATAGTACAAGCTCTGCTTAGTTTGGGAACAGATGGCCGTATGTGAATATTGTCCCAGGATATATTATTTATATCTTGAGGAACACCAGCCAGCACATCAAGCTACCCCAATCTGTAAATTTTCCCCAATTGAAAGTGAACCTTATGCTTATGCGATAAAGTTGAAAATCTATTAAAGAAATTTGACAGATTGTGATAGCTTGATGTACTGCTGGCGTCGGTACATGTAAGTAGGTTACGTCAGTACTAACTCATTATTAGAAAAACTTCAATAACGGGGCAATACCAAACGATGAGTTATTATGAATTAAAACGAAATATTGTTGTAGCATGATCTGATTCACAATGTTTAAAAACAAAACATTGTTATTTTAGGTATGTCTCTGTTATTATAACAATTTTGAGAAGAGGCATTGAGTAACGAATCTGAGATCATTATATTATTTAATCAATATTCCAGGGGAAGTACGTAAGTAAATATGGATTCCTTTTGTATTATGTATGTTTCGCAATTGGTCCGCTGTTGTAAAATAAAACTCGTGAACTCTGTTTTGAAGGAAATGGATTTAGGAGATTAAAAGAGAACTAAGTTTTATTAAATCATAGTTATTAATCCATGGGAATATAATTAGACACTCTGCATAGCTACATCTGTCAGTATTTACAAAAAGAAAAACCTGTTGTAAACATTATTCAATTTCATTGGCAAATGAAGGTCCATAACAACGGTTTTAAAAACATAACTCTTTTTTTTATTGTTATTAATTAACCTGTTAGTATTTATTATGCAGCGACATTGACGGCTATCTGACCCGACGAGATCAGGTGCAGGACATACAGATTTACGTGCTCCCCGAGGCACGTGTAACAGCGGCAATTTATTCGTCATGGAACAATGCGAACTTTTTTGTGTATATTGTAATAACTCAATTAATTTTCTATTGTTGTTTGATAAATAAATTAAAAAAAAAAAAAA
This sequence comes from Pseudoips prasinana, assembly GCA_951640165.1. Taxonomy (NCBI): domain Eukaryota; kingdom Metazoa; phylum Arthropoda; class Insecta; order Lepidoptera; family Nolidae; genus Pseudoips; species Pseudoips prasinana. The sequence goes on from OX621240.1 coordinate 9,675,045, forward strand.
AATCCGCACCCCGCCGGTCTGCTACTGCCGGAAAAGGCCAACACTTTTTCGAACCGGTACGTCATTCATTATCAATCGTTAAACAAACATGAGGCGGTCCCCGTCAGTTGCTCTTACTAGCCCGTAAGTGATCGGCGAGGTTAAGAACCGGGACCGCCAGTGTATAATTTCGGAGCGCACGTTAAGCTGTCGGTCCCGTGACCGTTGACGTTGTTGTTGTTGACGATGACCGTTTTGGATTCGTTAGACAACAGTCGATAAGCCGTGTCAGAGGCCTACTGGGCGGTTTCAACAACTCTGACACAAGGGTAACGATTGCCCATATGATAAATATAATGATTAAATATTTATTTATTTCCTTTAATTGAAACGGTAGAACACCAATTACAATAATTAAAGATAATTAATACAATAATGATTTTAAATATTAATATGTATATATATAAACATTGATTTTAAAATACAATCATACATCTTTCTTACAGAAACGCAAAATTCTAACAATATATCCGACCATCCATCCAACATGTTTCCGCGTACAGGGCAGTATAAAGGGTATTTAAATACAAAATAAATCTTAGATATTTTCTTTGAAGAAACAAATATTAAAACAGTTCTTGAAAGAGAATCGACCGATATAGCTCGAGACCTTCATGGAATCCTTGTACGACCTTACGCCTTCAAGGAAAAGCAGTTGTATAAGTAAACTAAGGTTGGTATTTTTATTTCTCGATAACAATAAGTTTTATGGTTTAATAATATTTTATTAAGTCGATGAAGCATTATATTTAGACGGTATATTATGATAGATTAGTCCTTGTGTTTGTTGTTGTATATTAAATAAATAGAATTCTACTTCATAGTAGATTAGTAGTAAGTAGAAGATTGTGAGTAAAATATCAGTCCCGAAATCCTCACTGGCCATGTTGCCCTAGTAGTTTAAATATAATGCCGCGCAATTTTTAAACGCAGTAAGGACATGTGAACGGCATGTTGTTTACTGCGTTTATAAGTTGCGCGGCAGGCGGCTTTACGTATAATTAAAACGAGGTAAATAGTGATGGGGACAATGCCCATACAGTGAAAAATTTGCTCTTGTGTCTATTCACCCCAGGATTTTTAAGCTCCCCGTTGTACCGAGGCATGGAGATTAACAAGATGCAATACTTTCCGGTATTGTATGCTGTAGTCGTCTGAGGTCAAAAGCAGGGCCGACTTCTTTACGTGCGCCCCGAAACGCGGGCAGTGTATTTCGCTATATTTTTTCCTTTTGAGAGAAACTGAATCTACTTTAAAAAGTCGGTTGATAAAAGGTAGCTCTGCAAAGGAAATTATGATTTAGAAAATAATTAAACATCGGACTTCCACACCTAATTAAAATTCGATAACTGAATTGTTTATCTTGGATAATTAATTGGATTTAAAATTCTTATCGCAACATTACACTTACATAACATAATTCTCTACTACATTTGGCCCACGAAATCGCAGTCCTCGATCGAGGAGAGATTCAGGACCAACTGCTTGACGTGCTCTCCGAGGCGTATATCACCGCCTACTTTGCTTCAAACCGGGGTCTTTGGACCAGCAGTTGAACGCAGTACTTCAGTATAAACTGCCATGTTAACGAGACGGAAAAAAAATGTAAACATAGTTAAATAATTTTACATAATTAAGGAAACACCCTGTACGAGGATTTTTTTGATTTAAAAAGACAACATCCTCACTAGGGAATGTAATCCCTGTGTCGCGGGGTACTTTACAAACATAATAGACGGACACAAATTACATCCTGACACAGAACAACTATTTGTGGGTCACTCAAATAGTTGTCCGGCGCGGGACTAGAACGCGCGACACGAAGCAGCGAGGCGACTGTCTTAGCCGCTGCGCCACACGTGCAGTTGTGATCGACTATTAAAGTCTGAGTACATTATATTCTCACAGTTCTCATGGGTTAGGATGTGAACTTAAGTTTTTTGACTGTTTTATGTCAATAATGTTTTTTCAAGTTCGTTTCCAAGACGTGTCCTACTTAATATTCCAGTGAAACTCAGCGGTCCCACGGGAAATCAAGATACCCACTTGCCTACGTTTGTGAGCTGTACTCCTATTAATAATATTCATTTTTAATTAATTTCTTGCATAACAAACTATACACAACAAATTTTTACAACAATTTGTTGTACAAAATTGTTGTACAGAATATAGTTTGTTGACAACAAACTATATTTTTGTTTAAGAAAAATACAACCGACTTCAACTATTGTTTTGGACAGCCGATTGGAATGAAATGTAGGTAGGTATATAATAATAATAATATCCTGGGACATTATTTATACACGGCCATCGGATCCTAAACTAAGCAGAGCTTGTACTATGGGAACCAGATAACTGATATGCTACATATACTAGTTTTCTTTTGTAAATACATACTTATATAGATAATTACACCGCGTCTCAGGGCAAACATACATGTTCATGCACACAATATCTATCCTGGGTGGAAATCGAAACCACGACCTCCAGCGAGAAAAGCCAGCATTTTCCAATCACACCAACAGGCCCGTCAAGCGACCATTGGGACCATTGCGAAAGCGTTGCTGGACAAAGGCCTCCCCAAAAGATTTTCACAATGCAGTTGTGTCCATCATTTAGAAGTATATGCCATAATCACCACGCTTGGAAGACGGGTTGGCGATTGCAGTATGATAGTCATAGTAGTGATAGTCATAGTAGATGACACAACCGCTATTATAGCTAGCGACAATATAGATAATTTAGAAAAAAAGATTAATTTTATCCTATGTTCTCTAGAGAAATGGTTCACTATGAATGATCTAAAACTAAATCTAAAAAAGACGCAATGCTTATTATTTAAAACAACTGCGAAGAACAGCGATATTGTCAAAGTACATTTGTTGGGGAATAAAATCGATATTGTGGACCATGTAAAATTTTTGGGGGTACAAATAGATGCACTTTTAAATTGGAAGAAGGAATTAGAAGTGGTCACTAACACTGTGAGTAGTGCTTGTTATGCTCTCGGGAGTCTTAGAGATGAATTAACCATTTCTCATCTAAGAATGTTATATTTTGCTCTCATAGAGTCTAGACTTAGGTATAGTATAAAGTTCTGGGGCAATAGCTATCAATACAATATTAATGCTGCTTTCGTTATACATAAAAGAGCCTTGAGAACTATGCTTCGCATTAAACAAACGGAGTCCTGTAGAGATCATTTTGAGAAACTGCACATTCTCACAGTACCATGCCTCTGGTCCTTCTTAGTCATTTTGTTAAAAACATTCATAAGTTTGAGAAAGAAGAACAGAGACAAATCAGAATAACGACGCGAAGGAAGGATCTACCTAATTTCATACAGCCTAAGCTTAATGTCGTCAAACATGCCTCAACAGTACAATCAGTAAAAATGTACAATAAATTGCCTGTACAATTAAAAAATTCCATGACTCCAAACGATTTTAAGGGAAAATTGAAGTCACTGTTGTTGAGGAAATGTTATTACAGCATAGAAGAATTTCTCAAAGATAAGCTCTAGCCTCTAGACACAAAAAGTACTGTCTACAGTCGAGTTCTGCAATTAAATTGTATTTTATAATTATGTTACTTTTTAGTGAATTTAATTGATTATTATTTATTGATCTGACCAGAAATTTTATAATTGTTATTTTAACTAACTCTTGACTACTCTTTCTAATTTAACTGTAATTAACATTTTTATAGATTTATTTAAATTTGTGTGTAATTTTTTGATAAATGATGACATTATTTTTAAATTATTTGTATTGTAAATTTTAATTGTGTATTTTATTTATGTGTGCAAATTCAGATACAAATTATTTTGTTTATGAATAAAATGACTAAAATGACTATACCTACACTCTGTGTACGAGCAGCTGACCGTTCTCTGGGAAATATTCCCTCGGGTTGAATTCGGGGTGAAATGGGATGGCGATAATCTTTCATTCTTTATTGAACAAAAATCAGTTGACAGGGAGAAATCACATAACATATATAAAAAAAACGTTCATTCGAATATTACTATTTAACAGGGTTTCAAGCAGGGGTTTCAATCGGGTGGGGCCTAAAAAAGTTTTAAACTTTACAGGAAAGTTTTAAACTTTTTTTGATTTTCTGTAAAGAAAATTTCTTGGTATCAACTAGTAGTATGGAAGTTGGCGGTATTATACCCCCGTGCCTCGGAGAACACGTAAAGCCATCGGTCCTGTACCTGACCTTATTCTGGCCATATCGTTAGTCGTCCCATCGGATCATGAGAGGGATGGAATAGAAAGTGTCCCGCGCAAATTGCTCCATTGAGACTGGCCGTCGAGGCCGAAATTCGACCAGGGACTCTACCGGCTAAGTCGCTGAACATCGATTTCTTAAATGGCGTTCAAATAAATTAAGGTTAAAAATGACTTAATCAATCGTTAAGTCGGCTTCAACGTTGACAATCGATTCCGGACCATTTATGACGTCACATGTGGTCATGGATGCCGATTTAACCATTGATTTTGTCATTTTTAACTTTTATTTATTTGAACGCCATTTAAGAAATCGATGTTCGGCGACTTAGCCGGTAGAGCCCCAGGAGAACATTATTATAGCTGACTAAATAAAAACAAAATTAGGTAGTATATAATATTAATTTAAATGGTTTAAAAGTTCCTGATAATCGCCCATCCAGTGTATTTACCCGTCAGTAACGCCTCTGAGTCGAGTTTAAACTTCACAAACGAGATGCCCTCTAGCGTCATGGGTAACTTTTTCGTTATTATATTTCGCTTGCCTGGATTGTTCAGCAAAGCAGTTGGTCTCATTGTGAACGAAAGATTAAAAAAAAAGGTTATATTTATTCTTTAACTTAAGTGACTGGCCTGTTGGTCGCAAGCCAGATGAAGTAGGTTTGATCCCAACCCAGGACTCAGGATCTTTGTGCGATGAGCACGATTATTTATTGTGTATCTGCGTGTAATTTATCTATTACTTGGTGTGCCCGCGTTAAACGTATGTGTTATTCGGATTTATAAGCTATATTACTACAAAGATTGTTCAAAATCTGTTACACTATACGTTTTACATAATTATATGTATATCTCCGAAATCCCTACTCACAAACTTTCGCATTTATAATATTAATAATATAATTAGAAGAATATGTAGAATTATACAAGTACTAGCTGTGCCCCGCGGGTTTACCCGCGTTAATCTTATTCTTTATGAATTATAGCCTAAGTGTTTATCCAGGGTATCAGATAATTCCACACCAAATTTTATTAAAATCGCTCCAGCTGTTTAGACGTGAAAAAGTAACAAACATACACACTCACAAACTATCGCCTTTATAATATTAGTGTGATAGCCTATGTTATTCGGTTTAATAAGCTATATTACTACAAAGATTGATCAAAATCCGATCCAGGATACGTCGTACATTTAATCCAAATCCCTACTCACAAACTTTCGCATTTATAAGATTAATAATATAATAAGTAGGATACGTAGAAATATATAAGTATGTTTATCAGTTGTCTGGTTGCCTTAGTTACAGGCTCTGCTTAATTTTGGATCAGCAATGTATTAGTTGTCCGAAGACATTTATTATAACAGATATTAATGAATCATTTTACTTAGGCGTAATATTAATCATTGTCTTTTCAACGTAACCAAAGATAAAGAGAATTGGTACACACTTATTAGTGTTACCTCACACAGCTCACACCTTAGTAACACCTACACAACTACCCACATAACTTGAAGAGAGTCTTTCTGAGAAAGATACCGCGCGTCGTCATCCCGCTGAGAATTTCAAGAAATTCTCCTAGTAACAGTAAGCTTTGCGGGCGTAAAATCAATGACAAAGTATTGAAGATAGAAAATATGTTTTGATAAGCTAGCAACAGAGGTATAATAAGAATCCTAGACAAAGCTATTGGTTGCCTTTGTGTTATTTATTGATTTCTTTGTGTTTGTATTGTCATATTCTGGCAGAAAGTATCATAGCCAGTTGCTCTGAGCGGTGAGATTAAGGTTTTAGACACACCGTAATCGCCGTGACTCGCGGCCGTCCAGCAGGATCATGAGAATGTGGGAATAGAGAATTTTTATACTTTAAATTGATCCAGATGATGATGATGATGTGGTCCCGGCCGATATCGGCCACGGCGGCCGCTTTTTCTCCTACCTCTACCGGCTAAGTCGCCGAACATCGATTTCATAAATGGCGTTCAAATAAATAAAGGTTAAAAATTACTTAATCAATCGTTAAATCGGCTTCCATGAGCACATGTGACGTCATAAATGGTCCGGAATCGATTGTCAACGTTGAAGCCGATTTAACGATAAGAAATCGATGTTCGGCGACTTAGCCGGTAGTGCCCCTGGATGAACATTAAAAGTACAACAACACTCGGGAAACGAAGGTTTTTTGAGGTGTCTCCTGGAATACAGGTTTGAGTAACATTGGAACTCCCAGAAACCATAAAAACAAGCAATACGTATGTATTTATTTGTGTACACATTGTGACAACATACTTGCGTAGTATAATAACATTTCTATAGAAACTTTTGTTTATTAGCGTTCTATTAAACAGTAAGTACCTACCTAATGTTTACGACACGGTTTTCTCGGAAACACTTATTATGGCGAGAAATCGTATTAAGCCGTCACAATAATATACAACTACGTAATATAATGAGACAATATTATAGGTATGCTTATTCACTAGTGAATAACTTTCTCGAAAGCAGTTGAAAATCACCTCTCTAATGCTTTCACCGCAGCTTGGTTTTGTGGAATTTAGAAAATTACGTTTTATTTCAAAGAAATACATCCTACTAATATTATAAACGCGAATGTTTGTAAGTATGGATGGATGTTTGTTACTCTTTCACGTAAAAACTATTGAATGGATTTTAATGAAACTTTACAATAATATAGCTTATACATCAGAATAACACATAGGCTATAATTTATAAAGATATTGTATGAATTGTCCAACATATAAGGATAAGTAAGAAGTAAGTAGGAAAATATCTACCATCTGCAAGCTATTCCGGCGTGCACAACCGCTAGAGGTGCACATCCTTCTAATATTATAAATGCGAAAGTTTGTGAGTATAGATGTATGGATGTTTGTATGTTTATTACTCATTTACAACAAAACTACTATAACGTGGGTGAAACCGCAGGGAAAAGCTAGTAAACTAACATAACTGCTTTAAGTAGGGGTGTTGTAAACAAGTGCCCCAATTTACTATGATTGCTAATCATATCATATTTGTCAACGTTACTCGAGTTCATCGATAGTTATAGGTAACATTCTTGGTTATGATTGCATATTGATCTTATTGAAACTGATGACAGACAACGGTCTGTCCATTTGAATACATTTGTTTATTTTTGTAAGAGCTGATATATCCCGATCATTTGCATTATCTCAAAAACTGACCTGGAAAAATGGTGTAGAGACGTATGTATCTGTTGAACCTTCATTGTGGTTTATATCTATCTACACGACGAGAGGAACTGGAGAAATAACAGAATAATATTATATTTGTATAAAATCTATATAGTCCATGGAGGTACCAGTTATATCAAGGCTGGACACTTGTGATGGGCTCGATATGTCATAAGTTGGACGAGGACAGAGTGGGTTTATTAAAAGGTCAACCGAATGGCCGAAAAGGTCGACGCAAGTACAACAAAATCTCTGTTTGAATGGCGCACAACGTTACCTTTAGCTTATTGGTATGGAAACTGTATGTATGTATGTAAAAGCAGATCCGTGTGGAGACATGTAAGGTATTCCAATTCAGCGTGCAGGTGTTTAGTTTTGTTCATTTTTAAGTTTTATAGGTGTTATTTAAAGATTACGTTTAAAGTTTACCTATGAGGCTTCTTCAACAGACAATAGAGGTTCAAGCTCGCAGATAGGCATACAAACTAAGTAAGCAGACCAGTTACAAGATTGCAGATGCAAGAGAGCTTCGGTTTTTAAGGGAGGTTTCATTTAACTGTCACTCTACGTCGTCAATACGAGAGGAAAAGGGTATGCAGATACCAAGGCTCGAACTTGATCCTTTAAGAACTAGAAGTCAACGTATTGACCGCTTGTCTTGTTGCTATTAAAAAGTATTAAGTATGATATCGAAGTTCCCCAACATTCAGAAGAACATGTTTCCGTTTTGATATTTTTATTAATCAACACGAATTTTTTTTTTAAATATTTGCTTACTACATATATTGTTACCTGTTTGTAAATAAAATATTGACGTAAAAATTAATTGAGAGTAAGACACAAGAGGACCGAGTTTATATCGCCAATAAATATAAAAACCAGATAAAGACAGTCCATAGACACAAACAAATCTTTATTATATATTGATTGAGAGGTATTTACTACATTTTGAAATGTGAAAAATTGATATATCTCCAAATATAAAAACCAGATAAAGACAGTCCATAGACACAAACAAATCTTTATTATAGGTATATTGAGAGGTATTTACTACATCCTTGAAATGTGAACAATTGATATATCTCCAAATATAAAAACCAGATAAAGACAGTCCATAGACACAAACAAATCTTTATTATATATTGAGAGGTATTTACTACATTCTTGAAATGTGAACAATTAGAATTACTTATGAGGCAGCTGGTTAAACAATGAATAATGTTAAAGCGCACATTACTTGTACAAACTGTAACCAGCTACCTATATTGTGTACCAGACAGACTGTCTTCCCAGAAATACAACAATTACATGGCTAAACAACCATAAAATTAAAGCATATTGCTGTTGGCACAGGCGCCACATGTTTTGTTTTTAAAATTCCACGCATTTTCTTTCGTAATGGCGGTTATTAGCATTTTTATCGCATTATTTATGATTACGTCGCTCGGTGACCTATAAATATAATGGAAAACTAAACGCTTATCGGAGACATCTATGAGAGACGTTTACGACTTTTTAAGTTCTCCTATTATAATCTTGGTTGATAACCTCAGCTAGGTTTTAAATATTTTATTTATTTAAATTGTTGTCATAGTTCGATGACTTGTGGTGATTTATCGATCACAGAATATCCGCTTGTCTATAAAACGACATTTAAATTACAACCTAAATATTAGAAATCAGATTTGTAAAATTTTGACGGTTTTCATATAGTATTCCGGTAAGTTAGAATCATGCATAGTTCGATGATCTGTAGTTTATGATGAATAATGTATTGATGACTTAAATCGAACAATTTCAAGATTTGGAAATAGAAACAGAAAATGTTACGAGTATGACAGTAAACGTCAAATAAAATTATTATCAAAAAAACGCGGAGAGGTTTTGGCGCCAACGCGGAAAAGGACGCATCGAGGCTATGTTTTATTTTCAAAAACTGGTGTAAATTCGAGTTTTATGTGTTAATATGTTGGATTTTTAGACATAACATCTTCGACAACGTACACAAGTGGAGGAAAGAGCAATATTGCCGTGAATTGTGATTTTCCGTGTTGTAACCAAAACTCCATAGAAGCCTCTAGTAAAGTCTCCACTGCTTTACTGGGGTAGGACTATGACTTGACTGTGACGGACGTGACGGACATGACTGACTGACTTTGAAATATAAATATTACAACTTAAGACGAGGCGGTATGGTCACAGATCTTAGCCTGCCCAAAGAGGGCAAAAAAAAACGCGTGTACTCAGCAAGTGTGTAAATAGCTACCACAATAACGGCTAATAGCTTAGCCTGGCTGGTAACTTTTTTTTGAATACGGGTGGGTATGGCGTGAAACGATAATAGAGTTGCTCTCAAGGTGACCAACGACATACCTGGGATTCCTGGCAGTCGCGCTCACTATCTTAATTTAATGTTTTACTATATTCAGCCATGGGGCCAGCCTCCATTCACACTGATCTCAATCCATTGTTATTAATTAACCTTATATTATATTTAAAGATACGAATAAATTGTACCTATATATAAAAATGGGAATAATGATCCTTTACACAATATTTTTGTGACCTCTAAATTAAATATAAGAAGGAAAACCTAATTCTGCATATTTCAGAGTATCAGTCTGACCGAAGTAGGTACATATTTCGAAAAATCATAAAAAAAATTACGTAGGATGCACTAGTACAGATTTCAATAATTTAATTTCTCTTTTCACCTAATAAAGAGCACGTTTTCCTTCTCTGTCACTTCCAACTATTTACATACTATGAAAACGCGGAACGAAACCAAGGACTTTCATTCTCCTCGTAGTTTAGACTCTTATCTCGAATTAAACCGTTGTTCGCGTTATCTCAAGAACGCACTCAGTACTACTCAGATACCATCATTTGACAATAGTTGGCAAATGATAAAGAATTTATCGACACAAATTCTGCGAATATGTTTGTTCTGCCTCTTCGCATCTAATAAAGAAGTACCAAGAACAACGGTATTCACTGTGAAATTGAAATCGGAGTGTGCCAGCGAAGTTCTCCGAACAGTGTGACCTGCCTAAACAAATACCTAGAGTTAGCCAGGTAGTGGCATTTTTGGGAAGTGACATCCATTTTCCGTTTTAAATAGCAAAGAGTGTAAAAGAGACTACACCTTCACCCACTATTATTTAACACTTACCCGAGGCGAGCGTAGGTTCACCCCCACCGCTCGCGGAGGACACACAAGCGCCGGAACAAAGCGGCGGAGGAAGAGGGGCAAAGCCCCAGCAGCAGCTGTGGCAGCGACCATCACCCCAGCCACTATCCAGACCGCGGAGCCCCAAATTGAACGCCCGCACCTCACTCACCCCAGGAAAGCGCCCACCACAACAACAACGATTCCAGGTCCTAGCCGTGGGGGCCCCGGAGGGCCCCAACTGAATACGCAGTTACAGACAGGCGTGGAGGGACTTTTAACGATCTTAGCCTCCCCAAACATCACCAGCTACCTGGCTCTGGCGATGAGACTAGCACAAGAAATCCTGGGAGCCCTCCAACGGGGTTCGAACCCGCTACCCATAATAATGGGCGGAGTGAGTGAATTTATGCAAATCTTTAATGGATCCTAAAGCACTCCGAATCATCCATTGGAACGCCCGCGGTCTAAGAAAGAAGATCGCCCTCCTCCGACCGCTTCTGCAGGAACAAGATATAGACGTGGCGCTGATAAGCGAGACGCTCCTGGGACCTGCAGACAAAATAAAATTCCCGGGATACCTCGCTTACAGGCAGGACGAGCAGTCGAGCGACGGACACATCATGCGTGGTCTGGTGGTGCTTGTTAAGCGCCGAGTCGTCCACCAACCCCTGACGTCCCCGTGCCTCCAAACTCTCTACACGCTGGGTGTAGAACTACACGCCGCCGGTGAGCAATTACGTATCTTTGCCGCGTACAAAGCTCCCGGCGACCCTCTCCACGAGTCAGACCTCACCGCCGTGTTGGATTCCTCCCAACCGACCATCTTAGGCGGTGACTTGAACGCCAAACACCCAGCGTGGAACTCCACATGCAGCAATCCGTCAGGGAGACGGCTCCTGAGCATCGCAGAGTCCCGCGGTTACAAGGTGTCCGGCCCAGAAACACCTACCCGCTACCCAGAAAGCAGTACGCACCCGCCGGAGGTATTAGACATCCTTGTACACCGCGGACTACGCTGCCAGATCACGCAACAGGTGATTGATGACGAGCTGCTATCGGACCACCAGCCGGTACTCGTTATCATCCCTTTGGACGCCGCTCGTCAAGCCCCCCCAGCGCCACGAAGAGTCACAAACTGGAAGATTTTTACGAGGGAACTGGAGAAACATCCCCCACCTCGGTCTTTACACGACGAAGAAGACATAGAATCCCTGGCTGTGGAGCTCACCTCGAGCATGAGGGCAGCCCTCGATATCGCCACCAGTACGGCACCACCCACAGCGAGAAGGCCACCTCTACCCGCCTCACTAAGACAACTCCTTTTGAAGAAAAGGGAGGCGCGTAAGAGGTGGCAAATGACAAGATGCCCTACTCTCAAGGCAAGCCTCAACCGCCTCGCCGAGAAGGTAAAGACCGAGATGGGCCGCTTCAACGACTCCCGATGGGAGGAGTTTATTCAAAACACCGCAGCCGAGAACGACTGGCCGGCAATACACAGACTGTGCCGCCGGCTAGCAAACGCTCCTCCTCCCATCAGGCCGCTACTACACGCGGACGGGACGCCGAGATACCGCGCGGAGATCTTCGCCGAACACCTCGAACGCCAATTCCGACCGAACCCGACCACCGACGCAGAACACACCGCGGCAGTGGAGAAACACCTTGGAGAGTACTTCAACACGCCGATAGCCCCCTCTGAGGACCCCATCTTTTTCTCCCCGGCAGCAGTCCGACGCGCTATCTGGAGGATGAAGCCGAAGAAAGCCCCCGGCGCAGACGGGATCACTAATCACGCCCTGAGGCACATCCCGATGCGGACCATCGCCTCATTAACTCGGCTCTACAACGGCATCCTCCGGACAGGCAGATTCCCGGACTGCTGGAATACGGGCCACGTCATTCTACTTCCCAAACCGGGGAAGAACATTTTAAAACCGGAAAGCTATCGGCCGATCACCCTCCTCTCAACGACCTCCAAGGTGTTTGAAATACTCCTGCTGCGTCACCTGAACCCGCACCTAACTCCCAGACCGGAGCAACACGGATTTCGGTCGGAACACTCCACTACTCTCCAGCTGTCGAGGGTACTGCACGATATGGCTGTCGCCAGAAATAAGAAGGAGTACGTCGCTGCAGTATTCCTCGACATGGAGAAGGCGTTCGACCGTGTTTGGCACGAGGGCTTGATTTACAAGCTCTCTACCTCCTCGGCGCCCCGTAGGATAATCAAGACAATCTCCAGTTTCCTCACCAACCGGAAGTTCCGAGTGGTGGTGGATGGCTGTGTCTCAACGGTCCGGACGATGACCGCCGGGGTTCCCCAAGGGAGCTGCCTCTCCCCGGTGTGTTACTCACGCTTCACCGATGATATCCCCGTCCCCCCGGATGCCAGGCTCGCGCTGTACGCAGACGACGCGGCGTATATGGCAACATCTATGTCGGCCACCTTCGCCGCTGTAAAACTACAGCGCAGCCTCGACGCCTTACCAGACTGGCTGGAAAAATGGAAGCTATCGGTGAACGTGAGAAAGACACAGGCCATCATCGTGGGCCGTGGATCCCACTACCCGCCACCACTCCAATTAAACGGACAGAGCGTAGAGTGGTCACCAAGAGTGAAGTACCTGGGGGTGACCATTGACAACTACCTGAGCATGGCCCCCCACGTAACAAAGGTAGTCCAGAAGGGACGCGCCACGAGGGCGCTGCTCCACCCCATCCTCAGCTCCTCTCTCCCTCTCAGGGCCAGGCTGTGCGTATATAAACTATATGTACGTACACGCCTGACCTACGCTGCCCCTGCCTGGTTTGCTCTCACGAGCGAGTCGAGCAGGCGTAAATTACAGGTCCAGCAGAATCTAGCGCTCCGGACCATCGCTGCCGCTCCTCGCTACGTGAGAAACACCACTATCGAGAGGGACCTGAGAATGGAGGGGATCGACGCCTTCGTGCGACGCCTGGCGGAACAGATGTTCCGCCGCGCCGACTCCTCCTCTTGGGACCACCTGCGCAACATCGCGCCCTACCACGCTCGTCCTCCTGACCGCCGCCGGCTCCCTAGGGACCTGGCCACTGCAAACGCCGACGCCGACAGCCAAACTACCCATGGCCGACCGGGACAACCTCCGGGGGCCACCTCACGCTGAGTCGATGTCGGTTGCAGATCGGCTCCTGCTGGGCCTCACCAAATGGTGTCTCACCCGGTAGGGCCTTGATCTCCCGACACCGTGACGAAAGAGGTGGTCAACACAAACCCCCCCCACCGCGACCCCGGCCCAGGCCGACCCATGCTACACTCGGCGCAAGCCACGACCCGTCCCTAGGACAATTAGCCACAGCTCAACTTGTTTGAGCGCACCCAATTACCTACCCGTACTTTTGCGGGTAGCGACTGCAACTTCGGGCAGGGAGCCATCGCTGCGAACCCGAATACCTCCGCCCCCGTGAGGGGACGAGAGATGACCAGTGAGCCGCGTAGGTTCACGTACTATTAATCCAGCAAAGTTAGAAAACTTATTTTACTCAACTCCCTTTCTATTATACTTAGATCGATTTAAAAGGACAGGGTATATATACTTAGAACTGTCCAACTAATTATGAATCTAATTTAGAAGTAGTTTAAAACAAAATATTTAAATAAATTTAATAAAGTAGCCAGTCGTTTTGCGCCGAATTTTCGAGTCTTTTTACGAAATATCCGTCACCATTGGTCGATAAAACCTTATTTCAAATATGGGTGTAAAGATTTTATATATAAAAATGAGACTCTTCTCAGAGCACACTTTTTTCTTTTTAATTTTTAGATAATGCCTATGCATTCCACCCGCAAGAAGTGTCTGCGGATGGGTATGTCGGAGTCTAATATATATATATATATACCTAAACTACCGTGGACTTCTCTTGGTGCCTGATGGGAGGAGCCCCGGGAACGTTGGGTATGCTGTTCCGGTGCACACAGGAGCTTATTCATAAATCTGTTGGTTAATCAGTTCTTCAAGTGTGAAGGCTATTGCGGCTTGATTAATAAATACGTACATAAAGACAGAAACAATGAATATATCGCTTAATTTTAGCGCCGAATAAAAAGTGGCGCCAAATAAAAGTTTTAAAATGACGCTGAAATGGCGCCGCAATGTATTGGTACTCTGCCAAAAGGCGAAGAAAACCATTTGCTCATTATTTTCACCTTGATTTAAATTATGAACGCCTTGATTTTTGGTAACATTGATATAAAGAGTTTACACAAGTGCCAAAAATGTTACCCACTTATACTATATGGCTATGATGCTTTCTGCCAGAGAGTATATAATCACTACTACTATAAGCTAACTTTCTGCTTCGACTATGATAACGATTGGCAATCAAAATTAACAAGATTTTCGTCCCAGTACTACAGATTACAGAATTATAAATCACGCCGTATTGGGATTAACTTTTGATAATTATTAAACATTAAACAACATCATCATGATTTCAATTTTTCAATTCATGAATCAAATAGGATTTATATTTTTTTTAATTTGTCCTTAAGCTAAAATTTACAAATTATTTGCGAACTGTAGCTTTAGGTTGTAGTCATCCCAATTCCCAGACCATAAATTCGAAGAGACGAGACATAAAATTTACTTAAAATCCTTTCAATGAAATTTGAATCAAAATAATGGTTTTAAGTCAAAGTTAATCTGAATCCTAGACCGTTCAATTATAGTTGTATCATTTTGTAACCTTCACCTAATCTTGTATGAATAGTAGGTTAGTTGGCTTTAAATTATGTATTGTTAAAACTACATAAAATGTACTTATATTATGTCTTGCAGTGCATATAGTGTCTCGTTATTCGGAACTAACCCTGGCGACTTTATCTACACCACTCAATTAATCGAAATGACATTATATTATTATCTCTCTTATATACTTAGCTTGTATGAAAATAACAGGGTATACATAGAACTGTCAAATTACTCACCGGGCACACAATTAATCGACAAGTCCTAATCCATCGCTTATATTTACTCAATGTTTCGCGCCATAACTAAAGTTGCCTTGTCCCTTTCATAAGTGCTATGTTAGACAGAAATGCAATGATATTAAAATTACTTTAGTTGGGTTAGCATGAAATTGGAATGTTTCAATCTTCGCACCGCTCATATTAAATCATGGTCATAGTATAACGTTCTAACGTATAAATAATTGGCGTTGGCATGGTTACGAACAAGTATGCAATCAAGGAACAATAGTGACCAGATTCAATAGTAACTAACTACCTAATTGTATTTAGTTCCAGTCCGTTGCACTGTTGCAACTAGCGTAGCCAAACGACCCGAAAAAGCCGGACACCGTCATGGTTATGCATTTGCGACCAAATAAGACGCTGTCCTGTATTTGTTAGGCTTTTGAAAGTTGTCGATTTACTGCTATTACAAATTTTCCAGTTATTATTAATTAGGAATGATTGTTGATTGTCATACTACGACCAAATAACTATTTTAACTTAACTCCCGGCTAAAGTAGTATGTCTTACAGAATGGTATATCCTATCTTTTCGTTTGTAAGACCTGGTAACCCAATTGTTTTAACCGGCGCGCGGCGGCGTGTAGTGTTCAATTAAAACCCTTTACGAGAATTTATTATGTTTGCATATTGTGCTGATTACAATATGAGACAAGACCTGTGCAACATAATCTTCCTACTAATCTCTATATAAATAACGGTCGCACTTAAATGTAAAATACATTTCATGTGCTAACCGCTGCATCCGATCACAAAATTAATCCCCTGATTAAAGCTAAAAATAAATCATCTCTTTACATTAGGGAGCTATTCAATGACGGCATACGCGGCAGCTGCAAGCTTGTGTGTTTGTGCCAGTGACAGACGGCAGATGGTTGTGAAAGCTGCGCTCGCGCAGGTAAGGGATTCCGAGAACGCCGAATATAATCGTAGTACGGGGAACTCGCTCTCTCGCTCGCAGCACGCTTGAATGCGAATCGCACACCTGCGTATTTTTTTTTATTTCGTCGTATAGTGGCAAATGTTAAGGCAATCGTATTTAGAGATTGTAGAGTACCGATTTATATCTTGATAGTTGAATTCATACCATCCATCCATACTCACATTTTAGTTCTTAATAATATACTCGTTGGTTACCTATTCTACCTATACACGCCTCTGTTATTTGAAGGAATCAGCTTAAAATTTCGTGTTTCCTACCAAGAACTAAACAGTAAACTCGGAATCTGTAACTATTGTTGTATTAATACGAATAATTTTAACAGTTTTAAGACTAACCTTGCTCACACTATCCCCTACAGATCAGGCGCAAACCCAACTACTTCAATCGAATCAATAAATGGTGAAAATTAATAAAAAAAAAAAGTTTTATTCACGTAGACCTTAAAAAAGCGCTTGTAAATAGTCGGAACATGTATATATGTATAGTCAAGTATACATAATTATTTCTAGGTAAATATAGATGTTTGGGTACACGGTCATATGAAAACATTTAGAAGAAATAAATATTTTATAATACGTAATAATAATTTTATATTTTTTATGTTGCTTAAAAGTAAAATTATGTATCCCCACGCTGAGTGACAGCTGCCGAACAAAACGTCAATTAAGTTTTTTCATGGCACCAAAATGATGTCTACTGCTGGATAAAAGCCTCTCCTAGATATTCTATGCATCTGGACGGCTTCTACGCTCCCCACGGGTCGAGATATGGGGTGATGAAATCTGTCGCCGTCACGACGTAATTTAGTTAAAGATAGATAAAGAAATTAGGTATTTACAGCATTTATTGCTCATACTTACGCAAAATGAAATGCAAGACCTTACCGAGACATATTCATGACTGGGTTGATGACTCCTCATTATATCTTATCATCACATTATCGAAACGGAAGACAAAACACCATTTGTCATCTTAATAACCTAAACAATTCAAATTCAAACTTTATTTAGTAGGTAGTGATCCCGTTGGACAAGTTAATTAACAGTGATAGTATACGTACCATCAGCATATCAGCCAGAAGTCATTGCTGGACAAATGCTTTCCCTAAGGATCTCCAAAATAGCCGGTCTTGCGTAGCCGTATATATGGGATGGGATATCATATGGGATTTATAAATTACTAGCTGTGCCCGCGGTTTCACCCGCGTTAAACCTTATTAATTTTAGCCTATGTGTTAATCTAGGGTGTCAGCTAACTCCACACCAAATTTAATTAAAATCACTCCAGCCGTTTATACGTGAATAAGTAACAAACATACACAGTCACACACTCACAAACTTTCGTCTTTATAATATTAGTGTGATAAATGTAAATTCATAACACAAAAAATATGAACCATAAAAATGATACAAGAAAAAAATAACACATACGTAGATATTAAAATTACAAGATTACAATATATGATTTTGGTTTTAAACAATACTATAAAATCGAAGTAGAAAACATTTTGTTAATATATGTAAACTAGCTGTACCCTACGGTTTTACCCGCGTTAAACAATGTAAATTATAGCCTATGTGTTAATCGGATATATAAGCTATATTACTACAAAGTTTCATCAAAATCCGTTACGTAGTTTTAGCGTGAAATAGTAACAAACATCCTAACTTTCGCATTTATAATTAGTAGGATAAAAATAGAGATTATCACCCTGCAGAAGAGTGAGTTTAGGTTCGATTGTGTGAGTATAAACAGGCATTTAGTTCTTTAATTACTTACAGGAAAAATCACAGGTAGAATGTATTGTTACTTATTGCTTTTGTTCCCAATTTGGCGAATTCTGGTGAAAAGAAAGTATCAAAAGGCGGAAAAGGAAGTGCCGATAACACCGACACGTCCCTCACAATGGAACCGTGTACAGTTATTCTCATTTAATGGTTTCTTAGTTCTTGGTATCATTTCTAAATGTTCCCTTGGAATGAAATTATTTTCAAGCCAGCATTTATAGACGAAATTCAAAAAGAAACAGAGTTTTATAAACGTAAACTCTGTTTCATTTATTATTAAAACATGACGAACGTTACTACGAACTACGTTATCTGTTGACACATATATTTTAATTACGTTAATTAATTAACTTTTTTTATGCCGTCAATTTTTTTTTTACTTGCCAGCACATCAAGCTACCCCAATCTGTCAAATCTCCCCAATTGAAAGAGAACTTTATGCTTATGTGATAAAGTTGAAAATCTATAAAAGAAATTTGACATATTGGGGTAGCTGGATGTGCTGGTGTCTATACTTGTCAGAATATCAATATAAAATAGGGGGTATGGGGTATTTATATAGTCTGTCTTTTAGTTTTGTTAAGAAAATATTATTGATTAAATTCAATACTTATATCAAACCCTCTAATGCTTTAGCTTATTTAATGCTGAATGAATATAATTTATTTAATGATTATAAGTATAACCTCGATATTTTTTTGACGTCAATCGAGGTTACAGAAGATAAATATGACCATAATGCATGTTTCTTTTTTATTTGAGAGTTAAGGTAGACTGATTTCTTTAAAGCAAATCACGCATCTAAATTGCCCAGTAAAATAATATTCTCGTTGAAATAATCAATCTGAACTGAATTAAATAATAATGTTCTATTACGTCATAATATTATGTCATCGTACTAACACCTTTATGTAAATACCTATGTTTTACAAATAAAAATTCTGATTCTGATACAAAATAACGTAATCAAAATTATCTCACCTACTAAATTCAGATCTCTTAGGAATCGCTCAGTATTGCAACTATCGAATATTTCCATTACATACAAAAATACAATGCACAGTTTAAGCCAAATACAAGTCTAGGATTTGCATTCCTTATACGTGTAGGTACATAAACAAGCCAATATGTATATGGGAAACACTTCGCAGAACCGATGGTCGTGACTTGGTGTAAAAGGTAAGGCCATTGAACAATACAGGACATAAGGCTTTCCATAATGATCGCCGACCACCTATACGACACAACATTTTGTAATGGAAACTAGCCAAATAAAACTTACATACATTGATTTACTAGCTTCTATTGGCAGCGGCAGCGGTTAAAAGCTATGTTTCTATACTTTGGAACGATATTTAGTACTGTTTCTGGATTACTAGTACCCTTGATTAAATATTTTCCAGTAACAAGATTAGCCGGACGAACAGACATACTGAGAAACGGATTTTTTTTTTGCAAACAGACACTGAATTTAATTGTTTTATTTTTATAATACATACATAAAAATAAACAAAGTTATAGATGTAGACGCTATCTAGTAAATTCTGCCTATCGTTGTAATATAATAATGGTAATTGTCCAAAAAAATCAAGCCGGAGGTTTTGTTTTGAGTTTTACTGACCTCAAACGTTTACAGTATATATATTTTATGTATATATGTTACAATTCCAATGTCTCTCTCTTTGTTTGATAACCGATTTTGATAAATCATGAATTTTTTCGATAAGGAATTGTGATGGTATGGTGATCTTTTATAAATTTAGTTCAAATCAGATTACAAAATTGGGAGTCCTAAAAAACTATCCTAAGTCGATTGTATAGAAATAGGGTATTTGCATTTGTATTATTTATTATTAATCCAAAATTTGTACTGATAAAGTCATCCTTAGAATTATAGTTAAAATTCTTTACGACTCTGATCTTTGAAAGTGAAATTCGCAACAGTCATTGCCATTTGAGTCTTCAATGTCTCATTTTATAAAAGGATATATTTAATATTTTTCAGAATAGTCATCACTGAAAAGTTAATTAAAACTCGATATTTTGATAAGTTACCTTATTCCTAGAAAAGGTTTTTAAATAAGCACGAATTCTTAATAATGGCCACCAAAAAGAGAAGTTCCTTTTTTAACTGTACATAATGGACGTAGTGTTACCTAAGCTAGCTAGCTACAAAATTGTATTTTATAACCTAACATCTTATATTTGTTCATCGTATATTGTCTTCAAAAAATCACTTAATCGACAAAACTGCAACAATATTTTCATTGGCTCAATGGTAGATGTCTTACATATGTGTACAATAGAGTGCATTTTATTTTTCTGATGATTTCTTGATTTAAAGTACATTTGGTTCCCTGTAACTGGTCTGTAAGGGAGTCGGTCCACAATGAAGTAGTTATATCACATGTAAACTGTACTTTTTCAGCTATCTTTCACTTTGAATGCAGTTCTTCACAATTCTAAGACGGTAAATAGGTGGATACTAAAATAGATGCCTAAGTCATACCTTCGTCTTACGATGTATTTTGGTTATGTGCGTACCACCATTAAGTATGTACGTAGGTAGTAGTTAAAAATTGATCATTGACGTCAGAATAATAAATAACGTTACTGCTACTAACAACCTGAAGTATCACTTATCGTTAAAACTTCGAATGGCTTTAACTACCAGAACTTATACGGATATTAGTTGTCTGATATTCAAAACTAGACCTACAACGTCCTTACTTGCCTGCCTCAGCACACTAAGAATATTGATCACTGTATCGCGTACAAAGACTATGTAACGAAAACGTAAATCTCACTTCACTCTTCTGAGTGAAGTGAGATTTACGTTTCAACCATAAAAGGACCTATTTCGTTGTCCTGTGCGACGCCCGTATCCAAAACACGAGCATACGAGTAGGGGGGCTACCGGCTAAGTCGCCGAACATCGGGACAGTGATCGGCGTTCAAATAAATAAAGGTTAAAAATAACTTACTCAATCGTTAAATCGGCTTCCATGAGAACATGTGACGTCATAAATGGTCCGGAATCGATTTTCATTGTCGAAGTCGATTTAACGATTAAGTAATTTTTACCTTTATTTATTTGAACGCCGATCACTTTCCCGATGTTCGGCGACTTAGCCGGTGGTACCCCAGGTCCTTATACATTATATAACATTTGTGATAAGGATAATCACGGATTTCTGGTGTTGGGGTGACTTATTTTGTTGGTGGTTTATCATACACTATATCACCAGTGCTTAAAGCGACATTTAATAATACAGTCACTTTATATAGTATCAAAAACGTACCCAATTTCAATGACTCTTATAAGTTCAGTTGCTTCAAATGTCAAAGTTAAATTGCAATAGCGTTGCTATAAGCAATGAACGCAAGCCCTCTTACTCAAGTCCAATGCAATCAGTAGCGGCGTTAGGGTAGGGCGCGGTTGGGCGACCGCCCTGGGCGCCGGGCATAAAGGGGCGCCGCAGGCGCCCCTTTGTGAATGGCGTAACTTCAATAAACTTCGATAACTTAAACTGAAACGTAACTTCAATATTTTAAAAAAAATTGTGCCAAAAATAAAAATTCTAGATGACATTAGCACTGTTGTTTTGGATATATTTGATACAAGCAATTGGCCACTTACTCAAAATACCAAAGAATTTGATCATATAATATCTAATGGCCCAGTACAAACGTACATTGAAAATTATCCGAAGAATGATACAGAGCGACATATCTCTAATTCCCATTTCATAAAAAAACTTGCATATAACGAAACAATTCAACGTCATTGATTGATATACTCCATTTCGAAGGATCGATCGTTGTTTTTGCTACCGGCTATTTGATAGTGTACCTAAATGTTAAGAATTCATGAGAATAGCACTTCTCATAAGAAGTTTTACCTTTCATGGAGTGATACAGATTTACGATTAAAAACAGGAAAAACAATAGATATGGACAACAAAAACTGATTAGAAAAGAAACTACAAGATGGAATAATGTTTTGTCTGTGAATGTTTTTTTAAAACAATATGGCGTTTAGAGGTACTTCCGACAAACTGTATACGCCAAATAACGGAAAATTCCTGGGCTTAGTACAACTACTAGCTAAATTTGATCCAGTTATGATACAGCTGATGGGCGAAAAAGTTAAGTCTGAAATTATATCGCGCGCAAAGAAATCGAAATATTATTCTATTATAGCTGACTCCTGACATTTTTCATGTAGAGCAACTTTCACTGACACTGCAATTTGTTGATTTATCATCAGATGAAAATTAAATATCAGTAAAAGATGATTTTATTGAATTTATACCCGTCAATGAGTAGACTGACTGAAGTTATTACTGAACTTTTAAATAAATATGGAATAGAATTTAACGACTGTAAGGGTCAGGGTAATGACAACGGGGCGAACATGAAAGGAAAACTTGGGATTATATACTATAAAAAATCTCAGTGGTACACGTTGCGAAGCAAGAATATGTTATGTTAAAGCAGTCCGTTATTAAATTAGTGCCATCCATGATACATAATTACTTTGGATATTGAAACTCAGAAAACTGATGTTCTAATGTCTCATGAGTCTACTACTCTTGCCGAACCATTAAAAGATTTCAGCTTCATAGGTTGTTTGGTATGACATACTTTTTCAAATAATATCTTAGTTAATTTCTTCAATCAACAGACATGGATCTTGGTAAATGCACAGAAATATTGAAAAAGTACTGTGATTTCTGGGAAGGATATAGAAATACTGGCTTTTAACAGCGAAAGAATTGGCTCAGGAACTGGAAGTTGAACATGTGTTTAAAGACTCAACAAGAATATGTTAAGCGTCAAGCTGGTAAAACAGCGCTCAATGAGCCTATAACTTCTCCAGAAAAAAAAATAAGGTTGAATTTTTCAACTGTCTTTTAGATTCTACATTAAATTTGAATCAATGAAACATGTGACCACTTCAATGAGTACATACTCAGAAGCATGGTCGTTTTTGTACAATATTAAACAGATTCCGGAAAAATCTGACCTTATCAAACTTTGTGGTGATCTCCAACTGAAATTAATTGTGTACTCTAAATCAGATATAGATGCGTGTATGCTGTACGATGAACTCTTAAGTCTGAAATATTTTTGCCTGATCAGAATGAACAAAAACTACTCCTGTTTGTGTTTTAAATTTATAGCTGTAGTTTCTAGTGGGGAGAGGAGTTTTTCTAAGCTTAAGTTGATAAAGACCTATTTACGCTCAACATAATCCCAATCTCGGTAAACAAATTTAGCCACTTTGTCAATCGAAAACAAAATTGTAGAAACCATTAGGCAAGAAAAGTAAAATTTAATTACCTACTAAGTTTTAAATAAATAGTTATTATTTTTACTATATTTTTCCTTTCGGGGTACGGAACCCTAAAAAGGCAAAGGATATAATGAAATAACAATAAAATAATGAAACAATAATTCATTATTTTATTGTTATTTCATTACACCCTTTACCTTTTTAGGGTTCCGTACCCCGAAAGGAAAAACGGAACCCTTATAAGATCACTTTGTCGTCCGTCTGTTTGTCTTTATATCAAGACCCTGAATTTCGGGATGCATGAAGGTACCAAGCGGAAATTTGAACTTTATACTCAAGTCTATGGTCTCATGAAGTTGTGAAAAATATCACACCGCTAAATTTATGTGAAAAAAAAGATACGGCCATTTATTCAGCGCACTCTAATAAATTTGGACACTATCAAGGGTATCAAAACCTATAGGGTACATACCGTTGACGTAAAACTATGAAATTTGGCAAGTAACATCGTTATAAATCGCCAGTACAGGGGCTCTGCCGGCTAAGTCACCGAACATGGATTTCTTAAATGGCCTTCAAATAAATAAAGGTTTAAAATGACTTAATCAATCGTTAAAAACTGTGTGCTTGGCCAGTTTTTTCGAATGAGTTTGTTAGAAGGAAGGTTGTTGTAAGGCAGTAACAAGGCGCGCGTAAAATACGGGGGAGGGGGCGCCGTATAAATCTTGCCCAGGGCGCTGGTAGTGCTAAAACCGGCACTGAATGCAATATTCTGTATTGAACACTAGCTGTTGTATAAAACATACCATTGTATAAATATTGTGGCTTGTCCACATAATATATAATGGTTGCCGCTTGAATTAAGAGCTTCCAGATAATCTTAGGACACATAAGTTTTATGCCAAATAAAAAACAAGAAAAAGTAATTAAATTAAGAATACAGTTACGCTTCAAATCAAACCCAAACTGATCAACGACGAAGTTACCTTTTTGTAATAATGACATATGCAGAGATATCTTAAAAAGATTTCAACCTGTAGATAACCAAAACGTTTCTGTTATTACGAGTCCCACTTAACCGGTACTTTTAAATACTTTAGTATGTTATTAATCAGTATAACCGCAAAAGTTAAAATTAGGTATGAAGAAGATATGGATTATTTTTTCAGGCACAAGCCACATTTTGTTCCCAGAAGGAGACGTCAAACGAAATTCTTGGCATGACTTCAATTTTATTACTCCTTGGGTTTTCTCTCGGAACTTTAGTATCTTCTATGAAGTGGAAAGGCAATGGTTCGTAAACAATTAAAAAAACATACTTAACTAAATCTTTTCGAGATACCCCGAAGTAAAATCCTTCCTCACTAAAGAAACAAAAGAAATTAAGCAAAATAAATGTCTAGAAAACCTTGCCCACTTATGCTATAGATTACCTAACCTATTCAAATAGTCTTACTAGGTAAGTATACCTATCCTAGTAACTATAAACAGCAACAAGCCGTGGCGCGGTTTGTATTACGTAATATTCCTAGGATTGGAAACGAGTGGTGATAATTTTAGTTTTCAAATTGTATTTCAAAACTTGTTTATTGAGACATGAGGCAAAGCCATAGACGAGGTATCTATTTCTTACCTATTCATACAATATTACGAGATTTTAAGAGAATATTTCAACTTTACTGATTTCTTCGTTCACGTATAGGTCCTTAGAATATGAATACATTTTAATAATTATCAGAACAATATGTTTTTGCTGCGCTGCCTATCAATTTTCATAGCTATTTGTGGTAATCATAAAGTATTTATGATGACCACAAATAGCTATTATATAATAAAATGAAAACACGGGATTAGAGATGACTACCTACACGCTCACGTCTTTAATTCGTTACGGTTACTACGACACGTCCGGTGAAGCAGTGAAAGCCTCCTATGCTCACTGTATTCGTCATGTAAAAAAAGGTTACTACGGCGGAATTCCGACATAATTACTTAGTAATGTACATTTACTTAATCAATGAATTCTAATTCTAATTAAAAAATTTGGTGTTTTCTAACATAGGATCTCAATACAAAATTCCAATGGTCATAATTATACCTATGATGATGATGTAAAGGCGTTATGATTAAAGATTTGTATGTAACATTAATCAGCAAAAAATATTTTTATTTATATACTTAATATAGGTATATTATGGATATATATAACTATATTGATTTGTTTCTTTATTTTATTATTTTACGATAAATGTTTAGCAAAGTTAAAATTTACTTTTTAAGAAACAAAAGAAAAGAGCACAACCGTCACACATTACTGAATGTAACGCAATGTTATGTATCTACATAGCCATAGATAGTAAGTAAATGACTAGATAACTAGTAATTATTGTGGGTGAATGAATTCTCGGAAGGCAGTGAACGTTCGAGTTTCGTATCACTGACTGTTGCTCAGCCTCGTCCACCAATCCCCTCCAGCGGCCCCGCATCGCAGGCGGCCGCATGCCTGCCGCATAGTAGTGCTAGCTAGCGTCGCTTCAGTTTGGTTGTTTGCGAGTCGGTTAGCTTGACGCTTCTAACCGCACGTTCCTTACTCGACTCGGTATTAAATTTATTCATTTTGTTTTTCGGTCTCACGGAGTTACACACATTGCTATTATTAGGCAATTATTTTTAATTCGCTTGTATAGTGGGGATACTCTAGTAAAATGAAATGTGATGACAATAAATTATGACAGTGACTTTTGTTTGTTGATTTTCGAAGAAACTGTGTGTCGTGTTTGTTGTAAACATTATTTACAACTTCTAAGGAAGTGAATAAGAATAGTTTTAAGATCACAATATATGGATGCAATTTTTGGATGTACAGTGTTGTGTTTATTGTGTCAACATTAAGTAAATTGTGGCCTTCGGTCGGGTGGAATAGACGCTAAAACCACCGTTGCGTTGGGAACAAATGTGCTTGTATGAAAGGCGAGAAACTGAAATTTTGCCCCTCAATATGACGTTAGCAGCGAGATTATCTCCACAAAGTAAGTTATAAATTTTAACACTGAGCGAACCTTTGAAAATTTTACGAAATCAGCTAAACATACATATTTCTAACTTTTAGGTTATCAACTTATTTTATATGATGAAATAGAAGAATTACATTTATACTTCACCTACAGAATATATTTTAGTAGTTGAGTGAAAAGTATTATTTAAAATTACTTTCTTCTGCATTTTATCGCAGTTATTTTAACTGCATTGAATGTAAACATTAGTTTTTTTTTTCATATGACTGACAGGCATTGCCCATTCACAAACAGCCAGTCGACCAATAGGTACCAACCTATATACCTACTCGTAGTAAGTTTGTTATTCAGAGAGCTATGTTATCAGCATTTGATATCTAAAAATAGTATGATATGAGATTAAATATTTGCTCAGTTGTGATATCTAAGAGCAGCCAAGAGGAAAAGTCCATCACATTGTAATCATGAATGATTAGCATTTTTTGTCGATTGAATAAAGACAAGTTTTTGTATTAACACTAAGTACATGGCTTGTTTGAAAAACAAGTTTATTATGCTGTGTTCTGTTTTTTGTTTAGAATTAAAATGGTTGAACCAAATTCCTGTAAGAGCTTATAATTTATCATTTTTAAAATTGCATTACTCATATAATTTTCTTATTTTTACATGTTTTGATCTGCAAGTATAATAAAGCTATTACAAGTATATAATGAGAATAATAAAAAAAATGCCCTGTGTTTTTCTTTTTTTATAGTCCTGGTTTATTTCCCATCAATCAATAGACAGTTTAGCAAAGTGTTTATGATTGCTTGAAGTAGGTATGAGAATATACTAGGATTAGCTTTTATCAAATAATTATGATATTAGAATTTTATCAAATCAGTAATCAACCATAGAGATTATTGCAAGACTCTAAATATTAATTATACCAACTTGCTCCTAACTTCATGTAATTACTTAAAGGATAATTATCAAGCCCAATTTCTTAAATAAATCTGATACAGTTTTGCTATTCTGATTTTTATGTATAAATATATATTTTGTGTTCATTTATCAGCAATTAGTCTGTAGACTGTAAATCAATTATGAATATACCTATATATATATATTTGTATGTAAATAAATTGATATATTTGCCTATATGTGTGTGTTCATGTATTAAACCTAAACAATTTATGGGGCTAATTCTAACATGTAAATTTGGTTGAGTATAGTAGCAATATGGGTTAATATCTCAAATCAAGTCGCCTTCAAACGTAAGTAAATTGAGGGGGGAGGGGTGTAGGGGGGGTGTACGAACCCCCTAACCCCCCCATATACACACTTATCTCAAATTCAGGTGACTCGATTTGAGATCCAACCCTGTATAGTTCAAAACTATAGTCAAAATTTCTAAACATTATTCTCTTTTCTTTTCAGATGCATGTGTGGAAGTGGGGGTACCGTTAGGCAGTTGGTCATCTGGAGTAGCGTGTTGCCCTAACTGCAGGCATGAGTTGAGGGTTTCCTTGACCAGTGCTAGCAAGTGCCACGCCTCCCCACACACACCCCCTCCCTTTACGGTGCAGCCAACATACTTGCCACATTCACAGTTATATGCAACACCTTCATCACCATTACTCCCCTCACCTATCAATGATGAGCTCAGGCGGCTAGCAGATACCCTCAGAGCGTTGCGGTTGTCAAGCTGGTACTATGGCAGTTTAGATTGGCAGGTCTGTGTCTATTTTGTATATTTATTTTACTTAGATATAATAACGGAAAAAGCGAAATAGTGCACAGTAATTATCTCAAAATAATAGCTGAACATACAAATTGTAACAAGTGATTATACTGAACAAAATGATGTACTCGTAGAGCTATGAACACATATTTGCCTCACCATACTAATTGTGTGTTGTTCTTATTTTTTTGTAGTTTAATGGGTAACAATTGTATTTAAAAAAAGTCCAGGGTATAAAGACCAAAAGTATACTCTCAGTAAACATATATATTTTGTGTTAGCAGTTACTTTTACTGTCTTAAATTACTTTTACTTTCCTCCAGCACCTTCATACAAAAGATCTAACTTACAAAAAGTACCTATTTCAATTTATATTATGAAGCTAAATAGTTTCATTACTAAACTTGTGGTGCCATCTATTATCATTTGAGCAAACCAAATAGTAAAGATGTATTTCGCTTGAGAACAAATGATATTATTATGGAGTAATCATGCCTTATCCTTTTTAATAGTTAGCCTTATTGCTCTTGTATAATGCTAACTTAAAAGTAATTATGTATGCCCTATGATTAGTCCAACTAGAAGATCATAATTCTTCATGCCCATGTAAGGAGTAAGCATGTCTTTATAAAGCTGTCTATGATTAATAAGACATTTTAATTCAGCTTAATATGCACATATCATTACATCATCATCTATGGTATGTCATGCTTCTAAGTTGCAACTTGATTATGATTGACAGTGCGGATATAAATGAATATGGTCAGCAACAGAAGTAACTTGAACTCCCAACTCCAACAAAAAAAGTAACTATACTTGTTTATGGAAAAGCAAAATTTAATTTAATATCAGTGGAAACAATATTATCAACCTCTTTAGGTTATTGGATAACAGACATTACTTTAATATTACAGATTAGAAATTTGTTATTTGCTAGAAATTTAAAGTGTATTGTTGAGAGTGATTCTGTGAGGGTCCATGTGATGAATAGGCCTTTAGTTCTTACAGGAACTTTTATAATGTTAGACATGGTTGTATCTATCATACTTATATTATAAAGGCGAAAGTTTGAGAGTGTGTGACTGTGTGAGTGTGTATGTTTGTTACTTCTTCACATCTAAACAGCTGGAGCATGGTTTTAATAGATCTCAATTGATAAAGTTGCAAAAACTACTTATATTGCTGACCATACAATTGTAATAGTTTTTATATGACTTTAACAAGTTTTTATAAGGCATACCGAGTCAAGTGATAATATTTGAGAAAGGATAATGAATCGAGTAACTATTAGTAATATTTCTAAGTATTCAGATATTGACGGCAAGGTCAGGCAGTTCGCCGACCTATGAAATGATATCACTCATTGAATGGTGATATACATATCATGTTATTGTTCATCATAAATTGATAACGAAATAATTTTTACAGTTGTTATGTAAAGTTATTGTAAAATTCCGACATTCAAATTTTTTCTATTGAAAATGTTGTCATAAGGAAAATATATTCTCAATAATTAAGTTAACAACAATTTTTAGACCAGTAAATGCTAAGTGGATACCATACTAACCACTCATGCTTATCCTAGGTCTCCTGCAATACGATATCCAAGTATATGCCTTTTATTAGGTATTGTATTAGTAAGATAGGACATAACATCGTATCAGCATGCTGGGGTCTATTAAAAATTGTACAACTTATTATTTGCTATGATTCACCACCCCATTCCTTGGGGATCGCAGAAGTCGACTTGAAATCTTTTGGGAAAGCCATTGTCCAGCAGGGGACGTCATTAAATGATGAATTCATGGATACAACAAGGCACTTGTGGTGCTGCGGTTAAGATAATCGCCTCGCCACATCGTGTCCTGGTTTCGATTCCCGCACAGCTGTTTGTGTGAGGAACTAACTTCCGTAGTGCAGGAAAAGTCTTAAAAAAATATGACCTATCCAATAGTTGTGCTGTGTTCTATCTTAATTAGTGTCCCCAAAGTGCATTTTAATGAAATGAATGTGCCTAGTGCTCATAAATAACGTAAAATTTTAACTACATTGTGTTTTACACATATTAATAATTTACTTTTTTTATTTACAGGGCGCAAGAACATTACTAAAAGATGCCAGTGTAGGCGCATTTGTGATCCGGGACTCTGGCGACAGGAACTTCATATTCTCACTATCTGTACAGACTGAACGGGGCCCCACATCTGTGAGACTACATTACGAGCAGGGCTTCTTTAGGTAAATATCATGAAAAAAAACTCATTTGCTAGGATATATTGCCAACTGTTATCTATGACGACCTTTAACTATTGGGTGGTATAAGCTGAATCAAGATATTGCAATCAAGAGGTCGCAGGTTCGATTACAGCACTGAACAGTGTTATTATATGGGTCTGGTTGATTAAGCGCGTGGCGCGGTCACCCGCCCGTTCAGATGAGTACTATGGGTTTAGAAGTAGTCAATTAATTGTTAGTTTTAAGATTTAGAAACCGCCGACACCATCTTTTGTCGACGAATTATCTCTCTTATGCCTACGCTTATAAGGTCAATGATCTGAGTAAAATTACGAAAAAGGGACTTATCTATGCAAGCGACGCTGTTCTTCGTCCATATTTAGAGACGATTCTCACAATGAGAGAGCAAAGGGCCATTGTTCACCACGCAAGCCTGTTTGGCGGATTACAAAACCCATCAGGAACATTTTTGAAGATCTCTCAGGCATGTAGGTTTCCTCACGATGTTTTCTAATACGCACGTGTACTCGCAAAGTCAGTGCTGAACGCCAACAACTGAACACCAATGATTCCATAGGTCAACGGTCTGACACCAGGTCATCTCATCAGTGCTATATTGACGTGCTATGCTAAACTAGAATCTTTAACTATTTCATTTAAGAAAGTTGACTATTACAACTACATTTTCTTACTTTATTCACACACAGCAATCTGATCCAAATCTAAGCAGAGCTTATACTATGGAGACCAGACAACTGATATATTTCAAATACTACTTTTCTTTTGTAAATACTAAATATAGATAATTATTAATAATAATATCCTGGGACATTATTTACACACGGCCATCTGATCCCAAACTAAGCAGAGCTTGTACTATGGAAACCAGACAATTGATATATTACACACTACTTTTCTTTTGTAACTACTTACTTATATCAATAATTACACCCAGACACTGAACAAACAGACATGTTCATGCACACAAATATCTGTTCTGGGCGTGAAAGGCAAGCATTTACCAACCACGCAAACCGGCCCATCAATATGGGTTAAATACTTTTAATGCGGTGTTTGCAAAATTCAAAACCCAATTACGTAAATGTATAAATGGACAAACAAAACCGCAAATGGAAACTACACAATTCCAATAAATGTAGAAAGTTGGTATTGTTGAGAAATATGAATCATTAGCATTCAGTGAACGAATTACTGAACCGCATCATTTCTTACGCGGTATTCTTAATTTATATTTATTGAATGAGTAATACGAATTACGAAACTGTCGTTAGGTTCAAGAAGCATGATTGGTCAAGGTATAGGTAACCATGGGTTTACTTTTAATAGTTTGTTGCTACCATTAAATGCAGCAAGTAGACCAGAATAAAAGAATAATGATGTTTGTGTTGAATCAAGAATAAAGTTAAAATCTTCCGACAATGTCGACAATAATAAAGCCTTTCTATCAAAATCTCCACTCAATGTTCATCTACATAGCTCCACTTATTTTTATTTACATATTTAAATTTATTTTACATTTCTATCCGCGTTGTAGATAATTTTTTAAGTTATAATTGTAAATATCCTCACAGTCTCTCCATAACTTATTTTAAGACCACAGACAAACTAAATTTTATGTACTTTATAATTATGTACACACGGCTGCACATCAAGCTATACATTTCCAGTATAAGCTAATCCCGTTGTATAAGATTTCCATACAATGAGAGGTCAGCTTATAATGGAAATTTATAGCTTTATATGTAGCAGTGTGTACTCAAATTACCATTCCTAAGTCACAGAACACTGTTAAACATAATTCAATACATCAAAAGTTTTTCTTCCTAACGATTTTAGTATATATTGTATGTTATAGGTACACAACAATGAAATTTGAATTAGATTTTTTAATAATTTTATTCCACACCACACTGCGCGCTAAATAAGTTTGTAG
Organism: Pseudoips prasinana; assembly: GCA_951640165.1. Lineage (NCBI taxonomy): Eukaryota > Metazoa > Arthropoda > Insecta > Lepidoptera > Nolidae > Pseudoips > Pseudoips prasinana. Next base: position 9,707,669 of record OX621240.1, read on the forward strand.
CTTGCTATTATATTTTTCTTATAATAACTAAAAGTTAAAGTGATTTCAATTACTGGTAATTTAATTATACCATCATATCTAGTCGATGTCATGGTTGCGTCTGTTTATTCCATTGCGTCACAGTCAGTTGTTTTGTTACGTTGTAAGTTCATAGTAATTCAGTAACTACTTGCTACTGTACAATGTTGACTCAGATAATCTTTTCCTTAACATCCAATTGTTATTTTTTACTCGTCTTACAACAATTCCGATTGCGGCGGCCAATACCAAGTAACTTTTTGTGTACTAATGTACCAAGTAATAGTCATTAAGAGTACACGGAATTCATGATCGCAGCAATTTAAGGGGCATGACTTCCTCATTCTTAGTAATTTGGCATGTCAATGCGGCCGATATGACTTGATTGAAATGTTTTCTTTTAGTTACGCTTAGAATTCTGTTATTAAGTTGAGCTAAAAATTGTGTGTTGTGGTATTGGTGATAAACATAGGGCATAATAGAGCCATATTTGTCTCACTATGCTATTTGTAATCTCAGAAGTCTTGAAACTTAAAGCCTCTTCTACACGGTTGCAAACCAACGTTCCAACAGAGTTGCCATCCAACTAGACTGCAGTTGCGCAATCTAGATGGATGGCAACAACCAGGGTGACCTCTGTTGACTCTGGTGACCGTGTAGATGATGCTGACCTAAATTTAGATATCTTTTTAGAATTTGGGCTGAAAATGTAGCCGGACAAATCGGATGACCAGCCCGCGTTTTTTCGTATTAGCTAAAATTGGTCATAATAGCTTTATTTGGTAGACGGCTTAGACCCCGCTTGCTTTTACTGGTCGGTGAAGCAGTGAAATCATCCTAGGCTAATTGTACACATTATTTTATGTCATTCCTCATTAACATACATATATTATGTAAGGGGTGTTAATAATTATAATAATAATATCTGGACAATGTCACACAGATCATCCTAGCCCCAAACTAAGCAAAGCTTGTACTATGGGTACCAGGCGACGATATACATACTTATATAGATAGATAAATACTTAAATACATAGAAAACATCCATGATTCAGAAACAAATATTCGTGCTCATCACACAAATATTTGCACTTACCGGGATTCGAACCCAGGACCACCAGCTTCGTAGGCAAAATCACTACCAACTAGGCTACGGTGACCGTCAAATTTGGTTTTATGTTTGTTACTGAGGTTATATTGCATATATTGTATTAAAAAACTGAATATAGAATTCCGTAAAGTAATTTGCAAGTCAAACAAACACATATCACTGGAATGGTTCTGTTCTTGTCTTGCCTTATGTACGAAACCCTAATAGAACGAATACCTACTCGCACTTGCCCGCTATTTTATTTTAACTTGAAACAAAATTCAGGTTTCTAATTTAACGTTTTCTTTACAGATTAGACTGCGACCGTCCCCTGGCGAGGTACATGCCGCGCTTCAGATGCGTGGTTGAACTGGTACAACATTACACGCGAGTGGGCGAACGTGGTGCCGCCGGCACCGTGTGGGTGGACCGCGAGGGCTGCCCGCACTCCCCCGTCATGCTCAAGAACCCACTCCGGAAAAGCCCCCCTTCACTACTCCACGCCGCGCGCCTGGCAGTCCATAAAGCCTTAGACTCCAACCCACTCACGCCAAAACTCTGGTGCGCCCCCAAACATAGACTCCTTCCCTTACCCTCCACACTAATAGACTATCTCGGCGAATACCCTTACTCGATCTAACAAAGAGAAATTCTCCATTTATCTTAGTTATTTATTTAGTCCAATCTGAACGATGCCTAGTGAAGATATTAGTTAATAAATTGTAATGATCGATGAACTCCCAACTTATTGTGACCGTTGTCGGTCTGGGTTATGTATTGAGCTGCTAGTTCCCTAAGGTGGACTTTGTGTTTGCATTATCATAATATTAATATAATCTTATTTGTACAAATTAATATGCATCGTAATCTAGTACAGGTTGCTAGAAAGGGCCGGATCCTTTAAATACCGACTAACAAAATAATTTATGAATAGTTAAATTAATAATGTTAACTGTATTATGTTTTAAGTATTGAATATGGGACTCAACTATGGTATTTAGTGAAATGTTTACGCAAATTATTTTTATTAAGCCAATTCTGTGTCTGTATATAGAGATGTTTTGAGAAAATAACGCAAGACTGATTCCTGAAATAATGTTTGTGTAACAATCTCCTCACTGACTTTTATGTGCCAGTTTGTTCGGTACTAGCGTCCTCTTGAGCGTTTTTATTGGACGATAGCTATTTTACCTTTCAATAACTATTGTACCTTTGCACTGATGCTATTCCGCCAACGGTTTTTTCTGGTTACCATTTTAATTGGTGGTCATTGTTTTTAAGCGTTGATAATCAATGCGGCAGATTCTCGTGTAGGCTGCAGAATTGCCGACGGAATAGCGTTCGTATGAACGTACACTTATTGTTTGTGTCGACTAATAATAATAGCCTTCCGCAAATCAATTATAATGTTCCCTTCCTACTGATATTACTATTATAGCAAAAGTCACTAATGCCTAATCTTGTCCATCGTCTTAAGAAGTCATCACATTATATAATAGAGCTATATTTTTATTTATTTATTTGTTGTTTAAGACTTAGGTTATTTCATTGCAAGTTACATTACGTTTTCTCTCGTTCCTATCCGTGGGTAGGCATCCTATAGTTCTACCTGCCCTCTCGGCACCTCACAATATAGCATAGTTATAAACAAAGTGCCATCTTTTCTCAGACAACAATACTTGTGCATATTTAATTCAAAGGGATTTATTTCTGAGGCTGAACATGTACATAATTCTTGTTTTGTTTTCTATTTATTTCCTTAATTTTAGTAAGTAATGAAAGAATTATGAATACAATCGCCAGATTGTGAACCATTTAATGGTGTAGAGTGTAACATAGAGTGAGTTGTTTCCGCAAAATATAATTAAATAAAGTAAAACGGGGGGAAGAGAAACGGGAACGAAATTTTACTGGTGTATGAATAGTGTCCCGGACAATATTCACTTATTTTTACAGTTACGCAATAACTCTTGAACGGGGTGAATACAGATAGGGGCAGTCCATATAATACTTAAATTTTGTTCTCATCCTTATTCACCCAATTTTATGATAATTTTTATTTGGATTGTATTTTGCGTTGGCAATACATAAGTAGTGTACGGTGGGAGGTTCGGCTAGTGACGTTCACTAATATAGGATAGCTGATGTATGTACCTTAAATAATCTCAATTAGAGTAAATTTAGGCTTCACATTTTATTATGAATATGTTTTATTAGAAAAATATCCATGTAATTGAATTTACTGAATAAAATGAGCCGCAAAATCTTAAATATTATCCTAAGTGATTGTCTGTAATCGCCAGTATAACCAGTTGTTTAATTTGAAACGAGTTATTTTTGTACCATTTTGTAAGGGCAAAGCACCAATTAAATAAGTGTGACATAATAGAGAATAATTGTGTTTAAATGTTTGTAGACTAATGTATCGAAAGAACTGCAAATAATTTATATACAAAAACAAAATATACATTCTGCCTATATTTTCGTATTTTATTTCTATTAATCGTTTTTTCCCAATCTATGGTTAATAAATATTAATATTGTGGTATTAATGAGGGCCAACAATGGTGCCAACATAACAAACCTGTTGTGAAAGTCAAGCAAAAAGATATGCGGCTGTGAGCCCCGGTGGATCAATGCCAAGTTTTGCCATAGAGTTGACAAAAAATAAATTATCATATCAGCCGAAAGACGTCCATTGCTGGACAAAAACCCCGCGCGAAAACCACAATTGCCAGTCGAGCGCTACTCGCAGCCAGCTACAAAAATTGAATAAAAAAAAATCTTATAAGCACCAGGCATGAAAATAAATCCCTGCCGCCGTGTGCGTTACCCCATAACGTTACCGAAAAATATTGTCTCTAGATTCTGTTTTTAGTTTCTTAAGCATCTTCTACATGCAAACCAACGTCCCAACCAGGGACCGTCCGGATACTCGTTGAACGGGTTTTTGAACGGGTATTTTTAAGCGCTTAAAAAATAAACCCTATGATACGAGTTACACCTTCGAACGGGTGTAATGAACCGCTTCCGAACGGGTTACCCTTTCAATACCCTGTAACACTGTAACAGGGTATGCCATTCCAACCAAGACATTGTAATATGCGCTCTTTCGCATCGAAATTGGTTTGATAATTGCATAACCAACACCGCACGGGACATCTAGTCGTAATAATTTTGTATGTATGATTTTAAAGTTAAATTTTGCTTGTCGCTAAATACTGTAATATTAAATTTTTCGTGTCTGTTCTTGTTTATTGTCATCATTTCTTTTAATTTGGAACTCTGTAGGTACTACGGACTTAAGTAAAAACAATTTGGCAGTTCTTTTTTTAAAGTATGTGTTACACTTCGTTGTTTAGTGGTAGCAAGTTCAAACGTAGATAACGAAGTCCTGGGTTCAAATCCCGGGTTGGGCCAAAAATGTCTATGAGATTTTTGTGTAAAAAGAATAATTTCTTATGTCAGCCCCCCGAAGTCTGGGAGTTGGCGACATAATTATATTATAACAAAGAATTTAATTTTCATTCTGTTAAAGTTAAACTGCGGAGGCGTGGTGGCGTACACCGTTATTGAATAGATGCATTATTATCATCACATTATCATCATATCAGCCGAAAGTACTGCTGGGCAAAGTCCATTGCTTCCCAAAGATACTCCACAACTGTAGATCCTGCGTTGCCCGCATCCAGCGGCTGTCATCTACCCTCGCAAGATCATCGGTCCATTTTGTTGGGGGGCCCACGCTGCGTTTTCCGGTTCATGGTCGCCAATTGAGAAACTTCCTGCCCCAGCGGCCGTAGAATCTGCGAGCTGCAACAGTATGCCACCTGCCGTGGGCTTCTCTTGGTGCCTGATGGGGGGAGCCCCGGGAACGCGGGTATGTTGCTCCGGTGCACCCCTTATGCGAAAAGTTCCAGATGGTATGATGGTCCCACACGTACCCTGAGAGGGCTCTGGATTGTCCTCCTTATTTGCCGACTCCTGCCAGTCCGGCACAGCGACTGCGCCATAAACAGATCGCTGTCTTCTTGGTGCTGGTAACATTGACTTCTCTTACTGCCGCCGCAGCTCCGAGGGGGAGTTGGGCTACCAGTTGCAACCGCCGCTCCGGCGCCTCCTCCGTCTGCAATCAGTATTAGCTCTCTCCCGTTCGCGCTCGACGGCCTCCTTTTGGAGCATGACTGCCTCATAAAAGGAGACCACGGCCATTTTGAAGAGTCAACCACCAGCATTCCCTAAGATTGCCGGCAGGGACAGATCCCGTCCGCAGTGGTGACAGTGTGTTGTCGCTTCTCGGCCGATCTGGTTCAGATACTCACCGAAACACCCGTGTCCGGTGAGTGTCTGAGTCAGTCTGAGGTCTGGATGGGAAGTAAGAGTGGTTGCGTCACCTACACAACCACTCCTCCTTCCCACACAGGCCTTGAGGTGAGGTAGGATGGCACCGACGGCACGCTGGCACGCGTTTAGGCGTAACTCTAGCCGTGCGCGCCAGTGCACTAATTCGTGCCGGTAGACATCCCGTCGGTACTCAATGAATGTCTGTTCTGGCGCCCTCCCGTTCTCCTGGCGGACGCAGATTTCGGTGAAAACCACCGCGTTAGACCGCTTCCCTAGTGGGGTGGTCTATCCTAGGTATAGATATAGTCTCTCCACATCCTCGAGTGCAGAGTCTCTTACCTTAACTTGAATGGGTGCAACATGAATATTTGACATGATATTTGACTTATCCATGTTCATTTTCAGACCCACGTAGAGAGACCCTGCTGAGGTCTTCGAGCATTGTACGAAGGTGAGGGATGTATTCGCGATAGACATTGATGCCAAAGCCCTTCAGTCCAGAAGCTTAAAGACATCTTCCAATGCAGCGATGAATAGTTACGGAGATGGAGATGTTATATCTCCCTGTCTCACGCCTCGCTGCAATCGTATAGGTTGCGAGTTCTAATCTTTGGAAAGATTAAAGTACATCCAGGTTACGATTCAATCAAACGCTAAGCATAATGGCTGGATATATCCCCCTGAAGAAAGCACAACCACACCAATATGTGCCATCCTTGTGACGTTTGACCTTTTAGTATGACGAAGTTAAATAACTTCGGAAAAGCTCGTAAGATTGGTATACCATCCGTCTTAAAAAGCTCTATTGTAACTCTGTTATCACCAGGAGCCTTATTGTTCTTAAATTGTTAAAGAACCATGCTAATCTATTCTTAAAAGGTCTTAGGCATTAAGTAACAATATTTCAGATAAGGCCAAGTTAGTAAGTTAGAAATTTAGCTGTTTGGAAATTTTGCAATAAAAAACAGGCATTTCCTAAAAGATAAAATTTGAGAGGTGTTGAATGATTTTATAATAGCGATGCCTCATATATTCAAACTAGTGACAATGGCAGTTATTATAAAAAAATGACAAGATTTTTGGCAGCTCATTGCTCTAGAATAATAGAAGATATTGAATTGGTATGATTGACGGCTAAAATGTTGATGACTGAGAGATATGTAAATACTATAACTACTAATACAAACGTCCATATCTTTATTAATGCAACCAGAAATGAACACGCTGTTAAAGCTAATAGCTTGCAATTTACTTGCAAGAGCGGCGGTAAACTTCTTTTTTTAAAAAAACGTTATAACCACTCAAAACCGGCCAAGTGCGAGTCGGAGTCACCCATGAAGGGTTCCATAGCAGCAAGTATTTCAGTTGATTAAATGAAAGGTAAACTGCTGTTTACGATTTATGACGTCTTAAAAAAACTACTTACTAGATTTAGGTCAAACCAATTTTCGGTGGAAGTTTGCATGGTAATGTACATCATATATTTTTTTCAGTTTGATCATTCTCCTATTTTAGTAGTTACAGGGGGGGCACTCATTTTACCACTTTGGAAGTGTCATTTGCGCAAACTAATCAGTTTAGAAAAAATAAAATATATTAGAAACCTCAATATCATTTAAATACGCCTAAATGTATTTTTATCAGACAAAGGTTGCCACAAATTAATATATGAAATATATAGACAGTTACATAGCCTAAGATTGCTTGACTCTGAAAATTGTTAAAGTGATATGCACTTCATGATAATAAACATTTTAGTCATGTCAATGAATATACATAATATATCAGTTCATTTCATACAATAATTCAAATAATAAAAATATCCAGGGACATTATTTTCACACGGCCATCGGATCCCAAACTAAACAGTGCTTGTACTTGACTTATCTTTTGTAAAAACATACCTATATAGATTACACCCAGACTTAGGACAAACAGACATGTTCATGCACACCAATATCTGTCCTAGGTGGGAATCGAACCCACGAGCCCCGGCGTGAAAAGCAAGCATTTGCCCACCACGCCAACAGGCCCGTCAATTATTTCATCGTCCTCATGTCAGCCAAAGTACGTCCACAGCTGGACAAAAGCCTCCCCAAAGAATGGGAGATATGCCATAGCTTGGCAGACGGGTTGGCGAAAGAAAGTTGGATGGTCATAGTTCATAGATAAACGCTGGTGCCGGTTCTCTGGTAGGTATGCCCTCGGTCGATTTCTACGCCCCCTACGGGATGAAATGGGTTGATGATATTCTATGCCGTCACCACACAGCAAAATATTATTATAATTATTTAACAAAATGTAATCACATCATACAGATTGTCACAATATTAAGATTAAAGTAAGTCAGTTCTTTAAATAACACGTTCATTATTAGCTCGATTATTTGCTGTCACTAAAGTTTCAAATTTAAAATATAAAAAGTCGTTCGTTCGTCAAATTTGTTGTACCTACCTAAAAGTAGTTAGGCAATGAGGCACCGCACGGGTGCGAGTATACCTATTCCCATCAACACGCTGCTAAGTTGATTGGGTAATTCAGGGTAACACGGTAAGCTATTCAAGGGCTTAAGTCATTGAAAGGGTTAACCCCTTCCCGTGGTTACCATAAAATAAGTGTTAACCCTTTCACTGGGTTTCGAGGCTGTAAGTCAATCAAAGGGTAACACTGCGATACGAGTTACCCAATGAACGGGTTACCCTATCAAACGGCTTAACTCAGAAGCGGGGTTGTCCGGTCCCTGGTCCCAACAGAGGTCACCCTATTGGTTGAATCCATCTGTTGGGACATTGGTTTGCAACCGTGTAGAAGATGCTATTGTTAATTTGAACTCCACCTCGGGTGTCACCCCATTTCCACATTTCTAATATTAAATGAATAATGAAATACTATAAAATTCAAGTGTCTTGTGGAATGGGTGTTATTTAGAATACGATAAGAGCCTGTGCACACCACGTTTTTTAAACACGACTCGTAGAAGCAAAATTTTAAGTAAATCCATGCAGTACTTTTTGAGTTTAGCCCGGACATACATACAGACAAAATTTTTAAAAACTATATTTTTGGCTTCGATATCGAATGTAGATAACGCCCCAAGAATCCTGTTTAAAAAATATTCAATGTACAGTTTTGACTTTCCTACGATTTTATTATATGTATAGATAATTTAAAATCATTTGAGAAACTTTTAGGCGGTCATAATACCTAATAACCTGAAGAATGTCTGTAGAGCGGTCTACAGTATTAATTATGTCTGAAATATAAAATTTCAGTCATCAGTCGAGGACTCTTTCAAATAAATCGTCTTCTATCGTCATCGCTATTAAAAAACTATCGATTGAACCAAATTGATAGGTAATATGTTAGCGTGGTTGGCAAATGCTTGCTTTTCACGCCGGAGGTCGTGGGTTCGATTCGTGTGCATGAACATGTCTGTTTACCTGAATCTGGGTGTAATTATTTATATAAAGTAGGTATGTATTTACAAAAAGAAAAGTAGTATATCAGTTAGGTATTTGGTTTCCATTGTACAAGCTTTGCTTAGTTTGGGATCAGATGGCCGTTTGTAAATAATGTCTCAGGATATTATTATACATATATAACAAAATAAAAAGTAAGGACTAAAATAATGTCTCGTCGAAAAACTTGAAGACCACGCCACGGGCATTTTTTATAGACTACCTCCAAAGTAGAACCCAACATGTAAGAACTGGAAAACAGATAAGTGGTGAAGAAGAACTACTTATGGGTTGAATTCGAAGTGCCACAAGCAGTATTAGACCTTCTTATCTTATCTTTGTTGGGGTGTACTTGCGTACAGCACTTCGACTCTTCAGGATCTTTTGTACTATCCCCCAACGGTTTTTATTCTATCCCTAGAGCCCTGAATGAAGTCTGCACATAGTCCAGTACGCTTCTTAGGGGTAGATCCTTGTAGTCTCCTGGTTCTGGATATGCCAGCCCCAGGATGGCCATTCTGTGTCTTGCCAATGCATCGCATTTGCATATTATATGCAGCATTGTTTCATTTTCTTCCCCACAGGTCCTGCAGATCGGGCTATTCGACAGTCTCAGTTTGTGTAGGTGCCGTAGTGGCCCGTGAATACTGCTACTATCCATCGTAGCTGGTTTCTGCTGTATTTCCAAAGCTTTTTGGACCAGCTTTTGTCTACTCTTTTTATGAGTTGTTTGGAGTGTTTTAGTTCCTTGATTTTGGTCCACATTTGATGGTGTGGCTTCATTTTTAAGGATTGCTCCTATTGCATTTGGAGGAATCCCTACGCACGGTTCTGGTCCACAGACCTGACTTCCTAGCCAGTGCATCTGCTTTTTCGTTGCCTTCTATTCCTGTATGACCTGGTACCCATCCGAGACTGACTTTGTTTTTAGTGCCAAGTTTGTTCAGAGCCGTGATACAGTTCTGGATTAATTTTGATTCGATTTTGTGTGACATCAGGGCTTTTAATGTAGCCTGGCTGTCGCTGAGTATGTAGATGGTCTTACCTTTCGTCTCCCTATCTATGATCTTTTGGGCGGATGTTATTATCACGTATGTCTCTGCCTGAAACACTGTCGCGAAGTTGCCCATGCTTTCGCTATAATACTGCAGGTTTCATTATATACACCCGCGCCTGTGCCGGATTTCATTTTTGATCCGTCTGTATACCTTGACATTGTTCGTTTTGTTTACAAAGTCCTAATTTCCATTCCTCTCTACTAGGGATGTATAAATTATATTGTTTGTCAAATGTGTAGGTGGGTTGCATTTTATCACTACCCATCCCTATTACATTGTCAAGGTCTTTCCAGTTTTCTGTCTGCGTGTGCCTCGTGGGCATACGTTCATTAGATGTGTGTCCCAGGGCAATAACCCTTTGAAGTGTTTTCCTTGCCTCTTCTTGTACCTCAATGTGAAGTGGTACTATGACTAGGATTATTTCCAAGGCAGCTGATGGTGTGGTGCTAAACGCATTGCTAAACAGGCAGTGCGTTGTATTTTGTTTAGCACTTGTTTGCAAGTCTCTAGTTTTGTGCTTGACCACCAGACCCGTACATCAGTACCGGTTTTACTATCATTCTGTATATCCAGTGAACAATTTTGGGTTTCAGTCACCATGTTTTGCCATAGGTACCTATGCTGTTCCGCATATGCCGAATATTCTCAAGGCTTTATTTTTAATGTTTTCTAGATGTTCTTTCCATGTGAGCGTGTTGCCGAGTGTTATACCTAAGTATTTCACTTCTTTTGACAATATTGGACCTTACTCCTTTATTCTGTTAAATCAAAGAGCTTTGCAGTCTAGGTAATTTAGCAGATGTTATTTGCACAATATGCAAAAAGCTGTACAAAAGGGATGCATTCGAAATCTGCGGTGTAAAGGATACACATACGGGTGTTTTTATTAGCTGTTGCTATCAAAGTCCTTATGACAAAATATAGACGAGTTTATGAATATAGGTACTTGATAAAATATAAGAGTACTTTTTCGACAAAAAATGCATAAACTGTGGGGACTTTAATATTGACCTCCTTGTAGAAACGAACAAAAAATCTGATCTACTGAATTTGCTATAATTTCAGGACAATAGTTAACTCACCCACCTACATGCGGAATAACTCAAAATCATGTATTGACAATATATTGACTAATTTAGATAATGACTGCATAGTAGATTATAAAGTAGACCACAATAGTCTAGCAGATGGACACGCTGCTTTATTGTTTAGCACTGTACATGAAAATAAGAGTTCCGGATGATACACAAAAAGACCTAAATTTATGTACAAACGAGTTTTTAATACAACAAATAAAAATAACTTTAGAACATTGCTCCTTAAACATAATTGGAATGAAATGGGGATAAATACGTTTTTAAAACAATTTTATGAAGTATAAGAAAAAAACATGTTATATAAAAATCGTGAGACTGGTCTGAAATGGGTGACAAAGGGAATAAAGGGTGCTAGCAAAATGAAACACATATTATGTCTAAGTAAATCAAAGAATTGTGATGAGACAATACAAAAATACAGAAATGCTTACATTAAAACTTATAGAAAAGTTATTATAAGGGCTAAAAAGTTAGAAGTCCAGTCCACGTTAGCCAAATCTAATAATATCTCTAGAGATGCTTGGCGTATTGTAAACCTGTATAGAAATAAACGGGATAAAGTAAATTGTCGCTATAGAATAAATACTAGTGAGCATTCCACATCTGAACCATCTGAGGTTGTCGACATATTTGTCGAACAGTTCGCCCTCGGCCCTAAACAAGAAACATTTATAACCCCGCCTTAAAATATCTTTATCACAATACTAAGAAAGTAGACAAGGACATGATTGTAGATCCAATCACTCCCAAGGAGGTGTACAGTATAGTAAGTAGGATGGAATCAAAAATATCTTCTGGCTATGATGAAGTTCCAATAACAGTGATTAAAGAAAACATTGACATTTTAGCGGAACCATTAAGTACTTTCTATAATAACTGCATTCAGGAAAATATTTTTCCGGATCAATTTAAAATCGGCAAAATAATACCAGTGCACAAGAAGGGTTCAAAAAAGGATCCAAGTAGGTATGTATAGATACTATATCTTTACTACCTACGAAATCAAAAATACTTGAAAAACTGTTAAAAATAGACTGCTTAGACATTTGAATCGAAATAAGGTAATTAATAAACGCCAATTTGGTTACTTAACAAATGTGGGACACATGATGCTTTTAATACATTTAATGATGTTAATTTACTGATGTTGTTATAAAATTAAATGACCATAAGAAAGTGGCTGGCATTTTTCTAGATTTAAGTACTGCTTTTGACACAGTGAACCATGAATTACTTTTGGCCAAGTTGGACTACTATTGAATCAGGGGACCAGCACAACAACTTTGTACATCGTATTTAAAAAACAGGTCAATGTTTGTTGAAATTTACACCATCTGAGTGAGGGAAACAGCACAACTCAATACCACAAAACCTTTCGATCTAAATTGGTGCCAATAAACGCAGGTGTGCCCCAAGAGTCTATACTTGGACCTATATTTTTTATTCTTTTTATTAATGACGTTATAGATTATGTGACTAATACAATACCACAGACTGTTTTTGCTGATGACACAAACGCGATTGTCCATGCGGTAAGTTAATGAATGTATAAGGGCTTTTTATGAATGGTTCTCCGATAATGACTGAAAAGTTAATACAAATAAAACAAAGCTTATGTTATTCAAAACTACTTCCAGGAATACTGAGACAGTAACAATCACAATTAACAGAGTTCAAATAGACACGGTTCATGTAGTCAAATTTCTAGGTCTACATTTAGATCATTCATTAACCTGGAAGGACGAACTACTACATGTGGAAGCCACGATAAGCTCGGCGTGCTACGGTTTAAGAAGCCTAAGAGCGAACTCCATCCCGAACTACTTAAAACAGTTTACTTAGCTTTAGTAGAATCTAAACTAAGATACAGCATTCTTCGGGGAGGTAGCTATTCATACAACATGCAAAAGGTGTTTATTGCTCAAAAAAGGGCTATCAGAACTATGGTGAGAATACAACAGCAAGAGTCATGTAAGCCATACTTCCACTCACTTAAGATACTAACGGTGCCGAGTCTCTATTTACTGATATTGTTAAGTTATTTGCATAAATACATTCATGAGTACGAAACAAACGAAGAAAGGATAATTAGAGAAGTAGTCACACAAATATTTCTTCAGTGTTTGGGAATAGAATCCAAGAGACAAAGTGACGAAGCGCCTGTTTTAAGCACTGCGCCACATGCGCAGTCAAAATACAGCCCTTCCGCTTAGCTTAGATTCTAAAAAGTGGTTAATCTTACCCAATCATTTACCTACTCAATGTTTTTCATAATAATAGAATTTCTAAAGATGTATTTAAAATATTTTTGTATTAACTATTTTGTATGTCAAATATATATTTTGTATGTTTTGACAATATATTCCCTCACGCGGGCAGAAGCAGTGGGTGAACCGTCACTTTAGTTTCGCTTTTTAATTCAGGTGCTTCGAGCATTTAGACAAAAGTCTGTCGAAGTTTCAGGTGTAATATCAAACATGCAAGATCAAATGCTCCGAGCAATAACAAGCATTGTTATTGCTCGTTATTTATTAGTACTTATTATTCCTCCGAGTTCAAATGAGAATAGTTTATTATACTCTCTGAAATAAGTTCAAAAGACTAAAGAAGCCAGGCCAAATACCTCGTAACAAAAAAAAAGTTTTAACAAATGTCAAATTTTGAGGCTGATTGTTTATTGATTGAGCTTATAAATTTGTAATTTTAAATTGATATTAATGCGTTTTACTGCATGAAATTCTTAAATAAATGAAGACAATGTGAAATATAATAGATTTCGTACGTTCGCAATGTCCGCTAATGGGAATGGTGGCACTTACGCGCCGCTAAAGCAGGCACTGACCGACTCTGAATCCGAAGATGACCACAAGCTGGATAATGCTCATATCAAAACGACGGATAGTTGCAACAACCTCGACTTCAACAGCGGTCTACATTCGTCTAAGAACTACAGCATAAGCGACATGGACGAGTTCAACACAAATGTTAACACTGTCGAGAGCACAATGGATAACGTCAGCTTCCTACAGTCTGATATATCTAACAAGATGTCGTTTCCGCGACGATGTGCGTTCATCGCCTCCATCCTCATGTGCATATTCACCGTCATTATATTCCTGTGGGGCATACCTTGTTCCGACGTCGGCAGTTGTCCCACTACAGGCGACTGGCAAGACAGAACCACAAGCTGGGAACTGCCGTACACTGAGATGGAACTATCAGGGGCTGTACAAGTCGTCGATGGAGCAATACCCAACACTAAGAACCTAATATTTATCTACAGAGGCAATCACATGAGTCATGAAACAAAGAACAATAATGTAAATGGAGTTGTGCTGATAGTTGGCAACTCTGGCAAAGTGGGCTGGTTTACAAGGGAGAGAAGAATACCTACTGAGATTGACTGTCATCTAATAGATGTGAACAAAGATAGGCAAAAGGATTGCATAGTATCAGGGACAGAGGGCTTACTGGCAGCTTTGGATTCAATATCAGGCACATATTACTGGCATATAGACAAGCAAGGCAAATCTTTGACTAGCATTCTAGCTTTAGACTTCCCAGTCGTTGTCAAAGATATGAATGAAGATAGAGTAAATGATTTGATAACAGTAGCCACAGTACATCCTAATATGGCACACAACTCTTTGCTACTCATATCTGGAGCTACTGGCAATATATTAGCTGAACCACTCTCCTTAGATGACTGTCTGTCAGTAGACCAACTCCATAGAGAACCAGATTCAATTACTTACATATGCAAAAATGGCACCACTGAAGCCCTTAGGCAAATAAAATTTTCATCATTAACTAAATTATTGAAAAAAGAACAACCATCAAGCCGCAGCTCTGCATCACCAAAAGTCCTGAAAAGAATCAATATGAGCATGAAAAAGAATATTGGCAATACAATAGAGACTTTTACGAATGGCCCAGGCAAGCTAAAAGTGGAAAATTCTGGCGAATGTCCAAATTCCTGTAGAGTTTATCTGAAACTTATGTTGGAAAGGAATGGTACCACTAATGTAAGCTGGGAGTACACCGCCAACAATGTCTATGCTATGAGACCGAGCTCATTTGCCTTCGCAAACTCCATTCGAGGGTTTGTGTTGAAATTATGACAGTGGAACAGTGCACACCTGGCCAAGGGTGCACTAAAAATTGATGAAGTCAAATACAATGTCCAAAATCAAAGTCCAAAGAGTATAAATGACATGTTCTACAGATCCACAATTGATGTGGCTTCTATATCAGCTTTCATTAAATACACTAATTTCACAGTGCATGACATTTCAGAGAGGATAGTATTGGTACTGTTTGACAAGCAGCAGACGCACAATGTGAATATAAGTCAGACGGATATTGTGCAGATATGTGTGAGAGGTACAGTGGAGAGTCCCACCCCACTCCCTCTATGTCAACCTGACTTGGAATACCAAGAGAAGTCTTTAATGATTGCTGACTTAGACGGAGACCAGTCTCATGAGCTCATATCATACTACAGCACATTTGTAGCACCAGAGCCATTTTCATCAAAGAACCCTTACGATGACTGGAGCTTGACTTCTTTAGTGAGAGTAATAAGATTGGAGTCTGAATTACCAAAATTATTTATTGGAGATGTTTAATCTTTACATGAAATTATTGCTTTACAATGTATTTAGCCAGGATATAGGTTTCTATTTGCCAAACTTATGCTGATTTGCTGTACTTAGCTTGGAATATTAGAATTAAGATGTGTAGACATTCAATTACTCTCAACATTACAATTATTGAGATAAATGATACCATTTTCATCTTCATGTAAGTTAATCACATTATACAAACTAAGAATCACTTTTTTACTTACAATAGCATCACTTCATATAAATTAAGAATAGTAATTTACCATTGTAATGAAGGTTTCCATTATTATATTCATGTATTTAACCATTTTCATAATTATGCATGTAGTTGTAAAATCATTTTCGCCTGGAGTGTTCAATGTTTAATATACTGAAATCATTTATTTATAAACTAAATTAAGTATTTATTATATGTTATGTATTGGGTTTTTCTAGTCTTTTAAGGTAGCTAGTACTGACTATGTATACCAAATAGTGAACTATTTACTTCAAATTTAGTCTCAGAGAGCCCCTGAGGGCATTGTGATCTAAGTAAGAATCTCAATTTTAGATCTGTGTTGGCCTAGTTAGGGCACACTATAGCTTGTCTCTGTGATGGTAGTCTACTCAGTTCAAATAATTATTTGTATTAGAAAAGATGCGGTGTGAAGTGCCTTAACATGGGGGCTGCGGATTGGTACTTTTGCGATGTGTTGAAATAAATCTTTGGAATTTAATATGATGTGTTTTCTTCTAATGACAGCCAATAATATATATTAGATAGAAACATGTTCTGACTATTCTTGATGTTCATTAATGAACATCTAGGTATAGTCCTTTTACATTTTTCACCAATGGTCTAGCAAATTCCTTGTTGTCTCAAAATATAAGAATAATTTATTATCCAAAGTAAAGTTACATTAATCCGAATAGAAGAAGAAATAAATCATAATATCTAGTTACTAAAGTAAAATAGGCCATGTGCGAGTCGGACTTGCACATGAAGGGTTCCATAGCAGCAAGTATTTCAGTTGATTAAATGAAAGCAAATTGCGGTTTATAACGTATTAAAAAAAAACTATTTGCTAGATCTCGTTCAAACCAATTTTCGTTGTTAGTTTCTATGGTAATGTACATCATATATTTTTTTTTAGTTTTATCATTCTCTTATTTTAGAAGTTACAGGGGGGGGGGACACTCATTTTACCACCAATTTGCTCACTGAGTTGCAGCACCCGCGCTGCAACTCAGTGAGCAAATTCTCAATATGGGATCTAGCGCGTCTAGTCGAATACATATAGCAATGGTGTCAGCAACAAAATGACGTGAGCTGGTTCTAAAAAGTAGAAAGGGATAGATATAAACATAACACATCGAATTTGAATAACTGAGCGATTTCGCAATAAATCAAGATAGGCTGTATTTTAAAATACGTAATTATAAGACCATCTATAACAAAAGTAACAATTTTCTTCTCACAATAAATATACTTCCGCTTAGTTATATTATGCATCTCTTTCTATTATAATTCGTGTTAAAAAGACAAGGGATACTTAGAATCGATCTAATAAAATTGCTGCTTTTTCATAACTAGTGACAGGTCCAAATGAGAGGCTTATTTTTCCTTAGTACACACGGCTACACATCAAGAAATACATTTCCAGCATAATCTGATTCCACATTGTATACGATTTCCATACAAAGAGAGGTCAGCTTATAGTGGAAATGTATAGCTTGATGTGTAGCCGTGTGTACGTGGTTGAACGAATTTCCCATCTCGCTTGCACAGAGTTAGGTACACATTCTTATTTGTCGATTGATTCCCTTTACGTCGATTCCCGTTATGTCGACCCGAATACCTTGTCTCGCTTTTACTTTTTATTACCCCTACGTCGAGTCAACGTTTTCTGCCCGCTTCTATTCCCTTTATGTCGACTTGCTTTACCACGCTTCTATTCCCTTTATGTCGATTTTAATAATATCATATTTAGAAGTACAGTTAGATGAAAAAACATGCTAATCGGGTAGGACAGAGTAGGAGGATAGAGAGACAAATAATAGCTATGAATAAGGATGCATATCTTTATTTTACATCATACAAGTCTTTTATTAGCTTATCAAATAAAAACAAAAACGAATGGAATTTATCCATAATATCACTAATATAGGAATGCTCTTTACAAACTTCTAAAAGTAATTAATGTTCAACAAAAAAAATATACTTATGTAAATATAAGATTGTCTATGTGGTTTTCTACAGACGCCAGCACACCCAGCTACCCCAATCTGTCCAATTTCCCCAATTGAAATTGAACCTTAAGCTGTTGTGATAAAGTTGAAAATCTATAAAAGAAATTTGTCAGATAGAGGTAGCTGGATGTGCTGGCGTCTGTACCATCGGCAGTAGTTCTTATATATGCAATAGATATAATAAAAGCAATACTAAATATATATTTCAATTTCAATAACTGAACGATGTCGCAATTACTCAAGATAGGCTCTTTTAAAATACATAATTAGAAGACAAATACTAATATTTTACATCAAAAGTAAAAAAAATCTTCTCATAATAAATATGCTTCCACTTAGTTATGCTATGCTGGCATCTCTTTCTATTATAATTCGTATGAAAAAGACAAGGCATACTTAGAACCAATCTAATAAAATTGCTTCTTTTTCATAACTAGTCACTGGTCCAAATTTTTCCTTAGTAACGTGACTGAACAAAATTGACTGATCTAAAAATGCACTTTTAATAAGCTACCACAAACAACTGCAATGATGTTATGATTGGTTTGTTTATAACCAGGGCCAACGTATAACATAAATAATGTGAAGGATCTGTCCACGAAAATGGAAAATATGTAGAAAATCAGCTTTAAAAATACCCGTAGCATAATTTACTTTCCACACAAATGTGCCGAACAGCAAACATTTCTGAATTCTTTTGTATGGAAACTATACTTTTTTTGGGGTTGGAAAAGAGGGTTTTAATTTTTCTGTTTCACTACTTTATTATTATTATATATGAACTACAAGGCTTTGGAAGAGTTTTCCAGAACGTAGTCGATTTATCAGCGTAGCTCTAGACCAATGTTTCTCTAAGCGTTTACAGATGGAATTAGTAATACATACGAGTCTATGAGTCTATCAAGCTTGGGTATTAGTATGCTGGCTACTGTTTTATTGTATTTCTATAACGATTAAGCTAAAAGGCATTCATTGCTTCACCGGTCAATGCTGGTAGCTACGCGACCAACCAGCACCTCGATTGCAATAGACAACATCGCTAGTATTGACAGCGACTTTCTTCTACTGCTATTTTGTATAATAAACGGTTTATCGTCTTACAATATTATTATAAGGCCTCCTACGCACTATGCAGTTAGCCGGAAAGCGGTCAGCCGTCAGCAATCAATATTGCTGACCGGCTGCCGCATCACAGTGGGAATAAAAACTACGTTCTCTACAAATACTGTACTCTACAAATATCTGAGTACGGTCAGCCGCACGGCTGGCCGCATTGCGGCTAACCACATAGTGCGTATAAGGCCTAGGATACCGTAAAACGAGTTGAATTGAAATCCCGGGCTAAAAGACGGGAGCAAAACTACTTCTGTATGGATACTGTCCCATCTCTATCCACCCCGTTTTACCATACACCGGTATAAAAAAAGAAATCGCTATAATATTAAGCCTCAAATATTTTTTATAGTACATACGTATTAAGCCTCTAATATTTTTTGTAGTAATTAATAACGAAAGACATAAATATATGTATTTTTATATGAATAACATGTAATTTCAACGAGAAATATACCATACGTTTTGAATGGTTATGTTAGAAGCTTTATATAAAATAGGTACATAGAGTACAAACATATAAAATGTCATCGATGGAAATTCTAATAATTTATATAATTGCAAGCATCCACAATACTAATTTAGATTTACGACGTACGTACAGACGTAGTTAAAAATTGAGTTTTATTTTTATAATTATTTTAAAAGCAAACGTAATCCCTGTTCTAGGATTCAATACAATTCAAGATTTAGAAGAGTTCTAATTTGTTCTTATGCAGGATGGCCGAGGTCTTGACGTTCAAACGGAAAATTTAGATACTTTATGATGAGGAGTATCCGAATCATAACCATAACCTCCCCAGTTAAATTATTTTTTGATACTTTGAAAATTTATGATCCTGATCTCCAACCCTAACTTTCGAATAAATTCTAAGTCAGTTCTGCAATGATTAGATAAACCATACTTTTTAGGGTGTTAGGTTAAACTATGCTAATAAGTTATGACAAAAAAAAACTGAACCAGAAATGTTCAACAGAACGATAAAATTATCGAATACTGATTTTAGGTGAAATATACGAAAAAATCATTAAAAAAATTCTATCTCAAAAAGTATGCAAAATCGTAGAACATACATGGGGGTGATTCGGATACTCCTTGAAATGAAATGAAATTTTATTCAGCACTTGGGTATTAACATACACTTGTACTTGTCAAGGTCACAATGCAGTACATAAACATAGTGGATAGTAAAAGTTACAAAAAAAAAAAAATTTATGAAAAAAAAATTATTATCAGTCCGTGCGGTTTGTTTTATTGCATATATTTTCTGAAATCCTTAAATAAATAACAATTTACTAATCTATTATTTAGAAATTTAGTTCTACTGTATTAAAATTAAAGAATGGAAGATTGGCATGGCAATGTCAAAATCACGTGATAGACTGGTTCCTTCATGTAATTGGTGGTACAGAGAAGACTCATGTTCTCAGAGCCATGCCAATAACGCTGCGACGTTTCATCTAACTACAAAGCTCTAAAAATCTTTTCAATCACATATTTTGTAGCACCATATAATTATTTCAACATTCTTCAGTCATATCTTCAACAACATGTTAAGCTTGCAGCTTTTATCCTTAATACTTAGAGCACGTCCGCACAGACAGGCAGCTTGCTTAGCCCCTAAAGCCTAGCGAGTCACCTAGCAAGTAGCTTAGTAAAACGAACCTTCAAGAATAAAAGTAAAAATAAGTAAACGAACGTGTTGGTTTTTGGAACGAAGTTCCTTATCGCGCGTTGTGAAAGGGGGCTAGACGGAAAAAATTCTTACGAAAAGTTGTCACGACACTTTTTGCAGCTGCGCGGCGTGCGCATGTTTCTCTGTCTGTCTCTCTCTCTCTTATAGAAATCAAGCCAGATATTTTCATTTCTATTTCGCATTGAACAGTGTGGTGTCGCGACGATTATTTTTGTTGAGTGTATACAGGTTTTTTGTACATAATAAACAATAAGAAATAACTTCGTTCCATCCGGGTGTCCCTTGACACCTCTCAAGTTTTTTTAATCACGAGGCGCGAGGCATTTTAAAAGAAATATGTGGATAAAATATTAATTGCATCAGTTTTTAAAAGAGAACCACCACGCAAACCACCTGCAGTGCGGCCACCGTGTACCCTAGCAAGTAGCTAGACCGCAAGCCACTAGGCTCTAGTCGCTAAGCAAGCCGCTTATCTGTGCGGACGTAGCCTTACAGATAAGAGGCGTTAAGAATAGCCATACGTTGTATGAAGTACACACGGCTACATATCAAGCTATACATTTCCAATATAACCAGACCTCTTATTGTATGGAAATCCTATACAATGCGGGATCAGCTTATGCTGGAAATGTATAGCTTGATATGTAGCCGTGTGTACGTGAGGCGCTCCTGTAATGCAGCATGTAGTTAGGGTTACCAAATGAAAAATCGAAAGACCGGAGAAAAGGCCTGATTTTAATTGAAAAATCGTGGGCTTTATTAGTTTCAGGATTTTGTAACAAACACACTTAAAAATTTAAAAAAGGTAGTAATTTTATACAAAGTTTTTATTCACGGGATATATGGATCTCGCTCTCGTGTTGCACTGTATATAATTGAAAATTCAAAAAATCCTGAGATTTAATGAGATGAGCAAAATCCAGCCACAATCCTGAGTACAAAAATCCTGAAATCTCAGGACAAATCCTTGCACATGGTAACCCTACATGTAGTGACCATCTTAAAGAACATTATTTCCAGGACACGCACACATATTTTTAGCTCTTTGGAAATCGTTTAGCTTCATAGGGAAAATGATGAACACGGATATTTTGCTCACCAAAGTTATATTGTGAATACAACATAAAATTATTTTAAAAATATTTACCAAATACCACTTTCATTCATCAGCCTAATATCGTCCACTGCTGGACATAGGCTTCCTCCAAAGGTTTTCCTTAGGGTCAGCGCAGACAGAGGAGCGCAGCGGAGAGGATTTTATTAAGGCACTAGAAAATCAACTTTAGAGCTATAGGAATAAAGTGCATATATGCTTGAACCTGACAAAATGCTCGCGCAGTCTTGCGCATTATAATGTTCAAGCATACATGCACTTTATTTAAATAATTTTAAAGTTGATTTTCTAGTGCGTTAATAATATCCTCTCCGCTGCGCTCCTCTCTGTCTGCGCTGACCCTTAGTCCCCGCGCTTGGCATGCGAGTTGGCAGTTATGTGGTAGCCAGTACACGGGTGGCGCTGCTGCCAGATTACCGGATGTATCCCTCAGTCGCCTTTTACGACAGTGGGATGGTATAGGGTGGCCCTATTATTCTCTCTGGGCTACCACACTTTTTTTTTTCTTTACTTGAACGTGAATATAAATACTCGACTTTTAGAACACACGGCTACATACCGAGCTATACATTTCCAGTATAAGCTGATTGCGTTGTATAGGATTTCCATACAATGACAGGTCAGCTTATAATGGAAATGTATAGGTTGATATGTAGTCGTGTGAACGTGTAAAGTTAATTTTGTATTAAAGCTTCTTATCTAATTATTATAATAATAATGTGTTTATTTATATCTTCTAACAGAAAGAGTAGTCATGGCTCCGACATTAAATTCCTTCAAGAAAAGATTGGACAAGGAAAACATCTCCAAGCTATTTGATACTCACGCATCAGCTAATTAGCTGCTAGTGTGTTATAAAAAAATATAATAATAATATTATTATATTGCAAAAAGTATATATTTGTTTATGTATAGTGCACATGTTACGTGAGCCAAGCGCGCTGATCGTGGCAAACTTCCAATCAGCAACTTTGTGGAAAGCTTTGGAGGAACCATGGACGACATCAGGATGGTCATGATATAGCATCATCTATCATCATCATCAATTATCTTTTGTATTACATTTTTTATTTCGAGGAACAAATATTCCTCACCTTAAATACCCTATACTTATGTAGGTAATAGAAATACCATTTAAAAAAAAGCTTTTCTGAAGTAAGCGTACGTTATATTCGTACTTATCAATAAATGATTCATTGATATTTTACTATATAAAACTTAAAACAACTTATTATTACAGAAAATACCGTCAAATATTCGAGTATTTTGTGCCGACGGATTTCTGCAAACTTTATATAAATGCAGTTACTGCACTTGCAGCCTTCATTTCCATGTACTTTGAAAGTACTTCGCGATACAAGAATTTGGTTATACTGTGCAGACGTAATCAATGTATATGCAACTTTAAGTTAAACGAAATAAGGTCGGGTTTGCTTTGCAAGCCTCTTGTGTTATAATTAGGAGTTAAAATGCCTCCAACCAAAATGTCTTAATTTTTTTTATTTAGTCACCTAGCGTATTTTGCGTCCATACAAAGACAGACATAAGAAATTTAATTTCAGATAAATCTCATCTTTCCATCATAATACTTAATAACTTTCTCTTTTAAATAACAAATTGATGAGTAAGGTAATTTCTTTGACCCTTTACAAAGCAGTAGTAATGTTTCTAATTTATTTATTTGAACTTTATTATAAGCCAATAGAGTTGGAAATATGCTGGCAACTGTATCCCAACTGCCCGGGAAAGGGTTAAAATCATTTGGTAAGATGCTCCTTAATTGTAAACACGGATTCGAGAAATATTTTGTTACATTCGCTCTAATATAAAATGACAAGGACAAAACATTTACCGAGCTCCTTCGTGTTTATACGTAGAGGAAAGTGGACTTAGTTATATCAATTATGACCCTTTTTACGTATTACCTACATAGTTCAACTTAAGCGCAATTTTCTTGCTTAATAAACTTATGAGATAAAAATCTCGCGATTTCCAAATTATGAGAAAAAAACATTTATGCAATTTTGATAGAGACTAAACAAAACCTCTTTCGCACGAAGTCATGCTACTTTTAGTTGTAGTAAACCTAAGCGCAAAGCTAAGTAAAGATCTGTAACGTAATATGGAATATAATATCTTCTTATTTCAATATTACCTAACAGATTTTTACTTCACAAATACTATCACTTAAAATGGACATTAATATCCACTGCTTAGGGTCCTAATTCAGACATTGCTAAAAATCACCTGCAAAATAACGTCCGTACGAATTAACCTTTCCAAAAACAAATAAATCGAGTTAATACTATAAGCAAACAAATATAGCCGAGTATATTTAAGCCTCTTCCACATTTTGCCAAAGTTAATTCAAAATACGTGATCATTTATATTGTCCTGTGACGCCATTTTGGCAAAACTGGTCAGCGCTTATTTGTACGCTGAGTTCAGCGTACAGCTATCTTGCGGATTTAAACGTATTAACAAGCAAGACAAACATTAAAGCATTTAAAATTACTATCAACTCTTTCGTAAAATATGTATCGGTCAAACTTCTTGATATCGGTCAAGACCTAGCAAGACCAAGTTATCACTTTGCTACCAAAAAACAAAAAAAATGGGTCAATTTGAAAGTATACTATAAATAAAAAAAAATCATATTGGTTAATAAATGATGGAGACCGGTTCTCAGTACTTTCGAATATTATTATACAATTACTTGGCATGTAAAACACCTAAATGTGCGAGCAAGATAGCTACACGCTCAAGTCTGGGCCTCAGCCATTTGACTGCCAGTCATGTATACTGGACAAACGAAGATATGCCCAGCACTATCAAAACCTACTATTTAGAGACGATTTCACCGTTAAAATTAAACGCGATCAACTGACGCTAAACTCAGTTTAGCTTCCACTGATCGCGCGATCGCGATCTTTGAGCCTGTGCAGACCACGTTTTTTAAACGCGCCGGAAATGCGCGTCGACGGCGCGCTTTTATCCTACAAATCCTACAGGGGGCTCTACCGACTAAGTCGCCGAATATCGATTTCTTAAATGGCGTTTAAATAAATAAAGGTTAAAAATTACTTAATCAATCGTTAAATCGGCTGCCATGATCACATGTGACGTCATAATTGGTTCGGAATCGATTGCAACGTTGAAGCCGATTTAACGATTGATTAAGTAATTTTTAACCTTTATTTATTTGAACGCCATTTAAGAAATCGACGATCGGCGAATTAGTAGGTAGAGCCCTAGTTGTTGTTTGTATCGTTACAAACGCGATGCTAACGCGCGTCAACGGATCGCTTAAAAAATTTGGTGTGTATAGGCCTTTAGTCGTACCGTGGGTAAATAGTAGATTTTGTTATGTCATCTAAACTTGACCGTGGCGATCATAAAGTTAATATTAGCTACTCGTGAAGTAGGGCAGGAACTAATTTCTTTGCTTTACTAAATACTTTCCAATTGAAAGTAATACTTAAGTCCTAAGTTAAGGTACGACGACTTTCTGCGTGACTGCAGTGTCGTCCACGACTGTGTACTCCGTCAGCTCCACCAGGTTGGTGGCGGCGAGGCGCTCCGCTATACTGTAGCCGGATCCGTCCAATAGCTCTACTATCACTTCGTCATATTCGCGACCACTGGAACAAATACATTTATTTATAATATCTAGGGACAATGTCACAAAGATCATCCTAGCCCCAAACTAAGCAAAGCTTTGTACTATGGGTACCAGGCGACGATATACATACTTATATAGATAGATAATACTTAAATACATAGAAAACATCCATGACTCAGAAACAAATATTCGTGCTTATCACACAAATATTTGCACTTACCGGGATTCGAACCCAGGACCACCAGCTTCGTAGGCAGGAGCACCACCAACTAGGATACGGTGACCATCAAAATTTAACCAAACCAAACCATCAAAATTTAAACCGCTTGGATATAGCTTTACACGATTGGTTAAGTTTTCATCATCATCATCATGTCAGCCAAAAGAACGTCCACTGCTGGACAAAAGCTCAAAAGCTTGGCAGACGGGTTGGCGCTCGCAGTTTGATGGTCTTAATTCACAGAAAAACGCTCTGCCCGTTCTCTGGTAGGTATTACCTCGGACGATTTCTATGCCCCCCCACGGGGTGAGATGGGGTGATGATATTCTATGCCGTCACCACACTTAAATTTTACAACGGAGAAAATATCTTGAAATATTCGAAAAAAATTTTTATCGTCCTATAAAAATAAAACAATAATGCTTAAAACTAAAAACTTTCGCGTATCATAATTATATATGAACATTGTTAACAGGTATTAACGCGACTAACCTTATTGTTATTTTCCCGATGTTTCGACCAAGTTGCATTGATCGTGGTCACGGGATGATCAATGCAACTTGGTCCAAACGTCGCGAAAATAACAATAAGGTTAGTCGCGTTAATACCTGTTAACAATGTTCATATATAAAACTAAAAAGTTATAAGCATTATTGTTTAATTTTTATAGGACGATGTCCGCATTAGGTCAATTAATCCCTGTGTCGCGGAGAACTTTATAAACACATAATTGACGGACACATAGTACATCCTAACTCAGGACAACTATTTATGGTGGACACAGGTCTCAATCGCGATAAAGATTTAGGCAAATCATTACCTTGGTTACCCAACGTTTCGGCATGGATTGCACCTAAATCTTTATCGCGATTGAGACCCGTGTCCACAGTATATAAAAATGTGTACAAATCGCGAACGTTTAAAAACCATTAATAACTATTTATGGGTCACACAAATAGTTGTCCAGCGCAGGAATTGAATCCGGGAGAAGAAGTAGTGACGCGATTGTCTTAACGATTGCGTTACACGTGCAGTGAGATGAGATTGACCCTTTGCATTTCACAATGCAATCTAAATGTTGTCTAATCTCAAACATGGAAAATATTTTTATGATTTCCTTAATACCACCACTACTCTCTAATCCGAGGTAGGCGCTCTGCCGATAAGCTACAAACGATACACACTGACAGATCAAATTAGGATTTCTTTACCTTTCAATTTTCCGAATCGTCCGAAAGGGTGTTAGCAAGTGTGTATCGTTTGTAGCCAATGGTAGTCTGGTTCGAAAACCACCGGACGAATAAATTTATGATTACCCATTTTTGAGAGTACTTTTTAGGTTACTGTACCCAAAGCGTGAAACGGGAACCTATTACTAAGACTTCGCTGTCTGTCGCATGATAGTTAGACAGTTGAAATTTTCACAGATGAGATTTTTGTGTTGCCCCTATATAAACTAAAAAATAAAATAAATATTTAAGGGGGCAGCCATACAACAGACGTGAATTTTTTTTGCTCGATTTTATACATAATACGGAACCCTTCGTGTGCGAGTCCGAGTCGCACTTGGCCGGCTTTTTATTCTATTTTTTAAGGTAACGAAAACGAATGTACTCTCAAATGTTGTATAAATGTCACCGTAGCCTAGTTGGTAGTGCTCCTGCCTACGAAGCTGGTGGTCCTGGGTTCGAATCCCGGTAAGTGCTAATATTTGTGTGATGAGCACGAATATTTGTTTCTGAGTCATGGATGTTTTCTATGTATATAAGTATTTATCTATCTATATAAGTATGTATATCGTCGCCTGGTACCCATAGTACAAGCTTTGCTTAGTTTGGGGCTAGGTTGATCTGTGTGTCATTGTCCCCAGATATTATTTATATTATTATTAAATACTCACATGATATGCACATCAAAAGTCTTGTCCTGTACCAATTCGGTCAGTTTGATCTTAGCCTGTGCCCACTGCTGGGACTGCTGAGTCGTCGCCCGCACTCCAGCGAGGACGCAGCGTATCGCCTGCATCGGTAGCTGCAGGTGTCGCGGCTCCAGGACACGGAGCTGGTCTTCCTTTACCCAGCTTACAGTGCCATAATCTACATATTTTAGCTGCAATTTGATACATTACTTTAGTACTATTTAACAGGATTAAAAAAAAATAAATAAATAAATGCTATTAAACGGACTTGTAGAGTTAAGTGAGCGTAAGTTTATAATAATTTCAAAATCACTCCAGCCGTTTAGATGTGAAGAAGTAACAAACATACACATTCACAATCTTTCGCCTTTGTAATATTAATATGATATTCTTCATATTACTTCTTATAGATAGTTGTTGACCTAGTGGTTAGTGACCCTGATTGTTAAGCCAGGTCGTGGGTTCGATCTCCACCCAATTATTTTCTAGTTTTGTGTCGGGGTTTATCTATAACTAGCTGTGCCCCGCGGTATTACCCGCGATACACTTTTAAAAATAATAGCATACTAGCGGTGCCCCGCGGTTTTACTCGCGTTTAACTTTATAAATTATAGCCTATTAGCTGTGCCCCGCGGTTTTACCCGCGTTAAACTTTATAAATCATAGCCTATGTGTTAATCCAGGATGTCAGCTAAATCCATACCAAAATTCATTGAAATCGCTCCAGTGCTTTAGCAGTGAAGAAGTAACAAACATACACACTCAAAAAATTTCGCCTTTATAATATTAGTGTGATTAGTGTGGTACGTAATAAATTGTCTATAAGGTGTAATTTAGAAATATATATGTCCCATAAAATCTGGCGTGACTGAGGACAACCATTAAAGTAAGAATAATACGCAGATTATTGTATTACCTCTACACACTGATCAGACCTGGTGACTGACATCACTTCCGCCCTATACCAGTTGTTGTCTGGCGGGTAGAGCGCTGCAACTAGTTCGCCAGGTGCCGGGGTCAGCTAAATATAAAAAACAATAAATAATGCTTTAAAAGAATTTGAATACTTCCATATTCATTTTCAATTACATAAAACAATATTATCAAAATAACGTATACTGATTGCACATCAAAATAGTTATATCGAAATATTATAATCTTGGCAGCAATTTAAGTTCATTGCTAAGTATTCAAAAGTGGATTGTTTGTGTAAATGAATTTGTTTCTGGCTCTCGGCGGCCGCTACAGTTACAATAGTTTTCTTGACTTCAGATTAATAAATATATTTTAAATTAATAAGAATAGCCACAATACATATAAGGGTAGAATTTAACTGCAAATCAATAAACCTACTGTTTGCATTACAAAATTTCCGTATTATGATAAAAAATACTGATTGCACACCAAAACAGTTTAAAATATTATAATCTTAGCAGCAAATTAATTTTGTGGTGCATTGCTATTATTTAAAAGTAGATTTTTTTTCTGGCACTCGGCAGCCGCTACCGCTGCAAGCTGGCTTCGCTGGCTCAGCTCGTGCATTACAGTTCTAACCTAATTTTCTTGTTCTTTTCTCTTTCTAGACACTCGTACAGTATTTATTATGAAAACAATGTAACGCAATTGATTACACATTTATGGATTATACAAATGGGAATTGAACCAAAAACACGAGGATTTTGACTTATTGAGGCGTTCGTCACCTTTAACTTCTGCACAACACGTGCAATCAAAATAGGTGCAGTACATTAGAAAAAAACGCATTCACCACAGTTTAACTATAGCGTGTGTTGTGATGGGTGTAACTTACTTAAAATAAATGGATTTATTATTGGGTAGACTACATAAATACGAAAAACTTTATTCCGTCAGTCACAAATACGAATTTCAAAATACCGATTTTCATAATTAACGCTCACCGCCGCAACTTCGGCGGCGGGCCTTCAAGCCACCTGCTCCTCAGCCCGCGGGCGCCCCACACCTCTGCGCCTACGCGGGTTTAAATTACACTCTAGGATAGGGCAGACAAGACTGCGTGAAGTCGGTTTTGTAGCGATTCGTTACTGTCACTAAATATTGTAGCACAACATGTTGACTTTTAGTTTTTTGGCAGTATTGAAAATTGGAATGTCGTTTTTCGGACCAAAAACCCTTCGAGCATTTGACTGTTCCAACGTATGAAAATCGGAAAACTTAGCCTGCTGACCGGCTGCCGCATCCAAGTGCGAATAAAACTACTTTGTCGTACAAACATCTGAGTACGGTCAGCCGTACGGCTGGCCGCATTGCAGCTAGCCGCATAGTGCGTAGGAGGCAAACAAATCGCATTTACAACTCTCGTCAAAATATATTTCGCGATTTTTAATAATAGACATTAAAATTGTTAGGTATTATGAAATTCGGATTTTTGCAAATAGGTTCATCGAAATTCGGAATAAAGTATTTGGATGTTCCTTTTATTATTATTATAACGTGTCGTTTGTCCCGTCTAAAGTATATGAAGTGGTATACCGTTAGTGGTTTATACGCTATGCGCGTGGCGGGGCTGTTCATGTCGCGCTCCAGCGCCAGCAGCGTGGCGGCGGGCAGCACCAGGCCGAAGCGGGGCACCTCTTCTGCAACATCATAAGGATAGTCAAGCACTGGGGTTTCTTTTTAGATGTATCGTTCGTAGCTTAACGGCAGTGTGTACACTGGCAGATCAAATTTAGGATTCCCTTGCTAACACTATAGAAACATGGCCGACCGATATGTTCACAGATGCATGTGAAAGAACATATCAGTCGGCCATGTTTCTCGAAAACAAAGCCGATAGATAATACCTAGATCCTCCGGAAGTGTTAGCAAGGGAATCCTAAATTTGATCTGCCAGTGTGTATCGTTCGTAGCTTAACGCAGAGCGCCTACCCCAGATTGGTAGATGGTGCAGGTTCAAGACCCGCCGGACGATTAAATTTATGATTTCCCATTTTTGAGAATGGCGTTTACAGTTATCCTAGAAGGGCTTTCACTGTTAACATTTATCGTACATATAAACGTCCCTCTCAGGGCCTTCGCTTCGTTAAGCGGGTGCTCGTCGCGACGGACTCCCAACCATCGCAGCGATATAGCCGGTATAATTTCGAAGGCGTACAGTCGAGAACTATAGTTTATTTATTGTTTATTACTGAGCACAAAGACGACGACGACGTGAACAAAGGCATCAGCTAATCAGCCCATATGTCACGTCTAGATTGTTGTGTGGCGATTTGTAAACAAGTTTTCGGAGAAATGGGAAACATTTTTAAAATATCACCTTCTACATTGTTCGAACTGTTTTTGAATCTGAAAGCATATTTATACCGTGAAAAACATCAATAATAGTATAACTGATGTTGAACGGTGTTACTAAAGTCCTTACAATTTTCATATAACTCCTTACAAATTCCAAGCCATGCAGCTAGTCATGCATCCCTGTCTTTGTATAAGCCATTAGACATACTTCCAAAATAACACGTTCCAAATCAATTAAACTCATAGTTCATCTCATTGCAAAGACTCTAAAAGCACGGCGCGTGCGACACGGATAACGTGTTCAATGATGTTGTAGAAACGGATCCGCTCGTGTGTTCCGTCGCACGTACACACGAGGCGTACCCCGATATATATATTACTACTCGATTGAAAAAGTCTGAGGTCACATCTTTACAGACCTCTGGCTTGGCTTACTTCATTTCTAGTCTTGTTGGCTAGATGGGTTCAGCCAGAAACCCCTAGGAAAACTTTAAATGTTAGGTAAAAATAAAAACGACTGAAATAAAACTTCAAACGTAACTGCTGTTATATAAAGAGAAAGAAATTGCGTGCTCGCACCTCTTGCTATTGTCCCTACAATAATATACGAAACGTAACTATCTCTTTCTATTTTCACTATCTTATATCTCTGTCTCACACTTCCCGCCCGATCTCAATTTTCGTAATGCTCTCGTCACGCATTCCCCAATTGCGTAAACAAGTTTTGCTTTAAAAACTGAAGTTACCTCTCTCGTCAGTATTCAGTAGCTGCACGTAAACTCTGTCGTAGTGACACACGCAGGTGACCAACGCGCGGTGCCACGTGCCGGGCGCGGGGAGTGGTACTGTCGGCACATTGGCTGCCACTTCCACACGGTCCAGGGTCCATCCGTCTATACAAAAATTGGATGAAAAATATAATATATAAGAATTATGTCACAACACTTACTACTATAGCTAACTAGCAGTGCCAGCGGACTTCGTTCCGCCTTATAAATATTTTTGTCCCTGCCCGTTTGCCCTGCGTAATATTTCGGGTTAAAACTTCTGGATATTTTTTCTTAGCCTATGACACTCCACAATAACGTTGCTTTCTATTGGTGAAATTATTTTGAAAATCGGTTCAGTAGATCCAGAGATTACCCTCTTACAACGTCACAAACACACAACCTCGCAAACGTTACCTCTTTATAATATTACTTATAATATAACTTAGTTGATTTTATATATTTATCGATTAGAGTTCAACTCGGAGAGGATTTATCAAATCTTCCTTAAAATATATTGTAGATCTTTTAAAATAGTGCCTATTAATATTACTTTTTAATAAGGTAAAACAAAACTTTCTCGTAAATAATGCATATATGGAGTATGCTTTTTTGTTTGATAGCAGTAACTGCCGAATATTTTGAGGAATGGCTTAAGGGAATTTGGCTAAAATTAAATAAGGATTCAGATTTATTTTTAGATGCCTAATGTATCTACTGAGAAATTACTCAGTTTATTTCTTATGATTTAGGTTGTCAAAAAATTACCTAAATATGACTCAATTGTTTTGGATGCATAGCTCCATGCTATATTATTACAACCTTGTAAAGTTTTGTCGATTAAAATTTTTTGAGAGGTATTTATACAAATAAAAAATTCTTTCCCTTTTTGGTAAGGCAGGAGGAATGCCTATGCATGCAACGCGCAAAAGTGTCTGTAGGATTCGGACAAACTAAACCTACATGCCGTGGACTCCTCTTGGCGCCTGAAGGGAGGCCCGGGATCGCGGGTATCCTGCTCCGGTGCCCCCTACACCCGCTTCGTTCCCTAGCCTATAAAAGCACAGTATACTAACCAGGGTGTTTAAGAATATGTTTCTTGGTGCACCGTGCCCCTTTGAAGCATGATTTTTCGGGTCCACCTTTGTAATGTTTGCAGATGTCGGCTTCGTCACGATTGCTGTAACCCTAATGACGGGAAAAAATAACGATATTAATGTTTTTTTTATATATATAATAGGATGGAAAATTATTTTTTTTACTCAGTTTTTTTTTTTAATATCAGAGGGCGACAAACGACCAAGTAGATCACCTGATGGTAAGTGATCACCGCCGCCCATAGACACTCGCAACACCAGAGGAGCCGCAAGTGCGTTGCCGGCCTTTACGAAAGGAATAGGCTCGCTTCTTGAAGGTTGCAATGTCATACCGGATCGGAAATACCTCCGCAGCTAATTGTCCGTGTGCGGCAAAAAGTTTCTTGTAAAACGCACGGTGGTAGATGACCATTCATCCAGGTGATAAGGGGGAAATTTCCACTTGAGAGAGGGTCTATGGCGGAATGTAGCGGTTAGCTTATGGGTAGTTGGATTACCGTGACAGCTTCCACAGGATCTTCGTATTCAGGGCAGTCTGTGATGTCAATTTCCCTCTCCTCTGGAGGAATGATTACAGGCGGTGGAGTCACAGACGGCTTGTCTACTGTGAAATAACAATTAAGTTACAACAGAGTATTTGGCTGCAAAAACAATAATTAATGTGTTTTCCGTAATAATACACGTTCTTATTTAAAATAATGCCGTGATCCGCCGCTAAACCATGGCTCAGCTAAACCCTGCTCAACCACTTCAACAATGCTCAACTATTTCTTTTTTTTAAAACCCTACTTAAAATAAAATGACGTTACTTAGCTGAGAAACCTTTAGTTTCTCAGCTAAGTAACGTCATTTTATTTTACTCTGTCAATATTTCTGGAACTGGTACAGAACTTTACAAAAATTAATCGACTAAATCGGATGATGTATCAATAGTTTACGTTTTTTTCTCTATGGTAGTGATGGAACGATAGATCTGTGATCCTAAAAAGTGCATTTCAAAGGAGTTTTGATGTTCATCGATGGATTTTTCAAGTTTATGACAATTAATCCAACTGGAATTCAGTATTTATTTTAAAACTTAAAACAAATCGCTATTATATTGCATGGTTGCTCCAAGGTTTCTATAATGTTGCCATCTGGAAGGGTTTGCTTTCATCAGCGCTTGGCATGCAAGTTGGTGACCGCAGTTAGGTGGTAGCTAGTACACAGGTGGCGCTGCTGTCCGACTAACTGGTGTATCCCTTAGTCGCATTTCAAGACAGCCACGGGAAAAAATAGGGTTGTCCTCTTCTTCTTTTGGGTCGGAAAGCCCATGGCTAGCTAATTATATAGTCATGTAGTTGTTTTTTTTTATCAAGTTTGTAAAAGAGTAATATTAAGCTTTGCTGTGTAGTGACGGCGGTTAATACCAGAATTTCATCACACCATCTCTTCCAGTGGGGGGGCGTAGAAGTCGACTCGAGGGAATGAATATCTACCAGGGGAAGGGCTTCTGAGTACTACGACCATCACACTGCGATCGCCAACCCTTCCCGCCCAAGCGTGGCGATTATGATATATTTATTTTTACAACCAAATTAAATTGTTTTATTTTGATATGTTTGTGGATAAATGACTTTTTGAAGTTGTACTTCTTTTGGCGCGATGGAGAAAAATGATGAGAGTGAATTTTTACGATGCGCGCGCACACCGACACCAAAAAATTTTACAGCATGAAGTTAGTTCTAGGTGGTATGAGAGTGAATTTTTTATAATAACGGCATGAAGTTAGCTCTAGGTGGTATGACAGTGAATTTTTACGATGCGCGCGCATCGTAAAAATAACAGCATGAAGTTAGTTCTAGGTGGTATGAAAATTGATAACTATGTTCAAGTTGTATATTAAGAAGTATAACTTCTAACGCGTGTACATAAGTACACACAAGTTTTTTTAAGAAGAAATAATTTTATTTTCATAACATACGGAAAATACATTCAATTTTAAAAGCAAAAATGCAATTTTGAACATCAATTTTAATTAATTTTATCCTTACTGGTATGAAAAATGGCCCTATCTCAGCTAGTACTGCATTTCTGCAGTGCTGATCTTCCGATAGGGCCAGTAGGTACTGGAAGCGTGATACCAGAGTGTTATTATTATAACTTTATTTGATCACACTATTGTTACATATGCAATAACCTCGAAGACCTTTTCTTTTAGGAACTATAATAATTGCATATGATTGTTATTATTTTCTGTTG
Organism: Pseudoips prasinana; assembly: GCA_951640165.1. Taxonomy (NCBI): domain Eukaryota; kingdom Metazoa; phylum Arthropoda; class Insecta; order Lepidoptera; family Nolidae; genus Pseudoips; species Pseudoips prasinana. The sequence continues at coordinate 9,742,650 of OX621240.1, forward strand.
GGCTTCCTAAAATAAATAAATAAAATAAAATATTCCTCCAAGATGATTCTTGGGGGAGGCTTTTGTCCAGCAGTGGACTTCTTATAGCTGTTATGATGATGATATTGAACTGAGCTGCACTTACTTGGTAGAGCCAATCCTTTTTGCACAATGATGTCGTTAAGAGTTTCGCCTGACGACAGCACAATATACACGCCCAACGATTCTGAAGTACTGAAACAAAAATTAATACAAATGCACATTCGAATTTCGAGTTAAAGCAACATACATAACACATAAAGTTTTTCTCTAAGTCTAGATTACATTTATTTTTTAATAAGATACGACAAATTAAACTCAGTATCGCGAATTAGTATCGACTGCACGTGTTGCGCTTCGTGTCGCGGGTTCGAGACAACTATTTGTGTGACCCATAAATAGTTGTTCTGAGTCTGGATGTAATTTGTGTCCGTCTATTATATGTCTGTAAAGTACTTCGCGACATAGGGGATTTTTAGGGGAGGCCTATGTCCAAAAGTGGACGTCTTTCGGTTGATATGATGATGATGACACGTGCATTACAATACCGAACAACTTTTTACCTTTATATTACATTTACTAACCAAAATACGTGGCAATACTATTTACTACTTCTTTACTATTTGACGGTCACCGTAGCCTAGTTGGTAGTGCTCCTGCCTACGAAGCTGGTGGTCCTGGGTTCGAATCCCGGTAAGTGCAAATATTGATATGATGAGCACGAATATTTATTTCTGAGTCATGGATGTTTTCTATGTATTTAAGTATTTATCTATCTATATAAGTATGTATATCGACGCCTGGTACCCATAGTACAAGCTTTGCTTAGTTTGGGGCTAGGATGATCTGTGCGACATCGTCCCTAGATATTATTTTTTATAATTTATTTATATATTTTTATTTACTACTAGCTGTGCCCCGCGGTTTTACCGGCGTTAAATTTTATAAATTACCACAGCTCCTCCCCCGTAGGAAATAGCGTGATAATATGTAGCCTATATGTCGACCCGACGTAATATTCATGCAAAATTCGAAGTAAATCCATGAAGTACTTTTTGAGTTTAGCCCGGACATACATACAGACAAACAGACAAAAATTCTAAAAACTATATTTTTGGCTTCGATATTGATTGTAGATCACGCCCCAAGTATCCTTCTTAAAAAATATTCAATGTATAGTTTTGACTTTCCACTTTACCATCATTCTTCGTCATTAAAATTGACGGTCACCGTAGCCTAGTTGGTAGTGCTCCTGCCTACGAAGCTGGTGGTCCTGGGTTCGAATCCCGGTAAGTGCAAATATTTGTGTGATGAGCACGAATATTTGTTTCTGAGTCATGGATGTTTTCTATGTATATAAGTATTTATCTATCTATATAAGTATGTATATCGTCGCCTGGTACCCATAGTACAAGCTTTGCTTATTTTGGGGCTAGGATGATCTGTGTGACATCGTCCCTAGATATTATTATTTATATTTTTTATTATTTATTTATATATTTTTATTTACTACTAGCTGAGCCCCGCGGTTTTACCGACGTTAAATTTTTTAAATTACCAGAACTCCTCCCCCGTAGGAGATAGCGTGATAATATGTAGCCTATATGTCGACCCGACGTAATATTCATGCAAAATTCGAAATAAATCCATGAAGTACTTTTTGAGTTTAGCCCGGACATACATACAGACAAACAGACAAAAATTCTAAAAACTATATTAACACTAGTAACACAGAAACTGTATATTTTTGGCTTCGATGTTGATTGTAGATCACGTCCCAAGTATCCTTCTTAAAAAAATATTCAATGTATAGTTTTGACTTTCCACTTTTCCATCATTCTTCGTCATTAAAAAAGTATCAAAGTGGAGACGTATTTTATATATTTGAGAAAATGAATCTCATTCGATGATTCTATGCGCAGTATTCTGGGCCCTAATTTAAAGTCAATGTATGTTTATAATTACTTGTCGTCGACTACTATGGAACACTGCGTGCCGATGTATGTCGCCATAAACTCTTCTTGTTTATCCATGTAGCTCTTGTTGTTGTTACTTAGCAAGTCCACCTGAAATACAAAACAAATATTTTTTTAACTGGTATTGCCGATACTGGCCTGATGGTCTATACTATGCTAGCCAAATAAGAATAGTACTGTCAAGACGCCATTTTGTTCTGCATTACTCGCGAACTTCATTACCAAAGCCTACGGTGTGCAAAAAAATTAAGAAAAATTTATACTCTGTTTATTTATTTTTTGTTCACATTTTTGATATTTCTAATCAATTTTACGCCAAATTAATTATACATGAGTAGGATTTGAAAAAAAAGCATGTTAATAAAATATTTTTTTTATTAGTTCAGTTATAATCAGGTTATAATTCTTCTATACCGCTTAACACAGCGTCATCGTCGTCGTAGTCGTAGTCAGAATCATCATTACTTTCGCTTCGCTTCGAATTTAAGAAATATCATTTAATAAAAATGAATATAAAATAATCTATGAATAAAAAATAAAATTTTTATTATCAGTTTTTTTTTTGCTGGCAGTATTAATTTGACAGTTATCGTGTGAAGTAGACAGCAAGCGCGATCCTATTCTTAGTTGGCGATTATAGTACTATTTGCGATGCCATTGAGAAAATTTATTTTATTTATTTGTTATAGCATGGTGCGGGTGACAGTTTCAGTAACATTTCGTGTCACTCTTGAAAGGCGCAGCGATTTACAAATTATGTCTTAGTATCTCAGCTGTACCACATTTGTTACATATTAAATCATTAATAACTGTAGTAAATTGAATTAAATGCAACCAGAATGTTCATCTCTACAAATTAAATTAAATTGAATGAAAAAATAAGCAAAGCGTTATGCGTATAACGTAACGTCATAGACGTATTTAGTGATGGGATGGACTTCTACCATGGGTAGTCGATATTTTTGTATAATAAAAAACGTTTTTTGTGCATAGGTAAATTTTTATTGTTAAAATGCAATATTGCCTATAATTATACAACAGAACATTAGGGCAAGGTAAAAAATGCATTTAATTAGTCTGAACTCGTATCACATCCTGACTCTGAATTGTCACTTAATTCATCATCAGAATCTGTGACGGATATTATTAATGATGACTCTATTATATTGTCAATATGGATTATATTGCCAATCTATTATATTGTCAATATCATAGAGAAGTTATTAGATTTATGTTGCGAGTATCGTTAGCAATAAAAATGTATTGCACATCCCTAGTAATGTGGTACTTATAGATGTCAACGTCAAATAAGCAACTGTCACCCGCACCATGCTACAACGCAAAAAGTATAGTGATTAGTGACATTGACTGCTAAGCTATCATCATCATATCAGCCGAAAGACGTCCGTGCTGGACAAAGGCCTCCCCCAAAGACCTCCACAATTGCCGGTCTTGCGCTATTCGCATCCAGCAGTTTCCGGCGACTCACACAAGATCCTCGGTCCATCTTGTAGTGGGCCTGCCAACGCTGCGTCTTCCGGTTCGTGGTCGCCACTCGAGAACCTAGAGAGCTAGATTTATTCATAGAATAGAATGTCCCAGGATATTATTGTTTACAAAAATAAAACAAATAATTATATTCAACATTTTTCTAAGGAGTTTGTGCAGTATATAATGGAAAGGTGACCTTTAGTAATAAGTTACAATAAACTATTTTTCTCAATGGTGTTGAAAATTGTGGCCTGTGTGAATGGGACAAGGAAGAGTTTGATTGACTGATTTGGTCAGAGAAACATTCTCTTACCAAATCAGAGATGTTCTCAAGAAAGGTCAGAAGTACCCTAAACCGGCGAGCATGTATGAACAATATAATTACAGTACTCAAGGCAAAAGAGGTGTGCAAATATCGTGAAATATGGAAATCCGTTGTCTCTGCCCACCCCCCTGGGAAACAGGCGTGAGTCTATGTATGTATGTATGAGAGTAACTATTTTTGGTGAACTCCAATAAATAAAAAATAAATGATCCTTCTGAGTGTCTTCAGGTTTTGTTCAGCAGCCGCCAGTAAGCCAGCGAAGAACAAAATAGGAATGTGAATTCTTTATTGACGGTCACCGTAGCCTAGTTGGTAGTGATCCTGCCTACGAAGCTGGTGGTCCTGGGTTCGAATCCCGCTAAGTGCAAATATTTGTGTGATGAGCACGAATATTTGTTTCTGAGACATGGATGCTATGTATATAAGTATTTATCTATCTATATAAGTATGTATATCGTCGCCTGGTACCCATATTACAAGCTTTGCTTAGTTTGGGGCTAGGACGATCTGTGTGACATTGTCCCCAGATATTATTATTATTATGGTTGCTCGTCTGCGTTTTGAATTTACCCTCTATATTTCATATATACTTACCCCGGCCAGATGGCAGTTCCTTGCGTAGGGCGGCTTGGCGCAGAAGCGCTTGTACAGCGGCTGCACGCAGTCCACGGGCGCCACGCGGATCTCACCAGTGTCCATCACGAAGATCTCTGCGATGCTGTCATCATCCTGGTAACAACCAATTATAAACACCATTTTTGCATTACATGAACATCTTAATTTTTAATAATAATTTAAATAAAAGCCAGAAAAAGGTTCGATTTGAGCATTGTGTTTAACTTAAAACTAGAGCAAAATATTAGGTCTTTACCTATGAAATTGCCGTTCTGCAGTACTGGCCATTTCAAATCAAAATAATTTTTGTTTGGCTAAGAATTCTAATTTCAAATTAATTTTATTTTAAAAACATGGATTCTTTTTTCCAAAAGTAGTCATTTCTTTATTGATTAGTGTTACATTTTCATCGCATTTCAATCTTTTTCGTCATCATGGATACGTTAAAAATTCGAGTAATTATGGAATATGAGTACCGTCGTGGCAGCAACGCGGCACAAGCGGCACGCAACATCAACGACGTTTACGGAGCTAACACTACAAACCAACGCACCACCTGTTATTGGTTTGCTCGCTTCCGTTCTGGAAATTTCGACCTGAAAAATGAACCTCGCGGTCGTCCGAAGACTTTGGTCGACAATGACGAATTAAAGGCGGTTGTGGAAGCTGATGATACACAATCTACGGCTGAATTAGCAGCAGCTTTCGACGTTAGCGTCAAAACAATATTGGTCCATTTGCGTCAAATTGGCAAGGTAAAAAAGCTTGACAAATGGGTGCCCCACGAACTCAATGATCGCCAGCGCGAAGTACGCGTCGAGACGTGCCTTGCACTGCTCAACAGACACACAAATGAAGGAATTTTGAACCGCATTGTTACCTGCGATGAAAAATGGATTCTGTTTGATAACCGCAAGCGCTCAGCAAGTTGGTTGGATCCTGGTTCAGCACCTAAACAATGCCCTAAACGAAAACTTACCCCTAGAAAAGTCACTGTTTGGTGGTCTAGCGCCGGTGTGATTCATCACAGCTTCTTACCAAACGGGGTGAGCATTACTGCAGATGTGTACTGTGAAGAACTGAGCACAATGATGGAGAAGCTGGCGCATCTCCAACCAGCATTGGTCAATCGCTCGTCTCCGCTGCTCCTGCACGACAACGCGCGACCTCATACTGCACAGCAGACGGTCTCCAAGTTGCAAGAACTGGGGTTGGAAGCTCTCCGTCATCCGCCCTACTCACCAGACCTTGCGCCTACAGACTACTACTTTTTCCAGAATTTGGATAACTTCTTGGCGGGAAAAAAATTCAATACCCGAGAGGCAGTACAAAATGCCTTTGAAGAATTTGTTGCCTCCCGTCCAGCTGATTTCTTTAAGAAGGGCATCAATAAACTGCCACTGCGATGGCAAAGATGCATTGATTGCATGGGTGATTACTTCGATTAATACAAATAAAAAAATTCATGAAAAAAATTCGTTTAAATTTTTTCATACAAAACGGCAATTTCATAGGTAAAGACCTATTATGACAATTTAAAAAAAATTCAAACCTATTCTGAAATTTTCAAAGTATTAACCATAAATATATATAACCAACAATATTAACCATCGTCAAAAAAGGAGGTAGCCAATTTGATTGTATGTTTTTTTGTAAATTGCAAGTGAAGTGAAGGTACCAATTTGCAACTAGGTACATAATTCACTTTTGAAATTTCCTTGTCGTATGAATTATCCAAGCTTTATTTAAGTTTGTCCGTGAAGAATTGATGGCGGCAAGGCGACTTTTGGTTGAGATATTCTTTCTACATTGACATTACTTCTTCCACCAGAAATCAGAATGGCTAAAAGTCGTTATTCTTTCAAAAAGAAAACTCGGGAGCATATAACCAAAAAGTTATTGGCAGAATCATCACATTAGTATTATTTTATTTATTTGTATTATTTATATGTATATGTATAATATATATGGATATATATTAGTATATTATAATATAGGTATTGTGTATTTTATGTAATTGTATGAAGTATCTACATTTTTACTCTTTAAGCTCTTAGTGTTTAAAATACAATAAATAATAAATAAATTACTTTAGGAAATTTTAGTGAATAACGCTTATGCGACATAAATCTACTGCGACTCCCCTTAGTTCGAATGCACGCTAGTGCGACACACTACTTTGTTTAACTTCATCCTATTTTTTATATTTTCAACAGTGTTACTCCAATTTTTGTAATACAATAACAAAATGTTCCCTTAATCCCTAGGAATAATTGGTCCGACTGATTTTAGGTCATGGTGCGGTAGGTAACCTAACATGTTTTTTTAAATCGGTTAAAATCTTACCTCGGTAGGCTTAAGAAACAGTCCTCTATAATAGCAATTGCTATCGTTGTCAAAGAACGCGCAGTAAGTGAGATTCAACACCTCCTTCGCCTCTATTGTCTTGTGGTTCTGCATGTAGAATTCTGTCATCTCTTGCATTAGCCTGGAAAACAGATGACATAAAAACACGATTTCGCTCAGCTATTTCGCAGGACAGGGGGGCTACCCGCTAAGACACCGAACATCGGGATAGTTGTAGTTAAAAACGACTTAACCAATCGTTAAATCGGCTTCGACGTTGAAAATCGACACTGGACACATGATTTAACCATTAATAAAGACATTTTTAACCTTTATTGAACGCCGATCACTTGGACTTAGCCGGTAGCCCCTCAGATCAGCTATTCCGATAATTTTTTTGTGAAGTAAAATTTGACCAAATATATTTTTCTCAAGGGGCAGTACATCATAAAATACACGTGGATTACGACACAATTGTGTCGATATTCACGTGTATTTGTATTTGTGACTAGCTGTGCCCGCGACTTCGTCCGCGTATTAAATAGTTTATTTCGTTTTTCTTGTAAAATAAAAGACTTTTTCCGAAATAAAAGTAGCCTAAGTTACTCCTTATTACATCAACTACCTGCCAATAAAAGTCCCGTCAAAATCGGTCCAGCCATTTCAGAGATTAGCCGGAACAAACAGACAGACAGACAAAAATTGTAAAAAATGTCATTTTGGTGTATGTACCGTATATATATTCATATTAATGTAGTAAAAACCGGTTATTTCAATATTACAAACAGACACTCCAATTTTATTTATTTGTATAGATGTGTAAAATACATGAGAATTACGACACAATTGTATTTGTGTTGTGTAAAATACACGTGGATTACGACACAATTCACCGTAGCCTAGTTGGTAGTGATCCTGCCTACGAAGCTGGTGGTCCTGGGTTCAAATCCCGGTAAGTGCAAATATTTGTGTGACGAGCACGACTATTTGTTTCTGAGTCACGGATGTTTTCTATGTATTTAAGTATTTATCTATCTATATAAGTATGTATATCGTCGCCTGGTACCCATAGTACAAGCTTTGCTTAGTTTGGGACTAGGATGATCAGTGTGACATTGTCCCAATATATTATTATTATTATTATATATTATTTGTGTTGTGTAAATATATATGGATTACGACACAATTTTCGTAATCCACGTGTAATTTATGTTGTACTGACCCTTGGCCAAAATATTTTTATTTAAGTCTTACTTCCCAAGAAACTTCGCCGTAGTTTTATTAACCAAATTTTCATTTTGTATTTTATTCACTGATGAATTGCTGCCCGAAAATTAGGTTAGAAGTAATGTTTTTGTTCAATTTTAGTTTTGTTTGTTTTCTGTTTATGTCCCCAAAAGATTTCCACAAAGGAGTTGTGTCCATCATTTCGTGGGCTCGAGAGATATGCCATAATCGCCACGCTTGACAGACGGGATGGCGATCGCAGTATGATGTTCATAGTACACAGAGAGACACTGCTGCCTGTTGGCCGATAGATATTCCCTGGGGTCGGCTTTTACGCCCCCCATGGGATGAGATGGGGTGGCGATATTCTATGCCGTCAGACATAAAAAAAAGGTTTTTATTCACGTACACTTTAAAAAAGCGCTTGTAAATAGTCAGAACATGTTTGTAGTAATATAGTTGTATACATTATTATTTCTAGTATTTGTATGAAAACATTTATAAAATTTATTTTATTATAGCAATGATATTTAGCTAGCTCGCATCAAGTTATTGTCAAGAGATTATGTTTAATTATCTAGTTTTAGTCTAATATTTTTACTACATATTGTCAATGGTTCTGTCTATATTCAGACACACAGCACAAGGTATTTACGACACATATTTTTCACGTTATCAAAATGCCGTTTTAATCACTCCAGCTTTCAAATGGTATCTTTTGTATTATTAACTACGATTGCCATTTTTCATTAGTTTCCGCTTCTTTTGCTGCTAGTTAGGAAGAACTTTGTTGTAAAGTGGTAGAGTAAGTGTACTCACATCTGGACTTCCTCAGGGTCTTCGGTAATGACCCACAGGAATGGCCCGTCGATGTGCATTATAGTAGCGTCGTACATATGTTCCACGTCCAACATCTTCTGCGCCGGCAAGTTACAGATCTCTGCTGGCAATGGACTTGGCGGATCTGAAGATGTAAACACATTTACAATGGTTAACATGTAATACATTTGCAAGGACTTTGTGGAATATTGAGTAGACCATTAATGGTTATAATTGTCATTGCTATATGAATGGAAGCTTCATATAGCAAATAAAATCACAATTCGTGTACACATAATATAAAATAAAAAAGGTTTATTACTCACGTAGACTTCGAAAAAGGGCTGGTAAAGAGTCAGAACATGTTTGTAGTAATATAGTTAACTATCCGTAATTATTTCTAGGTACATATAGATTTACGTACACGGATTGCATGAAAACATTTAGAAATAAAACATAACATATAAGAAAGATAGTCAAAATATATAACATATAAGTATGGTCACTAAATAATAATATGAATAATTCACTTAAACCTTATTATATTACTTAGAAAGTTTTGTAGGGATAAGAGTTTTTTAAACATGACGTTTACTGGTAGTTTATGCGGCTGTCACTGCTTCACCGGGCAATAAAGGCTCGACCCATGGAGCAAAATAAAACTACAAACTGAGCACTTGCGCCGGAGGCCACCCCTTATATAGTAGTATATCAGTTATCTGGTTTCCATAGTATAAGCTCTACTTAGTTTTGGGATCATTTGGCCGTATGTGAATATGTCCCAGGATATTATTATATTTTATTTATTTATATTTATATAGGGACAATGTCACACAGATCATCCTAGCCCCAAACTAAGCAATGCTTGTACAATAGGTACCAGGCGACCATTAATTTATTTATATGGACGAACAGGACATACCTTCAATTTTAATTCCGTTTATCTCTTTACTAAGTTCACATTGCACTTCCTTCGCTGCTTGACTCTTCGCCTGTGGCACAGTTTCCTCAGAAGATGAAGAACTGGAGAACACTATCAAGGTCTGGTCTTTGGGGGTCTTAATTCTCTGAGGCTTCTGCGGGGGGCAGTTATTAGGGCAGGCAGAGGAAGTTGATGGAGCGGGCTCACTCAGCGCGTCAATGAGATTAAATGGCGGGGCCGGTGGGAGGCTTGGCTTCGAACTGATGTCATGGACTGGTGTGTATTCTATGGCATTTGCTGGTTCATCTGTGGGAAAAATGGTATTTATTATATTATCTGTATAATATCATCAGCATCAAGTCAGCCAAAGTATGTCCACAGCTGGACAAAAGGCTCTCCAAAGAATGGGGGATAGGCCATAATCGCCACGCTTGGCAGACGGGTTGGCGATCGCAGTTTGATGTTCATAGTTCACAGAAGACGCTGCTGCCCGTTCTCTGGTAGGTATGCCCTCGGACGATTTTCACGCCCCCCACGTGATGAGATGGGGTGGTGATATTATTTGCCGTCACCACACAGTATAATATATTATGGATGTGTTACTTAACATACATAAATAGTACATTGTGGTACAGTCAGCAACAGAAGTTACTGGATAGATTTTTTTTTTTGTCTTGACGCTATAGTTAGCTTAGGAGGCTTTCACTACTTCACCGAACTATAGAGGCGAGCAGAGGGCTCAAGCCGTCTAGCAATTAAGTAACCCGCGCCGGAGGGCACCCCCTGTGGGGTTCGAACCTCGACTCTGGGCGATTACTGGCTGAGATCATCATTTTAGGGAGTTTTGTGCAACTTTCGCTCTACGTTAATGACATGACGCAGTTACAGGATAGAGGCTAATTTATTATCGACGCCCTTGGGGGCATATATGAAAAATTGTTGGCAGTTAGAATGTTATGCAGTTACCGTTTAGCATAATATAAATGAGGTAGAACATACCGTTCATTCGCTCTATGAGCACCTCAATTTGGGAAACACTAACTTTACAGAATGTCAATGTTGTGGTCTTGGCGTCATCAACGCTTGAGTGATGACATGTTTCTTGCAAGCGTCATACGCTACGGTAACCGCTTTGTATCAGGTGGAGCGTATACTTTTTGCCAGACTTTACTACCAAGTCTGCAGCATGCAAAGCATTAAAAACAAAAGAAAAAATGTTTGCGTAAATTTCAAATAGGTATCATTAGTAGGCGTTTTCAGCCGAACTACACATTTTTAAATAAATTAGTAAAACGGAAAAATACCTGAAGGATTGAATGAATGAAGTAAAAAAAGGCTTTTACCAATTTTGGATAGAGCGAGGTTGAAGTCCGTGATAAGATACATGTACTCGTCTAACTGCATCATGCATCTCAGAAACCGCTCCTTCAGTTCCGACGGCTCACAATTCAACTGTAGCGAAAAGCCTTGCGTCTGTGTCATGAAAACAAAATTATATTAGAAATATAACAAATATCTTGGAATAACTAACACACTGCCATCTGATCCCAATCTAGGTAGAGGAACCAGTTAACTGACTTATATAATAACATACGGGCCTGTTGGCGTGGTTGGCAAATGCTTGCTTATCACGGCTGAGGTCGTGGGTAGGGTTGCCAGGCCATAAAATGCAAAGGCCGGACTGCGCACTATATAAGGCCTGATATTTTGCTCTAAAAGCCGGACATTTTTTTTATTGCCAAACATTTTTACAGCTGGGCTGTTGAAAAAAGTATTAATACGTGATGTAAAGTGAGAATGAGATTGAATATCGAAGCCTGACAAAAGCCGGACAGGCCAAACACGTACATTTTGGCCGGACGCGACCGCAAAAAGCCAAACATGTCCGGCTAAAGCCAAACATGTACGGCTAAAGCCGGACACCTGACAAGCCTAGTTGTGGGTCCCATTCCCACTCAGGACAGATATTTGTGTGCATGAACAAGTCTGTTTGTCCTGAGTCTGGGTGCAATTATCTATATAAGTATGTATTTTCGAAAGAAAAGTGGTAAATGTATGTAGTATAACACTTATCTGGTTTCCATAGTACAAGCTCTGCTTATTTTGGGATCAGTTAGCCGTATGTAAATAATGTCTCAGGATAGTATATTATTATTGTATTATAACTCAGAAATGAAACCTCTTTGGCGGTCACCCAACTATGGACTGACCGCGAGCTTAGTGCTTAACCTTGTCAATCACTTACGGATTGGTGAGAGCATCTGGCTATGAGCAGCTTCAGTTACTGGCACCAGGCACACAATAAGTCGATAGGTCACTTGTATTTACTCACTATTTTGACACTAAATTGACATAAATTAAGATGCCAAATCCATGCCATGTCTTGTATTAAAAGAAAAGAAAAAGAAGTGCAATGATATCAAAACTAGTTAAGTTGAGAATTAAGCTTTATTCATGGTGGCAACATTTCAACAGACAGGTTCTCTAAAGAAATTCATAATCAAGTATGTTAAAATTTATTCAAATTAATTAATTATATAAAACTTTCTAACAAACAGTCACCTGAGAATTTTGAGATGATACCTAATTATAATGCTTCATTTATGTAACAGTTAAATAAGATACATAAATAGAACTTGTTTTATAGAAAACATTATTTACAACAGTCTATATTTTCACATTGAATTAATTATAAAAAAAAGTTATGTCAAGAAATAAATTGATGAAATAACAATTTGTCTGGTCAAAGCACTTTTAATTTCATAAATATTTGTTCACATCATAATGTTATATAAAATGTATTCACTGCATGGTGCAATGGTTAAGGTAGTTGCTTTGCTATAACAAGTTTCTGTGGCCAATAAATTGCTTTTCCAGGTCAATATTTTTTGTTTTTAATTTGCTGTGTTGTGTTGATGAAGGCATAAATATCTCCACCCTACTTCATTCTATGGAGATGTACCTCGACGGTATACCTCTCAGAGAAAATGCAGCAGTATCCCTGTGTACTATGCAAATTATATACATATGGTGTACGAGGTAATTGCCTAAATTTAATAAAATCATTCTTAAGCAATAGATATCAAATGACGCAGATAAGTAAAATATGTAGCAAATCCAAAATCAAATATAACCATGTATCAGCCACACGTCTCATAGAATATGGAGTGCCACAAGGTAGTGTTTTAGGTCCCTTATTATTTATACAAATGATTTTTCCCGAGCAATTGACCACCCAATGGTGTTATTTGCTGACAATAGCACAGTTATTTGTAGTCAAAAAAATGACGCTAAAAGTATAGAAATGGACATAAATTGTAATTTAGTGAATATTATAGATTGGTTGATATCAAATAATTTAATCATAAATCTTGACAAAACCCATATAATGACATTTAAAAATAATTATAGATCTCTTAATAATGCTAATACCATGGATATAAAATATGGACATAAAGTAATTGAGACTACAGCAGAGACGAAATTTCTAGGATTATATATTGACTCAAACTTGAACTGGAAATCACATGTCGACTATATATGCAAAAAATTAAATAGTTTTTCGTACGCGCTTTACATGCTATATAAGGTAGTGAATCAAGATGCTGTCCTTACTGCATACCATGCATACGTCACATCGGTCCTTAGATATGGTCTCATATTCTGTGGCAACTCATCAGATCGGGAAAGAGCATTTAAGGCGCAAAAAAAGTGTTTAAGGGCGGTATTTCACCTCAAACAGACAGATTCTTGCAAACCTGTTTTTATAAAATATAGTATACTGACATTTCCTTGCCTGTATCTGTATGAGGTTATTATGTTTGTCAGAAATAACCAAGTTCTTTTTGAGTCCCTAAAAAGTAAGAGACTAAGGAATAAGCTAAGCATACCTCCGCACAGAACAAGTCTTTACGATGGAAGCGTTTTCTGTATGGCCCCCAGGATATTCAATAAATTAAAGTGCAATATTGAATTTAAGAAAAGGCTTTCTGAATACCTTTTACGTAAAGCTTTTTACACAGTCAAGGAATACTTTGACGATAAATTAGGTTAAGAAAACATATTGTGTAATAATTAAATAAATTTAAAGACTTCGATTTACATTCAGTTTGTTTAATAAATTAAAATTATTTTTTATGTGTAAGACATTTGCACGCCGAAAGGCTAATATGGAACGGTAATAATAATTAGAAATAAGAACATTGTAAGACCCATATTTCTGCAAATAAAATAATTTGAATTTGAACTATATGACCATCATATTGCAATCACCAACCCGTCTGCCGAGCATGGCATCCAGCAGTGGACGACATGATGATGATTTAGGCTGACATAATGATGATAAAAGATGATAAAAGACCTAGGCCTCACTTCTCTCGAAACACGTAGACAGAGGGGAAGTCTCATTGAAACCTACAAAATTTTGTCTGGGTCCCACAATGTAGCAGGAATTAGGGACTTGTTTACTCTAAGTGATAATTAATATCTGAGAGGACACTCGCTAAAATTAAGCAGAATACAGCACAAAAGAAATCCAGCATAATAAACTTCCTGAAACTGTCATAAAGGCATCCAATTTAAACAGCCTTGACAAATTTTCCAAATTGCAAACAAAAACACACGCATCAGCTTACTAGCTGCTAGTGTGAGAAACAATAATAATAATGATGATCAATTAATTTTTCCTAAATAAGTGTAAAATCAATATTTTTTCCCCTGATGTTACATGCTATGATCAGCAGCAATTGTTCAGCAGAATTTTCATTCAATAAATATATGGGGTTAACTAACACACTACCATGATCGGTCACCGTAGCCTAGTTGGTAGTGCTCCTGCCTACGAAGCTGGTGGTCCTGGGTTCGAATCCCGGTAAGTGCAAATATTTGTGTGATGAGCATGAATATTTGTTTCTGAGTCATGGATGTTTTCTATGTATTTAAGTATTTATCTATCTATATAAGTATGTATATCGTCGCCTGGTACCCATAGTACAAGCTTTGCTTAGTTTGGGACTAGGATGATCTGTGTGACATTGTCCCTAGGTATTATTATATTATTATTATTATATACCATCAGACTCCAAACTAGACAAAGCCTATGGCAGCCAAACAACTGTTAAACAAACTTAAAAAATTCTAAATACATACATTATATTGATAAATTTCACCCTTTCTGCTGCTGACCATAACATAATTTACTACACTTCAATATTTACACTATAAAATAGCTCTTAAACTTAAATTAACCTTACTTAAATTTGTTATGAATATTTTAAAATATTAAACTCATAATATAACTGAAGCACATTATTCTAAAATGCAAAAAAGGAAAGGTTTTTGTGTCTTATAATGTAGCTAAAAGCGTGAGTAACATAATTCGGGCCCAAATATAATTATAAATACATACATACAAAAAAACGTTAACAAAAAACTTTCAAGTTTGTTCATGCAATTGACAATTTTAACACAAGCCAAAATGAGCCAATGTTTCTCTAAGGATTACCATTATATAGACTTTTAATGGCAAAAGGTAGATCCTTTACCATTGATAACAATCAAGATCATCAATTCATATTGTACTTTAATGTGTTTTGGGAGTTTATGCATTGTAATAAATCATATAATAATAATATATTATGTTACACAGATTATCCTAGCCCCAAAATAAGCAAAGCTTGTACTATGGGTACCAGGCGACGATATACATACTTATATAGATAGATACTTAAATACATAGAAAACATCCATGACTCAGAAACAAATATTCATGCTCATCACACAAATATTTGCACTTACCGGGATTCAAACCCAGGACTACCAGCTTCGTAGGCAGGAGCACTACCAACTAGGCTATGGTGACCGTCAATACTAATACAGCAGATTTTAATGCTAATTTCAAGTCTTGGTCACAGAATACTGCATGGTTTCTTTGTGTAAAGATCTATGAACACTTAAAAAGAGAGAGATTTTAAATGATTTTTACCATTGGTTTACAAATATACCATAAGTACAGTTTTACCTATGAGGCTTCATACATATATAAACAGCAGTTGTTGCCTTACATTTTAGTCTTTGGTCTAATGTTTAGTGACACTTACTGCTAAGCCAGACGCTGTGGGTTCCATCCCTAACTGTGATAAATTATTTATTCAGTGTCTATGTGTAATTTATCTATAACATGCATGTATTTAGAAATAGATAAGCATGCTTATCAGTTGTCTGGTGGCCATGGCACAGGCTCTGCCTAGTTTGGGATTAGAAGGCAGTGTGTTGCTTGTCCTAAGATAATTTTTATGTCCTAAGATTCATTGTATTTTAGTTCTATGAAATACACAGGCCCAGAATAATTAATTTATCTCATAGCTATTTAATGACACCATAACATGTGTACAGCAAAAACAAATGAATAAACCTACAAGTTCAGATGTAAGGTGTATTATAATATAATACACCTTACATATGAACTACATATTATGTTATGAAACAAAATGGGTTGACAACTATAGGGTTATATAGGTAACTAATCTGGAATCAAGTCATACACATATTATAATACCAATATGATAGATAAAGCTTAATAATGCTATCCAAATCATAGACAAAGATTAAAACAAATCAGCTTTCATTCATCTAAAGACTGACTGTGTGGCTTAGGTGTTGACCTCAGCAATCAGTTTTGGTTCAGTGCGAACAATTGTCTATGAGTATCTCCTTTCTTTTCTATTATTATTTAATAAACTTGATATTAACCACGAAATTCTCTAAGTTGTTCTTTTGCTGCCTTCACAGTCTTCAAAAGATACTGGTAATTCCCAGCAATATTATATTTATTCCCCAAATTGTAGTAAATTTATAATTAGTATGTACCTAGATAGTAAAAATAATAATTATTGTTCCTCTTACCTTCATTTTCAACTTATTTATATCTTCGACGGCGCGATCACATTTCTCATGGAAAATATTTAATCGCGCTTCTAGTTCATTCTGCCGATGCATAGTCAATGTCGCTAGGTCTACGAAACTCCTAAAAGCGCAGTTTAATTAAAAATTAACGAAAACGAATTCATTTTACAAGCATTAGAAAGGCAATTTGAAAGTACTTACATTTTGACCGTATGGCAGATTTGCCTTGCAAAGTCAGGTCACAGTTTCCAGAATGCGTTTGTAGGACGGATGCTGTAATGTAATAGAATGTTGAAGGAAAGTATTTTATTTAGTATTTTTTTTACTAAGGTTTGTTTCCGATTTGTTTTCTTGACAGGAAAAAGTCGAGGCTACTACAGATATCAACAAGCACAGACCACCAATATGAGTGAATGAAGTTTATTGAACGACTTTGGTATTAAATTTATTTCAAGTATAATATTTTTAATTTTTTATAATTATCAAAATGACTACTTTATATTTCACAATTAATTTCGATAAAAGCTATACATTTATTGATCTGGTTGTCGGAAATATATAAAAGAAAAATACTTGTGGTCTCTCTGGTTTTTCATATATTACCTACTACTCAAAACTAGATGTCACTGTAGCATTTCTTATTTTTGTATCTATTCGCTGCTAGATGTCACCAATGTACGCATTTATTTATCTTTCGAGAGGAATTAATACTACGAGTATAACCGAAGTAGGGTAGGTCTTAGACTTGATTGTGGCGGATTTTACTTGACTTTTAATAAGTGACGAAATCCCTGCATAATATTGAATTCATATGAAAATAATTCGATTTATCAAATTAGGTAGGTACTTGCAAATACTCAAATCGAGTAAATCTACCTATATCAAAGAAAAAAAAATAAAGACAGTAAAATAAAATTTATTATTTGGGCTAGAGTTTACCTTAATATGTAATTGTACTCTTAAATTGGTTTTCTGAAAATAGATCCTAGGAAGGTTTGTCCTAGAATTTTACTATGGACCTGCCCGATAAAAAAGAGAGCAAGCCTATAGTTCTATTATTTAGTATTTAGTAGATATTTTAAATAAATTATATTTTATAATGGGATTCCAGATAATCTATGCCTCGAATTTTTTCGCAGTTCACATTTGTATAATTGATTTCTTTGGATCTAAGTAACAACAAAAAGTCCTACGTTTATAAGTTTGTTTTATAAATATAATCCTAGGCGGCTATTCTATAATGAGGCCTCGTAAAGTTTCACGGACTGACACAAATTTAATGTTAATCAAATAAGATCCTTATAAGATCCTGTGGTGTATTCCTTTCTTATAAACAATCATACAAACTCATCGATGAAATTTAGATGGGCATTATGCTCGACTTACCTAAATATTCAGCATCAGATTCAACAATCAATACCTACCTAAAACTGAGGTTGAGATCGGCTTCTATATTATAATTCCGTCTCTAAGTTCATGCCATGGACAATGTCCGAAGTTATTTGAAGGTATTGTAAGAGATATTATTATTTTGAAGCAAATTACCTCCAAACACAAAGAAAACTCTTCAGTTTATTGCAGGCTTAAGGGTTACGCAGTGTACTATGTTTCAATTAAAACAGCAACAAAGTAAACAAAAGCAAAAGAGCCGCATAATAAATTCAGTACACCCTACCACCTCTAATTGGATTCAGAGGCACAAGCAACCAATTAGAGGGAGAGAGATGGAGCTAGGGACTGACCAAAGGGAGTACCTACGGTGTATGTGCCGGGAGTGTTTCTATTCTAGCAAAATTGCCTTATGATAGCTATAAATACGTAGTAATAATGACGAGAAAAGTCTTCATTGTATCTCATTACGGGCGCTACACATTGACATAATAATTATCTGTCATTGTGTAGCACCACATTCCCGGAATGCTATTATTAAATATATCGATATATTGTGCTACAAACTTATCTGGCCCGGTGGCCAAAAGTAGAACTAACGACGCGGCGACGCCAGTTTGAAATGTCAATCCATGACATTACTGCCATTGATTGTTTGTTGCGCGTATTTATATTTCTTTTTGTGGTTTTTAATTGTGAAAAATGCCGAAAGCTTTAAAAATTGATGCGGGGAACGTTATATTACAAGTATTGAATTATATGAAGGAAGAATAACGCCTTCAGGCACCAATTATACCCTTCAATAAGTTGTATGAATGCGTAGCTGCTGCTACAGGTTAGTGTTGTCAGCTTCTGAAAAAATACGAAACTCCCCCTCGCTCTTTAATTTAAAATACATATTTTAAATCGTTCATTATTTAATTATTTTTTTGCTATTTCCTTTGTAGGTGTCCGCGAGCGATTTGTAAGAAAACTTGTGAAAGAAAAAGAGCAAGCAGATGCAAAAATTTATAGCAGATCAGAATATTGGTAGATCGAATTCTGAAATCCTATAATTGATTGCAGAAGCTTTTGATAAAATAACAGTCAATGAATGGCAAAAGCATTGCGATCATGTAAAAAAATATTGCAAATGTGTGGCGAAAAAGGGATGGATACTTAGACGAGCCTTTCATCATTCATTTAGGTAGTGAAAGTGAAAGCAGTGATTCCGATAATGATGATGAAATGAATTCTGAATTAAACCACTCCGGTGACATAATAATACCTGGAGTAGATACTCCAGGGATTCCGGATCTCCGGATTCCGGTGACATAATAATTATGTCACCGGAATCCGGAGATCCGTTAGAGAACACCCAGCATACCTTTTATGTAAATGATCATAATTATTGTATAAAAATATAAAGATTTGTAATGACAGTATTTGTTTGCTTTTTAGTGAAGTAACATTTACGTTACAATGTGCATATTATTTTTACCCACTTTATTGCAAAAAATAATTACTAGCAACACTAAATGCGATAACAGCGACGCTGCCAGCGGGTCAGATAAGTTTGCGGGACTGTATTTTGCAATTGCAATCTGGTGACAATGTTGCCAGTATTGAGACAGAGGAATTACATCTTGTATTAGCATTTTTCGCTATAACTTCCATACATTACGAATTATAAGCTTCGAATATAACAAAAAATAACATTAATGTTTGTGAACCTTTTTCTTCTTACTTCATTCGATAAGATTTTCTTTCAGAATAGTCCCTTATAGGTATCTACATTTTGTTAAAATCGGTCGTTACAAAGAAATGTTGAAGTCGATTGTAGTTTTATAAAACAGTAATTAATTTCGCGTCTGTCATTTTTGTCACTTGAAGGACCAATGAAGAATGGAAAAATCTAGAGATATAGGTTATCTGTAAGGTAGTATCGTTTAATATATACGTTACCTACTCACAGTTCGAATGTATGTTGCCTCAGATTTATGATCTGCCAACATAAATGAGAATAGTCTACTCTCTTGGAATTAAGACATCATAATAACATAATCGATTACATATCCCGCGCATTAATTACCCAGCAGCTTAGCGGGGCTAATCGAACGCACAACTGTTACTAACTTAGGTATTAGTTAGATACTAATATTATTGTTAGTAGATTTATTAACTTCTATAGGACATAGGTATACACGTTGCAACTTTCACATATTTTATATTAAATAATAACACGCGATGTCTTACTTATATTTTTTTATAGAGTAGCAAGAGAACCAAGCGTGCGGTTTACCTGATAGTAAGTGATACCTATCAGAGAACGGGCAGTAGCGTTTTTCTGTGAACTATGACCATCCAACTGCGATCGCCAACCCGTCTGCCAAGCGTATACCCCCATTCTTTGGGGAGGCTTTTGTCCAGCATTGGAAGTACTTTGGCTGACATGAATGATCACCGCCGCCCATGGACACTCACATCAGCAGAGGGGCCGTAAATGCGTTGGTGGATTTTAAGAATGGAATAACCCCGCTTATTTAAAGCTGCCATGTCTTAGCGGATCGGCAATCCATCCGCATTCAATTGATTCCGCAGAGTGGTCGTGCGCTGTGGAAAGTTTCTCGTAAAACGGACTGTGGTAGATGTCATGTGTGGTATTCACATGGATATGGATGAAATTTCCACTTCTGGCGAGAGAATCTGTAGTGGAACGTGGATCTTTCCAGTATGGCTTCTGACAATTTCTCAGAATACTCTCCGTGATAAATGCGGTAAAAGATGCCATATATTTAGGAATTGGTATATCCTTATCCTGTATGCTAATTATATTTCTATTCCATATTTCATTCAAATCCGTTTAGCAAGTTTTTTGTGATAGATAAATAAACATAAGTATTGAATAATCATCATCATATCAGCCGAAATACGTCAACGGACAATCGAGACTGCTGGACTATGGCCTGACAGGTTGGCGATTTCAAAGTATAGACGCCAGCTACCCCAATCTGTCAAATTTCTTTTATAGATTTTCAACATATAGATATTAGGGAATTATATACATATAGATTTTGGGGACATTTGATTGCTTGATGTGCTGGCGTCCATACTATGGCGTTCTGCGGGTTCAGATGCCTTCGGGATCTTGCAATTATATGGGGACTAAACACTTAAACGTAATTATATTTTCTTTACTTTTTCTATGATACACATGTCAAAGAGATTATTTTTAAAGGTTTTTTTGGACGAATGAAGGTCTACGACCATGAAGCTCGTCACAATACTTAGAGAGGCGCTGGAGTCCTTTCTCTTGTAGATATGATCTTATGCGGGTTCGCTGGAAGCCGCTGGAAGCGGGTATCGCAAGACCGGCAATTGTGTAGATCTTTGGGGAAGCTAAAATGAAACTTATTCTTAAACTGAGTCATTGGATAACTTTCCCAGAATATTGGCAACATTGTCACTAGATTGCAATTGCAAAATACAGTCCCGCAAACTTATCTGACCCGCTGGCAGCGTCGCTGTTATCGCATTTAGTGTTGCTAGTAATTATTTTTTGCAATAAAGTGGGTAAAAATAATATGCACATTGTAACGTAAATGTCAGTTCGATGGTCATAGTTCACAGAAAAACGCTGCTGCCCGTTCTCTGATAGGTATCACTTAATATCAGGTAAACCGCACGCTTGTTTCTCTTGCTACTCTATAAAAATATAGGTAAGACATCGCGTGTTATTATTTAATATAAAATATGTGAAAGTTGCAATGTAAGAAGTTAATAAATCTACTAACAATAATATTAGTATCTAACTAATACCTAAGTTAGTAACAGTTGTGCGTTCGATTAGCCCCGCTAAGCTGCTGGGCAATTAATGCGCGGGATATGTAATCGATTATGTTATTAGGATGTCTTAATTCCAAGAGAGTAGACTATTCTCATTTATGTTGGCAGATCATAAATCTGAGGTAACATAGATTCGAACTGTGAGTAGGTAACGTACCTATATATTAAACTACTTTAGAAAAACCTATATCTCAGGATTGTTCCATTCTTCATTGGTCCTTCAAGTGACAAAAATGCTTGTAGACTATGTAACTATATAATAAAAAAATAAAAAAACAAACCATAAGCAACAATATTTTTTTTAATTTTTCAGTGTTTATTTGATAGTCTTTCTTAAACGTAGTTTGTTATATTTCTCTTTGGTGTTTCTCAGTAGCTGCCACCTCATGCATTGCACAGAAGAAAATTACTATTTTACAGAGTTAAAATATATAATTTTAATAAAATACATAATTTTTGAATTTGAATTATTGTTTTTATTGCTCCGTTCAATGCAGACGTGAAATTAAATCGTGTTTTATAAAATATACAACTGACTTCACCATTTCTTTGTAACGACTGATTTTAACAAAATGTATAAAGGACTATTCTGAAAGGTAATCTTACCGAAGAAAGTAAGAAGGAAAAAGGTTCACAAGCAAGAGCCTCACGTAACATTTTAAATACGTAAAAAACATACATTGGAAGTGATAACCTGATGAAATGATCTTTTGAAGTCAATTAATGAATACATTAATGTTATATTTTGCTATATTGCGAAGCTTATAATTCGTAATATTCCAAACATTACGAATAAGTCATAGCGAAAGATGCTAATACAAGTTGTAATAAATATATATCCTCAATGATGTTGTAGCCTCTACAGTTTACGTGGTTTATTTATCTTTAAATCACTATTGAGGTCTTATGCCTACCATGCCCTGCATGCCTCTAAGCTTAAAAAATCATATGTATTCAAAATTAAACCACTTTAAGCGAATAAATTATATTATTATAGGAGAGTTAAGTGAGTATTTCAAAGAAACTCAAAATATTGGTTTCAAATTCTTCCACGGTAGAACATAAATTTGACTTTGGGACGATATGTCAAATGTTGGAGAAAAGCTCTTTCTATAATAATAATAGGGACTATTATACAGCAAAACTTGCCAAATCGTGACCAAAATGTACCAGCTGATCTCAGCAGAGTCGCTCCACAAGTGGGTCTAAAAAGTGAATATGGATAAAACGAAAATCATGTCGAACGACTTCTAATTGGCCAGGCCCTACTTCGAGAAAGCCCTACTTCGTCAATCGTGAAATTCAAATCTGCTGGGCAGCGTCCTTCTCGTCTTAAATACGCAGAGCCTTAAATTGTCGAAGACACTCTCCACACAAGATGGACCGATGATCTTGTGCGGGTCGCTGGAAACTGCTGGATGCGAATAGCACAAGACCGGCAATTGTGGAGATCTTTGGGGGAGGCCTTTGTCCAGCAGTGGACGTCTTTCGGCTGATATGATGATGATGACTCTCCACTTTCCACTTGTGATGTGACTTGCGTCAATATGTCTGGGTGCTTGCGCGAAGTATTTGCAAACATCAGCTATACGAGTTTTAGAGCGCAGAGCTATACGAGTTTTAGAGCGCAGTATTGTGTTGCGGACTCTTTAAGTGTATAACTTGCTATCTCACCACATCTCATCCCATGGGGGGCGTAGAAATCACCCGAGGGAATACTTACCAGAGAACGGGCAGCAGCGTTTTTTGTAAAGTATGACCATAAAACTGCGATCGCCAACCCGTCTTGCCTCCCATTCTTTGGGGCGGCTTTTGCCCAGCAATGGACGTACTTTGGCTGACATGTTGAAGTGTATAATAATATCTAAAGAAGGGATTAGCTTTATCATATGTATTTCTTTTATCACCTCCTCGTAAAAACAAAGTACTTAAGTCGGTTTAATAAGGAAAAACCTCTATCTTCATGCACTAGCCGCCATCATAGGGCCTTAATCACATTTGGACGTCATTATCGCCCTCGCGAATCGGTTGCAATTTTATACGTCGCTCCCGGTGCACACCCACTCCAGTGTCAGACCATCGGCTCGGGGCAAAACTCGCGTTATTATCTACATTTAGCACAATTCAGGTAATACGTAGAATACTCGGGACAGATAGTTACCCTGATCGATGCTAATAGCTTTTATTGATATACCCCTACTATTATTAGTTTACTAGAGCCCTGTGGACCGCTGTGCTGTAGTTATGCCCAGTAAATTGCGCTAATATCACCATTTGATGCGGTCGTGAGACCCTCAAATTGCCGCCTGTTATGCGTTTTGAGTTATTTGATAATTTGTATTCGCCGGTGGTTTATTATATGCCGTTTACTCACTTAACTGTATTTTCACTCGTAGTTTTCGGGGCGTGGTTTCGGAAATGTCGAAGGTACGATAATTTTGATGTCTTGATGCGTGTGGAGATTGACGCGTAGTGTCGGATACATTGTTAGAGCGGCTCGTTATAAGGTGGTTAGAGAGCGCATGAATGGTTCGTTTCATATATGTCGAAGGGTTTCCGTAAGACCAGAACATTAGCGAGCATTAGCCTAGATAGCTTGTCTTTTCGCTGGTCTGTTTAGGGTCTGGGTCGACAGTGTTTAACTATTATATTTAGTTTATTTTGAAAGCTAATGCCAAAATATCCTTAACAGTTTTGTTTATCAAAAGACAATGCCAGCGCTAGGGAAATAAGTCCTTGTATCCAGGAGCATTTAGAGACACTACATAAATGGAAATACATAGCGCACCCTAAGTCAGAATAAGTGCCGAACTAAATGGGTCACACAAATAAATGTCGGATGCGGGGATTGAACCCCTTACGCCGAGGTGGTAGCGAGGCAACTATCTAAACCTCAGTGCCACCCGTGCATTCAGTGAACTAAAGGCAGGTTAAAATATAGTTTCATTTAATAACAAAATGTGCTTACATGTTGCTTAAAATTTGTATCGTCAATTTATATAGTTTTCGTACTAAAGTGGTGAAATCATCCCATCGTTTTAATGTTGGTAAACTGCTCGTGGTACATATTTGTATTGTCACGCCCATAACACATTATGTACCTGTCAGTAAATAAATAAGTATTAAGTAACTTTTGGAGAATAAACCCATTTTATTATAACTACAAACATTATTTAGGAAGTCAGTATAGGTGTTAAATCACCAATAATATATCGGTGCGCCCACGCAGATCAACCAAGTTAGTAGTTAACTATAAAGTTAGTAAATGGGAAAATAATGATTAATGGACACAGAATTTTCTTAAGAAATATGTATTCAAAGCGTTTAAGTTATTTTGCTTAATCTAAACTGGTAGCGGGGAAATATACTGTAGAAGGGAAAATTACGAGTTATAAATGTGCAATACTATGCCATAAGAAGTGGCCTACTCGTAAATTGCATATGAAATGCATGCATTGAAAAAACAAGTACGAGGTGGAAACGAGGTAGTCCACCAAGGGATCTGAACTCTGAACTAATTTCAATGTGTAACATTCGCTTAAACATAAGAAAATACTAGTCTTAACGTGCGCAATATTAGTAGTATTAATAAACTTTCTAGAGATTTTTATCGATATCTTTCATTTAATAACCTAGGTTACTGACTCGTAGGTGCTCTTCGTGGACAAGAATGTAAAAAATAAATTGAATCCACGAAGAGCGCCTGGCAAAAATATTGATAGGTGCCTTTCGTGGACTAGGCTAGGTGCCATTCGCGCAGGTGCCATTGAGATGGGTGCCCTCGGTGCACTACCTCGTGGAAACACATAGTGAGGGTTCCGAATAAACAAAAAATTGTTCGCTTACCTACAACAGAAATCGAGTATCGGTGTCATATGATGTTACTACGAAGTTACAGTTTTCGGAATGTTCGCTTTACTTGAGCTATAAGATATTTCTTCTTGTCAAATTTCTTGATTCTAAGGCTGAGATCTATAGAGCGTACTTAGACTTTGCTCAAACTTAACTTACGTAAAACTTTGCTAGTTGTATGCTAAGCTTATACTTTGATTTGGTATTTATAGACTTTTTGAAGTTAAGATTATGCTTAGCATAAGCTAAGACAGACAAAGTCAAAACACCAATTGTAATTTCGTTACATGCATTAACTTCTGTCTAAGTAAAGTCTGAGCAAAGTCTAAGTACGCTCTATAGATCTCGGCCTAAGACAATAAACAGCCGTATCTTTTCATCGCACAGAGAGACGGTCAACGAAGTGTTTCAATAAGAGTTCTTTTTACCTTTAGAGATAGAAAACCATAAAAATCGTTCTTATCTATTCTGTATTTGATTAAGGCAATTAAAGATTACGGGGTAACAATTTTCCATGAAATCGAATGTCTTGTCATCCACGACGTGGATATGCACTCTCGTGCATATCCACGTCAGCAACTCGCTGAGCCGAAGTTCGAATCCTAAACACCCTCTTGCACGGGAGACTTCTTTGCTAGAGCTTAACTTAGGCACCCACTCGTCTCTACTGCCACTGAAGCAGTGGAAGCCTACAAGTTTAACTGAAATACCATGAGAAAAAATCTATTATAAATTATAGACAATGACGAAAAAGCAATACCAAGTAGCAGTAGAAGAATATCAACACCAAAAAAAAGAAGAATACACAAATGACCCCGCGCCAATCACAACAAGCTCACAAAGCACAATCTTCTCTGAACATGAGACTAACGAAAGTCACGAATGCCAAACATTAATTAGTTTATAATCCAATGTGTTATGTTTCCCGCTTTTTAATGAGTAATTAAAGAGGTTCGAACATCACTCCGGGGCTAATTTCTTCACTAATTACGATTACAACTCAACCAGGAATTGTGAGCGATGTAGCGGAGGCGTCAATACGCCCCCTGTGGTGCCTCGTTTACTGTTCTTAGTGGACAGACAGTAAGTTCCATTTCGAGTATCAAACTGTATAATATACAATATCCAATATATCGTACTCGCCGGCCGAGAGTACGAACGCGCACATGGCTCGATCATTATCGCCCTCAACAGCCTTTAGATTGCATTCCTATCGATGAAAATCCTCCTCTAATCTTTAAACGGATGAGCGGCCTACATCTTTACATACTGACTTAGACGACTTTGACTTAGAATGTCCCTAAAAATCCGCCCCTCTAATACATCTTTGTCTCAGTAACCGCCCTGACCTTGATTTACGCTTCTGACTGCTTGTAATGGTTTTTAGAGGTTCAGTTTTGTTTAGTTTTAGTTCAGTAGACAATTGGAATATTGTACTCGAAATTAATCTGAAGTTTATTTATTTACGCCTGCATTAGAGAAATTAATCCCTGAGTGGTGAGGGTACTTGACAAACATATAATTGACGGACACTAAGTATCTATGGGTTACACAAATAGTTGACCTGCGCGGGAAGCGAACCCGGGACATTAAGGGGCGACTGTCTACAATCCCAACCAGACAGCTTTTACCGCTTGGACACCGACTTTATCTGAGACCTTAATATATTGTAATAGTAAAAAAAAACATGTTGTTCAATGGGTATTTATGCCACACTATGGTAGCCTATTAT
This sequence comes from Pseudoips prasinana, assembly GCA_951640165.1. NCBI lineage: Eukaryota > Metazoa > Arthropoda > Insecta > Lepidoptera > Nolidae > Pseudoips > Pseudoips prasinana. The sequence continues at coordinate 9,770,090 of OX621240.1, forward strand.
AATTCAAATATCATTAAAATGTTATGGTACTGTAATTGGAGATTGACAGTCAATGTAATTCGACTGTATGTTCTTTTTGTATGTATCTTATGCGATTTCTCCATTATTTATGAACTGATTTGGATAATATTTTTATAGCACAGTGAAAGCTTTCGGAATAGTATATATTCTGACTAAAATGGTAGTTCTACAGAAAAGTAAAATCACGTTCTATGTCTTTTTAAAACAGTAGATATTTTTATAGTATCATGGCCCATACTAAAACGAGATATCTGAAATTATGTTGCATTAAGTAGAATTACCTACATTTGATGCTAGACTGTTGATAACTTTATAGCAAATCCCTACTCCAAAATCATGTAGTTGCTAATAGCTGTCCAGTACAACTCTACTCGTCCATACACGGCATTAGCGTGGTTCAAACGAGGCACTCGGCGGCTCGATCCCTGTAATTATAACTAACATTGAGCCGTTTCACCCGTAGTCCGTAATTAAAACATACTTAAGCAAAGACTTACAGATTAATGTCTAATAGAAATATACCACGCGATTACATTAATAGAGTATAACGCGTTATCGCGTTTTTACGAACTATGGTGATTGATGACTTGATTGTTATTTATTATATACGTGTTAGGTACTCTATTTACATAATGATACCATCGTCATCTTGTTCGCGATCATTATGTAAATAGATAAAGCAAATATCGCAAACTAGATGAGGATGGTGCCTTTTTAAACTTATATATGTTTCACACGCTTTTATTCACGTAAACTTTAATAAAGCGCTCGTAAATAATCAGAAGATGTTTGTAGAATATACCTAGATATTTAGGTACACGGATTGTTAAAACATTTATAAAATTAATTTTATAATAATTATGATATTCAGCTAGTTTGTGTTAAGTTGTTGTCAGAAATTTCGAGAATTAAACCTAACTATAGTCTCTTTTTTAGGTTTAATTCTCGAAATTTGTAGTTTTAGCTATATTTAGCCTCTATTAGGTGTATCTAAATCTATCTGTATCAACCAACTCATAGATTTTGTCGCACACACCCCGTATGAGACTTCTATATAGACTATATTTCAATTATTTATTTATTCAATCGGTTATCCTAGTGTCAATGTTGTCCAAGCCGCTCAGTAGGACTTTAATATGGCCTAACGACTGTTGTCTAAAGACTACAACCGGGACCGACATTTTAACGTGCCGCTTCGAAGAATGGAGACCGTCAGAAATTTAACCGCATGAGGTCCCGTGTCACCCATCTATGGCCGAAGGTCTAGATTAAGCATTAAGCGACCGAAGTTAGGTACTCACTTGGTAGTGAACTAACCTGATCCATAGCATTCGATCCTCGTACTGAACAATACGTTGTCTTTGTTTGGGTCTTTTCTGTGTAGTGTATGTAATATTTTTACAAAAAAGATACAGACACCATCACATCAAGCTACTCCAATCTGGCAATTTTCCCCAATTGAAAGTGAACCTTATGCTTATGTGATAAAATTGAAAATTTTTAAAAGAAATTTGTCAGATTGGGGTAGCTGGATATGCTGGCGTCTGTACATAAATATTAGGTCTTTACCTATGAAATTGCCGTTCTGCAGTACTGGCCATTTCAAATCAAAATAATTTTTGTTTGGCTAAGAATTCTAATTTCAAATTAATTTTATTTTAAAAACATGGATTCTTTTTTCCAAAAGTAGTCATTTCTTTATTGATTAGTGTTACATTTTCATCGCATTTCAATATTTTTCGTCATCATGGATACGTTAAAAATTCGAGTAATTATGGAATATGAGTACCGTCGTGGCAGCAACGCGGCACAAGCGGCACGCAACATCAACGACGTTTACGGAGCTAACACTACAAACCAACGCACCACCTGTTATTGGTTTGCTCGCTTCCGTTCTGGAAATTTCGACCTGAAAAATGAACCTCGCGGTCGTCCGAAGACTTTGGTCGACAATGACGAATTAAAGGCGGTTGTGGAAGCTGATGATACACAATCTACGGCTGAATTAGCAGCAGCTTTCGACGTTAGCGTCAAAACAATATTGGTCCATTTGCGTCAAATTGGCAAGGTAAAAAAGCTTGACAAATGGGTGCCCCACGAACTCAATGATCGCCAGCGCGAAGTACGCGTCGAGACGTGCCTTGCACTGCTCAACAGACACACAAATGAAGGAATTTTGAACCGCATTGTTACCTGCGATGAAAAATGGATTCTGTTTGATAACCGCAAGCGCTCAGCAAGTTGGTTGGATCCTGGTTCAGCACCTAAACAATGCCCTAAACGAAAACTTACCCCTAGAAAAGTGATGGTCACTGTTTGGTGGTCTAGCGCCGGTGTGATTCATCACAGCTTCTTACCAAACGGGGTGAGCATTACTGCAGATGTGTACTGTGAAGAACTGAGCACAATGATGGAGAAGCTGGCGCATCTCCAACCAGCATTGGTCAATCGCTCGTCTCCGCTGCTCCTGCACGACAACGCGCGACCTCATACTGCACAGCAGACGGTCTCCAAGTTGCAAGAACTGGGGTTGGAAGCTCTCCGTCATCCGCCCTACTCACCAGACCTTGCGCCTACAGACTACTACTTTTTCCAGAATTTGGATAACTTCTTGGCGGGAAAAAAATTCAATACCCGAGAGGCTGTACAAAATGCCTTTGAAGAATTTGTTGCCTCCCGTCCAGCTGATTTCTTTAAGAAGGGCATCAATAAACTGCCACTGCGATGGCAAAGATGCATTGATTGCATGGGTGATTACTTCGATTAATACAATTAAAAAAATTCATGAAAAAAATTCGTTTAAATTTTTTCATACAAAACGGCAATTTCATAGGTAATTATTTCTCTCCTTTGTCAAGTATTCATAGTACGAGCTTTTCATAGTTTGGTCTAGATGGCGCTGTGTGACATATCCCGGATATTTATTTATTATCTATCCGGTAGTTAAAGTACCGGTAAAAGCAAATAACAAATATTTAGAATTCAAATAGGTCGTGTCAATTTCAGACGTATTGTTAGACTACGAGTAGATATATTTTTATTAATGTTTTACAATTTGAATTTTTATTTTACAGTTCAATTAATCAAGGTAAAGAGCCGCAGATGATGCTGTCAATGTGTAAACTTAATCTAGGAATATGACTTTTACTTCCTATTTAGTAAAGATCCTGTCAAGGTATACTGACCCCAAATAGTGGCAACTATACATTAACAAAATACAATGAATGAGTATAAGGTCCTCATAAGAAGGCTCAAGGTCACCCAAATATCAATGAAGAGAGCTATGCTCGGAGTATCCCTGGGCGATCAAATTAGAAACATCGAAATCTCCAGGCGAACCAAAGCAGCCAACATAGCCCAAAGAATTGCCAAACTGAAGTGGCAGTGGGCGGGGCACATGGCTCGTAAAATCGACGACCGTTGGGGCTGAAAGGTTCTCGAGTGGCGACCACGAGCCGCAAGACGCAGCTTAAGCAGGCAGATGCAAGGTGGACCGATGATGATGATGATCATGATCTTGCAAGGGTCGCGGGAAACCGTTGGATGCGGGCAGCACAGGACCGGTCATTCTTTGTCCAGCAGTGGACGTCTTTCGGCTGATATGATGATGATATTTCAATTAGAGATTCACTTATACTCTTATGACTATATTAAATTACGTGGATGTAGTGATAATAATTTATAATATCAATTATAATTACTGTGATAATTATCAAGATAATAAACCTTTAATAATTATAGACGCAAGTGCGTTTGAAACAATAATTATCAATTATAATTATCTTTTAAAATTTATCGTGATCATAATTAAGGTACCTAATAAATTTTAGATAATTATGTAGCTTAATATTTATGCACATAATTATGCTTCGCTTTGAAAGCACATCAAAAGCCAAGTTCCCTAGAAAAATGGACTTTCTTACCTATCAGTGGCGAAAGATGCAAGATTTGTTAAGTTTATTGCTCTGCATTTTTTGAATTATATAGATGGCTGTTACGACCATTTTGTTTTTATGGATAAATTTAATTTTATTCATGTTGTGAACCACCAAAAACGTATTTGATACTGTTGGGCACACTAGCTTCCGTCCGCGTAATTTGGACAGCCGAATAAAATATTTAAGCGACCAAGGGTTTTGCTTTTTTATACTTATAACATGTGTTTTTTTTTATCACGAATGTCCTGATTAACTGGAACAACAGACAGACAAAATGTTTAAAAATTGTTTATTTTTGATAAAAGAAAGCGAATGTACTTTATTTTTCATATAATTTTATTAAAATAGTGTTAGTCTGACATTAAAAACTCACTTTAATTTTTTTTTATAATCTCATTTAAGTTCTAGTTCCCTAAAATTCGGAAAAAGCATTTAAATTTCCAGTAAAAAATATCATGTCATGTTTTTAGAGAAAATGTATCCAATCAATGATATACTTATAAATTATCTATATAAGGATTTATTGACTAAAGAAAAGTAGTATATGTAGTATATCAGTTATCTGGTTTCCATAGTACAAGCTCTGCTTAGTTTGGGACCAGATGCCCGTGTGTGAATAATGTCGCAGGATATTATTATTTACATTTTTTTTAATTTATATGAACGTTATCATAATGGGACCCGTAGGGTGCATATGTCTACATATTTAGCACCTCAAGTCACATAGGTACGGCATGCAAATAAATGATGTTAAAACTATGCGATCGGGTGCTCCTAAATATCTCCGACGTTTACTATATACGAATATAGACCAATAGTGGCTGTAGAAGGTAAAGTCCATCTGGCTGGGTCTTCTCTCTCTCTACTACTAGATACTTATGAAAAATATTTTTTTTTGAGTCACCACAACAAAGTTAATCCAGTCACTAACTCTATTTAACCATATATTCCAAACAAGAGGAAAAGTAATAATAATAAATAATAATAAAATACGTTTATTTTTCCTTCCACAAATTATAACTTAAAGCTAGATTATAACTATAAATTAGTAAATACTATTTACAGTTGGGAAGGACTGGTGCCTGAAATAGGTTGCGAAAACCTGTCACCAGGCCCCCCTCATGGAAAAGTAGTAAGTACATAGTTTAGGCAGTAGGTACAAGTAATAGAACAGGTAAAAGTAATTGTATATAAATAAGAATAAGCATAAGCACATCCCGATGAAGGAATTTATTAAGTTGCCAATCCAGAGCTGCTGAGTTGCTGACAGTATCCCCACCCCGTTTCATCCCGTGGGGGCGCAGAAGTCGATCTGAGGGAATATCTCTAAGAGAACGGGCAGCAGCGTTTCCTTAGAGTGTGTTCTATAAGGTAGAAAGTACGTCTCCAAAAAATACTGTACTGTACGTTTCTTAAATTGTGTGACTATTTAGCGCTTTCCAGGGGTCACTTTTACGGTAAGCATAGGTAAAGACTACTATAACAAACCCCCAGACCTCCTTTAACTAATATTCGGTGAGACGGCAACGAAGATATTAGTTTCAACCCTAAAATAGATGGTTAACTTAATGCTTACTTCATGACTACACCGTGTTTTAAATAAATACCAATAACAATAAGTTATATTTCCACATAATATTCACGCCATCGAACTTCACATAGTTATGAATTATTTTGAAACTAAAATCGCACACGAAATAACACAGCCTAAGATTATAGCGTACCATAATAGGATCTTAAAGTGTGTACACCTCTATGGGCGTAGGCGTGGCGTTTCAAAGACTTTATTAACATGTCAATGTGAGAGAGATAACTATAGAAGTTACGGTAAGTTGAATAGTGACGGCAATACTGTCTGGCTTCTATGCGCTTGCGCACAAAGGAGTATTGTTTTCAGTTGTTAACGCCCGTTGTCTATGGTTGATGTGAAAGCATTTGTTTATGGTGGTATTGTCTATGCTCGCTACTGTGCGGCGATATAGATAATAGAGGGTGGATGAGAGCTCTTTTGTATTGCTTTTAAATGTTTTGACGTGACAGCTTTATCTGGGTAGGAAGGACTTTCAAAGTCCAGTTTTTAATTTGTTGTAGTTCAAAATTCAGCCAAAAGCAGCAGCAGTGGCCGGGGTAGGGCTATTTAGGGTGACCACATATGTAAAGGTATGTTAAGATGGACTTTGAATTTTTAAATTATTGATATTAATTACATACATACATAAATAGACTCACGACTGTTCCCAGAGGAGTAGGCAGAGCCAACGGATTTTCATTTGTCACGATCTTTGCACGCCTCGTTTACCGTCATTATATTCTTCATACATGCTCGCCGGTTTAGGGTACTTCTGACCTGGCCTTTCTTGAGAACGTCTCCGATTAGGTCAGTTAATGTTCTACGAGGACATCCCCTTCCGGTTGTCCTATTCACACAGGTCCGGTATATATCTTTTGTAATTAGTTAGTTATATAAATATCCAAAGATTTCGGGTTCAACCCTCGCACTAGACAAGTATGAACATGTTTATTTGTATTGGTCTGGGTGTTTTCTGTGTATTGTAAGTATATATTTACAAAAAAATATATAGGTATCTCATTTTCTAGTACCATAATACAAGCTTTGCTTAGTTTTGGTGCGATGGCCCTATTTTATATGTCCTGGATATTCATTATTATTATATTTATCTATCGAATATAAGAGATATGCTCCGATTGTTGGAGCTTTATGCATTCCTTTTTATCTTTGTCAACCATTTTGACATCTTCGTATGACCCTACTTATACTAAATTATAATAATCTCATTAAAATTTAAGATTCGATTGTATTTTGTAACGGATAAACTCAAAAACTACTTAAATAATTCTAAATAATAAATAAATATCTAGGGACTACTAACGCAAGCCATCTAATCCCAAACTAGGCAGAATCCAGCTATGGCAACCGGGAAATTGATAAACATAATTATATATTTCTAAATACATACATATTATATATAGCAGGTCCCCGCGGTTTTACTCGCGTTAAATTTTACAAATTATGATAGCTCCTCCCCCGTAGGTGATAGAATGATAATATGTAGCATATATGTTGACCCGACCTCTTAGTAATATTCATACAAAATTTGAAGTAAATCCATGCAGTACTTTTTGAGTTTAGCCCGGACATACATACAGACAAACAGACACACAGACAAAAACTATTATTGTGGCTTCGATACCTATTGTAGAACACGCCACAAGTATCCTTTTAAAAAAATATTCAATGTACAGTTTTGTCTTTCCTACGATTTTATTATATGTATAGATGATTTACACCCAGAAACAAAACAAAGAATCATGCTTATCATACAACAAGTTTTCCTGGGTGGGACCCCATGACCCCTGCCTTAGCAGTCAGGCCACTAAGCCAACACGCTACATAATCAGTAGATGCAGACACATCAAGGCAAGCACATCAAGGAAGGAGCTCTTGCGAACACTTTGGAGCCTTTGTTCCGCTCGATGGCCTCTTTAATACTATTTGTATTAAATGGACGCGTGTCGCGAGTCAAAGACTTTGAGATCTATCTGTTGAGCTGCCAATATCTGGTAGCATCATCTGAGGATGTCGGAACCATTTTCCGTCTTTCTTCCATAAGTTGCAGGGTAAAGTCAGAGATCTTTTTAGTTCTGTTTGTACTACGGGCCTACAAACAGAACTAAAAAGTCCTACCTCGGATTACATTATTGTAATTTTCGTTCGTATCTCATTTCTTTTTTAGACAAAATACAGCTCATGTACAGACGCCAGCACATCCAGCTACCCCAATCTGTCAAATTTCCCCAATTGAAAGTAAACCTTATGCTTTGTGATATAGTTGAAAATCTATAAAAGAAAGTTCGGGAAGCTACGTAACATCTTCTCATCTAAAATACCGCAGTGTCTCAAGTCGAAAGTCTTCGACCAGTGCGTGTTACCAGTCATGACTTACGGAACAGAGAGGTGGTCGCTCACTATGGGCCTTATTAGAATGCTCAAGGTCACCCAAAGAGCAATGGAGAGGGCTATCCTCGGAGTTTCCCTGCGGGATCGAATCAGAAATGTCGAAATCCGCAGGCGAACCAAAGTCACCGACATAGCCCGAAGAATTGCAAAAGTGAAGTGGCAGTGGGCGGGGCACTTAGCTCGTAGAACCGATGGCCGTTGGGGCAGAAAGGTTCTTGAGTGGCGACCACGAACCGGAAGACGCAGCGTGGGCAGGCCCCCTACAAGATGTTTTTTGATGTCAGTGGATGTCTTTCGGCTGATATGATGATGATGATCATGAATCCGAGGTATGAAAAATTTGCTAATAAAAGGTATTACTCGGGGTAAAGTACTAATCCATCATTCTGTCTATCTACTCGTGTGAAGCCGGGGCGGGTCACTAATCTATGATATATGTAAAAATACTTTAGTACAGAGGGAAAATATGTCTGCGGGTGGGTATGTCGGACTCGCGTCGACTAGTAAACTGTTCTGGACTTCTCTAGGCGCCTGTTAGAGGGAGCCTCAGGAATGCGGGTACGTTGCTCCGGTGCCCCCCTTTTGAACCATGCCACCATGGTGGTTGGGATACGTACCCTGGGAGGGTTTTGGTTTGTCCCTCCAGTACAAAAAAATACTCGACATAATTTTCTCTATGATAGTTGTTGCCAATCGAACCTTTTCTGGAACACTTCATATTCAAAATTCTCGTGCTATTGTAAATTTTATACGTCATTGTGAGTACACAATTTTGCCTATTAATAAACCATAGTTTCTCCCTTTACCAGCGTATTATTGGTATATGTTTCATTTCCTTCCAAAATTTAACAATAATAGTCTTATGTGTAATTTTAATCTAGGTTCACAATTTTTTATTGACATTTAATTATAAATGAAAATTGTAACTTATGTGAAAGTCAAACTTAATTCCGCTTTGGTGTGATTCGCACTCATACTATCTGTCTTTATATGGCAGCGAACCTTCTCTTCACCTGTGCTATCCGACGACGTTCAATTTCTAGCGACGATATGTAGGTACGCTTGCACCTGGGTCACCAAAAAGTACTATGCATCTCGACGTGGTTATAACTTTTTCCAAAGCATCCACTTAAATCTACTCGCGTTAAATTATTTATAATAACTTCGAATCTATGAAATCTACTTCGTACTTGTTGCTTAACATACTTATTTTAATAAAATACAATTATATCAAGTAGGTTAACCACAATCACGACCGAATACAATAAACTTGTCCTAACATTCGTCATCCCACTTTTTATTCTACATTCTATATTCAAATTAAAAGCAAGTCCATAGACAATGTGACAAAAACTCGTCAATATCACTTGTCATGTGACAATGAAGTCGTAATGGCGGGCGGTGGGACAAATCGGAGCACATTACAATCTGTCAGTGTATACTGTATACAAACTGTGAATTAATATGGGAACAGGATTGACACTTGGAAGAGTATGGATGGTGGCTATGGTTTTAGTAGTTTAAGGATTTTGGTTGGCTCCTGTTTTTCAGGTTTAATAATCCCGTTATAATATATAAATATTAGGGACTATAAGGGTTTTCCAGAATATTTCATCGGTAGGTAGGAAGTATGTTGCCTTGCTACCATACATTTTTGACGGCTGGATGGCGCGGTTGGCCGACGCTTGCCTTTCATGCCGCAGGTCGTGGGTTCGATTCCCACCCAGGACAGATATTTGTGTACATAAACATGTCTGTTTGTCCTGAGTCGGGGTGTAATCATCTATAATTTTATTTACAAAAGAAAAGTAATATATGTGGTGTATATTTCCTTGTTTGTAATCATTGTTTTGTTTTACTTATTTTTGCAATAAAGTGTACTTCTTATTCTTCTTATGTCCGTTATCTGGGGTCCATAGTACCTACAAGCTCTGCTTAGTTTGGAATCAGATGGCCGTGTGTGAATAATGTCCCAGGATATTATACTATTATTAAAAACAATACACAACTACAATAAAAGAAAAATATCGTACATACATTGAAAAGAATAAATTAGTCTGCATTTAAAAAGAGAAACGCCGTAAGTGGATTTACATAATGACATGATTATTTCTACCATCGTAATAAATGGTCATTACTCTGATATGCATTAAATGAAGCTACATTATTTTACTGGGATCACATTAGACAAATGTGGGTACTGTAATGTTCCTCACTTATCTTTCATGTGATGAATTCATACTCACCCTATTAGCAGATCGTGAACGAATGAAAGAATGAACCAACGAGAGGTTCTCACGACTCAAATAGCTCTAATTCAACTTTAATGACCTGCTCGCGTGAACCAAATTGATTTGGCGCTGTTTTGACTCAGAGTTAACTCTTTAAGACTTTGTCAATTGTGAGATGTGTTAATTATGTACGTACGCTTGGATGAAATATGTGATATATACGGAAGAAGTATCGATACATGGGGGTAGATAGAAAGCCCGGGATTATTAGAGATGGTCATACATTAATATGTCTGTCTCTATTCACCTATGGATTTTTAGTTACACCGTTTTACGGTATTTGCAAGCAATGACAAAAACATTGATAAAAAACTTCATATTATACATAAATGTCAAGACTATGTCTAGGTTTTTGAGATTAGATTAACGCTTTGCATTGCGATTAATGCTATAAAATTCAAATTTAATAATTTGGAAGGTATTATCAATATGATATGATCTTTCACATGTAACTGTGAACATATCAGTCGGTCATGTTACTAGAAAACAAAACCAATATATAATACCTACATCCTCCGGAAGGGTGTTAGCAAGGGAATCCTAAATTTGATCTGCTAGTGTGTATCATTCGTAGCTTAACGCAGAAAGCCTACCCCGTATTGGTAGATGGTGCAGGTTCGAGACCCGCCGGAAGATTAAATTTATGATTTCCCTTTTTAGAGATTAAATTAACGCTTTGAATTGCGATTAATGCTATAAAATTCAAATTTAATATGTCTAGGTAGATTTATCTTTAATCTGAATAAGTAAAATTATGAGAGCTCATTTTAGTTTTCTACTGTGGTTTCTCACTTTGACTGTAGGTACCTTCAAAATAAATAGATATATTTATTTGTGATCACGTTAATTTTGTTAACAGACCGAAAATAGTTTTATGAACATTAACCTTTAATGGTAGGTACTTATTAAACGTTCCAATAATAAAATTGTATTAAAAAGCCTCATAAAATCATCAACTAGTGACAGGTGTCGACCAGAGGCTGCGCAATTATGCGCACACGCATCCCGTGTTTAAAAACTCATTTGTCTGTACTTTGAGATTTATTCTTTGATTTTTTATTTCATGGATGAGTAGATACCATAGAATTTCGTAGGTACCTATATGCACATGTTTTATTTATATGAATCTAAACTATTTTCCCGTGGTATGGCAGGACTGTAACCATTCACGTGTTTTCATACCTAAAAGAAGTTTTTTCGCTGAAACCTTTGTAGTAAGTAGGTATATATGCGATAAATCATGTTCCTAGATGTCGCCGCGATGGTACCTTGATATGATAAATGATGGCCATATTTCATTTCATTTTAATATAGTTATTTATGAAACTTATCTTAGGTATGGGACGTACAGATACCTAAGTATCAAACATTTTTGAACTGCCGATGGAATCTCTGTATAGGCATTTGTTTTGATAAATATTCAGTTTTATTTTCATTATTATCTCACCTTATTGCCTGAGATTCTGAACAAAGAATATGGAACTTGGGCATAATTTCCTTTATGCCCGGGAAAAAGTTTTTATTTAAAAAATAATAATCATTTTAAAACGTGATACATGTCATAAACACCGTAATCTACATTCTTTATAATAAAATTAATCAATACAGCAACGATAATAGCTCATCGTTTATAAACTTCTAATCAAGTTCATAAAAGGTGTTTATAATATTAATATACTAACGTTATAAAACAATAAATTAAAAAATCTATTTCCCGCCGACAAAACATTATAGTTTAATCGTAACAGCCGCATAATAAAATTAGGATAAAACTCATTGGTTCGAACGCCAGCTTCGAATTTTCAAATTTGGAACGAGCGCGGCCATCTTCCAAATTGCCGCCATAAACGCGATAATTGGATCAGCTCATTGGCCAGTAGCTAACTGAAACCAATTTTTGATGGCAACTGTTTTACACTTTGTCGGTTTTGAATGTTTTAACTAAAAATAACATTTACGTTTATGAGGATTGATGAATGGCTTAATATATCATTTTCAATTTGCCATTTTAGACCTATACTTAAAAGTCCATCCAAGCAAAAGGATAAATGTTATATTAAGCTGTCATTATTAATAACTATGCTAATGAGTTAAAAATCTACAATAAACTGTCAGGTGTTTAATATTTAACTTAAACCACTTAAACTTCGCCGAATTGTCATTTTGAATAATCACATGTAGGTACGGCAGCATTGTGTAATTTAAAAAAATGGATTATTCAATGTTATTTATAGAGTAGGGAAGCGTAATTAATAACGTCAAAAAAACGTACCTAACAAGACAAACGATAGCATAAACAACAAAATTCTATTCTTAGTACAAAAGCGACAATAAATTATAACACTGGCCGCGAGCTCATTTCGTTGGTAGAGCCAAAAAGGTTCGAAAAAATGAAGCGTTCGAAATTTAATTTATTCAAAATTGAAACGTCACGGAACACAAAGGCGGGTAGGGCACAATGGCGGAGCCGCGCGCCAAGCCACACTGTTAACACGAAAATTAAATGCTGATATCACAATTAATCAAGGGCCCATATTAATAATTGGCTATTCACTACGCCGTGAGGTGTCAAATTATATTGCTCAATTAACCGCTCGTAGAATAGAATAGGGCGTGTTTGGCTGTTTGTAAAATACGGTACACGGTGCCCTTTGTACTAAAATTATATTACTTACTTAAAGCATTTTTAAACGTGGGACATTAATCCTTCATAGGGTACTTGAAAAGGAACTGGTTAAAATCAATGTTATTGCAGACGGAAAAGTCATAAATCGTTTTAGTAACTGTACCTAATATCTAACTCTAATATAATTATTGAAAAGTCTTGACAAAGGAAAATATATGAATCCCCTTTTACTAGACATGTTATTTTAAAATGTTTATGTCATAGAGATCGTTAATGAGATCTCTATAACACAATTAATTTATGACAAAAGATAAATTGTAACGTGATTTCAATGATAAATTGTGACAAAAATGTTGCCTTATTTGGATTCATAAGGAAACGAAGATAATGCTTAGAACACATTTGTTAAATACAACTATAAATTGGCAATCCATCGAATCTTTGTCATGTATGAATAAAAAAAAACTTGTGTGTACTTATGTACACGCGTTAGAAGTTATACTTCTTAATATACATCTTGAACATAGTTATCAGTTTTCATACCACCTAGAACTAACTTCATGCTGTTACATTTTTTGGTGACGGTGTGCGCGCGCATCGTAAAAATTCACTCTCATTATTTTTCTCCATCGCGCCAAAAGAAGTATAACTTCAAAAATATTCGTGTCGAACAATAATCGAGTTAAATGTTTATTTAATTAGACTTAATTTGGGTCAACATTTTTCATTTTATTGTCAATACTTTTACCATTTAGTGCACCTACCATGTTTTCTCTGCATCACCCCAAAGTTGACTGGTAGGAAGTCCGTGTTTGTATACACGGCTGCATATCAAACTGTACTGTTCCAATATAAGCTGGCCTCTCATTGTATGGAAATCCTATACAATGCGAGATCAGCTTATACTGGAGATGTATAGCTTATATGCAGCCGTGTGTACCATTCTGTGCAAGAAGTTTTTATATAAATAAAAAAAAATGTAAATATTCCGTTTATAAGTTGGAAATCCGTGCACACGACCGGATAGACCAACGCGATACTTACTTATCTTATGGGCAGTGGTTAGGTATTGTCAGAGTTGGTCAAGCTATCCAGTAGGCCTCTGACATGGCTTTACGACTGTTGTTTAATGACCTCAACCGGGACCGACAGCTTAACGTGCCCTCCGAAGCACGGAGACACTCAGAAATTAAACCACTTTGGCGATCACCCATCTATGGACTGACCGCGAGCTTAGTTGCTTAACCTCGCCTATCACTTACGGACATGTGAGAACATTTAGCTATGAGCTTGACCAACGCGATGTACCTACAGTATCTACAATTTATAGGAAATCTACAAAAACAAACATCGTCACATATAGCCAGGTCTCTTCAATCATGTTTTAATGAGATAAATGTCGTGGTACACGGCCTACGAATTAGATACATCAAAGCAGTATCCGCGTATCTTACGTTTAGCTGAAAATAGATACAAAAGCAAATCTAATGTAGATGGCGCTGGTTGTTTGGTAGCAGAAGCGATTATTTGGCAAGAATATACAATACTAGCAGTGCCCGCGTACTTGGTTCCGCGTTATAAATAATTTTGTCCCTGCCCGTTTGTCCCGCAACTTGGATTACATTATTCAAGTATAAGTAAAGATGCGATATTAATTTTGGAATTTCCTATGACACTCCACAATAACGTAGCTTTCTATTGGTGAAATAATTTTGAAATCGATTTAGTAGATCCAGAGATTACCCCTTACAATGTCACAAACTCACAACCTCACAAACGTAGGTAACGTTTATAATATAAGTATAATAATAATAATAATATCTGGGGACAATGTCAGTAATGTCACACAGATCATCCTAGCCCCAAACTAAGCAAAGCTTGTACTATGGGTACCAGGCGACGATATACATACTTATATAGATAGATAAATACATATATACATAGAAAACATCCATGACTCAGAAACAAATATTCGTGCTCATCACACAAATATTTGCAGTTACCGGGATTCGAACCCAGGACCACCAGCTTCGTAGGCAGGATCACTACCAACTAGGCTATGGTGACCGTTATAAGTATAGATGTATATTATGTAAGTAGATATAAGGCCAATTCATTTAGAATATAAATTCACAATAGAAATATACATAATGGTGCACAATAACGTGGTTTAAAGCATTAGGTATCATATAGGGTGAATTGTGTTTTAAAGGTTAAATTTAATACGATTTGATTTCGAGAAAGTACTTACTCTATTCATGAGATATAGCCGCAGGATCATTATAAAAATACCTTAAACTTTGAAATTTATATACGAGAAAATCTATTGCTTTATATTTTTGAAAGGTTCTGGCTATAATTTGAATTGTATGTATATATATATATATATCTGTATAGCCGTATCTGAGTCGCCGAACTTCATTAATTTTGAACATAACTCTCTAATATACATAGTATAGCCTATGTGTTAATCCAGAGTGTCAGCTAACTTCATACCAAATTTTATTAAAATCGCTCGAGACGTTTGGTTTAAGAAGTAACAAACATACACACTCATACACTCACAAACTTTCACCTTTATAATATTAGTGTGATACTGAGTACAATTGTACACAACGATTTCGACATGATGTTTTACAATTTTAAGATACATAAGACCACAAGGTGAATAAATCAATAGGACGGGAGCCGAAATAAAAAAAAAAATCTGGATCTTATTAAAGTGACTTTCAGACAGTTAATAGTCAAGCACTTTACAGAAAGAATTGCTGACACATTACGTACACCATATTCTACTCTTCACATCTTGACATCTTGCTAGTTGACAGGTTGTAAACGAAATCAAAACCTAAAGGTATTCTTCCAACGTCCCTGAATTTTAATAACTTGTAATACATTACAGCTGTGTAGTAATATTATAATCTATACAAACGTCTTACTCGGGCGATTGTAGTAGACAACTATGTGAGTGTTGGGAAAATTGCTTATCGATACATTAGACACTAAATAAACTATTTGGGAAGATTGGTTATCTATACATTAGACACTTAATAAACTATTTGGGAAGATTGGTTATCGATACATTAAACACTAAATAAACTATTTGGGAAAATTGGTTATCGATACACTAGACACTAAATAAACTATTTGGGAAAATTGGTTATCGATACATTAGACACTAAATAAAGTATTTGAGAAAATTGGTTATCGATACATTAGACACTAAATAAACTTTTTGGGAAAATTGGTTATCGATACATTAGACACCAAATAAACTATTTGGGAAAATTGGTTATCGAACATTACACACTAAATAATCTATTTGGGAAAATTGGTTATCGATATATAGACACTAAATAAACTATTTGTGAAAATTGGTTATCGATACATTAGACACTAAATAAACTTTTTGGGAAAATTGGTTATCGATACATTAGACACCAAATAAACTATTTGGGAAAATTGGTTATCGAACATTACACACTAAATAAACTATTTGGGAAAATTGGTTATCGATATATAGACACTAAATAAACTATTTGTGAAAATTGGTTATCGATACATTAGACACTAAATAAACTTTTTGGGAAAATTGGTTATCGATACATTAGACACTAAATAAACTATTTGGGAAAATTGGTTATCGATACATTACACACTAAATAAACTATTTGGGAAAATTGGTTATCGATATATAGACACTAAATAAACTATTTGGGAAAATTGGTTATCGATATATTAGACACTAAATAAAGTATTCTAAGAATTAATCTACTAACTTTTTGGAGGCCTGTTGTTCTAGTGGTTAGTGATTCTGACTGCTAAGCCAGAGGTGTTGACAGGTCGTGGGTTAGACTCCCACCTAGGACAGATATTTGTGTGCATGAACATGTCTGTTTGTCCTGTGACTGTGTGTATTTATCTATGTATGTACTTTCTCGTTGTACTAAATATTTAAATAAGTATGTGTTTACAAAAGAAAAGTAGTATATGTAGTGTATCAGTTATCTGGTTTTCATAGTACAAACTCTGCTTAATTTGTAGTCAGATGCCCGTGTGTGAATAATGTTCTAGGAAAAACAAAAGCTTTGTGAATTAAAACCATTGTTTGTTCTGTGTTTGGATGTAATTTACCTATAATAAGTATGTACTTAGCTATATATAAGTATGTTTATCAATTGTGTGTTTGCCAAAGTACAGGCTCTGCGCAGTTTGGAACCAACCAGATGATAGAGTCTGAGTTAGACCCAAGATATTTATGTAATTTATCTTATTTAGCACTTTTACGAATGATGAATCTATGAAGAATTATTTTTTTGTAGAAATATATTTTATGGAAGAAGGTAAAGTGATATTCCTTTTAATAATCATATTTCTTCATTATTGGTACTATACATGTCTGGAAAGATATAAATACCTATTGATTAACTTAGCCGCGTCTAATATATGATAACTAGCTATAGGTAAACATTTCATCAGGTCGGAACACTTTAGTAAATAATAGATTCATCCATTAAAAACACAGCTATTTAAAAAATATAATTAAAAACGGAACAAAATCATTTCTCTTAAATTAGGTTTCTTATAATTTTTGTTTTAATGCATTGTAATCGGCTTAGTGATAAACGGACAGTAAAATGTGCTAGTTTTCATATATTATGTTAGACGCAGTGAAATTTTTATAAAGTAGGTAAGTTTTTAGCATTTAGCATTAATGAGTTTAAAACGAATGCCTTAACGACAGATTCAGAAAAGCATGTACCTATCAAGGTAAATGTCATTTTATTACGTTCATACTGAATTGTTTGTATTGTTGCAAATTTCACTACAATACGGCTTTTTAGCATATGCACAGCAGTATTGCTAACGTCCAGCGTACGGTAACCGTAAACTTAACTTAAAATTATGTATTTAGTACGTTACAGGTCGCCGAGACCCCTTTATGTCATTGTGATGCCATGCCTTAATCCTAACGGAATTGAGGTAGCTACCAAAACGCCTAGTTTCTAGCACTTATGATGATCTCACTGGAAGGCAAGGCCTAAGTCACAATTATTTTTTCTTGCAGTATTCTCACAATGTTTTCCTTCGCCAGTACTCATTTGAAAGTTAATTTCTATTACGACATGAACTCGAATAGTCCTTAGGTTGACTCGAGTTTACTCACTCCACAGTCTAAACGAGTAAGTACTAGGCTGTCTCGACTACCACTAGAGTCCAGTCCCATCCTTATAATAAGGTTTGGACAGGCGGCAATACAACGTTATTTACGGACCATATATTTTCGGGATTAGTGTGGAAATTATTTCATTTCTAGATCGTATTAACGTGCCGCTTGTGCCCCAGGTATACAGCTGTTCACTCAACACACCTCTGAATGAATAAACGTTATCACACTAATTTTAGGCCAAATTTGTGAGTGTGCATGTTTGTTACTTCTTCACGTCTAAACGACTGAAGTCATTCTAATATAATTTGGTAGATGACACCGTGGATTAACACATAGGCTATGATTAATAAAGTATAACGCGGGTAGAACCGCGGGGCTTACATGCTACAGCTTGTAGTAAATAAGGATGAAGATAAGGCCTGGTGAGTCCACAACGGCTATCCTGTTATTTGCCTTTATAGTCTAGTCAAAGCTTCTTCATTGGTACAGTTTTGGCAACTCGGGGGAGAATCCCCAGATGACTATTTTTTTTTGGAGAAACTTTAATTCATGGATAGGCTTTCGATTTTATTACAAAAACTATAACTAAAACTGCTAATGAATACTTTGAAATTGTAATCTCACAGCATTACCGAAGTATTTTTTTGAGAAGATTGGAATATTTTTCAGTAATCGAGTAAATTAGATTCATGTGGTATTCTGGCCCTTGAGTGACTTTTAGATTAAATATTTCTAATTTCTACAATTGGGTACGGACTCAATGGAAGCCTTCTAAATGGATAGCGCTCTTTGAGATTGTGACTGAAACACATTTAACTTTTTCCTTTTTTTTCTGTATAGTATTGGCATAAACCATACTCTGTTTCAACTCTTGTGATCATTGTATTGAAAAGTGACATTTAAATCTATAGTTTCACGAAGGATACAGCTCAGAGTCGTCTGTTATTTCACACATAGGAATTATTGTACCGTGGACCTGTATTTATTAATCTGGTTGCTTAATTTCATAATATACATTTGGATTTAATATATAAATAAAACTTCCTGTACCTTCTAGATAGCACAATATGAGCATTACACTCCGCACACTTATAACTTATTGTGCTTGTGCCTCCGTGACTGAGCCCTTCTATACCCTGATCCTGATAGGGCTATTAATATTATTTTTATACGTGTCAAACAAGAAAAGCTACCGTTAAAAAGAATTAAGAAATATTTAAAAGTTTACGACCCGCCTTGTGATCTTCAATGGAATTATATTTTTATGAGGCCACGCTAACGTTTACTTAAAAAACTTGAAATATTTCTTTTAAATGAAACTTTTTTCAATTTGGATCTTAGGAGTTGTTAAAATGGTTCTGTATTTCTTGATTGAATAACATGGTGTTCTTAGTAGTCTTAAATGATATTTCTTAAGTTATTGGTCATTAAATAAAAACTATTTCATATGAGGCTGACGATAGCGAACCGATTTATTTTCTTATAATAATAAACTGCATTCTTAATAGGGCTCATAAACTCAAGAAAGTTCATTGCTAGGAACTCACCATTTTGTACTATAATACCACACATTCTAAATACGAACTTATTTTTATTTTGACTGCACGTGTGGCGCAGCGGTTAAACCAGTCGCCTCGCCACTTGATGTCCCGGGTTCAATCCTAGCGAAGTACAACTGTTTGTGTAACCCGTAAATAATTTTCCTGTCCGTTATTTTTTTTGTCCAGGTACATTATTCACACACAGCTACCAGATCCCAAACTAAACAGAGCTTGTACTATGGAAACCAGATAACTGATATATTACATATACATACATACATACATAGACTCACGCCTGTTTCCCAGAGGGGTAGGCAGAGACAACGGATTTCCATTTGTCACGATCTTTGCATACTTCTTTTGCCTCGATTACTGTCATTATATTCTTCATACATGCTCGCCGGTTTAGGGTACTTCTGACCTGCCCTTTCTTGAGAACATCTCCAATTTGGTCAGAGAATGTTCGACGTGGTCTTATTACATATATTACTTTTATTTTGTAAAATATAGTTGTATCATTTGTCTAATTTGTATTTTTTGTAAATACATACTTATATAAATAAATACACCCAGACTCAGGACAAACAGACATGTTCATGCACACAAATATCTGTCCTAGGTGGGAATCGAACCCACGACCTCCGGCGTGAAAAGCAAACATTTCTTGGCAAATGCTATATCAATTATATGTTGTTTGTAAAGAACCCCGCAACACAGGCATTAAGTTACATAGTGCTGGCGTTTCCTTTTTTTTTAAAAAAGAGTGTTATTTAGTGTTCCAATTTGTATAGTTTTAAATTCAAATTCAATTTTCGAATCACTAAACAGACAGCGGTATTTATTTAGCAGTGACGAAGATCACCATCACCACCCATCTCTCCCGCGGGGCGTAGAAGTTGTCCCGAGAAAATATCTACCAGAGATCGGGTATCATACTGCTATTGCCAACCGTAATGATTATGGCATATCCCCTTAAACCATAGACATAATTATTCCATTGTGGAGATTTCTTGGGATGACTATGTCCAGGTATGGACGTCTTTTGGCTCATATGATGCCTTGATAAGTAGTAAGCCTTGATAAGCTTTGGTATTTACTCCTAGTTCTTCTATATTATCTGTTTTTAACAACTAAACCTTGAATAGTTACTAACATGTAATAATACAGTTACAATGCTCGAAGTTCTCATCGAAACGTCTAATATAAAGTCACTAAGCAATTCTATTAAACGCTCCATCTCGTGTAATTAAGATACGATCTGTCACAGAAGCGGCACGACATTTTATTTTTATGTTTTTATGGTCGTTTAGGAATAGATTAGAATTTACTTTATTGCCCTTTCGCGTGCTGGAGCGGCCATATTTTTTCACGCATTCCTTATGTGAATGTTCGATGCATAGTTCTATTAGAGCGATTTAAAAAATCTGCATTTGTATTATTCGGCTGCAGATTTTATGTAATATAGAAAATTAACAACGAATATATTAGGCTTGATTCAAGTTTACTATGTTACGATTATTTGGTTAGGATACATGCATAATTTCTTCAAATACTTTTATTGTAAGACGCGCCAATGCCAATAATGGTCACCAAGGACATCCGCGCTCAGAAAACCCATTTCTGGGCCATACAAATAGTTGCCTGTGTGGGGATAATCTTAAAAATGGTCACTCATAAATTCAATCGTCCGACGGGTCTCAAACCTGCTCCTTCTCCCAATCTAGGAAACGAACGAAAATCTACGAACGTGACCTGCCGGACGATTGAATTTGTGATTTACCATTTTTGAGTTTATTACACTGAAAACTGAGAAAAAGAGATAGACAGAGATTAGAGGCATATTAGAGGCTTTTAAATGTGGTGCTGGCAAAGAATGATGAAGATGAGCTGGACGAAAAGGTAAACAAATATGGTATTACGAATAGTAGATGAGAAGAGATGCATATTAAGAACCATAGAAAACAGAAGGGGAAAGATGTTAGGGTACTTGATACAACATGACACCTTTATGAAGAATATTATTCAAGGCAGAATAGAGGCAAGAAGAGGACGAGGAAGACCAAGAAGCACCTATATGGATCAGATAAAGGAAAAGATAAATGTAATGTCGTATCAAGAAGTCAAAGCGCTCGCTGAAAACAGAGACGATTGGAAGAAGCTCCACCGACAAGAGCTCTTAAATATGGTGATGTTGATATTTTTGAGATGATCCCATACCTTCATACATACTCCGTTCAAATCGGTAGTTCTAAAGAAACTTTAAAGTCAGATTACATAATAAACGTATTTACATAATAAAGCAAATGATTTCAATGATGCCAACATAACATTCTCATGTTGTATCCACACGGCTATTAACAAATTCTTAACTATTCAACTTAACGTGATTATTGATTACACATTTATAATGTTTTCTGGTTTTCGATAGTGAACGCATTTTACGAGTAAATTAAATTTCCAAAGACTTCTTAATTAGATAGATATACGATCTCAAAGAATCTTGATTACTACATATTACCATAGATTAAAAATAACTTGAAGTGGTGACCGAGTCGAATCTGCGGGGAGTGGGTAGGGTTGTCATTGTGAAACAAAATACATAAAGTATGTAAAAATAGGGCGGATGGTTATATTAGATAAAGAGCATGTTGAAAATATTTAATCGACATTAGTATGATGTTAAAGTGTGTCATTTATCACACTAATATTATAAAGGCCAAAGTTTGTGAGTGCGTGAGTGTGTGATGTTTATTACTTCTTCACGTCTAAACGTCTGGAGGGATTTCAATAAAATTTGGTATTTTTATATGCCCGTATAGCCCCCTCTCCGGCATTTCAATTAGCAAAATACACAATATTATCTATTTTTCAGTTCACGAATATTCAATCGGATAGGTTGGCGATCAGAATTTGGGAATGTGAATGTAAACTAAGACACATTATGACTTTGGGTATTTAACTTTAATCTATTTGTTTGAAAAGAGGTGTTTTTCAAGTGTTGTTTGATTGCTTAGGAAGTGATCTCAACTTCTAAACTATCTATATATGTACCTACAATTTAAAATAGTGTTAATTTTTTTGACCCATAATATTATATATGGTCACACTAAACATAATACCGACATAAGTAAACATAACTTAATACAGCATACGTAAGGAGAAATAAACCATATTATTATTAAGAGTAGATAAACATTTATTTGGCACTCTAATTATATTTGGATGGAACTCTCTAGGTTAGGTCAGGTATTATTGTATTTTGTTCCTATGGAACCGATATTCATAAACAATATATTGCCCATAAACAGCTTCCCCCATCGAATTAACACTATTCATACAAGTACCGTAAACCAATTCACCTGGCAACCCTGCATCGATATCGATAACATTATTAATTAATTGAATATTCGATATTCTCATTATGAATTTTAACGCGACGCGTTAATGAGCTCAAACACGTAACGATTTGTCTTCGTTATTGACATCCACGCTTAGATACCCACGTATTTAATTAAAATTGAATAAATTAAACAGTGATTTACTGTAAATTAAGCTGGTGAGATAGAAAAAAAGTAAAGTGTTCCTTTTTATTTCGAATGTTGAGTTTGGAATGTGTTTGAATTGTTTTTGGTGCGTAAAATGGTGTGACTAATGTAATAAAAGTAAGGATCAATATTAATTGAAAACGTTTGCTGATGTAACGTCTTTCATCTTCTCTAATGTAAGCCCATTAGTGATCTAACTTACATTTGACATTTACATTACATTATGACATTGTGGGGTACTCCACAATGTCATAATATAATGTTAAACTAAAACATTACTATTGGCGAATGAAAAACGAAGCATACAAACATTATAAGTATATTAATTTTAATAGACAGTTTCAACCACAGAAATTTAATATTATAAAGGTTCACTTGTAAAATCGAAGCGCGCGGTAATTGTCTGTGTCATTATTAGGATGACGTTTGGAGCCAATTTTGACTATTTTTGTATTACTTTAAATTGAGTGCGCTGATTGCGTTTCTACGTAGGGTAAATTAAACCAATGAATAGGAAGAACACAAACATATTTATACTAAATAGTAAAATTCTTATAATTTACAAAAGCAGGAAATTCATAGCGAGGAATTTCCTGCCACATATGTGACGCATTTGACTTATGTCGAATTTAACTAATATCTTTTAAACATCGGCTAAGTTTAAATTGGATGTTGAATTGCCTAGTCTTTACTTATATTCTTCTCTTATATTCTGATCATAAATGCCAGATGATCAGACTAAGTAATGTGATAACTGTAGAAAAGCAAATAATCACTTGTAGGCCACTCACAAAATCTAACTTAGGGAAGTTTAATTCCAACCTAGAGACTAGTTTGTGCCATCTTTCATCTAACTCAAATAACCCTAACGACATGTACAGTATATTATTTAATTGCATTTGTAACGAATTTAATAAAGTTTGTAAAATAAAAAACATTAAAGTTGACAATAAAAATATAAAATTTACTAATTGGGCAACTCAAGGCATTAGACGGAGTAGAGATGTCCTATATGAGTTGTATGACAGAAGATCCTATACATCTGATGTCAATTTTAAAAATTATGTTTGTAACTATTCAAAAATTTTCAAAAAAGTTTGCATCCAAGCTAAATGTTTGTATATAAGCGGAAAAATAAAAAACTCCGATAATAAGATAAAATCAGCTTGGCAAATAATAAATACTGAAACAGGTAAAAGAAGATTGAGAGACCAAACAGTGGAACTAAATATTAATGACGAACTTGTTTCAGACAAACTTACCGTTGCCAACATTTTTGCCGAGTTTTTTACAAATATGCCTCTAGTTACTACTAAGTGCCTCCCGTCGTCACCGGATGTGGCTGAAATCTTTTTAAAACAATCTATTAAACCAATTGTGCCCAAATTCAGTTTTCGATTTGTTACAAATGCTGATATTTTAAAAGCTTTTAAGAGCATTAAAAAAAAGGGCACAGAGGATTTATGGGGACTGTCTGTAATGGCAATTGAATCAGTTATACAAAACATTGCTTCCATCCTTGCAAACATCTTCAATAGCTGTGTAAGTGATGGCGTCTTTCCAGACCTTATGAAAATCAGTAAGGTAGTACCTGTTTTCAAATCAGGTTGTTCAAATAATGCCACAAATTATCGACCCATCTCTATACTGCCAGCGTTAAGTAAAATATTTGAAAAGCTCATGCTCAGCCAGATGTTGTCGTACTTTAACATGAATGGGATATTGCATGACAAGCAGTTTGGGTTTACAAAGGGCCGTTCTACTCAGGATGCGAGGTGTACACTAATGAAGTCTATATTGGAGGCTTGGGAGGGGTCGCAGGATGCGCTGGGAGTTTTCTGCGATCTCTCTAAGGCTTTCGATTGCGTAGACCACCATACGCTCATTGTGAAACTAAAATACTATGGAATTTCTGGCACATCTCTTGATCTTGTAATGTCCTATTTATCAGGTCGAGAACAACTGGTTTCAATAGACGGGGTAAATTCAACACGACATTCTGTCAAAATGGGGGTGCCCCAAGGATCGATTTTGGGTCCATTTTTATTTCTAGTTTATATAAATGATCTCCCATATCTAGTAGAGAAAGTATCAGACATAATTCTATTTGCTGATGATACGTCACTCATATTTAAAGTGAGTAGGAAAGATAAGGATCTTATAGAACCTAATAAAACTCTCAGCCTCATATCAAATTGGTTTTCGGCAAATAATCTTCTTTTGAATGCAGGAAAGAAAAATGCATCAAATTCTCATTGCCGAATGTGACTCATATTAAACCAACGGTTGCACTTAACGACGAAGTTTTAGATTTAGTTCCTTCGACCGTATTTTTGGGAATAACACTGAACTCAAAATTACAATGGGGTCCTCATATTGAAAAATTATCTGCCAAATTAAGTTCAGCTTCATATGCAGTTTGGAAAATCAGACAATTGTCAGACGAACCAACTGCTAGACTAGTATATTTTGCTTATTTCCATAGCATTATGTCCTATGGTATTCTGCTGTGGGGCTCAGCAGCTGACATAAGTGCTATTTTCGTATTACAAAAAAGAGCAGTCCGAGCTATTTATAATCTAGGCAGTCGCGAGTCTCTACGAAGCGTTTTTAAAGAGGTAAATATACTTACTGTTCCATCTGAATACATATATCAGAATATAATGTTTGTGCGGAAAAATTTAGATAAATATAAAAAACGGAGTGACTTGCACAATGTCAATACAAGAAATAAGGACAAACTAGCTATACCAGGCTTTAGAGTTAGCAAAACCAAAAAGTCATTCATGGGAAATTGTACTAGGTTTTATAACAAGCTCCCTATTCATATAACTAAACTACCTGATAATAAGTTTAAGTCACACATTAAACATGAACTTATGGTTAAGGGTTACTACACTACTAAGGATTACATTGACGATAAAGACATTTGGCGGTCGGCATCTACCTGCACATAGTCCGCTGGAGATCTTATAGCCATATAGACATGAGTAATCTTTTATGTTACATGAACTATCTGTAATAAAACTATCTATTATTTAAATATTCTACGAATTTCAGAACTGTTGGTTGTGTCTCAAAATGATTAATGTTACTTTTATTTTGACGTTTTTATTTTCTCTTTCTAATATATTAAACCTAAAATAAATAAATAATCAGACAACCGATCGAGCATATATTGTGTTTGCCTGCTAAATAATTACAGTAAGTGGACCAAATCTCGTGTATATGCCCCATTGAGTATGTTTCGCCGGAGCGTCTCAACTGGGCCGTGTTGAAACCGGTAGTAGAGACACCCGCTGAGTTTGTTTCGCTGGGTCTTCTCAGTTGGGGCGCATTGGATCCGGTGGTAGCATTAAAGCGCGACCGTCGTTATTAACACAAGGTCCGTCATAATAATATCACCTTAATATAGACAGAACCATTGCCAATATGTATTACAAATATTAGACTTAAACTAGATAATTAGACTTGAACTAGATAATTAAACTTAAACATAATCTCGTGACAATAACTTGATTCGAGCTAGCTAAATATAATTGCTGTTATAAAATAAATTTTATTAATGTTTTAATACTATCAATACATGTGTACCTAATATCTATGTTACTAGAAATAATAATGTATACAACTATAATACTACAAACATGTTCTGACTATTTACAAGCGCTTTTTTGAAGTCTACGTGAATAAAAACCTTTTTTATTTTATTTATTTATATTTTTATTTATTCTATAATTTTTACGTTATTATAGTTAGGAGTTACGAGTCAATGAGATTACCGATTATTACAAAATATACCACTATAACAATAATTATTAATTTTGTAAATTAAATAAACAATACAGTCTAAGTGATTTTATAATTTTAATATGAGACGGAATATTTTTGGGGAACTATGATTTCAAGGTATTATAGTAGATTAATGTCAGATTTTTAGTAACAACTCGGGGAAAATATTACCTACTTTAGTTAGGGTCTACTTATGGACCGTTTTAGAATTTTATGCCATTTACAAAAGGAAAATTGTTTTCTCAAAACATTCAAAGTCGCAAGTTTAAAAACATTTTATTTTTCGAGAGTGTGCTTGATGGGAATTTAGATAACAGAACCTTATACGTCATGCAGCACACATTACAGTTGAGTTTTGACATAGTCGCAACTGCAGGGCTAAAAAGCTACTAAATGTTTGCGATTCTGACTAATGTTATAATGTGAATATGAGTTTGCTTTTTTGCTTATACACCTTAAGTCTTCAAAAGGTCATCAAACATGTTGTCGTTGGCATAGAAAAGGACAGGATATCTTTTGCCCAGAAAAGAAATACTGTTCCCGAGACATACGTCAGTGACGTCACGGATGCAATACTAGTACATTTATTTTTATAAAAACGCCTGCACTATGGTAATTATTTGAACAAACATATAGCTGATACACCCGAAACATACCCTGACTCAGAAAAACTGCTTATGTGTCACACAAAAATAAATCCTTTACGAGAAGTGTGTGTGTGGAAGTGGCGCCACTTAGTGTCGATTGAACCCGGGACTCTAACGTGTCTGTTAACGTGCACCACACGTGAATTCTGTAAACAACATTCCACTTTCTCCTACAGATACCTAATCTAAATGTTGTATTTTATCAACTACTTACAATGTACATACATCTATGTATGCAGGTACCTTAAGAAGAAAATTTCTAAAATTGATTGTTGATTGATACTAATCCTCGATGCACTAAACTTAAAGCCTTCGATTTCAACATCAAATAAAACTATTAGTAAGATTTAACCATAGACTAATAATACGTCATATATTATATCATCTAAGTGTTAATAGGGTCACAACGGTAAAACTTATCATACCCGACAAATATAAAATTATACAAATGGTGAAGACAGCTTAGAATCCCATGAAAAATCACTAGTATTTTATTTCGGCTGTTATAAAGGAAACTGAATGACAATAATGTTTATATGTAGGCATAACCAGAATGGAGATTAATAATTTTGACACCTTTGTATTAGATTTTTTGAAGAGGTTATACAGATATTGTTTATGTTTGACTTGGGTTTTTAAATTGGTGGATGGTTGCGTAGGAGTGGATTATGTTACGACGCAACTTTACAGGAATCGGCGCTATTTTAGCACGCTCTTCATAGTCTGGAGAAATCCTGAGAACATCCTACGGAAATAATAAATTTAATCATCCGACGACAAAGGAATGCAGATATTTAGGACTTAGATGCAGGGTCAAACATACTCGTACCAGGTGGTAAGTTACGGTAGGTTTACGCTTTTATTGTAAAATTAAAGTAATAATTAATTATATTGGGTGGATAAGGATACACCCAAAACCTAATGATAATATTAGGAACTGTACTTTTTCGACTTTAATTATAATTTCATTCAATTTCAATTTAACTATAACAAACTCCAATATATAATATAATTAATTATTACTTTGCTAGTATTTTATTGTGGAAAAAAGTTTTTTTCATGTAGACAAATCTTAAACTGTCATTGGGCCTGATCTGTACTGTCATGTGTGATGCAAGCGTCAAAGACTACGGTAACTGCTTATCTACTGATGGGCCGTATGCATATATATTTTGTATTGTTACATAAGATATATCTGCTGTCATAAAAAGTACATATTTCAGTAATATAATTGAATTTTAAATTAATTGTATTTAAAATTAATAGCAATTTTTAATAGCCTTTGAAAGTACTGTTTGTCTAAACGTGTGCCGATTCTCCTTTAGCTTAAAATATAAGATTTATTTCACAGTTCCGTTTGTATAATAATTTCTGTCCATAAAGGTGCCAAGAGCTCTCTCGAAAGCAAGCTGCACGTGTATGTCTACAAAGCCTCGAAGTGCTAACTGCATTATTTGTAATACCCTCATATATCAACTGCCATTTGAATAGATTTCTGTGTGTATAAATATTAATTTGAGGCTATAGCGCGGCCGTATCGGCTGGTCCGATTTCGTTTATCGCCACTAAATCATCAGACTTGTCCAATGTCTCTTCGAGCGAGACTAGACGTAATTTAATGCGAGAATTAACATATTAATATATTTTAACACTTATTGATTGTAGTTCTATTTGTTTTTTGATATACAAGCTCGTTTAGGGTTGTCTGAGTTTTTATAGTTTAAGTCATGGAATCATTTCTTTGCGGAAAACCATAAATAAAATAAATATAATTAAAATGGTGCACAGCCAGCCTTCTGGGCACTTTTCCCATAAGCGATGCGGAGGGATTATTGGACGCCTTTTAGGGTAAATACTGTATCTGTAGTTAATCTAATTTTTAGCTTATAATTTCATTTTATTTAATTTAATTATTTACCATTGAATAAATACTGATCTTAAAAGGTTTTCATTCACGTAGACTTGAAAAAAGCGCTTGTAAATAGTCAGAACATGTTTGTAGTAATATAGTTGTATACATAACATTATATATAATAGTATGATCCTGGCACATTATTTACACACGCCCAGCTGATCTCAAATTAAGCAGAGCTTGTACTATGGAAACCAGATAACTGATATACTACATATACTACTTTTCTTTTGTAAATAGATACTTATATGGATGATTACACCCAAACTCAGGACAAACACACATATTCATGCACCCATATATCTGCCCTGGGTGGGAATCGAACCCACTACCTACGGCGTGAAAAGCAACCATTTGCCAACCACGCCACAGGCCCGTCACATTCAAAATACAAAATTAATATGTAGTTTTAGTTCAGCTAATTGTCAGTTTAATTAAGCCGGGCATATTTTTGCGGGCGCCCTTCCGCCCGCAAAAATATGCACTCTATGCAAGAAGGACAATCACAAACATACAAATTACATGCGCGGGTACGATACCCAACACGTGTTTCAGTCCTCCAGGGACCATTCTCAAGGGATGCTAACTTATCGAGTGCCCGAATGCAGCATATTAATTTTGTATTTAGAACTTATTGTTTATGCATTAAACGCGTTACCGATTTTAACTTGTAGTCAAAGTATACATTTGTTAACTAATATTTTGCGTTTTTTATGGGTCTGCACGTGAAAATTAAAGATTTTAACATGAAGTAATAAATCTTTTCATTGATATATACCAAGAAGGTATGTAACTTCAATGAATAAATATAAAATACCGCCAAAATCTACCTTGTTAAGTTATAACCATTAAATTATGCGCTAAGGTGTGGCTAATTCATTCGAATCAATCTCACCTTTTTTTGGTATTGTGATTAATAACAAATTTACAAAAACATTCATTCATAAATCAATATATATTAAAAAAAATTAAACCGGCCAAGTGCGAGTCGGACTCGCCCATGAAGGGTTCCGCAGCAGCAAGTATTTAAGTTGACTAACTGAAAGGTAAATTGCGGCTTAGATTTATGACGCATTATAAAAAACTACTTACTAGATTTCATTCAAACCAATTTTTGTTGTTAGTTTGCATGGTAATGTACATCATATATTTTTTTAGTTTTATCATTCTCTTGTTTTAGAAGTTACAGGGGGGGGGGGGGACTCATTTTTCCACTTTGCATGTGTCTCTCGCGCAAACTATTCAGTTTAGAAAAAAATGATATCGGGAACCTCAATATCATTTTTGAAGACCTATCCATAGACACCACACATGTATGGGTACGATGAAAAAAAAAATGAGTTTCAGTTCTATGTATGGGGAACCCCCAAAATTATTATTCTTTTTCTATTTTTGTGTAAAAATCTTAATGCGGTCCACAGAATACATCTACTTACCTAGTTTCAACAGTACAGCTCTTATAGTTTCGGAAAAAAGTGGCTGTGACATACGGACGGACAGACAGACATGACGAATCGATAAGGGTTCAGTTTTTTTGCCATTTGGCTACGGAACCCTAAAAATATCCCACCTACTGCCTGCAAATTTGTTGAGGTTTTTAAGTAGGTACATAATGTTCTGAATGGAGACTAGTAATCTGCGCGGGACATATTATAGTGCATAAATATATGCGCAAACACAGAGGCACTTTCTATCCATCACTCTAATGATCCGATGGGACGACAAGAGACACGACCGGAAAGAGTTTAGGTACAGGACCGACCGAGGCCCGGGGGTATATTACCGAAAAACTAAACTTCAGGCTGATACTAAGAAATTTTCTTATTACAAAAAATTCACCAAGTCACTTTTGGACCGACCCGGGATTTGAAACCAACGATGTAGTCAAGGAGGTACACATTCTGTAAATAAACAATGAATTAATCTGGTGCCAATGAATGAATTTACATAAATTCGTCTTAGCTTTTTGTTTCATGCGTTTATTTAAAATTTTAGGTTTTTGTCTAGATTTTTTTGATATGCATATGCATTAATTTTATCTAACAAGTAGGTTCTGAAAGAAAACAATGAATTATTTAGTGTCAATGAAGGTATATAATATTATTACGATAAATAGAGAATATTCAACAATGCAGATCTTTTTCTTTAAAATTGAGATTCGTTTCTTTGACTTAAAATGTTTATATATAGAGATTCATAACCCTGATTTGGGACACAGTTGGAACGATCATTAAATACATAAATTTGATATTATTGTTTATCGCTTTCAGTCACGTAAAACAATTTTGGTAAGAAGCCTAAGAAGAGATTTATAAATAAAATCGCCCAGCGGGTCTCAAACCACACACGCCAGCACCCTCTAACAAATTGGAGTAGGTGCTCTGTCTTTAAGCTACGAACGATACACACTGGCAGATTAAATTTAGGACTAAATATATAAGAGCTTTGTAAAAGTATGTGGCGTCATCTTTTAATGTAAATACTTTTACAGGTACTGCACCTATATACATGCCACAAAGCACCTTCAACCACTTTTGCTTCAGATCACGACAAAAGGGCGTTTGC
Organism: Pseudoips prasinana; assembly: GCA_951640165.1. Classification (NCBI taxonomy): domain Eukaryota; kingdom Metazoa; phylum Arthropoda; class Insecta; order Lepidoptera; family Nolidae; genus Pseudoips; species Pseudoips prasinana. The sequence continues at coordinate 9,802,117 of OX621240.1, forward strand.
TAACCTGCATGGCGTAGCCATAAATGGTACCCGCAAAGGTTTGAACATTATTCAAGCTTTAAAAAATTATATTATATTATTAAGGATATCACTGAATTGATTTTTACTAAAAAGAAGACGTAATAATTTTGACACACATATCTAGAAAAACATTTAAACTAAAATAATGAAATAATAAATTCAGCTCTTGTACTTGGCAAACTCACAATGCAGTACATAAATATAGTCGAGTGAAGTATAAAAGTAACAAAAAAATTTAATTAGTAATAATAATATCTGGGGACAATGTCACACAGATCATCCTAGCCCCCAAACTAAGCAAAGCTTGTACTATGGGTACCAGGCGACAATATAGATAGATAAATACATAAATACATAGAAAACATCCATGACTCAGAAACAAATATTCGTGCTCGTCACACAAATATTTGCACTTAACGGGATTCGAACCCAGGACCACCAGCTTCTAACTAGGCTACGGTGACCGTCATAGTCCGTCCGTGCGGTCTGTTTTATATAAATAACAAGTTACTAAGCTATTATTTTTAAATTTATGATATGATATGTACAACTAAATCAAAATTAAAGAATATTCATCAATAATAATAAATAAATATCTCGGGACAACTACCACACTGCCATCTAATCCCAAACTAGGCAGAGCCATGGTGGTAGCCAGACAACTGTTTTCCGGTTTTTCTTCTATTTCACCCAGTTTTGTTTAACAATTTGGATAATTTTCCATATACTCTATTTTAACCCGTATCTGTAAAGACAAACAGGAGATATTGACGTGAAGCTGGACTATTTCCGCCTCTTAAGTTGAATAACATTGTTTTGTCCTTTGAGCGGGGTAAATATTTAAGAGAGTGATCTAAACTTACTTCATATTAAGTGCTCTTTACTAAAGATCTACTGATTTAAGCTCAAGCCTCCGTCAGATAGTAAATAAGAAAACTTGACAGCAACAGAACGAATGTATATGATTTACGGGTATATTTCATTTACACCGTTCAATTAGCCATTCACACGTACAGGTACCAGGCAATCATAAAATTGAAAGACTATCGGTTATAGACATTTGTGTTGCTAACTCTTGGCAGAAATAAATGACCCAATTCTTGAAAAAAACAAGAAATCGATTGTTTAAATTTAGAATGTAATGTGCGCCCCCTGCAGTAATGCTTTCATATGACCTGTCAGTTCAGAGAATTTTACGTGGAATCTGCTCTAATTTGAAAATTTAAAAATGTTCTGAACGTTCTACCGCTGCTGCACATTAGTAATTGTGCGAACCCATTCAGCGAGACTTCAGTTTAAGTATGCTGTAAAGCCATGGAATAAGCGGCCTATAGCGTCTTATGTAATACTAGAGCATAGGGCCAATCAAATGGAACTCAAAAGGTTTCTGCAGGATTGGCAATGCGCGGTGCTTGCCTAAAATGTTTGAAGTAGTAGAAAGTAGTGACCCGCCCCGGCTTCGCGCGGGTAGATAGATAAACTCTACGCCAAATAATGACTTTCGTAGGCATTACATTTTATTTTCGCAATAAATTACAGCCCATTTTACTCAATGATAATGTAGCTTTCTATATTAAAAAATCAAGTGATTATTGAGTTTACCATTTAAACAAACGAACAAGCGTACAAAATTTATTTTCTTTATAATATTAGATTTAACAAAAAAATGTCGTCAATTTAAACATTTAACAACATTCCCAACTTGTTATTAGACTCTAGTTTATTTCTTCAATATTCAATAAAATAGTCCTTTTTCGATATTTGATTAAAATGGCATATCAAGAAGAGTCCTTGTCTCCTCATAAGCAAGTGTCTATCCAGGTAACAATAATTTCCATCTATATAATTGATTTACCAACTATCTACACTATTCTCTTGATATATTTATCATATTATATTACAGCTAATCCTTAGGAGTTTGCAGCACTGCGCGTCGTTATTCACAGGCATTTCCTTAGCAATGGCACGTCCAAGCGTTTATTTATAAAGCTGTCAATTTCGAAGTATCCAAGTATCCCGAGCCCATTTCGGGTTAAAGTGGAAAGAAGCGCAGATGCCTGGTCGGTCGTAACTAAGGAAAAAACGTTTGTAAGTCGGCGCGGGAAAGGCGAGCCCAGCATTAAATTATTATGATTTATGTGTTTTAGCGAGGCCAGTTCGCCTCTTTAATTATATGTGAAGTTTTAACGAACAAAACCTGATCGGATGTACTCCGATTTGGTTTGTTGTTAGTCTACCGATGATTCTATTGTTGGAGGTTTTTTGTTGTTTGAATAGGGTTGTAGGAAAGGATGGCTTTTATTATTGATTTTTTTGTCATTTGTACACTTAAAATTTATGAGTCATTTGTGTTTGAATGTGATCGATTTGTGTGTGAGTTTTTATAAACACACAAACCTAGAGAATCACATGACACTTTAACTTATGACACCCCTGTTTTCTGTCTTAGATTAATAATTCAATTAAACTCTTAAGAAAATTTCGCCATAAAACAAGATCGTAAAATTTACATTGATTATATAATGTTATTTAATAGGACTATCATAATACGACAGATAATACAGTCTTCGTGAGGCAGGAGGAATCGTTGAATAACGTATAAAAAAAAGAAATTCAAATATAATACGTATGTACACACGCCAGCACATCAAGCTACCCCAATCTGTCTAATTTCCCCAAATGAAAGTGAACCCTATGATCATGTAATAAAGTAGAAAATCTATAAAAGAAATTTGACAGATTGGGGTAGCTGGATGTGCTAGCGTCTGTACATGTTATACTAAAATCCTTCAGGGAGCATAACATGCTCGAGAGAGAGATGACTATAATGTTCACTAGGCAGCGATTACCGTACTTGAGAAAGTACGGTAATCGCTGCCTAGTGAGCATTAAGTCAAAAGCCTTATAAGATGAGACACCTAGTCCAATAAAAACGTTTAGAAAAAGCTAAGGTCTTGGTTTCTTACGGGGTTCAAGGTGCAGATGTCAGTCACTTATTTCTGCTAGTTAAGGCTTTGACTTTCTGTTACTTTTGTCATTTTAATACAAATATTATAAAGAGGTAACGTTTGTGAGTTTGTGAGGTTGTGAGTATGTGACATTGTAAGAGGTAATCTCTGGATCTACTGAACAAATTTTCAAAATGATTTCACCAATAGAAAGCTACGTTATTGTGTCATATGCATAATTTTTATGTGTGGTATTTTTAGTGTGCATGGACAAAAATATTTATAACGCGGAACGAAGTCCGCGGGCACTGCTAGTATTATATAAGAATAGTAACAGAAAATCAAAAGATAAATGCCCATAAGATAAATGTTAAATCCATAGGCGAACTACTGTAACCTTCACTACCCGAAGAATCGCCAAGCCGAAGCGGTAGTGGGCAGGACTTATAAGTCGTAGAACCGAGGACCGCGGCGCTTGGGCAGAAAGATTCTCGAGTGGCGTTCACGTACCAGAAGAGGTAGCGTGGGAAGACCTTAATGAGCCGATGATCTTGTGGCACTGGAAGCCACTGGATGCGGGTTACGCAAGTACGGCAATTGTGAAGATCTTTAGGAAAGGCCTTGGTTCAGCAGAGTCAACTTGCAGATGTCTTGATAAAATTGCTTTTATTAATTTTATTGGCCTTATGCCGTTCTTCTTCGTCTCCAGTGTATCTTTACACCGTTTTATTGCTATCTTAGATAGGCATTCCACTAAAGCTAGCGGTGACAATGATACCGTTTTCAATTTCTATCCCATTAATCCCATACAATACCATAACGCTACAATAGCCTTATTGTATGACAAGGCGTATGATTGATTGAACACCATAAGTGGGTTCTATAATTTTATACCTTCCAGCGTGGTACGGTGATAAATCTTCCGTGTGAGGATGGAATAGAATAAGATATTTCCTCACTCTGTAATAACATGACTTGTAAAAGCATTAAAGCATCTTCTACACAGTTGCATACCAACGTCCCAACAAAGGTCACTCTGGTGGTTTCAATTTCGATTTAATTTCAATTTATTTATTGCTTTTATGGGTTTTACATAGGTATTTAAGATTATAATACAGTACCAAACATGAACCCTTACGGCACTGCAACAATACAATATACAAACAAATAATTTTTTGTCAAAACTTCACATGTTAAACTTAAATTTAAATGAATACAATAAAATTGCATTGTCAATATCTGTAAAGTGTGCTTTTTGTGATTTTTCTTTATTGAATAGCCAGCGATTACTTACTTATCGTATGGGCAGTGGTAACCCTGGTGTCAGAGTTGTTCAAGCCGCCCAGCAGGCCTCTGACATGGCTTAACGACTATTGCCTAATGGCTACAACCGGGACCGACAGCTTAACGTGCCCTCCGAAGCACGGAGACGCTCAGAAATTAAACCACTTTGGCGGTCACCCATCTACGGACTGACCGTGAGCCTAGTTGCTTAACCTCACCGATCACTTACGGACCAGTGAGAGCATCTAGCTATGAGCGCCTCTTAGGCAGCGATGTAATAATGTTAATAAAAAAAAAATATTATTATGAAGGGAATTATTAATTAGAATTTAGGTTGCCATCCAGTTGTGCAGTCTAGATGGATGGCAACCACCAGGGTGTCTTCTGTTGGGACGTTGGTTTGCAACCGTGTAGAAGATGCTAGGGATAGAATTGGTACTGAGTACCAGTAAAACTGCTTAACACCGGTCTTCGATATGGAAGTTCACATGACAGAGCAAAGGCAAGTAAGGACCTTATTTTGACAGGCCGGTTGGCGTGGTTGGCAGATGCTTGCCTTTCACGCCGCAGGTCGTGGGTTCGATTTTCACCCAGGACAGATATTTGTGTGCAGGAATATGTATCTTTGTCCTGAGTCTGGTTGTAATTATATATATAAGGATGTATTTACAAAATAAAAGTAGTATAAGTAGTATATCAGTGCCTCTAGCACGAGTTCCTGCAGTTTACTTACTCGATCACACGTACAGTTTCCTTCCATATATTCATTACACACTCACCCACACATACACACACACACACGCACGCACACACTAACACACACAAACAAACACACACATGCACACATACAGACACACATATGCACATACAACATCGTGTCATATACCCCGTTGATGATATGTGCCTCTAGCACGAGTTCCTGCAGTTTACTTACTCGATCAAACGTACAGTTTCCTCCCATACATTGAGCACCAGCGCCTCTCGCGGAAACTATTAAGAACTAAAACTCTGGTGCTCAATGTATGGGACAAAACTGTACGTGTGATCGAGTAAGTAAACTGCAGGAACTCGTGCTAGAGGCACAATTATCTGTTTTCCATAGTACAAACTCAGACTTAGCACAAACAGACATATTCATGCACGCAACTACCTGTCCTGGTTGGAATTGAACCCACGACTACGGCGTGAAAGGCAAGCATTTAACAACCATGCCAACCAGTGCCTTAAGTTAATTCAAAATAAGTGCTAGCATTGGTATGGGATTATTAACAGAGATGGTGAGATATTCTGAATGCTTTTTATACCAACGTATTTACTTGATCTAAGTATAACGTTGGAAAGTGGTAATTGCCAAGCTTTGGTGGTATATCTCGTAGAACCGAAGACCGCTGCGCTTGGGCAGAAAGATTCTCGAGTGGCGAACGTACCAGAAGATGTAGCGTGGGAAGACCTTAATGAGCCCATGATCTTGTGGCACTGGAAGCCGCTGGAGGCGGGTAACGTAAGTATGAAAATTATGAAGAGCATAGTATGGATAGAAATTATTTAGATGAAAATGATTGTTATGTGTAAGATACTAACGTATAAGTGACAGACCATTCTGGGACACGCAGTTGGAAAGTGGTAAACTAAGATGTTCCCATATAGACAAGGATAAAGTTTTACCAGAATAATATTACCTTAGTGCAAGACTTTGTATCGAAACACCCCGTACCTGCCAACGGGTAAAAGTCATTATACAAAGGATTGTTATAAAATAATTTGGAGTTAGTCTCTGACATTTTAATTTAAAGAACAGGCGGAGCTTAGAGCTATTAGTCAAATTAGAAGATTTTGTGAAAAAAATAATGTTCTTTTTGGAGAAAGACAACATGTGTTAGAAGACAGCGTTTTTTTGCCAGATAGATTGTTAAAACAGGTGGGGAAAAGGTTCGAGTGTAATTAAGGTGAGAAGTACAGTTAGTGAGAAGAATATAGGTAACAAGCTATGTTCAGACACCAGCACATCCAGCTTCCCAAATCTGTCAAATTTCTTTTATATCCAATCAAATCAAAAATTCTTTATTCCGTAAAAATTTTACATTTATGTGGAATCGTCATATTTTTTTACCCTACCGTGCAGTGCATGACGTGGCAGCTACTGAGAAACACTGCCAGAAAACTCAGAAGGAATCCTTTTTTAAAATAAAATATACTTAAGATTAATTACAATCATGTGTGTTGACTCAGAACAACTCAATCCCAAGCACTTTTATCACTTAAATAATCTGATATTTTCTAATATGCCCTGCTACACAATTTGGCTTTAATAATTCTTTTAAACTTATTCGTAGACAATTCTCTATTATAATTGGGAAGTTTGTTATAGAATCTATATATATAGAGTTTTAACTTTATCAGACAAGCATAATGTTCAATTTCATTTGAGGAAATTTGTTGGATTGGGTATCTTGACGTGCTGGCGTCTGTACCTAATTAACGTAGCTTACTAGGTATACTCAGTATCCTTCAGTATACCCAGCATAACTTCATTCCTTTCACCCGTCACAGGTTGATATGTAAGAGTCAGTAAGTACTATTAAGTTTAAACTAGCTACTTAAGGTGACTTGAGGCATGGTGTAAAAGCTAGGGGAACCACCCCACAGTGCTTACGTCCTCGTCGTGTTCCCCGGAAACGTCCCAGTTCTGACCACCGTAACAGAGTGGCAGACTGGGTACGGCTAAAGTGCACTGTGCTTCGTAGCTATCTATTGCCTTGCGAGCTACGTATCAGCGGAGAATGCCCAAACCAGCGCGGGATGCCCTCGGGCATTTCATTAAAAAAGGCCCTTCTCAGGGCCAACCCAAAGGCCCTTCTCAGGGCCAACCCAAAGGCCCTTCTCAGGGCCAACCAAAAGGCCCTTCTCAGGGCCAACGCGACGCTTCCTTAGCGTCGGATGAAGGCAGGGCCTTCAACGGAGGGAGAGTGGACTCATTGTCGGACTCCGACAATGAGTCCATTGCGTCGGATGCGATGGTGATATAGGCTTCTCGGTCACGATCGGCATCGAGAAAGCGGAAGACCTTTTTGAAAGATGGGTCTGATTGCTCCTCGGGCTCGAATTCGAAGGAGCCAAAAGGAAAGAAGTTAAAGGCCAAGAAGCCAACAATAGCGGCGGATTCCCACGACGTGGGTTTGGTGGACGCCCAGCGCGAGCTGGACCTGACTCAGCGGGAGCAGCTCCAGCAAGAGCTGGAAGAGCGGGTTGCGGCCCAGGAGGAACGGGCGCGCGTCGCCCGTGCCAAGTCCGGGTACGGTGAGTCCCACGTGCTGTACTCGGACCACTCCCTGGCCGAGCTTCATAGGATGGCCTTGGAGGACGAGGAGGCGATCGTGGAGGTCGCCGCCAAGTCCTTCCACCTAAAGGGGACTTTCCAAAAGTCCCTGAAATGCCGGGCCGCGAGCATGCGAGGCATCGTCGCGGAGCTCGTGGAGCGCAAGGCCAGCGACGAGTCGCGGCAACTGCAGGCGAAGGTAGATCGCCTGCAGTCGGAGGTCAGCCAGCTGCACCTGAAGCTGGCTGAAGCCACGGCCCGGCCATCCCAAGCCGTGCCCAGACCTGCGGCAGAGAGCCTCGCCTCCTCCCCCGACATTGAGGATGTCCTCCGCAAGGTAATGGCGGAGGAGAGGGCATTTGTGTGAGCCTGCCTAGCGGGAATAGAGGACCGGCTCTTGCCGGAGAAATGCCTCCGACCGCCACTTGCGGCGGACAAGAGGCGAGAGGAACCGGTGCCTACCTTACAGAGGGAGGACGCCCTTCTCCCTTCCACCACCCCGACCAACCAGCAGGGCTGGACGAAGGTGGTCGGTAAGGGGAAGGGCAAGGGCAAAAAGACGGCAGCTGTCGTCCCTGCCGTCGCCGCCACCACCACTCCCAGCCAGTCGACTGGCAAGGGAAAAGGGAAGGGGAAAACCGCCCCCCCAGCCGTCTCCGCCACCACCCCTGCCGGTCAGTCGCGGTCGACTGGCAAGCGAAAGGGACAGGGGAAGAGTTCCACCCCAGCCGGTGTCAGGAGGAGCTTGGTTCCTCCCAAGACCGCAGCCGTCGTGGTGACGCTCACCGCGGAGGCTGCGGAACGGGGACAGACCTACGCGTCCATAATGGTGCGGGGGCGTGCAAATGCCGATCCCGCGAAACTGGGGATCGGCAAAGTCTCGTGCCGCCGGACACAGGCTGGGGCTCGTATCTTCGAGTTCCCAGGTGCCGAGGGTGGCAAAAACGCGGACCTCTTCGCAGCGAAGCTGCAGGAGTCATCGCGGACTCGGCGAAGGTGGCCAGGCCGGTGAAGTCGGCAGCCATCGAGGTGACGGACCTGGACGACTCCGTCACCAAGGAGGAGGTGATGGCAGCAATCGCAGCCATAGGTGGCTGCGCAGTCGCAGCGGTGCAGGGCGGGGGCATCAGGCCCGGGCGCGGCGGCATGGGCACCATTCGCCTGGAGTGCCCAGTCGCCGCTGCCAAAGCAGTCCTCGAAAAGGGACGGCTCGCCGTCGGCTTCAGCTCGGCTGCGGTCCGGGCACTTGAGGACCAGCCTCTGCGGTGTTACCGGTGCTTCGGCATCGGTCACACCCGAGCCCTCCACAATCCGCCTCCTGCAAGGCCGCCGCACCGCACTGCGCGGTATGTGTCGCCAGTGGCCGCCCTGCGGGACACATTATGAAGGGGAGGAATTGCAGTCCTCCCCTTAAAAAGGGCAAAGAGCAGGCGCCGACCCGGCCTGTTGCTGCCACCGCCGTCCCAGAAGCTGGGACCTCGGCGGCCGTGGAGGAGAGCGGTGCGATGTCCGACTAATGCATAGGGTCGAACATCGCATCCTCCAGGCGAACACCAACCACTGCAGAGCGGCACAGGATCTGCTGATGCAGACTGTGGCCGAGTGGTTGGTGGACGTGGCGGTGGTCGCCGAGCCGTACTCGATACCTGGCCGTTGGCTGGGTGATCGGGACGGCTTGGTGGCGTTGGTGTCGCGGCCTGCCACGGACTCCCCTCCCCTTTCGCTTTTAGAGAGGGGTCCGGGATACGTGGCCGCCGCGTGGGGAGAAATAGCCCTGGTCGGGGTCTATTTCTCCCCAAACCGCCCTCTAAGGGACTTCGAGAATTTTCTCGGGCACGGCAGTCGTCGGGAGGGCGGCACCACGTCAGGTCGTCGTGTTGGGCGACCTGAACGCCAAGTTGGTGGCCTGGGGCAACCCGGCGGCGTCCTGCAACGTCCGGGGGCGCGCCGCCGAATTTTGGGCGGCCTCGTGCGGTGTGTCTCTCCTAAACAGGGGGGATGTTCACACGTGTGTGCGGCAACGGGGAGGGTCAGTGGTGGACGTGTCGTTCGCCACCCCCGTTCTAGCCACCCGCGTCGTGAACTGGCGGGTGGAGATGGTGGAGACCCTGTCGGACGGCCCCTGGACCGGACGGCGTCCCCGCACGGGTGGTGGCCATCGCGGCGTCCCTCATGGAGGAAAGGTTTCGGGACCTCTTCAGCGCGTGCCTGACGGCTGGGAGGTTCCCGAAGCTATGGAAGGAGGGGCAGCTTTGCCTGCTCCGGAAGGAGGGACGCCCGGTGGACTCCCCCTCGGCATACCAGCACATCGTTTTACTCGATGAGGTCGGTAAACTGTTCGAGGGGATCCTCGCCACCCGGCTTAATAGCCAGCTGCGGGAGGTAGGGCCGGACCTGTCGGACGCTCAATTCGGCTTTCAACAGGGGCGTTCGACAGTCGACGCGGTGGCCCTACTCAGGGGCCAAGTGCAGGAGGCGGTCGAGGCTGGGGGCGGAGTGTTGGCGGTGTCGCTTGACATCGCCAACGCCTTCAACTCCGTGCCCCACTCGACCATATTGGAGGCACTCTGCTACCACGGAGTGCCCCAATATCTGCGGGCGATCCTGGCCAACTACCTGGCGGACAGGACGGCCAGGATCAGGCGCTACGGCGCGGAGTCCGGTGTTCCACAGGGTTCGGTGCTAGGGCCCCTCTTGTGGAACATCGGATTTGATTGGCTCCTGCGGGGCACCCTCCTCCAGGGCACGAGTGTCATCTGCTATGCGGATGACACTCTCCTCATTGCCCGGGGGAGGGACTTTCGGGAGGCGGCCTGTCTGGCCTCGGCTGGCGGATCCTTAGTGGCAAGTAGGATCCGCCAGCTTGGATTGAGGGTAGCGCTGAACAAGACCGAGGCCGTGTTCTTTCACGGGCCTCGGCAGCGCTGCCCTCCAGGCGCCCACATTGTCGTGGAGGGCGTCCGGATAGGGGTCGGGGCCCAGATGAAGTATCTGGGCCTCGTGCTGGACAGCAGGTGGCGCTTCGGTCCGCACTTCAGCGGGCTGTCGACGCACCTGCTTAAAGCCGCGGACGCCCTCTCATGGCTCCTCCCGAACCTGGGCGGGCCCAAGGAGCGATGCCGGCGCCTCTATGCCGGCATCCTCAAAAGCATGGCCCTATATAGGGCTCCCATCTGGGTGGACTCCCTCCACAGGAGGGAGAATGCAACCGCCATCCGCAGGCCCCAACGGGCCATTGCACAGCGGGTGGCGAGAGCCTACCGCTCGGTGGGCTTCGCGGCGGCGTGCGCTCTGGCCGGCACCCCTCCATGGGAATTGGAGGCATGGGTGCTCGCCAGAGTCTACGAGTGGACGGCGCGGCGTAGGGCGCGGGAGGATGATCCTCTCGCGCCACCGCTCCGCAGGCGAAGGAGGGGTGGGAGAAGGCGGTTGTACGACCGTCACCTCCCACCCTCAGGTGGGGTTAGCGGGCGACAGGCGCGGGGGCGCCTTCGCTCGCATTGCACAAATCGCCACCACCGTCGGGCGGGAACGGCCGAGCACTCACGGTCGTTTCCGGGCTCCTCCACTAAGGGAGGGGCGTGCGGGCCCCGCTGTAAAGGCGGGCGGTCGTCGGTGGGGGGCTGGACGTAAAGGCTGTGCCGGTTTCCCAGTCCTTCTCCACACAGACGATGCGGGAGTGCCGCTGGGTTATTTTAGTGGGTATACCGGAGTAGCCGGGGAGTCCCACATAACCCGCCCATCCCCCAATGGGCGGGTATGCGTAATTGCGTAATAATTTTTTCCCAGCGCAAAAAAAAAAAAAAAAAAAATGGTGTAAAAGCTACCCGTGTTCCTGGGCTCCCAGGACGCCAAGAGGAGTCCACGGCTGGTTAGGTTTAGTCAGTGCGAGTAGGACTTACGGACTCGCAGACACTTTTTGCGGGTGGAATGCGTTGGAGTTCCCCCTGTCTTATCAAAAAAAGCTACTCAAAGTAAGTACCTGCTACATACGGCTTTATTTCATAAATTGCTTGATAATTGATGTTTAATTTTAACCTTTTAAATCTGATTTTATTTTTCTTTTTATATTTTTTGCCCTCTTTGGGCAGGCTAAGGTGTGTGACCATACCGCCTCGTCTTCAGTTATAATATTTCTGTTTCATAGTCAGTCAGTCATGTCCGTCACGTCCGTCACAGTCATGTCCATCACGTCCGTCACAGTCAAGTCATAGTCCTACCCCAGTAAAGCAGTGGAGACTTTACTAGAGGCTTCAATGGAGTTTTGGTTTCAACACGGAAAATCACAATTCACGGCCATATCGCACTTTCCTCCACTTGTGTACGTTGCCGAAGATGTTATGTCTAAAAATCCACCATATTTACACATAAAAACTCGAATTTACACCAGTTTTTGAAAATAAAACATAGCCTCGATGCGTCCTTTTCCGCGATGGCGCCTAAATCTGAGCATGGCTGTTGGTTGATGTCTTGATGATTTTTTTTTATTTTTAAGTGAAGCTAAGGTATAATAAAATAATACTGTTTAAGTAATGAGTGTAAAAAAAAAGAGTTTCATTATCAAAAATGAACTGTTTAGTGATACTAAAGTATGGAAAATGTGACTTGACCGTTGTTAGACGGCCTGTTACGAATGTACTTTTTAAGGGACAATTGACTAAATGAGGCTTTTAAATTTATAATTTTAGTTATATATATATATATATATATATATATATATATATATGTATTCAAATTAGATTATCTCTTATTCAATAGGGAATAAAGAGTCTTATCTGTGCGCAGTCTATTTTCTTTTCGATAGACTTGTAAATATTAGTAGTATTATATTAATGGTATAGTATAATATAGTATTTTATTTACGTTTATGTATGTGTAGTAATAATATGATCATTAACATATTTTTAGTTTTTAGTATACCTTTTTAATTATCTCTTTTCTTCTTTTTTATCTATGTACCACACTTTGTTGCACCATCCCCGGCATTTTACACATTTAATTCCTATCCATCCAAAGGTTGTCTGGAAGAAATCACTTTATGCGATAAGACCGCCCATTGTACATTATAATTAATGTTTCATTGTAAAATGTTTTTTTTTGTGTACAATAGAGTGTATTTTTTATTTTATTTATTAAATCAATGAAAAGGAAATTAACTATGATTTAACACTATGTATCATTAATTAGAATTTAAAAAAAAAAATGTTTTTTGTCACGTAGACTTTAAAAAAGCGCTTGCAAATAGTCAGAACATGTTTGTAGTAATATAGTTGTATACATTATTATTTCTAGTAACATAGATATTTAGGTACACATTGTATGAAAACATTTATAAAATTTATTTTATTATAGCATTGATATTTAGCTAGCTCGTATCAAGTTATTGTCAAGAGATTATGTTTAATTATCTAGTTTAAGTCTAATATTTTTACTACATGTTGTCAATGGTTCTGTCTATATTAAGGTATTATTATTATGACGGACCTTGTGTTAATAACGACGGTCGCGCTTTAATGCTACCACCGGATCCAATGCGCCCCAACTGAGAAGACCCAGCGAAACAAACTCAGTGGGTTCATCTACTACCGGTTTCAACACGACCCAGTTGAGACGGTCCGGCGAAACATACTCAAGCGGGCATGAACACGGGATTTGGTCCAATTAGAGTTATTAATTATTTAGTTGGCAAACACAATATATGCTCGATTGGTTGTCTGAATGCTTATTATTTTAGATTATATTTAGGTATACAAAAGAAAAACTTCGAAACAATAACATTATTCATTTTGAGACAGAGTCAATAATTTTAAATTAAGTATATGATAGCAATCATTTACAGATAGTTCACGAAACTCAGCAAATCAGTCATGTCTATATGGCTACAAGGTTTCCAGCGAGCAATGTGCAGGTAGGTAGTGAGAGCCAGACGTCTTTGTCATCGATGTACTCTTTAGTGGTGTAATAACCCCTAGCCATAAGTACACGTTTAATATGTGTTTTAAAACTTGTGTCAGGCAGATCAGTAATTTGAGTAGGAAGCTTGTTATAAAAGCTAATACAATTTCCTAAAAATGATTTATTAGTTTTGCTTACTCTAAAGCATGGCATGGCTAGTTTGTTTCTATTCCTAGTATTTATATTATGCAGTTCACTTTTCTTTTTATATTTATGAATATTTTTTCTAACAAACATTATATTCTGATATATATATATTCCGATGGCACAGTAAGTATATTTATTTCTTTAAACAAATTTCGCAAAGAATCGCGACTGCCTAAACCATAAATGGCTCTGACTGCTCTTTTATGCAATACAAAAATAGTACCTATGTCAGCCGCCAAACCCCACAGCAGAATGCCATACGACATAATGCTATGGAAGTACGCGAAATACACTAATCTAGCAGTTTGTTCATCTGACAATTGTCTTATTTTCCAGACAGCATAGGAAGCCGAACTTAATTTACTTGCTCACTTTTCAATCTGAGGACCCCATTGCAATTTTGAATCAAGTGTCAATCCTAAAAATACGGTCGATGGGACTAAATCTAATATTTCCGCATTAAGTGCAACTGTTGGTACAATTTGAGTCACATCCGGCAATGAGAACCTGATGCATTTAGTTTTCCCTGCATTTAACAAGAGATTATTTGCCGAGAACCATTCTGATAAGTGAGTGTTTTATTATGCTCAATAAGATCTTTATCCTTCCTATTTACTTTAAATATGAGCGGCGTATCATCAGCGAATAAAACTATGTCTGATACTTTCTCTACCAGATAAGGGAGATCATTTATATAAACTAGAAATAAAAATGGGCCCAATATAGATCCTTGGGGAATCATCCATGGGCACGTCATCCTGTGAAAATAGGGGTGCCATTTTCACAGGATGACGTGCCGAAGTGACACCGCCTATCGAAACCATCTGTTCTCGCCCCGATAGATAGGACATCACAAGATCAAGAGATGTGCCAGATATTCCATAATATTTCAGTTTAACAACGAGCGTACGGTGATCAACGCAATCGAAAGCCTTAGAGAGATCACAGAAAACTCCCAGCGCATCCTGTGATCCCTCCCAAGCCTCCAATATTGACCTAATTAATGTGCAACCTGCATCTTAGTAGAGCGGCCCCTTGTAAACCCGAACTGCTTGTTATGCAATATCTCATTCACGTTAAAGTGCGACAAAATTTGGCTGAGCATCAGCTTTTCAAATATTTTACCTAAAGCTGGCAGTATTGAGATAGGCCTATAATTCGTGGCATTTTTTGAACAACCTGCCTTAAAAACGGGTACTATCTTACTTATTTTCATTAAATCAGGAAAGACGTCACCATCACTTATACAGCCATTGAAGATGGCTGCAAGGATTGTAGCAATGTATAGTATGATTGATTCAATTGCTTTAACAGAAAGTCCCCACAAATCTTCTGTGCCTTTCCTTTTAATACTCTTAAAAGCTTTTATAATATCATCACTTGTTACGGATTTAAAACTAAATTTAGGCACAGTTTGTTTTATACTTTGATTTAAAAAGAGTTCAGTCACATCTGGTGATGATGAGAGACACTTAGTAATATCCACGGGTATATTTGCAAACTTGTCTGAAACCAGTTCATCACCAATATTCAATACTACTGTTTGCCCTATATGGCCTAGAACGCTTTCACTGCGTCACCAGACAATAGACGTGAGGGTGGGCTCTAGGTATCAAACAAATAGGACTGCTAAATAAACTTTGTGGTATTTGGAGTTCGAACCTCAACTTTGGCATGATGATCTCAGATGCATACGATTTAGTTTTTAAGGATGTTTTGTGTAAAGCTCTCTTTACGTTTTGTTGTACGTTAATACGCGTCCGATTAAGGTTCGGAAGGGGAAATTAATTGATACGAATTCAAAATAAGGGCACACTATTGCGAAATACAAGTTACTATCAGCCACAAATCTCTAAACTGCCGTGCATTTAAAATGGGTAAATATCCATTTTTTATTACCCGAACTATAAAACCATAAAAGCTATTATGTGATACGAAGTGATTACTTTATATATCACAACGGATCTAAACATTTCTACAAATTACACCGCGGTTTATGTAAATGCACGTATGTACTCTAAGTAAAATGTGATAATAATAACCTTCTTACCTGTCAATCCGATTCGCCATACCACAATCAAGTGGAAATTCTCTACCACACGATTTATGTTCATACACGTTACCGGGCAAAAATGAACTTTAAAATTGGAAAATTTAAATGTTAAATTTGAATGAAAACTTTGATCTAAACAAGAGAAGAACAATAAACTTTGGCTGCAAGATAATAAAGTCTAAATTAGATTGTGGTAAATAGTACAGTCGCAGATAGAAATCTCTTTCGAGCCGGTGACCGCGCGTTATAATGACGTTGTCGGCAAAGAAGTCATTATTCATTTTTTTAATACAGTGTTTTGTTGAAACGACATTTTCACTAGCGTAATCACGATTTGTACAGGCAATATATCAAGGTAATAAAAGCCACATTATTACCGAGCGGTAACTGTTGATGGTTTTCAATTTGATGTCTTCACCGACATGTTGTTTTATGCGATCGTTCAATCAGTGTGTAAATTAAACTTGAAATTATTGCCGCAAATGAGGAAAGATGGTTTTATTGACGATTTTTTGCTGATACAAGTGATCTGAATCAACACGTTTTTAATATAGCTCGTGTATAAACAGATGTTGGACGTAATTACGGAACGGTTAGCATAGCCATCTAGACGGGAAATGTAGACGCCATTTTGTTCAACCTGACTAAGTTGGAATATAATAAAAAATACAGTTTATGGCACACCATTGATAGAGAATAGTTTACAAGATTCATATACTAATTCAAATAAGGTACAATTTTATATATCACTTTTATGTATGTTTGCCTTATTACCATAATAATAATATCCTGGGACATGATTTACATACGGCCATCTGATCCCAAACTTAGCAGAGCGTGTACTATGGAAATCAGATAACTGATATACTTACTAAATATACTACTATTCCTTTGTAAATAAATACTTATATAGATAATTACACCCAGACTCAGGACAAACATGTTCATGCACACAAAAACCAACCACACTTACCGGCCTGTCAAAAGAACTTAACTTAAAACTTGTGGAACTCATATCAATTCGGTTTACGAATCAGGTCCACCAGTAAGATCAATTTAAAGAAATTTAAATATCTTAAAAGGTATAAACTTATAACTGAACAGTTCCACGTATTATTTAAGTAGCTTATATTATTAGACAAGCTAACTCTACTAGCTACGGTTTGTAAATTAAAATGGTCGTTCTTATAGTCATCCATCATAACATTTTCAGACTCAATCACGCACGAGATACATTGCGGGTGCAATACTAAAACTTTCTCATTTCATACAAGGAAAACTGTATGCTGTAACTCACAAATACAATGTAAGTAAACCGCAACAAATAATAGTTTCCGACTGTACATCTGAGTTACGACAACATACTTCAGAAATATTGCAAAAGATTTTACTTTCACAAAAATGAAAGTACAATCGAGTTTGCGTCTTATTGCTTTCTGTTAAGGGTCTGTGTTTATTTTGTTACTGGTAAATGTAAGTTGGTAAGATGCGTAAACCCGCTGAAATAGCTCTGGCGATGGCTCAATCAATGGTGAACGACTGTGGGTGTTTTAGACGTGTCGTCGGTAAAACAATTTCGCATTACAATGTACAGGCTGCATTCTTGTTCGCTGCTTTTTGTGATGACTATACCTTTTTTAGTGGCACACATTGTACTTTTTGTATAGAAACATTGTTTTTAATTTACTTTACATGATGGGTGAAGTTTTGCATATTTTTTATTATGTGCGCAGTCGTGAGGAATGTGTTTGATATTCAACATACTAACGTAACATGATTCATTATTGGTTCAATTTTATTATTACAGGATGTTACCTACATATATATGGTTTGTAGCTGACGGTGACAAATGCATCCTCATAACCTTTATTTGTATTCGTATCGAAAGCACTATCTAATCCTCAATCAGACTCAAACCCGACGTTTTCGCGTATTAACGATTTTTATGACACAGTGCGACAAACGAGCAAGCGAATCACCTGATGGAAGGTGATCACCGCCGCCTATGGACAATCGCAACACCAGAGGAGTCGCGGGTACGTTGCCGGCCTTTAAAAGTCAGCAAACAAGTGTTGCTGACCTTTCCCCCCACCCCAATGAGTTCTAGCGACCTTACTCACATTCGGAAACACAACATTAAGTTATTAATGTTATTATTAAGGAATGTCTTCTGTAAGCTGGAGGTACTTCCCCAGTCGGGCTGCTCTTTGAGCGAAAGACCGCTGTGCCCTACCTCTCCTATCCAGCAGTGGACGTCTTTCGGCTGATATGATGATGATGAATGTTACAATTATGGTTTACAATAAAGACTTACTTACCTTAAAGTTCCAAATTTTTGGGCGAGATTCATGCTTCATCCTACTAATATTATAAATGCGAAATTTGGTGAGTATGGATGTATGGATGATGAACGGATTTTGATGTATCTTCGTAGTTTATGTGTACATATATCCGAAGAACACCTAGGCTATTTATAAAGCTGAACGCGGGCCACAGCGCCACAGCAAGTAGAATTATATAGCCTCGTAAAGGCCTGCTTGCCTGCCTGCGCTTTTCTATAGCCGAGCACTAATATAGGATATATTTTTAAGTCTTACTAATCAAGCGGTAGGATGACCCAGAGCGGATTATGAAGTTCTGGATTCAAATCGGGTCAAACACGAAGATATAGTTGGGGTTTGCTCGCAATAAAATTTCCACAGTAGGAGTCCGCAGTCTGGAACTTGGTGGTGTTGCACTCGGAGTAAAGCCGTTGATCGTGTCAGCTACCATGCCTCGTGAGAGTTGGTCTGTGTTGAAGTCGGTTTTTTTTAAATTTAAATCGGGACTAGTCCCTCCCTCTTACCCACCACTGCAACTCCTGTAAGCCAGGATCAACAGTGGCACACAATGAAATGACACTGAGCGGTGAAGCTCAGGCATGTCCCGGGGAATTGCTTTAACTGTCTTGGATCCCGCAACGAATTTAATCAGATACAGAAAAAAGGAGGAGTTAGAAAATGAATAGTTCCACTTCCCTCCAGAGCAAAGCGGGAGACAGAATGATGTAAAGAGGCTATAGCCTCATAAAATGAGAGATTTGCAACTAGAGAAGCCAGCTGCAAAAGCACCGAGGATCAATTTAAGGATCCTAAGTGAGCTGTTATATTTGATTCCAATAGTAGGTATGGCAAAAACGCTTAAACGCACGGAAGTTGTTCCTTGTTGCTACAAGATCCGTATAATAAACTACTCCAGATATTGGTTGCAAGCTGTTTAACATAATATCACGCTGATTTTGCCAGAGATCACACTCCCACAGGATGTGGTGAGCAGTTTGTTCATATTCGTTACTGGAAGTTGAGCACAGACAGATTGGTGAAGATACTAATTTGAATCTATACAATTTACTTTTAAAATTGCCGTGTCCGGTAAGAAATTGTGCAACACAATGGTCTATGATTAGCCAAGTTTTATTTAACCGTTCGCGTACGTCCGGAAAGAACTGGTGCAGATGGCGACCCTTGGTTGACGTATTCCATCTACATTGCCATTCATTTAGTAGTTCGTTATTTAAGTCAGCTATTGGCATAAATAGCCTGGTTATTTTCGTTCGGTCGCGTAATGATAAGAAATCGTTTTCTAAATTATCGCGCGTAGAATAATACATTGCTGCTCGTCTTTGAACTTCAAGATCAACCGGAAGTACACCCGCTAGGACAGGTAGGGCCTCTGTGCTCACTGTTCTATAGGCTTTACACAGAAATAACAGAAGCAGCTCCGATGGTAGCCCTATCAGCCCACACAGGCGAGCCGTAGCATATACACCCAAGATAGGTTGCCCCGTAAATGATTTTAAGAGTATTAAAAGAGAGGCCCCATGTTGCCGTCGATATCCTTGTAAGTGCAAAAAAGTTTCGCTTAGCTTTTTCCCCAACTGATTTAATATGTTCTATAAACGAGAAATTCTTTTCTAAAACTAAACCCAAATAACAGGTTGATATCTTGCGTTTTACAGTAACATTATTAAGTTTTACGCCCGGGGGGGATTTTAGTTCACCTTTAAGGAGTTGGTAGGTTTTATGAGGAGCAAATGTAAGGCGATTTCTTTTACCCCATTCACTTATCATACTTAAGCAAGTGTGAGCCAGATTTTCCAACTCTCTCCTGGAGTTACCCTGTATAAGTAAGAGGCCATCGTCGGCATATGCCGTTAGAGAGCAGCGTGATGGCAAGGGTAATGTCAAGAAGTCATCAAAACCCAAGTTCCAGAGATACGGCGCGAGCACTGAGCCCTGGGGGCAACCCATAGTTAACGATTTAGTGACTCTGAAGTGACCAAGCTTAAGAGTTGCAGAGCCATGTACAAAATAAGATGTGATTATCGAATATATATTACTGTAACAACCGCGTAACTTAAGTTTTTGTAACAAAATTGGCCACCAAGTATTATCAAACGCCCCTGAAATATCTAGGAATATGGCCAAAACGTATTTACATTCGGACGAGTTTACAGCTTTCCTCACTGAGATAGCTGCGTCCACTGTCGATTTACCCGCAGTAAAACCAAATTGATTTCCGTGAAATTTTGGTCCTCCAGGCAGCAATCGCGGTACGATAAGTCGTTTTAGAAGCTTGCCTAAGGAAGGCAGCAACGTTATTGGTCGGTATGACTTAGGGTCTTCAGGCAGTTTATCGCCATTTTTTGGTATAATACGAATAAAACCGCTGCGCCAAGTACGCGGAAAAGTCCCTTCAGATATGCAACGATTCAAAACTTTTAGTATTGAATCACCGGATTGTTTTGTGGCTTCTATTATCATTTTGTTGGATATTTTATCTTCAACTGAAGCTTTGTAAACAGGTAGCGATTTCACAGTATTCATAAACTCATTAATTGTAGGAAGACTAGACATATACGTAGTGGGTGGATTGTTTGCCCACTGTCTAATCTGCTTGTGGTAGTCATTATAGTTCAAGGAACTATCATCAGGTATGAGCGAATTAAGTAGGGATTCCGTGGTCTCCTCTATGCCACTGGTGTAGGTATTATTGATTTTATGTTTTGAATATAAGCTAAATCTATAGACCTATTTGCTTTAAACTCATGGTATAGGTGCGACCACGGGCCCTCTTTATCTAATTTATCGACAATTTTTCTAATAAGATTGCCTTTGGACTTCTCTATTGACGAGCGGTAAAGCAATGCAATGTCGGCTGCATGACCCGGGAGGAGCCTATTTTTAGAAGCATAGCTGCAACGATGGTGGTTACGGATGGCAATCGTTTCGGGTTCCTGGAGCCATCACTAAAAGCATCTAGAGGCTAGACTACCGTGACGGTTTTAGTGAGTAACTCTTGGGACTCCCATATACCCCTTCGTCTCCCTAAACTGCGCGGACAACATTTCCGCCCCGATCAAGGTGGTTACATACGTAGTGATGCAAGATAGAGCCAGTTTTGAGGAGATCAGGGTGCTCTGGTGCTGGAAGTCGTTGGTTCGATTCCCACCTAGGACAATTCTTTCTGTGATGAACCCGATTGTTTGTTCTATATCTGGGTGTAATTTATTAGTATTATGGATGTATTTATTAATAAATATATGAGTATGTATATCAGTTGTATGTTTGCCATAGCAAGGTTTTTCCGAGTTTGGAATCTGATGGCAGTATGTTAGTTATCCCAAGATCTTTAGATTTCTCTGTCATTCTACATAAATATGTAGAAACACGAGCCGCTTTGAAGATCGTAGCGGGGAGTTAGGCTGCAATAGGCAAATTCTAACGGGTCCACTTTAAAAAATTGACCTTTGTTTATTCTGAACGGCACATAAAAAAACAAAAACCTCACGTCCGTTTCCCAGAGGGGTAGGCAAAGATAACGGCTTTCTATTTGTCTCGATCTTTGCACATTTCTTTTGCCTCGTTTACTATCATTATATTCTTTATACATGCTCGCTGGTTTAGGGTATTTCTGACGTGGTCTTTCTTGAGAACGTCTTCCGGTTGTACCACTCACACGGGCCAGGTATACTTCTCTACTCTACTCTTCCTTTGTCAATCTTCTTTAGCATCTGGCAAGACAAGTGACATTAAGATTTTGAATCGATTAAATTAATGCATGAATAATCAATTGTGATTACGAGCATTTGGTTTTTATATTTTTTGTAATTAATTATTTTTCTCTCTGTGTTAATTTTTATTGTTCTACATTTCATCATAATAATAATCTTAATATGTATAATGTTATATCAATTCAGGATTTTTTCATAGCTTGATGATTATGTAAAATTGTCTGGTATCACACTTCCCGTACCTACATACTGGCCCTATCGGAAGATCAGCACTGCAGAAATGTAGTACTAGCTAAGATAGGGCCATTTTTCATACCAGCACGGAGAAAACTTATTAATGTTTAAAATGTATACCACAATTGTTATGTATTTTCCGTACATGTTTTCAAAATAAAATTATTTGTGACTGTCTTTCATTCATGCCAGCCCAAACCATCTCAGCATACCTTTTTCAATATTGGTGACTAAATCCTCTTTCACACCACAACACTCATATAACAATACTAGCTGTGCCCCTCGGCTTCACCCGCGTTTAACTTACTTAAAAAAATGTAATTTCATACTAACTTACATCCCCTATTTTACGCTCTTAGGGGTGGAATTTCCTAAAATCCTAAAATGAATATTTTTTAGTTTCAACTAAAAGGCCAAATACCAATTTTCATGCCTCTAACTTCAAAAGTGATGAATTTTCATACAAATTTTTATCC
The DNA here is from genome assembly GCA_951640165.1 of Pseudoips prasinana. Lineage (NCBI taxonomy): Eukaryota > Metazoa > Arthropoda > Insecta > Lepidoptera > Nolidae > Pseudoips > Pseudoips prasinana. The sequence continues at coordinate 9,824,603 of OX621240.1, forward strand.
CCTATTTTACCCCCTTAGTGGATGAATTTCCATAAATTCTTTCTTAGTGCTCCCCTACGCTATAAAAGGAACTCCTGTGCAAAATTTCACGTTTCTAACCCCTATAGTTTAGGCCCTGCCTTGATATGTCAGTCAGTCAGTCAGCTTCTCCTTTTAAGTATATAGATGATACCAAAAAAATGATATTATTACTTCGAAGATACGATGCGACACGATGTGACGTCTACAGCTTCGTAGTCTGTCCCCTCTGTCCATCTTCAATGTCATTTCGGCGGCCCGGATGACTTTGTTTAGACTGCTTTGACTAACTATTCAATAATCTGATGTTGATATATTTAATATGTATGTATGATTGGTTGCTTGTTATTCAATTTAATTGGTCTGTGAAGGTGAGAAAGATTTGCATACTGATATGTTAATTGTAGATACACGTATATATAGAATTGGTGATTGGAAATAAGTCTTGTTGTAAGTATGTTGGTGTGGAAATTGACTTGTGTTGCAGAAGTATATGTTGTAATATATGAAAAATAATATCTGTAAGTATTTATTAAGATTGCCTTGTCGATCTAACGTCAGCGTATTAATGAAATGTAATGATTTTTTGTGGGTTTCCTAAAACACATTTCTTTTGGTTTGTACGTATAAATACATACATACATAGACTCACGCCTGTTTCACAGAGGGGTAGGCAGAGACAACGGATTTCCATTTGTCACGATCTTTGCATACTTCTTTTGCCTCGATTACTGTCATTATATTCTTCATACATGCTCGCCGGTTTAGGGTACTTCTGACCTGCCCTTTCTTGAGAACATCTCCAATTTGGTCAGAGAATGTTCGACGAGGTCTTCCCCTTCCGGTTGTCCCATTCACACAGGCCAGGTATACTTCTTTTGTCAATCTTCTTTCATTCATCCTTTCTAAATGGCCAAACCATCTCAACATGCCTTTTTCAATCTTTGTGACTACATCCTCTTTCACACCACACCGCTCTCTTACATCAGTATTTCGAATTCTGTCTCTCAAAGTCACACGTATAAATACATTAACTATAATATGCTCTAGAATCACCTAAAACTTGTTTTAGTATTTTTTCATCTAATAGGTTTTCACTGCTTCACCAGACAATAAAAACGAGAGCGCTCAAACCATATAGAATAATAAACTAAGTAACTCGCACTAGAGGGTTCACACCTCAGGGAGTTTAATAGATAAATACTTGCCTTTTACGCCGCATGCCCTAGGTTCGTTTCCCACCTTGGACATATATTTGTATATGAACATATCTGTTTGTCCTGAGTCTGGGTGTAATTATATATATGAGTATTGGATCAAATGGCCGTGTGTTAATAATGTCCCAGGTATGTTATATTATATATATTTAGAAAAGAAAAGTAGTATCACTTATCTGTTTTCCATAGTACAGGCTCTGCTTAGTTTGGGATCAGATGGCCGTGTATGAATAATGTACCAAATTTTATTAAAATGCATGAGAGAATTGGATTTTAAGGTCATTTTGTGCAACTCTCACTCTACGTTAATACATGAAGTCACGACGCCATACCTCTCATCGAGGATAGGGATTGGCGTGTTAAGATGTAGATAATTAAGTGCGATTGATTAAAGCTTAATAGTGATTTAACAATTTTACTAGCAACAACAATTGATTTTCTTTGGCAATTTGGATTTAAGAAGAAAGCCGTGTTACTCCGGTGCCGGGGCTGTCGGTTATCTGGTAGGTATTCTCTCTGGATGACTTCTGCGACCACCACGAGATGACAAAGAATAGTGATATTCATTACCGTCACCACACGGCAAAAGCATACCTTCATTTTCAATTTCATTTTATTTGCTTAATATCATGTCTTTCAATAGATGTTAACAGTAACAGTAAAAGTTACACATGATACCCTGTTGTGTAGGGAACAGCAAACCAGTTCAATGAGAGTAGACTTTTTTTAAAGTATTATAAGTTACATCATATTATATCATCTATACATATAATAAAATCGTAGGAAAGTCAAAACTGTACATTGAATATTTTTTTAAAAGAATACTATCTACAATAGATATCGAAGCCAAAAATATAGTTTTAAGAATTTTTGTCTGTTTGTCGGTTTGTCTGTATGTATGTCCGGGCTAAACTTAAAAAGTAATGCATGGGTTTATTTCAAATTTTGCATGAATATTACTGGGAGGTCGGTTCGACATATAGGCTACATATTATCACGCTATCACTTACGGGGGAGGAGCTGTGATAATTTATGAAATTTAACGCGGGTAAAACCGCGGGGTATAGCTAGTTTACAATAATTATTAAGTTTAGAATTTTTTTATTCTTTTTTTCAAAATATAGGGACAATGTCACACAGATCATCCTAGCCCCAAACTAAGCAAAGCTTGTACTATGGGTACCAGGCGACGATATACATACTTATATAGATAGATAAATACATAGAAAACATCTATGACTCAGTAACAAATATTCGTGCTCATCACATAAATATTTGCACTTACCGGGATTCGAACCCAGGACCACCAGCTTCGTAGGCAGGAGCACTACCAACTAGGCTACGGTGACCGTCTTGGAATTACATTAATAATTGATGAATTTAATTATAATAATCGAAGTTATCATTAGGTATATGTATATCTTACTAGCTACATATCATGTTTATAATCTATCTACAATATTTCTATCACATATTCGAGTACATAGGCAGTCACAACAGAGTAGAGTCGTTAATCAACTCGTGTAGAGTCTGGTAGAGCTATCGTGTGATTAAAGTTAATAGAGACCGGCGGCCCAGATATCTTACTCAGCCTCTAGGGTAAACGCTCCTGTTGTTGATCAAGTCAATAGTTTTCAATTCAAATTTAAGTAGTTTTATTTCTGTGGCTTATTATAATAGATAAGAAAATAGAAACGAAAATATTATATATATTTTGTTCAAATATGGGCGCTTATACAAACTTATTAACTATTGCGTTAAACAGTACTAAAAAATTTAATAAGACTATTCTTATAACTATATGTTATAGATAATAAGCGAATACAATACAGTTATAAATTGCTGACCTTTTAAGCATTATATTCAAATTATTATTTTAAGTTTTGTAATTACAATGAACAAACAATACCGCCGATATATATATATATGAAAATAAATAAGACTAAAATCTAAATAAAATTTTATTGTGTACTTTAAAAGATGCATAGTGTGTGTGTGTGTGTATGTGAATGTGCGTATGTTTAAGGTTAGTATTGCGGTTCACCCAGCCTTAGTGATAGAGTTGTAAAGTCTATGAAATATTATACATTTTTAATGCTTTAGAAAACCTTCAGCTAATATACAAATAAAACAGGATAAATACATGATAATGCGTTCATACATAAGTTTTTTAATATATACGAAATTGAAATTAGGCATAGAGTGAGACCAAAGAATATGTCTTCAATTTCTGTTTAACGATTAAAAGTCAGTTTAATGCACTTATCTAAGAGTGTCATAAAACAGTTTTGTACTTTAGTTAAAAAATAACACCTTTAAGGTTAGTATTACGGTTCACCCAGTCACAGTGTTAGAGTTGTAAAGTCTATAAATCTCGTAGTGTAGAAATATTATACATTTTTAATGCTTTGGAAAACCTTCAGCTAGTATACAAATAAAACATAGAATAAATACAGCGTTCACACATAAGATTATTAATATATACGAAATTGAAATTAGGCATAGAGTGAGGCCAAAGAATATGTTTTCAATTTCTATTATCGATTAAAAGTCAGTTTAATGCACTTAGTGTCTAAGGCTGGGATCTATAGAGCGTACTTAGACTTTGCTCAAACTTTACTTACGTAAAACTTTGCTAAGTGTATGCTAAGCTTATACTTTGTTTTGGTATTTATAGACTTTTTGAAGTTAAGATTATGCTAAGCATAAACTAAGACAGACAAAGTCAAAACACCAATTGTAATTTCGTCACATGCATTAACTTCTGTCTTAGTAAAGTCTGAGCAAAGTCTAAGTACGCTCTATAGATCTCAGCCTAAGTGTATCGTAAGGCAGATTTGTACTTTAGTTAAAAAATAACACCTTTTAAAAAATACAGCCACGGCGCACAACTGGTTCGTTCCCCCACATTCCCATCGCAGCGGGGCGTTCGCACCGCGGGGCGCCTCGTTATTAGCACCTTGGTCAAAGCGCGCCGCGAGCACCGAACCTGCACCAACTGTCAGAAGATAAGTGAAATACTTTAATTTTTTAATTCCTCATTTGTAAGCCTATTGTTGGTCGCAAAGGTTTTTGGGGTCATGTGATGTACAGAATATATTATAGGCACGTTTAAATAATGTCTTGCTAAATACAAGAACCAAAGATCCATAAGCTCTTATAAAATGAATCAAATTAAACTAACCCATAATTTTTCCATACATGCATAGACTCACGCCTGTCACCCAGGCAGAGACAACGGATTTCCATTTGTCACGATCTATGCAAATTCTTTTCTCCAACCACAGATAATTTTCGTTTTTCGGTTTCAATAGACAATCTGTCCAACTATTTTAATTCATTATATTAGTTTATTTATAATGAATAACAGACTAGGGTACTGCCGTCTGATCCCTGAAATGTTAAACATAATTATGTATATATTTCTAAATACATACATATTATGCCTCTAGATAAATTACGCCCAGACAAATAATCAAATCAAATCTTTATTTGCTCAAATATGGTACATAAGATCTTAATGAAAAGGTTATATCCAACATATTCTGACCTGAAGTCGTGCAAATATATGTACATACATATAGTTTTGAAACTTAATCTATTAAATTACATTATTATTTGGACTTATATTCTAGATATTCTTTAGTTTTATAAAAACATTGCTCCTTGAGGAAATTATACATACTCTTCCTAAATTGATGTAATGTCATTTTTTTTTATATGTAACGGAAGGTTATTATATATTTTGATTGCCATGCAATATGCATTTTGTAATCGTGCTCATCATACAAAGATTTGTTCTGGGTGGGGAGCGAACCCACGATACCTAACTTAGGAGTTTCATAGTTTGGGATCAGATAAATAAATATATTGTGATAATTAACAAACTAGGCAGAGCCTGTACTATGGCATCCAGAGTACTGATAAACATATATGCATATACAACATGTAACTTAATTAACGCACATCCTCAAAATAGTTTGTTCAGAATCGTTTACTGATTCGATTTATATCATTTTTAATGTAGGTAATTTTTTTTATCAAATTAATTAAAACTACGGAAATTATCGTTATATTAACCCTGTACAGTTAAAACAAATTGAAATTGACCGTAAGTCAAAGCAATAAGACTTTTAAATAGCTGTTTTATTTGTATCCATACAAATTCCATCATTCAACACAAAATAAAGCAAAATAAACTTTATTCCACGAAACTTATTTAGTAAATAACAATGCATATACATGTTAAATAAAAAATTTAGTGTATGTATTATGATTATAACATAATATTCTAATTGGGGTGTTTGAGGGTGTGCGTTAATTACGTTACATGTTGTATATTACTAAATACATACATCCTACTAATATTATAAACGCGAAAGTTTGTAAGTATGGACGGATGGGTGTTTGTTACTCTTTCACGTAAAAACTACTGAATGGATTTTAATGAAACTTGTCAATATTATAGCATATACATCAGAATAACACGTAGGCTACAATTTATAAAGATATTATGTGAATTGTCCACAATATGACGATAAGTAGAGAAGTAAGGAGAAAAAATCTACCATATGGGAGCTATTCCGGCGTGCACTGCCAAAACCGCTAGAGGTACACATCCGACTATTATAAATACTATTATATTTGACGGTCACCGTAGCCTAGTTGGTAGTGATCCTGCCTACGCAGCTGGTGGTCCTGGGTTCGAATCCCGGTAAGTGCAAATATTTGTGTGATGAGCACGAATATTAGTTTCTGAGTCATGGAGGTTTTCTATGTATATAAGTATTTATCTATCTATATAAGTATGTATCTATCGTAGCCTGGTACCCATAGTACAAGCTTTGCTTAGTCTGGGGCTAGGATGATCTGTGTGACATTGTGCCCAGATATTATTATAAATGCGAAAGTTTGTGAGTATAGATGTATGGATTTATATTTGTTACTCTTTTACGCCAAAACTCCTTTAACGCGGATGAAACCGCGGGGCATAGCTAGTACATATTAAAGATAAATTACACCCAGACACAGAACAACAATTCGTGCTAATCATACAAAGATATGTCCTGGGTGGGGATTGAACCCACAACTTCTGGCTTAGTAGTCGGGGTCACTAACCACTGGACCAACAGGCCTTTGAGAAGTGTGTTAGTTATCCCGAGATATTTATTTTTATCTAATAAAATAATAAAAAAAGTTTTTATTCACGTAGACTTTAAAAAAGCGCTTGTAAATAGTCAGAACATATTCGTAGTAATATATAATTAATTTATAATTATTTCTAGGTACATATAGATATTTAGGTACATGGATTGTAGGAAATAATTTACAATAAGATTTATTTTATAACAGTAACGATATTTAACTAACTTAAATTAAGTTATTGTCAAGGATCATGTGTAGGTTTAATTAACAAAATTTTAAATTTTAGCTATATTTTTACTACATATATTTTTATTTTTTATTTTATCTATTCATTTACTACGTTTGTGGGAAAATGGCGTCTAGTTATAATAATAATATCCTGGGACATTATTTACCACGGCCATCTGATCTCAAACTAAGCAGAGCTTGTACTATGGAAACCAGATAAGTGATATTCTTTTTTTTTTTATATCATAGGGCGACAAACGAGCAAGTGGGTCACCTGATGGTAAGTGATCACCGCCGCCCATGGACACTCGCGATACCAGAGGACTCGCGATTGCGTTGCCGGCCTTTTAGAGTCAGCAAACAAGTGTTGCTGACCCTTCCCACCACCCCGATGAGCTCTGGCGACCTTACTCACACTCGGAAACACAACATTAAAATTATTAATGTTATTATTAAGGAGTGTCTTCTGTAAGGTGGAGGTACTTCCCCAGTCGGTCTGCTCTTTGAGCGAATGAACGCTATGCCCTACCCTACCCTACTACATACATATACTACTTTTCTTTTGTAAATACATAATTATACAGATAATTACACACAGATGGACAAACAGACTTGTTCATGCACACAAATATCTGTCCTGGGTGGGAATCGAACTACGACCCCGGTGTGAAAAGCCAGCATTTGCCAACCATGCCAACAGGCCCGTAATCGCTCCTAACGATAGATTTTTGCGTGTTAAAGCGTTTTTCCGACCATAAAATACAATTTTAATATACTCTACAATTTTATACGTATGCTAAAGCTATTTTATCATAAAATATATATGTATAATATATATATTATTCAATAACAAATCAAATGCGAGCAATAAGTACAACATTTACAAGGCATCCATTAATATATTTGTTTCACGATTCAATTAAATCCAGTTCTTATTGCGACTGTGCGTTAAAGGTACGATTATATGTAATAATAAAATATTAGTTGATCATGTCACAGCTCAGAGGAAATAGCCTGTTTCTAACTTTACTAGTATTTACATGTTACACTCACATGGCTTAATGGTTGCTGTTGGTTACAAAAGCATTAAGAACAAGGCTTAAAGGCATTGGATAAGTTCATTATTGAGGTGCCAAAATCGGCTGCACTAATTGAATATGTAAACCTATTATTATTATTTTTAATAGAATATTGGTGCATAAGATTTGCACACTTTTGTTACTTTTTTTTTAACTAATTAGCCACAAGCAGGGCATTCAGTATGGCCACGGTCTGGGCCACAAAAATTTAACGAGTTTGCCATCGAAACGCTAAGAGGAAGAAGAAGATTAGCCTTAAATTTACTAACAAGTAGGTTGTTTTATAGTAAATTGTAGCTCAATCCAAAGTTAAAAAAAATAAACTTATAAAAGTCATGCGAGACTATGGCACAGCTTTTCAATTGTTAAAAATTCCTGTTGTCGATTTTGGTTTAAAAAGAAAAATGTGTTTTGCGCACGGTCAGCCTAATTTAGGACATTTTTTTGATAAGGCAGGAGGAATGCCTACGCATGCCACCCACAAAAAGTGTCTGACGGTGGGTCTGTCGGACTCACACCGACTAAAGCTAATCTGCCATGGACTTCTCTTGGCGCCTGATGGAGGAGCCCCGGGAACGCGGGTATGCTGCTCCTGTGCTCCCCTTTTTCGCCATGTCCCAGATGGTCGGAACACGTACCCTGGGAGGGCTCTGGATTGCCCTCTTCTATTGCCGATTTCTGCCAGTCCGGCACAACGACTGTGCCACAAACAGATCACTGTCACTGTACATGTCTCATGATCATTGACACTCTATTGTATAAAAATTTGTTAAATATCTTCCAAAAAATAATAAAAGAAGCTAACAAATTTAAAAATGTGTACTAAATGTGTATTTTCAACCATATGTCGTATGAATGCATAAGCATTACGATCATTTTAATCGTAAGTGTAGTATAACTGTTTTCTTCAATCTGTGACAGTGAGAAGAGTGCTGCGGCGCATACGCAAGCTTCTGATTGGCGGACTGCAGCCCGCCCCATTCACAGTGACGTTCACACAAAACAATAAACGGAAACACACATAGAGGAAATTATAGTGTAATTATAGGAATTCAAACATATTTCGTTTTAATTATAAAGTAGTAGAGGTTATTAGCTTCCCAATGCCCATTATGATTACTCGACATGTATAATGTAATTGAAGATTTTATTATATGATAAAGTAATTATAGGTATGTCAATTTACTCATCCACTTACTAAATTTAAGTAAATTTTAGAAAGTCTTACCATTGCTGGTCAAATAATAACAATAGAGCCTAAACTATAATCGCTTTCTTGACCAATTGTCTCGGAGTATGAACATAGGCTATTGATGAAACGTAAAAATTAACTGCACGTTTGCCGTAGTGGCTAAGACAGTCACTTCAAATTTCGTGTCGCGGGTTCGAGTCCCGTGCCGGACAACTTTTTGTGTGATCCATAAGTAGTTGTTCTGAATTTAGATGTAATTTGTGTCCGTCTATTATATATTTGTAAAGTACCCCGCTCACAGGGATTAATTTCCCTAATGCGAGTGTTGTCTTTAAAAAAGAAAAAAAAAACACAAATAAAAGATTTAGGCTGTGTATCTAGTGTTAAGTGGCCGTGACTGCTAATTCAAAGGTCGTGGATCAGGACAAATCTTTGAATGTGTTTATGAGTTGTCTTGTTGGCAATAATAATATCTAGGGACAATGTCACACAGATCATCCTAGCCCCAAACTAAGCAAAGCTTGTACTATGGGTACCAGGCGACGATATACATACTTATATAGATAGATAAATACCTATATACATAGAAAACATCCATGACTCAGAAACAAATATTCGTGCTCATCACACAAATATTTTCACTTACCGGGATTCGAACCCGGACCACCAGCTTCGTAGGCAGGAGCACTACCAACTAGGCTTTGGGATCAGATGACAGTGTGTTAGACGTCACAAGATATTTATTTAGAAGTTTATATTTATCAGTTGTTTGGATGCCATAGTATTGGTTCGCCTAGGTTAGGATCAGATGACAGTGTGCAAAATTGTCCCACGATATTATTTTATTTATTTATATATACTTTTGAGTCAACAACCGCTGAAGCTATATTGAATTAAAACTCCAAAGTGAGTGAATTGTATTGCTCTTGTGAACACAGTTGCAGGAAGTTTGGTACGTAGATCAGAACACTAAAGTCATAATTTATGGCATCTATTGCAAAAAGTCAAATCCTGTAAGATAAGCATTAGCAATATTGTAGATTGTTGGTGTTGAAACACAGCCCACAGTATTTTTCGTACTTACTCTAGTAATTAGAGCTAGGCAGGCTCCTTATGACATTTTTTGGGTTCTGTAACCAAAGGGTAAAACGGGACCCTATTAATAAGACTCCGCTGTCTGTCTTTCTATCCATCTGTCACCAGGCCGTATCTCATGAATCGTGTTAGTTTGACTGTTGAAATTTTCACAGATGTTGTATTTCTGTTGTCGTCATAACAACAAATACTAAAAATTTAGTTAAACAAATATTTAAAGCAAAAAAAAGTATGCAATAAATGTGTATTTTGGAGGTTTTATACATAAGGGTATGGAATCTTTCGTGCGCGAGTCAGACTCGCACTTGGCCGGTTGTATTTTAATGTGCCGAGGTAGTTAAGAAAAGCAGACCTTAACCACCTTCACTCAAGTCGAAGTATGCAGAAATAGCCGTTATAAATTAAATTAATGTAGTTTGGCAATCCTTATTTATGTTAAAACTACGTGACCACCAAACGTAAAATCGCTTAACAAATTATATTTAACTAGCTGTGCCCCGCGGTTTTACCCGCGATATACTTTATAAATTATAGCCTATGTTTTATTCGGATATATAAGCTATTTTACTATAAAGTTTCATGAAAATCCAGTCGGTAGTTTTTGCTTGAAAGAGTAACAATCATCCATACTCACAAACTTTCGCCTTTATTATATTAGTAGGATACGTAAAATATCGCGCGAATGAGCGCGTTGATGTCTAATCTATGGAACGTAATAAGATTTTATTGTACACTCTACTAGAAGTGACTACGACTTTCATAGTAGCTCTATAGAATTATATTTAAAAAATATTGCCTTATACGGTCGCTGGAAGCCGCTGGATGCGGGCAGCACAGAACCGGCAATTGTGGTGATCTTTGGGGGAGGCCTTTGCCCAGGAGTGGGCATCTTATCATTCATTACCCATTACTGACTTCTCCGCGCTTTCTGAGGAACTCCACCAACACGAGGACACACAATTAAGTTATTGTTCTGCATGTATTTGTAATGTATTTCCACAGTATAATCAACTCTGTGCCCTCCTTTTTGATCAGGCAGTGACTATGTGAAAGTGGTAATTACTAGTTGTTTTGTTTTAGTAGACATTTCTTGTAGAGTGCAATACGAGGAAGACAGAGACTTTACAGGCTGAGGTATATAGTAAAAAGTTACTATTATCTAATTACTTATTAAGGGGAACTGCTAGTTCTGTGACTGCCTTGCTTTCTACGTATTGTATAAAGCTGGAAATCGCTGGATGCGGATAGCGCAAGACCGGCAATTGTGGAGATCTTTGGGGAAGGCCTTTGTCTAGCAGTGCACGTCTTTCGGCTGATATGGTGATGATGATTGTATAAAGAAGAAGACTTCTTCTTGTTAAAGCAAGCCAAATCAGGAAACGGATTCCCTGTTGGTAAACGATCGCCGCCGCCCATAGACTATCGTAATACAAGAGAGGCCGCATGTACCTTGCCGACTATTAAGGGTGCCTTTCCACCAGCGATGTGCTATGCAGCTATGCTGCTAGAATTTAAAAGCTAAGCTACCATAGTATGTGACCGTTTCCACTGATCCTACGAGTAAGTTAAGTATCGGTGCGAGTATAATATGTGCAATAAAGATGCGCCGCCGCACAATGCGCGAGGAAGGTGCGCAGCTCAAGAAATGCGATGTATCGATATATATCTAGGGACAATGTGACACAGATCATCCTAGCCCCAAACTAAGCAAAGCTTGTACTATGGGTACCAGGCGACGATAAACATACTTATATAGATAGATAAATACTTATATACATAGAACACATCCATGACTCAGAAACAAATATTCGTGCTCATCACACAAATATTTGCACTTACCGGGATTCAAACCCAGAACCACCAGCTTCGTAGGCAGGAGCACTACCAACTAGGCTACGGTGACCATCATATGAATCTTTTCTGCAAATAGCTACACCACTCACGACGACCCATAGCAGGCATCCATAGCACGCATCCTTCCATAGAAAGAACATATCTAAGTTGAATCCGTTTCCACCGGTCCTAAGCTATGTGCACCAATGAATATGAGTGGTGGATATCAAACGCATCCATAGCAACGTAGCATAGCATATCACTGGCGGAAAAACAGCCTGAAAACGGAATAGACTCACTTCTTAAAGATTGCCATGTTATAGCGAATCTGAAATACTTCCGCAGTTAATTGATTCTAGAGAGGTCGTGCTTGGTCAAATGTTAAAATAAACAATTTATAGCTAACCATTCGTGTAAAATCTGATATTAACAATACTATTAAACTGAAGCGTGCATATAATTGCCACTTAATTAAAACCTGCACATTATTACCTGAGTATGTTAAGTATAATTAGTAGCTACTGTAGTTTACATGTGCTTACTTAATATGATGTAATATGCAGGTGTTTCTGCAAGCTTGTACATCGACGTTGTGTCCATGATAAGATTTATATTATTAACACCTTCACGACATTTCTTATTGTGTCAAACATCGCCAGTTTTGGGAATGTCAGCTTTATTTTATCCCTGGTCAAGCATATCTGATAGCGTATAGAGTAGTCTAATAGATTTCCTGAAGGTGGATACAAGGAACATTTCCTGAAATTAGACAGAAGGAACAGATGGAATATGATCCAGAGTCAAATTTTCTCTTTTGGCGGAACGAACAAAAAGCGACTATTATCAGAAAAGTGTATTATTAATAAATAAATAGTTATTTTTTGCAATAAATGCCGTAGAACCGAGGGGCTCTGAGGCAGAAAAGTTCTCGAGTGACAACTATCAACTGGAAGTCGCAACATGGACAGGCCCCTACAAGGTGGACCGACGATCTTGCAAGCCGCTGGATGCGGGCAACATAAGACCGGCTATTGATCTTTGGGGAGACCTTTGTCCAGCAGTGGACGTCGTGCGGCAGATATGATGATGATGCTAAAGTTATCCAATTTGAACAAAATATACCTTTATGAGGCCATTTGAAAACCATACTTTTAAATAATAAAATAAATAAAAAAGGTTTTTATTCACGTAGACTTTAAAAAAGCGCTTGTAAATAGTCAGAACATGTTTGTAGTAATACAGTTATTATTTTTAGTTGCTTACTTTTACAGATATTTGACATGGAATGTTAAAACATTTATACAATTTATTTTATAATAGTAGTTATATTTAGCTAGCTTGTATTAAGTTATTGTCAAGGAGATTATGTTTAGGTTTAATGATTGAAATTTATATTTTACTACATATTGTCTGAATGGTTCTGTCTATATTAAAGTATGAATTCAGTATTATTATTATAACGGACCTTGTGTTTAAAACGACGGTCACGCTTTAATGCTACCACCGGATCCAATGCGCCCCAACTGAGAAGACCCAGCGAATACTCTATTGTATAAACAAAATACTTACATAATCGGTTTACAAACTCCAAATAAATTATGTAACATAGATACAAAAAACAGATACAAATAGAGAATCTTCTCCGTTTTTTAATTTAGTTAAAATATAATATTCTTATTTTTTAAATTAAGTATCTAATATGCAGCACCCCTAAAATTGAAACAAGTCTTCAAATACTGGACTCAATAATCTATTATAATACTATTTTAAAACATGTTAACAATTAAGATACAATAAAAAAAAACTTAACTGTAATACGCCCACAAACAACTACCAACCCTAATTAAATATACAGACATGCACGAGCGCACACACACATACATAAACTTATATTCATATTATAATAGCTTCATACAACTTATTAAGACATCAAGTATAGCCACAGAGAGTAATAAGCATCAGAGGAAGATTTATTATTATTGCCTAAATAGTTGATGCGATCTAATATTGGCCTACTTATGAAATATAGAAACAATGACGTGCATATATCATTGAATGTACGAAAATATAGGATTAGTAATGTTAATCTTTTTTTTTTGTGGGTTTGCCGTTTCGCCCGCAAGAACTGTCTAGGATGGATATGTCTTCAGTTCAGTGGTCCTGAGTCTTGTGAGACGTTGTGACTTGCCTCCGTGAGTTTCTTGTAAAGTTCCCAGTGACAGAAGGCACTAAGAACCTAACTCCCTAGTGCGGGCGTTGATTTGTAATAAATATAAGAAATGTGTTTACATTTTTAAAATTTATAAATAATCTAACTTAATCATGTGTGTCTTGTAAATATCGTATAAATAGTATAATAATCATTATTCATCATAAAGTTAAAAATCCATTTTAACTCTTATAAATGCAAATATGAGTTTATTAGTTTGGGTACAGAAATGAACTTAGAGAGAGATACACTGAGATACCATTCACGAGATATAACGCGAGTGAAAACGCGGGCAGAAAGAAATTGAAAAATATAAGTGAAATAAGTATGCATATAGATATACATGTAAATAGCTATGCACATTGGTGTTGATTAAATTGTCATTCAAGACCGTAAAGTGCCTTTAACTCCACACGATCATTAAAACTTGTTCTGTACTGAAGATTCCACCTACAATTCAAGTCAGTGAGGTAGCAGACATTTAAGTACATAATTTTACATGTCTCAAACGGAATCTGGCTCTCATTAAACACCCAAGACAACAGTAATTCGGGTAATAAGGATCTAATTATGGACCAGTGATCGCATGTCCGAAAATTACTCTTTAATCTCCATTCTCTATATCACACACATGCACACACACACATCCAAACTTATTAACACATCAACCAACGCAACGGGACTCGGGAGAATTATTATTTCGCCGCTTAATAATGGAGCCATCATTTCGCCATGACAGCTTCACACCTTGAGATGGAGCAGAATTGACTCTCTTTATTATACTCTCGGGCTGTTTTTTTTTTGTTTCCATGTTGGGTTTACGATCAGCTTTGTACCCGCCGACGTATCGTGAGAGGTGTTAAGCAGACTCAGATGTATAAAGATAAAGTAAATTGTTATAAACCTTTAATGAATTGAACGAAAATAATTAAGATAATGAACTTTAACGATTTGTTATAGCGAACACTTTAAAGATATAAGGCTATTGTTGTTATTGATTCGGATTAAGATTTTGGTATCTCTTTTCGAAGTTTTTTCTGTGGCTTTTTGTTTTGTTATGACTAAGCGATGTTTTTGGGGAACGTAAATAAAAATAAGCTTAACTTGTTTTTAATAGGATAGTTGTCAATGTTGGCGTTAGTGATTTAGGGTAAGCATCCGTGTGATGACGGCATAGACTATAACACTTATTCTATAAGTGCTGGGAAGAAAGGCGTGTTGTAGAAATCTACCAAATTTAGTACATTTGGTGGTGGAGTTCGGTCGTAGTGTAGAAAGAAATTCGTACAACCTCCTTACGTTTCGACAGGGGTCATCAATATTTTTGCATAAAGTACATCTATATGGAGGTTAATGTTTGAAGGAGTAACAGAGATAGATATTAAGAGGTTTATATACGAAATCCTTTCTGCTCCACGATCGGTTTTGAGATTCAATCTTATTTTTAAGTCCTATGTCAACAGGTTTAATTGTATTCCCTTGTGTATATCGATCATCTCATAAGAGTCAATGCCTGATGAGAGTTAGAGGAAAGAGGTTTTTGTTCTAAGGGGTACTCGACTTGGGAAGTAATTGCACCTTAAAGAATGCATACAGTATAATTTCTTTGGTTGTTTATAATGTTTCTAGTTCTCTTTTAAATATTATATATCAGCCAAAGTACGTCCACTGCTCGACCAAAGCCTGTTTGATGGGCATAGTTCACTCAAAAACGCTGCTGCTCGTTCTCTAATAGGTATTCCCTCGGACGATTTGATTGACGATGATATTCTATGTAGTCATCACACAGCGAGCTTTAAATATTAGGATTGCATAATTTTACCTGTACCCATAGAGTTTTGAATATTTTTCAGTGCCTCTTCTCATAACCAGTTTAAAACACGTCCTTTATCCATATTAAGGGTATGAACGGATCTAAAAAAAATTGTGCACACTCTGCTTAGTTTGGGATCAGAAGGCCGTGTGTGAATAATGTCCCAGGATAGTATTATTATTTTGCCTTCATTGTCCGGTGAAAATAAAGCAAAATCTATATACAGTCAAATTGATTATCTTCTTGTTGGAGTCTGTCAAAAATACACGATAGAATGTATGCCAAATGTAAATGTACAATTGCCAAGAATACTATAGTTTTTCATTTATATAAATAGTTTTAAATTCGTACTATCCCTTGCACATGCTATCACGGCAAAATATTAAGACATTCATCATACGAATGTGTTTCTTGATTATTATTTGCAATTAACGTTATGACTGTGTTTGAATTACTGTGGCACAGCGGACCTCTGACCTCTTCCAGTCTTGAAGGGCGGACTTGTTCTTCTCGTAATCCTAATGAGAAGTAACAGGAATAGATAGACTGTCTTAAATAATAAATTAACATTTCAATATAATATAATACAATATGGCGATAGTGCCATTACTTTGGAAACTGCGTGCACGCATTTATATAACTATTTATTTCTATAAAGATCCAACTGCATGTTTTCGTATGCTACGTGATTGCTCCGTTATTTGTGAACCGTCTTTAAATTCTTTTCTATTCCACAGAATTATTAGTGGAATAAAAAAAGAAGTTCACTAAAATCTTAGCAAAGACCATCTGGAAATGCTCTCTGCTAAGATTTGATCTCTGCTACGACACGTGCAGTGTCTCGCAGCGGTTAAGACAGTCGCCTCACCACTTCGTGCCCCGGGTTTGATTCTCGCATAGGAGAATATTATGTTACCCATAAGTTGTTGTTCTGAGTCTAGATCTTCTGTGTCCGTCAATTATATGTTTGTAAAGTACCCCGCACTACAATAGTCATTAAGTTAGTTAAAAAAATACATATTAGATCATCACCTTCATATCAGCCGAAATACGTCCACTGCTGGACGAAGGCCTCCCCAAAGATCTTCTCTCCTCCTCTGGTCTTCCGCTACCAGCATTCAGCGACTTGGATACTTTTCTTATTTCCCGTTCGATTACTTAAAAAGAACAAAACTACCTTAATACTTAATTACAAATAACATCGTCAAGTCAATATTTATGCTTTACATTCTATAATATCTACAAATTGCTTTCTCACTTACTAAAGCAAAGAAATAAAAATAAAAAGCCAATGTTCTTTTCAAGAAAGCCGAATCGTATAATATTTCAACATATAAATAGGTGGTACCTATAGAAAATTTCACGCCTTCTTCGACAATTTCATCTTGAATTTATGCCCGAGGCGTCAAGCTAATCGGCTCGATTGTGTGATTCAATAAACTAGTCGACTATCGGCTGTGGCCTATCGGACTATCAGCCGTCATTACAATATATTGTGATGTTACATCTTTTTTTATTAAATTTATTGTATTACTCAGTGACTGGTTCCCTTATTCGAATGCTGAACAACGTCGGTTTTTTGGCTCACTATTAAAAGGAGAGTTGGGATTGTGTTTGACTTAGTAAGTATGTGGCTTTCTTCTTCACTTTAAAGTTTGAGCAAAATTGATCATCGAGTCATTGGACCTACGTCATATAAAGAAATACCATATATTAATCTTTTAAGGTCTCAGTTGTCAAATTGTAGGACTAAGTTAAAATTAGAAACATAAATAAAAACAATAATAATAAAAAGGATTTACATTTACGTATACCTTAGAAAAGCGCTTGTTAATTATTTCTAGGTAGATAGATATTGAGATACGCGGTTGTGTCAAATCATTTAGGGATAAATGATTTATGATAATAAGGTTCTAGTAACTTACCTACTCGTAGCTTATTTATTTCACAGTCAAAGTTCTACTATTTATAATTATTCTTAAATTATTTATAAGTTTAAGTCAATTATCGATAGTTTTAGTTTATATATATGAATCATATTTACTGAAATAAAATGACGTTAAATCACAAATTTATAATTATAATTATATATTGTAGAAATAAAGGTGAAGACTATTAAAAAATATCTTAAATATAAAGATCTTAATACTAGATAAATGAATATTTACCACAAATTAATGTTATTTAACTTGACTGTTGCAATCAGTTTTATTGAGTCGCGGTCTGTCGCTGTATTTATGCGTCTATTCTACCACACCACAATAACAACAACACATATACCATAAATTAATTAAGGTACAATTATAATATAATTGGAAAAAAAATCTATTTAATACTTATAAATTGTTATAATATCTAATTGACTATTGTACCGTAGTACTATTGTATTGTCACCGTAGCCTAGTTGGTAGTGATCCTGCCTACGAAGCTGGTGGTCCTGGGTTCGAATCCCGGTAAGTGCAAATATCGTCCCCGTAGAGGGAAAATTAAATAACTCTGATTTTGTAGTTCTGAGATAAACGCGATTTAGTGTTTTTTTGTTAGTTAATGTACATTTGTAAGAAAATGTGAGACAATTTTACTGTCGGTGTTTTTGTATTTTGTGGACCTGATAACCTTTTACATTATGCTTTAACAAACTGAACACTATCTTTAACTACACTCGCGAGCAACCAAATCGACTCAAGCCTTGTCGGCGCACACATACATTGATACAACTAAAATCATGAATGGAAATTATTAAAATGATATGTCATTCGAAAGCTTAAGATGTCAGCTTTAATTTGATATCATTATCATTGAAATCCATCCATCATTTTTGAAATAAATGATGTCTGAATGCAAGAGTAGGAAAAACGGGAATTTAGGAAAAAGGGTATGTGTCTCGTATTTGACAAATTAAACAAAAAAAAATAAAAATAAAATTATTTTATTTAAATCAGTATTTCGTATTGCCCCCTCTAGCCCTAATTACATCCCGCAGTCTGTTTTTCATGGACCTTATCAATTTTTTGACATTTTCTTGAGGAATGCCGTCCCACTCCTCTAATAATGCTGTCTTTAGCTCGTCTACGCTTGAAGGGACTGGATTTCTGGCCCGAACTCTTCTTTTAAGCTCGTCCCATAAGTGCTCGATGGGATTCATGTCAGGACTGAGCGCAGGCCAGTCCATCGTGCGTAATTCGACCTCTTGCAGAAACTGTCGAGTGACTCGTGCCGTGTGGCAGCGGGCATTGTCGTGCATTAACACGAAGTCTTCACCGACAAACCCTGCGTAGGGCACAACATGATCCAGTAGAATGTCGGTGATGTACCGATCAGCTGTTAGCCCGCCTCCTCGGCCGCCCCCAGGCACGAAAACAAGTTCGGTTTTTCCCTCTAAAGAGATACCAGCCCACATCATGCAGGAACCGCCGCCATATGCCACTGTTTCAGCGAAACAACATTGGGCAAATCGTTCTCCCGGACGCCTGTAGACTCGGCCTCTCCTGTCACTGCCATGCAGACACATTCTGCACTCATCAGTAAACAGGACCGATCGCCATTGCGCAACGCTCCAATTGAGATGCTCTCGAGCAAATTGAAGGCGCGCTTGTCGGTGGCCTGCAGTCAACTTAGGGCCCGTCGCAGGTCTTTTTGGCGTCAAGTTGGCTTCCTTCAAGCGTCTTCTCACTGTCCACTCGCTGACAGCCACTTGTCGTACACGTCTCAGTTCTTGCTGCACATCAACGCCCGTAAGGTGTCGATTGCGCAGCGAGGTTGAGACAATGAAGCGGTCGTCTCTCTCTGAAGTGCACCGGTGGCGGCTCGTTCTTGGTCTCCGATTGAAGGCACCAGTCTCTTGGAACCGTCTGTATACTCGGGATACAGAAGACTGGCTCAAGTGGAGCTGGGCAGCGATTGCTCGCTGACTTAACCCTTGTTGCAACAAGGCAACAACTTGAGCGGCTTCTTCTGGTGTGGTATCCATGGGTTAGCGAAAACAAGGAATGCAATTTACGGAGATGTGTACCGGTCAACCTGTAACAAGCAACTGATAAGATAAACCGGAAGTGGGGGGTTTTATAGCGGGAGCAGGTAGCGCAAGTCGTGGATTCCTAAAGAGGTAATTTACGCTGACGGCCAATTAAAATGTGTCAATAAATCAGCGCTTAGTTTTTTTTAAGGTATTGATGTTAATTGAAAGCCTAATTCTTCAGCTTTCGAATGACATATCACTTTTGTAATTACCATTTATCGTTTTAGGAAAATCAATGTATATGTGCGCCGTCTAGGCTTGAGTCGATTTGGTTGCTCGCGAGTGTATAACTAAATAACAAATTAAAAATCAAGTTGTTTAATTTTGCCACAACTGTTTTTATAACGTAACAAAAATTAGCTACTTATTTCGGCTATTTATTTAGTTTTCCTACAACTAAATACATTTGGTAGAGTAAATTTTGGTGAAATAAATGGAGTTATTGAATTTATCAAGCACGAAATATTTTTAAACGGAAAACTTAGTGGTTTTGTACGTTATTATTACTTTGATATTTATTGGTCTCATATGAAATAAAAGCTGTATTATGATATTAATAAAGTTATATTAAGGAATAAATAGAAAAGTAAACTAAAATTTAGAAAAAGTGTACTTATCTTGCCACAAACTTAAAAAATAAACATCATCATCATCATATCAGCCAAAAGGTCCACAGCTGGACAAAGGCCCACAATTGCCGGTCTTGCGCAATTCGCATCCAACAGTTTGCAGCGACCCGCACAAGATCATGGGTCCATCTTGTAGGGACCTGCCCACGCTGCGTCTTCCAGTTCGTGGTTACCACTCGAGAACCTTTCTGCTCTAACGGCCGTGGGTTCTACGTTCTATGTGCCCGCCCACTGCCACTTCAGTTTTACAATTCTTTGGGCTATGTCGGTGACTTTGGTTCGCTTGCAGATTCCGACATTTCTGATTCGATATCGCAAGAAAACTCCGAGCATAGCCCTCTCCATTGCTCTTTGGGTGTCCTTGAGCCTTCTAATAAGGCTCATAGTGAGCGACCACGTATTTGGTCTGTCATCAAGTCATCACTGGCAACACACACTGGTTAAAGACTTTCAACTTGAGACACTGCGGTATTTTGGACGACAAGATGTTACGTAGTTTCCCGAACGCTGCCCAGCCGAGTTGGATTCTACGATGGACCACCTTCTCGAAGTTAGAACGACCTATTTGGATGGTCTGTCCTAGGTAAATATAGTTTTCGACAACTTCGCGTGCAGAGTCTCCAACCTTCAATTGAGTGGGGTTGGAGGTTTGGCATGATTTTCGTCTTATCCATGTTCCTTTTCAGGCCCACTTGTTGAGAAACTCTAGAGCAATAAAAAAATAATAGAGCATTGTACCGAAATCTTCCATGGTCTCAGCCGTGACTACTATATCATCGGCAAATCGTAAGTGAGTGATATACTCGCCATTGACCAGAAGCTTGAAGACATCTTCCAATGCAGCGACGAACACTTTCGGAGATGTAACATCTTCCTGTTTCACACCTCGCTGCAAGTGGATAGGTTTCGAGTTTTGGTCCTGGAGTCGCACTAACATTATGGCGTTTTCATACAAATACTTTAACACCTCGATTTACCGGTAGTAGATTTGGCACCTTAGGAGAGACCACAGCCCAGGTTTCGATAATCTAAGGCTTTCTCATAGTCCACAAACGCTCAGCACAGTGGTTTGTTATACTTTTCGACTTCTTATGTATAACTTGCCGCAGCGTATGTATATGGTCTATGGTGCTAAAGACTTTTCGGATACCGGCTTGTTCGGGAGGCTGGAAACCATCAAATGGCTTAGCAGTGTGATGGATAAATCATTCTTCAATAGGGTTTTGTCGCCCTTTTTGAAGGAGAGCACTACCACACTTCTGTGCCATGCTTGTTGTGTTTGATTATCTAGCATGACGGAGTTAAATAACTTCTGAAAGGCCCGTAGGATTGGTGTACCATCCGCCTTCAGAAGCTCTGCTGAACCTCCATCATCACCAAGAGCCTTGTTGTTCTTAAGTTGTCTGAGAGCCATTTTAATCTCGTACAGGCTGACGTCCGGGTGTCTTCAGTGTAATGTCGGGTGCTCGTGCTCCATCCAAGACATGACTTTTGGCAGGTGACTGCGTTATCGTATATAACTGTCCATAGAATTCTCAATCTCTCACAGCAACTCCAGTTTAGACGTGACGATTGCCGTGCATCCTCAGTCTTCAGCTTCGTCAGTTGGGTTTGTCCAACAGACAAATCTCTTACGAACACTTTAGAGCCTTTGTTCCGCTCGATGGCTTCTTTAATACTACTTGTATTAAATTGACGCGTGTCGCGAGTCAAAGACTTTGAGATCTGTCTGTTGAGCAGCCGGTATATAGTAGCATCATCTGAGGATGTCAGAACCATTTTCCGTATTACTTCCATAAGTTGCAGGGCAAAGTCTGTTAGTACGCTGGGCCTTGAAGACCTTAAACTCAGCCGTATGGACAGCTTCTACGAGCTTGTTGTAGTATGAGTCCACATCCTCGCAGTCTGCTAGGCATTCGAAACGGTTTCGCAGTTCGAGCTGAAATGGTGGGTTTTGGACGTGGATAGGTAAAGATCGGCGCGTAGACTTTATCAGTCTGGACCTCTGGAGCTTGACATTAGATTCAATGAGCCTCTCACCAGTCTGTGATCGCTCCCGGTTTTAACCGCATTGATCACAGAGACGTCATTAAACGTCTGTCGTCTCGTCGACAAGATAAAGTCTATCTCATTTTTGTTTTTTGCCATCGGGCCTCACTCAGGTCCATTTGCGGCGATCCAGCTTCCTGAAAAAGGAATTCATCATAAAGAGTCCCTCCTTCTCCATGTCGGCCAACATTTGGCCCCGAGGGTTCCGGTCTCCAGTTCCAAATTGCCCCACTCTCAGCTCATTCCCGAATCGTTTACCCAGCTTCGCGTTAAAGTCCCCCATGACCACAGTGAAATAAGTGTTAGGAGGTATGTATGGCTCTAGAAATATCCTCATACATGACCTCAACCTCATCGTTGGAGTGCGTTGAAGTCGGCGCGTAAACCTGTATGACCTTCAACGAATACGTTATAAGTTACGTTATAAGGTATGCCGCCCTAGTCGACACACTCTCGAGTTTCACTACGTTCCTTGTGGACGAGGGACTTTTGAACTATGAACCCGACATCACCTTGGAACAGTTGGTCGCCCTCGCGGAAATGTAGCAGGTTCCCGGATTTTAGGATTACCGTGGGGAGGACACGATATTCCTAAAAACTCTCTTTGGTCTTCAGACAAACCTATGATATCCCAATGTAACCTGCTCAGTTCCTTCTCCAGTTCAATGATATTCTCGTCGGTCCACTGTGTGTGAGTGTTATATGTTGCCAGGGCCAGACGTTGTCGGTTTTGGTAACACGGCATCTGCCGGAGATTTTTAGCACCCCGGTTTCTTTTTCCTTATTTCCTGTTTCTATTCCTGAATCTGTTACCCCAGCGATTGTGATACTGTGTTCCATAATTCTTCTATCAGGGTGGTTCACTAATTGGTCAATAGAGATTTCAATAAAAGCTTAAGTTGTTATAATATTACTTGTTTCGTCTTTAGAATCTCTCGACAAAATCGGGTTTATTCGTTCAAATCTCTTAACTCTTTTTTCCTTCTTAGCCAGTGAAATATTGATGTCTATTAAAGAACTAAGTTTCCTTTTTATTTTATTTTCTTCTCTTGTGTCCGGATTCCATGTAGATCCAGAATCAGAAAAAGGTTCTTTATGAAATGGACTTGACCCTCTGATTACCTTTGATGACAACTTAATTTATTTAATTTTATTTGCCTATCATCTTCTAATTAATCATTATCTAGTTGTAGAAGAAATAAATAACATCAAGTATTTATAAATTAGGTACGTTATATCAGAATTCTGAATCGCAGAATTAAATAAATAGAGTTATTTAGTTTTCCTAGAACTAAGTTAGTTTTGTGAAAGAATTAATAAGTTGAGGAAAAATTCAACAACTCAAGTTATTTAATTTATTTGACATTCATCTTGTCATTGACCGCAGTTATTGATTTATTTACTGAGTTATTTAGTTTTCCTTTAAAAAAATTGTGTTTGTCTGAAGATATTTATTATTCCATCTGTCATGACCTGTCTGACAAAAATGGCTATATCTTTGGAACGGAATAAGATACGAAAACGCCTGTAAGGCTCAAATATGCGGCAGGTTTTAGGTGTTTTGAAAATAGGATAAAGTCAATTTCGCCAAAATCGGAGTTATTTAATTTTCCAACTACGGGGACGATATTTGTGTGATGAGCACGAATATTTGTTTCTGAGTCATGGATGTTTTCTATGTATTTAAGTATTTATCTATCTATATAAGTATGTATATCGTCGCCTGGTACCCATAGTACAAGCTTTGCTTAGTTTGGGGCTAGGATGATCTGTGTGACATCGTCCCTAGATATTATATTATTATATGTTATAAATTGCGATTTATGTAGGTAGGTACATAATATGTAATATTAAGCGCATTATATACATATTCGTTTTATATGTAAATTGTTCATTATAACAATAAAGATGCTAAAATAATTATAATAGGTCTTTACCTATGAAATTGCCGTTTTGTATGAAAAAATTTAAACGAATTTTTTTCATGAATTTTTTTATTTGTATTAATCGAAGTAATCACCCATGCAATCAATGCATCTTTGCCATCGCAGTGGCAGTTTATTGATGCCCTTCTTAAAGAAATCAGCTGGACGGGAGGCAACAAATTCTTCAAAGGCATTTTGTACTGCCTCTCGGGTATTGAATTTTTTTCCCGCCAAGAAGTTATCCAAATTCTGGAAAAAGTAGTAGTCCGTAGGCGCAAGGTCTGGTGAGTAGGGCGGATGACGGAGAGCTTCCAACCCCAGTTCTTGCAACTTGGAGACCGTCTGCTGTGCAGTATGAGGTCGCGCGTTGTCGTGCAAGAGCAGCGGAGACGAGCGATTGACCAATGCTGGTTGGAGATGCGCCAGCTTCTCCATCATTGTGCTCAGTTCTTCACAGTACACATCTGCAGTAATGCTCACCCCGTTTGGTAAGAAGCTGTGATGAATCACACCGGCGCTAGACCACCAAACAGTGACCATCACTTTTCTAGGGGTAAGTTTTCGTTTAGGGCATTGTTTAGGTGCTGAACCAGGATCCAACCAACTTGCTGAGCGCTTGCGGTTATCAAACAGAATCCATTTTTCATCGCAGGTAACAATGCGGTTCAAAATTCCTTCATTTGTGTGTCTGTTGAGCAGTGCAAGGCACGTCTCGACGCGTACTTCGCGCTGGCGATCATTGAGTTCGTGGGGCACCCATTTGTCAAGCTTTTTTACCTTGCCAATTTGACGCAAATGGACCAATATTGTTTTGACGCTAACATCGAAAGCTGCTGCTAATTCAGCCGTAGATTGTGTATCATCAGCTTCCACAACCGCCTTTAATTCGTCATTGTCGACCAAAGTCTTCGGACGACCGCGAGGTTCATTTTTCAGGTCGAAATTTCCAGAACGGAAGCGAGCAAACCAATAACAGGTGGTGCGTTGGTTTGTAGTGTTAGCTCCGTAAACGTCGTTGATGTTGCGTGCCGCTTGTGCCGCGTTGCTGCCACGACGGTACTCATATTCCATAATTACTCGAATTTTTAACGTATCCATGATGACGAAAAAGATTGAAATGCGATGAAAATGTAACACTAATCAATAAAGAAATGACTACTTTTGGAAAAAAGAATCCATGTTTTTAAAATAAAATTAATTTGAAATTAGAATTCTTAGCCAAACAAAAATTATTTTGATTTGAAATGGCCAGTACTGCAGAACGGCAATTTCATAGGTAAAGACCTAATATTAATACAATGAGCCGTATAGACGTCCGTACAGACGCCTGCACATCCAGTTACCCCAAACTGTCAAATTTCTTTTATAGATTTTCAACTTTGTCACAAAAGTATTAGGTTCACTTTTAATTAGGGAAATTTGACAGATTGGGGTAGCTTGATGTGCTGGCGTCTATGCAACCGTTTAGAAGCGAAGTAACTACAAAAACATAGCCTTTAAACACACATCACACTGTTGACTTGACTCGAAAGTTGTTAGCATAGAAACAAGTCAAGCATTTTAAATGGGCCTAGCGCAAAACTAGCTACATTAATAAGCAAGCTTGAGTGAGATACTCGTTAAGTTTCACTTATCAATACTAATATAAATCTAGAAAGGTTATTTTATTAATACATTTTCGTTACAGAGGTGGTGGTTCGTGAATATGTAATCAATTTTATGTCCGACTGTATAAGTATAGGTGCATCGTTGCAAAAGTTTAATTACATTTTAATAGTATACATGTCTCTACAACGTGTTATTAAGTTAATCCAAAATATTTTATAAGTTATATTAAATCACGATTCACGATGTTTTAGCGGGAAATTTAATAAATGTTTCATTTATGTTGTAGTATATATTCTGGTGGGCCTTCTCTATTAGCACTGGGTCCAGTGTTACAATGAAAGCGACTGTCGTTATACGCGTAACAATCATCATCATCATATCAGCCGAAAGACGCCCACAGCTGGACAAAGGCCTCCCCCAAAGATCACACAATTGCCAGACTTGCGCTATCCGCATCCAGCTACTTCCAGCGACCCTCACAACGTAATAATATTGATAGCAAATATTTTAAGGGATAGTTCTTGTTTCTTATTACTTTATCGTATGGCAGGGTCAGAGTTGTTCAAGCCGCCTAGTAGGCCACTAATATGACGCCAAGAGAAGTCCATGGCAGGTTGGATTAGTCTTAACGACCGTTGTCTAACAACAACAACCGAGACCAATAACTTAACGTGCCTTTTGAAGCACGCTCAGAATTGAACACATTTGCCGGTCACCAATCTATAGAATGGTCGTGGCTATGAGCACCTCAAAAACAGTTTAATATGCCATAGTAATCATGGGAAAATATTTTTATTAAAAGGGCTTAATTCTATTTTGTCCCTAACTGCCCGTTCTGTTCCGTTGTGGTTCCTTGCCAAACGCTAATAAAGCGGAGTTTACAATCTACTAGGAATTACTAGTTACCTATCAGAAATGAATTTAGTTGTTTATAAATAACGCGTAAGAGCACTAAGCATATTAGTAATCAGTACTTTCAGTTTGCTGTGTGGTGACGGCATAGAATATCATCATCCCATCTCATCTCGAGGGGGCGTAGAAATCGTCCAAGGGAATACCTACCAGAGAACGGGCAGCAGCGTTATTCTGTGAATTATGACCATCAAACTGCGATCGCCAACCTGTCTGGCAAGCGCGGCGATTATGGCATACAATCCCATTCTTTGGAGAGGCTTTTGTCCATAATCAACATGTAAGCCAAAGTACGTCCACGTACTTTTGCTTACATGTTGATTATTTTTTAAATATTTTTACTATGTTCAGTTTGGACTATAAATTGACTTAAGTCGAGATAGCCTGGTGGGTAGACGGTTGGACTGTGGGGTCAATTAAATTTACTGAATACTATTTTAATAATATTGTCACATATTATTAAGGTCGGCAATAAATATTATTTATGTTTTGCTTATCTTAAAGTTTTCTTTTAAAATAGGTCAATCTCTTTATTCTTCTATCTCTTTAATCTGTTGTCTAATGACTACAACCGGGACCGACATCTTAACGTGTCCTCCGAAGCACGGAGACGCTCAGAAATTAAACCACTTTGGCGGTCACCCATCTATGGACTGACCGCGAGCCTAGTTGCTTAACATCGCCAATTACTTATAGACCGGTGAAAGCATCTGGCTAAGAGCGCCTAATCCATGTGAATCCTATAGTGACTTCATCACTTTCCACTTCTATTCGTTAATAGTATTTTAACTGTGGTAACTACTATAGTGCAATAAATTCAATCAAAATTAATTATATTAACTGAATACTGCTTAATTAATATAGGCAAATGTTATATAAGGTACGCTGTAATAACGACTAATGTTTTTCAAGTCGTAAACTTTTATTTTAATTATTTTTCTATAGTAATTACTAAGGAGAAATAAATTCAATCAAATTCAATTCAATTAAATGAACGGATTACTTCTTTATTACATAACTATACTTTTAATCATCAATCTGAATTAATATATATCTATAATAAGATTCATTCTTAACTAGCTGTGCCCCGCGGTTTTACCCGCGTTAAATTGTATAAATTATCACAGTTCCTTCCCCGTAGGTGGTAGCGTGATAATATGTAGCCTATATGTTGACCCGACCTCTTAGTAATATTCATGCGGTACTTTTTGAGTTTAGCCCGGACGTACATACAGACAAAAATTCTAAAAACTATATTTTTGGCTTCCATATCGATTGTAGATCACGCTCCAAGTATCATACATAATAACTAGCGTTTCGCCCCGGGTTCCCATGGGTGCATAAATAGAGAGATTAATTACTTCTTTATTTGGATAAATGGTAATTATTTTCCTTAATATGCTCGTAATATGAAAATGTATCCCTGTACTTTCATCGTCATCATCATTACAGCTGAATAAGTCCATTGCTGGACAAGCCTCCCCGAAGAGTCATCTAGCGCGATACGCCATAATAGCAGACGGGTTGGCGATCGCAGTAAGCTGCCCGTCGTCTGGTATATATTCCGTGGGGTCTACTTCTACGCCCCGCACGGGCTGAGATGGGGTGATGATATTCTGATGTTTGCCGCGGAATATAATTGACGGAGACGATGTACATCTAGATTCAAAACAACTTATTCCAAGCATATTTTAGCCAATGTTAAGTGGGAATTGATAGTCTGGACGGTATCTCGGTTCTTCTAACTATTTACGGCAGAGGCACGATTTAGCCAATGTTAAGTGGGAATTGATAGTCTGGACGGTATCTCGGTTCTTCTAACTATTTACGGCAGAGGCACGATTTAGCCAATGTTAAGTGGGAATTGATAGTCTGGACGGTATCTCGGTTCTTCTAACTATTTACGGCAGAGGCACGATTTAGCCAATGTTAAGTGGGAATTGATAGTCTGGACGGTATCTCGGTTCTTCTAACTATTTACGGCAGAGGCACGATTTAGCCAATGTTAAGTGGGAATTGATAGCCTGGACGGTATCTCGGTTCTTCTAACTATTCACGGCAGAGGCACGATTTAGCCAATGTTAAGTGGGAATTGATAGTCTGGACGGTATCTCGGTTCTTCTAACTATTCACGGCAGAGGCACGATTTAGCCAATGTTAAGTGGGAATTGATAGCCTGGACGGTATCTCGGTTCTTCTAACTATTCACGGCAGAGGCACGATTTAGCCAATGTTAAGTGGGAATTGATAGCCTGGACGGTATCTCGGTTCTTCTAACTATTTACGGCAGAGGCACGATTTAGCCAATGTTAAGTGGGAATTGATAGTCTGGACGGTATCTCGGTTCTTCTAACTATTCACGGCAGAGGCACGATTTAGCCAATGTTAAGTGGGAATTGATAGTCTGGACGGTATCTCGGTTCTTCTAACTATTCACGACAGAGGCACGATTTAGCCAATGTTAAGTGGGAATTGATAGCCTGGACGGTATCTCGGTTCTTCTAACTATTCACGGCAGAGGCACGATTTAGCCAATGTTAAGTGGGAATTGATAGCCTGGACGGTATCTCGGTTCTTCTAACTATTCACGGCAGAGGCACGATTTAGCCAATGTTAAGTGGGAATTGATAGTCTGGACGGTATCTCGGTTCTTCTAACTATTCACGGCAGAGGCACGATTTAGCCAATGTTAAGTGGGAATTGATAGTCTGGACGGTATCTCGGTTCTTCTAACTATTCACGGAAGAGTAGCTGAATATAGTACAAAATAAAGTAGGTTTTTGACTGGCCTGTTGGCCCTTTAGAATGAAGAAATATTATCGCGACCCCCCTACACATTTTTACCCGCTTTTCTCATGTATTTTATTTGTTAGAAATATTGAATCCAACATATCTATTACTTTTCGTAATTAGGGTTCCGATCAATACAAAATAAAAATGCGAGTTGAGGGAATAAGCAAGCGAGATGTAACGAGCGTTCTATAGAAACTACCCTATAGAAGTTTCGCGAGCCCCCTAAAGAGGCATCGCGACCCCCCAGGGGGTCGCGACCCACAGGTTGAAAAACACTGGTCTAGTGGATAGTGACCCTGACTGCTAAGCGATAGGTCGTGGGTTCGATTTGACAAATCTTGGGTCGAATCGATTATTTGTACTGTGTCTTAGTGTAATTTATCTATAATATGTAAATATTTAGAAATATGTAAGTAAGTGTATCACCAGGCGGATATCATCCAGTGCAGGACATAGGCCTCTCCCAAAGGTTTCTAACTTTGCCATTTCGAGGGGTTAGTTTAGTGCTTAAGAAGATAGACTGGCTAGAAATATGCTACATTTTCATTCAGCTTCATATTTCGCATTAAAACTAAAATATCTACCAACATGATATTCATTTGATGGGTTTCATTAAATACTACGAAAAATATATGTTTCGTACCCATTCTGAACTTATTGTATTGAAGATTTCGGAATGCATGATATGAGCGTCAGGATAGCTGTCATCTGTCATTCTCTTGCTGTCATTGGTAACATGCGGGATCGTGATCGTTATTTCATCATGAAGATATAATTAATTAGATTAATATTAAAATCTAGGTGTAAATTGTTGGATGTTGAACTTCATTATTTGTGTGCCGAGTTGAAAGGGCGATACTATAGTGAAGTTGTAATTTTTTGTGACAAGAACTTTAAGAACTGCAGAACGCAGTGCCCGCGGACTTCGTCCCGCGTAATACTTCGGGTTAAACACTTAAAAATAACGTAGCTTTCTATTGGTGGAATAATTTTGAAAATTGGTTCAGTAGATCCAGAGATTACCCCTTACAACGTCACAAACTCACAAACGTTACCTCTTTATAATATTAGTATAGACAAATAGAATTATACACAAATAGAAATATATTTGGGAATCTGATCGCAGAGCCACTTAACAGGTTTATTGTAAATCTACTATAAAATTATTCAGGGTCCCGCTCGCACTGATACGCTATAAAAATAACCAAAATCGGTTCGTTTGTCTACACTGTCTGTATCAGAAATGGTGTTGTATTCTAAAGTGTTACGTTCTGTATTGTCAATTTTGACAGTTTTTATTTCATTGCGATGCAATTACTTTCTATGTATTTGAATTTTTATTTTAATAATTATATCACTATATTTTATTGATTATTATCGTATAGCCTATTCCTGACGAAGATACATCCAAAAACACAAAAATAATTGAAATTGTCCACCCGTTCTTGAGTTATAAGTGGTGTAACTAACACGACTTTCTTTTATATATATAGATATGCATAATTTAGAAATATTGTTTTTATGTATTCACTATTTTTGGAATGTCCGTAAACTCTGCGAATACTTATTTTTATTAAGTTGTTTGATCTCTGACTTCAGAACTGTTAGTTAGAGTTTTCTCGATAAATAAATAATCGGAAGGCCGAAATATTAAACTACATAAAAAAAAATTGACAAGGAAATTTTTTTATTCAATAGCTAATGCTTTCGCAATGGTTACAAATAAAGTTTGTTCAAATCAAATGGTTACAAATAAAGTTTGTTCAAATCATCGCTCATAGCCAGATGCTCTCACTAGTCCGTAAAAGATTGGGGAGGTTAAGCAACTCGGATCGCGGTCAGTCCACAGTTGGGTTACCGCTAAAGTGGTTTAATTTCTGAGCGTGGTTAGGAGGTCCGTACGTTAAGCTGTCGGTCCCGGTTGTAACCATTAGGCAACAGTTGTTAAGCCATGTCATAGACCTAATGGGCGCGGTGGCTTGAACAACTCTAATACTAGGTAACCATTGCCCATACAATAAGTAAAGTAAGTAATAGGGTAGAAGTCGTTTTTACAATGTTGAATGGATGATATGGATTAAAATATTAAGACTTAAATTTTTCCAACAGTAATTAAATTACAACATAAAATATTTTATTTCTCATGTATTTCTTGAATAAGTTCTCTTCATTATTTCATAATTTTAAATAATAAAATTATTTAACACTCAATTTGCATTAATTACTCGTACTGTCAAACGAGACGTGTTAAAAAACACATTTTACGTGGGAATAAGTCGCATACACATAGTTAACTATCGACAATTTCATATTAACTTATTATTCATCTATATTTATGTTACCGGAAATGTATGAAATCAAGGAATTGTATACAAATCCTAGGAAATGTGTACAATTCCGATACTATTTAGGAAATGTATAAAATATTGTTTGAAAAACGATTTAATGCAAAGATATCCTAGGAAATGTATACATTTCCTCGGAATTGTATATAATTCCAATATCGTATTAGGAAATGTAAAAAGTAAATGCTTTCTGTAATAAAACACGTTGTTAATAATATTTTTTTATTATAGCACTTATTGAGACAATCGGGTAACAGTCATACCGTAAAACAATAATAATATGTTCATATTATCTTACTAATTAAAACTTCTAAAATCAACTATCTATTAACTTTTAACGTATTTCAAAATAAACTTATATTTAATCTTATAAAATCAAATTTTCATTTGGCAAGTAATTCTGATAATTAAGTAATTATAAATGTCACAGTATAAAAGTAAATATTTATATTATAATACTTTGTCAGTCCATATAGCTATTTATTTTTGCAGGGTAAGCTCGAATGTCATTTGGAAGTACATAATACTTTATTTTTAAAACACAGACATCTTGCTGTAGCACACTTTTTCTTTCAAAGGCACTTCTTAAATCTCTGGCCGGTTCCAGTGGATTGCAAGTTGGCAGCTGACCGTAGTGCAATCTTGGTACTCGGTACATCGTCTGCATCAAGAAGAACTCTTGGACATACATTAATCTGAGATCGAGCATATAATTGTCTTAAGATACCGTTCTTGGTACCAATCTGATAGAGTTCATCATCGGTTTTAGTCAAAACTACACCAATAATGTTACGTGCATCACCTCGTCCTATATCAACATCAGGAACTGCAATTCGTACTGAAGCGCCAATAAGTACAGTACTTCTTTTCACTCAATTTCAGCATTTTATCGTATTTTTGTTGTAGGTTTTTCTTAGCATTTTGACGATTATCTAGTACTTTATCTTTTTTTGAACATATTGGACACAAAACTTCAGATCCAAATCTTTCATCGGGCGCAAATAGCGTGGATTGCACATACACATTACAAGGCACTGCGCGATCGCCGGATCAGGCGAAGCAATACCCTCCCCTCGTCCCGCTGCCCCCGGTTACCCACCAATATCTTAAATGTTTTACATTTCCGATTGCTATTTAGGAAATGTATAGATTTCCTAGGAAATGTGTAATGTGTAAGTATAATATAATTTATTTCACACATTTCCGTACGATCTTAGGAATTACATACATTTCCTAGGAATTGTATACAATGACGGATTACATACATTTCCGTTAACATTTATATCATTACCATTCCATCTCATTCTATATTAATAACTTTTTCATTTCACGTAAATTGCTTTCCAAATCCAACGTCAAAATTGAGAAGTTGATACAAACATAAACAAAATACTGTGACTTTTTTCTTTTTTTATAGCGTCACATCCAAAAGGTTTCTGATTATGTCATTATTTATGGTAATGGAGAAAGTGTGGTGTTGAATTCACCTTTGACATGGATCAATATGTTTGGATGAGTTCCATGATTTGATTAATAGACAAGTCTTTATAAAACTCATTGTGTGGAAGGAGACAAAGAGTTTTGTTGGAATTACTTTTGTTAAGTGTATTATTTTAAACATCTCGCTCGACTGCCTCGTTGGTCTAGCGGTAGCGTGTTTAACCACAGATAATGAGGCCCTAGGTTCAAATCACGGGTCGGGCGAAAAAGTGATTTTGAGATTTTTCCGTAAAAAGAAATTTTTCAGTATCAGCCTGAAGTCTGGGAGTTGGCGGTATTGCGCCCCCGTGCCACGGAGAGCTCGTAAAGCCGTCGGTCCTGTACCTGACCTCTTTCCGGTCGTGTATTTATAGTCGTTCCATCGGATCATGAGAGTGATGGAGTAGAAAGTGTAAATATGTCCTGTGTATGTAAGTGTAAATATGTCCTGCGCAATTGGCGCAGTTTCCATGGCCGTGGGCGAAATTCGGTCGGGAAGACATTAATTATGTTAAACATAAATTGTGGGTTTTAAATTTAATTCTACATCTTGCAAGTTACTAGATACCTATTATATATTGTGAGATTCGTAATAGTCTAGTAAACTAAATTCTTTGCAATTTATTTAAGTACCATATTTAATTATATGGTGCATGCACTTGAAGCCGCCAAAGCAAATTACAACTGAGATACTTACTCATTTTCAATTATTCTTACAAAATGAACTTGTACAGAACAGCGCAATTAGCGATAAATATTCAATTATGGAAAGCTAATTAAAAGAAGCATAATTAAATTACGTCGGCCTGTCTGTCTGCGCGCGCGCATGCGAATGCTGTCTCCGCACAATGCACATTGTTGCATTTTGTTATATCACTTAGGTACTCTTCTCTTTACTTCTCTTGGTATATTTTATGATTTACTAAAAATTGCAATTTTATTCTTTCATATGTACTCTGTCCTAAAAGTTAGTGAAATCTAAAATATGACCAATTTGACTAAATTATTGATATACGTTCATTCCTGCTCCATACCCGTTAACGATGATAATAAGTCTAACGGGTCGGTTTGTGTGGTTGTTAGATATTTGCCTTTCACGCCGCAGGTTCTGAATTCAATTCCCGTCCAAGACTGCATCCCATACGAAAGACGCTGGATAACCTCCCACATATGCGCCTCCAATCTCACAGACCCATTTGGTCTGACCCCTACCTACAAAGTAAGGAAACTTTCAATGTCGATACCGAGTGGAAAAAGTACTGGCATGAGCAGGGGTGTATCTCTAACATAGACCCCACCAAAACCCCCACTGTTTTTAAGAAAGCCGTAAGATATGGGTCACTCTACATCGAATAAGACCAGGTGAGTCGATGTAACCACAACCTTCAAAAGTAGGGGTTTCAAACCATCCTGTGACTGTGGAGCACCAGACCAGACCATTGCGCAAATTGTGGAAGAGCTCTCCATAAGACGTTTCCCAGGGGGAGTTGAGGGTCTGCTTGCGCTTACAACCTTGGCAAGGGACTGGTTACAAAATCTAGATATAAAATTGTAATTATTTGTACTATATTTAGTCACCAGACCAGACCATTGAGCACATTGTGGAAGAGTGCCCCATAAGACGTTTCTCAGGGGGAGTTAGGGTCTGCTTGCGCTTACAACTGAGGCAAAGGACTGGTTACTGAATCTAGATATAAAATTGTAATTTTTGGTACTATATTTAGTCACCAGACCAGACCATTGAGCACACTGTGGAAGAGTGCCCCATAAGACGATTCTCTTCGTCCAACTGAGGCAAGGGACTGGTTACTGAATCTAGATATAAAATTGTAATTTTTGGTATTATATTTAGTCACCAGACCAGATCATTGAGCACATTGTGGAAGAGTGCTCCATAAGACGTTCCTCTTCGTACAACTGAGGCAAGGGACTGGTTACTGAATCTAGATATAAAATTGTAATTTTTGGTACTATATTTAGTCACCAGACCAGACCATTGAGCACATTGTGGAAGAGTGCCACATAAGACGTTTCTCTTCTTACAACTGAGGCAAGGGACTGGTTATTAAATCTAGATATAAATTGTAATTTTGGTACTATACCTATTTAATCTTATAATAACGGGAAAATAGCCATACGAAAAGAAGAATGACAATGGGCAAAGAATTTCTCAAAGCTTTTTATTACTGTTGAAACTGCATTGTCTTTAGAACAATATAATTTTAGGACTATTTAACGGAAATTTAAAATAAAATGATTAGCTTATTTTTTTTTCTAGTAACGGTGAGCATTTAATTAATAAAGGCGATACTAATTATAATAAAAAATGACGTATTGTAATTGTCGGGAACGCAACAGCGCGGGCACGTTCGATGCAATCGTAAAAAACCGCCCCGCCTGCTGCGCTGGACACCACAGTGGGACCGAATTGGGGTCGTTATTGGACAAAAAATTTTAGAATCAGTTTTAAGTAATTATTGTAGATAATGGTAATTATAGGCGAATTAATAAATAGAACGCGTGATACCGGAGTATGCAACACAATATGATTTACATGAGTTGATATTTACCTTACTAATATTATTGACGGGCTTGTTGGCGTGGTTGGCAAATGCTTGTTTTTCACGCCAGAGGTTGTGGGTTCAATTCCCACCCAGGACAGATATTTGTGTGCATGAACATGTCTGTTTGTCCTGGGTCTGGGTGTAATTATCTATATAAGTAAAAAAGAAAAGTAGTATATGTAGTATATTAGTTATTTGATTTCCATAGTACAAGCTTTACTTATTTTGGGATCAGATGGCCGTGTGTAAATAATGTTCCAGGATATTATGTATATTACGTGACCATTGTTTTTTTAAGTAAAACACAGTCAACAGAAGGAATATTATTGCAATAATACACGTTTATGATTCAAAATGTTTAGTTTTCTACATAGTAATTTAAAATATACCCAAAAGACAACTATCAACTTGAAGTAAGTATGAGTAAAATTTTATCTCGAATGATTATATTATGGCCCCAAATCGTTGTGCCTGTCCCACAGTGCGCCGGCAACTTCGGCCAATTACATAAAAGCTTTTCATTTGCCGCTGCAAAGTGTTATTGTGTGACCCCGCACGATACCATCGCGCTTGGATTCAAAGTGGTTTGCTCCACTACGAACCAACTGATAGATTGACTTATCCTCTAAGTAACCATCATATAAGTTAGATGGTTACCTAAGTGTATGGGAAATGATGTTAGCTGAGGAGATTTTGGGGAGCGACTCAGATTTAAAGCCAGTCAAAATCTGGGATAATACCCCTCTATTTTCCAGGCAGAGGTTTATGCCATCATTGTAAGTGCAGACGCCAACCTACAAAAAGATGTGTATGTCAATCACACAATCTTCATCCATTCAGACAGTCAAGCGGCTCTCCTAGCTTTGAAGTCTAACACTACAACGTCAGAGCTAGTTATGAACTGCATTGACAGTCTCAACACCCTGTGCCTCAGGAACAAGGTGATACTTCGATGGGTACCGAGTCATGCGGGTATCGAGGGCAACGAAAGTGCCGAGGAACTTGCACGGGCTGGAGCTAAATTGGTACAATACGGCCCTGAGCCGATATGCGGAATACCAAAAAGCACAGTCCAACTCACCCTAAGGAACCATTGCCAAAAGGAAGCTTTTAAACGCTGGCACAAACTTCCAGGTTTAACTCACTCCAAAAAAGCTATCAAGGGCTACGACCGCAAAACTGCAAATGAAGCCCTCGCGCTTAATAGGAGGAATTTATGCATCATAACTAAAGTGTTAACGGGACATTGCCGTCTCGGGAAACACCGACTACGGTGGGCATCGGAGACTGTAGAGTGTGTAGGTTCCGCAATAAGGCAGACGAAATACCTCTACACCTGCTCTGCCACTGTAAATCACTGATGCATAAACGTAACACCGTCCTGGGCCAACACTTCTTGCACCAGGACGATGTTATCGATACTCCTGCCAAAAATATTCTGAAATTTATCTATGTTGCAGGGTTAGACAGGGAAGTTTAGTTGGAGTGGCGAGCACAATACTGGACGCAGTGTTGCCAGGACCTCCGGGGACTGGAAATAGCCGCCACCAGAAGAATAAGAATAATACTTAAGAGTACATACCACACTTAGACACACGTCTTCATAAGTTGCACTGCATGAGAAGAAAAAAATAATATTATCCTAAATATGTTAGTGTTACGGGACTTCACACGGGGTACACGCAATTTACGGACATAAAGCGCTCGTAGACTCAAAACAGCCGTTGTCAACAAACCATATACCAATAGTAGCCAGACATTTCACTGTACACGTGCATTATAAATCCACTTGAAAAACAATTTTTCAACTAGTTATAAAGTTAATCCACCTTTAATCCAATTTATTAGACTCATGGTCTTTTAAATCTTTTCTTGGTGCACAAGTCGGACTTTTGTCTGGATTTTGAAAGCCTTGTTATAAGAGGTTTTATACTGAGGTTGCATTTGGCACCAACCAGTCTGTAGGTCGAGACTTCGGGAGTGAAGGATCGGACACAAATGCCCACCTATGCCTGTATTAATTAATGAAGACCATTATTCTTTAGCTTATCCAGGGTTCAATATAGATCTTCAAGTTGCTTTGTTTCTCTGCCAAAAGGTTAACAATTTCTGGGACCTAAAAACAGAGATGGTGGGAAAGTTGAAAATAAGATGCAACAATATAAAATGTTCTAGCGGTACCGTGTTTTGGAGATAAAAAGGATCTGGGTTCAAGTTCCAGGTCAGGCCAATAACTTATTAGGATTTTTCTGGTAAGAAAAATACCTAGCTACAGCTCCGAGCTATACAAGTGCAGGTAGTACCTGACTCTCCGTGGTCGAATCTGCTAGGTTGACCTGACCTATCAGTCTAGGTAGTTGATCTTGTATATTATCTGGCAATATATTTATTTATTTATAAATATGTATATATATATATATAATTATATGTTTTATAGTTTTTTTATACGTTTATTAATATTTATTTTGTTTTATATACATATAGGTATATATTTTATGTTATTAGGTTATGTTATATGATGTAACTATACAATTTTCTCCAATTTTAGTACACCTACCATAATATTTCTGCATCACCCAAAGGTCGACTGGAAGAGAATGCCTTCGGCATTAAGTTCGCCTCTGTACAAACTTGTGCAAAAAGTAATAAATTAATAAATAATCAGAGAGTGAGGGAATGAACAGTGAATTTGTGTTTGCCAGAGTTTGCCTTCACAGTCCTGTACTATATGGTCTGTGTAGTTGGGTAGTCTCCGTTGAAATTCACCACCGTAGCTCAAAATTGGCTAAGAGCACTATCAATATATACGTACACTTAGTACATTATTTTTTTTTTAATTTGGGGCTACTCTCTCATCCTTACCCACCACTGAACCTCCTGTAAGTTAGAATAACAGTGGCACTCAATGAAATGACACTGCTTTCTGAGTCTCCGGTATGTCCCGGGGAAACGCTTTAACTGTCTTGGATTCCGCAAAAAATGTGATTAGAAAGAAACAAAAAAAAGTTAGAAATGTAGTTCCACTTCCCTCCAGAGCAAAGTTAAACAAGGCTAGAGCCTCATAAAGAGAGAGAATTACAACAAGAGAAGCCAGTGGCAAAAGAACCAAGGGTAAATTTTAAAAGTCCTATCAAGTGAGCTGTTATGTTCTTATACGGGCCTGTTGGCGTGGTGGGTAGATACGCTGCCTTTCACGCCGCAGGTCGTGGGTTCGATTCCCACCCGGGACAAATATTTGTGTGCATGAACATGTCTGTTTGTCCTGAGTCTGGATGTAAATTATCTATATAAGTATGTATTGACAAAAGAAAAACAGTATATGTAATAATATATCAGTTATCTGGTTTCCATAGTACAAGCTCTGCTTAGTTTGGGATCAGATGGCCGTGTGTGAATAATGTCCCAGGATATTATTATTATTATAGGAAAAAGTTAAATATAATTAATATAGTGTAGAAAATCCAGAGAAATGAACTCAACCAATGCGATTTATTTTCCAGCCAGAAAAATCCAAATAACACTCTTATTTAATTCAATCTGGTAATCTTTTTACTTGTCATCTGCCACTGTATGCTTGTTAACCGAAGGAGGTAATTAATAAAATACCATTGGGAGTGTGATCTCTGGCATAGCAAGCATCCTAACTAATATTATAAATGCGATCGTAACTCTGTCTGTCTGTCCGTCTGTTACTCTTTCACGCCAAAACTACTGAACGGATTTGAATGAAATTTGGTATACAGATGGTCTAGACTCTGAAAAAGAACATAGGCTAAATTTTATAGTTAGGATAACACATAGGCCATATTTTATAAATTTTAACGCGGGTAAAACCGCGGGGCACAGCTAGTATTATTATATTAGCTTACAACCAATTTTTGAAGTACCTAGTTTATACAGATGACGGGCCTGTTGGCGTGGTTGGCAAATACTTTTCACGGTGCAGGTCGTGGGTTCGATTTCCACCCAGTACAGATATTTGTGTGCATGAACATGTCTCTTTGTCCTGAGTCTGGGTGTAATTATCTGTATACGTATGTATTCACAAAAGAAATGTAGTAGGTATATGTAGTATATCAATTATCTGGTTTCCATAGTACAAATATGCTTAAAATTTGGAAGGTATTTTCAATATGATATGATCGTTCACATGCAACTGTGAACATATCAGTCGGCCATGTTCCTAGAAAACAAAGCCGATAGATAATACCTACATCCTCCGGAAGGGTGTTAGCAAGGGAATCCTAAATTTGATCTGCCAGCGTGAATCGTTCGTAGCTTAACGCAGAGCGCCTACCCCGGATTGGTAGATGGTGCAGGTTCGAGACCCGCCGGACGATTAAATTTATGATTTCCCATTTTTGAGATTAGATAAACGCTTTGCATTGCGAATAGTGCTATAAAATTCAAAGTTTAAACTATGCTTAGTTTGGGATCAGATGGCCGTGTGTATATAAAGTCCCAGGGTAGTATTATTCTTTTATACTATTAAAATAGCTAGGAAATTAAAACAATATGTGCTTGAGTCCCCCTAATATCAATCATCATAATTATCGTAATGGGTACCATATTTTGCCACAATCAGCATCACATTTACTCCCAATTCTTACACGAACACTGCGGCCAATTTCTTTCCTTGGCTCCAAAATAAAATGTAAAAACAGTTAATGGAGGCCCGCGGCCGCTATCATAACGGCTGGTTATTATTTTTCATTGTTACTGTTATTACTGGCAGTACGCTTATTATGCCGACGTTACCACGCTTAACAAACTATTAAAGGTATTGTCTTAACACCTTATTATTGCGATAAATCCATGCGATTGTCCGAGCCTTAAGATTTTTTCTTTTCATTCTTTTTAGGGAAAGAAGTCAACATATTTGGTAATTCAACTTAAATTCAAGATTTAAGTTGAATTACCAAATATGTTAACAGTTAAATTAAGGTAAAGGTAAGGTTAGGGTAAATTAAAATTAAAACAGATTCTTTTCGTAGCGACTCTTTATGAATATTTAGAAGACCAAGTTTTATTACTTACTAGCTGTGCCCCGAAGTTTTACGCGTGTTAAACTTTATACACTATTATAGCCTATGTGTTAATCCAAGGTGTCAGCTACCTCCTTACCAAATTTGATTAAAATCCCTTCAGCCGTTTAGAAGAAGTAACAAACATACACACTCACACACTCACAAACTATTAGTGTGACTTAGGGACATGTGTGGATGTCCTATTATAAGAGTTGTTCAAGCCGCCCAGTCGGTTTCTGACATGGCTTAACGACTGTTGTCTAATAACGACAACTGAGACAGCCACCTAAACCAACCCTCCGAGGCTCGGAGACGTTGCGAAATTAAAGCACATTGGTGGTCATCTTTCTGTGGACTGACCGCTAACCTAGTTGCTTAACCCCGCCGATCACTTGCGAGATGCTGAGTGCATCTGAGCATCTAACTATGAGCGCATGCGTTATACATATAAATACACATCACCGACTTCAAAACATTTGACGGGCCTGTTGGCGTGGTTGGCAAAAATGCTTGCTTTTCACTATTCCCACCCAGGACAGATATTTGGGTGCATGAACATGTCTGTTTGTCATGAGTCTGGGTGTAATTATATATATATATAAGTGTTCATTTACAAAACAAAAGTAGTATATCAGTTACCTGGTTTCTATAGTAAAAGCTCTGCTTATTTGGGCATCGTCACGGCCGTGTGTAAATAAGGTCCCAGGATATTATTATTTAAATTATTATTATTCAAATGTTAGTTCAGTGTGTGTTTTGGATAAGGAAAAAAATATGATTAAATTTTTTTTAAGTATATGTTTTACAATAAACACAATTGATTGAATTGTTATTATAAAGATTTTACAATACATTTTTGTCATAAATTTGATTGCCCGATATTATCTTTCACGGTAGGTAGCGGTTTGCTGTGCCCTCTGGTATTGTGAATGTCCATGATCTCGTCAGCTCATCTGTCTCGGAAGGCAATAAAAAAAAAATTGAATGATATAACTAAGATCCTAATCTAGCAACCACAGACTGTGTTCCGTTAATTAAAACCTTCGAATCAAAGTCCGTCTACAAACGAGGGAGAAATCAGTAGGTAGTACAGACGCCATGCGCCAGCACATCCTGCTATTCCAATCTGTCAAATTTCTTTCATAGATTTTCAATTTTATCACATAAGCGTAAGGTTCACTTTCAATTGGGGAAATTTGACAGATTGGGGTAGCTTGATGTGCTGGCGTCTGTACATACAAAAAGAAGGTCTGTAAGTATTTCACTTCTCAACTCGTCAAGTAGTCGGCACAATTACACAACACAATTTCAAATGATACAGATATCACTGCTAATCTTAATCTACTAACTGCTTCTGACAGATTTTAATAGTACATTGGAAACTTAAGCAATTATTACTGTCGGATTATTTCTATTTAGTTTTATTTTACTGTCAAATGATACTTACCTTTATTTTTATGACTTTTACTGATAAACATGATAGCTTGGTTCTTGGTTATGAAATATTAAATAGTGTGAAACGTCAGTAGTATGGTGCTCTGTCGAATGTATACTAGGCATTAAGTAGCATTAATAAATTTAATTGAAGAAAAAAGGGAACATTATATCTCTAAAATTCTTTTATTTTTAGGGTTCTAAAATAAAATATAATATAAAAAATGTTTTTATTGACGTAGACTTAAAAAAAGCGCTTGTAAATAGTCAGAACATGTTTTGTAGTAATATAGTTGTATACATTATAATTTCTAGATACATAGATATTTAGGTACACAGATTGTATGAAAAAATTTATAAAATTTATTTTATAATAGCAAGGATATTTAGCTAGCTTGTATTAAGTTATTGTCAAAGAGATTATGTTTAAGTTTAATTATCAAAATTTATAGTTTTAGCTATAGTTCCGTAACCAAATGACAAAAAAACCACTATGCGAACTTCCACCGAAAATTGGTTTGAACGAGATCTAGTTAGTGGTTCTATCTGTCAGCAATTTATCTGTCATTCAATCAACTCAAATACTTGCTGCTACGGAACCCTTCGTGGGCGAGTCCGACTCGCACTTGGCCGCTTTTACAATATCATCATCATTTGCAGTTGTTACTTTGAAATATCATATTTTTAAATGGCGTAATGTCTGGTTGGTATAGTGGTTAGATTCCCACCCGGGCGGGACACATCTTTGTATGATGAACACGATTATTCGTTACGTGTCAGGGTGCAATTTATTTATAATTCGTATTTATTTAAAAATATACAATATTATCATTTGTCTTGTTACCATAGTACGTGCTGTGCCTATTATTATCATAAAGAATACATATTATTCAAAGTGCACCACAGTGAGCTCGACAAATGGATGTGCGATTAAAGCTTTTGCGACAAAACTGTTCTGTGACTAACCATAGTTCAAATGCACGTGTGGCGCACCGGCTAAGACAGTCGTCTCGCCTCTTCGTGTCGCGGGTTCGAGTCCCGCGCCGGACAACTATTTGTGAGACCCTTAAATAGTTGTTCTGAGTCTGGATTTAATTTGTCCGTTTATTATACATTTGTAAAGTACCCCATGACACAGGGAATAAATTCCCTAGCATTGTCTTAAAAAGAAATAGGGACGCTTGTGCGAAACACTGGAGCTCGATTCCACGCTGGTGTGACGAACGAAACTGCGACAGTAGTTCGATACAACGGCAGTGTGACAAATGAATGTGCCCTTTAGCCTTAAAATATAGATTTGTTTCTGGCACTCAGCGGCTGCTGCCGCGGCACGCTCGTGAGTTGTATGGTCACAGTTCATAACCTAACCTACTTTCCTAGTAAGTAGTGAATGTTCGATTTATCTATTCGATATTATGAACGTTAGAGTATTTAGATATTAGATTTATAGTGGTAGGTCGATTGATATTCGATTTGGCATAGTACACCGGACGATTAACACCAGTGTACAATTGTTACTACTTTATGTGCCGTCGTTTTAAACACAAGGTCCGTTATAATAATAATACTGAATTCATACTTTAATATAGACAGAACCATTTAGACAATATGTAGTAAAATATAAATTTCAATACTTAAACCTAAACATAATCTCCTTGACAATAACTTAATACAAGCTAGCTAAATATCACTACCATTATAAAATAAATTGTATAAATGTTTTAACATTCCGTG
Organism: Pseudoips prasinana; assembly: GCA_951640165.1. Lineage (NCBI taxonomy): Eukaryota > Metazoa > Arthropoda > Insecta > Lepidoptera > Nolidae > Pseudoips > Pseudoips prasinana. The sequence continues at coordinate 9,868,949 of OX621240.1, forward strand.
TACCTAAATATCTGTTATAAGTAACTAGAAATAATAACTGTATTCCTACAAACATGTTCTGACTATTTACAAGCGCTTTTTTAAAGTCTACGTGAGTAAAAACCTTTTTTATTTTATTTATTATGTCGCACTAGAGTAATATTGAGCTACAGTGTATCATACAAGCGTGATTTCGAACTAGGTTAATCGCATAACAGTATTGTCGCAGAAGCGTTAATCGCACAACAATTTAATATTCAATTGCAATGAGAATAGTTACATAAAAATTACATGCAAGCAAGTATCGTAGTGCTGTGTGGCTGTCGGTATAGAATATCGCCATCACATCTCATCCCGTGGGGGGCTCAGAAGTCGTCCCGAGGGAATATTTAACAGAGACAGCGGCATCTCTCTGTCTACTATGACCATCATTCTGCGATCGCCATCCCGTCTGCCAAGCGTCGCGATCATAGCATATCCCTCCAAATTATGGACACAACTCCATTGCGGATGCTCGAGTTGATTGCTTTTATACAACTATGAGAAAACGTTGCGCTTCCCTGGTGCGCCGCGTACGGGTCAGCCCCAACATTATCATGAGCTGTGTGGCCAGCAGACTCGATTGTATTTATGTGAGTCGCTGCTGCAAGCTGTCCACCTCAGTGTTGGGAGAGTGGCAGTGATTGTGTATGTGTGTGTTGTTATAGGAATACTAATATAGGTGTAAGAATTATTGTTACTAACTTGTGAGTCATGTTACTTGAAATAAATAAATTATTATATTATATTGTGGAAATCTTTTGAGGAGGCCTTTTGTAGTCATTCGGCTAAGATGATTAATTACAAATATATTTGAGCGTGTATTTGTGGATGGGATGCAACATTGATCATATTTTGGCATGGTATGACACATCATATTTTAAAATAGATATCTATTACAAAGTATAAACAATGATGCATACTTGTAATACCCGCCCAAATATATTTGTAACTTACCAGATCCGATACTTGCTTGCATGTAATATATAAAATAACCCGATACTACTACAAATACAACCTTTCTAAGAACAAATCTTCAAGTTATTATAAATAAATTGTGTGGTTCACATTCTTTAATATTATATTTTAATATAATATTCAAGATTGTAAAATTATAATATAAGAATGCACAATTATTTAACATGGTATCTTGTTAAATAATTGTGCATTCTTAAATGAAATATTTCGCTTCCTATAAATTAATTCGTGCAGAGGTCGATAGTATATCATAAGAAAATATAAATGTTTTATAATTTTTGGCGAACATTATAATAATATTTAAATATCAAAGCTGATATAAAATTGGTTTTAAAAACAGGTATCATACCTAGAAATTTACGACTACAACTTTTAAGGTTATATATACATCTCGGTGGGAAATACGGTAGCTAAATTACAGATGATGAAGATACCAAATAATATCTTGGGGCATCATTCACACACGGTCATCTGATCCTAAACTAAGCAGAGCTTGCATTATGGTAACGAGGTAACTGATATATTACATATACTACTTTTGTTTTATACACACTTATATAGATAATTACACCCAGAATCAGGATATACAGACACGTTCATGCACACAAGCGCTCCCGTTAGATATATCTATATTATGTCTTTTTAACAGTTAGAACATAACATGTAATACGGCATTCCTCGGAGAAACGTATCAATCAATTGTTGACAATATTAATATAAACATTGTAACAGATGGTCATAAGTTTTGATACTTAAGCAAAATTACTTACAAACCCATCAGCTTGCGCATCGTTTTACAAAACGTTTTTTAATGAAATTTATACGGCGCAGTTTCATCTTTGCCCATTAATTTTTATGTGACGACGGAAAGTGTTGAAATATTTATGAGGTCCTTGTTCGATGACCTGAATGACAAAGTTGACGTGCCGTTTAACTCTGGTTAACATCTACATTGAAGGTAAATTGTACACTTCAGCAACATTAACAGTTTTAAGGAATATTCTCGCGGCTCTAGAACGCAAACAAGCATATGGCCGCCTTCATGGTGTCTGCCTAAACCTATGATGGACGAATAGAACAGAATAGAATGGAAATGAATGGCATGGAATGGGACGGGTTGGAATGGAATAGAATAAAATAGAAAAGAATAGAATGTATTTTATTTTATAATTTTTTTTATATGTTATTTATAAATTTTATTTTACTAGGGCATTTCGTAATTTGGCGCATTTTGTCCGGGGAGGGATCTTTTGCCACCTACTTTTAAATTCTTTTCACCCAAAATAATTATTTTATATAAAAAAAAATGTGAGCAGTTGTGGATTTAGGATCCCATCATGTCTAGACCTGAACTTACTTAATTACTAGGAGTGACTTAGGAGTGACCTATGGACGATCGTCACACCTGGAACATCACTCTTGCTATGCTAACCTAGCAGAAACCTAATTACTCCGGTTTAGAAGGACTCAATTATCTCTTTTAGGTAACAAACGGGTATATGGCCAACCAGAAAGCGTTTATAACGTTTGCAGCACCTGGCATTTGTGGATTCTGCATGCTTTGAAGACATCACCATTGTGTAGGCTATTGCCATACGCTTTTGAAACAACCCATTTGCACAGTGTCGTCGCCTAAGCTACCTGTAGCAGTGGCCTAGTGGGACCGTGATCTGCGTCCCCGCGCCCGACCCACGTCGCAACCGCATTCGTCATCGCTGCATTTCACTTGACTTCCACGCGAGCTGAGCGATGACCAACTATTTACAATATACCTATTTAATACACTCCACTACTCTTCCGCTGGAAATCGCTGGATGCGGATAGCGCAAGACCGGCAATTGTGGAGATCTTTGGGGGAGGCCTTTGTCCAGCAGTGGAAGTCTTTCGGCTGATATGATGATGACTACTCTTCCACTACTTTTATTGGCCCGTCAGGGCCTAAACACGGAGTTTCTCGGGCAGCCCATAGTAAGGATGCTTCGAAAGAAGCACCCTATCGAAGGATTTTACAACCACCACTTCCACTTTGCTGTCAATCACCAAGAAGATCACCGGCAGACCGACCCTTAGGAAATCCGTATTGGCAGTCACTAATAAGGTGATGTTCCTCAAGATACCGTAGAAGCAGAAGTATTTGTAATTACAAATACTTCTGCTTTAATTACTCTTCAATTGAAGAGTAATTAAAGCGTCAAGTTGCTATCACTTGGTATCTATAAGATACGAATCAGTTTTCCATAAAATCCTTGCATCTGCATATTTGATCCATCATTGCCCATTGGGGATGTTCTGTGAACAATATATCGCTGTGCCCTATCTTTATAATTAAAAATATTGTAGAAAGGAGTATCTCCATCAAGAAGTTTTAGTCTATCGAAGTCTCTGATGGAGAAATACATCACATTGTCTAATCCAGGAAGCTAATTCAGTAATCGCTTAATCTCCAGGCGTACGTTTGATCGTATTACGATGTAATTTCCCATTTCTCCAAGATCATTGGATTTAAGTTCTTTTAAGGCATCCATCGTGCGCATCGTGGCAGTTAATAAATAATACACGCAGAGCTTTGCGCGGCGGTGGATTCCGAGCAATACTAATGGCGGGGCGGCGCACGCGCAGATGTGCGATAGCGCACAGGTTCACGCCATCAATTGTAGGTACGCGATTTATTAAATTCGTAGATTTATTCAATTTTATAGAAGTGAATTTAGTGCATTATTTTTGCATATATTTTAAGTGATGTTAAATGTATAATAGACTTTATACTTCTGTTTGTGAACAATGTATTTGTCGGCGGCGTTTCGTACAATAGCTCTCAATAGCCCCATCGATTCAAAGACACCTCAATTACCGATCAAACCCGACCAATAAATGCGTAGTATTTAGTATCGCATACACAAATCACGGGCTAACCCTCTACCGCCGCAGGGGTATTTATCGGCATAACTTGTGTAATTTATAACGAGCAATAACAATGTGTGCTATATCGGAAGGGTAATTTCTCAAACACACACCTCGCCCGTAGCGTCGGCTATCGGACAAATTAAATAGCCGTGTTCGTCCGTTCCTGTGAGTATAGACAACTTACATTAAAGACTCCTTTTTAGTGCTTTTTCTTCAAGTCCAGTGCAGTTGAAGAAAGTTGAGGTTAGCTCAACTTTCTTCAACTGCACTGGACCGTAAGTGATAGGCGAGGTTAAGCAACTAGGCTCCCGGTCAGTCCATAGATGGGTGACCACCAAAGTGGTTTAATTTCTGGGCGTCTCTGTGCTTCGGAGACCGAGACCGACAGCTTAATGTACCCGTTAAGCTGTCGGTCACGGTTGTAGTCATTAGACAAGATTCTTTAAGCTATGCCGGAGGCCTACTGGGCGGCTTGAACAAACTCTGACACCAGGGCAATCACTGCCCATAAGATAAGTAAGTAAGATCTTGCCTTATATTCACTTCATTAGGGTTGAAACTCAATCGGTTCTGATGCGTCTAACTAACAGAATAAATCAAGCAACTACCATCAGAATCCATAGTGAACCAGATGTTCAGATGGTTAGACCACGTATCAAATTTTACTAGGAATCTTTTCACATAGATAATGATATAATGAAATTTATTCAGCACTTGGGTATTTACATACACTTGTACTTGTCAAGCTCACAATGTATTACATAAACACAGTTTAAAAACAGTAATTAAAGTAACAAAATATTTTAAATTAGTCCGTCCGTGCGGTCTGTTTCGTCACGTGTATTTTTAATATTCTTAAATAAATAATAAATAGCAAGTTACTAAGCTATTATTGTTACATTTAGCAATAGTATATCATATACTTATGACAGCCACTTGGAACACAGAAACGACCAAAATGTGTATAACAAGTCCAATAATTGATTGTCGTTGATGCACCGCTGGACAATAATGTAGTTTTTTGCGTAACGTCCAATTTAAGAAGTCAATTAAATTATTCGGAAACAACACTTTGAAGATAGATTTTTGAAGTTATACTTCTTTTGGCGCGATGGAGAAAAATGATGAGAGTGAATTTTTACGATGCGCGCGCACACCGACACCAAAAAATTTAACAGCATGAAGTTAGTTCTAGGTGGTATGACAGCATCTGCGCGCGCATCGTAAAAATAACAGCATGAAGTTAGTTCTAAGTGGTATGAAAATTAATAACTATGTTCAAGTTGTATATTAAGAAGTATAACTTCTAACGCGTGTACATAAGTACACACAAGGTTTTTTTTTATGATTGTCGTAGAATTGTATCTACCTGTGATCTACACCAGCTAGCAATTAGAATGTCAATGTGGTGGCTTTGGGTGAAGGTAACGTTACCGTAAGTCAAGCTTGCTTGAAATATAAATCATAAATGTTATTTTAATATTGAACTTCATTAAATATTCGTTCATAGGATTATTAATTTAAATAGTAGGATAAGTCTTAATTATTGAAGATTATTCTGTGTTAACGAGTAACTTTTTTTTTAAAGACAACGCCTGCACTAGGTAATGTAATCCCTGCGTCGCAGGGTTCTTACCATACATATAATTACATCCAGACTCAGAACAACTATTTATGAGTCACACAAATAGTTGTTCGGTGCGTGACTCAAACCCGCGACACAAAGCGGCGAGGCGACTGTCTTAGCCGCTGCACCACACGTGCAGTCAAAGCCACTTATGTGCCGTATGTATGTATATTAATTTGCAAAATGTTACAAAATATTTCTTACCTGAAATGTAGTGTCAACCACTGTTTTATGTTAGATTTGATTTGTCCATCGCATTCTTGTCAACTATGTTGTAGAATTCTATCGTTTTATATATATTTTGGTCTGTGCACCGTGCTCATGGACGTACGGACGAACAATCGGTAGGGCTATTCTTATTAAATGATAAGCGCTTATATTAATGCTGTCGTGCTATTTCGAGGAAAAAGGCGTAAGTGTTTTTACATTATTTGGGTTAGAAAATCTAGATTGTGGTATATACATTTCAGTATTTACACGTAGGTATTATTTATTATTATTTGTTTGGGGCTTGATGCCTTGATCGCATCTTGCTACCTCGACCATTACTGATCTATTGTAGTAGAGCTCCTTGACTTTGTCAAAGTTCACTGCTACCTACGTCTATCTATCAACGAGGTGAAGGTATGTTATCAGATCATAGATTGGTCTCCACCGTAGTGGTTTAATTTTGACCGTCTCTGTGCTTTGTATAGTACGTCATGATAAAGCTGTCGGTCTCGGTTGTCATCATTAGAAAAGAGTATTTAAACTGAGTATAAAAAATAATGTAAAGGTTTTTATTCTCATAGGCATAGAAAAAGCGCTTGTAAATAGCCTGAACATGTCTGTAGTAATATAGTAACTATAAATAATTTAAATAATGTAATGGTGTATCAATCTTTATTACCACTAATAATAATAGACACTCAAAATAACTCAATAAGTACAGTTCTTTGAGGGGTGTGGGACATGAAAAGATCTTTTGGCGCGAACGACGCGTACGCGACACGAGAACGCATGCGACTGGCTGTGCGCGGGGCGCGGCGGGGCCGACCGAGGACGAAGCACAACGGATTACCACGAGAGCGCGCGGTTGGCGCGAGTATTCAAATGTTCGTTCATGGCGCGAGTGTTTGAACGTTTGCCTTATAATAATTATTTCTAGCTATAGAAAGATATTGAAAGATGCGGCTTCAAATTATTTAGCAATAACATTTAATTTATAACAGTATTAATTTAGTTACTTCGCTAGCTTATTTCACTCATTGTCAAAGTGATTATTCGTAGGTTTAATTATCGAAATTTATATATATTTACTACAAATTGTCTTAATGGCTCTATCTACAATAAGGTAAAAATTCAATATTATTATTATAGCGGACCTTGTGTATAAACACAAGGTACGCTATAATTATATCGAGGGTCGCGCATTAATGCTACCACCAGATCCAATGCGCACCAACTGAGAAGACCCAGCGAAAAATTCTCAGCGGGTTCATATACTAACGGTTTCAACAAGGCTCAGATGAAACGGTCCGGCGAAACATACTCAAGTGGGCACATGTCCACCTAGCAGAAACCTTTTTCCTTCTTTTTAGAAGGCCCCAATTAGCTTTTTTAGTTAACAGTGTACATACACGGGATATGGTCCACTTAAAGCTATTATTTAGTACACGAACACCATATATTCTGCTCGATCGGTTGTCTGTATTATTTTGTTACAATGTTGTCTTACACTGTTGTAACTTTCTGAATCGAATTAAAAACAAGGAGGTTAATTATTCGAATCTATGTTCTATATTTTTTGTGTTACGCGATTTATCCGTTATTATTGAACTAATTGTGAAAATTACTATTTATTTAATTGGGTTTGCTTTTGGAATTGTCATTATGTCGGCCAATAGGCGTCCAATGCTTGACAAAAGCCTCTCCACAATGGCCGATCTTGCAAGATCGTCGGCCCTCCAGTTTCACGTTACCGTAAACCGAAGGCCGCTGGGGCAGTAAACTTGAGTGATGGTCACTCAAGTTTTCTGCCTGTTTTCGGTTTTATTATTTATATGTGCCCCGCGTACTGTCACTTTAGTTTTAGGGCTATGTTAGTTGCTTTGCTTTAAATTCTGCGGTTTCAAAGAGTTCATTAAATATTTTCTTCTTCTTCTTTCTTCTATTTAAAAGAATGTGGATCTAACATTGTTATTTACGGATTTGACAGTTTAGATAAGTTTTGTATGTGACCATTAACTCTCAACTTTATTTTAATAATTCCGATTTATTTGGACCAGCTGTAAGTGGTCACTTTTAATGTTGACTGTGGAATCATCCATCAAACCCTCCATTCTTCCTTATAAGATAGAACACGTTTCCGAGAGACCAACGAAGTATTTTTATCAAGAGGAATGTGCCACCATAAGCCGAAGAAAGTGTTTCAGATTTATTTCTGCCTTCTGATCTTTCATCAGCTCATCGCATATTAATACACTAAGTCCTCACGATCTACGTTGCATAAGTATTTTTGTATACGGATTGAAATAGGTACATCGTATTGTAAATTCCATTCCATAATAAAATGAATATATTTCGTGTACTGAATAGTCTAAATCAAATATACAGAGATACAAGAAACTACAGTCGAAATCACGCCACGAAAGCCGCCCTTACTGCTTACATAATAAACACGGTACTAAGAGCAGGACGTTGCCACCGACGTGCCGTCGATTGTGCCATTTACATCCATGCCAATAACGTGCTCAATGAAAAAAATATCCAACCATAAACGTCAATAAGTTCAGCTCAAAAGAAATAAACGTCGAGTCCTTCATTAGTACTGAGTATTGCTCAAGTAGAACTAAATGTCCATATGTATTAATATAAAACATCTGTCCGGATTCCAATTACAATATGCAAGTCATTACGTTTTAATGTAGCTCTTAATTTTGCACGGAACATATAAATACTTAATTAAATTACCGAGCTATTCAATTTGTATCCCCAAAGAGCTCAACAGGAAATTTCATTAGCTGATACGCAAAAGACGAAATGTCAAAAAGGTATTAAAAAAAAACAAAAAACAAAACGCGATGCTCCGAAGGCTCGCATACCTGCACCAGCACCTTGTGGCAAATTGAAAAGGACGCGCTTCATCTCCAAGCTAATAATAAATTTTCAAATAATAATAATTCATAAATAATAATCGTGGAAGAAACAAAATAAAAATATCATACACGTCGAAATAATAAAGGATTTGCCCGGGAACCACGGGCGACACGGGTCGACTTTTGTTACCAATGAAATTCAAAACGGTTTACATTTAGTCGTATATTACGATATTTACGATTACGTATCCTTTCGTACGCATCGTTTCAATTAAGAAATTTAAGTTACAATAAAACGTAGAGCCTAGAATTTTAAACTGATAATCGGAAATTAGCTTTAGTGTGAGTATTTCAATGAAGGAGTAACGGCTTTGGTCATGCATGATTCACGAATCACGTGTAATATTTTGTATGATAGAGTGATTCAGCGAGTAAGTAGCAGCATGCTATAATCAAATATAATAAAGGCGCCCCGTGCGCGTCGGCCCGCCGAACATAAAATTGTTTTTTGGGCCAACAGCTATAATTAGGCGATACGTTACGTTTTTGTTTGGCCCACATTTCCCGATCCTCTAATTTTTGTGTTTTTTGCCGCTCCTTTTGTAGTCGTTAATATGATTACACCGTTGGGATGATGGCTTCATACGTGTTTTAGGTTATAACTTAATTTGTTCGGGTTACTTATTTGTTTTTTTATTGTTGTCCGACTTCCTGAGAGTCTGTCGTGTGTTTTTTGCGGCTGGTCGTTAGTTGGAGGTGATTGAATGTGATGGTGGGCAAATTGTGGCCGTCCACGGAGCATCACGTACGGTTCATACTGTCTGTTGACTCTGTGTGGGTTGTAATTGGATTGTAATCTGTTAGCATTAGTTTTTGTCGAGATTTGATCGCGTGGTACCACGTAGCGTCATACTTTCGATAAACTTTACGTTATACGAGAGTGCAAATTAATTTCTAATGAGGTAAGCAGTTCGCGCGGCCGCCGGCACCTTAGGGCCGGGAATGTCTTAATAAAGTCTGTGTTCGTGCCAACTAGCGATAAAAGCGCTGTAAAGCTTTTGCAATGACTTTTATAGAAATAAATAGTAAATTTTCTCTTTACGATTTGGCCTTTTCGTAGTATCGATTAACCGTTTATGTTTAAATTCAATCATCTATCTACTTTGAAGACTCAATCCATTACCTTTTTATTGGTTTGTGTTTAGAGGGGTTTAAATCGAAACATTTTGGAGCGCGACTCCATAAAGCGCTGCAACAGCGAGAGTTTCAAGTGTCGGTAATAGCTGTAGTCGGTTTGACAAGTAAATTGTCGACGCGCGACGTGCAAATTGGCGCGCCGGCTGCACGCAACGTCGTGGCCCTGCGTGGAGCACGGAGCGCGCAGTGTCACTCGCAACACGCCGCCGCGCGTTGTTTATGTTGCTCAAGATATGATAATTGCTGAAGAACGGTAGCAAACAGGAGATGTTTGAAAAAGATCTGTGAGAAAAAGTTCGAAGTAGTTAACTAGACCATTCGGGTTGTAAATGCAATATGAGTACGTACCATTGGATTGTAGAGTCAGTGGTTTCGATTTAAAATCCCACGGCACGTACCACTGAAGTCCCGAATTATTTTGTTAAAAATTAATTATCTCGTACTTAAAATCGAGACGGAATCTGCTTGCCTGAAAGGTTATTAATAACATTTTGAAGAAATTTCAGGCAAGCTGGTGCATGTTGGCAAACTTCAAATGCCATTTGAAGTCTGCCAACCTGCACTAGGCCAGCGTAGTGGACTATGGCCTATTCCCTCTCATTGTGAGAGGAGTCCCTTTACCTGCAGTAATGGGCTGCGTTAGTTTGTAGTAGCCGATGGTTTATCTACTGGTTAGATCGACTAACCAGTAGTAATACCATTTAATAAAGTACTTCTTATTGTGCTGACCGTATGGAGCAGAGCTCATGGTGTCATTAATATGGTAATATCGCAGTGATCGCACTCCCTTTATAGCATTGTGTCTTTCTACTACAGCGGCCCCGTGGGCTGTGCCCACAAAATGTTTCCCTCAGGTATTTGTCGCTTAAGTTAAACTACTGGTTAAGAGCCTTTTACGATCGCTAATTTGGTTAGTGTTGCCCAAATGCAAGGCCCAGACGAGACTTAGCGAGTCTTGGTATTGCGTCAATACACCTGGTCTTAATCTTGGTATTGCGCTCTCAGTCTTGGTCTTGGTCTCGGTCTTGCAGCAAGAGTCTCGCAAGTCTTGCAGGTCTTGCAATTATCTATTAGCCTGTTGCAATTTATTAAAGACGTTCGTTAAAATCTTAGAACAACGTAACAGAGTAGGTACATTTTTAACTTAAATTGACATATACATGTATATGTATATGTCAATTTAAGTTAAAAATGTTAAAAATTCGTGATAGTGAATCACGAAATTAATACAATTTCATCATAATCATATCAGCCGTAGGTCGTCCACTGCTGAATATAGGCCTCCCCTATATATTTTTATACCTACTCCGTGGCGGCGATCAAACAGTGTCAAAACTGTCGCACAGTGTTTAACAAAGCGGTGTCTTTGTCGGTAAAGCTCACCCAATGTTGTAGGAATGGCCTGTCTAATCTATTTGCAACAACGGAGACGAGACGGAGACTGTTGCTGTTGCTCCGCACTCTAAACACTATAGATAACATCCTCTTGCGCATGGTAGTGCTAAAACTGTCAACGCAAACTCTCGCAAACATTCCCGAAGCGCTGCAGAAGCGAGGCAGCTGTAACAGTGCTCTCAACGCATTACTATATTGAAAGCGAAGAGTGTTGTAGGATTTTTGCGATTATCCACTAGGCACTCGTATAAAAAGATGTACAGTATGCTCGAGACAAGGTTGCCTTAACTTCCTTGGAGCTACCAGTAAACCTGCGGGCTATCATCCTTTTTAGGGTTCCGTAGCCAAATGGCAAAAAACGGAACCCTTATAGATTCGTCATGTCTGTCTGTCCGGCCGTATGTCACAGCCACTTTTCTCCGAAACTATAAGAGCTGTACTATTGAAACTTGGTAGGTAGATGTATTCTGTAAACCGCATTAAGATTTTTACACAAAAATAGAAAAATAACAATAATTTTGGGGGGTCGCCATACATAGAACTTAAACTCAAAAAAAAAAATCATCGTACACATACATGTGGGGTGTCTATGGATAGGTCTTCAAAATCATATTGAGGTTTCTAATGTAATTTTTTTCTATACTGGATAGTTTGCGCGAGAGACACTTCCAAAGTGGTAAAATTAGTGTCCCCCCCCCCCTGTAACTTCTCAAATAAGAGAATGATAAAACTAAAAAAAAATATATGATGTACATTATCGTGGAAACTAACAATGAAAATTGGTTTGAACGAGATCTAGCAAGTAGTTTTTTTTAATACGTCACAAACCGCAATTTGCTTTCATTTAATCAACTGAAATACTTTCTTCTACGAAACCCTTCATGTGCGAGTCAGACTCGCACTTGGCCGGTTTTATTTTAATTAATTTAAGATTAATCTACGTATGTGCTTCTGGCAAAGTGATGATGATATCAGAATCGCCAGGGTCAGTGGTAGCAAGTTTGCTCACTCTGTAGTATTTGCCACAGGCGGTACTCAGCTCAATGTTGCTGCCATTGTTTTGAATTACTTTAAGTGGACCAAACTGCCATGGCGTTGTAGTGCATCGGGCATGTTTGCTGAAGCTCTCACGGATTGCTTTCACGCTAGCATGCGTAAGAAAGCAGCTTCTCTACTGCAGCGCCTACATGGTCCGACTGTCCCATCCAAAGACACTGGGTGGATACGGTTATAGGTGCTAATTAGTTATATAAATTAGTTATATAAATTAGTAAATTTAATACTAATATAGCATGTAAGCATAACTGGTTACTAACACAAAACTAACGAATTATGGGTTATGCCTGAAATAAAGATCTATTATTATTATAAATCCAGTTTTCATGCCGGCTTGTGTATGCTTCGTCGGACCGTCTCAACAGGACCATGTTAAAACCAGTAGTAGATGAATCCACTGTGTTTGTTTCGCTGGATCTTCTCAGTTGGGACGCATTGGATCCGATGGCGTTAAAGCGCGACCGTCGCGGCGTCGCGTCGTTATAAACACAAGGTCCGCCATAATGATAATATTGAATTCGAACCTTAATATGGACAAAATCATTCAGACAATGTGTAGTAAAATATAGCTAAAACTATAAATTTCGATAATTAAACCTAAACATAATATCTTTGACAATAACTTTAATACAAGCTAGCTAAATGTCATTACTATTATAAAATAAATTTTATAAATGTTTTCGTACAATCAGTGTACCGAAATGTCTAAGTAACTAGAAATAATTATGTATACTTAACTTTACAACGACAAACATGTTCTGACTACTTTACAAGCGCTTTTTTAAAGTCTACGTGAATACCTTACTTATATATACCTTTTTTATTTATTTTATGTACTGTAGTGTATTAAAGACGCAGAAATTGAGGCGAATTTACTTGTAAAAGTGTGCACTACAATTGTTTATCATGTTGGTGTTTTTATTCTAATAAAGCCTTCCAAATCTAATCACCCACCTACTAACCTGCTCATTAGTCAATATATAATTACTTAAATACACATAGTAACTCCCGAGGCCAAAGTATATGTAGGTGTACTCATAATAATGCATATTGGACACACAATTGCTTTTGTGAATCTAAATCAATTTTATTGGTTTACTTTTATGTAACGCTGTGCACTTGTTAAGTAATTATACCCAACCATTATAAATACAACTCTGAAGTGGCCTACATTTCTCATGTTTGGGTGTCTTAGAAATATGGTCGTATCATATAGGCCGCTTTGTATGATAATTTTTAAATCGACCTCGGCGATGAAAAATTGATTTCGGCTGATACGCTTTTGATTATACGGTTGGAAGTCGTTAGATACAATTATTTGGCTACAGGCCCGCGATTGTTTTCCGACTAATATGTAGGTATGGTATTGATAATAAAGATGTTTGGGTTCGGTTATTGTGATGCTTTAAGGATTATTATATTATAGTAGGAAAGTTTGTTGAGTTGTGATTTTATTGGATAGAGGGATTTCGAGTCGCAAGAAAAAAAATCGAAATGTCAGCGGCGCGCGCCTTTGAACAAGTCGCGCGCCACTGAGTTATTGATGTTACTGTCATGAGGTAAAAATAAGGCAAAGTAATTATAATAATAATAATATCCTGGGACATTATACACACACGGCCATCTGATCCCAAATTAAGCAGAGCTTGTACTATGGAAACCAGATAACTGATATACTACATATACTACTTTTCTTTTGTAAATACATACTTATATAGATAATGACACCCAGACTCAGGACAAACAGACATGTTCGTACACAAATATCTGTCCTGGGTAGGAATCGAACCCACGACCTCCGGCGTGAAAAGCAAGCATTTGCCAACCACGCCAACGGGCCCGTCAAATTAATTATCCCTAAAAAGCGTACTGCAGTATTTGCAGACTGCATGCAGCGCTCTTGGGATAGAATATAATGTAATGGGGGTTAGTACCAACCAAGACAAAGACAAATTATTTCTAATTAAAACGGTGAGCAATCTGCATGCCTGAGAGTTCTAAAAAATGTTCATGCTGGCATGTGAAGTTTGCCAACCCGGACTAGGCAGACTATTGTAAGAGTCCTGAAGTGAGACAGTAATGGGCTGCATCCATTACTGTCTCACTTCAGGACTCTTACAATAAATGGGCATAGGCCATAGTCCGCCACTCTACTACTCATTATTAAGGTTGTACAGGTTGTACACAAGTCTGAACGTTTATCTTAATTATTTTTCTAGTTTATTTAGGTTAACGAAGATGTAACTAAAACTAACCTCCTATATAGAAGCACATCTTCAGCATTAAGCTTGAAGAAATTATGCTCCGGGGTAGAATTTATCTTGGTGAAGAAATTTAATTATACCATTTTGAACCCAGGACTTCATTATGTGCCGTTAGGCCGTTACACCCTACCTTTATACCGACTCTAGATGAGACTTAAGTCTAAGTAAGTGTACACATAAAACTGCTACTGTCTCTACTACTGTTAGGTATATGAGTAATCATATATTTGTCTGTTAATTAAGAAATCGAATTAGAATTTGGCTAAGAAAAATGGCTAACCCGCTATTATTATTGACTGAGTTACAATATAACTGGCCCACAACGTCTTGGCATGGGTAAAAAAGATAAATGGGCATTTTAAATTACAACTTTAAATATTATAATTATTACTTAAATCATATCTTTTATAAGCTAATTTTTGATACATTTGGTTAACATACTGTAATATTCGTAGGGATGTCTAATATTTTGAATATAAAATACAGACCGTTTTACTTGCTGGATTGCCAGAAAAGTTATTTTTAAAGCCACCGGTGCATTAGGTAAATTAATCCCTATGTATGAAAGTTGCATACAAAATTAAAAATAAAACAATTATAGAAAGCTAGATATTAAAGTCGACAGCCAAGGACCCAAAAAAATACAAGATCAAACTTAAAATAATGTATTACTTATAAAGTAATTACAATAAAATTATACGAACTAAGTTAATTAGGTGACGACCGTTCGATGGTTGAGTAGGAAGTGGCCGGTCCCACGGAGCCGAGGAGCGGGCTTCGGGTGTCCGGTACAGCGGTGGTCACGTTGCTTTCCGGCTATGCTGATTAAGCGCCTTCGTGTGACTCGCTGTTGCGAAGTGTAACAATGGGGTAAATGCTAGTCAGCGGTTATAGTGTGCTATGCATATGTAACACCTCCCCCCGTAGATCAGCAACTATTTTGCAACCTTGTGGGCTATGGTTGCCGAAATATTGCTGTGTCCAATTCTTATCTCGCTGGGATTAATTTTATCTTTTTCTTCGATCTCTGCATAAATGGTTGGGGTTTCAGTTTTAATTATTTCTCGGCCCAGGTTCTTTTGGCATCGTCGGTAGATAATTGCAATAGTGAGTGCACCTGCGCCTATTAAAATCACGTATAAGGGTATAGTAGTGTGGTATAGAGTTGTGTCTTTGACTTCATCCATTGTTGGTGGAACTTGTAGAGATATTTTGGTGTTGATGCTGTGCAGATTCTGAAGGTCGACGGAGTCTAATGTAATGGGTGAAAGACTCATACTTTCTGATGCTTCTAAGTTGGCTGGTTGGATAATCTCCAATGCGTATCCTTTTACGCGATCATTTGTATTAGCTATTGTGAACTCGGGCGTCTTTATGTAACAGTTGTATGGAACTATAACCAAAAAACTTCCTTCCAATGTTTTATATTGTTCTTGTCCACAGTAGATCTTCACCTTGGTCGAATTAGGGAAACTCAACGTGTAGTCAAAAGTTTACCTCACGCGTTTTAAAAATAATTCGAAGGCGGCGGGTTTCCTGATCTAGTCCAGTCATTGGGTGTACGATTCGGTTTAAACTTGGGGACATAGTGACTCACGCCACTCATAGGTTGCGGGACGTTATTTGTCATGGGTCTCTGCTGTATTTTAAATACATTACTTTGGGGTCTGTAGTTGGGCGGTGGCGCACCAAACATTTGCTGAGTCCTTGAAGGTCCACGAAAATGGGGTGCATTATATCTAGCAAAGGGTTGCAGTGCGTAGGACACATACATTTTAGAATGGCCAGACTGAGGGCCAGGGTAAAGGCCAGGCTGAGCAGGCCTATTAAAAGTTTTAAATGGTGGTACGTTAAATGGTCGCATGGGCGGCATAAAAACAGAAGGCGGCATGGTGCCAGAATTAAATCTAGGACTAACCTGGTGATGAGGCGACTCGTTGCGTTGCTGTAAGTACAAGGTGTTCATCTCTTCGTGAACGAACTCTAATGCCTTTTCTATCGTCTCAGGGCGCATGCAACGGATGCGGGAACCCAACGGTTCGCGTAAGCCGCGTAGATAGGCTTGGAGTGTTAACTTTTTATATAGATCTTTTTTAGATTTTTCCATTTCCGCTGCCGTTTCATGCAGACTGATATAGGTCATAATAGTGCTAAACAAATTTTGGCAGGTTTCATAATATTTCTGCGGTGTCATGGCACCTTGTGATAACAGCGCTAAATCGTTATATAGAGAGGTCTCATCGCGCTGGTCCGCAAAATTGTTAATCAGGGCAGCTTTAATACCGGCCCAGTTACCTATCGGGAATACCGTTCGTATTTATAGTACGAGATGCTTGTCCAACAATTTTATTTAATATCCCATTTAATAAAGCCAAGTTACTCAGACCATACTCGGGTTCGTCTTTCATATACGCTGCGACCATCTGATCGCATAATTTTACGAATCGCGTGAGAACGTTTACGTTCCCGTCAAATTCGAGAAGTAGCCGTAGGGCTTTATAGATGTGGTCGACTAGTGAGTCTGCCATCGTTGAACTCTTATTGCGTTCAGGAAATAAATTTATTAAATCTAGGTTTCTATTTAAATCTAATTGATAGTTTCTACTATGCCTATATTCTAATCTAGGGGACCGAGATTGCCTTGGATGGAAAATCTTGGTAATTTAAAGGAAACACTTAAAATATAAAGGAGAGCGACTCTAGTATGAATCTAAAGTACTCCCATTCGTAGATCTTGTACCTCTGGTGTATCTATGTCCGGATACTCTGCTGGCTGCGACGACCGTAGGTTCTCGATAGCTGCTCCGGTCCTGCTTGATGCACTGACTCTATTTTTACTATCCGTTAGACTGCGCCAGATATTAAAGTCGACAGCCAAGGACCCAAAAAAATACAAGATCAAACTTAAAATAATTTATTACTTATAAAGTAATTACAATAAAATTATACGAACTAAGTTAATTAGGTGACGACCGTTCGATGGTTGAGTAGGAAGTGGCCGGTCCCACGGAGACGAGGAGCGGGCTTCGGGTGTCCGGTACAGCGGTGGTCACGTTGCTTTCCGGCTATGCTGATTAAGCGCCTTCGTGTGACTTGCTGTTGCGAAGTGTAACAATGGGGTAAATGCTAGTCAGCGGTTATAGTGTGCTATGCATATGTAACAAGCTAGTTCTATAATTGTTTTATTTTTAATTTAGTTAAATGTTTTTCTGGTTATGGATTACAAACAGTCTAGCATAAAAATTCTCAAATATTTAACTTTATATAGAATTAGTCGTATATATATATGGATGAATATATCGAATATGACGTTTAATTTTCTTTTTAGTAAAATATGAATTTATAAGAATTTCCTCCAAAATCATGACTGACATGATTCTGATAATTCAAAACGAAATGATTCGCCTTTTTAATAAAAAGTATATCTATAAGCTGCAAAACTTTATAAAGATTTCTTTGAAATTTACATATTTTGAAAAAAAGTATACCTGCTAGATTTCTAAGCAGACTCGTTTTCGCGATTTCGAGATGTAAGCAAAACGAGCGGGGCTCGGTTGCCCAGGCACTGTTACTATATAGCCAAAGCTGCCAGCTCCAATTTATATGTCAATTCCTTTAAATTGACATTGCACTGAATTTATAATATTTTAAATAGTTGAAATTCAAGATAAACTGTGGCATTTAATTTCAAGTGACATTTAATCTATGTTAATGCATGTTATTGGCATTATAATTTCTATTAATTTATGTATATATAGATTTATATTCGAATAAAGGTGGCGATCTTTGTTATGCTAATCTCAATATTTCAACAAGTTTTACCTCATTTGTTATATATTATTATATAATATAGTAGACTGCAAATACCAAACTACGCATTTAGGGTATATAAAGTTTATCTCTTTTACGTTACTACAGTTTTAGTATTATAAGTATTTAATTAGTGGTAGTACTACAATTAAGTAGATATCACTATTAGTGTTAAGATATTATCTACTATATACTATTACCTACCCCTACTCCAAATTCCTTACAATATGGTCCAATTGAAGGTTGCCTGGAAGAAATCGCTGTAATTTTTTTTATCGGGACCAGTCCCTCCCTCTTCCCCACCACTGCAACTCCTGTAAGCCAGGATCAACAGTGGCACACAATGAAATGACACTGAGCGGTGAAGCTCAGGCATGTCCCGGGGAATCGCTTTATCTGTCTTGGATCCCGCAACGAATTTAATCAGAAACAGAAAAAGGAGGAGTTAGAAAATGAATAGTTCCACTTCCCTCCAGAGCAAAGCGGGAGACAGAATGATGTAAAGAGGCTATAGCCTCATAAAATGAGAGATTTGCAACTAGAGAAGCCAGCTGCAAAAGCACCGAGGATCAATTCAAGGGTCCTAAGTGAGCTGTTATATTTGATTCCAATAGTAGGTATGGCAAAAGCGCTTAAACGCACGGAAGTTGTTCCTTGTTGCTACAAGATCCGTATAATAAACTACTCCAGATATTGGTTGCAAGCTGTTTAACATAATATCACGCTGATTTTGCCAGAGATCACACTCCCACAGGATGTGGTGAGCAGTTTGTTCATATTCGTTACTGGAAGTTGAGCACAGACAGATTGGTGAAGATACTAATTTGAAACTATACAATTTACTTTTAAAATTGCCGTGTCCGGTAAGAAATTGTGCAACACAATGGTCTATGATTAGCCAAGTTTTATTTAACCGTTCGCGTACGTCCGGAAAGAACTGGTGCAGATGGCGACCCTTGGTTGAGGTATTCCATCTACATTGCCATTCATTTAGTAGTTCGTTATTTAAGTCAGCTATTGGCATAAATAGCCTGGTTATTTTCGTACGGTCGCGTAATGATAAGAAATCATTTTCTAAATTATCGCGCGTAGAATAATACATCGCTGCTCGTCTTTGAACTTCAAGATCAACCGGAAGTACAGGCCGTACACCCGCTAGGACAGGTAGGGCCTCTGTGCTTACTGTTCTATAGGCTTGACACAGAAATATCAACGCCAACCTCTGGCTTTGTAGTAATTTACGGCGAGCAGCTCCGATGGTAGCCCTATCAGCCCACACAGGCGAGCCGTAGCATATACACCCAAGATAGGTTGCCCCGTAAATGATTTTAAGAGTATTAAAAGAGAGGCCCCAGGTTGCCGTCGATATCCTTGTGAGTGCAAAAAAGTTTCGCTTAGCTTTTTCCCCAACTGATTTAATATGTTCTATAAACGAGAAATTCTTTTCTAAAGCTAAACCCAAATAACATGTTGATATCTTGCGTTTTACAGTAACATTATTAAGTTTTACGCTCGGGGGTGGTTTTAGTTCACCTTTAAGAAGGAGTTGGTAGGTTTTATTAGGAGCAAATGTAAGGCGATTTCTTTTACCCCACTTAACATACTTAAGCAAGTTTGAGCCAGATTTTCCAACTCTCTCCTGGAGTTACCCTGTATAAGTAAGAGGCCATCGTCGGCATATGCAGTTAGAGAGCAGCGTGATGGCAAGGGTAATGTCAAGAAGTCATCAAAACCCAAGTTCCAGAGATACGGCGCGAGCACTGAGCCCTGGGGGCAACCCATGGTTAACGATTTAGTGACTCTGTAGTGACCAAGCTTAAGAGTTGCAGAGCCATGTACAAAATAAGATGTGATTATCGAATATATATTACTGTAACAAATATATATTTCTGTAACCGAAAGTGAAAGTGCTGCGAAATCGCTGTAAGGGATAAGACCGCCTATTATACTTTTTTTAATATTATTAATTATGTTATAAATTATGTTCTGTAAATGGTGTACAATAAAGTGTATCTATTTTATCTACACCAGTCTATTTCTTTATACTATCTTTTACTATTCATACTCTTGGGTAACTGGTTATATCCCTATCACTTGTTAGTTTATGCTTCTAGGTGATCTTGTCCATCTTAAGGTTTCCTGGAAGAGACCGCAGTTAGCGACGAGACCGCTCATTCTATACAATATCTAATTTTACTGTTTACTCTTACATATAAAACTTGCTGTAGAATAAAGAGTATTTGTATAGCATTGTAAGATTTGTATTCACGTAGACTTTAAAAACCGGCCAAGTGCGAGTCGGAATCGCGCCCAAAGGAATTCGTCGGAATTACGTACCTTTATGTATACAAAATGTCAAGCGTAAGCGCTTTAACCCCCGGTTTTGACAGTGTTCGTTTTTTAGCTGACTTGGATGTGTAAAAGAAATGTAGCTACATTGCATTTACTGAGTCAAATGAGTAAATGATTCTCTGTCTCGTTGGGCTAGCGGCAGCGTGTTCAGCCACAGATAATGAGGTCCTGGGTTCAAATCGTGGGTCGGGCCAAAACGTGAAATTTCAGCCCGAAGCCTGAGAGATGGGGGTATTGACCCTGTGCCTCGGAGAGTACGTTAAGACGTCGGTTTTTTACCTGATCTCTTTCATGTCATGTCGCTAATTCTCCCATCGTAATAAAAAAGCGATGGAATAGGCAGTACCTCTGTATTTTCGCACACACTAGTGCACTATAGTATGTCCCGTGCAGCCAGTCTCCATTTAGTCTGGCCGTCATGGCCGAAGTTCGAAAAGGAGGACATTATTATTATTATGAATTAAAATGTCGAATAACGAATTTTATTGAATCCTCCACTATTTCTGGCTTAATTCAGATGTTATGCCTGCTAAAATAAGTAATATTCCATTAAATCCCGAGCGTATTATTAAGCGGCAAGTGAAAATAGTGCGATTCCGTGGAGGTAATGCCGAGGTGTAGTAATCACTTCACTACGCCACCGTTCTTTCTAGCGTGCCGGTTTGAGCTAGGGTAACCAGGGATTTTTATATTATATAAAGACAAAGTGTCCATTTGAATTTTAAAAATAATGTCAAAAATGCCAAATCATACATCAAATCGTCCGACACGTTTCGAACCAGCATCTACTATTAATCAGGGGTAGGTAGGGGTATGCGCTCTGCCGTCAAGCTACGAATGATACACACTAGCAGATCAAATTTAGGATTCCTTTGCTAACACACTTCCGGAGGATTTAGGTTTTACCGATCGGCCTTCTAGAAATAGATAGTAGATATGTTTACATTTTGATCATGGTTTGGAGTATACACTTCATTTTAATAAGAGCTCCGAGTTAGTTCCGCATATCACCAATCGATGAGGTATATGAACAGCACCTAGCCGATATGAGATCAGCATCTTCGGCGCCTTCGAGTTACGGAAGGCACGTTAAGCTGTCGGTCCTGGTTGTAGACATTAGATAGCAGTCGTCGTTAAGATTTCCAGAGGCCTACTGGCTGGCTTGTGCAACTCTGAAGCTAGGGTATCCACCGCCCGGTCCCCCTAGGATCGCTGGCGTTTGGAGGAAGGGCACTCCTCTCGTCTTGTATAAGCGGTCCCGGGGAGAGGTAACCTGCTGTAGCTCAGGTTGCCTAAACGTGCTTGTGCGTGATGGGGAGGGGGGACGCTCAGTGTACGGCGAGATCGTTTACGAGTACCCAGAGCCCCCGCAACAGGCACTGTGAGGCTGGCTACCGTGGTGGTTTTAGTGGGTCAGCCCTACACAACGAGCGAATGGCATTTCCACGACGTAAAAAAAAGGGTATCCACCGCCCATACGTTGAAGAAAATGTAATGTTAAGGTCACATCCTATGACCCTCCACCTAATTGTATTCTAATGCCTTCACGATATTACGAAAACAGGATCATCGTTTTTCATCAATAACTTCTATGGCAAGTAACAAGCAAGCAAGCAGCAAAACCCTTAGACCAGTAACCAATAACCTACGACTTAACATAAGCCCACTAAAAAGCATATAATTACCTACTATGAAGAAATAAATATAGCTTATGTACTAACCTAAATATGTTATAGAAATAAATGAAAATTGGTTTGCTCGTTAAATTGCAAGAGAAGGGTTACAGGCGCCACGGTGGATCACTAAATTAGAAAATTAACATGTTTTTAACCACTAGCTTGCCTTAAATATAACAGTGCGATAAAAAAATTGCTAGGGATAGACAAGGATACTTAAAAGTGAAATAGAATTTGAAAATAATGCTATGGTATTAATATAATAAATACCATAGGAAATTTTATTTTCAAAACAATAAGGCATCTAACATAAATACTGATCACGTTTTTTTATAAGTAAATAAACATCATCTAAACTAATATTATAAAGAGAAAAAGTATGATTTATTGTGTGTTTGTTGGTTTCTTATGAGATCGCTACGTAAATGACAATAATGTAAACACAGGTAAAAAAATCCGTAAGGAATTACCTTTAATAAAATACCTGATGTATGTATATGTCTAACTACTATAATTAAGTATAACAACTTTTTGATCAAATTCGTCAATCAAAACACGGGTAAAATACAAAATATGTAGTGTAAATAATTGTTGTTATTATCTATTTATACTAATAAAGTTCTCATTTTGCATACTAATTTATCATGTTTATATGTACCCGGCAATTGTGTAGGTCTTCGGGGGATGCCTTTGTCCAGCAGTGGATGTCTTTCGGCTGATATTATGATGATCATCTGCCCGTGGGAAGCCGGAGCAGGTCGCTAGTTAAATAGATTATGTTCTTAACAGTTTTGTTTCAGTGACAAAATATCTTCCATACGTAATTAAGAATAATCATTAGCAAGGATTATCGTTTTAATTGGTAGGTGAATAGAGATTGCACCGGAGCAGCATACCCGCGTTCCCGGGGCTCCCCGTATCAGGCGCCAGAAGAAGTCCACGGCAGGTTAGGTTTAGTCGGTGCGAGTCCGACATACCCACCCGCAGACACTTTTTGCTGGTGGCAAGCATTAGAATTCTACCTGTCTTATCAAAAAAAAAAAAAAAAAAAAAACGTGTATAGAGTTTAAGTCTGGATATAAATTGGTAAGCGTATCTTATTTTCTGGTACCGGATATTTTGTACTAACCTATATATCTTTTATGTTTTCTTTAACCCCTTGAAAACAATTTGCACCCACTTTAGTACCTTCTCTTCTTACAAGGGAACTAAAGGGGCTATAGATTCCTCATTCATGGTAAGCTAAGCTCCTGATTTTTCTAAAGAGGAAGCGGAAAAAGATTCGTAGACTATATGCGCCATTGGCTCGTGTTTTCCTCGGTGTTAGGTCCTCCAAATCGGGCTGTTTGACAGGCCACGTTTAAAGGTGCTTATTGATCCCAAAGTGGACCGCGAATGCTGGTGCTATTTTTATAAGTTTTATTTGTAAAGTGGAGCAAAATAGGGTGACATTAATGTAAAATTTAGCTCACTTCCGCAAAGTTGAGCTATAAACAAAATATGTAGTTCTCTTTCTCATTCTCTATGTCTGTTTTTTCTCCCATATGAGGGAAGATAACATAAAATAATATTAAAAAGACGCGTTACATTTAGACACATTTCGTTATATGTAACGAAATGTGCCTAAACCTCGAGTCCTATAAACTTTACTCTCAATTATCGTCCTGTTGGCGTGGTTGGCAAGCGATTGCTTTTCACGCCTATTATTAGTACTTACTAGTTATAAAATCGCCGCCTACGAAATTTCAACATTTACTAGACTACAATATTTCCAAAGCGTTGCCACCCTACTCTTTCGTATTATAGAAAAGAATGGAAATTGTGAAAAATTGCTTCTTGTTAAGTTACGGGCGATGGCGACTGCGATACGACGATACAGGGAAACAACACTAATCATTTCGGAACATTCCCCTTATATTTCATAGCGAACGTTCTAGAAGATATATAACCTCATTATGCTTATGTTATGGAAATGGAAATGTATTTTTCAGGTGTATTTGTTAAAGAAACGTTTATGTGAAAGTTTTTTTGTATTATACAGTGATATAAGAAATTGAATCGTGTTAATGTTAATTTCTTCATTTCATAGAGTAACAGGTCGTGCAGTGTGGAACGTAAATAGTGTCAAACAAACTATTCAATTCAATTTATTTGAACAAACATAGGTAATAAATATGTTGACAAAGTTCATGTATTATGTTGGTAGTGTTAGTAAACATCATTAATTTAATACACTTGTATTAGTAAATTATCACAAAGAGACCAAAAAATAGTAGCAGATAGTATAGTAACTATATTAAGGAGGCGCTCATAGCTAGATGCTCTCACTGGGACGTAAGTGATCGGCGAGGTTAAGCAACTAGGGTCGCGGTCAGTCCATAGATGGGTGACCGCCAAAGTGGTTTCATTTCAGAGCATCTCCGAGCTTTGGAGGGCACGTTAAGCTGTCGGTCCCGGTTGTAGTTATTAGACAACAATCGTTAAGCCATATCAGAGTCCTACTGCGTGGCTTGAACAACTCTGACACTAGGGTAACCACTGTCCATACGATAAGAAGAAGGAGACTATATTATGGAGATAAATATGCAAAAACTTCATTTGTTGTTACATATTTATGTGAAATGTAACCGTTTATTGTGAAGAGATAAATAAATTATTTTATTGTATTGTATTGTATAAATAAAAAATGTTTACTTTTGGTGACGGCATAGAATATCATAACCCCATCTCATCCCGTGGGGGGCGTAGAAATCAACTGAAGGAATACCTACCAGAGAACGGGCAGCAGCATTTCCTGTAAACTATGACCATCAAACTGCGATCGCCAACCCGTCTGCCAGCCGAGGAGATTATTACATATTCCCCCATTCTTTGGGGAGGCTTTTGTCCAGTAGTGCGTCCACTTTGGCTGACATACTATAATAATAATAATAAATATGTTTATTTACTCATATAAATAAATCCATGAGTTTGAGCCACTTGACGATGAAGGATTGTAAGATCTGTAGATGTAGGTGTGTATCGGCAGTGTTTTTTACTTCAACATGTAAAAAAAGATAACGTTGCTACAATATACTACGTCTGCTGTAGATATTTTATTTGAGTATATTATGTTACATCATTGAATTTCGTAGTACATGGTGTCCAAAAAGAGTATCGGGTATTTGTTTCGGCGCTGAAGTTGACTCGGAGTGGCGGGGGGGGGGGGGGGGAGGGGATTGTTAAGTCCACCATTTCGTGCAATTTTAGTTGCAATGGAGCAGTACGCAGAGACGCATCGCGCATTTTGCGTACGAGCTTATTATCGTAACGGTGATTCAATAGTGATTGCTCAACGTTGTTTAAAGACGAAGCAAACTTTCACCTGAATTGGTCATGTTATTAAGCAGAATTGTCGATACTGGGCAGTGGAGAATCCGAGGCGAAAACATGAGCGACCTCTTCATAGCCCAAAAGTCGTTGTGTCCGAACCAATTATGCCTTTAGCAGACTGCTAATTTTCATGAAGATCGACGAGGCCGAGCGCTCAATGTGAATGGTGAGCGTTATTGCGAAACTTTTTGAGCCCATAGTTGCAGGAGTTACAAGGTTTGAATTCAAGAACGTGGTTCCAATAAGACGGGGCCACTTGTCATACATCAAATCAATCAATTGAAGCTGTTTATGAATTATTCCCTAATAAGGTCATTTCACGTAGAGGTAACATCAACTGGCTTCCCAGAAGTTCAGACTTAAGCACACTTGACTATTTCCTACGGGGATACCTTAAAAGTAAGGTCTATGAGAATAATCCGACAAACCTAACGCAATTGAAACAAAACATCAGGTCAGAAATGGCAGCACTGTCGAGAGCTATGCGTCAGCGGGTTATCACCAATTTTCGTTCCAGATTAGAAGAGTGCCAGCAGCGTGACGGTCACCATTTGGATAACATTATCTTTTCCAAATAATTTTCGATTTTGTATTCTAATAATGAACAATAAAAAAATACTTCATCACTAGTAGTTTTTTTTTTATTGAACAAACAAATACCCGATACTCTTTCTGGACACCTTGTAGTTACGTAGTCGTACGCTACAACGTAGTACTCGTAGTATGTAAATTAAATGTATATACATATAATAAAATCGTAAGAAACTCAAAACTGTAAATTGAATATTTTTTTAAAGGATACTTGGGGCGATATACAATCGATATCGAAGCCAAAAATATAGTTTTTAGAATTTATGCATGTATGTCCGGGCTAAACTCAAAAAGTACTGCATGGATTTACTTCAAATTTTGCATGAATATTACTAAGAGGTCGGGTCAGCATATAGGCTACATATTATCACGCTATCACCTACGGGGGAGGAGCTGTGATAATTTATAAAATTTAACGCGGGTAATACTAGTAATTGAATATTACAGAAAAATTAGAGCGATGTTGAGAATTTGCACAGTTTCATTTAAATCATCGAACATCTCCTTTTCACATTCTTTTATTGGAAGATAGAATTATATGATAAGTCAAAAATTTGCTTAATCAAATTAAATCGCAAGTTTCGTGAAAACAAAATTGATAACTCGTATTCGCGCAATTTTAGGAGGGCGACAATTTTATTCGCTGTCGATACTTGTGATATATTGGACTAAGGACTTACAGTCCAATACTCGGCTAGTTAAACAAAACACTTCCCTCAGATTGCGTCAAAAAGATCTATTCAGTTTTATGCTCACGACTCGGGCCAGTAACTATAATTAAGTAACTTTCTATAGGTCTAAAGAAGGCACAGAACTCTCCGTATGCGAATCCGGCTCATTTCTGTGGTTATAAGTATACCTAAAAGGTTGATAAAAAGTAGTAGTGTTGGCGTAGTAGGCAAATACTTACTTTTCACGCCGGAGGCCTGTCCTGCCCTGGGTGGACCAGGACAGATATTTTTGTGCATAAACTATCTATATAAGTATGTATTTACAAAAGAAAAGTAGTATATGTAGTATATCAGTTATCTGGTTTCCATAGTACCTACAAGCTCTGCTTAGTTTGGGATCAGATGGCCGTGTGTAAATAATGTGCCAGGATATTATTTTACGATAAAACCACCACGTTTTTATTTATAGGTTCATGATGGTGTACAGTTTTTGTTAAATTAACTTATAGTAAATATATATTTTCCGTTCTCGTACCGCATAAGCCGTCATAACACCCATAACCCATGAAACCTTACATAATACCCTTCGAGTGAAACACCTTTATCGGCACATTTAATTTCCTGTTGGAACTTAATTAAGTTATGCCATTTTTTATGTAAAACAAGTTTTCTTTAGTCACGAAATACTTATTTTCTATTAGAAAAGTTAAAACGCGATTATAATTTTATGCTGTCGTACTATTTCATTTTCCACTGTGATACGGTTAAACGGGGTGAATAGTAATTTCAAGTTGCATAAAGAAGTGGAAAATATAAATAAATAAATAATCTGGGACATTATTCACACATGGCCATCTGATCGCAAACTAATCATAGCTTGTACAGACGCCAGCACATCAAGCTACCCCAATCTGTCAAATGTCCCCAATTGAAAGTGAACCTTATGCTT
Source organism: Pseudoips prasinana (assembly GCA_951640165.1). Classification (NCBI taxonomy): domain Eukaryota; kingdom Metazoa; phylum Arthropoda; class Insecta; order Lepidoptera; family Nolidae; genus Pseudoips; species Pseudoips prasinana. Next base: position 9,896,886 of record OX621240.1, read on the forward strand.
ATGTGAAAAAGTTGAAAATCTACAAAAGAAATTTGACAGATTAGGGTAGCTGGATGTGCTGGCGTCTGTACCAACCAAATAACTGATATATTACATACGAATACTACTTTTTTATAAATACATACTTACATATTTAGATAATTACACCCTTAATTTCTATTTAATAAAGTTTGTAAAATAAAAAACATTAAAGTTGACCATAAAAATATAAAATTTACTAATTGGGCAACTCAAGGCATTAGACGGAGTAGAGATGTCCTATATGAGTTGTATGACAGAAGATCCTATACATCTGATGACAATTTTAAAAATTATGTTTGCAACTATTCCAAAATTTTCAACAAAGTTTGGATCCAAGCTAAATATTTGTATATAAGCGGAAAAATAAAAAACTCCGATAATAAGATAAAATCAGCTTGGCAAATAATAAATACTGAAACTGGCAAAAGAAGATTGAGAGACCAAACAATAAAACTAAATATTAATGACGAACTCGTTTCAGACAAACTTACTGTTGCCAACGTTTTTGCCGAGTTTTTTTTACAAATATACATAATATACAATATATATATAAATAGAACTACTACTAAGTGCCTCCCATCGTCACCGGATGTGGCTGAAATCTTTTTAAAACAATCTATTAAGCCAATTGTGCCCATATTCAGTTTTCGATATGTTACAAATGCTGATATTTTAAAAGCTTTTAAGAGCATTAAAAGAAAGGGCACAGAGGATTTATGGGGACTCTCTGTAATAGCAATTGAATCAGTCATACAAAACATTGCTACCATCCTTGCAAACATCTTCAATTGCTGTGTAAGTGATGGCGTCTTTCCAGACCTCATGAAAATCAGTAAGGTAGTACCTGTTTTCAAATCAGGTTGTTCAAATAATGCCACAAATTATCGACCCATCTCTATACTGCCAGCGTTAAGTAAAATATTTGAAAAGCTCATGCTCAGCCAGATGTTGTCGCACTTTAACATGAATGGGATATTGCATGACAAGCAGTTTGGGTTTACAAGGGGCCGTTCTACTCAGGATGCGGGGTGTACACTAGTGAGGTCTGTGTTGGAGGCTTGGGAGGGGTCGCAGGATGCGCTGGGAGTTTTCTGCGATCTCTCTAAGTCTTTCGATTGCGTAGACCACCATACGCTCATTGTGAAACTAAAATACTTTGGAATTTCTGGCACATCTCTTGATCTTGTAATGTCCTATTTAACAGGTCGAGAACAACTGGTTTCAATAGACGGGGTAATTTCAACACGACATTCTGTCAAAATGGGGGTGCCCCAAGGATCGATTTGGGGTCCATTTTTATTTCTAGTTTATATCAATGATCTCCCATATCTAGTAGAGAAAGTATCAGACATAATTCTATTTTCTGATGGTACGTCACTCATATTTAAAGTTAGTAGGAAAGATAAGGATCTTATAGAACCTAATAAAACTCTCGGCCTCATATGAAATTGGTTTTCGGCAAATAATTCATTCATCAAATTCTCATTGCCGAATGTGACTCATATTAAACTAACGATTGCACTTGACGAGGAAGTTTTAGATTTAGTCCCTTCGACCGTATTTTTGGGAATAACACTGGACTCAAAATTACAATGGGGTCCACATATTGAAAAATTATCTGCCATATTAAGTTCAGCTTCATATGCAGTTTGGAAAATAAGACAATTGTCAGACGAACCAACTGCTAGACTAGTATATTTTGCTTACTTCCATAGCATGGTATTGTAATGATATTACCTGCCCTCCTATAGAATAAAACCTCTTTTATCAAGATAGCTAGTAGCTCTGGTCATTTTATTAAAATAACTAAACATAGCTTTTAAAATGAGAATAGAATTCGAATCAAATAAAAAGCATGGTGTTACGTTTGATTGATGTTTGTCAATAGTTATAAAAATGGTGTGCTAAAGTAAACATTGTGAATCTAATATAATTATTTTAAATAAAATCAGTGATTGTTTGTGAATACATGTGTTATCATTGAGAAGATCTCCCTAGATCCCGTATAGAAATACCTCTTGCAGCTGCGAGTGTGCTTACATGGTGGTAGGCGCCTTTGGTTATTTGAAAAGATTTTGAAGTTTTCAAAAGGGAGAGAGATTAAACAAGAAAACTAAAAAGAAAAGAAGAAACCATGGAATCGACAAACGTTCAAGTAAAATTATTCAATGGCATAGAACAGGATTCAAAAGAATTTTTAAAACAGTTTCGAAAATTGGCTATTATTAAAAAATATACAGACGAAGAAAAAATTGCGATATTCCCGTCTTTCCTACAAGGTCCGGCGTCATCATTTTACAAAACTATAGAAGAGACAGCAACAGAGTTTGCCGAAGTTGAGAAGCTATTCTTAGAAGAATTCCCACCGATAGTGGACTACGTAGAACGATTTTTTTTAGCAAAACAAGGCGAAAAAGAGGACATCATCGAATATTTTTATAGATTACAAGAATTGGCATACAGAGCAGAAATGAAAGACGAAAAAAAATTTATAATAAAATTTATAAAATCATCAGGACCCTTCTTCAGAAATAAATTGGCCACATCATTGATACAGGACAAAAAAGAATTAAAAAAATTAATCATGCAGCTTAAAGACGTTTATAATATGAGCGATTTGAAACAAACCAATATACCGATTATGGTGGATCATTCCCAAAAAAATAGGGGAGGTAGGGGAGATATGATGCCTTCAAATAATGAAGATCGATTCTACACACCCCCATCAGGTAGTATGAGACACTACACGACATCGCCCATGCATGCGAGAGCAGAACGTTCACCGTATGCATTACGATCGAGAGGACAGCCCCTCACTCAAGATGTACGGCGCCAGGAGGGAAACGAACCTCGGCGGCCATGAACGTCACGCATCAGGCAGCCGTTTCCAGTCAGCAGAACGTGGCGACGTGTGAAAATGGCACTCAAACGGGGGAAGTATTGAATTTTTGTTTTAATAATAGAGATAAAGCGCCTTATTTGCATGTTTCATGTAAGACCCTATCCTTTACGGCTCTCTTAGACACAGGAGCCACAATATCTTGTATGTCACGTACATTAGCATGTCGGTTGGATTTACAATTATCAGGGGCTGCAGACGGCGTGATAAGAGGGGTGGACGGCAGGCACATTAATACGGCAGGAACTGCTAAGTTTAATTTTTATATTGTTGATAAAGAATTTAATATTAATATTTATGTTGTAGAAAATCTAGCTTGTGATTTAATTTTAGGTCAAGATTTTTTGAGCAAGTATGCCGTTATTATGGACTTTTCAAAAGGTAAGGTCACGATCGGCAAAGACAGCGTAGAATTTGGTCGAAAAACAAAAAATCGGGCTTCTTCTGAAAATCTTAATTCAAAAGAAATTTGTACTTCTTTTTTTTCTGACAGCAATGTCAAATGTCAATCATCCGCTGTGACAGACATTACGGAAAAAAACTATGTAGATTTATCACGTAGTGATTATAATTATTTTTCAGGATTGAAAAACACAATTGACTTCTCGTTAGAAAGCGAATGCAATTTTGTTTTGGGCAAAAATTTGAAGTCGGAGCATAAGGCAGAGTTAGTAAATTTATTGAATAGTAGTATAGACATATTTTCTTTTAAAAAATTGAACAGATTGGGCCGCTGTGATATTATCAAAGTTAATATCGAAACCACGGACGAGCAACCTGTTAATTCTCTACCTTACAGAGTTTCACCAGCCCAGCGTAAAATCATTGATGAACAGGTTCAAGAAATGTTGGAGTTGGGTGTCATAGAAGAATCAAATAGCCCTTATGCTTCACCGGTCGTCTTGGTTAAGAAAAGCGATGGTTCATGGCGATTCTGCGTTGATTATAGGAAGCTAAACAAAAAAATTGTTTCAGATAGATACCCCATTCCAGCAATTGATGATCTAATTGGATATTTATCTAAGGCTCGATTCTTTGCGGAGTTAGATTTGAATTCCGGTTATTGGCAAACTAGTATACAAGAAGGGAAGCATAAAACAGCGTTTATCACGGCGTCAGGGTTATATTCCTTTAACGTAGTTTCTTTTGGTTTAAAATCGAGTCAGGCTATGTTTCAGCGTATGATGGATCGTGTTATAGGAGATCTACGTTTCAAAAACGCAATAGTTTATGTAGATAACATTATAGTTTACGGTGAAACATTCCATGAATTTTTAGAAGCATTAAAGGAATTATTTGTACGTTTCAGAAGGGCGAATCTGACATTTAAATCATCGAAATGTCAATTTGGTTTAACGGAGCTTTGCGTCTTGGGTTACCATATCTCGAGAGAAGGAATTAAGCCAGACACGACCAAATTGGAGGCTATTCGGGAAGTATCAACACCCAAAAACACCAAGGATGTAAGGAAATTATTAGGTCTTTTTTCTTATTACAGGAAATTTGTTAAGAATTTTGCAGAAGTCACTTTACCTTGGACAAAATTATTAAAGAAGGGAGTCAAATTTGATTGGTCAACTGAATGTCAGCGGTCATTTAAGCAAGTTAAGACAATTTTATGTAATCCTCCAATATTACGTTATTTTTCCTCAGATCCAAAGGTGGTGACTCGTATAATGGTTGATTCCAGTGACGGTGCCCTGGGAGCAGCATTATTGCAGAGTCATGAGGGGCAAATGCACCCGGTAGCTTATGCTTCAAGAAAGTTATCGGAAACGGAAACCAGATATTCGACTACGGAGAAGGAGTGTTTAGCTCTAGTCTGGGCGTTAAAATATTTTAAAACGTATCTCTGGGGTTCCTCTTTTCAGATAGCCACAGATCACAAAGCATTGTGCTGGTTGCAGTCAAGAAAGGACACATCTGGTCGATTAGCACGATGGGCCCTGGCGATACAAGAATGGGATTTTGAAATTGTTTTTTGCAGAGGTAAGGATAATATTTTGGCAGATTTTTTGAGTAGAAATCCATTATCAATAAGACAGGACTCTAATGTCGATGAGGAGAAACCTATGGACGACGGTTTAGAGGTATTTAAAATAGAATTTGTGTCATTTCAGGAGGGACAGCGGCAAGATAATGTATGTATTAGAATTATGAATATTTTACAGTCGGGTCGAGAATATAGAGGCTTCTATACCAATAATGGTCTTTTATATAAACGGGTATATAGAAATAGCTCGGTACGTGAGGTGGTTGTCCATCCAAAATCTCTGTTCCAGGATGTTATGAAGGAGATACACGACGACCCATGGCTAGGGGGCCATTTGGGGCTGGCTAAAACTTTAGGTAAGTTCAGGGTCCGTTATTTTATGTATGGAGCGGATAAAGAAATTGAAAAATATATTCGCACATGCATTCCTTGTCAGGAGAGAAAAGGAACGCAGAAAATTGCTGAGTTGATGCCTATCTCCGTTACCAGTATGATGGAAAAGGTGGGGATGGATGTCTTGGGTCCTTTTCGTGTCTCAGATAGAGGTAACAAATTTATTATAGTGGCCTTAGAATATGTTTCTAGGTATGCGGTGTGTAAAGCAGTTCCTAGAGCGACATCGAATGTTATCATGGAATTTTTGACTGAAGAGATTTTTTGCAGATTTGGAGGCGTTAGAGAGATAATTTCCGACCGAGGGACGGTGTTCACAGCCCATATAGTACAAGAAGTCATCAGATTGTTTGGAGCTAAAGCAGTTCTAACAAGTGCGTTTCACCCAATGACTAATGGATTAGTCGAAAGGTTTAATAGAACTTTATTATCTATGTTATCTAAATTTGTTGCTGCTGACCAGAGAAATTGGTGTCACTTTGTACCTTTGGTAACGTATGCATACAATTCCAGTAGACAGGCTTCCACCGGAATTGTTCCACATCTACTCATGTATGGTAGAGAACCACGCACAGTGTTAGATATGGATCTGTCAACAAATAACGTACATAATTATATGTCTGTAGATGAGAAAAGAATTGCTTTGGAAAACCTAGCCACACAAGCAGTAAACAACATAACCCAGGCGCAGCAGAAACAGAAGTCCAGCCACGACAGGCGAGCGTCAAGGCGAGAGTTCCAGCCGGGAGATCTGGTGCTCTTATACACTCCGAGACGAATTTCTGGTAAGAACTTCAAATTACAACGGTTATTTGTAGGGCCATGGGTGGTGGTTAGACGTGTAAGTGATGTCACTTATGTGGTGCGAAAGCCTGGACGGAATAGATCCGACACAGTACATATCAATCGGATGAAATCATTCCAGACAAGGGAGATTTGAATAAATACTTGATATGCTGGGCTCCTATGTCTAATGAGAGTTATTTTATTTGTTCCGTTATTGTTATTTAACATTGTACGATTAGCATAAAATTATAATATTAATGTTGTCCGCTGCTGGACATGGGCGTAGCCCAAATATTTTCATAATTTTAATACTGGTTATGATTGACTATAGTCATCACACTTTTGACTTATTTTATTGGTGGTGATGATGTATAAGTGGCGCTGCTACATGATTATCAGGTGTTACCCTGAAAAGAGTCGTTTTTGGGGCACACACACAGGATGTTCATTGTCTGGAGAAGCAATGAAAGCCTCCTAGACTAACCAAGTCTTGTTATTATGTTGTTTATGCCAGAAAACACACGATATTTATAGATTACATCAAAAATGTGGAATTATCATGTCACGGTGTTTGCGACCGTGACATCTCCGAAACGGCTGGCCCGATTCGCATAAAAATTTTGTATGAATATCTGGCGAATATTTTTTTTTTTACCTTAAGTTTAAGGGTGAACCACTACTCAATATTTGCCTTTAATAAAAAAAAAAAAAAAAAAAAAAAATTGAAAATTAAATAAAACTTTAAATTCACCATTCTACTACCAAGCCCTATCTATTTTTTTTTTCTTTTTAGTAACAATAATTTAATTTTATGTTTATTTGGATAATTTTTTTTGCATCCAATCAAATGTCTTTCGATGACTTAGATTTGTTAATAGACCCGATAGATGGCGCTGCGATAAGACTGTGAGTTTTATTGCTGTTGTTATGGCAGTGGTAGAATAGATAAGCCGTTTACTTATGTTACTGATGAGAATGTTTATAATTACAATTTTATTTTATTTGTCAAATATATGAATATACTTTTGCGCATAAATTTTGTTTTCATGTGAAACGTACGAGAGCAACGATGACCAGGGGCGGTGTTCCAGTACAACCACAATGGACATGATGGAAGATCGGAAAATGAATAACGGGATTTACAAGAAGTAAATATCCAGGTAGAGATAGGGAGTTAGGAAATGGGTGAAGCGTAGATTAAGGGGATATTTCCGTCAATAGTTAAGAGTGGGTGATAGAATTTAATTATTCATTGGCATCACACATCTAGCACATAGTAGCCGATAGATGTGGGAGAACCTCATGGACTCCATGATGTTGATGGGTATTCTGTTCTACCTAACACTTTTATTTTCATGTCTGGGGACAAATAGATGATAGGGTAGGTTAATTGGTATAAATGAGATATTTATTTTTCATTAATCTTGGTTGGTATATGATCTTCCATCATGGTCCTGACTCTCTGGAACCCCATCCTTGATTGATAAGATTAATATCTTTTTGTTATCAATTATTTTGGATAGTTTAGCAGTTAGGTTTTATAATAGGATAGCCATTAGCCAACTTTTATAAATGCTTCAATTAATTTTTAACCACTTGTTCTAATTAATTATTTCAGATTATCATTAATAATTTAGTTGAACGGTCAACTGTTGTGATAATTTAATTTGGATTAAACTTTTAACCAGTTGTTATAATTAAGTTTGCCCTTTTAAAATAATTATTTTCAGATCATTAATTTATGATTTATTTAAATGGTTAAAAGTTGTAATTATTTTCATTTTTTTTTATTTCTGTACTTTTACTTGGTGATAGGACCAAGTATGATCATTGAAGCTTTTGTGTGTGAAGGTTGACTAATATTTTATTTTAGCTAGGATAGCTATAATTAGGTAGTGTTTAGCTAGTGTTAGGAAAGTAGAATTAGGGCCTTGAAAGTATAATTTTTGGTTGGTTTTTTTTATACTTTGAGCAAGTCGGACTCATACTCCCATTTGCTAGACTTTCAGTGGGTCCTGGGTTCAATTCTACTCTTTTTTATTGCACCTATGTATTTGATAACTCCCAACATAGGTAGACAGTTATAATGTAGGAAGGTAACAGAATTTTGGAAGTGTTTCAAGACTTCCAAAATTTTTTTTTTGGGGAGGGGGTGATGTAATGATATTACCTGCCCTCCTATAGAATAAAACCTCTTTTATCAAGATAGCTAGTAGCTCTGGTCATTTTATTAAAATAACTAAACATAGCTTTTAAAATGAGAATAGAATTCGAATCAAATAAAAAGCATGGTGTTACGTTTGATTGATGTTTGTCAATAGTTATAAAAATGGTGTGCTAAAGTAAACATTGTGAATCTAATATAATTATTTTAAATAAAATCAGTGATTGTTTGTGAATACATGTGTTATCATTGAGAAGATCTCCCTAGATCCCGTATAGAAATACCTCTTGCAGCTGCGAGTGTGCTTACAGTATTCTGCTGTGGGGCTCAGCAGCTGATATAAGTGGTATTTTCGTATTACAAAAAAGAGCAGTCAGAGCTATTTATAATCTAGGCAGTCGCGAGTCTCTACGAAGCGTTTTTAAAGAGGTAAATATACTTACTTTTCCATCTGAATATATATACCAGAATATAATGTATGTACAGAAAAATATAGATAAATATAAAAAACGGAGTGACTTGCAGAATGTCAATACTAGAAATAAGGACAAACTAGCTATACCAGCCTTTCGAGTTAGCAAAACGAATAAGTCATTCATGGGAAATTGTATTAGGTTTTATAACAAGCTCCCTATTCATATACTACTAAACTACCTGATAATAAGTTTAAGTCACACATTAAACGTCAACTTATGGCTAAGGGTTACTACACTACCAAGGATTACATTGACGATAAAGACATTTGGCGGTCGGCATCTACCTGCACATAGTCCGCTGGGGATCTTACAGCCATATAGACATGAGTAATCTTTTATGTTACATGAACTATCTGTAATAAAACTAATTATTATTCAAATATTCTACGAATTTCAGAACTGTTGGTTGTGTCTCAAAATGATTAATGTTTCTTTTATTATAACGTTTTTATTTTCTCTTTTTAATATATTAAACCTAAAATAAATACTTAATCAGACAACCGATCGAGCATGCTAAATAATTTCAGTAAGTGGACCAAATCCCGTGTATATGCCCCATTGAGTATGTTTCGCCGGAGCGTCTCAACTGGGCTGTGTTGAAACCGGTAGTAGAGACACCCGCTGAGTTTGTTTCGCTGGGTCTTCTCAGTTGGGGCGCATTGAATCCGGTGGTAGCATTAAAGCGCGACCGTCGTTATAAACACAAGGTCCGCTGTAATAATAACGTTTAATTCGTACCTTAATATAGACAGAACCATTCGACAATATGTAGTAAAAATATAGCTAAAATTTAAAATTTTGATAATTAAACCCACATATGAACCTTGACAATAACTTAATTTAAGTTAGTTAAATATCGTTACTTGTAAATTATTTTCTACAATCCGTGTACTTTAACATCTATATGTACAATACATATGGGACAATGTCACACAGATCATCCTAGCCCCAAACTAAGCAAAGCTTGTACTATGGGTACCAGGCGACGATATACATACTTATATAGATAGATAAATGCTTAAATACATAGAAAACATCCATGACTCAGAAACAAATATTCGTGCTCATGACACAAATATTTGCACTTACCGGGATTCGAACCCAGGACCACCAGCTTCGTAGGCAGGATCACTACCAACTAGGCTACGGTGACCGTCAGAACTTCTGAGTATTTACAAGCGCTTTTTTAAAGTCTACGTGAATAAAAACATTTTTTATTTTATTTTATTTATTTATTTATTTACCCGTATGACGGCAACTAAGATTATATTGCATTTTCTACATTAAAATAAAATAATCTTGACGATTGGGTGCAAGATATTTAACAAATTGTACTCACCGGCTGAGGGTAGTAATGTCGTGAACGCTTCCTAAGCAGTATCGCTAACCATGATCCGCCAATACCCCATTCCTGATAATTTTTAGTACAAGTCAAAAAGACGCATGAAATGTGAGAATTCCGATCCAAATAAGTTCTTTTTCATCAGTTTCAATAGATGTTTTATTTGTATCAGATAACAAATAAATCTGGTGAGGTTATTTCATCATAATTTATATTTTCATTTATCCTAACTTTATTGCTGTCCATAAAGTAAGTTACACTTCGTAAATTATTTTATGCTCCGCAATCCAGTTAGGGTAATAAATTAATTCATTATAGATATGTTAATTAATTTACAGAAAATAACATAATAAATGAGATAATGGGAAGCTAAATACACAATTAAAAATGTTATATTGTAAGTAGCGTCTATCATCAAAAAGCTGCCACGTTATATGGCAATGCTATTCGTTGCGCCAAAAACAAGCCACCTTTCTCGACACGGCAAGCGTCGACCAGTCTTTTTGACCAGCCAAAATCTTTGAAAACTGCTCTCGTTCTGGGGCCCCATGGTCCGAGTATTTCAACCTCAAGGTGAAACGGCTCAAAATCCTGTAATACCTGTAAGGTTGAAATATTTGCGGAAATCTTGTTGAGGCTATCGCAGCGTCTACGGATCCCAATGTATATGAAAGGTGGGTTAGCGCCAGAGTATCAACGCATGTTGCGTTCCACACAAAGGCCTACCCAACGTCCAGCACAGCTTACATATCGTCAGGTCTCCTTCCGTCAGCCATGCCGGTCCAAAAAGTTCGAATATAGCTGCGGAGGCTGCTTGCTACATATCATATAATTTAAACTGCCGTATCATGGCATCTACGAGCTGTTCTTCAACGCGAGAGGGCATGGTACCCAAGTGACGGCGCACGGACCATGGAAGCAGGCTATATCGTAAGTAATGTTATAAATGCGAGTAGTAATGATAATAATACTGTATCAGTATGAGAGATATACAGAAAGCTTAACTCTTGACTGTACACCAATAGTAAAATGACATACAGGACCATATAATTACAAAGTATATAATTGGCGGTCTTGTACCTATCATGTGATCTCTAACCTTGTCCATTCTTTTGTTGGAAGAGATCACGTGATAAGGATAAGACAAGAGGGGCAGTTAATAATAATAATAATATCTGGGGACAATGTCACACAGATCATCCTAGCCCCAAACTAAGCAAAGCTTGTACCATGGGTACCAGGCGACGATATACATACTTATATAGATAGATAAATACTTATATACATAGAAAACATCCATGACTCAGAAACAAATATTCGTACTCATCACACAAATATTTGCACTTACCGGGATTCGAACCCAGGACCACCAGCTTCGGCAAAAGTTAGTTGTTGTTAGTTAGTTGTCGGTGTATTAGACCTTGTTAATAGTGCCTATTATTACTCTGAACCAGAGTCTAGTTATTGGTAATTTATAACAAAAAGATACTAACATAATTACTATAATATTTGTAATGTTTGACCGAACATAATTACTATAATATTTGTAATGTTTGACCGAACACGGCTAGGATGATCTGTGTGACATTGTCCCCAGATATTATTATTATTATTAACTGCCCCTCTTGTCTTATCCTTATCACGTGATCTCTTCCAACAAAAGAATGGACAAGGTTAGAGATCACATGATAGGTACAAGACCGCCAATCATATACTTTGTAATTATATGGTCCTGTATGTCATTTTACTATTGGTGTACAGTCAAGAGTTAAGCTATCTATATATCTCTCATACTGATACAGTATTATTATCATTACTGCTCGCATTTATAACATTACTTACGATATAGCCTGCTTCCATGGTCCGTGCGCCATCACTTGGGTACCATGCCCTCTCGCGTTGAAGAACAGCTCGTAGATGCCATGATACGGCAGTTTAAATTATGTGATATGTAGCAAGCAGCCTCCGCAGCTATATTCGAACTTTTTGGACCGGCATGGCTGACGGAAGGAGACCTGACGATATGTAAGCTGTCCTGGACGTTGGGTAGGCCTTTGTGTGGAACGCAACATGCGTTGGTACTCTGGCGCTAACCCACCTTTCATATACATTGGGATCCGTAGACGCTGCTATAGCCCCAACAAGATCTCTGTAAATATTTCAACCTTACAGGTATTACAGGATTTTGAGCCGTTTCACCTTGAGGTTGAAATACTCAGACCATGGGGCCCCAGAACGAGAGCAGTTTTCAAAGATTTTGGCTGGTCAAAAAACTGGTCGACGCTTGCCGTGTAGAGAGAGGTGTCTTGTTTTTGGCGCAACGAATAGCATTGCCATATAAAGTGGCAGCTTTTTGATGATAGACGCTACTTACAATATAACATTTTTAATTGTGTATTTAGCTTCCTATTATCTCTTTTATTATATTATTTTCTGTAAATTAATTAACATATTTATAATGAATTAATTTATTACCCCAACTGGATTGCGGAGCATAAAATAATTTACGAAGTGTAAATTACTTTATGGACAGCAATAAAGTTAGGATAAATGAAAATATAAATTATGATGAAATAACATCACCAGATTTATTTGTTATTTGATACAAATAAAACATCTATTGAAACTGATGAAAAAGAACTTATTTGGATCGGAATTCTCACATTTCATGCGTCTTTTTAACTTGTACTAAAAATTATCAGGAATGGGGTGTTGGAGGATCATGGTTAGCGATACTGAATAGGAAGCGTTCATGACATTACTACTCTCAGCCGGTGAGTACGATTTGTTAAATATCTTCCACCCAATCGTCTACATGATTTTATTTAATGTAGAAAATGTAATATAATCTTAGTTACCGTCATACGGGTAAATAGAAATTATGGGTGTAATTATCTATATATTTAGGTATGTATTTACAAAAAAAAGTAGTGCACGTATGTAATATATCAGTTATTTGGTTTCCATAGTACAGACGCCAGCACATCCAGCTACCCCAATCTGTCAAATTTCTTTTGTAGATTTTCAACTTTTTCACATAAGCATAAGGTTCACTTTCAATTGGGGAAATTTGACAGATTGGGGTAGCTTGATGTGCTGGCGTCTGTACAAGCTATGCTTAGTTTGCGATCAGATGGCCGTGTCTGAATAATATCCCAGATTATTTATTTATTTATATTTTCCACTTCTTTATGCAACCTGAAATTATTGTTCACCCCGTTTGAGCGTATCACAGAGGAAAATGAAATAGTACGGCAGCATAAAATTATAATCGCGTTTTAACTTTTCTAATAGAAAATAAGTATTTCGTGACTAAAGAAAACGTGTTTTACATAAAAACTGGCATAACTTAATTAAGTTCCAACAGGAAATTAAATGTGCCGATAAAGGTGTTTCACTCGAAGGGTATTATGTAAGGTTTCATGTGTTATGGGTGTTATGACGGCTTATGCGGTACGAGAACGGAAAATATATATTTACTATAAGTTAATTTAACAAAAACGGTACACCATCATGAACCTATAAATAAAAACGTGGTGGTTTTATCGTAAAATAATATCCCGGGACATTATTTACACACGGCCATCTGATTCCAAACTAAGCAGAGCTTGTACTATGGAAACCAGATAACTGATATACTACATATACTGCTTTTCTTTTGTAAATACATACTTATATAGGTAGTTCATGCACACAAATATCTGTCCTGGGTGGGAATCGAACCTCGTGGGTTCAATTCCCACCTAGGACAGACCTCCGGCATGAAAAGCAAGCATTTGCCAACTACGCCAACACTACTACTTTTTATCAACCTTTTAGTTATACTTAAAACCGCAGAAATTGGTCGGATTCGCATACGGAGTGTTCTGTGCCTCAGATAAACCTATAAAAAGTTACTTAATTATTACGGGCACAAGTCGTGACCATAAAACTTGATAGATCTTTTTGACGCAATATGAAGGAATTGTTTTGTCTAACTCGTCGATGATTAAACTCAAAGTCCAATATACTCGTATAACTAACTAACTAACTTACCAGCCAATTTCGAGGTGTCTGCTACTGATTAGTTTAGAAGCTAGAATGATCATTTCTCACATGCACCCTTAGATGACTACAGTATCCAATCTTGTGAGTGAATGTGCGCAAACATTGGCGGCACGTGAAGACACCGTTGACATAGTTGTAAAATATGACTGCTGGTGGTTTAGTATTAAGTGCATCGCGTTTGGCATCCAGCTTGGATTTTCTCTGCTCTTCAAAGTCATGAACCTTTTTGTTTACCAAGCGCCTCCACTCAGGGCGGCATCGAGCCTTTTCCTCCCATTTCGGGGGATTAATAATGCTCCTCTTCATGTGTCTTTTCTGAACATCTTTATATATCATAGAACACATCCATGACTCAGAAACAAATATTCGTACTCATCACACAAATATTTGCACTTACCGGGATTCGAACCCAGGACCACCAGCTTCGGCAAAAGTTAGTTGTTGTTAGTTAGTTGTCGGTGTATTAGACCTTGTTAATAGTGCCTATTATTACTCTGAACCAGAGTCTAGTTATTGGTAATTTATAACAAAAAGATACTAACATAATTACTATAATATTTGTAATGTTCGGTCAAACATTACAAATATTATAGTAATTATGTTAGTATCTTTGGCGTGTTTGGCAAATGCTTGTCTTTCACGCCGCTGATCATGGGGTCGAATTTCACCCAGGACAGATATTTATGTGCATGAACATGTCTGTTTGTCCTGAGTCAGGGTGTAATTTATCTAAGTGTGTATTTACAAAAGAAAAATCAGATATCTGGTTCCCATAGTACAAGCTCTGCTTAGTTTGGGATCAGATGTAAAATCTAAAGTAACAGAATGGCTGCTCCTTAAGGATTACTCTTACACGGAGTCTTTACTCACCTATCTTGTATCACTCACAGACAGACACACACACATACATTCACACCTACACACACCATGCACACGCAAACACACAGCATACAATTCTACTCCTGTATACCATACAGTAGAATGACACAGTCCACTTTAGATAGGTATAAGTTTTAAATATAAGTTTTTTTGATAATTGACCGCAAACGACCTCTTATAATACAGGTATACCCTAGTTTAAGAGGTAGAGTATTATTATTGTACAGATTTTGCAACACAACATATGATGTATTTCCAAACCAAATATTAAGTTATTTCAAACTATGTATGTTTTTTGGATAAATAAAGATTATTATTATTAGATGGCCGTGTGTTAATAATGTCTGTTAATAGTATAATTTTGCACACACGTCCTCACAGGAAATTACATAGCGTACCTTTTATACATGAAAAAATACTGGTGCCGAGGTAAAACGCAAGTCGAGATAGCCTGATGGTTAGACCTTTAGACTGTGGAGTCGATGGTCTCGAGTACAAAACCTTGGCGCGTACCACTGACTTTTCGAATTCATGTGCATATTAGAAGTTAATTGTCTTATACTTAAAATGGCGAAGAAAAACCCTCATGAATGACTCTTCATAAATGTTTTTGAGGAATGCGAACTTTACCAACCAGCACTATGACAGCGAGGTGACCTATGCTTTATCATTGTGAGAGAAAGCCTATGCGCTGCAGGGGGACAATAATGGGCTGCATCACCATCAACTTTATCCCCAGTACCAGTTTAAATGTAATTTATAAATGAATTTTGAAAGAGTTATGCAGCATACCTACATAGTATGAATACAAAAATGCGAATAAATTTCGATATCACAGATACGAAAATCTTATCGTGTAAGATAAGGCTTCATAAGCAACATATATATTAACGTACATAACTAACATATATTAATTTTTAAAAATCCATAGTATTATATAAAGCATTATAGATGTAATATACTGCTCTTACAGATGAACGAACGGAACATTGTCCGGTGAAGCAGTGAAAACCACCTAAGCTAACTGTAAAATTCATGTTTAAAATGGTAGTACTGTTTCGCTACGGTACACTAAAATACAGGCATTGAAACAAAATAATTAGAAAGATACAAACTGAATCCGTAAAAATGAAATTACGCTTGAAATAAAGTCATAAATACTAACAAAATTGTATTCAAATTGTTGTATCACGCCTAAAACGCCATTAAAAATAACTTTTAGTTTCTCGTAATGTTCGGCTGAGATCAGATAAGGGCGCGTCCACGAGGTTGAACGCCGATCCTACAATTATAAAGAAATTAGCCCAAAACAGCGCCTTCAATGGGCACAAATTGATATAATAAAAAGTACTGCGGTTAGCAATGACGCAGGCTAGGGCTGCCGCGAAAAATATAAACATAGATTTGAATTTCATACCCACTGTCGTGATGTTTTATCACACCAAGACGTAGTGGTTGTTACACGTATGTTGTCTATGTTCCTCATTTAGTTATTTGATTGATTCAGATGATGATGTCTTCCCAGCCGATTTTGGGCACGGCTGCCATTCTCAATGGAGATTAGCCAATTGCGCAGGACATATAGTGTACAAGTGTGTGCGCAAACACAGGGGCACTTTCTATTCCATCACTCTCATAATCCTATGGGACGACTAGCGACTCGACCGGAAAGAGGTTGATTCAGATAACTAAATGAGGAATATAGACAACGTACGTATACACTGTAGTTGGAGACATCAAAACCTCATTTTGTCTTTAAAACATGTGGTGCCCTCTGATAGCACGGAATGAACGTAATATATCTATAATATGGTATGAATGTAAGCGTATGTACTTAGAAATATATAAGTATGTCTATCAGTTGTTCTAATACTGATTTATATAGTACAGGATATGCCTAGTATGGGATTAAATGGCAGTGTGTGGGCAACTAATAGGTTAGGGAAAAAGTTTCTTCGCATTTTGTTAGAAAGTTAAAAATATTTTTTAATATAGTTTATTTACATTTAATTAAAGTATGTAGGTACCATTTTGTTCGATAACTTTTTGCCATCTTGTAGGTAGTGAAATGATCCCATTGCTTGAATTGAAATTTCTAATTTTGGGACTTTTAATCAAAATAACGCGACAAGTGGTTTTGGCAGTCCTCTCGTGATGTTAACCTGACACTGCCTAAAGAATTCTGAAGAGACTGAAAGAGGTGGAAATCTGAATGTGCAAGGTCAGGACTATACGGCGGATGCATTTACACCTCCCAGTCAAACTCTCTTAATTTTTGCTGAGTGGCTAAAGATGTGTGAGCTCTTCTGTTAATTCATTCCGGCCGCTTTCTCTCTACTTCTGGCTTTAATCTCATCAGTTGTTCGCAGTAGAGTTCAGAATCGATAGTCCTGCCTAGTAGTAACAGCTCATAATGAATAATGCCCTTCTAATCCCACCACACACACAGCGTCACCTTTGTTGCGAGTTAACCCGGGTTTCGCCACAGTCTGTGAAGCCTCACCGGCCTTTGACCACGAACTTTTTCGCACGTTCTTGTTGTACGTAATCTACTTTTCATCACCAGTTATCAGCTTCTTGAAAAATGGTTCGGTTTCATTACGTCATAATAAAGAATCATAAATGAGTACACGGTTCATTAGGTTTCTTTCAATCAGCTCGTGAGGTACCCGAATATCGAGCTTTTGTGTGTACCCAGATTTATTCAAATGCGCCGACACTGTTTTGTCGTCAATTCTCAATTCTTCAGCTACGTCGGAACTACTGATATGCCGATCTTGCTCCACTTTTTCAGAAATGGCATCCATTTTAACCGTTATAGGACGACCAGAGCGACGTGTATCTTTGACATCAACATTTCCGGATTGAAAACGCTTAAACCAAATTTGTGCTACTCTCACAGATATTGCACTAGGTCCATAAACATCGCAATTTTTTTTCGCAGCTTGCGTTGCATTTTTACCTTTTTTGTAGTAAAATTTTAAAATGTATCGAATTTCTTCATTAGGTTCACTCATCTTGACAGTATGAAAAACAAATGAAAATTACACATTTTCCCAATTTGAATTTGGAATTATGTTCTTTAAAATTTAAACTTTCAATGTTACCAAAACCAGCAAGATACAAATAGTATCACCAAAGAGATTTTATGACTAGTTCATACATACTATAATGCGAAAAGACTTTTTACCCAAACTTATAAGTCCCAAGATATTTATTATTATTACTATAACATGACATAACCCCTGTGGTTTTCGTATATATAGAAAATATATTAGGTAGAAATAGTTTGATAAAAAATAGTAATGACTATTACAAAAAAATATTTTTATATCATTTTCATAAATTCCTGGGTATTAAATGAATTGATATTAAACATCCATTAAACAATATATATTTTTAATTAATTTGATTTACTTGACCACTAATATTACAAAACTTTATAAATAGATCGAAATAATCTATATAATAAAAATTAAAAAATCTTAACTTAAAAACAAGTATTCCTCGTGGCAACCCTACGCGAGGTGTCGCCCAATAATTAAGTGATTACGTTAGGAACGCGTGTCGCTTCGCCGCGCGATTTGTATCTACGTTTTGGGCGATCATTAGCGCAGTCTGCAATTGCCCTTATTCATATTCCGATTGTGGGACCACGATGTTATTATTGTTAATTCGTAACGTTATGTGGATTTTAAGAGATGGAGTTATGGATGCGAGTTTTTGTTTCTTTAACTGTTAGATGCGGAGGTATTTGTTTTCAGGTCCTAAAACATTATATTTAGCATACAAAAGTAGTTAAACAGCTGTATTATTTATTTTAAAAATCCCGCATGTATGGGTACTACTATTAAGTAGATACCAGTATTAGTCTTAAGTTATCATATCCTACACTTCTTACAACATACACTACCTACTTCTAATTCGATACAATGTAGTCCAATAGATCGTGTGTACATTAATGATTAAATAAAATAAATATAAAACCAAATTAAATTAAATGTTAATATATTGTATGAAGACATCGTAATAGTTATAATTTTATTAATTAAAAGACATATGCATACAGCACTAAAAGAAAAAATAAATTAAACTTTATAATATTTTTACTTATTGTTTAAATAAAAAAGCTTTATTTATTATACTTAACAGCTACACTCTTGACCAACTGTCTTCGAACATCAAATAAATTGTAAAGTTCAATTTCAACAAAATGTGTAATCGTCTCAGTTACGCTTATATTCATCAGTTTTCTTAATATTTCATTTAAGATTTTTATGGGAATTCAGAAATAGCGATTAAATAGTTTATGTGTGAATATATTTTTTTGTTTTATTTTTTAAATTAATGTTCGTTTATTTTTCTTCACAAAGAAACACAGGCTTTAATTAAAACAAACACAGCTTAATCATGGTTGACTGTTTGTTCCTTCAATATCTGAAAATAGTAACTTTTATATTGGATTTTACTAGCTTATCAATACCTAAGTAACAGAAAAAGTGAGTTAATGGCTAACATTCTCCGCTTCTGTTTGATGTCCTACAAACTCTACGCTTTTATAATTTTCAGATATGTCTCCACTGGTACACAGAAACGGATGAATTCGATCAGGGAGCCCTTTTTTATACATTTTATACAGAACAGTAGGTACTTATCGTATGGGCAGTGGTTACCCTAGTGTCAGAGTTGTTCAAGCCGCCCAGTTGGCAATGGAAGAAGCTCTACCGACAAGAGTAATAGATACTTCATAAATTTGATTGAAATGAAAATGAAGTCATACATAAATGTTTAACTAGTGAATTTAAAAACTAAAACAAACTGCACTGATGTAAAATATTCTATATGGCAGTCTGAGGTATTGTTTCGAGAAATCACATCACTTGCAAAATATAGCAAGAGCTAGACTAACAATAGTATAGTTGTATAATTGTTCGAAACAAAATTGAAGTCATAGATAAATATGTAACTAGTGAAATAAAATACTAAATTAGAGAGATCACAGACGAAAGTGATTCTATAAAGGAGCCTCAGGCTGTATCGAGTCGTCAAAGCGCTTGCCGAAATTACGAAGAAAGTCAAAGACAGCAGAATAACTCTTAAAATAGGATAGATACAAAAATGAACGATTACATAAATATCTAACTAGAGACATTAAAACCATACTATATCATTAAGGAGACACAAAATATACCAAAAAATATTACAATAGTATAATTTCCTAAAGATATGGACGTATATTAATTGTTGGCCGAGTTTAAAGATTAATGGTGACTGATATGGGGCTAAATGAAAACATGCCGGTACCGAATTGAATCATTTGGAAATGAATGGTCTCATTTGCATAGGCTATAATTAGTGCATAGTTACTGCGGAGCTCTCTATGATAACTGGGCTTCTGGGATCATGTAGGAAACTTTCAGTAAGTCAAGTGTACACAGTATTATAGGATAGACTTTAGTGTGATAGCGGACAGAAGATACGGTATTTTTTCGTATGGGCAGTAATTATCCTGGTGTTAGAGTTGTTCAAGCCGACTAGTAGGCTTAACGACTATTGACTAAAGACAAAAACCGGGACTAACAGTGTGACGTTTCAAGCACGGAGATGCTCAGAAATTAAATCACGGTTAAAGTCAACCTTATTGTGTATTAACCGTGTGCCAAAGTCTTTTACAACCCCGATCTCATACTGACCGATAGGTGTGATTAAGCGCCTATTTAGGACGTTAATTTTACAGTATATTAAGGACAATGGTGTACTACAATTCTACCACATATAATAGCATATCTCCTCTGATTCGCTTCTGTACTTGTCTTATTTAAAACATGGTCCTATTATTGTAGAAAAGCGGGCTATTTTTGTTACAACACCAAACGTGACGTACAAAAATTGTTTTATGATAGTTTTTTTTTTCAATTCCTTTGGTGACGTAATTTACAGAATTACGTTCTATAGAAGATTTTAAATTTTACTATTAAAAAGGTATGTACAAATTTCCCTACTCATTTAAAGTTTAAGTAAACGTCTATAGACTTACTTTCTAAACTTTTCACTTTTTAACAGTGTCTTTTCACCCCTATAAAAAGATTGTATCAAAATAAGTGTAACCACAAAAAAAACTAAATTAATTAGTTATTTAATCAGGCCAGACTTGTTATTTTACACCATATACTCAAACATGAGCCGTGTGATTTCCGGCCCAGAAAAAAAGAAAATATAACCGGACTACACCATACCATCCCGTGGTTTTCGTAAAAGGCGACTAAGGGCCAGCGCAGACAGAGAGGAGTGCAGCGGAGAGGATTTTATTAAAGCACTAGGAAATCAACTTTAAAATTATAGAAATAAAGTGCATATATTCTTGAACTTAACATAAAATGCTCGCGCGGTCCCGGGCATATAATGTTTAAGCATATTTGAACTTTATTTCAATAACTTTAAAGTTGATTTTCTAGTGGCTTAATAAAATCCTCTCCACTGCGCTACTCTTTGTCTGCGCTGGCCCTAAGGGATACACAAGGTAGTCGGGCAGCAGCGCCACCTATCTATTAATTAGCTACCACCAAACTGCGGTCAAGCTCGGTGACTAAGGGAAACCCTTTCAAATGGCAACATTATAGAAACCTTTGGTAGAGGCCTTTGTGCCAGCAGTGGACGCTATCAGGCTGATGATAAAAGAATACTGACGAAAGATGATAAAAATACAACTTTACAATAAAATACCCTCACATATTAGAAATGGACACTCACTCAATGCATTCAAAACTCAACTTAGCCAGTATCAAATCGCAGATCAAAAACTGTTGGAGAAATGAACGCATTGAATCGGTAACTGAAGATGGTCAACTTTATTACAACTTATTCTAATTAGTATTGTTCTCAAGTAAGTGACATGTAATGTTTTTATTGTGAATAAAAATAAAGTTCTTTTTTTAACCTATATAAGAAATATGTATGTAGATTTAGTGGGAATATTTAACAAATCTTTATTTGGTTACACAAATAATAAAACATCCCTAATCTATTTATACTTCTGTATTTCCACTGACTTTTGACGGCATAAATTGCGTACATATTTACAAATTAGATAGATTTTTTGTTTATTTTACGCTCCAGAGCTCTTCTGGGCTGGAGAATACCAGTGTATTAAATATCTCAGAAGAAATAAAGAAATGCTTTAACTATGTAATTTAGCTGCGTATTATGTAAATAGCCTGTACAGGTTGAATAATAAGACATTTTATGTTTCTTTCGAGCATGTATTTTATACGAAATTGTATGTGATAATATAATGATAATGGTAACCAACTTGTGAAGAGATAATAAGCGTGTAGCTTGGTGTAATGATGCTTTTGATCTAGTTGGTCTGTAATATCAATTTGCGTGGGGATATTGATTTTATACAACCTGTTTTAGCAGTGAGTCAATAGTTAGAAACTGAACTGCTTTTATTCAGGTGATCTTCATTCTTCACTTTTTAGGTATGGAGGCTAAGTCTCTCGTCATGCATCACATGTTCTCTGCTAGGTATTCCCTCGGACGATTTCTACGCCCCCCACTGGATGAGATGGGGTGATGATATTCTTCGCAGTCACCACACAGCGTACTAATTATTAATTTAAAATTTCGTTATTTATGTATACTTATATAATGTACCTTACTCTTACTTATATTATGTACCTTACTCATATAAGGAATATAGAATTGCTTAATTGTCAGTATTTGTGAGCAAGTTTGCAATTGTATGTTATTATATAACCTAATTAATGTTGACTATTTTTGGTATGAACATCAAACATAATACATTACTTATATTAAATAGTAATTTGTGATCTTCTCCAGGTAGACCTTGATGCCATAAATGAATGGTGCAGCGTCAACAATATGATGTTGAATGCAAATAAATGCAATTACATATCATTCACTCGCAATCACAAGGTAATACACGCTAATTACCATATTAATGGAAGCCCACTTCAGAAAGTAAATGTAGTCAGGGATTTGGGAGTTATTTTTGATGCAAAGTTGACTTTTGTGCCACACATAGATAAAATAATAAATAAATCATTTAGAATGCTAGGTTTTATCATACGCAATGGTAAAGGTTTTCGCAACCCATCCACAAGAATATCAATTTATAATGCATAATGTTCGTAGCAACCTTGAATATTGCAGTAGGTACAGTTTGGTCACCTAATTAAAATGTGCATCAACTGAGGATAGAACGCATACAGAAAAGATTTTTGAGGCACTTAACCTTTTCTTGTAGGCTTCACAAACAACTTCTCTCATACGACGCTAAACTTAAACGGTTTAATATGGATAGTCTATCGACCCGCAGGCAGCTGCATGATATGACGGTCCTTTACAAAATTTTAAGAAACGAATACGACTGCCCAGCCCTTCTTCAACAAATAGAATTGCGAGTACCTAGACACATACCAAGGCGCAAAGTCACGCTCGGCTTGTTAAACTTACTGCTGCAAGGACTAATCTCAAACAGTTTTCAGCAATTTCACGCATGTCGAGGTTTTATAACTCTGTTAGACAAACAGTGGACATTTTTGCAGGCAGTTTGCGAAACTTCAAATTTTCTGTGCTGGGATTCTTGAGGAAATAATCTAGAACTCAATATTTATTGAAAACTAGCTGTGCCCCGTGGTGTTACCCGCGTTAAATTTTATAAATTTTCTTTGCTATAAACCTCACGGAGCCCGAGACCTTTCCAGCGAAAGCAACCGTGGAAATCGGTTCGTGCGTTCTGGAGTTATAGCGTCAGGAAGGAAAACCCGACTTATTTTTATATAGTAGAAGATTATTCCTTCACCTCAGTGAATATTATATAAACTTTATATCAATATATATATATATATATATATATATATATATATATATATATATGAAATAAAAATAAAAAAAAATAAAATGTATATAATTAATTAGTTTTAGTTTAGTTCTTAATATATAGCTGTAGTATTTTTTAATTCTAGTTTTACTGTTATAATAATAAGTGCATGCGGTGACGCCTTAAAAAATTGTGCATTAGGTTTTATATTCATGTATTTTTCATTTGTAAGAAAAATGTAACAATTACTGGCTGTCCTCAATAAATAAATAAAATTATTAAACTATAGTAATGTATTTTGAAATGGTCGTAAAGTAGCAACAACATGTAAAAATATGTTTCCCTACTCACTCTAGCGAATGGTCTTAAAATTTAAGTGGAATTTTGCCTATCTATTTCTTACTCGACAGACAAACGTGGTAGTACGTATACAGTAATAATAATAATAATATCCTGGGGAATGTCCCAGGATATTATTTATTTCATTATTTCACACACGGCCAGATATCCCAAACTAAGCAGAGCTTGTACTATGGAAACCAGATAACTGATACGACTTTTCTTTTGTATATACATACTTATATAGATAATTACACCCAAACGCAAGAAAAAAAGACATGTTGATGCACACAAATATCTGTCCTGGTTGGGAATCGAACCGACGACCTGCGGCGTGAAAGGCAAGGATTTACCAACCACGCCAACTGTGAGGGTTTGTAGGCAAACTGAGCATGATAGTACATCGATGGTGCATGACTGGAAATTGCCACCACTATGATGAAACAGAATGGTGCTAGAGATTCTCTAATAAGCAAATTTTGCCTTTCTGCTGAAAGACTTTTGTATGGACAAATGGAAGTTTCACAAAAATCCAACAGATGATCCAGGTTGGTCTAAGTTGAGAACAGCTGCAGTTGTATGGATGCGGCCTAGAAGCGACACATTCTTTTTTGAACTTGACGTCTACAGTTTCTCAATGCTTTTTCGGCTAATAGACGCGAACGGGGGCTTAAGCGATCTAGCAGATAAGAGTATAAAGTAAGTAAACGGTACCAGAGCTTCGAACTTCTACTTATTGCGGTTAGTGACGTGGAGACGCGTGAGGGAGGTTGGAGTTTTGTGCAACTGTCACTCTACGTTAATACACGAAGCCGTTAACAACATGTCTAATTGAGGATAGGAGTGAGCATTTCATCGATACGTATGCAATTTAAGGGTCATGTCATGGAGGGCTATTCTGGTCGTGGCTAGGATTGCCATATTTCAGGGATTCGTCCTGAGCTTTCAGCATTTTTGGACACTTTTCAAGATTGAGGCTGGATTTTGATAATATAATGAAAGCTCAGGATTTACAGACTAGGATAGTTTAATCAATCAACTTATTGAAAATTCAAAGAATCCTGACTAGGATTTTTAAAATTTTCTATAAGTTACAGCAGCTAACCCCCCAACGCCCCTCTGAGCACGCTTTGGGTGCGATGTGCAACACGTGAGCAAGATAAAAACGATAAAATTAGAACTTTTTTATAATTACGGTACGTTGGAGAGAAAATTCTCAAACTGTAAAAAATCTCAGAATTTTTGAATGGAAATAATGGACCTTTACTCCGGACTTTTGATTTTTGCATCTGGTAACCCAAGTCGCGGCGTGCTCGCGGTCGCACTATCGGCCGGCGAGTATGTTATTTCGGATTTTGAACCGTGACTTGTTATAAGTAAGCAGAGATGTGGGTTAAATATAAAAATGAAATTTGAATGAAGAATTTACTAATTGTATTCGTGCTTTGATCATAATGAAATAATGAAATTTATTCAGCACTTGGTTATTTACATACACTTGTACTTGTCAAGCTCACAATGTATAACATAATCACAGTTTAAAAACAGTAATTAAAGCAACAAAATATTTTGAATTAGTCCGTCCGTGCGGTCTGTTTCGTCACATATATTTTTAATATCCTTAAATAAATAATAAATTACAAAGTTACTAAGTTATTATTGTTACATTTAGCAATAGTATACTAAAATTAGAGAATTGAAAACAACGAGCAGTTGGCTAGCGCAAAAGGCTTAATTTAAGCGACTAATACACGAGGGCACTCTTATGGGGCCACATGAGCTCAGGCGGCCGCTGAAGTAAATTTTAATAAGCGGGTACCCTGCTCGTACGCTCGCCTACTCACCCGTCCTCGCTCTACCGTGGCCGAGCACTTAGAGGTTTCTTTAATTATTACCCGTAATTGTTTCTAAGTTGAAATAAATGTATGCAATTTCAAAGATATAGAGAATGTGGCTCTAATTTACAATCGCAATTAATTGAATTTCTTATGAGTTATAATAACTTATGAGTAATGTGATTTACGAGTGTTTCTTGCAGATATTCGAAATGGCAGTAAGTATTGTTCAAATATTATCATAAGTTTATTTAGGTTATGTAGTAGTAAAAGGGTGTTTTAATAAGTTTTTAATAATTTTAACATTAATAATATTTATAGTCCTATATTTATAGTATCTACATGTTTGTTAACTTATCTTTAAATCCTTTTAAACTTGTATGATTTTATTTTGTATCTAATTAAACTTTTTATTACTTTCTTATTTTTAGAAACTTGCCCGTGCCAAATGCTAGCAACATTTGAGTGAGATAGAGTTTGTGTTTGAGTGTCAGAGAGAAGGAAAGCTCGTACATATATACTAGACAACGGATAGTACTATTTGAGTAGCTAGACTGGATTAATCGACTGCAGGCTCGCTCTGACTTGCTAGTTCATGTCATCCGAATGACATTCAGTGCTGGAAAAAGTCTACGACAAAGAATAGAGGGTTATGCTCTAATCATCACGATTATAGTTCACAGAAAGACGCTGTAGCCCGTTTTCTGGTAGGTATTCTTTCGGGATGACTTCTACGACACCTATAGGATGATGATAGGTATTCTTTGTCATCAATACCCAACAACCGTCATCGTACTGTCAGTTTAGCTATTCAAAAACATTCGTCACGGTACGGGCAACGTTGTATTGAGTTTTAAATATTCACAGTTCTACAGCCAAGAAAAATAACTCTTCCAAAATTGAATATTACAACAAACAAGATTTATACCTTAATAATGGCGCTGTATTTTTTTTAACACTAAATCGGCACGAATAAGAGTAAATGACCTCCAAATGTGGCTCTTAATATTAAATCCCGACAATTTGAGTAAATACCTGGTTATTACGCACTTTATCCTCTGCGGGTAACACGTTATATAAATGGGTTATAATCACAGAAATGGCTAACGATGATGCGTAGTGTCGGACAGAACGACTTGTGTGTAACCATCACTCTTGGAGGTGGATTTGTGAGCCTCCGTGAAAGTTATATGAAAATATAAACGAATAAGTTCGCATAAGGAAGCGTACAGATGCCAGCACATCAAGCTACCCCAGTCTGTCAAATTTCTCTAATTGAAAGTGAACCTTATGCTTTTGTGGTAAAGTTGAAAATCTATAAAAGAAATTTGACAGATTGAGGTAGCTGGATGTGATGGCGTCTGTAGTTAATAGAATAAGGTTGCCTTGATTATAGTACTCATCAAATATTAATGTTATACAATTTTGTACAATGCAGAGCGTTGATTCAAACTGGGAAATTATATATAACTTTAAGGGCCTTAATTCTTACTTAAGGGGAGTCCAAATTTGGCCTAAATGTAAATAGATTACGAAGCGCTGGCGTGATGGTCTGGCAAAAACTGGCTAGAGGGACTTGTTACTGGACGGTTGGTCGTTCGTGTATTGAATTGGATATGAGCTAGAATGCTACTTTGTTGTTCTTTTGTAATTTCCAATAACTTCCATCTAAAGGTTCTGACAACGACAGTGACTCCACGAGTAATATGAGAATTTTTTATCGTCCGTCATTGTTTTTTACCTACCATACACTTCTGACAGAGAGTAAGATATAGACCATCGGTCGCCCTCCCGAGCTGTATAGGATTCTGTGTCTGGCAGGAGCATGTTTTTATCAATCTAAAACCAAGCGGGTTCCAGAGTGGTAACAGTTCCGTAATTCTAGCTTGAGCTTGTAGCTAACAACTACTCTAAAACGGGCTGATTAGAAACACGGGGGATGAATAGCAATAGGGACAGTATCCATACAAATATTACAAACATTTACTTTTGTATGGATACTGTCTCTATTGCTATTAACCCCCGTAGTTTTACCGTTGTAGCTCGAATAGTAAAATACACTACAAAAGTAATGTACGTTAAACGTTATTGAGACTACGTGCTGAGCGTTTTTCGAACTAATAATTGAAATATCGAAAAAATGTCTCGCATACATGAATTTTCAAGTTAGTTCGTTGATATCCTACACTTCAGATAACCTTTATTTTTCCAGCTACTGCTGTGTAATAAAAAAATACTACTAAAGTTAAGAATTTGATGATTTTCTATCAAACTGTTATTTTAATTCACCGCGGATGAGCTAAGCGAACCCCAACGAACTGTTTTTACACACGTTATGAAGTCACTTTACCTGTCAAATTTCAAACAGATGACGGTATAAATGAATTTTATTCAGTTTAATTATATATGCGGACTGACGGCGCGTATAAAGAAACTTTTGTTGATTTGAAGGAGTTAATCCTTGATAGTTATGAGTACATGGTAGGTAGGCCAATGCTAGATATCAATGGCATTAATTTATATGAACTAGCGGTCGCCCATTGTTAGAAATACGGCCATAATTCATCTAAATTTTAAGTTTGAAGGTTAATAAGTGTATGGGGTGGGGTGTACTATGTCAAATCCAGTGTCAAATTATCGAGTACGAGTACAGTGGTCTATCAATTTTGATATTGATCGACCACTGTAAATCGAATGTATTAATTAATACTTGGACGTTCGTATTTGCAAATGGTTATTCAATCGAACATTAAATCGAATGTATTCTTTAGTGATAAACGATTGGTTTGTTTCTGGTGTTGTATGGTCGCAGTTCTAAGCTAACATAGCCTCCTTTTCTAGCAGCGAATATTCGATTGATTAACCATGCCATATTATGAAGGTGCCAGTATTTAGATATTCGATTTTTAGAGGTCAATTTATAGATATTCGATTATATGGCATTCGATTTAGTATAGCAAATTTTAGTTTCTGCACTCATTCTTTATAGACACTTTGACTGTGTGACTAAATTTCATACTCCTCCGTAATTTTAGTAAAGAAGGGTACGGGTAAGGTTTTGTATCATGTATGAATATAATATACCTACATAATAATATTGACAGTAAAGAATATCATCACCTCATCTCATCCCGTGGGGGGCGTAGAAATCGTCCGAAGGAATACCTACCAGAGAACGGGCAGCAGCGTTTTTCTGTGAAATATGACCATAAAAATGTGAACGCCAACCCGTCTGCCAAGCGTAGCGATTACGGTATATCCCCCATTCTTTATGGAGGATAGGCAAATGTCTAGCAGAAGACGTACTTTGGCTGACATGAATAATAATTTTTATATACTGTGGACACGGGTTTCAATCGCGATAAAGATATAGGCAAATCATTACCTTGGTTACCCGACGTTTCGGCATGGATTGCACCAGCCGTTTTCACGTTGATTAGACGATCAAGTTTAAAAACATTAATGTATAATAATATTATAATAGTCAGTCGAAAATTAACTGAAATTTAAGTTAATGTGTGTAATTTGGCTGTACACATAAACCGAGAAACTGTGGGAAGTTTGCAACTGGAGCATAAATTATTTCTTGACACAAATTCTCTAAAAACAATAAATTAAAAAAATATGGCTTCATTTGCAGATCCTATAACACGGTATCGCATATCAAAGGCGGCGGCATATGGCGAATAATTTGCGCGTTAAAATTATGAACGCGAACAGTATTCGTCACGGTGACCCGGAGGTCTCACGTCTCGGAAATCCTCGAACCAATGGAATATCTCTGGGGTTAGGGTTATCACTTACCAGCAGCTAGAAATTGAATAGGATTAAATAAATAAATAAATATCTTGGGACAACTAACTCCCTTCCATAATCATCAAATAATCTCAAAGTTGCCAAATCTTTTACTAGTGCAACCAGACAACATATGAACACACTTAGGTATATATTAAAAGATGCACTGTTGTAGTAATTAAGTACATATGATATCTGTTGATAGTTATAATATCATTAAGTAGCTTATTAGTTGATATTTAGTATAATATATAGAGTAAAGTAGGTTTAAGTAGTAGAATAAGAGCGCTTCTCGCCGTTAAACAATATAGTTTGGCGAGTTTAAAAATGTATTAGACCTAAGTTACTAATTATTTAAATAAATAAATAAAAAAAATAAAAAAAAAAATCTGTATATAGGTACTTATTATTCATTTATTTGGCTCACCAACAATTGAGTACACTCAAAAATTTATGGGTTACATTGAATCAGATCGGATCAAGTGTATCAATCTCTTACAGGTAAGCACAACATGCATTACATATTGATTAAATGTATAAAAGCTACATGAAATTTTATACACACAGAATAATCAGGCTCCTCAGGCCAAGTTAAAACTAAAAACACGGAGCCAGTTGTACCGTGACGTGACCGACGTAGCCCGGTGGTGTTAATATACACCCAGACACCAAACAAATAATCGTGCTCATCACAAAAAGATTTATCCTGGGTGGGAAACGAACCCAAGACCATCGGCGTGAAAAGCAAGCATTTGCCAACCCCGCCAACAGGCCGATGGCCAATTTGTGTGCATGAACATCTCTGTTTGTCTTGAGTCTGGGTGTAATTATCTATTAGGTATGTATGTATTTACAAAAGAAAAGTAGTATATGCAGTATATTAGTGCCTCTAGCACGAGGTCCTGCAGTTTACTTACTCGATCACACGTACAGTTTCGTCCCATACATTGAGCACCAGAGTTTTAGTTGTTAATAGTTTCCGCGAGAGGCGCTGCCTGGTGCTCAATGAATGGGAGAAACTGTACGTGTGATCGAGTAAGTAAACTGCAGGAACTCGTGGTAGTGGCACAGTTATCTGGTTCGCATAGTACTATAATATAGCCTTTTATTCAGATCCATAATAAGATAAAAATACGTAGAAAAACTTAAATTTCATGTAAACCTAACCTAGTCTCTTATTTGAGTTTTACATATTTTCTGTGGATCTGTTTGCCAGTCGACAAAGGCCTCCTCCAATAACTCCTTGGAGGAGGCATAGTACTAGCTCTGCTTAATTTGGGATCAGATGGCAGTTGTGTAAATAATGTCCTAAATTGTTGGTAGTAGTATTTAGTGTTTATGAAATACCGTAATATTATAAAGCCAGTTATAGAAAGTGGTAGCCCTAAACACAATCAATTTTCACGATTGCTCACATTTAAAGGTAGTTAATACTTGAAATTTATTTTGGTTTTAACTTAAGTATGACTATTACAAAAATGTAGATATACATAAGAAAGTGACAGTTCATACAATCGGTGTGCGTGAGCTCAGCGGAATGTTGGTCGATATACTGCTTCGTGTCGCGGGTCGAGTCCCGCACCGGGCAACTATTTGTGTGACCCATATATATATAAGAATAGACTGCCTATGGCGGGCGTTGTCTTTTAAAAAAATATATGTAAATATATATGTACAATACAATACAATACAATAATCTTTATTTGCAAATATAGGTGGATACAGGTGTTCTAATCTATACAATGTGCTATCTATATTTCACCATTTTGGCATGCAAATCTTAAAATTAATTCAATTATAAATTAAGTTTATTATAATACAAAGAGATAGGAATAATACAATAATAATTGGAATAACATAATTAGTACATATAAGCTACGGAACATTATTATCATTTAAAAACTCATTAACCGAGTAATACGCTTTCTCTTGAAGATAGGTGTTAAGTTTATTTTTAAACATATCTGAATTATTAATTGATCTGATTAGTGACGGTAATTTATTATATATTATAGGCGCCATACAAAATACACTGCCTCGTAGCAACTGTGTTCTGCTAGATAATTGTCGGAGGCGACTTTCACGTCGACCTCCACCTGGGAATGTAGGATATAAGTGCAAGTTGGTTTTTACAAAAAATGCAACTTCGCTTATATACAAAGATGGCACTGTTAGTATTTGTAACTCTTTAAATTTTTCTCTGCAAGAATCACGCCTTTTTAGCCCTAGCATTGAACGTAGGCATCGTTTTTGAGCCTTAAGAACTTGTTCTTTATTAGTTGAGTTCCCCCAAAACATTATACCGTATCTTAATAATGGCGCCACGTGTCCATAATACGCTGTCTTTACCGCGGTTAAGTTAACTACTTTGGCCAGTTTGTAAAGAGCAAATGAGAATTGATACAACCTCTTGCATAAATGATCTATGTGTGATTTCCATTTAAGTTTATTATCAATAATTAATCCTAAAAATCGCGTTGTATCAACTTCTATTATTTTTGTGTTAGAATAATCAATGTCAAGTGTGTGCGTGTCATGTCGTTGCCTAAAGTCCATTGCATATGTTTTTGATAGATTCATAAGTAAATTATTATTTTTCAACCAGTTATTAATACATGTCAAACTATTACATATTTCTGAATTTAAAATGTCAATATTATTATTCATATATAAGATTGTACTATCGTCAGCGAATAATGTTATGTCATTTTTAATTGTTTTTGGCATGTCATTTACATATATAAGGAATAACAACGGTCCTAACACACTTCCTTGGGGGACTCCGTAAGATACTAACTTCTCATCAGATGTATATATTATTTCTGTGAGTGTAGAAGGACATAAATTTCTTACGTGAGTAATTTGCTTCCTGTCCTTTAAATATGACTGGAATAACTTGTGTGCATTGCCTCTAACTCCGTAAGTGTCGAGTTTTTTTAACAGGACATTGTGACATACGCGGTCAAAGGCTTTTGACATGTCCATGTATAACGCTATTGCCTTCCATCCATGGCGGTCGTTACTTTAAACAAGAAATCATAGATAGCCATGTTTATGGTTTTGCCCTTTCTAAAACCATATTGACTTTCTGACAGTATTTTATTTCTTTCTCAAGATAGTCATAAAGTTTATTGTAGAACAACTTTTCGAAGACTTTAGCCAGAACAGGCATTAACGCAATAGGGCGATAGTTACTTACGTCATGAGGGTCACCCTTTTTGAGTAAGGGCTTGACAATGGATATTTTTAATTTTTCGGGATATACTCCTTGCTCTATACACATATTAATATATATATGTTTGTGTGCATGATTATATCTGTTTGTCCTGTGTCTGGGTGTAATTAACTATATAAGTATGTATTTACAAAAGAAAAGTAGTATATGTAGTATATCACTTATCTGGTTTCCATAGTACAAGCTCTGCTTTGTTTGGGATCAGATGGCCGCGTGTTAATAATGTCCCAGGATATTTTTACATTATATCATTATTATAGGAGTGATTATATTTTGGTTGCTTTATAATAATAATAATATCTAGGGACAATGTCACACAGATCATCCTAGCCCCAAACTAAGCAAAGCTTGTACTATGGGTACCAGACTACGATATACATACTTACATAGATAGATAAATACTTAAATACATAGAAAACATCCATGACTCAGAAACAAATATTCGTGCTCATCACACAAATATTTGCACTTACCGGGATTCGAACCCAGGACCACCAGCTTCGTAGGCAGGATCACTACCAACAAGGCTACGGTGATCGTACTAACCGTACCGCTTTACTAAATGATGTTCCAAAGTTGATAAATTATTAAAGGTAACTGTTAAACGGGGTGAATAGAGATGGGGATAATAATCATCTTCATCATATCAGCCAAAAGTCGTCCACTGCTGGACAAAGGGCTCTCTCGCCGATCTCTAAAATTGCCGGTCTTACAGTTCCCGCGTCCAGCGAACATCACCAGATAAACCAAAAGCCGCTGGATGGCGCATCTCACCCGCTCTACTGTAGCTAGATAACTCTATAATAATAATATCTAGGGACAATGTCACACAGATCATCCTAGCCCCAAACTAAGCAAAGCTTGTACTATGGGTACCAGGCGACGATATACATATTTATATAGATAGATAAACACTTATATACGTAGAAAACATCCATGACTCAGAAACAAATATTCGTGCTCATCACACAAATATTTGCACTTACCGGGATTCGAACCCAGGACCACCAGCTTCGTAGGCAGGAGCACTACCAACTAGGCTACGGTGACTATATATATGTGATGCCTTTCAAATCCATTGTCCACCAGTGGGCGTTTCTCGGCTGATATGACGATGATGATGACGATGATGCTTTGGTATTCAATTTATATTGTTGTGTCCCAGTGTACCAGTAAAGTAATCATAACTTGAGAAATAAGAAACTTTTTACCATTCACTTCCACTCTGAGGACTCAATTATCTGCGGAGGAATAACATGAAAACCTTAATGAAGCGAGCCTATTCCTTTTTTAAAGGCCGGCAACCTTCACGAAGCGAGCCTATTGCTTTTTTAAAGGCCGGCAACCTTCACGAAGCGAGCCTATTCCTTTTTTAAAGGCCGGCAACCTTCACGAAGCGTGACTATTCCTTTTTTAAAGGCCGGCAACCTTCACGAAGCGAGCCTATTCCTTTTTTAAAGGCCGGCAACCTTCACGAAGCTAGCCTATTCCTTTTTTAAAAGCCGGCAACCTTCTCGAAGCGAGCCTATTCCTTTTTTAAAGGCCGGCAACCTTCACGAAGCGAGCCTAATCCTTTTTTAAAGGCCGTCAACCTTCTCGAAGCGAGCCTATTCCTTTTTTAAAGGTCGGCAACCTTCACGAAGCGGGCCTATACCTTTTTTAAAGGCCGGCGAGCCTTTGGTGTTACTAGTGTCCATGGGCGGCGGTGATCACTTATCAGGTGACCCACTTGCTGGTTTGCCTTGATATATGTAACTATAACAAAAATCATCAAGGAGAGAGATGTCTTGTTGGTACAGAAGCAACTGTATCCGCACTCCACGTAGTTCTACGGCTCGCTAAGTAGAACGAAGATAAACTCAAGGAAGGTGAGCTACAGGCCTGGTGAGGTCCTATACAACATGTAACGTAATTAACGCACACCCTCAGACACCCCAATTAGAATATTATGTTGTTATCATAATACATACATTGAATTTTTTATTTTACACGTATATGCATTGTTATTTACTAAATAAGTTTCTTGGAATAAAGTTTATTTTTCTTTATTTTGTATTGAATGATGGAATTTGTATGTACAAGTAAAACTGCGATTTTAAAAGTCTTATTACTTTGACTTACGGTCCATTTCAATTTGTTTTGACTGTACTGACTGACTGTAGGGTTAATATGACAATAATTTCCGTAGTTTTAATTATTTTGGAAAAAGATTAGATACCTATATTGAAAATGATATAAATCGATTCAGTAAACGATTCTGAACAAACTATTTTCAGGCGTTAATTAAGTTACATGTTGTATACGTCCGATAGGGAAACAGAAAATAAAAAAATAAATTGTATTGTATGTGTTTAATCGTGTTATATTTTGATTCAATAAATTACTCACGTTACATACCTTTTTACAACTTACGTACAGTGTGATAAACAATTTACAAATATCCATTTACCACCATTCATTCATCTATAAATATAAATTAAAACTTAATCCATATAATTTTGTACCTAAGATATTGTTTCCGACTACAAAATGTACAGTTAGTAACGATTTATGTTTAATTACTACATAATTACTTTATTTATAAATCAAAATTACATTACAAAAACAATAAGGAAAAGTGTGAACATAAAAATATAATTTGTAATCATGTCCGGATGTACAGACGCCAGCACATCAGGCTACCCCAATCTGTCAAATTTCTCCAATTGAAAGTAAACCTATGCTTAAGTGATAAAGTTGAAAATCAATAAAAGAAACTTGACAGATTGGGGTAGCTGGATATGCTGGCGTCTGTACAAGGCTACATATCAAGCTATACGTTTCCAATATAAGCTGACTTCTCATTGTATGGAAATCTTATACAACGCGGGATCAGCTTATACTGGAGTAGTATAGCTTGATATGTAGCGTTGTTTACAACAATTTTTATTGCAATTTATTTTGAGAGCTTTAACTTCACAATTAGATAAATTAAGAAGAAATTTCAGAAAAGCATGTTTTTGTAGATTACTGGCAATTTGATTACAAACGCTTATACGACTTTTAAATGGCATGTTTGAAGACTGCCTGGTGATATTAGAGTGACTAAAAGCACCAGACAGACCACAGCGTGCAGTCATCTCATTTTAAATGTTTAACGTAAATTTATAAAATACATTAGGCTTCTTTTTAGGGTTCCGTAGCCAAATGGCAAAAAACGGAACCCTTATAGATTCGTCATGCCTGTCTTTCTGTCCGTCCGTATGTCACAGCCACTTTTTTCCGAAACTATAAGAGCTGTACTGTTGAAACTTGGTAAGTAGATGTATTCGGTGAACCGCATTAAGATTTTTACATAAAAATAGAAAAAGAACAATAATTTTGAGGGTCCTCATACATAGAACTGAAACTCAAAAAATTTGTTTTGGTCGTACCCATACATGTGGGGTGTCAATGGATACGTCTTCAAAAATGATATTGAGGTTTTTAATATCATTTTTTTCTAAACTGAATAGTTTGCGCGAGAGACACTTCCAAAGTGGTAAAATGAGTGCCCCCCCCCCCCCCCCTGTAACTTCTAAAATAAGAAATATATGATGTACATTACCATGTAAACTAACAACGAAAATTAGTTTGAACGAGATCTAGCACTTAGTTTTTTTTAATACGTCATAAATCGTAAACCGCTTTAATTTAATCAACTGAAATACTTGCTTCTACGGAACCCTTCATGGGCAAGTCCGACTCGCACTTGGCCGGTTTATTTAAATTAAGTAACCATTAGGCGACCCTCTTGCTCGTTTGCCTTGTTAATATATAAAAAAAGTGTGCACTTTCTAAAAATGTGCCTCATTTATCTTGTAAAATTCATATTTCAAATTTTCACAATGAGTCGTAGCACACGAGAAAGTATCTATACATATAATAAAATCGTAGAAAAGTCAAAACTGTACATTGAATATTTTTCAAAAAGAATACTTGGGGCGTGATCTACAATCGATATCGAAACCAAAAATATAGTTTTTAGAATTTTTGTCTGTTTGTCTGTATGTATGTCCGGGATAAACTCACAAAGTACTGCATGGCTTTACTTAAAATTTTGCATGAATAATATACTAAGAGGTCGGGTCAACATATAGGCTACATATTATCACGCTATCACCTAGGGGGAAGAGCTGTGATAATTATAAAGTATAACGCTGGTAAAACCGCGGGGCACAGCTAGTAATGTAATATATTTTAAGCAACTGAATAATAATCATACATAATAACCTATGCTTCTTTAGTGTGGACAATAATTTTATATCGTTAGCTACGCGCTGATTTTCTGGGCCTCGATCTAAATTATTTGTTCAGACATTCAGTTAGCTTAGGAGGCTTACACTTCTTCACCGGACATTTGATGACAGTTTGTGTAATATAAATAGTGTGTATACTTAAGTAGTTCAATCAACCCAATACTTGACTATCTGTAGAAGATCTGTTTGCATAATGATTGTTTTAAAAGACTGAAGTCGTACGTTGACTGAAGTCGCAGTGTAAGCCTCATAAGCTAACTATAAAAGTCAAAAAAATCACCTCTCATCTTTTAAAACAACAAAATTTGGACAAAATGTATGGGTAATTTTTTAATTGTGATTTTCTATATTGCATTATAATTGCATTAATATATAAATAAATAAATAATTATCAAAATTCGTTCGCAAACAACGGATAGATCTTGTACCAGACTCACACACATAAAACCCGAGGAGAAATTGATAACCTATTTATTCTTTAAGTCGGGTAAAATGCCGAACAACATTATTAACTTCATTTAGAATCAGGGGCTCTACCGGCTAAGTCACCGAACATCGATTTCTTAATTGGTGTTCATAGAAATAAAGGTTGAAAATGAATTAATCAATTGTTAAATCGGCTTTCATGAGCACATATGACGTCATTAATGGTCCGGAATCGATTGTCAACGTTGAAGCCGATTTAAAGATTGATTAAGTAATTTTTAACCTTTATTTATTTGAACGCCATTTAAGAAATCGATGTTCGGCGCCTTAGCCGGAAGAGCCTCAGAGCTGCACATGTGTCCAATTGCTACCTCGCTACTCGGCGCCCTCGTGTTGGGCTTCCATCACTGCAATTGTATAATCCATGCATAGTCTCTTAAATAGGAAATTATACATTTAATCGGTCGGTGGGTCTCCAACCGGTGCCCTCTACCAATCCAGGATTGGCGCACTGCGTTAAGCTACGAACGATACGCACTGGCAGATCAGATTTAGGATTTGAATGCCCACTCCGATCCTTATTAGGACGAGAAGCTTGCCTCTTCATGTACGATGCAGAAGCACATTACAAAAGGTCCCTAAAACAACCGACTCATGCACCCCCACGTCAGTAACCAGAGTCAAGGTTCGAGCCGAAAAGGTGTTCCCTGTTCTTACATATATACATACATAGACTCACGCCTGTTTGGGCACAGTGGTGGGCAGAGACAACGGACTTCCATTTGTCCCGATCCTTGCACACCTCTTTCGCTTCGTTTACTGACATTATATTCTTCATACATGCTCCCCTGTTCTTAGTTTGTAGTAATATTAGGCTAGATAGCTTGAACACCGCTCGCCTTTATTGTACAGTTAAGCAGTGTGAGGGGGAGGAATGACACGTGTAAAAAAAAAGATAGCTGATTTTGTGTCGTATTATTTAAATAATCGGCAGAGATCAAAGACGATGTTTAATCGAGTGTGAAAAACATCTAATAAAATACAATTTATCGAGAGGCTGGTGACAAATTGGTGTCACGAGGTCACTCTGTACAACATAACATTTGGACACCAAGTGTTAATTGCTGTAAATTACAATAAAACAGCAATTAAACTTAATATGCACAGATACCCCCAATTGGTAGAGAAAAATATATTTTTTGTTAGGGTTCAAAGGGTTAATTTAAAGCATTGTTTGCGATTCTTACAGTATGTTTTTGATACACTGATTGCTGTTTTCCTTCAAATAATAGGTGTTATCGATTTTATTGCGTTGATTTTATTTTTATATTGTAAACTCCTCTGACCTCTGACTTTGACCTCTTGAATCCTTTGTGATTAAATAAAAGTTAAGTTTAAAGCCCCAATTAAACATTCTTGTGGGGTACTGGCAAATATATCCGTAAGAATGTTTCATGGTACGCAGAGCAACAATTTGTTAGACATATACAAGTTAGGCTCTACACAGACGGACCGCATTTCAACTGCAATTCAACCGCAAATTGTAGTTCAAGTGCAGTTAGAATGCAGTTGACACGACTGCAATGGAACAAACGCGCTGTCCGATTGTAGTTCAATTGCAGTCGGCGTGCAGTTGCAGTTGAAATGCGGTCCGTCTGTCTAGAGCTTAGAGGTTGCTGTGCGGTGACGGCATAGAATATCATCATCCCATCTCATCCCGTGGTGGGTGTAGAAATCCACCTAGGGAATACCTACCAGAGAACGGGCAGCAGCGTTTTTTGTGACTATCAAACTGCAATCGCGAACCCGTCTACCAAGCGTGGCGATTATGGCATATCCCCCATTCTTTGGGGAGGCTTTTGTCCAGCAGTGGTCATACTTTGGCTGACATTATGATGATGATGATACAAGGTATAACATAAATAGTAGACTTGTAACTTAAGGAGCCCATTAAAACTAAATAAAGAAAACCAGTTTGTAAAATACGAAAACGGTTTTTTGGCACGCCGTATAAAGTGCATCAGCCAATCGTTATTCATGTATGGAGAGTCTTTTTTAAATAAAACTTATTTAGGTACGCCCGCTTGACTTGGGGAGCAAGAAAGTGGTGAATGCGTAACGAGAGCGTTAGAAAAAGTGTGATCGGGCGAGGCGTATGGAAGTTGAGAGAGAAATATATTAGTTTTATATATAAATAAATAAATAATTTATTTGGAACAAAAACCATTACATTACATTTTAACCCACCAAACTGTGTAACAGTTTGTCGGCGGGATTAGCGCTCGTTACATAATAGTGTTCCTTAGAGTAGGTACATAAACATAACATTCTACGTATTCGCAAAGAACTATTGCACAACTATGAGTACTTTTAGTTGGTTAAATGGTGATGTTCGTTGACAGTTGTATTGTATCACGCTTCTAAGGTATCAGCGAACTCGGTAAGCAATATTTGTCTTAACTTCTTTTTAAGTGAACATTTACTAATTGTACCATGGTCTCTTCTGAGCCAGGGAATTTGATTAAATATTGTTGGGATCAAATATTTGTTGGTTCTTTGGCCGTAATAATTATTAGCTGATGGTCGAACTAGTTTACGCTCTCTGACTCTCCTAGTATTATAAATATATATGTAGGGGTAAGAGCGAGCACACGATTATTTTGCATGTTGATGAAGTACAGGTTAATTGTTCGGTTTCATAGCGACTTAAGGCCCTTACTTCCACTTTTGTTACATTCTGTAACTTTTGTAAATTCCTTTTATTAGTGTGTCATCATCATCATCATCATGTCCACTGCTGGACAAAAGCCTCCCCAAAGAATGGGGGGATATAACATAACTGCCACGCCTGGCAGATGGGTTGACGATCGCAGTTTGATGGTAATTGTTCACAGAAAAACTGTTGCCCATTCTATGGTAGGTATTCCCTCGGTCGATTTCTACGCCCCCACGGGATGAGATGGGGTGATGACGTTCTATGCCGTCACCGCATGTGTATTAACGAAAACTTTGAAAATTTTGGCGTCCTTCTAAACCTCATATTAAATCGAAATTTGGCATAATTATAAAGGCCAGATGACAATTCAATATTTTAAACAGTTAGACCCGTTATCCTTACTAGGATAATCAGGAATAGTGATTTATTGTTACCCTATAACCTTTGTTTTGTTTTGTGGCAAGCAAGTGTTTAGAGATAAATAGAATAATAGTTTAAAAAACCAAAATACACGCTTTTGTAGAAAACTAAACTAGAAAAGTTATTATTTTTATTATTGTAAAATAAGCGTGGGAGATCTTTGGGGGAGGCCTTTGTCCAGCAGTGGACGTCTTTCGGCTGATATGATGATGATGAAGCGTGGGGTACGTGGATTTCACAGTTATAAACATGTTATTGATAGATATAAGTAGAAGGATCATTTTGTTATTTAAAAACAGTTTTATTAATTTCAATGTTTTGCTTGATTTTCTTTCTATAAAAGCGTGTTTTTTGTATTTTTAAACTATGATTCGTAAAATAAATACTTTTTGGTACAAATATATATTTTTAACTGGTCAATTGTAAGCGGACGAAGCATTCATAAAAGTGTTTTATATTGCGTTTTGAAGTAGAATAATTTCACGTCCCAGCGGCTCGAGACAATAAGTGCGTGGCCAATAATTGCGTGGCCAATAATTGCGTGGCCAATAACTGCGTGGCCAATCGGGTTGCACATTGTTATATACCTATTAAACTCACTGCAGAGTAAGTAAAAATGGCAATAAACCGACGGCCATATTGTTTTGCTAATTGGCTCTCTTATCGGTCGTTACGCGTTATACATTCATTAATTGTTGTTATTTTACAACCAGATATTGTATTTCTTTCGTCAATCATTTGTATTCGCCCGTCATTTAATGGTCTCGGCACAACTTCCACCTCGATCTTGCCCCTTCGAATTAAATGTTCCATTCGCCCCTTTTTGGTATAGCCATTCGCCCCTTTACACGGGTTAAGTAATAATTATTTTTAAAAATATATATTATTTTTTAGCTTCGCCACAAAAAAAATGAAAGAGCTAGGTACAGGATGCATTAGATTTGCACGACTTTTGGCTATTTTATGTAATTTCGTTCACTTACAAGTTGGTTATTTTAAGCAAATTGAAGCACAATAGTTTAGTTTTTTTAATATTAAGATATCAAAAGTCTTGCAAATCCGGTCCATTTTCAGATATTGTTTTGCCAATTTTGGTATAATAAGAGAAATGTGTTTGACAGACATTCAGCCAATCCAATGCCCTTAACACCTCCTTTTTTACTAGAGTTCTTTATAAAGGACAGCATACTAGCTAAAGCTGATCTCATACTGTTTGTAATGTCTAGGTTATGATCGTTATAAATAAAAGGGGATCGTATTTTTATTGGATCCATGGCGTGAAGTTTGCACTATGGTAATGTAAGTCGAATAATTGAACATTAAAGTGGAATTATTCATGATAGACTCACAATCCTCAGCGTCACATTATTGATGACAGCCTGTGTACAATTATAGCCATGTTATATTATTTTCAAAACATTTTTGTTTCATAAAAGCGTTGTGTCGTTCTATCGTAATTGGAACAAAGTGGCACTGTCAAGAAATTATACAGTAATGGCGACATAATTAAGTTAATTGCACACCGCTTTGTCTAATGGAGGTACAAAGTTAGTGTTTAGTTCAGTTATTAAAGCTTGGATGAGATACCGTATTTTACAAGCAGTTTAGTGTTTAACTAAGTTTACACGAGTTGGACCTCGTTTATGATTGTTTTAAGCTTTTTAAATCGGTCCCTCGGACAACGGTAACGTTAAAAATAAAAATCACAATTTGTCTACAAAAACATGCTGTAGTTTTCATTCTAATTAGTAAAAAGTCAAGCAATCACCGAATGCATATGCCATTTGGTTTCAACAAATAAAATTTGAAAATTAAAATAATAATAATAAAATACCACATCATCAACAAAAGTCAATACTTATAAAATATTGCCCCGATTGTAAAAAAAAAAGATTAATATATTATTATTAACATTAAAAGAAATAAATATAGAGAATTACTATATACACTACTAGCTATATAATACAAGGTCCTAGGTCTAGTATTCACACGAGATATGTCGATATATGGTACTTATCAAGTCTTTACTGAAGCTGATTAAACTAATGATAATAACAATTGTTTATCGTTAAAGCAAAAGGAACATATTCTCTTAAAATGCCTGGTACGGCTGTAGCCAGAACAACGGGAGAACCATAATGTCTGACAGAGAACATACTAACTCTTCACGAATCTACTTTAAAACTCTTACAGTCTCGTTTCCCCACATCACTGGCGCTGAACTCAAGAGATACTCTGTTCTAACTTCACTGGTAGGATACAAAAACCAAGAGCCTCTATAGTCAAAATTACAGTCACTTTCACGTATTAAGCAATGATTCTATACTGAACGGATTGTGTTTCCTTGTTCCCCCGTTTTTCGACAAGTCTTGTTCACTCGCCGTGCCTCCGCCGCTTAGGTCTAAAGACACCGCTCGACCTGAGTCGAAATCGAATTTGTCGAAATTAGCACTCGCCGCTCCAAAGTGCTTGAAGAACGAGGGTTGAGGGTCGGGCAATGGGCTGAAATTTCTTGCAGAATGTGCATCAGAAGTGGAACTATCGGAATGATTCATACCATCAGCGCCTGAAGGAGCTCGCAGCCTACCCGTTAGAGAAAAATCTTCTGGACCGGAGTCATGGCAGGAATCTCCACCTACTACGTCTATCAAAGACTCTTCCCCTTCACCGTCTCCATCTGAATCGGAGTATAGACCAGTGTTTTTATGTTGTGCTAGATATTCCACCTTCAGAGCCTCGAGGTCGACAGCAATCCCTTTAGCTCGAAGTTTTCTCGCTTGTCTCTCCAATGCTTTTGCCAGCTTCTTTCTTCTTCTCGCCCTGTTGATAAAATCAAAGGGCCAAATAAGTATAGAACCTTATATCGTAATGATAATGCACACTGTTAATAAAATATTTTAACAAAATCTACATTGATGGGAAATGAATAGCCCTATTTATCGCACAATTCTGCACTTCTCTAAGTAACCGTTTTAATTGACAAATCACGGTAATATGCCAGTTTCTTATACTTGTATGCATTTTCGAAGA
The DNA here is from genome assembly GCA_951640165.1 of Pseudoips prasinana. Taxonomy (NCBI): domain Eukaryota; kingdom Metazoa; phylum Arthropoda; class Insecta; order Lepidoptera; family Nolidae; genus Pseudoips; species Pseudoips prasinana. The sequence goes on from OX621240.1 coordinate 9,940,804, forward strand.
TGTTTTCTGATTAAAAATTCACCATTATTACGCATTCTATGAAACATATTTTGAGAGGTGTTTGAGCAATAAACGTCTTAGTGCCTTATATACAAATAACAAACTGTAAGGTCTTAATTGTTTTAAAATTTGCAGTACTTGTATAACCTAAGCAATATTCTTACATTTTCATTTAATATGTATTACCTAAGCAATATTCTTACATTTTCTGGTATGTACTAGATAATTATATATATATTGAGTAGATAGTGCATTTCATAACATTTGTATTCCGATTGCCGGCAAAATATGTGAAACGTTATTTTTTAATATATTTATTTGTATAAAACATGGTGTATAAAATAGGTCTTACTATTTTATACACCATGTTTTATACAAATAAATATATTCTATTCTATTCTAAAACCATGATTTTTCACCAGTTTAATTAAATGAAACAATGCCACGATTGATGATTTTACCGCATCAGCGCCAAAACTCGTCATTGTACCTTAACTTTTATTATAAAGTCTGCATACATACCATGTTATCTTAGGTTAATTGGTACATACCCAGTGCTTTTGAAAAGAAGTCTGCTTAACTACACAGCATTATAATAAAATTTAAATAAACATTAAGAGAAGATGAAAGTCGATGAAGTAAGTTAAATGTTTTCTAGGAAATGAGTACTAAATATGCGCTATTAAGACGAGAACACTATTCTTAAAATAAAAATCATTCGATCGCCACTGCACAAATTGTCGGTGCGCAGTGTCATTTACTGTCGGTGAGCCATTATATAACCAGCCCTTAAAGCTATGAAGGCAATAAAGAATCAGATAAGGACTGTTATTATTTAAATAATAAATTACTTACTCGTAACTATTCAATCATTCACTCATTTAATGGGAATTGCGAGAAGTATTTCATAAACAAGCTGTGAAGCGAGTAATAAAGACTAGAGAAGGCCACATGACTTTCCCATGGTAAGTATTTTATTTAATACAATTATATTGATGGGAAACTCACGTATGTTCAGTGCGTACTATTATATCCTGTCAATACCCATTAATATTGCCTACCTTTCTCTAATTATCCCTTACTCCGTTATTATTATATCTTAACATATTCCTACTAGTTTCCTCTTGGCCACAGAACCAGTAGCCAGCCTAATCCTATCTTCGTTCCGCTACGAAGTATCTTTGTAAGGGTGCCAGTCTCATTTTATTATTGTACTATTTTAACTTTTTTTATGATTCTAGTACAATATAATATATACTAACACATAATCAAAACTTACGTACTGATAAATTAAATACCTATAAATAAAAAACTCAATTTAAATCGTCGCCTGCGGGGAAGGTGCCCGGAAAGCTGGCAACATTACCCCGTTGTAAAGTGAGGCTAATACGTAGTTTTAAGTACGAACCAGCTCTCTGGTCACCTGACGACTTGAAAAGACGTCTGGACAGCTCCGTAACGAAAACCCGTGCTTCTGGGCTCAAGGGACCCATTGTTTCCACCGCAAAGGGAAGAAGTTAGTTTAAGTGACTTTAGTTTTTTTTTAAACCAAATAGTACCAATCTTTGGGCGCACCATCGCCGTACCGACTAAGAGTTGAAGTGGTCGCTATAACCGAAATCGGTCTGACCAATCATCAACATTATTGATTCTGATAGCTTCACTTTAATGGTATCTTAAAACGAAATGATCAAGACTACCATCTGAATTGATTACAAAAGTATAGCTGGGATAATTGAGACGCGTGCTGGGCCCCAGTTGTTCAAATACCGTAATGTATCTAATTAACCTGTATATAGTCAAGATACGGGTTAGATATCACTTAGCTTATTAGTCGCTGTTTGAACTATGTGAACTAATGCATATAATATCCAGTACGGGGTCTTCTCATGTTACTACAGTAGACACATACATAGTATGAGAAATAGCACAATTGCCGGTTTTAAGACTAAATCTCGCTAACACACACTAAAACATGGAAAAGAGAATTAATCAGTTGTTTGAGAAATAGTACAAATGGCGGTCTTATCGTAAATCTCTTCCCATATATATATATATACCTATATGGGAAGAGACTTTTATATATATATATATATATATACTCGAAGAGTTTTACTGATAACACCGTCATCTATACTATTTGTCACTCATCTGTATAGTTTTCTTCTAAAACATCTAAATGGCGGTCTTATCAGTAACTCTCTTCCCAGTATATTGATGGTCACCGTAGCCTAGTTGGTAGTGCTTCTGCCTAAGAAGCTGGTGGTTCTGGGTTCGAATCCCGGTAAGTTCAAATATTTGTGTGATGAGCACGAATATTTGTTTCTGAGTCATGGATGTTTCTGTGTATTTAAGTATTTATCTATCTATATAAGTATGTATAACGTCGCCTGGTACCCATAGTACAAGCTTTGCTTAGTTTGGGGCTAGGATGATCTGTGTGACACTGTCCCTAGATATTATTATTATTATATTAATACTAGAAGAGTTTTACTGATAACTCCGGCATCTGTAATATTTCCTTAGTTTAATTTCACCAATGCGATTAAAACAATTCTACCTTACAATGGCTCATAAATCATGAAGTGGTATAGGTTCACCGGAACAAAACTTTGCAAGTGCGTTATGTGTGGGGATTTCCCGTGTCTCCTAAGGCTTTGGAAGTAAATATGTACAGACGCCAGCACATCCAGCTATCCCAATCTGTCAAATTACTTTTATAGATTTTCAACTTTATCACAAAAGCATAAGGTTCACTTTCAATTGGGGAAATTTGACAGATTGGGGTAACTTGATGTGCTGGCGTCTACGCGTCTGTACATACTTATCGTATAGGCAGTGGTTACCCTCTGACATTTCTTAACGACTGTTGCGTTAAGGCTACAACGGGGACTGACAGATTCACGTGACCTCTGAGGCACAGAGACACTCAGAAATTAAACCACTTTAGCGAGCCTTGTTGCTTAACCACGCCAGTAACTTACGGAACGGTGATAGCATCTGTCTTCGAGCGCTTCGATATATACATAAGGGGAATTATAAAACGATCGAATACAAAAATACTTAGCGACTGATGTTGAGATACTGTTTTAATAACTTGAGCGGCATGAATTTGAGTAAGCGAATAATTAACTAAACTAACGACAAATTAATAATAAAATCCAGAACGAGCTTACAAAAAGTGGGTTATAATTAATCCATTTCAGATATCAAAATTCTAGCCGTGCGACTAAATTACTAATTGAGCGACTAGAAAACAGAGAGGGCAACTTCCATATTAGGATAGAGACGAGTTTTCCGGAAGTTATTTGGGTTAGGTTAGGTTAGAAATGTGACCATCGAGCTAGACACTATTGTTAGTGAATATTGGTGGAAAGTTTTCAAAAATCCCATTTATTTGGAGCCTTTTGATTTTTTCAGGAGACATACAATGCAAATCTAAACAAAAATAATAGCGCTTGAAGTTCGCCCCACAAGCCTCTGATCTCTCTGATTGGTCAAAGCGAATAAATAATAGGTCACTCAAATATTATGAAGCTTCTCATTTTGTAATTTAAGTAACTCAAATTAATATTTGTTAGTTGCTGTTCTGTTGATTTCTCGTCACTCGCATTCAGTCGCTCACTTAGTAATACTATAATAGCTATAATACTCACTTAGTATATAATATGTAAATTCATTATTTTTGTCACTTAAAACTTTAACTTAAAACTTAAACTTTAATTTACAGTCACTTGTTTAAATACTACCCTATACATAATAGATAGGTACCCAAATTTAACAGTGCGTTATGCACAGCTCTCACCTCTCTCTCGCTCGCAGCTCGTGAGGGGGTATGGGTTCTCCGGAACAGGACTGTGGGTGTGCATTGTGCGCAGGTCGTCCTGGACCCTTCTTCGTGTGCTCTTTCTTACGCCACTTCGCTCGACGGTTTTGGAACCATACCTTAGAAAAAATGAAGAACATCAGTGTCTCTTTAGAATAAAAATAAAGTCAATAAATAAAGAAATAAAAAAGGTTTTTATTCACGTAGACTTTAAAAAAAGCGCTTGTAAATAGTTAGAACATGTTTGTAGTAATATATCATTAAATTGATTAAATTTATAAGGGGTACATATAGATATTAAGGTACACGGATTGTATGAAAAAAAAAAAACAATAAGATTTATTTTATAATAGTTATGATATTTAGCTAGCTTATATTAAGTTATTCTCAAGGAGATCATGAGTAGATTTAATAGGTCTGAATGGTTCTATCTATATTAAGGTACGAATTAAATATTATTATTATGGCGGACCTTGTGTATATAACGACTGTCGCGCTTTAATGCTACCACCGGATCCAATGCGCCTCAAGTCAGTTGGTAAAGTAATGGAAAAGAGACCAATTTGAACAAGATGGTATGTGGTTATAACTTTAATAAGGACCAGCTGAGTGTGAGCTTTAATCGCGTACGTAGGGTTTTGGTCCTTTGTAAGATTTATTTTTATATTTTGGTAAACAAATTAATGAATCCTGAAGATGGAACCCATTTTTGTAACATGATATTAGCCGAAGAGGCTTTCACTTCATCACCTGACAATAGAGGGCAGCGTCGGTTCGAGCCGTCTAGAAAATAATACTGCAAACTAAGTACCCGCGGCTATATGTATATGTATACTTGATGTTTCCATGTTATCTACTAAATAAATAATGATGTGACTTTTATTTTTAACAATAATTTGATTAAGTACTTGATTAAATTAAACTTAAATAATTAGCAAATTTGCAGTCGACTGTGCAATTTATTTTATTGTTATTATGTTAAATTATGTTTTTATATGTCGCAATGATATTTGATGATAATAAGAAATAAAACGTTATGTTCAAGTTAATTATTATTAATCAGGTGATTCAACCACCTCTAAAATGTATGAGTAGTAAACTCACACATTCACCGAGTGAAACTTCCATTGAAAATAAAGGTCCGTAGTTAACTCACTCATGTGTGAGATTCTTAGCATGTGAGTAGACTCCTAAGTCTCCCCATTTGGGGTTTGATTCTCGACTCTGGGCGGACAGATGTGGAGATGCATAAGAGAGTCATAACTTTTTGGGAATGTTTTGTGCTACATCGCTTAACATTAAGCCTAGCATCCGATTAAGGACAGGAAAGGTCATTTCATCGATACAAATAGAAAATCATTTTCTAACTCCTCCTTTTTCCTCTTTCTGATTAAATTCGTTGCGGGATCCAACACAGTTAAAGCGATTCCCCGGAACATGCCTGAGCTTCACCGCTCAGTGTCATTTCATTGTGTGCTACTGTTGATCCTGGCTTACAGGAGTTGTAGCAGAGCTTGTACTATGGAAACCACATAATTGATATACTACCTACATATACCAATGTTTTTCTTGTAAATACATATTTATATAGATACTTGAACTCAGACTAAAGACGAACAGATATGTTCATGCACACAGGTTTTGGGTGGGAATCGAACCCACGACGACAGGCAAGTATATACCAATCACGGCGTCCCGTAAAAGTAAAAGTATTTTTTTCTCTCTTAAGTTAGTCGCTTATACTCGTAAAGGTTTCCTTTTTACTATTTTAGTGGGGAACCTTAAAAAAATATGTTTTCCTCGGCTCGATGACACATAACTAACAAAATTGGCAACTACACATTGTTCCATCCAACAGAAAGATAACGTTAGCACGTCAAATGCGCGCGCACGCCCTTTTCACATTACCATGTAAATGCAGCGCGCATTGAAATTTAATGTCTCAATTCTCGATGACCTGCGCACTCGCAGATACTTATGCTATTTTTATACCCAGTGCTGATTTATCCTAAAGATATAGAAGGACCTACAGCCATGTATGTCTTTTTATATCTTTATCAGGCGTGACTTTGCGGAAATCCATAACAATCAAAATACAAAATCAATATGTAAAGCATGATTAAACTGACAACTTGCGGAATTAACACTACATATTGATTTTGTATTTTGATTCTACTTTTTACGTCAACATGATTATTATTAGCGTTCTTTCGCTCTACAATTCAGCGAAACATTCAAAATATACCTAAGGGTGTGAGTCAGACAGTCAAAGCACATCAGGGAGGGGGTAGGTCGGTGATACTGTTTTATCTCAGCATAACAACACGTCATAAGTGCCAGGATACCATGAACACTTGCAGAGCCTACAACTTTTAAACAAACTTAAAGTTATATTACAAAATAAAAATATTAAAGTTTTTTTATAATTTGTTTATGATGGATAAATTCAAAAACAACTCAATTGATTTTTTAAATCCAGTGGCAGCCAGAGACCCTGACAAATCACCGGTCCATCTTGTAAGGGCCTGCCTACACAGCATCTTCGTTTCGTGGTCGCCACTCGAGAACCTTTCTGCCCCAGCGGCCGTCACGGCGTCGGTTCTACGAGCCAAGTACCTTGCCCACTGCCACCTCAGCTTGGTACTTCTTCGGGCACTGTCAGTTGCCTTGGTTTGACCCTGTCTCTGTTCTATAAGTGAACACTGACAACGCACACTGGTCGATCACTTTCGACTTGAGACATTCCGGTGTATGGGACGAAAAGATATTAAGTCTCACAGCTGTTTCTCGAAGTTGGACCTACCTAGTATTTTTAACCGACTTCAAAAGGAGGAGGTTCTCAAGTTCACCAGTATTTTTTTTATGTATGTACACCGATTACTCGGAGGTTTATGATCCGATTTACGTGATTCTTTTTAGTTATCTAGTACCCGTAAAAGTGACCTTCACTTTTCAAATTTAGCCGTTATGACCTAGTCGTAAAGTCGATAATTACCATTTCGGATTACCTGGTTCTTAGAAACTCGGTAAAATACAATAATAGTTTTTAGTAAATAAATATAAAACAATGTGGCACACTTTTTTGTAATATAAATGTCATCAAAGTAATTTAATAACTTTTTAAGACTGGGGTGCGACTGGGGCATTCAACATGACGTTCGTCTTATCCGTATTCATTTTAGACTCTCTTATGTTTTTAGTCTTCTTGATAGTATTTAGCAGTCAAAAGCTAGACTCCACCTTGCCAAACAGAATATTCTCAAATAAACAAATACGACACTAATCATGAATGTTAACTTAAGTTCTGCCAGCTGCTGACTTTTTATGTAAAGTCTTAATAAAATTATTTATTCATAAAGGAAAAGTAAAGACTCCAAGGTCATTTTAAACAAGATAATTCTATACAAACAGCATGTGTTCTTCTTAATAACAAATTCAATAAAAACAGAGTGGAAGGGGTAGATTTATAAGTTCATTAGATATTAACATAATCCAGGAATATTTTAATCCTTTATCCTAAATTATTTACGGCTGTATAAATTCAAGTCTTTTTACTTACCCCAAAAAATTATGCACAAATTGTAACCTTTTTAATAATGTATTTTTTTAAATGTACCTAAATAAAAAAAATTAATACGGCGGCAAAATTCTTAGTAATTCATTACGTTAATGATTTGTTTCTTAATAATATCTATACATATAATAAAATCGTAGGAAAGTCAAAACTGTACATTGAATATTTTTTTAAAAGGATACTTGGGGCGTGGTCTACAATCGATATCGAAACCAAAAATATAGTATTTAGAATTTTTGTCTGTTTGTCCGGGCTAAACTCAAAAAGCACTGCATGGTTTAACTTCAAATTTTGCATTAATATTACTTAGAGGTCGGGTCAACCTAATCTAATGGGAGTTACCTTTGTGATTAATGCATCGTTGATTATTATTTTACTTTATAGTTGACTTACTGACTTTACTTAAGGACAATTGATGATTTTAAATAACAGTAGCAAAGTAGTCTTTAGTTTATTTCATAGATAGGTTATTTATAGGTTAGGTTTTCTTTAATTTATATTGCTTATTTCTTTTGAAAGTTATATTTTTTAGATTTAGCTAGAAATAAGTAGTTATATTGGTTATCATTCAAAATTGTCGCGGACGAAGCCGCGGGCACCAGCTAGTTAATTAATAAAATGTTTGATTGTTTGTATCGTCATTTGAGTCGATATGAAATGTTACCTAAGGGCCGTGGGCATGTTAGGAAATGGTGCTATTCAAAGCGTCCTTGCTAAGGCTCAACACACCAGTCTAAACGTGATTTCAAGGTTATGGTCACGTTTTCGCAGTACTGGGGATGTGGCTGAACGGCATATCGTGTTACAAAGCAGAGATAGAGTCTATCTCTCTAAATAACCTAATAAATTGCCTAATGGTTATTAAAAATAATGGAAGTTCCAAGTTTTCTTCACCTTGATGAAACTTCGGTGGATATACTTTGACAGCAGAATCTTTATCACGGAAGTCATAAAGGTTATTTTTATAGCGCAAGAGTATGTACAGATGCCAGCACATCAAGCTACCCCAATCTGTCAAATTTCCCCAATTGAAAGTGAACCTTATGCTTATGTGATAAAGTTGAAAATCTATAAAAAAAAAATGACAGATTGGGGTAGCTGGATGTGCTGGCGTCTGTACTGAGGACGCCGACTGTATTTCCAAAATTAATACTCAGGTAATTTAGAGTGTGTCTTCAGCACTAATCTTAGTTTGATCTATAATTCAAATACTATAGACGTACCTTATAGTTAGCGTTAGGCTGTCCAATACATCCTGTTTAAGTAAATTCGAATTTAAAGTTAGCGAGGTCAGGTTTTAAGCAAGCTGTTCCGTTTTATTGCAATACGTGAATAATACGAGCTCAATAGATTCGGTTTTGTTCTTCAATAATTCCTCATAGAAATATAGCATGTGGCAGGATGTATTTAACAAGTTTGGATAATTTTTACTGCATGTGTGGGGCGGCGGTAATCATAGTCGCCTCGCTATTTCGTGTTCCGGGTTCGACTCCCGCACAGGACAGATATTTATGTAATTCATAATTAGTTGTGTCTGGGTGTGCCGTGTGCGCAAATTACATGTTTGTAAAGTACCTACCCCGCGACACAGAGCTTAATATCCCTAAAGTGGGCATTTTATAAAAAAATATAAATACTTGAGAGGTGTCAAGGGACACCCGGATGGAACGTTATTTCTTATTATTTATTATGTACAAAAAACCACTCCACAAAAATAATCGTCGCGACACCACACTGTTTAATGCGAAATAGAAATGAAAATATCTGGCTTGCTTTCTATAAGAGAGAGAGAGAGACAGACAGAGAAACATGCGCACGCCGCACAGTGCAAAAAGTGTCGTGACAACTTTTCGTAAGATTTATTTCCGTCTAGCCCCCTTTCACAACGCGCGATAAGGAACTTCGTTCCAAAATATTCTAGACATAGTGTTTCAGAATGGGCTCATTCTATCGTTTGGAAGGTTTTATATAATGGTGGTGGTATCAGGGCGGGAAACAAACATATTATACAACGCACCTAATAGTAAGCAATAGATTTTGATGAGCTCATCGTATTTATGCGCTCGTATCTGGTAAAAAAATCGCATTGAAATCGGTCGATCGGTAAGTTGCAATATTCATTAATTCTACAGCTAAATGCAAAAGGAATAAAAGAAATATAACGCCGCTTTTAGGCGGTGGCTAAAGTATTTTATCGTTCCGCATATTACTTACTTTATCAAATAATATATTTATATAAATGCTTAATTTAATAAATAGGCGTGTCCGACCATAAAGCTTAGTTATGCTTCGCGCATAATGAATTTAATTTATGATGAATTCTAAATCATTTGCAGGTAAATAGGTAATATTTTATTATTGCGCATGTACGAAACACCATTACTGAAGTACTCTTAAGTATATATTATGTAGATATCTTCTGGAACTTACCATCTCATAGAATGAAAATGTAAATTATGTGCGGTCGGAAGATTCCCGTTATAAACAATATCTCCTCTAACTCTACAGAAATTTTAAAGAGATTTCTCGCGTTCAGTACCGAGGTTGAACAGCATTATTCACACATAGTCATCTGGCCCTATATTAAGCAGAGCTTTTACTATGGAAATCAGATACTGCTATACTACGTATACCTACTGCTTTTCTCTTGTAAATGCATACTTATACAGATAATTGCAACTTTTTTTAAAGCGCTTCTATGTCTCTTCTGATCCTTATATGGATCCAAATTATACAGCTTCATCATGTCAGCTGAAATACGTAATAATAATAATAATAATATCTAGGGACACACAGATCATCCTAGTCCCAAACTAAGCAAAGCTTAGCATACTTAGCATACTTATATAGATAGATAAATGCTTATATACATACAAAACATCCATGTCTCAGAAACAAATATTCGTGCTTATCACACAAATATTTGCACTTACCGGGATTCGAACCCAGGACCACCAGCTTCGTAGGCAGGAGCACTACCAACTAAGCTACGGTGACCGTCAAGTACGATAAAGTAAGTTACCGGAACTTAAACTGAGATAGATAGTTTTTAATCAATGAAAAAAGCGCAATTCTAAGTTCCAAAAGACATAAACCAATGTTTTAATTATCCAAACTTCAGGCATCTAATCGAAATACATTGATTACTAGCGACCGTAATGGGCATCGTGGGGTCCTCCCCACCCCACCACTAATGAGCCACGTATATCCACCCCCCGAGGGGGTGTGTCATTAGTACGATCTAGAGGGAGGTCCGGGGTTTTATTTCACTATTGTTATCTAGAATAGGAAGGTTATTAACTTATAATGGATTTATTGAGCTTTATTTTATATTTGATTCGTATCAGCAATTATAAAACTGGAGGTGGTTGGTATAATAATGATATTAGGTACCATAGACTTTAAATAGGGCAACGATGATCATAAAACCATTGTATTTCTTTCTAAAATAATTTTATATATTTATTCAGTAACAATTTTCATTGTGTATGAATTTTACAATAGAATTCCTTAAGTAACAGCATAATTTAAAAATCAAACCAAAACAATTGAGAATAATAATTGAGAGAAAAAATAATCAAGAAACATAACATAATTAAAATAAAAAAAAGTTATACAGAAATCAAATCACATAATTAAAAAAAATAATAAAAATATGAAACAGATATATCGTCAGTTTTACAACAAAAAAAAAACGGTAGTCAATACTCAATTAAGATTTCACACAATTTACAAACTCAGACACACTATAAAAACATTTGCCTAAAAGGTAAGCCTTCAGTTTTTTTCTAAATAAGCTACTAAGTATTATAAATTATTGATTTTAAATGCATTGGTAACTTATTTTTATAATTAATTCTATGCTTTGATACTGAGAACAGTGTCTTGTTATGTTTAATTTAGGTATCAAAACATTTTTATAGTATTTCTGCGGAACTTCTCTCTTTATTCTCTTTCTAGTTGTGTTTCATATTTTTGTATATTTTTCGCAAAATGACTTAGAACACACAAAATATACAAACTTGGTACTGTTAGTATTTTTAGGTTAATAAAATACTCCCTACATGACTCCCATTGTGGAATTTTTACCATAGTTCTAATAGCTCGTTTCTGGAGAATGAATTCTTCCATTACTTACTTACTTATCGTGTGGGCAGTGGGTATCCTAGTGTCAGAGTTGTTCAAGCCGCCCATTTGGCCTCTGACATGGTTCAACGACTGTTGCCTAATGGCTCCAACCAGGATCGACGGCTTAACGTACCCTCTGAAGGACGGAGACGCTCAGAAATTAAATCACCTTGGCGGTCACCCATCTATGGCCTGACCGCGAGCCGAGTTGCTTGTCCTCGGATCACTTACGGATCGGTGAGCACCTCAGTCTTCTTTTAATTCTTAATTAACTAACATTCTTCCATTAATGAACATATATGAACTAAAAATCTCAACAACCTATTCGGAACAGTATAGTAAAAGTTGTATCGAAGTAAATGAAATGGGTATTATTTTATCAGATACATAGAATCTTTACTTAACCCTCCATTCCCCCTCAAATGAAATCCAAAGTAAAGACATAAAAGTTAACCATTTACCAAATGACATCCTTCCCTAGCTGTAGATATAGACGTGGCTATGTCGATCCATTGACTTGTCTACGTCGAGGGGTGCACACAACGCATGGAGATGTATCGAATTGTCCATTTCTGGGGTTGATAAGTATAACCTTTTCACCTTTGCCGAGGTTTTTCAAAGCGAATAGAGTGGATTTTCTTTTAATGGATTGTGGTTTGTGAGCTTTTATTGTACTCAGTTGGTCTAGGAGGCTTTTACTGCTTCACAGGACTAAAGAGGCGACTGGGATCAAACCGCTAAGAAAATAAATCTACAATTGCATACTAAGTGAACCGGGCTAGGGTTTGAACCTCGGCGCAGGGTTGTAACTTACCTGGACATAAAAGAGATGGTCGGATTTATTAGGACAATCATAACTCAATTTACTTTACTTATTGCTGACTGGAGGGAGCATTTTAACGAATGCAAAACTAAGGCTCTTGGAGGGCTCAGCCGCGAGTATGATATATGGGTTCGAGTATAGTGTCACGAGAGTTTCTAACACCACGACTTGTTATAGGTAATTCGAGATATCGTCGTCCGGGTAGTGTAAGCCGTATAAATTTGATTTAAATCGGTTGTTATAAAGAATAGTGGAAGACGGTTCTATGATCTTTTTAACCAGTAACTGTCTAATTAAATAAATAATACCTAATTTTTCTACACAACTAGCACACTCTGATCTGAACCCAAACAACTAGAGCCTGTACTATGGCAGCCAGACAACTGATAAACATGCTAATATTTATATGTTTTCTCAATACATACATATTATACATAAATTACTCGCAGATGATCGTGCTCATCGCTCTAAGATTTGTCCTTGGTGAAGATCGAACTCACGACCATCGCCTTGCCTAACCATCCACTACACCGACAGGCCAGTGCGATTAATTAGGTCGTAAAATGACATCTGACTGAATGAATGACAAAGACAAAACACTTTGAACCTAATTTACATTTATAGGTAAAGGAGTTAGCTATTTATATGTATCACATATACAATTTTCCGCAACAGAAACGCATAACTACTAAAGCTTTAAATAACATCTAAGTTACCTAGCTTCCCCAACTTACGTGTTGTCAAGAGGCAGAATGATATCAACCGCATGATTGCCGCATTTCCCCGGGGTGGCACGTGTAAATAACATCCGGATTAACACTCTCACCTGTTCGGGGAATGTGGGGGAACACGGGGAATATTTCCCTTTTCTTTGTCTTCCTTATGTACTTCTTTGTAACATTTGTCTTGGTTTTAAAAACAGATATGACCCATTATATTTTGTTTTATTGTATACCTGTGATATATCTAAATAAAAATTGAAGTGCCTGTTTGTGTAAGATAACAGATATCGTCATCGATGTACAAGGTGGACTTAATGCCAAAGACATTCTCTACCAGTCATTCTGACAGAGAAACTTTTAGTCGTTTTGAAATAAAGTTGTTTTGTACTGTTTTATAATATTGACCACGTAAAGAAATTGATGATGTTTAAGAATGTGAAACCAACAAAGTCATTATGATGTAATTGTTATAAAGTAGCATACGCATCAATTGTTTGGGTTCAATAACATTGTATGTAACCCAAGTACGCGCTAATTACCTTTTTGCATCCATTGTTAGAATAATCATATCACGCATATTATAATTATATTAAGTAAGTGACTATTTTTAGAATATATTAACACTAGCACTTCTTTGCCTGAAAAAGGTGATTACCTAGTTCAGGCACACCTGTAACTTTTGTAGCAAATTAAGAAAAATTGTATGTGTAGTTTTATTTTATGTTTAAGTTGTTAAGAATTTTATCTGAAATAAATTAATAATTTTGAAATTTTATAAATTTATTCTCCCAGATGCCTTAAAGTCTCCCCTGTGATCCGAGAATCAGGGCATTATTTGTACGCGTGAATGCGAGGGTACGTTTGGGTGCTTAAAGGCACTGGAAACAATCAAACGTTGCCATTTGGGACCGTTTGTATGTAGAAGCTTAATAGGATTTCATGGAATAACAGGAAGTGACTACCATCCTGCTTTTATTAACAAAGTAAAGGAAAAACCGTTCAAAATATTACAAAGACGTCCAGAATATCAGCAAGCTCCACGCTGACTTCACAGTCCATCGGCCTAACTGCTAGTTTATCTCGATTTTATGCAATAGATATTAACGTTGGTAATTCCATGAATGTATGAATTTCTTATACTTCATCTACTACTTTACTTTGTATCTGTCTATAATTATTTGAATCTATATTCCTAGAGCAAGTAATGAACATTTAAAGGCCATCTTTGTCTATGGAGTATGGATCACAGGAATATTTCGTTTACTTTAAGCAATGCTAAATATTAATATAATTTATATTGATATATATATATTTACAAACTAACCTAAAAAAAGTTTATTATTGTTAAATATTTAACTGCTTTGGTGGAAATTATAGAGCGGTACTTTGAAGGAAAACTTAAAACAGAAACTAATATAATTATACAAATAGTTTTAACTAAATCTTATAAACCTTATCATCTATGCTAATAAAATACCACCAATGTTTAAACCAAATCTGTTTAAAGTAATATCTTGACATCTTAATGATCAAAGACACAGATATATTTAATTTATAGTTTTTATGCACAACCAGCCATCTTGTCACCATAAAACTAATTTAATCATAACAATTAAAATTCACGCCATACAGCCATAAACACGTACTAAGATCATAAAATATGCAAATCATTTGTATATTTTAATAGAATTAATGTTTTATATGTCTTTATATATACACAATACTCAATTTTGTCTCGAGCAGAACATGGGCAATGGATTCTTACAAGTATATTTATTAAATAGGCTGAGTTCTGGTCTGTTTAGACTAAACTGTGGTGAATACCCACCCAGGGTCCCTAATAGGTTCAATTGCAGTCGGTGTGCAGTTCACACGACTGCACGCCGACTGCAATTGGACCGCACGGTTGGTTTGCAGTTCTATTGCAGTCGTGTCAACTGCATTCAAACTGCATCCGAACTGCAAATTTGCAGTTGGATTGCAGTTGAAATGCGGTCCGTCTGTTTAGACCCTAAAAGATGGATTGATGATCTTGTGCGGGTCGGTGGAAACCGCTGGATGCGAGTAGCGCAAGACTGGCAATTGTGGAGATATTTGGGGGAGGCCTTTGTCCAGCGGTGGACGTCTTTCAGCTGATATGGTGTGGTGTATACCATCGTGAACAAAATTTTATTTGTGTATGGATATTGTATACCTGCATCTCTATTCACTGTTATAATTTTGTATTCACTACCAATATATTAAACATAACTTATATTATTTATTGTAAGTATTAGTTAGTAAATATAAGTAGTATTTCGTTTTTAATTATTTTTTCTTCCTTTGTCACGTTGTGTAGAAATAATAAAATATAGGTATTTTAATCTTGCAAGTATCTTTCTATCCATCTAATCTTCGTGTATATTATGATACTTGGATACTTTTTACTTTAATTAAAGACATGCAAACAATGCTGCGTGTACCTATAATAATGGTTACACTTAAAACATAACTTTACTTTTATGTCCATATATAAATTACACTTACATCTTATCCCAAACTAGCCAGACCCTGTACTATAGCATTCAGACCAATGATAAACATACTTATATATTTCTAAATACATAAATAGATAGAACCGCAAGACGCAGCGTGGACAGGTCCTCTGCAAGATGGACCGATGATCTTGTGAGGGTCGCTGAAAGTCGCTGAACGTGGATAGCGCAAGACCGGAAATTATGCAGATCTTTGGGGGAGGCCGTTGTCTAGCAGTGGGCGTCTTGCGGATGATATGATGATAATCATGTTGAACTTGATATTATTGCTAAATTACACCCAGACCGAACAAAAAATCGTGCGCATCACACAACGATTTTAATGGGTGGGGATCTGATCCTCGACCTCTGGTTTTGCAATTTGGGTCACTAGTATACCAACTGGCAAGTCATTGATAATATTTATTGCAATACTAACCAAAGAGAATAAACATATAAGTCTACAATAATAATAAATTACAGATTGTTGGCATAGATTACAAAAATATTAAAAAGAATAATTTTACACTTAGACTAACAAAACTATAAATATTTTTTTAGTAAAGACATGCCTAATTATGGAGATCTTAAATACTTAGGGTACCATATTGTATGCTCGAGTATAAACTCAGATATTAGGAAAAGCACAAGCTTTACTCTGACTAGTCCCTTATAAGGTAGTACTCTAGAAATAAGCGGCTTCAAGATGGTTACATAATTTACAATGAATAAAAGCCCTTTTATCTTTATTTTAAGTTGGCAATATTTCGTTTCATAACAGTTATTGATACAGCAGATTTGTAAAACTGCCCGGTAAACAATTCTAAGCACACGAACTGTATGGTTTCAGCGTCGTATTTCAGAGCATGTTCGTATCTCTTTCTTTTCAGCTCACAAATTGATATTAACCGCGTTGGTGTGACTGAGAAGGATATAAATTTCGCAAGCGCGTGCTGAATTGCTAGCTAAGCGTTATCTAATAGGGTTGTCGTTTATGGGCACGATTGATTTAGTTTTAATTAATTTTGTATAATAGAAGTATAAGCCTCACATTGTTGATACTCATACTTCTATATTTCACCAAATCAATAAAAACCTATTAGCACCTATATAAAACATGTTATGTTTTGAACTTTGTATCTTACCTATATTTATTTATTACAGGTACCTCTATTTTAGCTAATGTAAAGCAAATATTTTTAAACGGAAGATAAATCAATCGTAACTTTATAATAACACGTGGATCAGACTCAGACATAATTTAATCGAAACACACAATGTAGTTTATTAATAAACCTAAATGACAACTTCGTTCGAAACATGTTTAATGTTTAAATTATACAGATATCCGCATATGAAGCACCGCATTTCATTAGACACAGTAATTACATAAAAGCAATTTAATACTTAGCAAATCTTGTTTGCCAGTGAGAAAATTATTCATGCGATAATTCACCGCCTCGGGAGCAACCCTACGTAGGGTTCTCATGTCTATCTTTTACCACTAAGCCTACGGCGGTAAAGTCGGCTCGTGTTTGATAGCGCCGAGCCGGGAGTGGGATACAGATACAAGCCTCACGCGAGGGTGACAAGGACCCTCGACACTCCTTAAATTTTATATTCTATCCGCATTTTGTCGCCTAAGCGTTCCATTTAGTGTTCCATATTTAAACCTCGCACCATTTTTTCTTCTCAACCGAGCAGAGAATGTAAGATGATTTTCTATTTTTTTTTACTTTGGGGGTGTACCCAGCCAGCGCCAGATGTGTGTGGAATACTGATGTGTGCGTGCGACCGCCGACGCCCTGTTAGGGAATGAAATTGGCATATAAATGTAAATTTTATGCTATGAATTTTAAAATGAAGTCGATACTTCCGCGCTTACGGCGAAGCTGGTGAGCCGTTTTCCCAAGTTTACGTCAGGCAGGGATGAAATTAGATTAGAATACGCCACTTTTGGTAAAGAATGTGCTTTTAACGTCTTCGCTTAAAACCTTTGTGTAACGTAAGGTAAGGTCATAATTACATCGCTCTTTTCAGTGATCTTCAGTGGTATATCGAATGACATTATTTACAGTATACCTACTGTTCATACTTTATAGAACAGCCGAATTAACCTATCTGATTACCTCAAAGTGACATTAATCACAAATACCGAAGAAAAGAATTCACTTTATAAAAACATTGTGTATTGGTTTTAACATTAAAACCTATTAACTAAACTGAATACAGTGAAACTGCTATCAAAAACGCAACACGGGACGGTGAACGAATGAAACAAAATAGAGAAATCAAAGAAGACGAAAAAATCCACTTTACAGACGCAAACAAGTCACTTTAACTTTATTGAGCTGTAATCGAATTGTGACGTCCCTACGAGCGGCGGCGCGCTCGAGGTCGGAACGGCGCGATCTGTAGCCATCCTTATCTGACCCGCCCATTTAAATCTATGCTATTCAATCGTGCCGTCTCGCTCGCGTCCCAGGGGTGCCGCCAAGATTGCAATCTTTTGATTTATACCAACTATTAGGAGTGGTGCGGGATAGTCTGTCTCTCAGAGAGAGATCCGCCGCGATAAATGTTGGATACAATCGACGTTAGTACTGATTATAGAAATGGATTTACTTATACGTTATTCACAGGGAAAATATTGTGTGAGTGATTCTTGTAAAGCAATGATTTATGAGGCTATGAACATAGTTCCTATTTCTATCATTGTTTCGTGCAATATTAATTTATACTCTATTTTTAACAGCACGAAACAGAGAACCAAAATAAGACTTAACATTTTGAATATCTAAGTATTTCTTGAAGTATTAGAGTAGGTAAACACTAAATTAACTTTATATTAAAACTCAAATTTAATCAAGAAGATATGACTTCAATGCTATCACTGAAAGCGATGCCGGCGGTCGCTGATTTTACGAACAAAGTAGATTTTTTTTATTTATACTAATACTGCACACATATTTTTAGGGTGGGCACTAAACTATACCCTATATCCGGTGAAGAAGTGAAAGCTTCCTAGGCTAACTAAACACTCAATGTTAAAATCCGAATGGTGTCTTTTAAGTTTTTATAAGCTACCTACTTAATAATGAAGATATCAAGCTCAAAAAATTTACAAGATTATAAATAGACTAGGATATATTTAGATTAATATGAATAAACAAATAGAATTAAGATTATTTATTTTATTGCTTAAGAAAACTTACAGGTAGAATACAAATGACACATAGAATAAAAGATGAAGGCCAATTAAAAGTTTTCACAGATATATGTAATATATGTGTAGTACATAATTAATAAAGAACCTTTAGCGCTTAATTTTAAGAGATGATCGGAAAATGTGAAGCTTTAACAAAAAAGCGTATGTGCATTTCACCAAGTTGGCTAACAAGCATACGGGCCCCCTGGTGGTAAGCGGTTACCGTAGCCTATGACACATCTGCCCAAACCTTCCTACCCGATGAGCTCTGTGCGCATATTTGTGCGCAGTTTTAGTCACAGAGTACATTATACTTGAAGTTATACCCTATGTGTTATTCGGATATATAAGCTATATTACTAAAAAGTTTCATCAACATCTGTCCGGCAGTTTTTGCATGAAATAGTAACAAACATACACACTCACAAACTTTCGCCATTATATAGTGTGATTGTTAACAGAAAAGTCCAAGCACATTAAGAAGTATAATCATAATAATATATATTGATGGCGATGTCTTTTACACCGTTTACATCTGTTTAACTATTTTTAACCATCCAACATTAATCTCTAATATCATCATCATCATATCAGCCGAAATATGCCCACAGCTGGACAACGGCCTCCCCAAAAACAATTGCCGGTCTTGCACTATCTGCATCCAGCCACTTCCAGCGATATTCATAAGATCATCGCCCCATCATGTAGGGGGCCTGTCCAAGATGCGTCTTCCGGTTCGTGGTCGCCACTTGAGAACCTCATACCCATTTAGCCGCGTCAAACTTTATAAATTTGTTAAGCCAGGGTGTCAGCTAACTCCATACCAAATTTTTATTAAAATCGCTCCAGCCATTTAGACGTGAAGAAGTAACAAACATGAACACACTCACAAACTTTCGCCTTATAATATTAGTAGGAAATATGATAAGGTTTTCTCTGATAAAGTTCATATGAAAAGAACAGACCATGGCATTGAACTGTAAAATTTATAAAGTTTAAGGGGGGTAAAACCAAGCTAGTAAGATATATAGTAAGATATATCTTAGTGTAGTAACAGTAGGTATATATAAAACTTATATTTTGTTTCTATATCACCCTAAAAAGATAGAAGAAACACAATCAATTCGTGCTCTACGGAGGGTTACCCACAAAGCGGCGTCCATTCAAAACTGTATTACCTCAAGTGAACATTATTTCGTATCCTAAAGGTTATATAAAAAGCTGTAGGCCTCGGTCCCCAACGGCCGCTTAGCCCCGAAGGTTCGGAAATCGTTCCTCATTTATGTTGAACGAAACCTTCAGCTTTCCCCCTTACGAGAACGTCCTCTGCCCGACTATTTGGCTTTGAATTACATGAGATTGGTTTTCGGTTACATTTATTTTATTTCGGGTAAATTAGGATAGATTGCATTTTTGTTTTGAAGATGGTTTTATCAATAACTAGCTGTGCCCCGCGGTTTTACGCGCGTTACATTTTATAAATTATCGCAGCCCCGTAGGTGATAGCGCGATAATATGTAACCTACCTATATGTTGACACGACCTCTTAGTAATATTCATGCAAAATTTGAAGTAAATCCATGCAGTAGGTACTTTTGAGTTTAGCCCGGACATACATCAGAAAAACAGACAAAAATTCTAAATCTATATTTTTGGATTCGATATCGATTGTAGATCACGCTACAAGTATCCTTTTTAAAAAATATTCAATGTACAGGCAATAATTTAGTAGAAGAAGTAGGAATGAAAAGCAAGTTTACATGGTAAATTATTTTATATTCTCACTCACATTTTGAAGTTATATTTTCTTTTTTTTACGTCACTCACTATCATAGACAATTTATACAAAGTAGGTTTTATACAAGTTGGACCGACGATCTTGTGCGGGTCGCGGGAGGTTGGAGGTGGATGAGGTTTTATACTAGTACACGGTGTAGTGGACAACTACATTCGTAAAGAGTTTTGCGCGAACGTTGTCGATTGTACGTGCTACTATATTGAAACGCATTAAATTAACGTTTAAACATAACTTAAACACTAAACCATTTCCGTTGCTACCGTACGCGTATTTGAACTCGAACCAAACCAGTCTACCAAAACCGTACAAAACCAGATTCGGTGCGTAATAAAATTAAGCTATTTCGCTATGGTAACAAATATATCCGATATTATTATTGGTGCCTCGTAAACCACCCGGTATTAAGATGTTAGCTGTGAAGTCGGGCTAAAGGGCTAAATATAGTAGGGCTTGACTACAAAGGCGTCAATGGTGTTTAAACACCGTGGCGAATTCAGATCGTCAAGTGTCGGTGTATAGTTTTGATATACGCTTCCTGTCCAGTCGGTATTAATAGGTGGGGGTGTTAAACGTTTGTGGCAGCTGATATTTTAGTTAGCTGTTACGGATATTAAATAACTGTTACTCCTCGGTAATTTTAGTGGATTATTGCCAATTATTATTACGAGTGATGCTTTAAAAACTATTTATACTTTCTAAAATGGACGTCGAAAAGTAAGATACTTGTGTCTTTGGCGGAAATGGGCGGGATCCATTCATATGTCGATGATTTATAAACTACTATTTAAAATTAACTGCTGACTTTAATGTAATACTCTTCACCGTAAATTGAGTTAACAATACTGACACCAGCTCGCTTGGTGTCAAGAAGTAAAAGTCCGGCTTTAAAACGATTGAAACCGACTTCATCCTCCATGACCTTCATTTTTGCATTACTAAAATGTCCTCTACGGTCCTCAATCGGACGAGAGACACATGTCTCCATGTATTAAAGTATAGTAACAGCTGCAGAAAAAGTCCCTAAATCAACCGTCCCTCTCATGTATCTTCACGTCAGTAACCGCCCGAGTCAAGGTTCAAACCCTTCCAGGGTATTTAGTTTGTAGTCTTTATTACTTGATGGCTGAGCCTACGCTCGCTATATTGTCCGGCGTAATAGTAAAATGCTAAATGTTAAAAAAAACTAATGGAAACAGACTTACTGTGGGGGTAGTTAGCTGCTACCCCCTTAGTAAGACAAGCCTTCTAATCTTCAAAGTAATTCGTCAAGCAGAGCCTAACGGGACTTATACTTAACATTAGGGTTTGTAACGCAAGGTGACCTGTTTTGAAAGACATGTTAAGAGCGCAGGAGTTACCACTTACTATGACCCAAGCCTGCAATCAAATCCACATGCAGACATATTTTTGACGCAGTTGGTACAACATTTAGAAATGTATTAGAGTATTTAAATAGCGCCTAATCTTAAATCAATGTAGCTTTTTGTGTGTTTGTCTTTATTATTGGTCAATGGACGTCAAATGTCATGGAAGCAAAATATTGAAATAAAATTACAAAAATTTACAGTAATTAATTGCTTCAATAAATTTGGCTGAATAGTGATCTGAAAGGCACTTGTGCCGACCGAAAAAAAAATAGTGTCTTCCCTATTTTTTTTAGGAATCATTTTAACCCAGTTTGTGAAAATTAAATAGCAGTCTGAAAGCATTCAATAATACAATTCATAAACAATACAATTCACAAAAATAAAACGGTGCGCTAAGCTGGAGAAGGATCTACCCCAGAGATGGAGATACCCAGTATGTGCTGCAGTTATTTTCTGGTTGATGATGATGGTGATGGTGATTTTGGTTTTCTGCTCCAATGGTGGCTGTACATTTTAGTGAATATTTTATGTTTAGAGGTTTATTTTTGTTGTTATTTTAGTATTAATAAGTGTTTTTAAGTTTTTTGTTACATTTTGAATATGTCGCAGACTGCGGGCCCTTCCTATATTGCTCTTAGGAACAGCAATGATGTTGGGCTGGTACAGTGTCCTCATTGCTCTCAGGCGCGCTTTTTCAAGGGTCAACATGGCCTGAATGTACACATTGGCAAGCTTCACAAGTCACTTACTTGTGTACATCCGGGTCATTCTGATTCTTCTTCGACTACACTTTTACAAACTCAGGCACCATCTCTTCATACGATTCCTTTCTGGCAAAGACTCTCAGAAGTAAAATTGACAACTCCGGTTGTAAAACGCATTCCTCGTGGCGCACGCATAGTCGTAGCTGAAAATTTATCCACCAAAATTCAAAAAGTTATTAAAGAAAATTCCGAGCACGCCTGGGAGCAACTTCTATTGTTTCCATTTAATATTCTACATGTTTCTGAAACGAACTAACTCTCTGACGTCATCAATAAAAAAAAATTGTTTTGTATCACAACACTCATCAAACTTCCCTGTTGCTAAATCTGGACTACAAAATTCTTATAATATATATGAGAAAGTTGAAATGAAAGTAAGTGATGGAGACATAAGAGGGGCTGCCCAGCTTCTTTTTACTAAAGACGTCATTGCTCCCAACACGCCAGAAACTCTATCAGCCCTGGTTGACAAACATCCACCATCTAATGGACCTCTTCCTCCACTGCTTTTGGCATCTCACCCTTCTGTCAACCCAATACAAGTGACCGAAAGAGATGTCAAGGCAGCGGTAATGTCTTTTAAGAATGGCTCTGCTGGCGGTCTGGACGGCCTTACCCCACAGCATTTGAAAGATCTCCTATTTGGGGCTCCAGGGGACGCCGGTAGAGTCCTTCTGAAAGACATTACCGCACTCATCAACTTCATGCTTCAGGGCAAAGTGCATGCACAGATTTCACCACTCCTATACGGTGCAAACTTATGCGCACTTAAAAAAAAAGATGGCGGTATAAGGCCCATAGCTATAGGTTGAACGTATAGGAGAATTACTTCAAAGGTTTGCTGCAAACATATCCGCACCAAACTTAAAGATAAATTACAACCTATTCAATTAGGATTTGGAAGTAAGGGAGGTTGCGAAGCAGCTGTGCATGCACTTCGCTCATTCATCACTCACAATGGCGGAGAGGTCATTTTAAAGGTGGATGTTAAAAACGCTTTTAACGCTGTTGACAGAACCACCTTTTTGACGGAAATTCAAAATTTTATTCCAGAAATTTATTCTTATCTTTGGCAATGTTACGGTTCTGACTCCAATTTAATATTCAAGAATCACTTAGTGAATTCATGTTCTGGTTGTCAACAGGGTGACCCACTCGGACCGGCCATTTTCAGCTTGGCCATCCATCCTATAATTTCGAGCCTAAATTCCAAATTGAACATGTGGTATTTAGACGACGGAACCCTAGGAGGCGATTCGACATCTGTTTTTAATGATTTCGAAACTTTAATAGCAAAATTTCATTCGATTGGTCTGGATTTTAATTTCGCCAAATGCGAACTATTTATCATGGATACCGTCGCTAATAATGAGAAGGAAAATTTAATTAGAAAATTTAATAGTCTGGCTCCAAATTTAAAAATTTTAAGTAAAGAGTCGCTTTACCTCTTGGGTGCTCCAATTCTTGAAGATTCATTCCCTACTTTTATTAACGACCAGCGCTGTAAAGAAGACACTTCAGAACTACTATCCAAAATTCATTCACATGTTGCTTTTCATATTATTAGATTTTGTTTGTTCGTACCAAAATTCATCTATATCCTCCGTTGCTGTCCATTTTGGAACCAAACCTGTCTTTTATCAAGTTTGGACAACTCAATTAAAAATGTTTTAACCCAAATTTTAAATTGTTCGCTTTCGGATAACTCCTGGTGTCAGGCCTCCCTTCCGATCCGTTTTGGAGGTTTAGGTATTCGCAAAATTTCTAGTGTTTCTCTTCCAGCGTTTTTGTCTTCAGTCCATTCCACTGAGGGTTTGTATCGCAGGATAATTAGCCCATCAATCGGCAGTGCACCGTTGGTGGGCATGGATGCAGCCAAAGATGCTTGGTCGATGGCCTGTCCGAGTGCGGCGTTTCCAAAATTACTCTTCTCTCAACGACAATGGGACGAGCCCCTATGTAAGTCAATTCAAAATTTCCTACTTAATACATGTTCAGATATTCGAGACCGGGCTCGTCTACTAGCCACTTCCGAACGTGAGTCGGGTTACTGGTTGCAGGCAATCCCTTCGACCAATATAGGAACGCTTTTGGATAACAATATGTTTTCCATTGCAGTCGGTCTGCGTCTGGGCATCTCCCAAACAGAACCACACAATTGTCCCTGTGGAGTTGAAGTAGATCGCTTAGGTCATCATGGTCTATCTTGCCGCCGTAGCGCTGGACGTCAATCACGCCATGCCGCCCTCAATGACGTCATCCACCGGACCCTTGCTACCGTCCACGTGCCGGCTCTTTTAGAGCCCAACGGTATTTCACGTGACGATGGCAAGAGGCCTGATGGAATGACGTTGGTTCCTTGGAGTCGAGGGAAGCCTTTGGTGTGGGATGCAACTTGTGTTGACACACTGGCTCCCTCCCACCTACCAATCAGCTCGAGGGCCGCGGGAGTTGTGGCTGAATCCGCGGAGGCCCTTAAGCGAAGAAAATATACATCAATCGGTGGAGGATATATCTTTCTTCCCTTTGGAGTGGAAACAATGGGTCCCTGGGGTCCAGAAGCACGTGTTTTTGTTAGGGAGCTGTCCAGGCGTCTAATCAAGTCGTCAGGTGACCAGAGAGCTGGCTCGTACTTAAAACAACGTATTAGCCTCGCTATTCAACGGGGTAATGTGGCCAGCTTTCTTGGCACCTTGCCCGCAGGCAACGATTTAAATTCAGTTTTTTATTTATAGGTATTAAATATTATAGTATGTAAGTTTTGGTTATTGTTAATATGCAAATTAATCTCTTTAAGTTGCTTTATTATTATTATTTAAATTCATATTTCATTTGACATATAGTTATAGAATTTTAATGTATCGCAATCATAATCTTTAGTTCTTAAGTATAAATTATAAGCGCTTTGGTGTTAACTGTAAGCTTATATTTTTGTCAATAAATAAATATATAAATACCAACACTCACAAGGAGATCTATATAACTATATAATAAATTAAAACGCCAACTCACCGCCACTCTGCTCTCTTTAAGATCCAAGCGCATTGCTAACGCCTCTCTCATGAACACGTCGGGGTAATGTGAGGCCAGGAAGGCCCTCTCCAGCTCTTCGAGCTGCCAGGAGTTGAAGTTAGTCCGAGAGCGACGCCGCTTGCCACTGTCACCGTCGTCGTCACATACACCTCCTATGAAGCAGAAACATAGTAATTTACTCATGATTCTGTGACCCAATAGATTCTGATGTTCTCAAGAAAGGCCAGGTCAAAATAACCCTAAACCGGCGAGCATCTATGAATAATATAATGACAGTAAACGAGGCAAAACAGGTGTGCAATGATCGTGACCAATGGAAATCCGTTGTCTTTGCTTAACTCTCTGGGAAACAGGCGTGAGTCTATGTATGAGTGTATTCATCATTCAAAAAGACAGACATTTACACGCTTTGATCTGTGTCAATCAGCAGTGGCGATCGATAAGCCACTGATGAACGACCCAGACTTATTAAGGTCTCTTAGTGATTGAACTTGCAGCTAACTAGGTAATCGTGAAAATATTATGGTATAGGTATCCCTTCAAATTATGGACACAAATATATTGTGGAAATATGATGATGACGATGACGAAACATTTTTATTCAAGTAAAAATGAGAACGAATTCATATTAAGAATAACGATCACTAATGCAAGTTATTTAAAAATATTCTTATCAATTTTAAATGATTTAAACAATATATAACCATACAAATTTTGTGGACCTAAAATATACAGTTTAAAAATCAACTTATTTAAGAATACCAATTAAATAACTCTTCAGTCTCATTATAGGTCAACTTTTGGAAAAAATTACAAACTATTCCTTTACAATTTATGTAGTTAAGGTTATATATAGATGACGACTTATTTATTTTATTGTAAATATATGGCCCTAGAAATGGTAAAACCTGTTTGTATAAATTAATAGTAATAGCATTTCTTTGTAATAAAGGTCTTTGGTTGGGTCTATTTAGTTTTATCAGCATATTAAATGGTGCGGTATTAATTAAAAGCAGTTTTAGCAGGTATACAGTTCCGGTTATTTTCATAAGAAAAATACCTATCAAACAGCAGCTTGATAATTAAAAAAACTATTAACAATAATTATTATAAGGGCACAAATCATCCAAAAAACTTATTATTGTACAGAACCAGCGGCATAACAAATAACAAAAAAAAATTGAATAATAATTATTAGATGGGCAATATGTCATCTAAAATAAGTTCTTTATATCTATATATGAATTAATTATAAAAATGCATAGGAAAAGCAAAGATTAGTTCGTGCCCATAACGTAAATCCCAAGCAAACTAGAATAAAGGAAAATTAAGAAATTATGAATCTAAATTGCTTTCTCGCTATTAACAATGTTGGTAAGTTAATTAATGTTCGAACGGATGAAACGTAATCCATCATAATTTAAGTCATTTCTAATAGAATGCAAAAAAGTGCTAAAATAAAGTCACCGCCAGCGTACCTAACATAGCGTCAAAGACTTATGTCTCTCTGTAGCGTTCTACAAATCACTATGCTCGCAGTCATAGACATTTTTTTTCTTTTTTTTTATTCGTGGAACGTAGTACAGATACATATAACTTTTACGTCGCCAGCTACATCAGGAAAGTGGGAAGTGAATGTAACTACGTGCAGTAACCACTTATTTATTTATTTATTATTGTGCATTCAAAACAAATAATCAAGTCAAATTTACCCAAATGAAAGTGAACCTTATGCTTATGTGATAAAGTTGAAAATCTATAAAAAAAATTGACAGATTGGGGTAGCGTCTGTACAAAGATACTGCTTATTTTGCAATAAATGTTTGTCTAGAAGAATGATAAAGAACCACAACAATGCGTGTTGGTCAATAATACACTTACATACATACTAATCTTTACATAAATACATTTACATATCAATATTTTGTCTAATGTTGATTTTTCACCGTAGCCTAGTTGGTAGTGCTCCTGCCTACGAAGCTGGTGGCCCTGGGTTCGAATCCCGGTAAGTGCAAATGTTTGTGTGATCAGCACGAATATTAGTTTCTGAGTCATGGATGTTTTCTATGTATATATGTATTTATCTATCTATATAAGTATGTATATCGTCGCCTGGTACCCATAGTACAAGCTTTGCTTAGTTTGGGGCTAGGATGATCTGTGTGACATTGTCCCTAGATATTATTATTATTATTGTTATACACATAAGTACTAATAATATTAAGTAGATACATTCTATAGAATGTTAGTGATTTTCACCTTTTTATAATATCAATTCAAATTATCACTGATTCCATTTTGTATCTTTAAATACAAAATGGAATCAGTGAATGTAACAAAACACCTTAAATAAGAAATATCATATTATACTAAAATTACCTACTGTCAGTATCTAACGCTTAATTAATGTTCGAACATACATGTCAATTATTTCAGCCAATGAATATTATGACATAGGCTTTGGATCTAATCCTAAATATTATTCGCAGTCTAGCGAGAAAGTAATTTCCGACATGATTAGTTTGTATACCTAGATAGCAGATCAATTATTTTGACAAGAACTTACCAATTAAACCATCAATAATCATAAACTAAATGACAATTGTAAATGATGAAACACAAATCACATATCAAAATATAGTTTTGTACCTAGAATTAATTATGTAAGTACTTATACTAAGTTAACTTGCAATATTTACGAAAGCTTTTTATGCAGTTTTTTTAACATACACTCCCGCGCTAGAAAAATGAATCCCTGGGTAGCGGGGTACTTTGAACTATATCCAGACTCAGAACAACTATTAATGGGTCACACAAATAGTTATGTCTTTTGTGAATATTGAACCCGGGATAGGAAGAAGCGAGGCTACTGTCTTATCCGCTGCGCCACACAGGCAGTAGGTTAAACTACAGTATATATCATGTTCGAACTCATGAAACAGACGTAGCAATTATTTTAGCCATCGGCTATAACATCTAATGTTAAATATTATCCCTAGTCTAGCTAGAATGTAATTTCCTACATGATTGGCTTGTATAGATAAGCGGATCAATCATTTTGACGCGGATATTGTGGGCTTTTCTTCATCGCATTAGGTATCAAAAATCATCGACAAGAAAGATTCCCTAAATGGACGTTTAATTTAAATTCCTGGTAAAGTTTAATGTTTTAATCACAAATTACGGAATTAATGTTTTCTTGTAAAACTCATGTCATACAATAGCGCAGGCCAATTCACATCATCGTTAAAAGTGAACGGGCAAACTTGAAACATTTCCAATCATCAACTATGAGGATTGAAATGAACAAGACATAATCATAAAGACGTCCGGAACAAACTCCATTCAGCCAATTCCGACGCAGTTAAAACAAAAGCCGCGACCAGGGGATCATAAAAAAGAGATAATCTTCCACAAAGCGTCAGACAAAGTTTTTGAAAATAGAATATAATTTCTAATTTTCTCCCGGTGATTTTAATTAAAAATGGTCCCGGGAGAGTGGGACGGCGGCACGATATCAGCCTCGGGTTAGAAAAGGATCGCTATAAATTACTCGCTCGGTCCTCAGAGGGGCTAAATAAATTAGAAGTGATTAAGAGGAACGCGCTTCTGTTGCGTTGAATGTATCGTTGTTTTGTTACTTTGATAATTTGGTAAAAGAGCTTTTTACCATAATTAAGTTGTAAAAATTTTACCTTTTTGTTCGCAAATTTGGCCAGTTGTTGTACCTAATTGAAAGAAGAATGGCAATTAAAATAGTAACTTTATTACCAAAGGAATCCAATCGATCGTGTGTAAGCGTTAATTGAAAGCCATTGAATTGTAATTACAATAGTGATTATTTTTTCTCTCGCACCTTGACAAGAAATATGTTAATCTATTAATTTAGAAATCACTCTCCGTTAGTTGTTTTTGGTTGTCGGAGTGCCGACGATACGTTATACTGTCGCCTTAAGAGAAAATACTAAATTACGCGTGTTGGAAAGAGATCGATGCATGTTCGTAATGAGGGGAGTGAAAGAGACACTTTCAGTTATTGTATTAAAACAAACGACCGCCTTGGGCCCGCAGACAACAGTTTTGGCGCGCTTTAATTTAGTCTGCTCAATGTTTTAATGTCACAGGGGAGGGGTGAGGGGGACTTACTAAGTATCTATTTGAGGGTTGTATTGCATAGCGCGGTTTGTAAATTCTTTTGGTTAATGATTCTATTTTGTTTGTTAAGACTAGTATTGAATGAATAATTATACTTTATTGTGTTATACTATTCAGGTGATCATTTATGCTATGATTTATGGTATTATAATTAGGAGAAATATCTATCATAATTATGGATTAATTTCGGGCTTTGATTTTGATTTCGAGCCTTGGCCAAATATTTAAAAAAAAATTTATGACATTTTTAAGTGAGTATAATATGACTGTTTTTTTTTAACTAAAACTGTGTTTTACTTCAGGTGTGGCCCATTTAGGAGGTGGTCCCATATAATTTTTGTTCAAATTGGTTATGGTAAGAAAATGTGTAAGAAAGTAAGAAAACATACAACCTATGTTTTCTTAACTCAATCATAAAAAGAATAGCCATAATCCATAGGCAATCGTTTATCTAGGAAGAAATTCTTATAACTTAGAACAGACTTAATAAATAACGATTCTATTAAAAGACAATATTTTTATTTTATTCATAGAAGACTATCGCCGCACGATATCGCAATGTTTCTATTCAATAAATGCGATTTTATTTGTGATGCCTTTTATATTTCTATTACAGAAGCAGTAAAGGGGAATTGATACTCTATGGTCGTCCTTGTGTTACAGATAATTTATGGCTTATAATATTCGGCCAGATTTTATCTTTATCTATGTTTCAGTTGATTGCTTTTACCAGGAGGTCTTGTATATTTGGGAGTTTTCGAAGATATTGTGTTAGTGTTGGTATTGTGATTTTGTGTGGGTTGCAAACAAGGGAATATTTGGAGGTTATAAGAAAATGTTTTTTTTTTATTATGAATGCAGTTAGCCTAGGAGTCTTTCACTGCTTCACCGGATTATAGAGGCGAGCGAGGGCTCAAATCGTCTAGCAAAATAAAACTACAAACTAAGTACCCCCACCGAACTTCACCGGAGGGCACCTCCTTTGTGGTTCGAACCTCGAACCACAAAGGGTATAGAGTTCACAACCTCGAGTATAGAGTTCACAACTTAGACTGCAATGTTTTTGTTTATCTTGTTCTTTTATCATTTCGTTGGGCCGGTTTAAAGACCGAAAGGCAGTGGTATGTGTGACCTAGATATAATTTTACTAAATAATACCCGCCAAGTGCGAGTCAGATTCACACACGAAGTGTTCTATACCAACGTTTGTATAACAACGTGTTTGTGCACAATCTTATGGCTGTATCTTTTATTTTTAACAAAGATTAAAAGATGGCCACGTGCCCAGAGGGCTGGTCTAGTTTTAGCTCAAAGACTAAGCATTGCCATACAACGTGGCAATATTGCCAGTCTTTTGGACACGACGATACTCTTTGATACCGATTCATGAGAAGGAGTTCGTTGAGAGACATACCTCCGATATATATTAGGGTTTCGTGAGCACTTTTCTGACACGAAATCCTGAAAAAATCGCACCGTAAACCGGGGTAAATAAAAATTATTCCTATCTCAATTCTCCAAAACGATTTCTATTCACCCTGTGTTACCGTTACATAAGCACTAAAATTAAGGATACTATGATATTATTGCTCGTACCACGTGTGTAGCAGATTATTAACTTAAAGACTGTAAAGTCAGACAACGTTATTGTAAAGAATTAATGATGATGATGGTTAGACTGTGTATGTTACGTATTACAAATTAGTGTTTGTAGTTTGTAGTTATTAATATTATTTATTTATTTTATAAGTCTCCATAATCCACATATTTTAGTATTTAAATTAGTTGTAAGCAAGATTATAAGTGTTCAGATACTTTTATATTGAAATGCGAGCTGTACTGACACATGAATTGCTATTATTTACCTGGTTCCATCAGAAAACCAGCGCTGCATCAGTAATGTCGCAGCTAGTGCTGAGATGGGACCAATTCGGACTCGCACAGATAGCAATTAAGAACTTCTTTATGTGTACCTATATATTATTATTATTATCTGTGCTTGTTTACGGAATAAATATATTTTCTTTCTTTCTTTCTTTCTTTCTAGACCGATACTCCGACCGATTTCAGTCATGGCGATCACTTCAACTCCTTGCCGGTACGGCGATGGCCCGCCCGATAATGGCTGCCATAACTAACCTTCTGAATAAACTGACCTACTGAGCGCATGTAAGTTGCTCATCTATATAATTGTATTGAATAGTCGTGGATTATCGGGGTTTCAGCTCATCACGCTAAGCTTTTCGCTTCTCAAAAACGCCTGTTTGCCTATGGGCAAGCCCGCGCCATTTCGGTGGTTGTGCTGCCAATCCTTCCCACTTAATGCTCTCGATATTGCATCTTTTCATGTGCAGTTTCTGAATAACAGTATATTTGAGGAATTGACATCCTTGTTTTCCCATATCCTCCTTCAGTTCAGAATAAAAGATCCGCTACGCTATACTCTCTTTGTCCATGCGTGAGATATGAACACACCACCGAAGTTGTCGTGGTAAATATGCCTCAATGCTAGCTACATTGGCTCATCGCAAAACATCAGTATTACGCACGCGATAGGACCATCCGATTTTCAGGATGCTAACGATTGTAAATTCAGACAAAGTTATCGTAAAGAATTAATAAAAAGGCATAAAACTGAA
Organism: Pseudoips prasinana; assembly: GCA_951640165.1. Taxonomy (NCBI): domain Eukaryota; kingdom Metazoa; phylum Arthropoda; class Insecta; order Lepidoptera; family Nolidae; genus Pseudoips; species Pseudoips prasinana. The sequence continues at coordinate 9,973,354 of OX621240.1, forward strand.
TCCACATAAAGTATAAGCAGAACTCGCTTGTCGATCCAGTAATAAAAGTTCGCAGCGCAATGCAATCAAAATATTAAACAACATAGCGTTGTAATTTCATTATTCCAAGAATCAATTGACTGCCAAGGGGCGGACTCAGGTGTAAAAGTTCGGTAAAATTCACCAGTAATAATGTACCGTTGAAGCGACGCAATAACACAGGTATAGTTATCACATCACCCAATAATTTTCAACCTACAATGTTCACACTAGCCGAGAACCAAATACAGATTCAGTTTTCTGGAAATCAAATTAAAATAGTCGTAGTAATTTTATTTTTACGTGAAAGTGTAGTGTCGAAATTGCGGACATAGCGACTCAATATTTGGTAATTCGGGTGAATAACCCGTTCGTGTCTTAAATTCATTTTCCATATATGGTCTTAATTATTGCATTTTGATAGTAAAATGGACCGGATTTTTAAGTAAAGTCATACAGAAGCGTAAAATGCAAATTTTTGAATTTCGTAAAACAAATAGGCATTCACCAATTTTGGTGATAACTGATAACGTAGAAGTATCCACACACGGGTTTGCCTATAATAATGCACTCTAACTTCTACTAACTTAAACTTCTACCCGTATTTACAACAACATGGGATCGGACAGATTTTTTTTTATGAAACCTAGCAAACTTATTAAGAAGTAGGCTCAAATATAATACAGGCATATCAAAATCGGCTGATAAAGTTAACGTTCTTGGGGGGATAAAGTGGGCATGCTTTGTCTCTTTCATGCAAAATAACTTTCTAGGCTCTATGGCTCCACTACAAGTGACGTTAGTATTTATATATGGGCCGTCTTAATATAGATAAATAAAAAAAGTTAGTGTGTTAGTGTTCACAAACATAAACTACTGTCTATTGCTCAAAGCACAAGAGAAATCTTAAAAAAACAATTCGGTAGGTTTTTCTTTACATAAATACTTTTGCATTATATATTGAATGTGTTAATATAACATGTACCATAACGTAAGTATCCAATAAATTTAGGCATAATGTTACCATACACATGTCAAAAACTTTTGGAGCATTCCAAATTTGGCGAGAAATCCGTCAGTTTACTGTTACTTCGCTGCATATTGGAAGAGTAAGATGTCTTCATTGCCTCAAGTGTACGTTCATCGTCCACTCACTGTAATTTGGCTTCGATCCCGGGAAATTAATTTCGGAAATCACTGGCAATAATAAAGTTATAATTTTTAACGAAATTACGGTGTGGACAGCGTGCACAGGGGCGGACTCGACAATCATGTCGGTTAACAAGGTGTAATAAAATTAGCTGTCTTATTACGGAATGGTTATGTTCTGAAGTAATGATATAGGTATAGTGTTACATTGTATAATAATTATTTAAAATATATATAATGTAAAGAACATAATATATATTATTGATTAAGTCTGCAAACCGCTGCCAGCGGTAGAGCAAGATCAAATGAAGAACGCGTGGTGTTTTTGGGGATGTGGTCCCACTTAAGACAATGAATACCTTGCAGATAATAGGTTTATAGCATAAGTAACATTATAATATAGTCGTCTTATGGTTCTCAAGACTGCTAGACTCATCAGCGAAGTTGCAAGGGTCGGCAGTGAGTGCATCCTTGTATCTTGTAGGGTTTAGAGTAACCCTACAAGATACAAGCAAACGGTGGGGTTGCTTACTAACCGATTCAAAAGAAGGACGTGTAGGAACCAAGTCTTCAAACTTAAAGTTAGGGAACGTCCTCATGTAATTTTTTTCCAAATTGGTTGTCATACAAATAAATTGAAGTCAGTTTTTGTGATGATCTTTTAAACAGTAATTATTTGCGAATATGGTTGCTTATTTATATAAAATCAATATTTATTATTCCTTTTTAAATTTTATAGCAAAATATTAATAAAAGTTATCATATCATACTTGCATTAAAAGGCACTTATTTTTAAGTTTGAATGCAACCGACCTTTGCGTAATATCAAATTGAAAAATTACAGTTGGTTTCATAAAAGTTTTTGTTCATTAAAATTAAACGCTACTCATGGTCATTTATTTGCGTTAAAACATACGCATAAAAAATGACATTTAATTTTATTTAACTTGCCACTATAAAGTTCTTATAGCCAGTAATAACATAAAATATCAAAATAATTATAAGTGATTGGGGTGCACTTATTCTAAACTGACGGCGGCGCAGTAAGTAAAGGTTGCTCAATTAATTAGGTGTCATATAATTTTAGGGTTTGGTAATGAAGAAAGGCAATATGTATGTATATTTCCTATTATTTTTAATCTCTGTGCCGCGGGGAACTTTACAAACATATAATTAACGGACACAAAGTACATCCAGACTCAGAACAACTATTTATGGGTCGCACAAATAGTTGTCCTGCGCGGGATTCGAACCCGGGACACGAAGCGGCAAGGCATCTGTCTTAGCAGCTGCGCCACACGTGCAGTATATTGTTCTATAAATTACATAAAAACCGGTGAATTGCGAGTCAGACTTGCACATCGAGGGCTCTGTAGGCAGAACATGGATGTACTTTATGCTATTATCAATATCACCTGTATTTATAACCTATGTTCACAAAATAAATTTGATTTGATTTGATTTGATTTGTACTTTCCTTAAATGTATACGTTTTCACGGTTATTAAGCTCTTAAGGGAAAAGTTTGGTATAAGAAGTTGGTGCTAGTTTTGGACCAGGCCAAACCGTAAATGGCTAACTTTTGAACATATATTTTTATTTACATAAAAATAATGAATACCGTGAACTCGTTGACCAAATACGTGATAAATAAGTTAAAGTAAACGAAGGTTAATAACTTAATTTATAATGATTGATTTTTTTATTTAGTATTTGGGGCGGAAAGGTTTTCCCGTGACGACCTCGAACTGGAAGGGGGGCCTACCCACGCTGTGGCAGGCCACCTACAAGATGAACCGATAATCTTGTGCTTGTATAATATGTAAGCATTATTTTCGACTGCTCTAAATTATATATCTCTGTGATAAACAAACGGAGAGACGGATTTACATCACAGGTTTATTCGAAGCGTTTATTTTGTAACAGAACCCTAACACCAGAACATTTATCTTCGGTATTTAACTTTGAACTAGGACTACAATGACATAAAAATAATTGCTACAATTAGTAATATGGACATGCTATAGACTGTTGAAAGTTCAACGTATGTAAATTTTCTGCTACTGTTATGTGTTAGGCAGCGTCCATGGCGTCGGTATTAAATTTAATTATCAAAAATAATTACACTAATTATTTAATGACTAAGTTGTGGAATGTAAATAGTTTTTAAGCTATTACGAGATTTTAGAAAAAAAAAACGGTTGTTCTACATATTATTGTTTATTTATTTGACAGGTATGTATGGCAAATGCATCTCTGTGATTCTGGATGGCGTCATCGGTTACCAAAAGTGGCTTCATTAGCAGCGTGAGGCATGGTTCCACGAAACTCGGGCTGGTAAGACTAATTGAATTTGTAAGTGTTACGGATAAACGATGCATTGCGGGTTTTGGCCAAATTACTTGAAATGTGACTTGATAATTTTGTTGAGGCTTGATGCCGCTGCGGTGCCATGATACTAATTCAATGTATATAGTGTCATGTAAACGGTGAATGGCGAGTTCTGGGCATGTTTCTATGAAACTGACCTAATAGCAGCTTTTGAGGTCTCAGTTTCAAAAACCATCAGCTGGTAAACGTACCTAAGTTTATAAACAAAATGTGTGTATATTTATTGAGTTTATTGTTAGTATTTGATGTTTGCACTTAAATAATTGTAGGTGTATTTACTAGAAATCTAAGTTAAATAAAAGAATATTCAAATCTGTTTAACAAATGTCTCAGTATTAAAATTACTATGACGTTGTTATTTAAATGTATGTCTTCTTCTCAGGTTTAAATTATCGGGTATAAAATGAAATTAATGTGTATCAGTTACTCAGAATTTTATTTAATTTACCTTAACTATCACATTAACATTATTTACATATCATAACTTAAAATCAATGGTTCTTAAGAATTATTGCAGGTCCTCCATTATTCCATACTTTAGCGAGTAAGTAGCTACGCAATATTTCTTATCAAAGTCATTCAAGTAAGCGTTCTTTTTTACTTTCAGACAAAAAACTAAATATCCAAGGTAGAATAAGAAGAATGAATAATAGAAAACAAAATAATATATTTGTCTTCATTTTTCACTTCTAAATTGATAGTTCCAAAGTATGTGTGTGTGCTCTCTTCAAAATTTTCAGCGCGAATGATACATTGTTAAAAAATCATGATTAAACGAGAAATATAGTGTATAATTTAGTGCCATTAAATTACCCTTAGGTTAATTACAGGTTCAAATGTTAATTATTGTTTAAATATATTTTAAACGGTCCATTTTATAAGCTTCGATAAATACAAAATATACTATAACACTATCGTTAAACGGGCTATCAAGATAATAGATGTCAAATATTTTGAATAATATAATCATATCAAACATTATATAAGACATTTATACAAACCAGCAGAACCTTTGCCTAGTGATGACTTCAGTTATTACTCTTTTAATGGATTTAAAGTAACAAAAATAGCTATACATTATTTCAAGGATTGAAGGAAAATAATATATATGATTTATTATTCATAAATAGTTTTTCCTCAAATCCTTGAAATAATTTATTATTAATGAAATTATGACGTCAGAAGTCGAAACTGCTTCACTGACAATAAAATGCGTGATCCTAACTTTATAACTGCAATTGTGATGTGAAAATGCTTCAATTACTATAAATAGATAAGTAAAATCCGACGATTTGATTTTACTAATCAGTTATACACGGAATTTGAAGAGATATAAACGACACCTTGTCAGTACTAATAAAATTTAATTATAATCTGCATCAACAGAGCTCCAGTGCCATATCCATTTCACATATGAAAAAGGTGTTTCACTAGAACTTAAAATTAAGTTAAAGTTTTATGTCCAAATTTCGTAGAATTTGGACATAAAACTCTAGTAAATATGATTAGTAACTTATTATGATTGGATTAAATTAAATAACAATGAAACTTGTATAGATACATAATATTCTGAATGGTTTCAATAAATATTTTGCTTATTTTAAATGGCTCTATTGCATTATATGACCGTAAGTTTGATTTCGTATCGATAAAATAAAATACTCTCACATATCATAAATCAGGTGAGCAACCTGCATTTTCACGCGTTAACGTAGAGCCACAGTTGCAAAGACGTCATTAATAATCGATCTTCTCGTGTATCTCTACGCCATTAACAAGCTTTAGCCGAATTTCTAACCCCATAGATGGTGTCCTGTGGCGTGGGTTACTTAGTTTATAGTCTTAATGCTAAGTAATATGAGCACCCGCCCACCTCTAATATCCGGATAACAATGAAAACTTTCATGGCTGACTGCAAAAGTCAAGTTAAAAGAATATATGGAAATCGTATGTACAACCATTTCGAGACAGTACCAATTTTAAACTTTGCCTACAACATAATTCCTCTGTATCACGCTAAACGGGAAGGATATGGATATGTCATTAGAACTACCTTTACGTATATTCTGTGTCAATAAATTTTGGTAGGTACGCTGCCTTTCACGGCGCAGGTTGTGGGTTCGATTCTCACCCGGGATAGATATTTTTGTGCAAGAACATGTCTGCTTGTACTGAGTCTAGGTGTAAATCATCTATGTAAGTATGTATTTACAAAAGAAAAATATTATGTTATGTAGTATCTACCTATATCAATTATCTGGTTTCCATAGTACAAGCTCTGCTTAGTTTGGGATCAGATGGCCGTGTGTGAATAATGTCCCAGGATATTATTATTATTAATATCACCACCAAATATGGTTATTGTAATTACATGCACTTCGATCATTTGAGGCTGCTCATATAATTACCAGCTTTCGGAATAACACGTAATAATAAATACGATTATTTTGTAATAGTAGTCATATATATAACTAGCTATGCTCCGCGGTTTTACCCGCGTTAAACTTTATAAATTATAGCCTAGGTGTTATTCTGATGTATCAGCTATATTATTGTAAAGTTTTATTAAAATCCATTCAGTCGTTTTTACGTGAAAGAGTAACAAACATCCATCCATCCATCCATCCATACTTACCAACTTTCGCGTTTATAATATTAGTAGGATAAACATTCATTAGCACATTTGTAAATACTAATTCAATTGCTGTCCTAGATCATTAGCAGCCATACCTACAACCATCTCAAATTCAGTTCAAAATGAAGTCTTATTTTGTATAGAGATACAACTCAATATTGGTGAGGATGTTGATGACCACCTTGTTACTTAATAGTGTTGTTGATCCCTCCCTGTGCTATTGGAAAAGTAAATTGCGGTTACTTTGCGGTTAAACTTGTTCACCTTTGTCTATTCGTGGCAGAGTTAAAGGAGCCATTTGAGCAGTAATTTTGTGCTTTAACTCATAATGTCCATTTAGTTATCATCATTAACTTATAGATTTGCAAGTTAAAGAAACCAATATAAGTGGTAAATACTATAATCAATTTCTATGTTTGGCATTTTAATACTCAGTACTTAATAGGACAATTACTTTATATTTTATTGTATGGTTAGTGGTAGTGTTACTTTGACACTTGGGTAACCAGGCTACTGACTTGACTAAAACCGGGACCGACAGCTTTTAGTGCCGGTTCCAAAGCACGAATATAAATCTCTAAAATGAAAAGAAAACGCCCCCACTAGGTTGCGGGGTACTATACAAACATATAACATGGACACAAAGTAAACTCAAACTAAGAATGACTACGTATAGGTCACACAAATAGGGGTATTGTGCAGTTTAGAACCCGGAACACAAGGCGCGAGGCAATTAGCTTAACCGCAGCGCCTGCGCATACTAATATTATAAATACATTTTTTTACTATGAGTTTGTTCGTTTGTTACAGTTTCACGTCTTAGATAACGCGAGCTAAGAATATATGAAAAACCTTGTAAAAAAAACAATATCTTTGGGACAACTAATACGCTGCCATGTGATCCCAAACTGGGCAGAGCCCAGGCAGAGATAATGTACATATTATAGAAAAATTTCACCCAGATACTGAACAAATAATTTTGCTCATTGCACAAAGCTTTGTCCCGGTTGGGGATCATCTGGCTTAGCAACCACGAGACTGAAACGCCAGTCATTAAGTAAATGATACTGATATTTTTCGACGGGGATAAAACACTGAAACTGACTATTTCATTTGGTGTATTCTTCGGAGTAATATAAGAGCCGCATCTACCAACTGCCCGCATCATAGCCCGGAGCGCGCGTCGAGATTGAAACTTGATAAACTGATACACTATACATTATATAGACTTATTTAACGACCATTTTAATACTGTGAAAGTAAAAATAACATTTTAAAACAGATAAAGGCTGCGCCATGATATGCCGCCATCGCGACTAATTGTCTTTATTTTTGTGCTGTGTGGCTGACGGCAAAGAATATAACCCACCCCCCACTCATCCCGTGGGGCGCGTAGAACTCGTCCTCCCGAGGGTATTCCAGATAGCGGGCAGTTACGTCTCTCTGTGTAGGTACTGTGACCAACACACTGCGATCGCGAAGCCGGTTGCCAAGCGTGGCGATTGTGGCATATCCTTACAAATAATGGACACAACTCTATTTTGGATGTCTTCTGGGATAGCCTTTTTCGAGTAGTGGACGTCATAAAAATTCATATGAAAAAATAATTTATTTCTTTGGCTTGTATATGCTACGATATATAAGATATATAATGAATCAGTAGTATACCTAACAGTAGTAGTGGTTGTAAAAAATCAAGTTAATCAGCACCAGAGGTACCAGAAGCAGTGGCATCCAGTCACTCATGTGGCAAGAACTCACCAAAACTAAGGCAAGAAGCCCAAACCACATGGAACCCCGTAACGAAGTTCTATATGGTTTATATGTACATATCTTGGGCTTACGTCAACCAAGAGAAATCAGCCACATAATGCCTTCAATTCCATGCACTTAGTTTAATATCATTGCATTCCTTTCTAACATAGTTCATATGAAAAAAAAGGCCAAGGATCTTTATTTGTGACATTTAGTTTTGGCGCGAAATACTGAGTTTATGTAAATAAGATGCGCATGTAAGTGCGCAGTTTTTGTGGCTGTGTAATACTATGTATACCTTGTTCTTTTATTACAAGGTTTATTAGAGAGAGATAGATGTAATGACTTTGTCATTAGTTAAGTGGTGCAATGACAGAATTGCTAGCACTGATTGCGTCTTTTTCATTCAAAACAAGCTTAGAAACGTGAAATGGCTCATTAAAATATATCTGATCTAGTAGTTTAGGTTATGAGAGAGAGAGAGAGAGAGAAAAGATGTGTGATTGCACCTCTCTCTCTTGCCTTTACAGTAATATACGAAACATATATCTCTCTCTTTTTAAGATTTCGCCGTCTGTCTGTCCGTCCGTCTGTCACCAGGCTGTAGATATCTCATGAACCGTGATAGTTAGACAGTTGAAATTTTCACAGATGATGTATTTCTGTTGCCGCTATAGCAACAAATACTAAAAAATTAAATGTAATAAATATGTAAGGGGGCTACCATACAGCAAACGTGCATTTTTATAGATAATGGTACGGAACCCTTCGTGCGTCGGTTTTTCTATTTTCACTAAATCTCCTTCTCAACTTCCGTTCGCCTCGCCCAATGACACTTTTTGTTAATAATAAAAATCACTATGTACAGACGCCAGCACATCAAGCTACCTCAATCTGTCAAATTTCCCCAATTGAAAGTGAACCTAATGCTTTTGTGATAAAGTTGAAAATCTATAAAATAAATTTGACAGATTGGGCTAGCTGGATGTGCTGGCGTCTGTACCTTTTTCGGGTGATTTTAAACTTGATTACAACAATCATATGGAGTAATTACAAATACCGTTTCGTGGGAAGTAGAACTTCCGTAAAATGAATAACGCTGCAATAAATAGATGCTGTGTAGTTCTGACATAGGTAAGCATTCACTCTTCAGTAATAATGTCTACGCTTGGTCACACTATTACCGATTTACAAAAACCAATCGAACACACTGATAGTTTGTGGTCCTCGTGCAAATTGATGGGGCATTGTGACGTTATGAACGGTTATCAAATAAATGCTTCGGTTAGGTTATTGCACGCGCACTAGCGTCTCTTATGTCTCATTGTCATTTATAGTTTTGTAAAAATCTAACTTCGCAGAAAACTAGTATTCGTTGTGGAAAGTATGAATTTAAAGTGTGGGAATCCTAACTTATATTATAAACATGAATGTGAGTTTGCTTTTTGGTGTTCGCTGAGGAAAGTATGAGTTTAACCACACTTTAAATTCATACTAACTAATATTATAAACGCGAATGTGAGTTTGCTTGTTAGTGTTTGTTGTGGATCGTATGAGTTTTAAGTGTGGGAATCCTACCTTAATAAACTTGAATGTGAGTTTTTAGTGTTTGTTGTGGATCGTATGAGTTTTAAGTGTGGGAATCCTACCTTAATAAACGTGAATGTGAGTTTGCTTTTTAGTGTTTGCTGTGGAAAGTATGACTTTAAAATGTGGGGAATCCTAACTAATAAACGCGAATGTGAGTTTGCTTGTAAGCGTTCAATGTGGAAAGAATCAGTTTAAAGTATAGAGAATCAGTTTAAAGTGTAGAAATCCTAACTAATAATATAAACACGAATGTGAGTTTGCTTGTTAGTGTTCGATGTGGAAAGTATAAGTTTAAGGGGTGGGAATTCTAATTAATATTAAAAACCCGAATGTGAGTTTGCTTATCAGAGTTCTTTGTGAAAAGTATGATTTTAAAGTGTGGGAATCCTAAGTAATATTATAAACGCAACTGTGAGTTTGTTAGTTCGTTACGCTTTTTAGCTTAAACTTCCCTACCGATCAACATACAGTTTTCCATAAAAAGCCACAGGGTGCCTTTGATCCAGAAAAAAGTACTATTTGCGAGGAAATCCCGAGTATAACTGCTTGTAATATTTTATAACCTCCTAAGTTTCGTAATAAGGATCGCATTTATTTTGTTTGTACCCACATTATATCCATGGATGAAGTCTTTATAGTACTCTTCTATGTATTTTGATGTATGGATGTATTGTGTTGTTGTTTTTATTAATTACCTATCATATTCCGACCCAGAAGAAAATGTTATTCTTTAACAGGGCCACTCCACTGTCCCTTGAGTGTATAATATCTTTCTTACGACGGTCAGGTTATATAAACTATTTAAGACTAATATTTTTGAGGTGAATGGTACAACCGGAAGGGGAAGACCTCGTAGAACATTCTCTGACCAAATCGGAGACGTTCTCAAGAAAGGCCAGGTCAGAAGTACCCTAAACCGGCGAGCATGTATGAAGAATATAATGACAGTAAATGAGGCGAAAGAGGTGTGCAAGGATCATGATAAATGGAAGTCCGTTGTCTCTGCCTCCCCCTCTGGAAAACAGGCGTGAGTCTATGTATGTATTTTTTGAGGATTTTAAAACTTTCCATGATTTAAAGTTAATTTCATTCGTACATAGTCAGTCAGCTCAAAAATAAAATAATAACGTTACTTCATTAAAGTCAAGGAGAGCCAATTTATTGTGCTCACACTTACAATAATACACCGCAATAATTATTAGCCGATCACTCTCCTGGGACTCTCCGACTTCTACCCCCGACATATCGAGACTAGTGATATAGTTGGCATTTTGAAATTTATTCGATGATTAGTAATCGAATTAATGGACTTTTTCGTGTAGACTGATTCGGTCCTCAGTATATAAATACTTGGAATCAAATCTATTTGCACAGAAAAACATATCGATACTGTCAAAAACGTCTATCCATTTTTATTACGGTGATACTTTACGCTGTGATGGCTTAACCCATAAATATAGGTAAGTGGATGTTTATCAGATATTAATTAAATTACTATTATTATTAGTAGTCTTCTCTTCTATGAGAATAGAGAACATTTGGAATTGAAAAGTTGTTTGCATGACAACTTCATATCATAAAGTGGTATTATTTAAAATATGCAACGTGTTTACATCATTTTTATTCTGGCATTACATGTTTTGTTGTAACTTGCCTGCGAGACTATAAACAGCATAATTTGTTGTTTTTGTTACGAATAAAATATATCTACGACTGTAAAAAAAAGTATTTCTAAGTCATCATCGACGTCAAAACTTAGGACATAATACACGAAAATACGTCATGATAAATTAGAACGATTTTTTGTGTAAGTTAATTTTTATATTTATAGACGCATCATTTACCATCACAAATTAATCTCTTGTGTAAATGAAGCCTGGTATTGCTTTATTCCCTTTAACTTATATACTACTAGTCATTGAAGCCGTCTGTTATTTCGTAGTTTCAATGTTAAGCATATTCTATAATTCTAATCTTAATTAATCCAATATTATTTATTTTGAACCGCTCATAGCCAGATACTCTCAACGATACGTAAGTGATTGGCAAGGTTAAGCAACTAGGCTCGCGGGCAATCCATAGATGGGTGACCACCAAAGTGGTTTAATTTCTGAGCGTTTCCGTGCTGCGGAGGGCACGTTAAGCTATCGTCGTTACAGTCGATAAGCCATGTCAGAGGCCTAATGGGCGGTTTAGAAACCTCTGACACTAGGGTAACCACTGCCCATACGATAAATATGTAAGTATTCTTAATTTATTATACTCAAGCCTTTTTTTAAGAATTGAAAAATAAACTGAGTTTGTTAGAAATACTCTTTATCCAGAAATAATAACAAACGTACAAGGAAAACTCCTTGGAAAATATAAATGTAATCTTATATCATAACATCACTATTTTTTGCGTACAAAGTTTCCAACTCCAGCCCTCCATTATCTGTGAGTCCCATAGGGGCTATAATTCAGCTGTTTGTATCTGTGTCCGACTTATTTAATCATATGATGATGCCAAAACAAAATAATTATTTTTTTTTATTTTTATTTTCTTTATTGGGACACAAAACAGTTATACGTTACAGTGTTTCTAACAGATTATAATATAACTTAAATTGAATAAACGTATAACCCACACTAATGTCCGCAAAATAATTACATATTTTAAAGGAAGATTAGCTGTGCGCATCTTGTTGGGAACATTGTATATTGGTTTCTCATAAATTTTTGTTCGTAGGTATACCCCGAAACTAGTGTATCTCTCTATGTTTATTTTAATAAAATTTTATTTACTTTTGCTTTAAAAGCTGAGTGTGAGAGTGCAAAAATATCAAACTCCACAAAGTGTGTGTTATACGTATCTACGAGACGCCATAGAGGAGCCCGTGCCCCGGCATTAGTTCTACATCTCGCGGTGTGAAACACCCGGCGCACGCGCACCTCTCGCTGTATGACAGTTCTGGGTACAACATAACATAATTGGTTAGTGATATTTGTACAATCAAACTTATTATTACATATGCCATGCAGCATCATAACCATGAGTAACTTACGTCTAGACTCCAGGCTCAAAAGTTTATATTTTATTAATAATGCTTCATATGAAATTTTTGAATGATTTATGTGTATAATATGTTACAAAGAAAATCAGAAGAAAGTTTGCTTAGTTAGAGAATATCAAATTTATTATGGGTATAGTTTGATTCTCGATATTTAGTATCGCTGGATGCGAATAGCGCAAGACCGGAAATTGTGGAGATCTTTGGGGAGGCTTTTGTCCAGCAGTGGACGTCTTTCGGCTGATATGATGATGATGATGATAGTTTGATTCTGGAAACCACTGGATGGGGATAGCGCAATACCGGTCTGGAAGTGTGGAGATCTTTGGGAGAGGCTTTTGTGAAACAGTAGAGTTTGATTCCATTCGTATATTCTTCTATCTACATTATCGAATACGACTCTTCTTAACGATACCTGTTGAAGGAGTGTATTATGTAATACAGATTAAATTGATTTTGTATAGCTTACCATAGATATATTTATTTTTGGGGGCGATTTTAATTTAAATGAGCCGCTAGAGTAGTTTTACATGTTATGAAGATACCTATAATCTTCCAAACATAAAAAATCGGCCAAGTGCGAGTCGGACTCGCGTACGAAGAGTTCCGTACCATTATCGATAAAAACGAGCAAAAAATTCACGTTTGTGCCCTTAAATATTTATTTTATTTTGTTTTTAGTATTTGTTGTTATAGCGGCAACAGAAATACGTCATCTGTGAAAATTTCAACTGTCTAACTATCACGGTTTATGAGATACAGCCTGGTGACAGACGGACAGACAGATAGACAGACAGACAGCGAAGTCTTAGTAATAGGGTCCCGTTTTACCCTTCGGGTACGGAACCTTAAAAAATGCCATTCAAACTAGGTAAACAAGTTTTTGACTGATGAATAAACAAACAGATAAAAAAAAACTTATGTAAGTTTATTGAATATCCAGATACACTTCTGCTACATTTTAATTTAGTGTATCCGTCTTGAAAGATCCATATGCGGTGAATGGTGAAATGTTAAATCCAAAACGCTGGCATTGTTAAGTGAACATGTGTATTGCAAAATACACTTATGTGGTTGTTATTATAAAACAATGTGCGTGTCCCCAAGGTGCGATAGATCACACCCCAGGCTTGTCACCAACGTCACAAACGTTAGGAAGAGATAAATGGTCCGGCTCTGAATTGTTTACACCATTGTTTACGAGTAAATAAAAATATTCAGCTTTCCCTTCCTATTGATATACCTAAGTCAATTTTTTAAACAATACAATATTTTCACCACAGGCCGGTTTGTGGCTAAACGGTGGTGAGTAACAGTGCAATGGCTAAAGAAGTAAATTAAGTACTATCATGAGTAGATGACAGTACTGACTCTAATATAATATTTATGTATTTCAGTGTTATACATTATAGTAGATATGTATGTTGTGTTTAATCATATATTAATGTTTATCACATATTAGAGGTATGTACATACCAAATATTTGGTATGCCCCTTTACATGATTATAAACTTGATAATAATAATTATTATTTGCTATTTACTTAATTTGCTACTTAAATATGTCTTATCTATCCGAAGGTAGTCTGAAAGAAAACGCTTATTGCAATAATACCACCCATTTTACAAGATTGTGTTATTTGTGCCGAATGTATTTATCTTGTTTGAGAAAGAGTATTATATTCTATAAGTACTTACATCTTTGAGAATACGTTGCGGCAATAGCATTATTATGTTAATTACATTATAATTTAGTGTTCTTAAGAGCGAGTGAAGTCGCAAGAGTACATCAGCCGCGCAAACATGGCGACAAAGAAGGTTGTTTCTCAACAACGTTTTACAAATCCCCACGCTGTTCTTTTTTTATCAGAGAGCGACAAACGAGCAATTGGGTCACCTGATGGTAAGTGATCACCACCGCCCATGTACACTCGCAACACCAGAAGAGTCGCGGATGCGTTACCGGCCTTTAAAAGAGTCGGCAAACGAGTGTTGCTGACACTTCCCCCCACCCGATGAGCTCTGGCGACCTTACTCACACGCAGAAACACAACATTAACGTTGTTTATGTTATTATTAAGGAATATCTTCTGTAAGGTGGAAGTACTTCCCCAGTCGGGCTGCTCTTTGAGCGAATGAACGCTGTGCCCTACCTCTCTTGATCTAGTGATAGACGCGTGTCTTTTTCTTTGATTCCATTGGCTGGACGCTGGTGAGAGACCCGAAACTTTGTCACGATGCTACTAACTCCACGTAAAGGAGGAATAGTTTATTTACTTACTTATTTAGGCACACCAACAATTACACAATTTAAATGTTATAGCATTATTCGCAAATCTGATCTCAAAAATAGGAAATCATTAATTTAAGCTACAAACATATTGCAATGTATACTCACAAATATATAATTTAATAAAAAAAATGATATAACTTGATCATATTCATAAATATGCATCGTAACAAGTAATTGTGAGCTGTCGCGACTCAGTTGTCGAATATATTATCGTAAAGATTAAGATTTAATTAAGAAATGTCATACGTCTGTTACGATTTCACTATGTGACTAGTTTAATAAACAACATCTGTCACGACCATGTAAAACATTTGTCATTTTATGACATGTATGTCAAATTGTAAACTTTATTTAACAGGACTCAGAAAAAATAATTGAATGTTAATTACGCTCAGTTATTCTGACACAATATTTCTGCCGTAGTCGACGTATATTTTATGTTTATGTTTCTGGCGGCGCATATGTAGCTAAATAATTAACAGGTAAATATCCAGTTATACATATCACACAGTGCCATCTAAGCCAAACTAAGCAAAGCTTGTACTTTAGATACTAGACAAGATCAAAAATTTAAATGAAAATCATTTATTATATCATTGCAAGGCATAGAAATACTTAGGTATATACTTTGATTTTTTAATACGCACAATTGACAGATAACACCGAGTCCAAGATAAACAGATATTATGTTTATGAAATCTGTCTTGTTGGAGGATCGAATCCGCAACCTTTCTGATCCAAAATCAAAAGGCAGGTTCACTGTCAAGTAAGTCACGGTGGAAAAATTATGTTTTTCTTGAATTTCTACTATTTTAGGTAGGTACTGAAGAGTTGATAATAATAAATAAACAATATATTTATTCATACCTTATCTTTTCCACTTAACCACATTGATATTCCATTTACGATAATTGAACAGACTCAACTTACAGTCCATTAAAGTGCGCCATCTATCGAGAAACTTTGCGATAGCTGAAATTGTTTACAAACATATTAACCCTGCTAGTACCGGGGGCCCCGAGTACCCAACAAGGGACATTATCTAGTGACGCGACAACCGAGATTTATTCGTGTTATTATCACAACGAGCTTGTGGGGAAACGTACTTGTTTAATTAATTAGGGATGTAATTTGATTGTGTTGTTTTATTTTAATGTGTAGGCTTTGTGATTTGATATGAAAAATAATACCATAAAATGAAGCTTGTTTACATTGGGCCTCACGCGTGAGTAGATATAGGACCATTCTCTCTTAGCGTGAGTTTTACATAATTGTGAGTGATGAGTCTAGGAAAAGGGCATGAATAGAGATGATGTCTACTGTTGGGTTTGCAAAACAACAGGTTTAGTGTAAAGTAAAACTAAATATATTTCTCAAATCAAAAATAATTTCTTATAAAATATTAATCTGTTACTATGTTTAAATTTGAAGAAAATCTGTTAGTACCTGTTAGTCCAAATACTGTATATGTTTTATGATTGAAAGTATTTGGGTTAAGAGGATTTTCTTGTCTTTTTCTCGAAAAATGGTGCTTATTATGATATATAAAACATTGACACCACAATCATATAGTGCTTTATTTCTCTACTATTATTTTTTGTCCCTTAGAATTGTTTATATCCTTATTATTATTAGAACAATTTTATCTTCTATTCGTTTTACGATTTTATTATTAATTTTACTTTGATTACCTAAGAAAAAAGTGAGTATCTGTGACTATTGTTTTTAAATGTTTTATGAATATTAATATGAAGTGATATTGGCAATGCCTTGATTACTATTATGACAAGTGATCGTTGTCCATGCTACTGTGTCCACTCAAATAATATCAAACAAACTCCTAACGGTCCTTCAAACCCTAACCAGCAATGTCGTACTTAAACATTGCACGCATCCAGCGTGACGCGCGGTTTAATTTTATGCTACATTAATGCAGTAGAGGGTTGGAGCCACTTTTTAATAGGGTTAGTTATGGTGCGGGGTCTCTCACACCCCCGCGCGTTTCTCAGGGTTAGCAATATGTTAGAGTCAATGGGATTATCTGCTTGTTTTGTGATAAACCGGATTAATTTTTGAACAAATGGTTTGAGGGTTTATTTTGGATGTTTGTTGAGCTATTCATCTCAGATATTTTATTACCGAGGCACGTGTAGTATCATGCGGATCAATTGCAGGAATAAATATTTGTCGTTTTAAGTTAAAATTCAATTCCTTTTCATAATTTATCTTTCATAAAAAATAAAATAGAAAAGGTTTTTAAAAAAGCGCTTGTAAATAGGCATAGCACATAACATGTTAATAGTAATATAGTTAAGTATACATAATTATTTCATATATTTCTTATTTTAAAGCCAGATATAGCGGAAACCACAAGCTTTTTTTCTCTTCTAATGTCCTTTAAAAATACTTTGCACAAGCAGGTTAATCAAAAGTTTCTGTAGTGACTGACAACCTATTCTCTAACCTAGATATTAAAGACCTACATAAAATTATTCAAATTATTATTAGCAGTCCTTACACTCCTTCTCATTACGACTATGTTTGTTCAATTAAGTATAACTAACAACTATTGTCATGGGAATATATTTACTGATTACTCATAAAAAAAATGGCTACCGTATACACGATATGACCCCACATTCTGCAAAAACAATATTCAACTTCGGAGTTACAAAAAAATAAACAAAGGCGCAATTAAAAAAAAAACTGTAATTTATTCATAACGACATACTGGACCATGAAATTGTTTGTTTAATTCTTCAACTAACAAAACGTGGGTGATATTTTTTTGTCATCCAAGCTCAGTATGTGACAAAAAAAAGTCACCCACGTTTTTATGAATGTATATTGATTTGTCACAATTGGATGAAAAACAATGGGATTGTCACGGGAAAATGGTTTCGCGAAGCCAATTGTAATAATTACATTTTTTGTCCGTTCTCATAGGAGGGGGAAACGGGCTTTAGGCTTTTTCGGGAGTAAGATGGTAAAGAAGTTGTCTTGAAAATAAATTATAACATTTTTCTCTGTACCATAACCATCACAAAGATTTAAACATTGTGTTATGTCAACATACATATTTTCCTCGTTTTATTAGTAGTAGTAGTAGAACAAATCAATAAACATAATAGTTATACAAATAGAGAAAATTAGAGCCCTAATTATTACTGTTCACATACATAAAACCAATATGTTTATTATCTTTTGTATAAGGAAATTTTCAAAAGCATTCCCTATCGATTAAAAAAGATAAGGGAATATTTTCACAATTGTTACCCAAAGAACGGACAAAAATTTAGCAATGTTGCTGCGCCCGACAGAGTGTTTATTTGTTACACTTCTTATATTATGGAAATGAATAAACTAGTGCTACTAATGAAAAAAACGGCTAAATAAAAGATATATAGCTGAATTGATGACCTTCTTTTGGAGCCTGTTAGAACGAAGTCACTTCACAAGCAATGCAATTAAATTCCTCCTTTAGAACATCTATTTAAATTAATATGTTTCTGAAACCGATTAGATATTGTTGGAAAGTGAATAAAATAATTTAATATCCTATAAAAAGCGTGAGCAAAAGAGCTGTGCGTTAAAGTCTGGCATAATAATAAGGTAGTGCCCCCGATTCCATTCAATACTAATAGCAAAACATGCAAAACTTATTGTTATAACATTGCATTTCTTTCTAACATAGTTATTATGAAAAGGACAGTATCTTTAGTTGTCACATTTTACTTTTGGCGCGAAACACTGACCAAAAAAAATACATGTTATAGAGTTCTATTTTTGACAGTTCTATCTATACCATGTTCTTTTCATACAGTGTATATTAGAGGGAGATGTAATGATATTTAGATTAGTAAATTGGTGTTGTTTTTTAAATTCATTTGACGGCTCTGGCTTCATCGGCCTTATGAGCATTCAGTAAAATATATTTTTATTTCATTAATTTTCGTTATTAAGTCATGTAAAGTCCGTCATAATAAAGTCATACATAGTCCTTGTCCTACCCCAGTAAAGCAGTGGAGACTTTACTAGAGGCGAATATGGAGTTTTAGATTCAAAACAGAAAATCGCAATTCACGGCAATATGGCACTTTCCTCCTCTTGTGTACGTTGTCGAAGATGTTATGTCTAAAAATGCACCATATTTGCACTTAAAAAGTCAAATTTACACCAGTTTTTGTAAATGAAACAATGCCGCCATGCGTCTTTTTCCGCGTTGGTGCCAAAACTCAGTAAAGTGGTGTTAAAAAAGAATTGCCAGCCTTACCAAATACGGGCAAGTGTATGCAGCGAACGCGCGCTATCTTGTATATATCCTAGGTATATTATTACTAATCATTATGAATACGCAATCTACTGTATTAATCTATTTCATATTATTGTTCCTTACGTATCAGCCATTTCTCTTATAGCTGATGACGTCATATAGTCTCTAAGGCTGTTAATGACAGTCGGTGCTTATGGTCAGAACGACAGGTGCTGTCATTTTATTTTAATAATGTCGATTGAGTGTATAATACTGTAATGTTTCCGCCAAAACAAGTTTGTTAGCAGTAGTAGTTTTATTTCACCCACATTGAACAGTTTTGCTCACATCGACCACGAACCGGAAGACGCAGTGTGGGCAGGCCCCCTACAAGGTGGACCGACGATCTTGCATGGGTTGCGGGAAGCCGCTGGATGCGGGCAGCGCAGGACCGGCTATTGTGGAGATCTTTGGGGGAGGCCTTTGTACAGCAGTGGACGTCTTTCGGGTGATATGATGAACAGTTTTGGCTGTGTGGCTAACGGCCATGAAGAATATCGTCACCCCATCTCATACCGTGGGGGAGTATAAGTCGTCCTAAGGGATATCTATCAGAGGACGGGCAGCAGCGTCTCTCTGTGTACTATGACCATCATACTGAGATCGCCAACCCGTCTGCCAAGCGTGGTGATTATGGGATATCCCCTCAAGATGATTCTTGGGGGAGGCTTATGTCTAGCAGTGGACTTTTTACGGCTTTTATGATGTTGATGATGATGAACAGTTTAATTAGAATTTATTTAATAGCATTCCACGTTACTGACACACCATTTTGTCAATGAGAAGTGAAAATTTATATTGGACGATATAAATATAATGAAAAAATACTCAAGCATTTTTTAATTTTTTCATCATATACCCAGCGGCTAGATAAAATTGAAGTGAATTATGTCTCATGTATAAATTGCAACAATGTAATAATATACAAGTGTAACAGAAATAGAGGACGTAACTTAATGAGTATCTACCAGTATAATGGAACTAATTAGAATAAACCTGTTTGTGAATAAATTTATTTAGCACTCCTTACAACATACATCTGCCTAATATTGCTGCCTTCAGTCTGGCAAAAAAGCGTACGTTAAAGAAATAACAAATGCATTGACTATTTAAAATTGATTCTCAATGGCTAACAGTTAGAAAAAAATGGCGCCTAGGCACTAATTCTCCCTATCCACACGGAAACAATAATTATTACAAGCATGTTATCTAATTATAAGGTACGTCACTACCACATTTCGATATCAAAGATCGACACCCGCGGGGCCGATTTGACAACACTAACAACCTATAAACCGGTAAACCGCTAACTTTATAGGACATATTGCCAGAAAATCACACTAGTCTCCCGTGACCAATTTCTAGAAGGGGTGAGCGGCCCAAAACAGCGCACTATGAAAAAAGTAAATAGTAAAAAAGCGAATCGAATTTGACAAATGCGTGTTTTGGGGCACGCGACGCCTCATTCGCCACGCTCCGTTCGCGCACAAGATGCGATGACGCGAGCCTATTTTTGGGTGTAATCAAATTTTAATGGACCTTTGTCACATGTGCTTATTACGGAAAGGGCAATAAAGTTCTAACCGTTCAGACTACAGCATGTGATTATGATACCTACGTAATTCACAGTATAAATAACGATGTAGTTCATAATACTGTCCTGTTGGTCCAGTGGTTAGAAACCCTGACTGCTAAGTCAGAGGTCGTGGGTTAGTTCTCCACCCAAGACAATTTTTTGTGTTATAAGCATAATTTGTTCTGTCTCTGGGTGTAATTTATATATAATATGTGAGGTTTTCTGCTTACTCTGCAACCTACTTTAAGCTAACGATGCGCGTCATAATTAAGCAATATAAAATAGCATGACTAACGAATTTAAATATAGTGAACTTATAACTGTGTAGCTATCAACAACTATTGAGAGAAATAATCGCCTTCTACTCTATAAAAATATTAAAAATAATGTTTTTTTTTTAGTTTAATTCGTTGTGATATGATTTTATTTAAACCCTGTATCTAAATTGAGATCATTAAGGAAGTTTCCATTTACAGTTGTACAAGGAAAGTTTATATTTTATTCAATTCCGTAGCACAATATGTTGGTGTAAAGTGTAGTGCAAAGCCATCCCACAAACAAATGTAAACACTACATACGCCGGGCGTAAAAAAGGTTCTGGGTACGTGAACATTACAATCACAACACTTTCAATTTAAAGTTTAAAGCAACACCAGAGTATACTAAGAGTAGCTGTGAGTTTACAAATAAAGGATCGCAGCTGTGTTTATCCTCCAGTCTTCTCGACATGCTGAGATTAACAACTGTCAGCAGTTAATCTATACTCCCAAGCCAAAGAAACTTTTGAAGCACGAAAACTCGTGTTAATATTATGATGTAAACAGTAACTCCATATTTAACAACTTATTAAAGATTGTCGATGCACATAAAAAGTAGACGCATAAAGAGCCGGTACTCCATTACAGTATCAATTTAATAAAACCGCTGTGCGGTTTATCAGACAGTAGCGAGTCAGAAAAACATGGCATCTTTGGTTTTATTTTTAACACGGAGTCACTCCCCAACGTTGGATGTGTGAGGAAATGACCCTTGAAATTGGCTCCCACCCGGCTCGGTTACATTTCGCACACCTTGCGACTGCCCGACGACTTGACTAATAGGCCTTATTACCAACATTTTTGGCTTTTGTCACTCGTTTTCTGTAATGAGTTTGTTTTTATATGAGTAAGTAAGGTTTGGATTCCCTTCAACTTTTACTGCTTTATACCTATGTCTAATAAAGCGATTATAATGAGACCCAAGTAAAAACATAAAATCAACTTGAATTTTTCTTCTAGCCAATTGATTAGTACAAAATGTTAAAGTCATCTATAGACACCCTCTATCGATTAAAAAAAGAATTAATAAAATCAATTTACAAATTACGAAGAAATATACACTCAAAACAAAAGAAAGTGGTCATCAAGTGGACTGGATCCGTCCACTTGGTAACCACCTTCTTTTAAAAACTATAGTTGTATGTCTGTTCTGTTACTCTACTAGTTAGTTTTTTTTCTATAAAATGTTCGTATCTTTAGGGTGAATGGCATTAAGTGACTTGCACAAAACACCTAAGCTTAACTCCTCCCGAGTTTAGGTTTTATAAAAGATATTTTTATTTCTTAACAATATACTTAGACAGAAACTAGTAGAGGCCAACTAAACTCCTTATTCACAAAACCCGAGGGGCAAATAAACCAAATACGAGTAATTTATGCGTTGTGCCATTGCAGCCGAGTCTCCCCCATTGCAGGCCCTTTATTGATGTACTTTTGACAAGTTGTGATTTCTGTTTATTAGCCCATTTAGCTGATATCGTTGCTAGTTTGTTTTTGCTATTGAAATTGTTTTTGTGTTGCTTTATTGGATAGTTTTAATGCGGTTTTATTTTTGATGCGATGAATATTTGTGGTCACAAACTATTATGAGTTGAATAAATATACATTAGTGGCAACGTTTTATTTTATGTTATTGGATCTGTTTAACGTTCATAAAGTTAAGCAATTGCGTACAAGAATTTTTTTTCAGACTTGTACTAGCTCGACTTTTAACGTAACTATGTACCTAATTAAGTCTTACGTGCCGAAAAGAGGTTGACAACTCACAAGTTATCACAACATACTATTCCCAGAAAATTATCAAATCTGTTAAAAATAAATTCTATTAATATTATAAATGCGAAAGTTTGTGATTATGGATGTATAGATTTTTGTTACTCTATCACGCTAAAACAACGGAATGCATTTTGATGTTTTTTTTTATTAATATAGCTTATATATCAGACTATCACAAAGGCTATAATTTATAAAGTTTAACGCGAGTGTAAACGCGGGGCTCAGCAAGTGGTGGAATATAAGAAAATCATTAATTGCGACAATCTCATCACACAAATTTGTCCTGGTTGGGAATCGAACCCACGACGTTTACCAGTCAGGGTCATTAACCACTAGAGCTAATATATAATAAATCCTACTGATTATCGTATATGTAACCAGTGAGTAACACTAGATAAACCAAAAACTACAGCTTCTGTAGAGTATCAACTCCCATATATCCGTTCCTAGCCTACGTCAATTAGAAGAGATCACTTTTTTGCCCGCACACTGTACAATTCTAATATATAGACGCCAGCACCTCCAGCTATCCCAATCTGTCAAATTTCTTCTATAGATTTTCAACTTTTTCATTAAAAGTATAAGGTTCACTTTCAATTGGGGAAATTTTACAGATTAGGGTAGCTTGATGTGCTGGCGTCTGTACATATCGTGTGTTCCTTGTTTTTGAGTTATACTTTGGCGAACAATAAGAGTTATCTTATCTTAACGGCTACTTGTCCTTAACCTCTTGATTTCAACAAAAACACAGCTAGTTTTTATTGTATTTTAAACGGCTTCATTTTAACAAAGACAAAATGTCATTCACCAGTTCTAGATTTAAAATAAATTACTATTTATTTTAATCCTAAATACTAGTTAAATGGATTCGTTTTGCTTCAAGAGCTTTGCAAACACTGGCGCGGGTGGCAATGGTTTTGGATCAATGATGTAAAAAACGTGCCTCTTCGATTGCCGCAATGTCAATAACAAAATCGTGCTTTATTGGCAACTAGTAGTGCTCGCGGACTTCGTTCCGCGTTATAAATATGTTTGTACCTGCCCGTTTTTTCACAGCCTATGACACTCCACAATAACGTAGCTTTCTATTGGTGAAATCATTTTGAAAATCCGTTCAGTAGATCCAGAGATTACCCCTTACAACGTCACCAACTCACAAACGTTACCTCTTTATAATCTATATATATATAAAGATCAATGCCACTTTTCGTTGTAATTTTATAACTCAACAACGCCTTTGCCGATTTGGCTAATTTTGGTCTTGAATTATTCTTGGAAGTCCAGGGAAGGTTTGTACGTAGAGAAAATTTTAAAAAAGTCTTGAAAAAGTGTAAAATCAACATATTTTAGCAATTTAAAATATTTTTTTGTTTGAATAAATGAACTTAAGAATCATTTTTTTTATTACTATGGTTTATACGCAGCGAAGCACGTACCGGACCTCTACTATTAGTATAGATTGCGAAACTTCCCCTGAGGAGTTTGAAACATCTACTAAACAATTGAAATGATTTCATATGACTGTTGGTTGGTCTAGTGGTTAGTGACCCTGACTGCTAAGCCGGAGGTCGTGGGTTCGATCCCCACCCAGGAAAAATCGTTGTGCGATGAGGTCGATTATTTGTCATGTGTCTGAGTGTAATTTATCTATTATATGTATGTATTTAGAACTATATAAGAATGTATATCAGTTGTCTGGTTGCCATAATACAGGCTCCGCTCCCCAGTTCATCTCGTGGGGGGCGTAGATTTCGACCCAGGGAATATTTACCAGCCCTCTAGTAAATATACCCTGGGTCGAAAACCAGCAGTTTCTGTCTGAGTAGATGATGATTTAGATGTTAGTCTATCAATCAGATTTGTTGCGCCATTGTTACATTATTAAATGTTGTTTATTAATATGTGAAAACAAACTCAAAAGAAAGAAAACAGAAATAAATCAGTTAGCCGTTTTTGACGTTATGAAATGTTATAAATGCCTTACTTAATTTAATAACTTACTACATTATCAATGTGGGCTGAACTTTCAATCAAATATCCCTACAAAAATCACAATATTGGATTGGATTATATATTTTTATATAAAAAGACTAACCTATAAAAGTCTTTATTAGGCATGCGCAACGAAAACTGTTGATGATGCATGAAATAATATCCTACATATTGATAGCACTCAGAAAATAACCTATCACATTTGTATTACAATCTTAGTATTTCAGTTAAGTTACAATTATCATTTTTAGATTAAATTAGTCAGTATTCATTTTGCCTTTTTATGTACGTAATATATTTTTATGTGTTGAAGTAGGATGTACTCTAACGGCAATATAATTTTTCTCTTAATACTTAATATAGTATGTCCACTTTACCTTTGCAATAATGTGTCCATAAAAATTGTTAGACATTACTCGTTACAATATTATGTTCCAAATAAGTTAGAGACGCAGTAACTTATCTAATATATATATTTGGAATTTACTTATCTTGGAACTTATTTGGATAGTCAAAGGATATTAGTATTTTCAACGGTCTCTACCAACGGTAGACTCTATTACTAACCCTAGTTGTAGAGTCCACCGTTGGTAGAGACAGTTGAATATCCTTTGACTATCATATACATACATTTACATTCTACAACTTGTGGGACTCTACTTTTATTTATCGTTTTTACAATATGATATATTTCTATCGGCGTAATTTATTCTACTATTTAATTAGATAGGTACTCGTATCTGCCTACTTCACATCAAGACATAAAGAAACAATATGAGAGACAATTCTCTTATCAATTTCTTCTGTGACCTCAAAGTTATCGAAGCACATTGTGTATTCTTGAGAGCAAATAATATGCATTCGATTAATCAATAACAAATTAATTGTCACCTACCCAGTAGATATAACGTAGTTTATTATATTTGCTTTCTACTTAATATTGTTAGGGATCCGTATGAGTGTAAGAAAACAACACATTGCTGACGTTTCTGACTTTTATACAATGTCATTACATGTCTCTCTTAAATAACGTACATAAAAGGTTTTAGTTATGTATACACTGTTATACATAGAATTGCCAAACTACTAAAACTGCGCACTTATAAGCGCACTGAATACATAATTAGTCGACAAGTCCTTAGCGTCCGTAGCATATTTTTACTCTGTATTTTGCACCAAAACTAAAATGTCACAACAAAGATGCCATCTCCGTTATATTAATTTAGCAATATTGAAAAATTTTAATTTTTTTGGACTTTTTTCCCGAAACCTAAAAAAGTATTTTCATATGAGCTATACTTTTAAGTTTATTCTGAGATTAAAAACATAAACAATTGAGAGGTATTGAACCTACATCCTACAAGTTAAACGAATTAACAGTATTAGGTAGATCGTCAAGATGTATGATGTACTTGACAAAGATTATATTAATAAAGTTGTGTGTGTGTTATTGCTTTTTAGATTCAACTTGAATCATATTTGGTTGCTTTTTCTGTATAAGTTCAGTAAACTTTTGTTTTTATTTCTTTTCGAATTTGTTTAGGTATACATTTTATTCATTGAAAAAAATAACAGTTACTTACTTTTAAATTTCGTATGTAAAATACCTATTTTTAATTTAATACGAAAATAAAATACTAGCTACAAATTTTAAATAGAAATTTGATATTATATATTACTAGCTGTGCCCCGCGGTTTTACCCGCGTTAAACTTTATAAATTATCACAGCTCCTTCCCCGTAGGTGATAGCGTGATAATATGTAGCCTATATTATTATGTTGACCTTTCTTTGTTTCTTAAATAATTATTAATTCTAATAGACTTTCCTACGATTTTATTATATGTATAGATAATATTAATAGTTTATTGGTGACATATTAAAATAATGATGGACAACTTTATTATGAAACGTTGTTTTAAATGTAATAGATAATAGTTTTATTGTACGAGTTGTAGGTACCCGGGTGTCACAGTTGTTCAAGTTGCCCACGGTTACCCAACAAATAAATCTCTAAGAATTACAAATAAATTTAATTTTTTGTAGAAATATGGAATACATTTTATGATTATTTATAAATAATAATAAATAATCATAAAATGTATTCCATATTACTACAAAAAATTATATATTTCAATTATATAGGTATACCAAAAAATTATATATCTCGCAATTAAGAATGTTGTTATATTTTACCTTGTTATTTTTTTGTCCTGTGATTAGCTTATTCGGGCGAGACACGCGCGATACGAACACATTGGGCCTTTTCAGCCTCTTAAGTTACATGGTATTAAAAATATGATTTTCCAAACTTTAATGTATCGACTAAACTTTGTTCGAAGTCTTGAATTCCATCTACATAATTAGGTAAAATAATAAAAAAACCTTTGATAAAAAAACGCAGGTAAATACAGAATATAATTTTTTTTATTACAAATTAACTATATGTTAATTCTAGGTTTAAATAGATTATGAGATCGTGACTTATATTTGATCACATAAAGTTATAATTACATATATTTATTATGGTTTAGTAAAATAGCTAAGTTCTTGAAGTTATTGTCAAAATGGTTGTTTCAGTTTGTATTTATAGTATTCGATATATTTTACTACTTATATCTTGCCTGAATAGTTCTGTCGATGATGAGGTAAGAATTCATTATTATTATTATTTTTTGATAGATCGTGTGTGTATAACGACGATCGTGGTTTAATGCTACCACCGGATCCAAATCCCCAACTTTTTAAAGAAAATATAAAATCCCGTCTATGTACTCAGTGGATTAGTCATTGGCTTTGTATAGTGTAGTTTTAGAGCTAACTTAGTATAAGGTACGATGGGATTGGCATCGTCATTTCATGTACGAAAATCCTGTAAAATAAATAAAGATTTAAAAAAAAATCCCCAACTTTTATATAAACAACCTCTTAACAATTGATGTCGATCCATCTCCAATTGTAATAGCCTACGAGGCGCGGCGGCGGTTTACTTGTAGGTTAGTATTGTAATAAGGTACTAATACTCGTACCTCATATGGCAATAACAGAGCACATCAGCATTAACACGTTCTGTACATGATAACAGTAATTATTTAGTTTATGTTCATATTAATATTTCCCGTCTGGCCATTTTGTATGCAGTGGAAAGTAGCGCCGCGCTGCCTGATTTCCATGACAAACAAAAATAACTGCACAACTCATTACTCAACACATACATATATGCACAGAATATAGTTATCAACCATTTCGCACTTAACCGACATAGCCGTAATAAAATACCGGCCAAGTACGAGAGTCGGACTCGCGCACGAAGGTTCCGAACTAGTTTGATTCCATTCGTATATTCTTCTATCTAAATTATCGAATACGACTCTTCTTAACGATATCTGTTGAAGTAGTGTATTATGTAATATAGAAAACTACTGGATTAAATTGATTTTGTATAGCTTACCATAGATATATTTATTCTTGAGGGCGATTTTAATTTAAATGAGCCGCTAGAGTAGTTTTAAATGTTTTGAAGATATCTATAATCTTCAAAACATAAAATAACCGGCCAAGTGCGAGTCGGACTCGCGTACGAAGGGTTCTGTGCCATTATCTATAAAAACGAGCAAAAAATTCACGTTTGTTGTATGCGAGCCCCCTTAAATATTTATTTTATTTTTTAGTATTTGTTGTTATAGTGGCAACAGAAACGCATCATCTGTGAAAATTTCACTATCTAACTATCACGGTTCATGAGATAAAGCCTGGTGACAGACGGACAGACAAACAGTGAAGTCTTAGTAATAGGGTCTCGTTTTACCCTTTGGGTACGGAACTCTAAAAAGACCAAGAGCGAGTTGAGATCATATCATTAGAGTTTTATAGTGGTTGGAAGTTGGTTCTATAGCAGCACTACTTGGGGTGCTATAGAACCAAAACGTGTAATACTTGAGGTTGTATAAAAGTTTAGGTAGGTAAGTTTAGAAGTTTTAGCACCTATGATAGCACACAAACTGTCCATTTAATTGACTAGATGTAAAGAAGGTTATCTTATCCAGTTAACTAACGTATGTATTTCATTTTAAAATAATAATAATAGACTTTAAACTACTGATAAAAAAATGTGAGCCGTCACGGGACGCCTGGCAGATGTGAAACATCGACATTATTTTGTAAAAGTAATATGCAGAAAAGAACATATTGTGATAGAAACTAAATATGTCATAATGATAAAATAAAAAGTCGATTGCGCATGGCGACGCGTCGCCACACCGTACACACTACTATCGTATAGCGTGGCGACGCGTCGCCACGGCATCAATAGTACATCATTAACTGGTTCTCTTTTTTATCATACTTATCCCACTCTTTTAAGCACTATTACAATTAATAAACATTAGAACCAACCAGATGACCCCAGATAATTTTTAAGTAAAGCCTAAGTCCCATTTCTGACAGCACATTGACATATGACAATTTAAGTTTTTGCATGATTTAGATATGTTTTATCAATTTCAATTTTTTTTTTTTTGATTGTTCTAAATATTTTTTTACTATTAATTGACTGTTTATTATTGTTAATAAATTACTGTTCGTTATATTTCATTATTGTTATCAAATATGTATCTAAATACATCTTTGATATATTTAGATTTTTGTTATTAATGTAAAACTAATGTTACATTAATAACAAACCTTAAATTTTAAAATAAATTTGCTTTTTCTTATGTATTTTTAAATGTCCAATAATAACAAAAAGTGGCACACAAGCAAAAGGCACGTCCCGAGTTGTCGTTTCAACTGTCTTAGATCCCGCTGTGATTTTAACCAGAATAGGATATAATCTAGGATCGACCTATATGGATCAGTTAAAGGAAAAGATAAAAGTAATGTAGTACAAAGAAGTCAAAGCGCTCGCCGAAAGCCGAGACGATTGGAAGAAGCTACACCGACATGAAAATACCTAGTTCTCAGAATATGATGATGATAAGGATATAATCAGGTGGTAAGGAAATAGCAGTTTCACTTCATACCATAGTAAAGCGGGAGACGGAATGATATAAAGTGGTAAAAGCATGATAAAACGAGAAAATTTCAATCATAGAAGCCGGCTGCAAAAGCCATGAGGGTAGATATATCTTAAGGATCCTATTAAGTGTACTGTTATAATTTATTCTAATATAAGGTATGGCAAAAGCGCCTAAACGTACGGAAGTTGTTCCTAGTCAAGGTTTGCATATGACCAATGACATAATCTATGTATTCAAGATCACACTTATTTTTCTAGGAATTACACTCACAATTTATGTCTTGGGTAGATTTTTAACCGATTTCAAGAAAGGAGGTTGTTTTTAATACATGTTTTTAATATGGGTACAAATACAATTACGTTAATATCTACAGTATTTGTTTATATATAACCTTTATTATTTGTTATGTATTTTTACATGCTTTTATTGTTACATTATTTTAAATATACTTTTGAAATATTCTTACATTATTATTAGATCTAAAATTATAGTTTGTATCAATTAACTAAACTGAACGAAGTAGAACTAACTTCAATATCTAAGCTTCTAGAGGACTGGGATTTATAAAAATTAATTAAATAGTTTTGATAAAAGCAAGTTGTTACATTTAAATATATAAGTGCAAAAATAAAGCGATTTAACGAGATAATTTTCAATACTAAAAATTTAATTTATTTAAGACATAATCGCCCTCAGTTTTTCACAAAATATCCTTGAAAAGTGTAGTCTTGATATCTAGTATAGAGACGAACTAGCTCACTTTGCTCATGTCTCGCGATAACTAATTTACCTATTTAAGAGCCTTATAGCTTTTATTTTATGGCAATAATTCCTGTACATTTTTGGAGCGCGAAGCTATAGATAGATAGGTAGAAATATTGCCAGTATCGTGGGAGGATTTCATCAGCTCTTAGCTTAACTTGAATAGAACTATTACAATTTAGAAAGATCGTATGCGGTATGGTACGATATAATCTAATGACTTGTCTTACTCCCTAATTCTGATCTAAGAAATTATATTTTAAAATAGTTCTATGACCATGTTCTTCTTACTACTTAACATTACATTTAACTGCCTCCTCTTCTAACCTATTGCGGTTCGCTACAAGAATTATTCGAGCGATTCGCATTTGACCTCGAAACTCGTAAGGAACCAATCAAATCAACTTAGAAGGTTAGACCAGCCAACAGATTCCATTTGACTCTTAGTCAAGAGTCAAATGGAATCTTTACAGGCAGTCGGCTGTAAAGATTATCATAGATTTTCTCATCATGACCGGGACCGAGGGGTTGACATACTCTCCAAGGCACGGAGAATGACCGCCCAACCAACAGGTTCCCGAAACGAATCATTTTATACAAAAATTATTCGATGTGGGGATCGAATACACAACCCGACGGGCATGAAGGCTTAATGGCTTAAACTGTTCTGTCAATTAAGAAAAACACTTACAAAAGACAGAAAAGTAATGAAAGAACCGTTTAAGAAACGGAACCCCAAAAAATTAAATTTATCACAACAAAAAAGAACGAAATCAAACCTATTGATATTTCTATTATCTATCACAAAAAGTAAAGATACAAAGAGTTGTAGTTCGGGCCATGAGTCATCCACAAAACTTTTAACATCCTAATTTCGTGAGTAACAGTGTAACACCTCAGCGCTAGGGCCGACAAAGGAATCGATAAACACATCGGTACGGAGAGAAGTCGAGTCGCACAGCAGGCGACCGCGGCGACCAACTAATAACTTACATTTGGATTACGCTCGTTAGCCTCTTAGCACCTTGCCCGACGTTTATTTTTTATTAACACAAAATTTATTCAAACGAGATCCCAAGAATATTTCGGGAATAATGCCTTAATATTATAAAAGCTATAACTTACGCCTAGAAGGATAAGCCTTAACTTTTAAACTCTTTATGTTTATCGGACGCGATGCGGTCGTTATATGTTCTATTATTTGTTTGTTATTTTTAATCTGTAGGGGTCAGAATACGGACTTTGGAATCAACATAATACCTTTCGTTTATTTTGGTCTAAGTATTATTGAGAGTGTTTCCTTATAGTCTAAAAACATTTGACGTACACGTTTATCAATTTTAAAAAAGTATGAAAATCGATAAACAAATCAGATGTTTTTAGCTGTGGTCCGCGGTATTTCCCGCGTTCAACTTTATAAATTATAGCCAATGTGTTATTCAGATTTATAAACTATATTACTACAAAGTTTCATTAAAATCCGTTCGGTAGTTATTGCGTGAAAGAGTGACAAACATGGATGTTGGTCGCTCTCTCACGCAAAAAAAACATTACTAAAAAACTTTCGCACTTATAATATTTGTAGACAAGCGTTTACCAACCACGCCAAACACGTAGTGTATTAGATTACAATTAGTTGGAACCCAATAGTCCGTCAAACTGTCCTTGTCTTAATTGCGGCTTTGTGTGAATGAATAACGACAGAGACGGTTAGAAGGGTGCTTAGCCAAGATTTTTTTCAAAAGTTGTGTTAGTTTATTATAATAATCGTTAATCTAATTAGCCTTAAGTACGTGTTCAATTTAATTTTATTGTTATTATTTGTTTTTAATTTTAGAATACCACATATAGATTCGTAAACAATGTTTTATGCGTGGAGACCTATTAATGGCTCTCTGTCACGTATAACATATAAAGCAAAAATGTCGCTGAAAGCTGTTGGTCTTCCTAAGAAAACTAAATAAATAAGGATCGGTAATCGTTAATTAGGTAGGTGTTGTTACTATAAGTATAATCGATGTTTTACTACTTAATTACTTATATGCTCATCCAATCAAGTGATTGGCGAGGTTAAGCAACTACGCTCGCGGTCAGTCCATAGATGGGCCACCGCCAAAGTGGTTTGATTTCTCAGTGTCTCCTTGCTTCGGAGGGCACGTTAAGCGGTCGTTCCCGGTTGTAGTCATTAGGCAGCAGTCGTTAAGCCATGTCAGAGGCATAATGGGCGGCCTGAATAACTCTGACATTATACGATAAGTAAGTAATTAATAGTTACTCGGTAAGTGTTTTTACTATATAAACATATAATCGATATTGTCAGGTCGTAGTACGAACCGATTGCAGTTACAAATCAATAGTTTTTACATCGGTTTATGTCACTGACATCAAGAAATTAATTGAGACATGTCTATAAATAAATAATTATTGAGTATTAAAGTATGAAATGCAGCAATATAAACTAGAAAGTTTTTAATGATTAATATAACTTGATATTACTTAATTTGTTACTTGTTTGTGTCCTCGTATAAAATATTATATAGCGATTGATAACTTTACAATATTTATTATAACTTATATCGAATAAGTGTTTACTTGAGTACTTATATAACGTTTAATATAAGATTCAAATATTATCAGAAACTTAGTTAATTAGATCCAGTGAAAAACAATTGCAAAGATTACTTTATTCTGTGTAACAAATAAAAACATTGCCATATCTGCCTAATAATTAGCATACGATATATTAAATTATATTTTTTAAATATTCTACTCATAATCATTTTGTCTTAAGTATTTTAACTATCAATGAAAATAATTTGACATTAATATTCTCTCGTAACAACTGTGAAAAGTCCACTGCTGGACAAAGGCCTCCCCCAAGAATCATCTTATGGGGATATGCCATAATCTTCACGCTTGGCAGACGGTTTGGTGATCACTGCATGATGCTCACAGTATACAGAGAGACCCCGCTGCCCATAGGATCGGCTTCTACGCCCCCCACGGGATGAGATGGGGTGATGACATTCTGATTCTAACCGCCTTCACCACACAGCAAGACTTTAGTATTATCACATGTTATATAAAGATACTCAAGGAAACTTTTACATGACATTATAACTTGCAACTAATGTCGATAGAATTGATTTTCTAACACACAGATTATTTTAGTAGGTACCTAATGTATTACATGAATAATATCTATAACTAGATAGGTATGTAGGAACCTTCTATATACGTATGTACAATTTTTATATACCTATGGGTACAACAAGATGTTACACGAGTACATATGATGCAAGCTATGTTTTGCAGTCACCGGCTGATAAAAGATACTTGTAATTGTGTCTGCAAACAAGCATAGATATGGCACACATTAAGATCAGTGGTCACCGTAGCATATGGCGCTAGCGACTAACATGGCATATCTTACACGTTGGCCATAACTCTGTGCCGTTACAGACATAATAGTTAGCCAATAGTGCCTGCCTTCCGCCAAAACAAAAACTAAAACCGGCAATATAAGTTCCGTAACATTTAGAGATTATTTTTATTTATAACATTATTTTATTTATTATTCGTAGCTATGGTTATATATCCGTTGGTACCCTTTGGGTACGGAATCCTAAAAATGAGTCAAACGTTAATTGCACACTGATTTAATTAAACGATAAGATGGCGAAATAAATATCGTAGCATATATTTCTTTTATATTTGTAAATTAAAAATAAAGTAATAACTTTTTAGTTTTTATTCCCATCCAAACTGTTACTTTTAACAGATATCTATACCAAACATATTTTAAACTACAAACTTTTATTATTTATTAACTGTAATAATTATGTAGCAGTAGTTGTATATTTTACTATAGAATACTAAATAGGTATTATAAATCGTACATGTTGTTCTATAATGCCACTTACTAATTGTACTAAAACTCTTTCCTATCTACAGGAATAAGAATAAAAATATCTAAATTCAAACATATTTTAGTCTTACCGTAGCCTGTTCCTTATTTTGAAGAAAACAAACGTTCATCAATAATGTAAAAACCAAATAGTTTCATTCAACAAATTCATTGACAATACTAGGTACTCACTGTTATAAACCAATGACATCAGAAAACTGTCAATCGACAAATTTGAAAAAAATAAAGACAAATTGTGTGGTAAAGCATATTATAAAGATTTACACTATGTTTAAGATAAAATTGCTTTGAAATTAGTAGAATTAATTTAACGCGTTTAGATAATTAAATTGTAATTGAATTAAGATGATTCTAATTTAAAAAAGGATTCCTACTGAGTTTTTATTAGTGTTTCTCAGTAGCTGTCACGTCAAGCACTGCACGACTGGATAAAATATTTAACAATTAAATAATAACTATACCGTCTTTCTATAAACGGAATCAATGGCTACACAAGGTATTTCTTAATTTACCTCAGTTATCTTTAACAAATACTTGGTAATAGATCTCTATTATAAATAGTAAGTGAACGGCAAGGTTAGGTTAAATGGATGACCGTCAAAGAGGATTAATTTTTGAACGCCTCTGTTCTTTGTCGGTAACATTAAACTGTCGGTCCCGGTTCTATTCATTAGTCAACAGTCTTTGAGCCGTGTCAGAGGCCTACTAGGCTTGAACAAGTCTGACACCACTATACAAATAAAAAAAATACCATTAGTACCCACATATATTTCAATTGATTAAAAAAACCGAAACAATTAATCAAAAACGATTTAATAATAACGATTAATAAGAAAATGTATTCAAAAACATGCACTAGTTACTCTAGGTATATATAAAGTTCAAAGAAAAACTCGTTCTAATTAAAATGGACATTGATTAAAAGGACTCTACCTGCAATAAAGTTCACAATCTAATAAGATTTATTTCATAAAATATAAAACGAATAAAAATAAAACACACAAAAAGTATAAGTATTTCTATCCGTAGTTTATAGTAAATGTTGTCTATATTATTATAGTACCTATCCATAGTACAAGCTACGCTTAATTTTCGCTAGATGGCACTGTATGATATGTTGCGGATATTTATTATTTATTTATAGTGGAACGAAGGGCAAGCTGTGGTCGCGTGCCACTCGTTGGATGATGAAGCTGCAAATAGTGCTACCTATTTAGTTATGTCGTGGAAATGTGAGCTCTGAGAAGTAGTTTAAGTAAGAGAGCGCTCTCTGGTGTGAATGAAGATGTAGTCAAAAAGATAGAAAAAGGTATGCTGAGATGGTTTAGGCATTTAGAAAGGATGAATGAAATAAGTTTCTTTTTTTATTTTTCCTTTATGGGACATTAAACAGTTACACATTAGGTATAGTTAAATTATTACAAGGTAAATTTTAAGAATAGGTAAACGTGTAACCCACATCAATGTCCGCGATGTAATGTTAAAAATAGGTAGTAATAAATGCGCGCTTAGATTGACAAAAGATTTATACCCAGCTTGTGTGAATGGGACAATCGAAAGGTGAAGACCTCGTAGAACATTCTCTAACCAAATCGGAAACGTTCTCAAGAAAGCCCAGGTCAGAAGTACCCTAAACCGTCGAGCATGTATGAAGAATATAATTACAGTAAACGACGCAAAAGAGGTATGCAAAGATCGTGAAAAATGGAAATCCGTTGTCTCTGCCTACCCCTCTGGGAAATAGGCGTGAGTATAAGTATGTATGTATATATTTAGTTATAAGAAATTAATTTGTGAACCGGCGAGAACACTGCCGACAAACTGTACTGCAGTTAGGCAGAATACATAATGTGTAAAAACACTGTTTACATTATTTTTAAAGTTAAATAAATAAAAAAAAAAACAAATAATGTAATTATAACAGTAAAGAAAAATAAATGGTTATTTTGTGGTGTATTAAAATAGAAACAAAATCTACAATATGGCTTTCAAACCACGGCCCTTCATAGAAACTAATTAACAGTGGTGTAATAATCTCACTCAAATTAACTGCGTCTCTATTATAGAGTTCACAAGTATTCAATCATACTCGCACATGTAGCGACGGCATAAATTGCGGCGTGACATCTCTACCATTGTATGTATCGTGGGGAAACAATTAACTGCATGTAATAATTATCAAGGAGTTCTATAGAAGAGATGACTTTGTAATATATCGTTGAATAGTGTAGTATTTGATAGTTAATTTAGTTTTTAATTGTTTTCTTAATTGATAAAATAAAACAATGTTGCTGCAATTGTAATTATCTACTATTTCTTTTTTTTATAAAATACCTACTTGCTAACATTCTACTATTACTAACCATTAGATACTATCTAACATTTTTGGCATTATTAGGTACCTAACTTATATTTCTTTTAAGATTCCGTAAAATTAATAATTTGCTTAAAGGCAGGTACTGTTCAAATTAAAAGTAATCAATGTTTAGGTTTTATGGGTATACTAAGTCTGCCACAAAATATAAAAAAAATATTTAAATAATAAAATATTTTAATTGGTAAAAAATCGTATAGTTAATCGTATAGGTATAAGGTAATAAGGCATTGCTAATATTTTGTTCGTGTAATACCTACATTGTTTTTATTTTTTATCGAAGGTACCAATTTTTACCAACAAATCATGTATCAAAATCACTTTTCTTTGTTAATCATACTCACTCAATACGGCTTTGTGAATTCTTGTTAGTAAGTAAGTAATACGCTTAAATGAACTATCCTGTATTTCTCAGATAAATGAATTGTATTCTTTATGAGAAATAAATGTCGTAAATCGTAATAACATTACATATAGGTAGGTATTAGGGTCTGCCTGGTTTGCGATCAGATGACAGTGTATTTAGTTGTCTCAAGATATATAAGCGTCGGAGATACTGCAATGCCGCGGAGCTAAACAAAATACTTCACAAATACAATTCTTATCCTGAAGACGAATTTAAAATTAAAATTGACTATATAACATTTTTAGTTGCACGGAATTGCAGTGTTCCGACGATAGGTATTTTATTTATATCATTCATTTAGTCACTACCGACATTTTGAGAAGGAAACTATTTTCATTGATCAAATAATTTTGTTCAATGAGTTCCTTCGTACAGAATAAACTCTTCAGTGTTTGAATAAAGAATAAGAATCTAATTGAGCAAAAAATGTTTAATGACTCAATTTTTTCAGTAAATTACATTTAAGCGCAGAACAATTATATACTGTCATTTCAGTTGTGTTTGTGAAACCGTAACGGAATTTATTATTCATGGAGTTTTTAATGCACAGCGGTTCGTTTTTGTTTTTTCTTAGACAAAAGTGTGCAATACTTTCACAAATAAAATTTAACTGCACTTTTATCTAGGTAGCCTACTTTCACTGGGTAAGCCTACAGTTAAAAATTTTTACTCATAATTTTCTACCAGAATTAAATAAAATATGTATGGTGACATAAAACCGGTCAAGCAATACTGGAGCGAAATACTTAAAAGGAACAAAATCACCATATTTTCAATTAAAATGAACTCGGCGAGTGACATTTTATTAATTTCTTTAAGACATTTATTAATGGCCATAATAACCAGAGATATGAAAAAACTGATTAGATATTATGTATTAAAATATTTTCGTACTCGTTTAGGTTATCTCGAGCAAATGACCATTGCAAACAGGATTTTAGTTATACCATAAATCTGCATTTATTTAGGTATACATATTGATGATATTGCCTAGTTTATTCAAAATGTCATATTGCTCAAATGTATGCTCAGATGATTGAAATATGACATTTGATTATTAGGTAGGTACTATTGAATTTATTATCACTTAATTGGACTTACTAGTATATTAATGTTTTATAATTGATTTAATACGATTTGTGATTATACTTCTAAATCATCTTAATTATAGGAATATATGCCTGTCTAACTGTATTAAATACTTATGACTAATGTTTATTAAAACATTTACTTTAGGTTTCAAATCTTGAATTACTATACAAAAATGTTCTATGTGGAACTTTTTCATGATTTGGTCTACTGGTTTAATGGCTTTAAATGGTTTCAAACTATTAATTTGTGTTTTTATTGACTTACATAGCTAAAAAACGATATCCGTAGGTAACTTCCTTCATGAGTTTTATCATAGGTTAAATATCTTTCACTCTAATCACATGAGGATTCTTGTTGGATTCTAATTGATCTATTTTTAATCATACCTTTACTACTGGCTCCATCTTCATTAGAATCTTCGCTTGGGGGTCCATGTGGTGCCCTTGTGGGTAACGGATGGGGCAGCCTAGGTCGCGTCAAAAACGGTGGTGGTACTCCGAAGAACGGGAGGAACGGCGGCCAAGGAGGCCTGGGGGCCAATTGAGCCGCCGCCGCCGCGTACAGCTGAAGCGGCGCCGGCAACCCTCCTTCCAACACCATGCCGACGCCCGCACCGCCGCTCGGTTGCTTCGACACCGCTCACACCTTAACTACCCAACAATAACATCCCATTTCTACTGTCATCTCAATAAATAAAAAAAAAAAACACCCGAGTTTTTTCCCAGTCACTTGTTTTGTTGTTACACTGCGGACGCTCTCGGCGCGGGCGCTCAACTCGCGACGTGCCGCCACTAGTGGGCCAGGCGGCGGGAGCCTCGTGCGCGCGCGTGGGCCGGGCCGCCTCCCCACCCCCACCTGAAAATTAATTCCCCGCCTCCTTCATATCATAGATTTATTCCTCGGAGTCGACATCACGCCAAACCTATACGAATTGCTACCTTATCTACTCGATTTACGGTCGCAATTTGAGTGAGTGCTCATAAATTAAGGGACGGCATACATTGAATTAACGGTAACGTAGACATCGGTTGCATCTAAGTTGAAATATACTTTATTTATATAAGTGTAGCGTTTGTTATCGCACGATAGAGTTCCGGACATCGGATTTATAGGGTTGTCGTACGTTTTCGCCGTGGGGTTGTCATAATCTGTTTTAGCTGCATGGCGCGTACAGTGACGTGTAGAGTATTGCAAGGAGTTATGTGAATATTTGCTGTAAAAGTTTGCGAGTGCCCTTTTAGGTAATCATATAGCCATTTATAGCTACCTAAATGCCACCCCGTAGTTAGATAGTAGGCACATAAAGGCATTACATGAAATTAAATTCTAATAGAGCACGGATACATATTTCATCATCATATTTCTTATACCGTTCTATTGTTATATTGATCGATTTTAATAATAAGTAGTTAATTTTAATGAAAAGAAAAAAAACCGTGGAAATTTGAGTGAGAGAAGTAATAATTGGTGTACATTTTAGATTTCACCCATTCTTTTAATTTGACAGGTGATCGGGCGATGGGCGAGCCTCGGTCAGAGCAATCTAGCGGGAACCGCTCACAATAGCATTGCGTAAAACTAGATTACAACGCTCCGCTCAACTAATGACGGACCAACTATCAATCATATAAAATTAACACGTTTCAGATTATATTTTCGACATTGATGAATCATAAGCGACCGAAAGGCAATCAATTTCACAACCAATTCCTTATTCCATTAAACAAAAAAGTAATAACGTAATTGACATAAATAATAATAAAATATGTCAAGAGAGCGTAACGAGCGCTCGGACGCGACATGACAGCTCTATCGCGCTCGACGCGGCTGGGACAGTCGCGGGGTGGCGGAGGGGCGCGGGCGGTGCGGGGCGGGGACTCCTCGCATTGGCCGCTCGGGGCGGGCGGCGCGGCGCCGCCCTCCACCCGACCATGAATTTAATTAGTGCGAGGAGCACCTCGGGCGCATTAGGAGCCGCGATGGGCGAAGCAATAAAAGATATAAAGGAATGAGTATAAATTAAAAGTTAAATAGAGAGAGCCGCACGAACGAGAGCTCCGATATATCTATCCCTCTCTTTCGCCGACAGTAATTGTTTGACGATCTTATTAGTATCAGTTAAATGTCGTTCTCTCTTTTTCTCGCGCGAATTTAATTACTTTTTAATTAGAGCTCGGTTAATGAGAGTTTTGCAGGATTCGCTGCGGGCCTTCTGTTTTCACTATTGCCATTTTTGTTCGTTAGGATTATTTGATTACACACTGATTGGGTTACGATGAAAGTTTTGCGGGGAACTTGAATGTTAAAGGCATAATTTGGCTAATGATAATTTTATTAGGTACGTAGGTATGAGGTTTTATTGCTCAGTTGTAATGATTTAATTAATAAAACGGTATTCATCAATTTAAGATATCTTACAGATACAGTCCTTGTGTTATACAGGATTTTTATACAGGGTGTAGATAATGTAAATAATATCATCAAGTCGTATAGAAGCTTTAAACCAAGTGACACGAAACGGATATTCGTAATTTGATATTATTTCACAGTAGCTGATCCTTATATGTTACAGAATTGGGCGGTGAAATAAGCTGTGGTTTATTTTTCAATTTCAACGGGCTCGATTCCCGGGCAGGTAGATAATTGATAAATAAAAAAACTAAAAGAAGAATGCCATTTTTAGATTGGGCCCCTAGACTCCCTTCAGCAATTCATTATATCCCTTAGATATACCTATATTAGGTATTAGAGAGGTATATAAGATTTAGCCACACACTCAAAAAAAATCCTTGTAATAGATATCTACTTACTATTAAATATTTCCTTTGAGTGTGCATGGACAGTTGCTCAAAATGTCCCTGAAAATAGATAAATGTGATCTCTTCCGAACAACCTAGTTAAGGATTGTAGTATGGAATAATAGAGTTGAGAGGTTGTCAATGATCACACTTTTATAGAGAATAAGTACCATGACAAAAACTGAGATTTTTCTATGTTGTAGTTGTAGTTATAGCCACCACTATCAGAGGATCACATCTAGGTATAAGTACATATAATAAAATCGTAGGAAAGTCAAAACTGAACATTGAATTTTTTTAAAGGATTCTTTGGTCGTTATCTGCAATAGGTAGATATCGAATCCAAAAATATAGTTTTTAGAATTTTTGTCTGTATGTCTGTTTGTCTGTATGTAGATATGTGCGGGCTAAACTCAAAAAGAACTGCATGGATTTACTTCAAATTTTGCATAAATATTACTAAGAGGTCGGGTCAACATACCTATAGGCTACATATTATCACGCTATCACCTACGGTGGAGGAGCTGTGATCATTTATAAAGTTTAACGCGGGTAAAACCGCGGGGCACAGCTAGTATTTAATATACATAGGTAGGTATATATATTCAGCCTTCTTTATAGCCAACGTACCACTGTTAGAGAATCACATATTTTATAAGCTGAGAGCTCACCTCACTATCAGCTCGGCAAAAACACAATAAACACGTGTTTCGGGTTCGGTCCCCGCGCAGGACAACTATTTGTGTGACCCACACCCTTGTATTGTACTGCTGAGTTGTGACTGCATAGAATATCAATTCTGTAAACTATGACCATCAAACTGGTGCCAAGCGTGACGAATATAGCATATCCCCCCATTCTTTGGGAAAGGTTTTGTCCAGCTGTGGACGTACATTGGCTGACATGATTACACCTTTGTATTGGTTTAGCGAAATCCCCACGATATAGTGATTGATCCATTTCCTTGGTACGAGCGTCCTGTGTATAAAAATAAATAATAATAAAATCGTAAAATTAAGGAAATTTTCCCTTTTAGAGCTATAACTATATGTGGTGATACATCTATAATTTGTACTAGCTGTGCCCCGCGGTTTTACCCGCTTTAAACTTTATAAATTAACTCAGCTCCTACCCCGTAGGAGATAGCGTGATAATACCTATGTAGCTTATATGTAGACCCGACCTCTCAGTTATATTCATGCAAAATTTGAAGTAAACCCATGCAGTGTTTTTTGAGTTTAGGCCGGACATACATACAGACAAACAGACAAAAATTCTAAAAACTATATTTTTGGCTTCGATATCGATTGTAGATAACGCCCCAAGTATCCTTTTTAAGAAG
Organism: Pseudoips prasinana; assembly: GCA_951640165.1. Lineage (NCBI taxonomy): Eukaryota > Metazoa > Arthropoda > Insecta > Lepidoptera > Nolidae > Pseudoips > Pseudoips prasinana. Next base: position 10,015,925 of record OX621240.1, read on the forward strand.
ATTTTATTATATGTATAGATATAAGGTTCTTGAGTGGCGACCACGAACCGGAAGACGCAGCGTGGGCAGGCCCCCTACAAGATGGACCGATGATCTTGTGCGGGTCGCTGGAAATTGCTGGATGCGAATAGCGTAAGACCGGCAATTGTGGAGATCTTTGGGGGAGGCCTTTGTCCAGCTGTGGACGTCTTTCAGCTGATATCATGATGATGATGATGATAGATACCTATAAGAGAATGGCTGAGCGGATTTAAACCAAGAGCACGTCTTTTACCAGCATTTTTCCTATCATGATGTGCCGTGACCATTCATATATTATATGTTTCATCAATATTCATCAAATGCCTAAAGTATGTAATTTTCTTAAGTTTGATGGTAAACATGAGCTAGCGTGTGCGTCTAACTTTCAATTTCATAGAAACTCTTTAACTCTATACCTAATGAGTAAATGTCTTTTATAAATGTATAATTGTGTACACAGGTGTACACTCTTCAAATATAACTGGCACGAGATCTGGCACATAACTGATAACTTTACGAGTTTTCCTAGGTGCAGTAGGAGAACAAATTTCCAGAATTCAGGCTGTAACTGGGTTACTCTCTTAGCCCGATCCAAGTATTACAATAACTTACTTCTAACGCCTATTATATAAAAATATTAGCTGTCTGCACTACTTCTCTATATGAACTTTATATAATATAATAATAATAATATTATCTAGGGACAATGTCACACAGATCATCCTAGCCCCAACTAAGCAAAGCTTGTACTATGGGTACCAGGCGACGATATACATACTTATATAGATAGATAAATACTTAAATACATAGAAAACATCCATGACTCAGAAACAAATATTCGTGCTCATCACACAAATATTTGCACTTACCGGGATTCGAACCCAGGACCACCAGCTTCGTAGGCAGGAGCAACACCAACTAGGCTACGGTGACCGTCGTCTTTGTTTGTTCCAAATTTCATACTCCCCCGTCTGCGCAATTTTCGTAAAAAGGGGTACAAATTACGATCACGTTCAATAGTCCACATCGGGACTAAGTGCGGAAACCATACCCACTAGCACATTAGTGGGACAGGATGATGATGATGAGGGGTACAAAGATTTTGCTTCACATATAAATATTATAATGATGAACGTCGTGCGTTGCTAAAGTGCACACTCTGTATATATCTCGGGACAATGTCACACACATCATCCTAGCCCCAAACTAAGCAAAGCTTGTATGATTTGTTCCCAAACATACCGGCGCCAGCACATCCAGCTACCCCAATGTGTCAAATTTCTTTTATAGATTTTCAACTTTATCACAAAAGCATAAGGTTCACTTTCAATTGGTGAAATTTGACAGATTGGGGTAGCTTGATGTGCTGGCGTCTATACATATCTAACACATTACCAATACGAATTCCATTTGGATAATAAAACTATATAGGTAAGTAGCTACGTTACAACTGTTTTAAATTAGTATTTTTCAAGTAGTTACTAAGATAAAACTGATTTCTATTTTAGATTAAAATGTTAGGTTCATAATGAATTTAAGCTAACAGGTGGTCAATAAGGTTCGAAAACACGTTTAGGATAAAATCTTTTTAGATTATTGGCTCAAAGGATTTCTTCCGAATAGAATAGAATATATTCATGAAGAACTGACACATAGGCAAGATTGCTGTTTATATATTTTGTAAAGTCATGTTCTCTGTACATTTTACGCCTTTATGTTTATTAAAGCTCTTTTGATGGTGGTCTTTCGGGCCGGATATGAAGCATATAAGGATTGTAATAAAAAAAGAAAAATATTTATGAACCTCATATTCATAAGATACGATATAAACTAAGCCTAAACAGTTCCAAAAATAATGGATATACAGATACTTACTGTTTGATAACTGTTGGAAAGGTCTGTGTATGTTCAAAAACTAGTAGTTCAGCACGATGTTACAGCCAGTAGGTATAGGGCTATTACGCTGATTTTCAGCTACCTGCCATAGTAAGTCAGAGATGTGCTTCATTAGGTTTATTGTAATAGTTACCTTTAATAGTAAAATACAAAGAAATTTGTGCACTCTGAAAAAGAACACAACTTATAAAATCTTACAATTTCCAAACATAGTTTTAGGTAATTGCCGTTCGCTGTCCAAATTGGTTGTTAACTACATTTTAAAACACTTATAAGCAGGTGTGTAGACTTAATTGCTAGTCGGTTTGATCGTCCGCTAGTCAATGTTGTCCAATGCAGCAGTGAAAGCCTCTTAGACTGACTGTAACCGTCTTCTAACTATAACCGACATGTTAAAAAAAGAGAAAATATTGATACCTCTCTAAACACTATTTAAAAAAAGTGCGTGAGATAATCCTAACTAATATTATAAATGCGAAAGTAACTCTGTGTCTCTGTCTGTTACGCTTTCACGTCAAAACTACTAAACTGATTTAAATGAAATTTGGTACATATGTAGTGTAGAGCCTGAGACTTTTTAATGGGAAAAAAGGGTTGTAAGAGGGAGAAACGTTGTATGGAAGTATCGTCATTTTTAGAGCTAGAAGCTAGAAACTTATTTTTTTTTTAATTTATTTCATAACTGTATATATTTAGCTACCTTGTATTAAGTTATTGTCCGAGAGATTATGTTTAGGTTTCATTATCGAAATTAATAGTGTTATCTACATATATTTTACTACATAACATATTTTCTGAATGGTTTACTAAATCATGATGAAAATTCAAACGAGACTGTAGAAGAATACTATTAGTTATTCCGATTAGGACCTGAAGGGACATGAAAATATCCTTACATATATACCTATAGCTCTTAGTTTCTCGTACATTGAAATATTCTTTAGGCATTTTCAAGTAACTTTGTGGAAGTTTACCTTTGCCTGAGGTAAACAAATACGGTTACGTATTCGAGCATACTTCACAACATTTATCACCAATTTCAGTTTAGATATCAACATCGCAAACTCATCGTGCATCGCGTTCTCACACGCCGCGACTCTATAAGTTGGTCTCGTTCTTATCATTAAGCGGGCTATGCACGCGCCCGTCGTTACTCCTCATTATGTCGGGGCTTACGTTCGCTGGTGTTATGTATTGTCTGCCGGGAATGGCCCGCTTTAGTTGTTTTATTGATGTTCGCATTGTCGGGTTTAAATGTACACTCAATTTATGAAATAACGTTGGATGAAGTGTATATGGAACAGAGCTGGCCGTTGCTCTGCGATTATAATATTCTAGCTGTGCCCCGCGGTTTTACCCGCATTAAACTTATAGCCTATGTGTTAATCCAGGGTGTCAACAAACTCCATACAAAATTTTATCAAAATTGCTCCAGCTGTTTAGACGTGAAGAAGTAACAGACATAGACTCTCACACACTCACAAACTTTCGCCTTTATAATATAAATAGCTGTGCCCCGCAGTTTTACCCGCATTAAACTTTATAAATTATAGTCTATGTGTTAATCCAGGGTATCAGCTAACTCCATACCAAATTTTATTAAAATCGCTCCAGCCGTTTAGACGTGAAGAAGTAACAAACATACACTCTCACACACTAACAAATTTTCGCCTTTATAATATTAATAGCTGTGCCCTGCGGTCTTACCCGCGGTAAACTTTATAAATTATAGCCTATGTGTTAATCCAGGGTATCAGCCAACTACATACCAAATTTTATTAAAATCGATCCAGCCGTTTAGCCGAAGTAACAAACATACACACTCACACACTCACAAACTTTCGCCTTTATAATATTAATAGCTGTGCCCCGCGGTTTTACTTGAATTAAATTTTATAAATTATAGCCTATGCGTTAATCCAGGGTGTCAGCTAACTACATATAAAATTTTATTAAAATCGCTCGAGCCGTTTATATGTGAAGAATTAACAAACATACACACTCACACAGTCACACACTCAGAAACTTTCGCCTTAATAATATTAGTAGGATTTCTAGTCCGAATTCGGTCATGGCGGCCTATGTCAATGGAGAATAGCCACCTGCACAAGATACAAGGACATGTTGGTATGCAGAAGTTTGTGTACGTATATGTGTGGCGCATTGGTTACGGAATTCGTGGTTCTGAAGTATCGTATGTTCCCGCGACCCCTGGCGCAGGTGTGAGATGGAACACCGGGGTGGTTTTTAGTCAGTAGGAGACTGACAGACCCCTCCGCCTCCCCCGAGGCGGAGAACATCCATGCAGGATTTTACACCCCACAAAAAAAAAAAAAATCGTGGTTCTGCTTCGATCCCCGTTAGTTAGTTAGTTGGGCGATAGGTTTCCGCACTTAGCCTCCTAATTGGGCTATTGTGCGTGATACTTGTTTGGCTACTCGAACCATTTTAGTTCCGGCTAGAAGTCCAGGAGACCACGAAAGCCTGGCCTGAGGGCCTCCTGCATTGTCTTCGGATCATTCAGGAACTTTGCCCGTTGATAAGCAACACTATTGCAGTTTAGCAGTACGTGTGCTGGTGTTTCTTCATTTTCAATGCACCCTCTGCACAGGGGGCTGTCCGTGACGCCAATCTTGAGGTGTTGGTTTAGTGTGCAGTGTCCGGTAATTGTGCCTATAACCATGCGTAGATCCTTCCTGTTCAGGGGTAATAGATTACGCGATAGGCGTTTGTTCAGAGATGGTAGAAATTCTTTTGTCTGTCTGCATGATTCCAGATCTATCCACTCTTTTTCATGTTTTTGTGTGGTTTTCTCACACAGCCATGTTTTCAGTTGTTTATAGGGTATGGGTACAATGGGTTCAGGTCCCTTTGTGGTCGTCTTCGATCCCCGTATAGGACATCTATTAATGCGAATCATATATGGCTGCATATAAGAGATTAATTTCGGCCACGGCGGCCCGTCTCAATGGAAACAAGCCGTCTGCGCGGGACATGTGTCCACAAGTGTGTGCGTAAACACTTTCTATTCCATCACTGCCATGATCCGATTGGACGACTAGCGACACGACCGTAAAGAGGTCAGGTACAGGACCGACAGATTTACATGCTCTCCGAGGTACGGGGGTATAATACCGCCAAATCCCAGACTGCGGGGTAATACTGAGAAGTTTTTAATTTTACACAAAAAATCTAAAATCACTTTTGGCCCGACCCAGGTTTTGAACCCAGGACATCGTTATCTGCGGCTTAACATGCTATCGCTAGACCAACGACGTCGCCAATAGTCACGATTGAAGTGTGATCAGGCGTCTGACCAACCTACTTACAAAATAACACGGATATCATCTCCCGCCTACTACCTACTACTATTTTGCTAGAAAAACTCCAATTAACCTTTCGGCCCAATGCTCGATTTTAACCCAAGACCTCATTATCACTTTTAAAGAACCATTCAAATACTATAAATATTGACACTGATTATTTAAACCTATAAAACCATTTCGCCAATAACTTAAATAAATTATCCAATTCAGTCAATCATCTATAGGTAGGTACATATAATAAAATCGTAGGAAAGTCAAAACTGTACATTGAATATTTTTTAAAAGGGATACTTGGGGCCTGCTCTACAATCGGTATCGAAGCAAAAATATAGTTTTTAGAACTTTTGTCTGTTTATCTGTTTGTCCGGGCTAAACTCAAAAAGTACTGCATGGATTTACTTCAAATTGTGCATGAACATTACTGAGAGGTCGGGTCAACATATAGGCTACATATTAGGTATCAAGCTATCACCTACGGGGGAGTAGCTGTGATAATTTTAGTTTAGTTTAACGCGGGTAAAGCCGCGGGGCACAGCTAGTTGATATCATAAATTAAATGTTCTTAAGGATAACAAACTATAGATTTATAGGTATATATGTGTCTACATATCTGCAGGGTTTATCATTAGATCATTTAATATATGATGTAATTATTAAGTTATCATCATCATATCAGCCACAAGACGCCCGCTACTGGACAAAGGCCTCCCCAAAAATCTCTAAAATCGCTGGTTTTGTGCTACCCGCATCCAGCAACCCTCACAAGGTCATCGGTCCATCTTGTAGAGGGCCAGCCCACGCTGCGTCTTCCATCTTCTTCTTAAGTTATGTACGTAAAATTATTAATACTTTTTAAAATAAAATAAAACTTGAGAGGTGTCAAAGAACACCCGGATGGAACGACTTCGTTCCATCCGGGTGTCCTTTGACACCTCTCCTTCTTATTATTTATTATGTACAAAAAACCTGTATACACTCAAGAAAAATAATCGTCGCGACACCACACTGTTCAATGCGAAATAGAAATGAAAATATCTGGCTTGCTTTCTATAAGAGAGAGAGAGAGAGAGAGACAGACAGACGGAGAAACATGCGCACGCCGCACAGCTGCAAAAAGTGTCGTGACAACTTTTCGTAAGAATTTTTTCCGTCTAGTCCCCATTCACAACGTGCGATAAGGAACTTCGTTTCAATAATACTATCCTGGGACATTATTTACATATGGGCATCTGATCCCAAACTAAGCAGAGCTTGTACTACTATGAAAACCAGATAACTGATATCTATACTAATATTACGAGTATAAAGAGGTAACGTTTGTGAGTTTGTGAGGTTATGAGTTTGTGACGTTGTAAGGAGTAATTTCTGGATGTACTGAACTGATTTTCTAAATTATTTCACCAATAGAAAGCTACGTTATTGTGGAGTGTTATAGTATATGAATCATCATCGTAATTTTTATTTATCCCGAACTTTTAACCCGAAGTATAACGCGTTACAAACAGGCAGGGACAAAAATATTTATAAGGCGGAACGAAGTCCGCGGGCACTGCTTGTACTACATATATTACTTTTTTGTAAATACATACTTATATACATAATTACATCCAGACTCAGGACAAAAAGATATGTCTGTCCTGGGTGGGAATCAAACCCACGACCTTCGGCGTGAAAATCAAGCATTTGCCAACCACGCCAACAGGCCTGTCAGTATTTATTATATATATATAAACGTATTATTACCAACATGTTCTGATTATTTACAAACTCTTTTAAAAGCCTTCGTGAATAAAAAACTGTTGTTATTTTATTTTTTAAAACGATCAGTCGATAGTTGTAAGTAGGTACGTGACTTTAGCGATAAAGTTAGCCGAGTTAAATCAATTTGTCACCGTATAATGTTTTATAAAGAAAATGTCTTTAAAAAGAAAACAAAAAGGAAAATAAATATCCGCACTCTGCGCCATCTAGACCAAATTAAGAAAAGCTTGTAAGATAGATACTAGGCAACGGCTAGAAATACTTATTTTCATTAAGTTTTAAATATATACAATACACAGAAAACTCCCAGAAGGTGACAAATATGCATTTTTTATTAATACAAATATTTGTCTTTTTTGACGACTGTGGACGTGAGTTCAATTCGAAAGTGAAATAAATCGTAATTATCTATATAAGTATGTATTTACAAAAGAAAAGTAGTATACGTAGTATATCAGTTATCTGGTTTACATAGCACAAGCTCTGCTTAGTTTGGGATCAAATAAATTAATATCCTGGGACATTATTCACACACGGTCATCTGATCCCAAACTAAGCAGAACTTGTACTATGGAAACCAGATAACTAATATACTTCATATACTATTTTTCTTTTGTAAATACATACTTGTATATATAATTTACACCCAGACTCAGGATAAACAGACATGTTCATGCACACAAATATTTGTCCCGGGTGGGAATCGAACCCACGACCTCCGGCCATGTGTGAATGATGTCCCAGGATATCATTATTATTATGCGAGGATCGAACACGCAAACTTTGGATGAGACGGCAGGTTTACTACTAACTGAGTCATGGCGGTCGTCAAACTTTCTCAATATTTACTATGTCATTATATTGTAGGTTAAAACATATAATATATTGTATTTTGTTTATTTCATCACTGAGGAGAGACTTTGCTCCTCTCTATGTGTTCTACAGTCTATACAATGAGATGTGTTCAGAGGAGTTATTTGATTTGATGCCCACAGCCACCTTCTACCATTAAACCTCTCGCCACTGACAGGGAGTTCATCCTCACATCCTCGAACCTTTTCGATCTGGTAGGGTTCGCTTTTAACGATACGTCCTCCCACGTAGGTACGTTGAGGGTGTGGTATGAACTCCCTGTTGAGGTTTTCTCAAGGGATTACAGCATGGGGCCCTTCAAAAGGTAAGTTTTGCGCTATTTTTTATTTTTATTCAGTTTTACGGCTCTGGCTTCTTTGGCCTTATGGGCCTTCAGTAAATATATTTTTATATCATTTATTTCCGTCATTGTCAAGTAAAGTCCGTCACAGTCAAGTCATACATAGTCCTTGTCCAACCCCAGTAAAGCAGTGGAGACTTTACTAGAGGCTTTTATGGAGTTATGGTTACAACACGGAAAATCACAATTCACGGCAATATCGCACTTTCCTCCACTTGTGTACGTTGTCGAAGATGTTATGTCTAAAAATCCACCATATTTACACATAAAAACTGGAATTTACACCAGTTTTTGAAAATAAAACATCGCCTCGATGCTTCTTTTTCCGCGTTGGCGCCATAACTCCCTTTTTGTGCTAATTATGACACGGTGTTGCCAGGCTGAGGTAACTAACCACTTACCATCAGGTGGGACGTATACTAGTTAACCAAGTTGTTTGTATAAAAAAAAAGTAATTTAATGCTTCAAATATATAATAATAATATTATCTATTAAAGTAATGTAAATATATAAATCCTGTAAATGTCCACGAATGCCCTGAATAAATGTCACATCTATAATGTTATTTTTATCTTTTATATTCTGTTTACGTTTATTTTTTATTAGCCTAATAAAAAATAATAAGTAGCAATAAACATATGTTATTAAGACCACCCAAGTTTATTTAAGCACCAAAGTATAAAGACCCGTAATTTAAATGTGGCCTGTTGGTTTAGTGGTTAGTAATCCTGACTACTGAGCCAGAGGTCGTGTGTTCGATTCCCACCTAGACAATTTTTTTGTGATATGAGGACCATAATTTGTTCTGTGTCTGGGTGTAATTTATGTATCTTAAGATATAATATATCTTATATTATGTATGTATTTAGAAATGTATAAGTTTGTTTATTAGTTGCCTAATTGTGATAGTACAGGCTCTGCTTATTTTGGGATCAGATGGCAGTGTGCTAGTTGTCCCAAGATATTTATTAAAAGAAATAAAATAAAGGTATACACTTATTGTAGAGTCGTACTTAATGTAAAGGGCAATACTCTTTAACCTAAAGAATATGATATAGTTGTATGATATATATGTAGTTATAAACTTCCGATAGTCAGCTTCCGAAGTGTAAGTTACTTCGGAAGCTGATTATCTAAGATACATTAATTCTGCTGAGGCTGTCCCGCTCTTCACGCATAAGTGTGTTAAATAAACAATAATCTAATTCGCATACCTGTGCTCTCTAATTCAGTTATCCAATTTGGTTAGACTTATTAAAATGAAACTGTTTTTACATCGCCTCAAATTATTTCGTCTATCTATCGCATGTCGCAATATGACGGTGCCCATGGCTAGCACCAGTTGACCATATAGCATTTTGATAAGTGTATAGACATAAATGTTTGTGTTCACTTGATCTAGATGGAAAAACTATACAGCTAGAACGAGGAAACTAGGAACAACCAAGAATAATCCGAAAATAATCCGTTGTCAGATACTTTGATGCCAAAAGAGAAAGATTTCATTGGCATCGTAGTTTCATCAAACTACACAACCCATTTTTATGGTAAGAGAATCGTTTGGCCACGTTGGTCAAAATAAGGAAAATCTATTCAGGTGGAGACTTTATAAACGGTCCAGCTTGGACTTAACATATCACTAACTAATGAATTCATGCTGCTGAAACGGCCCCGCTCTCCACGCATAAACCTGTTAAAGAAACAATAATCAAATCCATAAAATCTGAATTTCCCAATATTACATTTCCTCCTCAATAATGCAGATGCTTTTCTTCTACTGAAAGCTACTACACCACAGGAAAATTGGCTATGACCGGCCATTTATTTTGTTATTTTCGTTTCAAGTGGTCAGATTTGTTAACCAGACGTTTGTTTAGGATAAAATAGAATTTTATAGTCTCTATTGTACACATACAAACAGGATAAATACATTGGATACATACAAGATCTTTTCACATGATTTTATTTCATTTTGTCTGTATATTGTGTTGCTTGAAACTGAATTGAAATTAACTGTAGAGTTCTTTTTAACTAATAAAGCTCTTTAAACCGGAGGTTCTATAGCTTAGTTACTACAATCGCTTAAAAAATATGTTCGCAGGTAATTCACGTGGAAGCGATAGGTGACAGGGGGTGAGGGGGGGGGGGGGGGGGTGATTGATGATGCACCACGTCACTGCCGGCGCGACACCAAAATAGATCTAATAGCGAACATGTTTTAATGTTGCTTACTTGATATATAGATAATTATATTGTTATATACCTTTTTTTTTTTTTTTTGATAAAGCAGGGGGAATGCCTTCGCATGCCACCCGCAAAAAGTGTCTGCGGGTGGGTATGTCGGACTAGCACCGACTAAACCTACCTGCCGTGGACTTCTATTGGCGCCTGATGGGGGAGTCCCGGGAACGCGGGTTTGCTGCTCCGGTACCCCCCTTTTGCGCCATGTCCCAGGTGGTCGGGACACGTGCCCTGGGAGGGCTCCTTTGGATTGCCCTCCCCTATATATTGTTATATACCTAAAAAACGTACAAAGAGATGTGCGTTAAATTACCTATGACATTAAACAATGTGTAACGCGTCTACATGCAAAATACACAAGAACAACTCTATTAACTTCCAATCCAAGAATTAATATAAGCCAAGATCAACACCATCATCATCAGCCTAAAACTATTGGACATAGACCTCTCTCTAAGTTTTCTTTAAGGTTTCAATTTGGAAGAGTTTGCTGTAGTCGATATGCTAATTTCATTCCAATCTTCCTAATTCAGCAGAATTTGCGTGATTGAACAAACCTCCAATGATACAAAGTTTTCTATTTATAACCTTAGTTAGTTAAAGAATCATTTATAATTTCTGTCTTTGCTCATTTCCATCATTCATCTATCCGCACCTTCTATTAGTGCTACAACCAACTTTGCATGCGAAAACAATCTCGTGAACGTCGGAGTATGACAACACCCCGTTCCTATTTCCGTCCGTCAGTTTAACATTATAATATTGATAACGCAAGATGGATGGTGGGCACGCGCGACTCCAATTGATTTAAAATTAAATACACACTTTATGATTGATGCTTTACCCTTTGGTGGGAAAGGGTAAATGGGAAAATGGATTTTTTGCAGAATTACCCATGGCCCAGTGGTCGCGATCATTAGAAAGGGTTTGGAAAGTCCATGACGGTGGTTTAACGGTTTTGGTGGAACTAAGTGTTTGAAAAAAAGTAAGAAATTGAATCATCTAAGTGGCGCAACGGCTAAAACAGTCGCCTCGCCTCGGGTTCGAGTCCCGCGCCGGAGAACTATTTGTGTGGCCCATAAATAATTGTTCTGACTCTGGATATAATATGTGTCCGTCTATATATTAGATATAGTTTGTAAAGTACACCGCGACACAGGGATTAGATTCCCAAGTGCGGGCGTTGCCTTTTTTAAAAAAAATATAAAAAGTATTTCCCGTAGTTCAGCCTACGTATGATGCCGAACTACTCATCCTCATTTTGACCTAGGATCGAGGGTCAGGTTAGCCGCCTCTAACTCATAACCTCATAAAGTCAATATTCAAATTCTGCCGGTGATCTTAATTAATTGTCTTCATCAGTTTGATATCGTCAACTGCTGGACTGAGGCCACCTCCAAGGGTTTCCACAACATTGTCATATACATAGGCAATACCCTCCGTATTGCCTTAGTCACCCCGCCAGGCGTGCGAGTTGCGACCGCCGTAGGTGGTACCTAGTACGTAGGTGACGCTGCTGGCTGACTACCTGCTGTATCCCTAATAGAAAATTAGGAAATTATTCACGTCCATTTCACTTGATAACCGGCGTAGGAATGGTAAAAAAAACAGGATGCAACCGTGTTCATACGCCAGTCAAGTTTTGCGGGACCAGCTTTTTACTGAATCCTGCAAAACTGAACTGCCATGTGAACACAGCGTCCAGTTTAGCAGGATACCGTAAAAAGCCGATCCTGCAAAACTGGACTGCCGTGTGAAAGGGCGTTTAGTGGTTTTTCACGACACTCACGGGAAGTAATGGGGTGACTCTGTTATTCTTTCTGAGCCGGGTACCAAACGATTAATATTAATCACTTTATACAAAATAATAGTAGATAAACTTTGTAAATAAAGATAGATAGATATATCTATCATCCTAATATTATAATGGCGAAAGTTTATGATTGTGTGAGCGTGTGAGTGTGTATGTTTGTTACTTCTTCACATCAAAACGGCTGGAGCGATTTTAATAAAATTTGGTAAAGAGTTAGTTCACACCCTGGATTAACACATAGGCTATAATTTATAAAGTTTAACGCAGGTAAAACCACGGGGCACAGCTAGTGTATCTATAATTTCGAAGTCCGATCGCTCTCCATGAAAACCCCTAAAACAAATTGCTCACCGAAACCTTTTAATCCACTTAGAAACAGTACAGAAATCGATTATTTATAAAGAACTTAAATGTTTCGTCCCCGTAATGGTTCATGCTTAATGGCTATCTGATAGGTACCTCGTTAATCTATAAAAAAAAGTAAAATTAATGTCATATGATGAAAATACGGAAGTTACTGACGGCAGAAGGAAATTACATTAGCTGTGGAAAAGATAAGCAATTCAGATTTAAAGACATTAGACAGAGAGAGAGAGTTAGAGAGAGACATCATTTTGGCCTTCCGCAGCTCTGCATTGATTCTAATCAGTGCTATAAAGGTCGGCAAGTAGATTAAGTGGTTCTATAAAAGTCCCTTATAGAGATGACTGATTAACCTAAAGCCGAGGTAAAGACTGAGCTTAGGAACCTGATTATTCAATAGAGACCTATGGATCAGAGCCAGCATTAAGTTGAGCTAGCTATCTGTTTCAACCATAAATATAGGCAACTTAGTATATAGGCATTGGTTTAGTGCGGGGAGTTTCGATATTGTATCGAATATAATATGTATTTATTCTATACTAGCTGGTGCCCGCGACTTCGTCCGCGACAATTTCGAATGATGACCAATGTAACTACTTACTTCTAGCTTAATCTAAAAGATTAAACTTTAAAAACAAATAAGCAATATAAATTTAAGAAAACCTAACCTATAAATAACCTAACTAAGAAATAAACTAAAAACTACTTTGCTACTGTTATTTAAAAAAACGACCCGATATCATCAACCAAAGAAATCAAAGAATACATATCAATTGTCTTAAAGTAGGTACAGTCAGTAAGTCTAATAAAGTAAAATAATAATCAACGATGCATTAATTACAAAGGTAACTCCCATTAGATTAGGTTGCGACCACGGCATTGATAGGTCTTATAGAAAATTTTGTGAACGAAACCATAGCACGATCTAAAACGATGATTACGCAATCTATTACAAAAATATAAACTTGTAAAGCGGTAAAATTAAGATGTGTGCATAGTTTTTGGGTGAGATTTAGGCGATCATCTATTAATTCAGTTTTGGACTACCTTTTATTTCAAGCATTTATTTATTTTAACCGATATACCAAATAAGTTCCATGATCTGAAACGATATTACCGCCATCTAGATACAAAATTGTGAACTTGTAGATCAGTAAAATTAAGATGATATTTTTTGGGTGCGATCATCTCGACACGAACAATTTATACTACGCTAACTCGAATATAAAATATAAAATGTCGCTTTTTTGGTTTGTTATAAAAATTACCAAAAAAAAAGAAGTTACAAAACTTATTTGACGGTCACCGTAGCCTAGTTGGTAGTGCTCCTGCCTACGAAGCTGGTGGTCCTGGGTTCGAATCTCGGTAAGTGCAAATATTTGTGTGATGAGCACGAATATTTGTTTCTGAGTCATGGATGTTTTCTATGTATATAAGTATTTATCTATCTATATAAGTATGTATATCGTCGCCTGGTACCCATAGTACAAGCTTTGCTTAGTTTGGGGCTAGGATGATCTGTGTGACATTGTCCCCAGATATTATTTTATATTATTTATAATACCCTAAATCTTTACTTAGACAACAACGACCACGACGACATGTTAAGCAACTTGGCAAAGAATAGAATTTCTCTAAAATTTGAGTTTGCGTAAATTGTTGGTGTCGATTTGTTGAATCAGTTTTGGATTACCTTTTTTTTATCAACAAATTATTCCCTGGATTGCTTTATTTTTAACTAAAAGACCAAATAAACAACCGACATGCGTTTACTCCAAAACCAAAAACATATTTTCATACAAGCTTACATCCCCTATTTTAGTTGTCCTTAGGGGTGGAATTTCCAAAAATCCTGAAATATATATATTTTTAATTTTTAACTGAAATGCCTAATACCAATTTTCATGCGTTTAACTTAAAAATTGACACATTTTTCATACAAACTTACACCCCCAATTTTACACTCTTGGGGCTGGAATTTCCAAAAATGCTGAAATTCATATTTTTTATTTTTAACTAAAAGGCCAAATACCAATTTTCATGCGTTTAACTTAAATATTGTCACATCTTCCATACAAAATTACATCACCTATTTTTGGCCCTTGGGGGTGGAATTTCCAAAAACCCTGAAATACGTGATTTTTTATTTTTAACTGGAAGGCCTAATACCAATTTTTATGCCTTAAACTTCAAAAACGGCAAAGTTTCATACTAACTTAGCGCCCCTGTTTTACGCTCTTAGGGGTTGAATTTCAAAAAATCCTTCCTTATTCCTTGTCTACATTATAAAGCAAACATTTGTGCAAAATTTCAGCTTTCTAGGTCCAAGGGTTTGGGCTGGGCGTTGATGAGTCAGTCAGTCAGTC
The DNA here is from genome assembly GCA_951640165.1 of Pseudoips prasinana. NCBI lineage: Eukaryota > Metazoa > Arthropoda > Insecta > Lepidoptera > Nolidae > Pseudoips > Pseudoips prasinana. The sequence goes on from OX621240.1 coordinate 10,030,925, forward strand.
AGGACTTGTCTTTTTATTTATATAGATAGATAAACTCTTACAAAAATATTGTTCGTGAAAAAAGTATTGCTTTCTTTTGTTAAATAATAAATTATTATTATTGCAAATTTATTTATTTTAATTATATAATTATATGTTCGATTTAAAGAAATAATATGTAAATAAATATGTAAAATGTAGAGTTCCTCCTGCGGTGAGGTGTGACCATCGGTTGTTATGGCGACCGAATGAGCAACCTCTTCAGGATACGTGCCGTTCCCATAATAGCCACCCAAAATAATAATTATTATTATTATACTCCGTATTTATCCTAAAAATCCTAATAGTCATTATTAGGATATATACGGAATATATGTTTTCGTCACAACCGTCATAAAAATGGATCGTAATTGCAATATTCATAATATTGCATATTAGTTACAAATGTCTCATAAATGTATGTCTATATTATAATATAAAATATATGATATACCATGTATAATGTGGATTTTTATAATATATATGTTTTGTTATCGATGTCTTAACAGTTGCATAATAAATATTTTTCAAGATAATATGCATAGGTATATAGCTGGTATTACCTTCTTTCTTCTACTAATAAAATACGGTTCATGCTGCCAGGTTGTGGAATTCTCTTCCCCCTAACATTCGCCAATTATGTATATTTAAAAATCGTGTCAAAGCACATTATTTCTGTTCCTCATCCTAGTTGTATTGATATGTATGCGTATTGTATTTTATAAGTATTTATGCATATTATTATGTAGTGTTTGTATATATGTAATACTAGAAACACGCTACACACACACGCTATGTTCTATATCTTTTTAATTTCTCGTCTCGCGGGTCAGCTCGAAGAAATTTTATTGAAATAAGCAGTACCTTTGTACATGTTATTTTCTTTTACAATTTATTTTATGTATTCTTTTTTCGTGTGTAGATTAATGATTAAATAAATAAATAAATACCTTTACCCTTGGACCTTCACACATAATCCCATTCATTAAGGATTATGTCCCACTGTATCCCTTCCAAAAACTGAACAAGATTCCACCCCAATTAACAAGACAGTTAAAACAAGCTCATAGTCAAGTAATACCATACAAGACACATAATTACCTTCCTACCTACCACACGAGACACTCAACTCTCAAGAACGAACTCAAAAAGCAGCAGATACATAATCTTGTTAGCACTCAAATTTGCATTAATTAAGGCGTTGAGGCCTCACAGTTATGTCTAAACTGAAGTGGGATGTGGGGGTGAAGTGGGATGGGGGAGGGTTAGATAATATTCAAATGGTACATGTAACGGCGAGCCGACGCTCAAGCCTCACCCGCAAGCAATATAGATGGTACACTCCAGGAGGCAAGTGTTTAGCGAAATGTTTATTTATGGTTTGTGATAAAGAACCTTTTTATAACGCGCTTGGGTTTAATGGCGTATGTGTGAACTGGGATAATAAACTTAAACTTATATATTTTTGGTTATTTTTAGCTATTATAATATGATCAATATCATGTCTGCCAAAGTGCGTCCACTGCTGGGCAATAGCCTCCCCAAAGAATGGGGATATCACAGTAATATTATGAAGGCGAAAGTTTGTGAGTGTGTATGTTTGTTACCCTTTCATGCAAAAACTACCATACGGATTTTGATGAAACTTTGTAGTAATATAGCTTATGTATCCGCATAACATAGGCTATAATTTATAAATTTTAACGCGGGTAAAACCCCGGGGCACAGCTAGTATGCCATAATCGCCACGCTTGGTAGACGGGTTGGCGATCGCAGTTTGATGGTAATAAGTTCACAGAAAAACGCTGCTGCCCGTTCTCTAGTAGGTAATCTCTCGGTCGATTTCTACGTCCCCCACGGGATGAAATGGGGTGATGATATTCTATGCCATCACCACACAAGTGAAAAGTGTTGAAAAGTTAAAGTGGCTGAAACAAAATGATTTGATGCTACCTAGGGTTTAAATCATAGTTTTACACTGAGTTTTGTAAAAGCTTGCAGCGTTTGAAGTCCCTCCGTGTAGGCTTACCCGTACCATGAGGCTCTGAGAGCGAAGGATCTCTTTCGTCTCGTAGCTCTGTCTAGCTACCTGAATTCTTATCACTATGATACGATAGTACCCCGACTGTACCGATCTAATTTTAAATTATAAACATTTAAATGTTTAAAAGTTAATTTGAGCATTTTAAACTAAATTCATAGATCATATTTAGTTTTCTTAGTAATGATTAGGTTTTAGGATAGATACTTTATTTTTAATGTAAATTTATTTCAAAAAACATTTTTAAATTATGTTTGTTCGTCTAGTTTATCATATTTATTATAGCAAATTATATGAAGCAAATATATAGGTGCTAATGCAACTATAATGCCACTCTACCTATCCGATCATGACACAGCACAAATGCTTAGCTTTCCAATCAAATATAAACATCAAAAACATACATCCTATTACTTTTACAAACGAGATTTTAGTTCACAAAATATTCAGAAGTTTGTAGAATGTCTGCAAAACTTATCGTGGACTGATATTTATGTTTTAGATGATGTAAATTGTGCATTTAATGACTTTCATGAAATGTTTTGCCTATTCTATAATCTCTGTTTCCCTAAGGTCAGAGTAAGAGTTAACATGAATAATAAAAGGAAACAGATTTGGATGAGCCGAGGCTTAAAGAATAGTTGCAAAACAAAACGGAAACTCCAACATCAATATTATAAACATAAAAATATACTAAATAAAAATAATTACACACAGTATTCAAGACTTTTAAAAAAGTGCATCTATAGTTCAAAAAAGCAAGCTAATATTAAATATATCAATAAAAATTACAACAAATGTAAGGCGACGTGGACAGTTATAAAAAATGAATTTAATGATTCTAACTTCATAGGAAACATAGAAAAAATAAATATTGACAATAGAATTATATCAAACCCGACTCATATAGCAAATGCATTTAACAACCACTACATTAATTGTACTAGTAACAATACACAGACAAATAGAAACACATCTTTTTGTAGTATCTTGAATGCTAATTCAATGTTCCTTAAGCCAATGTTTGAAAATGAAGTGAAACGGGAAATAATGTCTCTAAGAAACACGACCTCTGAAGGATATGACGAAATTAATACAAAAATGATTAAAGCATGTGCTAATGAAATTTTGCAAGTATCAACACATTTGATTAATTTGTCGTTTTACTGTGGAACATTTCCCGATGCATTAAAATTATCGATCGTAAAACCACTATATAAAAAAGGTGACAAATGTGATGTCAGAAATTATCGTCCCATCACACTGATACCGGTACTGTCTAAGTTATTTGAAAAATGTATGTACAAGAGACTTGTTGAATATTGTGATAAATACAATATAATTCGAAGTGATCAATATGGTTTTCAAAAGCATAAGTCTACTACACTAGCAATCTATTCTGTTATGAAAACTATACTTACCAGTATTAACGATAAAAACTTAACCACCGGATTGTTTTTCGATATGTCAAAAGCCTTCGATATAGTCTCACATGATCTACTACTTTCCAAACTAGAATCTATTGGTATCAGGGGTCCAACTGTACAGTGGATCGAATCATATCTCAAAAATAGGCAACAAAGTGTTGTAATAAAAAATATCAATAACAATAATGATGTGGTATCTTATTTATCTAATTACAAACATAATAAATGCGGTGTCCCACAAGGCTCCATACTGGGACCAATTTTATTCCTTTTGTACATAAATGACATTTTTGACATTACTAATCATAAATGTTATCTATTTGCTGACGACATTTCTATAATTGTGACTTCCAATAAAAAATATAACACTATAATTGACCACCAAAATGACATTAACAACACTATTGACATATTAATTGACGGGCTTGACATACACAATTTACAAATAAATTTGGACAAATCTGTATATATTCAATTCAATAAATGTAATAATAGTAGATACAATATTAATTTATGTATACCTAAGGTCAAACCTGTAACACACACTAAATTCTTAGGTGTAATAATAGATGAAGATCTGAATTGGAAAACACACATAGATAACATTTCTTGCAAAATAAATAAATTTCTTTATGCTCTCAAACAAGTAAAAAATGTCACCAATATTAAAACTGCCGTTTTATCATACCAAGCCTATATAGAGTCAACGCTCCGTTACGGACTTATAATGTGGGGAAACAGTACTGATCAAAACAGAGCCTTTGCCGCACAAAAAAAGTGCATTAGAGCCCTATACGGGTTACAGCCTGATGAGTCATGCCAACCAGTATTTAGGAAACTTGGTTTGCTGCCGCTACCATCACTGTACATCTTAGAGATATGCATGTTCGTACGGAAGCACAATGCTCTGTTTAAAACTATAGACAAAGTAAATCCCAGAAATAGGCGTGATCCCAACCGATTAGTGCTTGATGACGCTCCCAGGCTAACCAAGTACAACAAAAGCTGCATAGCTATGTGTGTGCGTATTTATAATAAAATACCTCGTAATTTAAAATTGTTAAATACTACCAACTTATTTAAAATTAATTTACAAAAATGGCTTAATAATTATAATTTCTACAGTGTAAAAGAATTTCTAGAGCTGAAACTGTAAAATTGTACTTGTATTTCTTCATTGTATTGCTGTGGTGTTTGTAGCCATTCTTTTTCTTTTTGCACGCTATGTACATATAATTAGCAAAACACGCATGTCCATTCATTCTAAGTCATAAAACCTTTGTATACCGTGTTTTACGCAAATAAATATTATGATTATGATACCAATTATGCGCAGTCGTGCATACTCGCACATCCGAGCGGAGACTCGCCGTCCGCGCGGATTCGCAGCGCGGCCGCGCGCCTTTTCGGTTAGAAATTCACCTAATGTGTCACGCGCATAGAACTTCGCGGACCTGCACTGCGCTGCACTTCGCCATATTTGCACCGGCCTTTAGATAGAAACAAAGTGGTTAATTATGTGGTATCACAGCGTCTCTGTGCGTCGGAGGGCACGTAAAGCCGACGGTCCCGGTTGTAGTCGTACAACCACATTTTATTGACGTATGCCATACGCCTACTGAGCGGAAAGAACAACTCTAACACTAGGAAAAGCACTGCCTATACTATAAAATAAAGTAACTCATTAAAAAGTTAAGTACAAACCACTTTTGTGTTCCTCAGTCTCTGTTGGAGAGCATCGAGGGTACGCTCGACAATTTCCTCCTCTGGTAATTCACTAGGATTTAATTTAAATTAGTTTTGGCTTGGCTTAATAGCTTCCCCCCTCTCTCCTCCCTCGGGGAGGACGTGGCGAAGCTCCAAGCGAGATATTCTGACGTTCCAATCGGGTGCCTGAAGTATTTTGCAAGGGATCATTTTTATTCGTAATTTAGGAGTCGAAAGAGCGTTTAACGTTTTCATGATCATAGAAATGATCTAGCTGTACCCAATATTGAGGGGACGATTATGATTAAGGTTGTAGATTCAAAACAGCATGTTTTGTCTCGGTCTCTGTATTTTTTTATATACTTGTTAAGTTTTCAATTCAAAGAAAATAGAAAAAAGAAAAATCATGTGCTATGGTTTTCATGTCAATAAAATTTAAAAAGGTGACTTTTTGTTTTTCTACTAGAATCCTACTAATATTATAAATGCGAAAGTTTGTGAGTATGGATGGATAAATAGATGTTTGTTACTCTTTCATGCAAAAACTACTCAACGGATTTTGATGAAACTTTGTTGTAATATAGCTATACATCCGAATAACACACAGGCTATAATTTATAAATTTTAACGCAGGTAAAACCGCGGGGCATGGCTAGTTTATAATAAACGAAACATGTAATATTTTATTTGTAGTTAAAACTTCTAACATAATGGAAGAATTAAAGAAGTCATCAAGAGGCGCTCATAGCTAGATGTTCTCACCGGTCCGTAAGTGATCGGTGAGGTTAAGCAACTAGGTTCGCGGTCAGTTCATAGATGGGTGACCGCCAAAGTGGTTTAATTCCTGAACGACTCCGTGCTTCGGAGGGCACGTTAAGCTGTCGGTCCTGGTTGTAGTCATTAGACAACAGTCGTTAAGCCATGTCAGAGGCCTACTGGGCGGCTTGAACAACTCTGACACTAGGGTAACCAATGCCCATACGATAAGTAAGTAGGTAAGTAAAGAAGTTATTCCTATTTAAAATATTCCTTTTGTACGAAGGATTTATCAGGCACAAGCAAAAATTTCCAAAACTTAATAGATGTTAATAATTCATAGTTACCCGAAAATTATAATAAAATTAATTTCGTCATTTATTGGAATGAGTATTAAAGAGAAAACTGAACGTTGAATTGGCATTTCATTACACTGTTCTATGTTATTTTCTGCGTTCGTTAATTTAATTCCTTATAACAAATTATCAACATTTTTGACAAATACTATATTCTAAGTTCCGAAGTGAAGAAAAAATATACAATGATTTACCTTAAGACACCCAAGAAAGCTCAGTACGGTAGCAGAATTAAGCATAGTTTTATGATTTTATGCAAGCAGGACCTTATGCTGCTTTAAATTGCAAAAGGTGTTAATAGTTAATATTTGACGAATATTTACGTCAAATGGCTGTCGCTACCGCAATGCTGTCTGGCTAGCTTAGAACTGATTATTTGTAGTATACTACATTATTCTTAAAATACAATTAATGGGTACATTCGTTAAAAATGAAAAGCAATAGAAAACGTGTGAATATTTGTTGATTTAAGATTTTTATAGTCTGTTATAAAAATTAGGCATGATTTGTTAAAAAACTGTTGTTTAGCAGTAAGTTGTAGCCTACAAAAATAATAATAATATTTTGCACATATTTAACCCATCCAATACCGTTAACCGCAGTAGATTGAGAAATAGAATATCGCATCAATATATGAATAAGAATTATATTTAGGCATAGTTATTATTTTTTACATACAAGTAAAATAAATGTCTATGATATTTAATAAGGTTACTACAAGGTTTTAAATATGTCTATCTTTTCTGCAGCTAGAAACGAAACAAAGGTACGAAACGTTTCCAGAATAGTGCCACCTGAAAGGCAAAACCGAGTCGGTGTAAGAAGTTGGGACAACTCCCACCTAATTATTTGTCTCCAGTTTAAAACGCTACTAAGTAATTATATTAGGACCCAGCTCTACCTACCTTTTCGTAGCTACTGTTAAATGTTTATATTTAAATAAGGCTCAGAGTTTCTAGTTCTAGTATAATTTATTCCGTGGGTTTGTTTGTTTTTAAGATATTTACAAACTTTTCAGTAGGTATAGGCTAGATGAGCGTAATCCAACATTTTATGTATTTGATGACATAAGGTCGCTCAAAAGTAAATAATTAGTTTTGTTACGACTTCAATCCTGTTATTTTAACCGACTTCAAAAAAAGAGGATATCATTTCGACTGTATATATGTATGTATGTTTGTTACGGGATTTCTCCATTGTTTGTGAATGAATGAAACGATAATACGTAGCAGTCGGCGATGGCGATCATTAGATCAGCCCAGCCGTAGTAATTCTGTACACAATTATTAGGTAAACCCAGAATTAACTATGCATTTGTCCGTACAAAATAGTGCAAGGATAGGCCAATATCCTTTACACTATCTAATTATAAGAGTTTAGTGGTTACCTAATCAGAAATTCATTTGAGTCAAGGAAAAATATAACTCGTTTTTTCTAACAAATTAATATTTCATACGAAACTCACAATCGGACCATACCTAACCCTCCAACGGCAGCGGGGTCTAAACATCCCGACAGCCGAACTCCGACAGATGTGCCAGTTACACGTTATAGCACGTTTGGGAGATGTTCTCCCGAGACAAGCCGACTGCTATCACTGAACTGTGATTAGATCCAGCGAGATTCAATGATAGCACTCATCGCTTTTATTATGATTAATAATTGATTAAATAGAAAAAAGAATTAAACGAATCTGGCTTGTTAATTTATTTTTTTTGTATTTAATATTAAATTATTCGAGTTACTAATATTCGGTAGGGATTGTTTTCATCTTTGGTTTTATTTAGAATTAGTTCAAATTGGTTATTAATAATAAAGAAAAAAGAAGATGAAATTGATTGTCTAGCTCTTAAAACAGTAATTCAAGTTTAAATCCGAATAATAAAGTCCTTTTAATTACTGATCATCCCTTAAGCTGCATTTATGCCAAATAAATGCAGACACAAAATTTTAATTATTGTGTCTATAATGTGTGCGGCTTAGCGTAATAATTCTACGCTTTTTTAATATATAGTTTTCGCAAATATACAGCAAACGAAAAAATAGCACACAAAAATATATATAAACTTCTAATTATGTCACCTTAATCAATAATCTATTGGTTGAGAGTTTTATGACCTCACCGCTTGGTAGGAGATTGCTAATTTTAATTTTCGTTTTTAATAGGACAATAATATATCATAAATAACTTTTATATATTTATTTTGCTTTAACTAAAATCATCAATAAGTAAAAACTTTTTAACACATAACTTATTCAACAAACATTTTTTTTTTGGATATTTTAGCCAGGCAAACGAGGAGAAATAATTGAATCCTGGCTTTAGATCCAGTTTTGATTAGGATATTGTATGCTCTAGTTACCGTAAAAGATATAGAGCATATTATATAGATATCAGTACTTTTAATAATGGCCCTAAATATCTCATAATAATATCAAATTAAATTCTTGAACATAAACAACCTATTCGTGTTTTAACAATATAATTAAATCGATCCATTTACAGTAAATGGAAGCGGAACTTAATTTAGGAAATGAACTCACAATCGCCCAATATTTTTTACGATCCATCCATCATGTTTATCGTTACATCATTGTGCGCCGCTCCATCGCTCGTAACCCTATAACCCTAAAGACGTTATAAAAGTTTCAAAAGAACACCTATACGATCGTTTATTACCACCATTGACAGCGTTGACAATGATTTGAGGTAATGTCGTGTCGGTACGTTATGAAACAGGCAATCAAATAGGCGTGTAAGTACGTGTAGTATTTTAGTTGCTAAGTAAAAAATGTTAAAGAGTTTTATCAAACTCGTATAAAATATCGAATAGAAGGGATTCTTCTTGAAATTAGACTACTATAAGGATGGAAATTGGTAGGGGATCCATTATTTATAAGTATGTTATGGTAATAATAAAACTCCATAGAGCGACGGTACAAACAAAAGATAACACATTGACAACGCTAAAATATCGTTGCCCTTATTTTATACTTTTGGCAGCGTTGAGCAGAATTTATTGGCTAGCTTAATTTATAAACGGCATTTGTGAGCCGGTTTCGATAACTAAATAACCGAATAAAATGAGTGACAGGTGTCGAGTTAACAGCTTTTATTACGTTCAATAAAGATATAGATAAGAAATTTTGGTAACCGCTAAAAGAGCCATAAACAATGCCTCGTCTGTCACTACGACACCACAACACATGTTTCAATTATTCTTATCAGTTATCTCTTTTAACCGCATTTAGCCCATCTCTATTTATAAATATAATACCGAGTCCATTGCTCATTTTTCTTACAACAATATAACTAGTATTTACTGTAAGCAATCAATGTAATACGAACATTTCAAGGGTCGTTGAACGAAATTTCAATAGTGTACCGTTTAAAAGATTATCTGTTCACATTCGGCCGCAATCGAAACCGACTTTTGTTGTAATTGTCACATCTGCCAAAATAGTGGAGTCCCCAACGTTGGGGTCGACAGGACCCGTGTCGCAAGTGAAGGGTTAGTGTTGTTTTATTGACCTCTCAAATTAAAAGTCCTTTCTATTATTAAATGAGCATTGTGTCTTGTTCAACAACACTTTATGGAAATGTTACAAATAAATATTTTGATATAAATGGCTACTTGCATATTTATTTATTTTAATTAAAAATCAGTGGAAAAAGATCGTATATATTTTGTTACATACATTACATTACAGCCCCATTTTCCACATTAAAGTATCTTCACCCAAATTTGTTGTTTATGTGTCAAAATCGTATTTCAAATAATATTTTATATAGCAAAGTTTGTGCTTAACTGAGAAGTGACGGTAAGTCGGATGGTCCGTTGTTTTAACAAAGAACATAGAACTTAGTAGGACAGTGGGTAGGTAGTAAGTAAATCACGTTTAAACCAGGATCACAGAAGCATGTATAAAATCCTTTAAGCTTTTCCACACATAGTCTGTAGATACTGGCTGGGAACAAGTCCAATTCATATTCAGAACATGTTTTCCTTAGCCTCCGGGCGCAGCCATGAAGTAGACGAAGAAAAAATATATTGCCGGGAAAGCGCGGGAAATCATGAAATATGGCGGTATACGGCAGGGCGATTCGCAGCAACCGACACTGTCATTAATAGTAGGTACTCGTAAATTTTCTGGGTCTGCAAAAAAGATGGTTGTGTGGCGGTTATAACACCTTCAAAGGAAAAAATGGAATCGTTATTGAACCTAGTAACAATATTTTGTATGCTCCGTATTGCATGCTCTATAAGGTGGTGTTTATTCAGCGTCTTAAGCATGGTTGCCAGTCGACTGGACTGTAAATAAGTTGGTCACTAATGTGCAGTCTCCCATGTACAACTGTGACATAACCTTTATGTGCTTACTAACATAGGCTTAAGAGTCTAGTCTTTGTTACTCGAATAAAGAAAAATTCTATTATATTCTCTATAAACAGTTATTTTCTAAGAAAGCTTACGTAAGCAACTCAAATGTAAGCTTACCATACGATCTTAACAAAATGTACATAGAACCACCTCGCAAGCATGCCCACTCAAATAAAAGACATAGGTAATCAAAAACACACTAATGACGAAGCAATCGATGTGCCGATACGAAAAAAATACGCACCGAAATAAGAACCTTACTACTTATTGAAAAACTCGGTTTGTGTATGATTAGAACTGTGTGGCTGACGGTAAATAATATCACCACCCCATCTCATCTCGTGGTGGGCGTAGAAGTCATCCCGAGGGAATATCTCCTAGAGAATGGGCAGCAGCGTCTCTCTGGGCACTATGACCATCGTACTGCGATCGCCAACCCGTCTGACAAGCATGGCATATGCATTACATAACTCCTTTGTGGAAATCTTTTTCCAACTGGGGACAATATTTGGCTGACATGATGATGATGAACGATAATACTTTGCTAAAGCTTAATAGTAGTCTTTGAAGAGATCCACTTTCCAGCTCCAGGGTCCATCATTGTATCTGACCCGCTCCATGGCGACAAATACAGCTTACTTGTAAGTTATTTTATAAATAGACTTCTAAAATAATTACAAGTAAAGCGAATAAAACCGCGTCTAAAATTCGACCCAGTACAGTCAATTCAGTCAAATTTTTGTGCGGAAAGATTCAAAGCATGCGGCATGATTAAAGACAAATGACTTTTGAACTGTGATAATTGTATTGGATACGCCATTGAAATCATTTAAACGACACCTCCAAAACTCGGTTAGTCAACCTAGTGTCTCATTGGCAGTAGCTATGGGGAACCTTAAGTATTCGTAGATAAAGACTATTATATAGTAAAAATGTTTCTAGTGATGTGATCACTAGAATTATACTCACTCACTATTATATAGTAAAAATGTTTCTAGTGATGTGATCACTAGAAACATTTTTACTATATAATAGTCTTTATCTACGAATACTTAAGGTTCCCCATAGCTACTGCCAATGAGACACTAGGTTGACTAACCGAGTTTTGGAGGTGTCGTTTAAATGATTTCAATGGCGTATCCAATACAATTATCACAGTTCAAAAGTCATTTGTCTTTAATCATGCCGCATGCTTTGAATCTTTCCGCACAAAAACAATTTTAGTGGACATATCTATCTGTGTTATTTTTATTAATTTACTGACCTCTTTCAAAGTATGTTACATTTGAGTGGACATTTAGAATGCAAGATACAATGACAATATTATTACGTTCATGTGATTTTTAGATAACGTGCAGTAGAAAAGGAGATTTCTAATATCTAGCTATACCAGGATAATAGCTACGATACCTTCTGTTTTACCCTTGGGAAATCCCATTCATCCCTTTTGTCTAGAAATAAGTTGCCAAAACTGAATGGTAAGTTCGTGAACAGGCTCTCGACGCAAGTTGGTTGAAGTAAGGAAAAGATGCTCAGGTGCAAGTTTGGTTGTGTTCCTTAAAGTATGACATGTTAAAATATTCTGCATGGCCTTAATTTTAAAAACTAATGGGTGATACTGACTAGGCTAAAATCATACGCTAAGAAGTATAACCTTGGGAATACATTTCGTAACAAGTCGAGTACATACAGCCCGTTTAGACCCATTTGTATCAATTTTTAACGATGTAATACTGTGATTCACAGTGAAATAGGAAGCAATCATAACTGCTTGCTTTGTTAGTCACCTGGGCCATTGGTTTCCGCAATGAACCACTTTACTGAGTATATATGTAGATATCTTATTTGCGGTCTCAATTATTTGGATTATTGTTTTTACAGGAAGAAATTTATGCAGGGTGGCATATAGCAAATAGTAATATATTTAAATTTAAGACTGACGCTTCACTACTACCTTTTCGCCCATGTGGTTCTGGGGCGGATTACCACACTGGTCAATTTGGGTGACCAATATATACTTCTAAGTGTATAGTGTGAATAGTGTTCTTAAATTGCAAGTTTGTAAAGTTATACTTTTGAATAAAATTATCATTATTAATTGACTTACTACAAGAGTGATGTCAAATGTACGCTATTGAAAAGATAATTAATTAACCACCACTGATGAACTCGACTGTGATGATAAATATGTGAACATATTCCTATGAACATGAAGACAAAATATGTTTGAACTAAAAATTACAATGTGAGTGTACAAATAGTTGCGTTGAATCTCACATGACGCATATTTTTTAAAGTATAGTAGATTAGTATTTATAATTAATGCTATCTTGATAAACACAAACAGATTGACACACTTTATTTGATAATAATGCCGACATTAAGCTGTTGTGACGGCGTCGTATGTCATCCGGTGGGAGCAAAAGTCGTTCCGAGGGAATACCTACCAGAAAACGAGCAGAATTGTCTATCTGAGTATTATGACCTTAATACTGCGTCGCCAACCCATCCCACAAGCGTGGTGATTATGGCGTATATTTACGGAGAGGTTAGTTGAGAGAGGTTAGGCAGTAGATTGAAAGATTATTTTTCATTATAAGACAGACAACATCCAATTTTATCGCTTAAAATCCACTGTAAAACGTGGTGAACCAGACTTTTTGTCGCATCGGACAAGCTGTGGACTGAGGATCAGTGACTAAATGATGCCACAAACAAAAACAAATAATTAACAAATATGAACGTGTGTTAATGTCAATCGAAATAAAGTTACAATAAATGTTAATCATTTGTTTCTTTTTGAATAAGTAAAAATAATAATTATATTGACAAATTACCTTTTAGCTTTTTAGTAAAACGGTGAAACCAAACTAGGCCAACCCTGAAACTTGGGCATCAACGTCAATGTTTGTAACTCATTGGTCTTATTATGTATCTATAATTCAATATATTCATATATATTAATAGAATGGATGTTTGGAAACATTATGTTACTTTGCAATTACCCTAATACAGTTCTATATTAATTTTACTAACTAGTTGTGCACCGCGGTTTCACCCGCGTTAACCTTTATAAATTATAGCCTAAGTGTTATTCAGATATATAAGCTATATTACTACAAATTTGCATCAAAATCCGTTGCGTAGTTTTGCGTGTAAGAAATACCTATAAATGTATTTATGTCTCAGAAACTTTCACCTTTATAATATTAGCAGGGTAGAGTCGTACATCTTTTGGGTTCGTTTGACCTTGTGTATGTACTCAAAACAAAGTGCAATCTAATACCGAGGCAATAATTCGAATAAAAAAATTGCACTCATTTATTACGTACTAAAACTAAGGTGTTTATTGGGAAAGATTGTTTGTGTGCTTCTGTAGATTTTAATAGGTAGGTAGTTAACAACTTTATGCAAATATTTATTATATTCGTGAAAACAACAATAAGTCAGTTTTGTCCTAAATAATTACCTATTTGCAGTAGCTTGGGTTTAACTGCTTTCTACTTTGTATGGTTGCCTACTTATGCGTTATGAATGATTTACGTACTCTGCGTGAAGTATTACAGTAGTTTGAAAACTTCCTACGCATGTGATCAATAAGATTTAATATTTTTCATAGATTATAGAGGTATAGATGTCATACAAATATATGTTCATTTACCGTTGGAAGTTTAAGTATACCTATACATTTATTTCAGTTTCCAAAACTTCTTAATTTAAAAAAGTCACCAATCAACGAGGAAGATGTTTGGCTTTATCATTCCCAAGTTATTTATCACGGGAGTATTCTGAGGATATTTTTGAACAATTCTGCCCCGTCCCATCACAGATCTTCTCGCCAGAAGTGGAAATTTTGTTCCATATCTCCTGAAAAAATGGCCGTCCAACACCATGAGTTTCAAAAGAAACTTTCAACTGCGCACGGCCACTCTATAGAATAATTTTACTGCATGGTTATCTGCGCACCGGTATGATACAATGCCTCTCAAGAAGCGAGCCTATTCCTATTTTAAAGGTTGGTAACTTGGGACCGCTGTGGTGTTGCGAGTGTCAAAAGGCGGCGGTAACCCGTTTGCGCTTTCCTTGCTGTTCTATAGAAACCGATGAACAAGTTAAAGCAGTTTATAAGCTCTCATTTTTTTCGAATGAGGATGATCGCTATTTTGTTTTTATTATTAGGATCCCAACATAGAATGAAAACAGTGTTAACCAATTCCCAAAAGACAGTGAACATAATTCTTCCCTCATAATGTCCGCCTGGTTGAATTTAAGCCATAGCGAACCTGTCTTAATGGAGGCGACACCTTTGCATGGGCGCGAGCATAACTAACAAAGCCTAACTTGGTTTTGAAAGTTCTGCTGCAGAAAGACCAGTAAAGATACCCACTCGAATCGTGTGTGTAATTGTAAGAGGGCTAAAGCTAAGTTTTCTGGATCCGAATTTTGGCATCAAGAGCTTCGAGACACGGGAGCTCTACTAGACACAGTGTGTAACATCATCTATTTCCAGACTGATACTGAGATTTATTTTGATGGAATAATCCCAATATGACTTTTATTTGCTTGACTCAATCTGTGATTTGAGCCCAGGACTTCGTTATGCGGTTGAAAGCATGGTCTTGAACCGCAGCACGCTTAATTTAGCTTCTAAGTAAACCAAGATATTTTCTAAAATAATGAGAAATATTAATTCAATCATTACAAGATTGAATTAATCATACAAAATTAGACTAATCACACTAATATTCTAAAGGCGAAAAATTGTGAGTGTGTTAGTGTGTATGTTTGTTACTTCTTCACGTCTAAACGGCTGGAGCGATTTTAATAAAGTGTGGTAAGGAGTTAGCTGACACCCTGGATTAACACATATTTTTAAAGTTTGACGCGAATGAAACCGCGGTGCACAGCTAGTTCTGCCATGTATTTTTCACCCTACTGAAAGTGAAACAGTAAAAAAGCCAAGCTAACTTGGTCCCAAAATCCCCCAACCGAGGGTGGGACTAAGTGCAACATTTTGCCGCTACGGCAATTCATTTTTATTTATTTTCATCGCCCGCGGCCTCTTCGATATAATACGCCATTTTGTTCATTTTTATTGCACGCGCTCAAATGCACCTATTATTTTTTATACAATGCATAATGAATGTGAATCTCGTAGGTGGGGTGAATTATTATAGAAAGTGTGTAGGTAAATATTTATGTAGGCACGGCGAGCGATAACTGTTGATAATAAATCTGTAGTCAATCATGGGGATGAAGCAAAACGATAGTCCTACTAATATTATAAACGCTAAAGTTTGTGAGTATGGATTTTTGTTACTCTTTCATGCAAAAACTACGAAACGGATTTTTATGAAACTTAAATACCCGAATAACACATAGACTATTATAACACAGGGGTACAGCTACTTAATAATAATAACTAACATATTGCTGTCTGATCCCAATCCAGGCAGGTCCTGTACTGTGGCGACCTGACTGTTAACATTTAGGGTCAGTTACCACTTGACCAATAGGCCAATCATACTTATTTGGACGTAAATGGTATAACTTTTAAAAGTGTAAAATTTAGAATAATACCTTTCTGGGTTCTAAAAATTACGTTCCTTTCGACGGAAAATTGTGTCTATTGAATGGTTTAGGTGAGTATGTATAAATCGAACTTAACACGACTATGCATGGCTTTAGCTTAGCTTCTTAGGCTCCAAGTGAACTTCAACCGAGATCTTCTGTACTTCCCCTGTCCTTCTTCCTCCATTAAGAGCTCATCAAGACTATGATCATTATAATTGAGTTTTATCATCATAAAATTTGAGAATATCTACAAACCTGTCCTGATCAATGTACCGAGCCGTAAGAGCTTATTTCATCCAGTTTCGGTTATACCATTCCCAGTTTCCTTTTACCTTTTTAAACAAGTGCTCTCTGCTAATAGTCAGAACTTGATTTTGAACTTTTATTTTTTAAATTAACAAACAATCCTTGAACATACTTGGCATTATTTCGCAAACAATCCATACAAGAAGTTTAAATTTTTCTTTTAAATATCCTATACATATATCAGCAACTCTGTATACCTTCATACCCTGAAATGTCTTGCAAGTATAATGGACGCTTGAGCAGCGGATGGTCACACAATACATAAAACTGTTCCGCTTACACTGCGCTTGTTTACTACACGTCGTTGGGACACGGGATGGGTTCATACGACAATGTCTATTAAAGCATCAAACAAATGTCTTACAAAACTCAAAACCTTCGGACATTCTACGTTTAACTTCGCGGTCTTTTGGTTTAGTGGTTACTAACCCTGACTACTAAGCCTGTAAGGTTATGGGTACGTTCGCCACCCAGGACAAATCTTTGTACGATGAGCATAAGATTTTGTTCCGTGCCTGCGTGTAATTTATTTGAATTATGTAGGTATTAAGAAATATATAAGTATGTTTATCAGTTGACTGGTTGCCATAACACAGGCTCAGCCTCATTTGGCGTCAGATGCCAGTGTATTAATGGTCCAAGATTTTTTTCTGTATATAACGTATATAGCGTCGAAAATACGTTAAGCGCATTGTCAGCGCATACATTATAGACACAACAGTCACACCGGAATTACAGGGGACCTAGATCCTTTATGGGGTTATAGTTTTCATAATTACTGACTTATATGAGAATAAAACAATAATAAATTAATAAAATAATAATTATTATAAATAATAATAAATAAGATTTTTTTGAATATCATAACAATAATTAGCTACTGTATGGCATGTAATAGTTGTACCAAATATTTTACCTAAGCTACTTCTTACGTAAACCATCATGTCAGTAGGTACGACAAAATATGTGGAACTTTTTTTAAGACTCTCCATCGGCCTGTACCCATTTTTTTGCGAATTAAGTAAATTTGAATTTGATTAACACATCTGCAGCATAAGTGTCATACACTTTTTTATTTATGAAATAAAAAGAAATTTCGTTATTTTATTTTACTTTAAATACTATTCTTTAACCCAGTTAGTTTAATTGCCTGCCATTTATTTATGATAATATTTATCATATAAATACAGCAAAAGCAAATAAATAAGAACCACAAAACATAAAAAATAGGACAATAGATAAAAAAAGGCAAATTTTTGTAGAATCACTTTAAAGTCCAATAATTTGAAAACGAATAAGTTTGAGGTAGTATTTTATACTCAAATTAATCAGAAATTATGAAATCTATAACCCCAAAAGGATCTAGGTCGACTTACCCAGTAACTCTATATAGTACAGTTAGAATGTTGACACAGCTAGAATGGTTTATTTCAGTTATTTTCATAGTGTAATGTCCTATGGAATTCTTCTCTGGGGTAGCTCTGCTGACATTAACACCATATTTATATTGCAAAAAAGAGCTGTAAGAGCTATCTATAATCTTGGCCCGAGAGTGTCTCTAAGAGAAAAGTTCAAAGAGGTCAACATTTTAACTGTACCATCTCAGTATATACATAAAAACTTACTATATGTGCATAAAAATATCGATTCCTTCTGTAAAAGGAGCGATACACATAATGTAAATACTAGATATAAGAATAATCTCATATTGCATACTACCCGTCTCCACAAAATAAGTAACTCTTTTATGGGGCAATGTATAAGATTCTTTAACAAACTTCCCAATGATATTAGAAAATTGTCTACGAATAAGTTTAAAAGAATTATTAAAGCCAAATTGTGTAGCAGGGCATATTACAAAATTTCTGATTATTTAAGTGATAAAAGTGCTTGGGATTGAGTTGTTCTGAGTCAACACACATGATTGTAAATAATCTTAAGTATATTTTATTTTAAAAAAGGATTCCTACTGAGTTTTCTGGCAGTGTTTCTCAGTAGCTGCCACGTCATGCACTGCACGGTAGGGTAAAAAAATATGACAATTCCACATAAATGTAAATTTTTTACGGAATAAAGTACCTTTGACTTTGACTTTGACTATATACAGGTATTTACTATATAGAGTTATACAAAATCATCCCATGTTTCAGGAACATGGGATAGTAATAATAATATCCTAGGACATTATTTACACACGGTCATCTGATCCCAATCTAAGCAGAGCCTGGACTATGGAAACCAGATAACTGATATACCACATATCGATACCAGAAGTATCATTTTGGCGAAAATGAGTTAAATATATCATCAGATTCAGAATTTTCTGCTCTATCGACAGGTAATATTGAAAAATTCTATCGTAAAAAAAAATCCCTTACAGTAAAAATTTGTGGCCTGTGTAAAACGATTTAAGATAAAAATATGATGTAACAGACGTATACATTTTTTTATCTCTGAAAAATAAAGTAAGTCATAGTGTAAACTAATTTACTACCTTACGTTAAACCTCAAACGAAGTTAAATATACAATGTTAGTGATTAGGGATACTTACGACATAGATCTCTCCAAACAAAATTAACACAAGAGGCAAGGGTAAAGGCTGAGAATAGAAGTTCTGTTAGAAGTAAAAATTACAAAAGATATAGACGACAAAAATGAATCTGCAGCTGAAAGTAATAGTAATGGCATAAGTCAAAGAAACACAGACAATTTGCCATATTTATATAAAGGGAGGCTCTCAATTTCCATTCCAAAACACAATGAACTCAAAAAATTGTGGGACACCGGTATAATACCAAAAAGATTTCATGGTGAATATTTTAACCTTCTGACGACGATGAAGATTTGATGACAGCTAATGATGATAACTAGATAAAATACCAAATGGAGAAAGTTATTCCAACCATTTCAATTTCACCAATAAAATAGTTTAATTTACTAATAGTTATCATCATAATCTGTCTGCCCATTCCTAATTATTTAGTATTTTAATCTATACATATAATAAAATCATAGGAAAGTCAAAACTGTACATTGAATATTTTTTTTAAAGGATACTTGGGGCTTGATATACATTCGATATCGAAGCCAAAAATATAGTTTTTAGAATTTTTGTCTGTGTGTCTGTATGTATGTCCGGGCTAAACTCAAAAAGTACTGCATGGATTTACTTCAAATTTTGCATGAATATTACTAAGAGGTCGGGTCAACATATAGGCTACATATCACGCTATTACCTACGGGGGAGGAGCTATGATAATTTATAAATTTAACGCGGGTAAAACCGCGTGGCACGGCTAGTAATATATATTTCTTACTAGCTGTGCCCCGCGGTTTTACCCGGTATAATTAATCACTGTTACTTTTAGAACATTTATTTAAACTTAACAAACAATTTTATAGACTGATTATGTGTCGAATTTATAATAATTGCGCAGGCATAAAGGCAAAAATAAAAATAAATATTATATATAAATATATCCCTAAATTTCATTTAAGTCTGTGATAGCTAAGCTCTAACTAACATTAATTATGCAAAGAACCTATTTACATGGTGTTAAAATATCATAATTTTAGTAGTTAATCTATAGTTACATCAAATTGCAACACTGTAAAAGTCCTTTACAATAAAATACATATAATTTCCTTTGATCTTGCTACTTACACTATGCTTGACGGTTTACACATAAAATATTAGTAACGTATAGTACAACTAAACATATTTTTTTAATGTAAGAGACATGCTATCTTTTAAACACTGGGTATTCTTAAATCTTTCGTTTATAACATGAAAGAAGACAAAAATCTAAGAAACTTTGCTCTAGACATATAGTGCTACAAACTTATCTGGCCCGGTGGCCAAAAGTAGAACTAACAACGCCAGTTTGAAATGTCAATCGGCCTGTTATTCCATGACATTCCTGCCATTGATTGTTTGTTGCGCGTATTTATTTTTCTTTATGTGTTTTTTAATTGTGAAAAATGCCGAAAGCTTTAAAAAGTGATGCGAGGAATGTTATATTACAAGTATTGAATTATATGAAGGAAGAAAAACGCCATCAGGCACCAATTATACCCTTCAATAAGTTGTATGAACGCGTAGCTGCTGCTACAGGTTAGTGTTGTCAGCTTCTGAAAAAATACGAAACTTCCCCTCGTATTTTAAATTAAAATACATATTTTAAAATATTCATTATTTATTTAATTTTTGCTATTTCCTTTGTAGGTGTCCGGGAGCGATTTGTAAGAAAACTTGTGAAAGAAAAAGAGCAAGCAGATGCAAAAATTTATAGCAGATCAGAATATTGGTAGATCGAATTCTGAAATCCTATCATTGCTTGCAGAAGCTTTTGATAAAATAACAGTCAATGAATGGCAAAAGCATTGCAATCATGTGAAAAAATATTGAAAATGTGTATCGAAAAAGGGATGGATACTTAGACGAGCTTTTCATCATTCATTTAGGTAGTGATAGTGAAAACGAAAGCAGTGTTTCCGATAATGATGATAATGATATGACTTCTGAATTAAACCATTCCGGTGACATAATAATACCTGGAGTATCTCCGTTAGAGAACACTCAGCATACATTTTATGTAAATGATCATAATTATTGTATAAAAATATAAAGATTTGTAATGACAGTATTTGTTTGCTTTTTAGTGAAGTAACATTTACGTTACAATGTTCATATTATTTTTACCCACTTTATTGCAAAAATAGTTACTAGCAACACTAAATGCGATAACAGCGACGCTGCCAGCGGGCCAGATAAGTTTGTGGAACTGTAATTAAAATTGGAACAGACATTAAAAAGTTATAGACAGATTTTAAAATTTTTAACAGATTTTAAGATTTTTTCGTTTTTTGGCTCTCTTGAAAAACCGTGTTTTGTCCCTTACGTTAATTGATACTTCTGGTATCGATATACTACTTTTCTTTTGTAAATACATACATATATAGATAATTACACCCATACTCAGGACAAACAGACATGTTCATGCACACAAATATCTGTCCTGGGAGGAAATCGAACCCACGATCTCCGGCGTGAAAAGCAAGCATTTGCCAACCATGCCAACAGGCCCGTCAAATTGTGTATATTGCATGATTGTGTATATTACATAATCACATCCACATCCCACTATTTCGTCTAGTCATCGCCTATCAAAACCGCATGAATCCAGCTTGTCTCCGTTTGATTCAAACGTGTCCTCTTACAAACACTTGCCGTTTTGCTTACACGATATTTGTACAGCGATAGTAAACATTTTTAATAAACCATTTTCTTTTAATAAGACTTTAAAACATGCTACTAGATTGGTAAACATAGATTGATGTTTATTTTTGCGATAGAGATAATATACATGCACGAATTAATTTATTTTTTTATGTATGTTTTGAATTTAGTCTTAGTCCACTCCAATAAAATTAAATATAATGCCTATATTTAATTTTATTGGAATGGAGTGTCCCGGAGATGCTGTCCTCTCCTGAAAATAGAAAAAGAAATTAAAATCTGATCGCGGAGCCAACTATTAGGTCGATTGTAAATCAAAATTCTTCAGAGAGGGACTCACTCAAACACACCCAGTAAATTCAATGCGATCGGTCCGGTTGTTTGGAAGGAGTGCAGTCAAAAGTCATTTTTGAAGGATTTTCACAGTTCGGAGCTCGGAAACACTCAGAAATTAAACCACCTTGACGTTCACCCATCTAACTGGCTATAGGTGGCTTAAATATTATTTCCTGTTTTTAAATAAGCTTGCCAGAGCTCCTTGGTGAGGAAGGACCCATCGGCAATACAAAAACATTCTTACCATAACCACTTACCATCAGGGTGCTGCAATAAAAACTACTCTTCAATTAAATTACTTACTTTAAAAATATTGCCTTAATTCTCCCACAAATCATTACAACCAAACAATAAAATTGTTGTTCCGTATTATGCAAGCAATAGTACCAACCTAATCCCTTTGTCAAATATATTATTCTCCGATACCAACAAACATATCTGAGAGATCAATCAGTAATTAAAAGCACAGTCGCCGACGAAAGTGCTAAGCCGGGTTCCTTTGCTCAGCAAACACGCCACGCCACGCTACAGCTCGCCACGTGACCGCCACGCGCCGTCCCATTACATACACATTAGGGAGATATTTGGACTATTACTGGATGGTTATCACATTATCTTTGGATAGGCTCATCCTGGATTAAAGGATATGAAAGATACAATACTGTGTGAATAGATTCGGGTTTCATTTGACGGGCCGGTTGGCGTGGTCGATTCGCAGGAGGTTCGATTCCCACCCAGGACAGATATTTGTGTCTGTTTGTTCTGAGTCTGGGTGTAATCTATACTAATATTATAAAGAGGTTACGTTTGTGAGTTTCTGATGTTGTAAGGGGTAATCTCTGGATCTACTGAACCGATATTCAAAATTATTTCACCAATAGAAAGCTACGTTATTGTGGAGTGGCATATTGTAATATGAAAAAATAATATCCCGAACTTTTAACCCGAAGTATTACGCGGGACAAACGGGCAGGGACAAAAATATTTATACACGGAACGAAGTCCGCGGGCACTGCTAGTTATCTATATAAGTATGTTTTTACAAAAGCAGTAGTAGTAGAAGTAGAAGTCCCAGGATATTATTATTATTTGCAATTCTTAGTAAGATAAAAAAACAAGCAATATAATAAGAGCAATGGGGCGAAAATTGTTAGTTAGGTGATTCGTCAGCTTAATTTATCACAACAGCGCTAAGCAATGTAATTAGTTAGATAAATAATTAATTAATTAGAAAATAGTGTGTCGGATTTGTTTAAATTGAAAGTTATTCAATGTAAAATACAGCATTGCTCCTTTGCAGACAAGTTTGTAATTATACTTTCCTTAACCAGAAAGTTTGCCTTTATTTGGGTCAGAGGATCAGCATTACCACCTAGCGTAGAATCTGGTTAAACCGCTGCGCTTCATTTTCATTTTTCATTTTCCACTGTTTTAATCTTTTACATGTATGTTTTAATGATTTAAGGGACAGTTATAATGAATGCCATGAATCCTGTACCTTGCAAGCAAAGTTCGTGATAAATTCAAATTTAATTTCACTCTTAAAAAATTATATTACAAAGATCAAGTACAAAGTGGTAATACATTTTATGTCACTTAGAATATGTAACTAGCTTTGTGAGAGCTGGTGCCTATTGTAATTTTAGAAGAAAACCTGTATTACAGGTCACCAGTGCCCACTCCCCAGTTTATACCTAGTGAAATTAAATCATGCTGAATCGTAATTTTTTTACTCTGCCGTAAACCTAGCGCTTATAAAAGTTGTCAACACGAACAAATGGACCGCTGACACTGTAAATACTACTACCTCGCCGGGCAGAAATATCTTCCCTTTACTGGCGAAGACAAACATCACCCGTTCCTCTTCACATTTATTTATTTGTCACATTCCCTTAAATTAACACAGTAAAGTTATAATGTTATTGGACACGTACAGTTTTACAATAAAACGTATGCAAAAGCACAATAAAATGACGGTCATAACATAACATAACATCACTTTAATAAGAAACATTGCTTCCGATCCCTGACACCATCAAATTATAACAGGCGGAGGGGAGGACTCACTTAAATATGAATCATTTCATTATAATGCCGTATTCAATCCGAGTAAACCTCACTTCATGTTGTTATTACAACAAGGGGAGCCTACAAACATAAAAATGTATTATACGCGCACACTAAGCCCCGTGGAGACGATAACTGACACTTAATACCATAGAGCGTGACCGCATTACTCTGTGATCTATGGTCCGCGGAATCTGCGCAACTTTATCTATGAATCGCCATCGCTGAGCTGTCAAAAATTGGAGGGAAACGAAATCGGTTTTTGTGCAAAATTGTGCTCCAATAATGTTGGACGTTCTAATTTGCTCCTTAATTCTTGGAATTAAAAGATATATTTCGAATACGGATTCTTTTTTTGTTATTTGTTTACATACAAACATAACATTTACAAGTAGAGTTATAAGACATAAAATTGCATGGTTTGTTGTGCATTTGGCTTTTGCGCTAGGGGAGTCGAGATTTTATGGGAACTGCAAATTCGGCACGTGTCAACCGATGGAATTAGCCGTAATACTTGCATTAATAAAGTGTGAAATTGCCACCGGCGGTTGGTGTTTGTTATAATTCTCTATTAGGCGTTTTTTGAGCGTCGTCCCCCAGGACAGCGTTATTATAATCCGAATTGGATTGTTCTTTTTTTGAATGATTACAGTTGCTTACTATAGAGTTTATCTTTACACCGGTAAGAAACGTAGAATCTTCATCCGTCATCAGATTCGTCAAACAAATTACAATAACGACCGTAAAAGGGTAACAGCACCTATTTCGGAATGATCTAATTGTAGTTTTTTTTTAATTACTTCGTAGCCTTTGGAGCGTGACGGCAGATACGAATAGGTACCTGTACCTACAATACGGAGGTTGTATTTAATTCCAGCGTGGTTTTACGGTCACAGCGTTTTATTGATTGCGCCAGCCAGTGAGCCGCAACGCCCCGGACTGGATAAACAAGGGCTAAAAAATAATAAAAATAAAGATGGCGGACGAGGCACCGCCCCCTGCTGTGCCGGTGGCTACCGTTTCCAAATGTCATTCTCGACTGTAGTAGCGCTGGTGATGAGATCCAAAGCAATCGATCGATATAGGATCGTGTATCGATATAGTATATTGTACTATTTATTGAAATCCTACTTCACAAAATATGATGTGACATTATTCACACACGGCCATCTGATCCCAAATTAAGCGGAGCTAATACTATGGAAACCAGATAAGTGATATACTATAGCATACTTATATTTATACAGATACCCAGACTCAGGACAAACGGATATGTTCATGCACACAAATATGTGTCTTGGGTGGGGATCGAACCCACGACCTGCAGCGTGAAAGGCAAGAATTTACCAACCACGTCAACAGGCCCGTCTCGTAAGATATAAACCAGAACACCTACACAATATACAAATACATCGAGGAGAAAGATTAATAATATTGATTTCTCTTTTTATAAAAATGATTCACATATAGGTCTCTTACCTATTACTCTTAAGATCACAAATTTGTGTCAAGCTGCTTTAATGCCTAATTACTTTAGTATGTTATCTGTAACCCATAGAGGTTTATGATTGGGTGACTGCACGTGTGGTGCAGTAGTTAAGGTAGTTGTTTCGCTTCTCCCTTGGCACCCACGGGTTCGATCCCTTAAGTTAAAAGATTCTTTATTTCTCTTAAGAATATGTACATTCACTTGCAGAGAAATTAAATACTTAATATAGGACGCCAAGCGTGGGCTACTTACCAATACTAAACTAAACTAAAATACTAAACTATACAATACAAATAAACACCTAAACAATTTTACAAATAACATAAATACACAAATTCCATACATCCATGCTGACTAGATTATAATTTTAATTTGTTTTGTGTTGCGGTGGGTAGATATGAACGAAGCGCACACGGCGCTTCGCAGTACCTTCAACAATTACAGGAAGAGTACAATTATAAGAGAGTAATACATCCCAAGGTTGTCATGAAGAAATCGCTTAATGCGATAAGACCGCCCATCGAACAAGATTATGTTATTCATTTCCATTGTATTTATCCTGTTTGAGTATATAAAATAAAGGGTTTTCTATTCTAAATGGTTGTTCTATCATTAATCGCATATTTGTAAAGTCACCTGCAATACTTGGATTTATTTCTCTAGTGCAGGTGCGTATGTAAAGTGTACTAAAAAAATTGTTTTATAACATAGAATGTATTACACTGGATGGACCAATTGCCCTTGCTGTCAGCGAAAGTCAGAAAAAATTACAGAAGGTAAATAACAGAAATATCAGTCCCTCAAACTTTATAACTCCAGCAATAACTATAAAAAATATAATAATATGTCTACAACTATACTAAGTATCGTCTTTAGGATATAAAATTTCAACCTACGTATGTTAAAACCTACATGTTTAAGCGACATTTCAATTGCTTTTTCTATAAAACAGTAACGCAAACGAGCAAGTGGGCCACCTGATGGTAAGTGATCACCGCCGCCCATGGACAGTCGCAACGTAATAATCAAAATATTCATACATTATTTTTTTTATATAAATAATTCACACTGCCATAGCTAGGTTATATGTATGTAACGTTATTAATGTAAATTGTG
This sequence comes from Pseudoips prasinana, assembly GCA_951640165.1. Classification (NCBI taxonomy): domain Eukaryota; kingdom Metazoa; phylum Arthropoda; class Insecta; order Lepidoptera; family Nolidae; genus Pseudoips; species Pseudoips prasinana. Next base: position 10,057,740 of record OX621240.1, read on the forward strand.
TAACTGTTCTTTTGAATGTAGAACGTTCCGTGATCGATTTTCTTGTAGAAGCCGTTTTGGCACATAAGAGATCAAGTCGCAACGCTCTTTAGTTGCAACCGATCACCTTTCCCTATCTATAGAATCACCGTTTTCTAAATCTATTTTTTAAAGCGTAAGCTACAAGCAATAAAACACTAAACTATGCCCAATCGCATCGAGTATCGACAATCCCAAACCTATCGATTATCCACAGCCTACTGAAGCAGCAAAATCGATCGTATTTTTTTCACTCAATCGTCTTTCAATTCTAACTTTGGTGATATCGTATCGACTTATTCAATTTCGGGGGCCATTCTCATTTGTCGTGGTCCGATCATTTCCGACAATTTTTTATGGTATCGATTCGACAGAAGCATCGTCCGATTCGTTCCGCGCATTCCTGAGGTTTTAAAAAAGACTGTAGCTTATAGAATTTTTGTTATTGATGAGACGTGCATCAGGTGGATCGAAAGATCACGATTTTACTACTTGCTACTATGTCTTATTGTTTTTCCGGTGAAGCAATGAAAACGTCTTAGGCTAACTGAAAACGGTAGGTTAAAAAAAGAGTCTTATTGAATTGTGCTTAATGATTTAAAAAGAAGTGGAATCTATCTATATTTGTATTTGTAAACGCTTATAAGGTGCGCTAGAGTTGATGCTGTGTAATTGAAGTGAGGGAATATGGACACAATTCTATTGTTTCGATCTTTGGGGAGGCCTTTGCGCAGCGGTGGACGTCATTTGGCTGATATGATGATGATTTGAAGTGTTTGATAATGTCAATTTCCAGAGACCCAATAACAATAGAAGCCAGAGTTAATACAATGCATTGCTAAACAAATCCTGCAGTAGAATTGATAAAGAAAAGATTCTTAAAACTAACTATAAAATATATTTTCCTAGCTATGCCCCGCGGTTTTACCCCCGTTAAACTTTATAAATTATAGCCTACGTGTTAATCCAGGGTGTCAGCTTACTCCATACCAAATTTTATCAAAATCGCTCCAGCCGTTTAGACGTTAAGAAGTAACAAACATCCACACTCACACAGTCACACACTCACAAACTTTCGCATTTATAATATTAGTGTGATTATATATTTAGGTATTGAAAAAAAATCTGACGTAGGTTACTGTCGTCAAGTTGCTCCGCAGAATAATAAAAATATATTGTAAATATATCTAGCTAATGAGTGGTGTGGCTCATTATAGTGCATTTTTATGTTTGCGCACATAGTGCAATCTTAACAAGAGTTCCTCGAGACACTGCCCATTCCCCCGCTCCTATTCCCATTACACACTTACGACTTTCCCATCCCTAAAATAGCCCATCTGGCTCTCCCTGTAAACGAGACTGAATTATTTTCCACCGGCCGTCCGAATGCCATTCACAACCATCTGCAAACTTCCTCTTACGCTACAGCCAAATGCTTCAGAAAGTGAATCCCACAAAAAGTTCTGCCATGCTCTTTTTGCGGGAGAACGTCACTGCATCAATCAATTTTCGGTGAAAAACTCCTTGTTAACTGCAAAAAATACGTTAAAAAAGCAAAGAAATGGGGTTTCCCATCTAAGACACGAGTCAAGGAAAAGTGTTATCAACATTAAGCTGCTATTTATTTTTTTCGTAACTATATGCACAAAGTTGTACAGAGGTGGACTTAATTCCGTAGGCATTTTCTACCAGTCGACCTTGTGGAGGTGCAGAGATTAAATAGTAGGTAGGTGCACTAAGTACAGATTGGATAGATATTCGATAAATAATTAATTTAAATATATAGTTAAATGTATATATATATAAATGTATAATATCTAATATATACAATACTATTACACCAAGCTTTTAATAACAACCTACTTACGGAGAAATTCTAAAGAAACACATTTACTTTAAAAAATATAATCACGGGTACAATTAAGCCAGTTAAGGGACTCCCTGGGGTATTCGAACTCTATGTATTTAATCTGGTGTGTTGAAAAGTGTAATGAAAATTATTTTAATTAATGTGTGAGATTCGGTTCCCCGTCGGGCCGCGTCGATCCTGCTCACATCGGGGGGTATCGTCCTGCGATAGAAACTCCAACTATGGTGTTAAATTAGTTTATTGGGAATCATTTGTTATGTGGTTCAATTTGTCTAGTTTACACCTGCTTGATTAGATTACTTAATAAGGTTTCGGTCTCTTTCGGCTTGCTCAGATAATGATAGTAAGGTGCATTGTAGAAAGACTTTGTTTTAACACAGATATACATTCATTAGTCCTGGATGGCATGCGGTCAATGTATAGATGGTTGCATTGCTCCAATCACTTGCGGATTGGTGAGAGTACCTGTCATTGTTAGGTCATATTTATAAAAGAAGAACTCTTAAGAAGAGAAAACAAATTTAATATCAATAAAAAAATAAAAGTAACACCAAAGATTAACAACAAAACTATACATAAAAGTAAAGGGCGTCCCCTATCCTAAGCATTTTCCTGGATATATAGGATCTCCAGGAAAGTGCGCAGCATTAAAATTGAGTAAAATTGCTGAAGGAATTTTTTTTTATTAATATAACTGAAAAATGTCTTTAAAGACTAAAGCCAATGTACCAATAAAATACCGTAGAAGACAAAAGTAATAGTAATAATATCCTGGGACATCATTCACACACGGCTAAACTAAGCAGAGCTTCTACTATGGAAACCAGTCAACTGATATACTACATACACTACATTACTTTTCTAAAGACATACTTATGTTGATAATTACATCCAGACTCAGGACAAACAGACATGTTCATTCATACAAATATGTGTCTTGGGTGGGCAACGAACCCACAACCTGCAGCGTGAAAGGCTTTTCACGCTTTTTGGGGAGGCTTATGTCGAGCAGTACACCTTTCAGCTGATATGATGATGATAGTGAAGTTAAAAGATACCATTTCTTGTGTATTATTCAACTGAGTTGCCCTGCGGTTTCACCCGCATTATACTTTATAAATAAGAGCCTACTAGCTGTGCCCCGCGGTTTTAACCGCGTTAAACTTTATAAATTATAGCCTATGTTAACTCCATACCAAATTTTATTAAAAAAACTTGAGAGGTGTCAAGGGACACCCGGATGGAACGAAGTTATTTCTTACTATTTATTATGCACAAAAAACCTGTATACACTCAACAAAAATAATCGACGCGACACCACACTGTTCAATGCGAAATAGAAATGAAAATATCCGGCTTGCTTTCTATAAGAGAGAGGGAGAGAAAGAGAGAGAGAGAGAGAGAGAGACAGGCAGAGAAACATGCACACTTTTCGTAAGAACTTTTTCCGTCTAGCCCCCTTTCACAACGCGCGATAAGGAACTTCGTTGCAATTGCTCCAGCTGTTTAGACGTGAAGAAGTAACAAACATACACACTCACAAACTTCCGCCTTTATAATATTAGTGTGATGTGTTATTCAGATATATAAGCTACTAGCTGTGCCCCGCGGTTTTACCCGCATTAAACTTTATAAATTAAAGCCTATGTGTTAATCCATGGTGTCAGCTAACTCCATACCATATTTTATTAAAATCGCTCCAGCTGTTTAGAAACTACTTACTAAACTTTCGCCTTTATAATATTAGTGGGATATTACTACAAAGTTTCATCTAAACACGTTCAGTAGTTTTTACATGAAAGAGTAACAAACATCCACACACAAACTTACACATTTATAATATTAGGAATTACGAAGTAGAATACATACCTTGCCAATGGTAACTCTAACCCAACGTGCCAATCTCTCATTTATATTATACAGTAAAACGCCTATTGATTTATGTATACAATCCTATATGAAATAGACGTTTATAATTGGATACATAAGACGATAGATCCCGTATTAATAAACTAAAGTCCACTTTAAAAAATAATATTCACGTCCGGTAATTCGTAACCACAAAATAAACGAACTAACAGTCCAAAATAAAATATCTGACTTCACAAAATGAATTAGACTTATTAGAACCGTAACAAATCAGAATTCACAAATGCAAGCGTGAAATTCCATTCAAGGTCTTTTTGTTGTATGAGGAAAATTAAATTTAAACTGGATGAATGAAGAATTCACTTAATGTTCGCGAAAGCAATTATCTTTTATTTGTGTTTGAGAGATATAATTAATTACGTAGAAGAAGTTAATCTTAGTGGTTCGGTTCCGCGAATACGTGACTGTCGAATGTACCTACAGTTCTATAAATCCAATCTAGATATAGGTCCGAGTACAGGAAGAAAGTGATTTCATAAAATAAATATGAATAGAAGAGGAAAATAATCCCTATATTCTGGACTGAGTGGATCGGATGTCCTGTGTGGTGTCGGCGGCGAAATATCTATATATATGTCACCATAGGTACTGCGATCGCCAACCCGTCTGCCAAGCGTGGCGATTACGGCATATCCCCCAAGATTATTTTTTGGGGAGGCTTTGGACCAGCAGTTGACTTCTTACAGCTATTATGATAATGAATCAGAAGTTACAGAATAAACCTTACTATGTTAAATACGGTGTTTTCAATGATTAAATCGTGATTACGAAATCGGTAGTAACTCGGAGTCATGTTTAAACTCATGCTTGGCGAGCAGATTAAAAAACAAAAAATATTCGGATATATTATTATTATTATAAGTCCATAATTTATTTCATGTGTGCATACATGTAAAAACATCGTCTTTTATTTCATATATTGGGAACTAGTCGACCTCATCATGTCAGCCGAATAACAGCCACTGCTGAAAAAAAGGCCTCCGGCCTCCCCAAACGATTTCCACAATGGAGTTGTGACCATAATTTGAAGGGATATAGAAAGAGAGACATAATCGCCATGCTTGGCAGACGGGTTGGCGATCGCAGTATGATTGTCTAGTACACAGAGAGGCTCTGCTGCCCAATCTCTGGTATATATTCCCTCGGGACGACTTCTACTCCCTCCCCGGAATAAGATGGGTAAGCAGTATTCTTTGCCGACAGCCATACAACACACCCCTCATATATATATATTTTGTAAAATTCAAACTCAATTCATCATTATAATCCTTAACTTTTTAATAGTAATTTAGTACCTAATACGAAATTTTCTATAATATGTATAAATGTCTATAAAACGTGTAAAGTGATAAATATTAAAATTTTGGGGACACACTGCCACCTGAGCCTAAATTAGGCAGCCTGTACTATGGCAACTAGGCAACAGATAAAAGTATTTATATATTTCTATCTATTATAGATATTAATAATATAATCTATTACAGATAGATTACGTAAGAAATTTTTTGTCGTTTGGTTCGTGGCCCAGAAAGAATAACAGGGACACATCCCATGGGTGTCATAAAAGGCGACTAAGGGATACAGCAGGTAGTCGGGCAGAAGTGGCACTTGTGTACTAGATACCACATAACTGCCGTCGCCAATTCGCATGTCGAACACGGTGACTACGATAAACCCCTCCAAATTGCCATTTGTTGTGGAAACCTTTGGGTGAGGCCTATGGCCAGCAGTGGACGATATCTGGCTGATGAGATAAATTAGAAAGAAAGAAAGAAAGAAAAATAAATTTATTCAACAAAGACACACAGGAATGAAAACATAAATACAACAGACCCGAACACAAAAGATAGTAAGATTAAACAAGAAGAACCTGCTACTTATATTACTCCTGCATGCTCTGCCGAAAGGTCACCAATTACACTCAGATACATAAAAATAATCGTATTCATTACACTAAGATTTATCTTGGGCAGGGATGAAAGGGTTGACATCTTGCCTAGCAGTCAGGGTCCCTAACCACTAGACCAAAAATCAAATCAATAGTATTCTCTGTACAATGCAATGTTTATTTATCGACATTCAAATGTTCATTCATAGACTCCTTAGCAATCAAAACAACAGAACATATGTCACAAAGATAACGCAAGTGATATCTACAAATAAATTTGCCAGTCAATAAATACTTACATGGTGATAACGAAACAAACGGACCGCAATATCAGTGTTATATTCGTATAGAATTTCTAGTAGACATCGCAAAGGACATTAAATCAACTCAAGTCAATAGAACGGAAACGACAACCTCTAAATAAATAGGGCTTGATAAATATGCATCATCGCATGTAAAATTTATAACCCAAATTCAACCTTATTTAAATATATATAAAGTGAACTTTTGGATGGTAAATTATGAGGTCGTGGTTCGGTGCATCGGAAGTCATGTCTATCAACAATCATGAAAGTTGATAACAATTTTTAATTAATTAATCTGGAATTGATTTATGAATTATGATGTTCGTTACGGGATCCGAAACAGTTGATGCGATTCCCCGGGTCATGACTGAATCTACCCGCTCATTGTCATTTCATTGCGTGCTGCTGTTGATCCATGGTTTACAGGAGTTGCAGTGGTGGGTAAGAGGGAACAACTAGTCCTATAATAAAAACCGATATACTGCTATATGGTATAGAAGCGATTTATTTCGGAAGAATTCGACATTTATTGAGTAATTTCAGTTTATCAATTAATCGTTTGATGAACCCTAAACCGGCGAGCATGTATGAAGAATATAATGTCAGTAAACGAAGCGAAAGAAGTGTGCAAGGATCGTGACAAATGGAATTTCGTTGTCTGGGAAACAAGCGTGAGTCTATGTTTGTAGCTATGTATGTATTTTCATGAACTAGAGTTCCTGTAGCTTACATAACAGTATAACATTAATAAAATACAGGCAGATTAAAAAAAATACAATCAAAAGAAGGCGAAACAATAATCCCCGAGTTTCTTCCTTTTTTTCCAGGTCGTCCACTTAGGTGGCTAGAGATCAGGCAAGCTAGGGTAAGATCGCGTTGGCCCCTCATGCCTATAGTCTGCGCTGATGAACACATCCTCTTTGTGGTCACCGTAGCCTAGTTGGTAGTGCTCCTGCCTACGAAGCTGGTGGTCCTGGGTTCGAATCCCGGTAATTGCAAATATTTGTGTGATGAGCACGAATATTTGTTTCTGAGTCATGGATGTTTTCTATGTATTTAAGTATTTATCTATCTATATAAGTATGTATATCGTCGCCTGGTACCCATAGTACAAGCTTTGCTTAGTTTGGGGCTAGGATGATCTGTGTGACATTGTCCCCAGATATTATTATTATTATTTGAAAACATTCCGTCTTCTTACTGCGGCTCTCTGAGCTGTGGCCCGAACCCCATAAGGTTGCCATATTTGTCGCATAAGTTAAACTGCTTGAAAGTCTTTTGCGTTTGCCAACTGCTCGGTGTCTTCAATTTATATAGTACAAAATTTAAGAATATGTAGTACCAAAGCAACTTTTATTAAGTAACGATATCTCAACGTTTTTATATGTTAAAACAAACCTCTCCGGCGGACTAGATCTAAAATCTAGTATCTTTAATATTGTATTAGACTATACCTAGGTACTGTTGCAGTGTGAGCTTGACATACAAGTGTATGTTAATATCAAAGTGCAATTTCATTATTTCATTTCATTTGCAATTGTAATAATGGACAATATAAACGGCGTCTTAACGTTTATTCGGGGCACTCTATATCAGTAGCAGATCATTGATGAATTGATCAACATATACATGATCAATAAAAAAATCAAAATCAAATAAATTGATTTTGATTTTTTTATTTTGAGATGGTTGAACTTCAAAGTAATTATCCAGGAGCATCCATCAGCGTCTAAGTGATCAACGAAGTTAAGCATCTAGGTTAGTCCGCCTATATATGGGTGACCGTAAAGTGCTTAATTTCTCCGAGGAGACTCTATGTTTGGGAGAAGCACGTCGGACTCCGGTGCTGCAGTGTCGGTCTCCTAGGATAGGTTATTAGATAAAGATAAAGATGACATGTGCAATTAAAAGATATTACATATAAAATATTGTTTCAACATGTTCTACCTTAATAGGTGTACAAATCAAGACATGCAGGTTAACACATCAGCATTTATGAATATTTAAGTAAACATATTTAGAAAATGTATAGAGATTATGGATGTCAAACTTTTGAGAATAATAATAACATCATTTCACGATAATAATAAGCTACTAGTATATCAATATATATAAAATAATAATAATAATTCTACAGTAGTCATTAAATAACAGTCAAAACAATTTATAATTTATCAGAAAAAAAATCATTTATATTATAATACGCCTTATTTCCTAATACATTTTTTATATTATTTTTAAATGAAATGCCACTCATAATAACACTCTCAATAATCACACACATAAAATGACACTATATTAAATAAATAATATATACTAAGATACATATATTTTCAGAATTACTTAAGTACTATATTTAATACAATGTTTAAGTAAGTAAGTAATTTATTTGCATAAATATGTGTACATATAACAATGAAATTGCATGTAAGAGGTAACGTATTAACATATTTCGTTCAGACATGTTTGCCATACAATGGCGTGCAAATATATTAATGTACAATAATTATGTCAATTGAAAGAAAAAGGATAATAACAATCTGTATACAATAAGAATAAATAATAACTAATTACCATATTATGTCAAAAGTGAATTAAAAATCATGTCGTAAAAATATTTGAACCCTAATATTATGATTGAACTATTAATAACAATATGTCCTAAAACTTATCAGCTAGATATTCGGAGACATTATAATAAGCTTTGTCTACTAAAAAAAAATATTTTGCTCCTAAAAGCATATTCAGGTAGTTCTTTCAGGCTTTTGGAAGTTTGTTCAGGATGATTGGTGGCATGCATAGAACACTTTTACGTATAAGTGCAGTCCTAGCCGGTTTCAAACATAGCTTGCTGTTGTCCCGCCTGTTTCGTGGAACTATATCTGCCTGACCGTGGAATTAGGTTTGGGTTTCTCTTAACAAACATCAGAAATTCAAAAATGTACAGAAACGGCATGGTTAAAATCTTATGCTTTTTGAAATAAGGTTTACAGCTATCTGTCATTTTTAGTTGAAACATTTAAAATAAAAATTCTTCCTATCAAATATATTTACTGCAATTTCTAAAGGCAATAAAAATACAAGACATTTACATTTAAATTGGAATTAAGTACATAGCACCACCATTAATGTCGCCAATGTAAATAAAAAAGCCACGCTACTTAATAACATTGTTACTGTCTCGAATCATTTGTTATAAACTTGATCGATTTTACACAAGATTTTAATCGTCAAAACGAGCGTCGGTAGCGGCCATCATTTATCAATATCGTTAATTAACTCGACCGTTCACACTCCTCTCAATTAAGAACAAGATCGACAAAGATAAAATGCTAATTTTACCCTTTACATGTGTTTTACACATACACCATCTCTATCCCACTTACCATGTATCATTATAACTGCGTCCCTTTTTAAAACAAATGTTTGTTGCTGAACTTTGATCGTCATCAGTTGCTCACGTTAATTTTGAACGCCCGTTTCGTGTCCCTTTCTTGTTTGCAGTAAATTATATCTTGTGTTTCATTGTTATCAATAATAAACGGTATACAATAAATAAAGTATGACGCATCTCTTAATATTTATTTGAAGGTTATGAAGTTATATTTTGGTATTAATAAAATGTTACTGATGACTTTTTCCCGCGAAGGCCCTCGAGTTATGCCTGATAGAATGTAATCATTTCATTATTTAACACGCTGTGGTTGTTAATGGAAATATACACGTTTTTTTATTTTATTTACTAATCAACATTTTTGGTGTTAATAAGCTGATGTTTTGATGTTGCGAAGTAAGTTTAATTGGTACGGATTTTACTAAATGTATATATTTGTACATAGTATGCACTTACTCCTTTTAGTCAATTAGCAGTATCTCCTATCTCCATGAACGCTTTGAGTATTTAGTTCCGTAAGTTCTTCCCTTCCTCGAATGTCTTTTCACACTTCAAGTCGGTATGAGAAACCATTTCTTGTTCAAGCAGTGCGTTTGTAGAATTTGGAAGAGATCGTTCAAGGCGATAAGACCGCCCGTTGTACATTATGTTCTTTATATCCAATGTATTTTTGTATATTATTTTTGTTTGAGTGTGTGCAATAAACAGTATTCTATCTATCTATCAACCGCGTAATAAAAAATGTTTGCAACGCATTTATAATTCCTACGCTGAGAACGAAATAAGGATTATAAAGGTGAGTATAGACTACAACTACAAATTTTCTGGAGCATTTCTGTGTAATGTAACATTCTTACGAATGGTACAATACAGGCAAAAGCTCAGTCCAAAACATTTCCATGTAATGTAACATTCCTAAGAATGCTTGGCGTTTTTAAGGGTAAATACTCACAGCGAGTGTGCATTTACCAACATATCGTTGTACCTTGCGTTCATTCTTCTTTGAAATGTCGGACCTACAAGTTGCGTGTGCTGCGTTTATCTTGATGAATTATATTAAAAGAAAAAAAGAAACGTAACACCAATATGCTCGCCGAAATGTTACACCAATATGCTCATTGGTTTGTACAATAGGCTGTAACAAAGAGGCGAGCGTGCTCGACGTTTAGTTCGTAAAAGGATGATACACTAGAACATATCTTAGAGCAGCTCGTTGTTCTGTTACAAGTAAATGTTGTAGTCTATACTCACGTTTATGGTGCAGATATAATAACATTTTCAGTTAATCTCACTGACGACATACAAAGTTTATTTATAAAATTAACATAAGTAAGAATTTATTTCTATTTTCTTTTATAGAATTTTTATTGTTCTGAAATAATTTAAAAAAATTTAAATCGTGTAATATCCTGGAATATTTACAAACTGCCATCTGATCCTGAACTAAGCAGAACTTGTACTATGGAAACCAGATAACTGATATACTATCATCATCATTATGTCAGCCAAAGTACGTCCACTGCTGGACAAAAGCCTCCCCAGAGAATAAAGCATATCCCCCCTGGATATGCTATAATCGCCACGCTTGGTAGACTGGTTGACGATCACAGTTTGATGGTCATGGTTCACAGAAAAACCCTGCTACCCGTTCTCTAGTAGGTATTCCCTCGGTCAATTTCTACGCCAGCCACGGGATGTGATGGGGTGATGATATTCTATGCTATCACCACACGGCAGACTTTTTGTTTTTTTGATAAGGCAGGGGAAATGCCCACGCATACCACCCGCAAAAAGTGTCTACGGGTGGGTATGTTGGACTCGCACCGACAAAACCTAACCTGCCGTGGACTTCTCTTGGCGCCTAATGGGGGAGCCCCGGGAACGCGGGTATGCTGCTCCGGTGCTCCCCTTTTGCGCCATGTCCCAGATGTTCGGGACACGTACCCTGGTAGGGTTTTGGTGGCCCTTCCCAATTGCCGACTCCTGCCAGTCCGGCACAGGGACTGCGCCACAAACAGATCGCTGTCTTCCCGGTGCTGCTTGCACGTGGCGGCAGTAGAGGACACTTCTCTGACTACCACACGGCAGACTACTATATATATAAAGAAAAGTAGCGTATGCTACTTTTCTTTCGAAAATACCTATTTAATATAAACAATTACAGCCAGACTCAGGACAAACAGACATGTAAATGCACACAAATTTCCTGGGTGGAAATCGAACCTACGACCTGGGGCATGAAAGGCAAGCATATACCAAACACGCCAACCGGCTCTGTTAATTTAGATAATATATATCAGATCTAATCTGGTCTTGTTTATGTGAATGTCTGAAATATAGGTCGATCTCAATGAACGTCCGAATGAGGAGATAATGCAGTATTCAATGAGCGTCAATAATAATTAACGTGGTTATCATTAATGCACAAATCATTACCACTCATGTAGTTTATTGTCCAATTAAATTTGTCGGGATGTGTGCATATTGAAATGAAACAAGGGCTTATTGTTACTAGTTTATTAAAGAAGGAGATGGAAGCCGCTGGATGCGTGTAGCGCAGCACCGGCAATTGTGGCGACCTTAGGGGAGTCTTTGTCCAGTAGTGGACGTCGTTCCCGTTGTCTCTTTGTTATAATAAACTTAAACGAAATCAATATGAAACTAATCCACAAGATTTCCCTATCGTACAAAATTAGAATTACCCGAATCGGCTCATACATAACGGAGTACTTAATTTTGCTTATCCTACTAATATTATAAATGTGAAAGTTTGTGAATATGGATGTTTGTTACTCTTTCACGTAAAAACTGCTGAACGGATTTTGATGGCACTGTAACTGTAACTTGAAATATATCGGACATAAATGAATGGGATATTGCATGACAAGCAGTTTGGGTTTACAAGGGGCCGTTCTACTCAGGATGCGGGGTGTACACTAATGAGGTCTATGTTGGAGGCTTGGGAGGGGTCGCAGGATGCGCTGGGAGTTTTCTGCAATCACTCTAAGGATTTCGATTGCGTAGACCACCATACGCTCATTGTGAAACTAAAATATTATGGAATTTCTGGCATATCTATTGATCTTGTAATGTCCTATTTATCAGGTCGAGAACAACTGGTCTCAATAGACAGGGTAATTTCAACACGACATTCTATCAAAATGACATGTTCATGCACACAAATATCTGTCCTGGGTGGGAATCGAACCCACGACCTCCGGCGTGAAAAGCAAGCATTTGCCAACCACGCCAACAGACCCGTCAAAAAAGAACCATATCTTTACTATGACGCATTAAATCCGAGAATTGTGCATAAAGCAATCCGGCGGTTGCATGCATGACAAAGGAGCTGTTGGTTACGGCTATCATAATTTCAAACTCGACATCTCGCAATAGGTTATCAGCCTGATCCATTCGGACCGCTGCATCCGTTCCTATTGATAACGTTTGATAAACTACTTATATGAATGGTTTTGATAGTCATTTTGTCTATATCAATGAAAATTGTGGCAGGTTTAGAGTAACCCAAATTATATTAATCAATCAATCAGATACTCTCACCGGTCCGTAAGTGATTAGCGAGGTCAAGCAACTAGGCTCGCGGTCAGACCATAGATGGGTGACCGCCAAAGTGGTTTAATTTCTGAGTGTCTCCGTGCTTCGGAGAGCACGTAAAGTCGTTAAGCCATGTCAGAGGCCTACTGGGGGCTTGAACAACTCTGACACTAGGGTAACCACTGCCCACACGATAAGTATTAATTAAGTTAAGTATCCCTGTAACATAAAAATGAAGGTGTGCAATATTTTATACATTTTAATTTTATGTTTAGCAATGAGCAATATACATCAATACAATTTTACTATCTACAAATACATCCATTCCTATGATTTCCTACAAATAATTAAATCACTAATAAACATATTTTTGGTCATATAAATATCGTGTTAACTGAATTCAAACTACTCAGAAGGTCTTGATTTATTTATCAGTTCTAACATGTTCGGTACAAGAAGTTTATCACCTTAACACATATATGTATAAAGAGCTGTCTATCCGGTGGGCGTGGTTGGTAAATGATGGCTTTTCACGCCGCTAGGGTTCGATGTCCACTCAGGACAGATATTTGTTTGCTTGAAAATATCTGCTTGTCCTAAGTCTGGGTGTAATTAGCTATATATTTACAAAAGAAAAGTAGTATACCTATGTTTAAATATCAGTTACCGGGTTTCCATAGTTCAAGCTCTGCTCAGTTTGAGTTTAGTAGATCAGATGTCCGTGTGTAAATAATGTCCCAGGATACAAGAAAGAAAGAAAATTAAAGTTATGGAAGGTTTAGAGTAACCTAAACATGGACAGCGTGTTAATTTATCAGTCCTATCGTGTTCGGTGCAAGAAGTTAATCCCCTAACCTCTTATTTACACAGCTGACTATCCGCTTGGGCGTGGTTGGTAAATGATTGTCTTTCACGCCGCAGTTCGTGGTTTCGATTCCCACCCAGCACAGATATCTTTGTGCATGAACGTGTCTGTTTGTCCTGAGTCTGGATGTAATCTATAGAGGTATAAGTATGTATTTACAAAATAAAAGTAGTATATGTAGTAGTATGTCAGTTACTTTTCCATAGTACAAGCTCTGCTTAGTTTGGGATCAGATGGCCGTGTGTAAATAATGACCCAGGATTTTATTTATTTTATCTTAGTTGCAAACAACTTTTATGTTTAATTACAATCTCATACAATGGTAATAACGAATTACCTAGAAGCCAAAGCTATTACAAACTCTCGTATACACAATCCGATATATCGTACTCGCCAGCCGAGAGTACGACTGCGCACGCGCCGCGACCACCGTGGCCCTCCATGGCATTTATTTTGCATTCGGATTGACGAAATGCCCTCTTCAATCGGACGTGTCGCCTTCACGTACTAATGTAGAGCGTTAGTTGGGTAAACGTCCCTAAAAATCCGACCATCGGAATGAACCGATGCATCCCCACGACTTATTTGCTAGATGATTTGAGCCTCCGGTGAGTTCTATTTTCGGGTGAAACAGTGATAGCCTCCTAGACTTACTGTATTACTTACTTACGTACTAAATGACGTCTACTGCTGGACAAAGGCCTCTCCAAAAGATTTCTACGATTGAGTTTTGTCCGTCATTTGGATACCATAACCGCCATTCTTGCCAGACAGGCTGGCGATCGAAGTATGATGGTCTATTAGGCAGTGAGACGCTGCTGCCCTTTCTATAAAATCTCTCAACTCGATATCAAATAATATATTATATAGAGTTAGGACTGAAAAAAACACGCAACATATCACATTATCTTATCTCTCCTACACAATCTTTGTCTACATAATACATGAACTTTGTAAAAAAATGCATTTGGCAATAACATAAAATAAACTAAGTAAATTTTCTACGATTTTATCAAATAAAGCAAAAGAGATAAACTTTGGATCAGCACGTGCACGTTTGACTGCACGTGTGGCGTAGCGGCTAAGACACGCCTCGCCGATTCGTGTCAAGGGTTCGAGTCCCGCGCTGGACAACTATTTGTGTGACCCGTATTATATATATTATATGTTTGTAAAGTACCCTGCGACTCAGGGATTAATTTCTCTAATGCGGGTGTTGTCTTATTGAAATTTCAAATTGAAACAACACAAGACGCAAAACATTAAATGTTTAAAAAAAATCTTGTGTCATTTGAACAAAAGAAATGCATAACAACTCAATAATGGTGCCTTAATAAATATTCATAATAAGGTTTTCCATTTGAAATGTTAATTGCGTCGTTAATGTGTCTGTAAACAGGCGGCTCCAGTAACTAGCTCTGAACTTAACTACTCATGTCTTAAAATGGCGGCTTTTACCGCCACATCTTAAGTTACAACTCAATAAGGTAAGAGGCCAATGCCCTCAACAAATCTGTATTTCTAGCAACTAATAACATCGCTGGAAACCTTTTGTGGGTTGGGTTGTCTTTCTGCGTTTGACGGACTGAACGGCTTAGTAATAGACAGATTTCTATATCAAAGTAAATAGGTTGGGCTGAGTGATAATCTACCAAAAACTAAATTTTGTTTTGTCATATAACTGTTTAATAAAATTATAGTTTAGAAAACGTAATATCGCCATTAAATTTTATTCTTAATAACGGATTGGAACAATATTTATATGAGGTAATTTCGAAAGCACTTGCTTGAATAGAATACGAGTTACATTTCCTTCATTTCCTTACTACTATTTTTATATTAAAGCTTTAATATGTATAATATTTTATTATTATCAGTATTAGTTGTAACTATGCTAAAAAGAAATGGCATGTGTCCTGCCCTTGATTTTTGGGATTTGTTTACAATTTTTGTTATTTTAGGCAATTATTACAATCCCGGTCATCACGCTATCTCTTGGGCTCGCTAGGGCCTACTGCGTCAACATCGGGCCTTTTGAGAAACCCAATATGCCCAATGCCCATCTGTCTGGTTACATCCGTGAGGTATGTCCTACTTCAAGCTGTCGGTCTATTTACTATTATAAGTACATTCATACAAAGACTCACGCGTATTACTTATCAGGTAGGTATGAGAGAAGACTCTTAGAGAGGAGAAGTCTTTCCACGCGTATTTTGCTACATTTTAATTCACTCACATTATATTATCTATAGTTAAATCGCTGTTTGTGCGTCCACAACCTTATGCGGCGATTTATATTGACAGCAAAACATACATAGTATAAAAACTGTTTTCAAAAAGATGTGCTCTGGAAAATGTCTGGCAGTTGAGTATTGTTTTTAATTCTTGTTGATCTGATCGCTCTTTAAAGATCGCAGTTAAAGAATCACCATTATGTCTACTGAACCATGTCGTCTACTAGATAAAGGCCTCTTCCAAAGATCTTAGCCAGTGTTGACCTACTCCGCATTCAGCGGCTTCCAGTAATCCTCACAAGCTCATTGGTCCACCTTGTGGGAGGCATACCCATGCGGCTGATAATTCTACGAACTTTGTGCCCTGCCAACTGCCAACATTTTTCAACCGTCAATTTGCCCTCGTCGAAGGATAGTTCCTTCGACGAGGGCAAATTGACGGTTGAAAAATGTTGACGTCGGTACATTTTATTTTTGTTGAACTATCAACAAAAATAAAATGTACCGACGTCAACATTTTTCAACCGTCAATTTTCTTATAAACATTGATTTATAAGAACATTGACGATAGAAAAAAGTTAATGTCGGGAAAAATATTAAAAACTATAACAAATTATATTAGTTATAGTTTTTAATATTTTTGAAAGCCTAAGTTTTTGTTCTTATTTATTAGTTACCAAAAATTAGTCATGGTCACTCAACAATGAAGGATTTATTATTATTATTATTACCAAATGGGATAATGTAGAAAATGGGACATCATAAAAAATCAGTAATGCTCTTTCGAATATAAATCGATTCACCAACCACCAATTTATTGATGTATTTATTAACCAAACAGCTAACTAGACTTATCTTTAGGTGTTTCGTTATTAATATTAGTATCTATGCAATCTTAGGATTCTTAATAAGACCACTTCAGCCCTATGTTTTAATTTAATTATTTATTATTAATCCGCTACTCCGCCGTTCCAAATCAAAGGACCAATATATTAAGCATCTCCTATTCCTAAATTTTAACGTCCATGCGATTCCGTCCTCAGTGCCTCCCTCTAAAAATTCTTGCTCAAATGTTTCCTTAATACGGTTCTACGAGTATATCTTTATGTCCCTACTTATTCATTTTATAAAATCCATTTAATCGCTACAAAAGACACCCGACCTCGCTATAAATCGAATAGCGCGGGTACCGGCCCGCGGGCTTTTGATCTGCGCTTAAGTTATGTGTCCCCAGTGAACGCTTGTTGGCCGTGATGCATGCGTTTTGTCGTTGTGTGTGTTAGCAAGGAAATTAAATTGTCATGTGCGTGTTTCTGCTTTTTGGAGGTGCTTTGGTACTTGTTCTGTCGGGAATTTCTTTGTTTCATTAATTAACTGAACAATGAGTGAGGAACGCTGAATATGTGGAAGGTAGTAAGCAGGAGACAGACAATAGACAAGGTACATTTAGAATTTAATGCAATGCAATTTTAAAGTAAAAACTAGGACCTCATAAATTTAGTCATATAAATATGATTACAGGCTCGACCAATCCGGGGTAGGTGTTTTGACGTTAAACTAAGGAAGATAAACGCCGAAAGCTCAAATTTACGAGTTCTCTAACACCTTTACGGGGGATGTAGAGGCCATCCATCAGCTCTGATCTTAAAGTCTAGCTGATGAGAATACTCAAAATCGCGTAACATATAGGCAACATTTCTCAAGGTATCACTTTCTAGTTTTATAGTATTTCACGCATTGCGTAATGTAAATCTATATAAAGCTCAACTCCAACGACCATTGAAGAGCCTTAAAAGTTTCTGGCTACCGTTACAGCAGCTATGGACACTTCGAAAGCTAGGGCGAGCATGTGGTCACCAAATACTTTCCAAGCGTTTTCTGTCCATTCAATACTATTTAAATAATAATGAACTCGAGGCCAAATATTGACCATGGCGGCCACTCCCAATGGAGACTAGCCAACTGCGCCAGCACATATTATAGTGCACAAATGTGTGCGCAAACACAGGGGCACTTCCTATTCCATCACTTCCATGACCCGATGGGATGACTAGCGAGCGGAAACAGGCAAGGTTCAGGACCGACGGCTTTAAGTGATGTCCGAGACACGGTGGCATTGTACCGCCAAGTCCCAGACTTCGTGCTGATACTGAGAAATTTTCTTTAAGGAAAAGTTCCTAAAATCACTTTTTGGCCCGACCCAGGATTTGAACCCAGGACTTCATTATCTGCGCTTGAAAACGCTACCGCTAGACCAATGAGGCAGTTTTAATACGTATGAAGCGCCTATAAGACATAATATAAGCATCCTATTATTGTAGATAGATTGTATTTAAACAGAATTGAAAGCCTACATTTCGACGTAGGTAACAGTCTATTAGTGCTAAAAAGCCTAAAGCTATTATCACCTCCAATTACTTTGGAGCTTACAGTATAAATTTATAGTATCGGTGAACGATTCATAAAATAGCACATCTAAACTGAGTCCTTTTACATTGCGCCAATAGTATATTTTCAGTCACAATGCCATTAAATGCCATGTACAGCCCATTGGCTACTCTATTGTGCAATTACAGATAACTGTATACGAGTAGCATTACAATCATTAATTGTAAAAGAAAATACATCAACCAACAATATAAATTACCAATAAAGTTAGTAAATGTAAATACAAATTAATCATAAAAGGCACATCTCAGCTTAGTCCGATTACATTAGGCCAATGGAATGTTGTCAGTCACAATGTAATTTGCAACCATATACAACTAATAGAGAAATTACTAGTAACTTTATATGACTTCAACTTGAAAATTCTTCGGGCTCATTTCATTTACTTCGGTTTGCCTGAGGATCTCAACATTTCTGATTCGATCTCGCAGGGAAACTCCAAGCATAGCCCTCTCCACTGCTCTTTGGGTGACCCTGACCGTCTGATAAGGCCCATAGCTTTCAAAACCGACGGCCGCTGGGGCAGCAAGGTTCTCGAGTTGCGACCACAAACTGGAAGACGCAGCGTGGGTAGGACTCCTACAAGAAGGACCGATGATCGTGTGAGGGTCGCAGGATTTGGGTAGTGCAAGACCGGCAATTGTGGAGATCTTTGGGGAAGGCCTTGGTTCAGCCGTGGTGGTCTTTGCGGCCGATATGATAATTATGACTCACTTTGAGCCCGATGCGACAATCTACTATTATTTGCCTCTACGGAAAGTGTCACGCTGAACTTCGTTTACCTATACTTTTGCTTGGTGTATTTCTTTGTCAAAGCAATGAGAAAATAAAGACAATTTGGCGAATTCGTAAGTTTACAATTGGCTGTATGTGGCTACAAATTCCTTTGTAAATGATAATAAACCGTTGGTGAAATATAAATGGACTGGGCTCATTTACGATTTTAGGAACCACTAGCTGTGTCCCGCGCTTATACCCGCGTTATATTTTATAAATTATTGCCTGTGTGTTATTCGGATATATAAGCTATATTAGATACTACAAATTATCAAAATGCGTAAGGTAGTTTTTGCATGAAAGAGTAACAAACATCCACAGATCCACAAACTTTCGTATTTTTAATATTAGTAGGATACGTTTATATTTAATTTTATGTATCTACTCTTATGTTACTTATGTATTTGTTGGGAGGGTTATTTTTTCTCATAGCAATGACAAAATAATGACAATAGCCTGCAGTTACTCGTAATTTCTCTAATATATGGCTATAAATGGCACCACACTACATTGTGACACAATATACCCTTGATGCCATGTAAGTTAACTAGGCTAAGATGTTCTCTTTTAAGAATCATACATTCCTTACCAATCTACCTACCGTGATAAAAAATACCTACTAAAATCAAATCTAAACCTAATGAAAACAATTTTTAAACATTTTTTTTTTCTCAGCTTCTATAAGTCTCTAAAGATAATATCTTATTTGTTCACATACCTTATAGAAAAAGGTCGCTTGGCTAAGTTTTTTCTGAAGTATTTTTGATTCTTTATAAAAACTATGCTAATTGAAGAACTGAAAGTTAAGATCGCTATATATCTTAATATTTAAATTTATCTGTTACTTGCTAAATACGTACAAGAATAGTTTCTTTTTAAATTGTATAAAAAAGTCTAAATATGAAGTGTAAATAGTTTTACATTGGTACATAATTTTGTTTTTTTTTTCACACAGTTTATTTCTATTCAGCCGATATTTATTTTCAGCCAGTATCTTTATGATCTAATATACTCGTATACATTTTATATTAAACTTAATCAGAGATTTAGATTAAGCCTCTGTGGTCAATTTTTAGCTACAATATAAAACAGTGCATTAATGTAGAACTGTGCAACCATGAAATTTCATATAACATCTGCACTGTTTTGGTTCTAAGCCACATGATAACGTTACTACGTATTTGAAAGAAAATAATACGCAACACTATAGTAGTATATTATCGTCTACGTTCTACAATATTGTGTATAATAAAATGATAACGCTGTACAAGCTGGGACGTGTCGAACGCCTTTTAAGTTTGTTGATAATGAACTTGAAGACAAGACAAGTGACGTCATCAACAGTTGACTCGTATTCAGTGTTTAAGTTTCCGAGCTGTACCTCTACCACAACACCGTATGGTTTACTCACTCGATGTAACTTACCGATTTTTACCATAAAAGTCTGTATAAAATCACTTTCCTTTACTAATCATACTTACTCAATACGGCTTTGTGAATTCTTGTTAGTATAGTAATAAGCTTAAATTTCGATAATTAAACTTAAACATAATCTCTTGGAAAATAACTTAATAGAAGCTAGCAAAATATCATTATTATTATTATAAAATAAATTTGATACATGTTGTCATATAATAAATAAAAACCGTGTACCTATATATCGATGTAACTAGAAATAATTATGTATACTTAATTATATGAGTACAAACATGTTCTGACTATTTACAAGAGCTTTTTTAAAGTCTACGCGAATAAAAACCTTTTTTATTTATTTATCTACTTATCCTGTATTTCTCAGATAAATGAATTGTATTCTTTATGAGAAATATACGTCTAAAACCATATTTTTAGTATAGACATTTTAAGTTCATAGAAGTTTCCACTAGTAAATTAGCCATGCTGATCGCTTTTATCTACACAATAAATTTAGAATGACACCTAAGGTAGACCGATTTGTCGTTCCCGAAAACCATTTTCTTTAATCAGTGTGAAAAATAATGGTTTTCGGGAACGAAAAATCGACTGTGTGCACTTAAACGGAGAACCTCCCGTACTTGAGGGGGGGGGGGGGGGTAATTATACGGTGCTGTTGGCTTGGTTGGCAAATGCTTGCTTTTCATATTGCAGGCCGTTGGTTCGATTCCCATTCAGGACATATATTTGTGTGCATGAACATGTCTGTTTGTCCTGAGTCTGGATGTATTTACAAAAATAGTATATGTTGTATATCAGTTATCTGGTTTCCATTGTTAGAAAATTTCTCTTTTCTCAGCTTAGTTTGGGATCAGATGACCGTGTGGAGCGTATGCTTATTATCATATAAATAGATTAGACAGACAAAAAGATGAAGTGGTACTTTAAGTTAATACTTTAAGCCAATAAATACATTTATGGGCCAATGTATAATAACGACTGAGTATGTATCGTTTTAAAATATGTTTAGAGTTTATTCATTACTAACATACGAAATTTTCTAAAAAGAGAGAAAAGTAAAAAGGTATATTGAGATGGTTTGGTCATTTATAAAAAAGTATATATTTATAAAAAAGTAAAAACTAACACTAACTAAAACTAATAAAAACTAATACAACAATTTTAAGCGGAATTTAAGTAGTCACTGAGTAATATATTTTTAAGTTTATATCTAACAGTTTGTTTTTTTACTTTATTAACATTCGATCTTAACCAGGCATATTTATTAAATAGTTTGGGGTCAGATATTTGGTAGTTCTCTGACCATAACAATTTCTTACCGAGGGTATTACAAATTTCTGTTGTCTAACGCTCTTAGTATTGTACAGACGCCAGCACATCAAGCTACCACAATCTGTCAAATTTCTTTTATAGATTTTCAACTTTATCACATAAGCATAAGGTTCACTTTCAACTGTGGAAATTTGACAGATTGGGATAGCTTGATGTGCTGGCGTCTGTACTTATTTTGAGCGCTCCAGTGGGCGACCGCTGTTAAATGGTAGCTAGTACTGGTACCTACACAGGTGACGCTGCTGTACCTATCCCTTAGTCGCCTATTACGACTCCCGCAGGATGCAAAGGATGGCCATGTTATATATATTTTGTTTCGCTCGGTCTTCTCAGTTGGCGCGCATTAGATTCGGTGGTAGCGTTAAAGCGCGACCGTTGTTAGAAAAATAAGGTCCGCCATAATAATAATATTGAATTCGTACCTAAATATAGACAGAACCGTTGAGACTTTTTGATAATTAAACTTAAACATTATCTCTTTGACAATAACTTAATACAAGCTAGCTAAATATCATTACTATTATAAAGTAAATTTTATAAATGTTTTCATACAATCCGTGTACCCAAATATCAATGTAACTAAAAATAATTATGTATTCTTAATTATATTACTACAAACATGTTGTGACTATTAATTACAAGTGCTTTTTTAAAGTCTTCGTGATTAAAAAAAAATTAACAACAGATTAATCGCGTGGTTAGTGTTTTTAATTTTGTTTATTATAATTTTATCTTGTTTTTATCAAATAGTACCATAATTGGCATGTAAACTGAATTTGCCAAATCAATGAATATGAATATAATGAGTTCTTTAAGACTACCGGGTCCAATGCGCCCTTACTGAGTCTTCTTTCTGTACAAAAATTTTAGAGGTATTTTTCAACGTAATCATTTTGAATTTACAGCTCTTTATGATAACATCGATATAAATGAGAGAAGCGCACACACATACATAAGTCGTACTCTGGAACGGTGCGCAATAATTCAGGAAATTGCCGAAATGTACCGCTGAAATAGCCCATAAAGATGATTTGTGGCTACAAATATAGTTACCAATAGTTTTATCGTATTATTGTAGCGTCTTCATTTTATTCATGTTACTTCTTAGTTCCCCACTCTCAAGGTTTGGACAGTATATCTCTGTATGTTGAATTTATTGCGAATTTAATGCGGAACTAACTCCTTCCTTATAAACAATTATTAGTTTGTGTTACGTTTTAATGATTAATTGATTATTGGAAGTAAAGATCAAGATTCAAGGAAGATTTACTTCTTTCAATAAATATACCATTACTGTAAACAAATTGCCAATTTATTGAAGGGTAAGTGCTTGAACCTACGTCTAATTGACTCGTAATTTATTTATTTATACTTTATTGCACACAGAAATACATATTCATATAAGACATTAGAGCTAGCATGTACACAGGCGAGCTTAACTCAACTATGAGTTCTCTTCCAGCAAACCTTTGTCAGAGTGAGAGCTTATATGAGATGGGTTAGAAACAGTGCACAACAATTTGACTTAAGAATAATACAAAAATAAAGACAAAACAGAATTTACCAGTGGTAAATAAATATATACATAAACCTGCTTACTAATACTACATACTAAGTTACTTACGTAACTACATACCTAATTATATAACATATATATATATATATATATATATATATATATATATATATATATATATATATATATATATGTTATATAATTAGGTATAGTAATTGATATTTGAGTTTCACTTACTTCTCGTATTCGCAGTGTGAGAGTTGTTCAAGGCCCCCAATATGCCTCTGACATGGCTTATTGGCTGTTGTCAAATGACTACAACCAGGACCGACAGATTAAGCGCAGAGACGCCCAGAAATGAAACTACTTTGGCGGTCACCCGTTTATCGACTGACCGCGTGCCTAGGCGCTTAACCTCGTTCAATAGTTTTATCGTATTATTGTGGCGTCTTCATTTTATTCATGTTACTTCTTAGTTATCCACTGTTAAGGTTTGGACAGTAGATATATCTCTGTATGTTGAATTTATTGCGAACTAACTCCTACCTTCTAAAAATATTAAAACAGTTATGACTTAGTTTGATGGACAAAATGAGTAAGAGAGATTAAGATCAGAAAGATAAGAAGGTATTATAAATATTTACCCCTTGCCAAGTGTAAAAAAGTCCTCTTTGAATGGCTCAAGAGAAAATCTTACGTTGATATCAAAACAATGATTATTGATTAAATTTAAACGTATGCAGAAGCTCCACTTCCACAAAACGATGTCGTAGGACTATCTAACGCACAATATCTGCAATCAAACACAACCACGCACACACATATAAAATTTCTTTATATACATACTATTAAAAAACTAAGGAATATTGTTCAAGCAATTGATACCTAGCATATATTACCTATCTTCTTTATTTTATTCTTAGTTTAATTTCATATCATTATATTTGAAGCGGTTAACCCTTAACTTGGCAAAGTATCTAATAATGCACATATTCTAAGAAAAAATATATGAGAACAGATTTGGTATTTATTGTTGTTCTTTTATTTTATACCTTTATATGAGACCCTAGTTATTGATAAAAAAAGAGAATTTATTACATCTGGCAACATTTGTAGTCAGTAGATCGTAATTTAGCGGAACATGCGCGTACGTCTACGAGTTATAAGGTAAGAATCGATTATAATCCTAATAAAATATGTATGTTACGATAAATAAATGTAGTTATTATATGACTGAATGAACATTCTTTAGTTTACGTAAAAAAAATGATCAAACAACAATGATTTTTATCTAAAATATGACGGTCAATATTCACGTATCTACAAATGCACACTGCCATGTTACCACATTATGACCTGACTTTTGCGATGTGCATTTTAAGATACATTGCCAAATATACAACACTAAAGCTTACATTATGCAGTGTGCATTTGTAGATACACCGCCAATTTATTACATAATTATAAACCTATGCGATTATAATTATTATGCACTAAAAATAAACACATACTTTATATTTGTTTCCTTTTCAGGCTGGTAGAAGAGTACAAAAAATATTGACTTTGGTTCGGAAACCAGGAGCGAGTTCAGATGGCTGGAGTATCGAGTATTGTCTACGATTTCTTGATCTATAGTGGAGAGGACACTTTACGATTTCATCAAAGTGAGGAAAAAAACAGAATGGGTTGGGATCTAAAGTAGTCATAGGTTTGAGAAAGTCGATCAAGAGCCCGCTTGCAGTGTGATTTATTTTGATACTTTTTTCACCTCCATCGCATTAGTACATTATTCGAAAAAATGAATTCGGAATATTTTCTTTGGTGACCGTGAGATCGAATCGTCTTCGCGGAGGTGATAAAAACTTCCTACTAGTAAAGTTTTGCAGAAAAAAGGCCGAGGAACATTTTCAAAAATCTCTTCAAATCAACGAAAAATAGCTGTTGCCAAATGGTTTGACAACAAATATTTTACAGTCGTTAGTTCTTAAGCTGACGCTCATCCAGTTCATCACGTATTGCGATATAACAGAAAGCGCAAAGAGCCTGTGCCTTGTCCGAACATAGTTCGTCAATATAATTCCCATATGGGGTGTGTGGACTTAGCAGATATGTTGATTGCACTTTACCGCACAGAAATGCGAGCACATTGATGGTACATACTTCTATTCTTGCAAATGATTGATATCTGTATCAACAATGCATGACTCATTTGTAACTATCTTAAAGAAGTAGTAAGATATCTTCACCTTATTAATTCGTATGATAATGTAAAACCGCTATGGTAGCCAGCCTCACAGCGCTTGTAGCGGGGGCTCTGGGTACTCGTGAACGATCTCGCCAGTATCCCCTCTGTACACTGAGCGTCCGCGAGACAGTCATCCGGGGAGGGGAGGGGCCCGAATGCCTCCTCCCCTCCCCAGTACGCACAAGCGCGTTTAGGCAACCTGCAGATTACTTCTTCCCGGGACCGCTTATACAAGACGAGTGGAGTTTCTCCTACAAACGACTGCGGTCCCAGGGGCGGCGCCCAGTCGGGGAGAAGCCAGCCGGGCGGCGCATACTCTCTAGCGCTGGGAATATCTCCCAGCGCCGGCGCCGTTGAAGGAGACATTAGTGTCAATATCCACTTCATCGGCGCCGTCTCTTCTGCGGGAGGGATCGTTGCGCTCCCTTTTGCGCTCGGCAGCCTCCTTCTTGAGCATAACAGCTTCACAGAAGGAGCCACCGCGTTCCATCCGGTGGTCGCTGCCAGCATAGCCGAAACCACTGCTAGCGGCGAAAGGTCCAATCCTATTTCAGCGACCAGGACCTGCCTCGCGGGGCCCAAGCTGGGCATTCCCCGAGTGTATGTATGTTGGGCCGAGTTCGGGCCGCCGCCACAATGGTGACACGTTGGAATCGATGTGATAGGATCACATCGATACCAACTGTGATTTAAGACTGTGATTTTACATATAATTTGATTAAGATATCTATGTCTAGAAGACCACATAAATAAATATTTGTACAAAATTAAAATGTATTTTATTTTCTAACAATCAAGCAGTGTATCTTACAGTGCACATGGACTTCCAAAAGTATATCCAAAGACAACTTGGCAATGTGCATAATTAGATACGTGGTATAAATACAAAACGAATATTGTTGGAATTTTATTTTTATTTTTCTGGGGTCTATTTACCAGGTAATAACCTAAATTTAAGAAAGAATTTAAAATCTAGTGACATCAAACTCTCTGCCAAGTTAAGGGTTAAATTTCATTTATTGTATTCTGGTTATTGAAAAGCCGAGCTTCCTAACACAAGCAACATTATTTGCTTAATAATTTATGTAAATTGCTTTGTTCATTGCTTTTTACTACATATTTGTTTATAAAAACAACTTCTTACACAAGAAAGTTTAGGACAGACGAAGGAAAAGAAGTTGAAAACAATGACATACAGTATCAAGTTGTTGGAGCTACCAACAACTTGATACTGTAATAGACGAAATAAACTATTCCATTTGATATAAAGTAGTCGAGTGTTTGGTCTAACCTTCATCTACCAAGACATCAACAATATCTACACGCAGAGTGTCCGTGAACGGATTATTTTCAACTTCTTTTCCTTCATCGGTCCTAAAGTTTCTGGTGTAATAAGTTGTTTTTGTAAACTATGTAGTAAGAAAGCAATGAACAAAGCAATTTACATAAAACAACTTGAGATGTAGCACCAAATTTATCGCGATGTAAATTAATAATATTATTATGATTATATCTATTAGTGATGGGAAATATGTCGCCTAATATAAATTCGGCTCGACGTTTTAGTAAACAAGGAAGTTCAAATGTATGTAGTTGATATTAAGACTTGGTATCTGGACTTTTTTTCATAAATGTATACCTAGAAAATTGATAATAATTATAATATACTGGGACATTTTTCACACACTGCCATCTGATCCCAAACTAGGCAGAGCCATATTATGGATAAATTTAATCCAGGCACAGAACAAATAATCCTGCTCGTCCCACAAACATTTGTCCTGGATGGGGATGGAACCTTAGCTCGTATGAAAAGAACAGGGGATGCATAAAACTCTAAAAATGTGCACTTACATGTATGCACATACGATTAAAACGAAAGGTTCAGGTATGTATCTATGACTGGAAAAAGATCCCACCCCCCTCCCAAGGATATCCATCGATGTAATCTATGTATGCCATGTCCTTTACATACGAGCTATGTAGAGGGAAAAAAGTTGAAAGATAGAATCTTCAGCAATCATCATCATCATGTCAGCCAAAGTATGTCTACTGTTGGACAAAAGCCTCCGCAAAGAATGGGGGAATATGCCATAATCGCTACGCTTGGCAGACGGGTTTGCGATCGTAGTTGCGGTCATAATTCACAGAAAAACGCTGCTACCCGTTCTCTGGTAATAATGAAATAATGAAATGAAATAATGAAATTTATTCAGCACTTGGGTATTAACATACACTTGTACTTGTCAAGTTCACAATGGAGTACATAAACATAGTCGAATACAGTATAAAAAATACAAAAATATAATTAGTTTAAAAAAATTAATCTATTATTTTGAAATTTAGTTGTACAATATTAAAATTAAAGAATTGAAGGCAATGAGCATTTGGCTAGCGCAGAAGGCTCTTAACCAGTAGCTTAAATTAAACAATTAATACCCGAGGCCACCCTTTTAGGGTTCGGGCCACAGCTCAGGGGGCCGCTGAAGCAAAAGGACAGAATTCTAAGAGAGGGTGTGATCAGTTGCACGGGATCACCGATGACGTGTTAAGGGGCCAAAGCGATCCTCGCCGCTGAGGAGCCTACCCTAGCTAACCTGCGGCTTTCTCTAGCTACCTAGGTGGACGACCCGGAGAAGAAAGCCACAAAGAAACTCCAGGCTTGCTTTTTTCGTCTTCTTTTGCTTTTGTTTTAGGTAGGTATTCACTCGGTCGATTTGTACGCCCCCCACGGGGTGAGATGGAGTGATGATATTCTTTGCCGTCACCACACAGCAGATGCGCGGCTTCAGCAATTACCGGCTGATAACAATCGATAGAGATAATTCATGACAAATCTCTTTTTATCAGCATAATGAACAGTTCGCTTGCTCGAGTATCAATTAAAAACATTTCAAATTCGTACATACATTTTTAAAACAATACCATGTTAGAATGATCTACTTAAATTAAACATGAAATCCAGAATGTTTTTAAATAGTATTTGAACCAGTCCTTGGTACCAAAATACCACTCTTTAGTCACATCCCTAAAATAAAAACAGTTGACATATAAAATCAATAACAAGTGTTTTATTAATTCAATGATATAATTAAGCAATGGCGACGGAGGCGATAAAAACAACGTGTTCCACTAATGCAATGAAATCTGGAGCGGGTCAAAGGGCGCGAGATATCGCTTGTATTAATTTGCTGCCTTCGCCGTGACAGTGTGTTAGACACGACGCTATCACTGTTTAGATGTTTTACTATTGTTAAGTAGTAATGTTAATGGAAATATTAATTATAATTAAAAATATATATTCTCAGCTAGCGTAGCAAGGCGTCCGGGTAAAGCCGGACATAGGCTTTTGATTGCGTGTCCGGCCAAAATTAACGGTGCCCGGCTTTTGTTAGGGTTTTTTGCATTTCGCAAACGAGTGAGCGCCCAGCTTATTTTTTTGGCGTACATTTTAATACTGAGACTCATCATCATCATATTTAAGAGCTAACGTAAAGTCGTATTTAGAAGTCAAAGCATTCGCCGAAAGCCGAGACGATTGGAAGGAGCTCCACCGATTGAGACACAAAATCCTCAATAATAAGGGTTTCCGGCCTTTCTATCCAAGTGTCCGGCTTAACTGGCTGGTCTGTCCGGCTATAAGGTTTGGCGACCTGGCAACCCTATTCTCAGCGCTTATTACAAAAATTGTACTGTTAAAACTATTTTAATATGATCTTAAGTTAAACCTGCTATTTAGTTCATAGTCCGTTTTATTAAGTAGTTGTTTATTCATTCAATTTGTTATATATTAACTTTAGGAATATGATAGTATTTGTAAGTAATTAGATAGTATAATAGTGTTAGTGAATATACCTGCTTAGAAGCTGAATTGCGTTAACAGGACAGTTAGTCTAAGTAGTTTGTTTAGATACTCTTTATTTAATGAAATTCATTTAATGAATTTATCAACTAAGTGAGTTCATTTTGAGTGTATTATATACCAATAAAATCATATCTATTAAACACATGGAAGCGATGAAGTCTCTCTGTGAATTTTCAATCTATATAGTATCTATGGCCTAACCGCAAACCTAATGATAGACGCATTTCAATTTTAATGCCGGATCCCGTGCGGGTGATCGAGAAGATCCGGTGGAACAAAGTCTGTGGGTTCCCTTTATTGCTCTAAAACATATGTGTCGGAACGGTGTAAGCCATTTAGTTGTAGTGTAGTACGTTGAGGAAAAACAAAAAAAATTGTTTGGGGATCTAGTTAGTTGAGAAACTGCACTCAATGGGTACTTCGGAGAATTTTTCTCCCTTATCACGTTAACATTGTCCGAATTTCGGTTATGGCGGCCGGTCTCAGTGAAGATTTCCCAATAACGCAAGACTTATTGTTGTGCTGGAGTATGTATGCAAACACAGGTGCTGACAGGACCGACAGACAGCTTTACGTGCTCTCCAAGGCACGCGCCGGGAATGTTCCCACGACATCATCAACTTGCCGACTTTGATTTGCACACTTTTGCAGACATTCTGTAAAGGCTGCACTCCTGTAAAGGCAGAAGGAAGATGCTCACTAAAACTTAAACAAATAAAGCTTAAATTTGGTTACAGCTGGCCGAACATCTCTCTAAGCCCATTTCATGTAGCTGGTTTAGTTCTTACTGTCATTATTATAGTGGTAATAATGGAAAGGATTTGTTTCCAAAAGAACTGCAACTTAGCTCTGTAAATAAGGTACATTGAAAAGTTCCAGAGTACTTTTTGGTACTCTTGAAGTTCCCCCTAGAATTAGCAGAGGTAGGGCACAGCGTTCATTTGCTAAAAGTGCAGCCCGCCTGGGGAACAATCTCCGCCTTACAGAAAACATTCCTTAATAATGACATTAATAATTAAAGTTGTATTTCTGAGTGTCAGTAGGTCGCCAGAGCTCATAGGGGTGGGGGTATTTAAATTCCACAGAACTATAATTTTACACCATCAACTGTAAGAAGTCCATTTCTAAACAAAAACCTCCCCAAGTATCATCTTTGGGAGATATGCCATAATCGCCACGCTTGGCTGACGGGTCGGCGATCACAGTAAGATAGTTTGACTTTCTACGGAATATTATGATAAACATAGACAATAGGAAACCTATTGCAGCCGTGTATTGTGACATGACGCAAGCTTTTGATTACGTTGACCACATCATACTATTGAATAAGCTTGAACGTTACGGTATAAAGGGAAACTTTTTAAAGTACTTGAGTCCTATCTTTCAAATAGAAAACAAATAGTGTCAATCGCAAAAATAGATAAAACCACTAAAACTGAAATAAAATATATATCTAAACAGCGTAAAATTAAATTTGGAGTCCCCCAGGGAAGCGTCCTCGGACCACTTCTTTTTATCATATACATTAATGACTTACCTAAATCAATTGACCAACCTATGACACTTTTTGCTGACGACAGCACAATAACTATAAAATGTAACGACTTAGAAGCTTACGAATATGACATTAATAATTCTAAAACATCAATAATTTCTTGGTTAATTAATAATAATTTAAAAATAAATCTAAATAAAACTAATATCATGCACTTTAGTCAAAGAATGGAAACTTCATCTGACATTAATATAAAATATAATGACATCAAAATTCAAGAGGTAGACAATACAAAATTTCTTGGTCTTAATATTGATAAAAAACTGAACTGGAAATCCCATATTGATATTGTATGTAATCGGATAAGTAAATCATCCTATGCACTCTACAAACTGGCCCCTACAGTTAGTACTGAAGCGTTAATCACTGCTTACCATGGGCTAGTAGCCTCCATATTAAGTTATGGCATAATTTTTTGGGGAAACTCAACGGATAAGGATCTAGCTTTCAGAGTACAAAAACGCTGTATTAGAGCCATGTTTGGACTTAAAGTCACTGATAGTTGTAAGCCTCTGTTTATTAAACACAACATACTCACGCTGCCTAGTTTATACATCTTAGAGACTTGTATATTTGTTAAAACAAACCCTGGACTTTTCCCTCGGGTGTCAGATTTTGTCGTCCGAAACAGACGAGATAATAATAGATTATGTATGCACAGCGCTAGAACTGCCCATATGGGAAAAAGTATACTTTGTATGGCACCTAAATTATACAATAAATTACCAAAAGACTACAGGGATATGAGTGTCATTTCATTTAAAAATAAATTAAAAAAGGCATTAGGCAATAAGGCGTATTATAATATAAATTGTTTTGACTGTTATTTAATGACTACTGTAGAATTATTATTATTGTTTTATATATATTGACATACTAGTAGCTTATTAATATCATGAAATGATGTAATTATTATTCTCAAAAGTTTGACATCCATAATCCCTATGTAATTTCTACTTAAATATTCATAAATGCTGATGTGTTAACTTGCATGTCTTGATTTGTACACCTATTAAGGTAGAACATGTTGAAACAATATTTTAAATGTAATATCTTTTAACTACACATGTTTCTGACAAATAAATATATCTTTATCTTTATAGTAGTCAGAAAGAAGCTGCTGCCCGTCCTCTGGTAGATATTTCCTAGGGATGAAATTTACGCCCCCCACGAGATGAAATGGGGTGATGATATTCTGATATATCAGAGACTGTACTATCACAACCAGACAACGGATAAACATGCTTATATATTTTTAAATACATACATGATTACCTATCATGCTCATCACACAAAGATTTTTCCTGGGTGGGGATCGGACCCACGACCTCTGGCTTAGCAGTCCGGGTCACTAACCACTAGAGCAACAGGCCAGTCCTCTGGTAGATATTCCCTCGGGTGAACTTTTAGCCCCCCACGGGATGAGATGGCATGATGATATTCTGATATTTGCCGCCGTCACCACACAGCAATATATAATCTTTAACCCCACGTAAATAATATTAATGTTTTTTTGATCCAATTTATAATCTGTAAAAACAAATATATTGTCACTGTACCTACAACCCACAGCAGCCATCTTACGTCTGAAGGTCGTCCAAGATATAAGGGTTATCAGCTAGTCTAATAAAACACTAGTCTTTTTTCTCACCGCCTTGTTTATTGAATATTAATATCGCTTTCGACGCAATTACAATTGAGGTTGAAATGTTTTTAGGTTATTACGAGGTTACTCATTTGTACTTCTGAATAACAGTTGATCTATTTGTGGAACTTTATTCGACTCTTCTTTGTGATGCCGCATGCCGCTTTGTGTGGATAAAGAATAATTAAACATATTGCTATTCCTAGTATTGTTGTTTTGAGAAAGTCTATCTGTTTGAAGGTTTGTTTGTTGTCACCTTATGTATATCTATTATCTCCACTGAGACCATTCTTAAATTGGATTAGATGTAGATTGTACTTGATGAAATTGATTGGAATTATGTAGATGTAAATATTGCTTAATAAAAATAATAATTGATAAAGATCGCCAAAAAGCTGCTCCGCATTGACAACATACCATAAGTAATGTGCCTACAATATTGTATGGCAATGCTTTTTCGTTAGACCACAAACAGGTTGCTCAAAACAAACTCTATTTTGTTTCGAGCAGTAGTGAAATTGTTTTATTCGTAAGTAGGACGGATCGCCGCAAGACAGTTTCTATAATAGATATTATTTCTATAATAGATAGATAGCGCATATAAAGGACAAACCATAAGTATTAATCACCTTCTATAGTGCAGAACAAACTGAAACATATTTAGTGTGGTTTAAATTATATCAGTGATATGTCCTGATGGGAGGAATGGCGGTCAAAATTCTGGCTACTAGTTTAAGTGGGTTATCAATTATCATTTACAAGTTATTTTCGAGGGTCGTTACGAACAGTCTCGCGCGCAGGTTTGACGACTTCCATCCTCCCGAACAAGCCGGTTTCCGTAAAGGCTTTAGCACCATAGACCACATACATACACTGCGGCAAGTTACATAACAAGCCACTGTGCTTAGCGTTTGTGGACTATGGAAAGCCTTTGATTCTATCGAAACATGGGCTGTGCTGAGGTCTCTCATAAGGTGCCAAATCGACTACCGGTATATCGAGGTGATACAGTGTTTGTATGAAAACGCCACTATATCTGTGCGACTCCTGGACCAGAAACCTATCCACTAGCAGCGAGGCGTGAGACAGGGAGATGTTATATCTCCAAAACTGTTCACCGCTGCATTGGAAGATGTCTTCAAGCTTCTGGACTGGAAATGCTTTGGCATCAATCGTAGAATCCAAATCGACTGGGCAGCGTTCGGGAAGCTACGTAACATCTTCTCGTCCAAAATACCGCAGTGTCTCAAGTCAAAGTCTTCGACCAGTGTGTGTTGCCAGTGATGACTTACGGAACAAAGACAAGGCCCATAGGCCTTATTAGAAGGCTCAAGGTCACCCAAAGATGGACCGATGATCTTGTGCGGGTCGTTGGAAACTGCTGGATGCGAATAGCGCAAGACCGGCAATTGTGGAGATCTTTGGGGGAGGTCTTTGTCCAGCAGTGGACGTCTTTCGGCTGATATGATGATGATGATCAATTAACATAAGAAAAGGTTTTATCTTAAAAACAGTATGGATTCCGGTGCTATTTTTTCTCACTACGGACTTGTCCATGGAAGAAATACATTTTATGTTTTTTGACCCAAGCGAAAACTTTCGGCTAATTCATTATTGGTTTAATTAAACTATTAAGCTAACTTAATATCTTTTTCCAGCTTATGAGCATCGTAAATCACAATCAATATTAATACAACTTTATTGAATTGCCTCTATTATTTATGGGTGCAACATATTTAATCAGAAAATATTAAAAGAGTTTCTTTAATTAATGTTTTGAAACTTTCGCCATTTGTACACATTTTTATATATGTTTGTTTTTAAGTTTTCTAAATGTTATATTTTTGCGAATTAGAGTTTTTTCGGTCTTGTGTCAGCCAATGTATCACAATGCTGAAGTTATTAATTAATTTTAAAAGGTACCTGGAAACATTCGATTCCCAATAAAAAAACCAAAAGACGATGTATTTTAATTGCAAACTAAACTACTTTTCTAGCTTTTTTTTTAAACCGACCATCATCATACCACAACTTGTAGCTAAGGCAGGGAATCTTAAATAAGCCTTATGATTTGTGGCCTCCGTTGTTCCATTGTTGCATTGTACTACCGACTCATACAACGTTGCTTAATATCTACTTGTACATGATTTGTTTGCTAGTTTAATGTCTCTCTTTGTTAAAGTAATGCGCAGTAGCTAGTAGTTATAGTTTGTCGAATGCAGAATGGAAAAAGGCGGGGTTTCTTACATGGCTCCCTGTAATGACATTGAAAGCTTAAGTGTTACCAGTTTGCAAAACTGTATGTATAAGTATTTCAATTGTTCCTCTGAGTTTCTCATGATGAATGCGCTTCAGAACGGACGTTTAAAATAGTGACGTAAATGACAAAAATATTACAAATGATTCTAAACTAAATTGTATGTATATTAGGCGTTATGGGTTGGGAAATAATAGTATGCCCTATAGTGACCTTCTTTGACATGCCATAGAGGACTGGGCACTTCTGGCAGAGAATAGTGACAGGTGGGGAAAAGTGGAAAGTCCTGAAGGCCTCAAGATTCACGATGATGCTGAAAAATCGGATACAATGCACAACAAATAACTCATCTCCTTCAACTACACAGATCTACACTTGCCAAAGGTGCTGCCGTAGCTGCAGATCCCGTATTGGTTTATTTGGTCACAAGTTTATATAATCTAAGCATTCGGTATAGAGGTAAGTGTAAGTATGTTATAAATACAAGACAAAACAGCCATAAATTGGAAATTTTGTAGTGTAAAAGCATTAATGTGATAAAATATCAATATTAATGAAAGAATTCCTTCGTTAAAAATAATAATACCTATCGAAATATCAAGTTTAGAAATTATATTTTTAAATATTGTATTCCTGGTCATTGGGCATACAATCTACAGCAATTTTAGGAAATATAAATTTTAAAATGTTATACTTTTATATATTGTATTCCTGGTCATTGGGCATACAATCTATAACAATTTTAGGAAATTAAATTTAAAAAAAATATATATAGTTACATATTGCATTCCTGGTCATTGGGCATACAATCTATAGCAATTTTAGGAAATATCAATTTTAGAAATTATATTTTTACGTATTGTATGCCTGGCCATTGTGAATACAATCTATAGCAATTTTATTAAACTTAAACAACTCTGACACTAGGCTAACTACTGCCCAAACGATAAAGAAACAGTTAAAAATATCGCAAATGTAAGTGTGTTCGTTTCGTACTCATTTCTAATTTCCGAACTTTTTTTTTTCTATACGTCATAGGAAGTTTCTTTTTAATTGTGTGTCTGTAGTTCACTGTAAAAATATAGGTAGTGGTATAATGCAGTATAATCGATATTTCTTAGCAGCAACAAAAACAATTATAACTAAATTCCGTTAATACATGTACTCGCCAAAGCCCAGCAAAAATTATTTAAATAAAGAATGGTAACAGCATTGCAGGGCGGGACTCTGTGGCAGAATGTATACGCTCAGTGCCAGTGTTACCAACCGAATAAAAATAAATCAAGTCTGATTTATTCTAGCTGTGCAAGTCGCATGCTATGTTCCGGCCCGTTGCAGTTCCTATATGTATGATAACTCGTGCATATGTTACTGCATAGGATTTTGTATTCAAGGAAACATGCTGGCGACTTTTGGTTTATTTATTTTTATGAAAATACACGACTCGTAGGAATGCAGATACTGTGTGTTTATTTAGTTGCAGAAATGCTGTGAGAGATCTTACGTGCCTCAATAAATGTAGAAAGTAGCTTTGAAGTTAGTTTCTAAAATGGCTTACTTTATTTAAGTAGGGCTAAGTTAGCAGCACACATATACCTATGCCTTTTGATCTATATTCGATTACAATTTGGAACATACCACGTAATGTTTACCCATATATGTTTTGTCAACCTTAGGACCCAAATACGTAGGTTAATATCGATACAATGTTGGTACCAAGGTTGAAATTTTCAGCTTAGTAGCGGTTTCGCCCTAATTTTGAATATTTTTAGGGCCGGTTCGCCCGAGACAGATTTAATAGCGGGCGAATCAGGTTCAGTAAAATTTAGTAATGGACTATTCGCCCAAATACTATTATACCTCAGAAAAAATAAGTAGTACAGTCGAGCGCATCATGTACAAATATTATTAAAGTTAATCCTCTTTAAAATATTTATTACATGTGTTACTCGAAAATAGTAAGTAACCTACTAGATAATATGCACAATGACTTTTGTTCCTCAGCGATAGAAGTAAAGACACAGCAAATAAACACACCCACAGGAACACAAAAGATAGTCGTATAATGCTGTCTCTGTCACTCATTTGCAAATTGTGCGGCGTGTTTCCCATCATTTTGTTTATTGGATTTTTCTATTGCCTGCTATTGCTTGCTTATTTCACGTATCTAATGTTTAAAGTTTTAAAATTACAGATAAGTTAGACTACTTCTACTAATCAATTTAAGTGTAACTGGAGTATTTATGGAAGTAGATTTTTAATTACATATTCATACTTTCAAATATGATTTAAAATATAAATAATTATGTTGTCATTTACATCTTTTTATATTACTCACAAAATTATTTAACATAAATAAGTATAAAATTATATCTATTGTGCTTTGATATTCATAAAAATACTGTGATTGATTATTAGTAAGTACAAAGTTAAGTATATGAGTAGAAGACTGTGAAATATAATTTATTATAAGAAATATGTAAGTGTTGCAAGATTATTAAAAGATTTTGTTTCAAATTGTTCTGTGTAAATTAAAACATATAGGAATAACTAGATTCAGTAACAAAAAATATATATTATAAGTAACAATTGTGTACGCAACTGTACTTTTTTATAAAATTTCACATTTTATTATTAAATAAAACATTACATTACTGAATTTGCTTGACCTGATTCGCCCGCCGTTAAATTTGCCTCGGGCGAAACCGCCCTTATAAAATAATCAAAATTGAAAGTTCGCCCGATTCGGGCGAGCAAAATAAAAAAAACTTCGTTTAAAAAAACCGACTTCACAAACTAAAAAGTATAAAAAAATATCTTAATAAAGATTTAATTGAATACATCACTTATAAATATAATATTAATGAAATAATATAATTTGTATGTGCTACCTATTGATAGGTTTGAAGTCGGTGCCAAGCCAAATGTAATAGTAGGTACCACACTTACTTTCAGCGGGATAGCTTCCTATTTCTACACAAACAACCCAAGCGTGCATCGTTGACGGTCGTCATATATTTTTATGATACAGTTTCATATTAATTCATATTGTTCTTTAAGTTTATTTACTTAGGTTAATCTTTAGTGTAGGAGTTTCATCACAAAGTATGAAAGCTGTATGTAATATTAACTTTTATTTTGCTTTCATACTTTGTGAAAAAAGTGGCTGTGACATACGGACGGGCAGACATACAGACATGACAAATCAAGAAGAACCTTTGTGAAAGACTTTTGGCTACAGAACCCTAAAAATGGCATCTATTCCGCATCAAACTAAAAAAACCACGTAAATCGGTTCATAAATCTCAGCGTAATCGGTGTACGTACATAAAAAAATACACTGGTGCTAAAAGTGCGCCTACATGCGCTTCCAAAAAAAAAGCTTATACGTGCGTATTAAACGCTTGTCGTCTGAATTTGTTGTTTATGTTCATGCCAAGACACACTTGAACAGGATGAGTCTAGCTTGACTAGCTAAGATTTACAAACGTCTGTGCATCATCGACATCGTCCACTTAAACAAAAAATTTCATACAAAAATGTCCATAAAATGAAAACTACTGGGCCAATCTATATAAAATTTTTATGGGACCAAATGGCAACTATTCCGCATCAAACTAAAAAAGAATCACGTAATTCAGATTCTAAATCTCCGAGTAATCGGTGTACATACATAAAAAAAAAAAACCGGTGAACTTGAGAACCTCCTCCTTTGGAAGTCGGTTAATTAGGGCGAAACCGCTACTAAGCCAAATTTTCATTATCTACTTAGGTATTGTTTTAATTATAAATCATATACATTGTTAAGAACTCTTTTATTATTTAACTTTTTTAAAAATTTGTATATTTACTTCTTTTTCTATGTCAGCTAGGAAATGGAAACTAAAAAATATCAGGTTTGCACCATTCTGTCAAGAGCTTTTATTTTCCTTTATTAATTATTTCCTTTCATTTTATTATTTGCTAGTCTTTCCCATGAGCTATCGTTAATAAACATATTTGTGTCATCATTTACCCTAAACTTACCTATACCAAAAAATGTATCTTAAAATGGGTTTCTGAATATTTATTTTAAAATACCTAAATCCAAATTTAAATAAATACAATATACATTTGATGCATACAATATCCGTGGCTAAGTTTATAGTTGAAATTTTGCTCATTTTCGTCGTCCTTTGCTTAGTTTGCGTAGATGGCGCTGTGTCCCGGTTTTGATAATTATTATATTTCTATATGATTACGTAACTTATACAGTTAAAATATAATGTAATTATAAATAAAATATAATTCCTCACAATAGACTTATATTATTTATATATATATATATATATATTTATATCTTCCAATAAAGTATGAGAGTATTAGTGTGCAAGTCCAAATCAAATGTACCATGGTTGCTCACTCATAGTGTTCCAATGGAACTAAGCCTAAGCCTCCGCTGCCCGTTCGTCTGTCAATTTGTCTGTCACTCTTAAACCGTAATAGATAGTAGTATATTATTATAGTATACAGTTGAAATTTTCGCAGTGTGTATATTGCCGCTATAACAACAAAATAAAATAAAGTGAAAGATAGTAAATAACTTTAGTTTCTCTCTGGTACGGAACCTTTTTGCTGTCTGTCGGTTGAAATCGAACCCACGACCTCCGGCGTGTTAAGCAAGCATTTGCCAACCACACCAACAGGTAGTTAATTATTTTAGGTCAAAATATCAACTTTAATGAATTCACCAAAACATTACTCCGTCTTTCATTGTGAAAACTAAAGGACTTAAACAATTCCATTTCTTATTAATTTTCATTTTGTCAGAAATCTTCACGGCCAAGACTTGCCTACAGATATTTTAGGCGGACTTTTTGACAGCTGTCAGTTTGACAGGGCGGGTCAAGCGACTTTAATTTCCGGAGGGTGTGACGGTGTTGCATGATTTGAGATTTAATTTTGAAAGGGCGAAGTCATCCAGTACGGGGTGGGCTATGAAGACTTACTAAAAAAAGCAACCGGCCCTTAACTGCTTACAGCTTGTCTGAGTAGCTCAATTAAAGCCTACTCCACATATAGATAAACCTTTGAAACAGTTTCAAAAGTTTGAAAGAAAGATAAGTTTTTCAATTTCAAAACGGGAATTTAATTTTTGATGAACGGATGCCGCTGTAGATAAAAAAGCACCTCGGCGCCCAAGTATCTCGGGTTCGAGTCCCGCACTGGTAAACTATTTGTGTATTCTTTATTTATAAAATAAATTAAAAAGGGGTTTTATTCACGTAGACGTTAAAAAGTGCTTGTAAATAGTCAGAACATGTTTGTAGTAATATAATTAAGTAGTTACATAGATATTTAGGTACACGGATTGTATGAAAACATTTATAAATGTTATTTTATAATAGCAATTATATTTAGCTACCTTGTATTAAGTTATTGTCAAAGAGTATCTATACTATATAGGTATGTATTTAGAAATATATAAGTATGTTTATCAGTTGTCTGGTTGCCATAATACAGGCTCTGCCTAGTTTAGGATCAGATGGCAGTGTGTTAGTTATTCGTTTTAAAAAAAATGTAAAATCATCAAAAGTAGAATCAAATATATTTATTTGTTTTCATTTTTAACAAATGATGACGATTCTAATAAAAATGTATTTTGCACGTATTCAGCCTACCCAATACCCACTCTTTTCGGGTACATTCACACACGGCCATCTGATTCCAAACTAAGCAGACCATGCACTATGGAAACCAGATAACTAATATACGACATATACTACTTTCTTTTGTAAATACATCGGTTTAAAGAATTTTATCTCTCAGAAAGATTATTACAGTAGTTCACTAACTACTGAGAAACATTAAAAACTAAATCTTATGCACTACTTAACAATATTATATGATTAATTAAATAAATAAAAATAAATAATTAAATGAGTCGAAGTTCGATACCGGAACTTGATCGGGTTTTTATTTTTATTATTTACGTATGTAGGTGCTTATATAGGAACGAAGTTCCTTATCGCGCGTTGTGAAAGGGGGCTAGACGGAAAAAAATCTTACGAAAAGTTGTCACGACACTTTTTGCAGCTGTGCGGCGTGCGCATGTTTCTCTGTCTGTCTCTCTCTCTCTTATAGAAAGCAAGCCAGATATTTTCAATTCTATTTCGCATTGAACAGTGTGGTGTCGCGACGATTATTTTTGTTGAGTGTATACAGGTTTTTAGTACATAATAAATAATAAGAAATAACTTCGTTCCATCCGGGTGTCCCTTGACACCTCTCAAGGTTTTTTTATTTAACTTTTTGGTCGGAACATTCTGGTAAGTAAGCTTTCTTACATAAGTAAGATTTATTTATCTAACGGATCAAATTAATAATAATAACATTATTATAGATACCTACTCCCTTATCCCACCATCAAACAATCTCACAGCGCAATATAAATTCCCAACAAAGCTCGATTGAGCCATTAGCCCAGCCGCTTATCTCAGATAACTGTACTGGTTTGTACATAAAATAGAAACTTAAAAATCAATTCATGACCTCTCAGGTCAACTGGAGTTGATGCGATAGGATCGGCTGAGGCTGGAAATGTACCATAAATGGCCATAAGATATTACCAATAAATTCTTTGCTGTGTTTCCCGGACCGATAGATAAGGTTCTAAGATGTAGTCTGCACACGACTCTTCCTAGGCTGACATGTGTTGCGAAGGCTTCTTTTATAATATATTTATTTTAATATATATTATTATTATTATAATAAGTAAATAAAATAATAATAAGTACAACTTGTTTATGATGCGAGTTAGTTAGATGTTATTTTTTTTTGTTTTTAATAATATCTAAGGACAATGTCGCACAGATCATCCTAGCCCCAAACTATGGTACTATGGGTACCAGACGACGATATAGATACTTATATAGATAGATAAATACTTATATACATAGAAAACATCCATGACTCAGAAACAAATATTCGTGCTCATCACACAAATATTTGTACTTACCGGGATTTGAACCCGGGACCACCAGCTTCGTAGGCAGGAGCACTACCAACTAGGCTACGGTGACCGTCAAATATTAAACTGGTAATGAGTACCTAATGATGAATAGTGGTGTACGGACAAATCTGATTAGGTTTTTGATACACCGGGTACAACTTTTGTAATGTAATGATATAAATGGTTAATAAATTAATTTCAGAAATTAAGATTATGATTTTTAATACTAGTATCTACTTATCTACTAATCTAAGGTACTCATAGCTAGATACTCTCCCCGGTCCGTAACCGATCGGTGAGTTTAAGTAACTATGCTCGCGGTCAGTCCATAGATGGGTGACCGCCAAAGTGGTTTAATTTATGAGCGTCTCATTGGATAAGGTATGAGAGTAATGTAATAGAAAGTGTATTACCCGCGCAAGTGGATCTCTATAGAGACTGGCTGCCTTAACAAAAATTTGACTAGAGATCAATACTGTGAACTTTCCTCAAGAAAAAATCCCATTGTCACTTTACCCCGATACCAATGAGACAGATAATAAATACATTAATATCCTGGGACATATTTACCATGGCCATCTGACCCCAAACTAAGCAGAGCTTGTACTACGGAAACCAGATAACTGATATACTACATATACTACTTTTCTAATGTAAATACATCGGTTTAAAGAATTTTATTTCTCAGAAAGAACATTACAGTAGTTTACTAACTTATGCACTACTTAACAATATTATATAATTAATTAAATAAATAAAAAAAAATGAAAAACTAGTCGTCGTTCGATTTTTGTAATTTTATGTAGATATATTTATAAATAGGAATATTTAGTACCTATCTATGTGTTACTTTCCTATAGGTATAGTTTTAACCTTTTCTTAAAATACACACTTATACATAGATAATTACGCCCAGACTCAGGACAAGCAGACATGTTCATGGACGTAAATATCTGTCCTGGGTGGAAATCGAACCCATGACCAGCGGCGTGAAAGGCAAGCATTTAGCAACCACGCCAAATGGGCCCGACGAATGGCAGGATGCACCATTCTGCACAATGAAGCATCTTTCTACAATGATCTGTCTTTGGTGGGAATCGAACCCAGGCATCTACCAACCACGCCAACCGGCCTGTAATAAAGTTGATAAGTAGCTAGCTAGCTTTTACTTTAAATACAAGACACCATCTCCACATTTAGAGCCGCTTGCCGTAGTAATGAAGACATACTGTAAGTGGCCCCGCCCCCGCTAAGCGGATAATTGAGTCATTACAGCTGCGCCGGAGCAGCGCGTACGTCGATATCGCGATCGATACGATGCCAGCCTCAGGTACATTCGATAGTACCTACCTACTTGTAATCAAGACATCAAGCTTACTAAGCGGATATCGCTGTACTTACTATATCGTATGGGTATTTGGTTACCCTAGTGTCAGAGTTGTTCAAGCCGCCCTCTGACATGGCTTAACGACTGTTGCCTAATGACTAGAACCGGGACCGGCGACGGCTTGATGTGACCTCCGCAGCACGGAGATGCTCTGAAATTAAACCATTTTGGTCGTCACCCATCTATGGACTGACCGCGATCATAGTTGCTTAACCTCGTCGATCCCTTACGAGCGAGCGCCTCCGCGGATATCGCTGTGACATACACGTACCGCTTTCGTTTTGTTTCTTATAATAATAATAATGATAAATATCCTATGTATATAAGTATATATCTATCTATATAAGTATGTATATCGTCGCCTGGTACCCATAGTACAAGCTTTGCTTGCTAGGATGATCTGTGTGAAATTGTCCCTAGATATTATTATTATATCTTGGGATAACTAAAACACAGCCATCTCATCCCAAACTATGCTGAGCCTTTACTATAGCACTGCCAATCACTTAAATGTCGTATCAGAAAAGCATGTATCAAGGTAGAAGTTACTTTATTACGTTTGTACAGAGTAGTATTAACCGTGGCAAATTTCACTACATGACACTGTTTAGCATATGATCGGAGAGCAA
Source organism: Pseudoips prasinana (assembly GCA_951640165.1). NCBI lineage: Eukaryota > Metazoa > Arthropoda > Insecta > Lepidoptera > Nolidae > Pseudoips > Pseudoips prasinana. The sequence goes on from OX621240.1 coordinate 10,101,879, forward strand.
CCAGACAACTAATAAACATACTTATATATTTACAAATATATAAATGTATGTATGTAAGACAACAACACAACATGGAGTCAGACTGCACATGTGGCATAGTAGTTTAGATAGTTGCCTCACTACTACGTTATTGGGTTTGATTCCCGCCCAGGATATCTATTTAATAAGCTGGGACAACTAACACACAGCCATCTGATCACAAACTATGCACAACCTGTACTATAGCAATCAGACAACTAATAAACATACTTATATATCACACTAATATTATAAAGGCTAAAGAGTGTGTATTTGTGAGTGTGTATGTTCGTTACTTCTTCACGTCTAAACGGCTGTAGCGATTTTAATAATATTTGGTATAGAGTTAGCTGACACCCTGTATTAACACATAGGCTATAATTTATAAAGTTTAACGCGGGTAAAACCGCGGGGCACAGCTAGTCATAGATAAATAACACCCAGCCACAACAAATAATCGTGCATGTCACATAAAGATTTGTACTGGTTGGGGATCGAACCCCCGACCTCTGGCTTTGCAATCAGGGTCACTAACCACTAGACCAGCCTGTCTATACTAGTATTACTCAGGTGAACGAACTCAGCTCCCATCGTATACCATATCTCTCAAAAACCAGTCTATTCACAGATACTTCTAGGTCGAGATCGGGTCTACGTAGGCTAGGTAATTTTATAAAACTCTGCAAAATCCCGATAAAATCACTTACTCACAAATCTTGATATTGGTCTAGCGGCAGTTTTCTTGCCCGACCCGAGATTTGAATCCAAGATCATATTTTCTGCAGATATGATCTTGGATTCAAATCTTGGGTCGGGCCAAAATGTATTACTTTAATGTTTTCATCAGTCCTGAGCCAGATCTCTCCCTAGTATTGTCTAAGAGCAACCCCATAGGATTATAAGAGTGGGGGCTAGGGATTGCAAAATCTTTGACGAGCTTTTCTTTCTCACTCTCTTGTGGGTAATCTTGTGTATACGTTAACTTAGTGAGAGCGTCACTCAACCTGCCCTCCAAAGGACCGAGATGCTCAGAAATTAAACCACTTAAGCAGTCACCCATCCTTAGACTCACCGCGTACCGAAGTGCTGAACTTTATAAATTATACCCTATGTGTTATATATAAGTTATATTACTATAAAGTTTCAAATTAAAATCCGTTCCATAGATTTTGCGTGAAAGAGTAACAAACATCCAATCATTCTCACAAACTCTCGCATTTATTATATTAATCCAGTCAAAAATCCAGCTTTTTTAATTTTATGTTAGACTTCACTTTTACATTGTAAGCATGAGAAGTACAAGTGTATGTTAATACATTCCATTTTAATCCATTACAAAATACTTTAAATAACGTATAGGTTATATACACACAGCCATAATTTCCAATAAATCTCGCAATACCTACGTAATCTAAAATGTCTAAACCACAAACAGAAAACGCAATCAAAAAGTCGAAACACCAAACGAATTGTAAGCACACACGCCCCCAAAACAAATCTGTGGGTATCGCGAAAGATCAAAATAACATTTGTACCGAAATCATTTATCAGCGTTGATTCCTTTCTATTTGGCGTCCCCCTGCCCACACCACAGCACTGGCGTGTCATTATGTGCCGACAGTACGGTGGAAGCGAGAGCGATTAAATATACAAAATACAAACAAATAAATGATCATTTACTTCTCTTCACAAACAATGATAATTACATGGAATTACATCATTACTATATGGGTACATTTTGTTTGTGAGAGACTGGTGTCTGAACTAGGCAAGCCTGTACTACAGATCAACAGGATCTCCCCTGACGGCGTTGACACATATAATTCACAAATAGATTTAAGCTGTGATTTAACTGTGCAATTTTTAGAAAGAGAATGATCATAGTAATAAAAATATAATAGTATAAAATATTATTAGAAAGATTGTAGAGGCTAATTCAACTCTGGATAAAAATATAAAATACAATGCACCCATCGAATGTAGAATGCAATATTAATTTAGCCAATGATAACAATATTTTGTCTTCACGTATTAACGTAGGACGACAGTTGCACAAAATGTCCCTAAAACCCGAACCTCCCATTAATTTCCACGTCAGTAACTGCCGTCGCCTAAACTACCTGCAGCAGCGCGGAATGGTGGGGCCGTGCGTGATCTGCGTCCCAGCGCCGTTATTGTTGTATAATACTTGACCAACTATTTCCAATATACCTATTTTATACAGTCCACTGCTTTTATTGAGGGACATAGGTGCGACCACGGCTCATACCCGTTAGGGCCTAAACAGTAACCGTTCTGACACGAAGTTCGAACCCCAAAGACGCGACTCTGCGGGGGTTACTTAGTTTGGAGTCTTATTTGAGAATTAGCCCCCGCTTGCGTCTTTTGTCTAGTGAAACAGCAAAAGCATTGACTAACTGCAATCGCCAAAACGAGTATAATATACCCGAATTCAATGGGCAATAAAAGATCATCATCAGCGCAGTTAGATGCTTATTAAGGAATACATACATACTATCATACACTACTGACAGTACGTCCATAGCTCACACTGAGGGTATTTAACTAAAAATTTATTTTTTTTAATTCCGTTTTACGGCTCTGGCTTCTTTGGCCTTATGAGCCTTCAGTAAATATATTTTTAATATCATTTATTTCCGTCATTGTCAAGTAAAGTCCGCCAGAGTCAAGTCATACATAGTCCTTGTCCAACCCCAGTAAAGCAGTGGAGACTTTACTAGACTTTATGGAGTTTTGGTTACAACACGGAAAATCACAATTCACGGCAATATCGCACTTTCCTCAACTTGTGTACGTTGTCGAAGATGTTATGTCTTAAAATACACCATATTTACACATAAAAACTCGAATTTACACCAGTTTTTGAAAATAAAACATAGCCACGATGCGTCTTTTTCCGCGTTGGCGCCAAAACTCCTATAACTAAAAAAAACGAAATAATATTGCTATACAACATACTCGCGATGTTGTCATACGGGACGTAAATTCGGCGGTCATTGTACCGGCTACATTTTCTAAGCAGTTGAATTAGGGGTCAGGTTCAGAAGATGGTACCTTTAGAGATGGCGCGTATTGTGAGGAGTTTCCTAAGAGCCTTGACCATCGGTAGCATGGACTCTGCTCCCGTTTCTGATTGGGCCTCCTTTTCTTGATTCTTTATTCTCTCCTTTTTATTATTAACTATGTAAATGTTTAAAATAAGAAATATATCACATTCAGAATTAATTATTGGAACAAAAACATTTTGTTAAAGTTTAGTTGTGTTCGAAAATAACTATATTAGTTGAAAACTGTCTGGAGTTGACCGTAATATCAAAGTCACGTGATATTTATTAAAGCATTAACGCAAATCGCTGTCGGCTATGACTATATCCGCTGCCATACCCTAACGTGCTCAGACTAATGTGTTTCAGGGGAATACCATCTTTGTGGGAGGAGTCATTAATACTTGTTCGCGACGACACTTAGATTAAAATTTAATATTTTTATTAACTCTCTGCTTGTTATGAATAACTAACTGGTGGAAGTGATAGAGTTTGTTAAACTGTGTTTAACAATAAATAACTTATGCTTGAAATAACATAACATCACAACCCAATATCGACGGAACACTGCTTCATCTGACTTCCACAACCACTGCACCGAAGCTATTATTAATACTTAATTGATTTTATAGTTATAAATATTTTTTTTATATTTAAATCTTCCATCACAACTAAAGAACATTTATATTTAAAAACTAATCAAAACATATTTTCTGTATTTATCATAAATTATACGCTCTATTTCTTGTTAATTTCTCCTCTCGCGGGCCTGTTGGAAGAAAGTTCTATTATTTTTACTATTTTTGTCGTGTGTTTCTCATGTCTGCATTAATTATTAAATAAATAAAATAAATTCTTGACATTGGTGATTATGGTGGTCATCACCAATGTATGTAAAATTAATAGAATTTTCCAATATTTCCTCATTTCAATATTTTTTCTCCGTCATATTTATGAAGCCCCAGTTTTATTCTTCAAGATTTTCGTTTACCAGCAAACTACACTTACTGGAATAATGTGTTATGTAATGTTTAATTTGATTTAATAAAAAATAGATTTTTTCTCCAAATTACACTCTCATTTCGTTCATCAGAGCTACATGGAGTTAACAATATACAGGTTTATCTACTATAAGTAATTTCTAAAATTCATTTTTCTAAAGCATTTCATTATAGCTCAAGTAAAATTAATCAGTAAAATGTGGTATTATTACTATTTTAGTCGTAAAAACCTTCGTAAGAGCCCCAAAGTGTTAAATACCTTGGCGGTTTCGATAACAAGAGTCTTTACGGCAACAGCACCCATCCATAAACAAAAGACCCTTACCAATAAAATAGGTGCAATTACAAAAATCCCCAAAAAATCCCTTTACAAGATCATCCCTAACCGTAACTCAATTGTCGCGTCGGCTGTTTGGCCGATCTATTTTTTGTTCAGGAGAGAATTCGCGCCATATTGCCAACCACCCCATCTAAATGATAATTTGAGGGCCCTTCTTACAATAAAAATTATTGCGGCCAGTTTGTTTTATTACACTTTATATTGTGTTCGAATACCTACACAGGGGATTGCGTTTGAAAAAATAGTTTTGTATTCAAAATTCGCCTCTATGGTTAGACTATAGAGAATAGATTATTCCTAAAGCGCGGGAAATGTGGAATTTTGTATCTATGTCCGAACTTGTCACAAATGCCGTATTCGGCAAATAGACAGTGATTTCCCGTTTACCCTTTGACCAATACAGCCACGATTCGTCGTATTTACATTTGGTTGGGTGTTTCAGAATAAATTGTCTTTTTCAGTTTATAGCCGAATAGATTTCAGAGGATTTTTGTGGAACATCGGGGAATAAAAAAGCTGAGCTTTCCTGATAGTTTTACTGAACAAGGTTAACCAGAAATACAAAACATTTGAATATAAGAACAGATTGCCTTGCGATATCCTATTTTGTTAAGAATATTTATTCATTTACATGAAAAATACTACCTACTAGCGTATTGAAATTGATGAGATTTTAAAGAATATATCTATCACACTTAACTCACTTCTTACTTAACCTCTGGCTAGAATTACAGTTTAAGTAAGTAAGTACAGAAAGGCAATTCAATCGCTTTATAAACGATTCATACCCAACAAAACAGCTAATGATAGGACAGACGTAGACAAAGCAATAAAAGTCCAAGTAAACACTAAGTTACACTGATGGCAGTATAAAAGTACTGTAATAGTAATCAAGCGCAAGACAAAGCCACCCTTATCTCCCTTTCAGATCGCAATCAGTGCCACCATGTTGGTTCCATTATGAATCAAATACCGCTCTTTTTCCAAACCAGAATAACTTGATACCTACACAATACGCTGGTGTGTGACGTTAATTCTGATTATTAGGTATCATATTTACACCGCATTTTAAGATCAAATATTTCAAACTAAACTGAAAACTTGTGACAATCGGCTATGCTCTAAAATGCTGACACAATTGCACAGCCATTGCTTCCGAATGGTAATAAAAAAAAATCTTGAACATTACATACTAATAATCTTCGATTTTTGAATAGACACGAAACAAAGGCAAATTAGTCAGTAATATTTTAGACGTCCTCATTTATATTTTTTGTTGATGGTTAAAGAAAATTATGTAAATATCAATGTTATTTTCTATTATGTATGAATTTAGTGCCATGTTGTGCCGCAAGTCCATATAAACTGGTCAGTCATTTTTACTTTTTCCATTCGCTAGGCAGGCGTCAGATCTCGCAGCCGATAACTTCTTTATTATCCTGGATGATTTTTTAATCTGTGGACCTACTTGTGGTTCGCATTAGCACATTGTTAGTATTGTGAGGGGAAATTGCAAGTTCTGAGAACAATGGTTGAAGACTGATGACAGTGAATAATAGCATGCATAGAATACAGGTGAAGTGTGTAACTTTAGAGGCACTTAGTACTGAGTATAAAAGAAACATTCATAATTGCATCCGGTGTGTAAAAGTTATTAAGCGTCTACGTATCTTACTTTACATTGAACAATTTTATTTGACACTTAATAACAGATAAAATGTTTTATCATAATGCTTAATTCTAGTGTCTTACCAAATATCATGATCAAAAATTCAATTTAATTATATGTGTATATATAAATTGTTAATTTCAAATACATAAATTCATGTTCTGATTATTTACAAGCGCTTTTTAGTCTGTGTCAATACTTTTTAGTCTGTGTCAATATAAACCGTTTTTATTTTATTAAAACGTCCAAATGAAAAACAAACTCCTCAATTAACCGTTTTCTTTATTTGTCCCTCAACAAAAAGTTCTACCAACGTAACAAACTGTGGACTAAGTACCTAGATTTTCCAATTTCAAACTCGCGAAGTGGCCATGCCGCTCTTTTTCATTTGACTGGACCGGCGATTTATCGTTCAAGTTTCGAAGTTCGTACAACGAAGAATGAAATTCAGCTTCAACGTTAGTTATTTACAACGTATAGTTGAGTATAATGGTGCATACATAGAGATAAGTAATGAATTTGTTTTAAGAGATATAGTAATAATTGTAGAAGAATGCTTCATCGTGTACAATGAAACAACCTTCTACAATTATTCTCCTAACCAAGAAAGATCAATTAGTATTTTAATACGTAAGCGTACCTATCTACAATTTTCTTTGGCTTAAAGTAGCCCGTCAGTCGAACTTGGACCCCGGTTCTGAAGTGTAAGCAGGGGAATACCAATTATTTTCATTTATTCCATAATATGTTCTGTATCTCAAGCTCTTCAGATTCCAGAAGAGCACAGAAAATTTTACGTTTAGGCTGAGGCTGTAAATAAGGAGAAAGATATTTTTTACAGTTATTGATGTCAACAGGAAAATTATCAGTAGTCAGCCCGACTGGGAGAATTAGTGTGAAAAAGCTTGTGTTTCTAGAACTTAATGCAAACTGATATTTCATCAATGCGAGAGTGATTCCTTGGTTTTCCCAAGTGTCAATAAGCTAAGGGAGCCACTTATCATAAGGTGAACTACATATACCTATGCTTGCTTACAGACTTCATTGTAGGTATCAAAATATGATCTTTACAAGTTCGCAAGCCATTTCGACCACATGAAACTTTTGGCCTGTAATGATAATGTCGATTGCGCTCAGCTACTCCGCCGGGAATCGTTGCGTCGTAATCAAGGTGTAATTATGTAACGACAGATAAAATACACCCGGACTCTATAAAAATACCGTCCAGGATATCAATTCTCACTTGACATCGGTATAAATTAAAATACAATTATATTTTCCCAAAAAATTAGGAAAGTATTGTCTTCCACTCATCAATCTCAACAATTTATCTTGTTGCCATCCACCCCATATATTTATTGTAAGCTTACCTATATTGCAAAACAAACAGCGGGCTATGTAATTATTTGAGCAGCACTAGCGGTAATGGCGTACTTCCGGCGCGGCCGCCATTAGTGCCCATTTCCGGCAGACTTTGGCCCACTAGCGCCACAATTGAAGGCGTTAAACATTTCTATTCGGTTGATAATGATGATGTTATCAGGCTTATTTGGTGGAGACAAAGTACTCGGAAAAGTTTCATTGTGTAAAACTATTTTGCACGTATTCAGTTTAAATAAGACCGTTTTTATAGTAGTCCTAATAAAACAAATCTGTGTGTGCTTATGAACAAATGACAAAAATGACAACTTTTAACTTCAACTTCTTGTCGGAGAGTAAACTTGACTGATGACGGGAGGAGCCGAGTGTGTCACAACCACATGCTTGATTTCAAGTGGAGCTAAGTAAACTAAGAGCTAAAACGTGGCTAAGGAAGTCAATGCTGCTAAAATGTATATTCCAAAAAACAGACAACCCGAACGCTACGTTGTATTAGGCCTGCTAGAGATCGCACGGTCTCCTACGAGGCGGCCTGTGTACTGGCCGGATCCCCGCCCTGGGACCTCGAGGCGAAAGTACTCGCGTCACTGTACCGGTGGCGCGAGGAGATGCTGGCGCAAGGCGAGCGGCCGATGCAGCGACACATAGAGCTGCGTCGGTCGCAGCTTCGCGAGGCCCTGGTGGCGGAATGGCGGGACAGGCTCTCGCGCCCAACCGCCGGCCTCGTCACTATCGAGGCGGTCCGGCCGGTCCTCGAGCATTGGCTCGGGAGGAGGCACGGCTCCCTGTCGTTTCGGGTGACGCAGGTACTCTCGGGGCATGGCTGCTTCGGGAAGTACCTGTGTCGCATAAACAGGGAGCCGGACGCCCGGTGTCACCACTGCGTCGACTGTCGGGAGGACACGGCGCTGCATACGCTGGCAGAGTGTGCCGCTTGGGAGGAGCAGCGCCGTGCCCTCATTTCTGGAGTAGGCAGTGACCTGTCGCTGCCGGCCGTCGTGAATTCGATGGTTGGCGGCGAGGAGTCCTGGGACGCGGTGGTTTCCTTCTGCGAGACAGTCGTCTCGCGGAAGGAAGCTGCGGAAAGGGAGAGGGAGATCACATCCTCTCACCCAGCCCGCAGCAGACACACCGGGCGTCGGCGGAGGTCGGACAACGCCCTCTTCCAGCCCCCCTAAATGGGTCCGGGGGCGACGGACTCGGGGGCGTCCGTCGCCCACTACACATCTGGACCCGAGGCGGTGGCGCGACGTGTTCCACGCGCGCCCGTCTTAGACGTTGCGGGGGGAGTTCAACACCTCACTCCCCCCCCTAAAGCGAGGAGGCCCGCAGATATGGGCCAGCACCAGCCGGGGGTTGCGGAAGTATCGTAAGTTCCCGCGATCCCCGGCGCAGGTGTGAGATGGAACACCGGGGTGGTTTTTAGTCAGTAGGAGTCTGACAGACCCCTCCGCCTCCCCCAAGGCGGAGGACATCCATGCAGGATTTTCCACCCCGCAAAAAAAAAAAAGGCCTGCTAGAGATGTTAGCATATTTTTTCAGTCCTCCATATTGAATGCACAATGGTGTATAAAAGTACGGATTTCGAGGATAACCACTATTAATCCTACCAGCATGTTACTGCTACAGAACGGGCAGCAGTGACTCTCTGTGTAGGTACTCCGATCGCCAACCCGTCTGCCAAGCGTGGCGATTATGACATATCCCTCCAAATGATTGACACAACTTCATTGTGGAAATCTTTTGGGGAACCCTTTGTCAGTGGACGTCATTCGGCTGATACGAGTGGAGATGGACTGGAAAGTCAATGGTCTTGAGTTGATTGATTTTGTAAATTCATACATATTTATACTCACCACTGACAAATAAAATCGTAAACATATAAAATTCATAAATATCCAATAAAATCTTCGGAACTTCATCAATATAATAAGATTTTTTTTTGAAATATGTTTTCGGTGAAATAATAAGTATTCTTTGAGACCGATCGAATAAAACTATAAAATTTTCTATAAATCCTAAGAATATTATCACATTATTATTTGGACAAAATGGGACCACCTCAAAAACATGCCCGATTAAATAAAAATAAACAAAATCAGTTCATTCATTCCGAAGTAATCTACGTATACACGAAAAAGAAACCTATCGAATTGAGAACTCTTCCTTTTTGTACTCTGTACAAATAATAAACATCTAGGTGTTTATGAAGAGAATGAATAAGCCAAATCACATCTACTCGCCGCCAATACCCAACTCATCAATCAAAGCTAATTTGATAGTTCCCCATTTTAGCTCAGTCATCAACACTTTAACAGGTCAAATAAAATAAACCGCAGAAAGTTAAGTGGCGGAAGTTCCTTGTTGAAGCTTTGCGCTACCCCTCAAAGTACCTGCACGTGTGGCGCAGTGGTTAAGGTTGTCACCCTCTTCTACTTCTGTACTCTCTTGCTTCGAGTTTCATCCCCTGTATGGGGATGAAACTCGAAGCAAGAGAGTGCAGACAACTGTTGTGTGGTGATGGCATAGAATATCATCACCCCACCTCATCCTGGGGGGGAGGCGTAGAAATCGTCCCACGGAATATTTACCAGAGAACTGGCAGCAACATTTTCTGTGAACTATGACTATCAAACTGCGATCACCGACCCGTCTGCCATGCGTGGCGATTATGGCATTTTTACCATTCTTTGGGGAGGCTTTTGTCCAGCAGGTCACATACTTTGGCTGACATGATAATGATGATGACGACAGGACAACTATTCATGTGCCCAACGGTTCTGAGTATGGTTGCGTTTGACCGAAAATTACATGTTTGTCAAGTACCCTGCGATATCGTGAATTATTCAACTAATGCAAGCGTTGTCTTTAATATATATATAAGCAAGTAGAACTTATCAAAATAAGTTAAATTAAGAAATAGATTATAACAGTTTAAATTTAGTGAGAGACAATGCCATCTAGCCAAACTTAAAGTTCTATTAACTCCTGTGATTACCCCTGTGATTATCTCGCATAACTCCGGCCGCTGAAAGTGAAAATTATCATCCAGTATATGTTTAGGGTTAAATAATAATATTTATTGTCAACTGACAGTTTTAGTAGTAAATGATACCTACTAAAATGCACTAGGTACATAATATAACTACTAAATATTTGAATTTGGAAGGTGGCCAAAACAAAAGAATTAATTCGACTGTATGTTTGGTTTTATTTTAATATATATGTTACGCGATTTTGATCATTCTTCGATATGAATGCTTCCGAAGCGATCCCATATATAAATTATTCCACTCGATTGACGAAAAACAGTTGAAGTAAGTTCCGTAGGTATATCTTTGTAAAAACAGTCATATTCTAAGTTAATATACTATAATATTCATTTTAATGGACTTTACCACACTTTCGGTGTTATATAAATCTTTTAATACTAAATACATAAGTTAGGTAATCAATACGTACGTGGATAGGATAATTTAAAGTAGATGTGATTGGAAATAAAAGCGCTTATGTACTTTCTTGCATTATTACAGAGTTTATGATTTGTAGCGTATTTAAAATAATAACATTAAAATCTAGTTGGTAATTCATTTGACAGTAAACGAAGCAAAATAGGTGTGCAAAGAACGTGACAAATGGAAATTCGTTGTCTCTGCATACCCCTCTGGGTATCAGCCGTGAGTCTATGTATGTGCATATGTTTGTTTTACTGATATTAATGCGACTAACCTTTGTTGTTATATTCAGTACGTTTCGACTACGACCCATGCAACTTGGTTGCAATTTAATGTAAATAAAAGTTAACATGAGCAATTTTTAAAAATTAATATAATTATCATGATCATTATTAAAAACTTGTAAACGCTATTTATACTCAAACCCAATAGACTTAACAAAAAAGCAAGGATGATGTTTAATTGGTTCGTTCTATATATTATGATATGACACATAAATTCTTTATTTTTCTATTTTGATATAGCCTTGAATTGTAATATTTTAATGCCTAATACCCCGTTCAATATAATAATATGTCCATACAATTTTAATATCACTAGTCCCAAATAGCCATTATTTCCCGCCTAAATCTATAACATCACATTTTTCAATGTCAATTCATGCAGTCTTTCCGCATTTTCCCTTCGCCTACCGTAAATCACGTGTTTAAAAAGTAAAAAAATCAAGATGTCTGCCGCCAACCCGACGCAATCACCCGATGGATCGGCGGGAGCGACGCTGAATTTTAAAACAAACTTTGTATTTTTATATTTCTATCTTGTTCAAAATGTTATTTATGCAGCTACGGTTTTATATTTTTTGATATTCTTTTTATCTCGAATAACTGAAATTTTGACTGCCAGTTCAGTTGGTAAATTCGCTTCACTAATAGCTTTGCATTCAGGACGGACTGTGGTTAGATCTCCATGGAGCACAATTATCTGCGCCCCAAAAGGTACTTTTCCGATTTAGAATCACACTAATATTATAAAGGCGAAAGTTTGTGAGTGTGTTGGTATGTATATTTGTTACTCTTCTCTTTCACGCAAAAACTATCGTACGGATTTTGACGAAACTTTGTTGTAATATAGCTTCTACGTATATCCGAATAACACATAGGCTTATTAGGCTATAATTTATAAAGTTTAACGCGGGTAAAACCGCGGGGCACAGCTAGGATTACATATAGCCTAGGGCTTCCTTACTTCCCTGAAAAATAGATAACTTTAAACGATAAGGCCGCGATAATAGTTTTCTATATATTAAATAGAAGCAAGCGGGGGCAGTGTGCTTTTTAGGATTCGTTCCTCAGCTCTAGGTGGCTAGTAATATGAAGATGTATATGAGCGGATCAGTTTTTAGGGACGTGCGCGCGTGGTGTATAACGAAACGAATGCATTTCACAAAATCGATCGATACGAATAATTATTATTATTATAATTAGTCATATATATATATAGTATAAACTTATTTGAAATTGTCTTGAAGAGTTTAATTCCGTGTTGTTTCGTAGAAATAAACTACTATAAATAAGTATATTTAGATTAAGTACATAGTATTGTTGATAAATTGTAATTATCGCCAAGATGTGACCTAGAGGTGGGAGCCTTGTAATCTGGAACACAGGTCTTACCTACTAATAGACGCCAGTCTCTCACAAAGGAATGATAGTTTATTTTCTGTATTTATTTACATACTTAATACTCGTATGTACAGACGCCAGCACATCCAGCTACTCCAACTTGTCAAATTTCTTTTATAGATTTTCAACTTTATCACATAAGTATTAGGTTCATTTTCTATTGGGGAAATTTGACAGATTGGGATAGCTTGATGTGCTGGCGTCTGTACAAAGGTTTGGTCTTTCTGAAAGAGATAAATAAATACATTATTATTATCTCTTTTGTGGATTTAAGACTTTAAGTATTGTGGTCCTTTTCCCACGTATGCGTAAGGAACGAGACAATATCAGCAGGAGCAATTCGTCTTTATGTTGTCGTCGGTATGCCTCGGTATATACTCTTTGAGGAATAAAGCCTGTGTAATTGGACACCAAGTATAAACATTCATATAAACTGGTTATTGATTGATTGCTTAAATATAAACATCATATGAGTTACGAGAAGACCAACAAAGATCCTTAATTAGCCATTTATGTAGCGGCTAACTAATGAATGATACGTCAATAAAGACGTCCTCTCTTTAATTGAGCAATTCGCTATGCCTTATGCAGTTGGCTAATGAGTATCACGCTTAATACTCTGCACGTATATATTGGTAATGGGACTGTTTCTTAATTAGTTCAAAGTCAAAGTCTAAAAAATATTTGTTCCGTAAAATTTTACATTTATGTGGAATCGTCATTTTTGTTTACCCTACCGTGCAGTGCATGACGTGGCAGCTACTGAGAAACACTCCCAGGAAACTCAGTAGGAATCCTTTTTTAAATAAAATATACATAAGATTAATTACAATCACAGTTATAAACACAAGGTCCGCCATACTGATAACATTAAATTCGTACCTTAATATAGACAGAACCATTCGACAATATGTAGTAAAAATATATTTAAAATTTTGATAATTAAACATACCTACACATGATCCTTGGCAATAACTTAATTTAAGTTAGTTAAATATCGTTACTGTTATAAAATAAATCTTATTGTAAATTATTTCCTACAATCCGTGTACCTAAATATCTATATGTACCTAGAAATAATTATAAATTAATTATATATTACTACGAATATGTTCTGACTATTTACAAGCGCTTTTTTAAAGTCTACGTGAATAAAAACCTTTTTTATTTTATTTAATCATGTGTGTTGACTCAGAGCAAATCAATCCCAAGCAATTTTGTCACTTAAATAATCAGAAATGCCCTGCTACACAATTTGGCTTTAATAATTCTTTTAAACTTATTCGTAGACAATTCTCTAATATCATTGGGAAGTTTGTTATAGATTACCCCATAAAAGAGTTACTTATTTTGTGGTAGTTATAGCTAGTCTCATCTCTCAGTGATCGGCGAGGTTAAGCAACTAGGATCGCGGTCAGTCCATAGATGGGTGACCACCAAAGTGGTTATATTTCTGAGCGTCTCCATGCTTAGCACGCTAAGCTGTCGCGACCGGTTGTAGTCATTAGACAACAGTCGTTAAGCCATGTCAGAGGCCTACTGGGCGGCTTGAACAATTCTGACACCAGGGTAACCACTGCCCATACGACAAATAGGTAAGTAAGTTAGTCTTAAATTTAAATTAAATTATGTTTCTTCAGCCCTTGGACAATAGTTTAAAAGACATTGTTCACCAACGGCCTATTTCGAAGCGGATTGTATAAGCACCTTCTTGATACTTGAAATTTTAACTTAAACCTAACTGAAAGAGGTTGCAAGTGACAGGTAAGGTAGACAATGTTATAAATTGGAACATATTTGAATTAGATTGTTACGTTTTTCAATATTACGCTTGGGAATACTTTGTCTATGGTTTTGCTTTTTTTTCAGGCATAATAAATATAATCAATATATATAGCAATAATATTTAGCAATTAATGAATTTAACAGTTAGCTCTCTATAGTCTGATGTCTTTTATAAAATATTGTAGAAAAAACTTAAAAAAAAAAAAAAAAATAATTAGCTCTCTATAGTCTGATGTCTTTTATAAAATATTGTAGAAACAAGTGAGTTAACAGGATTCAATACTAGCTAATAGGTAGATGCTCCCACCGGTCCGTAGGCGGTCGGCGAGGTTAAGTACCTAGGCTCGCGGTCAGTCCATAGATGGGTGACCGCCAAAGTGGTTTCATTTCAGAGCGCCTCCGTGATTCGGAGGGCACGTTAAGCTGTCGGTCTCGGTTGTAGTCAGTAGACAACAGTCGTTAAGCCATGTCAGAGGCCTACTGGGCGGCTTGAACAACTCTGACACTAGGGTAACCACTGCCCATACGATAAGTAAGTAAGCAATACTAGGTCATCATGGCATTTGAGAGAATATTAGGGACTTTGAAAAACAGCATTGGTAAAAACGGCCAATCTCTAGTTAAAGATTCATCCAATTCCATTCGTTTCCAATTCCTATTTATACCTTGTATGAATACATAGTTATATGAATACATAGTAATACATATAATCACTTAAGCGTAAATAAATAATAATAATGTCCTCCCAGCCGAATTTCGGCCACGGCGGCCAGTCTCAACAGAGATTGGCCATCTGTGCAGGACATATTATAGTGCTCAAGTGTGTGCGACACGACCGAGAAGGGTCAGGTACAGGACCGACGGTTTTACGTGCTCTCCGAGGCACGGGGGTATAATACCGCCAACTCCCTGACTTCGGGCTGATGCTGAGAAATTTTTCTTTTTACAGAAAAGTCCCAAAATCACTTTTTTAGTCCGACCCGGGACTTGAACCCAGGACCTCGTTCTCTGCGGGTGAACACGCTACCGCTAGACCAACGTGGCAGCGTAACCACGTGTGGTAAGCCGTGTGTCAGTTCAGACGAGAACCTATCCCCATTTCAGATTTCATCCAATTCCGTACAGCCGTTTATGCGTGATTGAACTTATAATGTTATAATGTCTGTAGCATTTCTCCGTGAAAATAAACTCGAATCGTGCATGAACCTTCAAATCCTATTACATTCTAATGGGTATAATTGATCCCAGTATTAGGCTTAATGTACCTACTCCATATTGTACCTACTTACTCTGTACTCCCTTTCTATTTAGCTCTAAATCTAATTAGCTCGAACATTCTCCATAAATCCACATGATACCGTAATGACGTCATAATCCCCTTTGAGATGATTGCCTGCCACGATATATCTTTTTTATACACGTTTATCGCCCGATAATATAATAATCGTATCACGCTGACAATAATGGCATGCCAAATAAAATCTACCTACCCTATATTACACGTAGAACGCGCGGTATTTTGAAAGGTTTTTTGTCAAAAATCAGTACCGCATTTTGTACTTTATTTTAACCGAATAGAGTTGAAAGTTAGCAGAGAGGTTATCGAGTTATGACGTTTTTGATATTTTGAAAAAATCAGTATGTTCGAAAACAGAACGTGTACAAATTGGGTGAAGTTCGGTGCGTTTTTATTTCTTTTTAATTTCCGGTTCGTTTTAATGGCGTCGAAATCAATATAATGGTGAAGCGGGCATCGCCATTTTCGTATTTTGTGGTTTTGCTCATTTAGCGTTGTTGAGCATGATTCAACAGTTATAGAGGCCACTTTTGCTAATAAATGCGTGTAGTTACCGCGTTTACTTGTGCAATATTGTACTTTTTGTTCATGTAATGATCTTTATTGCGTTAAACATTTATCGACGGGCCTCACGGGCTGGACATGGCAAATGCTTGCTTTTCACGCCGGAGGTCGTGGGTTCGATTCCTTCCCAGGACAGATATTTGTGTGTCCTAAGTCTGGGTGTAATTATCTATGTATCTATTTGAGAAAAGAAAAGTAGTATATCAGTTGTCTGGTTTCCATAATACAAGCTGTAGAGCAGCCCGACTGGGTAAGTACCCTTACAGAAGACATTCCTTAATAATAATACCAATAAAAAGATAAATTTTGTGTTTCTGGGTGTGAGTAGGATCGCCAGAGCTCTCGAGGTGTGGTCAGCAACACTTGTTTGCTGACTCTTAGAGATCGACCGGCAACGCAACAGCGACTCCTCTGGTGTTGCGAGTATCCATGGGCGGCGGTGATCATTTACCCCACCCACCCACTTGCTCGTTTGTCGCCCTCTGATTAAAAAAAAAGAAGAAAGAAGGCCGTGTGTAAATAATGTCCCAGGATATTATTATTATTATTGAGTAACCTTTGGAGGAGGCCTATGTTCAGCAGTGGAGGATATCAGGTTGATGATGTAGGTATATAAAAGATTCTGCGGTGCCTTGCGAAAATGTTTAATCCAGGAGAGTTTTTATACTATCCAAGATTTATTGATATATAAATAATTTAGATTTTTAATTCATCATAATAAACATCACTGTAATTTCATGTTTTAAGCATAATCTTTGCATACCCTTCATTGAGGGTGAAATATGTCATGTACTTACTACTGTATAACACTTTATGCCTACCGTATTTCATGCAAATAAATGATATTATTATTACTATATATGATGTAAATTGATAGTGTGTGATCTATGATTTAAACGATAGTTTAAGACCACTCAATTTTATTATAAAACTAACAAAATTTTATTATATAACTAATAGTAGAACGCAACGAAGTTTATCTGGACACTCATCTATATCTATACCTACATATAATAAAATCGTAGGAAAGTCAAAACTGTACATTGAATATTTTTTAAAAAGGATACTTGGGGCGTGATTTACAAACGATATCGAAGCCAAAAATATAGTTTTTAGAATTTTTGTCTGTTTGTATGTATGTATTAGTGATGTAACCAATATTCGCATTCGCATTCGCGGATATTCGCATATTTTTGCATATTCGCATTCGCAAAATTACCGCGAATGTTTTGCGAATATAAAAAAAAATTGAAGGTTAATAGTTGGTTAATAAAACAAAATCCATTCATTTCTTATGTTTTTTAATTTAAGAATAAGTAACTTAACCTCGTAATCACATTATCAGTCTTCTCTTTATCATTTGATATCATTTATTTATTTAAACTATATGCAAATGAAACTTACAAAAATGAATTTTTCCATTAAACTTTTCTCAGTCTTTAGATATATTTTCAAAATATTTAGATAATAATGAAACTAAAACTATGTTCAGTACAGTAGACCATAAATATAGTCTAACTCTAAACAAACAAAACAAAGATAGATTCTCAAACAAAATACTTCTCTCCCTTAAAAAAATAACAATTAATTATATTTTTTTAACATATTTTCCATGTTAATAATTGAACTTCAGTAGAGGAATATTAAACTTGAAAAATAGAAGCTTTGAAGCCTTGTCTCCTTCAAGTCTGTTTCGATGTGGCGCGTAATTAAGTCCACCGCCACTAAACATGCGCTCGCTGGGGATACTTGTTGGTGGTGTAACTAAATAATGTCGAACTACAGGAAACAGAAGGCCGTACCTTTCTTTGTTCAGTTTCCACCAAGTTAAAGGGTCGACGTCATTTGCCACGCGTTTTTCCATTGAGTATTCGGTGATCGTTTTACGGATTAAAATATGAACAGGGTCAACAGGGTTTTGAAAAGTATTAAGCGGCATGTTCTCTTCTTCACTGCCGCTCGCATCCATTAATGAAAACATTGTTTCTTTCAAAGATAAATTATTTGTTTGGGTGTCTTCATTTAACCTGACACGTTTTGCATTCGGACTGCACGAATTAAAAGATACGTCGTTTTGACTGTCTCTGACCAAATCCAAAATATGTTCTATGACGCGTTGTTTAGAAGACGTATTTTAAAAGAGCTTGTTTTTGTATCTTGGATCAATGAAGGTCGCCGTGGCAAACAAAAGGTCATTCTCTAAACCAGAAAATTTTTGAATTAGCTCTTCTTTTAAAATGGTAATCGTATCACCAATGTATTCATCAGATGCATCAAGATCACTAACAATTTTTTCTAGACTAGCGATTAAAGGAATCAAAGAAGATATAGAAACATCGGCAGCACTAACTCTTTAGTCAGTTCTTCAAATGGCCTTAGCACATTGATAAGCTTTTCAATTGTCATCCACTCTTCAGACGTTAATAGGGGAATTTTATTATTAGTTGATGCATAAATACATAAAGACTCTTTGACTTCCAAAATACGTTCAAGCATATAAAATGTGCTGTTCCACCTAGTTGCACATTCTTGTTTAATCTTAAGGAATTTTTGATTTAGCCTTTTCTGTATATTATGTCTTGAGCAGAAGTTGAATGATGAAAATGAGTTGCCATCTTTTATGGCATCGGATGCGTTCGTATCAAATCGGCTATTCTCAGAATAAAAAACAAATGGAACGCACTTCGTTCGAACGAGACTGGCACCAAGGTCACCAAGTAATAGACAAATATAAATGTAATAGCCAAATTAAAAAAAACTGAACATTCGCATTCGCATTCGCGTTCGCGAATGTCCAAAATTTGACATTCGTTACATCACTAGTATGTATGTCCGGGCTAAACTCAAAAAGTACTGCATGGAATGTTACTAAGGGGTCGGGTCAATATATAGGCTACATATGATCACGCTTTCACCTACGGGAGAGGAGCTGTGGTAATTTATGAAGTTTAACGCGGGTAAAACCGCGGGGCACAGCTAGTTTGTTGTAATAAGTGTGAAGAGTGAGGGGTCGCCAGCCATCGCCCACGACATACATTTATAACGATTGATTCTCACAATATGACTCTAACACTGAAAAATAGAAAGAAAGGGACCTTTTCAAACAAAATATATTAATTATATACTTATGTTCGTATTTATAATTAAGTGTCAAAGAAGAATAATATCCTGGGACATAATTCACACATGGCCATCAGATCCCAAATTAAGCAGAGCTTGTTTGGAAACCAGATAACTGATATATTACATATACCTACTAAGTACCTACTATTCTTTTGTAAATACATACTTATATAGATAGTTACACCCAGACTCAGGACTAACAGCCATGTTAATGCACACAAATATCTGGCCTGGGTGGGAATCGAACCCACGACCCGCGGCGGCAAGCATTTACCAACCACGCCAAGGCATCTCTTGTAAATAGTTTTTATAAGAAGACACGGTAAATGAAGCGATGACGCTATTCTTTTCTCTTAATATTATGACAGAAGTTAGAACACGCAAATTTGAGTAAAATACACATTCATACAATGTGTGCAGTAGCATGAATATGTATGTTGCTCAAATGTGCACACAAAGTCGACGGAATTTAGTAAATCGTAACAAAAAAAAGTAAAGAAGTAATAAAAAAAAAAACTTGTGTGTAACACGCGTTAGAAGTTATAATACTTCTTAATATACAACTTGAACATAGTTATCAATTTTCATACCACCTAGAACTAACTTCATGCTGTTAAATTTTTTGGTGTCGGTGTGCGCGCGCATTATAAAAATTCACTCTCATCATTTTTCTCCAACACGCCAAACGAAGAATAACTTCAAAAATCCTTTCTGCTAATTATGCCAACAAATACCCAAATGCATTTTCTTTTCTGGTCCATTCAACGGTTGCCTGGAAGAGATCGCACTTAGCGATAAGGCCGCCATTTGTACAATCTTAACATGCTCAAAGTTCTTTTTATGTATTATTTTTTGGTGTACAATAAAGAGTTACTTACTTACTTAAATCTATTTAACACTGGACTTGGGGCTTTCGTATCGGTGAAATGCTGATGATCATCAATCGGACTTATACTATCGAATACGTCGCTTCACTGCTTCGTTGGTCTCTAACTGCTTCGATAGTCTAGCGGTAGCGTGTTTAACCGCAGATAAAAAGGTCCTGGGTGCAAATTCCAGGTCGGACGAAAAAGGATTTTTCGTTTAAGAAAACTCTCAGTATCAGCCCGAAGTCTGAGAGTTGGCGGAATTACACCCCCGTCCTTCGGAGAGCACGTAAAGTCGACGGCCCTGTACCTGGCCTCTTTCCAATCGGTTCATGATCGGTGATGGAATAGAATGTGTTGGCATAGACACTTACGCACTATATTAAATCTCCATTGCACTGTAGCCGAAATTCGGCTTGCAGGTCATTTATTTATTGCTCAGTTGCATTCAATGTTCCTAAAAATGACTCTCCTATGGCACGTCAGAAACCGCCCTGAGCCGAGGTTCGACCCCAAAAGGGATGTCCTCTGGCGTGGGGTACGTAGCTTGTAGTTTTCTTTGATATATGGCTTGAGCTCTCTCTTGCTCTGGTAAAGCAGTGAAAGTCTCATAGACTAACTGTAAACGTCATGTAAAAATATTGAGGCACTCATGGCACACCAGTCCGTAAGCCATCATGGAGGTTAAGGACATGACCTTCGTAAACTAACATTTGAATGACAAAGACAAAACGTTTCTCAAAGTGATCCGTAATTTTTGCTAAGAGGTTCTTACATTCGAATTATGACGTAGTATATTACTCTATTACATTAATTAGACAAAACTGTACTAGAAAACACAATTGAAGAAAAACGTCAACTGGCTATGGGAGAAATAGAGAATGAAAATGTGTGCTTCTATCCAGTATAGCCTTTTGTATTACCCCAGGTTTGATAGTAAAAATATGAAGAGAGATCAGGTAGTAATATTGTTCAGACTTCGTTCCGGGCATATTTCATCCAATAGATTTAAACATTTAATAGGACTTGCAGAGTCACCTAATTGCGAAGCTTGTGGTGTGGTGGAAGATGTCCAACACGTATTGATGGAGTGTGTGCGAGGCGAAGTTTTAAGGTCACCGTTACAGTTGCAATCGAATGACGTTTGTGCATATAATACTTTGTTGGCTACACCGGGATCCAGACAATGCTATTTGTTGTATAAGATTTATGTACTGTCAATGAGTCCTAGTTTAAGTTAGATATATAGTACGTTGTCTTACGGAGGTGACATCGCCATTTAATGTACAAAGCCTCCTTAAATAAATTAGATAAAAAAAAATGTGTGCTTGCAACCCTCCTTCTGTAATACCTATACGAAACGTCAATCTCTGTCTTTCTATCTTGACTTATTTATATCTCCCTCTCAACTTCCGTTAACCTGACCTGATCACACTATTCGTAAGGCTCTCGCCAGGCATTCACCAGCTTACCTACTCCCCAAGTCAAGCGTACATAGTTTTACTTTAATAACAAAAGTACCACATTCAGCCCACGCTTTCCTACATACGTATCTACTGAGCAGAATATAGGTAAAACCCGTCAATTAGACTTTACCAATAGACTCGCTAATGTACATAACGAAAGCTTTTAAGCGTTATTAATATGCCAATAAATCAGCTAGATGACAAATCCGCAAAACAATGTAAGCACAGTATAAGATAAGTAAAGCACTAATTGATGGCGAACAAATATTGAGCCATTACCGCTATCTCATTAATGTATTTCGCGTGTCCACCATGATAGGACAATCTGCTGATAGTACGCACTTCACAGCTTATGCTTTGACCCTTAAACATGCTGTATACTACACGAGACCACATCAATTTCAACCTTATCACTTTGAATTAAGGTCCGATAACAATATATAGTGAGGCCTGGTTAAGGGTTAAAGCTTTTATTGCGCTCCAATTTCCAATTAATAGTCGAGTTCATAAAATTACTCCATTATGAACGAAATATATTTTGTATTTAATCTACAATAGGTAACGCTGAATCAGAGTCCATATGGCAATCAAAGTAAGTTGCCCTCATCCACAGAAAAGCGTCCATTTCTGGACAAAAGCCTTCCCAAAGATCGCCACAATTTCTTCGCTACCCACATGATGTGGCTTCCATTGACCCTCACTCACGAGATCATCGGCCAATCCTAGGTAAGTCCAATTTCGGGAATTGTTCGGGAAGGTACGTAACATCTCGACCCAAATACCGCGGGGACTCAAGTCGAAAGTCTTCGACCAGTATGTGTTGGCAGTGATGACTTATGTATCAGAGAAGCGGTCGCTCACTATGGGTCTCATAAGTCGGCTCAAGGTCAAAGAGCAATGGAGAGGGCTAAGCCGAGCTTAGTTATCGTTCGAGTTAGTTATCCTGCGAGATCGAATCAAGATGCGCAATGTCAAGAACCAAAGTAACAAAGCCCCAAGAATTGCTAACTTAAGTGGCTCACCGATCCCAAAAATAACATTTGATGAGGTTAAGCACTGGATCACCGCAAAAGTTTAATTTCTGGGCGTCGCCGTGCTACGTTAAGTTTACGTTTAAGGTTACGTTACGATCTCGGTCCCAGCTGTAGTTTTTAGGCAACAGTTAGACGGCTAGAATAACTATGACATTAGGGGCTACCATTGCCAATACGACGAATTAAAGTCCTTATACAATAGTGCCTGATGATGTGGCATACGAAATGCATAAATTCAGAGCATAGATTTGGGCTTTATGCATTTTGTATGCCCATCATCAGGCACTATTGTCGATCATATCCAGTATATAACAAGTGGAATTTGGAAAAATTTCATTATTTAATTGGAATTTTTAATCAAGTTGTTATTTGCGGGTCGCTGGGAATTGCTGGTTGCGAATAAAACACCAAGACCGGCAACTGTGGAAATCTTTGGGAGAGGCCTTTGTCCCGCTGTCGACGTCTTTCGGCTGATATGATGATGATGATGAATTAAGTAGTTTTTAACATACATGCATTGACAATTCACAATAGATATGACCACAAATTGAAACACTCAACTGCGTTATTTCCATTTCCCGGAACATATAATTAAGTTCTACTTAGTTTTCTTACTATGAATAAGGCTTACTAGAATTTGTTAACCGTCTTAGAAGGAAGATTAGTTCTAGACTGTACCTAGGCATTTTTTTTATATTATCTCGTATGTTACACAATTTCTCGGTTATTTTCGAATCGATTCTAATAAAATTCTTTGAGCGTTAAGACAGTTTAGACAAGATTTAGGATTGCAAACATAGGTTTAACCTAACATTCTAAATACAACAACCAGCAACCCCATTGTCCCTGAGAATTAAATGCAGAATAAAGATAACTCCTCCACCTTCTTACTGTAAAAAAGGGACGGCAAATGTGATATTTTTTATTAGGAGCTTTAAAAGAAGCAATGTTGACTCCAAATGAAAAACTTTAAACGGGTAACTGACGTAATTAACTTTATGTTTACGTGAGTTTATTTTTCGCTATGTTAGCATCTCACGTCAGCTTTAATTAAAGTAAGAGAAAAGCTCTTAAATTGGATGGAATTGTATCACCCTGTAGGTATCGGTCAGTCGGTCTATTTATGAAACCTCTTAATAGTTAAACCGCGTTTAACGCATCGATAATAAGCACTCATAGCTTTTATTTTATCGTACCAGCGATAATTTTATCCGCCACTTCAGATAACTACAATAATTCACTTTTAGGTTAGGTTTTGCGGCTCTTTGGATCGTAATGGATGACAATCTACTACTTTAACAGCTATCAGGAGCCTACTTATTATTATTTTATCGAATAATGCGTTTAATGTACATTACATTTTACGTAAAATGGACTTTCTGCGAAACTTGATACGAAACAAAAGCTATTGATATCTTAGTAACGAACTTCAAAAGCTTATTAATTCGACTGAATGTTTTTGGTAGGTATGTGTTACGCTATGTTTCCGTTGTTATTCAAATTTAGATCATTCTTCCTTTATTCGATAGTGAATATATTTTAATTAAAGTTGGTAGTATTATTTTCAGCGGGGGTTATTTTTATCATGACGTTTACAGTTAACTTGGAGGCTTTTACTACTTCATCGGAAAATAGGAGCGAGCGAGGACTCAAGCTAAACAGATCAACAACTAGGTAACGCTAGGGGGCACCCCCGTTGGGGTTCAAACATCTTCTCAGAGTTTGACTGACGAGAGATACAAGCTTACCTTACTGATAATTATTATATTTTTTTATTTGATAAAATAATATTTGGACATAAGCTTAGGTACTGTTTGACGGCGCTTGAAGTGCTTAGTGCATCTCACCATACTTAGAATAATAATTAATCTATGACAGTTCAATGCGCAGGTGATTCATCAGTAAGTATCTCATGTTTCAATTTAAGCGCAGTTCTAATCTGAGTTTTATCTCCACTTACACATGGATTTCAATACCTATCTTCATAATTACCTAATGTTTAAAAATATTAATGCAACTTTAATTTTTCATTGACAATCGATTGGAACAAAATGGGGATATAATATGGAACTGTTCCAAAAGAATTCGCTATCGATAAAAAAATAATTAAGTATTGAAATATGTTTTCGCACAACGGAGAAATCGAAAGACAGACGCACTAAAACAACGTACCTATACCTACCTAGTTAAATTGATAACCTCCTTCTTTTTTAACGCGGTGAAAATACGTTTTCAAATAATTTAAAATTTGTCACTACCTACAGTTTATAGATGGGAGACGTCAGATACGAACTCATATTGAGACATTTAACCCCAAAAATATTGTGTAAAACTCCCAGTGGCACCCAGGATGGAAGTTGGCGCTGCCATACTTCGCGAAGCATGGCATGGGGGGCTACCGCCTAATTTGCCGATTATCGTGATCGGCGTTCAAATAGATGAAGGTTCCAATTAGTAAAAATTACTAAATCATTCGTCCAATCGGCTTCAAGTTTAAAATCCATTCCGGGCCATTTATGACGTCACATTTGCTCATGGAAGTCGATTAAACGATTGATTTACCTAGTCATTTAGGCTTAAAGTACCAGGGGGGCCTTGGTACCTAAAGCCTTCGGTCCTGCACCTGGTCTCTTGCTGGTGGTACACCAACAGCAAGAGATCAGGTGGAGGACCACTCACACTCATAACTCGATATTTTTTTTTTTATAACCGGGACTAGTCCCTCCCTCTTACCCACCACTGCAACTCCTGTAAGCCAGGATCAACAGTGGCACACAATGAAATGACACTGAGCGGTGAAGCTCATGTCCCGGGGAATCGCTTTAACTGTCTTGGATCCCGCAACGAATTTAATCAGAAACAGAAAAAAGGAGGAGTTAGAAAGCAGTTAAAGCTACAGCTTTAACAGCTCATCGGGTTATGAGAGTGTTATGTATTCTTATTCTTCTGGTGGCGGTTATTTCCAGTCCCCGTAGGTCCTGGTAACACTGCATCCAGTGATGAACTATTGTGCTGAGTATAATGTAATCCACCGGCGTATATCTACGCTTAGGAATGTACTACACAATAAGAATATGGATTACAAAGTATTGCTCTGTAGAGATTAGCTAAAAATGCAGCCAGGAGCCTTACTACTACATAAAATAGGCCGTTGTTAATGGCCTATTTTATGTAGTACCTAATACCTCACTTATTAGGTATTAGGTACAGATGCCAGCACATCCAGCTACCCCTATCAGTCACATCCAGCTACCCCTATCAGTCAAATTTCTTTTATAGATTTTCAACTTTATCACAAAAATATAGGGTTCACTTTCAATTACGGAAACTTGACAGATTGGGGTAGCTTGATGTGCTGGCGTCTGTACCTAACACTAATGCTGGAGTGGACCTACCTATTCTGTTAGGAGGTACCTACTTCCCCAGTGGAGCTGCTCATAGACCGAAAAGAACGCTATGCTATATCTCTACGCTATGCTATTGAATGTTGCTGCCGTTTAGCGCTATTACACCCACGGATCACGAGTCTAAAGATCTTACCGACGTACAGTATACGCGGTAGCCCAAAATACTTTCATTGTGACCAGTAGCGCTAGAAGGCGTTTGCGATGTAAGCGTCCGCCCATGTTTTGCGGGCCAAGGGGCCTCATATTGCGATAAGATTAAGTTTTAATAGGCATAAAGCATTTTGGTTTGATTAGTAAAATACCTATAGATGAAGGTCCTAACTCGCCAGCCTGTAAATCAAGCAGCGAAGCAAGTTAATTAGTATAAGGTGGTTAGCACACATGGCTTATCATTTGCCTAGATAATTGTTATTAGGATATAGAGCATAAGTATGTTATGATTTTATATTATGCACAGTATTTTCGACAACCAATTACATATTTTAAACTAGTAATGCCATCTATTATCTAGTAGTTACACCAATAAGCAATAGTTTCTTTGCTTTACTATTCACTAGCAGATGGCGTTAATATATCGGCGCTAATAATACACTAGATGGCATTATATACTATATTTTATTTTCATTCGTTCTTTCATTCCTTCGAATTGTATAATCTATGGATTAATTAAAGTAGTATTACTGTTTCACCTGGGTGAAACAGGTGTTTCTGTTATTGTTGTCCACGTAGCTGTAAATACTAAAATAAATCAATTATCAGATAAAGCGTTGTCATAAAAATAGGACATTAGTGTGAAATAGCTTTATTACTTATTAATTAAAAGTATTTATACGTTTTAATAAACTTACTCAAGTGTAAAGTGTGACAAATTTGTAAACTTTCTCATCCAAACAATTTCGCGGTCCTGAACTGTGGCATTTCGTTAAAATGAGTTGAACAAACTTTGATTGTGGAGTTATTTGTGGTAAAAGTGTAGTGATCTAGAATAAAAATGACCACCGACAGGTTTCATAAGTAAGTGAAATTGTGTATTCTATTTGCGTAGGATATTGCAGATTGTTGATAAGATAAAACAAAATTAAGTACACTGATAAAGTTTCAATTCTACGAATATGAATACTAATTTTATGTATTAAATGACAACTATATATAATTACGTAGTGTTTTAGACCGCAATAAGAATCTGTCTAGTTTACCATATCTTTTTATCTTTCTTTCAAAGTCATAACTATATAAATATGGTAGCTCTAAAGTTCCATGTAAGTAACATGGAAATTAATAGCTATATTTAAATAAATAAAAAAGGTTTTTATTGACGTAGACTTTAAAAAAGCGCTTGTAAATAGTTAGAACATGTTTGTAGTAATATATTTAAGTACTTATACATAACAAGCTGCGCCCCGCGGTTTCACCAGCCTTAAAGTAGTTTTGGCGTAAAATAGTACATAACTCACAAACTTTCGCATTTATAATATTAGTAGAATGTGTACCTCTAGCGGTTTTGGCAGCGCCCGCCGGAATAGCTCGCAAATGGTAGATTTTTTCCTACTTACTTGACACTTATCGTCATATTTTGGACAATTCACACAATATCTTATAAATTGTAGCCTATGTGTTATTCTGATGTATAAGCCATATGTCACGGACAGCCCCCTGTGCAGAGGGTGCATTGAAAATGAAGAAACACCAGCACACGTACTGCTACATTGCAAGAGTGTTGCTTACCAACGGGCAAAGTTCCTGAATGATCCGAAGACACTGCAGGAGGCCCTCAAGCCAGGCTTTCGTGGTCTCCTAGACTTCTGGATGGAACTAAAATGGTTCGAGTAGCCAAACAAGTATCACGCACAATGGCCCAATTGGGAGGCTAAGTGCGGAAACCTATCGCCCAACTAACTAACTAAGCTATATTATTGTGAAGTTTCATTAAAATCCATTCAGTAGTTTTTACATGAAAGAGTAACAAACATCCATCCATACTTACAAACTTTCGCTTTTATAATATTAGTAGGATTATTTCTAGTTACATACAGGTACATGGATTGTCAAAATTTATACAATTTATTGTATAATAGTGGTTCAGTAACAAATCTGCAAATGAGAATACATCCACTTGATTATGAGATATACATCCACCTGAGATGCTTGCAACACACATGTGGCATGCACTTTTTGCTCACATGCAGGACCACATACATTAAGTAATATGTTAAGTAGAATATTCTACTAGTTTGAGATACTTCGCCAGCCTATCTACCCGGAAAATGAAAAATACCACACTTAAATGTTACTGCTTAGCACTATCTAGGAGTCATGTTTAAGGGATACTACAGTTAAAGTTCATTCATGCAGTAATATTCGACCCCCAAAACATCTCCTCAGTCCTAAATTATGAAGGAATTCAAAAACCTTTAAGTTCAAAGTAAGTAAGCAATTTGTTAATCTGTTTGATTAACCAACTTGTCAAATTTTTTACTTTTTTTTGTAATATAATAGTAAATTCTATTCTATTACATTAATTTTATAGCAGACCTGCACTATTACATTAATTTATAAGAGCCTTATAATGTACCTATCCAAGTATTATAGTAAAATACTATTATACTTTGTATATCTTTCTTGGTTTGTACCATAAATAGGGTGTATACCGCCAACTGTATACACCCTATTTATGGTACAAATCAAGAATAGATCAAATTCATTGAGATATAATTTACTATGTATGTAGTTCATTATATCTCAATTATCAAATCTAATAAAGTTATTTCATACACTTGTTGCAGCCTGAAATTATAAAATCAGCGAAAATGGTATTAATCCACAGTCCAAATTTATTTTTTCGAGACAATGATTGAGTGTGAATTGAAACACAGATTTATGAAGGAGTCCCATCAAGTACCTATTCAAGTTAATTATTTTTATGCTATCTATAATTTCATGTGTATTTGAGCTCTTCAGATATAAGTGTTTTTAAAACAAACAAAAATGATTTGTATTGAATGTGAGCAGTCAGATCAGATCATACTTAAGTTTTTCTGGAATAAGCTTTATGTAAAAGCAATTATGAAATACTATAGCTATATGGTTCTCATAAATCAATTTAGGAGATTTATCTATGACTTTGATGGTAGTTGATACGGAAAAGGGGTGAATAGATACATAGTATGGGTTTAATATAAACATAGTATAGTGTGAATGGAAATGAAAAGAAGTTTAATAGAATCAAGAAAGGGGGATTACAAATACTGTTATAAGGATGGACCCAAGCCTTAACCATAGTGCTTAGGTACAGATGCCAGCGCACCTAGCTACCCCAATCTTACAAATTTCTTTTATAGATTTTCAACTTTATCACATAAGCATAAAGTTAACTTTCAATTGGGGAATTTTGACAGGGTATTCTTTTGGGGTTGGGGTAGCTTGATGTGCTGGCGTCTGTACATTAAATGAGGACCCCCCAAAATTATTGACTCTGTCTTAAAATGAATAATGTTATTGTTTCGAAGTTTTTCTTTTGTATACCTAAATATAATCTAAAATAATAAGCATTCAGAAAACCGATCGAGCATATATTGTGTTTGCCTACTAAATAATTACTCTAATTGGACCAAATCCCGTGTTCATGCCCGCTTGAGTATGTTTCGCCGGACCGTCTCAACTGGGTCGTGTTGAAACCGGTAGTAGATGAACCCACTGAGTTTGTTTCGCTGGGTCTTCTCAGTTGGGGCGCATTGGATCCGGTGGTAGCATTAAAGTGCGACCGTCGTTATTAACACAAGGTCCGTCATAATAATAATACCTTTAATATAGACAGAACCATTGACAATATGTAGTAAAAATATTAGACTTAAACTAGATAATTAAACATAATCTCTTGACAATAACTTGATACGAGCTAGCTAAATATCATTTCTGTAATAAAATAAATTTTATAAATGTTTTCATACAAGATGTACCTAAATATCTATGTTACTAGAAATAATATCTAATGTATACAACTATATTACTACAAACATGTTCTGACTATTTACAAGCGCTTTTTTAAAGTCTACGTGAATAAAAACCTTTTTTATTTTATTTATTTACTTCTTTAGACTGTATTGCCGGGCAAAAATATGGCGCTACGAAGTTCGCCGGGACATCTAGTAAACAACAAGCAATTCACGGACACAAACGCACCCAGACCCAGAACAACTACACATGGATGACACAATTAAATTGTAGCGAGCGACTACTACCCTATTTGCTGTGTGGTGACGGCATAGAATATCATCACCCCATCTCATCCCGCGGGGGGCGTAGAAATCGACTGAGGGAATACCTACCAGAGAACGGGCAGCAGCGTTTTTCTGTGAATTATGACCGATTATGGCATATACCTCCATTCTTTGCGCAGGCTTTTGTCCAGCTATGGACGTACTTTGGCTGACATGATGATGATGATGACTACCCCACACGTGCAATCGTAGTTTACCTATCGTCTGCTTAAGGGTCAGCGCAGACAGAGAGGAGCGCAGCGGAGAGGATTTTATTAAGGCACTAGAAAATCAACTTTAAAGCTATAGGAATAAAGCTTTTTCCAAATTATTATTTTTCTGCAAATAGTAGCCAATACTAAAAACAGTTACATTTTATTTATATGTTGCTTTATTGACTGTAACCATATCGGTTCAGCTGAAAATAAAATTCGAGTACAGGTGCAATCGACGACACCACCAATGTGTTACGTCGACTGCATATAAGGAATGTAAATCTTAACTAATTATGTACTGAGCGATCTAGCGCCGCCGCTCGCTGTGTTGATTCGTTCGAAAAGTGCAAAAAAGATTAGTTGACTTGTCTAGACTAGAGCCAAATTGAATATTCGCCCCCCTAAATTATTTTAGCTATCTTTAAATTTATTCGAAAGTATCAAGCTGATTTCGAAAGTCAGATTGATTTCATATGAATTATTATTCATTCACACTCATTACACAACGATAAATCATTTTTTAATATATTTTGACAGTTGCCACCTCTCTATTTTGATGGGTACTGGTAAGCTTATACTGGAGGAAATACAGTGCAGCAAATATTTAAAAGTATTTCACATTTGACATATATATGTCATTGTTATTGTGTAAGTGCTGCATAGTGTGACCATGGCGAGTTTTCCTGTCATTACGCGTCTCACGTAATAGCACGAACAATGAGGTCTTGTCAGACTCTTTAACAAGATATCATCCGCACAGGCCTTTAGTTGCCTACATACATTTTTGATCGTAGGTTTTTGCAGTTTAAGGTGATGCAGTGAAAGCCTCTTTGTATCTGTAAACGTCACGTTAAAAAAAGTTAACTGCATTTATGTAAGCCACAGCACAGCGAGTTCTGTGCCTAAGTGCCTCTGTGTTTGCGCACACACTTATGCACTATATGTCCCGCACAGCTAGTCTCATTGAGACTAACCGCCATGGCAGAAAATAAATGAAAATAAATAAAATAATTATGGTTTATTTGCGAATTCCAAGACGTTAAAAGCTGGCAACATTGGGCAAAATTTTGAATTTGGACTCTATATATAGCTTCAATTTAAATAAATACCTAATCTAAAAGGTATGTAGCCGATACGCCACTCAGTATATCTATGTATTATCTTAACTTTGTCATAATTGAGCGTATCACTTTTGACAAATTACCGCTGGTTTTCGATGTCATATTGATTACCTAATCCCAAAGATATAGTGGCTTTAAGTAATGGGGTAAATCACATTCCTAATACTTACATAGACTCACGCGTGTTTCCCAGAGGGGTAGGCAGACACAACGCATTTCCATGTGTCACGATCTTGGCACACCTCTTTTGCCTCGATTACTGTCATTATATTCTTCATACATGCTCGCCGGTTATTACTCAAAAAGCGTTCCGATGCTCACAATTTAAATAAAAAAAATATTTAATTAATAAAAAACCCAACTGCGTAACTAATGAACCAAACTCCGTACATAGATAAAGAACTGAAAAGAAAAAAACAAGCACATACATGGCTGGTGGTCTAATATTATATAATGTACTATTGAATGAATAATATTGAAGAAAATAAAATATATTCTGATAATGGAACATAACAACTGAACAGTCGGGATCCATTAGTCGACAGCCAATCTAATTTGTCAATGGATCCCGACTGTTCAGTTGTTATGTTCCATTATCAGAATATATTTTATTTTCTTCAATATTATTCATTCAATAGTACATTATATAATATTAGACCACCAGCCATGTATGTGCTTGTTTTTTTCTTTTCAGTTCTTTATCTATGTACGGAGTTTGGTTCATTAGTTACGCAGTTGGGTTTTTTATTAATTAAATATTTTTTTTATTTTGTACTTTTTAGTTATGAGTTCCTAGCTAGTTTCATAAATAAGTTAACCACATTATATATTATAATTGTTGTTCTTAATTTTGTTTAAATATTTTTATCATTCATTATCTAGATTTAGTTATTAAATATTATTCTTTCATTTATTTATTTCACTTAAAATAGAGTACAGTGGTGGTCTTACTATTAGGTTAGTCTCATCAATTTTAATCATAAACAGCATGCGAAATGTGTGATTGTTATATGTCAAATTTTACACAAATAATATAATTAATTAAATAAATCACAGTTTTTTTAAGAGAACCCCTGCACTATGGAATCTAATCCCTGTGTTGCAGGGTACTTAACAACATATAATAGACGGACACAAATTACATCCAGACTCAGAACAACTATTTATGGGTCACACAAGTAGTTGTCCGGCGCGGGACTCGAACCCACGACACGAAGCGGCAACGCGACTGCCTTAGCCGTTGCGCCTCACGTGCAGTCAAAAATTTGATTTGATTGAATAGAATGATTTTTCTAGGAGCCACAGTCTGAGTTGGTTTTTGAACTTTGCCGCTGAAAAATGTCTAATATTTTGCGGCAAAGCATGAAACACCTTCACACATACAGCATTGGAACTTTTTTGAAATAGTGTTGTATTAGTTATCATGTTGCGAGGAAAAACATCTTTAGCTCTAGTAAATACTGTGGTTGCGTTTTCACAAATACACCAATTTGAAAAATGTACAAACACACTAGTCATAATTTTTAGTCCTTTTAACAATGATTTACATGAGACAAACGGAGGAGTACCTGTAGTTGCTTTAACGCATTTTTTGCAATAGAAATGCTCTCGATTTATCTGTTGAATTGCCCCATAGATATGCCATCAATATCGATTGGTAATAAGGCTGTTTTGCGAAGTCGTGACAAAACGTTTACAAACCTATTCATTCTGATGCATATTTGATCAATGTGCAATTTCCAGTCACAATAACGATCAACTGTTATTAGTCCGATTAAGGAATGACTCCAAGGAGCGTATAGAGTGCGTGAGCGGGAACCTAAGGGATATTTTCAGAAACTTGTTCAAAGTACTTAGAGGGAAAACATACTAAAAGTCCTGACGTCTAGGAGGTGAGGCGGAGGGAGGAGGGGGGAGGGGGACAAAGACCTCAATTTTAGGTTTTTTGCTAATATCTTTAAAAAGGTGCGTTTTAGCAAAAAATATTCTAAGATAAAATTAAAGCTTACAAAATTCTGCTACACGCTCCAGAAATATAGAAAATTTAAGTTATTCAGCGGAACTCTTACAGATGCCTTGAGAAGTTTAGGAGACCTGATATACTTCTGGAGGGAGGTGTGTTGGATGGAGTGAAGGCCGTCATGGCTCACATTAGTCCCGATGAGGACCATTGGTCTTCATCGGGACTAAGTGCGGAAACCAAAACCACTAGCATATTAGTGGGAACAAGATGATGATGAGTTATTTAGCGTGATGACCATTACCTGATGCCCGATATATCTCTAAATTTATTTTAACATAAGCTGGGAGTACCTCCACGAGGTAAGGGCGGTAACAGTAAGATATCGCGTTTTTTTGTAACAGCAGATAACTGACCTTAGGCGGGAAAAACATCATGAAGATTGCTTTTCGCTCAATGCTCACTGTAGGAAACGCCACCTTACTGGCTAAAACTGAAAAATGACGATGAATGAATGAATGACAAAAAATGAGATGCAATAGCATGGTAATGAACACATCCTCTTCTTACACTCATTTACCGGCTACGATACAACATCAGCAACGTTTAGAAGAAGCAAGGTGGGTTTCTGTAAATTGTATTTAAATTCGGAAATTATTCAGGAAGCAGCAAAGATTTTTACGAAGTGTTGGGTTAGTCGTGCTTTGGGATCTGAGGCACAACTATCGACAGGTGACTGGGTTTTCGTATACAGCTGTCCGTAGAACCTCTCGATGTCTCCCAGCAACTCAGGCGTGACGATTCTCCCATCCTCAGTCTTCAGCTTCGTCAGTTGGCTCTGTCCAACAGACAGTTCTCTTGCAAACACTTTAGAGCCTTTGTTCCGCTCTATAGCTTCTTCAATACAATTTGGATTAAATTGACGCGTGTCGCGAGTCAAAGACTTTAAGATCTGTCTGTTGAGCTGCCGGTATCTGGTAGCATCATCAGAGGATGTCAGAACCATTTTCCGTCTTTCGTCCATAAGCTGCAGGGTATGGTCAGAGATCTTTTTGGTTCTGTTTGTACGGTGGGCCTTGAAGACCTTAGACCCAGCCGTATGGACAGCTTCTACGAGCCTGTCGTGGTATGAGTCCACTTCCTCGCAATCTGCTAGGCATTCGAAACGGTTTTGCAGTTCGAGCTGAAAGGGTTCAGGGTTTCGGATGTAGATGAGTAAAGGTCGGAGCGTAGACTTTATCAGTCGGAACCTCTCGAGCTTGACATTTAGGTTCAATGAGCCTCTCACCAGTCGGTGATCGCTTCCGGTTTTAACCGTATTGATTACTGAGACGTCATTGAACATCTGTCTGCTCGTCGACAAGATAAAGTCTATCTCGTTTTTTTTACCATCGGGGCTTACCCAGGTCCATTTGCGGTTTTCCGGCTTCTTGAAAGAGGAGTTCATCATAAAGAGTCCCTCCTTCTCCATGAAGTCGGCCAACATTTGGCCCCGGGGATTCCGGTCTCCAGTTACAAATTGCCCCACTCTCAGCTCATCCCCGAATCGTTTAACCAGCTTCGCGTTAAAGTCCCCCATGACCACAGTGAAATAAGAGTTCGAGGTATGTATGGCTCTAGAAATATCCTCATACATGACCTCAACCTCATCCTCGAAGTGCGTATAAGGTACGCAACCCTAGTCGACACACTCCCGATTTTCATTATGTTGTGGACGAGGGACTTGGGTACTATGAACCCAAAACCACCTTGGGACAGTTGGTCACCCTCCCGGAAATAGAGCAGATTCCCAGATTTCAGGATTATAGTGTCCACCCCCTCTCTTCAAACTTCAGATAATCCTATTATGTCCCAATGTAACCTGCTCAATTCTTCCTCCAGTTCGGTTATCTTCTCGTCGGTCCGCAGTGTGCGTGTGTTGTATGTTGCCAGGGCCAGAGGTCGTCGGTTTTGGTAACGCGGAATCTGCCGGGGATTCTTAGCACCCCCTGCCCTGCCGTAACCACGACTGTTACCACGGCTGGGAATAGCAGGGCTGCCGGGGACTGGGGGCCGCGGTTTAATTGTGTCCTTCATTTGAGGGGATCTGCCATAATAGCCACGCTTGGCAAACAGGTTGGCAATCGCAGTAAGATAGACATTGGTACTCATGAGAACGCTGCTGCCCATTCTCTGGTATATATTCCCTCGGGACGACTTCTATGTCCCCCCGCGGGATGAGAAGGGGTGGCGATATTCTCTAGGCCGTCACCACACAGCCACTAAGAGCCACTAAGAGAGTAGCTAAATATAATTCCTGAAGCACATATCACCAAGTGCAGCAGTGGCTCGGGAATGAGCTGCTCCCTCAAGAGTGGGGGTGGAAAAATTTATGGTGATATCTTGGCGCCAAGAACAACAAAAGATTTACCGGCGCCCCAGGTTTTACTAAATATAATATTTTGTCACTGCACCAAGGATTTTAGCAGCAGCAAATGTGGATGTCGCAAAGCTATGCTAAAATTTTCTACTGCGTGCCTTCATTGCCAAGGAAAATGCTTCAACGGCGTGTCTTTTAGCGAGGAAGACTACGAGAATGACCATGAAGATGATTGAAAGCCCTCTCAGCAAGAGGAAGGCGAGGAAGAAGATACCACAGAAAACGACCTTTTTCCAGGACCCTCACGAGCTAAGAGAATACAAATGTGAATCATTCACAGAATTCGACTTAGAAACTAATATTTCAAAACATTTTTTAATTGCACTTTTCCAGAGCCTGTAGTTTGAAAACGGATGGGATATGGAAAAGCATCAAAGTTATAGAAAATTTTATAAGCTTTCATTTCATCTTAGAACATTTTTTGCTAAAACGCGGCATTTTTGAAATATTAGCGTAAAACCTAAAATTGAGGTCCTTGTCCCCCTCCCCTCCCTCCGCTTCGCCTCCTGAACATCAGGACTTTTAGTATGTTTTCTCTCTAAGTACTCTGAACAAGTTTCTGAAGAAATCGCTTAGGTTCCCGCTCATGCACTCTACAACTACTTTATTAATTATACTATTTACCAAAAAACTTCACACTCTCTTCTTTGTTTATGACCATTGTATTTTATATTTAGTAAATATGATTTACTTATTTTGCTCTAAAATTGAATAAAGTGTGTCTTGCTCAAATTCGCGGTCAGATTATTTTTATCAAGCGAATTAATTTCTATCGTATTATTAATATTTATGTCAAAGTTATTTAACAGATTCTATGCCAAAACTATAAGGATGTCGTCTGCAAACAAAGTGCATGTATGATGAGTTATATCTGGTATGACATTAATATAGAAAAGAAAAAGAGTCCATGCTTATTTACGAGATAGTCCGATTGGCAAAATTTAATTAGAGTTCCACTTTCCAGAGTGGCATTTTTTTTTCTATTTTCTTTTTAATCTATATGTTATTCTTATATGTTGTTCTTTATACCTTTGTCATTGCATTTAAAACAATTCGATTTTGGTAGGTACCTACCTATATATAGTTTTTCAAGTGAAGTTAAGTACTAAATCGTTTGAAGTTGGAGATGGGCGACCGTGTTAGCCGTTAGATACTTTAGGTAG
This sequence comes from Pseudoips prasinana, assembly GCA_951640165.1. Lineage (NCBI taxonomy): Eukaryota > Metazoa > Arthropoda > Insecta > Lepidoptera > Nolidae > Pseudoips > Pseudoips prasinana. The sequence goes on from OX621240.1 coordinate 10,139,165, forward strand.
TCCAATATACCTAATAGATACTTTAGTATATGTCCATCAACACTCGCACGCACAGTCATACGAAGTTTTCGTCTTTTCATCGTAAATTTCTACTGTTTTAAAACCTATATGTGAGAATAGTTGTTACGCAACTTTAAATCGATATAGCTCCTAAACGGCCGGTCAAATCGAAAAATGTTGAAAGAAAACTAAAAATGTTTTTTAAATACCTATTCAACGATACCTCACATGACATAGTTTGTTGACTTAATTTTTTAAAATTTTCACAATATGGCGTCCAGTAGTCGCCATATTGAATTTTCACTAACGTCATGTCTTTAGTGACACTTTCCGGACTGAAAGGAATCGATTGACGTGCGAATCATTAAAATCGGTCCAGGCGTTTGGTCTGTATAGTGCTTCAAAGGAACATACATACATACATAGCCTGATAAACACATTACCCTTTGCGTCCCGCAGTCGGGTAAAAAGGAGGAACGTTCGTGAAGACATGGTCCGAAGTAGTGTTAGAACTATTTGTGGTTACGCACTACGTCCGATCCGAATCCGTTTTACATTTTTGTTACGAACGGTGAACTGAACCCTTAATTTTTTTTTTCTGGTGGAGTTTTACACATTCATAGAGGTTTTATGAAAAACCTGGTACAGATCGCTTTTGCCCTATAGGAGTTTCTGTTACATACAATCCTACTAATATTACTTATAAATGTGAAAAAATTGTGAGTGAATGAGTGGACTTTCTCACCATAAAGAAAATAGACAAACGAATCCTATTCATCTTCCTTTAGTACCAACAAATTATAGACAGAATGCATATTTGTGGCGTGCGAGCAGTAGCCTTAATAAATATTACAAAGAGTATATATTTAATGCTAGACCAGAGGCAGTACGACGGTTAATTAGTCAAGCTTTTTTTTCAAAATTTTCAAACTAATTAGAACTTATATTTGTTGTTATTTTTTTTTTTAAGAATGTTCTTTCTACTTCATAACTAACTTAAAATATTGCCTATTAGCAAAGACCTGTTATTGGCAAGCTATACAAGCTTTTGGTCTTCCAAGAATAAATAAATAATTATACATGGTATTCTCACCGTTTCGAAAATGGAACAAGGAAGAAAATAGCGCGGTGACTTAAAATAGACTTTAATTATGGTTTAATTACTATTATGCTAATTTGTTAATATTAGATAAACATTGACTGGACCGTTAGTCTAGTAGTTAGTGTTCCTGACTACTAAGGGCTAGCGCAGACAGAGAGGAGGGCAGCGGAGAGAATTTTATTAAGGCACTAGAAAATCAACTTTAAAATTATTTAAATAAAGTGCAAGTTCCTATGCTTGAAGATTATATGCCCGAGACCGCGCGTGCGTTTTATGTCAGGTTCAACTTTATTCCTATAATTCTAAAGTTGATTTTCTAGTGCCTTAATAAAATCCTCTCCGCTGCGCTCCTCTCGGTCTGCGCTGGCCCTAAGCCAGAGGTCGTGGGTTCGATCCCCACCCAAGGCAATTTTTTGTGTAATGAGCATGATTATATGTATTTACATAGATTACTTTATTGCACCAAAAAAACAATACAAGATTTTAGAAAATACAGGTACAATTGGCGTTCTTTTCACTTTGTAGCGATCTTTTCCAGACAACCGTTGGGTGGCCTAGGCAAAAATAAGATTGATGGGTAGTTATTTGTGTGTTATAGTGCCTGTCAAATGTTTAAAGTATTTTGAATTTAGAACTATATAAGTATCTTTGTCGGTTGTCTGGTTGCCATAGTAACATCTCTGTCTAGTTTGAGATCAGATGGCAGTATGTAACTTTTCCCAAGATATTTATTATTATAAGATAAGCCATATTATTATACTACTCTGTCAAGAAAGTACCGGGAAAAGATCAATAATATACAAATTGTTTGTTATTCATCCAAATTTATTTTATCACCTTCAAGTAGGGTTGTAACGGATCTTCGCCTCCGCTTCCGTTACTGCGGAAGTTCCGCATGAAATCGTACCTTCGCTTCCGCCTCCGCCTCCGCTGTTTTTTTGCGGAGTTATAACGGAGGTTTATTTACGCCATAATCATATATCTCTGCATCAGCCAAAGGTCCACTGGCAGAGAATGCCTTTGGCATCAATTCCGCCTTTGTCATGATCATCATATCAGCCGACTGACGCCCACAGCTGGACAAAAGCCTCCCCCAAAGATATCCACGATTGCCGGTCCTACGCTATCGGCATCCAGCGACTTCCAGCAACCCGCACAAGATCATCCGGCTCATGTTCGCCACTCGAGAACCTTTCTGCCCCAGCGGCCGTCGGCTCTACGAGCTATGTGCCCTGCCTACTGCCACTTCATCTTGGCAATTTTTCGGGTTACGTCGGTTGCTTTGGTTCGCCTGCGGACCTCAGCATTTCTGATTCGATCTCGCAGGGACACTCCAAGCATAGCCCTTTCCATTGCTCTTTCGGTGACCTTGTGCCGCCTGATAAGACCCATAGTGAGCGATGACGTCTCTGTTCCGTTAGTCATCACTGGCAACGTGGCAACACACACTGGTTGAAGACTTTCGACTTGAGACACTGCCGTATTTGGGTCGAGAAGATATTAAGTAGCTTCCCGAACGCTGTCCAGCCGAGTTGGAGTCTATGATTGACCTCCTTTTCGAAGTTGGACCTACCTAGTTGGATGATCTGTCCTAGTTAATAATATAGTTCTCTACAACTTCGAGTGCAGTCTCCAACCTTAAGTAGAGTGGGTGCAACATCATTTTCGTCTTATTTTCATTCATCATATCAGTCATATTGTTCTTTCAGACCCACTGGTTGAGAGACTTTTTTGGAGAGACCTCAATACGGCCCAGGTTTTGATCGAAGCAAAGACTTTTTCATAGTCCACAATGCATAATGGCTGGTATACTCTTCGGTCTTATTTATGTGGTCTATGGTACTAAAGCCTTTATGGAATCCGGCTTGTTCGGGAGGCTGGAAGTCGTCAAACCTGCGTGCGAGACGATTTGTAATGACTCTCGAAAACAACTTGTAAACATGGCTCAGCATTGTGATGGGTCTGTAATTCTTCAAGAGGGTTTTTTCGCCTTTTTTGAAGAAGAGCACCGCCACACCTCTGTGTCATACTTGTGGCGTTTGACCTTCTAGTATGACGGAGTTCAATAACTTCTGAAGGGCCCGTAGGAGAGCTAGAAGCTCTGCTGTAACTCCACCATCACCAGGCGCCTTGTTGTTCTTAAGCTGTTTGAGAGGGATTCTTATCTCGCACATGCTGAAGTCCGGGATGTCTTCGGTGAAGTGTCGGGTTAGTCGTGCTCTGGGATCTGAGGCACAACTATCGACAGGTGTCTGGGTTCTCGTATACAGCTGTCCATAGAACCTTTCGATCTCTCCCAGCAACTCAGGTCTAGACGTGACGATTCTACCATCCTCAGTCTTCAGCTTCGTCAGTTGGCTCTATCCGGCTTCTTGAAAAAGGAGTTCATCATAAAGAGTCCCTCCTTCTCCATGAAGTCAAATTGAAATTGCCCCACTGTCAGCTCATTCTTCATTTATTGAGATTTAAAAAAATATTAATATTACTTTTAAATACTATTTTTTCACATCCACTTTCACCTTCGCATTCGCATCCGTTAACCTCCGCATCCGCGGAGGTGGAATCCGTCACCTTCGCATCCGCCTCCGCCTCCGCTAAGAGGCCTCCGTTACAACCCTACTTCAAAGTATGCTCCTTCAGAAACGATACACTTACGCCAACGAATAATCCATTCATCAAAACATTTTTTAAACCGCTGCTTTCGGAATTGAGTTCAGTTCTCACCGCGAATTATCCTTTATGTCTTCTACCGATTGAAAACGGGTACCACGAAGTGGTAATTTGAGTTTAGGAAAAAGAAAGAAGTCAGCTGGAGCCATATCTGTTGAATATGGTGGTTGCTGGATGGTATTTGTTGAGTGTTTGGTCAAAAATTCGTTCACAATGATGGCCTTGTGCGAAGGCGCAATATCGTGGTGCAAAATCCAAGAATTTTCTTTCCACAAATCTGGCCGTTTTCGTCGAATTTGCTCTCTTAAACGCCGCATAACGCTCAAATAATATTCTTTATTTACCGTTCGACTTTCCGGTAAGAATTCAGAGTGCACAACACCGCGACAGTCAAAGAAAACAGTCAACATGACTTTGACTTTTGATCGACTTAGGCGTGGTTTTTTCGGTTTCGGTTCAGTTGGAAGGCGCCACTCCGAAGCTTGTTGACTAGTTTGCATGTGAAACTCGTAAACCCACGTCTCGTCACCAGTAATAATGACTTCAACACCAGTTTCATGAATGTTAGGTCGGAATTGACTCATTCTACCATGTCCTCAGCGACTTTCATGCGATTGAGTTTTTGGAGAAAATTCAGATCTTTTGGGACTAGCCGAGCGGTAACATGTGTCATACCCAAATGATTAGTTAAAATGGTACGAATCGAATCGTGAGATACAGAAAGTTCGGCGGCTATCTCTCATTATGAGATGACTATGAGGATTTTCAGTCACTATTTCCTTCACTTTTGCGATTTTAACTTCAGTTGCAGACGTTGATGGCCTACCAGAGCGAGGCAAATCTTTCATCACATCTCGACCGCTTTTGAACGCTTTGAACCACTCATAACCACGAGTTTTTGATAAAGTCGATTCACCGTAAGCCTTCTGTAACATTTTCAGTGACTCCGAACACGAATTTCCATTAGCGATGCAAAATTTAAGACAAACTCTTTGTTCGATATTTTTGTCCATTATGAAATTCGCAATACACACTCGGCTGCCCAAATTCAAAACCTAGTAACAGGTGATTTGAAAAAAAAACGGTTATTGGCATTTTTCGACTTACTAGACAGTATCAAAATGATGTGGACCTTAAAACACCCAGTTTCATACGTAACTTTAAAAAAATAATTTAGCAAGTCTAAGCAATTTGGCATGATTTTGAAAATTTCCTTGAAGTACAAATTTGAAACTTAGTATGTCAAAATACAAATTTAAAACCCTAGCAACTCAAGCGACTTACTAAGTTATGAATTTGAAATACCAACTTGCTATGTTTTGAATTTGGCGCCGATTGTAAAATAGATGAAATTTCGTTTAGTAAGTCCAGTGTGACCGGCGCACGAGTGTTTCGCTCCGTGTTAAAAAATAATAAAATGAGTTACAAGCAATTTTATCGGTCCAGGCGTATAATGCGCGCTTTGCAGAACGTAAACGAATGCAGAAGAAATAACTTATTCATTATAGTTACGAAAATGTAAAAGAAACGTGACATAACCTCAAAATATAATTGTCGCTGCATTATCTTCATAATAAAACTAACAAAACTAGTATGTTATGCTGGCTTTCGTGTAATGAATGTGCAAAAGCCGATTTTGCTTATTTTAAGGGTTTGTTTTGCTAATTATCGACGAAAAGTAGTGGTTCTGGGTTAAGGGCCTTAGGCGGCGCTATGGCACCCGCACTGGTTATAAATTATTAACTCTGTAAAGAAAATTAAATTTAAAAATCAGCCACAATGGGCCGGCCGCGAAGACCTCTCGCGCCGGGCCTTGGTTCAGGCCATGGTCCGGAGCGAGGAGGAGTGGCAGGCGGACGCCTTCTTCTGCGAAGCAGTAATGCTAGCAAAGAAGGAGGCAGACCGCATCAGGCAACGGCGCTCTCGCCGCCGCCGCCGGGATTCCGATCCCGATTTCCGGCCACCGTAGACGCTGGCTTGTGGACGGCGAGCTATGGGTAGCTCGCTGTCCAACCGTCCGGGAAATTGTCCGGACCGAGCCCAAGACGTCGACGGCGAGCATTGTTCCCGCGCGCCTCAAGGAGTTGTCAGCAACAGCAGGGACCCAGCCGGGTCGAAGCCTACTGGGGCCAGGGTTATCTGAAAAGAAGCTCGAGCCCCGGTATGAAGGCTTGAAGGAACGGGGTGGGTTTTTAGTCAGTAAGAGTCTGACACTATCGCCCGCTCCGCCCAAGAGCGGGGGTTGTAATTCTGATGATTTTCCCACCATAAAAAAAGCCACAATGGGCATCTCGGTAATTTTTAATGTGATCCCATATAAGAATTTTCTAATTAAAACAGTATAGCAACATACAGGGTACGTTTATGACAAAAGTAGCCACTTTTCATTAAAACCCGACCTATGCTCTATTAAAAGACCAAATGGGTGGTATCATACCAATGGGGGAAAAAAAACGAGTTCCACGACGTAACACAAATGACGATTCAGCTCTCAACACATTTTTGCTAAACCCAGTGGTTGAAGCTAAGTTCGTCAAAGGATCACGAAATCTGTTCTATAAAACAGATTTTGATGAGTCTTACCAAGAACTGAACTTCTTGATGCAGAAATTTAATGTCAACACTATTCCTCCACTTTCAAATACTATCCCCCGAGGGGTGAAATCATCGAAGAAAGATGGTATTGTTTCAAAATTGGTTCCCCTTATGCCATTGAACAGAAGATATTTTTGGCTGAATCTACCCACGAGTGATAACTCCATTGATTTGCAAACTGATGGTCAAATCGTTACCAATAACAACGAATAGTTCATTATCAATAAGAACGATTTTAGCTTAAGTTAATTTTTTTTAGTTTTGGTAAACTGTTGAAAGTGCGAGTCATGTTTAAATTTAAGAGTCCTTTGAAGTACGTTAGTAAATATCTTTTTATAAGTCAACAGGATTTTTATTCAAAACCTGCATTCATAGGTACTTTAGGATATTTTTTTAATCTTATAAACGCTAAAATGTATAATGAATTTGTTTAGTCTTCACGTTTACCATAGAAAATCAAATTGATAACCTAGTAAGCAAACTTACTAAGTTTTGATATTGTTTTTACATTCATATTTGGGTAAATTCACAAATAAAAATAAAGTATGAGCGATTCAAGTGTAACTATACTCTAAAATTATTGCAAGTATAACAAACTAAAATGTCAACAATATAGCACAACTTTTCGCCAAACATCAAAATCGCTATCTCTTCTGGTTTCTTCGGGCGAACGAATCAAAGTAGCCGACCAGTTTTTTGGCTCTCCTGACATTTTTGTTGGAACGAGTTACTATGTTTTGATTTTAAGCAGCCGCACTATATATGATATAACTAAAACCAGCACTGTATTTAATATAAATAACAGATGCAACTCCCCCCCAAAATGGAAAACAGTTGTGCCAATCAAACAACAACAAACAAAACAAAAATTTGAATTTGGAACCATATTAAACAAATCATCCATTCCCTATACTTTTTTGACTGAATGTATATAAAAAAAAAAAGATAAAATGTCTGAGGCTTACTGGGCAGCTTGAACAATTCTGATACTAGGGTAACCAGTGCCCATACGAATTAATGAATTTATATACTTCGTGAAGCTTATCCTAAATTCAGGTAGAAAATTAGGATCCAGGCCCATGTGGGTTTTTCCTATTGTCATTTCCCGCAACATCATCGTATGTACCTACATGTGAGGCTGACAATGATCCATCATACTTATGTCAGTGCGCCGGGCAATGTTCCACACGGTAAGTACCCTTCATCGCGACGTTTCGGCAGGACGTTGAACTAGCAGCCAACCGTGTCTCCTACATGCACGATAGGGAAGTGGTTTACTGAACATTAGCATAGAGTAGGTACGTATAATCGCGTCCTTCGATTACGACATCCTGGGAAATAGAATTAGACGATGCTCCAAGCAGATTGATCTGTAAAGTTATGGAGTGTCCTCTGCAATGGTAACCATTTCTTAATTTTAAACTGTATAAAAGTCTCCCGCGCATGTGCCTAATTTCCGTTTCGTGTGTCAGTGTGAGCAAACACGCTATTAGATATTCTGCATTCTTCTGGTAGCGGCTATTTCCATTCCCCGGAATACTTGGTGGCACTACGTCCGCTGAACTATTCAGCCCCCAAGAAGTCGTAATGTATTGAAATTTGCCACGGTTAATACTACTCTGTACACCCATAATAAAGGTACTTTTACCTTGATACATGCTTGTCTGAAACGGCAGTATTGTGCTCGCTGCTGGTGAAAGTGAATGTTTTCCCAGGACGGTGTTACGTCTATGCATGGATAGAACTGAAATGGTTCGAGTATCCAAATAAGTTCAAGCACAACAGCTCTAGTAGGAGGCTAAGAGCGGAAACCAATCGCCCATCTACCTAACGTTTATGCGTCAATGTTCCACATTGGCAGAGCACGTGTAGGGATGTTCCATCTGCATTATTGGAGAAACTACAGGTTTGCGACGAACCCATTGTAGTCAGGATATTTATGAGACAGCAGTGACCTGTAAGCACTCGGTTTAAGATGCATAAGTTCGGGCCCCTTTGCATTTTTGCGTTCGTAGCCCTTTATAGCATTTCTGGAGTATGTTAAACCTGGTAATATTTGCCAGCGTTTAATATCTTGTTGTAGGCAATGGTTTCTCAAGGTAAATTGGACTGTGCTTTTAGGCATTCCATAAATCGGCTCAAGGTGTATTAGACTGCTATGGCTCCAGCCCGTGTGATTTTGTTAGCATTTTCTAACAGTAGCTAATAAACTCACACAGGTTGGAGCCATAGCAGTCTAAATTTACGCACGCAGGTATTGCGGGCAATGAAAATGATTTTCATTGCCCGCAATATCTGCGTGCCCAATACCAAGCGTATTATCTCCTTATTCCGGAAGCTTAAAGTGATCAGATCCTTAATAGGTGGGTTATTAGGTTGGTTTCACTCTCAAAACACCGATAGACGTATTCAAAAGAGATATCAGGCAAGATGGACGTTATAACAAGTGTAATTATTATAAAAGGGTTCGATGCCCGTATCGGAACAAGTGTAAAAGGGATTTTTATGGCAATACATCCCAAATATAATATTGTCATACATCTTATACTACTACTGAATGGACTTTTGTTACGAAAAATCCCAGATATACTTATTCCGATCCAGGCATCGAATAATTTTATCTGTAGTTGAACACGTTAGCGGTATTCGGATTCGAGTATTTTTGTACCAAACTAGTTAATTGCCACCACCAGTATGTCACAGTAGCTCCGCCTGGCACCTTCACGCTTGACTGTTTCGGAGGGTAGCATAACCCATATTATGCTAAAATTATTCCTGCTATTTTAAACCTTCCTGTTCTCATAAAAGGGCTCAATGTTACTTGTATGATGCCACCTAAATTATTGATTGTGTCATGCTGGTGTTAGGTTGCCAATAGTGACATGCGCTTTTCGAAACATAAATAAAGTTAGTGCATATAAAGTTAATAATAATAATATCCTGGGACATTATTCTCACACGGCCACCGACCCAAACTAAACATAACTTCTATTATGGAAACCAGATAACTGATATACTACTTTTCTTTTGTAAATACATACTTATATAGATAACTAGCTGTACCCTGCGGTTTTACCCACGTTAAATTTTATAAATTATCACAGCTCCTCCCCCGTAGGTGATAGCGTGATAATATGTAGCAAAATTTGAAGTAAATCCATGCAGTACTTTTTGAGTTTAGCCCGGACATACATACAGACACACATACAAAAATTCTAAAAACTATATTTTTGGCTTCGATATCGAATGGAGATCACGCCCCAGTTATCATTTAAAAAAAATATTCAATGTACAGTTTGGACTTTCCTACGATTTTATTATATGTGCAGATTACACCCAGACTCAGGACAAAAAACATGTTTATGCACACAAATATTTGTCCAGGGTGGGAATCGAACGCACGACCTGCGGCATGGAAAGCAAGCAAGCGTTTACCATCCACGCCAACAGGCCCGGCTGAAGTTCATTCCATAGTCAATCCATTATGTCATATAGTATCTAGATATTTTCAATTATATATAGTAATTACTTGGTTTGAGGGGCGCTCATAGCCAGATGCTCTCACCGGTCCGTAAGTGATCGGAGAGGTCAAGCAACTAGGCTCGCGGTCAGTCCATAGATGGGTGACCGCGAAAGTGGTTTAATTACTGAGCGTCTCCGGGACCGAGAGCTTAACGTGCCCTCCGAAGGGCACATTAAGCTCTCGGTCCCGGTTGTAGTCATTAGACAACAGTCTTTAAGCCATGTCAGAGGGCTACCGAGCGGCTTGAACTATGACACTAAGGTAACCACTTCCCATACGATAAATAAACTTAGTTTGTATTTAGTAAATTAATAGGCCTTGTTTTTAAGGTTCCATACCCAAGAGTACCAAGGAAACCCTACAGGTAGGTGCGACTCCAGGCTCCAACAGCAGCTTAGCTCGACAGGACCTTAGAATTGTTTTATCATACCCTCCAACGTTTCTAAACACTATGACAATTAGAAGTAGGCTCAAATCATCGACTTGTACAGACGCCAGCACATCAAGCTATCCCAATCTGTCAAATTTGCCCAATCGGAAGGAAACCTTATGCTTTTGTGATAAAGTGGAAAATCTATAAAAGAAATTTGACAGATTGGGATAGCTGGATGTGCTGGCGTCTGTACTACGTCTAGGAACCAATTTCAATGTTTGCGTAATAAAGCGATGCTGCTTAATCGATTTTAAATGTTAATTTTTTACTCGGTTTACGTCACACTTTCCACCAGCTACGTTTTTATCGGGTTTACGACAACAAAGTTTACCTTGAGACAATTTATTTATTAGAACTCTACATGTACAAAACAATGGCACAGATAAACATAACTAATATCTTAGAACTACTTAACAAGTTCACGGCGGGAGCTCAAAACCCGTCTCGAATTAGAGTGCGTTACGGGATATAATGTGCCCCGTAAAGTGCTACTTCATTGTGCGTTACGGGTATAAAAGTGCCCCGTACACCCTTAGTGCTTTCTTAATCTATAACTGTCTGAAATTGTACGTTTACTTTTATTTTATTTTATAGTCTGATAGATTATGAAGTGAGCTAATTTATAGTCTTTTCGCCAGTAGATTTGGCAAAATTTGACGAAAATAAACGAAAACAAATTGTACGGGGTCTGGGAAACCCCGTACCGCAACTGAAATAATAAAATACGGGACTGTTCTGCCCCGTAACGCACAGAACTCAATTATATCGATAAAATTATAGTAATGGAAAATAAAAAAAACGATAAATTTCTAGAATAAAAATATTTAGTTCAGCTTAGGAACTTTATTTAGGAACTTAGGTTACACATTGTAAAGGTACATATTTGAATCAAAAATATTTAAACTGTGGGAATTATACAGTTTAGCTTACTAGAGAACATTATGACACTAAATTCAAACATATGGGTATGTATATTAATATATTCAAACCGAATAAAGTTGTATTAAGTTTCTTTATTATAATTATAATGAAAATATGATCAAGACACGAACATTGAGCAATTAATTTTGATCTATAGGTTGGTAACAACTTAGATGTGTTGCATTCAATGTTTTAAATTGTAGCACTCTAAACAGTATGCCTTATTGCACTTCCTACAAAATGATTTATTTTTTTTACTTTATTATCTGCAAGTCGGTTGCTCATACTCTCTCTTAACTTTTCATAACAACTAGTACATTTTCTTTTCTTGTCACTCATTTCAAATTTATGTTGTAATTCTTTCGTTGGCTCCGGATCAATGTTAGACGTATTTTGACTGGTAAAGACTTCAATAATAGACTCCACAAAAATTTTCTTAGACATTTTTGTACATTTTACTGTGTTATGTACAATCCAAGCATTGGTTATCGCTGTCCCAAATAGCAACTCCATGATGACCTTACGGAACCATTGAAGACCTCTTTTGAGAGTTGTATAGTAAGCAGACATCTGGTCGCTAAAGTCAATCCCCTTTTTACTTTTATTATAGGTAAGTACGCATTCTGGTTTTTTTATTTCGTGTGTGATTCCATTTTTTACTTTCCGGATAGTTTTCAACTCTGCCGTATGATTTTTACATGTACTTATCATCAGTACTGGACGTTTATCCATCCATTTAATGACTCGGACTCCTTTTCGATTCATTTTTCCAATTAATTGTCCCTTCTTAAGTTTCTTACTTACAATCATTTGGGGTAACCTCTTTCTGTTAGACCGCAATGTGCCACAAATAAACGTATTTTTCTTTATTAATTATTCTGCAAGTTCAATAGAATTATAAAAATTATCTGTTATCAAAATTCGTCCCTTATTTTCAAGTCCACTGATGAGTCTTTCAACTGTTTTTTTTCCATGATTAAGTTCACGTCCATTATCACCTTTTCCAGTGTAAATATTAACATGATACGTATAGCCCTCTGGCGTACATAGCTTATATAACTTTACACCATACTTGTGGCTTTTATTTTTGATGTATTGCCGAAATTTGAGTCGGCCACGCCAGGGAATCATAGATTCATCGATCACTATCATTTTTCCAGGCTTTTGGATTTTTTTAAACTGCTGAATGATCATTTCGTATAATTCTCGAATCTTGTATAGCTTGTCTGTACCATCATTATTTTCACTACTGAAATGCCAACATCTTAGGAGTAAAAGAAATCTATCTCTTTGCATAGTTGAAGCAACGAGCTCGTTCCTATACATTTTTTTCTTGGACCAATAGTCGTTGATGTGAGGAAGTCTGACCATTCCCATGATCAATAATATGCCAAAAAATGCATATATTTCTTTTCTATTAGTAGGAGCCCAGGCTTTCATACGGGAATTTTCTTTCAAATTTGTGTCATTTATTATCTTTGTAGCATAAGCATTTGTTTCCAAAACCATTTTGTTGACGATATCGTCAGTTAAAAATAGCTTGTAAAAGTCCACAGGAGTTGTAGTGTTTTCAGGTATGGATATATTACAATCTTGCTCACTATGTTCAATATTTGGTACACTATCGTCTATGTCAATCCATTCGTCGCTATCGTTATTTTCATGGGATGGTGCATTACTTTCACTGTTCTGATCAATATGGTCAATATCAATTCGGTCATCTTGAATCATATCATCAGTTATAGAGTCTGCATCAGATATACCATTTGATGACGTCATCTCGTCATCCGAAGGACTGTAGTCCTTATCTTCATCAGAATAGTCAGTATTATTTTCAGCAGTAGTGGTATTAATTAGATCTTGAGCAATTCGTGTACCATTTTTAGGAATTTCAATTTTTGATATCGGTATTACACTAAGTTTTGACTCTTCCAGGCTTCTAGTTTGCTTTCTTTCACTTGGCGCCTTCAAAAGATCTTTCATTTGTTCTTCATTAAAAGAATGATCAAGAATTAGCATATTGCTCACAGAAATATCACTCAGTGATCCACAATTGCTTGCACTCACGTTTAATGGCTTGTATAAATTATCATCTGACTTCGGTGAAGTGTTGAAAATTCTCCCCGAAAACCTTTTTCTTTTGGGTGTTACTTCTTCCATCTGTTGTTCACTTGCAGAAATATCACTCGAGGATCCAAAACAACTTTTATTCAAGCACGTTGGCTTCAAAAACTTTTCATCCGATCTCAACGGCAATTCGGAACTTTGACAGAAATCAAGTTGCTGAAAATTTGTGTCCGCTTGTTTTAGCACAACATTATCCAAAATTGTGATCTTGGGTTTTTTCTTGTTTGAACTACTAGACAAAATCTCTTCATTACCTTGTTCAATGGTCACATCCACATTACGTAGTTCGTGATAGGTATGACTAGTACTGGGACTAGTTACAATATCGAACTCATCTGATGCTGGTCTCGGATGCCGGTGAAAAACCTTGCGGAAAATTGTTGAGGATGCAGAGTGTCGTTGGGATGAACTTGGAGATGAAGGAGTTTCGTCATCCTTTTTAATATTTGATAGTTCCAACATACGTCGCGATCGCTTCATTATCGATAATTAAACACTACGTCTTGTGCTAATAACAGCATTAATGCTAATGAGCTCACGACCCCGTACGGGAACACAATAATTTATACGGGGTTTTTTGAACCCCGTATCGCACTGGAAGGTAATTTTTGCTCTCTGGTCGGAACGGGGTTTATAAGACCCCGTATGTTTTTAAAATATAAACTGTTTCTTTAATCGGCGTACAACAAAAATATATATTTATCTCTCTCATACAGTTATTAATTTTATAGATACAGCTCCCGCACCAGCGCGTACACCCTATTTTTTCCGTCCGCACTGAACGACAGCAGTGTACGAGGTTGAAAAAACCCCGTAACGCAGTGAACGTGTTAACTATTATTAACTTAGTCTACATAATAAAAAAATTGTAATAAAAAAAATTATACTTACAAATTTCAAATAAAAATATGGTAAAAAAAAAAAAACATCTAATCAAGTATAAAATAACAGTAATATTAAACAGAATTTAAGAGACGATTTATAACGGCTTTGTGTTTAGTGAAGGGATCAGCGTGTAAATCAATAACGTCACTATAACTGTTACCAATTTTAGTCATCCTTGCATAGGGCGAACCAGTTCCCATTACTGTTTTCCGCAACGGCGGACATAGTGGTGTGATAGGGGTACGTGGAAGCCTCGACGGAACGCGAAGTTAAATAGTGATAGCAGTTTGGGGTAAACTATAGGCATTATGTAGCAGTCGATCCAACCTAACCTTTTGTTACTTGGACTGTGGAGTCAGGGGTCTCGAATTGAAACCACTGAGTTTGCGAATAAGAAATATCTTTTACTTAAAACGGCGAAGGAAATCAAATCCTAAAATTATTGCACGTGTGGCGCAGCGGCTAAGACAGTCGCCTCGCCACTTCGTGTTCGGGTTCGAATCCCGCGCTGGACAACTATTTGTGTGACCCATAAATGGTTGTTCGGAGTCTGGTTGTAATTTGTGTCCGTTTATTGTATGTTTGTAAAGTACCCCGCGGCACAGAGATTAGATTCCATAGCGCGGGCGTAGCCTTTTCTAAAAAAAAAAATATTACCGCATTTGAACTACATATATTTATAGGTGACTATTCTGGAAGCATATTATCCTCCGTATTGAAAATTATTATCAAAATAGGCTAAAACATACAAAAAAACGAGTAATATGCAATCATTAAAAAATACTAACCGCCTATAAATATTTTTATTTCCATTATCTTTGTACCGGCTGGCAAATACCAATAAATTATTCTATATCATTTTAAAAGAAGATTAGGCTAACGATCGGTGTTATTCGATAGCTGAGTTTAAGCCAATATGGTGAGCCTGATCCAAACAACGTGTAACACTAATAGTGTACTTAATAATGCCTAGTTAGTCTATTCGTAGCGTTTTCAACCGTAGATTTATTTATTTATTTATTTATTAACATCAGGTTTACCCACAGCTTGTGCATACAATATATATCTTATGATTATTTTTTTTACAAATTAGACTTACACACTATCAATTACGGGTTAACCAACATTCTCCAAATCTAGACGAATAATCGGCACTTGAGATTATTTAGGCTATAAAACAATGAAATACCTACGACAAGTTAACAGTAGTTTTGAGTGACTTCAAGATTTTGGACTTGAAACAATTTAAGGAATCATGGTGTATGTCGGCATCCGGTACAGATTTCATGAAAGAGTTCATTTCTCTACAAACCCTATTGAGCGGTGAGTTTATCCCGATGTTGGTTTTAGAAGGTTGAATGTGATACATGTTCGTTATAGGATATCTGGGTATTTTAAATGGTACATTCAGAGCTACGCGCGTAATCAGTTCAGAGCAATCTAATTTATTGTTAGTTAGTTTGAAGAGGAACATTAAATCTTGTAGCTTTCTTCGTTCACGTAAAGAGTTTACATTAAAGATTTGAAGGCGTTGTTCATATGGAGATCTCGGTGATACTTTATTCGTAGTGTATGCAAGATGCTTGGTAAAGGCTCTCTGTATGCGTTCGACCCTCTGCGAGTGCACTGAGTATTGATAAAGTTAACCTTACTGTCCAAAATGACGCCGAGATCCCTCCCCTCTTTAACAGAATTTAATGGTAGATAATGAGGTCCTGGTTTCAAATCCCGAGTCGGGCCAAAAAGTGATTGGGATTTTTCCGTAAAAACACATTTCTCAGTATCAGCCTGAAGTCTGAGAGTTGGCGGTATAAAACCCCCGGGCCTCGGAGAGCACGTAAAGCCGTCGGTCCTGTGCCCGACCTCTTTCCGGGTGTGTCGCGAGTCGTCCCATCGGAACATGAGAGTGATGGAATAGAATAGCCCCTGTGTTTGCGCACACACTTGTGCACTATAATATGTCCTGCGCACTTGGCTAGTCTCTATTGAGCCTGGCTGCCGAGTTCAAAATGCGGCCTGCAGAACACACACTTACCTAATAGTACTTAAGGAGCTCATTTTCACAGCTTATTTTCGTTCCAGAGCGGCCAAAGACGGTCTACTTGAAGTACTGCGAGAAGCCACACGTAAAGAATGTAACAACAAAGATGAATCTGGCATGACCCCAACGCTCTGGGCAGCCTTCGAAGGTCACATTGAGGCACTAAGACTATTATGTGGAAGGGGGTAAGTAACAATATATTTTATTTTAAATCAACTCGCGCACTAGCGAAATGGATCCCTCTATCGCGGGTTACTTTTCAAACATATAATTGACGGACACAATGGGTATTTATGGGTCACACAAATTGTTGTCCAGTGTGGGAGACGAACCCGGAACACGAACGACTGTCTTGTCAGGAAACCAGCATACGCCTTTACGCATTGCGATACACATGGCATGACTCACTCGTTGCCGGCGTTTTACCCCATGAGTCCTGGCGACTTATCTCTCACACAATACCGCAACATTAACTTAGATACTACGAGCATCAAGATATAAGCTCTCAATAATCTGAAGGGCTTCAATGTAGAAAATCGATTCCGGACTATTTATGACGTCACATGTGCTCATGGAAGCCGATTGAACGAATGATTTTGTAATTTTTAACCTTCATATATTTCAACGTCGATCACGATGGTTGGCGAATTAAGCGGTAGCCCTCCTCATGACCTTTATAAAGGTTAGTTAACCTAACTATCTCTAATGAGCGACGATCCTCATATTTACCTCGATTTATCCTGCATAACCCACATACTACGAGCATCAAGCCGTAATACTCTCACTGTCCTGTATAAACTGCTGTAGGTACTGAGGTTACATAGAATGTATTCTCTGTGTGAGTAGAGGCACTTCCCCCAAACAGGTCCCAATAGAGCAGTTGAACGCTAAGTTCTACCGTTTAGCGCTAAACTGAAGTTAGCTAGCTTCATCATCATCAGCCACTGCTAGGCATAGGCCTCCTCCAAAGGTTTCTATAATGTTTGCCATTTGGAAGGGCTTGCCGTAATCACCGCGCTTGGAATGCGAGTTGGCGACCGCAGGTACATGGTACCAGTACACAGGAGGCACTGCTACCTGACTACCTGGGTTATCCCTTAGTCGCAGTATGAGGTGGCCCCTTTTATTCTTTCTGGTCCGGAAACCACAAAGCTAACAGCGGCACTTGTATGGTTACTAGACCTAAAATACTGTCTTAATAAAAAAAAATTAAAATTGTTTTAAATATTATTTTTATTTTACAACCAAGTCGGCTAACATTAGATATCATAATACAATATTTATTATCAAGAAATATGACCCTTTATCTGTGCGAATAACAAGCAAATACTTTAATAGTCTTAGATTAGGTTTATAGTGGAACGTACTTGGTACTTTAAGACGTTTGTGTGATGCAACTTACACACCTAGGTAGTTTACCGATGATTTATTGCTTCGTTTATTGTATTGGCGGCATTCAACCGCCACCTTACATGTCGATAAATGCTGACACTAACACATTTTCATGCTGGGTTGTTTTCCGGCCTAGAAAGAATTACAGTGCCACCCCATACCGTGGGTATCGTAAAAGGCGACTAAGGGATACACCAGGTGGTCGGGTAGCAGCGCCTCCTGTGTAGATATCCTGTGATCGCCAACTCGAGTGCAACGCGCGGTGATTATAATATCTAGGGACAATGTCACACAGATCATCCTAGCCCCAAACTAAGCAAAGCTTGTACTATAGGTACCAGGCGACGATATACATACTTATATAGATAGATATATACTTATATACATAGAAAACATCCATGACTCAGAAACAAATATTCGTGTTCATCACTCAAATATTTGCACTTACCGGGATTCGAACCCAGGACCACGAGCTTCGTAGGCAGGAGCACTACCAACTAGGCTACGGTGACCGTCAAGATTACGGCAAGCCTTCCAAATGGCAACGTTATAGAAGAGAGAGAGGCATAATCATTTGTCTTTGATGCGGCCCTTCACTTTTATATTCAAAGGCAATAAGTTCAGTCTTCAACATTAACTTCGGCACCATAAATGTCTTTGGAGTGATCAGGTCTGAAAATGTACCGATGTAATGATAATTAATTATTCAGTACAGTTTGTTTGGACAGTGTAATCTGATTTTTCCATAACATTTATATTATAAAAACATATGAGGTCCTCGCTCTTTTAAACAGTGCCCAGAAATTTACATGAGAGTCACTCTCACTTTCACGCATTGTCATCATTCTGTTATGTAGCATTATTATGCGATTATGTTAGCACAATGTCTTTTATGCCGTGTTATGTGCCGGCTTCCCTTAGCTCATACAGAGGTGGATCTGAGAATGTCGGTCAAGATGAGATTATCGCAACCATGGCTCGTTGACTACATCGTAGGGCTAGCCATACCGAATGGAACCGACACAGAAATCTGGGACCAGACTCTCTAATCTGGTCTTGAGCTAAATTCCTAAGTTAAAAGGCGTTGTTCGGGATCTTTGAAACACCCTGTCTTCCCCTGTAAGCACCATCGTTTCAGGAACGTCTTTAACGATTTGGATAAAGACCATTTACCTAGAACAAGTTAAGGCTATTAGAAACAATTGTGACTCTGTACACAAGCCTGTATATCGTACTTGCCGGCCTTGAGTTACAACGCGCACGTGCCGCAACCACCACGCACTCCATGACCCTTAGTTTGCAATCGTATCGATGAAATGTCCCTTCCGTCTTCGCGTATTGACTTAAATCTCTAGTTCCACAAAATGTATCTATAAACCGACCCCCGTATGACAGTAACTTGAGCAGAGGTTCGAATTTCAAATGGGGTGCCCTCTGGTGCGGGCTAGGCTAGAGACTAGAGAAAGCAGTGAAGCCTCTTACGCTAACTGTTATATCCCTAAAACAAAATGGTATTCAGTACAATGATACGTGACCTCAGTAGAGTCAACAATTGTTCATGTCGAATCTTCATGGTGCACCCACTCAAGTGAAGGTTGGAGATTAGAGGAGACTCTAGAAGTTGTAGATATTTACCTAAGACATCCAACAACATAGGTCCAATTTCGACAAAAAGGTCAATTGTCGAATCCAACCTAATATTATCTCTAATATTTAATATTCTCTCGTCCCAAATACCGCAATGTCTGAAGTTGAAAGTTTTCAACCAGTGTTGATAGTATTGATTTATGGAACAGTGACGTGGTTGCTGACTATGGGCCGCATAGGAAGGCTCAAAGTCACCTACAGAGCAATTGAAATGCCTAGCAGTGGACATCTTTTGGCTGATATGATGAACATAGTACATTAATACACACAGACTGATGTTGAATTTACTAAAGATAGTAGACTTAAATAAATATATACCACTATTATTCAGAAAGCGAAAAAATACATAAGATGGCCAATAATCTTATAGATTTAAGCATTTGTTCTTGGTGAATATACTTCAACTCTTAATAGTGGCACTTGTGGATTAACCACCACAATTTCGCCAATGTCGAGTTATGATAGGCCAACAAACGAAGGAAATTATTAATCGGTAAAAAAGGCCAAGTACTATTTTGAGTTTAAAAGGCCTATTACAAAATTGCATTCTGACACGTACCCTGAGAGGGCTCTAGTTTGCCCCTCCCTATTGCAGACTCCTGCCAGTCGGGCACAGCGACTGCGCCATTAACAGATCGCTGTCATCCTGTAGCTGCTTTCAAGTTTCTCATATAGCCACCGCAGCCCTATTCTAACCGCCCCTGTCTAACAAGTTGCATCTAGCTATCAGAATTGTACGAGTAACCGCCATCTGAACTCGAAACCCAAAGGGAACCGGTACCCAAGATGTTACCATAACAACTGAGACCGGCGACTAAACGTACTCTCAGAACTCTCCTAATAATCGTTACAGGTAGCTAGAAGTCTAATAGATTCTGGTACCTCGTCTAACCATCTAAGATTGTGGTTTCCTGTGGGCTCAAGGCCAGTTAGTTGACGCTCGATCTATTCGGAAAGTTTGCCGCGATGTTAAGACTGGAAGCCGACCACAATAGGAAAGAAAAGGATGAAAGAAAGAATGGAAAAATACAGTCACACAGCTATTTTACTATCACACAATAACTTGCTCATTTCCGAATTAATGCACTGCACGTGTACGTCGCCTGTTTACTGTTTCAGGTTCGATTCCCACACAGCACAATTATGTTTATAAGTCATATGTATTTTTTGAGTTGCGTTCATGTCAACTAAAGGTAGTTGCCATTGTTTTAAGAGTAATGAATAACGTTTCAGACATCTTTAAAATTCGTTGTATAAAATTAAGTGCGGGTGGGAATCGAACACATGATCCACGAGGTAACCGGCCGCATGCGCGTAATAAATATTTGTTTTTGTGTACGTGAATTAATTAAATATCTTGGGACAAATAACACACTGCTGTCAGATCCCAAACTAGGCAGAATCTGTACTATTACAACCAGACAACTGATACAAATATTTACATATTTCTACATACATACAGATTATAGGTAAATTACACCGAGGCATAGAATAAATAATCGTGCTCATCACTCAAAGATTTGTCCTGGGTGGGAATCGAACCTACGACCTCTAGCTTAGCAGTCAGGGTCACTAACCACAAGACAAAAATGCCAGTAATTTATTGCATTTTATAAATAGCCCTTATTAAGGCTAGAGTAAGGGTTACCCTAGCCTCAACAAGGGATCCTTATGAGTCCTTAGGATACAGATATTCTCTAAACTTACAGCACAGCTAATGGATAACTCATCGCCTTTGGTAATCAGGAATATTCGTATAAATAATCAATGTTGATTGGTAATCTATTTTCAAGGCTAGATCCGCCCCCGGATAAACATTACAATAATGACGACCTTATTAGCAATTTTAAAGACATACATGGTCTTGCTGTGTGGTGATGGCATAGAATATCGTCACCACATCTTATCCCGTGAGGGGCGTAGAAATCGACCGGGGCATACCTACCAGAGAACGGACAGCAGCGTTTGTCTGTGAACTATGACCATCAAACTGCGATCGCCAACCCGCCTGCCAAGCGTGGCATTCTTGGCATATCCCCTCATTCTTTGGGGAGGCCTTTGCCCAGCAGTTGACATCTTTGGCTAAAATGATGATGATGACATGGGTCGGTTTTAAATAAAGGCAGCTCTAGACGAAACCGACATAGCTCAGGTATATTAGAACGACAGTAAAAGCCATTGGTCTAATGTCTGATCCTACTTACTATGTTAGTGACGAGGTTTTTTTTACCGCCGGTGACTCCTAACAACTGCTGGGCTGAAATTTTGCTGACTTACTCCACTTCTAAAGTCTCCATTGAAAGCCTGGATTGACACATAATGCTATAATGGGAGTAGTTAGATAACCTTGCATTGATAAGGGGATAAACCGTAGGCAAAGACTTACAATTGGATAAGCCAGTTAGGTATAACCAAGGATATTCTATTAGTATTACTTTGTGGACTATCATGATTGTTTCTAATAATACGAATGACCCAATCGTTGTAGACCTAGGACAAAGGACATACGTGTACAATCGAAGAATCCAACTCCGCTGGACAGCGTTCCGAAAGCAGTGATGACTTACGAAACAGAAACCTGACCGCATACTTTAGTAAGAGAGCCTCATAAGAAGTTTCAAGGTTACCCTAAGAGGAATGGAGACGCCTATATTCGGAGTTTCCCTGCGCGATCAAATCAGAAAGTTCCAAATCCGCAGGTGAATCTAAGTAATCGACATAGCCAGAAAAATTGCCAAGCTGAAGTGGCAGTGGGAAGGGTAAAGGTTCTCGGGTGGTGCCCACGAGCGGGAAGATGCAGCGCGGGCAAGCCTCCTACAAGATGGTCCGATGATCTTATGAGGGTCGCTGGAAGTCGCTGGATGCGTATAACGTATACACATAGTTACTCTTAATTTCCTCAAGATCAGTTGCTAGACGAATTCTATAAACCCCTTTTGGTCTAAAAAACGTTAATGTAACGGTAGCATATTACACCAACGGGACAGTCACCGTGCCTTGGTTGTGATAATCCTACCCTGACTTTCTTACGGCTAAGGGAAGTGCTTTTGAACGGCGCATATATCATCTGTGACATTATGCCAACATAATCACGCATAATACTACATAATAGTATGAAGACAATGCGTGAAAGCGACAGTGATATTAGACACGTAGACACAATATTCTCAGGTGAAGTAATCTGTGTACTCTATATCATAGTTATTACGAGCTTATGTCATACACTCCTCACGCAAAAAAGGGCGGCTTTATTTGTCTATATTATTGGTAATAATTTAGTTGTAAAGTTTTAACAGCCAAAATATGATACTGACACTTAATAAATACCCAGACTGACCAGAAGGCAAGGTTCTGGGAGAAAACGTATAAAACCACGAGAAAACCGCTTTTTAGTAAAGGCGCTGAGAAAACGCAAAGGCAGTATAGACATAACCTCAAATGAAACCTTGAAGAGGAACTTTGAAAATATTTGAACCTTGAAAAAACTCGTAGTCTTAATGTCATTACACACATAAAAGTGTCCATTTTAACACGGCTCTCTGTTTACATTGACTGTAACACCAAGTCCAGAATTTAAATGATAAAAACTACATTTCTAGTAGTTTATGCTAATGAACTAAAAATATAAATACATACTATCCATAGAAAAGCCGATGACTGTGGGGTGCCCGTATTTTTTTGCAGTGTATTTAATCAGCGAGAGGAAATATTAGTTCTGAATATTTGAGAATATTAATCTTAGATGATAACTGAAGCATTCTTTTTTGAAACAGCGTTAATAATAATAATAATAAGATTTATTGCCAAAATCCGTTCAAGAAGCAACGCTAAATGCCTGTCGCTAAATGCATCCAAAACACATTTTTTGTGCTCACAATTCATCTATGGGGAATAGCTGAATGTACCCTTAACGGTTGAAGTTCTTCAACAGTCGAGCTGCTCATGCCCCTACGTTTCTATAAACCTATGTTTGACTGCCTAATCCACTTGCTACCACAGTTAATTTCATAAAGGACATGATTAACGCTTGTAGTGTCTGGGTATTGATATTTAAATCTATGATTTGCATTTAACCATTTACAATTAACACAAATGAATTACTTGTTAGCAAATTGTCGCCTAATTCATTAGGTTAAATTGCATAATTTTTATATTGTTTACATTTTTATTGATTAGCACACATTACAAGTACATATGCGGCCCAGGACTAAGGATAAATATATACATATAAATTATAAAATTATATAGAAAACGTTAAGGTAGTCGAGAATATGTAAGGAATTTACGTGTGATGCGTCATGTGTTCAATATTTAGCCCCTTTTTGGGCCAGGGGCTCCACCGGCTAAGGCGCCGAACATCGATTTCTTATATGGCGTTCAAATAAATAAAGGTTAAAAATGTCTTAATCAATCGTAATATAATAGGGATAATATGTTCGGTTTGTGCTTTCCACTTATTTCTATGGTGCATTGATTATTTGATGTCCTGTGTTTTCGGGTATATTATACCTAATATACAGTAGTACCTGTAGTAGGTATAGTCCTATCACAATTTCAAATAATTTGTTTGAAGAAAGGTCGTTTTATTAACACAGTCCGTATTATTAGTAGTAGTAGTATTGACTGCCTCCTTGGTGTAGCGGTAGCGTCAACCGCAGCTAATGAGGTCCTGGGTTCAAATCCTGGGTCGGGCCAAAAAGTCATTTTGGTACTTTTCCGTAAAAAGAAATTTCTCGGTATCAGCCCGGAGTTTGGGAGTTGGCGGTATTACACCCCCGTGCCTCGGAGATCACGTAAAGCCGTCGGTCCTGTACCTGACCTATTTCCGGTCGTGTCGCTAGTCGTCCCATCGGATTATGAGAGTGATGGGATAGAAAGTGCCCTTGTGTTTGCACTATAATATGTCTTGCGCAATTGGCTAGTCTCCATTGAGACTGGCCGCCGTGGCCGAAATTCGGTCGGGAGGAGATTATTATTATTATTATGTATTTTCAGCAACCCTCAAACGCGCTTAGAAACTAGCAAATAGGTTTTGTGTCATACAAATAACTGTAAATGGCACGCATCAAGCTGACATGTAGTACAATGTGACATACAGTTAAATAACTGTACCACATTTTTTCTTTCGAATTGAGCACGCCGAGTGCACACGTAATTGATAAGCTTACTGCTGATGTCCTCTGAATATTAGGATTCCGTATTCAAAGGGTGAAATGAAGCCATATTGATTATTGATGGTTCTCTGTCACGTGATTGTAGCTAGTTACAGAACAAATCTGTTACAGATCTGAAATAAAAACATAAATTATTGCACAAAGCATTTATGAAGAGTCAAAAACCATATATTCGTATGTCACAAATTATATTTCTGTAAATTTTTTGGTGTCTCAGGAATAAATTGGGTTTTTCTATTTCCTCCACTTTTTTATGTTACCCTACGTCTTGCTGTTCCTTATCTAAACACTGGTATGGTGGTCCGCCCCATCATTTTCTTCAATGCATATTATATAATTTGTTATACTTCGCAATAGCTTTATTTTATCACTGCACGTGTGGCGCAGCGGCTAAGATAGTCGCCTGGCCGCTTCGTGTCGCAAGTTCGAGTCCCGCGCCGGACAACTATTTGTGTCACACATAAATAGTTGTTCTGAGTCTGGATGTAATTTGTGTCCGTCTATTATATGTTTGTAAAGTACCCCGCGACATAGGGATTAGATTTCCTACTGCGGGCGTTGTCTTAAGTAAATAATAAAAAAAACAAATTGTGTATGGTTCTTTTCTCATCCTCTCATTCATAGATTACAGCCAAGCGATCGGCGAGGTTATGGACCTTGGCGTGGAGTCAAGCTGGTGACTGCCTAAGTGATTCAGTATCTCAGCGTCTCCGTGCTTGTTGTGTTGTCTGAGGGCTCGTTAAGCTGTCGGTTCCGGTTGTAGTCATAGGACATTAATTGCCACTCCATGTCAGAGGCCTACTGGGCGGCTTGAACAACAGATACATTATCCTACTAGCATATATGCTCGTTCAAGCCCCCCAGTCGTACTATTACCCATTCGATTCAGGAAGTACCTAATAATTTACCAGTACAACTCGCACAACAAAGCGTATTTATAAAACTGCTATCTACTGGCCCTTGTAAAAATCAATGATTGCGGATGACGTCACGCTTTCACTTTTCATACCAATTTAGCCCATTCCGCTTAATTTAGCAAATGATGGAAATACATTGTCAATACCCATTGTATTTTTATTTAGGAGATGTGGCACTTTCTCCAATTATTAAATGCATTTTATTTAATTCTACTCATTACGGTTGACGCCACAACGATGGATAAATTTTGACCTTGAAAGCGTCTTTATCGTGATAGAGATAAGGATGCTTTTACTTGAGTTAGTGTATCTACGATCCCTAGACTTTGATAACCGTGTTCCGAGCGAAAATGATAATATTTTCTTACTGCGCTTATAAGCAGTTTCAGTCAGTTTGAATGATGTTCCTGATGTCGCAATCGTCGTAGACTTCAAACTCCAGGGTTGAACGATGATGTTAGAAGAGAATAAACTTCTACCCGCACTATCTTCCCACTTCTTCGTTATGATTCATGTTGGACCGCTCATATTATATTATAAGATTAATAGAGCTCTTGGTCGAATTTCGGTTAGAGGAGCAATCTCCACGGAGACAAGCCAACTGGCCTTATGAGCAGGACATATTATAGAACGAATACGATAAGACTGTGTGCGCAATGGTACATGTAGTTTCTATACGCTCTCACTTACAATTCGATGAGACGGATATTCGAGATATCGGGGAATGATCAGTAACTTACAAGACCGATAAATTTCATGCTCCCGGACGCACACCAGCTTCCAAAATATCTTGCCAGAACATCCAAATAACACTCTTTGGGCTGAGTCGGGATTTGAACCTAGGACCTTATTAATTGTGGTTGAACACGCTACCGCTTGATCCACGCGGCTATCAAATATTACTCTATATTTACATTTCTAAATTATTGTATACATAGGTCAGATATTCATGAGAGGACACGCCTTCTGGATTCCATTTGTGGAATTACTGGTTTGGGGACTTCAGGGGCTTCTGGGACCCTTCTATTCTTGCCGCTTCGTCGGTATATCAGAATATTTATTTATGTATTATGTCGTCAGAGCTCATCGAGGTGGGGGGAAGAGTCAGCAACACTTGTTTGCTGACTCTTAAAGGCCGGCAACACACCCGCGACTGCTCTGGTGTTGCGAGTGTCCATGGGTGGCGGTGATCACTTACCATCAGGTGACCCACTTGCTCGTTTATCGCCCTCTGATATAAAAAAGGGGAAAATGTAATTGTAATCAATTTAATTAAAGTGATTAATCAATAGCTCTGTTACGAGACTGAGGGAAGAAGTGGGTTATCCGTTAAGGCGCGGTAAATGCTTAATGAAAAAAACCGGTCAAGTGCGAGTCGGACTCGCCCATGAAGGATTCCGTAGCAGCAAGTATTTCAGTTGATTAAATAAAAGCAAATTGCGGTTTACGATATATGACGTATTAAAAAAAACTACTTGCTAGATCTCGTTCAAACCAATTTTCGTTGTTCTTTTGCATGGTAATGTAAATCATATGTTTTTTTAGTTTAACGTTCTCTTATTTTAGAAGTTACAGGGGGGGGGGGGGGCACTCATTTTACCACTTTGGAATTGTCTCTCGCGCAAACTATACAGTTTCGAAAAAAATTATATTAGAAACCTCAATATTATTTTTGAAGACCTATTCATAGACACACCACATATATGGGTACGATGACAAAAAAAAATTTCGAGTTTCAGTTCTATGTATGGGGACCCCCCAAAATTACTGTTCTTTTTCCATTTTTGTGTAAAAACCTTAATGCGTTTCACCGAATACATCTACATGCCAAATTTCAACAGTACAGCTCTTATAGTTTCGGAAAAAAGTGGCTGTGACATACGGACGGACAGACAGACATGACGAATCTATAAGGGTTCCGTTTTTTGCCATTTGGCTACGGAACCCTAAAAAGCATGATATTTAACCTCGAGTGAGGCTTAACGGAAATTTAAAGTAAGTGCCGCGTATTTAAATTATTATGAAAATAGTTTTTAATATTTACAGTGCCAATGCAACTGACTGTAACTCCATAAAAAGAAGTTCTTGCTCTCTAAATTTCCTGTTTTTAACGACGATATAATCATTTTAGTGACGAATAAAATTTCTTATCGAATGTTATAAAGAGAATGAACATAATTTATGAACATAGTTAAAGATTGTCAGTGGGAAAAATATCGTTCTTGCTGTGCGCCTTAAAACATATATATTATTTGTTTACGGTTTGAAGGAGCTTGAATTTCCAAGACTTTATCTTGAAGTTTACCAGTCTACTCGTACAACTGCACAAACTGTTTGATATCATTTGGAAATACACTCGAATAAATATTTCACTATCGGTCCTAAATTGTCGCTACACTGACACGATGAAGAATAAAAAACCGGCCAAGTGCGAGTCGGACTCGCACATGAAGGGTTCCATAGCAGCAAGTATTTCAGTTGATTAAATGAATGCAAATTGCGGTTTATGACGTATTAAAAAAAGAACTACTTGCTAGATCTCGTTCAAACCAATTATCGTTGTTAGTTTACATGGTAATGTACATCATATATATTTTTTAGTTTTATCATTCTCTTATTTTAGAAGTTAGAGGGGGGGGGGCATCCATTTTACCACTTTGGAAGTGTCTCTCGCGCAAACTATTCAGTTTAGAAAAAAATGATATAAGGAACCTCAATATCATTTTTGAAGACCTATCCATAGATACCACACATATATGGGTACAATGAAAAAAAAAAATTGAGTTTCAGTTCTATGTATGGCGACCCCCCAAAATAATTGTTCTTTTTCTATTTTTGTGTAAAAATCTTAATGCGGTTCACAGAATACATCTACTTACCAAGTTTCAGGTGTACAGCTCTTATAGTTTCGGAAAAAAGTGGCTGTGACATACGGACAGACAGACAGACATGACGAATCTATAAGGGTTCCGTTTTTTGCCATTTGGCTACGGAACCCTAAAAAACTGTCAATCATTGCGTATTTTGTAAGACTTTTAAGGCGAGACGACAGACAAGGTGTTTAGTTTAATGAGTTTATTAAGACGACCGTGACCGTTATATTAACAATAAGTAAAACGATTATATAATTTAATTCATTTTTAAATAACGAGTACCTATAATATGATGGATGATGGATGGATATACCTACATTAAATTGCGAGAAAGACTGATGCCGTTTAAACTATCTAAATATCCTACGTTATTTATGCAAAATATTTCTGGGTATAAATAAATACTTGCTAATCTAATCTTGAATCGTATGAATGGACTCCGTAAATTGAACATTCCATACTGAAAGTATTATTGAAGATATTCATGTATATAATTATTTAAGAGATTGTTATCGAGCTAATTTATTTTACTTTACTGAACAATGCAATGTCGTCCTCGAGATTGTTATCGATTAGTTACTTTTGAGCTATTCTCGATAATTATCATGGTACCTAACTAATTGAGTGTCGTCAGATTTAATTGTCTCCCTTGTTTGTTCTTTATTTCAATATGCCAATGTTGAATATGATGTTAACTAAATCAGAATTTAAAATAATATCGAAATAGCAGATATGAAATTTAGTTTTTATAGGATTATGCAAAGCGTTAATCTAATCTTAAAACTATGATATAAAAAATTGCGTTGGCAGGCGACATCGTACCAGTACCATCCAAAGTAGGCGCTATGCCGTTAAGCAATGAACACAGGTAGATTAAATTAAGAATTCCTTTGCTAATACCCTTACGTGGGTTGTAGTTCATCAGATTTGTTTCTAGGATTAAATGTACACAGTAGCATGTCAAAGATCATATCATATTGACGACACCTCCCAAACTCTATGTTAATAACAAATCTTTCAGCGTGAAGCTTGTTAGGAATTTAAAAACTCATTTAAATTAATGGAATTAACCCAAACTCGATTTATTATTAGACTTTCTAGTACTCCATCGAAGTATCAGGTTCTTGGCATCAGGTGAAATGAAAAGGACTCCTTTATTTAATGAACCCTAATCCAATGGCTTACTAGTTTAGGTTCTAACCAGGGGCTCTACCAACTAAGTCGCCGAACATCGATTTCTTAAATAACGTTCAAATAAATAAAGGTTAAAAAATACTTAATCAATCGTTAAATCGGCTTTCATGAGCACATAAATGGTCCAGAATCAATGGTCAACGTTGAAGCCGATTTAACGATTGATTAAGTCATTTTAAACTTTATTTATTTGAACGCCATTTAAGATATCGATGTTCGGCGACTTAGCCGGTAGAGCCCCAGAATACCGTTGCCCGCCTACCGTATTTATTAGAAGACCAGCTCTCTATAGTACAATTATAATGTATTGCCAACGTTATAATCAATTTACATACAATTGACGGGCCTGTTGGCGTGGTTGGCAATTGCTATACGTATTAGGTATATAGTATTAGTATTAGGTTATATAGTATTAGGTTGTATTAGGTATTTCGATGTTTTAGGTCGTGGGTTAGATTCCCACCCCGGACAAATATTTATGTGCATGAACATGTCTGTTTGTCCTGAATCTGGGTGTAATTATCTATATAATTATGTATTTACAATAGAAAAGTGGTATATGTAGTATATCAGTTATCTGGTTTCCATAGTACAAGCTCTGCTTAGTTTAGGATCAGATGGCCGTGTGTAAATAATGTCCCAAGATATTATATTATATATAGCATGGGTGTTGATTCTTAGATTTCGTTAGACACAATTTTTCTTCGACTCATATCATGCTTATGAAATGCTTCCCAGTCTCCGGTATAGAATACAAAACAAAAAACTTATTTTTTCAGAGGTGAACCGGACAAAGCAGACTTCTTCGGGAATACAGCTCTTCATCTGTCAGCAGCTCGGGGACACAAGGAATGCGTCACGTTCCTCGTTAACTTTGGCGCCAATGTATTCGCTATGGACGTGGACGGCCATACGGCTCAAGAACTAGCTGCTATCAATGGCAGAGACGATATCTTGAGGTACCTGGATCAGGCCACCGCAAAACTAGAAAATAATGATAAGTAAGTAAACTAAACTAACTAAAAAATAACGGTTTGTCTATTTTCCTGAGCATTATTGGTAAAATTTACTTGGCCTGTGTGAATGGTACAACAGGAAGCAGGAGAACATTTTCTGGCCAAATTGCAGAAGTACCCTACCGGCGAGCATGTATGAAGAATATAATGACAGTAAACGAGGCAAAAGAGGCGTGCAAATATCGTGACAAATGGAAATCCGTTGTTTCTGACCACCTCTCAGGGAAACAATCTGTTTGTAATATTGCCAATTTCATCGTCAACTTTTTGGCAACAATCCGGGTCAACTTTCGAAGCATCTTGCTGCTATAAAATCGGATAGTATGCTTTCCAACGTATCTGGACTTTGTCAGTCGTGGTAGTGAAATTTTAAAACTGTCTTAATTTTTTTTACCAAAATAAAAAATGCATAACTCTTTGAATTTTTCGTGGTACTTATCTCAGAAATGTTGTGGCCAACGACAATTTAAGCGTTAACTTCACAATGGGTCTCCACTTTGCCATGAGAACGTAATATACAAAACATCTTACACATTCTTTACACTAAACATATTAAATTATTTTCTTAGTTTTATAACATAATGGCATTCGGCAGCTATATTACGCATGTTTTCTAATTCTCTCGTCACTATTTTCCCATGGTCGTCGTATACGAGCAATCAGTTGTGAAATTAGGCTAATTATTGCGGCTGAATTAAACTAGACAAAGTTAATTCGAATTATGTAATCTCCGAGGCAGATTACCTACTTTAAGCTTTTTCGCAATAAAATCTGTTGAGTAGTTACTTCGAAAGTAACCCACGCTTGAACCTATTCGAAAAGACTTATTAACTGCCACGCTATTTTTCTAAATGGGGCCCCTTGCTAGATTTGGGTGTAATTACTATAAGCTATTTTGTAGCATAAAAAATCTAAAATGGTACACTTCCTCTTTTTGGAAAATTTTATTACAGCTTTTGTGTAATCATAGAAACACTGAACGAATTCGGCTACATAAAAAAAATTATAAAATTGTAAATATATGACGAATTATAATTTATTATCCAAATTTTTACAGGAAAAAGACTAAATCTCTTAAAGAGAAAGCTAAAAAAGACTACGAGAAATCCCACAAACAATACCAAAAACGACAAAGCAAAGCGGACATGTTAGCTGAAAAGGAACTGAAGAAGTTAGCAAAAGATTGGGACCAGGGGTATGCGGAGGAAGTATCCACAATGCCGCACCGACCGAGTAATGTTTTGTGGGCGCTGAAGCAGAAGATGACCAGGTCGACAAGTCATGGTAAGTGTGGAATAACCCTTTCCAACAAGCAATTTTTACTGTAACACTCGTCTGCTGTTGCTTATCGATAAATTGCGGTACTCAGGGGGAAATTTTCTTAGGATCCACAAATTAGAAAGGCAGAACAATGTTATTTATATTAATGATAACCCTCATGTTTGTTTCAATCAAAGACTTTAAATATAAACAATTTTCGCTCTTACTCTCTAGCACCTTGAACTATGATGACTACTACTTTACTTCAATAATACACTGGTAATGTCTATAGCAATATTTAATTGGCTTTCAAGGTAATCTTCTGGCAGAAGAACAGCCCCGACCAACGTACAGTGCCCTAGTAGGAACTGTCAACTCTGGAGCTAGGGGCCGTGGTGCTGTGTATAAGAAGGCGCTCGCCAGCAAGCTACGGAACAACACTGTAGGAAGAAATACTAATGTCAATACTGACGATTTTAAGGTACGTATCTGTGTTCTGTTCTGCCAAAATGGTATAAAGAGGAGTATTTTAGGTATAAAACGAAGAGACAGAGTAAAATTACACGAAATAAAATTGAAGACAAAATTTAAAAATGCACACATAGCTTACAGACTGCTAAAATGGCGATGGGCTGGACATATGCTACGAGAAAGCAAAGAGAA
Source organism: Pseudoips prasinana (assembly GCA_951640165.1). Classification (NCBI taxonomy): domain Eukaryota; kingdom Metazoa; phylum Arthropoda; class Insecta; order Lepidoptera; family Nolidae; genus Pseudoips; species Pseudoips prasinana. The sequence goes on from OX621240.1 coordinate 10,171,598, forward strand.
ATGGACTAAAATAACAACCGAGTGGTACCCAAGAGATGGCAAAAGAAAAAGAGGAAGACAGAGTAAAAGATGGGAAGATGATTTTAAGAAAATAGCTGGGCCGGCATGGACCCGTATACCAAGAGACAGAAATACTTGGAAATCTTTAGAGGAGGTCTTTGTCAATGGACAAGCTGTTCCAGATAAATATCCAGTTGCCGATAATGCTTAATAGTATTAAATATATTGCATGAATTTTATTTTAGTGAGTAGGCAAACTTTGTAAGCATTATGTAATAGTGATAAGGAAGCAGCAATAAAGGCTATTTTATTTATTATCTGTGTTCTGTGGAAAACAATAGTTAAGTTAGTAGTTAGTAAAAATATCAGGATATTTTGTCCTTAACTAACTGTGATTCATTCAGTCATTCATTGACTGTGATTCATTGAATATTTAATGTATTATTACAAAAAGTACAAAAGCTAAATGACATTTAACTTCACTTATTCACTTCGCATCAGGAGTCAAAACCTGTAATTTTAATTCAAAGAGTAATATCAATGAAAAGGTAGATCCACCTGCTGTGGAGTTCCTCAGAGCTGTATTTTCGGGACATTCATGTTCGCAATATTATTAATTACTAAATTTCCGTAAAGTGTTAATAAAATATTAATGTTTACATCCAGGTTGGTGAAGTAGAAACAACAGGCCGTCGGTCAGTGGTTTCGCTGAACGGTGTACGTCGCGATTCTGAAGTCATGTACGTCGGCACATTTGGAGCAGGACCTCAAGCGAGACAGCCAGTCGCCGACGTGTTCACTGAACAACCGCCCGAACCAACTAAGAAAGCTACATTGACTAGGTAAGGGTTATAAACCTTGTAGAATTCCATTTAACTGAATCAACCCTGATATCATTGTTGAGTCCATCATTTGGAGAGATATGTCATAACGCCACGCTTGGCAAACGGGTTGGCAATCGCAGTATGACCATCATACTGCGATCGCCAACCCGTACCGCAGTACACAGAAAGACGCTGCCCGTTCTCTGGGAGATATTCCCTCGGGACAACTTCAACGCCCGCCAGGATGAGATGGAGTAGCGATATTTTATACCATCAGCCATACAGCACCATATCACCGCCTAACAACAAATATTACTTAAATTATATATATTTTAAAAAGTTAATTAAAAGCACTTACATTAATTATGTATGCAATTATTTAAACACTAATTAAGAACTGACACGGAATAGTGGACGCCCACGCATACTTGCTCTCGCAGTGCACCAAACATACTCGCATAAGTTACTGCCATCTAACGGAAAATACATACCATGCAGGATTGACAATGAGCATTGGAGTTTCCATGCGTGATCAAATCACAATAAATATTGATATCTGCAGGCGAACCATAGTAACGGACATAGCCTGAATATTATAATGAAAACAATAATGAAACTGAACGCTAATAAAATAAAATAATATCCTACTATTAACACACGACCATCTGATCACAAACTAAGCAGAGCGTGTACTATGGAAACAAGATAACTGATATACTACATTTACTACTTTTCTTTTGTAAATACATACCTACATAGATAATTACACCCAGACTCAGGACAAACAGAAATGTTCACACAATTATCTGTCCTGGGTGGGAATCGAACCCACGACCTGCGGCGTGAAAGGCAAGTATACGCCGAACAGCCCATCATTATGGTATATCTTCACAAATGATGGATACAATTCGTTTTCTAACTCCTCCTTTTTTCTTTATATTCGTTGCGGGATCCAAGACAGTTAAAGCGATTCCCCGGGATATGCCTGAGCCTCACCGCTCACTGTAATTTCATTGTGTGCTACTATTGATACTGGCTTACAGGAGTTGCAGTGGTAAGAGGAAGGGATAGTCCCGATTTAAAAAAAAATATGCATACAATTCTATTATGGAGATCTCTTATAAGCCTTTGTCCAGCAGTGGCAACAGCACGATACTTGAAATATTCATTCTTGTTACAAGCAACTATGTTTGGGCAGCCATACAGCGATAACTTTTGGCTATGATCCCTTAATTACCAGCTGCTTACAATTGTTAACAGATCAGCAAGTCAACCTGATTTCATTGCCGCGATGAACGAAGACAGTGGAATCGGCCAAGAGGTGATGCTTCAGGAACCTGCTAGTATTTTCGAGAGGCCCGGTTTCGGCAGTGTTGCTTTTAGGTTAGTATCATAGCTAGATGCTCCCACCGGCCCGTAAGCTACCGGAGAGTTTTAACAACTGGGGTCGCGGTCAGTCCATAGATTGATGACCACCAAAAGTGGATTAATTTCTCAGCGTCTCCGTGCTGCGGAGGGCACGTTAAGGTATCGGTCTCGGTTGTAGCCTTGTACAGCCTTGTCAGAGACCTACTGGGAGGCTTGAACAACTCTGACACCAAGGTAAACCCATACGATAAGTTAGGATTTTACAATTGCTGTTTGTAAAATAGTAATAGTCTATCTAATTTTTTGAGTTTTAAATCAATTTATGTATATATATATATATATATATATATACAGAACAAGTGGGTCACCTGATGGTAAGTAATCACTACCGCCCATATACACTCCCAACACCAAAGGAGTCGCTTTGCCGGCTTTAAAATCTCAGAAAACAATTACCTTCCCCTCACCCCGATGGGCTTTGGCAGCGACCTTACTCACACTCAGAAATACAACATTAAGTTATTAATATATTATTATTAATGTCTTCTGTAAAGTACGGGATTCTTCGAGCCAATGTACATTATGCCCACTTCTCTTGAAGTATATTTGTATATTTGTGTGGTTTGCAGACGCTCTATAACAGCTACGCTGAGTGCCCTGGGCGGCGCCCCGGGCGAGGACCTGTCCATCGGCTCGGCCGGCTCGCTGGCGGCGCGCCACGCCTACCAGCCGCAGGAGTGGACGTCGGCGCAGTCGGGTAACTTACATATTACTATATTATATACTACAGATGATCTATAATGAATATTGAAAGCGGAAATATCATATACAATATTATTTTACTTTTTTCAAGTCAATCAAAGCGAATGATACTTCCATTCGCAAGTCATTTACCATGTCATAAGTAGAACCGAGAAAAAGTCGAATAAGAACATAGATTAAGTGCGGTCGCTAAGCAGGAAGATATTCGTACTATGAACACTTTACCTACTGATAGTGGTGACAAATATTATTGTATGTTATCAAGTACTCAATAGCCGCGCAATGGTTATGACGTAGCTGCTATATTATAATTATAATATATTTACATTGTGATTATATCATTTGTGATTATCATTGTATCAATTACTATACCTAGTAATTGTATAATAATTTTACATCTTAAAACTATTATGAATCGATATAAGACTCTCAAATGCTTATCACTGATCTATACTAATATTATAAAGAGGTATCGTTTGTGAGTTTGTGACGTAGTAAGGGGTAATCTCTGGATCTACTGAACCGATTATCAAAATTATTTCACAAATAAAAAGCTACGTTATTGTGGAGTGTCATAGGCTCCGAAACATTCCAAAATTAATAACGCATCTTTACTAGTTTAAAAAAAAAAGGCTTTCATTGCGTGCGCTGCGATAACTAGAGGATAGAACAAAACAATGTACTGCGATATGAAGAACATATCAAAATCTGTAAATAAACCCGCGATAGCATATATTATTATATGCCTATCTCCTACGGATAACTGCTTTTACTTTTAAAATTGTGGATTGAGACAAATAAATTTTTGAGAATCTTATTTAGCCCGTATGGTATACACTAACAACAAAAAACAGTAACTTAAAAAACCAAAATAACAATCATAATTTTTACTTATCCCGAACTTCTAACCCGAAGTATTACGCGGAACAAACGGGCAGGGACAAAAATATTTATAACGCGGAACGAAGTCCGCGGGCACTGCTAGTAATAATATAAATAGGGTAGGAGATTATTAAATATTAATTCCTTGTTTCGACTCGCAATTAGAACTTTACTCTGTTCGATTAAATATTGTGTGTGGAAAACATATCAGAGTTCTGATGTGCAAAACCTACGAGTGCGTAATATGTATGAAATATTTAAAAAGAGCAAAACCGACTTTACTGTCGCAGGTAACAACTTAATGAAGGAAATTCTTCTGGCTCCGCGACCGCACTTTATTATAGCTGGGAAATAAACATATTTTTCAAATCATTTTCATTGATAGTGGTTCATTTGAATACAGCAATTAGATTCCATTTTATTTAAATTTGTATCTGCATATTCTGGTAAGACTTACATAATAAACGATTAATTGTATTGCTTTCCAGAAAGTTCTACTATAACGTCTGATGAAGAGAATGAACCTGAAGAATCCGGTTACGCGTCGCTCGAACGATTCCTAACCGCCTGGGGCCTCTTCCAGTATGTGCAGAAGTTTAAAGACGAACAAATCGACTTAGACGCCCTCATGTTGCTGACGGAAAGTGACATGAAGTCCCTAGGCCTTCCACTTGGACCGTATAGGAAGTTGGTGACAGCAGTCCACGAACGGAAAACGGCATTGTCATACCCGGGCCCTATTATTGATACAGCTATTTAGAGGTCGAAGATGGTATTTAGAAAAGAAATTCAAGTGTTGTGTGCGTTTGTTTGCACGTTAGTTAAGGACAGACTTCACGTTTTTAAATCTTCGGGTAATTTTACATAGTAAGAGCATTTGCTGGTGAAACTCTTTATGGTCCGCGGTAACATGTGCAGGAATTAATTACGTATTTGAGCGAATAGTATAAAACAGGGGCTCTACCGGCTAAGTCGCCGAACATCGATTTCTTAAATGGCGTTCAAATAAATAAAGTTTAAAAATGACTTAATCAATCGTTAAATCAGCTTCAATGTTGACAATCGATTGCGGACCATTTATGACGTCACAAGTGCTTATGGAAGCCGATTTAACGATTGATTAAGTCATTTTTAACCTTTATTTATTTGAACGCCATTTATGAAGTCGATATTCGGCGACTTAGCCGGTAAAGCCCCAGCAGTCGTATTCGTGTTTACCATCAGACAGAACTAGAAGTTCAGACTTATATTAGTCTAACAAAAGAAAGAGCGTGTTTAGCATCGTTCGCGTGATAGAAGTAAAACGTTTGAAAAATACAACACTAATTCAGCTGTTCATATATAGCGTCTGAGGCGAATGTGTGAGTAAGTATCTTATTCGCTTTGTATCGTTGTCTAGACATCGCTCTTTTGCTGCAATTCCTTTTCGTCGGAAAATATGAGTAAAGTATTGTAACATAAAGAAGGAGATTTTTTGTGGAATTCTACATTTTACAAACTGGTTTTCTTTAAATGGCTTACACGTAATTAGTTAAACGTTATTTATTTATTTTTTATTGCGTTTGGCGACAGACGAGCTAGCGGCCCACCTGATGGTAAGTGGTAATCGCTGCTCATGGACATTCGCAGTCCTACCGTGAGAATAATACTCTTTTTACACCTCGTTTAAAGAAGGACGTGTCGTAGCGCTCATTCGTTGCAAAATGTCCTTAAGTTTGTTCCACTATTTATATTACACCTTGTATAGCTCTGTCACTCTCTAGATGATATCTTTTTTCTCCTTCATACTTTTTCACCCAAAGTAATCTCTTAATTTTACCTCAATTCATGTCCGTCGATTATAGAATAGCGTTCTAAAAAGTGCCACTTCAAAAATGCACATTTTCAATACACTCCTTAGTAATTCTTTTCCGTTACCAGCAGACCATAAAGAGGATCAGCAACGATGTCTATAAGCTTATTTATCTATCCATTAAAATATATCAATGACGCTAACTTGCCAAATATGATTACATTCCAACACTAAATCTTGCACTTAATTGTAAATTCCGTTTTTTTTTTCTGAACTGTCCAAAACTGTAAAGAGTTAGTCACTGTAGTCCTTTGGTACTGACTATAATATGGCTTAAATTAATTTATTGAGCAAAAGCAGGAATTATTGTTATCGATACGTCGAATAAAATGGGTTAAATTTACGTTGGTTGACAAATTTCCTTTAGAAGACAATGCATTCAAAGTAACGCATATTTCAGTGCTGTGAAGTACCTAAGTTTTTAAAATTAGCCATGAATTTTTTTACATATTTTGTTTACCATCCGTTTCGTTTATAAAATATTTCCTTCTTTCTAACTTCAGTAGTAGAAAGAAAGAATATATATATGAGAATTTTAAACAAAACTAAGTTTAATGTCATGTTGTCGAAAATGAATTGATAAAGAGGAAAATATGATAAAAATAATGTTTATATAAATATTTCGAGAAAGAAGTCCGGTCTCTTTCTCGAAATATTTTACAACATGACATTAAACAATGTTTATATAAATATTTCGAGAAAGAAGTCCGGTCTCTTTCTCGAAATATTTATATAAACATTATTTTTATCATATTTTCCTCTTTATCAATTCATTTTCGACAACATGACATTAAACTTAGTTTTGTTTAAAATTCTCGGTGTTTCGCTCACAAATTTAAAACTCAGTAATTTTTGCACACTATTATGATTTCGATAAAAATTAATAATTTATTATGATAATAATTCTATAAAAAATGCTATTAAACTGGAATAAATATATTATACGTCAGCTGAGAAAAACACGGTGTAATTTGACTTTGTATTTTAGTGGTTCAGATTATTTACAAATTATTTGCTCACATATTATATTTTGTATTAGCACTCCATCGGCTTAGATGGAACGACTAAATTTACTGCCTACGTGTCGACTGTACTTTGGAAGGATTATATAAATAATTTAAGGCCTAAGCATATTTCTATCCTTTTCTACTACAAGATTTATTTTTATAATCTTTACTGTAATAATATTATATGTAATATTTTATAAAAGTTTAAAATTAAATCATGACTATTGTGCCTCGTGAAATGTGATAATAATAGTGTTCGATTCATTCCATTCAGTGTTTACATCCGCCATATTAAATATTTTTGTACAGTTTTAAATATACATTTTGTACGAACTATTATTGTTTTATTATAAATCGTCAAAACATAAAATTAAGATGTGGTGTTAATTCCACTAGATATCAGTTTCATCAAGTCGGGATGCAATTTGCAGCAAAAAATATGCTCGTGCAAGAAGGACATTAACAAACAAATTACATCGTCGGTCACCATAGCCTAGTTGGTAGTGCTCCTGCCTACGAAGCTGGTGGTCCTGGGTTCGAATCCCGGTAAGTGCAAATATTTGTGTGATGAGCACGAATATTTGTTTCTGAGTCATGGATGTTTTCTATGTATATAAGTATTTATCTATCTATATAAGTATGTATATCGTCGCCTGGTACCCATAGTACAAGCTTTGCTTAGTTTGGGGCTAGGATGATCTGTGTGACATTTTCCCCAGATATTATTACATGCACCAATATTATTCCCGGCACGTGTTTCGGTCCTCCACGGACCATTCTCAATAATTGCTAACTCGTTGAGTGCTCGAATTTCCCAACAAGAGAAATCAGTTTCTCAATGTTTATAAAGATTGATTTATTTTTCAAAAATACACCCAGAGTCATCACCCAGACTCGGAAGGTCTACATAGGGGTCACACAAATGGTAGTAGCCAGGGGTACAGTTGCAACACTGCGCCCTGGAGTATTCATTCAATGTCAACTATGTAATTTTTGGAACGAAGTTCCTTATCGCGCGTTGTGAAAGGGGGCAAGACGGATAAAATTCTTACGAAAAGTCGTGTTTTTGTCGCGACGATTATTTTTGTTGAGTGTATACAGGTTTTTTGTACATAATAAGAAATAACTTCGTTCCATCCGGGTGTCCCTTGACACCTCTCAAGTTTTTACTTTGACAAAGGGGCTTGATCGATATCGACGTTGGATATACGTCTGCGAATATGAACCTTAATCCTATGGCATTAATGACATATTCGTCTCTCCATAGATAATCCTTCAATAATCTCTAGTATAATGTTGTTGCCGAGATTAATATAAACGTCATAATGACGGGACCAACTCTTGTAATTGAAAAATTCTCCCACGTATATTTAGCACCCATTTAGTTCTATTTTGTACCTGTCCTGAAATGTTTGTACCTTACGCGCTATAAACGGAATTTCATGAAAACACTGGTCCCGCCATTATGATGCGTCATAATGGCGAGATCATGCCCGTACTCCATAACTACAACGCATACATCATCCAGATCAAACCAGTATTTAGTACCTCCGATAATGTACAGTGAGAGACTGAGAACTCAGTAGGTTTTTTATTAAATATTTTTGAAGTTATACCTACTTCTTTTGGCGCGATGGAGAAAAATGATGAGAGTGAATTTTTACGATGCGCGCGCACACCGACACCAAAAAATTTAACAGCATGAAGTTAGTTCTAGGTGGTATGACAGTGAATTTTTACGATGCGCGCGCATCGTAAAAATAACAGCATGGAGTTAGTTCTAGGTGGTATGAAAATTGATAACTATGTTCAAGTTGTATATTAAGAAGTATAACTTCTAACGCGTGTACATAAGTACACACAAGTTTTTTTTTTTCATTTTTGTCATTTTATGGGCCTGAATAATTTAACGAGCAATAATACTTCAAGAAAAAAGTTGCAGCTACTTTCCATGCAGGCGCTTTATTATTAATTGTTTTCAAACAGGAAACTTATATAAAAGACGGTCTTTAACATACTTTATAAATAAATAATCTGCACATCCTACTTTTTATATTTATGTACTCCTATTTACGTGAGGGTCAGTCTGCAACATAAATCCATATAGATACAGATGAATCGCTAAATGCGTGCTTAGCGCAAAACTCAAAAATGTCTGGACTAACTTTTATTTATATTCCCAGAATGCGAGCAAGGTTCTTAAAAAAAAACAAAAAGTAGGTAGTAGTAGGTGTTTTATTATAATTGGGCCAGAACAACATGTGTTGTGTCAGCTAGTACTATATAATTTTTACAAAAAATTGAACTTATCTAAGTATATATATAAAAATCAATGCCACTTTTCGTTGTAATGTTATAACTCAACAAGGCCTTTAACGATTTGGCTAATTTTGGTCTTGAATTATTGGTGGAAGTCCAGGGAATGTTTGTACGTAGAGAAAAGTTAAAAAAGAATTGAAAAAGTGTAAATATTTTTTTGTTTGAATAAATGAAATGAATAATCATTTTTTTTATTACTATGCCTTATACGTAGCGAAGCAAGTACTGGGCCGCTAGTACTTTATAAATAAATAATCTGCACATCGTAGGATTATTTATTTGTAATAGTATTTTAAGGACTGTATTATCTATATATATAAAAATCAATGCCACTTTTCGTTGTAATGTTATAACTCAACAATGCCTTTACCGATTTGGCTAATTTTGGTCTTGAATTATTCGTGGAAGCCCAGGGAAGGTTTGTACGTAGAGAAAATTTTAAATAGTCTTGAAAAAGTGTAAAATCAACATCTTATAGCAATTTAAAATATTTTTTTGTTTGAATAAATGAACTTAATAATAATTTTTTTTATTACTAAGTATGCCTTAGACGTAGCGAAGCACGTACCGGGCCGCTAGTTTATATATAAAAATCAATGCCACTTTTCGTTGTAATCGTATAACTCAACAACGCCTTTACCGATTTGGCTAATTTTGGTCTTGAATTATTCGTGGAAGTCCAGGGAAGGTTTGTACGTAGAAAAAATTTAATAAATCTTGAAAAAGTGTAAAATCTACATCTTTCTATACTCCCATATACAAACAATTTGTACTAATACTTAAAAGAGTAGCGAAGCACGTAGCGGGCCGCTAGTTATTTATATAAATTTCCTGCTTGGCCTAACCGATATTATTTAATAACATATTAATTATACAATAATGTAAATAACATAATAACAATTAATAATAAAGCGCCTCCCAAAAGTAGCTGCAACTATTAACTTCAAGGACTTTTGCTCATTAAATTATTCGGGCGCATAATATACAATAATGTAAATAACATAATAACAATTAATAATAAAGCGCCTCCCAAAAGTAGCTGCAACTATTAACTTCAAGGACTTTTGCTCATTAAATTATTCGGGCGTATAATATGTCAAAAATGAAAAATTTATTGTATAATAGAAATAAAGTTCTCAATACTGGTTTGATCTGGATGATGTAATTCGTTGTAGTTTTGGAGAACGGCATGGTCTCGCCATTATGACGCATCATAATGGCGGGACCAGTGTTTTCATGAAATTCCGTTTATGCCGTGTAAGGTACAAAAATTTCAGGACAGGTACAAAATGGAACTAAATGGGTGCTAAATATACGTGGGAGAATTTTTCAATTACAAGAGTTGGTACCGTCATTATGTCGTTTATAGATTAATTGCACGTGGCGCAGGTGTTAACGTAGTGGCTTCCCTACAACCAAGATGCCGTCGTGTTACGGATTCGATCCCCGTATAAGACAACTATTTGTTTTGCCCATACAGGGACCCGAGTTCTGGGTATAACTTATATCCATGCGTATATCCTTAGAGTAAGATTTGTAATTTTTTTGTGAAAATAATAAGTTAAAACTCCTTAGAGATTGTCTATTATCCTTATTAATAGAATTGCTACCTCCGTTCCGTCCGTCTGATACGTGCGTGCGTGCGTGCGTATCTACGGGCGAAGAATAGTTGACGTTGATGAATAGTTGTACAGAGACCATTTTTTACTTTTACTATTGTTCAACCTCCACTTGGCCCGTCTGAAACGTACGTACGCACACATTGAATTCTGTTAATAAAGTCTGTATCCAAAGGGTAAACCCTTTGGATACAGACTTCTAAAAATAATACAAGTCAGAATTGTTTAATTATTTTTATTACGAAAATTTTAAATACAATTAAAATAATCTAGCAATAATCGTAAAATAATAACCTAATTTGATTAATTTACATAAAGTTCATCGTTAACTAATTGGTATGGATACCTCGACGATTTTGTCTAAGGGAATTAAATACACACAAAATCGATAGAATAACCATTAAGCTAGAGTATAATATCTCGTTTGATGAGGACGGTATTCAAGATTTGACACGCATAAAAAGTGCGAATATATGTCCACCCAAGAAATTAAGTTATATAAAAGTAAAATATATCCTATTTCTTACGAGAACACCGAGAACTTATGCGTTATAAAATTTCTTTGTATACAAAATATATTTACCTACTACATTACCTACATTTTAATTACATCAACACGTTCAAACAGTATAAATGAGCAATGTTTCTATAAAATAGAAGGCACAGTACTTTAGAATATATTGTTCTGAGTAAATAAGTCGAGTTTTATAAAAGAAAAATTACATTACGAATCCAAAAATCATTAAATTCTTAGATTTTAACTTAGGTACTAAAACAATTTGTTTCATTTCTGTGTATTATGGCGGAGTCTTTACTATCTTACTCCTAATTACAGCATCTCCCGATACATTAATTATAATATATATTTTTTTTTTATCATTAACTAAAATTCGTACAGAGATTGTTTCGTAAATTCTCGGAAACGTAGATTCAGTGGTGTCAGAGTTTCGTACAGCCGTGCGCAGAGCCGCGGCGCGAGTTCGATGTCGGCACATACCCAATACTAGAGCTAGGTATAATCCTTCTATTCTAAATTGGCACTCCTTTCCACAGCATTATTTGTAGAATGTGCATCGTTAATGCGATGGAGAGCGTGCCAGTTTAGAATAGCAGAGCTCAAAGTGTTACATGTAGATCGGTAAACTCGCGTCGCGGACAAAAGTAGAACGTGCCAATAGTCTAAAGAATTACATCTTTCAACCAGATTCGGGCCACCCATTTAAGGAAACAGTGTATGAATGTTCTAGAAATAGACGAGAACTTGAAATTTTCAATTTGAACATGGGTCGTGGCGTCATACACTGTACGGCAATAATCGAAACTCGTAACCATTGCATTTCAATTGTGTTTCGTGTTTCAACACCCGCGCGGGTCGTTCAATACATGAACGCTAGGTAAAGATTGTTGTGTTTGGACTTCCTCGATTTCTTGTTGTACTGTTGGAGGCGGGCGAGTTGGCACCCGTCGTCGTGATAGTACGTGTACTCGGGGTAGGGGATGTAAGCCCCAGTCAGCGGGTCCATCGGCACCATGATGGGCAGGTCGCTCATGGACGCGGGCCGTTCGAAAGACGAACCGGAATCTGAGTCTTTCGCTTCCGCGTACTGAGGACTGCTGCTCTCAACTTGGTTCTCCACGTCCTGGCTTTGGTTGCAAACGGGGACGCTCCGACTTGTGTCGGCCGATATGTTCGAACGGGAGCGGAGGATCAACCGCGTCGACGAGAAATCCGTCGAGTGCTGCAGACTCTTCGATCGCGGTCGAACGGTGTTCGGAGGGGTCTCGTCGATACGGGAGAGTGTGTGTCTCCGGACAGGTCGGTATACCTTCCGTTCGCCTAATTTCGGCCGCTTGATCTTCCGGTGGGAGTTGTATGTCTCGAGGGAGGATGGGAGGGAGGGGGGATGGGGGTTGCGCGCGGGCGCCTGGGGCGCAGGGGCGTTGGCGAAGTGCGCCGCCACTAAGTCCCTCATCTGGTCGCGTGCTCAGTAGTTGTAGGGCCCGTACTGCGAGCCGTGGTAGTATGGCCCGGGGTACGCTGCCGCCGGCGGGTAGCCCGCGTACGCGTACTGCTGCTTCTGAGGATACACTGTCAACACGAACGAAATATTCAAATACTCATCTCATATAAATCTATTATAATACCAAATTATATGAATAAAAACACTGACTACCAGAAATGGAGAATAATAATAGGTGTAAGTAACTAGATGATCTAGATAAATAAACTTTGTTTAACGATTATGAGGTTTTACTGATCATCATATGTATCGATCGATTGGCATAAATAACTAAACTTTATTAAAACATTTAGATCCAAACCAATCATGCATTCACAATCCACACCTAAGTATGAAATGAAAACATCACAGAATTGTAAGTATTAGTATTGTGATCTGTTATGTGTGAGTTTCTATTGAGAATGCTTTACTTAAAAATGATATTATCTAATGGTAAAATTCTACTACTTTTAAGCTTAAGAAAATATTTTAAAATGTCTCAGCCATGCCATTTAACTAATTCGATTTCGTTCGTTTCTAAATTCAATATTTGTATGTAATACGTAATTGCTACATATTCCGTAGCAGCACCTTTTTGCTTTGTTTAAAAATGTTGACTAGATAATTTTTACTGTACCTATAGTAGGTACAGTAAAAATGCTGAAATAATTCTCACGTAAAACATTTATGAGTAATTTTCCCTGAATTTCATCATGACATAATTTTTCGTTAATCTAAGTTGATGCATGGTATACCTACCTGTAGGTAATTAATGAGCATTTGTAAATACCTAAATGAGTTGTAGATGTTATTATTATGTACATGTTTTAATTATAATTTAGGGCAATATTCAAAGCTTTACCCGGCATGAGGTACTGCATATTAAGCGCTTCTTCCCGTTCCCGCTCGCCGCGCAAGCAAATGGCCGCCGACGAGAACAAGATGGCCGACAGTAGCGACAGTCCGACGCCGCACCATGCGACCATGTATGACCAGTCGTACCACACGCGAGTGTTCTCACGTAATATCTGGTTTATTCCGGATTTTTACGTCACGTTTGTCGTGTGTGTAATTGTAAAAATATGTAGAGTCGTGTATGTGTTTCATACACCCATAGATGTATTTTGAGAATTTTAAATTTCACAGTAATGAATAGGTTCATTTGAGTGTTTTGATTTGTGTGTGTTATTCAAAAGTAGGTGCATTTAATAAATAATGCAATAGTTTATATACATGTAGTTTCGAAGTTGGTCAGATAGTTTATGTACAGCGCCATGTTAATTCGTCCGAAAGCGTGTTAGTATTGCGTTTGGCGTAAACCAGATATTATGAGATAGCCATTAATATTTATATGCATTAAACGGCCGGTCGCAGTCGCAGTTAGCGGAGTAGCCAAGTTTCATAGAAACATGAAAAAAAAGAAAAAGCCGTTTGTTAGTATGAAATACTTACATGATTGTCCTTAAAACTAAGTTATTGATGGCTTATTGAATAATTAAGAATAATATGTATGAAAGATAACCAATTATTTAGAATTTCTACTAAAGAATAGGTTATCTTAAAGAGTTATGTTTATAAAAATAAGAATAGATACCATACATATTAAACTTTACACATCGAAATATTGTTGTTCAAAGTATAAGATGAAAAAAAATATACAATAGTATTACACCGTTCATATGCTAGAACAGTCCTTAACCGCCAAGCGTTACAAAATGGCCGCTCTAAGATGGCTTCCTCACAAGATGGCGGTCTAACCTGGCATTATGTACTGCACATTATTCTGTTGCTCCCGCCTTTTTTCCTTGCTGAGGCAAATGGCAGCGGAGAAGAATAAAATGGACGAGCCGAAGCTTACGCCGACCGCGAGCCACGCAAGGATGTACGACCAGTCGTACCAGATCGAAGAGTTGTCTTTTAACACCTGGTGTAGAGGGGATGTCAGTTATGTGGGACATGACTTACTATAAAGCTAAACTTAAAATAGTTGTAAACTATACCTATATCATAACAAATTTAAATCATCTATGGGCTTCCCCTATCTATTTTATAAGAAATTATCTAATTTTCTCTTAGAATTTACCTAAAGCCGTGTTCACTATTTCAAAATTCTCGTACATTTTTTTATCAATAGGTATAAAGTTATTGCTCAACTTTAAATTGAATAGGTAATAGACGGTTGTAAGGAGTTCCTGCCACCATCTGTTCAGCGATTCATAATTGAGAGTTAGATACTTTACGTTGATTTTATTGTCACATTTTCCTTTTAAATCGTATTCCAATGCAAATTACGTAGGTAAAGTCCTTAGTATACTAGCTTTAATATATTTTTTAATATAGCTATAAAAAAACATCAGCAATGAGCAGTAAAATATCAAATTAATTTTTTTGGGCTTGTTAAATAATTGTAAAAAGTGGTGGCAGGTCAATATACGTACTTAATAGTTTCATAATTATTTGTTAACTTTTATCATGTTCTGATATGACGCACCTAAATATTTCTGATATTTAGGTCTGTACCTATTATGTTGGTATTAATAAATGATCTGAAAAAATGTTATTTTATTTTTAAATGGTTTAATATTAGTTAGAGCTTACTTAGGCAATTTGTAGTGTTCTAACACTACAAATTGCCTAAGTATTTTTTTATTTTAATTTAAATTTAGTTGTCGTATAGATACGACAACTAAATTTAAATTATTATATTAGATTCAAAAGAAAATAATAATAAAAACTATTTACTTTATTTAATAAATGTCATCAGGCTAAACCAAAAGTTCGGGTGCCAGACTTTTCAAGATGGGAAATCAATAACTACACAAAAGCGTACAACTAAAAATATTTTGACCGAAATTTATAAACGTTTTAACAGCCAAAGGCCTTTAGAACCAACGAAAAACCATTTACATTCAAAATCGGTTTGTTTCAAAGACCGGGCGTTGCCGTTACAAAAAACCAAATATCAATTCAAACAGATTTTCAATCGTTAGATAAATAAATCCCTTTACAGGGATCCTTATTAACATGTAATTCATCCAGACTTACAACAACATATAGGGTAGACTCGGGTAAAGTAACCAATTATTTTATATTTAATTTAACATCTTATTATTATTTTGACGTTTATCTGGATTTAGGCTGATTTCAGAGTGAAGCGCGCGGCACGCGCCGGTGGCCAGCGCGTCTCAACAGCGGCGCGTGCGAGACGCGTCACTCTGAAACGCTAGCTGCCAGTAGAGGAGCTCGGGCAGCGCTGGCCGACGGTCCGCGTGTCACACGCGGCGCGTGTAAACTGCGCAACTACTATCTAGTGTAATTGTAAGCGCGCGCGTTGGGCCGGCGCCTCTCGCGCGCGCGACTCGGAAATCAGCCTTAATATTTTATTTTTTGCGTTCAAGGTCTACATGAAAAATTAACCACTTTACCTATCCAGGTCGGGTGAAATGATCTACATAAATCATAAAAGCGGGTTAAAGTGGGCTAATCTGTATAAAACATTATTGTATTAATTTGTAGTTATTAAGTTTTACGTAGGAACTTTAAATCAACATGTTTAATTAAATTTTAAGTTTATAATTTTTATAGTAACATGGGTACTAAATCGGTCTTTTAATGTTGATTAGGAAATGACACGCCCTATATGTCAGACAATATAGGAAACGACGACTTTAGTACCGGAACAAAGTTGATCTGGACATTAAACAAAAATAGCTGTATGCTTTTGATAAGTTATTAATTAATTCTAATATACACATATGTAGAAGCTCTATCTTGGCACTGGGTTCATTAATCATAAGGTTTTGCTTCGTCGGTATACATACATTGGGCCACTGTTGATAATACTCCTCTCCTACGACCTTCTCCTTCTCGTAGAACTCAACTCCGTGCCATAGCGCCATCGCACCCGCTGCTAGTAAACCTGAAACACAGTAGAGTTCCATGAATATAATGGAATATATTTAAGTACAGGTTGCTGTATGGTGTCGGCATAGAAAATCATCACCCCATCTCATCCCGCGGGGGGCATAGTAATCGTCCCGAGGGAATACCTACCACAGAACGGGCAGCAGCGTTTCTCTGCCGACCCGTCTACAAAGTGTGGCGATTATGGCATATCCCCCATTCTTTGAGGAGGCTTTTGTCCAGCAGTGGACGTCATTTGGCTGACATGATGTAGTATAGGCTGAAGAGCGTTGGCAAGCTTAATTCCCCTGTCTTTCACAGTATTCTAAGCCGACAGCGATTTAGCCCACCGTAGGTACATTATTGATCTGGTTCCCATACCGATACTTAATATATTATTAAGTATCGGTATGAGTAGGCAGAGACAACAGATTTCCATTTCACTATCTTAGCACACCTCTTTTCCCTCGTTTACTGTCATTACATATATGCTCCATACATGCTCGCTACTTCAGAACATCTCCGACTTGGTGAGATAATGTTCTACGAGGTTTTTCAGTTGTACCATTCACACAGGCCAGGTCCAACTTCTTTTGTCAATCTTCTTTCATTCATCCTTTCTAAATCCCAAACCATCTCAGCATAGGTACCTTTTTTCAATATTTGTGACTACATATCTACTCTTTCACACCACAGCGCTCTCTTACATCAGTATTTCGTATTCTGTTTGTCAAAGTCACACCACACATACATTATTATTTAAAATGGTAAAAAATAGTACTATTTGTAATTTTCCTCTGGATATCGTTGGAAACAAAGCCAAATACAAATTTATGCAGCACTAGACCTTGGCGGTTAACCTTTTAAATTTTGTATCAAATGCACGTATATACCGTATCCACTCTCAGTTATTGGCATTGCAAGCTCTATAAAATATCTTGATTCAAGAAACGTCTGCCAATAAAAAATATGCGTGATTTAAACAAAACAATAGCGTAATTGTTTTTATTAAATTCGCTTTAATTTATAAACTAAATGTAAACGTCATGCTAAAATAAAATATATCTAAGTAATTTTAAGAGACTCACTGCACTTGACAAAAGAAAGAGTGTTAGTAAATAAAACTATCAACTAATTGACCCGCTCCAGAAGGCAATGTATAATAAAGCCTTTTATTTCCCATCACGGTAGTATTTCATATCTGTTACTAATTAATATTACTGTAATATTATTCTATTTTGTTATTGTTATTTCATTAGCATTATGTTTATTTATTGGTTAAAAACCTCAACTTGCGTATAGGCCTACTGTTTCATCCAGATTTCTCGGTATTTAGTTAAAATTTTCTACTGGAGGGTTTCGATCATTTTCCCAAAGCATCTGACGTGGAGGTGCATGAGAGAGTTCAGACGACTTAGATAAGTCGAAGAATTAAGTAGAAAAGATGTACTGTTCTTCGTATATCGAGTATGGCCTGTTGGTCTAGTGGTTAGTGACCCTGCTTAGAGGTCGTGGGTTGCATTCTCACCCAAAACATAACTTTGTGTGGTGAACACGATTATTTGTGCTGTATATCTGTGTGATTTATCTATAATATGTATGTATTTAGAAATGTATACGTATGATTATCAGTTGTCTGGTTGCCATAGTACAGGCTCTGCCTCGATTTAAAGTAGTTATAAACATAAATTAAACTAAGTTTACCTACACGACATGAAAAAGCCTTGGTCCCCAAACGTCCCCAGAAAATTGGTAACATTGTCACGCTGCATGACAATGTTGATTTTTCACAGTAAGTTTGCAGTAAAGCCCAGGCCTCTGCACACGTCAAGCATCGATTAAAAGTTTTGTGTCATCCCGAAATAGAATTCGCGCATTCGGATCACATGAACCAAGCAAGCGTTTCGAATCCAAAAGGTTAAACCATATCTACAACACGAATATGTTTATTTATTTAACGGAGAATGTATTAATCTCCTGGCACTATCTATACATATAATAAAATCGTAGAAAAGTCAAAACTGTACATTGAATATTTTTTTAAAAGGATACTTGGGCGTGATCTACAATCGATATCCAAGCCAAAAATATAGTTTTTAGAATTTTTGTCTGTGTGTCTGTTTGTCTGTATGTATGTCCGGGCTAAGCTCAAAAAGTACTGCATGGATTTACTTAAAATTTTGCATGAATATTACTAAGAGGTCGGTTCAACATATACAGGGTACATATTATCACGCTATCGCCTACAGGGGAGAAGCTGTGATAATTTATAAAATTTAACGCGGGTATAACCGCGGGGCACAGCTAGTACGTTTATAAGAATAAACGAAAGCCTAGCCGTTTAAAATTCCGCCAATAACACATTATGGGACCTTTTTTTGTTAAGGCAGGGGGAATGCCTAGGTACATACCTACCCGCATAAATTCTTTGCGGTTGTCATCGCAAAGAGTGTCTGCGTGGACTTTACGTTTATATTTCTAATACTGAGAATAGGCCTATTTCTGGAGGGTTGTATTTCTAAATATTAATGCAACCACTCTTTGCAAAATATGTGTAGGCATATTTTTTCTGTGCTTACCATTCAACAGTTCCATGCATTGACACTGATCCATGCCATGGAGAGGATGTTTAGCTGTCGGTTGTGATGAAGACAACTATGACACGAAATCTACTAATTAAGTTACTATTTCCCTTTGGGATCCGAAGGTAGAGCGCAGTTTATATTAATTCTGGCAACAAGCTAGAACAGGCTAGACTGGGAGCCAAACCCCATAGATATTGGAATGGAAAGGAAGAAGAAGATGGCTAAAAAATTACACGAATTATTTGAAACCAATATTAACGGCTGTTAATCACAAGAATCGAATTGTTCCAGTTAAATTATCTATAAAACAATCGATCAGTAGACGCATGAGCGTAGAAATAGTGAGTCGGATCTCAGACTATTACATTGACAGCATTAAATTTGTGTCATGGCGAAGTAACCACAAAATGTTCTTGTAAATTCAGAAAGATTCCGAAGGATTATTTACTCTTTATACAGCGTGTAAGAAACATCGAACGAAAACCTCGACTACCTATGATATAACTAATAAATAACGCAAAAATAAATATATAACTCAATCTCTGATACGTCAGTAACCACCCGTCGAGTCGAGGTTCGAACCCCGAAGACGAAGCCCTCCGGCGAGGGTACTTAGTTTATAGATACTTAGTTTATTTGCAAGCCGCCTAGGCTAACTGAAGACGTAATTTTAAAAATGTAATGACCGCTCTACTTTCGAACCACTCCACCAGTTTACTTTTTTTATATGTTTAAGAGGCTCCCTGGATAGTGTTGATCTATAGTTAGACCCAATAGGTAGCGCTGCGATCAGGTTCCACATTATTTTTACTCGCTGGGACAGCAAGTGTTTAAGAAACTCAACTTACATGTAACGAGCATCAAGATGGCAGTAGCAGTGACGTTCCCTGGACTCCGCTTCCAGCAGCCGACCACACCAGTCCAGAAGGCGATGAACAGGGACAAAAACGCCACTATGAACAGCGCCACCGTTGACCGCGCCATGTGCAGCCTGGAATCACAATAATTACCGTTTAAAAAAAGGAAGGAAAGAAAGGAACCGAATTTAAGTACTTATTCTTTATAAGCCCTAACTATGTAATTAATGTAGAACATCCAATCGAAACAAAACCTATCTAAAAAGTAGGAATATTTTATTATATTGTAACACATGACTGGCCTCTTGGACTCCTCAGTCAGAGGTAATAATAGGTCTTTACCTATGAAATTGCCGTTTTGTATGAAAAAATTTAAACGAATTTTTTTCATGAATTTTTTTATTTGTATTAATCGAAGTAATCACCCATGCAATCAATGCATCTTTGCCATCGCAGTGGCAGTTTATTGATGCCCTTCTTAAAGAAATCAGCTGGACGGGAGGCAACAAATTCTTCAAAGGCATTTTGTACTGCCTCTCGGATATTGAATTTTTTTCCCGCCAAGAAGTTATCCAAATTCTGGAAAAAGTAGTAGTCTGTAGGCGCAAGGTCTGGTGAGTAGGGCGGATGACGGAGAGCTTCCAACCCCAGTTCTTGCAACTTGGAGACCGTCTGCTGTGCAGTATGAGGTCGCGCGTTGTCGTGCAGGAGCAGCGGAGACGAGCGATTGACCAATGCTGGTTGGAGATGCGCCAGCTTCTCCATCATTGTGCTCAGTTCTTCACAGTACACATCTGCAGTAATGCTCACCCCGTTTGGTAAGAAGCTGTGATGAATCACACCGGCGCTAGACCACCAAACAGTGACCATCACTTTTCTAGGGGTAAGTTTTCGTTTAGGGCATTGTTTAGGTGCTGAACCAGGATCCAACCAACTTGCTGAGCGCTTGCGGTTATCAAACAGAATCCATTTTTCATCGCAGGTAACAATGCGGTTCAAAATTCCTTCATTTGTGTGTCTGTTGAGCAGTGCAAGGCACGTCTCGACGCGTACTTCGCGCTGGCGATCATTGAGTTCGTGGGGCACCCATTTGTCAAGCTTTTTTACCTTGCCAATTTGACGCAAATGGACCAATATTGTTTTGACGCTAACGTCGAAAGCTGCTGCTAATTCAGCCGTAGATTGTGTATCATCAGCTTCCACAACCGCCTTTAATTCGTCATTGTCGACCAAAGTCTTCGGACGACCGCGAGGTTCATTTTTCAGGTCGAAATTTCCAGAACGGAAGTGAGCAAACCAATAACAGGTGGTGCGTTGGTTTGTAGTGTTAGCTCCGTAAACGTCGTTGATGTTGCGTGCCGCTTGTGCCGCGTTGCTGCCACGACGGTACTCATATTCCATAATTACTCGAATTTTTAACGTATCCATGATGACGAAAAAGATTGAAATGCGATGAAAATGTAACACTAATCAATAAAGAAATGACTACTTTTGGAAAAAAGAATCCATGTTTTTAAAATAAAATTAATTTGAAATTAGAATTCTTAGCCAAACAAAAATTATTTTGATTTGAAATGGCCAGTACTGCAGAACGGCAATTTCATAGGTAAAGACCTAATATAAACAACAACAAATGACCACTTTAAGCCCCATTCTGCCAAAGTGGCAACTTATGGCGAGTTTCCAGCTTCATTTTGTTATCAGTCGTGATAAGAAAATGAAGCTCATCAATTTTTCTTACAAGATACGCTGCCCTCGACGTGAATCTCAATTTCATTTTTTTTGTGTGCAATAAAGAATAAGAATGGTGTTTAAAATATAATAATACTTAGATTTAAAAATATTAAATAGTTAAGCCAGCTTTTACCGAACGATAGAGGCGAACATGCGAGAGCTGAAGCGATCTAGCAATTCAAAGTACAAAATAACCAACCCACGCCAGAAGCCAACCCGCTTGGGGTTCGACACTCGCGCGCAGGTCGGTTTCTGACATGAAGATGTCTTCTAAACTGACCGTATTCGGCCAAAGTGACTGGCTAATAAATATTGAGAGCTCCATTTATGTGCTTTCAGGTGACTGACGTAACCTATGAAGATATATGATAGGTTCGGCTTTGAAAAATGATTTTTGCAAATATCCCTCTGCGTTGTAACGCAAAGTCTGGGGTCGCTCTTCCGATGGATTGGAGGAGGCATTTCATCAATACGAATACAGCCTAAGGGTCATGAACTTTCGGCCGGCGAGTACGATATATCAGATTGTGTACAGTGTTACGAGACTTTCTAATAACCTTGACTTATTCTACGTAAGTTGTGATGTCATTATTCAGATCGTCTAAGACGTTCCAGAGGAATACGCCGCCTGCGTATAGGAAAGAATGATTGGGGTGTATTTGACTATCACGGTGATCGCAGCAGTCAAATATCGACATTTCAGCCGAATGACGTCTACTGCTGGACAAAGGCCTCCCCAAAAGATTTCCACAATGGAATTGTGTCTATATGCCATAATCGCCACGCTTGACAGATGGGTTGCAGATCGCAATATGATGGCCATAGTACACAGAGAGACGCTGCTGCCCGTTCTCAGGTCGATATTCCCTCGGGACGACTTCTACGGCCCCCATGGGATGAGCTGGGATGCCAATATTCAATGCAATTATCGGCATATCTACCAATCAAATACACTATTTATCAAATATAATATTTGCATGTCGAAGCCAGTGCTATGTATGTATGTGTGTTTGTGATGTTGTAAAATCTAAATATCATATATACAACATGTAACTTAATTAACGCACATCCTGAAAATAGTTTGTTCAGAATCGTTTACTGAATCGATTTATATCATTTTTAATATAGGTATTTTTTTATTCCAAAAATAATTAAAACTACGGAAATTATTGTATATTAACCCTATACAGTCAAAACAAATTGAAATGGACCGTAAGTCAAGGTAATAAGACTTTTAAAATCATAGCTTTAATTGTATACATACAAATTCCATCGTTCAATACAACGTAAAGAAAAATAAACTTTATTCCAAGAAACTAATTTAGTAAATAACAATGCATACACATCTCAAAATCTCAAAAAATCTCAAACTTAATAATGCATACACATGTTAAATTAAAAATTTAGTGTATGTATTATGATTACAACATTATATTCTAATTGGGGTGTTTGAGGGTGTGCGTTAATTACGTTACATGTTGTATAAGTTCTCCAATTATAAAACTACACTTTATTAAAGCGCATTCAAATACTGACATCATACTACCAATATTTTAAGTAAATCTAAACGCGTAGTTACTTATTGTTTACGTTCAAATCACAACAGAGATCACACAAAAGGTGTTTATATTCTTATTTTCGTTTGTAAGCCGGTGACAATAGAAATGTTAACCAACAACTCTAACACCACACTAATATAAATATAACGATCTCCATTGATAAGCTACTTCGCTTATTCTAAGAGTTCAATGTACCTACGTAATAAATACAATCGGCCAAGTGCGATTCAGACTCGCTCATCAAAGGTTCCGTAGTTTCATGTCTAAGGAAACTACGGTACCTTTGATGAGCTGACTGGCATGCTGTAGCTGAGGGTATAGAATATCGTCACCTCATCGCATCATGTCCCGGGGGAATATCTCCTATAGAACGGGCGGAAGCGTCTCGCTACTATGACCATTCTGCGATCGCCAACCCGTCTGCCAAGCGTGGCGAATATGATGAAAACAACCATTATGAAAATCTGTTGGGGAGGGGAATGGTCTTTATTTGGCTGATATGAAACTCTATAAACAGAAATATAAAACAAAGCAATTTTGCACAAATAAAACAAAAACAGAGTAGAAGTTGCAAAATGTACCTACGTACGAACACATTTTAAATTTTTTCACTCCATTGCCATATCTGAATGATGTCTTCCCGGCCGTACTTCGGACACGGCGGCTATTCTCAATGGATTAGCCAATTGCGCAGGACATATTTTAGTGCACAAGTGTGTGCGCAAACACAGGGGCACTTTCTATTCCATCACTCTCATGATCCAATGAGACGACTAGCGACGCGACCGGGAAGAGGTCAGGTACAGGACCGACGGCTTTACGTGCTCTCCGAGGCACGGGGGTGTAATACCGCCAACTTCCAGACTTCGGGCTGATACTGTTCTATTTACGGAAAAATCCCAAAATCACTTTTTTGCCCGTCCCGGAATTTGAACCCAGGACCTCATTTTCTGCGGTTGAACACGCTAACGCTAGACCAACGAGGCAGTCAGTCATATCTGAATAGTCTTGTGTTCTTGTATGATGGGGACCTGTCAATGTACCAATCCAATCTCTTCCTAACCAATGCCAACCTTTTTTCCCTGTGTTCAATAGCATTCTCCCGCAAGAGATAAGGTTTTACAAACTTGGATCTCTTCGAAAAAGTAGGTCACCCAACGACATTCATAAGGTCGTTTGGTTTCAATGGTGGCCCATGACTAATAAGAGTCCATTCACGCATGAATGATAACAAAAAAATCACATTAAATCAACTTAATACAGAAGTACGGTACAGTCAGTAGTGGAAGTAGCTAAACGGTGATTGTATGTAATGCAGGTATAAATTAGGAACTTGATTTGTAACAGAAGACCAACTTGATTTGTAAAAGAATTATGTACCAACAAATCAAGTAAAAAAAAATGTCGATAGAAAAACAATTGCAAAGTAGGCACTAATTATTTCCTTTTTCCTTGCCGTTACAATGTTGTTACAAATTTGTTAATAATTGTAGTTGCATTGAAATATATACAGACGCCAGCACATCCAACTAACCCAATCTATCAAATTTCTTTTATAGATTTTCAACTTTATCACAAAAGCATAAGGTTCAGTTTCAATTGGGGAAATTATACAGATTGGGGTAGCTATGTGCTGGCGTCTGTACCTAATTGTACCAAAAGCAATATTTCATTATGGTGCTTAGTTTCATTATTATTCTTGGTTTAGCGTGTTTTATAAAATATATGTTGCTTTCTTGGGTTTGCGCGTACCGTCACACAACCAGTGAATGGTATAGCTACTTTGATTTTTACAACACGCGTTCATAAGTAGATCCCGCTCAGATAATACCCTGAGAGATGCCCCAATAATTTCTAAATGGCCACTTTTGCCATAAAACAAACATACTTATATATTCCTCCATACCTACATATCGAATTCCATCTTTTTACTTCAGCGGCCGCCTGAGCTGTGGCCCGAACCCCATAAGGGTGCCCTCAGGTATTAGTCGCTTAAATTAAGCTACTGGTTGAGAGCCTTTTGCGCTAGCCAACTGCTCGTTGTTTTCAATTCTTTAATTTTAATATACAATTGCTAAATTTAACAATAATAGCTTAGTAACTTGCTATTTATTATTTATTTAAGGATATTAAAAATATATGTAACGAAACAGACCGCACGGACGGACTAACTCAAAATATTTTGTTGCTTTAATTACTGCTTGACAAGTACAAGTGTATGTAAATACCCAAGTGCTGAATAAATTTTACTATCATAGATAAATACACCAAGACGCAGAACAAATAATTCTGTTCATCACACAAAGATTTGTCCCGGGTGGTTATCGATATATCAAATCAAATAATAAGAAATATCCAAAACTAATATGACGTGGCGACCACGAACCGGAGAACGCGCTCTACAAGATGGACCGATGATCTTGTGAGGGTCGCTGGAAGTCTGATGCGGATAGCACAAGACCGGCAATTGTGGAGATCTTTTGGGGAGGCCTTTGTCCAACAACGGACGTCTTTCGGCTGATATGATGATGATGATTAATAGTAATATGAACATCCCGTACAAAAATAACGATCAGCTGTTTTTATGTTTATGAGTTTCCTCCACTATTTTTGTAACAGCTTGTATATTGAACTAACAAACAAACAAGTTTGCGACTTAATCTCAAATTACTCAAGAGACAAGCCTTCCAACTGGTTCCAAGATTAATAGATACAGCTTATAACAAATAATTTATTGTTGCTAGTATGGCAATGCAATAGCGATTCGTATGATTGGAACAACTAACAATGTGCCGATTTGTTTCAATACCAATGGATGTTGACCCAGTTAGTTATTCGCAGACCTTGAAGTTGCGGCAAAGAATATATACAAGGTGTAACATGAATAGTGAACTAAACGAACTTCATTTGCCTATGGAGAGAACAACATTAGCCAAAATAAACATCAAATTTAGGGACCCTAAATAACCTAGTTTTCTTTAATTTCTTTTGTTTTATGTGTTTATGCTCGTTAACCTTTCTACACTAATCCTGTTATACTTTGTATAACGTACTTATAGTACGGCCAATTTAACAGATCATATTTGATACTTCATCAAAATTGAACAACGTAACCTTAACCGGCGGACATAGACTATTATTTATTTTGTCGTAGTTAGAACTGCACATATACATTTTTTTTTCACTTACTTCATCTTTATTGTAATACGTACCAAATAAGGTAATTTTACAATTCACTTTACTAGTAACTGACAGATGTCAAATGTGATCTATTAGATTGGCCCTACTATAGTGTAGTTTAATGTCGAAGCGTCTCCGTGCTTCGGAGCTTTAAGCGGTCGGTCCCGGTTGTACTCATTAACAACAGTCGTTAAGCTATGTCAGACCTACTGGGCGGCTTGAACCACTCTGACACCTTCCTCTTGATTTACTTTTATATATATTATTATTATTCATCATATAAAACACTAGCCTTATATATTATTTTCTCCTTATTAAGTAATCTCATTATAATCATATCAGCCGAACGACGCCCACTGCTGGACAAAGGCCTCCTCTTTCGCGCGCGAGCGGTTGAGCCAAAAATCACATACATAAAAGAGTATTGAGTATGGAATGCAAAAAAGAATAGAGAAACCTACATATTAAAAGTAAGAATGTGATTATATATAGTCTCTGGAACTCGTTAACCTTTTAGCCGAGCCTTGTCGCTTTCTTTGGACAACGGTATCTAGCTAACAGTATGTCACGTTATCCTACGCAAACTCTTGTGACATTATCTTAGAAGATGTCTTGAGATTAATGGTAGCGAGAATAAATAATATTTACTTACTTATATCACGTCTATCCGATTCAAATATTGGTTCAACTACTTATTGAAAGATAGTTATAAAAAATCCTGTCCCTTTTAAAAGATAAACTACCTTTTCGATATAAATCGCATTGATATCAATCATTATTTCCGGAGCTACGATGCTGCAAATAGCAAGGGTTTAATTCGGTTGGAAAAACCGTAAAGCATCAGCATTTCTCCAAAGGGAATTTTATTAGAATACGAATAAAATGTGTTTACCTATTCATTGCATCGTCAGATAGCCCTTTGGTTTCGTTGTTTTCGTCGGGGATGAAGTAGTCCACATTGCTGCAGTGCGTCTCTACGGGCGATAGGTAGATCTCAACTGTAACAAATAGAAAATAAAGTTTAGTTTTGTGTTCAAAAGAATTCAAACTATACTATACCATATACCTATACAAGTTTGTATTATTTGACTGGTGGAGGATGCAAAGGTGCAAATCAGAGATTTTATCAAGCGAACATGTTTTCCTACGACCCAAAAAAAATTTTTTTTAATATTGAGACTTTCCGCATGTCGGGATTATTTCAACAACAAATCCTAACGAGGCCCATGTTAGGGTTTGTGTAACAATATTAAAAACTGAGTGGAACTATAATGAAATGAAATAATGAAATTTATTCAGCACTTGGGTATTTACAGACACTTGTACTTGTCAAGCTCACAATGTATTACATGAACACAGTTTAAAAACAGTAATTAAAGTAACAAAATATTTTAAATTAGTCCGTCCGTGCGGTCTGTTTCGTCACATGTATTTTTAATATTCTTAAATAAATAATAAATAGCAAGCTACTAAGCTATTATTGTTACATTTAGCAATAGTATATCAAATTAAAGAATTGAAAACAACGAGTTATATGGTTTGTAAGATATATAGTATATGACGAAAATACACAATTTATAATGTTCGTTTTAATAATTGCCAATCACAGTGGCGTTTCGTAAAAGGCAAGGCTGAAAATATTTTTTCTTTATAATTTAAAAAGTTTCTTATAGGTTACATGACTTCGATACATATAAATACTTTCCTAATTAATAATGTAAAAGCAATAATATAACCTAATATAAGATAAGAAACATAATAGAAAACGAATTAAGTATAGAAAAAATCTTTAAATTATAAAAAAATTAAACTGAGTATAAGGCATCGAAAAATCCCATCACATCTCTTATTGCTCGCATTCCTTCTGTTACGGATTTTTACCTGTGAACCAAGACTAAGGGAAAGTTCAGAGTATTTTAAATCCTGTTATCGTTTTGGAAGAATCTATCTAGTCTGGACTATGTACATTGAAGATCGCTAAAGATTTTTTTTATTACCGTGTTTGCAAATAAGCATATGGTCCGCATAATGGTATGCGATTAACCAACGATATGTCTTTTACTAGCTAATTATGCGACACAGTTATAATTATTTTTTCTTAGTTTACGCAAATACAGCCTCTAGGTGGTCACGCGATAGATGACAGCTACCGGGTCTCATGGAAGGAAGGTCATTTCATGTGGAACCTACTCTAACCGCGTAACATCAGCTGGTATGTACAGGGTGGCGCAATAGAACGTGCATTTTTAAAATAATTATTAAAAAATAAATACAAAAGGTATAGTTAAAATAAAACTAAGCAATTATTAAGTGATAACTGAAGTTTATTTTTTAAAAATAACATCATCTAAATGATGACCCTCTCTACGTTGGCACTCCTCTAACCGCAAACGGAAATTACCGAAAACTTTCTTAAGTAGTGCTGGTGTGATTGCTGCCATTTCACCACGAATATTCTCCTTGAGCTGACTGATGTTTCTCGGATTATTGGTGTAGACTTTGTGTTTGAGGTATCCCCACAAAAAAAAGTCAGGAGGCGTCAAGTCTGGACTGCGCGGAGGCCATGGGATATCACCTCTTTTCGAAATCAGTTTGCCAGGGAACATCTGCTTCACAACCGCCATGGAGTCATTTGATGTGTGACTGGTAGCTCCGTCTTGTTGGAACCAAGTCCTAGAGTTCTTTATTCTTGAATTTTCAAGTTCTGGGGCCAAAAAACCTTCCAACATCGCAACATAGCGTTCGGTATTAACAGTGATGTTTTGCCCCCGTGCGTTTTCAAAAAAATAAGGACCAATTATTCCTTTGGCAGAGATTGCGGCCCAAACTGTCACTTTAGGGCTATGTAACGGTTTTTGATGTTTGAGTCTGGGATTCTCACTATTCCAATAACGACAATTTTGGCGGTTTACGAACCCATTCATATGAAAATGTGCCTCATCAGAGAAAAGGATGTTTTCAAAATTTGAAAACCGATTGAGCATTTCATTAGCAAATGTGAGCCGTGCTATGAAGTCAGAGTCTTTCAATTCTTGAGTTAATTGCAGCTTGTATGGATGCAATTTAAGATCCAAGTTTAATATTCGTTGCAAACTTCGTCGCGATATGTTTAGGACAGACGATCTCTTGCGAGTAGACATTTGTGGATCTTCTCGTACCGACTGCTTAACACTCTCAATATTGTCTTCGGTCCTAGATGTGCGTGGACGACCTTTTGCGTGTGGTTTAAACGTCGATCCAGTCTCTTCAAACCGCTTTATCCAGATTTTAATTAAATTAGCACTCGGAGCCTCCCTAATTTGCCGTACACCATACTCAGAACAAAATAGTCGCCTGACAACTACGTACTAACGAGAGTTTTCGTAAAATGCGCGCACGCAAAATGCGCGACGCTTCCCGTCGAAGTGACTCATAGTGACTAAAACTTCATGAACCGCGCTACCCAACGATATCGGTCTCCCCTCGCCCACGCCCCTTCTACCCCGCAAAAAAAATGATGCAATATGCACGTTCTATTGCGCCACCCTATATATTGGATAGTACTATAAAACAGACGTATGTAAACATACAAGAACTCATACTCCATATGAATGACAAATATTCAGAATTCCGATACAGTTAGTTTATGCAAATATCATGTGTCTGAGTCACCGGTCAGATTAACCGATTGTGCCGAAACTGTGGATCGTTAGCATCCTCTTCCTAGTAAACACTGTGTACATACTTTACATTCGAAGGCCTATTAATAATTAATTTACATATTTACTTATATGTTTATGCCTTCTTTATGTTTTGCGCAGGCGCCGCTGCGGGTTGTTACAAGTTAGTATATAGTTTCACATGCAATTTGGACATAACAAACAGACACTTAAATTTTATTTATTAGTATAGATATTCTATTATACGGTTTCATGCGTTGTGTATATACTTATACGATTTAACGATCTATTAGCAGTCAGTACCCTGATTATGGAAATTTCTATACGGTCAGGACATCCAGTAGGTATCGGGGGACTGATCATGTGGCGGTCACACATTTGATTCATGTGTGACCGTATAGAAATTTCCAAAATCAGGGTACTGACCGCTAATAGATTGTTTTTGTCACTTCTTTACTTAGTAACTTCTTTATCTTCTTTCTTCAAGAAGAAATAATGATGATTTTGTAGCTCATGTCTAAACCTGGGCTTATCGAACTATAATCGCGACCAATATCTTTGTGAATCAAGCCCCTAACTAAATCAGTGTCGGTAAGAGTCATTTCCGTTTGTTACAACGAAGAGTAATCCTCACTTGTATTTGATAGTAATACCGACCTCTGTGCAAGCGTTATAACTTGATTGCTTTGCAATTTACTTTGCAAAATTGATGGGCACCTTCCTCAAATTAGCACACTTTGCAACTTATATATATATCCCAAAAACCCACTTTGGAAGCCAGCTAACTGATAATTAAGAGATAATGCTGCAAAATTAAGCTATTGTGTCGTCGCAAATTCTCACATGACTTTTCGCCATTCACTTAACGAGTTAACTAGTATCTTGTGTCCTATTCGATCTTAGCGGTTATTCTTGGAAAAGAAAGCAATAGAACATATGTAAATAGTTTCGTCGTAGCTCGGCCGCATTTCGGCACAAATATTCGATGTTGCAACACGTCAAATCTTTTCCGCGTTTATGTGTTCCATAACAAAAATATCTCAACGCACAGATGGTGGAATCATTTACGTTTAAAGAAAAAACAAGACCAATAAAAAAAACGTTATTTACGGTGGGAACGCAAAGTCATGCTATTACTAGCTGCCCTGCGGTTTCACCCGCGTTAAACTTTATAAATTATAGCCTATGTGTTATTTGGATATATAAGCTATATTACTACAAAGTTTCTTTAAAATCCATTCAGTAGTTTTTAGGTGAAAGAGTAACAAACATCCATCCATTAGTAGGATTTTATTTATGGCTTACCAACAGAAGCTACAATATTTCATGTACAAATGTTAGTGAGTAATATTATCTAATAGAGGTAAACACCATTTATTTAGATATCTACATGTACTCTATGGGTAATAAATTAATCTATATTATTCTAACAGTTATGATTTTATATGGTAATCATTATTCTATTTCTACTGGTTGTAATTGTGTAATTGTTTCTAACTATAGCAATATACTGTATAAACTTTGAAGAGATAAATAAGCTAATTATTATCCTTCTATAACTACTATGAATAAATTATATTAATTGAAACAAGAAAAGATTCCATGAAATTGAACACTATTTTCGAAATGCAGTGCATTTGATTTCAGGTAAAATTTCTGTTTTTTTTTTATTCGGTACATAGGCTACTAACAACTTTTTATCATAGCTCTGTGGGACTGATTAATCTATGAAATTGAATAATCTGCTCCTCAATATGGAGCACGGCTTCGAGCTTGAGTTTTATCACTATATACAGCTTTGTTAGATTAGGGACTCACCTATCGCTCTTTTAAACAAAACATGTTTGGTTGCAAAGATATCCTCTTTTACTATTCGTAAGACTTCAACAAAGTAGTGCTACTATATTAACGTTAATAATTAACAAACTATTTAGCCTTAAGCCGCTTAAAATCTTTTATAATCTAAGTCTTAAGTATTTCTGACATTATGATTACCATTCTTATCAGCTACCTTAATGACGTCACCCTTCCACTTCATAGCATTTCGACTGAGCTAGTCCATATCTATATTCTAGTAAAGCTTTGCTCTTGAATTATAAATTCATAATGAAAAATCTACTCTTGTTTTGCTGGGGATAAAGCAACACCTTACCTGGAAGACTTTTTATTGGCAACTTCATCAAACACTCTCATTATCAAATAATCTCATTTGGGGGTAGTGAACCCCCCATATGCCACATTAGTAAAACCAGTCACCCACAAGAAAAATATGGAAACTATAACGATGAAGCATTGATATTTAAAAAACTATATATATCACTGAAATCATTCGTGGTCATGTTTGCATAGTACTAATAGATGATCTAATGAAAGTGTTTTATATTGATTTTTCATAAGTAATTTATAACTTGTTTAATTACATGTATTAGTCATCAGTAACATGTCATCACACTAATATTATAAAGGCGAAATTTTGTGAGTGTGTGAGTGTGTATGTTTGTTACTCTTTCATGCAAAAATTACCGGACGGATTTGATGAAACTTTGTAGTAATATAGCTTAAATATCCGGATAACACATAGGCTATAATTTATAAAGTTTAACGCGGTTAAAACCGCGGGGCACAGCTAGTTAAGAAATAAAAACAATTTTATGTGTAAATAACTAACTTGTAATTCCATTGTCAATGCATAAGGTAATATACTGTTAATTACAATATAAAATATATTTACACGATTGAATATCGGCAAAATATGATGTTACATATATTTTTTACAATATATTGTATCAACTTCCAGTAAGTAGATGACCTAAAAATTGAGCATATAATTTTTTTGATTTCAATTTATCTTGATTTTATATCAATCTCTATTTCTTTCAATTTAAAGTAATAACTTCAAAAATAAAATATATAATTTATAATTCTTATTCGATGTATCTAATTGGTAGCCTCGTGAAGGTCTTTGGTGAGATTTATGCCCGGTTCCTTTATTTTACGATCCGTCATTGGACCAACGTTACCATCCGTAATTCAGCTACCGATACCGATGCAAAACTAGCGTTCCACAATGCCCTACCTGCGACGAACATCCGTAGTTTAAACCACCTACGACTCGTTCGCCGATGAACCTCTCGCTCCTCTTTACGTTTAGTAATAACAAAACATCGTACATCAATTATGCAACTAAAATCATTTATTATTCTGTAATATTATGTGAGTAACAGTAAAAATTACCGTAATAATTACATTAATAATTTAATTTGCGTTTTAGGTTTAAAATATATTTATAAATCATTAATATTGAAAATTTGATGTTACGCGTGCATGGTGTGAACAAAACGCGTAACAGGAAAGCGCATAGCGCATGCGTCAGGCGTCTGACATCTGTCCAGGAGTATTCCATGGTTTCTAAATAAGTTTTTAAATTGAGTATTTTATCTAATGTTCGTAGTAATGAAATCTTAAAGATATTATTATGTACAAATCTTTTTATCAAGCCGAAATCTCAACTGGAATTCTTGGCTATCATGCACGGAAAAATAATCAACCCTTTCTTTATAAACTCTTCTTCCCACTTCTTGATCATTCACCGTCGGAAAACAAAGCCATGAATTCTCTATCAGTTTCAGAGCTAGACATCACGGAAATCTCCTCAAATACTACGTTAACTAGGTACCAAAATAAAATACAAACGACTGGTAAACCGACCGAATTCGACTAGTAATCAAAGCAGTGACGCCTCGTTACTTTGACAGTTCCGTGACAGTAGAAAATATTTATAGGAACACTTTCGAACGCATCTCCATACAATAAGCTTACTAACGTCCTCCCATCCGTTAGTAACCAGACGTTCGTTATTTGAATAACGACTAGTATTTTATAGGAATGGTTTTGCGTTACGCCTGGTAGAAATTCTAACTATTCGTAGTAGAAACGATTCGTTTTTGGAATATAGGAACCGGGCATTAATGAACAAGGAAATCGCGTATGTAACTAAAGAATACTTACTACAAAGAAGGCATATCAATGTCATAAGATCATATTGCCGATTGTCAAATATTTTGACAGTTTATTACGCTTCATGTACCACAAGGCCAACATCTATGTATAATGCTACAACCACAAGTTGGCCTTTATTTTGGTGGAGACTAGCATAATAGCACATAGCATAACTAATTGCAAATAATAACTAAAGATTAACAGTAGACTACCATCAATGTAGATATTCAAAGAGCCTAAGATCAACATTTGTTTTTTATTCGTATTTAGTAGAGGAACCGACTTACTTTTTTTATTTCAATAAAAACTAGCAGTAGAAACAAAATGAAAATTTCCTTAAACCGAACGAAGTTTAGAATCGTGTTAGTAATTTAATTTCGCGCTTGTATGTGATAATAATAATATAAATGTTGTAATCATAGATTACGTAATATAACATGGCGAGGC
This sequence comes from Pseudoips prasinana, assembly GCA_951640165.1. NCBI lineage: Eukaryota > Metazoa > Arthropoda > Insecta > Lepidoptera > Nolidae > Pseudoips > Pseudoips prasinana. Next base: position 10,206,154 of record OX621240.1, read on the forward strand.
TGCGGGGAAGGGGCGCAGTGCTAACACCTTTGAACTTGGCCCATATCTTTAGTCGACAGTCGTCCGTGTACGTTTCATGGATTTAGTTATGACCGTACTCGTAGAACAAAAGTTGTAGTTAAGGTGTTACCTATCTAGTCCTCCGAGGTTCTTGGTGTTTGACAAGTAACCTAGTATACTATCTTCAGTGAATGCAACATCAGTCGGTTCCACAACTATTTATGAAGACCGAAGACGACGATTTCTCATCTTCGATCTGCTTTGGATCTGAGCTTTAGTTTTAGAGTTTGATAACACTCTTTATTATGTTGATCAATAATGAAAAATTCAGAGTAGTGACTTTCCGATATTATTTTAAGTTCTTTGACCGAACTTATGAAATATTGATAAGAAAAGCGACAAAGCAACTTATGATATTTTCTGTCGCCAACTTACAGTAGCGTCAGTATAAAATCAAATTATTATGAAGTGTGTACATAGGAGCTCTATTGTTGAGTCAGTTTGCATAGCAATGAGCATCAATATTAATAAGTAAGTATTATGGGCATGTACAGTCAGCAACATGAAGACCATTTGGTAAAGGAGGATAGCAGCACCTACAAACCAAAATCCATTAATGTACCGTACCCTTCAGGTGACTGGACAAACTGGGGAAGAACCTTTACCTTACAGAGTATGATGGTAATATCAGGTCTTGGATTTGAGTAAGGTCGCAAGAGCTGGAGGTTGGCTACGCGCGATTTTGTCATGTTTGTTGCAATCGTCATTATAGGCTACGCAATCGCTTACCATAAGGTGGGTCTTATGCTTGTTGAAGTGTGACAGCATAGTGGTTAGACCCCTGGACGCGTGTACCACCGACTTTTCAAATTCATGTACGTCATCATCATCATGTCAGCCTAATGATGTCCACTGGAGGACAACGGCCTCCCCAAAAGATTTCCACTATGTCATAATCGCCACGCTTGGCAGACGAGTTGGCGATCGCAGTATGATGGTCAGAGAGACACTGCTGTCCGTTATCTCGGAAATATACACTCGGGTCGACTTTTACGCCCCTCATGGAATGAAATGGGGTGGCAATATTCTATATCGTCAGCCACACAGGTTCATGTTCATTCATGTGCGTATTAAAATTAATATCTTAAAACGGCGACAGAAAACACAACGTGAGGGAACCTGTATGCCTGAGAATGTTTCAAAATGTTGTTAATGGCATGTGAAACATGCCAACCCGCACTAGGCCCGTGTCATGGACTATGGTCAATCCCCTCTCATCGTGAGAGGAGGCCCTTGTCCTGTAGTGGGACAATAATGGACTGCATATTACGCTTATTAACCGACATGGCAGAATACTTATAAACTTAACTAAATAGTTTGGACTATACTTTTTCTGACAATATCGCTTAAAAATCATAATGTCCTAGCCACCCGTAGGCCTATGTCATGGCTTAACCACTGTTTTCTAACAAGAACCGGGGCCGACAGTTTTCCGAAGCATCAAGACACTCAGAAGGAGGACTAGTGATACCAAAACACTATGAAACAGCTTCGGTATTTTATTCATAAATAAAATTTTTAGCTCATAAAGAAAACAGCTATCGTCAAAACAGCCCAAACGGACTTATTTTCAAAATAAATAATAATAAAATAGGGCTCCGTTGGCTTTAAGGAGTTCTATTAGCACATTGCCATTATTACGTGCCGGTTTTCGTGGGTGGTAGATACTACTTGCCTTTCTGGCCGCAGCAGTACGTGGGTTCGATTCCCACCCAGGACAGATATTTGTGTGCATGAACATGTCTGTTTGTCCCGAGTCTGGGTGTAATTATCTATATAAGTATGTATTTACATAAAATTACTAGTATAGAGGCATATCAGTTATCTAGTTTCCATAGTACAAGCTCTGCTTAGTTTCGAATCAGATGACTGTGAATAATGTCCAAAGATATTATTATTAATACCTCTACATATTATTGACGCCTTATGTTACGTTTGTTTAAAAGTTCAACTTTCCGCTCATTGTCTATCTATAACTTTAAGCTCGAAGTTAATAGGTAACAGAGGCGTCCACCCAATGAGCACGTTCTCTCTCGGAATTAATAGATTAAATAGACACATATTTTGACTTCGTCTTCCTTGCCTATTTCCCATTTCTATTGAAATTTAATTAATTAACCGAGGTGGTAAGACTTTGTGTTGTGTGTCTCTATTTGGTTTCCAACAACCTCCCGACCTGATCATCTCGTGAGAGAAATATTCTGAAGTATTTAGAAAAAGTTTCCATTTTGAAATTTGGAATAACAGCTTTTCTCGTTTGGAAATTAAAGAAAATGAGAAAATTTTCTAATTCATTTTCTTTAGTGCTTAAAAAAAGTAATGAACCTAACTTTGCCTTTTCTTCAGTCCTGGTCTATTGAACGGTTGCTTGAAAGAGATCGCTCCCAGAGATAAGGCCGTCATTTGCACAATCATGTTAAATATGTACATAGTTCATGAAGAGTTACCTACTTAATTAAAAAAAAAAAAGCTAAAAGTGGTTCTCAACACTTTTGAATTTTTAACTCGAAAGATGACTGAAGCACATTGTTAGTGCATATAATAATTTTATATCCTACTAGCTGTGCCCCGCGGTTTTACCCGCATTAAGCTTTATAAATTATCACAGCTCCTCCTCAGTAGGTGATAGCGTGATAAAATGTACCCTATATGTTGACCCGACCTCTTAGTAATATTCATGCAAAATTTTAAGTAAATCCATGAAGTAATTTTTGAGTTTAGCCCGGAAATACATACAGATAAACAGACAAAAATTCTAAAACCTATATTTTTCGCTTCGATATCGACAGCAGATCACGCCCCAAGTATCCTTTTTAAAAAATATTCAACGCACAGTTTTGACTATCCTACGATTTTATTATATGTATAGATAATATAGGTACCTTAACAAAAGAACTTTTCGCCATTTTGATTCATAGATAAGAGAACTTCAAGGTAGTTTTTTAAGTATTCAACCTAATTTTGATACTGGCGGTACTACATTGTCCTGCCTACATGACTAAGGTATACAAGCTGAAGGAGCCAACTAATGTAAGTGGAACAACAACTATTACAATAGAGAATGACGGAGACATGTACCTCTTTACCTATAGACATATTGATACGATAATCAGCATAAAATCTAATCGAGTTTTAATTCTTGACCAAAAGAGAGGTGATTTAAGTGTAGGTATAATAATAATATCTAGGGACAATGTCACACAGATCTTCCTACCCCCAAACTAAGCAAAGCGTGTACTATGGGTACCAGGCGACGATATACATACTTATATAGATAGATAAATACTTAAATACATAGAAAACATCCATGACTCAGAAACAAATATTCGTGCTCATCACACAAATATTTGCACTAACCGGGATTCGAACCCAGGACCACCAGCTTCGTAGGCAGGAGCACTACCAACTACGGTGACCGTCAAACAAAGGTATGTCGGTGAGCCCGAGTCTGTATCTTCGGGATCCTCACGATGATACCATTATACCCATATGCACCATAAAATTTAGCACCTCCGAGGAATATGTTCATAAATGTTGAAATCAAAAACGATATATAGATCTTGATCATAGTGGAAATAATTAAGAATATTTAATCGTTTAACTTTTAATCTTTCATAATTTATTACAGATGTGTTTTGCGATTATTTTTATTATTATTGGTGTTATAAATTGATTTCTATAGGTTCATCAAGATCAATAAACTCATTCAAACATTGTATCTAAGCCCCGCATTCCATCACACCCTTTCACAATCGCGCCCCGCGTCACAATTGGCCCACGCCCAAATATGCAACAAATAGGTGACCGGGTTCGAGTCCGTAGGCGAGCATTCGTGCAAGGTAGGAGAAAGTTCATGTCCTTGTTACGAGCAGGTGGAAGATTAGCTTAATTTTATTCTAGGCTCGAGTATCTACTCGTTTGTTATATCTAAAACGTGTTAAAAAGGATTCTTAACTAAAACCGCTTCCTATTCCGGTAGCAATACAAATGTGCTACTCAATTACAGCGCTATGCACGGCTGCATATCAAGCTATACTATTCCAGTATAAGCTGATCTCTGGTTGTATAGGATATACTATTCCAGTATAAGCTGATCTCTGGTTGTATAGGATTTCCATACAATGAGTGGTCAGCTTATATTGGAATTGTATAGCTTGATATGTAGCCGTGTGTACTGGGCTAGGCTATCTTCCATTCGAAAGTATTTTCTTTGCCTTTTAATAATCATAATTAGGTTTTGCGTTCCGAACTAATATTAGATCATAATTTTATTTTTATTTATAGGGCGAAAACTCATTGTTGATCAAAAAGCTATAATCAAATTTTCTACCAAATTTTGATTTTTTTTATAGCTCTAGGTGTTAATTAATTCAATAGTTAATAACAATTTAAATAATTACAGAAACCGGGTTTTAGATATTGGGTTTATATGAAATCTAGAATCTATTCGCACAATTTAAATCCATTTCAAATAAAACTTTGATTACTTCCTCATTTTACTATTATGTAAGAGTTATGTAAAGTTAACTTTGTAAAACAATAGAATATGAATTGAATGCTAACAGAACTTTAGTACATTTCACTCATGGCAATTTAAAAAGGGGCAAATGGGGCAATATTCTTAATATTGCTCCATTTGTCGCCTTTTTAAACTTATAATATGAATAGTAATCGGTTCCTTTAGACAATCAATTCATGTTAATCCAATGTCATTCGCAAAGGAAACAGCAATAATAATAACTCATTTTATTAATTATTTCCTATAGTACAATAATGACCTCGATAAATTAAAGGTAATAAAACTTGAATATATTTATTTCAAGAATTCCCTAGAAAACGTTAAATATTGTTGTAGAAAACATTCAACTCACATCGACATATCATATCCTTTAGGCTACGTTAAAACAAACAAAAGAAAACGTTTCATGTACAATTAAATTAGTTCGCAATCCGCAGAGATATCAATAAAAGCTGATGGAATTCAGAGATAAATACATTATTAGTTATATCGCACACCAAAGGGTAACATGAGAACAACACTATAATAAAAATAAAATGTGTCAAAGACAATCTTAGGGTGTAGGCTGGAGACGCTAAATAACTATAATAAAAAAAGAAAGGGTAGCGAAATACCTAAGTATTAGAGAACTTATCTACAGCTTCCAAACTTATCCAATAAACACCTCATTATACTACAATATTCATTGGAAACTTCCAGGTAACATATCTTTCGTTCAAATTTAATTCGGCATTTCTTGATATGAATTAAATATAAACCCTACTTAATTCATTTTTGTACCCATTTTGAGTGAAGCACCTATATATATTAGGTCTTTACCTATGAAATTGCCGTTCTGCAGTACTGGCCATTTCAAATCAAAATAATTTTTGTTTGGCTAAGAATTCTAATTTCAAATTAATTTTATTTTAAAAACATGGATTCTTTTTTCCAAAAGTAGTCATTTCTTTATTGATTAGTGTTACATTTTCATCGCATTTCAATCTTTTTCGTCATCATGGATACGTTAAAAATTCGAGTAATTATGGAATATGAGTACCGTCGTGGCAGCAACGCGGCACAAGCGGCACGCAACATCAACGACGTTTACGGAGCTAACACTACAAACCAACGCACCACCTGTTATTGGTTTGCTCGCTTCCGTTCTGGAAATTTCGACCTGAAAAATGAACCTCGCGGTCGTCCGAAGACTTTGGTCGACAATGACGAATTAAAGGCGGTTGTGGAAGCTGATGATACACAATCTACGGCTGAATTAGCAGCAGCTTTCGACGTTAGCGTCAAAACAATATTGGTCCATTTGCGTCAAATTGGCAAGGTAAAAAAGCTTGACAAATGGGTGCCCCACGAACTCAATGATCGCCAGCGCGAAGTACGCGTCGAGACGTGCCTTGCACTGCTCAACAGACACACAAATGAAGGAATTTTGAACCGCATTGTTACCTGCGATGAAAAATGGATTCTGTTTGATAACCGCAAGCGCTCAGCAAGTTGGTTGGATCCTGGTTCAGCACCTAAACAATGCCCTAAACGAAAACTTACCCCTAGAAAAGTGATGGTCACTGTTTGGTGGTCTAGCGCCGGTGTGATTCATCACAGCTTCTTACCAAACGGGGTGAGCATTACTGCAGATGTGTACTGTGAAGAACTGAGCACAATGATGGAGAAGCTGGCGCATCTCCAACCAGCATTGGTCAATCGCTCGTCTCCGCTGCTCCTGCACGACAACGCGCGACCTCATACTGCACAGCAGACGGTCTCCAAGTTGCAAGAACTGGGGTTGGAAGCTCTCCGTCATCCGCCCTACTCACCAGACCTTGCGCCTACAGACTACTACTTTTTCCAGAATTTGGATAACTTCTTGGCGGGAAAAAAATTCAATACCCGAGAGGCAGTACAAAATGCCTTTGAAGAATTTGTTGCCTCCCGTCCAGCTGATTTCTTTAAGAAGGGCATCAATAAACTGCCACTGCGATGGCAAAGATGCATTGATTGCATGGGTGATTACTTCGATTAATACAAATAAAAAAATTCATGAAAAAAATTCGTTTAAATTTTTTCATACAAAACGGCAATTTCATAGGTAAAGACCTATTATAAGAGATTACAGTGACACTTTCTTTAATTCATTATCAATTTTACAATGATTTAAATGTAGAACTCAAAAAGATAACATAACGATTTTTTTTATTTAATTTTTCAACAATAAAGTAACGATATATTAACGAGTATAGGTATTATGAGTAACCAATAAAAAATTACAGGAAAGAAAACAAGATGGCGGTCGCGGTGATCTAGTATTTCCACGGTTCACTTTTCCCGCCAATTATCTTTGACCAGTTTCACTTTCTCATTTTCCCTGGTACTTAACGCCTCGTCACCGAGAAGCTATAATTGTACTAAACTCATTTTGTTAAACACCTGATACCAATTCGGTATGTTAATTTTGACCTCAACACCCTAGGTGTGGCCCGTAAATGCGATGTGTGAGTTTAAAATGAATTGCATAGTAAACCGAAGAAAGTAGGTAAGTACTTGGATAGAAAGACGGTTTGTGAAACTAGGCCCATGCGAGTTGATGCTGGAATTCTCTCTTCCTAGCACATGCTTGATTATTTCTAATATAGTAGTTTTAGATGTAGTGGGAAAGTCTGCTGCATATACATACATACATACATACATAGACTCACGCCTGTTTCCCAGAGGGGTAGGCAGAGACAACGGATTTCCATTTGTCACGATCTTTGCATACTTCTTTTGCCTCGATTACTGTCATTATATTCTTCATACATGCTCGCCGGTTTAGGGTACTTCTGACCTGCCCTTTCTTGAGAACATCTCCAATTTGGTCAGAGAATGTTCGACGTGGTCTTCCCCTTCCGGTTGTCCCATTCACCCAGGCCAGGTATACTTCTTTTGTCAATCTTCTTTCATTCATCCTTTCTAAATGGCCAAACCATCTCAGCATGCCTTTTTCAATCTTTGTGACTACATCCTCTTTCACACCACAGCGCTCTCTTACATCAGTATTTCGAATTCTGTCTCTCAAAGTCACACCACACATACTTCTCAGAGCTCTCATTTCCACTGCATTTATTTTACTTTCATTCTTTTTCTGCCATACCCAACTTTCACTTCCATACATTAAAGTTGGCACTAACACTCCATCGTGCACGGCTAGTCGGGCCTTCTTTGATACTTTGCTGCATATACAAAGTCAAAAATTTTACATTTATGTGTAAACGTCGTTTCTTTTTACCCTACCGTGCAGTGCATGACGTGGCAGCTACTGAGAAACACTACCAGAAAACTCAGTAGGAATCCTTTATTAAAATAAAATATACTTAAGATTAATTACAATCATGTGTGTTGTCTCAGAACAACTCAATCCCAAGAACTTTTGTCACTTAAATAATCAGAAATTTTGTAATATGCCCTACTACACAATTTGGCATTAATAATTCTTTTAAACTTATTCGTAGACAATTCTCTAATATCATTGGGAAATTTGATATAGAATCTTATACATTTCCCCATAAAAGAGTTACTTATTTTGTGGAGACGTGGTAGTATGCAATATGAGATTATTCTTATATCTAGTATTCACATTATGTATATCGCTCCTTTTACAGAAGGAATCGATACAGTTCTTATCTATATATTATACCAACGAAAAACCATGGTGTGTTGTCCAGAAATTAAAAAGAAACTGAAAGGAAGCGCGAATTTTCAAAAAACCACAACCCGTTGTAGCCAAACGTAACTTTCAGTTAAACTCTACGGCTTGGTTGAAATTATTTATCATTAGTATCAATAGAACTCAATGCAATGTCATTGCATTGATTCCTACATAACATACTGGGGTTTGTATACTGGATATACAAAATAGCCCTATGATACCGGTAGAATGACAAGGATGTATTTTCAACAATATCTTCGTAATGACATAAGTATCATAAGCAATGTTTTCATAAAAAGAGCTTGTATTATTCAGAGTTTCAAGGAAACCGAAGTTTTTGATTTGCGTATTACATTAATTAGATTCGTAAAATTACTTTAATATCTACTAAACAAATGTAGATCAATCTCAGTATCTGAATACATATAAAAATTATGAAATAAAATATTACCTAAAACCAACGAACTACTAAACATTCTATAAGCTCATCTAAAACCCAATAATCGTAGCGCTGAATACAAAAAGCCTGTTTAATGCAATACAAGAGTGTTTACGCAATAAATACTATGTAATACCCGTGAATGATATGTGCACAGTTTAAACGCATAGAATTTGAATGTTATTGGGTCATAACCATTATTATAGATCATCATGACCGACTTCAGAAGTGAAAAACAAAAGAAATAAATAATACCCAAGTACCTACATCGAGCTATCCTCGTATATATTCTTAATATTTGGGATGGCAAGTAGTAGGTACAGTCACCGCCACATGTATCCAATACGAAAACTACGTAATAACTATCACGGCCGCGCCGTGGCGCTGACTGTACCCGTTTTTATCGATCCCACTTATGAATTTATTTATTTAAAAAATGTGAAATCAGAGTCATTACTCGTATGAAACTAAAACACAAGAAAATACCTGATGGCAAAGATAGAACTACTGTGAGTTATCCCTGTGCAAGAATTCCAGAACAATAATGATCTTAAGTTAGGTTGGATAATATTTATTTAAATAAAAGCTACTAAAGAAGAATATCCATTAATTTATGTGGCAACACCAAGCGGAGACGTTAGACTCGGTTAGGGTCGGCACTTTGTTCTGGAGCACGCTACGAACTGGTTATGTCAGGAAATAGTGTCGATAGGTTATACATAGGTATTTATTTGTACTCGATCATAGGAATGTTATAATAAATATTGAGGTGTTATATGAATATACAATTGTTACCTACTAATGGCGTTTTGTTACACTTACAATCGCAGTAACAGTAAATCTGTTACCTGCTCCTATCAATAGGTACTGAACAATAATGTGCATCCTATACAATTAAACGTGGTTAGCGTTCCGAATGCCTTTGGGTAACATAGGTCTGGTGTATAAAAATCCAAGAGTTAAAGATGAGAGTTTTGAGTGAACCGAAAAGAACTTGGTCGTCCTAATACCTCTTACTTTATGTTAATGAAAAATTACATTGCGTAGAAGAATAAAATAATCGTGATTCCGTGAGTTAGCTTCGGCCCATGCTGTTACCATCCGGTGTCCACCGTCACGCGTCCATTGAATCGGCAAGTAATCGGGTTAGCGTGATCACACGGACATGCATAATTTACTTATTTACATGTTTTATATGCATTATATCCGAAGGTGGCAATATTTATAGTTCAATAACCGTAATTTATCACGATCTATCAGCACCAATGGCCCAATTAACGCGAGGCGGTCATGACCAGTTGGTAATCGCAAATCTATAAGTTTTAGTGAACTTCAACGCTTTCAACCTCTGGATTACCATTTTATTTTGAAGAGTGCTCTTGTACTTTGGAAAGCATCTTGGTTCTTTCCTATCTGAGGTAACATGTTAGCAACCCGTAAAAAAATCAGAAGCTTACTCGGTGGTCTTACGTGTGCCATTTAGTAAAATAGAATTGGCTTCAGAACTTGCGGATAAGGCAGACATAGAAATCAAAAAGTATCGAGGTTGACTCACGTCTTCAGAGATGTTATATTAATACCGTTAAGACAGTTCTGAAGCTATACGTAACACTTATCCGTTACTATTTCAATTGGCTATAAATAATACGGAAAACTATGGAAATAAATTTGGTGCTATTTAGCTCGTGCATACCCAAATGCTATTGCCCTGACCACAAAGATTTAAAAAAAAATAACTTTCTTATTCACACTATAATCATTAAATGTTGTGTGATGACCACTCTTTAATGTTTAATGTTGTGTTCCAGTCAGTCACCTACATAATGCTCAGACGCAGCGTGCCAGCGCATTCACGCAACGGTATTGGCCGCGCTCATGCGGAATATGAAGCGTCTCGTTCATTACCAATGCGTAGTCAAAACAATGGGGATAAATGTTTATTGGTCATGTTCGGATTATGTAATTAGTAAGATAGAAGATGTAAAAGCTTTGTATGCTTTTATTTAGAGAGCTAGCGTCGCATTGAAAATGTGTCCTGGACAGAAAAGTTCCAACAAATAGGCTTGTGGAAGATCCATAAATATGGGAAATCATTAACAGTAAGAAAGGGGTATTGTACGAAAAATTAAAAGACAGAACACTGTTGTCAACACTATCATGGAATAAAAGATGGTAGTGAAACAAATGAAGGAGACTAAGAAGAAATTCACAAATCAGCAGATCATTTTTAATGTTCAATCATACAAGTTGACCATTAAAAATGACGATCAATGGAAATGGATACATTTTACGATGGGAATGGCTACATCAACAGTGACAGTTTCATTTAGAATGAAAGGAATATTGGTAATTAACATGTCACAACTACAAACATATTTATTACACGGGTACAGACACAAACAAAAGTAGTTTCACAGAGGCTATTATTTAAGAGAATGCATTTTATCAATTTTATTATCTCTGAAGTTACTACTATTGCTGACCATACGCACTACATCAGATTTGAAATAAATGCTGTTTTCCAGCATCAACAGATGGTAACTGTACTGTGGTTTACCACGTTTATCTCGCTACCGATTCCGTAATAAAATGGTGTTCCTCATGTCTATGTAGCGGTTAATTTATCAGAGTAAGTTATTTACGTCGTAGATACCTATATAAGACTAAATCTCTAGAATGCGTGTACTGTTATTACAGTACTACTAGCTGTGCCCCGCGGTTTTACCCGCGTTAAATTGTATAAATTATCACAGCTCCTCCCCCGTAGGTGATAGCGTGATAATATGTAGCCTATATGTTGACATGACCTCTTAGTAATATTCATGCAAAATTTTAAGTACATCCATGCAGTACTTTTTAAGTTTAGCCCGGGCATACATACAGACAAACAGACACACAGACAAAAATTATAAAAACGATATTTTTGGCTTCGTTTTCCATTATAGATCACGCACGCCTCAAGTATCTTTAAAAAAAATATTCAATGTACAGTTTTGACTTTCCTACGATTTTATTATATGTAAATAGATATGGAGTTTAAAATGTATACGTCTAACACCCATACCTAAAGGTAATAATTAATTCTCATAACGTTAAAAGTTATTGTGGTTATACCCAGAAAGACGATATTTTTAATCATTTATTGCCTTAAGGGAAATTGCTGTTCATAAATCACGACGCAATAAGTGTACAGAATGATTTTTTTTTCATTGATTTAGTATTTCTTATGACATCTATTGTCGAGACCTGAGTCTCTACCGGCTAAGTCGCCGAACATCGAATTCGTAAATGGCGTTCAAATAAATAAAGGTTAAAAATTACTTAATCAATCGTTAAATCGGCTTTAACGTTGACAATCGATGCCGGACCATTTATGACGTCACATGTGCTCATGGAAGCCGATTTAACGATTGATTAAGTCTTTTTTAACCTATATTTATTTGAACGCCATTCAAGAAATCGATGTTCGGCGACTTAGCCGGTAGAGACCCTGTTGTATTCCTGTGAAGTTTGTTGGTTTTCAGTTATATGGAAATGAATGATTTACATTTACGTATCGGTTTTCCGATAATCGTGCATATATAGTATAGTCTTTCATAAGTAGAAAACTAAAATGATTACCTCCACTAAACTTTTAAACGTCAAATGTTGCTATAAAATATGAAACGCGTTTCCTCCTGTAAAGAAATAGAAACTAACGTCTATAGACTTCACCTTGGGCTTATTAAAAAGAAAACAGGTAAGATTTTCTTATCACCAACTTGAATATTTCTCGAGAAACCCTCACCACAGCTAGCGACCGTGACGTCTTCAAAGCTAGGATGGTAATATTTTATCCCTTTCTCTTTGCATGCAAATATAAAAACAAATATAAAATATAGTTGTAACATATCGAGTATGAAGGTTCATCGCAACGAATTCCTTCACGGTGTGCTGGTTCTTGCAAAACTGCTGATATAGGCTTAGATTCACCCGGTTTGCGAAACCTCTATTAGTTACGTGTTTCCAACAGTTTTCTACTTCGATTGGTATGAAGATTGTCAATGGTTACAAAATTAAACACACTGCCTAAACTACGCAACACTATAATTTCTTTACGCTACGTCCTACGTAGGCGGTTCAAAGCGAACGCGATTATGAAGCGGTGACACGCGAATTCAATGCGATGCTGTGCGACGCGGTGGTGGTGCCCTACGTGCACGCGAATTGTCTCGCGCAGCCACGACGGCACCGCATCCTGTTCGCGTGAAAATATCAAGCCAACTGATCGCGTTCGCTTCATTTCGCGCCGCTCCGCACCGCGTTTTGTCACATAGGACACTTCAATAGGTTTCGACTGTTTGCTGTTTTCGCGCCGCGCCGCGCCGCTTCGCATTCGCGTCTAGATCGCTCACGCAGGACGTCGCGTTAGTTACTAGGTACCAATATGACAACTATTTTTGATAAATAATTACTTTACGTGTCCCGCCTATTATATGCCAAGAAACAGTTACATTCGGTTTCGGCATATCATATAGCGATAGCTGAAAGCTTGAAGTAACGAAAATCGAATAACGAAATCACGTAATAACGAATATCATAATATTAACAATGTTTGAAAAAGAATCACGGAACAAAAAATTGACGTTACGGCGAATGGCTTCAAACTCTTTAAATAGCGTGAAGAATTTTTATTCCGTTCATCCGATATTTCTACGCTTCTTAATAGTAATAACATATATTAATTAGTGGTTATTATTATTATTAGTGGTTTCGTAATTAGACTATTCGTTCTGGAAACGTTCGGCGTAGTGATTTTCGGTGATACGTAGTGTACACTTTAAAAATTCTGTTACGCCTTTAGGGTATTGCCAACGAAATACAAATTCAAATTATATTTAATTTCTCTTCACAAAGAATAGGATTATCTAGAATCTAGTGACAATTTCATAATAATATGACAATACTGCCAAGCTAGAACAGGGGTTCTAGCGGCTAAGTCGCCGAACATCGATTTCTTAAATGGCCTTCAAATAATTAAAGGTTAAAAAAGACTTAATCAATCGTTAAATCGGCTTCCATGAGCACATGTGACGTCATAAATGGTCCGGAATCGATTGTCAACGTTGAAGCCGATTTAACGATTGATTTAGTCATTTCTAACCTTTATGTATTGGAACGCTATTTAAGAAATCGATGTTCGGTGACTTAGCCGGTAGAGCCCCAGATCCGCCGTTATAGAAATAGGGACATTTATAAAATAAATATTTATCAAGGCGCTTCTCTACAAAGAGGCGATAAATCTATGACACCGATCAGTCATTGGTTTTCATTTGGAGGCTATTTTAATTGAGATAGGTCATTCACAAGTCACTGCTCTTAGTTCAGTTGGAGGAATCACTTGACGCTTTGCCACCATTCACTATGTTTTAGTATAAACATGACCCAAGTTAGTCTGGGCATCAAAATCTTGATGAGCAGGAAGATGTTTGCACTGCGTAGACTTATTGTATTTTCAGCACCAAATATCTATGCTAAATAAATACCAATTACAATCACATACATCCATTTAATCATTAATTGGCACTGCACGTAGGAGCTCAATGAATTCTAAGAAATAAGATTAAGTACTTCCAATAAGTAGATCCGTTTCCATTACTTTTCGAAGTACTTCCTACACATAAGTAAGTTGATATAAATACATACATGTGACACAGCAATGTAATATTCAATGTGCGCACGCGATCATTAGCATCAAAATACGACAGGAAAGAAAGTTATCATAACCCGTATTAGATTACAATTTCACGATGAATATCTGTCATTATATTGATAATGTACGCGTCATTGAAGCAGTGTACTGCCAACTATATAGCTGAGAGACATAAACGTCAGAGAAATAATGTAATAAGAGACAAAACTGATCCGTTTTATAGTTACCCTGTTATGTGTTGTCCTTAAGTACATCACATTAATATTAAGGAGTGTAAAATTAATATTTCAGAATTATCCACGAACTTCTTCATACTGGCGTATGGCACTACCTGGCCCAGCAACCAATCAATGGTAAATTTTTCGTGGTTTCTTAGAAACGGTTTACTCGTCATTGGTTATTCTAGCCAATAGCGGCCATAATTCCAAAATTAATCGTAAAAGACAGTATCCATCAGTACCAATTAATGATGTGTATTCTAATTTAATAATGCAACCACAAAAGATGTATGACAATGTATTTGATTTCAAATAAGACAGTTTAGAAAATATTAAGATTAGAAACTGTGATATTATTACATACTTAGACACACGCCTGTCTCCCAGAGGGGTAGGCAGAGACAACGGACATCCATTTGTCACGATTCTTGCACACCTCTTTCGCTTCGTTTACTGACATTACATTCTTCATACATGCTCGCCGGTTTAGGGTACTTCTGACCTGACCTTTAGTACGTCTCCGATTTGATCAGATATTATTACATTTTAGTTTAATCCGTATGGATTTAATCCGTAATGGCGTATATCATAATTGAATTCATGATTTAATTATGATATACGCCAAACTAACTTATAGTAGTAGTTGCCCTGTTGTTAGTGTTCCAGCCGTCCAGTAGCCTTCTGACATGGCTTAGTGACTGTTGTCTAATGATTACAGCCGGGCCCGACAGCTTAACGTGCCCGTCGAAGCACGGCGATGTTAAGAAATTTAACCTACACGGTCACCCATCTATTGATTGACCACGTGCCTGGATGCCTAACCTCCCCAATCGCTAAAAGGCCGATGAGAGGAACTGACTATGGGCGGATGATTTTCTACGTAATACGTAGAATGCTTTAATTAACACGTACAATAACTAACAATAAAACCACAACAAATAGTCAACCGCACTTAATTAATATTTGAATTATCCCCTTATATATTCCTGTTCAAACAAACACCTATAAAATATTATCTTCGAAGCAATTAATTACAAGGTTTAATTCTGTTTGCTGAGTGGTATCACCACAAACAAACAGATGACATCATTCCATCATCATTCGGTCATCGTATTTGAAGAGTACTTGGCACGTACATATAGGTGTCATTACAAGCACAGGAAGGAAGGCCTACTATGTGATTGGTATTGAGAACTGTTGGTCGTTGGATTGATATTCTCTTGGAGTTTCAGACATCTTTAAAATTAATTGTATAAATTTGAGCGCGGGTGGGAATCGAACCTACGATCTACGGGGTATCCGGCCCTATGAGCGTTACCCACTCCGCCACCGCACCGTGGTTCTCAGACTCGAATTTATACAATCCATTATCTTCCGTCGATATCCGTCGATATTTTCTTAAGGCAATTAAGACACTTTTTAGGGTTCAGTACCCAAAGGGTAAAACGGGACCCTATTACTAAGACTTCGC
Organism: Pseudoips prasinana; assembly: GCA_951640165.1. Taxonomy (NCBI): domain Eukaryota; kingdom Metazoa; phylum Arthropoda; class Insecta; order Lepidoptera; family Nolidae; genus Pseudoips; species Pseudoips prasinana. Next base: position 10,222,232 of record OX621240.1, read on the forward strand.
TGTCTACAACTAACAAATACTAAAAACAAAATAAAATAAATATTTAAGGGGGCTCTCATACAACAAACGTGAATTTTGATGTTAAACATCTATAGCCGCACGTAAAACAGATTTCTGGCGTGGCGACGCATGCCATGGCGCATGCGCAATCAACTTTTTATTTTATCATTATGACATATTTAGTTCCTATCACAATATGTTCTTTTCTGCATATTACTTTTACAAAATAATGTCGATGTTTCACATCTGCCAGGCGTCCCGCGACGGGTCACATTTTTTTTTGCTCGTTTTTATAGATAATGATACGGAACCCTTCTTGGGCGAGTCCGACTCGCACTTGGCCGGTTTTTTTTTTCAGTTTAACGTGTTTCAAATGCTAAAAGTAATAATTGAAATCATAGTTAATTATAAAATCTATGATTTTAGAAGTATTGTTAAAAAAATCTCTTGAAGGTACTCTTGTCAGATCAGACATTGTTAGCCATTCTGTGTAGTTTAAAGTAAGTAAGCGCACGAAGGTTGGTGAAATATCACCTGCGCTGCGCCGACGGATGTCGGGGACGGTATTGAATACAATTATAATGGCGGCTAATTGTTAATGTTGCGCAGAACAAAGGACACTGCCTAATTATCTATACATATAATAAAATCGTAGGAAAGTCAAAACTGTACATTGAATATTTTTTTAAAAGGATACTTGGAGCGTGATCTACAATCGATACCGAAGCCAAAAATATAGTTTTTAGAATTTTTGTCTGTTTATCTGTTTGTCTGTATGTATGTCCGGGCTAAACTCAAAAAGTACTGCATGGATTTACTTAATATTTGGCATGAATATTACTAAGAGGTCGGGTCAACATATAGGCTACATATTATCACGCTATCACCTACGGGGGAGGAGCTGAGATTATTTATAAAGTTTAACGCGGGTAAAACCGCGGGGCACAGCTAGTACATAATAACGCTGTATTAATGCGTCAGCTCACACTATGGATCTATTAAACTCCAAGTGTACTACGAATCACGCTGATATTTATTCATAACTTTATTCTTATTTATTTTATTCTGTATCTGTGTTCGCAGGGCTTTTCTATTTTTCCAGATTTCCATGTTTTTCGTCATTTCATGGAAATTATTACAAGTATCCATTTAAAGGAATTTAAAGGAATCCATTTAAGTGTTTGATTTTATGTACAGACGCCAGCCATCAAGCTACCCCAATCTGTCCAATTTCCACAATAAAAAGTGAACCTTATGCTTACGTGATATAGTTGAAAATCTATAAAAGAAACTTGACAAATTGGCGTAGCTGGATGTGCAATCAAAATTGAATAAAGGTGGTGGTGCTGGAAGCTTTTCTCTATGTCTTGATTAGGGTAGGTAGTGAAAACAAAGGTAGGTTGCACATATTAGTATATCAGAAAGTGTATATATTGAAAAAAAAGTACAGTAGATATGTCTAGAACCCAAATTATATATGATAGTTGGACAATAAAAAACAAATCATAGGCTTCCAATTGGGGTTAAGTGTTGAAGCCATTATCAGCGCTAATAGAGCTCTTGGACGAATTTTGTTTCTGGCGACCAATCTCATCTGTTATTATCAATTTTATTACTTGAATAATCTCTTAATATAAATAATGACAAAGTGCGATAGTCGCATACCGCTGAAAGGTTTGTTTCTAATTAATTGCAATTAAAAAATAAAATTCACGTAAACATCTATCAATCTTTCCAAGACCGCTCTAGTAACAGAGAGTAGTTTGTACTAAGAAATACTAATATCAGCCTATTATCAAAGAAAATTAAAATTCGTACTTAATTTTTCTATATATGGTAAACTAACATCGAAAACTATTTGATTCTCACATCGTTAGCAAGTATAAACTGATCTATAATAATGTAGCGGATGGACGGACTATGTCGCACCATAAGGGGTCCTTTTGGCCACTTAAGTACGGTATCAAAGAATTTAAACAAAAGTGTGGTAGAGGGACGCCTGTCCAGAAAGTTCCTGTACAAAATTGCAATGAGACAATATAAGTCACGTGTGATTTAAAACAAAAGCAAATCACAGATTAGTTTAAACGAAATTTCCACACGTATTGAGAGTACAATATCGAGGTTAGTTAGTTAGTTGGCCGGTTGATTTCCGCACTTAGCCTCCAGATTGGGCCATTGTGCCAAAGTATTGAGGTTATACAACCAGCAGCGTAAAATTTTCGTCTTTATTTTATTAATGACACTTACAACTGAGGCAGCTTTTACTGCTTCACCGGATAATAGAAGAAAACTCAAACTCAAAAGTCATTTATTCCGTTAAAATATTACATTTGTGTGGAATCGTCATTTTTTTTACCCTACCGTGCAGTGCATGACGTGGCAGCTACTGAGAAAGCAAGAGAGGACTCAAGTCATCTATCAAATAAGACTGGACTTATAGGCCGGCAACGCACATACGGCTGCTCTGGTGATGCGAGTGCTGTTCCATGGGCGGCGGTGATCACTTACAATCACGTGACCCATTTACTTGTTTGCCTTGCTATCATGTTTAAAAAGACTATAAGCTAATTAATCCGCGCCAGAGGGATTCGAACCTCAACTCGGGGCGGTTGCTGGTGTTGAGATGCATGAGAGGATCTGTTTTTGGGACTTTATGTGGAACTATTGCTCTGCAAAGATGCGAGCCGATCTTCCGATTAAGGATCGGAGGGGGTATTGCATGAAATTATTCGTCTGTTGAAATCTCCAAACGCACTCAAGATACACGAAGAAATATAACGTTCTTTTTGTCTTCCAGTCAACTCCTACCGCAAGCTGCGTTATGGAAGTTTATAATAAAAACATTAGAATTTGGTACGACACAATACTATCAAACTAGAATGAGTCCCATATGCAGTTGCTTATCATGACATAATTCCCGATACCCACCCAAAGTTTTAAATAGGACATCGTTATCGGTCAATGAACTCTACAAAGTATACAACTACGAACAAGGAATCTCAAATCATTTGACGATTGGGCACATTGTAGATAAAGTAAATCCTGTACTAATAGAACGAACAATATTTATGATACAAAGAGTAATATAAAGTCCATCAAACTATTTGAGCAACTTGTTATACATCAATTTGTAAATAGGCGAAATTAATGTTTAATAATAATGTCTTCCTGGTCGAAGCGAGACATAGTATACATATATTATACAGTCCACAAGTGTGAGCACAAACTCAGGGTGGACTTCTATTCCTCTCATAAACCGATGGGACGACTAGCGACAAGACCCGAAAGAGTTTAGGTACAGGCCTGACGGCATACCCAGGCACGGGATGCAATACCACCAACTCCTGAACTTTGGGCCGAAACTGAACAGAAAAATCCCAAAATCACTTTTGTGGCCCGACCCTGGATTTGTACCTAGGACCTCATTATATCTGCAGTACATTACTGCAAACAAAGACTAGTAAAGTTACTGTCATGGAGGCATCTCAACGTTACTAGTCATATATGCTAGACGACTTTCTAGACGACAACTTGCTCCTGTTGTCCCGTGAAGCAGAGAAAACCTTCTATATTTACCATATATATATCCACGATATACAATTAAGTCCAAACGGTCTAAGCCACCGAGGGAAATACTATATGTATGTGACATCGAATTTTTTTGTATTATACATACATACATACATAGCCTCTCTAACTCACGCCTGTTTCCCAGAGGGGTAAGCAGAGACAACGAATTTCCATTTGTCACGATCTTATTATTATAAATAAATAAATATCTTGGTAATACTAACACACTGCCATCTGATCCCAAAACCAGGCATAGTCTGTACTATGGTAACCATACTTATATATTAATGAATACACATTATAGATAAAGAACTCCCAGCACATAAATCATCGGCACAATAATTTGTCCTGTGTGGTGATGGAACCCACGACATCTGACTTAGCAGTAAGGGTCACTACCCGCTAGACCAAGAGGCCAGTCTAACAGTTAGATGAGTAAAGACTTGCCTAATGAAAAGGCCAGGACAACAATGCTACTGACCGACTATACTGTCTTAATAACAAACCAGTCTACGAAGTTAACCTACTCATAAGTCCAACAGTCGAATAGTTGTGCTGTTACTAAACCAGCATTGTTGCTTGTTCATTTTACTACCGTTATCAAGATTACTGTAGATTATGATCTTGATTATCTTTTGTAAATACTTACTAAGTACTGGCTGTAGTGTTACCCGCGATTTAATGTAACTTAACAACTGATTATTCAGGCTAACTACTCCCATTCCAAATTTCAACCAAACCCGTTCTTCACATTTAAATACCCACACATACAAAATTTCAGTATTATAATATTAATAGTTTATATGCCCGCGACTTCATTATAGTGACTAAGATTTCGCCTAACAGTACATATTTGATGATCCCACAAGGACTTCTTATTTTGCAGGAATAATAAGTATCAGTGATAGGTTGTCTGGAAGAGATCGCTTAAGGAGATAAGACCACCCGTTGTACATGTTCTTTATATCCAATGTAATTTCTTTCCATTTGAGTGTGTATAAGAGTATATAGTAATAAAAAGTATTCTCTCTATCTATCTATCATAGTCATCATCATCATATCAGTCGAAAGACGAAAGATATTATCCCAGTATTGCATTTGTTTTTGTTCATACGTTACTGCCCACGTAAAAAAATGCAGTCAATGACTGTACCTATATTGGCATTATTGAAGACATTCTGGTTCTGTATCTATACAAATAAATAAAATTGGAGTGTCTGTTTGTAATATTGAAATAACCGGTTTTTACAACATAAATATGAATATATATACGGTACATACACCAAAATATTTTTTTTACAATTTTTGTCTGTCTGTCTGTCTGTTTGTTCCGGCTAATCTCTGAAATGGCTGGACCGATTTTGACGGGACTTTTATTGGCAGGTAGCTAATGTAATAAGGAGTAACTTAGGCTACTTATATTTTAGAAAATGTTTTTTATTTTACTAAAAACAAAAAAAAAAACGAAATAAACTAAATAACACGCGGACGAAGTCGCGGGCACAGCTAGTCTACAATAACATGTATTAAAATTGTACAACACTTTCAATGTTAAAGAAATACTTAAAGGCTTCTTTTTGTATTGTATACTTGTAAAGATGTCAAAGGGTATACTCAAAAAACCATGGGAACGCGAACGTCGCCACTATGGCAAACCAGTTGCCCAACTTAAAATCACTTTTACCAACAGAAAATTTTATGTAACAAAAAATGAGCACAGTTTAACCTCCACTATCACTTCCATCTGCTAAAACGTACGACTGACAGGCAGAAACTGGTTCACACAAGCCCGAGGTTTAACAAAAAGTTCCTTCACCCACTTGTGAGATAAACATCCTCCAAACTGTTTTTTGTAATCCCTCGACCTTCTCCTGGGCCATGTTTAGAAAAAGGAAAAAAAGCAAAGTCGCTTGCGTATCCTTTCGAGAGAGACGTCGATACTTTAACGACAGGTAGAGATGCGCTGTTAGGGTAGTGTTATACGATTTAATATCGACGAATTATAATCGGGCAGACAGACAAAAGTCAGTTTAAGTCAGTCAAATACATTCCTAAAAAACGGTTAAGAAACCATTTAATAACAACTACTAAACTACGATATTTATTAACAATACAACTTTATTCACATCATAACTTGCTTCACTCCACTACTACACAAAATTCCTTAACAGTTCATTTAAAAGATCTGAAAGTCAGAATTTTAAGTAAACATTCTGATCAAACTTCGTGCATCATTTTAGATTCAAGGCTGAAAGTTGACGAGTCAGAAAGTGAGTCAGGAGCTTTCTTTTTCTATGAACAGTAATGGTTTAATTCGTCTGTTTCCATCGTGAATGGTAAAAATTCTCCATTGTAATAAAATACAGTCCGAGGAGAGAGATGGGAGAGTAGGTCCCCATCAGAGGAGCTTTTTACTAGACGTGAGGGACACCAGAGTCGATAGTAATATACCATATATGTTGCAAGCGTCATATGATAACCGCTTGGGAATAGGTTGGTCGTATATTAATTTGCCAACCGTACGAAAATAATCATTCGGTGATAAAAAAGCATTTTACGCTGGAGATGAGCGTTCACATGAAATAAATTTTTATGTATTGTTTTGCATAGTTAATTATACTTTAGCTTCCAAAAATTTCGGCGAAGTCTTACATAATTATTTACAATAACTCTTTATAAATAATCATATATATCTATAATTATTTAATTATTGAAAGTTGCTAAATACTCTCGGCGGCTACATTTATGTATTCACTTATGAGTTAAATTATTTCAGAATGTGATGTTTCGTAGAAATCCTGGGTCCAATTATTCAGATATAGTAAATATCTAGAGAATCAAGACATCGATAACATAAAAATCGCTACACATCCCTATCACAAGACCGGTTGGTTTGTGGCACGAGATTTCACCTGCGCTCATCGATTCTGAATAAGTCTGATGTAAAACTACATTCAACGGTTACCAAGAAATAAACATGAGTCAACTATCGTAATTGAATAATCGAAAGATACTCAAATCATGTCACGCTCTCACTTTACTGAGCAGTTAACGACGTCATTTTAGCACTGCGTAGAAGTGATATAGGTTTCATTCTATCTGAACAGCTATTTCTTTCTGTGACACTTATATAGTTAGCCGTGTGGAAAATAACATTTACAACACCCAAACGCAACACAACACTCACACACAACACAACTCTTTCCAGACAATACAACTTTACTAATTTGACCGTTCTCTTTCAAAACATTTAGCTAAACCAATTTTTACATATATGTGTCAACGCCGTCAGGGGAGATCCTGGTGATCTGTAGTACAGGCTTGTTCAGACACCAGTCTCTCGGAAACAATTTATTAAATAATTTTTGTGTTTGTATTTATAATAATAGGGCCACTCTATACCATGCCGTGGGTCTTATAAAAGGCGAATAATGGATACATTATGTACTCGGGCAGCAGCACCACCAGTGTACTAGTCACCACCTAAACTGTGGTCGCAAATACGCAACTAGAACTTTTGAGAAGGCTTATGTCCTGCAGTGGTAGATGATGATGATGATATATAGTAATAACTTGTGAGCTGTATGTTGTATGTTTTTAAAGTCACTAGCAATACAGAGAGTTTTCTGGCCTTATGTCTCTATAATCGACGGGCCGGTTGGCGTGTATGTATTTAAATATTTATATGATAATTCTTTCAGAAATTTATTAAATTGGTAATTTAATTTTTTCCAAAAAAAATTTTTTAGCTAATGCGTCTGTTAATTTACATGTGATCATATTACCGTCATAATACAACAACGACGCTCTTTTGGTGTCATCATAACATCTGTAAAAAGTCCACTGCTGGACAAAAGCCTACCCCAAGGATCATCTTGATATGCCATAATCACCACGCTTGGCATACGGGTTGGCGATCGCAGTAAGATGGTCATATTACAGAAGGATGCTGCTGCCCTTCCTCTAGTAGTTATTCCTTCGGGTCGACTTCTACGTCCCCCACGGGATGAGATGGGTCGATGATATTCTGATATTCGCCGCCGTTACCATACAGCAAATCTTTATGTGTAATATAATATCTTTTGGTGTAATCTTCGTGAAACTTCAGTTGCTGAACGTATCTAATGACTAGGTATACATATTATTATCTTCTGTAACTCATCGTCACCACTTTCTGCAGTGCTAGTAATAATTTATATTAGACACTACACGCATAGATCTCAGCGCGACACAGTAACTGGATCAAGTGGCTATCAGACGACCTACATCTTTTCGCAATTATTAATATATACTAGGTAATTGGAGAGCGTGAATTTAAATTTTATGATGGAGACATAGCACTACGTTTGCATAAAGCCGGTGATACCGCGTCTAAGCTGTTTTCATTTATCACTAGCTGTGCCCCGCGTTAAACCTTATAAATTATAGCCTATGTCTTCTTCACATATATGTATAAGCTCCATTACCATATTTTTTTTATCAAATTCTGTTCCGTAGGTTCTGCTTGAAAGAATAACAAACATCCGTACATCCATACTTACAACCTTTCGGATTTATAATTTTAGAAGGATTTACGTTTACAGTTAGCCTAGGAGACTGCTTCACCCTACAATAGAGGCGAGATGGAACTCAAGCCGTCCACTTTAATGACCTAGGGTAGCTAAGGCTTTGGGGGACGTTGTGTGCAATGTCACTCTATACGCGAACCCCGCGTGTCCGCTCGTTCCCTTGAGGTTCGGATGGGAAGCTACGGTAAGTAACAGAAATAGTTTGGGTCTTAACTATTTCACCCTTATTAATTTAGGACTAGATATTCTGTCGCCGAATAAATATCGTCAAAAGAAAGGAATCAACCGTAGTCACAAAATGTTAACTAAAGGTACAAAAATTGTCTAGAAGATTAGACCTACTGTTGAAAATATTATTTATGTGTAATTATGTTTTCCATTTTAAGGGTGTACAGTGAAACTTGTTATATCTATGTACATATATACTCATTTCCTGAAACGTAATGGAAGTATTTACCACCACATGCAACGCGTGAATTAGTAAGACATTGAATAACAACAAAGTCATAATTTTGTAAAATACCGAGGCCTGTTAAAGGCCATTCGTAATAACGACCCCTGCGAATATAGTGGTCATACTCAAGTTAAATATTACTGTTTTCGTGTCATTGACAATAAAATTGGGTGCAATTATTTAAACCAATGTTTAGTATCAACAAGCTATTATAAACTACTATTATATAAATCAGAACAATTCCTACACATAAAACACTAGCAAAATTTATTACTCATATATAAAACGAAAGTGGCATTGATTTTTATATATATAGATACCGCGGGCGTAACGGAACCGACAAAACTGAACTCATGACATTTTGGATATTTTCTTTAAGGTCGGATGTTGGTTTTCTTATACTTATTTAATTTTTTTAAAGAAAATAAAAAAAAAAATTATATTACCGATTACAATCAATACAAGTCAATTGACATACAATTGACTTGTAGTGATTGTAATCGGTAATATATATATTTTTTTAATTTTCTTTAAAAAAATACCTGAAAATCGAATTAATTTACCAATGTTATTATTCAAAAAATATATATATCGGCTACTATTAAATAAATGTTACTATAATATCACAAACTTCTTTGACGATAAAATAGAACTTAACCATAACGTAGGAATGGATACTTGACATTTTTATATTACAAATGGACGTATTTTTATTATTATATATTTATTTTATTATTATTATTCTACTGTACATCATTGACATATTTATATTATTTGACATTGTAAACAATTTATTTAACAAAAAAAATATGAGTAATGTGTGCAAACACAGGGGGTGTTTGCACAAACACTTGTGCCAAGTAATCTGTCCCACGATGGCTAGTCTCCATTGAGACCGTCGTCGCCATAAGTGGCAGAATATGCGGAATCTCTTATTGTAAAATCTTTTGCACCATATTCTGGCAAATTTTTGACGGGCCTGTTGGCGTGGTTGGCAAATGCTTGCTTTTCACGCCGGAGGTCGTGGGTTCGATTCCCACCCAGGACAGATATTTGTGTGCGTGAACAAGTCTATTTGTCCTGAGTCTGGGTGTAATTATCTATATAAGTATGTATTTACAAAATAAAAGTATTATATTATGTAGTATATCAGTTATCTGGTATCCATAATACAAGCTCTGCTTAGTTTGGGATCAGATTGCCGTGTGTAAATAGTGTCCCAGAATATTATTATTATATTATTAAATAAATAATTTGATTGATTGATTGATTGATACAAAAAAGCAGAAGATTTTCAATTCGTCGATGATTTATCGAATAGGGTATGATTCCGCGAAATTCCTATATAACAGTAATTAATGATCTGTGTCAGCTCACACATCATTAATTACTGTTTGAAGAAACAAAGAAAACAAAAAATTACTACATTGTTTTAGAATAAAAATAATATTATATATAATATTGTAGGCGACCATACAAACTCTTTGATAAAGTTATAATATTTATTTGTGTTCTTTTTAATATTCATTTATTAGCGTGTGTTTGTGCGTCTCCTATTGTGAAGACTTGTTCTGAATTATATGATGATGATCGCAATCCTCCAAACTAATTTTACAAATACACTTTTATAACACAGTTAAAAGAAAACTTCCACAATTTCTCCTTTATTTTCTCCGCAAAACATATAATTAAGCCTTACTTTGAAATAAAAAGCTCAAAGTAGTTGTAAATGTGTTCTCAAATACCAATTAAAAAGTAACAGCTATCATTACACTTTACCAACTGGAGCGCGCCAAAATCATACACGAATAGAATAGAAGTTAGAAGAACAAGTATATTTTTTCACACGTCTTGTTACCAAATTGTTCGATCGCATGACTAAAGATAATTACAATATGTGGTTACTAATACTTGTATTCGAGTCGTTGCTTAACTTTTTGGGTATCTTGTCATGGAACTTGATATTAAAGAACAAAGACAAGTTTGGCAACCGACTGGTGGTGGTGGATTTTGATTCGATCCATGATATAATTATACTGGACGAACTAAGTGGATGACTGTCGGCCAACCACTCATCACATACAAATTATAATGCTCGAGTATATACTCATTGACTGCCTCGTTAGTCCAGCGGTAACGTAGTCAACCATGGTTAATGAGGTACTGGGTTAAAATCGCAGGTCGGGCCAATAAAGTGATTTTGAGTCTTTTCTGTAAATAAATAAATAAATAAAATAAAAAAGGTTTTTATTCACGTAGACTTTAAAGAAGCGCTTGTAAATAGTCAGAACATGTTTGTAGTAATATAGTTGTATACATTAGATATTATTTCTAGTAACATAGATATTTAGGTACATCTTGTATGAAAACATTTACAAAATTTATTTTATTACAGAAATGATATTTAGCTAGCTCGTATCAAGTTATCGTCAAGAGATTATGTTTAATTATCTAGTTTAAGTCTAATATTTTTACTACGTATTGTCAATGGTTCTGTATATATTAAAGGTATTATAATTATGACGGACCTTGTAATACTGCCATCCGTCCAGGATGATACTAGATGTTTTTCTAGACAATAAAATAAATACCTATAACAATAATTTCCTACCTATCCCGATATAATATCCCTGCCCACTGCCACATCGTTTTAATATTGCTGTAAATTTTCATGAGATTCTAACCCCAAAGGGTTGAATAAATACTTTACGGGGCGGGATACTTCGTTTGTAGTTTTATTTTGCTAGACGGTGTGAGCCCGGGTTTGCCTCTACTGTTCTCTGAGCTGAAACACCTACTATTAGTATTATTATTACTGGATTGCTTAACGCTTGCTGCTTGCTTGGTGACATCTTGCTACCTCGACCATTACTCATCTGTTGTAGAAACGCTCCTTGACTGTATCACAATTAATTGCTTAGATCCTCAGCTTCTGAGCAGTGGCTATTTTTATCTCTTCCGGTTGTATGATATGGTGTCCTAAATAAATAATTCTCCAACGCATTAGAGGTCCGCACGAGCAAGGGATATGGATTGCAGTTTCTTTTTAATCTTGGCAGAATCTGCAGATTGTGCATATTTCGTTTACAGTACCCGTTCGGAATCCGTGTTAATGTTTTATAGGCGCTCATAGCTAGATGCTCTAACCAGTCCATTACGTAAGCGATCGGCGAGGTTAAGTAACTAGGTTCGCGGTCAGTCCCTAGATGGGTGACCGCCAAAGTGGTTTAATTTCTCAGCGTCTCCGTGCTTCGGAGGGTACGTAAAGCTGTCGGTCCCGGTTGTAGTCATTAGACAACAGGCGTTAAAACCATGTCAGAGGCCTACTGGGCGGTTTGAATAACTCTTGACACTACGGTAACTACTGCCTATACGATAAGTAAGTAGATAGGATCTCCTAAGTTAATTAGTACAAAAAAATTGTAACAAAATAGACACAAAATCCAAAAATTTAGCAGATTTCTATTGTTAAAATAGACTCATCTTTCCAAGTCTATTCAATGTGGTCTAGAAGAGATCGCTGACTGCGATAAGACCAACAGTTGTTCAAGATTGTATAGTGATTCTGTTCTCTTTGGTGTACAATTTAGAGTATTTTTCTTATCTTCTCAACTCTTAGACGATAGAAGCTGCAATAATGTAACAGTAGATACAGAAAAAATACGTGCATTTGATACAAAACTAAAAAGGTAAACCGCCAAGGTCTAGAGCTGCACGGTGCTATACAATTTTATACCGATTGTGTAAACTTTAAATATACCATTTTAGCGGCGAGGCGTTAAAATAACTAACAAGCTAAGTAAATAGTCAACTAAATTTTACACAATAAGGAAACCACAAGAAAATGTTGTATTTAAGTTGTTTATAGTAAGGATCGCATGTTACAACTACCTGAAGTTTCGTAGATAAAGAAAGGTTTGGATCATACGATAAGAAACAACTTTGACGAAATATAAATATATTTATTTTCCAACAGTGTTGCGGTTGTATATTATGATTATAATGTTTGACTATGATTTTAATTGCTGTAAATTTAAAGTTTTTAGAAATAAAATTATTTAACCTCAATTATAATAAACGCTGAACGTTACCATATTTTTAACCGTCTTCAAAAGGAGGAGGTTCTCATTTAATGTAAAATAATGTATAACATAAACTGTGGGTGGGCGTAAGTTTTGTCTTTGTCTTGGTTGGGGTGTACTTACGTAGGGTACTTCGACCCTCCAGGGTCTTTTGTACTAACCCCCCTTTCTTTTATTCTATCCCTAGAGCCCAGAATACATTCTGCACATACTTCAGTATGCTTGTTAGGGGTAGATCCTTGTAGTCTCCTAGTTCTGTATATGCCAGCCCCAGGTTGCATATTCTGTGTCTTGCCAAAGCGTCGCATTTACATAGTATATGCAGCATAGAGGACGTACGTTACTATGTGAGGCAGAGTTACGATATAAGTCTTTATCATCGATTTAGGTAATTTTCACTCGTATACATTTCGAATTATGAGTTAGAATAAAATGAACACAATGCCTTCTAAACCGGGAAATACAGAGCGAAACTGCATGAAATCATAAATCACGGGAAAAATAACATACATAAAGAAACCTACATATTATATATAGAATTAAAAATATATATAGGATAAATATAATAGTAATAATATAATATCCTGGGACATTATTCACAAACGGCCATCTTGATCCCAAACTAAGCAGAGCTTGTACTATGGAAACCAGATAACTGATATATGTACTACGTACACTATTTTCCTTTTGTAAACACTTAAAACACTTTTATATATAATTTACACCTAGACTCAAGACAAACATACATGCACAAAAATATTTGTCCCGGGTGGGAATCGTACCCACGACCTGCGGCGTGACAGGCAGCGTATCTTTATATGTATATTTAACCAACCACGCCAGTCCAGTCCGGTATTGTTAATGTATTAGGTAAACTAACATTAAAGGTTCTCTATTGTCAGCCTCTCAAAACTACACGACAAGAGTCCTAACATACACAACATAGCACACTCGCTGTTACATATTCGGCACACAAAAACATGACATCTACATATACTCAGACCATTCGTTTATTTTTTTTTTGACAGCACCCGCCTATGAATTACCGGTTTTTTTTCGGAATAATGTACTACAGTAATGTCGTACTTTATTGACGGGTAAAGCCCACTTAGTAAAGTGCCCCGTGGATAACAATCTACCACAGACTATAAACAGGTCTTGCAAATAAGATAAATCGATCATATGATAAAATCATTTTAACATTTAATGTAAGTATTGTTTCTTAAGCTAGTGATAACCTGTTTATAATTACTTTATAAGTTATAGTCATATCCTAGGAAAAATATTTTAATTTAATGATTTATTATTTCAGCATTGAATTATTTTATAAATAATTAAATAAAGCTAATATACGAATAATTAATATTTCAATTAAAAATATTTCAATACATTAAATCAATTATAAGTTTATTTTACATAAAATCGATTAAATTATTATTTCAAATCAAATCGGTTACGTGTGATGGCGTCAATAATATCGAACTGTTCAAAAGATGATAAACGAATGGACAGAGCATAAGAATTCTCGTATGCTCAATTTAAGATAATATAGTCGTGATTTGTGAGTATGCCAAATAGGGAACAAGCCGCATCCTTAGTCCAAGGCATCCCATTACATTCCTGTTTACTACCCATTGTTTGCAACAAATAGCGGGTATCAAATAGCATAGCATAGCGGAGTCAAGGTCCCGACCTCGGGCATTGCCAGGTTCCACCCATTGTTTATTGGATACACCATTTCAATAGCCACTGATATTTGGACTTCTATTATTCAGCTACTCAAGGGTACGAAGTACCAACAGGAAAATTTAATAAATACAACTGTTTTGATTATTTTATCCTGGTAACATTAAACTAATTATTAAATGGTCCGCTAATCTACTATATAAAAATAAGTCGGGTTTTCCTTTCTGACGACGCTATAACTCCAGAACGCACGAACCGATTTCCACGGTTTTGCATTCGTTGGAAAGGTCTCGGGCTCCGTGAGGTTTATAGCAAAGAAAATTTATAAAATTTAACGCGGGTAACACCGCGGGGCACAGCTAGTCTACTATATAAAAATAAGTCGGGTTTTACTTCCTGACGCTATAACTCCAGAACGCACGAACCGATTTCCACGGTTTTGCATTCGTTGGAAAGGTCTCGGGCTCCGTAAGGTTTATAGCAAAGAAAATTTATTAAATTTAACGCGGGTAACAAGTATTATATAAATGTAACAGACAAAAGGCATTAATCCTACTCATATTATAAACGCAAAAGTTTGTAAGTATGGCTTTATGAATGTTTGTTACTCTTTCACGTAAAAACTACTGAATGGATTTTATTGAAACTTTACAATAATATAGCTTATACATCAGAATAACACATAGGCAACAATATAAAGATATTGTGTGAATTGACCAAAATATGACGAAAGTGTCAAGTAAGTAGCAAAAAATCTACCATCTGCGCGCTATTCCGGCGTGCACTGCGAAAACCGCTAGAGGTACACATCATACTAATATTACAAATGCGAACATACATGAGTATAGATGTATGTTTGTTACTCTTTTACGCCAAAACTATTTTTAACGCGGGTGAAACCGTGGGGCACAGCTAGTATTAGATTCACCGGACTCTACAGGTGAGCGTGGGCTCTAACCGTCTAGCAAATATAAAAACTACAAACTAAGTACCCGCGCCGGAGGGCACCCCCTTTCGGAGTTCGAACCTCGACTCTGGGCGGTTACTGGCGGGGAGATACAAGAGGGCATAAGGTTTTAGGAATGTTTTGTGCAACTTTCGCTCTACGTTAATACGCGACGCGGGCCGCTCTTCCGGTTTAGGTCCGGAGAGGGCGTTTTATCGATTCGAATGTGTGCCATGACTGTCTCACTTTCCATGCTTAAGTGTAAAAGAACCAAAAAAATACTAAAATCTACAGAATAGTGATCGTAAATATTTATTTCTTCCTAAAAAACTGAACCGATTTATATTTTCTTTTCAATAATCAATAATTCCACATGAATAATATTTGTTTTATGATTACAGACGCCGATATATTCATGTTCATAAACACAAATATTAGTCTAATGCGAGGATCGAACCCGTAACCTTTAGATCAGAAGACAGGTTTACTACCAACTAAGTCACGAGTAGTCACAACGGTCATATTTAGTTCCTCATCTTTGGAGTTAGGTAGACAAGGCTATACATTAATAATATCACTGCAGACATACAGATGTACTAATTTATGAGAATAGACAGGAAAGTTCGACAAATTAACAATAACGCAACTAATATTCATATTAATTCTAATTCTGAACATCACATGACACATTTTATTAGCCGAATGAGCCGATGACACAGATCGAGGTATTAATATTACAAATAATTATTTTTCATCCTGTTTTAACGGGAATTAAATAAGTAGGTACTCAGAAAGAAATATACATGGTATTATAACATATAAATAATTAAATAATAAAAATTGGGATAACTAAACACACTACCATCTGATCCCAATCGTGGAAGAACCTGTACCTACTATGGCAGCAACTACAACACAATACAACTGATAAACTTACATATATAAATTACTTTAGTATCAGTTTTATATGTCAAACGATTTTTCCGACATTACGATTTTAGCATCATTAGATAAAGTTAAAAGTGAGTAAAACACATTTTTTCTTTTTTTATGTAAAACGGCAAATTTTTTAAAAAAAATTTAAATATTAGATAAGTTGTGCAATATGACTTTTGATGGTAGAATATTTTTTTTTTTATAAAAAGAAATTACTACAAGTATGTTGTTTTAAAGCAATTTGTAGCCGATTGGGATTCAGTTTCTTTTTAAATTTTGGTACAAAAAGTATATATAATGTGTTTTGCACACATTTAGCCTTTACAAGGCCCATAACCGAAGTAAAAAAAATGGGAAATCTGTTTACCATACCATTATGATATACCGGTGGCATGTATGTTCTAGCTTATAGGGGTTCACCTCCACTACAGGCGCAATCGGATAATAACACTCCGTCGAACTCGGATTTCATTCATCATGTCAGCCAAATTATGCCCACTGCTGGACAAAAACTGGCGATCGCACTTTGATGGTCATAATTCATAGAAAAATGCTACTGCCCGTCCTGTGGTACGTATTCCCTCGGGACGATTTCTACGCCCACCACGGGATGAGATGGGATGATGATAGGTTTTCGGCGCCGGAGTTCATTAAACAGTAGTAATTGTGTTAAACGTGTATAAATTGTCTACAATACGTATGTTGTCTGTACTACGTCGTTAAATTAAAAAAAAGAAAGTGAAGATGACACACAAACGCTATTTGCAAATAAAATTTTCCTTTCATATTAACTGTAAAAACGTACTTACGAGGCGACATCGCACGATAATCAATTGTTCACACAGCCACATTCATATTTTAAGATATTAATTTATCGTCTGTCCTCTTTTCCTAAGACCGTTGCTTGCCGTATCCTTCGCTCATTAATACTCAGCAGTACGATGAGTATGAGCTCTGGATTTAAACTCTATCCTGTTTTATTTTGTTTGTAATATTTAATATACGAGTAAAAGTGAACGATCAGTCATTACACTCATCATCATCATCATATCAGCCGAAAGACGTCCACAAAGCCTTACCCCAAGGATCTCCACAATAGCCGACCCTGCGCTGCGGTCCACCTTGTAGGGGGCCTGCCCACGCTGCGTTTTCCCGTTCGCGTTCGTGGTCGCCACACGAGAACCTATCTGCCCCATCGGCCGTCGGTTCTACGAGTTATGTGCCCTGCCCACTGCCACTTCAGTTTGGCAATTCCTTGGGCTATACCGGCTACTTTGGTTCGCCTGCGGATATGGATGTCTTTGATTCGATCGCGCAAGGATACATTACACTCATCATACAGAAACTACGAAGATCAAGTTTGGTAGTTTGAGTCGCCATTTTTACTGCCCAAAAGCTACTATTACAACGAATGCTTAGTGTTTGCCTTTTTAAAGTTACTAGTATTGTTATTCCTCATTCCGTCCTCTACAACTGTTAGTTGGTCAATTATCACTTTATCAGTGTGTCGAGAACGTGACATAGCTATCTAAAACTGGAACCTTGGTTCCGCACGACATCACGTATGTTTAACATCTATGCAAAACAATAATTCTGATAGTACTATTCTTTGGATAGATAGATGATGTATTTATCTGACTTTATTCTGGCGTAACACTTAAATTGATTGCTATTTGGTCCAGCGGTAGTGTGTTCAATTGTAGATAATGAAGTCCCAAGTTCAACACCCGGTTAAAGAATTGCCAATGGGCGGCTTGAAAGTAGACAGTCCGGCTTGAATAAATCTGACACCAGGGTAACCACTGCATATACGATAAAGAAGAAAAAACACCCGGTTAGTGTTAACGGGATTTTTCTGACAAGAAATATAGCCAGTAAGAGCCCGTTGCCTGGAAGTTGGCGCACCTGGGCAGCACGTAAAGTTGTCGGTCCCGTGCATGCTCTCCGTCTCTCTCTCTTTCTATTATTGGTGGTCTGTTAATTCAACCTCAAATCTCTGTCTGTCCAAATGCCACTAAGTTGGAGTACCTCAGACATTTTTTCTTAATGTTTATTACGCTTTGATTGATTACGCTCCGTTATTCTGCCGTGAATAGTGTCATAATCCACGTGAATTTTATATCATGTTGAACATGAATCTTTGTCCCCATGTTAAGTCGGTCGATCGATATAAATATCTCCTTTGTTGACTGTGCCGTATCACCGCAGCCCAGTACAATGAGTGCATACAATTATAATGATTAATTGGTAAAATGACATTACTACTAAGTAGATCAAGCCATTCTTTGGTTTGGTCCGTTTAGTAGCCTTCAAAGGATCTGAAACACCCACGTCTAATCACAAAGTACAATGGCGTACTGGTTTTGCTTTTGTTTTTCAATAACCGTTATCGTATTGAAATTATTGGAACCCACATTTGTCATTGCCAGTCTATTTGACCAAGTCATTCAAGTTAAGAATTAGCCTCAATATAAGTCTGAAACCACTGTGGGTCAACGGCTAATCGGACACCATTATAGGACCGAAGTTATTTATGACGGCTTGTGGTGGAAATCGTCACGTAAGGAAAAGCGTTACGCCCCCGTTTGCGACTTTCTATCTCTCTCCCTTTTATTTCCTAATCTATAAAAATGTGTGTGTGCGTGCTCAAATTTTTAGTATCGAGATTCGAGCAGATGCGCAGCCGGTGGTATAACATCCACAGGAAATTTAACTAAAACTTTTTTGTGATTCTCGTTTGTTTCAAATCATACTTAAGTTATATGATAGTGTAAATCTCTATGTCGAACTATATTCCGAATTGAAGAAACATCGTAAAGAATTTAATTCCGGACAGGAGTACCCCAAACGCTGACGGCTTTATTCTGTAAGGGACTCATTTCTACAACTGCTCACAATTACTATGACCTACCGATATACTGTTTACAAATATATGTATTTGTAAACGCTATTAAAACATTTAACTTATTTAATATTGCACCGGAACGATTTAGTACCCCGAAATATACTAGGGCACATAAGTATACGTCATATTTCCATCTCGATCGATAGCAATTTTACCGCTACTGGCAGTCAAATATCTATAGCAGCTGTAACATGGCTGCCCTGAAGGCAGAGCTCATAGCATCTAAATCAAAGTTAAATTTTCATTTCCGTCCTATTTAGTTATTATTAACTATCTGGGGTGTGGCATCATTACCATATAATCACCATCACCAGCCACTCCTAAATCAATTTAGTAACTAATCGATACAAACAAATTAATATCAATAACTTTATAACATTTAAGTCGAAAATAACCTATTGATTCGCAAATCATAAATATCAATCGAATAACGATGAAAGAATTTCACAAATACCTTCAAAAATTGTCTCCCAAAGCTGACCCTATACGTCAGTAGCTGCCCAGAGCAGAGATACCTAGTCTGAAGACCTATTTGCTAGACGGCTTAAGCCCAGGCTTGCTTTAAATGGCCGGTGAAGTACAAGTAACAGTAAGTTACCACAGTGACACGTGTTTTCACTTGTATGTAGTTTCATTTTACTTTATGGCTTGGGCCGTCGTTCGTCTTTTTTTAAGTCCGGTGAAACACAGAAAGCCTCCTAAGCTAAGAAACATGGCATTCACACCTTGCCTATCCTACCTCGTCTCGATAAGCTCTGACGACGTCACACATACAGATACGTAGCCTTAAACAAACGAATGGAAGTGTAAATTTATCACTGGCTCGTAAGAACATCAAAACTTCAAAATCAAATCATCATTAACAAATTTTCATTATTCGAATTAAAAATCAATCGTATCTCACAAATTATTATTAAACATTTAGTATAACACTAACAACCCGTTTTTACTAAAATAGAAAGTAACCTATTTATGATCCAAAACGATATAATAATATCAATCAAAATGCGATGAAAGAATTTAGCGAATCACTACATAGTACAGTCACGACTCGTCAGTAGATACACTAACACTACAAAAATCGCCCTTATTTCTTATGTAATTACGACCCCGTCTCCAAATGGCGTCACTGTACATGCAATGTGTATAACAGTGCACGTGAATAGCATTGCTGACCTTAACAATAGTCGCTGTAGTTTTAATGGCAGGCTACAACTGTTGAATTAATGTAGTTTACATATCTAAGCCACATATGGAGACGTGAGTTTCGAAAATCTTTTCAACATTGGTCTACAGAAAATGAAACGTAGGAGCGAATTCAAGCTCACGATGAGAACATAACATTGTGATTGGCAAATCTTATCACGCCGACGCGACGCTCTAGTTAGTTTTTCGCATATTCATACTACACTTATAATTTGGTTCGATTCTCAAGCAAGGCATATCTTTGTGTAATGAGCACGATTATTTGTTCTGTTGTCTCTTCACTTGTGTCTTCAGACAACTGAGAAACATACATATATATTTTTAAATTCATAAATATTATAGATAAATTACACCCAGTAATTTATCGATAATATTTTTTTTATATTTTTAGAAATATATATGCATGTGTCTCAATTGTCTGGTTGCCCAAGTACAGGCTCTTTCTTTTTGGGATCAAATGGCAATGCGTTGTTTGTCCCAAAATATAATAAAGAAGGCTCGGGACGCTCATAGGACATTTGGATCGTGCACTGCTACTGGAAGCCTGGAGCGATGAGTTTGTCATACTGGAGGGTACATTCAAAGATACCATCCGTAAGATTTGACATCAGTTATTACTACGACCGGTATTAAGATACTGACAACGACATTTTTTTTTTAAATTTGTAGTTTCTACGGATTTTACCATAAAAAAATTAAAATATCGATTACCTTTTCGAACGTATATCTTAAGTCGTAAGTATATCGTAAGTCTTTTTTGTTCAAGATTTAAATTTATGTATTTATGTAGTTTTGTTTAAAGTTAGTTAAACTTTAAACTAAAACTATCACTACAAACGTATTCATTTAAAATAAAAATGTTTTATTTATATATTAGTATTTTGTTTAACAAACCGAATTAAAGAATGTTTTATGGGCTGTCACAAAAGCTGAATATGGTGTTTTCTTAGAAAAGATTTCTAAGTTAACCGTTTTTATTTGTTGACCCCTAAACACGATTAAACGAATTTTACTAGATAGAAAAAAACGCAATGTCACCTCTAAAACTGCACAAAACAAAATAAACTTAATAAAATCCACTCAATTTAAATTTTTATTTTATATATGCTGAATTTTATAATGAAGAAAACCCCTAATGTCATATTTAGCCGCATTTCATGATTTATTTTTAATTTCTCCTTCTCCCTGTTCCCTACCAAGGAATAAGACCGCATAGTTTAACTGTTTTAATATGACTTATAATATCCTGGGTCATTATTCACACACGGCTATCTCATCCCCAACTAAGCAGAGCTGAAACCAAATAACGTATACTACTTATTTTTTGTAAATACGTACTTAAATAGATAATTACACCCAGACTCAGGACAAATAGTCATGCACTCAAATATCTGTCCTGGGTGGGACTCGAACCCAGCGGCATCAAAGGCAAGCATTTCCTATCCAATCAAATTATCATCAGCCACTAAAACATTAATAACTCACTTTTTACTAGTTGAAAGTGACCTATTTAATCCGGTGTAAAAATTCGCGAATACATTAATTACACATACACAGTTTACTACACCTAATTCAGGAGCGTTTTTATTTCATAAGCAATAAGGGCGGTTTTCGTACTACATCTTTATACACACGCGTTGCTTTGGCCGCAAAAAAAGTGTCTGTAAATAGCCTTGCTGGCCTTAAAGATGGCCGATGTACAGTTGCTTATAAGGTAGATAACGAGTATTGAATAAATGAAATTTAATTACTTACCGCAACTTTCGAATGGTCACCGGAAATGCCAGAGGTCGAATAAGGTTCAAGGCGAAAATTGTGTATGACTACGAGTCATAGACAATTATTCCATTGAACCTAGGTCAGTATAGGCAAGAACCTCATTTTATAAATCGACTTAAATTAAAACTTGGCAGTGGATAGTCGATAGCGTTTCTTTTCGACTAGCTACATGATTAAGGGCCATGACACGTAAACACTAGACAAATGAAAACAATAAAAAAATTCACATAAAAGTATTTATTATCAGGAATTCGGACAATCTTCATAATAAATACAGTAACATCTAATTTATTTTTGTAACATATATGTACATATTTTTTGATAACTGTCAAAATATATTTTTTGACAGCTATCAAACGATTTCTATTTATTTTTGTTTACGTTTAAGGTATGTTGTGCAGTGGTAGTTAAACAAAAGTTGTAGTAAAGCTATGAATAATGTCCCAGGCTGTAAGCTCATTTATTTAACTCAGACAAGTTTTCTAAAAACCAGCTTTCTTACGTTAAGATAAGTAATACGTCGGTCACAAATTCAGTCAGGTCATAACTTAACGGATTTCACCGGCCGACAAACTGACTTGAACTATCGGGGTCACTAAGATATAAGTATATTCATTTTCCACGGGCATCTTACATAGTAATTATATAGACATAAAAATTATCTGCAGCTTTATCAGACATTTAGAGGCTGACAACACCCAATTTAATCGTATCAAATATCGTAACACTTTTTTTATATACATTTATATAATTTATATGTTTAACCTTTGTTAAGTATATGGCAACTTTCATTGTAAATCATTCTATTGTATTTAACATTTATAGTTAATTATTGCTAATTTGATACGCATGCTGTGTTAGCCTATAAGTGATTATTGCACGAAAATCTGTAACATTTAGCTTATAACTCTTGCATTAAATGTGTTAATTATCATTGGTATTCAAAATAAATATACAAAAAAATCACTTATCTTTCCCGTATAAACTAACTACAAAAAAGCAGGATGAAAAAAAAATCTATATTTATTGTCTATGTTTAATTCTATACTTCTGTCTCATTCACACAATTTCGTTCTGAGATTTTTAAAAAGATTTTTAACATATATAATATATTTTTTTATTCATACAAACCTTTTGAAAATAACGTACACATTTAAGATTAGGATTTATCCAATTTAATGCAGTCGTTTGGAAGTTATGAGCGTACAAACATTTTGAAGATTCATTTTATTTATATACATAGATTAGTACCCAAATTATGTAGAACGCAGATGTCATCGAGGAATTGTCGATATTACATCAAAAACATATGAATCTATCAAAACGTATAAAAGGCATGTTTTACGGACGCGCTTTATCTTCTAAAAATCTGTTCGAACGTGTGAGGAGATATCCGATATTAAATGGCCGACTGTACACAATTTTCCATTTCATATCTTAATATTGTAGCTGTTCATAGAAATGTGTGTAGTTTCTTTACCGGTCCATCAGCAGAAACTTAGTAGGCAACGAATGAATTAAAATGATTAAAATCTTTTATGACTAGAGGTGTGAACTGCAAAACCTGTTGTCCAGAGAAAAGATAAACAGTTTTAATCATTCTAATAACCTCTTTATACTATCTATGGAACTGTTCTATGTTATATAAGTTGGTCCTATTGAGTTACTTGGTATAATTCGACCTATCCGTAGAATAAAGTTACTTCTGCATAATCGTTACTTTACAGGAGAGCCACTTGAAATATGTCTAGAATAAAATCAGCATTATAATAATTAATAGTTCCTAAAGATATATTAGTTATTACTATATAATTAAAAATTAAAAACGACATTAAACCTACGTAGATATAAAATAAACTAAATCTAAACGGGGAACGTAGCCAGAAGGCTGGCAGCATTAGCACGTTGTATGGCAATACTGATTCTTTAATCAGCATTAACATTTTATATAATGTTCTAGCAATTTGATTATTTATAGAAAAATAATAAATCTTTCAAAAATTTATGGCAAAATATAATAAATATTTTGGGACAATTAAACCACTGCCATCTGATTCCATACTAGACAAAGGGTGTGCAAAACTATGGCAACCAGACTACTAATAAACATACTTATATATTAAATATCTATATAATACTAGTACTATGTATATATGATATTAAATATATAATACTCGTACTATGTATTACAATTTACAAAGGAACATTAGTATATGTAGTATATCAGTTAACTGGTTTCCATAGTACAAACTTTGCTTAATTTGGGATCAGATGTGTATTAATAACGTCCCAGGATATTATGATTATTATAAAATTACACCCAGACACAACAAAAAAAAATCGGATCGAACCCACTACCTCTGGATTCGCAGTCAGGGTCAATAACCACTAAACCACAGGCCTTTCACAGACACATTGATGTTATAACATGCTACTATTCGTGTCGGGTGTTAGACAAATAACTTTCAGTGCTAAGTGTAGCTATTATTTCCGTTAGATGTGAATAGTCTAACGTTACGTATATAGTTTCTAGAAAGTAGCAGGGATTTGCATAACTATAGCTATGGTATATGACCGTGCTCGTAAACTTCACTATTATAGCCATATCATTGTTAAATATACACATTAATTTTGTACTTTTAACGATGTAAACTATCTGAAGCAATATATCGGTATATGCAAGAGGTATGTGTTTAACTATATATATATGAGGTGCGTGATTGGCCAGTTGCTCTAGTGGTCTAGTGGTGGTTAGTTACCCTGACTGCTAACTTAGGCAGACGTCTTTTCGATCGGCCGGCTTCGATCTCCACTCAGGGCAAATCTTTGTGTGATGAGCACGAGATTTTTTTTGTGTTTAGGTGTAATTTATCTATAATATGTATGTATTTAGCAATATATAAATATGTTTGTCAGTTGTATGGTTTCCATAACAAAGGCTCTGCTTAGTGCCGGATCAGATGTGAGTGTTAGTTGTCTCAAGATACTTATTTTTTTATTTATTAAGTAAGTATGTTGGAAAATCTTATTGCCGACAGAGCCTGTTTACGAAGATAATTTTCTTACTGAATAAACACAACATACGTAACACAAGAGCCATACGTAGCTGTTTTTATATTATAAAAAACCCGGCCAAGTGCGAGTCGGACTCGCACATGAAGGGTTCCGTAGCAGCAAGTATTTCAGTTAATTAAATGAAAGCAAATTGCGGTTTATGACGTATTAAAAAAAACTACTAGCTAGATCTCGTTTAAACCAATTTTCGTTGTTAGTTTTTATGGTAATGTACATCATAATAATATATTTTTTTTAGTTTTATCATTCTCGTATTTTAGAAGTTAGAGGGGGGACACTCACTTTACCACTTTGGAAGTGTATCTCGCGCAAACTATTCAGTTTAGAAAAAAATGATATTAGGAACCTCGATATCATTTTTGAAGACCTATCCATAGACACCCCACATGTATGAGAACGATGAAAAAATTGAGTTTCAGTGTCATTTGAGTTACAATTATTTTGGGGGGTCGCCATACATAGAAATGTATGGCGACCCCCCAAAATAATTGTTTTTTTTTTCTATTTTTGTGTAAAAATCTAATGCAGTTTACAGAATACATCTACTTACCAAGTTTCAGTAGTACAGCTCTTATAGTTTCGGAAAAAAGTGGCTGTGACATACGGACGGACAGACAGACATGACGAATCTATAAGGGTTCCGTTTTTTGCCATTTGGCTACGGAACCCTAAAAAACGTACACCTCATATTCCTCCCCGGATTTTAAGATAATTCCAATTTATTTTACGCAGCAAAAGTATATGTCCTAACTTCCTTATTGGGGATAATCCCATATTCAAAGATGTTAGGATACTCACAAAAATATTATACACCGACGTCAAATTGGCGAAATTAAATGGCTGATAAACAAATCTGGCGAAAAACACGAAAATAATAAGATAATTAAAATGGGTAATTAACAACCTTTACCTGCTGAGGGGTTCTTGCAGAGTAAATTCACCATAAGATAGTTAATTTATTTTTTTCCTAGTTTTCAACGTATCTATAAGAACAATAATACATAATACCTTAGACTTGTTAACACTTAACAAAATAATTTTATTTATTTAACATGTTATTCTGTACGATATAAAGGCATTTTTATTTATTTATTTTATAATTAACAGCCAGGGACGATGACAACGTGCGCAAAGGCACATAATACCTTGTCTGCTCATTTTATAGGTATTTAACGTCGTTTTCCCTTAATAGCATGCAAAAATGTTGCAGTTACTTACTTAGCATGTGAAGTTCATGACTAAATATCCACGCGTGCGCAGTAAGTAACCCAGATGTATTCAGTTCTTGTCGAGAACGATTACTGTGCAGCACAGTTAGAACCTATACCGTACACCTGATCTGCTGACCAACACATTGCACACGCGAAAACAGACCTTATAAATACAGACCATAAGTCCGTTTCCTATTGGAGTAATCCAATTGCCAATAGATCATCACGGTTACAATGTATGGAACAATTAGATGAGCAAGTATAGTATAACAGTTTAATACGAATTTCTCGAATGTTCCAGATGTTATCATTAGTTAACGAGTGTAGTTAATTCTAAGTAATTGTTAATAGAACATGTTTTACATTAGTAGGTTAATAATACGCTAGTTACTTAAATAGTTACAAGACTTTGGTCTGTATCTTCCTTCATATTGACGGTTGGCGTGTTTGGAAAATGCTTGCCATTCAAAATAGGATTATCAACAAACTAAACTGTTTGGCAGACATCCTTCAACTATAAAATATTGGTCTGGTCTTAGACAAGGAGAGAATCAAGAGGAACAGTTCAGGGAGGAATAATTTCATGGGAATATTACAGCTAGAACGGCTCTTAATGTTCGCAACGAAGCATATGCGTTAGACATGTCCTTTGTCAACTGAACTGACTCCTTTCACTAATAGCAACGTAATCCTAACTTTACTTTTATATTCCAAAGGTAATGGTTAGCCTTCGTACTTTTACGTAACATTTGCATTTATTATACTAGCAAGTATAGTACAGTTAAAGAGATTATAGGCTCAGTGGCTGTAACACCCCACAACCAACTCACTTGGCTGATGATTTTTCGAAAGCAACCTAGTACGGGAAATATGCTCGCTATGATCACCTCTTAAGTGAACGCCTGCTTTTATGGTGTTAATATTCTAACATTACTGAGAAAATCGACCTTCTATCAACAGAACGAAGGCTGATTTTTTAATGTTACTAATATCAAATACAATTTAAAATAACGCCGCTATAAGCAATGAGAATGAGGCCCCATGCAGGAGTCCTCGTTAAAAATGGTGTTAAATAATGATACTTACTCGATATATGCCTGGTTCCTTGATATTTTCCTGCACCTACTTAACAAGAATGTTACGGAAATGCGGTAATAGCACTATATGGCAATAACCTAATCCGAAAAGCACTAAGACTAGTCAAGATGTTTAAAATAATTTAACATCAATAAATTTAAAAAACAATGAATTAGTGATGTTTTAATAATAGTTCAGAATCAGTACAGAAAGACAAGAACTCAAGCACCGAGTAATCTTATTTTTTCATTATATTTTTAATCTGACCTGGTCATAAATATTCTCTTCATTTTAACGTTAAGACTCACCTAATTTTGAGTAAAACCCTCATGTTTTTATTCCATTAACGGGAAACGATCTTCGAAGTTCACAAGCTAAATGGTGCCACAGATTACGATAAAAAAGTTTTACCTTCTGTCGTGGAACATTAGGCTTAGAACGTGTCTACAGAAAACGAAACTAATTAGAGCTCACGAAGCAATATGATAGGCAAAACTTTTCTAATCATCACAACAGTAACCAATCATAGCCTATATGCCCCTCGAGAGCGCAAACTTAGTGGTACGTTTCGTTTTATGCAAACTTATACTGAAGCCTAAATACCACGGCTATAAAAAGACAGCAAAAGGCGATAATATTTCTATGTCCATGGCTCCTGATGTTCTGCATAATTTAGAAAATATTACAATGGAATGTTATCTAACGTCACATGACTAACATCTACAGTACACGGATTTGGAAGCTAAAGTGAGTGGCTATGCTAAATAGGCTCATGACAAACGCTTTAGCTATGACTACTGTGGAATGTCCTGATACGTACCTATAACATTATCTCCAACTGACTACGGCCATGTCATTATGATTAATGTTGGCATTCGATATAAGTATCCAAGTTATTGTTAAGATAAAAAAAATCTAAAAGTTATCATTATGATAACCGTTGCAGGTCATTTACATAAATCATTGTTTTATATTTTTTCAGAGGATCATCTTCAGGGCGTATTTGACCTACATAAACAGTTGGCTAATCCCAAGTAACAATTCAGATAAATCAGCAAATCTATACTTCTACATAGACTGAAAAGTAATTTGACTGTAATTAATCAATATTATAATATTTATATGGCAGTCAGCGAAGTTATCGACCTTCAAAGTAGTTGCCTGAGGCATCATTCATCTTCTCCTTAAGATTACTCAAGTACCTCGCAGGGAAGTGCTTTAGGGTTCGCCTTATTTCTAATACAATTTGTCTATCTTATCTTTTCTATTTATAAGAGACCTATTACAAGTAATTTACAGTAAAGTTATTATAAACTGGACTAACCTGAAGGTGGTCGTTCCTTAGGGTAGCATATGCGGAACAGACCCCTCGTCCTAGTGTAGAAGTAGTACTTGCTGTTCAGACTGTCCAGGATTGACTGTGAGTTTCCCGCCGTGTTATCCGCAGCATAGTTCTGGAACAACAAAAGTACTCAGTTAGATTCATCATCGTTATTAACAAAGAAAACTTGTACAGCATCATCACTATAAAGGCAAACATGATATTTCTCATCATCAATCCTTAGTGCATGTTTTCCTTAAAACATCACCAGTCTCAACATCATCGATGGACATTGAATCAGTCACATCATTATAGTAACAACAAAATCATACCAAAGAGTCTTTAGCTCTTAGATTAAACCAATTTAGTATGACGAGCATTTAGTATCACTGTGGTGTATTTAAAAGTTATGGGACATGACGTGCTTTAGAGCTTTAATATTGAGCTTGACTTATGAGCAATCGCTATTTATTTTATTTATCTATTAATAATTTATTTCAGATCATTTTTCTGTCCAAAGATGAAGATGTTAGTTACAAAAAATCTTAACCTAATGTTAGTAACTTTACAAAATATAAATATAATATCGCGGTACTAGGGCACCGTCTACGCCGTGTGCAGTCGTATCCAGTGCTCCAGCATCGGACTATCCCATTTATGCCATAAAGATGTGCAAAAACGCCATATGAAGAAATGTGACATTGAGCCCTCGTTGTGGGAAAGGCTTGCGGCCGACAGATCTGATTGGAGAGCTCTAGTCAAAAACAAAGTTTTTGACTTTGAGGAGCATCGTCGGTCAGAGCTTGACTCTAGACGTGACGAACTGAAAGCCCGACCACCTGCGGGGATCAGTTATAATTTTAATAATGGTGTGCTCACATGCCCGCAATGTGCGCGGACCTTCTCAAATAAGATTGGCTACTGTAGTCATATGCGAGCACACCAACGACAACTATCTGTACGGAGTTGAGGCAGTCGCCGTGACCGAAACCGGTCTGGAGTCATCATCATCACTGAAAACGTATCGATTTCGACGCATACGTGTGTTAAAGAAAACAATAGACAATGGGTAACTTTTTCATGTATTTGGTTAAAATCGATATAATTGTTTACCAGACGTTGATTTTGAACAGATTTAAATAGACAATTAAGAATTTTTTATTATGTCATGTTTTTTTTTTCAAATTGACTAACCCACTCCACTGAAACGGTTGAGCATGGTTGAGGCAGATTTCTCCGTCACATCAAAATGTTTGGTTTAGTCTGAACGAGAATATTGAATATGTTTTATCGGGAGAACGGCAGATAGGAATCGTCTACCATTTATATTGTAGTAGATACGTGACTGCACGGAGGGTATAATAAACTATTAATGGAACCTGCAAAAGGAATACAATAGCATCTAATTGCACCTTTCTTAACACCTCCACACATTAAGCCTTGTATTGTTACATAATGTTACTTCATGGTCCGTGACTAATTAAGCAGACCTGCTAAATTCAATGAAATTTATACCTAGATAACGTGTCTTACCATGCATAAAATCTAAAAGATAAAACAGACACAGAAATTTGAAAAGTGGCTAGGTGTGAACGATTTTTTACCGTACACATCTAATTTCTAGTATTACTCCAATATAGCATACTGTGGAACTAATCCCGGAAATTAACTATATTTTGCGCTTAATAAATGGAAATTATCCTTAATCAACCCACTTGTTACTAGAGCACCTAATTTATTTTTAAGTATGTTGGTTATCTAGCAATGCTGTCCGTAATATCTACATTATCACACTAATATTATAAAGCTGAAAGTTTGTGAGTGTGTATGTTTGTTACTTCTTCGCGTCTAAAAGGCTGGAGCGATTTTAATCAAATTTGATATGGAGATAGCTGACACCCTGGATTAACACATAGGCTATTGATGATTGATGTACCATAACGCGATATCAATATGAGGATACTACATAAGATATTCACTTAACACGCTTGTTATATATGTAGGGACAACAGACTAGCTGAAGCAAAGCTCATACTATCCGAAATATCTGGGTCGTAGAGACATCAAAATATTTCGGTTGAACAAAAGTGATGGACGAAGCCTGGAACATAGGCTATCTTCTTCTTATCTTCCCAAAATTGGGCAACGCTGATCGCTTTGGCTGAAGCGTCATACAAGTCCTGAAGGGAACAAGAGAATGGACAAGAGGGACAATCAGCTAAATGTGCCATATTTTGGGGTGACACGCCGCACTCGCAGATGTTTTGTGATGTGGGAATGTAACCCCATTTGCGCATGTTTTCTTTGGTTCTACCAACCTGGGTACGTAGTTTATTAACAGTCCTCCAGGTTGGCCATGGTAACATAGGCGAAGTTTGCCATTCAGTGCGGTTTTTACTCATGGATTGATATATAAAAATTACGCCAATAATCATACGAATTGACGTTACAATATCCACATAGCATTATTGTTCATACTTCTTCCGTTTTCCCAGCAGAGACGCAGTTACACCGGGAAGTCATTACACTGATGGGTTGTACTGATGGACGAACTCATCTATTGTCAGAGTTTTTGTACAGTTTTATTGTTTCATAGCTTTGAAGAAAGTGCGTGGAAAGTACTACGGTACCACGACGGTACTTCTAGGCATGTTGTTTGCCGAATACATCCCGGTTTTATTGCTACCTACGGTACTTAATCTATTGTAAATGCGAAAGTTTGTGTTTGTTTGTTATACTTTCATGCTTAAATAAAAATTTTGAAAAAGGATGATTTATTCCAAGTTTAATAATTACAAGCTCTAGCGCTTTTTTATTACTCTCCTATATAATTTATAAAACATTCGTTTAACTGACTATTATGTTTTATTTCGTTTAAAAAAAAATAAGAAGTAACCAAGATTCAGACATCTTTAAAGTGTGTTGTATAATTGGTATCTAAGATTTAAACGTTGATTTTACTATGTATGAACAGATGTGTGTTATTTATAATAACATGGCATATTAATAAAGTTAGTCGTAATTGTCTCCTAATTTACTCTAAACAGAAGATTTGCAAATGTTAATTTTACATTCAATGGAGTGCAACAAATCGTTGCCTAATAATTAGACCTAAGTTATATTCAAAAAGCCCACGCCAGTATTTGGTCAGAATTAACATTGTATTAGCATGGTTGTTTAGCCCAGGTCTCAAATGGCCTATCGACAAAAATTCCACATGGATTATATTAGGCCAGTTCTATCATTTTGATCATATTATAGACATGACATTTATAGACATGGAATTCCAGTGCCTGTCTGGTCTTGAGAATGATAGGCAATAAAGGCAGGCAACCGATACCAGAGGTTCAGTTAGAACATTAATAGACTCCGTTCGATGTTCAAATATCACGTAGAAATTTTATGAATGTGAGTGATATTTTTATCATAAATATTCAAAATCTTTATCTGTTTTTTTATTCTACATATTATATTTGGATGCTTTAAAAAAATGATTGTGAATTCCAGTGTTGCCAGGTTTTGTTTATTTTATTCGTAGTAAAAAAATGTGTATGCTATTTTAACATGAATTCTATACGGTCAAAAGAACTAAAACAGAATATTATCTATCATATCAGTACGAGTTACGACATTTCAATAGTCTGACTAAAATGTATTAGCGCTACCCAGGAGTCACAGGTAGGATAATAACCCTAAGCGTTTTTGGTTTGTTAAAAAAATAACCATAAAGAATAGAAGATAACGTGTTTTATTTTGGTACGTTCCGTTTTTAGACGATTATCGAATTTTATGCAATGGAATGTGTAAAAATCTGTACCCAGTGCTAATCTGTATCCGACATCGAAAATCTGTATATATGGCAACAATTGTGATAATTATTAGCTGTTCCACGTTTCACACGGTGATGATGTTTTATAAGAATTCCGAAGTGTTTGGAAAGTACAGGACGCCTTTACTGTCTATTGAAATCCGTTGAAGTACCCTCTTAAATTGTTTAAGGATATGCTTATAATGCTCGAAGGTATGATTTTTTTAAAAGCAGAAAGATATAAACCTTTATACAAAGAATATCGTGACTATTTTCATTGTTTTTTGGTGAATACTTAGTTAAATTTCTAGTACTAGGTACACACAACGCCGCATACCTTGACAGAGTCTTTAGTTAGTTCATAATACTATTAAGAATGCCTTCTTATTGCCAACTTCAGATCAGGCACGTTGACTGGTAACATGGGTGCGGTGCCCATTATATAGTCTGATATAGTTCTTCAACAACCTAATAAAGATGAATATCTTGCTATTAGGGTATTCGAGATTTTTGAGCACCTACTCAATGCTCTAAGTCTCAACACGTATTTTGATCATAAGTTAAGTAATAAATTGGTCTTGAACAATAATGTGTTTTTGACAATTTATTTTGTAAAAGAGAAATCTTGAAGACATTTAAAAAAAAACATTGTAATATGTGATTTTGAAAATATTAAATGAATCGTTCAAAAATTTTTCTATGATGAATCTGTCTTGATACGCTAATATAGTTCTGTAATAATTTACATAATTTTGACTGTTTGCACGTTTGTTTCAGAATAACAATGCAAATGAAAACGCCTCATCACGCATGATCTCATATCCCTTAGCTACAAGCTACAAAAGAGTATTTTATTTAATGTTTGTTTATTATTTATATTAGCAAATATTATATAAGTTAGTACAAACATAAACAATTAATTGTTGATATTTTTTTCTAATTTGTTTAATATTATGAAGTTATTGCTATTGCTTGAATTATTATAATGGTTTACTTGACGCACCCATTGTCCATAAGTCTCCAATTCGTTCTAAGAGAATTACCGATAGTAATATGTTGCAGCTAGAGCTGAGATGGGGCCAATTCCGAATCGTGTAGAAAAATGCATTTCCTCCTTCTTATTGCTATATTTATCTGTGCCACCTCATGAATAAAGCTTTCTTCCTGCTATGATTTCTAATAAATTCAATTTAAAAATAAAAATTAACCATATGTATCAAAGAACGACTTTGCCGAGTGGTTATATCGTTGGAATCTCAGGCATCCAAGATTCCTTTACCATTTTAAATACGAGATGTCTGTTGGACCGCCCCGGGTTTGTGCTGGACACCATCGACTCCACAGTCCAAAGATAATAATAATAATAATTTTATTATCAAAATGCCAAGTGCAATTTTTCCATCTCATCTACACATAAATGCACAATTATATACAATGATGAAGAGACACTGAACGTCAGTGTCTATGATAGTATAAACTGTGGTGCAGACACTGGAAATGTAAGCACTAGTTATATCATTGGACTGTGGAATCGGACTTCTATTGAATTTTATTGACAATAGTTAACAATAATAAAAACCACTGGTATAACAACCAGTATATAACACAGTTTGTTATACCAGTACAGTGGTCGCAAAAATGGCCACGGCTATATCTTGACTACCAACTAATTTTTCAACAGCAATTCTGAAACTGTTTTTATTTCTGGCATACTACGAGTATAACCTTGAACTAGTAAACCCCTATGCCATTATGCCAGGGCCTCCTTGGTTTTGGTCATTAAAAAGATGGTAAACCTCTTTAATGATAGAAACCATTTACAAAGAAAAATGCAATGCACATTAAAGAATAATGTTTAGCATAGTTCGTTTAACTGTGAAATCAAATCAAAACTTAAATATCTACCTAAGCTATAGATAACTAGAATATTGTGCTCAAATGACTTCCTAATGACATAATTACTATTACGTTTCATGGTTCGAATCATTCGAAATTAATATTTTATCTCAAAATTGATGCTGCGTTTAATTATATATTGCTTATAATAAATTTAAGGTGGAATAAAATAACTGTTTTAATAAAATTCCGAATTAATATTTTCTTTACAAATTCCAAGTTTTCCTATCTTACTAGCGTTTACAGAAAATTTATAAGGAGCCTCCTCTATCGAAATAAAAAAAAACTGAAAAATCGTGTAATATACCTATTTGTATGTTAAAAATACAGTCACATCACAAGGAACGAAGCAATAACGTAACAAACCTATTTGTATATAAAAATACAGTATAGGCAATACCATTATTTGTTTCATGCGTTATAAATACCGATACAGGAAGATACAACAGTACAATATTATTATGATCACAGTCCAAGGTTTTCGGGTAATAAGTGTTTAGAACTGTTGAGTATTACAAGAAATATGGTACCCTGACTTAATAACTATTCTGAGCAACCATTTTGAACGTCAACTACTTGTATACGTTATGTGGATTTAAGTAAAAACTAAGAGTATAGGAGTCCTACTCCTATTGAATTTATGTACTATTTCGGTAAAATAACTGAACAATGATGATATTTAACCAATGAGTTTAAACCATAAAAAGTTTTCTAACCATGTAGCACACCATCCACAACGCCATAAACATAAAGAACAACAACGAGTCCCGAATCGTAAAGGCTTTATACTTGTATATCCATTGAATGCACGATCCTTGAATGCCCTTGAGAGCAATCAATCCGTTCCGTCCGGAATCCCTGCCCCCTGGAATGTGGGCCCGGCCGGTTCTGTAATTACGTGGCGTAGGTACAGCCGCCTGTGGCCGTTACAACTTGTTGATAATTATACTTTAAATATGCCATATACTGGCTAGTGACTTAACGATACAGAGAATAGATGATATGGGAAGGAACCTTATCATCTTTTTTAAAGTCTTCCAATAAATATGAGCAGACTAGCCAAAGCAGAACGCATGCTATCGGTAATATCTGGTGTAACAAGGAAAGTATATGCTGTCGCTCTCTATAGACACTTAGCTTAAGCTTGATACTACAGTTCTTAAAAATGATAGCAGACTAGCTGAATCAAAACTCAAGCTGTCTGTAATATGTGGGTTTTCTAAGAAAGAACGAGCTCAACATGAGAATAGGTTGTCGCTCTCTATAGACACTTAGCTTAACTTAAGCTTGATACCACAGTTCCTAATAAATGATAGCAGACTAGCTAAATCAAAATTCAAGCTGTCTGTAATATGTGGGTTTTGTAAGAAAGAACGAGCTCAACATGAGTAAAGGTTGTCGCTCTCTATAGACACTTAGCTTAACTTTCTTGATGCTACAGTACTTAATAAGTGCCAGCAGACTAGCTAAAGCAAAGCTCAAGCTGTCTGTAATATGTGGGTTTTGTAACAAAGACCGAACTTAACATGAGGAAAGGCTGGCGCTCTCTATAGACACATAGCTTTACTTAAGCTTGATACTACAGTACTTAATAAATGATAGCAGACTAGCCGAAGCAAAACTCAAGCTGTCTGTAATATGTGGGTTTTCTAAGAAAGAACGAGCTCAACATGAGAATAGGTTGTCGTTCTCTATAGACACTTAGCTTAACTTAAGCTTGATACCACAGTTCCTAATAAATGATAGCAGACTAGCTAAATCAATATTCAAGCTGTCTGTAATATGTGGGTTTTGTAAGAAAGAACGAGCTCAACATGAGTAAAGGTTGTCGCTCTCTATAGACACTTAGCTTAACTTTCTTGATACTACAGTACTTAATAAGTGCCAGCAGACTAGCTAAAGCAAAGCTCAAGCTGTCTGTAATATGTGGGTTTTGTAACAAAGAACGAACTCAACACGAGGAAAGGCTGTCGCTCTCTATAGACACTTAGCTTAACTTAAGCTTGATACTACAGTACTTAATCAATGATAGCAGACTAGCTGAATCAAAACTCAAGCTGTCTGTAATATGTGGGTTTTGTAAGAAAGAACGAGCTCAACATGAGAATAGGTTGTCGCTCTCTATAGACACTTAGCTTAACCTAAGCTTGATACTACAGTACTTAATAAATGATAGCAGGCCAGCTAAGAAGCAGAGCTCATGCTGTCAATAATATCTGGGTTTTGTTACAAAGGGCGAACTCAATGTGAGGATAAATAGACGCTCCCTCTAGAAATTTTGCCTCATCCCCTTAATACTAAAGTGCTTTAAAACTGCCAGCAGAGCTTATTCTGTCAGTAATATCTGGTTTATATGGAGAATTTCACTATGTGATGATAATAAAAATTTATTATTAAAAAAACTTGTGTGTACTTATGTACACGCGTTAGAAGTTATACTTCTTAATATACAACTTGAACATAGTTATCAATTTTCATACCACCTAGAACTAACTTCATGCTGTTAAATTTTTTGGTGTCGGTGTGCGCGCGCATCGTTAAAATTCACTCTCATCATTTTTCTCCATCGCGCCAAAAGAAGTATAACTTCAAAAATGTCATGGGTGTCATACTGACGAGTAAACTACTACGGTACTTCTACTTGTATGTAGGGATCATGTTTATTTTTATTTATTTAGCACACCAACAGAATAATTACATGGAAACAATACATATTACACTAATAATATAGCACTTATGTAGTAACTACCCAACTTACAGGTATGCATGGCATTGATTGTGATAACATTTAAATTTGAGGTTCACAACGTTAACCTACAACGTTACCTAAACCGATAAAGAAAAAACAACTATTAAATTAAATTAAAAACAACTAGTATTATTCAAAAGAAAGTGCCTGTATGTTAAAAAAGTCATGGAGAAAATATCTACCCTATTGTTAGTTGATTTAGTCAGTTCGTTATAAAGCCTTGCAATACGTGTGAGAGGACTATTAAATGTTGTATTCAAGGTGAAAACAGGTATATCAAATACACGATGTTGTCTCATAACGCGATGGGGAAGTTTAAAATGAAAATATTTAATAAGTTCAGCATCGACGTTACCGTTTATTATTTTGTGTAGATATAATAAGTCTGATATATCACGTCTTTCCTTTAAGCTTATCATCTTAAAATGCGCCAATCTGTTTTCGTATTCAGGAATAGATCTCCGTAATCCATTTCTTGTGCAAAGATACCTGACAAAGCGAGCTTGGATAGATTCAACACTGGCACTGTGTGTTACATAATAGGGAGACCATATACTTGAGCAATAGTCTAGAACACTCCTGACCAGAGCATTGTACAACAGAATGACACTACTATCATTACGGAAAGGTTTAGACATTCTGATTATAAAGCCCAGTGCCTTCCTAGCTTTGAGAATCATTTGGTCAATATGCTGGCGGAACGATAGCGATGCATCAAAAATGATTCCTAGATCACGAATAACTGATACTCTGCCCAGCTGGAATCCGGCGATATGGTATCTAAAATCTATAAACTTTACTTTATTGGTAAATGTAATGTATTGGCACTTCTTAATGTTCAATTTCATTCTGTTATCCACACACCATTTTTGAAGAATATTTAAATCGTTTTGTAGTTTTATACAATCGCTTGACGATTTTATTTCATAAAATATCTTCAAGTCGTCAGCATATGCCAAGCAATCACAATGCAATGAGTCGAGTAAGTTATCAATAAATATTAAAAATAGTAAAGGGCCTAATTTAGATCCCTGAGGAACACCAGATCCTGGTATAAATGGGACAGATTCGTAACCTGCTAACACGATAAACTGACAGCGATTTCTCAAATAACTTTCGAACCATCGCAATAAAGGTCCATGTATTCCTGCTTGACTTAATTTTTTAGAAAGAATGGAGTGATTCTTGAGTGATTATGTCCCTACATACAAGTGAACAAAATTTACATGAGAACATTCCGAAAGAATTCCCTGTATAAGTTTTTAAATTCGTTCCCATAAACAACCATATCGCTTTCGAATTGTATAGATAA
Organism: Pseudoips prasinana; assembly: GCA_951640165.1. Classification (NCBI taxonomy): domain Eukaryota; kingdom Metazoa; phylum Arthropoda; class Insecta; order Lepidoptera; family Nolidae; genus Pseudoips; species Pseudoips prasinana. The sequence continues at coordinate 10,260,816 of OX621240.1, forward strand.
ACTCTTGAAGTCGGTTAAAAAGGAATCCTAGTTTAATCGTACTATTCTTCTCCTGTTCTGTTAAACACAGCGACTAATCGATTAATCTGTCAAAGAAACAAAATTTAAAACGACATTAACATAGATTCTATTGGAATTTAACTAATGTCAGTTATACGAGAACCAGTTAAGCAAGCATAACCACCTTTCGTGCATATTTTACAAGTAATATTCCGAATTTAAAATCAGGTTAAGTTAACGTGTCGTAAGGATTAGTATAATCGATTCAAAACCAGAATTGCTGATTTAGTTATTTGGCATACAGATAGTTAAACTTATAACTTTAGAAGATGTCATAAATAGTGGAGAAACTTGAGAAGTTCAATCTACGCATGAAACTGAAGCAATTAAATCACATTTCCACATTTAAACGGGGCTTCATAAAAAAAAAACTTGTGGGTACTCATGTACACGCGTTAGAAGTTATACTTCTTAATATACAACTTGAACATAGTTATCAATTTTCACACCACCTAGAACTAACGTTATGCTGCTATTTTTACAAAGAATTTTATTTGTAAAAATTCACTCTCATACATTTTCATACTTCCTAGAACTAACTTCATGCTGTTAAATTTTTTGGTGTCGGTGTGCGCGCATATCATAAAAATTCACGCTCATCATTTTTCTCCATCGCGCCAAAAGAAGTATAACTTCAAAAATGTAATTATATTGACATAACATGAGACATACTTTAACTTATCAATACATACCTACAAAAGGTCGGTAAAGGGGTGTTTAATTGTGTTGTAATTTTACAAAAGGGTGGAATTAAATGTATCGAAAAACAAAACATTGACTTAAAATCAACCAAAAGGTCTAAACTTATTTAGCTGTACTGTACTGTATGTGTAGTTAATAAAATAAGTCACGGTTGTTTTCACCTCTATATCTATCTTCTATATATATCTGAAAGCTATTTTTGAGTAGTTAATCATAGTTTTGACTAAGATGTCACGTTATGCATTCTAAGCGTATTTCATTCTTTCTAATCTGAAAAAGCGCGGTGCGGTTGACAAACATGGGACCGGATAACAAGTGGTTCGTGACTTCAATTCCCACCCGCATTTCAATTTATACAACATATTTTAAATCTTAAAGCAAGTTTTAATCATTCTTTTTTTAAAAGACAACGCTCGCATTACGGAATTTAATCCCTGTGTCGCGGGGTACTTAAAAAACATATATTAGTCGGACACAAATTACATCCAGACTCAGAACAACTATTTATGGGTCACACAAATAGTTGTCCGGCGCGGTACTCGAACCCGGGACACGAAGCGGCAAGCGCCACACGTGCAGTTCTTAACTTTATCATAGGTAAACCGTTAGCAGTTAATACATCTCCATTTTTTTCAAATCTGAAAGCAAGCATTTTGCTACATTATTTAACAGCAAACGGTTAGATAAATGGACTTAAGCAAATCACCCACGTCTATTATCTACCCACTTTGGGTAATGATCAATGATTAGTTTTTTGCAGCACAACACCAGCAGATAGAGTAGATCAGTGATCAGTCAACGAAGCGAAACGTTCCTTCAACTCGAGTCGAGTTCATCGATCGTTGTTTATCGAGTCGACTATCCGATTACGATTGATGGGAAAGTGCAAAGAAAGTTCAACTATTGGCAGTGATGTAGAAAATAAATTATTTATATTAGTATCTGTTATCGAGAGAAACTTTTGCGTACGAGACTCCCATAGATAAGATGGATTCATCTTTCTAAGCGCGCGGGGAACGATAGTACTTTTTGTCAAAGTCACGTTTTAATGAGATGTTCGAATCAACGAAGTATGACTTTAAATGTTGCTGACAATTAGGCAGTCCCGAAGAGTACTAAAAAAGCAATATCGTCACCTTTTAGCTGGCACTTTTAAATTCCCTACGCGCATAAATATCAATATTCTTTGAAAATATTTTATTAGGGCGTTTAAGCATTATTTAAGTAGATTATTATTTAATCTATAACAAAATGTTATGTAATAAATCCATTATCAGTAACCTCATAATGGATTTATTACATAACATTTTGTTATAGATTAAATAATAATCGACTATAGAATTAATAAACATGTTTCCACACAGTTTGGAATGTAACATTAACAATGTACAAATTGAGTTACTGGAATGTAAGCGACAATTATTGTGTGATGTGAGCGCCTACGCAGAGTTCCTTTCCTTATTATATGGCCAGTGGTTGTTCAAGCTGGCCAGTAGGCCACTGGGCCTGAACTTGACTGGACTTGAACACCCACAGCATACAATGGTTGCTATGCTATGCCAGAGCATGGCATAGCAACCGTTGTATAACGACTGAAGCCATTGATTTGATGACATTGACAGCTTACAGAATCGTCCGAAACACGGAGACACTTAGCAATTTATTTATTTATTGACTGCGCGCTGAGCGCTGATGGACAGTTTCACGGCATTTGTGTTCCTACGAGATTGAGTCCAAAAATCAATATGGCAATATTATAAAGTAGAACATTCATACATTGTACTTAGCCATAAATTAAATTATAATTAGGCAATAACTAAATACGGTAAGTTATTTGCAATATTTATCACACCTTTCACTTCACGTAATCAGTAATTTAATTCGATTATTGTCAGCATTTTGAATGTAAACGAATCTATTACTGGTAACAATGTATCCCGGTTTTAACGCAATATTGCATTTGTTGCGTAAACAACATTTACTTAATTATCGCATTTTCTTATCATTCCGGCGTTTATTGCGCTTTCAAGTTTGTTGTGAAGTATTTCGGCACTTGTACAGACGCTAGCACATCAATTTCCCCAATTGAAAGTGAACCTTATGCTAATGTGATAAAGTAAAAATCTTTAAAAGATATTTGACAGATTGGGGTAGCTGGATGTGCTGGCTTCTGTACATTTGACGCCATATCAGTGGACACACTTTTACTTTGACATTTACACTTTATCTCGTAGTCACCTTGCTCACCCTATTCCGCAAGTAATCAGCGATATTCCGCACCTAAGCACATATTACGACCGCTTAAGTTATTTCTGAGCGTTCCCTTATTAGGAACCGAAAAAAGGCAATTTAAGCTGTTGGTCCCGGGGCTACGTACCCGTAGGACCTCCTAGTTTGGACCTCGCCTACAAAGATGACCGTCCAAAGGGTCATCTTTATAGGCGAGGTCCAAACTAGGAGGTCCTACGGGTACGTAGCCGGCCCCGGTTTTATAATAGTTGTCCAACCACGTCCGAAGCCTACTAGGCGGCTTGCACAACACTGACACTAGATAACCACTGCCATACCATACATACAATACGCTATACAACGGCCGTCCGACGGATTTCGATCATGGCGACCACTTCAATTCCTAGTCGGTACGGCGTTAGTGTGACCGAAGATGGCCATAGCCAATATTCTTAGTATAATGTGCAAAGATGTGCAAAGGCCCGTCTTAACGCAAGATCCGATTTCTTAAAGACAATTTTATTTCAGGATGAAATTTAAAGAAACGTTACATTATAAACTTATTATTTTACTATTAAATTAATGCACAGGTGTCACTGGACCGATCTGATGATAAACCCTGGACACTGATTAGTACTCCCTGGCAGGGTATACTCTCTTCTTAATTAATAAAAACAGGAGCGATAGAACGAGAAACGCCATTTAACTTTATAATTATAATTAGCTCTGTGATGAACATTACAGTGTTTCAAATGCGATATCATTAATGATTTCAAGTCATGAACATCAAATTGACGTGACGTTTGGGATTATATTAGTTTTAAAATTACGTTTTACACGATTTATTTCAACTGGTTAAAATAATCGTAAATAGTATAGATGATACATAGAATATACGTATAGATAAATGTATATACCTCCCAATTTTTTCCTTTCTGTTTTACTAGTTCTCATTGACTTCTGAAAGCAATCTTTAAACTCTCAATATACACTATTCGCTTCTATAATATAGGATATTACATTATACAGCACGTAATTAATGTTCTAGATAATGTAACAATGGTGAAATCTTATACGATAGTTCAGACTGTAGCTCAATAGCGACACTTGAGACTCGTGTCACATCACGCGATCGCTTCCTGTAGTGCATCCTCTTTTTTGTTTTCACCGCATCATTATGATCAAATGAATCGATGGTAGCCGGCGGCGCCTTGATGATAATCAGTAACTATTATCCCCTTAGTTTAAATCTTAACGTCAGGCACATCACCTATGGACATTTTATGTATAAGATTTTACGTATAAGTACTTTTATATATAATTAATAATAAGTTTCACTCTTTACTAAGTTACATATTACACGATGATGACTGAATGAACTGACTTTTAACGTAAAAAGATAACAAGTAAAATTTCAATAGTATTAAAAACAAAGTTGGTTTGGCCATTTAGAAAGGATGAATGACAGAAGATTGACAAAAAAGTATACCTGGCCTGTGTGAATGGTAAAACCAGAAGTGGAAGATCTCGAAGAACATTCTCTGACCAAATCGGAGGCGTTCACAAGAAAGGCCTTTTCAGAAGTACCCTAAACTTGAGAGCATGTACGAAGAATATAATGATAGTAAACGAGGCAAAAGAGGTATGCAAGGATCGTCACAAAGTAAGTACTTAAAAATACAAGCCTGTTAAACTTTTTTATCTGTTATGGTTGACTGCCTTTATAACCGCAGATCGAATCATCAAAGATTGGGGGCATTTTTGAAACGACAAATTGTCAAACTTTGAGGAACACGCAAAGCCATCTGTCGTACGCTTGATCTCATCTTACGCGTGTTGGCATGCCTGTTACGTCAGACTTTAAGATAAACAGATCATTTTCTTGCTGTTTTTTTAAATTTGACGATGTCTTCTTCCAAATTTAAACAGTATATAAATATTTGACACAAATTGTAAGACATGTGGTTTTTCTTTCATTATCACTCAGTACCTACTAAAATGCAGCAAAACCAATCTTTTTTTAAGAATTGGAGTCTTCAATAATGGCGAATTCCAGGATGATAATTATAAAGCGGTTTTTTTTTTAATATTTTCATATATATATATAGATAGTAGTTGGTAAGGCTGGGTACCATACCCACAATTCGATCAAAATTACCTTTATTTAATCATATTTAAGTAGGTATAGGTACGTATCTTTCACATCTAGTATACTACTGACTGACTGTTAATTGTTCTTATTGCGACCGCTACTAAAACAAGAGTCATACATAATTCTAAATTCATTACAATAATGAGTCTGCTAAAATCTCCAGTACACATGGGCTGAGTCCATTTGTTCACTTTCGCCATGCTCAGTAATTATTTAAGTATTGTCTGACTTTCGCTCGGCAGTTCCGCAGTTTCCTCCAAATAGCTAATCATTAGAAATAATCTCATACGTTAGAGAGCTCGTTTAAAATCATGTGAATTAATGAAAGAACATTTAATTTAGATTGGTAGTAAGAATTAATGTAGTCTTTCTACTCAGTAGCAAGCTGTTTATATTAAACCTCTTTACGTACATTAGTTTGTTTTACTATTTACGTAATTATGCTAAGATTTTGGGTTATTGTCTAACACTTGGCTGATACCCCGTTGCTACCCGTGTATATTTCCTTTTGCGTCTGGTCAAATCAACGGAAAACGGTTGCCTGTAAGAGATCACTTTGAGCGATTGCCTTTTGGATTAGTATTTGTGCCTTAAGGGTACACTTATAATTGTTGTGAAATTTAAATTTTGTAAGCAATCTATTTTGTGAAATAAAGAATTTTAAACTAAATTATCTCCATGCTATAGTATTGATAAAACGTAAAATCTAGTACAAAAAAGTATTAATATACATTAATACTTTTTCGTTTTACCAGATTTTACGTGTTATCATTACTTAGCATGGAGATAATTATGTTTAAAATTCTTTATTTTATATATTTATATTAACAAATTACATACACTACCGAATAAAATATCTATAAATTTGAATCATCCGCTACGTTGGGTTACAAAAATAAAAATCTGTTTAAAAAAGTACGCTCGTTGAAATCTTTTATATGGCAACATTGTAATTCATATTTAAATAACCGATATTGATTCCACTGTCCTAAAATACGGTTGTATGACGTACAATACGATGTTAATCAAAGGTTGGCTAGTATCTATGCAAATGCGGTTTCCCTTGACGAGCACGTCCGTCGATGTATGATCGGGCACGTAGGAATGTAGTCGATGATTTCACATAAAAACCGGTCAAATGGCGTCGAGCTGATATTTTATGCTAGGTTGTTATTGTCCACAGAATATAACGTTTAATTATGTTTTCGCATGTATATTTTTGCTTGGTACCCTTGCTTGGTACCCTCAACAATTATTGGTATAGATAATTTAAAGAAATATAAAAAATATATGTAATATATATCATAATTATATGTTAATCATTTTTATAGAACAACATAAAATGCTTTTAAATAGCATGTTTTGGGATATTTAATATTATATTATACCTTACGAGTTCAAAAGAACAATTCTCAGGCGCCTTCCAATTTAAAATAAAATAAAATAAATAAGGTTTTTATTCACGTAGACTTTAAAAAAGCGCTTGTAAATAATCAGAACATGTTTGTAGTAATACAGTTATTATTTCTAGTTACTTATTACAGATATTTAGGTACACGGAATGTTAAAACATTTATACAATTTATTTTATAATGGTGGTGATATTTAGCTTGCTTGTATTAAGTTATTGTCAAGGAGATTATGTTTAGTTGAAGTTTTTAATATTATGTATTGAAATTTATATTATAAATTCTGAATCTAGTCGCAGGTCCATCTTCATACAAAATGCTGTACTTAAATGTTCAAAACGTTGCACATTATTGACAATAAAAAAAATGGATACAGGATTGTGATTAAATCCCTTTAGCACACTCATCCACGACGTTTGAATACATCCTATAGCCACTTTTAGTAATTTCATTTCGTAAGGATGAATTTCCCTGTGTCGTTATATTTAATAACCTTTATTAATAAGTACGTGATCTTTAAATGCCCTCATCTCATCCCAATCATATCATCCCAATTTTAGATTCCCTTGAAACAGTAAACGCTATGAGCACTACCGGTATCTAATTGTATTATATGAACTGTAACGACAAAATAGTAGTTATAAATAAAATATACCCCATGTAGCACATTTTACGTGTTCGGTTCTAGAAGTGGCTTACGAATCGTCACTAATTTAAACCTGAATGACAACTCAAAAGAATTTGAGACAAGCTTGAGAGTTGTCGAACTACTCAAGATTTCACAAGATCTTTGACATTATGTTTACCGTTTTGCATTTATTGCTTTACATTAGCAGGGACTCTGTATATCAGATAATATCAGTTGAATGACTCATTTCAATTTAGAATTACTCTTGATAACCTTGATAAGTGTACTTAAATTAAAACCCGCATAGGTGCATAAGATAGCATGGTCCCGATTTTGTTGAAATGAGCATGTACTGTATTCCTGGTTGAATTTAGAACATAACGGCCAGTCTCAATGGAGAAAAGCCATCTGCGCGGGACATATTATAGAGCACAAGTATGTGTGCAAACACAGCTGCACTTTAACCTCACTCAAAGATTTATCCTGGGCTCCTCGACCCTGGACCTGTAGCTTAGTACTAACCAGTAGACCAACAGGCCAGTCGTCTGCCATCCATCCGTCGTCCATTTCAAACCAGGACCTCGTTATCCACGGTTAAAAATGCAACCGCTATACCAAAGAGACACTTTATCAGTATCAGAACGTACCTATAGGTACTTCTATAACTTCTTTTTTAAATCATACCGCATATAGGTATCAATCCTGTATAACAGTTTACTGTGCAAACAATCAATTTACTAATACCCGCTCTAAGGACATACATATATCCCTTTACTGTGGAAGACTTTATAAACATGCAAGTTACGGACAAAAAGGTCAGCCTTTTATAGGTGATAGAAATAGTTGTTGTGTACAACAAAAGTAGTTCGAACTACAGAGCTAAAGGTTAAGTCGTTTTAATATTTCTATTATTTATAGTAAAGATTGGATTTAGATTTTATCACTTGAAGAAGCCTTCATTGCAAAGAAGATACTATAAATATATTCACGGGAGTGCATCGCAGCTGCATCACAGGTAATAACATATACATACAATCGTGTGTTGTTTGTGTGAGCGGCTCAGGTCGTGCACTCACCCGCCCGTTTACCTTGCAATGCCGAGCACCCGGCTACTACACCTATGTACCTATATGTGTTGGAAAGCGCACAGGCAACTCATAACGAGGTTCTGAACATAAAATGTATTCGTTTTCCAATGATTTTGAGTTTTTGTTTGGTGTTAATTTTATTTTTTAATAGGTAATAGGGTGGAAATAACCAATAACTTAAATATCTTTTATTTCTGGCATTTTCTTCTGTAATAATTATTTATCATGCAGCAGCCTTTATGCGCAAACGCAGCTGCATAGATGACTCATATAACACATTGGTTCAACTTAACATCTTATAGTTGTGTTTTAAGTCAAAAATAATTTGAATTGGTGAAACCATCCATTGGTTAGATAATTTTCCCTACCAAATAGTCCTCAAACACTTGTAGTACCCGCGTAATAAAGAGGGCGCGCAGCGGCGCAGTGGATGGAAGACAGGCTCTAGTGATTATTTTTGTTTCCTAATTATAGAACACACTACAATAACAATATTATGTTTGGGGAAAATAATTTCAACAAAACTCTTAAAAATATATTTAGATATATATATTTACGGTTCAATATAGTCAGATTACATTAGATTATAGTATATTATAAATAGTTGAACGGTAAATTAATTTCCACAATATAAAAAAGGTTTTTATTCACGTAGACTTCAAAAAAGCGCTTGTAAATAGTCAGAACATATTCGTAGTAATATATAATTCATTTATAATTATTTCTAGGTACATATAGATATTTAGGTACACGGATTGTAGGAAATAATTTACAATAAGATTTATTTTATAACAGTAACGATATTTAACTAACTTAAATTAAGTTATTGTCAAGGTTCATGTGTATGTTTAATTATCAAAATTTTAAATTTTAGCTAAATTTTTACTACATATTGACGAACAAGAACTAAGCATACGAGTACATTCTAAAGAGATTTAAGTTTAGAGAGTAAGTAAGTAAATTTCCCCGTTAGGCCCACTTGCACCAAAAGCTAGGCTAAAATAAACTAACTTGAGTTAAGTAACTTCGGGTTAATTCTTTAAAATTTTAACTCAACATTCTGTTGCGCCAATGAAAAATAACACCGAGTCAACTAACTCCATGTTTTTCTATTTTATGTTGGTATCATTAAGGAGGTTTTGTTCCGTAATGTAATCCAACCAAATATGAATGAGTGAACAATGAGTGAAATATTTATACACCTCTTTTTGTCACTAGAAAACTTTGTATATGACTATCTCATGTGTCAAGCTTTTCAAAGACATCTCAATTTGATCGTTTGTGTTTGAAACCAATCTGTCAATTTCGAGTCGTTAAAATATTGTCATGGCAACGTTGACATGATCGATCTTTCTGCAACTCTTCTTTTATAAAAGTCCGAGCTAATATTATATTCGATGATTTCTTTATCATCATCAGACAATAAAAATCATTCATAATTGTTTAGGACTCAAAACTGTTACAAAATCTCTGACATTCCCTTCTGCAACCCAACATAACCTCTCAAACGAAACAAATTTGACATTACTAATCCGGAGTTAGTGATTTAACCCACCAAAATAGCTGGGTTAAAATTTTAATAAAATAACCCAAGGTTAGTACCTAACTCTTGGTGGTGCAAGACGCAATTCTAATTTAACCCCATATTAGCCACTAACTCTGAGTTAATGCATTTAACCTGGGGTGGCGCAAGTGGGCCTTAGTCGTAGAATTCCTAATTTATATTGTAAAAACAAAACGCACATCAACATAGAAAGAAACATGCTTATCATATTATCGTAGAAAATTTGGAGAAATTGGCGCTTTCTTTGCAAATCATTTGAAAACATCACTTTTCTCGATTTTTTTATTTATTTTAACGTGTTAAATGAGTTATTCCAGGACAAATGAGTGATGTTTTCAAAACCTAATCTCTTTACAATTTATTGTTAGTTTAGTGGACATTAAAGGTCGGTCTTAAGTGCCTCATATACAACGCACAACGCTAACATGTATTAATTGTTATAATTTTTGGACGTATTTTTATAAAAGTAAAATTGCAATATGCAGAAATACGCTGTATAATTTAGAGGTAAGACTATTTATTTATTACAAAACTAAGATGCTAATAAAAGATTATTATTATTATTACACGTAACATGCAAATAATTCTGGAACGGAAGTGATGTTGCGGGCTTGGTTATGATTAATCCTATTGTTATGGAAGTGTAAATCTGAAGCCGGGATGTGTGTGCGTGATGCTTTTGTAAATATTCGTTTCCAATTTTAATTTGTAAACCACCTTTCATTGTAGTTAAAATATCTGCAGTATATTTTAACTACAATGAGTGGTGATGATAATTATAAAATAAGCTATTATTTATTTTTGCTCTTGATTTTTGCATATGTTAAAGCAATCAGATGACGCCTGAAAATTACAACTCTACTTTTTTGCCCGAGAATTTCTCAGTAGGCGAGCTCCCACTTTAAAACTAATGATAATTATATCTATAATAACCAGATAAGTGCATCATCTAATAACAATAAGCAATAATGTTCTCTTAGAGTGACAACCTTATACATATGAAGGTGAATTTTTTTTATATAGCGGTCATTATTATTACATGGATTGTAAGTAAATCTCATTATCCCATATCTTGGGGTGGAAACCGTAAAGCACTAATAGCGAGTAGTTGCAAGGTTTTCTTTAATAATACTTGGCATTACTTGGATAATAAAAATGTATATCAGTTTTACTTACTGAAATTAAACCGATTTATAATCTATGCCTTAACTTGGTTAGCGTCATGAGGTTTTCAATTTTTCATAAAAACGTTTAAACTTTCGAGTGAAGTACATTTTGTCATAAAACATAGTTAAAATCGGTCCATCAATTTGGAAACTACGAGTTTACAAATAGATATAAGCTTTAAACTTATATAAATTCACTCTCTGTGACTGATACCAAATTTACTACTAAGTGCTTTCCACTCCAAAAGTAATACATTCAGTAAGAAAATATATACCTCTTTTCTATGAAAAACGTAGAATATGTTTATCTAACATATTCATCTATATAAATATCTACACATAAATTCTACTCAACGAATGCCTAAAATACGGGCGGAAAAAATGTAAGTTTGTACATTGCACGGTCATTTATGTACGCTTTCGGTTTTCTCATATTTACTAGGCTTTTACTCGCTGTATTGACAAAGAGAGTAAAGATGTGATGGAATGTGGTCAGTTTGTAGACATTCACCTTGCAATATTAGGTAACAATGTGCTCAACAGAGTTCCTAAAGAATCCGAGGAAGGGATTGTTTGGTCTCATCAGAAACCACACCATAGAGAACACCCAATCGACGCATGTTTCACGGAACATGGGCAACTATATTCTTTATGATAGAATTGTATTAACAGAGTCGGAGTCTGGACGTATAATATAAAGCGATAAATGTGGAAACATATCCTCATCTTGCATCAGATTTTTTGCCAGTCCTGTCGATCAGCTTGCTATATCCATCGGGCAGTAGGAGTAAGAGAATAAAGAGTACACGCTTGCGCGTGCACTTGTGAAACTGAGTATTATGCTTTATTCACATGCGTATTTCGCACTAATGGAGGCTACTGACAAAATTTAACTTGTGACAGTGTTCTATACTAAACGAAGAAACCAGGTTTTTCGGTGTACAGCACCCCACCAACATTTTGTGTGATCCCTTTCTCTCTCCTCAAAGATTTTACATAGAATCGTATTCGACACGACATAAAACTAAAATCTGTTATAAAACCGTTTTGCGTCCAACACCTATTTAATAATATGAAGTCAGTGCACAACTTTACAATTAAGATTATTTAATTATTGCATACAAAATACATTCCCACAGTAGACGCGTCTAGATACGGAATTATTTATTAAATCATTGATAGGGCAGATGCTTCTAAGAGGCGGCGAGCAACCTGCCATCCTTGAATACTTATAAATACACATACCACAATACTCCAACATAATTGCGCATATTTTTTGCCCGAGACAAGAGATACGAGTTTCAAAATTAACTTGATAACAGTTCTGTTATTCGATTCTTACGTTTAGTTCCTTGTTCAATGAGTCACTTACTTAAAAAATATAATGATTAAATACAGTACTAGCATATGATACAATGCTATAACTTAGTACCTAAATCTTGATTTCAATTTTTATTTACATACCTTATAAGTTCAGTGATTGAATAGACATCATTAGTTTTTAGCATTGAATTTACGATATTGAAAACTATATTATTACGTCAATAATTTTCAATATATGATATATTATCAATAATAATGAAGTCTTCAATATCCTAAATTCAACTACTAACTAATGGCGTCTATTCAATCACTGACATTATAAGTTATGTAAATAAAAACTAAAATAGAGATTTAGGTAAGTTATAGCATTGAATCATATGCTAGTACTGTATTTAATCATTTTTTTAAATAATAAATTTTATTACTTTTCGCAAATGTTTAATGTTAAATATAAGAACTGTGAGACGTCAGGAACGCATTCGTTCAGCCGCCGCAACATTTGACATGATGTCACGTGAACAGAACAAGGGAGCACTCTTAAGTTTTAATAGTTAGAATTTTCTTTTAATACCATATCCACAAGGTTCAAATCAAAAGTTTTAATTTTTTGCAAACTAGAATACGGTCAGTACGCTTTGGACGTTTACAACACCCTAGTCAACATTCACTCGTTGCCAACTGTCTTCAATCATTCTTATAAGTTTAATATCGTATAACATCGTCATTTATTGTTGTAACAAAGGTTTCGTGTTACAAAATAGCTGTGGCACCTGTCCGGTATCCTATAACCAGCTCATCGGCTGCGCTCGCGCAGTAATTCTATATCCGCAGATAAAATATACAACAAATGCAGACTCGGAATAAAACATAATTAATTAAAAGAAGATCTCTTTATTTAATGAATCAATAAAATTGCGTAGTAATTGTAGTTTATACTTGAATGATGTATCAAACACAATTGTTATCACTATAATTTCAAAAGAGACATAAACAGACTAAGCTTCCTTATCGGTGTTTTTTAGGGTTCCGTAGCCAAATGGTAAAAAACGGAACCCTTCGTCATGTCTGTCTATCCGTCCGTATGTCACAGCCACTTTTTTCCGAAACTATAAGAGCTGTACTGTTGAAACTTGGTAAGTAGATGTATTCGGTGAACCGCATTAAGATTTTTGCGCGAGAGACACTTCCAAAGTGGTGAAATTAGTGCCCCCCCCCCCCCCCCCATGTAACTTCTAAAATAAGAGAATAATAAAACTAAAAAAAATATATGATGTACATTACTATGCAAACTAACAACGAAAATTGGTTTGATTGAGATCTAGCAAGTAGTTTTTTTTAATACGTCGTAAATCGTAAACCGGAATTTGCTTTCATTTAATCAACTGAAATACTTGCTGCTACGGAACCCTTCATGGGCGAGTCCGACTCGCACTTGGCCGGTTTTTTTTTTATTTTTAGTAATCACACTAATATTATAAAGGCACAAGATTCTCAGTGTGTTAGTGTGTGATTCTGTATGTTTGTTACTTTTTCACGTCTAAACGGCTGGAGCTATTTTAATAAAATTTGGTATGGAGTTAGCTGACACCCTGTATTAACACATAGGCTATAATTTATAAAGTTTAACGCGGGTAAAACTGCGCGGCACAGCTAGTAGAAAATAAATACATTTTCGAAGTCGGTTAGTAAAAGTACTCGTATCTTTGTTCGCCCCTGGTATTTATGTATAGTCAATCTGTGTATATTTTCGCAAACATTTCCTCATTCATAGGTAATATTTTAATTGTCTATGTTGAATTCATATCATAACACATTACCTACCACACCTAAGATCATTCGAACTGAATATTTCTCATGTGACGTATAGCGCATTAGCGGAATGCATAAAACAGACAGGATACCAACATACCTACGTGTATTTTCCTTAACAAGACGGTTCTTTACGCGAAAACAATGCGAACACTTAGCAATTATACTATGTAAAGAATTTATATGAGAAAAGGGCATTGTGGGCGCTTTGACACCTAAAACTAAACCTTAGAATTAACCTGGGGCTCTACCGGCTAAGTCGCTGAACATCGATTTCTTAAATGGCGTTCAAATAAATAAAGGTTAAAAATGACTTGATCAATCGTTAAATCGGCTACAACGTTGACAATCGATTCCCGACCATTTAATGACGTCACATGTGCTCATGGAAGCCGATTTAACGATTGATTAAGTCATTTATAACCTTTATTTATTTGAACGCGATTTAAGAAATCGATGTACGGAGACTTAGCCGGTAGAGCCCCTGAGTACTATTACCAATCATACTGCGATCGCTAACCCGTCTGCCAAGCGTGGCGGTTAAGGCATATCGCCCCAAGATGATTCTTGATGGAGGCTTTTGTTCAGCAGTGGATTTCTTTCAGCTGCTATGATGAAATAATCTACCACTTTATTTCCATTCTAAATATTTAGATTAAGTGTATTTTAAGTATACGTAACTCATCATTAAATCATATTAAACAGACGTTGTAATAATGACTCAATTGAAATTAATCTGTTGCGTGCCGTTGTCAATATCTGTCTATCCTGCAACAAGTTTCACTATAAAGGTTGATGCACTAGTAAATTGAGAGAATGCACGCCTTATATTTGCTGCTTTGTTTGATGTACAGACGCCAGCACATCAAGCTACCCCAATCTGTCAAATTTCACCAATTGAAAGTGAACCTTATGCTTACGTGATAAAGTTGAAAATCGATAAAGGAAATTTGACAGATTGGGGAAGCTGGAGGTGCTGGCGTCTGTACCTAAGCCCTCGAAACAAAGACTTCATCACAATAAGAAACTTCTCAGAAGGAAAACGGAAACTTTTACGCGGCGTCTCTGGCTCTATATAAGGTTGAAATTCAAATAATACATAGGTCCATTCGGCACGGGTTCTTCTGAAGTTAAAGTGAATTAAATTCAACCGACTGCATGTGTGGCTAAGCGATTAAGAGCGTCGCCCCACCACTGCGTGTCCCGGGCTCTATGAATGAATGAATGAATTATTTATTTTCAGGTACAACCCATAGAAATTCCTTATATTGTGCGGGACATCTATTTGTGTGACCCATAAATAGTTGTACTGATTTGGATGTACTTTGTGTCCGTCAATTATATATATGTAATAAATCCCGCTAATGCGACGGTTGCAATTAAAGAAAACTAAATTATTTTGTTAATATTTTAATGAAAAATAATAATTTCCATAGGTACTTTATGACGCCGAACAAAATTCCATACACGAAAAATACCGACTGACTGGATAACTTCTGTTGGTCATCGAAATTCTTGTCGGCTCCGGCAGTATAAGAGAACAAAAATATTTACAAAGACGTCAAGGACCGCCACCACCAAGGGACTATCTTTTTCTTTTTTTATTTTGATAAAAAAATAAAGGGAATATCACTAGGGTTACCATTATTGTTAAGAACCGATACGGGACTTCATCATGTCAGCCAAAGTACGTCAACTGCTGGACAAAAGCCTCCCCAAAGAATGCGGGAATAAAACATAATCGCCACGCTTGGCAGACGTGTTGGCAATCGCAGTTTGATAGTCACAGTTCACAGAAAAACGCTGCTGCCTGGTAAAGATTGGAATTATATTTATATATTTATTTTTGTTTTAAATATCGCCCGTACAAGGGAAAGGAGTCGTACCTTGGGACACTTTACAAACATATAATTGATGGAGACAAAGTAAACGCAAACTTATAACAACAATTTATGGGTCGAACAAAGAGTTGTACTGTCTCGGTCGATTTCTACGACCCCACGGGATGAGGTGGGGTGAAGATATTCTATGCCGTCACCACACAGCAACATATTAGTGGCAAACTAATAAATACTGAAAAAAAGGGAAGTAACGGTTTATTATAATAAAATAGCAATGGATAACAACGATAACAGCGCGCCCCCACGCGTCGCTCGTCTGATGTCGGCTTCGAGCCTTTACTAAGTGTGAAATATTGATAAACGGGACAAATAACGGGACAAGTAACGATACGGGTCGTGAGTCGTGATACTTAAATACGGTAACAGCCCCGTATATACGGGACGTATGGCAACCTTAACTATCACCGATATAAATTTGGTTTTAACGTACAGACGCCAGCACATCCAGCTACCCTAATCTGTCAAATTTATTTTATAGATTTTTAACTCTATCTCAAAAGCTTAAGGTTCACTTTCATTTGGGGTAATTTGAAAAATTGGGGTAGCCTGATGTGCTGGAGTCTGAACGTTACCTCTAGTTTATTTCTGCAATATTGCTGATCGTACTTGAAGTCAGGTTTAAAATTGAAGTACTTATCTAATTCATTAAATAATTAATCTAAAATTATTCATAGATAAATTACCACTTTATAGTCTTCGAATAAACAACAAAGTTTCAAGCATTAACTTTACAGCCACTTTACAAAAAAAATACAATAAAACTATATTAATTTCATGGCTTGTTGAGTTTGTTATTATAAAATTATAGTTTGGTAATTTATATATAATTATTATACTAATGGCTATATCTTATTTAGAAATTAAAAATTAAAAAAAAAATATGAAAAGATATTTATTTGCACCTACACTAAATAGAAGTCAGGGCATGCCAAAAACAGCTTACAGCCACTGGATCTAGTCAAAGAGGACGGAGAAGTAGGGTAGTGTCGAGAAATCATATTTCATTCCGAATATAGGAAGGAATAGAGGAAGATCCTCCAGCAAAAACATACCTCTAAAAATGGATCGAAATATAGATACTAACGGCGTTCATGATATCTGGGCATTATTTAACAGCCCGCTTGACGTGGGTCGTGGGTTCGATTCCCACCCAGAATCGATATTTGTGTGTTCCGTCATGTCTGTTTCCTGATAATGGGGGTAATAATATATGTATTTACAAATATTTCTTATTATCTAGTATGTATTTACAAAAGAAAGGTATATATAATATATCAGTATAATATATCAGTATAGTATAATATGTAATATATCAGTTATCTGGTTTCCATAGTACGGGCTGTGCTTAGTTTGGGATCAGATGGTCGTAAATGAATAATGTCCCAAGATATTTTAATACTTGGATAACTGAAAATGTATGTATAATATCTAAGGTACGAGTAACCACCTCAATATTATATTAAATCATAATGATAATTGATTTCATGGTGGGAATTCTATTGATCTAGTAGTATTCGGGTTAACACAGCTATTAAAGATTTAAATGCCATATTATATATACCATGTAATGGAGCTCTTAAAACTACTAAGCGCTTAATAAAATCGGTGACGCGGGAGCGGTTCGGATCTGTAGTAAAATTAACTAACGAAACTAGAGCAAATAATGAATTTAAACTTAAAAGTGACTATTGAGCACGCTGCGTTCTAAAACATTTGACTATCGCTGACCCTAATTAGGAGGGTATCGATAACATAATCAACATTCAAATAAATTTTTGGTACCTATTCCTTTGTTTTAAGTATTCGATTGAAGAAACAGAGCATGTTTTCCGGTAATTATGTTTATACCCCGCAAATACGATATTAAGTAGATGGAATTTTCTGCACATTTAAGTCCTATTTTGTAAATTTGATGAACTTAGCAGTATATGGCACAAGCACCGAAGTAGATACTTATTACATGATCATCAGCAGTGGTGTCCCTAGGGTAATCACCGCTGATGATAATACTAGTATCAGAGTTGTTCAAACCTCCCATCGATGCCTCATGGCTCTGGACAGGATTTAACCAATCCCCGTGCTCGTATTCAATGTTTCCCGTGATTTCATTGGTCAAACACCGTAGAGAGACATGTCTCGTCGGCTAGATGTCTTACCGACTTGTGTCGAATCACAACAGCTACGACCAAGAGCTTAACGTGCCCTGCGAAGCACGAAATCTCAAAAATTAAACTACCTACTTTGACGGTCACACATCTATATCACAAAAATAAAATGAGCTTGATTCCATATGAGTAATTTCAAATAATATGTTCTGGCTTATTAATGCTTTTCTATGAAATAAACTTAACACCCTAATGACAGTAAGAAAACCATCAATAACCCAGACACATAATTGTAGAAAGTATGCCTTTGCACTATCCAGGTAATAGGTCGCGATATTTTCTAAAGGTCAGTCTCAAGTACTTTATTTATTTGCCTTTAAGGAAATCTCAGGAAAAGGCAACGAAAGCTGATTTCACATTCATTGTTTGGTATCTTAAGAGCCGTAGGTAGTTGTCAATTTTCCATATAAACGTATACCTTTTCCTTACTGAATTTTGACAAAAGATGAATTATTTTATTAATATTTTAATATCTACATATCACGACTTTGTCCGATGACGACTATTATAAACGAAAAAAACTGTTGATTAAGACAGTGCCCCGATTCTAGGAAATACTAACTAATTTTAATATTGACGGGCCGGTGGGGGTGGTTGGAATATACATATTGCCTTTCACACCGCAGGTCGTGGGTTTGATTTCCACTCAGGACAGATATTTGTATGCATGAACATGACTGTTTGTTCTGAGTTTGGGTGTAATTATCTATATAAGTATGTATTTACAAAAAGTAGTAGGTATATAAGTTATCTGGTTTCCATAGTACCTACAAGCTCTGCTTAGATGGCCGTGTGTGAATAATGTCCCAGGATATTATTATTATTCTTACATCATTGTTTTTGTTTATACCATAGCATTTATAAGACGGACATATTTAATTGGGTAAATTTAGTTTTTGCGGGGAATACTAAGGGATTCTATACAAATATTAGGTTGACAGTTCCCATGTATGCCTAGTTTTTTTCATACGAGCTATATTAGAGAGAGACGTAATGACATTCAAATTAGTTTAGTGGTGTTAAAACCAGATTCATTTTAGACATTTTTTGTATAAATTTTAAGCCTATAGAAATACTGTGTATAATCGAAAATTGGCGGGCTACAAGCTGCTAAGACTTTTTTTTAATTTTTTCGCCAATTTGTTAACGCTACGTTCATGTAACTGAGTAACTGTTTCTTGATTAGAGACGCTATTGAGTTGAAAATTACTGTTGAGTTCGAAACTCAAAAATGTATGGTCATTCATCACCTTTCTTGAGCTACATATAAAGGCTTCCAGCTACTCCATACTACAGATCTAGTGAGACCGTTCAATAGAACGAAACCCGTTGAACTAGTGTCGAGATTTGTAAATTAAATAAATACCTTAGGATAACTAACACACTGCCATCTGATCCCAAACTAGGCAGGGCTTGAACTATAGTGAACAGACAACTGATAAACAAAATTATATATTAACTAGCTGTGACCCGCGGTTTTACCCGCGTTAAATTTTATAAATTATCAGAACTCCTTCGTAGGTGATAGCGTGATAATATGTAGCCTATATGTCGACCCAACCTCTTAGTAATATTCATGCAAAATTCGAAGTTAATCCATGCAGTCCTTTTTGAGTTTAGCCCGGACATACATACAGACAAACAGACATACAGACAAAAATTCTAAAAACTATATTTTGGCTTCGATTTCGATTGTAAATCACGCCCCAAGTATCCTTTTAAAAAAATATTCAATGTACAGTTTTGACTTTCCTACGATTTTATTATATGTATAGATAAATACATACATATTTACACCCAGACTCAGACCCAGCAACCGTACACATTACAGACAGATTTGTCCTGTTTGGGGATCGAACCCACGACGGGTTGATCAGACTTAGCAGTGAGTGTCACTAACCACTAGACCAACAGGCTATTCAATTTCAAATTAGTAATTTCTGATGAAAATAATTATGTTATGAACAAGGTTAACAGATTTACAGAGACTAATGGAAGGACTAAAGGAATGTCCACGGACTGAGAATTAAATTTTAAGTTTAAATATAAAATCACTTATTATCTCTGGGCTAGATTGTTGTACAAACAAAATGCAAAAAAATATACCTTTCTTGAGCAATCCATATTAATAAAAAAAAGCAAATAAGTGCAGTGTGTCACCAGCACACACGATACGATTGTCCTCAAAATAGATTAATGTACCATACTTATATCACTAATTAGTAATTAGCCAAAAAATGTCTTTGATAATAGTGCGTAGTGTAACCAATGTGCCAACCGAGGTGACACAATGGCACAACAATAATGAGAGTATGCTGTGCGAACTGCAGTTTGCCAACAATCATCGTCCTGGATTTGCCTTTCG
Source organism: Pseudoips prasinana (assembly GCA_951640165.1). Classification (NCBI taxonomy): domain Eukaryota; kingdom Metazoa; phylum Arthropoda; class Insecta; order Lepidoptera; family Nolidae; genus Pseudoips; species Pseudoips prasinana. The sequence goes on from OX621240.1 coordinate 10,281,377, forward strand.
TTGGGACTCATAATATGGCGTGCTGTGTGGAAAAATGGATTGAGGGTAATGAATCAATAAGAATATACTACCCTACTTAGTTATTTTTAGGGTTCAGTTGCAGATTAGTACTCCTATGGAAAGACTATTCTTGTGGGCGTATACTGTCAACATAAACTTAGAAGTATTATTGTTTTACAGTTGTAAGATGTATGGTGTGAACCCGCGAGAATACTGCCAACAAACTGTACTGTAATTTGGCAGAATCCTACTAATATTATAAATGCGAAAGTTTGTGAGTATGGAATGTATGTATCATGTATGGATGTTTGTTACTCTTTCAAACAAATATTACGGAACAGATTTTGAAGATCCTTTGTAGTAATATAGCTTATATATCCGAATAACACATAGGCTATAATTTATAAAGTATAACGCGGTTGAAACCGCGGAGCGCAGCTCGTATATAAAATACAAAAAAATCCATAGTTATCTAAAACTCTTTAAGAGAATCAAGAATGTATTTTTCAAAGACCGAAAAAGTTAGCTACTAATATAAATAGCAACATAAATAGAAGTACCGCAGAAAAGGTATCTTTAAAGTGTTTTTAAGAATTAAAATAACTACACGGCATGAACATTTTTAATTAATAACTGTAGTTCATAATATCCACACACGAGCCAAGTTCATCAAAACTCAAGTTCGGTGAAAGGCCGGAAAACGATAAACCATGGCCGGAATTGTGAAAGGCAACGAAGCTAGTACCTAACTCGGATTCTGATGGATTATCCACACTTTCAAAGATTTTAGTGTTATTGTTTTATTACAAGGAATTTTATTTATATCAGTTATGTAAGCTGACCAAGTAAAAAGAAGGTCACAGACACATAAAAATGGCGGCAGCATGACATGTTTTTTTTTAATGCGCAGTGCAATGGTTACGTATACATTTAGCCACATTCACATGTCCTCTTACTGCATTCGATTCGAACATAATAGCGGTTAACAAACAATCAACGTGTTCCGGATTACTTAAAAGTAAATCTCAATCTAAATTTGTAAATAAGTTTTAGTCATATTGATTAAACACAGCTCGTTAAACATTCATTATTATACCAAATGGCGTAGTGAACTACGATGAACAAGTAACAGAGCATCCCCACCAAGAATTTAAATCTTAAAACTTTATCAACTGATTTTAAATATTTGTTAGCTTTTTGTATTATATTTGTGTAAAAGTTAAGTTCTTCTAGCAATCTTTAATGCAATCAATATAAGCTGATATTGAATTTATCATATATTTAAAGTTCTTGGCGGGGATAAAGTGGGGATGCCCTGTCACTTCCTCATAAAATTACTGTCAGTATGGGGCTTGCATGGGTCCATAACAAGTGTCGTCATATTATGATAGTTTCGCACGTTCTATCGACGAGATGTTTATAACTTCGTTAGTTTTAAGGTAATTTAAATTTAGTTTTTACACTTAGGCTTTCTTTAATAAGAAATTAAAAGAGTGCGCACGCCTATTGATCTTTCCTAAGACTTGAGGTAACATACGCATACTTGAATTGTTTATCTGGGTTATATATGATACAGGGGAGTCAATATGAGGATGGGTCGTCACTGTCATGACAGAAATTTAGGTTATTGAGGTTGCATCCTGATGGCCGAAGTATCTGGATTAAAGTAAAGGAAAATTGTAGATTCCGTAGGATTCTCAATACAGCATTAATTTAATCATGTTCATGATCGTGATTTTTTTATGCGGAATTTGTTTGCGCTCTAACACGATCTCACCTGATGGTAAGTGAAGATGTGGTCGAAGGTGGACCACGCGTACCCATAACATGCCTGTTCACTTTAACCTTGAATAAACCCGTGTTGTATGAGTCTGGAAACACCTCGTTCGGGAGGGTTTTCCACTGCTTAGCGTATGATGAAAGAGGAAGCAAAGCGCTTCGTACGACATAATGGGATGTCAACAACAAAGCGGTGGCAATAATATATTTACAATATATTTTTTTTTATCTAACAGTTACAGTTACCCTATAAAGCTTTCACTGCTGCGCCGGATAATTATCAATTGTTTCCACTAGCCACAGAAATTATGGCAATAATAAGACGCGATTAAACCAATTATGAGCTGTAATCACGCTTGACTAGACCGAGCAATGTCCGGTGAGGGTACCTACCTACCTAAGTGCTTATACTTATGTAAGTACTAAAGTGTGATACTTATTCATTAATTTAATTTTCAAAATAATTTAAAAATAGCAGGTAAGTTATCATCACGTATAGACAAATACTTTGGCGAGTAGAGTGATTAAGGCAGAAAGATTTTTTAAATTGTACAAGAATTTATGAATACTGGAATTACCTGCGCCCACGAACCAATCCATGGGGAATTGTTTGTTTCCTTATTCTTTGAAAACTTCCGGAGAATTAATTATTGGTTTGGGCCAAACCTATTGTGTATTCCAGTCAATGTGGAACGTACTGACGGCAGCACATCCAGCTACCCCAATCTGTGTTTTTTTTTAGATTTTCAACTTTATCGCTTAAGTATAAGGTTCACTTTCAATTTGACAGATTGAGGTAGCTTGATGTGCTGGCGTCAGTACCTATAACAGAATGAATTCCTAACATGATAATGCCATCTGCATTGAATTTGTTTATATAGCCAACCGTCTTTCTCTTACTGTCTATAGCAAGCACGTAATACTAAATATACCTTGTAATTACGTACTATGTTAGCCGTAAACATTAAACATCTACGAGAAGAAATAATATTTTATTTTATTTATTGTACGTGTTTAACACAAAAACATTAAACTATACATATTACCAAATTATCATGATTAGTGGAATTGAAGAAGCGATTGACGTTTGAATTCTTTCATTACTTCATCAGGCAATTACGAAAACAAATATGCAGCCTTTTTTGTATGTGCACGCTTAAAATGTATCGAATTGGTATCGAAAGTACATCACAACACCTTCACTTATTATATAGTACACGTGTATAAGTTAAAAACGTTACAACGTTCCCAAAAGTCTTATTTAATTGTAATCGAGTAATAAAAGAAATAAATAAAAAGTAAAAAAGGCATCCACAATCAATATTTTAACTGCACGTAACTTTCAATTGCCTTTTCTACGAAACTAAGAAAGCTGAATGCTAATAAAAGCATTGTAGTTCGCCGTGAGAAGTGGGTGCGTCGTGTAGGAAAGCGGGTTGATAATTACCCATTGTGGAGACGTGTGTTGACACTCGTATTTAAGAATTTTCGTCAACTAAGAACTATACGAGCATTCTACAATATTCCATTATTACTGATATATCAGGTTTCGCAAATTTAAATTAAATATACTAAGCAAACGTAAGCTTGATGCACGACCTGCGATTGGATAGATAGGCACAGGTTTCAGGTCTAAGGCGAGGTATGTTAAATAATTGTATTCCCATATGGGGAGGGGCTCTCAAAACCCGGTTTTTAGATGTAGAAAGAGCTCTTATAAAAGTTATGTACTTCAAAAACAACGTTTCCCTACTGTGAGTCTATATCAAGTGTCCAATCTACTGTCAGTTCGAAAATTATATATTGTATACACCATATTAAAAAAACATAAAACACTAGCCTATGACCCTTGCATAGAAACTAAACGTAGGAAAAACATAGTCACAAATGTTCCTATAACAAAAACAACTTTTGCTAGTATCCAATTCAAAAAACGATCAGCTTATCTTTACAATAAAACGAATGAAATATTACAGTTTTTTTCCAAAACCTCTCATGAGTGCAAATCTGTACTAATAAAGTGGATAAAAACCCTAAGTTATGAAGAAACCGAAACACTGCTGTTATACGTGAAATAAACATACATTGATTACGCAAACACACATAATACACACAGACAAACACGCACACACACGCACACGCACACACCCACACACACACACACACACATTTTGTACCTACTAAATAATTAAAATACAAAACTTATGTTTACATGTTTCTTGGTATTCTGTTGATACGATAAGGAAGAGAGATATTTTTTCAGTCTGACTGGCATAAAGATGAAGAAACAGAACCTATAATTTGCAAAAGATTACTTGAGACGAGAATTGATAGATATTTGTGTTGTGATTCTTGTAGTGACAGGTAGTGATTCGACAGTTCTTTGAAATTCATGCAGACTTTGTGCACGTCTGACTACTTCGAGCATTTAGAAGTCTGACTATTCAAGGCTGTCTGACTATTACACAGTCGAACAAGTACTAACTATACCGAAAAAGATTTGTCAAGAAAATTAGTAGAATGCGCTGGCATTTTTCGTCGATCTCTGAAATCTTAAAAAAACTCATGACGGTATGTTATAATATTAAAACTAAGCATTCATTTCATTTTTGAAAATTTAAACATGGTGGAATTATTCAAGTCATCAGACCCATAGACATTGGAAAGTTTTGCATTGATTTCGGGCCTGATGACATGAATCATTTCCAATCCCTAACTAGTATTTATGTCGGTAGGCATGATATTCGCATGGCTTGACTAGAATTAAAAATGATTAAAGTATGATGTCGTTATACCTGTGAGAAAACGCATATCACGTTCTCAAGGTGACAGGAAACCAACAATAACTTTACTACATCACGAAATAATTTATTTCAAAATATCTAACGTGATTTCTTTAACAAATGGCGTTTAGTTCGTGGAGATAAACAAACATAACATCCGGGCCCCGTGCAGGTAAAAGCTATAAACAAACTTCTTTCACCCTCGTTTCGTTTCTCAATTATCATGCCTTTTACTGTTAAACATATTCTTATTCTATATAAAGCGTACCCATTTTTGACTAGCAGTTATCTGCTACAGCAAGACCTAAACAAGTATATAAACAATTTTGATCTGGTTTTCCTTTAGCGTACTAATATTATAAAGGGGAAAGTTTGTGAGTGTGTGTTTATTACTTCTTCTCGTCTAAACGGCTGGAGCGATTTTAATAAAATTTGAATGGAGTTAGTTGACACCCTGAATTAACACATAGGCTATAATTTATTAAGTAAACCGCGCGGCACAGCTAGCTCTTCATAATAAACTCATAACATTAATTACTTTATTTTCTCAAACAATTTAATACTTCTTTTTAGATGTTGGGTTGGCTGGCAATAGACAATGAAATAAGCATCTGTCGTCAAACTAGGTAAAATTTGTATGTCGGCTATCAACAAAAATCCCCTCGACACTTATCAGAATATAGCCGTAATAACTTACAGCTATAATTACGCTAAACGTAAATTTATCGTATACTATGGTATATTTCAATAATATATTGTATACATATAGAAATTATTGTACAGAAGTAACTTATATATGTAAATTTATACCAGTCGATGCATTGCCAACTACCGGTTTTTGGGAATAGCTTGCTACATTGGCGATAAGACCTGTATGTGACTTCATATTTGCTTCATAGTTGCCACATTTTGATTGCATGCAATAAAGCGTACTCCTAACTAGTGATTTATAAACAATATTTCCATGATGAAGGTAGGCGAGATGATAAAATTAAATTTGTAGAAAGTTAACGTACCACCAAAGAACGTTACCGTGCCATATGCCAAATTACATAAGCCGTCTTACAACTCAGTAACAAAATGAACTTATTTACATAAACCACTTTCTTTAGTCTCGCATAACTTAAAATTTTTACTAAAGGGAGTTACGGCCTACACGACAGATGAAAATAAAGACCCCATTTTTCAGGATGATAGAAAACGAATGAATGATTCTGTATCACTTGGGGTAATAGGCAGAAGTGAGTAAAATTTTACTAATATATTTCTAACTTTGAAACAAAATTTGAATGTTTTCCTAATCATTTGTTTAATTGGGCGAGAGGGTGATCAAATTCTACTTAGCGTCCCGCGACGTTACGAACTAAAAAAAGGTTGAGCAGAAAGTTATTTTTCTATAATCCTCGGCTTCTTTCCACAATCTTAGTTTCAATAGGTTTACGACTACTGTCCGACTAAAACTACAGCATCGCTCACTTGACAGTGCAGTTGCAGATTCTAACCATTTCCTCACACAACATTACGACGATACATTAGTAGTACGGTTTCAATAACAGGACCACCCATCTGTCGTCGTAAAAATCGACTTGAGTTACACCGGGTTGTCGGGCCGCAGCGACTTCTGTTTACTAGGTACTTTTGATGTGGGTTCGAAACCCATATCATAACTAAAACAATTTTCTAATCTCTTCGTTCCATCCACCATAGTCAGACGGAAGGTGATTATGAAAAGATGGCTTCTAAAGACCGTGTGAAAGCCCTGATAAATTCACATGACGATACAATAGCAAAATAGCTCAAATCAATTCAATTATCCACACATTATGACAAATTATATAAGCTTAAAGATACGGTTGTCGTAATAGTAGTGTATGTCCCGATGTTCACATAGATTTCGTCACTTTCACGATAGATTTCTCTTGCTTTCCACTGCTTGTTGTTTAAACATCTAATAGTTTGAATATGTAGAGATCACATCTTTCATTCATGCCACGGTTTTGAAGGTAATATATATTCATCTAGGCTGTGGTTCAAACATAAGGCAAAATCTGCTGTTGTTAATTTCAAAATTAAAAATCGAAATATTTAAAATTTTTACCAATGGATGAAAGACAGCTTCTAAACTATAGTTTCAAAGATTTATCGATTTTATGATTACGGGGCTTAAATTACTGATATAAATAATAGCAGCACAATTTATTAAGATTCTTCACTATGGAACCTATGTTGGATATGGTTTCGTAATCTATAGCAATGGTGATTTTAGTTTCTTCTTGGTAGGCAGCAGATACTGGTTGTGAACGAAAAGGATGGCCCACTTCATGTTCTATGTCTTATGATATGGTGGCAAAGGAGTGCCTAATTGTACTATTTCCGTTTTTCTTTTCCTTAACGAAAGGGCTTGTTTATAATTTGGAATCTTGATCTTTGATTTATTTTCGCTATTCAATTTTCTTAACCTCAATGAAGTTTGCTGAGGCTATTTTGTGGTGGGGATGTATGTTTAATTTACGGTAGATGCCATATTTCACTGTAATCCTAGTAAAAAAAGTACCATAATAATATGTGGATGCATGAATATGTAATTATTATCACACTACAATTGCGTATAAAACCTATGAGATGTAAAAGCTTCCCAACGGCTGCTAGTATTTCAGTGTCTTGTGATTGGAAATACCAAAGAATCCGCAACGTGAGTAAACTTTTTTGCGTAGCACGTCTTTAATGGCATTTAAAATGTATGATGAAGTCGCGGTCTGCTGAATGAACATTCTAATAAAACTTAATTATTCTGCAGGTAGACCCACCGTTGAAAAACACAGTTAATGACTGGACAAAAACATGAGAACTGAATTTATAACTAGAGATTTTATAAGGAAAATCGTCAAAGGTTAGATACTGTAAGAAGTATCTGTAGTAATGAATTCATTTAATCTAAAAACGATGCCGCAGCCAAATTTCCCCATATTCAATTCTCAACATCCCTCTACCAAACTATGCAAATCATTTTTATAATTATAATGAACTAGCTATGCCCCGCGGTTTTACCCATATAAATTATAGCTTATGTGTTATTTAGATATAAAAGCTATAACACTACAAAGATTCATCAAAATCCGTTCGGTAGTTTTTGCGAGAAAAAGTAACAAACATCCATAATTTTATACATCCATACTCACAAACTTTCGCATTTATAATATTAGAAGGATAAAGAAAAATAACAATGAATTCTTTCACGTCGGAACTTGCCCACGCATTTAGACCCTTATAATAGAAAAGGTATAAAAAAAATAACCTGTGGTCGTAGAACAGGTACTCGTAAAGCCAATGCGACGGCAAAAGTTGCCTCCGATCGCAAAAAAGTGACCCCAACAAGAAAAGAAACCAGACCTGTCCGAAAAAAAAGTTCGACGCACATAACAAGCAAATTAACCGTGACAAGTTCCAGTTTGTGCACATTATGCGCTTTCTGCATATTAAAAAGTTCTAAGTTTACTTATATACATTGGTAGATACGTTTTCTAGTAGTCATTTTTTAAGTATTGATAATTTTTTGCCGATTAAGGTGAACTATGTGGGTAATTTCTTTATCTCCACGTCTGGGTGCACAGGAGTTGCTCACGGAATAGTACAGTTACCCCACACATTTGTTCGTGCCATTAATACGTGCATATTTATGCGTAACGTGTCTGCTCTAACGGTGTCTTGGCAAGGACTCGAAAGAATACCGTGTTACGATGGTTTTATTAAGTCCATTCGATTGTACATAAGTCAAAATATAATAAATAAATCAAGAGAACGTCACAAATGGGGGTAGATTAAGATTTATTTATGTGATTAAAATAAGATTGTTTTCAAGCTTGGAGTGAACAATGAAAAGTATAGATTAAGTTGATAATCGATCGTTTGCTCGGTGCAGTTGTTGTCGATTTCTTAATAGTTTTCACATCTAAGTTAGCTTCGACCTTGTAACTCTAAACTGACAGTAGCTAAGTACTGAGTATCTTAATCGTTTTTTTTTATTACTTAACGCACCTATCGATGGACAAGGTGAATCCTAGGAATATAGGTACTACAATTAAAGGGTTAGTTAATTCAAAATAGTTTAATGGGATGGAAAATAGGCAACTAACTAAAAACGTAGGTAGTATGTAATAAATTCTACTAAACCACACTCAATGATGTTACTACAAAGTAGGTATGTAGCCAGGTAGCATATTGCTTTTTGTATTTTTTTATTCTCCTTCACAACACTTAAACTGAAAGCAAAAATAATGCTATAAAGTTGAATATTGTAAGTTATAAGCAAGCAATTAGTATTCAGTATTATCTATGATTAAATAGTAAGTAATAAAATAACTGGTCTTACTTGTATGTTCGTTCGCTTTACTTCGATATAAAGCCAGTTATCCGTCGAGAATGCTATTGCCATTAAGGCAGCAGCCACGATTGCTGTAATAGTCGCTATAGACAAAGTTACCGCTGAGCAAGGCATTTTTACAACCTCCGAAAGATAGTAATAAACAAGGGTTAGAAATTATCACAATCACAACACTTTAATTCCTAGTTCATCTATACAGCATTTTCGTAAACACTTAACGGATCGGAGAACACGACAGCACACACACAATATAATAAAAACTCATATGAATGCGGTCATCGCCTGCAGCGTACGAGTTCGCGCGCGAGACGTCTTTGCCTACTTCACTTCGCCTTGCCTTGCCGCTCTCTTGCGGATGTGAAACTTTCGAAAGCGAACTGACTCCTCCAAGTGGCGGGAATGCAAATTATAAAACTGGTTTTGGGATGCCAGTAGTAAAAATAAATAGAATGGTATAATTAATTTAAATACTAATTTTAAATAAATTAATGCAATAAATACAATAACTGACTCTACAGACAGTTTTTAATAAAAGAATGTGTTTCATTTATCAAAGAATGGTAGGTGTATTATTTAATCAAATAAAAACTAAACTTCCATAAAATTCTATATAAGATATTGCCACATAAAAGCAATGTTGCAAGATTGTATCATTATATAGTAGAATGACAAATTATAATGCAATGATATAAAATAAACAAATAATGTAAATATTATTTAAATTAAGTTTGAAATGTCCTATCTTCTAATTAGTCTCTAGCATTATAATAATTGTTTTTTCAGAAGGAAGTCAAATATTTTATTTTTATATTGTTTTTATGTCTATTGGCACATGATTATAAAATTTAATATCCATACAGTAGACGTTTTTCTTGAACAAATCTAATCTTATACGAGGCACTTTTAGATGGTTTCCTTCTGGATGTAGTGTAAAATTAAATGTTTATTACGTAATGTAAATTTTAATAGACATAACACATATTGACGTACAAATTATTGATTGTTATCAAATTGACATGCCCTAAGCGGCAGAATGTGTTGGATTTTACATATGTATTACCACCTGCCTATGTAATCATATTCTAGCAAATAAAATGATGATTGATTGATTTGTTTTACTTACGTTAAACAAAAGTGGTGAATATTTTTAAAAAATTGATATAAAGTAGTGAGATTTGGATTATTAAGATATTTGGAGTGTTAAATATAACACAAATTGAAGCTGTTGTAATTAACTTAAAATCCATGGAGCTTTTTTTTCATGCCAGTAAGTATTTGCAGTATGTCAGTAAGGAGGATTTCACTGGTTTACCAGCTGATGTTCAAAGAACTGATACAAGAACCAGATTTCAGAAACTTCTCCTCGGGTTTAAGCATTAGAAGGGCTTAAACTCAGTTGTAGTTGTATCCATAAATATCGGTCAACTACTAGTATATCGAGCAATGGTAACTAGCTCTAGAGCTGAATAGTGTATTTTATTGTTCAAAATTCAGATTTTGAGTAGTACAACTAAAAATATTTTTTTCTGGCGATCTTACGTACACGCAGAAACACAGCATTAAGTTATTAATGTTATTATTAAGGAATGTCTTCCGCAACTTGGAGTTACTTCCCAAGTCGGGCTGCTCTTTGAGTGAATCAACGCTCGCCTTCGTCACTTAAATAGGTAATAATTATTTTTCTCGCTTCCAATGTAAATAAACTGACGTACCCCACTTTGCGAAATGTGCAAAAATCTATGTTTACTTAGTTTTCAAACAGATTTTCTACACATTGTAGTTGGTGGTAAAATTGTTGACATATATTTGTATGTTTATATTTTTTAACCTTTCATATGTACCTTTTGATTGTTTTAATATTGCAACACCACTGTACAAAAGTATTATTTTTACGGCAAAAATTGACATTTGTCAGTGTCAGTGTCAACCTCATTGTTTTAGATCGATAAATATTCTTGACTCACATCACAAATTAAAGTAAACAATAAACACAAATCAAATGAATACTGTCTCTAAAGCAAAGCAAAGTAAAGTATAGCAATATGTCCAACACAAACGACACTACAAAATACGATGAAGTTTTAACTTCTTTACTGGTCAACGAGAAATCTATCTTGGGTTTTTTGTCGGCAATATTTAACTTTTTGGCTAGAAGGTAATATTCTTTGTATTATTTACAAATTATATACAGGTATTTAAACACATTGCAAAAAATTTAAGAGAATGCACAAGCCGTAAGAAATTTTGTCGTTTGCCTTCACTAGTCAGGGTAATGCATGTAAACTTCTTTATATATAATTATCTAGGTTTATTATGCGTTTTGAACATCTATGTATACGTTTCACCATTCATTAAATTCATATTCATCCAAAATGCAAATAAATACAATCTATTGACATGTTATTTCTCCTAAACCTTACAGAACGGACTTCTACCATGTGCCAGAAGGACCTTATGAAAACATGGGGTTTCCACCAGGCGTAGCCGAAGAATTAGTTATAAAGGTACTTCGAAACTGTGATCCTAAAGGTAACACAAACGGTGACTCCAACCTTAATCTAGCAGATAAAGCACAAGACCTGAACAATGATATCATGTGTTCTACAGTTGCTCAGGAAGTTGAGGTAATAGCTGAAGAAGACTGTGAAGAAGGAGATGCACCAGAGCCTGAGATTGTTCCAGAAAGTAGTTCAGAGAAACATACTGATGCCACTTCTGCAAAACCTAAAGAAAAGCAGAATGTTGTAACCTCGGATATGTCTAATACCACTGAGAAAGATAACAGTAAATCTGTGAAATCTAATGAGACCAAACAGACAGTTAATCCCATTCCAGAAGACTACAAGCCTCCAGTGGTTCCAATTCAGAACAATAGTGACACTTATAATGGAGCAGAGAGAGAGAAATATTCATGGGCACAGACAATTGTTGAATTAGGTAAAGTTCCACTATTTATTGTACAAGGTTTCAAGGAAATGATCTATATACTCAACCTACCCTCATACATCTTTATGTCAGTAGCTGCTGTCATCGTGCAATTGAACTTGTACTACTGTATACAATTTCAATGGCATTTTGATCCTTCATTATATTTCCTGGACCTTATTGTGCAAGGTTCATGCAAGCAAGTTTATTTAATATTGCAGTTTATAAATAAACTTGCTTGTATGAAACTTGTACAATATAGTCCATGAAATGTAATTATTAAGTTAAATCTGTTATGAAATGAATAAACAATATACTTATATAATAGTACATAATTAAATTTAATTAATAAAACTGATTAATAGCTTAACTGAAAGTAGTGATAGCTAAAACATTTCTATGTTTGTGTCTATCTGTAGTCCTCTCATGACTTTTTAATTTGTTTCTTTATAGTTAGGATTTTTAAGTATTCTTCAGCCTGTATGGTGTTCTTTATGATCGCACTTTGAAAACAAAAGTGGCATTATACAAAATTATTTTTATTGAACTCTTTTCTCGAAATAACTACATTATTTATTATTACAGTTGCAGTTTGTAACTAAAAGTAAGATAGGTCAACTGTTAAATAATGCTAATTGCAGTACTATATTTTATTACCTGGCCTAGATATAAATCATAATACTGCTTCACAAACATGAAACGGTCATACTGACAAAATACTATTTTTGTATAATGCCACTTTTGTTTTAAAGGTGCAATAGCATACTTTTTATGGTAGCCAAAGATGGTACAGACGTTAGTTACTAATGTAAAAAGAAAGAGTTTCAAAATTCAATTGAGTTTTTTGTGTATACATGTTACTCAATATCTCCATTGCTTGTGAAGTTATTTTTTTTTATTTCTTAGAGAATGCTTGCTAAGTAGTCTTCTACAAATTTGCTCTAATCTGTTGCTATTTAAAAAAAAAATTGATGTTAGTTCTGTTGTGATGATATGAAAATGTTTTTTGAACCTCATCCTTAATAAATACTTTACATGTTTCCAGATGTGACTGTGAATCTACCTCCAGACATAAAATCGTCCAAAGACCTAAAGGTGACCATCAATCCAGGTGATATCTGTGTGGCACACAGAAACGGTACCATCATATTCAAAGATACATTGCCATTTAAAATAAAGACAATTGAAAGTTTCTGGAGTCTCAGTGAAGGCAAACTTTTGATACATTTAGGTAATTACTTAAATTAAATTACAAAATTATTATGTAGTGTCAATTCTGCTAATTAAGGGGATGTAATTTGCCCTCCCACATATCACATGCAAGCACTCAATGCATTAACATCCATTGGGGGACTGAAACATGTGTTGGGTATCATACCCATCCATTTAATTTCCTTATCAATATTGTGGTCCTTAAATTTCCATAGTATATTGCGGGTGGGAGAGTGGTGCTAACTCTGGCCTGGTTTGTGCAAACTAATAATTTGCGGAATTAACACATCTTAATTCTGTATATCTATTGTTATGGATTTCCATTAAGTAACACATGATTCTATTGTTTTTTTTTATTAGCCTGTATTGTCCCACTGCTGGGCAAAGGCCTCCCTCCATTCTTTCCAACGTTCACGACTGTGTGCCATCTCTTTCCAATTCTCAAGGAAGACATGGTTTATGATGATGATGATTCTATTATGTAATTATTATTATTCGCAACTCCATAAGTTTATTAGAATATAAAATAGTATAGATATAGCTTATTGAACATATGATAAGGATTTGTACAGACTTTGTATATACAAACAAGCAAATTTTATTGTTTTTGAAATAGTGTACAAAATTTGAAAAGTAAGGTCTATTTACTAGCTACCCAAAAACTCGAATCCATAATAAGTTTTGTGCTAGCTTCTACCACCACACTTAATGAGGTCCATGGTATGATAAGTTAATATTTAAATTAAGCTTCTGGCTCTGAACTAAATTTTATCTTTTGCCTTACCTTCTTATTAGACCTTAGTCTGATTCAGACAGGCCAGTTGGCGTGGTTGGTAAACTTGCTTTGCTTGCCTTTAATACTGCAGGTCGTGGGTTCAATTCCCACCCAGGACAAATTGTGTGTATGAACATGTCTAATTGTCCTGAGTCCAGGTGTAAGTATATATAAGTATGTATTTACAAAACAAATATATATATATATATATATATATATATATATATATATATATATAATTAACCGTTCTATGTAAAGGTTGATCCAGTTAGATATTAAAATAAATGTTGATCCACCTTTTTGCAGTGTATAATTGGCTCTTTACAAATATAACTGATATACTTTGATCCGAATTTGAAATGGAAGGGTTGTTTGGGGATCTGCATCGGTCGCTTTGCAACATACTTGCCATCAAAAAATACATGAACTAAATGTTTTTGTTGATCCGTAACGGTCGCAACAATTATACCGACGCGTCAAATGTGCATCCGTTTTATATTCATGCTCATGCGCAATCTTACTCACTTACGTTGATCCGAGGGCATTTGACCTTGAACCCGTCGACACCGTCGAAAATGGGATGGTGTTTAGACGTGTGGTTACTGTCAGACAAGAAATCTGTTTGCAGCGGATTATTGTGATGGTAAGTATTTTTAAATATTTCTTTATATATACGAAATTATCAGTAACGTTTATTATAAAATATTAATTAAAAAATTAATTTTCGAGTCAGAAAAGCAGATACCTACTTGATCCCTTTTATTATCTACTCTGTTACTACTTACCTACCTATGCCTAGTATGTCAATATTATGTAATTTGTTAAATAAAATTAAAATTATTTTCATGTTTTTTGCAGAAAATATGTCTCATCTTAATTTGCCTGGATTAGATTCTGTGTCTGAGAATACATCCGGTAGCTCAGTAATTTCTTTAATATCTACTATAAAAATTAGTCAAAATGATCGAATAAGATATGATGGAATGATTGCTCTTTCTGATAACTCAAACGATAGTCTTATTGAGAATTCTGAACTGTTTAATCCTAGTGAGCAAATTCAGACTAGTGTAAGTACCTATCTAGTTTATTCTATTAGTATTCATACTGAGATTTTATAATAAATATAGGTATTTAATTTTTATACAATTTTTCAGAATGCAATTGGTAGTGAAAAAGAAACTGAAGTTTCACTATTAATTAGAAGTAAAGCCATATTGATGATGATAATCACCGGAATAAATATGAACCTGACCACAAACATGCTGTTGACGTATCGGGAATATCGTCACTTATGAATATGTCTAATCTGTCTGAAAACATACTTTCAGACATCTCTATAGATGTTCAACAATTACCACCTAACTATCACACAGCATATTGTTATTATGAGAAATATGTACGCGATACTAGATTTTTTTAATGAGTACCGAATATTAAGTTACCTAGCACTTGTAATTCTTGAAAACTCCGGCTCCATTTTACAAGTTTATTTTAAGTTAATTAATTAGAACTTAAAAAAAATTAAGTTTATTATATTTATTTTTTTGTTTTAGTCTTTTGACGATGAATATTATGATGACCCAGTAATCGTTCAGTTGAAAAAAAAATTGCAATAGAAAAGTAAAACAGTTACAAGAAAGAAACACAGAAGTCAATAGTGTGGAAAGGAGCCAGAACTTATCGACTAATGAGGGCGTAAGTGTACTGATAGAAGGAAATCCGGATTTTGAAGGAGGTAATGTTGAAAAAGACGTTAATATTATGGCGAGAAAACATAAATGGGACCGAAGGAATGCATGTTTCTACTGTCAAGCAATTGTATCTAATTATTCTAGACATCTTTTACGAAACCACGTAGATGAAATCGAAGTTCTTCAGTATAAAGCTATCAATGATAAAGACCCTAAAATACGAAAACAAAAACGAAAAAAAAAATACAGATAAATTGAGAAACAAGGGACATTTTTTACACAATTCTAAAGTGAGCTTTGATCGGGACGCTCATTTAACCTATTACCCTCAAAACGAAGCAACCAGGGTACCTCTAGCCGTGAACTTACGCTACTTGTAAGACATGCTTGGGCACATTTAAAAGATCTTAATTTTTCAGACATTTAAGATATTGTAAAGCTTCTGAACATGTTATTCCGTAACTTATAAGAAAAGCATCGTTTATCACTGCTTAATAATCGTTCGCAATACGGCGAAGACTATAATGAAGTAGACGATAAAAAACAAGACAACTAGTACAACCAAGATCCTAAAAATAAAGACCCTACAACTAAGTCAAACGGAATCATGACGGAAACAAAATGGTCAAGTAGTACAAATGAAAGCGATATTAAATAGATTCAGAAACGAAGTAAAACTAGACGAACAAAAGAAAAAAATATATATCATAAAGATTCTAAAAATAAAAATATCAATATAAAATCTTATAACATACAGACATAAATAAAATGCCCGAGTTCAAGCAATAGTGATAGTGATAATCCAATTAAGAAACGAAAAAAAGACAGTCATAGAAAGTGGTCGGATGAAGAGATAAAATTAGTCAAACAATATTTCCAATCATACATAAATAAAAAGATAAATCCAGGCAAAAACAAATGTATGGAAGTTTTAAATAAAGAACCTATTCTTCAAAATAGGACTTGGATTGGTGCAACTAAACACGTATGTTAACAATATTTATAAGAAAAAGTAAATATATTTTAATGAAGATTCTGTGTAATACAACCAGTTCCTCTTAATATTAATAGTAGGTAATTGTATTGATCTCATAACAAGGGCACATGTAATGTCTCCTAAATGTTAGACTGATTCATTTAGTTAGTAGTTTAGTGATAGTACCTACCTATTGAATGAGTTGTAAGAATATTTGGTATGTGATTTTTTTTCTACCTGTTAATAATTATAATCTTTGACTGACTGATTATAAATATTTTGAAGATGTTTTTTAAGTTATATAATTAATAAAAATATTGATAACATAGTTTTTCTTATTATCTGGCTAATTATAATGTTTGTTACATATGTTTAAGTAAGTACCTATAAACGAAATGTTACTTAACTTATGTTTTTTATTTTCATAATAATTATGTCTTTTTATTTTCTTAATGTTAGTAATGTCTAACGGATTAAAGATGTTATATAGTAAAAAAAATATGATTGATAACAATTGTTTTTTTCTACATGTCATCCAAACTCAACTTTGATATGATGCGATAAGTTAATTTGTTGCCTTTCAATTATCACTTTAATTAATGTATGTACTTAAACATTATAATAACAATTAGAAATTGTCCTTATATACGACTATATCTATTGGTAGGACTCTTGCGAGGGCAGTCTGAGGAATGGCCAGACCTTTGTCAGTTAATCAACGGCCAAGCAGTAGCTAATCAACGCTACGGTGCTCCGAGTTGAAGGGCATTGTTTGCGGAGTAATAACGGGGCTTCGAGACTCTAGATCTTATATCTCAGGGTACTGAGTGCGATACAATGTCACATACTCTGTATGACATTGAGCTGCTGGCATGCAGGCAGCTGGGCACGAAGCTTAACATCGGGTAAGCGACAAGCTCGTGTCGTCAACAAATTTCCTTACCATATATATATCATACCTATAAACATAAAAACTTAATAAATAAAGAAAAGTTAATGATTAGGATGTCTTGCAATAAATTATAGGAATTAAACCATCCATATACCTTAGGTATGTCCAGTAGGAGGACTTGCTGCCTTCTGATTGGCCCATTTGAATTCCGATTCTAGACATCATCAGATCAACAACTATCGGAGTGGATTTGTATATTGGATCAACATTTCGGTTGCGTCTCCTAAACTTCAACGGAGTAAATCGTTGATCCGGCCGGAACCACATTTGTATGAAAAATATTACATTGGATCAACAAAAACCAACCGGATCAACATAGGTTTTCGGATCAACAAAGTGCTCGCGGTATAGCACGCATGATCAACAATTGACGGATTGATATAACTATATATATATATATATATATTTGTTTTGTAAATACATACTTATATATACTTACACCTATCATATATATATAACAGTTATCTGGTATTCATAGTACAGTAGTAGTAGTGCTTAGTTTGGGATCAGATGGCCGTGTGAGAATAATGTCCCAGGATATTTTTCAGGATTCTTATATTTATATGTATGTATATGTATGATGTCTTGTGTGTGATGTATTTAAAATTATTTCTACAGAAAAAGTCCAAGAGAGGTGGTGGAACCGGTTCCTCAACAGTGAAGAACCAATTGATCTCAGTAAAATAGACTGCTCGCGACCTCTTGATGAGTTGCCAGAGGATCACATAGCTAAAGTAAGTACAAGTAAGGAAGATTCGGTTCGCCAATCTCTTTATTATAAGTCAGCTAAAATTATAACGAACTAGCTGTGCCCCGCGGTGTTACCCGCGTTAAATTTTATAAATTTTCTTTTCTATAAACCTCACGGAGCCCGAGACCTTTCCAACGAATGCAAAACCGTGGAAATCGGTTCGTGCGTTCTGGAGTTATAGCGTCAGGAAGGAAAACCCGACTTATTTTTATATAGTAGATTAATATTTTCTTTAACAATAAATAAAATACCTATTAATTTTAATACCACTCCACTGTGGCGTTTCTAATACAGTAGTTCGTCCAAAAGTCCAAAACAGAGTCCAAGAATACTGGGACCCGTAGGGGCTTGAGTGCCTGAGTGCCTTTTGCAACGTCTTTGGATAATTCGGATATTTTGCCCTTCGGCATTACACGCTTTTGTAGTGTAGCAGTCACTGTGCTGGTGTTTCCTCTGTACATGACGGGCTGATCATGGCATCAATCTTGAAGAGGTTTGAAGTTTGCAGCGCCCGGGAATAGTGCCTATGGCGATGCGTCAAACCAGTAGATAGATTTATACTACGTAAACAAGTCTAAGTATCAACGTTATAAAGACGGAGTAAATAAGCATTTTATAACCCCAGCGCGTTTAATGCTGGGATCTATTGGTTCTACTGACTGGCTGACCAAAGAAAAAGTACGGCGCAGAGGATTCCACTGCTTCACCGGACCATAAAGGCGATAGGTGACTCAAGCGGTCTAGGAAATAATTCTTACAAATAGCATAAATTCTAAACCTTTTTATTATTAACAAAAAGCCTTCTTCCTCTCTTCTACTATGCTGTGCCAGACAGAGTCCATAATTGTTACATAATTATAAGATTATACCATCTGTTATACATTATGGAAGCAATAAATGATTGAGTATTTAAATAAAACTACAAAATAAGCAACCCAAGCCAAGGTCAAAACCCTTTGAGGTTCGAACCTCGGCTGGTGGTTACTGATTGCAGATACCACCTCCGATTCTGATTGCAGATGCAATTGAATCGGGTCAATTGCATCTGCAATCAGAATCGGAGGTGGTATCATTGGGAGGAGATAGTGGTCGCGGTGCGAGGGCTTCATGTTATTGTGCATATCTACCATCAAGCACATATTCCATAAAATGTAATTAAGTTATGATAAAAACCATGTAACTCTTAATGTAACAGGTACGTGAGCTGCAATGGAACCAGGAACGCAAAATGCAAGGTCTTCCCACAAGCGATGAAATCCGGAACATAGGCATTCTGAAGAAAGCGTGGAACGCTCCTGGATCTCCTTTCGCTGGCCAGGAATTCGACCCCAGTGTCCTTAGAAGTCCTGCTGATGTATTTAAATCTGAATAATCTGACAATAGGTTTTACTATAAATGTATCAATGCGTAATCATAACTCTATTTAATTTATTAAACTCAATTATCGGTTAATCAATATTAATAGAAATCCCGGGGATTATTGAGATAGGGAAAATATCAATGTATAATGCTAACATAGTCGTCTCGCGGCTTCGTGTCCCGGGTTCGATTCCCGTGCCGGACAACTATTTATGTGACCAATAAATAGTCTGTTATGTCTATTATGTGTTTGTAAAGTACCCCGCGACACAGGGATTTGATTCCCTGGTGCAAAATGGTGGAAAAAAATGTACTAACTGTCTCTATTTACCCCATCTTAGGCCTCATTTACGGAGACGCGGGGCGTCGCGCGTTGCGTTGAGCGGCGCGGCCCGCACTGAATTCAAATATATGGCGTTGTATGAGTGCGTTTACGGAGAAGCGATTTTAGACGCGTTTGTTTGAATTAGGGCGTTTTTTGCGGCCGAGCCCGCGGATGGCACCGACACCGCACGCAGCGGCAATTCTCGATGAATTGCCGCTGCGTGCTTCGCTACACGCTAGAGGATTCGCCGCGGGCGCCGCGGCGGGCACCGCCACGCTTCCCGTCTCGCTTCTCTATGAACATGGTCGTATATTGCTATAAGTTTGTGTTTACGCGTGCGATGATGCGTGCCGCTTCACGCGCCGCCCCACCGTAAACAGAAAAAACGTCCGACGCGCCGCCACGCCACACGCGACGCGAGACGCCCCGCGTCTCCGTAAATGAGGCCTTATGGTACAGTAAAAACATTTTCCACATTTATATTGACCTCCATGTAACACAATTGTCGTTATTGAATTACTCATGAAATACTTATACTCAGTATAGTAATGTCTAATAATGTGGCTAGTACTGGAAGAGACTGCTGTCCGTCTGGTAGATATTAATATCTAGGGACAACTTCTACGCTGCTTAAGGAATGAGATGCGGTGGCGATATGCTTGGTCGTCACCACAGAGGTCAACACATATCTTGTGTAATCCTTTAATAAATACAAGGTTTGCTACTACATGTTTTTTTTTAAATTCAATTCTCTATTAGCAACTAGGAGACGTCGAGCCAATAGGCAACGCAGACAGCTCTCTACCGTTAGTTTGTTAATTGCGAGAGAGAGGGTAGACTTTGACTGACCTGGGGCGATCAAATAAATAAAGGTTAAAAATGACTTAATTAATCGTTCAATCGGCTTCCATGAGCACATGTGGCGTCATAAATGGTCCGGAATCGATTGTCAACGTTGAGGTAAGTCAAACTAAGTAATTTTTAACCATTATTTATTTGAACGTCATTTAAGAAATCGATGTTCGGTGACTTAGCCGGTAGAGCCCCTGTTGATCTAGTTGTTAGTGACCTTGACTGCTATCCCCACCCAGGACAAATCTTTGAGTGATGAGCAGGATTAATTTCAAATCATTAGGGCCTGTTGGCGTGGTTGGCAAATGCTTGCTTTTCACCCCGGAGGTCGTGGGTTCGATTCCCACCCAGGACTGGGTGTAATTATCTATATAAGTATGTATTTACAAAAGAAAAGTAGTATATGTATTATATCAGTTATCTGGTTTCCATAGAACAAGCTCTGCTTAGTTTGGGATCAGATGGCCGTGTGTTAATAGTGTCCCAGAATATTATTATTTATTTATTTGTTTTGTGGCTGGGTGTAATTTATGTATCATGTATCGAGAACCTTTTTTTCTCTGAGTGGCGACCACGAACCGGAAGACGCAGCGTGGGCAGCCCCCCTACAAGATGGACCGACGATCTTGTGCGGATTCGGATAGCGCAAGACCGGCAATTGTGGAGATTTTTGGGGGAGGCCTTTGTCCAGCAGTGGACGTCTTTCGGCTGATATGATGATGATGATGATTGATGTATATACTCGTTAGTATAGTACAGGGTCTGCCTAGTTTGGGATCAGAGGACATGAGGTGTGTCAGTTGTCACAAGATATTTATTGAATCACCTGAGAACCTTTGGTGTGTTCGGAACAAGGCTCGAGGCGGACACTATTCTTATTGGAAATGATGACCCCTGATCCGAGTTCTTCAATCCCAACGCTATGGCGTTTCTACTACCTATTGCATAATAAATGCCGTCACAGACACATCTTAAGATATCGTCTGAATTGCAAAGACGAACAGTAATTTAACCACCTTGGTGATCTACGTGTATATGCGCTTAACCTCGCTGATTGTCAACTGAACTGTGAACTGCCTACGTAAATAGAAATTTCGTAAAATTAATATACTATAAGCTGCTGAAATGCCAATATAAGTCACACCGTTGTTGTTAACTTGTGTCTGGCATGAAGAGAGTTTAATGCAGTTGTGGTATTAATTATACATTCAAGGTAAGTGATACACTATATTAACTGTTCGTCGGTTCATAGTTTAACATAAGTGAGTAGGTATATCATCTACATATTTACCTGTTTTAATAAATATGTGTTAAAGAAGCTCAGTAGTACTCAGTCACCTTGCTGTGATGAAACTATTTGATAACCCTTAAAAATATCCCCAGGGCCCTTCAACTTTCTATTCTGAATTAGAAAAGGGTTTAAAATAAAGATGTTATTATATTCACGTAAAGGCATAAAAATCAAGTCCTACCATATGGACTCCTTTTACCCTACACGGTTGAGCGAAGTTTAATTGCTGGTTATTGGTTTTAATGATCAATTAGGGGCATTTGTACCTACAGCTACGTGTGGCAACAGGCCGGACTGGCAGCTGATTCAAAAATTCTGGTTATTTCTTTTAATATCAGATGCATTCAATAAAATTGAAAATATAAGCAATAAATTTAATTTTTAATTATATAAAAAAAAATCATCCTTATCACTTTGGTGAACGGTCATCTACCACCGTGTGTTTCACAAGAAACTGCCGCGCACTACCGCTCTGTGCAATCAATTAACTGCGGAGGTATTTCCGATCCGGTATGACATGGCAACCTTTTGGCCGGCAACGCATTTGCGGCTCCTCTGGTGTTGAGAGTGTCCATGGGCGGCGGTGATCACTTACCATCAGGTGAATCACTTGCTCGTTTGCCATCCTATTTTATAAAAAAAAATTACATTTGTAGGCAATGTTAAATGGTTTTCCCCATCAAATGATGTATTTATTAAGATACAATATCACTTAAAAACCCGTTAACACTAATTTTCCAATCATACGTTTGTCTTCAATAAGTTTATGGGCTTCGCGTAAATTGGCCGCATTTATTGGACTCATTGTCTTAGTCAACGTACTCTTCAGTTTCCCTTCTTCCAACCATTTCGACACTTGGCTCAACAACTCATACTGCCTTATCCTATCGTCGGTGTTGTATTTCACCCTTGTGAACAACATTTCTGACACCAATGTCACACTTTTATCCTTCAAAGGCTTCAGATCTACCAGAGCGCTGCTGTCAACTATCAAACAGATTTTCCCTTGAGGTTTAACAGCAGCCATCAGAGTATCCCAGTACGGAGCCGGATCATAGTTAACTAGTATGTAATCCACTCCACCCCCAAAGCCGTTAGCCTCCAACTGTGGTACCAGGTCTTTGGTATGATTCAGAACGATTTCAGCTCCATGCTCCCTCGTAAATGTTTGAGTTTCAGGACGAGATGCAGTTCCGATCACTTTCAGCCCCAAGTTCTTGCCGACCTGTGTGGCTACTGATCCCACACCGCCTGCACTGTTTATAATCAAGAAAGATTTGCCTTTGTCCTTCTCCGATATTAGTAGACGGTCGAAGATAGATTCGAAAGCGGTGAGCGCGGCGAGAGGCATGGCAGCGGCTTGTTCGAATGTCAAATTCTTGGGCTTGGGTCCCACCAAATATTGATCTACAGCTATGTATTGTGCGTTGGAGCCGTTCCTCCCCAAGTGGCCCATGAAAAATACTTCATCGCCAACTTTGAATAAATTTGCCGATTCTCCTTTAGCCACCACAACACCAGCGCCGTCCCATCCCAAAATTCGTGGCGTAGATTCTACATTTGGTTTCGGCGCGCGTTGTTTTGTGTCGATAGGATTTATAGCGGTAGCTTTGACTTCAATTAAGACGTCTGGTTTGTTGACAGTTGGTAGGTTAACTTCAATGTCGATTAAGCTGTTGATGTCTGATATCGGCAGATATTTGTAGAGTCCGACAGCGCGCATCGTCTTTGGTAGAGCCATGGTGAAGAGTGAAGCGGGCGCCCCGAGTGCGATGAGAATGATTACTGAAACGTAGGCAATACATTTATTTATAGTGTTTATAGATAAGAAACGCAATGACAAAGCGAAAAATACGAGTAGGTACATGATTACTGTTTGTACATTTCTTATCTAATACCTGAGATAAAGTCAAAATATCAACACAGCGCCATTTATGTAGCAATATCCATATTTTTATTGAAAACTTTATTGAATAACTGAATAGTAATACAATAATTAAAGATGACTAGAAACTAGGTTGCGGTTGATTGGTTCTAAGTCAACACACATAAAAATATCAAGCACTGTACAGGAAGGGCGAAACAAAATGATGATTCCACATAAATGTAAAATGTTTAACGGGACAAATGAATTTTTACTTTTGAAACGCTGATATTAAGTATATAGTATAATGAGCTATAACCAGTTGGGCAAGGTAATTAAACCAAGTTGATTGTCGTATTATGTTAGACTTATTAATACCTACTTACTCATTTTGCTATCATCTCATTTTGCTATCATGTGTTTTAATTAAACTGCGTTAGTTCGATTCGTAATTTTTGAAATATTAAAAAGTATTAAACAAAGGAAGATAATTATGAACCTATGGATTTAGAGGGTGTTACAAATTTGCAGTTATAGTTAAGTGATAAAGTTGAAAATCTATAAAAGAAATTGGACAGATTGGGGTAGCTGAATGTGCTGGCGTCTGTACTTACTCAGTTAGGTATGCTAAATTATAAAACACGTTTTTTTATTATTTTCCTCAAATATTTAAATTTGGTAAAATACTAAAACCAACCTCTATAACTGGTACCGTTATCTATTACGAAACGGGTGGACCGATTCAGTACGCTTTATTTAGATTGTGGCTATTATTATTGACATATTATTATTGTTCTTTAAAAAATAAGACACAAACGGTAAAGCTCTTTTTTAGTTTGAGCAGGGAGTTTCTGGCTGTTAGGTTATTCACAAACAATTATGTAGGTATTTCTTGTAATATTCAACTATCTATATCGCGACATACATAACTACATACAAATAAATAAAGTTACATGGTAATATATAATATAATAATGCAAATAAATAAAATTAAAGTGTCTGTTCATAATGTCAATATAACAATCTTTTATACAATTCATATAAACAGTGTCTACGACAAAAACGCACTATTAAAATTTTTGTTTTATTGTACCTATCGGCTAAACTCCGAAACAGCTCAACAGATTTTGAAGCTACATTCACCGTCAGATGTTATAAGTAGTAATATACTATACTTCATCAAGTACAGTTCCTAGCGGATAGAAAAATAACTTAATAATAAATCAGACCTTTACCGTGGGATTAATAAGTTCTAAAAAAAATTAAAATGTTACCTAGTAAATTCATTATTAGACACTTGTAAATCTGTGTAAACGCCGTACTTTGGATATCGTTTAATAACGCTGCTTTAACTGAACTTGCTTGGTTTTTATTCGCGTTTATCGCACTCCAGATAACCTTCCTGACAAAATTTACAAAGTACAATCATGTATTGAGATGTGTATGCTTGGGTCATCACCACAAAAAACAGAAAACTACTTAGGTAATCCTGAATTTTAACCTCAACAAATGACCGGAGCACATTTTTAATCAGAAAAAGCTTTACAAGGTCAAAACAACAAACTTCATATACTTTAAAATATCCAAATATTAGAGCGAGATAGCTAGCTAAGAACTAAGCGCCAAAATGACCCATAACAAACTTTAATTCTATCTATCTATTGTTGAAATATGTGAAATTAACCTACCCACGATGTAAAGTCACATATACATCGAAATCACTGACGTGACTAAGAACTTATTGAATCTTCTAAATTATATTACAGTCCCGCAAACTTTTCTGACCCGGTGGCAGCGTCGCTGTTATCGCATTTAGTGTTGCTAGTAAATATTTTTTGCAATAAAGTGGGTAAAAATAATATGCACATTGTAACGTAAATGTTACTTCACTAAAAAGCAAACAAATACTGTCATTACTAATCTTTATAACATCTTTATATTTTTATACAATAATTATGATCATTTACATAAAATGTATGCTATGTGTTCTCTAACGGAGATGCTCCAGGTATTATTATGTGACCGGAATGGTTTAATTCAGAAGTCATTTCATCATCATCATTATCGCAATCACTGCTTTCACTTTCACTATCACTACCATGAATGATGAAAGGCTCGTCTAAGTATCCATCCCTTTTTCGATACACATTTTCAATATTTTTGTACATTATTGCAATACTTTTGCCATTCATTGACTATTATTTTATCAAAAGCTTCTGCAATGAATGATAGGATTTCAGAATTCTATCTACCATGCTCTTTTTCTTTCACAAGTTTTCTTACACATCACTCCCAGACACCTACAAAGGAAACAGCAAAAATTAAATAAATAATGAATATTTTAAAATATGTATTTTAATTTAAAGAGCGAGGGGGAATTTCGTATTTTTACAGGAGCTGACAACACTAACCTGTAGCAGCAGCTACGACGCGTTCATACAACTTATTAAAGGGTATAATTGGTTCCTGAAGTGCCTTTTCTTCCTTCATATAATTCAATACTTGTAATTTAATGTTCCTCGCATCACTTTTTAAAGCTTTCGGCATTTTTCTCAATTAAAACCATAAAAGAAAAATAAATACGCGCAACAAACAATCAATGGCAGGAATGTCAGGGAATAACAGGCCGATTGACATTTCAAACTGGCGTCGTTAGTTCTACTTTTGGCCACCGGGCCTGATAAGTTTGTGGAACTATAGTTCATTCACTCTAAATGCTCGAAGCTTTTCGGAGAATATAAAGGGATATCAAAGACTAATTTATAAGTAGTAAAACTTTCTTATGTACAGACGCCAGCACATCAAGCTACTCCAAACTGTCAAAATTCCCCAATTGAAAGGGAACCTTATATTTATGTGATAAAGTTGAAAATCTATACTGAAAAGAAATTTGACAGATTGGAGTAGCTGGATGTGCGTTTTTTATTCACGTATTTAATAAGCAAACTGTCAGACAAGTCAAGGTTACTGCACAATGTAAATTCATAAATGTAGATTCATACGTTTACGCTGTATACGTTCATTTCATAGCGAATGCGCCTTCAGATAGAATTACGATTAAACAGAATTAAAATAAACTACAACTATAAGTTAATATCGAAAAATAAATAGGGACTCACAATGGCGCTATAATGTCTATCTAGCTTGTATGACCACCTGTATACATTTAATTTGATTCACTTAAAGTACACCCTAATATCTCTACGCACGATTAATTTGTATCGTTGAAATGCCGATCCTGTCATAATCTCCAATGGGTGCAATCTGGCGCGAGCTACTCGCCATCTTTTGTGCAGACGCCAGCACATCCAGCTACCCCAATCTGTCAAATTTTATTTATAGATTTTCAACTTTATCACAAAAGCATAAGGTTCACTTTCAATTGGTGAAATTTGACAGATTGGGGTAGCTTGATGTGCTGGCGTGTGTACTTTGAAGCAGTAAAAGCCTCCTAGTTCCTCCCACCAGTGTTTCACTCTGGCCCGTGCGGGGTCGCTCCATCTTTCTTTAGATCGGTAGAGTTGTATAGATGAAGCCTTTCGTTGTACAATCAACTTCGAATAGGTGGTAACAGTAAGGAACCGTAAACATTGATTGATGGGGTCTTATTACAATGAAAATAGTTCTATTAATAAAACGTGACTACGGGTGGACTTGTGGAGTGCACCCACTAGTCGTTACAACATGGGTTGGAGTATGAAGGGCATGTTTGTACTACGGTCAAATAGTCAATAGTAATTTATTGGTAATGTTAATTACATGTCAAAAATGTTCACATCGATTATTTATAATATCACAAACAATGTCACTAATAGGTAGTCATGTCAAAAATAAATATAATTAATAAATTGTCAATTTGTCCTAATAAATTATAATACAAATAAATAAGTCAAAATATTGTCACTATTATTTAAATTTAAAAAATTCGTCGTAAGTGTAGAACGCCCGCTCGACTAACCAGCGTCTTAACCGACCCTTGAAACTTGCGAGAGTTAGGGCGGTTACTATGCTCTCTGGGAGCTGATTATAAACTGCCGGGCCCATAACATGAGTCGACTTTGCTGACTTTGTTAGTGTTCTATTCACTAGTGACAATTTATCCTTCCGGCGAGTATAGTAAGAGTGAACATCGCTTTGCTTCGTGTATATGTCCAGGTTTACCCTTACATACACCGCTACCTGATATATAACTATTGCTGGTAAGGTAAGAATCCCAAACTTTGTGAAGTACGGTCTAGCAGATTCATCCTGCGGTATTCGCGCAATCGCCCGTACGGCACGTTTTTGCATGCGAAATGCGCGCTCCCAATCGGCAGAGCGACCCCACAACTCAGCGCCATACTGGAGCTGCGAATGCACAGTCGCAAAATAGCATTCTCGCACCTCCCTCTCCTGCACGACTCTAGCAATTCGACGAATAGCAAAACATGCGCTACCCAGCCTGGCGCATATTTTAGCTATGTGGCTCTCCCACTTTAGGCAACTGTCGACTTCAAAACCTAGAAAGGTGGTTGTATCAACCTGTTCAATGCTTACACCATTCGCAAACACTAACAGCGATCGTTGTGACCGTCCTGATAGTGAAAAATGAACAAACTTTGTTTTTGTAACATTAAGAACAAGTCCATTTTTCTGAAACCAATCAGATAACTGGTTCGCAACTGTATTCAGTCGCCTCTCCAGCTCATCCACAGAAGTTGCGGTAACCACCGCTGCTACGTCATCGGCGTACATATATGTTTCACCATCGGTAACAGCACTCGGGAGATCATTCAGTAGCAAGGAAAACAGAATATTGGACACTGACGATCCTTGTGCTACTCCCATCTCCGACTCCAGAGGATCTGACTTCACTGCGCCGGCGCAACCCACAACAATTTGAGATCTACCCCGCATAAGATCGATGAACAAATTATATGGTTTGCCATCGACACCATAGTGTTGTAATTTTACGGCAAGTACGGCTCTATCGGCGACATCAAAAGCCTTCGACAGATCACAACATATTAGTGCCACTTGCTTTTTGCTCTCTCGAGCACTAAGCACTTTACGTGTGAGTTCCCGAGTTAACGATATCGTCGACCTACCCTCGCGATATGCATATTGTCGATCAGAAAGGGCTCCGGTTTCCAATAGAAATTTTAATAATCGGTCACTAAGGCCATTCTCGAATATTTTCGCTATTGCTGGAATAATCGAGACTGGCCTATAGTTGTCGATGCAATCCCTTCTACCTTTACCTTTGAACAAAGGAGAAATCTTGCTACATTTCATTGGTGACGGAAAGCAGCCTTCTGTTATGCAGTCGTTAAAGAGATCCGCAAGTACCGGGGCAAGAGGTACGGCTATCAATCTAATTGACTTCATAGAGATGCCATAGGTGTCCTTCGAAGATTTTGCCGGGATTCGCGACGTGATTATTTTGTAAACCTCATGTGCGCTGAACCTAAGCAACCTCAGCGAGCGGTCAGCATGGGGAAGCACAGCATTTAGCTGGGCTCGTACCCACTGCGCGTCGGCGCGGGGTGCGCCACAAGTAGCCGCCGCACTTAAGAACCGTAAGTTCATTGCATCTATTGCACACTTTTTAGTTGCAAATTTTGTGCCATTCGGGTCCTTAACTATGTCCGTAAAGTCAAGTTGAGGAGTGTTGTTCTTTCCTCTTTCTTTATTCACGACGACCCACATTGCTTTTGACGCGTTCTTAGCTGAACTTATAATATGAGAGTAGTGGCTAGATTTCTCTGTCTTTATAATATTTTCATAATGTAATTTCATGTCAGCGATAATATTATTCAGTATCATATTATTAGAATTCCGCATGCTTATGTCAATAAAAATAAATAATAATGATTTTAAGTCCTTAACATCTTGTGTTATCCAAGATGAGTCAATTTTATATGTATTGCTTGTTTTCCTCATGGGGAAACAAATATCAAATTTATTAATAATTATATTTATGATCGCATTTGCCATCTCCTGCGGATGTTTATAGCGGTCCCTTATTCCATTCCAATCTACACAATCTATAGAAGCGGTAAAATTAGCTTTATTAGTTTGCGAGTAACTGCGAACGTATCGTGACGTTTGTTGTAGTATACATCTGCCTATCACTTCACACCTGACAGCGAGGTGTTCACTGAGATGAGTGATCACAGGTTCGGTGTTCACTAAGCCCGTTGGCAAATTTGTATAAACATGGTCTAAGCTCGTAGATGTGGATGGACACACTCGAGTAGGGAAATCAACCTGATTTGTCATGTTATGAGCCGACAGAATATCAAAAAGCCTTTTTAATTCATTGGATAAACCACCCAATGTATTAATATTAAAATCGCCTACGATTACACACTCAAGCCCAAGATCACTAATTTTATCGAGCAAGCGTTCAAAACTATCCAAAAAATCATTAGCATGAATTAAATTAGTCCTATATATACAAATTACCATGCAGGTCCTGGGATTCATTTGTATGGGCAGTGGTTACCCCATGATTATTGAACTGTTGTATTATGACTAAAGCCAAGACCGACTGTCTAAGGTGCCCTTGAAAAACGAAGATGTACCGAAATTAATCACCCATCTGTAGATTGACCGTACCGACCTATTTGCTTATCATCATCGCATCAGCGAGAGCACATGCTGGCTCTTATTGTAGTAGCTAAGAAGCAGTAGGTACAGTCAACCTTTCTTTTTCTTCAGGATTTTAAAAAGGAAATAAATGAAACACAAATAATGCTTGTACATTTATTTCTAGTAAGATATGACCTATTCCTTCATTACATTATTTCGTTATATTCCCCATCAACATTACATTTACACATTATAATATTTATATTACACAAGCAGATCATTATATCACAGAGTAGGCAACAATTCACAATATGCGAAAAATAAAACATTTTCAATTATTAAATTTTAATTAGCTCCATAATAATTTTATTTAATATTTGTATAATAGACATAACAATCATTAAACTACGACATATATATATCTTGTGTAACATATATAGTAGATATAGCTTAAATAACCCTACCCATGAAAACTGAACAATTTCATCAATACCGTGAAATAGGAACATTACGTTAAAGTGCTACTCGTTACGGCTTTGTTCAGTTTTCTTGTCAAAATTACTTCTTTAAGTTATGTACACTATTTATATCACACCTTGTAGATACGTATAGACGCCAGCACATCCAGCTACCACAATCCGCCAAGTTCCTTTTAAAGATTTTCAACTTCACTTTCAACAACAAGAAATTTGACAGATTGGGGTAGCTTGATGTACTGGCGTCTGTACATTATAATAATACCTTCAGTGTAATATTTACACTGTGGTCTTTATTTTATAATACATGTTATGTTTTTGCATGTATTTTGTCAATTTGAAAATCTTTATAGTTAGGAACATAGCAGATATATTAATGACAAAAATAATGTTTTAAAAATCAAATAAATAGCTAGCATACCAAGCGACTACCGTGGCCTATGTCGCTTGCAACAAAAATAGTGTAGCACACGCTGCCGAGCCTCCTTGATAAGCTCTGGCGACCTTACCCGCGCGCAGTACAACAACATTAATTAAAACTAAACTAAATAATGTTATAACCTGCAGCGTATTTTATAACAAGATAGTTATTATTGACACGCATTTGGAATCGTTGTAGACTTAGTGCATCTCTCACTATTAATTAAAGGCAGCGCATTCCACCGTAGAATACTTTGTAAAGTAAAACATTTGTCAAGGAAATTAGAAGAATGTGATGGCATATTTAATTTCGAAGGTGATTCATGAAGAAAAAACATTAATTATGTAAATTCTGAAAGGATTAAACATAAAGAGTTTACATAATTAAAGCTTTTTAATAGTTTTCAAAAAGAAGGAAGTTAGTTATTTTTTTTTGTATTGATATGGGACCACACAAAGCATTTATTTAATAATTTAATAAAAAAATTAAATCGGTGCACACAACGGTTAAACGGAGAATTTTACATCCATTCAGAAAAAAATATCCCTTCTAGTCGATTTAATAAATAATCTTCTTTTGAAGTCGGTTCAAAAGTGTTGTTGAAAAAATAGGTCTAGGTTTAATATGTATGTAATTGTTCAATGTCCACGATGCATAATTCAAATAGAGGGTGAATATGTTAACTTCACCGATGACCGTAAAAGTGCATGATGTCGCATTGTAATGTGTTTGTGTGTGGCAGGAAGAATAATTTTGCATTTAGAAGGTATAATAGTGTATATACTTAAGAGCACTGAAACTGAAAAAAACAGTTTTTACATATGAAAAATACGTATTTGGATCCTCATACAAAATGAAGCTGATCGATGTTGTTTTATGGGAACGTATTATTTCTTATTGTATGGCGCATGTTTATGTGTTACCTACGCGTCGTTCAGTTTCTTAGGCAAGCTCCTTTAGTATATTACACCTTGTTTATTTTTATTATAGATCTTTATGGAAACAATTTCTTGTATCGAAGAGGACTCATCCAAAATGAAACCGAAAATCTAGCACCCAGACCAGAATAACTATAACGAATAGTAGTAGACCTTGTAATTTCTGAAAATGTCTTACACAGTTAGTTCAGGAGGTTGTCTGCTTTACTAAACTACAAACTAAGTTTTTCTTGCCAAATTATTTCCGCGCGATTTATAGGGAAGCCTTGTTAAACTGCAGCTTTAAGGTTATAACGCAAATCCGCCCATCCTATTGGAGAACGGGTAAGGCATGGCATTTTATCAATAGGTACAAACTCTCTCAGCAGCTTGACCTTAATCTTAAAGAATAGGTACGCTGCTTAATTATGTGTTCCGCACGAGAGTAAGGATTTAAAATCTTTTCCTCTTCAGAGAAAAGGGAAAAGTTGACGTTTTAAGTATTACGTTTAAGTATTAGTCCACGGTAGTTGCTTAAAATGCGATTCAAATGGGATGTAGGTATGCTATTTGTTTTCCATTTCGTTGTGTAAAAATAATTCAACATATCATATTCGATGATTAAAAATTTGCCGCTTAATGGGAAACAAATATTAATTACATTATACAACAAATTTCTTTTGAATGGTTTTGTACCTAGTCAATGGAGGGTAATATCTATTGTTCCGATCCCGAAGCCTGGTAGAGATTCACATTCATTGCATTTTACTCAATAGAATAGAATGGTATATAGAAAGCAATAATTTCCTGTCTAATAGTACAACCGGTTTTAGAAAATGTCGGTCCACTATGGACAATCTTACCCGCTTAGTTACTAGCATACAATTAGGTTTTGCGAGGAAGCTAACAACTGTGGGTTGTTTTCTAGACATAGACAGTGCATATAATAATGTTGATGTCCCTAGTTTATTAAATAAAATGGACAGCGTAGGAGTAGGTTCTGGGATTTGTACATATTTGTGGAAATTTCTCAAAGAAAGGATTCTCAGCATTAGGGTAAGCGATCACGGAATAAACTCAAGAACTACAGGACGTGGATTAGCACAGGGGGACCCTTTGTCACCTCTTTTATTCAATATAGTAACAAGTGATATTGCGAAATCTGCTAATAATATTAGTGGTATTTATATTTCTCAATTTGTGGATGATTTTGTGATATATTCAACAGGAAAGAGACTTCATGAACTTTCGTTAACAATGCAATCATCTCTAGACATAATTAGTAAATTACTTAACGACATAGGGCTAGATACTTCTCCCATTAAAAGTAAAGTATGTATTTTTAAATCAGGTTATTCAACAGAAGCTGTAGATCTTAAAATTAACAATATACAATTACAAATAATCGAAAATGTCAAGTACCTGGGTGTTTGGCTTGATCGCTCGCTTAGATGGACCAAACACGTTAATGAGACTAAAGACAGGATTTGTAGGTTTGTAAACATCTTTAAAGTGTTATCAGGAACAGAATGGGGTGTGCATCCATCGCATCTAAGGCGATTATATCTGAGTTTAGTGAGAAGCCGAACTGATTATGCTAGTATTTTATATGGTAGTTGCTGCAAAACACGGTTGAATAAGTTAGATATGGTACAGAACCAATTTTTACGGATTTTGGGTGGTTTTGTGAGAAGTACCCCGGTGCATGCAATGGAGAGTGAACTATGTGTTCAACCGTTGCATGTACGCAGATACTTTTTGGCCGCAAAATATTGGTTGAAGATCAAATCTGTTAAAGATATATATTTATTTATATATATATCTTTAACAGATTACATATTTTAAACACACTATATATTGACTATATATTTTAAAATTTACAGACTATATATTTTATTACTACTATATATATATATTTTAGAATATTTACAGACTATATATTTTAAAATTAATTGATAAGCTTTATGAAATGAATCAAAATTTAAATTTGGGACGTAGAAATAAGCCTATATTGACAGTTGTTCATGATTTTGGCAGTAACATGGGTAGCATTTATGCCAGTGATAAAATTGAAATGTTTTCCCTCGACACTTGGGTTACTAATATCGATGTATCCAGTGTAGTGAGACCTTTCATACTAGTAGACTTACCTAAACAAAATTTTTCCAATTCAAAATTATTTGATTTATGTTCAGAATTTTTAATAAATAGTTACAATAACTATTATACATTGTACACCGATGCCTCTAAAGACGGGTGTAAAGTTGGTGCAGCCTTCTTTGACCCGCAAACTAACAGTTCTTTAACTATTAAAATCAATACTTCTAATGTGTCTATTATGGTTGCAGAATTAATCGCTATACAGGAGGCCATTTCATATATTGATTCTTTTCAAAAAGGAAATTACATAATTTTTACGGATTCTAGGAGTGCACTTCAACATATTATTCGATGTACATCTAATTACAGAGGAGTGCCTTTAACATATAGTATCATACAGTCTATAAGAAAATTATTAAAAGATAAGAAAAATATAATTTTACAGTGGGTTCCATCTCACGTTGGTTTAAGGGGTAATGAGAAAGCTGATAGGCTTGCAAAATTTGCAGCAGAGGACGGGCTTGAATACTTTCACGTACCATACTGCTCTGGTTCGGTATACTCGGTTAAAGAAAAGTGCATAGAATTATGGAATGAATACTTTGATGAAAGGTCTCGTACAAAGGGTATATGGTACAAATCTATCCAACCACACCCCTGTCGTCTATTATGGTTTGGTAACTCCAATATGCCAAGGAAAAGCATTATAATGGCCCTGAGGCTCCGTTCTGGACATATTCCTCTGAATAGCTTTATCCATATGATGGGTAAGATCCCTTCTCCTAATTGTGTCAGATGTAATATGAGAGAAGATGTATTTCATATTTTAGTGAAGTGTGCCCTGAACGGGGCTGAAAGGAAAAAGTTTGAGAGGGAGAGTAATATTTCCCTCAATGCTATTGGGACATGTAATATAATTTTGGCTTCTCCGTTATCAGTGGAAGCCAAGAAGCTCTACGAAATTGTTAGTATTGGTATTAGTAATAGATCGTAAGATTCTTTTATTATGTTATTTAAGAAAGTACTTTTTAATTTGTATGTTTTACTGTTGTATTTACGAGGGTTACATCATCACTATGTGATAAAACCCTTCTTTTCTAATAAAGATAAAAAAAAAAAAAAAAAAAATGCATGATATTAGTACCTATATAGAGGGATAGAATAGGGGCTAGCACAAAAGATACTTAAGGGTCGAAGTGCTGTGTATGACCCGCCTAGTGGTAAGCAGTTACCATACGCGATGCTTGCAACATGCGTGGTTTCTCTCATCATTGCTGATTGCCAGTCCCCCCTTCCCTCGGAATTCCGATTACATAAGTTACGCAGTAAGACACCATGAATTACTTAGCTGCAGTATTGATTGAACAAAAAAGCGGTATGCTCTAAGCCCAAAGGTGTTTACATATTACACTCAATTCTAAAAGCGTTATATGAGTTCAGAGCACAAGTTTGAATTTCACCAACAACATCGAACTAAGTTTAATTTTATAAACGCTGGATTTTAGACGTCAACATAAGTCGTCGAAGTCACGTCACATGATTAAACAGCTTCCGTAATAAAAATATCAACTACTCATCAATTATTCCTGACCTAACAGTTGCAGTGGGTCATCCTAGTTGCATCGCCTTCAAAGTGCCGCCTCATCGCCGCTAGTAACGTAACGGTATAGTAACAAGCAGAACAGTGGACGTTGTGTCCACTGTACTGCTTGTTACTATACTAGTACCAGTGTGACGCGTCCCCAACCCTATCCCTAGACCTTAGAGATAGCTTGACCGTCTTAGGCCAGTAATAAGTGATGACTGTGATGAGCAGTTTTTACTACGGATACCGCTCCGATTGGCTACGTAATAAAGAATATCAAAAGAATATTATATCCACAGACGTTACATCGAATACATCGCATATGACATTTTAGTATTAGGTACGTTAGACAAGAAGAATCTTTATACTAAGTATGTGTATTTAGATATGAAACTCAGATGTAAGCCGTGCTTAAGTCCGAACAAAGTAGCTGTACTAGGTTGAAGAATTTTTTTAACTAATTTATGAATAACATTGTTAACAGGTATTAACTCAACTAACCTTTTTTGTTATTATCAGTTTTTTACTGGTAGCTAATTTTAATAAAGATAGAACTCGGCTATATGTTTATGATGACTATCAATTTTATTTTAATGTAGGCACTCAAACACTACTTAAGTGATTTAAAAAATTCTTCAACCTAGTACAGCTACCAGTGATCAACATGGGTTTTCATATAAATTAGAGATTCCTTGGAAAATTTCTTTAACGTAACTTAATGTATTGAAAATTTACATATTATAGTTATTACAGGTATATGGCGGGAACTACTAATTGATCTTCCTACTTGTGGGTAGCCAGGGCGGTATCTTTAGTGTTTAATATATACCTAAGAACTAACAGACGCCAGGTACGCATTCTTACAGCGGCTTGACTTTAATTTATGTATTACTTGCAATTTAAAGAAACTCTTAAAATACGAATAATACCTTATGTACGGCTCTGAACAGAGATTCATTTCTAAATGTGCGCCAATAAATAATTTCTTAGATTTGCTAGTATAAATATACAAAATGACATTGCAACAATTAATGAGTATGATAATGAACACACAATGTTACACCAATTGATTTAGGTACATGATTTACTTAATATACGATGATTTACTTATAGTTAGAATTCAATAACAAACCCAAAATTAGCTGCGTCTGGAAATTACATGGGCAATATATTTTTGGAAATTTAAGGCTGACCATTCATAAACCAACATATTAGTGCACGGCTTCAGGGGAGTAATGAAGCAGTTGCTTTGCAGTACAACATGTTTTCCGAGATATGTATAGCAAAGTAGGACTTCGAATATAACTTTTTCCTTTTCATTTAATTAACTCTTAGAAGGGGACAAATAAATATATTGTTTATATAATTATTTTGAAGGCGTACCTAATCTTACACAGTGTTGCATTTTCTATTTATAAAACAGTGCGAGGCTTCTTTGAAACATTCTTATCTGACAGACATACATATTGTATAAATTTACCATGAGTATAAAATATTTCTTACGCTCAGAAGCAGTTATTTCATGATTGTCTCTAGGTGACTGCTATAGTCGTTTAGTTCCATAGTGCTAAAATACAGTTGTCTACATTCTTTATGTTTTGATTTTTTATGCTTTTATTTACGTAAACTGACGGTCCCGGTTGTAGTCATTAGCCAACATTGGCTAAACCATCTCAGAGGCCCACTGCCAGGCTTGAACAACACTGGCACTAAGATAACAACTGCGCCTTCGGTAATTATTGGAAATATAGTAAAGTTTCAGTTATTAATTATAGCTTTGTCAAACAAAAATACATACTCTCCGTACACGTACATTAAACTGTATTAGTTTTGTAATAAATATTGTAAAAGGCCGATATATCTGATAACGTCACACAGCATCTCTTAATTCAAATGAATGGATTACAATAATGTAATCCATTCATTTAAATTAAGAGATGCTGTGTGACGTTATCTGATGAAGCTAATAATAGCTTCATCAGATCCCTTGATCAAGAACAAAATATATACTATGCTACATGATATTTTATTGTAACATTTAACTTAAATGTATGTTTCTGTGTGCAATAAAGAATAAGAATAGGTACTAAAGAAAAAATCGTTTTGTTCCAATATTCGCTACATAGTCCTAGATTTGAAGCGGTATTTATTTATTCAATTAATCTGCTTCGAATGTTTATTTACATTACATGGTATAAAACAGACTATAATTGGGAACTAATTTCAGAACACCATTTCATAATAAGCTGACACACTCTTTTTCAGACATAACATTGGCTTGATATGAAATTCCCGTAGTATTGCGGGCACAAATAAATAATTTAATATTATGTTTATCAGGTACAATACCACGTTTAGTACATAGTTGTAGTAAATAGTTTTAATTGCTATGTATTTTTTTCCAATAGATATTATAAGAACACAATTTGTTTCCAAATTGATATGATCTTTTCATATCGCTAAAGAAAGCGTTACACCGAAAATATATTTTTTTTTACTTTAACTGGGTAATACTGATAATATTTGTACGTCTTAGGTACATACGTTTTTGTACAATTTACGTCATAGATTTATTTTTAATAATGTTCAATATTTTATTATACAGGGCTTAAAGTAATTATTATTAAAGGCCGAAGTGGTTGTTCAGAATATACAAAGAATAGGAATGTCGAAGAAAAACATTAAACCCATATTTAAAAAATAAGTCTAAAGTTAAACTGCAGTTGATCCTCGGTTTAGTCGAAAACCTTCCAATGAGATTGCATGATCCATAGTTCAACTGCAGTTTAACTTTAGATTTCGTTTTTAAATAATGGTGTTAAAGTTGGTTTTGCACTAGTAATGTTGCGGTTGAAAATTTTACGAACATAAGTGAATAACTTGTTTTCGCTGATGCTTAGTGTATTAGTTTATGTGATAATAACACTAATTACATAAAACCTTGCTATATTACATAATCTTTTAATACCTACATACTAACGAACATGCTCGATACAATATGTGAAAATATGGAGCATACAAATAAGATCCCATATGTACAAAATATATTGGTAAGTATATTTTAAATGGTATAAATAGACGTGGACAACATTTAAGTTAACGCGTATAATATTTTTACTTGCAGTTTATGTAAACAAACGTCTACTTAATTTCGAATTCGTTGCAGGAACTTTATATATAGACATAAGAATAGATATATCTGTAAAGTCGGTAGTAATTTGTTTACACAAATTATATCTAATAAAAGATAAGACTAGATATACGTACAAAAGCCAAACGCATGTCCTTATCTAATTTATTAACATCATAATTGCATATTCCCATTCCTTTAGGGGTCGAATTTCTTTACTCAACAACTCAACAACAATCCTTAACATTATTTTATACACAAGAGGACATGAAATTCAGGTCATAACTATTTACCCAATAATTTTCACATCCGTAAAATACTGAAATCCTTCCGCATATTATAAATAGCATTTTGTAGAAACGTGACCGGCTCATTATTACCTAGGTATAGAGATTTTCACAACTTTCCAAACTGAATCATGATATATCACTTAGAGGTACCTATTCGTAGAAGTCACTTATGTCGACACTATTTTACAGCATATGCAAATAACATTTACTTTTACAAGCTCAATATAGTACCTAATAACTATTATTAGGTATAAACCTATAGGTCTAATTAAAAAAGTATATACTGTTCTAATGCGACAAGTAAGGCAAATAAATAAATTTATATGCATAAATGTATTTAATAATATTTTATGAATATTACTTTATTATGCTTTAGCGCTGTGATAATATTTAGGTATGTCCATAATTTAATGTACATAATAGTAGTATATTATGTAAATGCAGTCATAAGTACACTAATCAATAATCATGAACTCCACAAAGATTCATATAATATTTTTATCTTCGAAAAGTTTACGATTTTGTCGGACGACATGTCGGGTAGTGAATAACGGGCTTTAAGGTCTCTCGTGGTGGATATAATAATTCCTTCACAAATGATTAAGTTATTGTGATGATGTAAATAATTTTATTTTAATTTAAAGTATATACTGACCAGTAATAGCTAACAAGAATAACTAACGTAAAATCCCGAACTCCAACCAAATGACAATTTATTATTTAATTTTATTAAATTTATGTTCACAAAATTTACTTATTCCTGGCCATTTAATCGATTCTAATACGATTAGAATCATTATATAGTATACTTGCAGAAGTCAGAAACTTCGGTTCACTAAATGATGAGTCTGTAGGTAAAATCACATTAGTCAATTTGTGGTGGATGACTACCAAGAACATAACTTCCAGGTAAATTTCGATTGAAAACCCTATTTAGAAATAAATAATTATTTTAATCCTGGTCATTTAATAACTAAATATTTTATGGAAGTCACTGTAATAAGAAGTTTCACCTTATGATCTTTACGATCCAAGATACTGTCACCAATATATAAGCTTAAATACAACAATCTTGGTAATTAAATTAATAACTTTCCAACTTTAAAACGGCCCTAATCTGTTTAGAAACTTATTGTAATTTGAACTTTTAACTTATTGAACATTAGAATCCAAAATACTATCACAAAGTAAACGTAAATGCTTTAATCATGTTATTTCAATTCTTAACTCGCCCATTTTAAAGCGTCTTAAATCTGACATTGAAGTCATTGTAATTTGAACTTTTAGTAGGTGTATTTATGAACCAAAATTATTTAAATAAACATGAGTCATACGTTCCTTGTGTTCTGTTCTACTGTACGGCATACTTGCAGAAGTCATGAGCTCCAGTGCACTCCACGCTGGGTCTGTGAGTGGAGTCCCATATGCCAGGTCCGCAGCGCTGACACATGCCGACAAGGGTACAGGGGATCCGGACCAGCTGACGAAATTGGTGGAGTAGTCCTCGAGCCTTGCGCAGGATTAGACGACCGTCCATATACATTGCTGGAATGGGTTTGTTATAAATTAGATTATTCTGTTAGTTAATTCTTAGCAAGTCTGACCCGTTGGTCTAGTAGGTGGCCAATGGCCGCTAAACCAGATCGTGGTTTAGAAAAAATTCCAAAGTTTGGCCAAATATTCGTGTGATGAGCACCACTATCTGTTCGGTATCTGGTTGTACTTTATTCATAATATGTATGGGTTTAGAAATAAGTATATTTACCCTTAGGTGAGATTGTAGTCCAGCTCAAACCAAAGCAAACGTTCTGGTGTATGCTGATGATACTGTCCGATGGAGTTATTGGCCTATTCTTCATGTAATAGTATTAAGCCGATAAGCTGGCAAACTAATGTGGATAATCTAGGTTTTGCACCTCTTACTGGGTGGTAATCATTAATTATTCTGCGAGCGCGTTTAGTTATATGGTAGCGTGGAAACGAAAGTTTTTTTTCTTCTTTTTATATTAATAGCAAGGCAAACAAGCAAGAGGGCCACCTGATGGTAAGTGATCACCGCCGCCTTAAATAGGCTGGCTTCCTGAAGGTTGCCATATGATATCAGATCGGAAATATCTCCGCAGTTAATTGATTCCACATAGTGATATTATAATGTTTGGGTCCCAGTTTCTTACCTAAAGAACTAAAATGCAGCAGCATCTCGTCAGTGTTGAGGTCCTGCGCAATGACGTCATCCGCATACACCGCCACTATGGCCAGGCACAGGAACAGATGGAAGTAGTCAGTCTGGTAGTTGGCCCAGCAAGCCTCCCACATACGAAGTGCTACGGCCTCGGTGAACTCCCGCTTAAAACATCTGGAATAGATATTTTTACTTGAACATGTTTCATACTACATCATTTTAGTACCTGTGTGGTGACGGCGCCAAATATCAGAATACCATCACCCTATCTCATCCCGTGGGAGCCGTAGAAGTCGACCCGAGGGAATATCTACCAGAGGACGGGCAGCAGCTTCTTTCTGAGTAGAAAGAGCATCGTACTGCGATCGGCAATCCATCTGCCAAGCGTGGCGATTATGGCATATCCCCCAAGATGATTCTTGGGGAGGCTTTTGTTCAGCAGTGGACTTTTTGCGACTGTTATAATTTTCACACTGCCATCTGATCCCAAACTAGGCAGAGCCTAAGCTATGGGAACCAGACAATAAATATACCTACATCTTCTAAATGCATACATATCAAACATGAATTACGCCCAGACACAGAACAAATAGTCGTGCTCATCATACAAATATTTGTCCTGGGGCTCTACCGGATAAGTCGCCCAACATCGATGTCTGAAATGGCGTTCAAATAAATAACGGCTAAAAATGACTTATTCAATCGTTAAATCGGCTTCAACGTTGAGAATCGATTCCGGACCATTTATGACGTCACATGTGGTCATGGAAGCCGATTTAACGATTGATTAAGTAATTTTTAACCATTATTTATTTGAACGCCATTGACGAAAACTATGTTCGGCGACTTAGCCGGTAAAGCCCCTATGTGGTGATTGAAATTAGAATCTCTGGTTAAGCATTCAGGATCACTAACCACTAGACCAATAGGCTCTTTAACTGTAACGTTAGAGTGACTATTTATCCCAATAATATTATAAAAGCGAAAGTTTGTGAGTGTGTATGTTTGTTACTGATTCACGTCTAAACGGCTGGAGTGATTTTAATAAAATTTGGTATGGAGTTAGCTGACACCCTGGATTAACATGTATTATATACAGGTTATAATTTATAAAGTTTAACGCGGGTAAAACCGCGCGGCACAGCTAGTAAAACATAAAATTGAATTAACTTATGGCGCGCACATGTTTTGAAGCACGCACAGAGGAATTATTATATTCTATCGCTTCCAGATTAATTAATCAATCAATTTTACTTAGGTCTTCTTCCGAAAATACATTCAAAAGGCTTTGAGGTTTCGTGACCTTTAAGTAAAACAGCTTATTGCGTAACTTCAAGCTGAAGTAATACGAATAATAAGGTCAAGGGTAAAGTTGGATAACGGTCGTCAAAGAACCCCTTCGTTTATCAAAAAATTGGATTAAGGAGTATAGCTCCTCAAAGACAATCAATTTTGCTACCTTTCATTTCCAAAAGGTTTGATAAAAGTCATGCTTCATTTTAAATCAATCTGTAAATATATGCCAAATTTAAACCATTCCAACGAGAAAACGGTGTCGTTATGACATAGTAACTCAGGCGGAATATTTTGTCTTGTTCAGTGTTACTGTTACACATTCGCGTTAGTAATTGTGACTTGCTGCGATGGCAGTAAGAGAAGTGTCCTTTACTGCCGCCACGTCCAAGCAGCTCTGGGAAGACAGCGATCTGTTTGTCGCGGAGTCGCTGTGCTGGATTGGCACGATTATAACAGCGATCTGTTTGCCGTGCAGTCGCTGTGCAGATTATAGGGAGGCCAATCCATAGCCCATCCAAGATCTGGGACGAAAAGAAGGGCACCGGAGCAGCGTTCACGGGGTTCCCTCCTGAGGTGCCAAGACAAGTTTACGGCAGGTTAGGTTTTCGGTGCCAGTCTGACATACCCACCCGCAGACAATTATTGCGGGTTTAGGTATTCCCCTGCCTTATCAGAAAAAGGGGTGAGGATCACATTGGCCCTTAACCCCTGATCTGTGGCCTGAGCCCATAAGCGTGCTGCCAGGTATTTCGTACAGTATGGTAGGGCCTTGAGAGGCCTTTTCAACTGGTGGCTAATGATTGCAGGTAGAACCATTTGCCTAGATGGGTATACTCACAATAATATCCAGCGATGACAGAATAGCAGTTCCATGGCATCAACATGTTTTTCTAGGTGCTTGTAGAAGTGAGGCAACATTATCCTTATAAGCTCTCGCAAGTAACTCTGGAATAAAAAGAGTTAGTTAATCATAATAAAGACTTCGACGTTTCTTGCCCAGCCTAGAAGCCTATTAATTTGGTACGAAAATTGCGTGATAATTTCTTCAATATCGCAAATTCATACTATCCATTAACAGAATCTGTATTCAATCAAAAGACTGTATTTTATTATAGATTCCTACGAAATAATAATAATGAAACCGACAGTATCAATAATGTTCCTATAAAAAGGCATTAATTGACGTGCGCTGCGAAAACTATTAACCATTCATAAAATAATGTGGGTACTACATTTTCGAAAGACACATCATTATGCAAGAAAAACGTTGTAAGGTTTTGTGTTCAAAATACTCAATCAAAAACACGGATAAAAATTTAAGATATGACACTAAAAAGAATACTAATTTATCTTCACTTACATCTACCCGTGCCAAACCGAGTCGGGTCAGTCTCTATTGAAATGTCATTCCTGTTATTAACAGAAATGACATTTCTATACAGTTTTTTGTTAATGTCGTTACGACGGCAGTAAAGCCATCCCACAATCCGCGCCCACAAATTAATTACATATTATCACTCCGTTTAGAGGAAACGCGGGAACATACCTCTTCAATTTTGAGAAAGGCTCTTTTGCAGGATGTACCTGCAATAAGAGCCTGCATAAGATTTACATAGGATCAAGCCACCGAGTGCGTGCCCCGACCACATGGGACACGGCGCAAAAGGGGGGCACCGGAGCAGCATACCCACGTTCCCGGGGCTCCCCCTATCAGGCGCCAGAAGAAGTCCACGGCAGGTTAGGTTTAGTCGGTGCGAGTCCGACATACCCACCCGCAGACACTTTTTGCGGGTGGCATGCATTAGCATTCCCCCTGCCTTATCAAAAAAAAAAGGATCAAGCCTCCGAATCCCAGACCAGCATAAAAAGCCCTTAGACTTATTAATATCCTTTTTCGGGGAAAAACACAAGTACCTACGTGGGTGTCAATTTACGTCATCATAATTATTGATTCACTCGACTTTAATCCCAGTGCACGTGATAAGATAGGAATTATTTGCAATCAGATTTGAGGATTTAGTGAAAGTA
This sequence comes from Pseudoips prasinana, assembly GCA_951640165.1. Classification (NCBI taxonomy): domain Eukaryota; kingdom Metazoa; phylum Arthropoda; class Insecta; order Lepidoptera; family Nolidae; genus Pseudoips; species Pseudoips prasinana. The sequence goes on from OX621240.1 coordinate 10,326,291, forward strand.
AAAAGACGAAACAACCCAAAAACTAATAAATAGGGCTATGTTCGGAGTTTCCTTGCGAGATTGAATTAGAAATGTCGAAATCCGCAGGCAACCAGAGTATCCTACATAGCCCCAAGAGTTGCCAAGCTAAAGCACCGGTAGGCAGGGTACATAGCTTGTAAGAGGGGCACCGGAGCAGCATACCCACGGTCGCCCCCCACCAGGCGCCAGAAGAACTAAACAACAGGTAAGGTTCAGTCGGTGCGAGTCCGATATATCCATCCGCAGGTAAGAGACAAACTTAATGTCCATACATGTGCAGGCGACGTCAAGTCTGTAGATATACTTTGACCTTGTGAGGTTCTATATTACGTAGGCTGATTAGCGAATGGTTTTATTTCATTTTTTACTATAAGTTACTCTAATGGGTATGGTTCTCCACTATAATAATAATTATTATTGATATGCTTTAAAATTGACACATCTTTAATTAAAAAAATTGTAGCTACAGGCGATACAAATAAAAAATGGCTTTTTAAATATTTTAATAATGTCTGAAATATGTATGTACCTATTGCGTTAGTATCATGTTGACTATAAATCCGAATTTGCATAAAAATATTTTGACGTCTTTCAAAATAATTTCAAGACATTTAGTTTGGGATTTTTGTCAATCAATAATTTGCAAAACCCCATTATGTGAATAATGTAGGGCTAAGAAAAAATTAAAAGGTTTTATCTAAAATAACATATATCGTGAAATTCTGAAATTCTTGAAAGATGGAGTTTCTAAAGTAAAATTATTAATTACCGGATGAACTTTAAAATAAGCTATATCGAAACATCAAGTCTCAAAATAAATTGACGAAATTACGGCCCGAGTCAGTACAATTACCATTTGATGTCACCAAAGGTCGGACACCTACCGATAGATATTAATCAGCCGATTCAAATTAAATTACGAGCAGAATATTAAATTAAATTCCAAGAACAAGTCTTGAATAATTATAAAATATAAAGGTCAAAGTCAAAAGAGAATATTAATATAAGATAGATAAAATAGCTACTTTTTATTGTATACCGTCAAAGAGTAGAATTTTAATTTGTGCAATGGGCCTATTATGTTTTTACCAGCATTGGGTGAAAAGAAGTTGAAATTAATGTACTAATACGACGTCTTCTAATACTAGTTGTATTCGAACACGTTGTATTATTTACATTAATTAACATCATCAAAAAAATCGGAAACGTAATAATTCAAGTTGGTTCGCAAGATCGAACCATAACGCCCGTGTAAGCAAGAGCAAACTTAAGGTAAATAATAATTTTGAAGATGATTGAAACTTTATGAAAATACGCTTCCGGTTTTATATTTAACCCATCTCAAGCCTCGGGAACATAGTAGTCGTCCCAAAGAACGTACAGCAGCATCTCTCTGTGATGTATGACCATCATACTGCAGTTACCAATCCAATTGTCAAGCGAAGCGATTATGGCAAATCTTCCAATTCTTTTCCGGTGACCTAATGCAGATGAATCTAATAGCGCTTCATAACATTTTCTTTAAAAAAAGGTTATGAAACGCGGGCATTATCTTTAAAAAAAAAGACAACGCCCGCACTATGGTGTCTAATCCCTGTGTCGCGGGGTACTTTACAAACATATAATAGATGGACACAAATTACATCCAGACTCAGAACAACTTTTTATACACGAAGCGTTGAGGCGACTGTCTTAGCCGCTGCGTTTGTTTAACATGTTTTAAATAATGCAAAGGATATTTTACTATAAAATAAAATAAGAAGGTAAATAATAATAATTAGTAATAGTGGAAATTTCGTCCATATCACGTCTACCACGGTGCACTTCTGTTACGCAGGGACCCAGGATATATATAAAAAAAAACTTATAACAAACATACTACTCACGAGATTATTATCCATATCGTTATCAGTGGGGGTGCAGACGAATATAGCTCTTTGCATGAGACCGACAAAGCACCAAAACGCTTCGGCCTCACATTTTATCTCGCACAGAACTGGAGCTAATAGGTCACTCATTCCTTGTGTATAGCTGAAAAGGCAATATTAATATTTACAAAAAAAATCTCTAAAATCTATACATATAATAAAATCGTAGGAACATCAAAACCGTACTTCTTGCTATCACCTACGGGGGAGGAGCTATGATAATTTATAAAATTTAACGCGGGTAAAAACGCGGGGCACAGCTAGTTAGACATAAAACTTACATTATTTGAAACTTATGAATTAGTGGCAAGTGTCCGCCTAGCCCAATTTCCGGACATAGCTGCCATTCTTAACAACTTCATAGCTTTTTGATTTTCATTGACGACGGAATTATGTGTTCTTTGAGGCACGAGTGTTTATCACCAACAACTTCCTGATATGACACCAGGCTAGTATTGAGGTTTTAACTTACTGACCCAATATCAGAATAGAATCCAGGACATTAATTATAGCTAATTAGGCTGAATATGTGCAAAACACATTTTTCTTTTTGTAACAAACTTTAATTTATAGAAAAGTTGCTCAAAGATTTGCATGAATTTGATATGTTAAGACATACAAAACATACTAAAGGTCTTCAATTTGCTATGACACAGCAATTGTTAACAAATTGTAATCTACTTCCGGAGTTAAAAGAAATCTAAACAACTTTTATGTAACTTTTCCGTTTCGAAACAAAAAGAAAGTGAGTTTTGTATAATTTCAGCCGATCCTATAATCCCCGTGCAAATATAATACCCTTAATTGTCTGCGCTGACCACGCTAGGCCGGTCAAACGACTAACCCAAGGCAACTTACCGATAATATTGCCATGAATAAGATAATGGTTGAGCGTTGCGCGATAGTTTTAAATCAGTATGTGTCAATACTCACCCTAAAACCGGATTATAAACAGCATAGTTCAATAAAATATTCTTCATTATCTCTACATTATAATTATTTTCACCGGCGAAGAACGGGTTTCCTCTATCCGTTCTAACGACATCCTTTTCTATCACACACTGTACATTTTTCCAAAACACCGCATACTGTTCCGGAGTCATCTTCTCTAATCTTCTCCTTGTTACTTCTTCATATTCTCTAGTCCTAATCTGTAGAATCATTTCCCTTTCGTCATACGTTGAGTTATATGGATAGCAATGTAGCAAGAACGGCCAGACTTCTCTCCTAAGTTCTTTGTCCAACCCTCCAAAAAATACACATTTTCTCAAGAATAGATCGTCTTCGATAACTCCCTTTCCGTTCATAATTTTCCCGTAAAACAATTCAGGGGTTATTTTCGGGACCTTGCCTTCTTCGGGATGCTGTTCAGACTTCTGAACTTCTGGACGGCACACCATGAAATGTCGGTACGGGAGATTTGGCTCTTCAGACCCTGCGGATATAGTACCTACTGGCATTATAAAATCCTTGACCCATTTTATTAAAGTTGAGATAATGAGTCAGAAGTTATCATATTTATAAACAATATATTGATTGGACACGATTGGATTTATGAACTCAGATATGATTTATGAATGGAAAATATTACAAGTTACAAATATAGAATAAGATAGTAAAAGCTAAAAGCATTATTAGTTCTTCGCCGTGTGTCAGTGCGATATCTGTTTACGGAATTCGATTACTTATACTTACAATTAAATTTTAATTAATTAGGGTATAAATTAAAACAGTCTTGTGCCAAATACCATACTTTCAAACGTACCCGTTTTGAATGATAGATTATAGATGTGCATGGTATCTGTTAGTCAGCATCAGTAAATATACCTCAAACCTTTTTTGTGCAAGTTTGATAAAACATTTTTTGGTTATAATTGTTAAACAGGGCGATCTGCGCTACTGGATAGCTATTAGCAAAATGTAAACTTAACTAGAGACAGATGTGGATCGTTTGTTAGACAGCGTGATTTAATGTGGTGTGGACCTCAAAAAAAATATAGAGAATTTTATACAACACATTTTCCTGGTTACAGGAACTACAAGGTAATGTGTCAATTTGAGCACCTGTGTTAACTTAAAGGAAAAATGTTAACTTAATAATTCTACTAATTTACCTGGAGTCAGTTTGATGTTATGCAACAACGAGTGCCATCGATGCAGCACCTGTGCCAAGTTATCCAACCCCCCGTAATGGAAGTGCAGGATCTTGTACTGAGACTCCCTGGAAGCCACCACTAATTGTCCACACGTGCAGTTGTCATCGTTGAAGAACAACCGCAGAGACCTCATTTGACTGAGGTCAACCGAAAACCTGGTAAAGATGAAATATTGGTTCAGTTAGTTGACAATGGAACTTCCTTCAAGCACTAATAGTAGCTTGGTACATACCATATAGTGAGAAATTAAAACATTATAATCACATATAATCGAGCGTTTTCTATTCGACTATATGCGATATGCCTCGTTGGTCTAGCGGTAGCGGCCTTCAGCCGTAGATAATGGGGTCCTGGGTTCAAATCCCGGGTCAGGCCATAAATTATTTGGGATTTTTCTCTTTCTGTTAAGAAAATTTCTCTTTATTAGCCCGAAGTCTGGGAGTTAGCGATATTACTACCCGTGTCTCGGAGAGCACGTTAAGCTGTCGGTCCTGTACCTGACCTCTTTCGAGTCGTGTCGCTAGTCGTCCTGAGTGATGAAATAGAAAGTGCCCCTGTGTTTACGCAGACACTATTGTGCACTATATGAAGAAGCGATCGCCGTGGCCGAAATCGGCCGGGACCACATCATCATCATCATTGTGCACTATAATATGTCCCGCGCAGATGGCGAGACTCCATTGAGACTGGCCGCCGTGGCCGAAATTCGGCTAGATGGTCATTTTTTTAATACTAAGGTCTATAATCTACACTTATAAATAAAATGAATCTACACAACTCAAAACAATTCTTGAAAAATAAGTGTGTTATAGCCATTTTACTACCAAAACGTAAAATAAGGGGTATTGTGATTTTATTCAGATATTATGTTAATTCAGAAATCAATGCAAAGAACCAACGCTGCGTTGTTGTTGTTTTTCAGTTTTGTTATAAAGTTCGGGAAGGAAATTTGGTACCTGTTAGATCTCAACCCTTTTACCATCCCCGCCAACCACCCCAAACGTCCTACGTACAAAAGTTTACCCCTTTTTCACACTTGTGCTTTGTTGGGCTATAAATAATACAGCGTGGGTGCTTTCTAGAGTATCGTACCCAAAGGGTGCCAACGGAATCTCCTACTAAGCCTCCGCTGTCCGTGCGTATGTATGTCAGCGAGTGTCTTATAAACCGTAAAATATAGATGTGTATTTTAATATAAAAGAAATATTATATAAAAGGTGGTTCCCTTCCAATAACTTTTGTTTTTGATCAATCTTAACATAATGGCTGTATGTTTGGAACCGTAATAAGTCGATATTTAATTTTTTCACACAAAGAGAGTATTAGTTATCTATACATAATAATAAAATCGTAGGAAAGTCAAAACTGTACATTGAATATTTTTTAATAAGGATACTTGGGGCGTGATCAACTTTCAATATCGAAGCCAAAAATAAAGTTTTTAGTATTTTTGTCAGTGTGTCTGTTTGTCTGTATGTATGTCCGGGTCAACTCAAAAAGTACTACATGGATTTACTTAAAATTTTGCATGAATATTACTAAGAGGTCGGGTCAACATATAGGCTACATATTATCACGCTATCACTTGCGGGGGAGGAGCTAAGATAATTTATAAAATTAAACGCGGGTAAAACCGCGGGGCACAGCTAGTAGTATCTATGGTACGGGACCCTATGTGTGCGAATCTCGAGTCACACTTGGTCAGTGTTTGTATTCTTAATCTAAGTTATTTAGATTAAAATATTTACGTAATTTAAGACGAGTTATAGTAGTCTACTGTGTGATTTAGGTAAAAGATTTTCATTAAGATGGGTGTAAAAGTATCTGATTAGTGTATTGTTATAACACGCCGCCCGTGCCCAGTGTATCTATTCATACTTTAAGAATTTCGATCCCTGACAAGTGACACATCGATTTACACCTATTTGTTATATCCACGTACCTACATAAATGCATTTAGGTCAGCTTATAAACAATTTTGAGGTGGAATTCAAGGTAGATAATAAGTAAGTAAATAATTTTCCATCTATATAAAACAAGTGTAAAGCACACTCGTTTTTTAGACCTTAGATAACTTAGATATATACCTACGAAAGGTAACCGGCTATGAGAGAAAGAGTGACAGAAAATATGTCCTCGCACCCCTACAGTAATATCCGAAACGTAATTCTCTCTTGTCTTAGATCAGTCTGTGTTGCCAGTGATGACTTATGGAACAGAGATGTGGTCGCTTACTATGGGCCTCATAAGAAGGCTCAAAGTCACCCAAATATGGCTATGCTCGGAGTATTGCTGCGCATTTCATTTCATTTATTAATTCGTTAACGAAATACATTGTGTCCGGAATACAATTCACTTATAACTAGCTATTTTCAATTACCTACATAAATACAATAAACAATTACATAAACAGTCAAAAATATTGAATAATAAAATAACATGAATAATAATATATTTATTTACGTCGAAACATGGTTTACAGGATGTTTAAAAATAGAATGGACAGCATGCTTCGCCGTTCGCACGGCATGTAAATATTACATAAACACAATATTATACAGAAACAATAATAAACGCTATGCATACTATAAATTCATTCAGTTTATAAATCAACATTATCCAATTTATAAGTCATATATAATTAATAATTTATTGAGTAAATGTCAGAAATTAAGATATTAACAATTAAGTAGTAAGAATAAAATTAATTTTGATTATACAATTCATAAACTGGATGTCATACATACTAATACAGAAATATCATTAATTGTTGTCTTAATAACTATAATCATACAATATACATTCCTTTCTACGTATACATTTCTTTCAATTCATATGGGCACTTGTCCAATAGCCATCGTTTAAGTTTCTTTTGAAAAACTCTTAGGGGTAATTCTCTTAGTTTTTAAATCGAATAGAAATCGTCCAAATCCGCAGGCGAACCAAAGTAGCCGACATAGCCCAAATAATTGCCAAATTTAAGTGGCAGTGGGCGGGGCACATAGCTCGTAGAACCGAAGGCCGCTGGGGCAGAGAGGTCCTCGAGTGGCGACCACGCAGCGTTGGCAGGCCCCGTACAAGGTGGACCGACGCTGGATGCGGGCAGCGTAAGACCGGCCATTATGAAGATCCTTGGGGGAGGTCTTTGTCCAGCAGCGGACGTCTTTCGGCTGATATGATGATGATGACGAACTCTCTCTCTTTCTATCTTCACTAACGTAACTTAACGCCTTCACCAGCTTACTCCCGAAGCGTGCGTCAAGAAGTTTTCTTTAATAAATAATCCTACCTAGGGATTACTCTTATTTGCAACAGAATATATAGGGACAATGTCACACAGATCATCATAGCCCCAAACTAAGCAAAGCTTGTACTATGGGTATCAGGCGACGATATACATATCTACTTATATAGATAGATAAATACTTAAATACATAGAAAACATCCGAATGATGACTCCGAAACAAATATTCGTGCTCATCACACAAATATTTGCACTTACCGGGATTTGAACCCAGGACCATCAGCTTCGTAGGCAGGAGCACTACCTACTAGGCTACGGTGACCGTCAAATTTAATTAAATTTCATCTTTCTTATTCAAATGACATTTTACCTATTCTGCTGGGAGTAGATGTGTTGTATTGTCCGTTGAAGCAGTAATGTAATGACATGTTAATAATTAATAGTAATCCTTGTATTGAATCTATTTACTAGCCCACACGTCTTTAAAGATCGGTATTAATATGAAGTGAGAATTCATATGCTGGACGGTTGCTGCATAAGAATTCTCACTTGTATTGATTTTAATCAAATAAAATCCTACGGCTTAATATTATAAATGCGTAAGTTGGTGGGTGTGGATGTGTGGATGTTAGTTACACTTTCACGCAAAAACTACGGAACGGATTTTACGAATTTTGTAGTTTTGTACTTACTTACTTATCGTATGGGCAGTGGTTACCCTATTGTCAGACTTGTTCAAGTCGCTCAGTAGGCCTCTGGCTTGGCTTAATGACTGTTGCTTAATATGCCTATAAGTGGGACCGACAGCTTATCGTGCTCTTCGAAGCACGAAGACGCAACGAAATTAAACGACTTTGGCGGTCACCCATCTATGGACTGACCGCGAGGCTAGTTGCTTATCCTCGCCAATCACTTACGGACCGCTGAGAGCATGGTGCTTGGGCAAGTCGCTATATATTAATAATTTGGGGTGTCTAAGTTTTCTTAAATTTAATTATTACAAATACAAATCAGTTAATTTGCAAGAATGTAGTTTACAGGGTGTGGTCTTAAATTAAAATGGTCCATTTACATTCTACCTGTCTATCATGGTATACAAATTTTTCAACATTTCATATATACATTTTAGCATTTAGAACTTTTATACAAAGAAATAAATAAATTTTAAAGTATCGTCGTTCCTCTAAGTGATGGAGTGACCTCATACGTAGAAACGCTTCGACCTTTCGGCTAAATATAGAACAATATCAACTGTTATCCTTCATTTTATTGCTTATAATATTCAACAGGGAAAGTCCATAAATGAATTTATTAACTTGCCCTGTTGAATAGTCCAGTCCTATTTGTAGGTGTTTCGTTCTAGCATTAGGACATATCATAGCGCACTCTCTACCGCTCTCTACTTATAATCCGATGAAACGGGCTACAAAATTACGTTAATTTAATAAGAACTCCTGCGAAAAAACACTACTAGACAAACGTAGAAAATTAACGTAATATTAGATTGCGACAATCTAATATTACGTTAATTTTCTACGTTTGTAAGCGAAGAGTCGGGCGTTTGGGCGAGGTATCTTCAAAACCGAGTGCAACAAGGCAATTTGAGCCAGTTTTATGATCGACTACTCTTTATTCTGCAGCTAAAACTTTAGTACCAAAAACAACCCACGTTTTAGTCCATCCATGTTAATAAACATAGTTTAAATAATTGACGGTCATCGTAGCCTAGTTGGTAGTGCTCCTGCCTACGAAGCTGGTGGTCCTGGGTTCGAATCCCGGTAAGTGCAAATATTTGTGTGATGAGCACGAATATTTGTTTCTGAGTCATGGATGTTTTCTATGTATTTATCTATCTATATAAGTATGTATATCGTCGCCTGGTACCCATAATACAAGCTTTGCTTAGTTTGGGGCTAGGAAGATGTGTGTGACATTGTCCCTAGATATTATTATTATTAAATAATTGTCCACGGATTTTTAAATCAATTTCCAGATATTTCATTGACTCACTATGAAACTTATTCATTCATTCATTAGTAATACTGGTAATTCAGTAGCATGTGCACAGAAATGTAGTACTAGCTGATATAGGGCCATTTTTCATACATTTAAAATGTATACCACAATTGTTATGTATTTTCCGTATATGTTATGAAAATAAAATGATTTCTTTCTACGAAATAAAAGCATCTCTGGGATTTCAACAAGAACTTAAATGTTTGTTATTTTAGTATGTATTTTATATTTATATTATTACCAAAAAGTAACCACTATTGTGTTATAAAGTGGGCTCATACACATGCGGCGGGATGCCCCTAAATTTTTGAGGCAGTTCCTTAAAAGCCTAAAAGGGGAATTCCATCAAGTGGTGGTTTACTTTAGATATTAAGGGAGCAGTAGAGAGAGTAAAATATAGTAAGGATATATATTACAATTAAATGTAATAAAGTTGACAATAACTTGATACGAGCTAGCTAAATATCATTGCTATAATAAAATAAATTTTATAGATTTTTTCATACAATCAATACGATATATATAAATCTAAATATCTATGTTACTAGAAATAATAATGTATACAACTATATTACTACAAACATGTTCTGACTATTTACAAGCGCTTTTTTAAAGTCTACGTGAATAAAAACCTTTTATTATTTTATTTATTTATTTATAAGTACGATATCATTTTCTAGAAGAAACAACAAAATTACGCTTGTTTGTACATTAATAGGGTATAAAAAAAAAGGAACGAGTAAAAAAACTTGAGAGGTGTCAATGGACACCCGGATGGAACGAAGTTCCTTTCGATTAATTAGTGAAGGAATTGTAATATTTTTTTTTAAAGATTCAAAGATTCAAATTCATTTATTCCATAAAAATTTTACATTTATGTGGAATCGTCATATTTTTTTACCCTACCGTGCAGTGCATGACGTGGCAGCTACTGAGAAACACTGCCAGAAAACTCAGTAGGATTCTTTTTTTAAAATAAAATATACTTAAGATTAATTACAATCATGTGTGTTGACTAAGAACAACTCAATCCCAAGCACTTTTATCACTTAAATAATCAGAAATTTTGTAATATGCCCTGCTACACAATTTGGATTTAATAATTCTTTTAAACTTATTCGTAGACAATTCTCTAATATCATTGGGAAGTTTGTTATAGAATCTTATACATTGCCCCATAAAAGAGTTAAGTACTTATTTTGTGGAGATGGGTAGTATGCAATATGAGATTATTCTTATATCTAGTATTTACATTATGTGTATCGCTCCTTTTACAAAAGGAATCGATATTTTTATGCACATATAGTAAGCTTTCATATATATACTGAGATGGTACAGTTAGAATGTTGACCTCTTTGAACTTTTCTCTTAGATAAGTTCGGGCCAAGATTATAGATAGCTCTTACAGCTCTTTTTTGCAATACAAATATGGTGTTAATGTCAGCAGAGCTACCCCAGAGAAGAATTCCATAGGACATTACACTATGAAAATAACTGAAATAAACCATTCTAGCTGTGTCAACATCAGTCAGCCGTCTAATAGTTTTCACTGCATATGCTGCAGAACTTAATTTGCCGGTCAGTTTTTCTATTTGTGGGCTCCATTGTAGCTTTGAGTCAATAGTGATACCCAAGAACACAGTTGATTCAACAGGGTCCAACCTAGCTCCATTAAGTTAAATTTATAATAGTATTGTTTTTATTATTTAAAAATATAATGTAATATAAACTTAAATAATCAGTAGGCTCAATTTTAGTAATAAAAAAAAAGCAAAAAGTGTCGTTACAACTTTTCGTCTTAATTTTTTCCGTCTAGCCCCCTTTTGCAACGCGCGATAAGGAATTTCGTTCCAATAAATTGATTCGAATAAGATTACAGAAAATGCTGTAGTGTAATACTTAGATACTTGATTTAAGGCTCGAGAATATCGCCTTAAGGAGTCCTATGAGAGGAATAATGACATTCTTCAGATAGTTAGTAGGTCCAAGTGGAATGCAGTAATGATACGTGCGTATCTCAATAACTGGGAGACAGGAATTTTATGGCATATCGTAACTACCTACAACACGCCAACTTCATCTATCGCTGCTACTGCAAATGCGGGGAGACTTTTAGGTTCTTGAATATAAAAGCGGTCACCGTAGCCTAGTTGGTAGTGCTCCTGCCTACGAAGCTGGTGGTCCTGGGTTCGAATCCCGGTAAGTGCAAATATTTGTGTGATGAACACGAATATTTGTTTCTGAGTGGATGTTTTCTATGTATATAAGTATTTATCTATCTGTATAAAGTATGTATATCGTCGCCTGGTACCCATAGTACAAGCTTTGCTTAGTTTGGGGCTAGGATGATCTGTGTAATATTGTCCCTAGATATTATTATTATTATTAAAAAAAAGCAAGCCCACTCAGAACCGAGCTTAACTTGACACTAACGTGAGGAAGTTTTAAAAATCAGTTCCATCTGCGTGACGTTAATGGATATATTGAATAAAAGTCGCTTTTCCATTCACCGTAATTGTTTAAAAAAGTATAGATTTCGACTGGCCTTTTGGTCTGGCTAGTGGTTCTGACGAGGACAAATGTTTGTATGATGAACACGATTGTTTGTTCTGTGTCTGAGTGTAATTTATCTGTAATATGTACCTAACTACCTACTTATTTAAAATGATACAAGTATGTTATAAGTTATCTGCTTGCTGGTATCAGATGACAGTGCGTTAGTTGAACTTAGTTGTTCCAAGAAATGTATTTATAGATAGTTTTGTGCGTAGTTCAAGTACATATATTTTTACATAAACAATGGCTTTAAATTATCTCGATAAAAAAAATTGTGGAGTAGGCTCTAATTATTTTCTTTTATCTTTGTCGTCACAACATTGTTTTATAAAACAAGTTTTTTTTTCTACTTCATACGTCTCATATATCTACAGTGATATTATAAAGAGGTAAGATTTGATTGGTTTTTTGTTTGTTTGTATTGAATAGGCTCCGAAACTACTTGACCGATTTGAAAAATTCTTTCACTGTTGGGAAGCTAAACTATCTCCGGTTAACATAGGCTATATTAAATTTTCATAAAAGTTAGGGATCCGTACTAAAACTCCAATAATGTAACCCGAGGTGTGAAAAAAATACCAAATACTCGTAAGTTTCTTACATTGCGTGCGCTGCGAAAACTATTGATTATAGAACAAAAAAATGTACTAGGTCTTTGCAGAACATATCATTGTCTACAAATAATATCGCGACGGCATATGAGTGAACTATTAAAGTTATGTCACAATAAGTCTTTATTTTCCATTTAAAAAAAAATATATAATAGCCACCGCTTTTAAAGAACTTTTATTTATACTTTGGAATTAATCCTTATCAAAATAAATGACTTCATATTTAAGTCTGCTTCGATACAATTTTATAACTTTTTGAAATGTTTAATTTGGACAGTCTTCTTATAAAAGATCTATAATTGGTACTATAATCCGAATTGGCAAGTATTACCAAACAGACGTAGTAACCACCTAGTTTGCCATATGGGTGTGCCGATTTGTAGATATATGCTTCATATACGGACTTGTGGGGCAGTGGTTCAAATACTAAATCGTGTTCATGTTAGTTAAGTCCCCCTTGGTACAGGGATTTAATTCCTTAGTACGAAAAAAGATCTCTTTTTCACTATGATATACGGCTCAGGAAAATATATATAAGGCGCTACTTTCCCCACGGAAGGATTCGTTTCGCAATAAGTATTTTGTTACGTCGAGTAACCCTATTAGAACGGTTGATAGGGTTGAGCAACCCACGTCAAGAAAATGTAGGACACGGTATAATGAAGATATAATAAATCCTCTACTCAGTGACTCCCGTCCCGAGAGAAATATTATAGCTAAGAGCAAAGTAGTCGTACGGCTAAACGCGTCTGTAAACTTTGGCAAAATGGATAGTTTATCGCCTAACATGATGTGAGGACGTGTACATAGACGGATGGAGGATCTTACTCTTAGGTCGCACTGAAGAACTCGTTGAGAATTGAAAATTAATCTTGTAATTCAAATTATATAGACTTAGTACTTTAATTAAGCTTTGTAGGCGTCAGTTTGACCTATTCTTCAAATGTGGATAGATCATAGCTAAGAAGAAAGTTAAACTGACAAAGTGCGTCGAGTTTCTTAGCTTAGCTACCGATTTTCAAAATACCTAAGCTTAGAGAGTTTGGAATAATTTACACTATCGCTCCATGACCTGACAAATGCTCCGTAATCTGAGTTAGATATGTGAATCACACAGTACGACATGAACGCAACTCATTCATATATTTTTACATGGGTTTCGTTTTTCATTAGAAAGAAAAACATGCGACAATTTGCGTTCAGATCACGCAACGCACTTTGCATACGCTTGCCTTCATTTATATCGGCTTATTAACATTTACTGATACTATGATCTTATCTCAAATATATGTTAAGTAAGTAAGGTATATAAGTACATCCAATTTGTATATAGGTATGTCGTTAGGTAACTTAAGGCTTAAACTCCAAACTCATAAATTTAATAGTCCAGAGGGGAACGAACCAGTATCTTCAAACTATTCGGGGCGAAACTTTGCCGTTATGTTACGAACAATACACATTGGCAGATCAATTTACGAATGCCCTTGCTTATACCCTTACGGCGGATGTAGCTGTGATCCATCTATCATCGCCAGGCGATAAAGTTTGTATTTGCATTGAATTGCGTATAATGTTATAAAATTAATACTTTAAACTTTTTCTCAGTTCCAAGTTGCTTGAGTTCATGCACTGGAGCATGAACTCAAGCAACTGGAAGCCCGACAGGTACATGGAAATCGAGCAAGTCTTATGTTCACTAAAACAGCTGTGTATAAGATCCCCGGCGCATTTAACTTGTTCCTAAGTATCTAAATCAAGTTGGGTCAAACTAGAAATCAATATTTGAGACAGCCTACACGTATCATTATTGATTTAGTTTTGAGTACGTGTCCAAAGAAAACAAAACGTATAAATGTATTCGAGTCCTCGATGGGAACGAAGCTTTGCGATTAGCGAACTTATTAACACCATCACGACAATAATCGTCGCCAAGCCGCCGAGAAATCAACTCATTTGCATGATTCTTTTTTTCCATATCTTACTAAAGCTACTAACGTTGCATAATGCGCTGTGTGGTTTGCAGTGAGGAATATCAATACCCCCATCTCATTCCGTGGCCCACCGTAGGTATAGAATTATCTACCAGAGAATGCGTAGCAGTGGGTCATCTCTCTGTATATTAAGAACACCATACTGCAATCGCCAACCCGTCTGCTAAACATAACGATTATGGTATATCCCCCAAATGAGGGACACAATTTCATCGTGGACATCCTTAGGCAGGTCTTTGACAAGCTGTGGACGTCTTTCGGTTGATATAATGATAGAATACACCCTTAAAAGTAATTATTCGTCATCATTTCTCAAAAAAGTATCTCCAATCTTATCTTTTATTACGTAGTTTATTAGGAGATATTCGCAATAAAATATTTAATCTGTTATGGTATCTACATATTCTTCGTGACTTATTTTGTTTTATTGACTAGTAAGTGATTACCACATCACGACAACAGAAGGGCTGCAAGTGCATTTCAAAAAGCGTTGCCAGCCCTTAAGTAAGAAATAAGCTCGCGACATAGGTTCGCTTCTTCATGGATAAATAATTTCTTTATTCCACATAGAAATAAGTTTCTCGCCCCTTAAACAACATAAATTGGATGAAAACGTGCTTCCATTACATACAATAAAATATACAGTATATATACAGTAATAAAACATACACACTTACCTCCTACATTTTAATGGTGCTCGTCTCTGCGGCACTGGTGAACTTTGAACACTGTCAGGGAACACCAAATTATGCTTGAGCGCCAAGAATTCCGGAGTGCTCATCCAATTAGGGTTTCCGTCGTCACACGAGCTCATTGACAGCGACCTTATAAACCTGTCGCTGGACACCACTGAGTCAGGGGTCAAGTCTACGTTCTCAATCGTTGGATTAGCTATAGTTATGTTAACCGAAGTCATAGACTGAGACCTCACTTGTTTGTCATATACGAACACCTCATCTCTCGATTCGTCCTTCGAAAAGAATACATCATCTTTTCCAGAATCTATTGACTTCACCGTAGGTTTGGAACTCGAGGACAATTCCTCTTGTGTGGTATCGCTCTGGGTATATCTCGTATCAGAGGATTTAATACTTTGTTTATCAGAATTAGAGTTCAGGCTCGTCGTTTCAGAGGAATCCGAAAATGCATGCTCGTTGTTAGGATCAATTTTGTTAGACATTGAATTAATGCGTGATTTAGGTATTTCCTTCGGAGTCGCCGGCTTACTGGTATACACTAGATCCTCATTGGGGCTAGTCTCCACGGCAGATGGACATTTCCGCAGCGTAGAATTTGGAATCCAGTTGAGGAATAGCGTCGGCCTTTTAGCATTATTGTGCTGATCCGTAAAAACCTTAGTAGTGACCGTCAAGTACCCTGGATGGTGGACTATATCTAATTCATGTCTGGCGACCGTTGGAGGATGTACGCACACATTGTTCTTACAAAACAATATCTCGTTGTCGACGTAATCGAGAGGCTCCTCGTTATCGTCGAATTCGAAGCCGAGAAAATAGCTAGAAGCACGTTTCAACAGTTCTGGCAGCGGCATCTCGCTGCGGATATGTTCACATTTCACAACAAGAATACAATTCACGGTTTATTTTGTAATTCGATGCGTTATCAGTCGCGACGACCTCATTGAAGCGAAGCTGTGTGTATACTACGCGCATGTAAACACCTACACAGCTATGTTGATAACGCGGTATTGATCGGCCAGCGAGAATAGAACCGGCGGCGCTCGGACCGGCGACGCACGCCGCGGCGACGACGTCACATTTGTGGCACTCCGCAACATGAACGGATAACACGTGGGGCGAATGCTACTTCATTAAATTACACAATAATGGCCATTATTACTAATGAAAACACACATTATTATTCAATTTTGGACTGTAGTAAACACCTAAGTAAACAACAAGAGGATGAGGAATGATGATGAATCAGCCAATCTCTGGTTAAATATACTTTCCGTGATTTATTTTGCGTAGCACATACATATTATAATAACTTCCTCATCTATCTACCTATAGGTTAAAGTAGATATCTGTTTACCCACTCATAAAAAAATAATCAACTGCAAGTTAAGAGTGGTAAGGTATAGAATAATATCATGGCGCTGAAATGCGATATAATGCGACATGCGGTGGCATTTACCTACCAACCTACTAACGGAAACTCAAGTTATGCTGAACTGTTTCGCTTAGCGCAGTAAGGAGATCTGAAGACATAGGAGGCGGCGCAGCGCAGCACGACAAAGGGCGTCGACTGTCGAGTGCTTTACTTTTTATACCTACATAGTAAATAAGCTGAGACCAAAGTTGCCGAATACCAAAAACAAATATAAAATATCTTAAAAATGACGACGAATCAGTTTGAGAAACAGAAATCGATCTAAGTATAGCTACTAAATAACAGTGACGTAGATGTAACTTGTGTAAGGGTATAGTCCCTTGTTTTGAAGAAATGACTCAGAACATTATGCAATCCTTTCCTGTTTCCTCTATGGATAAAACAGAGTAAGCTTTCTGGCCAAATAGTAATCAAGCAGTCAACTGTAACAGTCAATTAAAATCATAACTTTCATAAAACTTTCAACTTTCAAAACTTAAAACTCGAATATATGTCGGAAGATTTTGTCCTAAGTGTTGAGGGTATATAGGTACATCTTTATGGGACAGCTTCTCATTGACTGAAGTATTAAATTATATCTTAAGAACATAGGATTTACCAACTTATTGTAAATAAAGTTATCATGTCGTTCATGAATTTATGGAGCTTTTTAACGAGATAACTGATTTTTATGGAGTCATTTGCGTAGTCATTCAACCATTAAAAAAATTGTATTCGGTCACCTTTCTTCTCGATATTCTTTTCTATCTTTTAAATCTCATTATTCATTTCCGAAACCGTCTTTTGGTTATTATAGTCAAATCACGCCTTATCGACATGATATTACTTCCTAATCTTAATATTCTTTAAACTCATTATGCATTGCCACGAGCTCTTTTCGGTTATACCTAAAGCCAAACCGTACCTTATATGAGACATAAAATGTAAGTAGGTACATATTCTCACTCACTTCGAAAACTTGAATATTAAGTTCTTTTGACAATACCGTGGAGTACTTTTTGAACAAAACACCCTCATATATAGTTGGTCCTTGTAATAAATTAGTAAGTACCTAATAAATTATCCACCAAAAGTCTTGATCTCTGTTTCATTCCAATTCGAGTTGCCAATTATAGAGGAAATCCGTGATTTTAAGGTACCTTATCTGGTAAAGCCCGAGGAACTGACGATCAGAGCCTAAAATTTACGGAGAATTTTCAGATTTCCAGAAAATCTTAGGTGATAACGTGACGTGATAAATGAATGAATTGTATATTTTTTAATGTAGATTTAGAGAGATTAGAATTTAAGGAAATTATTAATTCACAGCTACAATTTTATCCATTTTATTGGTTTATCCATTTTTTTTTGCAATTTTAACTTAATATGGAAATAATTATTATACATGCCGTCATTGTCATATGCATCATTGTCACCTACTTTATTAATGTTTATGACGAGGCTGTAGTCCATAAATAAATTTATAATAAATAAGGTTTTTTAATTCTGACCATAGAAACTCGTTCAAAATTCAAACGGACGGGTACCTAACCATTTTTAGATCAATTATTCTAGCGACTAAAAGTTCTCAATCTGATTTTGAAAACGATCGATCCAATAACTAAAAATATAAATAGAACCTCCTTTATTCATACACCTACTTCGAAAACACGCCTCTCCTTCAACACCTCGGTTGCCTTCAAGATACCTAGGAATAGACTGATCAGCTACCATTAATATAGGTACTTTTATTCTCAGTACTATCGATCGATCGTTGACTTTCTAGTGTACATCACTCCCCTATGGGCCTTAGGCATTGAAAGTCGAGGTGAGGCACTAGCTGTAGCCTCGACATGACATAGTGAAGGCGTTTTGTTTGATGGAGTACCCAAGTATTCTTACGCAGTTTCCAGCATACAGACTTCTAAATGAAATATGAAAACGGTTGCCAGCAGAATAGAAGTATGAAAGCCATAGTTGGTGGTGGCAGTTACCACAGTATTGACTATTAACAGGATGATGGAACTGCTGTCCCCAACACTGCTTTTGCCTGCAAATTAATTATATGTTGTCCATTGAAAACATCCCAGCCTAATATTCATTGCTTCAATAAATAAAGGCGTTTTGCCTCTGTACCTGACGCTGTAGTCCAGACATAGCAACTCTTTCTGACAAGCCTTTGAATCCTTGGTGAGGATAGAGCCAGTAACGTTCAATTCCTTGCCAAAGCTGACAGCTAAGTGCAAAGTTTATATAACATGTCCAGCCTCACAATGTAAGAATAGTTGTCACATTTGGGCGGGCGCATTTGCTTACCAACTCGAGCCTCTTGACTCAAAATTACTTGAAATGTCCTCCTGCGTCCGCTAGGCTTTGGAATAATGCCCTTCAAAACAGGTGTCTAATGACTAAAATATTCGCAAAGGCTGCGAGCCTGTCCGTTGTTGAGATTTAAATGTGTTTTAAACTAGATTCGTTTAATAAATACAGAATTAATACTTTTATGTTGTTCGGTAGGTATATATATTTTATATAATTTACTTTAGAGATAGATTTTACAAAAAAGATAATAATTCCCAAAAGACAAACC
Organism: Pseudoips prasinana; assembly: GCA_951640165.1. Taxonomy (NCBI): domain Eukaryota; kingdom Metazoa; phylum Arthropoda; class Insecta; order Lepidoptera; family Nolidae; genus Pseudoips; species Pseudoips prasinana. Next base: position 10,345,516 of record OX621240.1, read on the forward strand.
TTTTTATACATTTATATCAAAAGTGACTACGAGTTTAATTAAATATACGGATTATAATAAAACGTATCAATGTTTTATTTTAGATCTGGTTACTCAAGCTTTTGTAACCTACCTATACCTATGTCTTAGAATGCTTTACACCAAAACAGGATGAAAACAAGAACTGGAGGGCAAAACAAAAAGCAACCTGTGCAACAGTTGCTCTAAATAACTTTAAGGTTCTGAACAGTTTTTTCAAAATTGAAATCGGATCCACAAATTGAAAAGTTCTATTTCGCATTTTTGCATAGTCCTTTGGCAACTTACTACAAAGTTCAGCTGGTATAGGTATAGGTTATATCTTCATATTGAAAAAAATCGCAGCCAAAGCTATAAAGGTAGGTTAGTCTTAATTTCTAAATTATACTGTCTCTGCTATCTAAATAAACCAGGATTGTATTATTGTCTCTGTTAAAAAGAACATGGATAAATTCTTAACTCTGTTAGTTAAAACGAACATGAATAAAAATAAGATCTTAATTTAAAGTAAAGCTAAGAATTAACACAAATTGAGACATCTTTAAAATTAATTGTATAAATTTAAGTGCGCGTGGGAATCTTAATCCATTATATTAGCAAGCTACAAAAATAACCATATTTCCATTCATATTTGCCGTAGGTATGCGAATTCCGAACCTAAATCTTTCGTGGAAAATTTTAACTCCCGTTCGACCGAGTGGTCTACCAGTGGACTACCTACACGTGTTTCTGCAATTCCCATCTACTGAGAGCTACCATTTAGAACTTGTTTGTTGCTTTCTGACCGATTATGATGCCCCCACAACTAAAAGGCACATTTCAGGTTTTAATTAATGGCCTAAATTGCAAGGTGTAACACAAATAGGAAACCAAAGGAACGGTATGTACCTACAGACGCCAGCACATCAAGCTACCCCAATCTGCCAAATTTCCCCAATTGAAAGTGAACCTTATGCTTATGTGGTAAAGTTGAAAATCTATAAAAGAAATTTGGCAGATTGGGCTAGCTGGATGTGCTGGCCTCTGAACCAAAGAAACTGGACGAATTAAAGTAAACCTGTTTGTGTAATAATTCCCATACGCTCCCCGTTTTTATTATAAAGAATATTAATCTTTTCTTTGTGTACGTAATTGACATGTTAATATATAAATGTAAACCTATCGGATATGGAGAGACTATGTTACCATTAAGCATTATTATACTTAATCAGAATGAAACAAAGTAAAAGCAGTGAGACGTTAAATGGTTGTGAAGCTTATTAGCGGATGTGAAGCGCCGTTAATACCACAAATTCATGCCTTAGGCTAGGAACCTATATATAGGTACCTACCCACATTGATGTTGGGGTTCTTTAAATCTTTAATAATGTTTAAATGTATGAATGTTTACCTATTTTTTTTTTGTTTTAAGTGGTGGAAATGCCATCCGCACGTTGTGTAGGGCCGACCCACTAAAACCACCACGGTAGCCAGCCTCACAGTGCCTGTAGCGGGGGCTCTGGGTACTCGTGAACGATCTCACCAGTGCCCCCGCCGTACACTGAGTGTCTGAGACTCTCACCCGGGGACGGGAGGAGCCCGAATGCCTCCCCCTCCCCATCACGCACGACCGCTTATACAAGACGAGTGGAGTGCCCTTCCTCCAAACGTCAGCGGATCCCAGGGATGAATGTTTACCTAAGCTAAGGTGTTAGGAGCTGATTTGTAAATCTGGTTGGTGCACAAACTTCTTAATTTATAGCATGCCCGCTATTTAACTCAATTGGCTTGCGGCTATTCTGATGTTATTAACTGAGGATACAGTTTCAACATGTATGATCAGCTTATACTGGCAATGTATAGCTTGACGTGTAGCCGTGTGTATGTCCTGAAACTGTAAACGTTGTAAACATTAATACGGGATATATAGATATCCCGTATTAATGTGCTAATTCAAATGTCTACCTAATCCTATAAATAAAGTGATAGTGTAAATATTTCATATTGTAAACTGCGCAAATTACCAACTAAGCTCGTAAAAAAAAAAAAAAAATTTTTTTAATATAAAGAAAGAATTTATATTGTTTTTGAAATAAATAAATTTATAAAAAAAACCGGCCAAGTGCAAGTCGGACACGCACATGAAGGGTTCCGTAGCAGCGAGTATTTCATGAAAGCAAATTGCGGTTTATGACGTATAAAAAAAACTACTTGCTAGATCTCGTTCAAACCAATTTTCGTTGTTAGTTTCCATAATGTACATCATATATTTTTTTTAGTTTTATGATGCTCTTATTTTATAAGTTACAGGGGGGGGTGGGTACGCATTTTACCACTCTGGAAGTGTCTCTAGCGCAAACTATTCAGTTTAGAAAAAAAATATATTAGAAACCCCAATATCATTTTCGAAGACCTATCCATAACACCCCACATGTATGGGTACGATGAAAAAAACAATTGAGTTTCAGTTCTATGTATGGCGACCCCCCAAAATTTTTGTTATTTTTCTATTTTTGTGTAAAAATAAAGATAAAGATAAAGAATTATTTATTGCGTAACTGTGTACAATAAGGTCTTATAATAACATAACAGTTTTTAGGATCAACAGTCTACCCCTATCGGATATGCAATACAAACAAGTTTATTAACTAATTTATTCTTAGTAATAATAACACATTATTTTTTGGCAAAAAACTCATGCAAACTATAGTAAACATTCTCTATTAACATATTCTTTCATTTCGTTTTAAACAATGTTCCATTTGATTGCTTTATATCAGATGGTAAGTGGTTATACACACGAATAGCAGATATATAAGTACTTTTATAATAAATCATGTTTTGTATTCTGGGTAAATGTATGTCATATTTATATTGTCTACGAATGTTCCTCTTTGAGTCTGATTTAAAACTAAAATATTGCATACTATTTTTAACAAATAGACATATTTCCAGAATATAGATCCCTGTCAGTGTAAGGTAGCCCTTCGTTCTGAAAACATCTCTCAAAGACTCATCGCTATACATTTTATATATTGTCCTAAGGCACTTTTTCTGGAGAATAAAGGTGGATTGTATATTTGTTGAGATTCCCCAGTAAATAATAGCATAAGTTAATAATGGATACACATTCCCAAAGTAGGCATTTCTAGTAACGGATTCATTTGTTGTTTCTGCCAGTATAGACAACGCATAACAGGCACTGGATATTTTTTTGTTAATTTTATCAATATGAGCCTTCCAATTTAAATATTGATCCACTGTTACTCCAAGGAAATTAATGTCACTTACTACTTCAATTTCTGCGTCGCTTACTGTAACTTTAAGTTCATTAGGTTTACTCTTATAATTTCTAAATTGAATTATTTTGGTTTTAGACATATTTACATTTAAATTAATTGATTTCAACCAGTGAGTTACTGTTGCTAGTGTTTTTTTTTATTTCATTTTCATAGTTAAAATTATGTGAATCATCATTAGAGATAAATATAGTCGCATCATCGGCATACATTACACAAAGGTGATTGATTATATTTGGAAGTTCGTTTATATATAGTAAAAATAATGGCGGCCCCAATATACTGCCTTGTGGTACACCCAGCATTACATTTTCGAATTTCGATTGAACTACCTGTATCATTTTTGTTGCATCGTCATAAACTTCAATAATAGTAGCTTGCAATCTGTTTTTTAAATAATTTTCTATTAATTTATGTGCCTCTTATACCTATGTGTTCTAGTTTATCCAGTAAAATGTCATATTTGACACAATCAAACGCCTTTGACATATCTATGAAAATAGCAGAACATTGTTTTTTATCATTTATTTTATGCCAAATAGAATCGAACATTTTGTATATTGCCAGTGATGTAGTTTTATTTTTCTGAAATCCAAATTGATTAGTATTTATAATATTATTGACATCAAAATAATTTATTATTCTATTATATATCACCTTTTCAAAAATTTTGGAGAAATTGGAGAGTAGTGCAATTGGTCTATAATTGTTGACGTCATGTCGAGATCCCTTTTTATAAATTGGTTTTATAAGAGCTTTCTTTAAAGCATTTGGAAATTCTCCTGTTTCTAGCATTAAGTTAAGGATATGTACAAGTGGGTCGACTATAAATGGAATATCTTAATGCGGTTCACAGAATACATCTACTTACCAAGTTTCAACAGTAGGTACAGCTCTTATAGTTTCGGAAAAAAGTTGCTGTGACATACGGACGTACAGACAGACAGACATGACGAAACTGTAAGGGTTCCGTTTTTTGCCATTTGGCTACGAAACCCTAAAAAATTGTTCATTGTTTATTCATACAAGTCGGAAACAACGGAAAACCTCCGTGAAGAAAGTGACGCTCATAACCTAGGTACATATTTGAGGAACTGTCACGAAGTTTTGTCCCTAATAATAACAATCACAGAGTACCTACTATGATTACAACCGTGTTATAACTTATAAGACATCCACTATTTGCTGTGCCCTTATGCCGTACTGTACCTATATAATTTTAACACTCCAATTCAACGCTCTTCTGGATCGAAACCCTGTTTGTGATATGTTGAATGGACGTCGTTATTTTTTGTACCTACGCTTGAAGTTTGGTTACATAACTGTTTAGTTATAGAAATCTACCAGCGGCCATTTAATTTTAGTTCCATTAGAACAATTGAAGTAAAAATAAATTTATAAAAAAAATAACTTTTATTTCCAACTTTGCGAGTCCATTCATCATTATTTCTTACCCACTTTAGTTTTACCACTACACTAGATTGTCTCGGTTTACGAAAAATGGCAGTTTTGCTAGGAATATCGATGCCTTAGTTCACAATTGCACTAACTACGAAATTTACATTTTTGAGGAGAGAGCTTTAAAGTTTTTTAAAGTTTAGAGGAGAACAGTAGAAAATCCAAGTAAAATAACAAAAAAAATATGCATCTATTCATAAGACTAGTCCTTTTACTCCATCATATCTCAATATTGTAATATTAATTTAAACGTAACCTTTTCAAAATGGCCAAATAAACATAAAACCCCCCATTTAATATATTTGTGCACTAAGATTGATTATGCTGACCGGCATTAAGTGAAAAACTTAAAAATATTTAACAGCTTTACCAGGCTGGTTCAAGGTCCAAGAAGAAGGATAATAGTAGTTATGGATATTGCATTATATAGACAAAATAATAAACCAGTGATCCATATTCATAATGTTTATTTTTATTATAAAACACAAACAGTTTTTATGCACAATCAAATAAAATTAATTTCAAAATCACAACAAAAAAATTAAAAGGACTGAAGCCCAATTATAGGCCAATCTTTAGCTATTTCACCAAACAATTAGATTCTGAATCATTAAAATAAGATTTTTTATAAGAAAATTAATAAAGTCAGTCTTCAGTTTCAGGTAACAATATTCATTTTTACTAATTGGTAATTACAAATTGAATCAAAACTTAAATTTCTTCAACAAGGGACTCTTCATCTGGATCATCATCAGATGATTCAGTGTCATCACAATTATTGTTAACAATAGCCGCAGAAGGGAATGGAATATCATTGTAATAGTGCTCATATTCTGGTGGTATAACCCCATCATTTAAATGTGTTATCAGATCTTTCTTTTTAGTTTGCGACACTGCAATCAGTGATTTATATGCTCCTTTCAGAGGTTTCTTTAGTTTGCATACATATGTCTTTATTTTTTTTCATTGTTTTTGTCTTACAAATGTCTATTTCTTTGAAATCTGGATCGGTCAAATCGTATTTGTAAAAAAATTAAGTGGGAGGTTCTTTCTGCAGCCGCAGCCACTTAATTTTCAGCCACTGTACTGGCTCATTTTTTGGGTTTTTTTTTGTTGTATTGGAATTCAACGTTTTTTCGAATCCCTTCAAATCATAGAACTCCCCCGTGTTTCATAACAATAACATCGTAGGGTTTCGGCTTGATTCGAGCAGACCCTATCACCAATGCATATTCACGCAAAGTGAATATGCTTTTATGCTTTCGCGCTCTTTCAATACACGCGTGAATTGAATCCACTTCTAAATACGAATGCCCCGATTCCATGAATTTCAAATCAATCGTATCTAAGTGAGGTATGTTATTGACAGCGTATAAAGCCGCTAGAGTAACATATTTATTGCGGTTCTGACCACCACAAGTGTCAGAAAATGATGCAACATTAGTAACAGTTTCGGGTAAACTACTAAGATATTTTAACCCCTTCAAGTAAAAGTACATAATACATTTGTACAATTCGGACTATATCTCAAAACGGTTTAATGTATTTGTGCACTTCAAAAATTGCCAAGCCCCTTCCAGTAAAAGTATTTAGCACACTTGTGCATTAAAGTTTCTTGATCCTTTTGTACTACTAACACATAATACACTCTTCTAGCACTGACAAAAAGTATGAACAAATATTGCAAATGTATATAATACGTTTGTGTTTTGAAATTTCCTGCAGTTGAGAAACTTAAAATCAGTTAAAGTATATCTTGATTGGTTTTACAAAAATAAAGATCATTAGTATAATATCACATTCATGGAACATTAAACGAACTCATTTAATACAACTGTCACTCACGTAATTGGTAGAAAGAGACGGAATAACGGTATTTCGATGCGCGGAAACGAAAGAGCATGAAATTTAGTGCATACGGCATAAAAAAAGTAAAAATTGAAAATTTTGTAGTTAGTGCAATTGTGAACTAAGGCATCGATATGAGGTATCTGATTAATTTATTATTATTAATCAGTCACATTTGTAAGAAACTAAAGAGTGTGTCCGAAAGTAAACTATATATGTAATGTGCAAGCGAAACAAAAGTTGAAAGTAAAATAAGGGCAAATGAAAAATATTAACGATTATAAACTGTTAATTCCTAACCTGGAAAGAATTAATATCTTATATTTAAATGTGCATTGGCTGTAAAATTATTATTTTCTTCTTAATCTACTGAAACGGAACGTATTAAAAGTTACAAATTAGACCGCAAGGTGGCGTTTCCTTGCATAATTTATTGACGCATGCGCCACACATTGCAATCAGCTGTCAGAAAGAACATAGTCACGTAAAAAACAAAATTATTTGTGTCTTTAGATAATTCCCGTCAATATGGCGGGGCAAAATCCAGGTTCGCCGACTGATTTTCAATATTTTTACGAGGATGAAGTGTATAAAATCAACAATCGCGGTCAAGTGGTCTTCGGTTTGGTGCTCGAAAACTACGAAGCCATCTCCAGTGATCAAGAGAGCGACATTGAAACATCTATACAAAAAGGCGAAATTCGTGTTGTCTGGCATCCTTCCGGCACTGAGCGAGTCACATCCGAAAAGGCGGTAAGCGAGGACAACTGTAAAATATACATTTCATCCCGAACGGCATACTGTACCTGCGCACTGATATAGATATTGAGAAATATAATATCCATTTACCTAGTTTATGTACTACCCTCAAGTCCGACTGAGCGGGTTACGTGAATAATACATGATGCCCTTCAGTTTGCTTATGAAGTAGGTGTGTAAATACTAAGTAGTACTTTGTGTGGATTCTACCCACAACATAATATTTAAAGTTTATTTGAACTCCACATTTTTACTTGTGATCCAATACATGCTAATTATTATTAAATGCATGAAGATTTATACTTGTTACAAAATGTAATGCAGCTCAAGTAAGATTATTTTCCCCTAGATATTTGCAATTCAGAAATATCTTGATTCATAAATAACTTGGGACAGCTAACAGACTGTCATCTGATCCCAACCTAAGTAGAGCCTTATTTATTTCTAAATACATATGTATGATAGATAAATGACTGTCACCATAGCCTAGTTGGTAGTGATCCTGCCTACAAAGCTGGTGGTCCTGGGTTCGAATCCCGGTAAGTGCAAATATATGTGTGATGAGCATGATGAATATTTGTTTCTGAGTCATGGATGTTTTCTATTTATTTAAGTATTTATCTATCTATATATATAACTTTAGTACAAGTTTTGCTTAGTTTGGGGCTAGGATGATCTGTGGCATTGTCCCTAGATATTATTATTATAAATTACAACCAGACCCAAACACTAACAGTGCTCATCGCACAAATATTTGTCCTGGGTGGGAATCAACCCACAACTCCTGACTTGGTAGTCAGGGTCACTAAGCACTAGACCAACATGCCAATCATATTATAACATTTTATTTGAAAGATAGATTAAGTATAAAATAAAGTATTATACTCCTCTATTTTGCTGCAAATAGTTATCCATGTTTTTATTTTTAACTAGCTGTGCCTGCGACTTCGTCCGCATGTTAATTAGCTTATTTAGATTTTTTTGGTTTTTTCTAAGAAAAAACAATTTTTCTAACATAAATGCAGCCTAAGTTACTCCTTATTACATTAGCTACCTGCCAATAAAAGTCCCGTAAAAATCGGTCCAGCCATTTCAGAGATTAGCCAGAACAAACAGACAGACAGACAAAAATTTAAAGAAAGTTACTTTGGTGTATATTCCATATATATATATATATATATATATATATATATATATATATATATATATATGCATATACATGTAAAAAACTGTTATTTCAATATTACAAACAGACACTTCAATTTTATTTATTTGTATAGATGTGCCTATGAAACTGGCCGTGTTTGTTTATTTTGATAGTTTTGTAACAATGATGATCCTTAAATAAATAAAGTGGAATCAGCACATCTACATAGAATAATAAAATTGAGTTCCAAAACAAGAATGGTGATTAGCTGAAGCATTTTGTTTGCGAAGGCAATAAAAATATTTTTCATATTCCGTAAACTAGTTTTCTACAATTGATTCATTTTCATGGGAAGACCTTAGATTCCCTCCACTATATGTTAAACCTTGTATTTACTCTACATACATCAGTAAACCTATGACTACCCACTGATCAAAATATTGTCTAGAATAAGTCACTAGAATTTTATATTCTAGTGAGAAATTGGTAACATCATACATGGATAATGTGGATCACCCTAATATTATAAAGGCAAAAGTTTGTGAGTGTGTATGTTTGTTATGTCTTCACGCAAAAACTACTGTACAAATTTTGATGAAACTTTGTAGTGATATAGCTTATATATCCGAATAACACATAGGCTATAATTTATAAAGCTTAACGCGGGTAAAACTGTGGGGCACAGCTAGTAGCCAATAAAAAAATCTATTATTACTGTTTTGAAAGATTATATCCAATTTAAACTTTTCTATAACAACCAATCAACAATCTGGGTCTCTGTCTCCTGAACTCCGTGAACTTTTTGGCTATTTGACTATTCAATGGCTTATTTGACAAAAGAAAAATATTTAACTTAATTGTATCAATGCCTCTAATGACAGATTAATAAAGGTTAAACTTGTTTAGAATGGTATATTAAGGACTTATGTAAAGTATTTAGTATATAGGAATAAATTGGACTATCAACCTTTTTCCTAGAAATGATTTTTGAATTAGCATGATTCTGAAAACTAGACTAGTCTCATTGGCATTCATTGTTTTTATACTTTTCAGTGAAGTTTATAATGTATTAAAATATATGCATATTTTAAATTATCCAATAAATTCAATATAAAATATGTTGTAATTTAAACTAAACTAAGGAACCAATGAAATGAAGAGACAGAAACTGTTGGCCAATTCCATTATAAAATTTGTTATGTGAGATACATCTTACAAAGTTTTTACTATGACCCTGTGCAACGAAGTGGCGGTGCGACTGTCTTAGCTGCTGTGCCACACATGCAGTTAATATTCTTGAACTATGATTTAAAGTTATCATAGAGCAGTTCTTGGGATATTTGTTGGTATTTTGTTATTCATTTGGATACCCAGCCTGACAAAATAATAATCATAATATCTTATGATATTATTCACACAGAGTCATCTGATCCCGAACTAAGCAGAACTTGTACAATGAAAACCAGATAACTACATTTTATTTTTTATTGTAAATACATACTTATATCATGCACACAAATATGTGTCCTTGGTGGGAATCAAACTCACGAACTGTGACATAAAAAGCAAACATTTACCAACCACACCACAGGCCTGCTAACAGGCCTGAAAATGAACAAGTGTTGTAGAGGAGGGAAAACTCAACAGAGTCTGAGACTTGCGACTCTGATGTAGGTTTAAGGGTGCCCTGTGGTGCACCAACATTCACCTTCTCTGTCTCAAGAGTATTAAATAGTAGATTGTTATTATTATTTTAATTTCATAAAGTTATATGTGCTATTGCCCCTTTTGTAAGTTATAATATGAAATATTATGATTTTGTTTTCATAACAAGTTTAGCCTTTCAGATGAAACTGAAAACTGATTACTGTAAGGTCTGCTTCAATCAAGCACATACATTAAACTTTATATTCAAAGACACATGAATTTTACACTGGAGTAAACACTGGCAAAGTCAACCTTGAACGAAAAAATATCTGAAGGTTCTTTCGTAGCTTTTTGTTTTTTATAACAACTCCCGCACAAGGGATATGAATCCCTATTTTGTGGACGTTACAAACATAATTGATGGTCTATTTATCGTTCACACAAATAGTTGTTCAGGATTCGATTCCCTTACAAGGAATCAAACTCTGGACTCAAAGTGGCAAGGCGGCTGTTTTAACCGCTGCATTACACATGCATTGTACTTGGACTGTTTGAGAGGGGTTGCAAATCTCACAATTCCTTCTACTAAATCTACTGGTGTAAAAAAATATTCTTAATAAATATTTATTTCATCCTAGGTTGGCTTAGCAGACCGCTCGCTAATGCCAGGTGATGTCGTCCGTCGTCTGATAGCGGGAAAGGACACCCAGCGTGGCTACTGCAGGGATATTGTCATGACCGCAGCACTCCAGATTGTGGGCACCAAGCATGTAATACCCAGTGTAATCAGTGAGAGACTGCAGCCATTAGAGGAGTTCACTCCTGATCTTGCAGTCTGCCTTGACTCGTGGGTTGGGACATCTAAGGTTTGTGAATATTTATAAACACCATTAATGTAATAGCAGTGATCTGCAGGATTGTACACTTTAGGAGTTGCGCCCGACACGTTTACTAACTTGTGTTATAGTTATAAACTCCTTCCATTTATTGCAAAAAGTGTCGTTAAATATCATATTCACATAAAAAACGCGTGTTATGGTTGGTCTTCGGAAAAATCAAGTCTTTGTTCTCCAGATACAGAAGCATTTTAGACAATCTAGTAAATATGGCCATACAGACAGGCCACTCATACTTAAATCGGAGTTCCGAGCTACAAACCCGGTCCAAAGGCAGCTATCGTAACATAGCAATAAGGCCTCCTACGCACTATGCGGTTAGCCGGAATGCGGTCAGCCGTCAGCAATCATTATTGCTGACCGGCTGCCGCATCACAGTGCGAATAAAAACTACTTTCTCGTACAAATAATTGAGTACGGTCAGCCGCACGGCTGGCCGCAATGCGGCAAGCCGCATAGTGCGTAGGAGGCCTTCTTGTTTTGTACGACATAGCTGCCTTTGGACCGAGTTTGTAGCTTGGAACTCTGTTTTAAGTATGAGTGGGCTGTCTGTATGGCCATATTTACTAGATTGTCGAAAATGCTTGAATCTTACTCAACTTACAACTTTTCTTTCTAGGCCGTCCACAGCAAACTCCGCCTAGTTTCCGCAGACGGGTCCCGTCTCGAATACCCAGATCTCGACACCTGCCCTTTAGAAGACTACTCGATGCGCCGCCGTCGCTCCACTCCCTACTCTTCGTCAGAGTACTACCCGACCCAGGTTGTGTTTGGACCCCTGGGGTCTCTGGAAAACGCCAACTGGCTCCATGTCACTAAAGAAATGAAGGCCGCCAAGAAACATAAGATGCATGATCATAAAGTAAGTTCTATACCTGCTATTGAATAAAATTAACAATTGATATCAGAATCGTTTATTTACTTAATTCAATCATATTATAATACGGTACAACAAAGAGCAAGTATCATTATTGACTTGTTGTGTGTGAATTAACATCTGCCAAGGAATTAAAAATGTTTTCTTGTGTTTTACAAGTGTAGTAACAAACATACACACTCACAAACTTTCGCCTTTATAATATTAGTAAGATGTGTTATTCCACAGTGTCGGCTAACTCCATACCAAATTTTATTAAAATCGCTCCAGGAAGCCGTTTAGTCGTGAAGGAGTAACAATACATACATACTCACAAACTTTCGCCTTTTTTATGTAAAATGGGTTTCCGCTTGACCACGATCTCACCTGATGGTAAGTGAAGATGTGGTCGTAGGTTGACGGCGCGTACCCATAAGATACCTTTTTACTCTAACCTTAAATAAACCAACGTTATATGAGTCTGGAAACATAGTTTGGGAGGTTGTTTCACACCTTAGCCGTGCGTATGATGAAATAGGAAGCAAAGCGCTTCGTACGGCATAATGGGGTGTCAACAACATAGCGGTGGAGAGCTTCCAACGCACTGTAGTCTGATGAAAAAAGGGAGATGGAGGGATAAGTTCATGAAGGTCTTGAGCGCCTTTATAATATTAGCGTGATAATTTGAGTATTCCGAAATATTCCTGTTTGATTATTCTTCTTTTTTTCACTATGAATTACGTATGTTGTAGTTCACAGTGGAGGCAGTAGTGACGGAGAGCGTGAGCGTGCATTGGCAGTGCCGTGCGCTTTGCACGCACCCCTCTGAAGGATCCGCGCCGCAGCAACCCAAGTTTCTTGTCGAAGGTATGCTCTCAAGGCGGGAAACTGATCTTGCTTATAAATCATAGGAACCGTAAGGTAACTTAGAGCTTGTCAGCTTTTTATATTTCTATTTTTTTTATTTAGAAATTATTTGTTTTAAAAAGTGTCTGTTTGCGTTTACCGACATTTGTTGAGAGAACGAGGATTCCTTCAGAGTTTCTCAGTACGGTAGGGGAAAAAAGGACGATTCCACATAAATGTAAAATTTTTACGGAAGAATGAATTTTGAACGTGAGGTTAGTAGTTAAATTTAAAGTTTATAGTTAAACAGAATATATTAAATATACCTACAGTCATCAAACGAAGCGGTTTTATGTATGAAGGCTCACCCTAGACGAAGCTGTGGTGAAAGAAAACATATTGAATTAAACTCACCATGTTTCATAGCGTTATTTTTTTTTTATATATATTCTGTGTGCAATAAATAATAAAGAAAGTCCTCTCAATAAAAATTTAGTGGGTTTAACTTTTCTATCCACTGATTAACGGCCACCCCCAAGGCATCATCTGAGGGATATGCCATAATCGCCACGCTTAGCAGACTGGTTGGCGATCGCTGTGTGACGGTTCATTAGTACACACCGAGACGTTAATACCCGTTCGCTGTATAAATATTTTTCAAAATACCCCACTATTTTGAACTGATTTATTTCGAGGCCTAAAATCAATTTATTAGACGAGTTGTTAACATAAATGCATCATACGTAAAGATTAATTGCATATTAAAAAGGTCCTTATTTTTGAGTTCATAAGGTTCAGTCAATATTATTTTGATGAAAACATGCATTATGATAATTTTTGATACTTATGAAATATGTTTAATCTACTAGAAGGCTTTTAAGGTCCTCGAGTGGCGACCTCGAACCGGAAAACGCAGCGTGGGCAGGCCCCTACAAGATGGACCGATGATGTTGTGACGGTCGTTGGATGCGGATAGTGCAAGACCGGGAATTATGGAGATCTTTGTGGGAGGCCTTTATCCAGCAGTGGGCGTCTTTCGGCTGATTTGATGATGTTTAATCTATGATATTTTATCATGCTATAAGAATCGTCCAACTGCGGAAATTTTGTAGTGGCTGTCAACTAGTTTCCTTGAAAAGTATACAACCTTTTACATTTATTGTATTTGTACGTTGGAATATAACAGTCGCTTTCTATACAGGTGATGACTTAAAGAACTTGAAGCTACTGAATGTATTCGAGCCGTGCACGCTGCAGGTTGGGGACAGGAACTTCCTCACCATTGGAAGCGAAGACACTTTCATCAGCAAGAAGCAGTGGAGGAAACAACAGAGTATGTATAATAATTTCTTGCTTACCTAGAAAAAACCGTATAAAATTTTTAATGACTAATAAGTAATTTTATATTAACCTAAACTTCTACATAAACATAATAAATTCTAAGAATCAGTTCACCAACTTTCCTTGGCCATATTTGTTAAGGGGAAGACACTTTGTTCATGTGTTCTTCAGAACTAACGGTTTGCCATTAAATAAATTATAATTTTAGTTTTCCCACTATTTAACGTTTTACAGCTGTCATTAATTACGAAGTACCCTCAAAGTGTAGCGTTACGAGGTTTATAGTGGTGGTGTTTCCTGCTATATCCAAGTAACTGAAAATCTTATTGCATATCGAATTTCAGAATCTATACGCGAAGGAGACTTTTAAATATTTTTGTAGTATTAGCTTACTTTACATTAGCTTACTTAATGGTTACCCTAGTATCAGAGTTGTTCAAGCCGCCCAGTGGGCCTCTGATATGGCTTAACGACTTTGCTGAGGACTGGCAGCTTAACGTGCCCTCCGAAGAACGGAGACGCTCAGAAATTAAACCACTTTCGCGATCACCCATCTATGGACTGACCGCGAGCCTAGTTGCTTAACCTCGCCAGTCACTTACGGACCGGTGAGAGCATCTGCGTTACAGGTAGATTTTCCTTGTGCTCTCTTAAGTTATTATTATTATACTAACCACCTGGTCGTGTTTTAGCCATGGCTACCATTCTCAATGAAAACTAGCCATTCGTGCGTAACAAATTATTAAAAAAGATTCACTTTCTATTCATTCCTTTCATGATCCAATAGGACAGACTAGCCAATAGGATCGGGGAGAGTTTGAGTTCAGGACCGAGCACTAAGTGGGTGTAATACCACCCCCTCCCTAACTCCGATATGCTACAGTGAATTTTTCTTCAGAAATAAATCCGGCATTTTTAATAAATAATAATCATCTGAGACATATCATACATCGCCATCTAGTCAAAACTAAGCAAAGATTGTTCTATGGATACTAAACAACACATAGAAATAATAAATCCTTATTCACTTTTTGTAAACATACATACAATACACAGAAAACTCCAACAACAAGACAAATAGACATGTTCATAAACACATATATTTGTAGTGCCAATATCTGCAATCTTTGCTATTAAACCATAATAACAAAGTTTATGCAAATCTTTGCTAATAAACCTTAATAACAAAGTGTATGCAACCTAACTCTCGACAACCTTTTAAAAGACTTAGGATTATCAAGAACTTCCGTGGGTTCTCTATCGGAACGAATATCGAAATCGGGATTATTAGGATCATACCAAATTTAGCTAGGAAGAGAAGGGAACATTGAGAGACAGAGAGGGTGAGAGTTGATGCATCAGAAATCGCAAGTCTCAGACTCTGTCGGTGTTCCCTCCTCTATTACATGGGATCCAGTTTCCGCACGGTGAATCCATGGATTGCTAATGGTAACGTTGGAACGGACGTTATTTAACTATATGACAATAAATATTTTCTGACTATTTAAAGGCGCTTTTTTTTAAGTCTACGGAAATAAAAATCTTTTCTTTATATATTACATATTTCGTTGACCATTACTCATGAGGAATAATCAATAGCAGGTGACCTATTGAGCTTACCTATAAATATGTTAACGTTGCATGGGTGCTAGCACGTCGTTCCGAGAGTGTTGCAGTAGTATATAGCTAATGGATTCGGTCAGGGTAAAATGTACAGGCAGCTACATCTATATATATTCTATTAGTCTTTACGTGTATTTAAGGTGCTTTAGACGCAGAAATCATATGATTCACAAGCATGTCACAAACACAACTGCACTATCGATTTCTTTACTCACCTAATCAGATGAGATAATTTGTGTGCCAAAACGTCTACGCTAGGTATTTATATACTATATAGCTTCTCTAACTCGAGATCAAACAATTTCCAGTAAGTTAATTCAGGGTCCATTCTTCCACATTCCAAGTTTTGAAGTGACAAAAATGAGTGTTCTTTTCCTGCAGGATTGCATATTAATGAGGGTAGTCCTACAAACTTGTAGCTATAGGCTACTCCAAACTAAGATTGATCTAAATTCTAAATATTTTACAGTTTTGTTCATTAATTGAGGTGTGCAGAGCTGGTGACATACAGACACATCCAGAATTTAAATATCAGGGTTATTATGGATGCAAGTATACTAGTTGTATTTTCACAGGTAAACTCTTCAGAAGCCTCCGCAAACAGACTCGGCCGACGAAGAAGGCATCCAAAACTGAGACCAATTCCACTGATCACCTACCGTCGCGACCAAAGAAGCGCGCTTCCTCACACCGCAAGCTCAAGTCCACAGATGTAAGTTTATTAATTACCCCATTCGTAGATTCTGCGTTCACTGCGTGTTCACCCGCAGAGAACGAGGTCCTGGGTTCAAATCCCAGGTCGACCCAAAATTGATTTTGGTACTTCTCTGTACAAAGAAAGGATATCTCAATTTCCGGTCGTGTCGCTAGTCGTCCCATCGGACCATGAGAGTGATGGAATAGAAAGTGCTCCCGTGTTTGCGCACACACTTTATTATGTCGCACGCAGATGACTAATCTCCATTGAGACTGACCGCTGTGGCCAAAATTCGGCTAGAAGGACATTATTATTATTATTCTGGTGGCGGTTATTGAAAAGTTCTGGTGACAGTGCGTCCAGCGAAGTAAGTAAGTAATTTATTTGCATAAACATGTGTATACATACAAATAAGTCAATTGCATGCAAGATGTTACATAGTTATTGAACTGATCAGACATGCTTGCCATACAATGGCGTGCAAAAATTTAATACATTAGGTTATATGAAAAATAAAAATCTAAGTCATATAATACAAGAAACAGAATAAAAACATAATAATATCATCAAAAATAAGTTAATGTTAATTTAATATTAAGAATTATTTAGTGTATTATAATGTCAACATAAAACTTATATATAAAAATTATGTGTGTTTAATATCAAGCTAGAACTTATCCGCCAAATATTCTGAAATATCATAATAAGCTCTTTCTACTAAAAGTGATTTAATTGTTCGCTTAAATTCATTAATTGGTAGACTTTTCCATTCTTTTGGTAGTTTATTGAAAATCACCGGAGCCATGCATACAACACTTTTACGCATAAGTGCAGTCCTAGCTGGATTTAGACATAGCCTAGTCCAATATACATAGCCTAGCGAAGTCCAATTGTATTGGCCACGCCAACAAAACTTTACTGTGCAACTGAGCATTAAATTGCATGATCATTTTGACTAAAGTGACGTTAACATTAAGTCCCCACGACGATGTTTCGTTTATATATTAGTGGCCCACGTCGGCAGGACATAAGTATCATTTGGCTGCATCAAACTTACAAATACCCAAAGTGTCCTGGTGTTTTTTTTTCTATGTAAAATGGGTTTGCGCTTAACCAAGATCTCACCTGATGGTAAGTCAAGATGCGGTCGAAGGCGGACCGCACGTACCCATAAGATGTCTGTTAACTCTAGCCTTAAATAAACCCATGCTATATGAGTCTGGCAACACGTCGTTTGGGAGCATGTTCCACAGCTTAGCTATGCGTATGATGAAAGAGGAAGCAATGCGTTTCGTACGGCATGCAGGGATTTTGGGTTTATGATAAATGTAAAAATACGGAACCTACTTACTCTCAATCGAGTCTTTCCTATCCGCCACCAAATTCGAGACCGGTTAATATAATGTTATCTTATAATAGAACGATTGCTATGACCTACAAAATTATAGTATGAAACTTATTGCAGCTTTGAGCAATTGAAACAATTGGCGGTCTTTTTCAGAATTTAACTCCATCTAATTTGAAATGGCATTAAGATTCGCCTCAATTATGAACACCGATCAACCTAATTATACACGGGCCGGGTGGCGTGGATGGTAGATTCTTGCCTTTCACGCCGCAGGTCGTGGATTCGATTCCTACCCAGGACAGATATTTGTGTGTAATTAACATGTCTGTTTGTCCTGAGTGTGGGTATAATTTTTAATATAAGTATGTATTTACAAAAAAGTAGTATATCGGTTATCTGGTTTCCATAGTTCTTAGCTTTCTAGCTTGCTTTAGGATCAGATGGCCGTGTGTGAATAATGTCCCAGGATAATTATGGAAAATTTTCTTAGGCCTGCCTTTATAACTGACAGTTTTTTTATAATAATAATAAACATCTGGAATATATCACTCAGTGCCATCTCGCCCTAAGCCATGCTTGTACTATAGATACTAGACAACGGATAGGAATACGTATTTTATTTACTTTTTTTGTATGTAACGCGATTTCTTAGTTTGAACCGGTTTTTTTTTTAATTTAATGGGAAATGCTTTCCGTGTGGTCATTTTACCAGTTTATTAGTTGTCATAATAATCTGTTGAAGTCGGTTTTATGTTTTTTAGAATATACATTATTATTTATTTTTATATGTCTTTATTTGCATCATTGTGCGTAATAAGATATATGCAAATTATGTCATTTTAGATTTTGTTAAGACACGGGTAATGCCTACACATTGCCGTTTACTTCTCGTGGCACCTGTTGAACAACGCGGGTATGACTTTACGCCGTGGTGCCATGCCCCAAGTGATTGGGACACGTACCCTGGAAGGGCTTTGGTTTCTCCTCCCGAATTGCCGACCCCTGCGTCATTACGTATGCGACCGTCAAATATGTGTACGCATACGTTACATAATTTTCGTATCTTTTCTCTCTCACACAGCACGAGATGGACGTCGACACCACAGATGAAAAATTAGAAAACCTGGATGACGCTCTGAAGACTGACTCCAACTGCCCAAGCATCAAGATTGAACCCAGTGGAGACGTGTCACTGCCCATGGCGAGTAGCCAGGAAGACACTGTTACCGAAGAAAAGAATGACTCTGGAATCAGGTAGGACTAGTCCCACAGCTCAGGAGCTTGCGACGTGGCGAAAATACTCTGCTTTGAAAATTCTGAGTGAAGAATTGGCTCAAAAATGGGAAATCATATATCTGAATGGTGATTCATCCTTCATTAACTGTCATTATATGAGGATATACAATACATATACAGGGTTACTTCCAAAACACCAACAACCTCGCATCACTAGATAGTTAACCTGTGGCAAGATCGGCTGTATCCCGCCGCATTAGGGGTTGAAAATCACACTGATTCCCAAAACGTATTTGGAAGGCAATTAAACTTAGAATAAAATAAGGACAATAGTAGCCGCCTTACCTTTTCCCTCCAATGACAGTCCACCGGTTCTGCAGCGATGAAGGCACTAGATTTACACACGTTACACTTTACAGGGATAGTTTTCAGAACGTCTTCACACCACATTCAAATAAAATAATTATATAGTTCCCAAGACACGTATAGCTCCCGTCACTGATCCACGGAAGCGACGAATGCACACTGACTAGAGATGTGCAAGTGCATACGCATTTAGTCGGTATCGATTCCCTATCTGACCCACCCCAGGTAGGCGACTTGCATGTTTGTATTAATGCTTGTCGGTTATTTTATTCTACGAATAAGTGCCAACTTGGTACGCTTGGGAATGCAGATTACGGGAAACATTTGGTGCGAATAAATTAAGTGATGCGATTACGATACATACCGCCCACCAAAATACACGTTAGTTGTATTTTTAACAAAATACTGTTAAGTGAAATGAACTAAATAACGATTTATTTAAGATATGTTAACGAATAGATAAAGCGAGAATAACAATAATAACCTAAATCTTTATTAGTAACGAATTAAAACTATTAAGAATTATACTAATATCCTAGTATAAGAACAACGATACGTGACTTCGACAATAAACGTCTTAGAAATAAACTTAATAACTAAACATATTTAAATTAATTTTCTAATCCGTTTGGTTTGGCAAAGGACACAACTTTGTCAATGGCCGTGTTAGAAACGAACCATTCGGTAAACGCAATTTCGCGATGCGTATTACTCCATCTGGGCCACTGTGTAAGTTTTCTACACGAGCTATCGGCCAGTGAAGGGGTGGCGTATCAGTTTTAATAACGACCACGGAACCGGTATCCAATGGCTTCGAATGTTTAGTCCACTTAGCCCTTTGTATTAGTGACTGAAGGTATTCATTTTTCCAACGCTTCCAGAAATCTTGCTGGAATCTCTGGATGAGTTGCCACCGTCCTAAACGTGATATATTTACGGAAGTGAGGTCCTGATCAGGAACAGCCGTCAGAGGCTCTAACGTTAAGAAATGTCCGGGGGTAAGCACGGACATGTCATCTGGACAGGAACTGAGGCTATAAAGTGGCCTCGAATTAAGCATAGCTTCGATTTGTACGAATAGCGTAAAAAGTTCGTCTAACGTCAAGGATTGGTTATTGGTGACACGATATAAGGTTGACTTCGTAGCTTTAATTTGAATCTCCCATACGCCTCCGAAGTTTGGGCTAGCTGGAGGATTAAATTTAAAATTTATTTGTTCTACATGACACGCATTCTGCATATAAGCGGCGAGTTCCCGCTGCGCCCCTACGAAATTTGTACCTCGGTCCGAGTAGATTGTTTGAACTCGACCACGGCGACCTACGAAGCGTCGTAGCGCTGCGATAAATGACTCTGCAGTCAAATCAGTAGCAACTTCCAAATGAACTGCTTTAGTTGTAAAGCAGACGAATAGACAGAGATAAGCTTTACTAATTTTTGCACCACGATATTTGCCAGATTTAATCCGAAACGGACCTCCGTAGTCCACTCCAACAATGCTAAAAGGTTTTACCTGATTTAAGCGAACTGCAGGTAAATCACTCATAAACGGTTCGAGAGGACTTGGATTTGTTTTGAAACATTTGAAACATTTTGAAACGCGATGTCGTATTGCTCGTTTAGCTGACAAAATCCAAAATTGTTGACAAATTAAATAATGTAACGTATTGATTCCAGGGTGACAATTTTCTCTATGGAGAGCATCTATAATCATGTCAGTGAGTTGAGCCTGTCGAGGAAGTAAGGCAGGATGTTTATGGCTGTATTCTAGTCCAGATCTAGATAACCTACCGCCCACCCTGAGGACACCTAAGCCATCAATGAAAGGCGACAGCTTACGCATTTGTTTTGAAAGAAGCTTGCCTTCTTCTAAACGTTTGATATCTTCATTAAAATGAAGAAACTGTGTACGTTTCACTATCACCAATAACGCGTTGTGAAGTTCTGTACGATTTAGGGGAAGATCAGAACGTCGATTTTGTTTATAACGCAAGTTATGTATATAGCGAAGGCACAAGCCAGTTATACGTTGGATCTTACGAATTGACGAATATCTAGATAGCAAATAATCAATTGGATGTACAGGAATATCACCTTCCAGTAAAACCTGTACTTTCTCTTCAACACGAAGTTGATCCTCAGAAGGATCTGAAATTGAACAAGGCCAAGATGATACATCTTTCGAGAGCCAGCTAGGCCCCGCCCACCATAACGAATTATTTACAAGTTCCGCTGGAGTCTGTCCTCGAGACGCGATATCTGCAGAATTGTCGGCTGATTTCACATGACGCCAATGTGCGCCTGGAACTGTATCCTGAATATGGCTGACACGGTTGGCTACGAATGTCTTCCAACGTGACGATGACGATCGGATCCACGAAAGCGCGACTGTCGAATCTGACCACGCGTACATGGCTGAAATGGGCAGACGAGATTGATAAACCTCACTAACGAATTGGAGCAAATCTACGAGCAACGCGCAACTACAAAGTTCAAGCCTAGGCAATGAAACGACTTTGATGGGCGCTAACCTTGCTTTTGATAACACAAAAGAAACCTTAATGTTACCATGGACGTCGATTACTCGAAGGTACACCACACCTGCATAACCACGTTGAGAACTGTCCGCGAAACCATGTATTTCGCACGATTTGATGTCTAATACTGAAAATTGTCGCTGAATTTTAATATTCTTAATTAGACTTAATTCATTAGTATAACGAATCCATTGTTGTTTGATATCCTCGGGAGGATCTTCGTCCCAAGAAACGCTTATGACCCATAACTTCTGCACCAAGTATTTGGCAAAAAATGTTAAAGGTGACAGAAAACCACAAGGATCGTAGACTCTTGCAAGTTCGCTAAGAATTGTGCGTTTGCTACATATGCGATTTTGAGGCTTAACCTCGAATGTGAAATGGTCAGAACCGGGCTCCCATCCTAAACCTAGTATTTTAAGAGTGTGAGACGGTTCAATGTCCATAGATACGTAATCTGTACGACAGTTCTCTGGAGGGATACCATCTAGCAACTTCGGATTATTGCTGGCCCATTTGCGAAGCTCCATATGACCTCGTTTAAAAAGCGCTATTACTTCAAACTTGGTTTGAATAGCCTGATTTAGATCTGAACAACTACTGACAATGTCATCTATATATAGATCAGTCCTTAAAACGGTTTGACCTAGAGGAAAGTCACTACCTTCGTCATCGGCGAGTTGTTTCATCGTACGACAAGCCTGAAAAGGAGACGAGGAAACGCCATACGTGACGGTGTTCAATCTATACTCTGAAATTGGATCAGATGGATGGAATCTCCAGAAGATTCTTTGAAAATCACGATGATCTTCATGCACTAGAATTTGACGGTACATTTTGCACACGTCCGCTGAAAATACAACAGAATGAATACGAAACCTGAGAAGAATTTCCAAAATATTAGCTTGTAATTTTGGACCGATTAATAAGGTTTCATTCAACGATTTTCCTGTAATGGCATCACGATTTGACGCATCAAAGACAACACGTAGCTTTGTACTGCTACTCTCAGGACGTAGTACACAAAAGTGTGGGATGTAATATTTTCCTTTTCGTAAGTCTTTTGTGGGCACAAGTGTCATATGACCACATTGTAGATATTCAGCCATAAAACTTGAATATTGTTCCTTAAGAACAGGATCAGAGGAAAGTTTACGTTCTAACGAATAAAAACGCCTGAGAGCTGACTCACGTGAACCTGGAAATGACGGTTCCTTGTCGTCTTTGAAAGGCAAGGCGACGCTATAACGCCCGGTAGCATCACGATACGTCGTGTCATGGTAAATTTGTTCACAACGTGTATCTGCCGCGCTTAACTTAGTGACGCTCGGAAGGTTGTCTAATTCCCAGAACTTCTTGACTTCATGAAACAGCTCGTCGTCTGTAACGAAGAAGGAGTTAAGTTTGTGTTTGACGTGAGTATCAGCAGCACTTCCTATGAGAAGCCAGCCGAAGACAGAATTTAACGCTGATGGTTGGTTTCGTTCTCCACTTACACTTCCAGGTAGAAGAAGAGAAGGGAAAATCTGCGCACCTAGAAGAAGATCGATTGGACCCGGTTTGTCACAGTCCGGATCAGCAAGGTTCAAACCACGAATATGTAGCCAAGACGATTTGTCAAGGTTTACGCTAGGCATATTTCCGCATATGTTTGGTATAGTTAAGGCGTCCACGTTGAAAACCACTTGACCGTTAATGCCTATCTGAAGATGAACAGCTCCAGAAACAGGAGCTGACGATTGACCTACACCACGAACTTGGCGCGAAGTCACCCGTTTGTCAAGTCCAAGTCGGTCTACTGCACGTTCCGAAATGAAATGAGCCTGACTACCAGTGTCGATTACACAGCGAAATGGCTGGTAGCTGCCCGACGAATCACGAATATGTATAACTGCAGTAGATAGAAGAACAACCGAATTCTCACCCACGCTCGCCAAAGCACGAGCGGGTTCACTGGATGTGGGTTCATGATCAGAAGAATTCGCATCAATATCCAGATGGAGAAGAGTGTGATGCCTTTGGCGGCATTTCTGACAGGAAAAAACTGATTTACAATCGCGAACAACGTGTGAAGCCTTTAAACAGTTGAAACACCATCGATTCTCTTTAGCAAAATCACGTCTTTCCTGAATTGATTTTGCTAAAAACGATTTACAATGCGAAATCGCATGAAGTTCTGAACACACAGGGCACTTGGCTACCCCGGGTACAATTTTAGAAAGCCCAGAATGTTTGCCACTTTCTAGCCGGTTTGCTGTTTTCTCTGAATTGGATAGCAACGAAGAAGTAGTTTTCTTGTTGCTGAAACTTGACTTGACATGATTCTTGGTACTACTACTAGTAGAAGCTTGAATATCACGGTTAGTTGAAAAATGTGTGTCACGAACGAGTGCATCACATTGTTTTTCAAGGAATTCTTTAAGTTTAGTGTAGCTTGGTAATTCCGGCGTCGAGTGCTCTTTTTCAAAGGCACAACGCGTTTTAGAATCTAATTTCGATAACAAATGATAGCATAGGACAAAGTCCCAATGTTCCGTAGGTAACTTAAGACCTTTCAAAATTATTAAATTTTCATTAAAAAGGTCCAACACGCGTCTAAATTCAGTTGGTGAGTTCACCTTAAAGTTAATATTTAGCATTTCTCGCCAACACGTAAACGCAAGTTCACGTTTGTCTCGATAGCGAGCTACTAGGGTATTATACGCTTCCCGATAGTATTCACCTTGACTAGGAAAGGTTCGATAAAGTCCCAATGCGTCCCCGAATAAACTCGCTCGAAGGTATTGCATCCGGTCCGAGTCTGACAAAGATTCATTCAAATGAATGAGTGAATTGAACGCATCATAGAACATATTAAAATCCTTTATACATCCTGAGAAACGCGGTAGGTCAACTTTTGGAAGTCTCATTGTCGATGCAGGTGGTGCAGTGGGCGCAGTACGAACGATTTCAGAAGGAGTAAGCTTACGATGAATAGCCAGCACTTGAAAATGAATATCATCAAAATTGGAACGAATTTCATCTTCTGCCTCAAGGTCCGAATCTTCAACGATGCTTAGAATGTCTAAATGTGCTTCTTCAAAATTTGTGATATGCTTATGAACCGCAGAATAATGTACGAGAAATTCGTCCAAACGGGAAATATCCGTAGTCACCAACTTAGCAACTTCCAAAGTTTTCCGCAATCGATTAAATGCTAACGTCCGTTTCCGACGTAAAACGGGCAAGTCCGCGTGCGTAAGACCAACGAGTTCAATTGATTTAGATTTACTCATTCTTTTAGTGCGTTTAGTATTATAAGCCATGACTAAATCGATAAACGAAACAAAAAGACTAAATAAATAATCGATGCAAAATAAAATATCCGAAATTATCGATATCGACAGTTTAAATGTTAGGTGACAACACTATCTCGACGCTAAGGCAACTTCAGGGTGCATGTCGTACCAACCGAACGGAACCAACTTTATTATTTTTATACCCTCAATACTATTGATAAAATGTATAACTAAATGACAGAAATGTATTAAACCAAACTTAGTTTAGAAGTCGAAGTTTATACTTATTAATGATAATTAAGTATACGAATACGATTACGATTGCGGATTCATACGAATACGATTACGATTACGGCTTCGTACGAATACGATTACGATTACGGATGGAATGGATTTGTATTAACGAATACGAATGGTCTATAAGTAATAAATTATTCACTAGAATAACTCACAATTTATTTAATAAACCTTAATTGTTGTGGCGATTGAATGTACGTGATAATACATGTACTGAACAAAACGATTAATTTACATGTACTAACATCATACGAAACAACAATTCTGAACAGTATTTATACAAATCACAGATTAGGTATGTCGTGGAACTATGTGTATCTGAATGGGCGAGGAGAAACAATAAGCAAACAACCAATTTAATACTACGAAAAAATACCGAGCGGCAATGGCCGGTAGGTAGATAACCTCACGGATTAGAAAAATGTTAAAATGTTATTATTTCGTTCTGCATTCGATTCCGAATAAACATAAATACACCATATTAAGCAGAATAATGTTTTATATCGTGTTGTTCTTATATTTTGGAGAAATGTACAATAACGAACGAGATGTTTAACGATTAATATGAGTAACAATATGGTTGGTTGAACAAAGAATGAAAGTTCGTCTCGCGTTATAATTAGGATTATTCCCGGGTTTCGGCACCAAAACAATGTGGCAAGATCGGCTGTATCCCGCCGCATTAGGGGTTGAAAATCACACTGATTCCCAAAACGTATTTGGAAGGCAATTAAACTTAGAATAAAATAAGGACAATAGTAGCCGCCTTACCTTTTCCCTCCAATGACAGTCCACCGGTTCTGCAGCGATGAAGGCACTAGATTTACACACGTTACACTTTACAGGGATAGTTTTCAGAACGTCTTCACACCACATTCAAATAAAATAATTATATAGTTCCCAAGACACGTATAGCTCCCGTCACTGATCCACGGAAGCGACGAATGCACACTGACTAGAGATGTGCAAGTGCATACGCATTTAGTCGGTATCGATTCCCTATCTGACCCACCCCAGGTAGGCGACTTGCATGTTTGTATTAATGCTTGTCGGTTATTTTATTCTACGAATAAGTGCCAACTTGGTACGCTTGGGAATGCAGATTACGGGAAACATTTGGTGCGAATAAATTAAGTGATGCGATTACGATACATAACCCTTTTCTGGGCAGTGGTCATATAGTTGCCACCATATTTTGAACTCTATGGGCTCATAATAAAGTTCAAAACTAATAAATTAAAACTATACCTACTGCCTTATAAAGGGTTGACACCATAAGCAACAATAAATAGTTAAATAGTATACAATTCAGCCATATTTTGCCATAAGGCATGCGAAAGGTAAAAGACCAATAACAAATGCCTAAAACAAAGAGTAACAACTTTAGACATTAAATATTGGTATACCACGTAATTACATTACAAAAAATAAACAGCCATAATCAAACAAATGCATTATTTTTTTCTGAAAAGTATTCAGAGATATTGTAATAGGTTTTTTTCACTAAGAAGTTACTTAATGTTTTCTTAAGGTACGCTTAATAGCTTCCAAGATATAGGTAACTTGTTGTAAATGCATGGGGCCGTGCAGAAAACACTTACGCATTGATTGTCTACGAGCATCGCAAAGTGCACACGTGTGCGAGCTTAGCGTCGTTAGCACGTTGTACTTTCGTTTATGAATGAAACATAGACGCACAAATCACTTCAGGGTCTAAAGTATAGCTAAGCGATATTTTATTAAAATGTGTTTACTCGCTGCATGTTAAATGAACAGAAGCAAAAAAAAAGGAATAATAGCGATTTCAAGTTCGGCTAATTCGTAGTATTTCTACCAATATTTGATGAAAGTTCTAGCAATATACACACATGATATTATTATATAGATGACGTAGCTTTTGTGGATTTCACCATATTTATATTTCACTAGCTGTGCCCGCGACTTCGTCCGCGTGTTAATTAGTTTATTTAGATCTTTAGTAAAATAAAATACCTTTTCTAAAATAAAAGTAGCCTAAGTTACGCCTTATTACATCAGCTACCTGCCAATAAAAGTCCCATCAAAATCGGTCCAGCCATTTCAGAGATTAGCCGGAACAAACAGACAGACAGACAAAAATTGTAAAAAATGTTATTTTGGTGTATGTACCGTATATATATTCATATTTATGTAGTAAAAACCGGATATTTCAATATTACAAACAGACACTCCAATTTTATTTATTTGTATAGATTATTAACTTGCACCATATCTACAAAATATGACAAGCTTTATTTTGATAGGAATTTGCCATTATCCTTCGACCATTGTTGATCTCTTGCAGCAATTGAATTGTTCACTGCTTAGTTCTATAGCTTATAGAAACTTCTGTTTAGAGCAATGTGTATCTTCCAATTGCATGATATGTTGTCCTAAATAGATACTTCTACAATGCATTAGATGACCGCACGATCAAACCATGTGTATTGCTGATTGTTGGCATCTTTAGATTAAAGCGCTATTGCTGGTCACTTAAAACATGACCTAATTTAAAGATCGTTAATACGATCTGAACTATCCTTATTTTATTGTTAACTAGCCGTACCCCGCGGATCCACCACACATATTAATTATAGTCTATGTGTTATTCGGATATACATATAAGCTATATTACTACAAAGTTTCATCAGAATCCGTTCCGTAGTTTACCGATAAGCACCGAACACTACTACACACATATGCAACATACACAAAAGCGCTTCTAGCTCATGCTTCCAACGGCTACTTAGGACCCCTCTAAACATCACCCATAACCTGACTGACCTAATAGATCGCACGTCCGCAGTCCGGAGCCGACGCGCGAAGACAGCTCGTTCCTCAACGGAGACAGCAAGTCCTCGCAGACCGCGTTCAATGATGATGATTCCGACAACTGGGAGAACACCAGCAGCGACGCCAGTGATACTGACAGGTGACACATTTATTAATTAACAGACCACAAAAGTATTATGTTATCAATGCGACTGTACTTCTTTGTTTTTGTATGTATGTTTCGAGTTTTTTTTTATTCGATAGAGAATACATTTGATTCCAATCTGAACTGATTCTTTGTGGTTATAAAATAGTAATTATTCGACCCATCAATTTGAATTCGCGAGTGCCTCTTAAAGCGTGTTTTAGACGGATGTAATCCAGCCTCCCAAAAGAGGTGACCTTGATGGGAACTTAGGCTGCGTTTCAACTGAGGCGGAGCGGAGCAGAGCGGAGACGAGCTGTGCCGCGATTCACCAATCACATCGCTTGAAATCCAGATCTCTTCTCCACTGATGTTGATTTCAGGCCATGCTCTGCTAATGGCTCTGCTCCGCTTCGCCTCAGTGGAAACGCAGCCTTAGTTTCCATCTGCAGATTGTGTTTCGACTTCACAGATCTCGTTCATGCACCAACACGCTTGCGAAGCAATTGCGAGTCGTCTTTTGGCGGGAAGTCACGTACTCGTATCGTAAACGGGCCGTATCGTGCTG
Organism: Pseudoips prasinana; assembly: GCA_951640165.1. NCBI lineage: Eukaryota > Metazoa > Arthropoda > Insecta > Lepidoptera > Nolidae > Pseudoips > Pseudoips prasinana. Next base: position 10,374,495 of record OX621240.1, read on the forward strand.
TAGAAATGGCGCCCAATTTGTCTAAATTTCAAAAAGTGGGCCGTGCTTTATTTGTTTTGCTATTTTGTAACACGTTAGCATTTTGGTCCAACTCTTGGTACTTTTGGATCTATCTATATCCCAGGCCGATTTCTTTTGATGAGCATCTTTATATATTTCGGACGTAATGTCCCATAGGCATTGTATCTCGAATCTCGATTAAATTATTATTAATTTTGCTTTCGCGGCTCTAGTTTGCGGATGACATTTTACACTCGCATACGTGCGCACCCGCAATCCAAGAACGTCGTAGGTCAAATTAAAATTTGGATTACATCTGCAGTCTAGATGGATGGCAACCACCAAGGTCACCTCTGTTGGGACGTTGGATTTCATCCTTCTAGAACATGCTTAATTGCTCTAGCAAAGAGCATGCTCTAGGTTATGGACTGGAAAACATAAGTATTAAGAGGACGCCGAAGAACATGACGCCATACGTTTGTAAATAAACAACAAGATATCATGCAAGGTGTTATATAAATTCTTTAGAACCGTAATGGAACGAAAAAAGTAATCTAAAACTATATACATTTGGCATCAGTCTAACTAATGCGATTGGACACGGCAGCGGATGACGTTTGTTTACGCACATACTTACATATGATGACAGTCTAATTAGTGTTTGTTTCACGTAAAGAAGAGATTAAAAATTGTTGATTTCAAACTATAAATCACAAATATTTCATTAAAATATCTTAATTGAGTATTTTAAATTGACTTCTGTCCAATATCCTATTATTATAGGTTGTAGTGAAATTGACCTGCTCATTGTATTTTTATGTGTAGAAGGTTATATTAGGTTGCGATACTTCGACAAATCTCGCACACCTCACATGTTTAAACTACCCTATGTTTTAACTCTTACTATCCAGATATGCAGAATGTTGTTTAGTTTTGCTTTAAAAGGAGTGATATGTTTTTATGGGAAAATAGATGCTACTAATCACTCTTAGTGAGGCAGAGCAGTCTGCTAGAAAATTTAATTTAGTGCTTTATTTAGCGGTGCGACCTGGTCATCGCGCTGCTCGTCAGCAGCATCGGCGCGCGGCAAGCGCTCGCCGCAGCTGGCAGTGCGCTTGCTGCGCGGCAAGCGACTCAAGCGCACCGTGCGCCGTGCGCCGCCTGCGCCGCCGCCGCGCCTCGGCGACCGCATCGTGGTGGAGACCTTGCACACCACCAGCCGCGCCAACGTCGTCTGGCAGGTAGCTATTCAAATTCAAATAATTTATTTCGGAAAATTATCCATATAATGTTAGTATAGCTTAGCCTAATGTTAGTATCAATTACATTAATTATATTAAGGGTGTCCGGACTCTTATCCACCTGTGTAAAAGGGGAGAGTCCCACCGGTCTGAAAACACATTCAGGATGCCACTGGAGGAGAAGCGCAAGCGCTCCATCATGGACGCACAGTGCCTCCGCTTGATCGCGGCGAACCCGTCGACGCACGAAAATAATAATAATTTACGTCGGACAATACACTTCCATATAATTCTTAGTATTATAATAACTTAAAACTATGTTAGTGTATTAAATTTGACGGGCTTGTTGGTGTGGTTAGCAAATGCTTGCTTTTACGCCGGAGGTCGTGGGTTCGATTCCTACCCAGGACAGATATTTGTGCGACTTAACATGTCTGTTTGTCCTGAGTCTGGGTGTAATTTATCTATATAAGTATGTATTTACAAAATAAAAGTAGTATATGTAGTATATCAGTTATCTGGTTTCCATAGTAAAACTTCTGCTTAGTTTGGGATCAGATGAGCGTGTGTAAATAATGTCCCAGGATATATTATATATGTTAATTACAAATTTCCGTCCGCCATCTGGTGCACCTGACACGCAGCAGTGCAAACGTGTCCAATGCCCCAGTAGTGGACATTCTGGTCTTACAAATGAGGCGAAGGATGCCATTGCTGCTCTCTCGTATGCGATGCATCAGGGAGGCGATCCTCTTGCGGATAATTGTATCTAAACTATCAGTTATCGCCTCCGCATGCACACCTGACGCGCTGCAAAATCTTGGGAGCCTCTAGTTATTGTATTTTATACGGAGTGCGTTATAGGTCCTCTGCGTATACCTGACCCACAGACTGCACGTGTAAAAGGTTTGGCAGAAAGCTATGCCCTACTGCCCCATCGCTGTCATACCATTATCTATAGTGACTTAACGCCCGAAATTAATAAACGATCCTAATCCATTTTATGCTATCTACGATAGCAATTTCGATCCATTTGTCTATTAAACCGTGCCAATAAAGCATCCACAGATTGAAAAAGCAATCTTTCCGAACGAGCGATCTTTGGGAGGACGGATCATAGAAAAAGATAGGCCTCTGTACTAAAATGCCAGGTTGCACGTGCCAATAACCAATCCATTAATTTTGACATAAGTTTAGATAGCCAAAACAATCTAAAGTTGCAATCCTAGAAATTCGGTGGATTGACAATTGGTTCTAAAGACAAAATTGGTGAAATCATTTTCATTATATTCCGAAATAGCATATAAATAATAAGAATATTTTTTTGATTACAAAATAGGCGGCAACCACTTCACGTCTCTGTTAAAATTATTTGTAAAACAAACACAGAAATCAATAATAAAATTATTGCTTATCATATCAGAATCCATTATAGGTATTATATTTATTAATAAGTAATTATTTGTATATTAGTTATAAATGCTTTGCAACGAAAACAAACAACCAACTTACTGCTTGTTTATTCTTGATCCGATCGGTGACGACGGCGCCGGCGTGCGTTTTGCTTGTCAAATTTTGATACGTTCCGTTCCACCAAAACATAATGTTTGACCAATTAAGTTTCATTTTATTATTATATACCCTAGTCGTCTAGTAAAACATTTTAACCTAGCTATAAATAAGTCAGTATTGATGACTTATCGTTAATATATTTAAAAATAAATGGTATAATTGTGTCCTGAGTTACCGAGTTCTGCATAAAACGGAACGCTGCACAAACATAGATTTTGCATAATTATGCGGCCAAAATTGAAGATTTTAAACTAGTTACAAATACAAAATGTAATATCTTTCTACGTTAACAATAAAACAGACGATAATAAACCGGTCTTCTCGGCTTCAATACCCGCGCGGGGTACGTATGCAGGTAGTCGGAACTTGTTAGTCTCCCGTTACGCACGCGCTTTCGCTCTTTACGCTTTTAAAGTGACTTGTTTTTCGTCGTCAATATTTTTGATTTGAAGACAGTTTTCAAAGTAAACAATATGGATTCGAGTGCTTCAGGTAAATACTATTATTTATTATAGAAATTGTCAACCTAGTATAATTAAAAAACCTTTATTTTAAACCTTCAAAACATATTACGTTTTCTTGAAAAAATATTCTTGAATTTTCAGTTTAAAAGTAATTTAGTTATATTATCGCTTCCTCTCGCCTCAAAATTATTATTTATTATAATACTTAATACTCTTTTCTTATAATTCTGATAAAAATCAGTTGCAGGTAGGTGCAGGTAGGGTAAAAAAAGTTATGTTGAAAAATATATTTTTTTCTTTTTCGTCGTAGGTTCTCCTGGCTCATCCGGAACAAAATTAGTCACCCGTCAATTTCTCTACGATAAAATGAAAAGCCAAAATTTATTAACAATGGATGAAAAATTGGCCTATTTAGAAAATTACCTGTTTTCTTCTTACAAGCCCAAAATCGCCCAGGCCGCCCTTCAAAATCATTTGAAGAGTCAAGTGAGAGAAGCAAGCGTCGCAAAACTGAAGTGGTTCGCTCGGCCGTAGGCGATTCTGTTATCATTCATGCTGCTCAGTCAACTTTGAGAGCTAAGGGACTTCGAAATGCATCAGAAATCCTTAAAGAAATCACAAAATCGCCAACAAGGGCAAAAAAAATAAGAAATGCTTACAAGTCATCGAGTGAACCCGACAAACACAATATATTAACACCTCAAGAAGCATTGGCGATGTTCATAGAGGCCGACCTTACACGACAACAATATGAAATCATACGTAATACAAATAAGTCGCTCTATCCTTGCTACGACAGATTATTAGAGGCCAAAAAAGAATGCTATCCACATGAACAACACATAAAAGTGACGAGTCTGCATGCAGAGAGTACTTTGCAAAGCCTTATTGACATAACTCTTATGCGCCTTTCAATGTACTTAGAGGAAGTACTTTTATCTATTAGTGAAGAAGATAGACAGACTTTAATTATTATAAATAAATGGGGATGTGATGGCTCCCCGCAAGCCAGATATAAACAAAAGTTTGAAAATCCTGCTGATTCGGACGCCAATATATTTTTGAGCTCATTTGTTCCGTTACAAATACTTTGTGTCAAGGATAACAAAAAAGTTATTTGGGAGAATCCTTCTCCATCATCTCCCCGGTATTGCCGGCCTATAAGATTCAGATTTCTGAAAGAATGCAATGATGTGACCAAAGAAGAAATCAGTTACGTTGAAGAATCGGTAAAAAATTTGGTTCCTACCGAAATCGAAATAAATGGAAATAAATTTACCTACAAGCACATTTTCAAGATGACTATGATTGATGGCAAGGTTTGCAATGCTGCAACCGACACTAAGTCTACCAGTCGATGCTTTATTTGTAAAGCCACTTCAAAAGATTTTAACAATCTAAGCAAAAAATATGATGTAAGTCCTGAAACTTTAGTCTTTGGAATATCTGTGCTGCATGCCAGAATCAGAATTTTTGAGAGTATTTTGCACTTAGGCTATAAACTAGTAGTTCAAAAATACAGACAGAAAAAAACGACGGAAGAAAAAGACTTGGAATTGGCCGCTAAACAAAAAATCCAAGACAGATTTAAAATTGAAACCGGGTTACTCATTGACATGCCTAAGTCCAACTATGGGAATACAAATGATGGAAACACCAGCCGTAGATTTTTCGAGAATCCCCAATTGGCATCCGACATAACTGGAGTGAACTTCGATTTAATTTACAGACTGAAAGTCATTTTAGAAACGATTTCAAGTGGATACATTATTGACGTCAAGAAATATGATGAGTATGCACTAGATACCGCCAAATTATACGTGCAGCATTATGGGTGGCACCCGATGACCCCTACTTTGCACAAAGTGCTCATACATGGTGCTGCCATAATAGAGAATTCACTTCTCCCAATAGGCCAATTGTCGGAGGAGGCTCAAGAGGCCAGAAATAAGCACTTTCGCATGTATAGAGAAAATTACGCAAGAAAATTTTCCCGCGAACAGTGTAACCGCGACATCTATAATCGACTATTATTGAGCTCTGATCCGCTCATTAGCAGTATTAGTATAAAACAAAGAAGGAGAAAAAAAATATCTAAATCCTTTTCTCCGGAGACTTTAGATATGCTTTTACCCACCAAACCAGACTCCGCTTCACCAGAATCCTCGGATGATGAGGATCTGGAGTAACGAATTGGCATGGAGTATGTGTCGACTGTCGAGGGGATACATCAATTCATTACTCACTAACGTTTAAAATGTACATTTATGAAATATATTTTTTTATGTCTGTGACGTTAGGTTTTTAACATTTTTTTTCATAAATATGATATTTTCTTGAATAAATATTTAAAATTTCAACAGAAAGTTGTTTTTTATTATCATTTATGTCATTTAGAATAGTTATAGCAATTAAAATAATTTTGGCCACATAAAACCTAAAAACCTATCTATGTGCGCTGCAGAGGGAAAGGATCGCACCCCAATCTCTGGGCAAAAAATGGATGGATTGATATGTTTTGTTATTGGCACGCAGGTAAAGATCAAGATAGTGATAGAGCTAATCTAGAGATAGGACTGACTGACAGATTGCGGATCGTTTATTAATTTCGGGCGTTATTCGCAGCAGTTAATACTCACTATTAATTAAGATTTTAATATTTTTGATTAAGCTGTTAGTGGTCCTGATATAAAAGTTGCGGCTTCGATTCTCACACAAGAGAAATATTTGTTTATTTGTCTTGGTTTTGGGTGTTTTATGTGTATTGTATGTATCCATAGGGCAAACTTTGCTTAGTTTGGGCTGGATGGCGCTGAGTAATATGTCCCCGATATTTATTCTTATTATTATAAAAATAATAGATATGTTAAATATCTTGGGACTAATAACAAACTGCCATATGATCCCAAACTATGCAGAACCTGTACTGTGGCTACCAGGGAACTGATAGATATACTTGCGTATGTATTTCTAAATACATATATATTTTATATGTAGATAAATTAAACCAAGACACAGAACAAATAATCATACTCATCATACAAAGATTTGATCTGGGAGGGGATCGAACCTCGAAACTGTGGCTTAGCAATCAGGGTCACTAACCAGTAGACCCACAGGCCAGTCAATATTAGTGATTATAACAAAAATATTCAACGACAACAAAAGGTCTAACAAGTCTAAATTGTAAAGAAATTTTTTTTATACAAATCTTTATATGGAACATAGAGGTTTCCATTTTTCCTATATACAAAATAATTGGATGCAAGTTTAAATTGTAAAGAAAGCATTATGTGTAATCTTAAAGGATTACAATTAACGCTTTGGTAAGATAATCTTCATTATTTCTATTATTAAATGGTACAGAATTATGAAATACTTTTTCTTACAGGACGGCACAATAGAAATGGGCATTCCATCGACACAACTGTACCCGATTCATCATTTAGACGGTCAGGAGTGCTTCCCCGGGGACTTTGTAGTGAGCGGAGCAGCTAATGCCGAAGACAACCAGCAGGTAACCGATTTTTATTCTGTTCAAATATATTAATTTCAAGTATTCGTGTATAACATAGCTGTTCTTAAATAAAAATAAGTCATATCTGTTCTCTGATGTTACAAAATGCACTGCTATAGCAAAATTTACCTTTTCGGTCGTAAATAGATTCGGGATAAACAATAATTAGCAAACTCGTTAAATATAAAAAAAGAAACTATTCTCGGACCAACATAGTTATTATTTAAATATTAGAAAGAAAATTAACAAAGGAAATGATAAGATGGACCGATGATCTTGTGAGGGTCGCTAGAAATCGCTTGATGCGGATAGCGCAAGGCAGTTGTGGAGGACATCTTTGGGTGAAGCCTTTGTCCAGCAGTGGGCGTCTTTCCGCTGATATGATGATAATGATGATGAGCGTGATATAATGATAAGATAGCAAAAGTGCAACAACATAACGTCCGTCCGTCTCTGGCGATGAAGTAAAAAGTGTTCGTCGACAGACATCCCAGTGCGTCCCTCCACGCTCGATCTCGCGATCGTTGATGACGTCACAAGCCCCGCCCCCTATCTGGATTTCGGCTAGTTCTTTGCTAATTTAATATATTTGATTGTTTGTGCCCAATCTATGACCCAAAAGGTTAAATTTGCTATGATTGTGGATTCTATTTTTGCTGTAGTACGAAAAACTGTACCATAGAAAAAATTGTTTGCACACCTACCAGACATGTGGATAACTTGCCCAGAATTTAGGGAAATAAATATAACGCTTTAAAAACACAGGTTAATTTTTATTTCGCAGCTAAAGCACAGGGAGTATGGCGTTGTGCAACGAGTGGACCACCACGGTAGAACAGCTATAGTACATTGGTATCGTACCTATACCAGCGCCGATGAACCTGTGTACGTATATTTATTTTTGCACTCAGCATACATTATCAGCCTGATATCGTCAACTGCTGAACATAGACCTTCCTATAACGTTACCATTTGGAGAGGTTTGTCTAGGTCACCGCGCTTGGCATGCGAGTTGGCGACTGCAGTTAGGTGGTAGCTATAATAATCATGGCGCTGCTGCCCAACTACCTGTTGTATCCCTTGGTGGCCTTTTACGACACCCACGTGATGGCATGGGGTGGCCCTGTTATTCTTTCTAGGCCGGAAACCACACGGCTACTGATATAAGAAGTAGTGGCTTGATGATGGTTTTCTGAAAAGATTAAAACCATTCGGCTGAATTCAACTTTTATTGATTCTGATACTAAAATAGTATGCCAGTTGACCTATTTTATATACAGTTAAGTGTTGTAATAGCGGTGTTATCGGTGAGTTAGCTAACTGTCATTGGTCTAAGTAATGGATTATGTATGTGCATATGTGCGGGCGGGGGGGCGGTGTATTTTGCATCCATGAATTAACGTTACATATTAATTTTGTATCTTTAATTTTATTGATCTTCTAATATAAGATAATAATAATAATAAATTATTTATTATCAACGATACAATTACAACATAATGTAGCTCTGTCTCTTGGACTAGGCGTGAGCCTGTACCCCAGAAGACAGTGCCTTCCATAAAACTAAGAGATAAGATTACCTTTATATTACAATAACAGCTCGTTGGGGCCAACTAGTTTCGATTAGATCATCATCCATCCATCCATAACATATTAATATGGATTGAGTGCGTGATATATCAGGACTTTAACCATCAATAATAACATTCCGTCATCCGCCCTGTCATCTTCAAAGACTATGCGGGGTGTTCACAAACATTGTTTGATCCAATTTTGTGAGCGCGTAGTTTACAGGAATACTATTTATTCTAATATATTACTATTTTGTTCGGCAGTCCTCAAATGCTATACGAGAGCGAAGTGAGCGTGTACGACCTGAAGGATCACCCTGACTTCCAGTATCGGCCAGGTACTGTTGTCATCAGGGTTGCCAACTTCACCGGCGAAGACGCTAACTGCACCGCAGGACAGGTATGTTACCCACATACATAGCAACCACCACTGACTAACAAAAGTACGAGAGTGAGACGACGTAACTAGTAAGCAAGTAAGCTTAACGAAAATAACTTCTACCGACATCTTCTTTAACCTTTTGAACGGTATTGTCACAAATACGTGACAACCGAAAACAAAAATAAATGTAACACGGAATAAATACACGATAGAAGTGTTGGGATCCCTATTTTTTTTTTGACCTATATTTACTGGATTAGTGGTTTGAAGCTGGGAGTACACTTGCCGTCGAGTGGTTATTCATTTCAAAATAATAGAGCACGTAGCGAAGTAATTTTGTTGTCAGTTAGCTATTATTAAAGAATCACTTTGTATGTGGTACTGTTTACTGATAGGGTTCGTCTCTCTTTTTAGGGTTCTCAATACGTTATATCGCAGTATGTACTGGCCTGTTAGTCTAATGGGTACGGGACTAGTCCCTCCCTCTTACCCACCACTGCAACTCCTGTAAGCCAGGATCAACAGTGGCACACAATGAAATGACACTGAGCGGTGAAGCTCAGGCATGTCCCGGGGAATCGCTTTAACTGTCTTGGATCCCGCAACGAATTTAATCAGAAACAGAAAAAAAAGGAGGAGTTAGAAAATGAATAGTTCCACTTCCCTCCAGAGCAAAGCGGGAGACAGAATGATGTAAAGAGGCTATAGCCTCATAAAATGAGAGATTTGCAACTAGAGAAGCCAGCTGCAAAAGCACCGAGGATCAATTTAAGGGTCCTAAGTGAGCTGTTATATTTGATTCCAATAGTAGGTATGGCAAAAACGCTTAAACGCACGGAAGTTGTTCCTTGTTGCTACAAGATCCGTATAATAAACTACTCCAGATATTGGTTGCAAGCTGTTTAACATAATATCACGCTGATTTTGCCAGAGATCACACTCCCACAGGATGTGGTGAGCAGTTTGTTCATATTCGTTACTGGATGTTGAGCACAGACAGATCGGTGAAGATACTAATTTGAAACTATACAATTTACTTTTAAAATTGCCGTGTCCGGTAAGAAATTGTGCAACACAATGGTCTATGATTAGCCAAGTTTTATTTAACCGTTCGCGTACGTCCGGAAAGAACTGTTGCAGATGGCGACCCTTGGTTGACGTATTCCATCTACATTGCCATTCATTTAGTAGTTCGTTATTTAAGTCAGCTATTGGCATAAATAGCCTGGTTATTTTCGCACGGTCGCGTAATGATAAGAAATCATTTTCTAAATTATCGCGCGTAGAATAATACATTGCTGCTCGTCTTTGTACTTCAAGATCAACCGGTAGTACACCCGCTAGGACAGGTAGGGCCTCTGTGCTCACTGTTCTATAGGCTTTACACAGAAATATCAACGCCAACCTCTGGCTTTGTAGTAATTTACGGCGAGCAGCTCCGATGGTAGCCCTATCAGCCCACACAGGCGAGCCGTAGCATATACACCCAAGATAGGTTGCCCCGTAAATGATTTTAAGAGTATTAAAAGAGAGGCCCCAGGTTGCCGTCGATATCCTTGTAAGTGCAAAAAAGTTTCGCTTAGCTTTTTCCCCAACTGATTTAATATGTTCTATAAACGAGAAATTCTTTTCTAAAACTAAACCCAAATAACAGGTTGATATTTTGCGTTTTACAGTAACATTATTAAGTTTTACGCCCGGGGGGGATTTTAGTTCACCTTTAAGAAGGAGTTGGTAGGTTTTATGAGGAGCAAATGTAAGGCGATTTCTTTTACCCCATTCACTTATCATACTTAAGCAAGTTTGAGCCAGATTTTCCAACTCTCTCCTGGAGTTACCCTGTATAAGTAAGAGGCCATCGTCAGCATATGCCGTTAGAGAGCAGCGTGATGGCAAGGGTAATGTCAAGAAGTCATCAAAACCCAAGTTCCAGAGATACGGCGCGAGCACTGAGCCCTGGGGGCAACCCATGGTTAACGATTTAGTGACTCTGAAGTGACCAAGCTTAAGAGTTGCAGAGCCATGTACGAAATAAGATGTGATTATCGAATATATATTACTGTAACAACCGCGTAACTTAAGTTTTTGTAACAAAATTGGCCACCAAGTATTATCAAACGCCCCTGAAATATCTAGGAATATGGCCAAAACGTATTTACATTCGGACGAGTTTACAGCTTTCCTCACTGAGATAGCTGCGTCCACTGTCGATTTACCCGCAGTAAAACCAAATTGATTTCCGTGAAATTTTGGTCCTCTCGGCAGCAATCGCGGTACAATAAGTCGTTCTAGAAGCTTGCCTAAGGAAGGCAGTAACGTTATTGGTCGGTATGACTTAGGGTCTTCAGGCAGTTTATCGCCATTTTTTGGTATAATACGAATAAAACCGCTGCGCCAAGAACGCGGAAAAGTCCCTTCAGATATGCAACGATTAAAAACTTTTAGTATTGAATCACCGGATTGTTTTGTGGCTTCTATTATCATTTTGTTAGATATTTTATCTTCACCTGAAGCTTTGTTAACAGGTAGCGATTTCACAGTATTCATAAACTCATTAATTGTAGGAAGACTAGACATATAGGTAGCGGGTGGATTGTTTGCCCACTGTCTAATCTGCTTATGGTAGTCATTATCGTTCAAGGAACTATCATCAGGTATGAGCGAATTAAGTAAGGATTCCGTGGTCTCCTCTATGCCACTGGTGTAGGTATTATTGATTTTTATGTTTTGAATATAAGCTAAATCTATAGACCTATTTGCTTTAAACTCATGGTATAGGGGCGACCACGGGCCTTCTTTATCTAATTTATCGACTATTTTTCTAATAAGATTGCCTTTGGATTTCTCTATTGACGAGCGGTAACGTGAACGAGCTATTTTGAGATTTATATATGCGTTATTTAAAACATCGCCTACAATTTTACGTTTTTTTTAGTTTATTATATTTTTTACGTGCTCTCCGAAATTCACATCGAACTTTAATTAAGTAGTTATTCCACCAATCGCATCTTCGAATATTAGTGATAGGGACGCGGCCTATGGCAATATCGGCACAGTAGGTAAAAGTGTCCGACATCATTACAGCACATTCCTCTGTTGTTAGTTCATCCCGGGTGAAATCCCTGGCATGCGCGGCAAAAAGAGCTCTGAAAAAATCCCAATCGGCCCCTTTGAGCCGATATCTATAGTTACCGTAAATAGCCGTAGGTCTTTGTGCCAACCGAGGAACAAACTCGTACACGATTAAGCGGTGATCACTGGATGAAGCGTCAGGCAAAACACGCCATCCATCTATTCGGACGTCTGAGCTTGAAAAAGTGACGTCAATAAAAGATTCGCCAGTAGGGCTACAATAAGTAGGCGGTGCATCAGGAGTGTTATGTATTGATAGATTCATCTCAGCGACGAAATCTTCGACGGCGTTCCGCCGTTCTGTATCGCTTGAACGGTATTTGCCATAATAATTTTGTGTCCTTTGAGGGACATCAAAACATGGCGCAAGTGATGTAAATGGGGACCGACAGGATCTGAATACTGAAAATAACAGCTCACTACGTAAACTTTCCAGGATGGGGATGATATTTCAGCGACAGCACAGTGTGACGTCATGAGGTTTCGCATAGCGCTTACCGTAAAATTAGTACGCGTTACGTAAATAGCAGCCCGTGATTTGTTGTCTAGCTGCACCAATTTATTTTTTAAACGCGCATATTGATATTGTTCTTGTACAAGCACTATATCTAAGTTGTATTCATTGACTAAAGTTTCCAACTCTGATGTCGCAACCCTATCGTTGTGAAGATTTAGCTGCCCTATTTTTAAGTAAGCCATATTAAAATTTGGTATTTAGCACTAACTGCTCAAGTTTATGCTTAAATGTGGGGCAGTTGTCCGAGCCGCATTTGTGGTCGTGAGGTTTTTTATATGTTTTACACGATGCACAAACTGGTTTAAATTCTGGGTCATTGTGGTGCTTACATGATTTTGTGGGATGTGCTTCTGCGCATAAGGCACAGGTAGGTAATTTATTACTACAGTACTTGAAAACATGCCCATATTGCTGGCAGTTTAAACACCGAACTACCTCTAAATCATCAATAAAGCGGCATGTAGCCCAGTCGATGAAAAGTTTTTCTTTAGTGCTGACTAAATGTTTTCTAATCTCCGGTTCGAGCTCAATTCCCACCCACTTGCGCCCATTAGCTACGTTACGCTTGCGCACAATTTTAGTTTTAGACGTAAAATCGTCTTCGCTGACTTTAAGATCACTATCTTTGATATTTTGCCTGTATAACGCCGTTAAAAAGACCTGGTCGTCCATTGACGACGGTATATCTTTTATAAGTATGCGCGGTCGTCGCCCGGATGGAGTTTGAAGTTTTAAACCCGCCGAACGAATGGCCTCGACAGAGCGAATTTTATTGAGTTGGGTTTCATTTGCCACTCGGAGTACAACGCCAGAATTGGAAGTTTTTTTAACGCCTACTATTTGAAAACCGTCGTCCGCGGGTTTTATAGCCTTCATAAGCGCTTCCTTGGTCGCCGACGAAGTCGCGTACTCCGCTGATCGCTCAGCGGTGGGATACGCAATAATTGAAGGAACCGGTTTTCGCGTCTGTACTATGGGGGCGGCGGTTTTTTTCGGTAAACGCAGTTTTAATTGTTCCGCGTACGTAGGAATCTCAGAATTGGTTTTATTTACGCAAAGATCTAACTGACGTTCTGCGTTCGCCAATTTAGTTTCATTGCATGAAGATTTAAGCGCAAGTAATGAAATAATACTGGTAAGGCGCTGCGTACAATCCATCACCGATAGCTTATTCGCGATATTCATACCCGAGTTGGAATCACTGACTAATTCGTTAACCTTTGACAGATAAACGGAAGCTTGTGTCACAAGATCGCAATAATTATATTCCGCACTGTTTGTATCGCTAATATTTAATGAAGACGAATAATCGGATTGAGATCCCCGAAAACGTTTTATGTCCGATTCCTGTTGACCATCGGGAGTACAAAACGTCGGTGACGCATCGTCTAACACTCGTTTGTTGAAGCCTGAAGGGGGCGTTCTTGGAGTCTGTTTACTTCTCCCAAATGCGTTTCGCCCTCTATCGGGGGGACATCATTCATTTTTGACATGTTATTCACACGAAATAAGCAAGCGCTTTAATGTAAACAGCACGATAACTAATTTAGCACGATAACAAGTAACTGTGACTATGACGCGGTACCCTCACAAGAAAAAAGTTAAACTTACTCACCGAACGATAATTTGAACTAAAATCCAGATATTACTTATTAAAACACTTAAAAAACTTACAGATTGTAGTATTTAGCACTAACACTAAAGCTAGAAACAAAACACAGGTCACAAAACAATCACGAAATAGCAGAAAAATAATATTATTTCACAGCGAACCTCCGACGCACTGAGCCGTAGCGTAGCGGGAAGGGAAGTGTCATGAGTAGTGAAGTCTAATGGGTAGTGACATTGACTGCTGTGCTCGTGGGTTCGATCCCCACCCACAATCTAGGGACGTCTAGGGACACTGTCACACAGATCATCCTAGCCCCAAACTAAGCAAAGCTTGTACTATGGGTACCAGGCGACGATATACATACTTATATAGATAGATAAATACTTATATACATAGAAAACATCCATGACTCAGAAACAAATATTCGTGCTCATCACACAAATATTTGCACTTATCGGGATTCGAACCCAAGACCACCAGCTTCGTAGGCAGGAGCACTACCAACTAGGCTACGGTGACCGTCAATCAATCTTAGTGTGATGAGCAAGATTATTTGTTCTGTGCCTGGGTGTAATTTATCCATAAAGTTGTTTAGAAATATGTAAGAATATTTATCATTTGTCTGGTTGCCATAGATCAGGCTCTGCCGAAACAATTGGGAACAATTGGCCTTGTATGAGTTGGTCCAAGATATTTATTTACTAGTGTGGCCAGTGACTTGAAATTAAGAAGTTTAAAAGAAAAACAACTATATTTTCTGGTGAAAGAGTTCAGGTAAAGTGTTTATTTGTATAGTGCAGATCAAAATTTCAAAGACCGTATAATAGTTCAGGTTGGAAAACACACAAAAAGGCTTCAGTTGTTTAGTTCAAAACAGTTATTTGTTCAATCTCGTATTGTTATAAACTTATGGCAACAAAATGGATTATGGGTACTTATTAGTTAGTAAAGAGTTTTATTTTTCTTGAAATAATTATATTTTAACCGCGGGGCACGGCTGGTGCCCCGCGGTTTCACCCGCGTGATCTTTAGAAATCATTGCCTATGTGTTATTCGGATATATAAGCTATATTACTACAAAGTTTCATCAAAATCCGGTCAGTAGTTTTTGCGTGAAAGAGTAACAAACAGCCATAGAAACATCCATACTCACAAACTTTCGTATTTATATTTTACTAGCTGGGCCCCGCGGTTTTACCCGCATTAAGCTTTATAAATTATAGCCTATATATGTTAATCCAGGGTATCAGCTAACTACATACCAAATTTTATTAAAATCGCTCTAGCCGTTTAGACGTGAAGAAGTAACAAACAAACACACTCACACAGACACAAACTTTCGCCTTTATAATATTAGTAGGATTTAGTAAAACTTTGTGTTCTTCTGTTTGTAGGTTATCGATAATTTCCCATCGGGCCGCGTCAAAGTGTGGTGGGTGGACGGCCACACTAGTATGTGCTGGCCACAAGATCTCTACAAGGTACGTACCAATTTTACTATTTACCTAATAGTATCAGAGATAATATTGGTATAATTTTTGAAACTGGTAAAAAAATTACAATTTTGTTTATTTATCAAAGCAACCCTAAGACCTAATGAAATAACTGTTTTACTCTATACAAAAAATATCACGATATACTTTCTATAACATCCGGAAAATCCGGGAATCTTCTTCTCCATTGCTCTTTCGGAAAACTTGAGCCATAGTAAGCGCCTAAGGCTCTATTCCATAATTTTGGGTGGTTAGACGAAGTATGGGCTGATCGCCTACAAGACGGACTGATAATATTGTGTGGGTCGCTGGAATCAGCTGGATGCGGGTAGCGCAAGTACCGTTATTGGTGGAGCCTCGTCCAGCAGTATACGTCCTTCGGCTGATATTTGTTATAATTTAATTATACACATATTAATGAAGCTATATTTTGATTAATTGTAAAGCTTACATAGGCACCCATCGATAAGTTGTTTATTTATCTCTGTAGATAATGTGGGCTGCAACATTACTCAAGAAACTTGTTTGTACTTACTTATCGTATGGGCAGTGGTTACTCTAGCGTCAGAGTTGTTCAAGCTGCCCAGGAGGCGTCTGACATGGCTTAACGACTGTTGTGTAATGACTACAACCAGGGCCCACATGTTAACGAGCCCTCCGAAGCACAGAGACGCTCAGAAATTAAACCACTTTTGGTGGTCACCATCTATGGACTGACCGCGATCCTAGTTACTTAACCTCTCCGATCGGTTACGGGCCGGTGTTGTTTGAAATGTAATATAGCTGTAATAAATTAATGATGTATAAAAATCTAGTAAACGTAAAGATACGTCGCCAGGTGGGCGAGTACGACAGCGAGGAAGGCGAGCTGTGGGGCTCAGAGGGCTCGGGGTCGGAAGACTCGTGGGAGACTCAGAGCTCTGCGCACGAGCCCGACCCACGCACGCCTGACCCCGCACCAGCCACGCCGCCGCACCCCCCTACACAAAGCACACGTAAGTACAACTACTACGTGAACAAATCACGTAAATGTCATCCAAATCATCCGTTAAAGCTGTTTTTGAGTGACGAGAGTATCAAACATTTAAATATCTAAACTCATATTTATAATAATAGGTTGGGGAAAAAGTATTTTCGCATTTGTTAAGAATATTTAAAACTTTTTTAATATAGTTTATTTAAATTTAACTAAATAATATCGGTACCATTTTGTCGTACACTTTTTGCCATCTTGTAGGTAGGGACATGATCCCATTGCTATAGAAATTTTGGGACTTCTGATACCGTGACAAGTGATTTTGGCAGTCCTCTCGTGTCGTTAACCTGACACAGCCTAAAGAATTCTGAAGACACCGAAACAGGTGGAAATCTGATGGTGCAAGGTTAGGACTATACGGCGGATGCATTAACACTTCCCAGCCAAACTCTCTTAACTTTTGCTGAGTGGCTAAAGATGTGTGAGGTCTAGCGTTATCATGATGAAAAACCAGGCCCCTTCTGTTGATTAATTTCGGCCGCTTTCTCTCAACTTGTACCATCGCACCTCTCGCCACAGACAGGGTATTCATCCTCACATCCTCGAAACTTTTCGATCACGTACGGTTCGCTTTCAACGAAACTTCCTCCCACGTACGTTGAGGTTGTGGAATGAACTCCCTGTTACGGTTTTCCTAAGAGACTACAGCATGGGGCCCTTCAAAAAAGGAGTTATAAGGTTTCTAAAGAGTCGGCAACGCGCTAATGATGCCCCTGGTATTGCAAGCGTTCATAGGCTACGGTGACCACTTACCATCAGGTGGGCTGTTTGCCAACTAAGATGTATAGAAAAAAAAACTTCTTGCTTTAATCTCATCAGTTGTTTGCTGTAGAGTTCAGAATCGATGGTTCTGTCGGGTGGTAACAGCTCATAATGAATAATACCCTTCCAATCCCACCACACACACAGCATCACCTTGTTGCGAGTTAACCTGGTTTTCGCCACAGTCTGTGAAGCCTGAGCGGCCTTTGACCACGACCTTTTTCGCACGTTCTTTTCGTATGTGATCCACTTTTCATCACTAGTTATCAGCTTCTTCAAAAATGGTTCGGTTTCATTGCGTCGTAATAAAGAATCAAAACTGAGTACACGGTTTATTAGGTTTCTTTCAGTGAGCTTGTGAGTTACCCAAATATCGAGCTTTTTTGTGTACCCAATTTTTAGGGTTACGTAGCCAATGGCAAATACGGAACCCTTAAAGATTAGTCCTGTCTGTCTGTCCGTCCGTATGTCACAGACACTTTTTTCCGGAACTATAAGAGCTGTACTGTTGAAACTTGGTAAGAAGATGTATTTTCACACAAAAATAGAAAAAGATAAATAATTTTGGGGGTTCCCCATACATTGCACTGAAACTCCAAAAATTTTATTTTCATCGTACCCATACATGTGGGACATCTATGAATAGGTCTTCAAAATAATATTGAGGTTTTTATTATCATTTTTTTCTAAACTGAATAGTTTGCGCGAGAGACACTTCCAAAGTGCTAAAAAGAGTGTGTATCGTTAGTTACAGGCGGGGGGAGAGAGCTGTAACTTCTAAAATAAGAGTACGATAAAACTAAAAAAATATATGATGTACATTAATTACCATGCAAACTTCCACCGAAAATTGGTTTGAACAAGATCTAGTAAGTAGTTTTTTTTAATACGTCATAAATCGTAAATGCTATTTACCTTTCATTAAATCAACTGAAATACTTGCTGGTACGGAACCCTTCATGGGCGAGTCCGACTCGCACTTGGCCGGTTTTTCCCAATTATATTCTACCCAATATGTTAATTCAAATATAATCTGTCTCCATTCCAAATGTCAACCAAATCATCCGTTAAAGCTGTTTTTGAGTGACGAGAGTATCAAACATTTATAATTATACACTCATATTTATAATAATAGTTTGGGGAAAAAGTTTTTTCGCATTTTTAAAGAATATTCAAAACTTTTTTTAATATAGTTCATTAAATTTAACTAAATAATATGTATGGTTTGAACGAGATCTAGTAAGTAGTTTTTTTAATACGTCATAAATCGTAAACCGTTACCTTTCATTAAATCAACTGAAATACTTGCTGGTACGGAACCCTTCATGGGCGAGTATGACTCGCACTTGGCCGGTTTTTTTGCAAATGCGCCAATATTGTTATGTGGTAAATTCCCAGTTCTTCAGCTACGTCGTAACTACTGATATGCCGATCTTGTTCTTTAAAATTTAAACTTTCAATGATACCAAAACCATCCAGATACATATAGTAAAGCCTAAGAGATTTTATGACAACTTCATACATACTATAATGCGAAAAGACTTTTTCCCCAACCTAATATTTGTAGAATTGTCATATTTTAAATAATGTTAGTACTAGCTTTTGTCCGCGACTTCGCCCACATTATGCCTGAATTATTTGTGGTATCCTATACCCCAACCCTTCTTGCCCTTCTGTACCCTTGACAACGTGTTTGGGAAAATCCATGATTATTGAGTAGAATAGAGGTTGAGTAGAAAAACTGATAGCTGTACTTGTGTCTCTTGCTCTGAGTCTAGTTGTTCTTTGTGGCCGTAATACGTGGATTTATTGCCCTATTGCGAAATAAATAATTTTATTTATTTTTTTGGTTGGATAACGTGTAAATTGGTATGTTTGCAGTGGCGATAGCAGCGCCCATGACGGAGGCGGGCGAAGGGCCCGAGGCGGGCGAGGCGTGCGGCGTGCCGCGCCTGCTGGAGCCGCGCGTGGCGGCGCACATCGAGCGCGGCCGGGTGGCCATGCGCCGCCTCGAGGAGATGTTCGCCAAGCACCCCACGCTGCAGAGTCAGGAGGTACGACTTATTGACGGCCTTTACAAAAAATCTGGAAGTTTGCTGTTTTTGGAACGACGTTACTTAACGAGGTTGGCAGTAGGATTTGACTGATAAAAATCGTCACTTAAGTGCTTAAACTTTTTTACGCACGTTTTCTTTATCTCTTTCCTATGTATATATATATTCTCTTTCTTATGTATATATATATTATATGTGTATATATAATTAGTGTATGATATGTTTATTAATACGTTAATTGTGAAGTCATACTAAGTTTTTGGTATGCAATATATTTATCACAGTTCCTTCGTATAATTTATTTGTTGCACTCCTGCTACTGTTTACTTTACTTTCAGTTCCTATCCATCCAAAGGTTGTCTGGAAGAGATCGCTTAAGGCGATAAGACCGCCCATTGTACCTTATGTTCTTTATATTATATCCGATGTATTTTCTTTCCGCCTGAGTGTGTACAATAAAGAGTATTCTATCTATCTATCTCTTGCCCTCGTTAGTTACGTTTTAAGCTTTACTTCAGTCGTGCACACAATTTTTTCCCCCTTGTACCAAAATCGTCAATATTATTTAAAATGAATGTAAACTAGAGAAAAGTTGTGCATTTAACTACTCTTCATAAGTATTGAATTAGAAAAAGCTACATAGAGGAATTGAATTAAATTAATCAATGTTGACAAGATGGACCGATGATCTTGTGCGGGTCGCTGGAAACTGCTAGATGCGAATAGCGCAAGACCGGCAATTGTGGAGATCTTTGGGGGAGGCCTTTGTCCAGCAGTGGACGTGTTTCGGCTGATATGATGATGATGATGAATCAATGTTGCCGTATTCAACCCATACAGCCCTTAAAGAGAAAACGTTATCTGTGCGAGAGTAAAAATTTGAACAATACTGAATACTAAACGCGAGGAAATTTCACTAGAGCTTAAACTTGTTTTAAATAACACTTAAGTCATTTTGTCTGACGGAAGCCCCCGACCGCACGCGTATTTTTATTAGCATTTAAATTAGAATATTCAACCGCAGATAAATGAGGTCCTGGGCTCAAATTCTTTGCTCGGTCGTATCGGATTATTAGAGTAAGGGAATAGAAAGTGCATTTTTGTCTGTGCACACCTGTCTGCATTATAGTTAGCCAATCTCCGTAGTATTGTTCGGATGTACTATTACTATAAATAATATAATAATAAAAGTTAATATTCTTGTTGCAGATCATGCGGAAGTTATTGAATCTTTATAAAGATTGCAGATTCTTAGACCGTCTAATGGGAACATCCTTCTTTCATGAAGATCACTTTCTGGTAAATTCTATTTTTTTAATAATTAATTACAAATAATTTCGATGGTACAGTTTACTTTTGTGTAGGAGAGTTTTATTGTTTAAGAGAGGTACGGCACAACGTTCAGTCGGTCAAAGAGCAGCCGGACTGGGAAATTACCTCCACCTTACAGAAGACATTCCTTATTAATAACATTAATGACATTGCTATTGTGTTTCTGCGTGTGAGTAAGGTCGCCAGGGTCAGCAACACTTGTTTGTTGAATTTTTTAAAGGCCGGCAACGCACGCGTCTCGCCTCTGGTGTTGCGAGTGTCCATGGCGGCGGTGATCACTTACCATCGGGTGGTCCGCTTGCTCGTTTGTCGCCCTATGACATAAAAAATCAAATCACGGTATGAGCAAGATACTACACCAAAATCAATGTGATTTGAGGAGTTACTTTAGAACTGAACAACAGTTGATTGACATGCAAATATGGTGTTGAAACTTGCAAATTACAAGTTGCTCTCGTACTACAAGATGTTTTCTTTATACATTGCTATTTATGTTCGTATGTATTAAATTGTGACCTATTTTTAAACGACTTCAAAATAATGAGGTTATCAAGTTCTCTGTATGTATGTATTAGCATACATAAGATTTTTCCATTGTTTCTGAATCTATTTTGACAGTTCTTTTTAATCGATAGGGAAGACTTTCATAAATGTTCCTTATAAAGTTTGTTCCAACAGACTTCAACATTTCTTCTAGGAAACCGCTAGATAGATATGATACTGAATAGATGTTGAAGACTGTTATTCTCTTTTTTAATAATAATTATATTCGGGTGTGTGATGATGGCGGCGAATATCAGAATATCATCACTCCATCTCATCTCGTGGGGGGCGTAGAGATCGATCCGAGAGAATATCTACTAGAGGATGAGCAGCAGCTTCTTTCTGAGTATTATGACCATCATACCGCCAACCCGTCGGCATATACGACTTCTTGAGGGAAGACTTGCTCAGCAATGGACTTCTTCGAGCTGTAATGATGATATGCAGATTAGGAATGTAGCCGCTCGTCTGCCACATTCAAATTCCACGTTGAGTAACTAAGCCCACTTAGTATAAACGGTTAATCCTTAGTCATCTACAGAATGAATGGTCAAAACATAAAAATAGATATTATCTCATAGTACTTAGTCATTAATTCTTGTGTATCAGGGTCTACTCGAGCGCGTCCGTGAGCGCGGCGCCATCACGCCGCGGGCCGGCGAGCGAAGGGTGCACGAGCAGCTCGCGCGTCTGTTCGCCCCCACCGAGCCACAGCCGCAGCTCGACATCAACATGTTGGTCGATGAAGAAGTCGAAAAGCCTAGCAAGGCGATCATCACTTCCAACGTCACAGTTGAGCCTATGGACGTGAGTAACATTTACTTGCTAGAGTTGACAAGCACCAGTTTATTAGAATGGTATGTTGAGGAGTCTTAACTAGGCGAATATAGTCTATGGATCTATCGAGCATATCGATTTATTCTACTCAAAATACAAAATTAATATGTAGTGTTAATTCCGCTAATTGTTAGCATGAGAATGGTCCGTGGAGGACTGATACAAATGTTAGGTATCCTGCCGGCGTATGTAATTTGCATTTTTATTTTCTCCTTGCAAATGCATATTTCTGCGGGCAGCAGGGCGGTACATATTGCGTCCCGGCTTGATTAAACTGTAAATTAACGGTATTAACACTACATTTTAATTTTGTATTATGAATGTTATGGATTTTGGATCGCAAAGTAAGGTTCAATCTCATTACATGGATTTATTAATTAGGTTGCAAGTTTGAGTTCATATTAAGGAAGTTTAGAAACCTATGAAGGCGAACATTATCCCCAATGCTACTGTCAAGCATAGAATTAAGTAAAATTTGTTAAATTGGTCACGCTTTAACGCTTAATCGGTCATAGCGTATACGAATACAAAATAGTTTACTGTCACAAATGGCATTTAGAAAAACATTGAATTTAGTTTGGAGCCTCATTTTAAGCAAAAATTTGCTCGTATTATAACCTTCCATAATATTTCCATGTCATCATACCATCTGTGTATATGACTTATTCTTTTACTCTATTACATTTATATGTTGAATGTTCATAAGTCATTGGTTTTACTTATTACAACGCAATAGCGTATAAAATTGAGTCCATCATTTGAGATAATATGTCATGCCAAGATTCTAAAGTGGTGACCACGAACCGGAAGACACCGCGTGCCCGAGCCCTTAGAAGGCAGACCGACGATCTTGCAACTGTCGTGGGCAGCAAAAGACCTGCTATGTGCAGTCTGCAGTGGACGTGTTTCGGTTGATATGAGATGATGAGTCTAACATGAGAGGTTAAGCCACAACCACAGGCTGTCATCAACTAGTTACAGAGGGAGTGGAATAGCCTAGCAGAGCGATTATGGATTTGTCCAGGAAAAATATGTACTGAAAGATACATGACCAACTAACAAAAGAAATGGAAACAATCCCTCCTCCACATCTTGTGAAGTGCTAAATGTAGTAGCTTAAGCAATTATTTCTATGTATGTGATTTGTATGTGAAGAACACAATTTATAATATAATTCCAGGTGGAAACCTCAACCAGTAAGAAACAATTACATTTAAATATAGAACCGGTGCAGGCCTCCGGATCAGAAACAAGTGTTACACAAGATAATAATACCACCAATGAAAATTGTGAGTATTGTGTTGTGAATTCATTATTTCGCCAGTTTCATCTGGCTAATTTTGATGGGAAACTTCCATATTAATCAAGCTCTCTCTCCCGCTCTATCTAATATAATCAAAAGACAATTTTATGAAGGACTAGCTGTGCGAAGAAACAATCCTGGGAATCTATTGTCTTGAAGTAAAAGAATTATACATAAGTAACACTGTTCCTCTTTCATCATCAATTACTGTGCAAATTGTCAATCCCTATTGCACACTGCTTGTTATGGGTTTTTAAATGCGCCCACCTTCATTTATATAGAGGTTATTTTTCTTGTCACTTACTCAGAAAATTTCAAAAATGACTAAGCAAGTAGATGTAGTGGGTTATGCTCTGCGATAATGTATCAGTCAGTCGGGACGAATAGTCAAATAAATGTAAATATATAGATAATTATAACAACCGAATAGTATCATCAGCGGCCATGTTGTAACTACTGTAGGATTAGAAATATATATCTAACGACCAACACAATGCCATCTGAACCCAGACTAGGAGTGAGCCTGTACTATGGAAACAAGACAAACATACTGATAAACATAATACTAAATTTCTAAATTCATACATTTTATAGATAAATTACAACCAGACACAGAACAAATAATCGTGTTCATCACACAAATATTTTTCCCGGGTGAGACCCACAACTTCTAGCTTAGCAGTCAGAGTAACGAACCAACAGGCTAGTCAAATTAAGGATACACTTTATAAGGTTTAATAAAGAATCTAAATCTTACCTTCATTGATGTTTATAATTCATGTAACTATCGTATCCCAGCCTCCACAGACGCGTCAGACGCCGACGGCTCAACTCGCAACGTGTGCTACAAACTATGCTCTCTAATCCACACACAACTCGTCAAAGCTCACGCAGAAGTCAGCCGGTGAGTACGTAACTAGTGTCTATCAACATACCATCACTTAATTACAGATACACTAAAGAAAAAAAATACAATATTTTATTCACTATTTGTGAGACGTGTTATACACACGAGAATTAAATAGAATACAATTGACATATTTATTAAACACAACCAGTGTTTAATAAATATGTCAATTGTATTCTATTCACTAAAGCTTTTTAACCAACTTTGAAATAAAAATGATGGTCATAATTTTGTTCGTGTATTACCTTAGATTGGTAATTTTTTTATTAGTGTCTTAATACAATAAAGGATGCTTTCATGTTGGTCACAGATAAATTTTGTTCAAACTCTGATTATAGACACGTTCTTTAAATAATGAATATATGATCTATTATTAGCTTTTAATAGGGATTAACTTTTTGTTGTCTGTATTAAAAATTGCCACTAATAAAAGCATGACTTTAAAATCAAAATTCAAATAGCCATAGATAGTTCTAGATTTAGCTTCGTTGGTACGAAGCTAAATATATTTAAAGATAATATCGAATTAAAAGTGGCTCTATACTGAATTTACTGCAAATAAATGGTTGACAATCAAAAGCTGTCAGCTAAGGGCCAGCGCAGTCAGAGAGGAGCGCAGCGGAGAGGATTTTATTAAGGGACTAGAAAATCAATTTTAAAGTAATTTAAATAAAGTGCATGTATGCTTGAACATTATAATGCGCGAGACAGCGCGAGCATTTTGTCAGGTTCAAGCATATATGCACTTTATTCCTATAACTCTAAAGTTGATTTTCTACTGTCTTAATAAAATCCTCTCCGCTGCGCTCCTCTCCGTCTGCGCTGACCCTAAGGCTCTTTATCTCCTAACATGCATGTCTCATGAAATGCTTCTGCAGAAGTGAGCTTTTGCTTCTAGAAGCAGTATGCAAAGGGTACAAACAAACGCAGAACAAGACAATATCCACTTTAGCGAATTAATTCCTTTTATCTCAGGGATTTGATAAACATGCAATTCATGACCACAACCTCACCTGTACTCTGAAGAACTACAAATGGATGACACGAATTGTTATACTGTGCGAGGATCCAGATCCAAACATGTAGGTGTTGAGGTAGAGTGAGGTAGCTACCTTAACCAAACAATTCAGTTCCTATCGTTAGAATATATATTTTTTGTATATTACAGTGAGTTAGAATGCACTGTTACTTGTAAGTTACATATACATAAAAGTATAATAATTTATTCACAGGAGAAGGCCGCAAGAACTGGCCGAATTTCTTAACAACTTAGTGAAAAAACAAAACGTGACAGAGGAGAACTTACTCTACCACTTTTCAGTGTGAGCTACATTATTTTTTTATTTCATTTTATGTTCCTATTCCTTTGGGCTTTTGTACATGTTATTGCTTCACTTGTATACTCTATATATTCATTACTTTTTTATATGACGATCGCCGTCTGGCTTTGTATATTATAGGCTTAGCAACGAATGAGCCGTAGCATCTGACTCATTTGAAGTAATAATATGATCACCACACTGTCGCCATAACCGATAGTCATATCTGTAACAATTGACAAACAAAATCTTATGATCACCTCCTTGGACTCATTGGAAGTAGTATCACTACAGCTCCCATGACTGACGTTGTTATCAGAAACATAAACAATAAGAAATATAAAAACATCAATATAAGCTTATGATGACCGCCGTGGACTTTTAAATGTAATATAATCACCACTCGTGTCCATGACCGATGGTATTATCTGAAACCTATGCAAAACTTTTCTTATGATGACTTCCGTGGACTCATTTAAAGTAATACCACCTCACACCCGCCATGAACAGCTTATGATGACCTCCGTGGACTCTTAAAAGTAATATAACCACCATTTTGCGGTCTTGTTCTATGGAATTATCTGAAACGTCGACCTAAACTTTTCTTATCATCATCTCCGTGGACTAATAAGAAATGTCACCATACAGCCGTCATGACCTGATGGTGTTATCTGAAACATCAAAAAAACCATTCTTATGATCCAACCCTCGGACTCGACTAAATCTAAAGTAATATAAGTGGCCATGTCCGATGGTGTTATACAAAATATCGGCACAAAATTATCTTATGAACACCTCCGTAGACTCATTTATAGTAATAAAATCACCACACAGGCGCCATGACCATGACCTATAGTGTTATCTGAAATCTCAACAAAATACTATTCTTATGATCGGCTCCGTGGACTCATTTAAAGTAATAAAATGCCCTTACAATTCACATGGTCATTCCCTATAAATAACCATAATTTTAATTTGAAGTTGAATAGTGAGCAAGCCGTATTTTACGCAAAGAGCAAAATCATTTAAAACTCATTCATAAACACTAAAATAAGTATTTCAAGATATAATTGAACCAAGAACCAAAGAACTTATTCGTTGCTAAGTTACACAAATAATAATTGTTTTACACTATGCTATGATTTGTCTGAATCATATTTAACATGTACAGATATCCAATGGTATTTTTGTGTTATCTATTTTCCATTTATTTTATTCTACCTTATCTGTTTGTTTCTCTATGTTCTATTATGTTATGTGGTGCATCTCATTTCATGTCGTACTGTGTTGTGGGATCCTGTATTCGTTAAACACTATATGATGTACTTTTATTGTAAAGCGTTACAGAAAATATATTTTTTAATTTCCGTGTTGATCACATGATCACAGTATGGTATTCGAGATATGGGTACTTTAAATAACGTTAATATTTCCTCAGTACTTATGTTAAACAAATGTGTGAGTAGTAAACTCATTACATTCATTTTTACTAATATTTTTTTGTGAAGAGTCATCAGTAACCTTGTAGAGATCAACTTGTCTTTCTACTCAAAATAATATAGATAACTGTGTAGTATTAATAAGAGTTGCATGTTTTTCTTCATAATATAAATTTTATACTTGATTCCTCTTGTTAAAAAACCTCCAACAACTCCAATTTCAAATATATTTGGAATTGATATGGGACTAATTCTGAAGCAAATAATGTTGAAATTTGATTCATAAATAACTTGGCAATCCCTTGTATTTTTGTGTTTTGTTTCGTAATATATTAATACCTGTTTTATATGACTTAAATATCACTATACACAAAACATACCACTTGAACATTGAAAAGCAATAGCAATGTTCTGATTCATGACAACAAAATATTGTCTCTGCTCTGTACTTGGACCAGAGAACAGTTCTTTGTGTTACATAAACAATAAAATTCCAGCACTATTATTACCCTGTAGTGTGGTTGATTTTTTTTTCATTGTGTCTATTCTATTTTTATTTGTTTTATATATATTTATTTTTGTTTAAGTTAACTTTTGATCCGTTGTGTAGATGACTCTATAAAAGTGGTAACTTAATTTCTCTGATTTCCGATATAGCCGAGTTGTCGTAATGTATAGTCATATTTGTTTAATGTAAGTCTTGGTACCCCTTGTAACGGATGCATGGTACTGTAAACTTGTACTGTAATCCATCGACCGCTTAGTTTGTCACTTCCCACTATTTCTGTATCCTGATTGTTGGTACATTGAGGAACAAAGAAGAATGATCGTGAACGATAGCATATAACCTAACACTTACGGAAGATTACTTGATATTAAGACACCTTTTGCATTTGTTTATTCATTATACGCACGGCTTAGCTGTGGAACACCCTTCCGAACGACGTCTTTCCAAACTCATACAACATGGGTTTATTCAAGGCTAGATTTAACAGGCATCTTATGGGTACGCGCGGGGTCCACCTTCGACCACATCTTCACTTACTACACACTACAAGCTGAGATCGTGGTCAAACCCATCCAGCATCAAAAAAACTATATATTATATCCTTGTTACAATAGCTGTGATTTATAAGTTTTCTTTGCGAATCATGTGACTAACAACGACCTTTTCATTCTAATTCACCAACGAAGCTAATCTCGCGGGCGCCTTTACAAACATACAATTCACGAACACGAACATAGATTTTGAACTGGGCAGTGTAACAGAATCCAGAACAATATGTGTTTAAAGGCTCTCCTTCTAACTTCTATTTAAATACCAACTTTATTTTTGTATTTTATCACAACAAAATTTTAATTGAAACGCAAACTTAATTCATTATTCTTCTTTGTTCTTTGAAAAATTGTGTACAATCAAAATTAATTGGTAGGGGATACGGCATATATTCTACGTAATAAATTTAAGAAAATGTTTTTATAGTCAAATATTACACATACCAATGGGAAAATAATTAAAGTCTAAATGAACTCGTATTATATAATTATAGGCAGTACGGCGCGTTAGTCGTCAGTCTGGCTGACCAAGATGACAAGCAAGAAGACAAACAGACTACCGCCTGTTCAGATGTTAAGGGTGTCAGCGTATCACCGCCTAAGACTGAAGGAGTTGGTAAGATACAAATAATAGTTTAAAATTAACAACTACATCTACTCATCAACTCTTGTGTTACTGGTCGGATTAATAATATTATTCACACCCGGCCATTTGATCCCAAACTAAGCAGAGCACTATGGAAACCAGATAACTAATATATTACGTATACTACTTTTCTTTTGTAAATACTTATATAGATAACTAGCGGCCCGGTACGTGCTTCGCTACGTATAAGGCATAGTAATAAAGAAATGATTATTAAGTTCATTTATTCAAACATAAAATATTTTAAATTGCTAAAAGTTGATTAAATTACACTTTTTCAAGAATTAATTTTCTCTACGTATAAACCTTCCCTGGACTTCCACAAATAATTCAAGACCAAATCGGTAAAGGCGTTGTTGAGTTATAACATTACAACGATAAGTGGCATTGATTTTTATATATATAGATTACCCTTAGACTCGGGACAAACAGATATGTTCATGCACACAAATATCTATCCTGGGTGGAAATCGAACCCACGACCTCCGGCGTGAAAAACAAGCATTTGCCAACCACGCCAACAGGACCATCATGGTGATACGATGACGATCCCCAAACAAAATCTATCATGAAATCTAGATTTTACGAAATACAATTTTGTGGTATCAAGAAGTAATAACTTCTTATGTTAATTGATTGTTTGGTAGCGTTGGCGAGTGAGTCAGCGCCGCTCGCGAAGGCTGAAGGCACCGAGTGCGCGCCGGACTCGCCCGCGGAGGGCGGCGAGGGCTTCTGCGTGCTGGAGTCGGCGCCCGCGTCGCACCGCTTCCGCCTCACCATCCTGCAGCCCATCGAGCCGCGCCTCTTCTACTCCGCCGTCAAGCGAGAGATCAAGCTGCTCAAGAGCGACCTACCGCCGGGCGTGAGTTATTTTTTAATAATTTAATATAAAACCTGTTTTTATTCACATAGACTTCAAAAAGTGCTCATAAATAGTCTGAACATGATTAGTATTACAAATTAACTATAGATATTTAATTCTAGGTACAAATAGATTTTTCGACCGTGACATATATTTGATCAAGCGGAAGATAATTTAATTTAAGACGATAATGCTTTAGTTAAATAGGTATTTAGTATACTGTGTTTACTTAAACGAATTTCGTTGGAATTTGACCCAGCTTGTAAAACTATCGTCGTTTGAATATTTTCCAGGTTTGGGTCCGCGGCTACGAGGACCGCATTGACCTGCTGTCCGTGATGATCGCGGGCCCCCACAAGACCCCCTACGAGGGTGGTCTGTTCGTGTTCGACGTGCAGCTCAGCGGGGAATACCCACGAGCTCCGCCACTCTGCCACTACCATTCCTACTGCACTGATAGGCTCAACCCCAACCTCTATGAAGACGGGAAGGTACGTCTAGAATATTCTTAATTGCAAATCTTTAGGAACACATTTAGTTTAGCGCGTTGTGAAAGGGGGCTAGACGGAAAAAAATCTCACGAAAAGTTGTCCCGACACTTATTGCAGCTGTGCGGCGTGCGCATGTTTGTCTGTCTGTCTCTCTCTCTCTCTCTCTCTCTCTCTCTCTCTCTCTCTTATAGAAAGCAAGCCAGATATTTTCATTTCTATTTCGCATTGAACAGTGTGGTGTCGCAACGCTTATTTTTGTTGAGTGTATACAGGTTTTTTTGTACATAATAAATAATAAGAAATAACTTCGTTCCATCCGGGTGTCCCAAGTTTTTTTAGTTTCGGAGGGGACATAAATACCAAATTTAAGCAGAGTTTAACATTTAAAGACCTATTAGTTCAAATCCTTTTATGTTCCATACCTTAAAAGTGATTCGCTATGTACAGGTGTGCGTCTCACTGCTGGGCACGTGGTCGGGGCGCGGCGTGGAGGTGTGGGGCAAGGACAGCTCCTTACTGCAAGTGATCGTGTCGCTGCAGGGGCTCATACTCAACGCGGAGCCTTACTTCAATGAGGCTGGATACGAAAGGCAGAAAGGTATGTAGATCAAAAGTCATACAGGGTTCTAGGTAATTAGAGTTCACGTTTCAAATTAGCAGTCTAGAATCGTTGTTAAATCGTAATAATCACAAAGAAATATTAGAGGTTGGAAAACGTCTACAAGATTTGCTCGAGAAAGTAAAGTCGCAAGCGCCAATTTCAGCGAATATCTTGAAATGTTAGATAGGGATCCCAGGCGTCTAGCATTATCAGGACATTTTGGCTTGTCCTACTTTTGAGTACGCAATACCACACATAGTACCTCTCCGTCGTTATAAATGTAGTTTCGCGTTAAGGGAAATCTTATCCGGTCTTAAACAGCGACGTTGGTTCTTTATTTTATTTAAGAGCTGGCTATCCTAACTGTGATCTTATTACGGTTCTGAAGAAACAATTTGGAGGGTTGACACTAATTACCCAAAACTCTTTATTTTGTGTTAGCGAATTTGTGTTAACCAAGAAGTAGACCAAGTATAAATATTTTAGAATACAATACTGAATAGTCCAACGCCTAATCGCTACAAATCTCACTTTTGCATGTATTTTGAAACTACACAATTAGTATTGACTATTTACGCTGCTTTCGATAATAGTATTCAGTCTGTTGTGATTATAGCTATGTCATAATGTTGAATAAATGGATTCTTCCTAGGGTTTGTTTGTCGTAAACCCAACTAACAAATTAATGGTTTAGTATTTTCTAATTGTTAAGAAGAACGTACTTGTTCCGTAAGTCTTAAAAGGGAATTAGATCATTTTAATACCAAGTCTTGCCATAAGTTCTACCCCAAATAATCTAATTCTATAAAGATTGTACTATGATTTTATATAATTACATTAAGTTTTATACTATTCATGTCGATATAACACAGCAGTGTAAAAGTGGAGTACGGTACCCATAAGCACATTTCGTAACATGCCTTAAGCTTAGTGCTTATTGAAAAAGGATAAGTCAGCTGTTCGTCACCTTTGTTACACAAAACCATGAGAAAAAAAATACCGTCGAAGGGAAGGGAAATTTTATCGTCAAAACCTTGTTTTGACTCAAACTCTTGTCACAAACAAACTATACCTTAAGATTAGGTCTTATCAAAAAAGGACGGGTTAGCTGTCTTCACTGCAGGTCTTCGTCACAAACAAGCCATGCCAGTAGATTATATCTTATCAAAAAAGGTCAGGTTATCTGTTTACTGCAAGCCCTTCGTCGCAAAAAATTCCATGAGATAAATACTGTGAAGTAGTCTTCGTCACAAACAAGCCATACCCGTAGATTAGGACTTAACAAAGCAGGTCAGGTTAGCTATTTACTGTAAGCTCTTCGTCGCAAAAATCTCCATGAGAAAAAAATACTGTTAAGGTCGAGTTTGCTGTTATCACTGCAAGTCTTCGTCACAAACAAGCCATACCCGTAGATTAGGACTTAACAAAGCAGGTCAGGTTAGCTATTTACTGTAAGCTCTTCGTCGCAAAAATCTCCATGAGAAAAAATACTGTTAAGGTCGAGTTTGCTGTTATCACTGCAAGTCTTCGTCACAAACAAGCCATACCCGTAGATTAGGACTTAACAAAGAAGGTCAGGTAAGCTATTTACTACGAGCTCTTCGTCGCAAAAAAATCCATGAGAAAAAAATACTGTTAAGGACGAGTTTGCTGTTTTCACTGCAAGTCTTCGTCACAAACAAGCCATGCCCGTACATTAGGATTTAACAAAGAAGGTCAGGTTAGCTGTTTACTGCAAGCTCTTTGTCGCAAAATAATCCGTGAGAAAAAATGACTGTCTAAGAGAAATTTTATGATCAACATTAATACAAGCTTCTGAGATTATTCCGGTTTCCGCTTATTAAAGTGGCCACCATCCAGCATCGCTAATGGTTTTTTGGAGTGTGTCCTAGGAAGTGACAAATCTCCATCTTTGTGGAAAATGGTGAATACTCGAATAACTTAACTACCATAGTGCTATTATAGTGAAATTAACTAAAGCACGAGTAACGGAGTCTGCTGGTAGATACTGGGTATTTCAACAAGAATCAGCACTAGCTCAAAAAGTGGATGGTAACGAGTTTAACGTGTGTTCAACTGTGAACATTGGCTGCTAGCAAGTAGCAAGCCTTGGATGAATACCTATGACACGCTGAGAAAAAAGGCTTGCTCTAAATCTCATCGAAATAACGAGTCAGACTGAATCGGTAAGACGGCCGCCTCTAAATCCCTGGACGTGGTACGTGCAGCCATTAATGAAGATGCGACGTTTTGGGAACGTTGTATCAGCTAAATGTGGTAAAAAAAAAACAGTTTCAGCATCTGTTAAATAAAATATAGTCCTCTTACTTTACGTTCCGTACCGAAATTATTAAAAGAAACCTACGACTCACTCCGTCTTGGCACAGCGGTATAAAAATATTGCTAAACTTGGCTTTATATTGAACTACGGATATCTGGGCGAAGGCGTATATGATATGAAAGGGAAATAGCGTTGCCGCTTTGTTTTCAACTTGTTGAAAATGGCAATAAAATGATAAAAATAATAATACCATTGGGCTTTTCTTGTACAGGGTTACTTCTAAAACACCAACAACGTCGCAGTACTCGATAGTTAACACCATAAGCAACAGCTTTTGATAATTTGTTAGATTTAATTTTCATACAAAAATAAGTATTAATATAATTTCCCGCTTGAACTTTTATAACTCTACGAACATCGCAAAACGCGTACACGCGCGCGCGTTCTTAACGTCGACTACGCGTTGTCCTTTCGTTTATGAAAGTACATAGACCTACAAATGTCACGAGAGTACAATAAAAACTTTTAAAATCATTATTTTTCCATATATTGAGTTATATCCGAACTCGCAGAACTAATGTTGTTGCCTATGATGTTAGCAATCTAGTCCTGCGATGTTGTTGGTGTTTTACATATACGTTTTTATGTAATGTATTTTAAGTAGTATATGAAAAACTAAGTAACTTTGAGTACGCCTAAGGAAGATAACCTCAGAGTCCGACTTACAATTGATCGTTATTTACTATTTTTTTTATTATATTCGGAACAGAATTTACGGCACGGCTAGGTATTTCAATACTATTGTTTAGACGTGACGTAAAAGTTGGTCGATAACCGATTGGCATAGTAATCATATACCAGTTAATTAAAGCGTAACGACTGACTAGACCTGATGACACTCTTATGAGACCGCTTTACGCAGCATACTTGCTGCGGCTATCTCGCCCGCACATGTCAGTTTTATCTTTTAAGTGGGGTGTCGTTAATTAAAGTTTTATACGTAATATTAATAAACAAGACAACTTGTTTTGGAATATTAATCTTATGGACTGTTTGATAGCGTATAATATTTTACTCACCCAAAGAAGTCCTGCTTAAATAAAAAGAAATCAATTAAGTTATTTTCATATGATGCCTGCATCTTGCAGACACCAAGCGATAGCAAATATTGCGCATCTTCAGCGATAATTACACAAATTTCGCTATCGCTATTTTATTTTGCTGTTTAAGTTTACTTGATAAAGTTGTAATTTTCAAGTGGAGCTCGGACACCCAGGTACTTTTTTAAAGTGAACAAAATGGAACATTTTATTAATAATGAAATCTCGATAGCCTCGCAAGATAAGCGAAGTAGTTTGGAAAAGTACATAAAATAATTTTATATCTCACAAAGACCACAAGTGCGCGAGCGAGATAGCCAGCACCCAGTATTTTAGGCATTTAGTCATATAGCAGTCATAAAGTTACTGAAACATTGTAATAATGTCTAACAACGACTCAACGGCAACCGTTTTGATTTCATGCTAAATTGTACTCACCGGTGCGCACACCATAAAATTACAGAAAAAGGTAAGTGAAGTTTATTTATTGTACATAAGGTAAAGTTAAATAAGTGAGTGAAACTTCGCAGCATTATTCTATCGAGAATAGATTATAATAAAAAAATGGAAATTAAATAAATGGAAAAACATATATGGGACGTAATATATACTTATATAATATATTATGTCCCATATATGGTTTTTTCATTTTATTCGTTTTTGTTATCAAATCTTTTGTTATCTGATAACAAAGCCTGGTCAAGCGGTGGCGTGCTTCACTGCAAATAGTGAAGTCACGGAGTGTACCGCGTAGAAAAAGTGTATTACGATTTTTCTGGCAAGAAAAACTCAGTGATGCTAGTAGTAAACGGTGAAACACGCATGCACATAAGGCTGTCCTGTGCCTGGTCTTTCCCTAGTCGTGGCACATAGTTGATATGAGTGAAGAAATAGAGAGTGCACTATACAGTGGCTCACTATATAGTGTCGTGCGTGCACTATTTTTATTGCTGGCTTCATACCTGGCCTTCCTGCGAGGTTTCGCGTACTAATTTAAACGAAACCTAGTTTAATCTGATAATCTTTACATTTTAAATGGTTTCAATGTAGGAAATACTGTCTTATAATAGTTGTGTAAATGTTTTAGGGATATAAGTTTTACGACGAAATATGTTATTGTAAATTTTGTACGCATCTTTTTCGTCTTATTTGTTTTTGAAATGCAGCTTTAAGGTAATTAGTGTTCACTTTCCATATTTGTTGTTTAGATCGCTATTAAGGCCTTCATACAAGCCAGCATTACGTTTAAGTCACGCGAGTATAACTTCAGATAGATACAAATTTCAGTCGTTCAGAACTGCTGCTTGCGTCCCGCGTCATATCCTGGCGGTCATATTCGTGGGGAGTTTTGTGCGGTTCGTCTGACGGGGTTCATAATCGCTGGCAAAGACGCTGGCATTCCCGGCCGAAATTGTACGCGTTTAGAACACGGTAAAACAAAAGTAAAAAAAAACGTTCTTTTATCAAATTGTTGATGACACTTCTACCGCTCTGATAGCGCGACTAAACTGGAAGATTTTTATTTATTTAGCACAACTCTTTTAGACGGTGAACACTAATCACTTAAAGTCCATTCTGTAGTCAAGCTCTTACCATCTTGTTACATGGCGAGCTGTATATTTATGACACAAAAGTCGCATAGACATTTCCTTGAGACCGTGGTACCCTGTTGTTACAGTCAACTTTGGGGTTCCCTAATCATTACTTACATAATGTCTTATAAAAATATTATATAAAAATAAAACAAAATATATGTCATATTTTAGTGCCAAATATGCTTAGCCCAGCAATTACTTAACGAACTTAATCTCAATATGCTTTTTTCTAATAAAGATTGTATAAATAACAATTTTAATTTATTTTCAGGTCTGGCATGGGATATCATTATAATTGTATAATATTATATCTATATCATGTAATCGGGTTCTGGAAAACGGCTGTAACGATTTCGTTGGAAGTTCTCATTGTAGGGGTTATAAATCGTTCTGGCTATATTTCGAGAAATACTCGTAGTACGAGTGGAACTCGGTCGCTCAGGTATAATGGTAAAAACTACCGATCTCCAAGTACTTAGTCGACTTGAAAATCGGTGGTTATCTTCTTCGGACGGGATAAAAACATCGTAAGAGGCGAAAATGCTATAACTGCCATAGTTCCCCTGCAACTAACACTCGACTCGTTTTCAAGATCATCCCCTAACCACCTATTTAGCTATTCAAAGTACGCTCAACTTTGTGCAGTTTGTTTTAAATTTGTATTTGGATTTGCAATGCAATACAGAGATGTGCGTGCTTTGGTTTGAACTGAACCATTTTGAATCGCTAAACTGACAGTAAACCCACTGTAGTTGCCACTGAAGACATTTTGTTCCATGGCCAATTTCTAGTAGCTGCTTTTACTTAATCCATGAACACAATGATGGGGAGCGATCTAGACCGTCGGGCGTTCACGCTTCCAGAACTTGTTACTTAGCGGTAAGCGCTAGTGCACATGGCCTCGGGCGTCTAATGTACACCACATTCGACGCCCTCGGCGCTTATTTTGGGCTCATTATGTAAGTTTTGATTAGATTTTATCACAGGACTGACTTGCCTGGCTGTTGATGGACATTAATGATTGTTATCAAGTATACAAGACTTACTGGACTGATCTGATTTGACAATGAAATTTTATGTATATTCATGAACTCTGCTGGAATTAACTCCCGTGTATCGTATTTATGCTTATTGTTTATGTTTTGTTGAGTTATGAACACGAGATTGACTGGACGTATCTGATGATGGACGTCGAAGATAGTTACTGGTATCTGGTGATTTATGCTGTGATAATTTAGTTTTAATATACAGAATAGAAGTGAAAATACAGTTTAGCCAAATACATTGTTATAATTTGAAGAAAAAAAGTTCGCAATAATTCTTTATCATTTGAACTGTACAGTTACGAAATAGTCGCATTAGTATCGTCTAAAATAGATAACTATTTAACTAAAATAAATATACGGAACCATTATTTGAATCTAGTCAATTGTTTTGAAGATCGTTTATTTGCGGATAGAAAACAGAATTTTTAAGAGTCTAGATTATGTTATATGACGCTTGCAATTCGGCCCTCAGTTGCACCAAAGTTTTAATACCTCTCAAATAAAAACACACGTTGTGGCTTTTTCATATAGCTTTTGACTTCCAATAATAACAGATGTTTATTTATTTAAAACTTTATTCACGAAGAAGAACTAAGGCCGACCCAATGCCTAAGCCATTTTCTCTCAGACAACCTTGAGATACAGGATAGGTGCACTAGGTATAGATATTGTAAAAAAGAAATTAGGAGATGTTACAATAAAAAATATAAGATACCAAGAGAAAGAAAGAAATGAACATAGTTTAGTTCATATAGAACTAAACCATACAATAGCTAAATATATTATTAAAAATATATATATAACGCAAAGATACGATGTTCTAAGCTCACTCGTTGTTAACAACCCCCTATATCTGTTATTAGTGGATAACAAAGTTAAAATAATTAGTCTATATAACGAAGCAAAATAAGTACCACTCTATAAATTCTACGTAACATGAAGTCGTATAAGACTGGAATTATAAGACTTGCTTGTTGAGTAGTTATGTTCGTATGGCTTGTAGTCGTAATATTTTTCTTATACACGCTTCATTAAGAGCCCGGTGGCAGCTCACGTTTCCATTTGTAATACTAAAATAAAACCTGAAAACACGTGATTCTTTCTGATCTTAGATCTGGAGTTGCACAGTGTTTTATGAAATAAGTAACCGAAAGCTGTCATCGGGCCTATAAACCCCATTGAAATAATATTGGAAGAAACCTAATCATAAAACGTTGCATCGTCAGGTACCCAGCAAGGCGAGGAGAACTCTCGTATGTACAACGAGATGGTACTCCTCAAGTGCGTCCAGTCCATGACTAAGATGCTAACAAACCCACCCGAGCCCTTCCGCGAGGAGATATTACACCACCTGCGAGCGGAAGCTGCACCACTGTGCAAGCGCCTCGAAGACTTCGTAGCGTTATCAGCTGGGACAGCTCCGCCTGATGTAAGTGTTCCCGCAGCATCTGCGACTATTATTAACTAGTGTCGTTATCAGCTGGAACGGCACTACATGAGGTAAGAAATAGCAGTACTGACAGGCAGCTGGGATATCACCGCCAGAGGTAGAAGGGAAGCTAATAGTGCTGGCAGGCAGCTGATATAGCACAATTTGTGGTTCGTACCCAATGCTATCGTGATCCTCCAGTGCAGGAGTATCTCGTGAACCCCCAGCACCAGTGTGTATGGAAAGCTAGTAGTTCTGAGAGCTAGGACTCCACACTTGGAAGTAAGAGATCCTACAGCACTTGCGAGTATTCGAAGCAGAAGTGCTGGCAGGCAACTGGGATAGCATCTATAGGGCTACGAGACATGAGACTCCATCACCAGTGAGTATCCCATACTCGCTGGTGATGGAGTCTAGTAAAACTGACAGCTAGGACACCACTAGTAAGAGATTTTAAAATATTTTCGAGTTAAACAGCTATTAGCGCTGGCAGGGCAACTTGGTGCTCAACGGCTCAACGCCGCCAGAGGTAAGAGATCCAGCGGTCCTTGCGAGTTTAAGAGGCTATCAACTCTGCTAGCTGACACAGCACCATCAGAAGTGAGATGCGACAATATGAGATGTCAGATGATGCGGGATCTTACTTTTTTTTTTTACCGTTAGGGAAAAGATTCTGTAGACCTAACGAATATGACCAGCTAGTGACGCTGCCAGACCTAACAGCGTTGTGGTAAGAGATCCTGCAGCGCCTGCCAGTATAAACTATATAACTAGCGTCAATTGCCAGTTTCCATTGCGACTAGCTATGTGTGTAATCTAACAGTGTGACTTTGTCCTGTGCAGGTGACCCCGCCCGAGTTCCCGCTGGTGCCCGCGTCGCGCGGCTTCTGCCTGACGCTGCGCTCGTCGCTGGACGCGTTCCGCGCGGCGCTGCGCCGCCACGGCGTCACGCCCGCCCCCTTATAGCCGCAAGGCTAGCGCACACGACCACTCTCCAATGTTCCATCTTATGCGAGTTATATGATTCCTAGACTTAGTCGGGTGACCATATACTTTGCCGGCTCGCACTGAGACTTTATAATCCATCTACTTTTTATCTAGATACTGCCGAGGCGAGGATACCATCCTACCTCCCTTTATGGATATAATAATTTCACCTGGACTTGTAACGATTAAATCTAATATACAATAATTGCTTACAATAATATAATCTTAATTTTAACGGATGACCTAGTCCGTCCGTTGATCTTATTTTTAGTGTAAAGATTGTATACTTAGTGGTTAATTGATCGCGGAACCTACCGACGCGACGGAAGTCACGACTTGAAGACACCTGCCTCCCGAACCCAACCTCCACTACTACTATTCAACTCATCTGGCCAAATGCTTGTAATTTAACTGATCTCATTATTCTATACTAATCTTCAACATAACTCATGCGCTATGCATTCATCCATTCTACTATAAAAGCAATCCACATTTAAAATTCCCACTAAGTGGGTACCACGGCAATCGAATATGGCTAATTATAGTAAATTTCATAAGATCTATGTGATGTGACGTCATATAATGTACATAGCCAAAACTTCCATTTGCATGCTTTCCGCCCTTCCTATGTTTACAAGAATGCCAGGATTAAATTCCGTCAAAATGTACTATTCTGTGAAAATATCTTTGTAACTCGACAGCTGAATCTGTGGGAGACATAACATTCCTTCATCGAATCCGCGAATATAGATCGCATCGAAACGATTGTGGTCACTTCAGTTAGATTTGACTGTCAAGTGAGATGCTTACAGAATAGGCTAGCTGATGGGTTATTGTTATTATGGGTCTCTTGCATCCAGCAAAGTATGCGCTTACCTCCGAGGCGTAGTATAATATTATTTATTTGTTACGATGTATGTCTACATTAATTCGACGAATGTTTAGATTATGAGTACTTATTGAAATTGCATCTTTTCCACGGGGCGAATGTTCGTCGTTGAGAATGTTACTGTTTGTTCGGTCGCGATAGAAAAAGATTACTTTAGTGTGAAGTCTAGCAAGTTTCTGATATTATTTATTGTAACGAAGTTTGCAGTACTCTGTGCTGTATGTGTGGTGCGATTGATGCATCTGTATTTTTGTACAGATTACTATGCGATGGTTTTCTTATGAATGTTACCGGATGGTAAACTTTACAAAGATTTATGTTTCCAAATGTTACGTAAGACAGTACATTTTGGAACTCATGGTATGGAACCGAGTACTGAAGCTTCATTTTTATCAAGTTTAGGTAATGATGTGAGAGTATTAATATGAGTATCTCATCGATGTTATTTATGTATCTATGTGTAATGTTGTGTGTAAAAATGCATTATTCATTTTTATGTAATTATAGTTTTGTTTATATTATATTTTTTTTTGTTTTATATTGCGGGAAATATAAATTGATATGTAATGATGATGTAGTAACACGTTTGTTGTTATATTGGCGCAGTTGAGTACACTTAGCGTAGTCATTAAAATCTATTCACACAAGCTGAAGGCTAAACGTAACCAGAATTTGGAACCTGACATACATACATAAAACAATGGAGTTTATTATTTGCGGGTAGTTGGTTGTTTACCGTTAGTCTTTTGCTGATATGAATAAGGTATAGTTCGCGATGCGGAGCGCGAACGGCACTGTCACACTGTCCGCGTTTTCATTCTCGTTACCAGTTTTTGAAATCAATGAAAATTGTTTACACTTAGTTTTAGTGCGAGTAGGACTTATTTGGATATTCTTTATTTCCACGCCAAATAAATTGCGTCACAAAAGTATTCCTATCTGAAGTGATAACTACATTTTTAGTATTAATTACCTACTTACATTTCCCGAATAAAATGATAAAACGTAAAAAAATCTTAAAAGTGCTATTAAGTGATTTTGCGCTTTAGTGATATTTTCGAAATTAACTTTTAATTTTTGAATGATCTTGTTTTAGAAATAAAATTCCCCTCGTTAGTGCTTATAGTGTTTACATAAGGCGCAAGCGCCGGCCACGCCGCCGTGCGGATGCACAAATACAATGTAACTTCATGCCAAAGTCAATTGAGCTATGGAAGGCTTTTGTCGCTTGTGTACGCGAAATAAGTGACAACTATGTATAATTATGAAAAATAAATAATTCTTCAACATTATTCCTGTATTTTATTATTTACACCAACCTAATATGTGCGTGTCCCCAGCTTCCTCATTGTTATAATCGAAATTCTAAGTATGCCATATTTTAGAGCATAATTTGAGCAATTTAAAGTTTCAGTCATAGAATTAGAGCAATCACAACTTCGTTTCTATGATTTGTTAAATGTGTGTAAGCTGGACAAACGTGTCTCCAGCTGACACATGCCGTTGGGGCAAAACCTGTGATGTTAGGGTTTTAAAATATAGTCGAAAATTTAGCTCATAATTGGAGCAATGAGAGCCAAAAAATCTAGCCATCACACTCAAATATTATTTAAACTACGATCATAAAACCATGTGCGAGCTGGAGACACGTGTCCCTGGCTTACACATATGTATCTTCGTAATTATTCAAGCTACGATTATGTATTATACCTCAAAATTCTGAGCAAAATTGCAGTATTAGACTCCAAATTTTTCAAAACCTTAGCTCGAATAGTTTTTGAGCGACTAAGCAATAAGTATGTGTAAGCTGGGGACACGTCACACGGGCTTACACATGGTGAATTACGATAACTATATAAGTTGCAGTTTTCTTTTAAAGATCAAATAACATGTTATAATTGGAGCACACACGAGGCATAATTTCAAATCTCTAGGCCTTTTACTTTCAAAATTATAAGCCAAATACGCTTTTCCCGCCAAAATTTTTAAAATATTCGGTCGGGAGCGGTCAACCGCGACGTTGCCGTTCCGTGCATTATACAATTGCTACCGAGTCTGAACTTTAGCTCTAACATTATAAGAGTTATTTTAATTCGGTCTCGATCATTTAAGCTTAGAGCTTAAGAACCTCGAGTGACAATATCTCGCCCCTTTACACACACAGGAGTCGATTTCACCGGTCACGTGGAGATCAAGGCAAGTAAAGGCCGAGGAGTCAAAACATTATTAGCATTGCACTGTTTGTAACATCGGTTTACTGTTGGCGTAAAATGACTACCAAAAGACAGGGGGAGAGTTCGCTTGAAGCGAGAAGCAGACGGGAAGGTGAAGAGGACATTGAGGTCGGGCACAGCGTGGTCAACAAAAGGGACACTAAAGTGCAAAGTGAAGTGAATAAGGCGACTAGTGTGAACCGTTCCTCAGAGTCAGCTGAAGTGAAATTTGACACTACTAGACACAATGATGCATGTGCTCTTTAAGACATTGACTTTTTATAATAAATTTATGTTTACATTTTTACATATTAGGAATTTATAATATTTTGCATTATTTTTTTATGATTTATCTATGTTTAGTGTTAATTTGCATTTTGTTTGTGGTGGAAATATGTACGGTGCACGTACATGATTTTAATGTATATTTAGCAAATTATGTTAGAAAAGGCCCGCGTTGTTGCACTTTGATCGCAACCTACATTTGGTACTTAGTGCAATGACATGTAGCAGAACATTTTTATACATTTTTCATATTAGTGTTCATAAAGAATATATAGTGTTTAAATTATAATCAAACAATTTAATCAATTACAATATTTTAATCACCTTATACATCTTCATGCCATCTTTTTTTATATACTTCATTGAATGTTACTAACTGATTACTTTATTTGTTCTTATTTTTGTTTGTATAATTTCACTTTTAATTTTAAATATGTTAGATAGATAATTTGTTAAAGCCGTTTTTTTTTGTGCATGTGGTGTTAACCTATAATTAATTGTTGCACTTGTAAATGTTACCCTAGCCTTTAAGTTAGAAATGTTTATGTGTAAACAATTGTTGGTTAACCTTAATAAATAAAGTAAAAAAATAAAAAATAAAAATAAAGACGTGGTTTGATTCGGACGACTTGCATTTTCATTACGATTCATCCCGTGGAACATTCACTGACACTTTACATACATTTAATTGCACTGACATTTAATGAACGGTTAACACACCGTACACAGTTTAAGCAAGTAACCACAGTGACTGATCTATTGGTCTAGTCGTTAGTGACCATGACGGCTAAGCCAGAGGTCGTGGATTCGATTCACACTCAGGACAAGTCGTTATATCATGAACACGATTATTTGTTCTGTGTCTGGGTCTAAATTATCATTCATTTTTACTTTGCTATGTAATAATATAAAGACATTTTAATTGGAATAGCTTTATTTAACAACATGGATTCGTGACGAAAACCGTTCAATTATCATAGTTATATTATTAATATTTTATGGGTATTTACGTACACAATCACAGGTCAGTAGACGGTATAATAAAAGTTTCACTACCTAATAATCCTGCTTGTGCACCAGAGCTTTTTGCCTCAATCAGTTTCGACTTATTATAAATAGACTTATAATTCAGAGACAAATATTTAAGGTATTACTTATTAAAACAACAGTGATAACGGTATATTTCATAAAAGGAATTAAATTGTTCAATTACAATTTTCACATCCATCAACTTTTAACTACATACATATTACCATTGATCATCAGTTCTTAATACTCTTTTGACATCTTGTATAAATTGACATGTTTTATTTTATATTTAATAAATAACCCTAACAAATTTTAAATTTAATTTAAAGTGATAATACCATAGTTTTACCATTTTGTTTCTCAATACTTACTTCCAAATCATCGTACGTTAACCATTCTGAGTATCCTACAGTGTATACACATCTGGAGGAAATGTTTTATTATAAATAGTGAGTTGCTCAGGATTTTTTCTATATTAAAAATACAGTACTACTTTTTTCCAAAAGGTATATGTAAGTAGTTACTTTTATATAAAGCCTAACCGTTAATAAGCCTTTCATTTTTTATAAAATACAAGAGAAAAACTATACAAACTTACTTTCTATACACGCTATCAATCCACGCTGACCCAAATTAAATTGTAATTTCTGTCAAAATAGGTTATCGTTGCACCGCACTGCATTATGTGTCGTAACTAAGTACATACTTGTATTTTTTATTTTGAATATAGCTTGGAAGGGATATAGTGCGCCGTTGCCGTTCCGCACGCTTCAATAGTTGCCAGCCGACGAGAGCCGATGATACTCGAACAAAAAATCAAACATTTTGTTAGCGCACTAAGAAATTACGGTTATAGCCGTGCGCGCGCGCTCTGTAAGAAGTTCAACCCAACAAGTATTTTATTTACTTCGGCACGCTATAACAAAATTTTAAGGTAGATAATTTATTTTTGAGTTGTTAATTTATGGTGGAACTATACTTTGTATAGGTACACATACTTACAATAAATACATATAGTTAATTGATAAGTGTACGTACAAGTCAAAATCGAAATGTTTCTCATACATGTATGTAAATGTTAAGAGACAGCAGCTCCTAGTCTAAGAATATTTTCCATATGTCAGTACAAAAGCTTAAATGATCGAGACCGAATTAAAATAACTCTTATAATGTTAGAGCTAAAGTTCAGACTCGATAGCAATTGTATAATGCACGGAACGGCAACATCGCGGTTGACCGCTC
Organism: Pseudoips prasinana; assembly: GCA_951640165.1. Lineage (NCBI taxonomy): Eukaryota > Metazoa > Arthropoda > Insecta > Lepidoptera > Nolidae > Pseudoips > Pseudoips prasinana. Next base: position 10,419,280 of record OX621240.1, read on the forward strand.
ACGACCGAATATTTTAAAAATTTTGGCGGGAAAACCGTATTTGGCTTATAATTGTGAAAGTAAAAGGCCTAGAGATTTGAAATGATGCCTCGTGTGTGCTCCAATTATAACATGTTATTTGATCTTTAAAAGAAAACTGCAACTTATATAGTTATCGTAATTCACCATGTGTAAGCTCGTGTGACGTGTCCCCAGCTTACACATACTTATTGCTTCGTAGCTCAAAAACTATTCGAGCTAAGGTTTTGAAAAATTTGGAGCCTAATACTGCAATTTTGCTCAGAATTTCGAGGTATAATACATAATCGTAGCTTGAATAATTACGAAGATACACATGTGTAAGCCAGGGACACGTGTCTCCAGCCCGCACATGGTTTTATGATCGTAGTTTAAATAATATTTGAGTGTGATGGCTAGATTTTATGGCTCTCATTGCTCCAATTATGAGCTAAATTTTCGACTATATTTTAAAACCCTAACATCACAGGTTTTGCCCCAACGGCATGTGTCAGCTGGAGACACGTTTGTCCAGCTTACACACATTTAACAAATCATAGAAACGAAGTTGTGATTGCTCTAATTCTATGACTGAAACTTTAAATTGCTCAAATTATGCTCTAAAATATGGCATACTTAGAATTTCGATTATAACAATGAGGAAGCTGGGGACACGCACATCAACCTAATTAGTCCTGTTTTTTATTTGAGATTCTCGTACTCACCACTACTGTAGAAATATTATTTAAAATTTAAATATTTTTATGAAACTAATCATATCTTCATACTTCACTCAATAATTAAATTTAATCTATAATTATAATATAATGGAATAAGAAAACACATGAAATTGAATATATATTTATTGAATATAAAAATACTTTTTACAGATTAACAAATAATGAACTAGTAAATAAAATATTTTGTTTATAAATTATATTTAATATTATTTCTATCACAGTAAAAGTAATATTTGTCCATGTACAAAAAAGTGTAAATAAAAAAAAGCATTATTTTGGCCTCTGAGGATATTACAATTCTAACGTGACAGACACAACACAAAAATAGTATAATATTACATAAAAATACAATAATAATTAATACAAGGTTAAGTTCACTATAACGCGGCAAGCCCCGGTATACGGGGTATTGTTTTAAATGGAGACCAAAGCACAATCCAAAAGGCCTACGTTCGACGGAAGTTCAGCAAGCCTTTATAAATATAAATCACAATTTGCAATACAAGATAAATCACAATTTGCAATGCAAAACAAAGAATAATAATTATAATGCACCTTATAATTTATTTTTTTAGTTGTTTTGAAACTTAGTTATATCACGGAATTCCAACTAACGAGAATATTCGGGAAAGAAGAAAAGAAGCTGCACCTGGATAAGGGTTAAAACTATAACATATATTTTATTCAACTTGTAAGCTATATATAAATTATAATACAACTCCGATTTTAATAAGATTTATACGGGACATAAAAGATCTATCAAAATTTACTCTCCAACACCAAAGTTTTATTATTTAGTATTTTATTTAAAAATAAAACCGTCTAATTGAGGAGCTTGCCCTTCATGGAATTCGGTAATACGATTCTGAACAACCAAATAGGTGTGCGTTTACTTATATCTAAACCAGTTTAATACACTTTGAATAAATGTACACAGTTCCACAGATTTCTTCAAACTTGATGGATGCATCGCGATCAATCTTGTCCAAGATGATTTAAACAAACAAGGATATTTTTCGTACATAAATAACAATACAATAGGCTATTCTTGTTCCACAGATTCCTCAAAATTTGATGGATTCATCTCAACAAATCTTGTTCATGATGATTTAAACAACGACGACATTTTTCTTACAAAGATAACAATACAATAGCTTATTCTTAACAATAATCTGCATATATAATACAATGCTGCACGCTTGCACTACATTTTTATGTTCTATTATTATCTGGAATCACAATAATTACAAAGCCATACATCACAATATAACCTATGTTTTACTCACTATGGAATAGTTCCTCAATACAAAATTCCCCCATACCGGCAGTGTTACTGGATCAATACTTTAAATCCCATTGTGCATTTTGATTTACGAAGCAATTTAAATTTACCATTTTTAAATCAAACTCAACTTATGCCTTGTATTTAACACATTTGCTGCCCACGTGGCATATCTGGATGCCCATAAACGAAATCATGTCTCCATACTCCGAACGCGTATACGAGTCAGTATTTCTACGGTACGTTGTGCTCATAACCCAATAACACGTCCTAAGTAATTGAGACAAGTGACCGTCGCGTCTCCTTTGCGTTCATCCCAGTTCTACCATATTTAAAAAAATACTATACTCACACACGCGTCGTCGGTCACTGAAGGTTGGTATATAAATAATATATGAAAACGCGTATATGCGACGTAGGCATGGTCCAAGTATAGCAAAAAACGCACCGACGCGTCATGGGCAGGAGAGCATCTGATTTAGGCGATCAGATTAAATATCTGCTATTCATCTATGAATTTTAAGTACGGCTCTGAGTTGTGTTTAATTTATAAATACTAATTAAGATATCCGTAATAAACATAGTTTGCTTTTTTAAATCTATTTTCTCTTTAAGTATTAAAATATAATAATTAATTTTAAAGCACATGCACACGCATAATTAAAAAAGCGAAATGGTATTAGCCAGGTAAAGACTAGCTGTCGTTTATTAGCTCTTATCAACTTAAATAAAACTATATAGTCAAGTAATTTCCCCCAAATGGTTTACAAAGTCCACTTCTCAACCCGCAGTAATACCTTTTTAATTCTCGTAACACTGTATATATATATATATATATATATATATATATATATATATATATGTGTATATATCTATATACACAATTGAATCAGGCACATGAAACATAAAATACCTTTTATAAAATATTACTTATTTTTGTGGATTGTAGTAAGGTCTAGGACATAAGGTGAACTGTAACTTGTATAAGCAAGAAGTCTTATTGTATTTCACTATGAAACAGTAGCACTCAAATGGTTTCCTTAAAACTTATTATGATGAAGTCCATTACTGACCCGCTGCAGGGCAAGGACCTCCTCTCACAATGAGAGAACTTAGGCCATAGGCCACTACGCTGGCTTAAGACATTTTTGGGGTACTCAGAGGCATGCAGGTTTCCTGCAATCTCGCATTATCGAGTTAATAAACTCGTACTTAAAATAATGACGGAAAACCTTCAAAGTTTTTAGTACACATGAATTCGAAAGTCAGTGGTTTGACCTCGAGTCCACTGAGTCTACAGTTCGATGATGTAACCACTACGCTATTTCGGCTTAACTTGTACTAGATACGAAAATATATATAAATCTATAAAGTAGGTAGGAATTTAACTTTAACACAGTTATAGAGAGAGAATGAGAGACGGTAAAAATAATACATCTACTTAAAGAGATACGTATAAAAATACAAAATATAAACATGAAGATTTTAGGGATAGCGCCCAGATAGACTTACTGCTATTTTTTTATATATATATGGGATCTAACTAAATAGTTCTATATCATATAATTAAAAAATATATATATTCAAAAAATATGTGCGTAAATATTAAGCACGGGTTAAAAGAACATACTTCATTCTTAGAGTAGGCAATTTTTCCGTACCAATTTTATATAAAGAAAATATTGGATTTTTGTATATTTGTTTCACAAAGAATATATTTAAAAACTACACGACTGTTTACAAAAAATATACCATAAAAAAGCTACATTATCAGCGAGTAACATGGTCTGCGTTTTATTTTAAATTAAATGGAGATCTCTACTAAAAGTTTAATAACGTAAGGTCTCAAAAATTGGCCTTTAAAACCCATCATTGCACGTGCGAAGCAAGTGTTTGATGATGATACATTAAACATGGACTTAATGCTTAATGTATCATCATCAAAAAAAGGCCAATTTTTGCGACCTTACGTTATTAAACTTTTAGTAGAGATCTCTATTTAATTTAAAATAAAATACAGACCATGTTACTCGCTGATAATGTAGCTTTGTACATTGTTGTGCATGTTTAAATAAATAATATAATGAAATGTACAGACGCCAGCACATAAAGCTACCCCAAGCTGTGAAATTTCTTTTATAGACTTTCAACTTTATCACAAAAGCATAAGGTTACCTTTCTATTGGCAAAATTTGACAGATTTGAGCTTGATGTGCCAGCGTCTGTACTACATGTTTCTAATACTCACACAAAATCCTGTGATAGATCACCTTTTGTTCAAAATACTAACTTATCTCTCTAAATATCTACACGTGGGAAACCAGAGCTAGTATAATATAAACCATTTATTTCATTTCTTTGGGCCTATAGGTAACCTTAATTTAGTACAAATACTATTATTTTTTTGTTTTTTTATGATCTTTAATATCAATCTTTAATATTTTAAAATACATATAATTGGTATAATACAAAAATATATTCTTAAATCTTAACTAGACTTTGCTCTCATACCTTTTCATTAATTTTAGACCTTATTTGAAAGTGATTAGGTTGAATTTGATGTGGTCACGTTTAGAATACTGTCTAAGTGTTAAAGTCGACTAGGAATTATACGAATACTTATTATTGTCATTTTTTTCAAATCCAAAAGTGAAATATACAAATTCCAGTAAGCTAATACAAATTGTTGTCTCAAAAATGGGAAATCATAAATTTTATCGTCAGGCGGGTCACGAACCTGCACCCTCACCAACACGAGCTAGGCGCTCGAAGTTGAGCTACGAACGACACACACTGGCTGATCAAATTTACGATTCCCTTGTTAACACTTCCGAGGAATTTGCGCTTGGCGAACAAGTACGTAATATAAAAACGATTTGTGGTATCCTTAGTATTAAACTTAGTGTCATGATTTTTTCTCAAACATATGTACGGACACTAACACTATACACATAGCAGCCCACAGCAGTACAAATATAGCCCATGCCACGTGTGAGAAGGGACTTTTATACTTATTCTCCACGCCTAAACCTAACAAATTCGCGCAGTGCCGCCTAGCGGACACTACTAGAAACGTAGGAATGAAATATTGTATTCCAGTACCAGCGTAGGAGCCAGTAAACTCTATGAGAATACTTATATCTTCTAGAAAATAAGTTAACAGCACTGGTGGTACAACTGTAATGACAGGAAACAGAAGCTTCCTCAAAATAAAATTGTAAGACTCCAATCTTGTCGTATCTAAGAAGAGACTTTGCAAGTTATTTCTTAGAGTAATAGCGATTATAGGGAAACTAGTAGAGAGAGTGAACACTGGGAATAACGTTAGGAAATACTCGACTATTTTAATGAATATGTTGTCGCTATCGGTCGGAATGAAATTGAGAGTGTAGAGGTCGCTCAGGTGCGAGAAGGCGAAAGCTCCGGTGAACGCCAGAAGGAGATAGAAGATAGCTATCAGCACGAAGTCGAGCGAGACGTGGAGTCCTAGATGTGATTTACCCCTGAGAAAAAACGGAATATTTAAAAGTCGAAATAATAAAGGTAAATAAATGAAAAGTAATTGCTAAGTCTAAATAACATAAAATTATAGAAACTGTTATTTTGGAGACAGTCCAAGGGCAGTTCCTACTAATTAAAATCACGGTAATATAAACATTGTCTAATCAATTTTAGTTATAGCATTATCCACAATTAAAAGCTTAAAAATTTAGATCAAAAATGGGAAAACATATATTTAAACGTCCGGCGGGTCTTGAACCAAAACTCTACCAATCCGGGGTAGACGCTCTGAAATTAAGCTAAGAACGATCAACACTGCCAGATCAAATTTACGATTCCCTTGCTAACACCCTTCCGGAGTATGAAGGTGTCACCCATCGGCTTTGTTTTTCTAGAAACATGTCCGACCGATATGTTCACAGTTGCATGTGAAATATTGATAACGCTTTCCGAACCACTAATTATCTTATAATTGATTCTTGTATATAGGTAGATACATAAATGTATTTTACGTATCACGGACCTAAGAATTAGGATACAATTCTTTCATCATATAAGGTTTTATTTTTGTTAGCTTTAGTTGTGATCTTGTTAAAAGGCATTTTACCGATTGACAACCATTTTCCGCCAGGTACTTATAGTGCAGTAATTGAAGCGAAAAATACGGTCTTACCTCCGAATTTTTTTACTGTGAACCGATTTGCATGAAATTTTGGAATTAGGCTCATCTTACCCTTAATTTCAAAAGTGAAAATGATCAGAACTCCGCCTGTTATTTTTAAGGGGTGTAAACAACCTCTTAATGGAAAAATTGATATTGAGCCATTTTATCGCTATAAAACATGTTTAATAGTAAGGGGTGAAATTGTAAAGTATTTTCTAACATAATTACCTCATATTAAAATAATTTTCAACCCCTTGAAAATCTTCCAACCCTTGCAAACAACGCCTAAATTGAAAAAATCACAAAAAAATACTTTGGTATGACTTAAAAAGATGTAAGTATAGAGTAAGTAATATTTTATATTCTCTATAATAATTATCAAATTTTTAACCCCCTTTCAACCCTTGAAAACTACCCCTTGATAAAAAATGGTTAAATTTTTCTTTATATAAAGTGAAAAGGATTTGAATATTATTCCACACTCTTGAAAATGATTATCATATTCTTAAGCTTTTCTACCCTTAAAACTACCCCTAAATTAAAACAGTAAATATACATGATTACATATTTTAATAAAAATTAATTCAGAGTAAAAATTGCCATTTATTGAATAAAATATTTACAAATTATATAAAATTGTACTATTATTAAATTTATTAAAATATAATATTATTATTCATGACTCAATATCGGAGTCGCTGCCACATTCAACATCTTCTGGCTGAATCGGAGGGCTATTTTGGCAGTTATCTCCACTGCACGTTCCACAGGTACTATTACAAAACAGACCAACTTTTCTGCATCCGCAAGACGCTCCACATCCTTTTTTGCAGTTTAGTAATATATATTTATGTATCCAATAGCTCTAAAAATGTGTTGAATTAAAAATTCCACTGTACATAATCTATCAGTTAATTTTATTATCGATGGCTTTTTCGTTGGCCCCTTCACTCAAATGTGTTATATATACATATAAGAACGTTGGTATGTATTCATGCCTACGTTTCCAAAATATATGAGCCATATTATGTATATATATACACATTACAATAGTTGGGGGTCTCTATTATACTGCGTACTTTCACATTGCTCCAAAAGAAATTTTCAGTTACTAAGTAGAAAAAAATATGATAAGTTTTTGGACCATAACTCCTTCAATTTTCATGCTATCACAATTTATAAAAGACCATTGTAAAGGTAATTAAGAGAGCTACAATATCCTGCATTGCAATATATAGTAAATAACCTTTTTATAAAACGGTGAAGGGTTAAAGGGCTTAAGAGAGGCTGTGATTGCGCTGCCACGCGCTCTTTAAACAATCATATCTCCGTCAATTTTTGTTTGACAGAATAAACAAAAAAACCAAATTGTTTGTCATAAAAATACCTAAATTTTTTATTCGTACACTTTTATACGTATCTGTCGTCATTTTTGAGATATTATGAAAAAAAAGTGGGTTTATAAAAAATTTAAAATTTTGTTTATTTTTTGAATCGTGACTTTTTTGAAAATTATGTGTCCTGAAGCAGACAAACTGATACTATCTATCAAACTCTTCATAATAAAGTTAATTCTAGGCGGAATATGATTAATTTTAATTTTGGTGGAAATGGAACTTATGAAACCCATTGATTTAAAAGAAAAAACATTAGATGCTCTCCTTATTTGCAATACAACTCACTTATTTTACGTGCAAAAGACTTTTAATAGTGCTCATTTTAAAGCTTATTTCAAGGACTACAAAACCCTATTGTATTAGAATGCATAAAATGCATTTGCTCGCCGCTAGATGGCATTGACCACATCGATTAAATTTCAGACAAAATAAAAAACGGCGTTGATCTTTAATATCTAGCTTAATGTTGCACTTAGAATACTTTATAAAAACCCAAATTGTTTATGGTTTTACCTGCTACAATTTTGTTCTCTATAAAATTTTCGATAAAACGTATATTTTTGGAGATATTTCCAAAAAACCGATGAAAAACGTGAAAAAATTGCGAATTTTCAATTGCCAATATCTTGAAAAGTATTGGATTTATTGGAAAACTTTACAGCTGATTTTTGCTTAAAATTAGGCTTTCTATCGATATCTGAGGTAATTTTGAAAAAAAATAAAATCACCTTCGAGAAGGGGTGGCAACCACCCCCAGGGTGGTTGCGGAGTTCAAATCATTTTCACTTTTGAAGTTAAGGGTAAGATGAACCTAATTCCAAAATTGTATGCAATTCGGTTCACAATAAAAAAAATCGGAGCAATAATGCTTCAATGACTGCACTATTACTGATGAAAAAATTTGATTTTTCTTTGGGTTATATTTTCCCCCTTTTTATACATGAAGTTTGTGTTTTATGCTCATCGTGTTCTATATAATAATACACTCTGGGTCTTGGATATAGAACATAGCCGGTGCACCACCACTTGCTTCTTAGGACGATCAGATCCATCAAGCTGCTGCCTAAGCAGCTTGAGGGATTTTTAAAATAAGAATATATTCGATTTGCGCTATCAAAACCATTCAAACAACACTTATTAAAAGGCAACCAAGCATTGAAGTCCCAAATAGCTTTGCAGTGGTTTACCGTCTATGTCCCCTATAGCACATGCACATATAGATGTGTGCATTAAATCACACAAGAGGTGAAGTATTTTTCTATTTGCTTATGTCACTATCATACTCTCTGACTGGTACTGGTGGTATATTTGATAGCTGGATCGGTCTAGGTATATGTGTAGCGTGATACATTGACACATACAAGAGGAGAGAGGTGTTAAGTTACTCATAGCCAACATAGAAGCTGTTATAATTTGGAACGAAACTGATTTGGATTTTTGAGTTTCGTTATTTATTCGACATGATCGACACGATCTTAAAAATTCGTAAGTATTTTAATTTCAGGAGGATATGCATAATTCATTTAGGAGATATGGTCAATACCTGATAGGCGCAATAAGTCCAGGCAAAGAATGGTGGCACATGAACGAGTAGACGCACACGCCGAAGAGGGTCGGCATGCCGGTCACATCGAATGCGGGCGGGTGGCCCTGGGCGCCGCGCCCCACCAGCAGGTAGATTGCCATCGAGATCATTATGGTGAACGCTGGAAACATTGACGGAAACATTAAATGACACGCTACCCAGTTGACGTAACGGACACTATACTAAATTACTATACAAGTAACTCGTGCCTGACTGCACATGCGGCTCATTGACTAAAGAGATCAGATACTAGCGTCCACGTGTTTCGGTTTCGATCCTCGCACAGGAAAACTATTTGTGTGACTAATATAAAGATGTTCTGAGTTTGAATGTAAGTTCGTGAAAATGTCCATGAATTGCATGCTTGTAAATTTTCATTTTTCTAGTAGTGATAAAAGTCACGGGGTATTATCTCAAATTATAATTTGGTGTGTCACTAAAATTATTTGATACTATTTAGTTGGTTTTGAAGTCTGTGTTCGGTGCTCTAAATTGTTGACATTGAAAACGACTTTTAATAAGGCTTATATACCTCGCAACATATTAATCTCAAATATTTCAAGAATAGTCTATAACGCCATAGAAGATATTGGAATTGCAAAAGCATTTTTACTTTTTAATATAATATGAATTCACTTTTAGTTGCAATTATTAAATAACTAGGAAGGAACTGGGCCTCACGACACAGGGAATAATAGTGTGAGGCTCAGTAAACCTGTTAATCATTAGCACATAAGTAATTTTGTTAATGTAATGTATCTTATATTGTGAAAATGAATAAATTTATTATAATTATTTCCATCTATTAAAACCAGAATGATCAATACCGGTTCCCAAACAACGGCTATTTCTTTTTAAATTAATTTACGTCATATTTCTGTTTTCAGAAGTTTTCTAGCAATTCCTGGCGGAGTGCTAGCTTACAAAATATAACTATAATAATATGACTTTAGAAGTAGTCCTAAACAAATCCACATACAACGGCTATTTCGTTTTTTATTAATTCCTGAATTATTTCTGTTTTCAGAAGTTTTCTTGCGCTTCCTTGCCGATTGCTAGCTTAAAAAATAAAATAATATATTGTGACTTTAAGAGTGCTCTTAAACCGGTCCAGAAACCACGGCTATTTCTTTTTAAATTAATGCACGACTTATTTCTGTATTTCAGACGTTTTCTAGCGGTTCCTTACTACGGAGTGCTACCTTACAAAATATATGTATCTATAATAATGTGACTTTAGGAGTGGTACTAAACTGGTTCATAAACAACGGCTATTTCTTTTTAATTAATTCACGATTTGTATGTATGTTTTTGAAGTTTCCTAGCGATTACTTGAGGAGTGCTACCTTACAAAATATACCTATACATATAATAAAATCGTAGGAAAGTCAAAACTGTACATTTAATTTTTTTTTTAAATAATATAGTTTTAGAATTTTTGTCTGTTTGTCTGTACCTATATATGTCCGGGCTAAACTCAAAAAGTACTGCATGGATTTACTTCAAATTTTGCATGAATATTACTAACACTACATATTATCACGCTATTACTTACGGGGGAGGAGCTGTGATAATTTATAAAATGTAACGCGGGGCACAACTAGTCTTTCATAATGCGAGTTTAGAAGTGGTCCTAAACCGGTCCACAAACAACGCCTATTTAATTTTAGATTAATTCACTATTTAAATCCGTGTTTTCCACGTTTTTTAGCGATTGCTTGCGTAGCTTACAAAATATATCTTTAATAATAAAATAATGGCTTTAGAAGAGGTCCTTGTCTTTAGAATTACCTAGGCATAGACAAATCGCCGGACGCCTCTAGAAGGCAAACAAAAGGTAATAATAATACCATGACAAATCGGCACGTGGTATGCCTATCCATTGCACGTGTAAAGATCTGTTATTCAAGTATTAGATCCGGCTAGTGCACAGTAGAATAATGTACGATTTTAAACGCTAAGCGGCGGAGGTTTGTTTTGTCTTTGCTATTATGCACCGCGTTTTTGTTTATGAACAGACCATACAATAAAATAAACTGGCATATGAATTAATTTTTAATATTCTTTTTTCCGAATACAAAGTTAATATTTAAAGTTAAAATTTAATCAAGCTGGAATGCAACAAGCACTGCATCCCGGGCCGAAAAATATTAATTGTTATGGATTTGACCTGGGGCTCTACCGGCTAAGTCGCCGAACTTCGATTTCGTGAATGGCGTTCTAATAAATAAAGGTTAAAATGACTAAATCAATCGTTACATCGGCTTCGACGTTGACGATCGATTCCGGACCATTTATGACGCCACATGTGCTCATGGAAGCAGATTTAACGATTGTTTAAGTCATTTTTAACCTTTATTTACTTGAACGCTATTTAAGAAATCAATGTTCGGCGACGTAGCCGGTAGAGCCCCTGGATTGATCTGGATTTTGGGCCTGTTAGCGTGGTATGCAAATGCTTGCTTTTCACGCCGGAGGTCGTGGGTTCGAGGACCACCCAGGACAGATATTTGTGTGCATGAACATGTCAGTTTCTCCTGAGTCTGGGTGTAGTTTCTCTAAGTACATAAGTATGTATTTACAAAAAAAAGTAGTATATGTAGTATATCAGTTATCTGGTTTCCATAGTACAAGCTCTGCTTAGTTTGGGATCAGATGGCCGTGTGTACATAATGTCCCTAGATATTATTATTATTATTTCCGCAAAGTAACGACTGATTCCATTACGTTATTATGTTTTTTTTAAATTTTTCATACAAAATAATTCCGAAGTGTGACGATTGAATAATATAAAACACCCTTACTTGAAATATCACCGGGTCGCGTTTTTAGTTTTAAATATGAATGAATTACTCGTATTTATCAACGAAATGAACAAAGTAAAGTGTATTTTTACAAGCAGCGCGTCACTATCCCGCTGGATACTTTACTACAAAAGGTACTTGCAAAGTCTGCTAACGTCGTCGCAAAAGTAAAGATCCCTCAACGGGTAACAATTTTTGACCTAAATTAATTTAGTAGTGATCGAATTAAATGGATTTATAAGTTGACACACAACAATTTTAATTCACACAATTTTACTGTGATATTGTACACTCCCATAATGCTTTCATCTGTAAACATGTATACCAATAAATAAACTACGAAGAAGTTAAAATTCGTATCGGTTGTTTTCGTGTGTTTAGATATTATATATTCCGTGTAACCAATTATTATCAAATATTTTCAGGGATAGTTAATTAGGGCATACTGATTATGGGGAAAATAATGAAAAAGAATGTATTGATTGGATTGTGTGACACAAATCAAAAGACGATGATGAATTGTTGGGAAAATACTGATCCTTTATTTACAACAAATGGTTGTATTTATGTTACCTGATTTATTAGTTGTTTGCGAAACGACAGTAACCATTTAAAATACAAAATCAATATTTAGTGTTAATTCCGCTAATTGTCAGTTTAATCATGCTGGGATGCAATTTGCACCGCCCTCCCGCCCGCAAAAATGTGCACATGCAAAGAAGGACAATATAAAAAGCAAATTACATGCGCCAGTACGATACCCAACACGTGTTTCGGTCCTCCACGGACCATTCTCAAGGGCTGCTAACTCGTCGAGTGCTCGAAGGAGACTAAAAGTCAACGAGGCGAGCGCTCCTTTATATACTACCAACCGCATGGACAATTATTTCTAACTACCCCCAAATATTCGTAGTAAAGGAGATGAAACTAAATTTGTTTGGTCATTCAACAATGCAAAACTATTACTGCTATGTTTTAATATTTCTAATTGTTCCAACACACATAACCGGAAACTTTTATCACAATTATGTAAAATATTATACGTATTATTGTCGCCCAAGGAATGGCCAGTTTCAATTAAATGTTTGGCGTAATGAGATTTATCAGGATGGCCATTCCTATAAGCAGCTACATGCTCTTTATACCGTATTTCAAAATTTCGGCCTGTCTGACCTATATATACCGCGTCACAATCATCGCAGACCAACCTATACACACCGGATTTCTTGCAATTTTCCAAATTATCTTTTCCATTACAAAGACGTCTTATAGTTTGGTCCGTCCGAAATGCAACGTGAATATTATTTTTACGGAGTAAATTGGCAATTTTATCTGAAATTGGGCCCATATAGGTCAGACTACCAACATATTTGTTAATACGGTCAGGGGGGCATGCATACAGTAAAGAGCGAACCCTACATCTCTGATTATTTTTAATCAAATTATCAATAATAGATTTAGGATAACGCGGTTAATGTCGGTCCCCTTGTCTAATGAGAATTACATAAAAGAACTTAATATTCTTTATGAAATCGCGTTATCAAACGGTTATCCTAAATCTATTATTGATAATTTGATTAAAAATAATCAGAGATGTAGGGTTCGCTCTTTACTGTATGCATGCCCCCCTGACCGTATTAACAAATATGTTGGTAGTCTGACCTATATGGGCCCAATTTCAGATAAAATTGCCAATTTACTCCGTAAAAATAATATTCACGTTGCATTTCGGACGGACCAAACTATAAGACGTCTTTGTAATGGAAAAGATAATTTGGAAAATTGCAAGAAATCCGGTGTGTATAGGTTGGTCTGCGATGATTGTGACGCGGTATATATAGGTCAGACAGGCCGAAATTTTGAAATACGGTATAAAGAGCATGTAGCTGCTTATAGGAATGGCCATCCTGATAAATCTCATTACGCCAAACATTTAATTGAAACTGGCCATTCCTTGGGCGACAATAATACGTATAATATTTTACATAATTGTGATAAAAGTTTCCGGTTATGTGTTTTGGAACAATTAGAAATATTAAAACATAGCAGTAATAGTTTTGCATTGTTGAATGACCAAACAAATTTAGTTTCATCTCCTTTACTACGAATATTTGGGGGTAGTTAGAAATAATTGTCCATGCGGTTGGTAGTATATAAAGGAGCGCTCGCCTCGTTGACTTTTAGTCTCCTTCGAGCACTCGACGAGTTAGCAGCCCTTGAGAATGGTCCGTGGAGGACCGAAACACGTGTTGGGTATCGTACTGGCGCATGTAATTTGCTTTTTATATTGTCCTTCTTTGCATGTGCACATTTTTGCGGGCGGGAGGGCGGTGCAAATTGCATCCCAGCATGATTAAACTGACAATTAGCGGAATTAACACTAAATATTGATTTTGTATTTTAATTGTTATGGATTTCCGCAAAGTAACGCCTGATTCCATTACTTAGTAACCATTTGTTTTTCTTTTAAGATAACGACCGCACTAGGGAATTAAATCCATGTGTCGCGGGGTAGATTACAAATATATAAATGACGTACACACAATCCGCCCAGACTCAATCCAACTACTTATGGTCACACAAATACTTAGATAGTCCTGTGCGGGAATCGAATTCAAGTCCGTGGCGAGGCGACTGTCTTAACCGCTGCTCCACTCATCATATCAGCCGAAAGACGTCCACTGCTGGACAAAGGCCTCCCCCAAGGATCTCCACAATAGCCGCTCCTGCGCTGCCCACAACCAGCGGCTTCCCGCGAACCGCACAAGATCGTCGGTCCATCGTGTAGAGGGCCTGCCCACGCTGCGTCTTCCGGTTCTACTCGAGAACCTTTCTGCCCCATCGGCCGGCAGTTCTACGAGCTATGTGCCCTGCCCACTGCCATTTCAGTTTGGCAATTCTTTGGGCTATGTCGGTTACTTTGGTTCGTCTGCGCCACACGTGTCGTCTGATCATCGTATTTTCTTAGAACCACTATTAATTTTTAACACAGTTAAAATTATTCCCATTGTGTTCTTGTGTACAGTAGAAGTATGCAACTTCTATTTGCATTAACAGCAGTATACCTACGTTTAATAAAAATGCTTATGACAACAGACGTAAGCAATATATACAAATTGTTTTAGATCTAGATATCTGACCTTATTGTGTGAAACAAGAGCCGATAATTATATGAGGCGTTTGTTGAGCCTGGCTTGTGGCATGGTCTACACTTCAGTGTATACACTGCACTACGAATTGAACCCTTACTGCCTACATGATAAAGACGTTGTAACGGTATATATATTTTATTTAAACGATTAGTATTGACTGTATTGTATACATGAATTACGGATTATTCATTCTATTGCTTATTTTAAACATTGCCGTTGTCTTACTACAGAGCTTAACTTATTAGTAAGTTAAGCTCTAGTTAAGTAAGTTAAGAACGTAAAGTTATGGTGGAAATCACTCGCATCCATTGCCGGTGAAGGAGTGAAAGCCTCATAACTTACACCCTTATTACAACAATGAAGTAGGTATAACTTAGGCTATGACTTAGGATATACTTTTTTTATAAGGGCCTTGAAGTCCTAACTCTCTTCGGATATGCTTTGAACCTCGGCTCAAAGCATCACGTAAAGAAAACCCAAACTCACGTAAAGATGAATGAGTATATGGGCAATTGTCACTCTAATATGTGAAGACACGAGCCACTCGTCTGATTGACGATCGGAGGGAGCATTTCATCGATACAAACGCAAACTAATGGTATCGGAAGTCGAAGCTAAAGCGTTCGCGAACCCTAAAATGAATATGTATAAGTTTTTTTTTATATAATAGGATGGCAAACGAGCAAGTGGGTCACCTGATGGTAAGTGATCACCGCCGCCCATGGACACTCACAACATTTGAGGAGCTGCAAGTGCGTTGCCGGCCTTTAAGAAAAGAATAGGTCCTATCCTTCAGGTTGCCATGTCATACCGGATCGGAAATACCTCCGCAGCTAATTGATTCCACAGAGCGGTAGTGCGTGGCAAGTTTCTTGTGAAACGCACAGTGGTAGATGACCATTCATCCAGGTGATAAGGATGGAATTTCCACTTTTGGCGAGAGGGTCTGTGGCGGAATGTGGCGGCAGGTATAAGCTCGAACAATTTCTCTGAACACTCCCCGTGATAAATGCGGTAAAGGACACATAGAGACGCCACGTCTTTCCGCAGGGTAAGAGGATCAAGCCAAGAACGTATAGTTTGTCCACTATACGTTCTAAAACCATTGATCCAATTCACCATATCAACCGAATGACGTCCACAGCTGGACAATGCCATGCCCAAATATTACCACAATGGAGTTGTGTCCCTTTGCAGGGTATGCCAAAATCGCCACGCTTGGCATACGGTTTAGCTAACGCAGTATGATGGTCATATACACAGGGAGACGCCGCCGTTACCCGTTCTCTGGGAGGTATGCCCTGCTTCGGAATGACTTCTACACCCTCACGGGATGTGATTATTGTGGTGTATTCTAATGATATATTATATAATCTGTGTGCCGGTGGTCACTTGGAGTGTCTGTGGTCTGATTGGATCTGTGTCCATCATTTGCAGGTAAGCAATAATCGCCACGCTTGGCATACGGTTTAGCTAACGCAGTATGATGGTCATATACACAGAGAGACGCCGCCGTTATCCGTTCTCTGGGAGGTATGCCCTGCTTCGGAATGACTTCTACACCCTCACGGGATGTGATTATTGTGGTGTGTTCTAATGATATATATAATCTGTGTGACGGTGCTCACTTGGAGTCTGTGGTCTGATTGGATCTGTGTCCATCATTTGCAGGTAAGCAATAATCGCCACGCTTGGCATACGGTTTAGCTAACGCAGTATGATGGTCATATACACAGAGAGACGCCGCCGTTATCCGTTCTCTGGGAGGTATGCCCTGCTTCGGAATGATTTCTACACCCTCACGGGATGTGATTATTGTGGTGTGTTCTAATGATATATATAATCTGTGTGACGGTGCTCACTTGGAGTGTCTGTGGTCTGATTGGATCTGTGTCCATCATTTGCAGGTAAGCAATAATCGCCACGCTTGGCATACGGTTTAGCTAACGCAGTATGATGGTCATATACACAGAGAGACGCCGCCGTTATCCGTTCTCTGGGAGGTATGCCCTGCTTCGGAATGATTTCTACACCCTCACGGGATGTGATTATTGTGGTGTGTTCTAATGATATATATAATCTGTGTGACGGTGCTCACTTGGAGTGTCTGTGGTCTGTTTACTTACTCTTGGGTTATCGAATAATGTCGGTCGCTGTATGTCTTCCTGACTAAATAAATGTGATGACAATATTTAAGCCTTTATATATACATACTCGCATATTCAGTCTGATCCTACAATCCCACAAACACAATAATTATATTGAGATGTGATATTCTTGGATCTGGGGCTCTACCGGCTAAGTCGCCGAACATCGATTTCTTAAATGGCGTTCAAATAAATAAAGGTTAAAAATTACTTAATCAATCGTAAAATCGGCTTCAAATTTGACAATCGATTCGGGACCATTTATGACGTCACATGTTACATGGAAGCCGATTTAACGATTGATTAGTCATTTTTAAGCTTTATTTATTTGAACGCCATTTAAGAAATGAAAAATGTTCGGCGACTTAGCTGGTAGAGCCCCAGGTGACCTGATTGCGATGTAACTTTGGTTGGTCTTTTTACGGACGCCTTAAAAAGAGTCTTCGCCCAAAAAGGTGTAAATTCCACCGATTTTTCTTTACGTGGCACAATGAGCCAGTTATATATATACCTACATTATAAAATATATTATCAGAATACTAATAATTGTTATCGGAAACAATAATAATTTAAATAGCAGCGTGATAAGCAAAACTCTGATGTCAGTACATACTTTTCATGAATTGCCAAGGAACGCTGCGAATTAAACCGCTGGTTCAATTGCCGTAGTACATTTTTTGGGATTAATATAGAAAAACCTAAATAAATGAGGTTTTTCAATTAGCCTATGAGACTTTCACTGCTTTAATGGACAATACTACTAAACTATGGGGTTCAAACCTCGGCTCCGGACGATTACTGACGTGGAGATGTATGAGAGGGTCGGTTTTTAGGGACTTATAGTGCAACTGTTGCTCTACGTCGTTAATACGCAAAGACATGGTTGGTAAACGCTTGCTTTTTACATCGCACGTCGTGGGTTCGATTCCCACCCAGGATATATATTTGTATGCACAAACATATCTGTTTGTATTTATCTACATAAGTATATATTTACAAAATAAAAGTGGTAGGTATATGTAGTCGACATAGCCCGAAGAATTGCCAAGCCGAAGTGGCAGTGGGCAGGGCACATAGCTCGTAGAGCCGACGGCCGCTGGGGCAGAAAGGTTCTCGAGTGGCGACCACGAACCGGAAGGTTTGAGGGTGGCTGGACGTCGCTGTATGCGGATAGCACAAGACCGGCAATTGTGTAGATGATATTTAGTATAATTCAGTTATCTGGTTTCCATAGTACAAACCCTGCTTAGTTTAGGATGAAATGAGAATCTAAGGATATTAGTATTATTTATATTGTTTCCTCTTACCTAACCATCTCATTCCCGAAGTAAACAGCTGCAAATACTTAGTCTTCTGCACGTTGAAGAACACGAACGGCCCCATAGCCGCCACAAACGTCAACAACGCTATCCTGTAGCACTCGAAGCGGGTGTACGATGTAGCATCGGTGCCGGTCGAGTTGAAACACGGCAGTGAGTTCGAGTCCGTCGTGTTTGTAGGTAGCGGTGAGCTATGGAGAAAACTGTCTTGGTTAGATGCTTCCACACACTACACTAGCAACTGCCCTATCTCTATAACTCACTTCTCCTTTCACTACCTAGATGTCCTGGAAGAGGTCACACTTTTTTTATATCAGCGGGCTACAAGCGAGCATGTGGGTCACCTTATGGTAAGTGATCGCCGCCGTCCATGGACACTCGCAATACCAGAGGCGTTGCCGGCCTTTAAAAGTCCCGGCGATCTTATTCACACGCAGAAACACAACATTAAAATTATTAATGTTAATATTAAGGAAATGACTTCTGTAAGGTGGAGGTACTTCCCCAGTCGAGCTGCTCTTTGAGCGAATGAACGCTGTGCCCTACCTCTATTCAAATTCTATTAAATTTGTGATAAGGCCGCCAATTGTACTATTATAATTTGTATTTTGACGCTTTGTATTGTTTCTTTAGATGTACAATAAAGAGTTTATCTATCTATCTTCCAAAAAATATCTGAATAGAGTCCTATATCTATAATGACTTTCTATTACATAAGAGCTTACAAAAATAATATCCTCAAATTTCAGCAAGTCTCAAAGGAGACATCATGATCTGTTGGAACAACTAGCTAACACGACTGGAGAGAGGTCAGGTAGAAGGCCGACACGACGGCTTAACGTGCTCTACACGCCACGGGCTATGAAATAGCCACTTCAAATACCAATACGGGCCA
The DNA here is from genome assembly GCA_951640165.1 of Pseudoips prasinana. Classification (NCBI taxonomy): domain Eukaryota; kingdom Metazoa; phylum Arthropoda; class Insecta; order Lepidoptera; family Nolidae; genus Pseudoips; species Pseudoips prasinana. Next base: position 10,438,763 of record OX621240.1, read on the forward strand.
AAAAAGAAAAATGTAATTGGGATTATTCTAATAAATTATAATATTACGTATATTATAATTGATTAGAATAATCCCAATTACATTTTTCTTTTTTGGCCCGTATTGGGATTTGAAGTGGCTGTCGATGAGAAACGGGTGCTCTTGGCACGGTCAGTCGATAGATGGGTGACAACAGGCAACCGCCAAAATAGTACAATTTCTGATCGTCTCTGTGTTTCGGAGAGCACCCTAAGCTGTAGATAGGTTAGACAAGAGTGGGAGGCCTTACTTAGTGGTTTAAACACCTCTGACACCAGGGTAATCACTGACCTTACGACAAAAAGTAAGATTTGAATTGCCGGTTTGAATAATGGTTAATGATCCTTACAGCTAAGCCAGGAGCCGTGGGTTCGATCCCCACCCAGGACAAATCATTGTTTGATGAGTACGATTATTACGGCTTATTATTTTCCAATTGCAATAGATATCAACGTAATCTGACCGAAAATACATGCAGGTTACTTGTATTTATTTTTGTTTTTACGTAATCTTATCTTAGTATATTGAACTCCGATCGGATATCCACAAAACTAGATAAGTAATCCTCATAACAAACTGTGGAATGAACTGAAAATAGCTTTGTCACAAAGTTCTTTCAGTTTGTGCGAAACTAAATTGACATGAAGAGCGGGTTTGAACGAGCGAAGACTATATTTATATAAAACACCATATCATATAAAACCCCCTTATAAAAAAATACTAGACCAGGGGCTCTACCAGCTTAGTCGCCGAACATTTTTTAATTGGCGTTCAAATAAATATAGGTTAAAATAAATAAAATAAAAAACACTTTATTGTCCACAAAAAAAAAGAAGAACATTAACAATGAAACATTAATTATAATGTACAATGGGCGGTCTTATCGCATAAAGCGATTTCTTCCAGACAACCTTTGGGTGGATAGGAATTAAATGTGTAAAAATGCCGGGGACGGACGGTCGAACAAAGTGTGGTACATAGATAAAAATAGAAAGAAAAGAGATAATTAACAAGGTATACTAAAAACTAAAATATGTAATGATCATATTATTATTACACATACATACACGTAAATAAAATACTATATTATACTATACTATAAATATATATTAAAATACTATATATGTACATGTACAAAATACTATATTAAAATACTATATATGTACATTTAAAAATGACTTAATCAATCGTTAAATCGGCTTCCATGAGCACATGTGACGTCATAAATGGTCCGGAATCGATTGTCAACGTTGAAGCCGATTTAGCGATTGATTAAGTCATTTTTAACCTTTATTTATTTGAACACCATTTAAGAAACCGATGTTCGGCGACTTAACCGGTAGAGCCCCACGTCTAACATAAATAGTGGGCATAACTTGTAAAAGGATGATAATTTGCCTATGAAATTGAACAACAACGCGATGTGTAGGAGATTATCATCATCATATCAGCTGAATGAGGGCCATTGCTGAACAAAGGTCTCCCTAAAAGATTTCCACTATGGAGTTGTGCCCTACATTTGGAGGGATTATCGCCACGCTTAGCAGATGGTTTGGCGATCGTAGTATGCTGGTCATAGGACACAGAGAGACGCTTCAGCCCGCTCGGGACGACTTCTACACAAAGCCAAGTCAGCTAAGCCATAGACATAAATTAAAAAAAAAAAAAAAAAAAAAAAAAAAACCATAATCCCAGCGGTTGGGTGCTAACCTCGGCTTCATGTTTCGGATTCGATCCCCGCACCACCTCTTGCGTGAACTATACATAGTTGTTCAGTGTCTGGGTATCCTTTAAATTGTGTCCGTGAATTGCATGTCTGCACGAACCCGCGATACAGTTGCTAATACCCCAAACCAAATGCGGGCGATGTCTTTAAAAAAAAACTTACTATACAAAAATAACGATCAGGTGATGCATTTGGCATGGGGAACCAAAAAATTTTTTTTTCGCATTATAGACACTGGTTGTTTATTTCACTTTCATGGATGGAACCTTTTCTTCCCATGGTCTGTTATGATTACTCCACTATTTATTTTAAACCTTGTATAATATCTTGGAGTTTCCCTGCGAGATCGAATCAGAAATGTTGAGATCCGCAGGCGAACCAAAGTAGCCGACATAGCCGTAAGAATTGCCGAGCTGAAGTGGCAGTGGGCAGGGCACATAGCTCTTAGAGCCGACGGCCGCTGGGCAGAAAGGTTTTCGAGTGGCGACCACGAACCGGAAGACGCAGCGTGGGCAGGCCACCTACAAGATGGACCGATGCTCTTGTGCGGGTCGCTGGAAATCGCTGGATGCGGATAGCGCAAGACCGGCAATTGTGGAGATCTTTGGGGGAGGCCTTTGTCCAGCAGTGGACGTCTTTCGGCTGATATGATGATGATGATGTATAATATCCTTTACTTTACAACTAGCATAAAGTAAGATCTGCCGCTTTACGCTGGAGGGAAGTGGAGTCTGCTATTCCAACTCCTTCTTTAACTTGCTGATTAAAGGCATATCTTGAAAATCAATAGGCATGTGCCTGTGCGATAAAATATAACGATGTATCTCTCAGATCAAACGGCCTACAAACAAAAACATACTTACATATAGTACATATACTTTAAATTTTATCTTATACTTATAAAACTGTACACAGTTTTACCCTAAAATACAATAAAACTTCTTATTTCTCAAATGCAATAAATTTAATTCAACACCTGACCAAACATGCGGAATTACGTGGTACTTTGACGCAATATAGCGACATACAAACAATCTATATAAATAAAAAGAAAAGTCCTGACTGACTGACTGACTCATCAACGCCCAGCCCAAACCCTTGGACCTAGAAAGCTGAAATTTTGCACAAATGTTTGCTTTATAATGTAGACAAGGAATAAGGAAGGATTTTTTGAAATTCAACCCCTAAGGGGGTAAAACTGGGGCGCTAAGTTAGTATGAAACTTTGCCGTTTTTGAAGTTTAAGGCATACAAATTGATATTTGGCCTTCCAGTTAAAAATAAAAAATCACATATTTCAGGGTTTTTGGAAATTCCACCCCCAAGGGTGAAAACTAGGGGATGTAAGTTTGTATGGAAAATGTGACAATTTTTAAGTTAAACGCATGAAAATTGGTATTTGGCCTTTAAGTTAAAAATGAAAAATATACATTTCAGGATTTTTGGGAATTCCACCCCTTAGGGCGTAAAATAGGGCATGTAAGTTTGTATGAAAAATGCGACTTTTTTGAAGTTAAACCCATGAAAATTGGTATATGGCCTTTCAGTTAAAAATAAAAATAAGTGTTCCAGGATTTTTGAAAATTCCACCCCGAAGGGCATAAAATAGGTGATGTAAGTTTATACTGACTGACTAACATATCAACGCACAGCCTAAACGGCTGGAGTTAAAGACTTGAAATTTTGACAGAAGGTACCTTTTATGACGTAGGCATCCACTAAAGAAGGGTTTTTGAAAATTCCACCCCCAAGTGCGTAAAATTGGGGATGTAAGTTTGTATGAAAAATGTGAAACGTTTTAAGTTAAACGCATGAAAATTGTTATTTGGTATTTCAGTTAAAAATTTATAATATATATTTCAGAATATTTGAGAATTCCCCCCCTAATGGCGTAAAGTAGGGTACGTAAGTTTCTATGTAAACTGCGACTTGAAGTTAAACGCATGAAAATTGGTACTTAGCATTTCAGTTAAAAATTAACAATATATATTTCAGGATTTTTGGGAATTCCACCCCTTAGGGCGTAAAATAGGGGATGTAAGTTTGTATGAAAAATGCGACATTTTTGAAGTTAAACCCATGAAAATTGGTATATGGCCTTTCAGTTAAAAATAAAAAAATATTTATTTAATTTTTTAAAATATTTATTCCATTTAGAATTCCACACCTAAGGGTGACAAATAGGGGACGTAAGTTTGTATGAAAAATGTGACAATTTTGAGGTAAACGCATGAAAATTGGTATATGGCCTTTCATTTAAAAATTATAAGTATATATTTCAGGATTTTTGGAAATTCCACCCCTAAGGACGACTAGAACAGGCGATGTAAGTTTTTATGAAAGTCTGTATTTTTTTAGTTAAACGCATGCAAAATTGGTATTTGGTCTTTCAATTAAAAATAAAGCAATCCAGGGAATAATTTGTTGTTAAAAAAGGGTAATTCAAAACTGATTCAATAGATCACCACCAACAATTTAAGCAGACTCAAATTTTAAAAAATTAGATTCTTCTTCGTTCACAAAATGTCGCAACCTAATCTAATGGGAGTTACCTTTGTGATTAAAGCATCGTTGATTATTATTTTACTTTATTTAACTTACGAACTATACTTAAGGACAATTGATATGTATTCTTTGATTTTTGCTTGATGATATCGGGTCCTTTTTGTAAATAACAGTAGCAAAGTAGTCTTTCATTTATTTCTTAGTAAGTTTATTTATTGGTTAGGTTTTATTCAATTTATATTGCTTATTTGTTTTAAAAGTTATATTTTTTAGATTAAGCTAGAAGTAAGTAGTTACATTGGGCATCATTCAAAATTGTCGCGGACAAAGTCACGGGCACCAGCTAGTATCAAATATAAGTTTAATTAGTTAAGTTATAAGTAAAATACGTAAAATGACGGACCTGTTGGAGTGGTTAGTAAATGCTTGCTTTTCACGCCGCAAGGTTTAATTCCCACCCAGGACAGATATTTGTGTGCATGAACATATTGTCTGTGCCTGAGTGGAATTATATAAGTATGTATTTACAAAAGAAAAGTAGTATAATGGAGTATATCAGTTATGTGATTTCCATAGTACAAGCTCTGCTTAATTTGGGATCAGATGGCAGCGTGTGAATGAAGTTCTTGGATATTATACAATTCTTTTGCTTATATTTTTCATTAATTTTGCCGATATTGGCAGAAAAAAAAATTGTTTTATACAAATTCTGAAGTCTATATAATGTCCTTTAGATAATGTTATTTCGCCCTATGAGTGTACTGAGGACGTACCTCCCCTCCAAAATAACAAGTAACAGCAGTATTATGTTGTGGACTGTGATGTTGCCTGGCAACCTAACTGACATCCACAGTTAGGTTGCCAGGCAACATCAGGGTGGGGCGATGGGCCGGCAACGCATGACTAGTCCCTCCCTCTTACCCACCACTGCAACTTCCGTAAGACAGGATCAACAGTGGCACACAATAAATAGACACTGAGCGGTGAGGCTCAGGCATGTCCCGGGGAGGCAAGGCATGAGTGAAGAATATTTATTTTATTGATATATATTCGACAAACAGTCAGTAGTTGTAATTAAATAATCAAAAATTTATTGCTCTATGAAAACTGATTATACCAAATTGCTTTCCTAAAATTTGTATGTGTAAATGATGCCATATCATAGGTACTACTCGAATACCGCGTAACTAAAAATGTTTGTTAGGTACGCATTTATAAATGTGTAACTAAAAATGTTTGTGACACATTTATAAATGCGTAACAAACATTCTTATGTAGCGTACAACTCTATGAAATCACGATTATAATGGCGCAGCACACATTTTTAGTTACGCGGTATTGGAGTATCACCGACGATTATATGCAATTATCTTTATAAGTACCTACGTATTTACAAAAGAAAAGTAGTATATATATGTAATATATCTGTTGTCTGGTTTCATAGTACATACAACCTCTGCTTAGTATGGGATGAGATGGCCGTGTGTAAATAATGTCCCAGGATATTATGTTATAGAGGATATACTCACAAAGATGTAAAAAGGTATGCTGAGATGGTTTGGGCATTTAGAAAGGATGAATGTACATATTGTACATATTGACAAAAGAACCTGATCTGTGTGAATGGTACAACCGGAAGAGGAAGACGTCGTAGAACATTCTCTGACCAAATCGGAGACGTTCTCAGGAAAGGCCAGGGTCTCTACCGGCTAAGTCGCCGAACATCGATTTCTTAAATGGCATTCAAATAAATAAAGGTTAAAAATGACTTAATCAATCGTTAAATCGGCTTCAACGTTGACAATCGATTCCGGACAATTTATGACGTCACATGTGCTCATGGAAGCCGATTTAACGATTGATTAAGTCATTTTTAACCTTTATTTATTTGAACGCCATTTAAGAAATCTATGTTGGGCGACATAGCCGGTAGAGCCCCAGGTCAGAAGTACCCTTAACCGGCGAGCATGTATGAAATATATAATTACACTAAATGAGGCGCAAGAGGTGTGCAAGGACCGTGACAAATGGAAGGCCGTTGTCTCTGCCTACCCCTCCGGGAAACAGGCGTGAGTGTATGTATGTATATTATGTTATCGAAATTACACTTTCTATGAAGATATGCATTGCTCTGCCAAACACGGTATCAACGTGGAAGAACTTAAATAAAGTGGATAACCAAAACCTGATAATGGTTAGATGAAAAGTTCATATAATACTCACCACACAACATCCATAACAGACTTCGCCACCGCAGCCGAATAAATAGAAAGATCGCCAAACAAGTATATGCACAGCGAGCAGTAGAATGTAGTCCTTCCAATCTTATTAAAGAACAGGTTAGCCATCTCCCCCAGTTCTACTCGACGGTCTAAGCTGTAATAGCGTGACGGTATAGTATCCCCGCAGACCAGGGGCTCCTCCAAATCACCATGGGTAGTGGACGGTGATTGTTCTTCTTCAGAATCTTGATCTTGGATCTGCAATTTTTGTAGCTTAATGTAGTATATCTAATTGTAATTTTAATGTCAGATTCTGCTACCATTCAAAGAGCATCAGAGCTGGCATAAAACTTCCATCTTACAAGTTTCAGACAACTTTATATCATCATCATAGCCAAAAGACGTCCACTGCTGGACAAAGGCCTCCTCAAGGATCTCCACAATGGCCGGCCTTGTGCTGATCGCATCCAGCTGCTTCCCGCAACCCTTAAATACAAGATCGTCGGTCGATCTTGTTCTTTAATATGAATTGTATAAGTTTAAGTGTGGCTAGAACTATACCACACTAATATTATAAAGGGGAAAGATTGCGAGTGTGTATGTGTGATATTTCTTCACATCTAAACGGCTGGAGCGAATTTATTAAAATTTGGTATGTAGTTAGCAAACACCCTGGATTATACCATAATAAAATAAAAATAATTAACCACAGTGGATAACAACTTAATGTTGTGTTGAAAAGGGAAGAAACACCAACGTGTGAGTAATGGCCCGGAATTGTAAGCTTCCATTGATTATGGTAACCGCTCAGCATCAGATATATGATTATTTAGTCAAAGTCAAAGTAACTTTATTCCGTAAAAATTTTACATTCGTGTGGAATCGTCATATTTTTTTTACCCTACTGTGCAGTGCATGACGTGGCAGCTACTGAGAAACACTGCCAGAAAACTCAATAGGAATCCTTTTTTAAAATAAAATATACTTAAGATTAATTACAATCATGTGTGTTGACTCAGAATCACTCCATCCTCCTCCACTTTTATCACTTAAATAATCAGAAATTTTGTAATATGCCCTGCTACGCAATTTGGCTTTAATAATTCTTTTAAACTTATTCATAGACAATTCTCTAAAATCATTGGGAAGTTTGTTATAAAATCTTATACATTGCCCCATAAAAGAGTTACTTATTTTGTGGAGACGGGTAGTATGCAATATGAGATTATTCTTATATCTAGTATTTACATTATGTATATCGCTCCTTTTACAGAAGGAATCAATATTTTTATTTATCATCTCTCACTAATATAGCTCATATGAAAAGAACAGGGTAAACATATAATTTGCAAAATACTAGAACAGTGCAATTATATTTTTATTTTTTTCAAAGACAACGCCCGCACTATGGAATTTAATCCCAGTTTAGCAGGGTACTTTAGAAACATATAATTGACGGACACAAACTACTATGACTCAGAACAACTATTTATGGGTCACACAAATAGTTGTCCTGGTTGTCCCGCGAGATTCGAACCCGGGACACGACGTGGCGAGGCAACTTAGGCGTCTAAGCCGCTGCGCCACACGTGCAGTCAATTGGGGGCAATACCAACAAACCTAATTTCATTGCATTATTTCAATTTTATGCAGGTTGCAGGTTACAATAGACTATTCCATATTAAAAGGATATGGCGCAAAATTATGCGAGTGTTAATACCAGTTGGCTAATTATGCGGCCCCAGCGCGTATTACTGCGCAGTGTAAGTAATTTAAGTTCTATGTATGGCCTGTTCGTTTACCCAAGCTATGTTAGAGTGAGACATAATGATATTTAAACATAAATAAACAATAATCTTGGGACATCCTTATTCACGCAGGGCCATCTGATCCCAAAATTAAACAAGGAAATCAGACAACAGTTTAAAATAAAAAAGTATTTATTTACAACTTTAAAAAAGTACTTTTAAACAGTCAGAACATGTTTGTAGTAATACAGTTAAGTAGGTATACATAATTATTTCTAGTTACATATAGATATCTAGGTACAGGGGTTGTTAAAACCTTTATAAAATCTATTTTATAATAGTAATGATATTTGTCTAGCTTGTTTTATTGTAAAGCTTAGTGATGTATAAGACAATTGCCAGCATTGGTTTCCACACTTTGTTTGAGGTAAGCCTAGTGAATAAAGAAATTTGTACTTACACTGTCCCTCTTAATAGATTGTAGTCTCTTCCATTTGAAGACTGCATTGGCACATGCCATTGTTTCTATCACATATGTTGCATTCAAAAAACTCATAAATGCCAGGAACAACAAGGATATTGTGCTGAGACCCCATCCTGCCCTTGCAAATGCTGCTGGAAGTGTTAGGGCACCAGTACCAACAATCAAGTTGAATATGTATATTAAGCCCACCTGCAAAAAAACGTTAGAATATTTAATATGTTTTCAAAGGATTTTTGTGCAAAGAACAGAAATAAATCAGAAGTAAATTAAACATATACCAATAATACACTGGTAAAGGGAGAAACTATGGTTTATTATATTATTTTGTAATAGGCAAAACTGTGAACTGACATAGATATGTATAAAATTTACAATAGCACAAGAATTTTTAGTATAAAGTGTTTCAAAAATGGTTCCATTCATAACAAACAGCATCCAAAATGAAAAGTCCAGGTTTCTCTTTCTTTCCAAGTCCAGTTTTATTCCCATAGACTTTTAAAAAGTTAATATATTTAGATCTGTTGTTTGTTATTATCACTCAGAATTAATGTAAAATTCAAGATAGTAATTGTTTAGTAATTGACTCATTAATTGAATCATTACTATCTTAAATTTCATTAATTTCAATAATCACTGGTGATTTTTATACTTTTAAGTAGGTATATTTGACAACATACATTAGAATTCAATCCACTCATAAATGCCAGAAACAACCAGGATATTATGCTAACACCCCATTGTGCCTTCAAGATTGCTGTTTGAACTGATAGGGTACCAGTACCAACAATAATTTTGGATGTATATACATCCAGCATGATTGTTGCCAGGAATTCTTACAATATTAAATTTTTCGAAAGAATATTATTAAACTAATTTAAATCTCATTCCATCCTGTCTATGGCTTGTATGACAATAACAGGGTATATGCACTTTGGGTGCATAATTGGTACCCAATTTCTCTCACTCAATTGACATAGCCTAAATACAGGGACTTATTCCCCAAGTGCCGGCATAATCTTTTTAAGTTTAACTTTAGATATTAAAAAAATTGACAAATTATATAGAATACCACTGGTGAAATTACAATATAAGTAAAATATGTTGCAGAACTTTAATTTACTTTAAAGTTTAATAAAAAAAAAATGGATTGAATAGAGGACCTCCTTTTTAAAGTAGGTTACAAATAACTTTTGAAACAAATAATAAGAATAGTGATGAGCTACATACTGCATTAATTTCTTTTTTTTTTTTGTATACTTCATTTATTGCCAATCAATTGGTATACGTTAATATCTGTCCTGGGTGGGCATTAAACCCATGAACTGCAGTGTAAAAGGCAAGTATCCACCAACTGGCCTGTCATAATATTATTTTTATTTGACATTATATTGAAAGTCAAACTTGTTTGTTATGCCATATGGTAATTATCACCAGAGCTTTACATACTTCTAGTTAAGTTGATAAAGTTCATTGATATTGATTCTTTTAATTTTTCTTTTATTATATCATGTTTCTTTTATTGATTCTTAACCTTCTGGGTCTAATTTGTTGGGTAGGCTCTCTAATAAGTTAAAAGTACAAAAAAAGTTTGATAAAAAATTTTATATTATTAATAAGTTAAATGAAAAAGTATGTCAATCTGTTGCTGATACCAATACAAGTTTCATCAGATTTCTGGACCAAAATATTTATTCAAGTAGGTATGTAGTAAATACATGAAAATGCATGAAACAAAGAATATATCGACATCACCAGAAATTTTATTTTTAAAACCAGTTTGTATACAAAGCAAGGAACGAAGGGATGTGTTACAGGATTACAATGTTTCTTTCAGTTATACTAAATTACTTACCCACACAGAATATTGGTCACCAGCCTCTGTAAGAGGCATTTTTAATAATTTTCTTAAACCCCAGAAGCGAGGCATATCATTTCACATTCACACAACATAACAGCCGGTTATTTGACACAACAATGAAAGAAAGAATGGCAAGATTTTAGTAAGTAAATAGATTATCAACCTAGAAAAATATTACAGATCAGAACATTCAACACAACAATACAACTTGACTTGAACACAACAATGTTAATACTATATTTATTACATATGGCAACTATGTCATGTATGGCCAAAGATATTATAATATCTTTGTGTATGGCACTAGGCACTGAATCTGACATTTATAAAACTCCAATTCACTTTAAACCACAGATGTAGTGCCACAAACTTATCTGGCCCGGTGGCCAAAAGTAGAACTAACGACGCCAGTTTGAAATGTCAATCGGCTGTTATTCCTTGACATTCCTGCCATTAATTGTTTGTTGCGCGTATTTATTTTTATTTTTGTGGTTTTTAATCGTGAAAAATGCCGAAAGCTTTAAAAAGTGATGCGAAGAACGTTATATTACAAGTATTGAATTATATGAATGAAGAAAAACACCTTCAGGCACAAAATTATACCCTTCAATAAGTTGTATGAACGCGTAGCTACTGCTACAGGTTAGTGTTGTCAGCTTCTGAAAAATACAAAACTCCCCTAAATTTAAATACATATTTAAAAATATTATCTATATTTTAATATTTGCTATTTCCATTGTAGGTGTCGGGTAGTGATTTGTAAGAAAACTTGTGAAAGAAAAAGAGCAAGCAGATGCAAAAAATTATAGCAGATCAGAATATTGGTAGAACGAGTTCTGAAATTACTACATTGATTGCAGAAGCTTTTGATAAAATAACAGTCAATGAATGGCAAAAGCATTGCAATCATGTAAAAAATATTAAAAATGAGTATTGAAAAGGGATGGATACTTAGACGAGCCTTTCATCAATCAATTAGGTAGTGATAGTGAAAGCAGTGATTATGATAATGATGATGATGAAATGACTTCTGCATTAAACAATTCCGGTGACATAATAATACCTGGAGTATCCCCGTTAGAGGACACTCCGCATACATTTTATGTTAATGATCATAATTATTGTATAAAAATATAAAGATTTGTAATGACAGTATTTGTATGCTTTTTAGTGAAGTAATATTTACGTTACAATGTGCATATTATTTTTACCCACTTTATAGCAAAAAATTGTTACTAGCAACACTAAATGCGATAACAGCGACGCTGCCAGCGGGCCAGATAAGTTTGCGGAACTGTATCTATTATACTAGTCTACCTTTAAACTCGGAGGAATAACCAAAGATATTATAATATTACTAATATCTTTGGGAATAACAAGCTTGCTTGACATTGCTCGGAGACTATAACCGCCTATTGAGGAGGTTATAGTGAATTGGATTTATTTAACCATGATTGTTTTTTTAAAGTTGTGATTATTTTACATTTGTAACCTGTTTTGATTATATACTTCACTATATGCTATGTTTATTTTTAAAAATTAATATAAAGATAAATATGTTCAGTTTTGCCTTGTCGTGGTATAGGTACATATCTATTGAATAAAAGTATGGTTTCTATAACACCATATTTATTTAATCTTAAATATATGAGAATTCTAACAATGACTAGTAATTGCACGACGTGCGGTGGCTCTGACCACACGACAAAATTTATAAAAATGTAAACAATATTAACCCCCAATTCGACACTAGGATTGAATAATAATTGCGATTGCGATTTAAATAATTACGAAACCGAAGTCTACACCATCAAGCGCGGGTTAGTGTCAATTATGTCCACGTCTTGCACCCGAGACGAAACCGAAACTAAGTATAATCTGAAATTCGGTGCACAAATTAAAAGCTGCAAAACTTGGGACATAGGCGTCTGGTTGCAAGTTTATCGGTTTTCTATAAGCTGTTTCATGGTGAATGCGCTCTAGACCTGCATGAACTCGTCTCTCCTTCCCCCTTACTCATCGGACTACCAGGAACCGGGAGTGTCTCCACCGCTTTGTTGTTGACAACCCAGCTTCATCTTTCACGTTTACGCACGGCTAAGCTGTGGGAAACCCTGCCAAACGCGGCTAGAGTGAATAGGTGGTCCACCTGCGACCACATCTTCACTTACCATCACGAGAGATCGTGGTAAAGTACAACCCATCGCATGCAACTCATCCAGTATAAAAAAAAACCACGATTTGCCTCGAGTCTACATTGAGCTCGGAATTTGGATCAACTACTATATGCAAACTGCACCACAATTACCCCCGAAGCTGGATATATCAAATCTTTTGTACGCTATGAAGGGAGAAACAAAAGAAAGGAAGTGAGAAACAAACTCGTGAAAGACATTGAAATGGCTGAACAGCGAGCCAGCGAAGGATTAGGTTTACTCATTTCGTCGAAGAATACGGTGCACGTTAGACAGTAAACAGATTTTTTATTAAAGTGGTTCGATAGGTTATAAGAACCGTACGAAAAGCACGCTAAAACACTAACGTGATTTAAATTGGATAAGTAAATGCGCCCAACCACGTGTAAAGAGAGAATCATAATTCATAAAGCAATGATTTGATTGTATGGAGCTGCTAGCTTATTTAGGAATTCCGCAACCTTAAATGGACTTAAATTCAATTATGATTCGCTAATTCGGCCCTTGAGGAGCAAACAAAACATCAGCGTCGAAGTTTTCGATGAATCCTATATTACACAAAAATGATCTTCGTGTAATAAGAAAACCGGAACATTCATCAAAGTGACCACGTATCACAAACTTCATTGAGGGGTTAGACCTAACTTCAACAGCGAGTTTGTTCGTGATGCCAATTATGCAAAAATATTTTAGACAATCATATACGGTCTACCATCTGGAGGCCAGGATGTCCAGGATGGCTGCTGGAGCATCGCAGCATCTGAATTAATAAAACTCAGTCGCCGTAAGGTTAAATTTCGCAATAGAATTAAGTGGAGATTGGGTCTTAGGAGGTTAAATCTCTACGCCAGCACCATCTAAGGAATGGGGTCGTTCATCATGTCAGCTAAAGTACGTCACTGCTGGACATAAGCCTGCCCAAAGATTGGGGGGATATGCCATAATCGCCACGATTGGCAAACGGCAAAACGCTGCTGACCTTTCTCTTGTAGGTATTCCCTCGGACGATTTCTACGCCCCATACGGGATGAGATAGGGTGATGATATTCTATGCCGTCACCACATAGCATTCTAGTCGGCAGCAGGGGTCGTTACTAAACCATATTTCGTTAACTACTGCACTGACATTAAAAACAACGCACTGTTATAAGCTTTATTATAAGCAGGGTATGAGGCAGTCCCAACAGCATATTAAACATGATTGTGGACCGACAGCTAATATTGGAAAATTGATTACCTTTAATGAGTTGAAGTTTATAAATTTTAATTATACCAACAAAAATGGATTTGAATGCACTGAAATATATTATATATTATGATTATTATGAGTCTTCGGGACTAGTTCCACCCTCTTACCCACCACTGCAACTCCGGTAAGCCACGATCAACAGTGGCACACAATGAAATGGCACTTAGCGGCGAGGCTGAGGCGCTGAGCCATGTCCCGGGGAATCGCTTTAACTGTCTTGGATCCTGCAACGAATTTAATCAGAAAGGAACAAGGAGGAGTTACAAAATGAATAGTTTCACTTCCCTCCAGAGCCAAGCGGAAGACAGAATGATGTAAAGAGGTTATAACCTCATAAAACAAAATTGCAACTAGAGAAGTCAACTGCAAAAGCACCAAGGATCAATCTAAAGGTCCTAAGTGAGCTGTTATATTGGATTCCAATAGTAGGTATGGCAAAAGAGCGCTTACACCCACGGATGTTGTTCCTTGTAAGTAAAATAAAAAAGGTATTTATTCACATAGACTTAAAAAAAGCGATTGTAAATAGTCAGAACATGTTTGTAGTAATATAAGGTATACATAATTATTTCTAGTTACATAGATATTTAGGTACCTACACGGATTGTATGAAAACATTTATAAAATTTATTTCATAATAGCAATAATATTTAGCTAGCTTGTATTAAGTTATTGTCAAAGATATTATGATTAAGTTTAATTATCGAAATTTATAGTTTTAGCTATATTTGTACTACATATTGTCTGAATGGTTCTATATTAAGGTATTATTATTACGGCGGTTGCGCTTTAATGCTACCACCGCACCGGATTCAATGCGCCCCAACTGAGAAGACCCAGCGAAAAAAACTCGGTGGGTTCATCAACTACCTGTTTCAACACGACCCAGTAGAGACGGTCCGGCGAAACATACTCAAGCGGGCATGAACACGGGATTTGGTCTACTTAAAGTAATTATTTAGTAGGCAAACACAATATCTGTTCGATAGGTTGTCTGCATACTTATTATTTTAGATTATATTTAGATATACAAAAGAAAACATCGAAACAATAACATTATTCATTTTGAGACACAGTCATAATTTTATATTAAGTATATGATAGCAATCATATTACAGACACTTCACATAACTCAGCAGATCAGTCATGTCTATATGGCTACAAGATCTCCAGCGAGTAATGTGCAGGTAGGTAGTGAGTGCCAGACGTCATTTGTCATCGATGTACTCTTTAGTGGTGTAATAACACCTAGCCATAAGTACTCGTTTAATATGTGTCTTAAAACTTGTGTCAGGCAGATCAGTAATTTGAGTAGGAAGCTTGTTATAAAACTTAATCCTATTTCTTAAAAAATATTTATTAGTTTTGCTTACTCTAAAGCCTGGCATGGCTAGTTTGTTTTTATTGGAACGAAGTTCCTTATCGCGCGTTGTGAAAGGGGGCTAGACGGAAAAAATTCTTAGGAAAAGTTGTCACGACAGTTTTTGCAGCTGTGCGGCGTGTGCATGTTTCTCTGTCTGTCTCTCTCTCTCTTATAGAAAGCAAGCCAGATATTTTCCTTTCTATTTCGCATTGCACAGTGTGGTGTCGCGACGATTATTTTTGTTGAGTGTATACAGGTTTTTTGTACATATAAATAATAAGAAATAACTTCGTTCCATCCGGGTGTCCCTTGACACCTCTCAAGTTTTTATTTCTAGTATTTATATTATGCAGTTCCCTTTTTTATATTTATCAATTTCTAACAAACATTATATTCTGATACATATATTCCGATGACACAGTGAGTACCTATATTTATTTCTTTAAACAAAGTTCGCAAAGAATCGCGACTACCTAAACTATAAATGGCTCTGACTGCTCTTTTTTGCAATACAAAAATAGTACCTATGTCAGTTGCTGAACCCCACAGCAGAATGCCATACGACATAATGCTATGAAAGTACGCGAAATACACTAATCTAGCAGTTCGTTCAACTGACAATTGTCTTATTTTGCAGACGGCATAGGAAGCCGAACTTAATTTACCTGCTAACTTTTCAATCTGAGGCCCCATTGCAATTTTGAATCAAGTGTCAATCCTAAAAATACGGTCGATGGGACTAAATCTAATATTTCTGCATTAAGTGCCATTGTTGGTACAATAATTTGAGTCACATTCGGCACTGAGAATCTGATGCATTTAGTTTTCCCTGCATTTCATCATATCAGCCGAAAGACGTCCACTGCTGGACGAAGGCCTCCCCCAAAGATCTCCACAATTGCCGGTCTTGCGCTATTCGCATCCAGCAGTTTCCAGCGACCCGCACAAGATCATCAGTCCATCTTGTAGGGGGCCTGCCCACGCTGCGTCTTCCGGTTGGTGGTCGCCACTCAAGAACCTTTCTGCTCCAAGGGCCATCGGTTCTACGAGCTATGTGCCCCGCCCACTGCCACTTCAGTTTTGCAATTCTTCGGGCTATGTCGGTGACTTTGGTTTGCCTGCGGATTTCGACATTTCTGATACGATCCCGCAGGGAAACTCCGAGCATAGCCCTCTCCACTGCTCTTTGGGTGACCTTGAGCCTTCTAATAAGGCCCATAGTGAGCGACCATGTCTCTGTTCCGAAAGTCATCACTGGCAACACACACTGGTCGAAGACTTTCGACTTGAGACACTGCGGTAATTTAGACGAGAAGATGTTACGTAGCTTCCCGAACGCTGCCCAGCCGAGTTGGATTCTACGATTGACCTCCTTCTCAAAGTTGGACCTACCTAGTTGGATGGTCTGTCCTAGGTAAATATAGTTCTCTACAACTTCGAGTGCAGAGTCACCAACTTTCAATTGAGTGGGTACAACATGGACGTTCGACATGATTTTCGTCTTATCCATGTTCATTTTCAGACCCACTTGTTGAGAGACTCTGCTGAGGTCATCGAGCATTGTATCGAGGTCTTCCATGGTCTCAGCCATGACTACTATATCATCGGCAAATCGAAGGTGAGTGATGTACTCGCCATTGACATTGATGCCAAAGCCTTTCCAGTCCAGAAGCTTGAAGACATCTTCCAATGCAGCGGTGAACAGTTTCGGAGATATAACATCTCCCTGTCTCACGCCTCGCTGCAAGTGGATAGGTTTGGAGTTCTGGTCCTGGAGTCGCACTGACATAGTGGCGTTTTCATACAAGCACTTTATCACCTCGATATACCGGTAGTCGATTTGGCACCTTATGAGAGACCTCAGCACGGCCCATGTTTCGATAGAATCAAAGGCTTTCTCATAGTCCACAAACGCTAAGCACAGTGGCTTTTTATACTCTTCGGTCTTCTGTATAACTTGCCGCAGCGTATGTATGTGGTCTATGGTGCTAAAGCCTTTTCGGAAACCGGCTTGTTCGGGAGGCTGGAAGTCGTCAAACCTGCGCTCGAGACGGTTCGTAACGACCCTCGAAAATAACTTGTAAACATGGCTCAGCAGTGTGATGGGTCTATAATTCTTCAGTAGGGTTTTGTCGCCCTTTTTGAAGAAGAACACCACCACACTCCTGTGCCATGCTTGTGGCGTTTGGCCATCCACTATGACGGAGTTAAATAGCTTCTGAAGGGCCCGTAGGATTGGTGTACCACCCGCCTTCAGAAGCTCAGCTGTAACTCCATCATCACCAGGCGCTTTGTTGTTCTTGAGTTGCCTGAGAGCCATTCTAATCTCGAACAGGCTGACGTCCGGGATGTCTTCGGTGTAAAGCCGGGTTAGTCGTGCTCTGGGATCTGAGGCATGACTTTTGACAGGTGGCTGTGTTGTTGTATATAACTGTCCGTAGAACTTCTCGATCTCTCCCAGCAACTCAGGTTTAGACGTGACGATTCTACCATCCTCAGTCTTCAGCTTCGTCAGTTGGCTCTCTCCAACAGACAGAGCTCTTGCGAACACTGTGGAGCCTTTGTTCCGCTCGATGGCCTCTTTAATACTATTTGTATTAAATTGACGCGTGTCGCGAGTCAAAGACTTTGAGATCTGTCTGTTGAGCTGCCGATATCTGGTAGCATCATCTGAGGATGTCAGAACCATTTTCCCTGCATTTAACAAGAGATTATTTGCCGAAAACCATTCTGATATAAGGCTGAGTGTTTTGTTATGCTCAATAAGATCTTTATCCTTCCTATTTACTTTAAATATGAGCGATGTATCATCAGCTAATAAAACTATGTCTGATACTTTCTCCACCAGAGAAGGGAGATCATTTATATAAACTAGAAATAAAAATGGGCCCAATATAGATCCTTGGGGCACCCCCATTTTCACAGGATGGCGTGCCAAAGTGACACCGCCTATCGAAACCACCTGTTCTCGCCCCGATTAATAGGACATCACAAGATCAAGAGATGTGCCAGATATTCCGTAATACTTCAGTTTAACAACGAGCGTACGGTGATCAACGCAATCGAAAGCCTTAGAGAGATCACAGAAAACTCCCAACGCATCCTGTGACCCCTCCCAAGCCTCCAATACTGACCTAATTAACGTGCAACCTGCATGTTAAGTAGAGCGGCCCCTTGTAAACCCAAACTGCAAACATTTGCTTGTTGCTACAACATCCGTAAAATAAACTACTCCAGATACTGGTTGCAAGCTATTTAACATAATATCACGCTGTAGGGGGTGGGTGAAGGGCTTGCAATATCCGTTCATTTTTACTATCCGGATAGTACGGATATTAATATTTTACTATCCGGATTATCCGGATAATACGGATATTTTTTTGTTGTTATTATATATAAAACTAGTACGCTTTTGCTACATGTTTTAATCAGTCTCTCAAGCAAAATGACAAAGAAATAAGAAACTATACCAATATTTCAAGTAATAATCACATAAAAAAACTAGTGCAATAATAATTTGTATCTATTCTTTTAATCAGCTTGCTATGCCCTGAGAAGCCTTTGAGATGTGATCGCTATTGAGCAATTAAAAGTGGTATATTACTCGCTCGTAGAGTCGAAGCTTAGGTACAGTATCATTCCATGGGGTGGTGGTTACGCGTACAATATAAATACAGCTTTCATTATACAAAAAAGGGCCATAAGAACCATGATGAGAGTTCCACAGTGGGTATCGTGTAAAGAGTACTTTAAAGAACTTAAGATACTAACGGTCCTTGTTTGTTTGTTTGTATATTTTAGTTCTTCTTACTGATCTCATGAAAAAGCTGCATAATTTTGAAACACCAGATGAAAGAAGTAAGCGGGAAGCTACTAGGTGTAGGGATCTACAAAACAAGGTGCAACCTCATCTAGAAGTAGTGCGTCATGCAGCAGGTTATCAGTCGGTGAAACTCTTTAATAAACTACCTGTACATTTGAAGTCGATTCACAACATAAATCAGTTCAAGCAGCAGTTAAGATCATTTTTGTTAGAGAAGTGCTACTACACCCATGATGAGTTTCTCCGTGATACATATATCTAGACCTATTAATGCTAACTATTTTTATTGATATTTTATTTTAAATTTTTGACATGTGTATTGGTATGTGTAATGTTTTTATTTTTGACTTTGTATGGGAATTTGTAATGTATTTTTTTTGTTTTTAGCATAATTATTATTAATTATTTTTTAGTTATTTTCAATACAATGTAAAAATTGTTACTGAAATAAATGAAATGAAATGAAAAAAATATTAAAACAATTCTAATTAAAAGTGAGATCTTACATTTATCATAAATAACAACATCTCAATAAAAACAACCTATTTCAATCATAATAATTAAATAAAATATCACTTTTCGTGGCACATCAGCTCAATTTTAAACAACAATAGTATAAATCAAATATAATAACCAAAAATTAACAAAATATCTCGAAATTATCAAATAATCAAATAACCCTTTATAATATTATATTAGGTAATTCTTAAACTATTTTTTATCCAAATTTTGGTAACATGATCTTAAACGCTTTAAAAATAAGATCTTACATTATCACAAATTACAACATCCCAATAAAATCAACCTATTTAAAAAATAATAATTAAATAAAATATCTATTTTATTGGCAAATCAGCTTAATTATGAAACAAAAAATATATAAATCAAATAACATAAAACAAAAATAATCAGAATATATCAAAATAATCAAATAATCTCTTCATAATATAATATTTCGCAATACTTAAACTATTTTTTTACAAAATTTTGGTAATATGATCTTAAAAAGCTTAAACTATCTAATGAATCTTCTTTCATGGAAGTTCTTAAATGGTTACATAAATATCCTGTAGCAGAAAACACTCTTTCTGCTTCAACGCTGGTCGGTGGTATTGATAAAAGAAGTTACCCGTTCTAAATTCCTGCTCCTCTGTCCATTTCCATCAAATAGTGCCATCTCTACTCGAATTGTGGTGTCTAAATCATTTGTTGAAGAAGTCGGTTGCGCAGGAGATGGCCGACTCATAAACCGGACGATTTCTTCTCGTAATTGTGTTTTAATTGATATGTTTACAGTTGAAGAAGAGCAACCTTCTGTATCTTGTGTATTGTTTGTTGAAGTTATGACTGTTTGATCTGATTGTTTTGTGTCAAAAAATGTAGATATAATTTTAACAATCGTCAGTCTCACAGATTCGTTTGATGGATTTTCAAAAGGATAGTCGTGTGTACTTCGTTCATAAAAAATGTGAGGGTTGTGTAAATAGTCATTGTACCGATTATTTCTGGAATTCGTCGTTGTGATATCCTTCTTTGGAGTGATACCAGAAGTTCATTACTAGTAATGCTATCTTTTTGCGATAATTTATGAATCATAAATTTTAACGCTGTCTCAGCAGTCAGTAAGTTTGCATTTTCTTCACAGATCGCTTCTACCGTAGCTTTGATTATATTAAGGGATTCCGAAATTTCTTCAAATGTTTTAATTCCGTATCAGTAAAAGATATATCACATTTAAAATCAATGAATGCTTTGAATACAGAATCTTTTAATAATAAGAACCGATCAATCATGTTAGCAAGACTGCATCCCGACCATCTTGTTTTGCAGTCTAAGATAAGACGAACATTCTTTTGTTCTCCTTCTGCGGTGTACTTATAAAGCACCTCAGACTTGGTCGGTGATTTTTTAAACATCTTGACTACTTTTCTAACTCTTTTTATTATTTTGTTATAATCTTGGTTTCTTAAACAAACTTCAGTTCTACGACCGGTTGCATGTATATTACTTGTAGCTACAATAAAACCTTCTTCACCATCGGAGTCTTCAATTTCTTGTTCATCTACATCTTCTGTACTGTCATCATTATCAATATTATCTTGTATGACAACAGCTGGCTCTTTTTTATCATACAGAAGGTCTAGAACTCCAAGCTGAATCCCGTGTGCATAACACAATTGGTGGTACACTGGTGTTTTTTTTCTAGAGCACACATCACCGAAGCGCCATCTGTTAACAGGCAAATAACATTATCGTTCAGTGACAGACCATACTGTGTCAACTTTGATTTGAGAAGGTTAAGGCAATTATCCGCCGTACCTATGCCTGTCATCAATGAGAGTCCTAAATTTCTAAATGATTTGTTTTTAAACTGTGTCGAGTGTATATTTATATTCATAAATCTTTTATTTTAAACTGATGTCCATTCATCTAGACTTACTGCAAAATTGCAATCTCTCGATTTCAATCGGTCCAATTCTATCTTTAGGTCTACCTTTAATTCTTCACAATGATTTGAATCAATCTTTTTAACTGTGTGGGGCAATTATGGTAATTTTAACCCACTTTAAAAAAAAAGTTTACGCAATGTCTGAGATGTACTGAAAGCACTGAATGCAAATCCGTCTAGAGCTGCCAATTTAGAAATCATCACTTCCATACTCTCGTTCTCATCAGACTTAAAATAATCAACTATTTTAGCTTTTTTATTTGGTGTCACATTTTCTTCAGATTTAGACGTGGATGCTTGTGTTGTCATAGTAATCGAACTACTTGGCAGGTCAGTCGATGTGCCTTCTGGTCTTTAAGTGCTTTGAATTTTAACATTAATTGAATGTTGTAATCGAAGGTGATTATGTAAAGATGATGTTGATCCTGCGATTTTAAAAACTTTTTTGCAATCATTGCATCGTGCCTGAGCACCATCAACACTGCGTTTAAAATGCTGCCAGACTGAGTTCTTCATTTGCGAACTTTTTTGTATTCAAAAAATAGAGTTTTGGATGCCATTTTTAATAATATTTTTGATCAGAATAATCTGTAAACAAAGAAAAGCCCTATTTAATTTTGAGAATTCTAGACTTATTCAACAAAATTTATTACACTATACGAGTACGTACATTACTATTAACAGCGATAGCGAAAGTAAAGAATTAAAGTTACTTACATGATTACATCTGACTGCATTGGCTTTTTACACAAACACAACACAACACCTCTACATGGAATACAACTTGTTTATGAGTGCGCGAAGGGCCGGGACGCCGCCGGTTGACAATAACAATGAGGGGCTCAGCGTGGGTGAAAAGTATAGAAAAAAAGACTGGTTTAAGTGAGAAGCGACCGTGATTGCGAAACAATACGATACATTCTTGCAAATGCATGCAGTAATGAGTTTAACATAAAGTTAACAAGTGTACAATGTTGTTATGATCTCTGTCACTAGACTTTGACTTATTGTGATTTGTGAAGTAAGTAAATGGAATAATAATAATAATAATAATATCTGGGGACAATGTCACACAGATCATCCTAGCCCCAAACTAAGCAAAGCTTGTACTATGGGTACCAGGCGACGATATACATACTTATATAGATAGATAAATACTTATATACATAGAAAACATCCATGACTCAGAAACAAATATTCGTGCTCATCACACAAATATTTTCACTTACCGGGATTCGAACCCAGGACCACCAGCTTCGTAGGCAGGATCACTACCAACTAGGCTACGGTGACCGTCTAACTTGGAATCAAGTGATTAACTATATTAAAATAATCAAACACATGAGTGTTTTACAACTTTTTATTTGATATTTGAAAGAGTAATACAACTATCCGTAATATCCGTAAAATTCGGATAATTATGCAAGTCAAATCCGGATTTGAAAATCGGCGGATATCCGGATAGTACGGATATCCGGATATCCGGATTGCAAGCTCTAGGCCGTGGGTGTAACGTAAAGTCCAAAACACTATATATTATTATAACATATAGTTTATTAACGTTACAGTTGGAGTAACATGAACTTAAACACAAACTATATGGAAAGGCGCGAAAACGTAAGAGTGGCTGAGAACGTGCGACTGTGCGCATCGTGCGATACCGGGCGTCTCTCTCTACTGTATTTCGCGGGCCTCTATGTGGCAGGCAGCGCGAAGTACCGAACGTTCCCGACCGCTTACGAATTATAGCGAAGAGGGAGCTTACCCCTAGTAGTGCGAGCGGGACTGTCACACGCTACAACGCTGATTTTGCCAGAGATCACACTCCCAAAGTAAGTGGTAAGCAGTTTGTTCATATTCTTTACAGGAAGTTGAGCACAGACTCAGACTGAACAGCACAGCACAGACAGGTGAAGGTACTAATTTGAAACTAAACAATCTACCTACTTTTATAATTGCCGTGTCCGGTAAGAAATTGTGTAAAACAATGATTAGCCAAGTTTTATTTAATCGTTCGCGTACGTCCGGAAAGAAATGGTGCAGATGGCGACCCTTGGTTGAGGTATTTCATCTACATTGCCATTAATTTAGTAGTTCGTCATTTAACTTAGCCATTGCCATAAACAGACTGGATATTTTAGCACGGTCGCGTACAGATAAGAAATCATGTTCTAAATTTGCGCGCGTAGAATAATACATTTCTGCTAGTCTTTGAACTTCAAGGCCAACCGGAAGTACGCCCGCTAATACAGGTAGGGCCTCTAGGTTTTAGAAAAGAACTTCTCGTTTATAGAACATGTCTACAAACGAGAAGTTCTTATCTAGAGAACCCAAATAACACGTTGATATCTTGCGTTTTACGGTAAAATTATTCAGTTTTACGCTCGGGGGAGATTTTAGTTCACTCTTAACAAGGAGTTGGTAGGTTTTTTGGGGAGCAAATGTTATCAAATGTAAGGCGATATCTTTTAACCCCATTCACTTATCATACCTAAGCAAGTTTGAGCCAGATTTTCCAACTCTCACCTGACTCCTCTCTCTCCTTCGAGTATTATTAAATCCAGCGATTAAATAATATTCACAATTCTGAATCAACCCATATTCTCCTCTACTGAACCCAGTGGTTACCCTGGTGTCATAATTGTTCGACGGAAAAAAATATTTACATTGAAAGTTCTATGCACTTCATTGTGATTTATGTTGCTTGCCTTGTCATGAAGCTAAGTTTTTCTCCGTCCGTGCGAACGTAGATTTAGATTACAGTACAATTCCGTGTGACCGTAGAAATTACGGCACCATAGTATGGTGAATTAAATTTGTGAAGATTTTTTATTATTATTGTCTACAAATACTGTCAATTCTTACTTTTTTGTAAGGGTTGCAATCCTACAAAAATATTTAATACTCTGTAGCTTCTGCTTCCGTGTGAACGTAAACTAAATTATTTCTGGTGTGTCTAACCTAAAAATGAACGTAGAACCTGTTAATTTTCGGTTCTGATTCTACTATTAAGATGCAGAATTACATTTTAGGAAGTAAATTATATCTAAACAAAAAAAATGAATATTATTTATCCCATCAGAAATTCAAATATACAAAATCAACAGCAAATGAGTTTCCATTTTTAGATTAGATTGTAGATCAGTATTTTACATAAATAATAATTTTAATGGTTTGGTATTAGAGAATTAGGATAGGTACCTATTGAATTAGTAAATCCAGGACGATAACTATTAGCTGCAGATAATTACTAGCCCTAAGTTTTAAATGAACTAGCAGTCTACCTACTTATTTAGCAAACGGACATGCAAATGAACATAGACTGGTGTACACAGTAGGTATAAAAATAGATACCTATGTATGTATAATCGTACGGTATTATTGTAGATATATATTATAGATAGATAGTATAGATAGTACGCTATACATATTGATGTTATACATATGTATGGTAAATGCTATAACCCGACCATGATGAAGATACGGTCATTCTCAGTAGATCTGTAGTTGCGTATATTCATCTTACATTGGTAGCGTTTCTTAGCTCTTCGTGCGAACCCCGACGACGAAATCATTCCATCCAGCCGTCGAAGCCGTGTTCTCGGGGGTTTGGGATTGTGATTTTGTATAAATCTCTAAGTTTATGTGCCAACAACATTACAAAACGAAGGTAAATGCCTACATAAGTTATTTTTTAAGAATTATTCTTTATGTCGTCGTTAATCGCTCTGAGCATTTATGGCATCGCTTTCTCAGGGGTATGTTATTTCTCTTTCTTACAAACGGAATGTCAAAGCGATGTTTAATTTTCTGTCTCACTCTTTCTAGTAATATAACACCGTTGTGCTCGGTCGTGTCACGTAAGATTTTTTGTATTTTCGCTGGATTATAATGTGATTTTTGATGAACTTTTGTGATATCTATGTTAATCAAGTGTTTGTGTATATGGGGAACTAATTTGTTTCTAAAATATTAGCTTGAATAGTTTGATATGGGTCGTGCTAACTTTCACTCTAGATATAGATAGGTACCGTGGATGATATAGCATAGATAGATACATGTATACGACTGTAGATATTCATCGAGTCGAGACTCAAGGCCGAAATATACAAATACATAAGTATTATAATAAGAAAGAATATTGGTTTTTATAGGAATGTGAAAATTGAAATGGAAATTGTGATATTTTTGCGCTTATTCTTTACGAACTTGGAGCGGCCGTAAGTAGTTGCGACGTATTACATCGTATACTTACATTTTGGAATGGCGTATTGTGAAATACCATCATGATTTTTGATGTAAATTATTGTCTTTATCGCACCATTGCGGCGCAAACGGTTGTGAATTGTATTGATATTAGTGGATATTTCATGCGTTATACTGTTTCTATGTATGCTGTATATGCTCTGATCCAATTGAAATGTATATATTTTTTATCCTTGACCACTTTTATAACCTCAAAAATCGACTGGAATTTTTATGTTTCTTTTTATTTTTGTGGAGTAAGCTTGAAAATGTCAATTCTGTGGGCACAGATAATCTGAAACGTTACGAGCTGACTGCAAAGCTGCTCTAAAGGATCTGCCGAGCCCGCATTATCTGTGATATACAGCTCAGCCTCTCGTCCGTCCTATAAGGTAAGCTTCGACCAGTTGTGCGCACACATAATTTATATTTTGCTATTGTTCTAAAAGTGGATAGGTTTGTAAAGCTAATCAGAAGGAAGGGACAAATCAGTCTTAAGATTTAGACACAAGGCTTCATTATTTTTGTTTTCATCTGAAATTATGAATGTAGCCACTTGCTCTTTTAGCCAATCTATTAAATCTTCCACTTTCCTTAATTTGATTTCTATTTCCAATATGATTTTTTAACTTTATTTTTTTTCGTAATTTATGCATTAAAAAGATGACAGAACAACATTATACAGCAAAAAGGATACATGGTACAAAAGACAGCATAATACAAATTGGTAAATGCAATCCCGACCGTAATGGCCTTCAAATGATAAAAAAAAAAAAAAAAATAGCATGTTAATTCCTTTCTCATTACTGGACGAACATACATCCAGTTCATCTTCTTAACGGGAATGTTAGTAACATGGAATTTAACTATTGTAGGATTTATTTGTCTGAAATTACAATTTTGAACACCGTCTTTGTGCTCCATTTTGTCATGCAAAGATGCTCAAGGGTTCATGGTACTTGATTTTGCATAGAGGACTGATTTCATTATTTACAAAAACATCTTTTTTTTTATGTAACTTAACAATTTTAATATGTATATAGTATCACCCCTTTTAAGCTATACCTGTTCAAATAGTACTTATATGGTTCAGTCATAACTCTGAGGGCACTATAGCCTCCAGTAAACAGGTAACATACTTCACTAACCTTATTATATTTACACACACAATATATCATATTAAAATATGGTTCGTATTTTATGAATCAGGATACAATTAAATGTACAATATTAAATAATTATTTTGTGTATTACACCTATAAAAATTGAAAACATTATAATATTCCAGCAATATATGTAATATGCATATTAAATTCAAGAAAGTTTCAATTATGGTACCTGTGCCAAACCATGTGCCAAACTACATTAAGAAATTGACATACAAACAATTTATTAACGAACTGTTTGACTTCTTAATTAAAATTATTGTAATACTAGAGATTACTTAGAAGATAGGACATTTCAAATATAATTTTAATAATCAATATATCTTAATGTAAAAATTTTAATAGACATAACGTAATATAATAAATTGATGGAAAAATTATTTATTGTTACTAAACCTGAGCAGCAGAATGTGTTGGATTTTATATATGTTTGCTAGAATATGGTTACAATGGCAAGTGGTAATACCTGCCATTTTAACCATATTTTAGCAAATAAATGATTGATTGATTATCAATTTTTGCTATGCTGCTCCTCACACCATGTATTTTTACATTATAACTCTATTACTAAGGGAACTTAGGCTTCTTTTTAGATATTTGCTTTGTCATTGTTAAGATAGGATAAGATTTTGTTTATGATTTTAATATACATAAATAACCCTATTCTTACTTGATGTTAAATTCTGACAATGCTTATGCTTGGTTTACTTATTGCTAAATTACAAGTGTAAGTGCTATGTGATTAGTTGTCATTGTATGAATTTTTGGGATGGTCACTTATCACTTTACAATCGTTTGAACATGCACTTGTAACTTAACAAGGCTCTTTTCAAACTTGAATCAGATTCAATCAGATCATTTAATTCCCCTTTTTGGAACTGGCTTATAAATCTCCATAGATACCCACACAATATCCACACCCAATTGGATATGGAGACTATAACTTGCCAGACTATTAGATTCTATTACCAATTGTCTCGGGATTTTGTGGAGATTTACAATGTGTGGTTTTTGCAGCATGCAGTAATGCACTACATTCTTCTACTCTTATTTTTTGACAAGAGATCATGTCAGTAATGGCAGTGTAGAAAATATGAATTTCCTTTGTATATGCTCATGCTGATTATGTATATTTATAGGGCTGGGCCACTCGGGCTAGGAGGCGGGTCTGCAGCAGCTTCCAGCGGTGATCTCACCCTGTCCTCTGCCATAGAGGCAATAAACACTGCTACCTGCTTAATTGACTGCATCACTACGAACCATTGTTACTTAGTCTATAATTGAAACAATATGCTATCTGTGAAAATAAGTATAATGTTAGGTGAAATCTGTAGAAAATTATTCTATTTATAATAATTGTCTGATGTCTAATGTTTCTGTAATATTATGTGTTCGACATCTAATTAAGGATAATTGTTACTCCAATATTAATACTGTTACCGAACCAATGCAATGTAATTACTCCACCTCGATGTTGGTGGCGAACACAAATAATTTTGGTGCTTTGAAGCGAGTCGATGGGAAGAATGAAAGTCATGAAGCTAGTGTAAAAATGGTAGATTTAAATATTTATAATGTAGAATTTGTTGATAGTGTCCAACAAAACCAAATGATTGGCGATACGCCTAACTACTGCATTCCTTTAAAGATTAACGCCATAACAGTCCAGGGTATCTCATACAGTGACCCATATTTCAGTAGCTTTAACTTAAAATATAAGATGGCGTTTGGAGCGCCGGAGCATATGAACAAGTCTGATTACGCTTTTAAATCCTCAGTTTGTATTATACGAGATGAGCCTTGCGATACGCAACTACTAAACCACAAGTCTGCTCATACTATGATATCCAAAACGAAAACTCGAATCATAACTAATGGAGACAAGTCTGCAAAGTTATACCATGACAATAATGTATCGGAAGTTGGCTACGGCAAGCCCGGGAAGACGGCACTGCGAACTTTCGCGAATGGAGATCTCACTTTCGACGCTATGTTGGAACTTACGAGAAACGAGGATCGAATAATCAAAGAGATGTCGAAGACCGAACAGGTGGACAGTTGGGGCGTGCCCCGGAGCTTGCGCCTGCGCGGCGGCGGGGAGAGCTCGCTCAACGCTGCCACCGGCTGGGGCAGCCCGCCTGCCTCCAACAACGGTAAGTCTACATCTCAATTAATTAAATTAATGAATAATGAAAACGTAACTACATCCCTAACTATTAAATAACGAAAATTATTCTATTCAAATTTGCACTATTTTTATTATATACTTTTAACATTGTAATGTTGGTTCATGTTTAGGTACTGTATTTTCTAACAAAGCTATGTAGAACCCTTGAATGCAATAAATAAATTGAAATTGAGTGCGGCCCTAACCTTTGCACGATCACGATCTCGATGTGCAAATTTGTTAGGAGGGGAAAATTAACAATCTATTACACATTTGACACTAAAATACTCCATTAAAAGTTCAAAATGCGTCGCCACAATGGGATACACCTTGAATGAAAACCATGTGGGGTATGCGACGTTAATTCGGGGTGTATCCCATTTTTAGGGCTGAAATTTGAACCTTTGAGCCTGAGGAGAGCCTAAAATTATACATATGACGCAATTCTACTCAGTACCTCTAACCCTAACAACCGCCTAAAACTGTCTAGTCTTAAGAGTTCTAGTATGCGTTCAAAAACATTTTTATGAAACCAATCGATGAAATATGTGGTTCTATCATTTGGCGATCGTATAAAATTGCCAGACGTTAGCTGCGTTGACATACGACTTAGAAATGCATACCCTGACGTCACCATCGCGTGTACACGGTCCTCGTCTCTGATCTAAACGTAATATTATAGTGAGTGTTTGCTGTTGACAAAGCCTGTATAGTAATAAGTAGCCGCAGCTAAACTTAACGAAGACTATTTCTGATCTCATAAAGGGAAAAATCTTTACACCTTCGAGAAATAAATGTTTTACTTGTCGTCTACCAGTTAGCAAGGACACAAATATTATCGAATGAGTCATTGTTTATAAATATTCACTTAGAAAATGTATAACATTTATTACTTGCATTATAATGACAGACTAAACAATATTTTATACGTCGCCGTTGTGTATCTCGCTGGCATGGTTCTCATCTCTAGATTAAACTTTGATACGAATATGTTTCGCGTTATTTTAACGGGTTCATATCAATGTCGCCTTATGTTCTTACAGAATCGTATATAAGCAGGTTGTGCTATATTTGGCACTGCGCGTCGACATACTCGTCGCTAGTGATAAGAAGATTTAAATATATGTTATTTCTTTGGCAGCTGGGAATTGGGGTGGGAATTCCAGTGGTCAAACGAATAATGGGACAAACAATACTCAACAATGGAATAACACGGCGCAGCGCCCGCCCACGTCTCAAGCGGACAGTAAGTTGCTTATCATAAACTCATCGAAATAAAATTTGTTTCTGTTACGGTAAAATGATAATTACGGTGATTACAAATTCCTAAAACGTGTTTAGTCGTTTATAAGTGTTGCGATTGTTTCTTTCAGTGAATAGCAACAAGGGGAATGGCAATCAAATGCCTCCTACCAGCGGCGCGGCAGCGAATTGGCAAAGTTCCCCGCCAAACATGCCAAATTCACAACCTAATAACAACGGTGCACCCACGAGCAACGGTCAGTTGATACTCGTTAAATAAACAAATGCAATTTTCATAAAAAAGTGCATTTCATTACAATTTGCTTTTGATTTATATAAATTGTCATGTAATATTTTAGGTACAAACAATGGAGGCAACGGAAACAATGGCGGTGCTAATCCGCCCAATCCTACTGCAAACTCGAACGGGCCCGCCGCCGGCAATGGAAACAATGGCAATAACGTCAACACCACTTCCTCTGCTAAGATTGAGCAACTCAATTCTATGAGGGAAGCTTTATTCAGCCAAGATGGCTGGGGAGGTGTAAGTATAAACAATCATGAGAATTAATCGCATTAAAAAGTATTTACAAGTTTCTACATGTTATGAATATTATTTTTTAGCAACACGTAAACCAGGATACCAACTGGGATGTTCCCGGCTCTCCAGAACCTGGATCCAAGGTAGAGGCTCCCGCAGGCGGCCCGCCTGCATGGAAACCCAATCTCAACAACGGTGCCTTCCTTGGCACCGAGTTGTGGGAGGCTAACCTGAGAAACGGTGGACAGCCTCCGCCGCAGCCCGCCGCTAAAACGCCGTGGGGCCACACGCCTACCACTAACATCGGTGGCACTTGGGGTGAGGATGATGATGCGGCCGACTCCGCTAATGTCTGGACCGGCCCGCCGCCACCTCAACAGTGGCCCGCTGGCCCACCGCAACATGCGCAGCAATGGGCTGTGCCCAAGAAAGACGACTGGAATGCATGGGGCGAGCCGCACAGGCCCGTGGATCCGCGCCTTGACCCACATCGCGCGCCCGACCCGCGTCAGCAGAATAATGACCCTCGCCACGATTTGCGCGGCGGAATCTCAGGTCGCCTCAACGGTGACATGTGGAGCCAGCACCACCAGCACGCAGCCGGGCCCAACAAGATGATGCCCACCGGTGCCGTCAACCAATGGGGCGCGCAGGTAATGTTGCTATAATATCGACTTCATCAGAAACATCAAATTATTATAAGTCTGTATTGATCATATTTATCAATTTTTTGCCACAGGGTCCTAAAGATCCGATCAAGGGATCAGGTTGGGAAGAACCGTCACCACCAGCGGCGAGGCGTGCTCCCGGAGGATTTGATGATGGCACTTCATTGTGGGCTCAACGCGGCGGCATGGGCGGTATGGCCACCCGTGGACCTCAGGGTCCACCCGGCCCACAGCGCATGCCCCCCACCCCTACCAAACCCGAAGCTGTTTGGGGCGCACATGGACAACGGAACGGCTCATGGGAAGAGCCGCATACCCCAGCTTGGCCCGAGCGCGAGGCGCCCGCATGGCCTGACGCGTCTGGTCCGGCGCTGTGGCCCGTGCCCAAGCCGAAACCGACCGGGCCTGGTGCCGCCTGGACCGACGATATCGGCGAATGGGGCGGACCTAAGCCGCCGCAGGGCGGCCCACTCGGAAAGCAACTGCCTAAAGAGATGGTGTGGAATAGCAAGCAATTCAGGTAGGTGTGGTAGGGTACAAAAAAAGAAGTAATATCTACTCATATTTATTGTTATGTTATACTGAGGTCGTATATTCAGGTTTTTGGTGGAGATGGGCTTCAAGAAAGAAGAGGCGGAAGCCGCACTGCGCAGCCGCGACATGAATGCGGAGGAAGCGCTGGAATTACTCGCGAGCGCGCGCAGCGACTGGCGGCGCGACGAGCACTTCCACCATGCGTTCCAGCCGCCGCCCACCGTGCCTGCCGTATCGCCCGCCGTCGTGCAGAAGTTACTTAACCAGCCCCCACCGCAGACTGCGCAACATCACCAGTCATACAACCCCAACAGGTAAGAATCCCCCAATTCTTGTTTTCTTCGCTACCCATTTGTTTAACTATCTACATGATAAGATTTATGAGATTTTATTGGGTCACAGATGAAGGAGTTATTTAGTTAGTTCGATTCGTTTCTGCACTTAACCTGCTAATTGGGCCATTGTGTGTGAACTTGTTTGGCTACTCGAACAATTTCAGCTCCATCCAGAAGTCCAGGAGACCATGGACACAAAAGCATGCCTCCTGCAGTGTCTTCGGATCATTTAGGATTTTTTCCCGTTGGCAGGCAAAACTCTTGCAGTTAACAGATAAAGACAGCTGTTGTTCTTACAGATTTAAGATTAAGGTGGCCATTTTATGGGCCAATATATAGTGCACTAGGATATAAACAGTCGCAAACTACATGCTGCTGAAGTACAGTTTTGTAGTACCGCCAATATCCTGGCTCTGGTCCGCTATAAATCATTATACAGAAAAATCCAATACCATCAATCATAAAAATATAGTTTAGGAAACAGCTTATGGTCAGCCTTATAATGACCCAGATTTTCATCTCTGCCCTCACATTTATATTGAGTACAATTTGAATTGCAGAAATTATAAAAAAATGCTCATAACCCAAACCACAACATATAGTATAAAACTTGTAAACACAAAAGTTTGTTTACTAACATGTTTCCTTATGCAATAGCACAATTTCTTGGTATTGTGAGTCATGGGCCATGAACGAAGCTCTTTTATTATTGTTATCTGACGCATTTAAGTGGTATATTTATTCTATTTTGACTCTCGACTGTCTAGCGAATCTGTCTCGGGTCCGAATCATGATTCGAACAAAATATGCTTGTGATTTATTGAGTAGGTCATTCAATATTCTTAGAAATTATCGGATGAATTGTATCGCGGGGCAACCTTATCTGTGGAATAATATTGTTAATAATTTGTAAAAAGTCTTTATTGATAGGGTATTAATAAAGACTTTTACAAACTGATTTTTAAATAAATATCGCAGCCGATTTCTTTTGTCTTCTAATTGTATTCAGTTATATTGAGGTCACAGCTCAATTCAAAATTGTTGTATTCAGACTTCTATTTAAATTCATATTATGACCCAATTTCGTGTCTGTACTGGAGTTATATACTCAATGGTTGTAAAGGTACTAAATTCCAAGACTTTATTGATTTAGCTGTCACTTTTATGTCTGATTTCTAGTTGAGGAGGTGGTGGTTAATTTGAGAACTCGAGTAATCTTATAACAGTACTTATAACCCACATGCAATGTGAATTATGTGGAAAACTTAACCACCCAGACATATAAAATTAGTGCTTAGCATAAGGTACAAGTTCAGAGTTAAAGAGCACTATCTACACATTAAAAATAACTGTTGAATTTAAACTTATGTATGTGTTTTAACATTTGTTTTTGAAATATATAGAAAATACACTTCTAGAGCAACGCAGATCAGTGGACGACTTTTGTTTGTAAAATAACCGAAAATGAATCCTTCTTGGATTCCTTTTCGCTTTGGAAATTTGACTAAATTTTCAGTTCTTAAGTACACTCAACATACAAAACATGTAACATCATGTTTTGTTTTTTTTTTTCATGGGAACTTTTAGAGATGTGATTCTATTCCACATAATTAAATATTTTTATGCGTTAGTAATATTTTTTATTGAGATTGCCCTCAACGCATAACCTCGAATTCAAAAAGAAACCAGTAAGCAAGATTTATGTTATTTTGGTTTTTAAAAAACCAAAATTGTCAGGAGGCAAATACGCGTTTTTGAGTAGCAGTAAAAAGCTGAGCTCGATTTGAAACGCAATGTGCTGAAAGCCCGACAACAAGCAACTATTCAATACAATTATGTTGATAGGAAACTCACGCTCAGTATGCACGACAATTTACTAAAAATATTGGCTATGGCAGCCATCTTTGGGCACCAACGGCATACCGACTAGGAGTTGACGTCGTCGCTATGACCTAAAATTAGTCGGAACAATCATTATTTGAGTTGATTTATAAGTACTAACTTTAGTTTTTACACGGACATTAGTTCCCATGCGAGTATTGAATCGTGTCTTAACTGGTAAAGTTCATCACGACCGGTCCCCTTACATCTTAGTCTGTCTTTGTGTGTCAATAGTTATGTATCCTCTTCTACCTGTACAGAAGACGTATTTAGTAATGTGTTTCTATAGTAGTGTATTTGTGTATAGCGGCACCGGGAACAGCGGCCAGCCGAGCGCCGCGCAATTGCGCATGCTCGTGCAACAGATACAGATGGCAGTGTCCGCCGGATACCTTAACCACCAGATCTTGAACCAGCCCTTGGCTCCGCAGACTCTGGTCCTATTGAACCAGTTGCTACAACAGGTAAATGATGTTATTTTTATCAATTAATTTTTTTGTTATTTTCTTAGAAAGGTATTCCCGCCTGGAAAGAAATTTCCCTTGCAGAATATTTTGTGAGTGAATTACGATAATACTCCCGATTCCATGCTATACCAACTTAACTCATTTATAATCAATGCCATTCTTTCTGAGAAAGGTTTTATGAAAAGGGCATGGGAATATATCTTTAGCTGTGTTAATTTAGTTTGGGACGCGAAATACGGAGTAAAAATAAGCGATACGTTAGATTCTGCGGACTAATAATGAGCCCGATGCGCGTATTGAAACACAGTTTTAATAAGTAGATAGATAGATGCTCTGTTCTTTTCTTACGACGTTAATTAGAGAGAGATGTAATGACATTTAAATTAGTGTAGTTGAGTAAAAGTCAGAACTGTCAGCAATTTTGATGTCCTGCGCTTCTTTAAGGTTGTCAGAGTTCATCAGAGAGAGATTTTGTGTAGGCAATGTGTGAACGATGTGTATTAAAAAGCAAGTAGAAAATAACAATATATTTATTAGACTTAAAAACAGGATTCTCTCTGCTAATTATGCAATTTCTAAGATTATACTTTAATATAAGAAATGTAGGTTAATTATTTGTGAGCAATATAAAATAAAGCTCTGGTACAATTTGCAACACCCTCCCAACTGCAAGTAATATCCATATACAATACGACAACATAAATAAGCAAATTTACATGCCCAAGAATGAAACGCTAAATATTTAAGTCTACAGACTATTATGATGGCAAGTTAACTCATCTAGCATTTAAATGAGACTAAATTAGTGTAATTTATTAATTACTTTCTTACTGGTTTGGTTCTGTACAGTAACGCCTGATTCTATCACCTATCAAAGGTGACAACTTTAGATTTGGAATATATACATAGTATTTAATACTTCATTCCTATTCCCATTGTTGTCAAAAACCTTGCTTCAATTACAGTTAACGCTGAATCGATGGACACATTTTGACCTTGACATCGTTTTTATTACATAGGCAGTAAGAGTGCAATTCGTAGTGCATGTGTGTGTATCAAACTATTCAAATCACTAATGCCTAACTGTCATGGCGACGATGACTCGAGTCTATCTACAAGTAAAAGTTTCGTTGGTCGAACAGCTCGGGTGATAGGAAATACTCAAAATCTATGCTTCTTATTGATTCTGCGGCTGTGTGGGGACTCTTCACCCCATCTCATCCCGTGGGGGGCGTAGAAATCCACCGAGGAAATACCTACCACAGAATGGGCAGCAGCGCTTTCTGTGAACTATGACCATCAAACTGCGATCCCCGTCTGCCAATTGTGGTGATTATGGCATATCCCCCCATACTTTGGGGAGGCTTTTGTTCAGCTGTGGACGTACTTTGGCTGACATTATGATGATGATTGACTCTGAGTTTCATGTTTTGCGGTTAATTGTAGGCGCACCATTGTGGCCGTATACTAAGGGCTTGATTTGCAAATACACAATTCCAAGTTATCTTCCGATAAGCCCGTGGGGGGGGGGGGGGGGGGGACTTTGCTTTCTAAGTAATATTAAAGCCGTCAAAAGCTGAAACAGTCGTATCACTAGTTCGCAATCAGGCTTGTGCTAAGAAATTTTCGAATTCGGTATTTATGAATTAGGAAACATACAAGTGGATTAAGTGGCTTTTTAGCATATTTTTTTTACAGACTTGTGAATGGTGTTATAATTAGTTATTTCCGTTACAGATCAAAGTTCTTCAGCAACTATTGCAACAAAACTCACTGGCTGTGACCAAGGGTCATTCATCTTTACTCTTGCAATACTCTGTGCAAATCACTAAGGCGAAACAACAGATTACGGCTCTACAGGTAAGATTAATTACGTAATTAAAGCTAAGGTTTTTTATGTTTTCTATTGTTTCATATTAGCTACCTCTTTCGTTTATGCCTTATTTATAAAATTAAAAATCTAGAGCTGTATGTTATCCAAAAATCGATTGTAATGATGGTTACAGACATTCGCCCATAATTATTGTTTTCTGTAGGACTTTACAAACATACAATTCACAGACACAAAGCACACCTAGACTCTGAAAAACTATATGTGTGTCACACAAATTGCCCTGTCCGGGGACCGAATCCGAAATAGGAAGCAGTACACAAGCACTTCAGTAGTCTATTACTACGTAACAGATTTATAAGACACCGGTTATTGTGTTTGGGTTTAGTGCATTAAGTGAATACAGTAAGGACATAATTTTTGTTGGTAGTGTCTATCTGCTTTATTTAAATTTCTATTGGATCTATCGACCTGCCCTACCTATTGCAGCTGGCTACCAAAATCAAAGATTAATCCTATTAGACTTCTGATTACGTGTAATTATTGTCATAGATGTTAGCTAGTAATAATTCATAATTATTTCCGTAATTTAGAGCCAAATATCGACGCAGCAAGCGTTATACATGAAGCAACAAACAGGCAGCTCGGATCTATTCAAGCAGACTCACGACCCCATTGTGCAGCTGGGTAACAACTTCGGCGACATGGGCATCAAGGATTCTTCTCAATCAGTAAGTCCATTCTTTTCAACTTCTGGTGTTTATATCTTTGTATGCAATTAAATAGCTATGTGGTTTGGTAGAAGAAGCACCGAGTTAATATGAGAATGGGCAGCAGCGTCTATGTGTACTATGACTATCATACTGGGTTCGCCGATCGCCATGGCGATTAGGGCATATCCTTCAAAATGATAGACACAACGTCACTGTGCAAATCTTTTGGGGAGGCCTTTGTCCAGTAGTGGTCTCTACGACACTTTTAGTTAAAAGTTTTCGCTTAGTTTTTAGTCAATACCAGAAAACACAATAAAATTTAAACATTTGATTTTAATTATTGAGAAAATAATAATATTCTGGGACACTATTAACACACGGCTATTATCTTATCCCAAACTAAGCAGAGCTTGTACTATGGAAACCAGATAACTGATATAATACATATACTATTATTCTTTTGTAAATACATACTTATATAGATAATTACACCCAGACTCAGGACAAAAAGACATGTTCATGCACACAAATATCTGTCCTGGGTGGGAATCGAACCCACGACCTCCGGCGTGAAAAGCAAGCATTTGCCAACCACGCCAACAGGCCCGTCAAAAAAGTCTTGGTGCACTCGCTCGAAATACAATTCAAAGATGTATAAAATAATGTTGACAGCAGAATGCGCGCCATTCGGCAGTAATACAGATTATTTCTGAGATGATCCTTAATATCTCTATTATGATACCATGCATTCATCCACAATTTTCCTTAGAAAGATATAGGAAAATTATTTATTTAGCAAACATTGGGTATTTGCTGAATAATGAAGTACTGGAATGGCGAAAATCTCAACGAAAATCAGCCATACATACCATTTGCTCGAGAAAGAGTAAATCACAAACAAAGAAGACATAATTTAAAAAAAATTGATTATATAATCAACAATTCCCTTGGCAATTCTGGCCGAAGGTCTCAATATTAGCTTTGCGAACTATTTGTGTAGACTGAATATACTAAAATTGTACCATTGTTTTTGCGTACAGGGCTATAGTGCCGGTGGTAACCAGCAATCACGTTTGAACCAGTGGAAGCTCCCGTCGTTGGATAAAGATAGCGACGGCTCAGAGTTCAGCCGAGCTCCCGGCACGGCTAAGTCTACTACCAGCCCGCAATTGAACCAACTTGGACTGCAACCTGACTCGTAAGTATAGTAAATTGTCATTGCCTTTTAAAATTATACTGGGAAATTACATAATTATTAGTATTATAAAATAACATAACACTATTTAAACTTTAATTACAAAATTATTGTATGATTCGGGCAATATATGAGTGGAACCATTTACAGTATGTTCTTTTGAATGAAGAATTATTAAAAACGGTCCACAAACACCGGAGACATCTTGTTACATATACATACTGTGCTCAAAGACAATGCTAATTGCTTACATATAGAACTTTACATTTCCAACAATAAAATCACAAGAATAATATTCTAAACATAGAGGTATTTAGGTATTCTTGCAATCCATATGCATGGGCATATTCCATGCCCATTATGTTGACGTACGAGGACATTTTAAATTTAAAAAAAAAATGTCTAACACTCAGTGTGTTTTGTTTCATTTCAATACCGACCCACCCTCATTGTAAAATTACCTTTTCGTGTTATGGCTTTTAATAAAACGCCCGTGTTGCGTTTACGCAGACAGACCACATCCATGATAGTGACCTCTGACTGAACTTGACCCACCAAATCCTCTAGAAGTTAATCGATTAGTAAAACATGAAATAGTATTTTTTTAATTTTTATTAATTTTTTTGTTCTACCAGCACTTGGGGAGTCGGACGCGGTGCCGAGGGTTGGGGAGACAG
Source organism: Pseudoips prasinana (assembly GCA_951640165.1). NCBI lineage: Eukaryota > Metazoa > Arthropoda > Insecta > Lepidoptera > Nolidae > Pseudoips > Pseudoips prasinana. Next base: position 10,478,064 of record OX621240.1, read on the forward strand.
CGGCAACGACGTAGCCGACGGCAAGGACGCGTGGCCCTCGCATGCCGTGCACCAGCCAGTGTACGACCTTGTGCCCGAGTTCGAGCCCGGCAAGCCTTGGAAGGTCAGTATCGTAACACTCGCGCGATGATCTCTAGCGAATAGGTTAAGCACCGGGATGGATTCAAGTGGAGATTATTGAACAATAAAACAATTCTGCATATGCTGTAATTAGGTTTTATTACGTAAAATTATATTGTTGCTCTACTTATTGAAACTCAGCAGTTCATCCTTTTCTCATTATTAATTATATATTTCAAACTATTAAATTCTAATTTAAAATGTAAGGACCAGTAAGGGATAGAATAATACCTCAAACGTTTTGATTCAATTTTCAGGATTATATTACCTAATCCACAGTTCAGTTTTTCGTGGGTCGTGATTTAGACACAGTATATGGCCTCCCTGGTTGGTGACGGAAAAGGAAAATTACTAAGATAGGAATAAGAACCTCTATCTTATTGCTATCTTAGTAATTTTCCATTTTCGCTGTATGCTGAAAATGGAGCCTCGCGATGTGGGGCATCGTTGTACGAGTGGTATCGTCCTTTAGTTAGGAAACATTTATTGGGCTTAAATTCAAATACACTCACCGGCACGGAAACTTGGCCACCAATAACTTGCCGATAATTTCTATTTAAATATTTAATTTTCACTATATTATGGGTTTATGCACTAAATTAGGGTTTTTTTATGGTTTTGTAACTCAGTTATTGAAAAAATGATGCACCAGCAGTAATCTTTAAAAAAATAAGCAGTTTCACAAAAATATTGGTTTTAACACTGTCAATATAAAAAGAACACAAGATGAAAAATAACCAAAAAGTCTTCGTTGTGTTTGCATTTTAATATCGGGTGTTTCCTCCCCTAGCCCCGATAACAGCTTGCATTCGTTCTGGCATACTTTGGATGATGTTTCTGATCTCAACTTGTGGTATGCTTTCCCAAGCGGTCAGTGCTGCATTTTGAAGCTGATTCAGAGTTTCAGGCGGGTTGGAGGAGGACTTTATTTTTCTTTTAAGCTTGTCCCAGATATGCTCTAATGGATTTAAGTCTGGACTACGAGCTGGCCACTGCAATTTTTGAATACCAACCTCTGTAAGGTATTCCTCCACGCAATGTGCAACGTGTGGGCGCGCGTTATCGTGCATTAGGAGGAATTCGTCAAATCCAATAAACCCTGAATATGGTAACACGTGTTCCTGAAGAATCTCCTCGATGTATCGTGTTGCCGTTAATCGGTTATCGACGATAACTAACTCCGTACGTGCATCGGAACTTATTCCTCCCCAAACCATTATAGAGCCTCCATGAAAACTAACAGTTTGTGTGGTGGTAATGGGTAAAAACCGCTCTCCTCTTCTGGAGCTCGTAAAGCGATTCGACACTCATCTGTGAACAGTACTCGAGCCCACTGCTCATGGGTCCAGTTGGCGTGTTCTCGTGCGAATCGAAGTCGAGCTACTCGGTGACTTCTGAGAAGTTCTGGGCCGCGTGCTGGTCTACGAGCTTGTAAATTCACTTCCTCCATTCGTCTTCTCACTGTACGTTCACTAACATTGACACCTCTTGTGAACTGGAGTCGCTGGCGTATCTCAACAGCGGTGAGGTAGCGGTTTCTCAAAATTTCCAGGACAATAAAGCGGTCATCCCGGGCTGATGTGCATCTGACGCCTCCGCTGCCTGGTCTGCGGGAGTAGCGGCCTGTCTCCTGGTATCGTTTCAGCGCATACTGCATCGATGAACGTGGTACATTCAGTATAACAGCAACTTCTCGCTGTGTCAGCCCTTGTTCGATCAATGCTACAGCTTGTGCAACCTGTGATGGTGTTAATGGCATTTTTATTGGAATTAAATCACCTTTAGTTATTGAAGTAACAGTACGATATCACAATAATTGAACAACCTAACAATAAACTTTCACAAAACACAAATTTAAAACAGCAACTTAGTCGCTCAGATGTCCGGGTTCAACTAAAACTTAAAAATAACGTCATATTGCACTCAAACATGATAAATTACCCTCTTGAACTAAAGGTAAACATTTTTTAGACCAACCTTCATAATAAATACTCATAGGAAACACTTAAAGCTCTTGTTATCGCGAAATACGCGCTTGGCCAAGATTCCGTGCCGGTGAGTGTAGTTAACTTCCAAATAGTGGAGAATGAGATTGATCGTTGACATTGAGGAGAAATATTTAAACGCTATGTACTATAGGGTAACCAGATGAAGAATGTAGAAGACGACCCGGCGATGACTCCCGGGTCAGTGGTGCGATCGCCACTATCGCTGGCGGTAATCAAGGACTCGGACATGCTGGGCGGCAAGTCGTCCCCGCCGGGCGGCGAGCGCTCGCTGTCGTCGTCCACGTGGAGCTACGCGCCGCCCGCCGTGGGCGCCGGCGGCGTGGGCGGCAAGGACGCGTGGGGCAAGCGCGCCGCGCCGCCCGGCCTCAACAAGGCCTGGCCGCAGCACCAGCACGCGCGCGCCGTGCCCGCCTGGCAGGCCTCCACCTGGCTCCTGCTCAAGAACCTCACTGCACAGGTATTGCCATATACACTCCTAACTATAGGTAATGACGCGGGACCAAGTGCAGCCCAATATAGGTTAGGACGTGGAGGCAAGTCTGTGACTGTCATTTTATTTATTTGTTTATTTTATTTGAGATTACAAACTAAAGCGTAATTTGCTTAAAACTAATACAATGTTTCTTAGAATTTACTTAGTTAATCATACAACCAGTATTGTTGGCGTGGTTGGTAGATATGCTGCCTTTCAAACGCAGGTCGTGGCTTAAATTCCCACCTGGGACAAATATTTGTGTGCAAACATGTCTGTTTGTCCTGAGTCTGGGTGGAAATTATCTATATAAGTATGTATTTACAAAAGAAAAATAGTATAATGTAATATATTAGTTATCTGGTTTTCATAACACAAGCTCTGCTTAGTTCGGGATCAGATGGCCGTGTGTGAATAATATACCAGGATATTATTATTATCTACAAAAGATCATATGAAAGAATAAAACTAGTAACAGCAACTATGGGTAATCAACAAAATTAAGTTAGTCTAGGCAGCGTACAGTAGGTATGTGTTACGTATTATACAGTCAAGTGATATTTGTCTAGTAATAATATTTAAATTAGACAAACTTATTCATTAACTATTTTTTAAACTGAAATATAGACAAAGAAAAAAGAACAGTGAAATTATCGTTGTAACCTTTCATTCTCCGCCTTAAGGCGCTCGTTCGCCAGCGTTGGTTCTGCTTGGTATAGGAGCAAATCCAAATCCAAACTAATATTATAAATGCGAAAGTAACTCTGTCTGTCTGTCTGTCTGTCTTTGCTTCACGCCTAAACTACTGAACCGATTTGTGTGAAATTTGGTACAGACATAGTTTGGAACTTGAGAAAGGACATAGGATAGTTTTTATTACAAAAAATAAAATAGCGCCATCTATTGGTCAAGAGTCGGCATCAATTCAGTACTGAAAATTCATCGGAAAAATGTAAAGATAAATATTTTGAAAATATCCAAATCCATCCAAACTAATATTATAAATGCGAAAGTAACTCTGTCTGTCTTTCTGTCTGACTGTCTGTCCGTCTGTCTTTGCTTCACGCCTAAACTATCGAACCGATTTGTGTGAAATTTGGTACAGACATAGTTTGGAACTTGAGAAAGGACATAGGATAGTTTTATTACAAAAAATGAAATAAAAAATATAATAGCGCCATCTATTGGTCAAGAGTCGGCATCAATTCAGTACTGAAAATTCATCGGAAAAATGTAAATATAAATATTTTGAAAATAAGGGAAAAATAACATTTTCGCCTTTTTCGATCGGCAATAACGGCTTTAATGCCCTAAGTGAGTATACATATCTTCAATTCAAACGCAGAGCACATTATGTTGATTTTTGAAGAGTTCCCTAGAATATCTTCCTCATTGCATTTTTGAAGAGATCCCGCGAGATCGGGAACTTTATGGGTAAAACCAAAAATCTGCCGGAAGTCACTATTCCACGCGAACGAAGTCGCGGGCAAAAGCTAGTAATTTATATAATAGTTGTCCAGACATAGAAAAGCACTGCTGGTTGTTTTCGATACTAATATAATTTCTACCATAGATTGACGGATCCACATTGAAGACTCTCTGCGTGCAACATGGGCCGCTGCAGAACTTCCACTTGTACTTGAACCAGGGCTTCGCTCTCGCCCGCTACTCTACACGCGAGGAGGCCGCTAAGGTTAGTTCGTAACTTAGAAGGCAGTGAAGCATCAACAATAACAAATTCATAGTGTATCAACATCACTTCATCACATTAATATTATAAAGGCGAGAGTTTGTGAGTGTGTGACTGTGTGAGTGTGTATCTTTGTTACTTCTTTACATCTAAACGGCTGAAGCGATTTTAATAAAATTTGGTATGGAGTTAGCTGACATCCTGAGTTAACACATAGGCTATAATATATTTTATAAAGATTCACGCGTGTAAAATCGCGGGGCACAGCTAGTAATATTATAAAAGTGAAAGTTTGTGAGTGTTTATGTTTGTTAGCCTTTCACGCAATAACTACCGAACGGATTTTGATGAAAAGCTTATGTATCCGAATAACACATAGGCTATACTTTATTAAGTTTAACGCGGGTAAAACCTCGGGACACAGCTAGTTAAAAATAATGGAAACCGGGGAATAAATGCAGGGGACCACCATCTTGATTTATATATCGTACCCCCAGTGGAAAAAACACATAAGTAGTGTTACGTTTATCATCTTCAAATAGCGAATTTAAGGTTACATATGCTAAATTTAATTGATATTTTTCTGGCATTATTTCGTCAAAATGAACTAGAAAAATATAAAAAATTCAGCAACTCTTAAATTGATGATGAAAATTATAAAATCGATAGTTTGACGTAACACTACTTATGCTTTTTTTCCACTGGGGGGTACCGGGTACGACATATTCTACAAGGCTCCGAATAAAATGTTGTCTTTCCTCTCAGGCCCAGATGGCGTTGAACAACTGCGTGCTGAGTAACACGACAATCTTCGCGGAGTCCCCGGCCGAGTCGGAGGTGCAGATGATCCTGCAGCACCTGGGCTCGGGTGGCGGCGGCGCGTGGCGCGGCAAGGTTGGTCGCATGTTTCATATGGCACTTATTATTTTTACTATCTCTAAAGTTATGTTAACTTAATACTATTAGTAAATAGTATTAAGTTAACATGTCCAATCTTTTTCATAAGAACTGTTTTACAAATAAATGTAGTGATATTAAAATTAGTTGGTAAAGCATAAAAACATCTACCATTTTCATGATGGTTATCTGTATGAATTTGTAGTATGTGTTCTGGCGAATAAAGTATGATGTGATGTGATACGCAGGACGGCTGGGGCGGGTTCCCCGCCATGTGGCCGGAGCACGAGCAGCGCGCCACGCCCAGCTCGCTGAACTCGTTCCTGCCGCCCGACCTGCTGGGCGGCGAGTCCATCTGAGCGCCGAGCCCCGAGCCGGCTCCGGCCGAGGAGCTGTCGGAGGCGAAGGGGCGCTACTACTGGCCCGTGTAGGCCCGGCTCTTAGTTGTAATTACGCTTTACGTCCCCCGTAGGGGAGCGACTAATTTAATTCGCCTAGTCAGATCGCGTCGGACGCGTGGCGTCGCGTGGCGCGCGGCGCGACGTGGCCGCGGTAGCCAACTGTCCACAATACTATATTATCTTACTGTGTTTTAAGTGTTCATGTAGAATATTTAGTGTATATAAGAATGATACATATACGACGGCGGATCGAACTGTATGGGGTCGTGGCGGGGCGGGCCCCGGCGCGGTCAGACCGCGCGCGGCCGGCCCCGCGGATACCAAATAACGTAGGTATGGATAGAGTAGAACGTCGCGGGCTACCTCAGTCACTCGCCCCGTGGCCTTATTTTATAGCGTATATTTATTTTGTTGTGCTCGAGGGCTGTTGCTGTTTCGCCCTGAGAGCTTGCGTTCCGAGTTTCTTTCGTGTTCGTTTTTATTTTTTCTCGTTTTATCTGTACTTGTCGTATTTTAATTATTTATTTCTGTTTTAAATTCTCACTCGCATCGAGCCCTCGTTTTCCAGTAGTGATATTTTTATTCAGCAATAACGTGGTAAGTGCATTTCGCCCACTGACAAACTCGTACGATTAGTTGTAATTTATTAAAGTTAACAAAATTTGAAAATGTTGAGATTGGAAGTGGATTCTTGTAGCGGTAAATTCCTTAGAAGCCGTATAGTCTGAAGCAAACGAGTATATAGTATATGCTAGGAGCGAGTCGTGTCAGTACAATGGGGCGCGCTCCCTTGCAATCCAGTATCCTGTGATGTAAATTGTCTTGCCTAATGTAAGGATAATCTATTTTGTTGGAGATATCATATAGCGCGACGAGCCGGCGGTCGGCATCCGCCGAAGCTGACGTTTCCCCAAATTTTTTCCAGTATTTGTGATTGAAGTGCCACTTTATGTTTAATATAATGAGACGATTATCTAGATTATACGATTAACGTAAGGGTAACCTAATATAATAAATTGAAAATTGTTTTATCATTTTATATTACACATACATTTGTGAGAAATGTTATTAAAGTACTATAATTGACAGTAATTAAATATTACACTTTTGTGTATAGGTAAGAATAAAGTTCTAACTTAAATTTAGCCATATCAATATCTATTTAAATAAAAGATTTGTGGTATTTTCTATAGGCTCAATTTGAACGTTATTCAAAGTGACATATGCTTTAGATATTCTGTTAATAATATACTTGTAGCCTTAGGTTCGTCGGTATTACATAACTGTAGGTGTAAGTTTACATTTTAAGTCCTATCGTAGAGTTCAATAAGCATACTACTGATATTTAACGGCAACGATTGCACGTGTAAGTTAAAAGTTCGTTATCATAAAGTTTATTTACACATTTATTTACTTTTTAATTTATTGATGGTGTGCCACAGAGATACTCTGCCAAAATATAAAATTACCAATTTATTACGGGATTAGAATAGTAGAGCGTGGAGGTGACGGTGCGGCGTCTCGCTCGCACCAACACTATGTTCGCATAGACCAGCTAACACTCCATATACTGTGCGATACTTGATGATACTCAACATATACCACAGTATGTTGAGTATTAACTGGTCTATGTACGCTTAGACCAGCTAACATTCAACATACTGTGGGATACGTACTATACTGTATGCGCAGAACCGTGCGTACAGTACGGAACGCATAATATGCACGTTACATCAAGTGCAGATCAGTACATACTATACAATACGATATGCATAGTAGGTATAGTCAGTGCAGATATTGTCCGTACCGTCCAGTATGGGCTGTGGGTGCAGACCTCCCAGAGTCCGGCACGCGGGCCCCGCGTCTACCCTGCCGAGACCTGGCGCACAGCCCCCGTCTTTGATGAACCCACCACGCTTTACGACCACACGGATCGATCTCCAGACTCGATCGAATAATAATAATAATGTAAATTAATATCTGTATTTCGAACATCTTCCAGTGTTTTTATGATAGAACGATTTAGAGTTAAGATAGTTTTAAGCGATTCGCTGTACCTTGTCGAGCCCCGCGCTCGACGACTCTTCACAAATTAATTAAGTTAGTCGAACGCGATTAACTCTGATCGCTTCGGACCTGTAGTAGTTAGTGTTAAATTTTTCGATGTGTGATGTGTTCATTTAGAAACAATATTAGCATTTGTCATTACTACCGTGTTATCTTACTATAGGGACCGACGACAGTGTTTCCGTTTCCATCGTTGCATATTCTTCGTTGCCTATCGCGATTTGTATCAGATACAATATTAGTTGTAACGCGAGCTCTGTTCGTTTGCGAAGACACGAAGGACGTCGCCTGTCCGCCGCGCTAGTCTTAACTGCGTTTAACTTTGCTTTTTCTATTTATATTGGGTGCGATGGAGGTGTAGGCCTGTTTAGCCGTATAATGGCTATTCTTTTTCAACTATGATTGGGCGCATATACCCCTCGTGTTACCAGTAGTTTAGAGAAGGCAATGTTAAATGCAGTGATGCAGTAGTCGCGAGACTCGTCGGCACGGCGCGGCTACAACCGAGCCATCGGTCTGCCTCCGACGGGCCATAATCGAGATTGTCACGAAGTTTAATGTTAGGTGCCAAAGAGTGATTATCAAAGATGTCCGGAACAACTGATTGCATTTCTCAGCTTGATATAGATTCTTCCAAAATTTGAAATTATTTTTGCGGTACGGGTTTATGATCTGATGTTCCTATAACAGTCGTGTTACGTCTATTCAACAATATTGCACGTATTACAGACAAATGTCAATTCTATGTATTGTTAAAGCTCAATTTAAGTGATGAGGGTGTTTCTTTTACCGAATGATAGTATAAATAAAGAGTATAGGTATTATTTTTAACTGATATTGTTCTGTCCAATTCTACACCAATATTCGATAACGCCTAATCTCAGTTGTTTACTCTGGTGCAAATTTAAATTTAATGATACAGCAATAAAATGTCATATTTAATTTTTTATAAAGTTTTTTCCATTTTAAGATTAGACAAGCCGATCTTACGGAAAGTATAATGAACCAGTGCCCTTTAGATTACGTCTCTATAGTTTAAAGACGATACAAGTTATGCCTTGAAATTTTTAGTCGGTTAAATTTATCAGTACTTAATAATGGGTATATTTATTATAGTGATGGGGGCGTACTTTAAATGTTAGGACGTGTCGTATTAGCGGTACGTAGAGGCATAGCCCTGCCGGAGCCCTGCAAGGTTGTGAGAACTAACTGAATCTCCTTTCGGTTCAATGACTGCATCATTATTTCCTGCACACAATTATTGCGCCATGTGCAATTTAGTCTGTGTTAATATTATGTTGTTGTGTATTTATATGATACGTCTATACTGTAATATGTATATATTGTGGAATTTTATTCGTAAAAAAATTAATACGCTTCATGCTTCTCTTTTAATAACATTTTTCGTGATTTGTTTCTGTTATTTAGAATAAATTTACGTACCTACAAGTAATTATAATAACGATCATAGATGTAAATATAAGTAAATAAATAAAAAATAAAAATAAAAAAAAAAAATGAAAAAAAAAGTAATAAGAAAAGCAATTAAAAGAAACCAATGATTGTGCCTCAATGAACTGTGGTACGTTACCGTAACCGATGGCAGGTGTTATCCTTCAGAATGTATTATAATGAACTGTGCGCTAGGCACCGCTCGGATAGCTGTAGACAATATAAGGCTGCGAGCAGCGGGGCCCACGCCGCCTCTAATCATTAATGAGCTTAGCTGTTTTACTTTTATTGTAAGTGTTATTTCATCAATCAACATTTTATATATATACCTACATATATTATGTAAATATTTTTATCTATTTATTTTTGGTTTTCATGAAGTTTACCCGAATTAACGTGTAACCTTTAAAATTTGTTGCTTTATTTCGAGTCAGTTAATATACATATTATATAATACCGCGCGGGTTTCGCGTGTAAGTATCGCATCTATTCCGTAACACTTGAATGCCAAAGTCGATGTCTGTAAGCCATTAGACGACCGCTTGTGTTGTTGACATTATCGTGTGGATCTCCGATATCACAAGGAACTATTGATCGTACAAATAGGCCATCGCCAGGTCGCCATTATACGAGCGGCGACATTAGCTCGCCCTCGGTTATCCAAGCTGCTCTGGTGTTATTTTAGCTCAACTATTCAAGTAGTTTGCTCATAATATTGTTGTTAATTTTAATTTTTTTTTTATTATTATTCTTAATTATTATCTTCCCTTAGTGCGGAATAAAATGCTAAAGTAATTTTGTAATCTCCAAATTAGCTTTTAATGTACTGGACCATCGCTGACACTTGCATTGTGCACGCAGTAGGACTCATGCCGCCTAATTGCGCGTTGCGCGTTTATATTTATTTGTATAGCTTTCCTTAGCTTGTCACTGCACCGTCCTATCGCCTCGAGTATACGAAAGAGATATCGGTAGCTTAATTGAAACTCTGTATCGAATCGAAAACGAATTAGTTTGAATTGATACGTGTTTATATATTTAAATGTTTTAATAGTTTCGTCTGTAGTGTAAATGTGATTAGTATTTGGCGGAATATCGAGTAGTATACTAGTTGGCGACGGGTCGGCGACGTGTCAACGGTTCGGTCGCGCTCGACGTCAGTCGCTGCGGTAGATCCATTGTCTGTCACACTCACTCGTTCAACTTTACTCATATAGGGACCAATATGTATGAACTTGCAGATTCATTTTACACTCAATACTCCACGTGTACTAAAAAGACATGATCATTTTCCATTCGTTAATAAAGTGCGTTTGCCGTCGCGTTAACTGACGATGTTACTTACGACATTATCGTACCTAGTGATAGTATGTACAATATTGAGGAGGGCCTTTTTAATTTATATAAGAATAATGTTCGCTTGTTGTCTTTATTTATATATATTTTTGTACGTTACGACGTTGACGTCCTAATACAATAGTGACACACTAGGTGATATCTACAAAGAAACTAGTCTTCCTTATTTACGAGGGATCGTGGTGGGATGCGGACGTGACGTCGACACAGAGGCAATCATTCCTCTAGTCTTGTTATGTGGTGCGAATAAGTGAATACCAAATATAAAATAACGAAGGCTTTGACGTTAGTGTGTATGTAACGATAGGTCGGCCCGAGCAGCTTGGACCCTGTCTTACTTAACAAGGGATGGTTGGGTAGTATTATTGTAATGCATTTATTTCTCTTTTCATAGTCACTCAATCATATATTTAATTAATTGAGCTATAATGCCTAAAATTGGAATATCAGAGTTTATTCATATTTTACATTTTAGTGTTTAAATATCTAAAATTTACCTTAATTATAGTGAATGGATTTTTGTATTATTGGAATATATAGCTGTAAGATAAAGGGTGTTCTTGATAAAACACAAAACAACTGATTATAAACAAAATAATAAAAAAATGTACTGAGTGACTTTACGTGTAAACCGTGGGCCATGATAAAATGTTGAACTAAGCTAAATTCTCTATGTGGTAATTTAACTAAATGTGATCGCTGAGAATATTTTAATTAACTGCTTATTATATATAGTTGTGATAGAGCAGTAAGTCTCCATTAATCCGTCGTCCCAGTGAGGGAGCTCCTGGGCGTTTCAAAGTTGCATTTGACTCACGCGCCGGCGCACGTGAGTGTACCGTAACACATGTATGTACGTATGTGTACCGCGGCCAACCCACCAACAGTTAATTGATGCAGTAGACTCGAGCCTGCCGCTCGCCACACTGCTCCTCTAGTCTCTCTCGCGTTCATGTATCGCTGCGTGCGAGCTATTATAATCGAGCATAATTTAACGATCATATCCTATGTAAAACTAGTTTATATTCGTATTATTCTTTCATTAGATCTCTGTTGTACCTGTGTAAAATGTTTATATTCAATGTTCATTTGTACTTTAAGAGAAGTGTACCGGTCTCGATGACACCGTGCTTGACATATACGTAATCGCGTAGTTCCAACGAGCAAATTCGTTAATGTTCCACTAAAGTACTAATAACCTCTCAATCTATAGATATTTCTATTGGCGTCAAAAATAAAAAAAATACAATACTCTGCGGTCTTAAATTAGTCACTTTTGTACCTTGATTGTACTTGAATAATATCCTATAAGTGAGGAACGACTAATACAATTCTGAAATATACTTAATTTAAATTTTGACAGACTGATATCTGTGATTAAGAAAATATTTTTAATATTGTCCAGTGAGTCGGATGAGAATATTTATTTTATTAGAGGTCTCCTACTGCCAGCGGCACATTGTTATGTGACGAGACATTATATTTAACCGCTTCGTATATTTTTTTACTTTAGTGATGTATTCGAGCTGGAATACATCTCGAGATCATTATACGAGTGGACTGCTACCGTTGTCAGTTTATGTTGTACAAAACGAACAAGCTTAATTAGTAATAAAAAGCCCACCATTATATTGAGACGTAGTGTCCGATCCCAATGATTCAATAATTCGACGTAGGCTAATATAGCAGTCATGACATCGCCGCCCCGGCGGAGACTGAGCGAGTACCACCGATGTCGCCTATACGTTTGTTTCCCTACAATTATTGATCTTGAACGTTGCATATCGTCTACATTTCTAATTCGAATTATTTTGTTATATTCATATCCGTGATTCCCGTGATGTGCGTTAAGTTTGATATTTATAAAGCCTTAAGTTATCATAATAATTGATACTAAATTGATTGCCTTTAGTATTATAGTGAGTGACATCTCTATAAAGTTAATGAACGATTGGCGTTGTTTTTATAATATAAAGTAAAATAAAAAAATATTTTTCGGTACCACCTTTGAGTTAAAGTACAATGTAGTTATATAGAGCATGTTTCAGCGACGTATTTCATTGTAACGATATCAACATAACTAAAGATAAGTTAGCTTAGGTTAGGCTGTCTCATCTCACGTTACACCAATAATAATAATTAATTAATTCTCCTCGATATCTGTATTGGAACACTTAAGTAATAAGCAGAAACTAAATTATTTCATAATTATATCAATAGGTTAAATAAATATATTAAAGAAAAAATAAAACTAATAAAGATTTTTTTGTGCAAATCTCTGTGATGGGAAAATTTATTCTAAAGATCTAGTATTAACTGAAAGTGATACGAGGGTCGTACTATGAAGCGGCTTTCTTGCGTTGGGAGATATATATAGGATGCTGCGCTCACAAGCACATGATTGACGAACGCACGGAACGTAACTGTCTTGCATCTCATGCTAGGGCCCAAGTGTCACGGTGACTTTAAAAGTTGAACTTTTCAGTCTTTTAGCGCAAAGGGTTGTGTATTATTTTTTATGTAGTACAAAATGTGTTCGCAATTTGATTGCTGCTGTAGTGTTCCTTATTTTCTTATTCAAATTAACTATGTTGGGTATTTATTTGAAACTTTGTATTCTCAATGTCTAAAGTATAAATATGTGTAATAATTATAAATATAATCGTAATAATATTAATGAGGCATGCGTAAGAATTTCACGTAGTAAGTTTATGAACGGCTGCCTTAATAGTAATATGAATTTGTATCGATCTGTACACCATCCTCTACGTATGTTCCGTCGACGATTCGCTCCGGCGAGTCGTTAGTGTTCCGTCACGTACCAAATAATAGTGTAGCGAGTGCGCGAGTGGCGCCCTCCGCGCCGCGCGACCCGCTCTCGTACTACACTTTTCCCGTGTTATCATAGATCTATTTTTACATAGTTGTGTTCTAAGACACAGGCTGACCCGTTTATTGAAAGCCGTAGTGCGAGAGGGGACGAGCGGCCGGGCCCGCAGCGCGTCGGCAGCGGTTCCACGTTCTTTGTATCTGTATACCTCAGTCAGTAACCTCACATATATGTCCTATATCAATCTATTTATCGATCCCAGTACTTATCATTCGCACTGCACTGTTATTTGGTACACAAACGTTTTAACCTTCCTTTAAGTTAATTTAAGGATTTATCATGAATTTTATCAGTGTATCAAATAGTCGATATATTTTACTGTTATTTTTCTGATACTACCTAAAAGCAATGTATATTACAAACAAAGCAGGAGAACAATAATTATTATATAAGTGTAACAGTTAGTGAATTTAAGTGTGCTATTTTCCATTCCAGAACTCAACGATGTCATTGTTCTTGTAATACTTATGTTCGGGTTTAAAAATGTTATTATTGTATTTAAACTAAACCTTATGTGATTGAAATGCAATGTTTAGAAGTATTTTTATTCTTTATTTTTTACCATTAATTAATAATAGTTAGTAGAGATCTATTTGAGAGTCTAATGTATCAATTATTTGTAAAGTTGGCTGTAACTAATTAGAAGTTACAATAAGTAGTAGACATATTTTAATATAACATTTGGAGCAGATTTTATGTAGATGACAAATAGTTGTTTTGATCATTATGTGAAATGTTGTCTCGTATTGTTAGCGCAATGTGTACGCACAACGGTGGGCGGGCCGGTGCGCTCGACGGCCACCGCCGCACGCCGGGCCGCACTCACTGCACAGCACTGCTAGACTAATTCAGTTATTGCGTAAGGATATTTTTCTTACATTTCGATAAGAGTAATGTTTATAGTATAGGCAATAAATAATGTTTAACAAAAAGTCCCTATATAATCGAACTGACGACAGAAACGCATGTTATATTTGTGGCCTCTTTATGAAGTAAGATCTAAGTTACATGTTAAAAGAAAATTAATTTTGCTATGCACATAAATGATACTCAATTAATTGCCAAAAAGTAATATATATTCGTAGTTCAACAATATTTCTTTTGGGCATATTTACTTTGAATTTATGCAAAACTTAGATTATGAATAAGTAGGTTGTAGACTATATGTAGAGTGAACGCATATTATATTATTATAATATATCTATATATTATATTAAAGTAAGGTGAATTTGAGAGGTATCAATTTCTTGTATTGTTCGTAAGTTTAGATAATAAATGGGTTTAGCCATACTTCGGCTGGTTTGATATGTATGTTATCTGATTAATTGTAAAAAAAAAATAAAAAAAATCATTAAAATTTCAGTGTTTTATTTATCTCCATCTACTTTCCCAGCTTGAGAAATAGTATGTAGGAATAGGAAAGTATGTCGTGGCGTTCCATTGGCTGAATCTTCATATAAAAGTTAGTGTCGTTCGAACCAGCGAACACATTCGTGCCACCCAAAGAAGTTTCCAGTCCAGCGCCTGATCTGTTCCAGGCCGTGTCGGATAGTCGTCCTGTTGATTATATGAAGGAAAAGAGTACATCTGTCTGTTAAACAGTAAATGAATCTCGCGATTTCTTGTTTCGTTTACCTGAGTATATCATCATCATCATCATCATATCAGCCGAAAGACGTCCACTGCTGGACAAAGGCCTCCCCCAAGGATCTCCACAATAGCCGGTCCTGCGCTGCCCGCATCCAGCGGCTTCCCGCGACCCGCACAAGATCGTCGGTCCACCGTGTAGGAGGCCTGCCCACGCTGCGTCTTCCGGTTCGTGGTCGCCACTCGAGAACCTTTCTGCCCCATCGGCCGTCAGTTCTACGAGCTATGTGCCCTGCCCACTGCCACTTCAGTTTGGCAATTCTTTGGGCTATGTCGGCTACTTTAGTTCGCCTGCGGATCTCAGCATTTCTTATTCGATCTCGCAGGGAAACTCCAAGCATAGCCCTTTCCATTGCTCTTTGGGTGACCTTGAGCCGCCTGATAAGGCCCATAGTGAGCGACCACGTCTCTGTTCCGTAAGTCATCACTGGCAACACACACTGGTCGAAGACTTTCGACTTGAGACACTGCGGTATTTGGGATGAGAAGATATTACGTAGCTTCCCGAACGCTGCCCAGCCGAGTTGGATTCTACGATTGACCTCCTTTTCGAAGTTGGACCTACCTAGTTGGATGGTCTGTCCTAGGTAAATATATATGAGTATATTATACGCGATAAATAAAATGGCGGATCACTGATGTCATTGTTACAGGACGCTTGTCGCCGCTGCTATCCGAAATCGCGTGTATAAGTGTGACAAGGATCTTTATGAACGTGGCTGAAAGTGGAACTAACACCGCCATCTTGTAAAGTGTCTCTTTGACAGTTCTGCCACAGCTTGCTTTGGTGACTGCTGTTCCTACGTTTATTAGGGATCCGTAGCCAAATGGCAAAAAACGGAACCCTTATAGATTCGTCATGTCTGTCTGTCTGTCCGTCCGTATGTCACAGCTACTTTTTGCCGAAACTATAAGAGCTGCACTGCTGAAACTTGGTAAGTAGGTGAAATCTGTGAACCGCATTAAGATTTTAACACAAAAATAGAAAAAAACTAATTTTGGGGGGTCGCCATACATAGAACTGAAACACAAAAATTTTTTTTCGTTGTACCCATACTTGTGGGGTGTCTATAGTCTTTAAAAATCATATTGAGGTTACTTTTTGTCTAAACTGAATAGTTTGCGCGAGAGACACTTCCAAAGTGGTAAAATGAGTGCCCCCCCCCTGTAATTTCTAAAATAAGAGAATGATAAAACAAAAAAAAATATATGTTGTACATTACCATGGAAACAAACAACGAAAATTGGTTTGAACGAGATCTAGCAAGTAGTTTTTTTTAAAACCGCTTTTGTTTGCATTTGCTTTGCTTTCATTTAATCAACTGAAATACTTGCTGCTACGGAACCCTTCATTTGCGAGTCCGACTCGCACTTGGCCGGTTTTATTGTATTATTTGGTTAAAAACTAACAATATGCCAAAAGTGATAAAAAGTGGTGTCAGGGAAATAGTCCTAAAGGTTAAGGAGATTTTCATGAAAGAAAAACACAGTAAAGGCTTGGTAATTCCATTTGAAAAAGTTAACGAGCTAGTTGCCGCCCCGATAGATAAATGTTACCATGCTTGATTTTTAAAGTCGCACCCGTGTATTAGTTTTTCGTTTGAAGTTTTTCATTAATATAGTATTAAGTAATGTGAATTAAATATTAATTTAGAAAGAAATTTATTTATAAAGATAAAAATGACTGTTTTATTCCCTTGTGCTATTAAATTATTTATAATAATAAATCGATAATATATGTATGGGGTACCCTATAAACTTTTAGAGTTAGATATTCCTGGGAAATTATTCACACATGGCCATCTGATCTGACCCCAAACTAAGTAAAGCTTTTACTATGTAAATCAAATAGCTGATATACTACATATACTACTTTTGTAAATATATACCTAAACACCTGGTCACGGGACAAACAGACATGTTAATGCATCACAAATATCTGTCCTGAGAGGGAATAAAAAAACAACTAAGCCAACTGGCCCGTTAAAGTTATAGAATACAATGGATACAGTCTATTGCCATTGTTAAATTTTCCTATAATATTAGGGAAATTTTCTTAAAAGCAACCCTTGTCGCCCTCCCACAAATGTCAGTCACGTTCATAAAGATCCTTGTCCCACTATATGCATATTAACACACGTACAAAACCGACAACACTTTTGACAAAACAGTATCTTTGAAAGATGTGTGTCCCCAGCTTCCTCATTGATATAAACGAAATTCTAAGTAGGTACCGTCAAATCTGGCAACTTTACCAAGGGTTACTAACTTTGCCACGAGCAGAGCATTTGTGTTAATCCTTTTATACCACTGACAACGTATATTTTTCAGTGTTGTGACTATTTTTAGGGAATAATACAGTTATCAATTGGCAACACTACTTGGAATAAGGTAACACTATTGCAGCCATTTTTTACCATTTCAAATTCAAAACTCGTCGCTCACATAACCTTAAAATTCAGTGCTCAAGAACTTTTAATATTTTCAAATGTAAAAATTGGTTCCAGGTACGTAAATTTTAGATATATTATAATGTTATTTTTATGGTAAGGAACGGATTGATTAACTTGTAAATGCCGTAGTGTTTGAATTGTGTCTCATAATGTTGTTGGCAAAGTTACCAGACCATGCCGGTGAGTATGGGTGGGCGACTTTGCCATGTTTTGTAGCGGCCTAGGGTTGACAGAAACAGAAAATAAAAATAATATTTTTATAAGACACTTTTTAAACTTTGTGTTAATTAGTTTAACTTAAGTACCTATGCAGTTCATAGTACCTCCTCATCCTCTAATCATCAAAATAAACGTGAGGATTTAAGCAGTTGTAGGTACATATGTACGTTTTTACTTTTTAGGAGATGGGTCGCCGTAGTCGCCGAAAACTAGGATCAAGAAACTATAAAAATTACACCCAGGAAATGCTAGACTTAGCAGTAGATCTAGTAAAAAAAAAGAACATAACGTCATTGGAAGCTGAAAAAAGATTTCTCATACCTCGACGTACAATAGAAAATAAAGCGAAGGGACTCCATATGAAACCTCCTGGTGCTCAGTTGCGCCTTGGCGACTCCGAAGAAAAGGACATCGTGGATGTTTTGATAGCTGCTGCAGATTTTGGTTCCCCACTATCTAGACTAGATCTACGTATACTGATCTTTGACTATCTGCATAAAAATCATCGCTCTTGCCTATTTTCCGGTAAAATACCAGGTAAATGGTGGGTAAGACATTTTTTAAATAGACACATGCATGCACTGACGGAGCGAGCTGTGCAGAACATTAAGAAAGCACGAGCAGAGAAAACTGTTGATGAATTTACGGATTACTTCAGTAATCTTGAGCGCACTTTAATAGGCGTCCCTCCACAAAATATATTAAATTACGATGAAACCAACTTATCCGACAACCCAGGATCAACAAAATGCATTTTCAAACGCAAAGTTAAAAATATCCTGAAAGAATATTAAATCACTCTAAAGGAAATATTTCTATAATGTTCGCTGCAAGTGCAGATGGATCTTTATTACCTCTATACACAGTATACAAATCCGAACATTTATGGTCTGCATGGTGCTTAGGTGGCCCACCAGAGGCTAGATTTAATAGAACTAAGTCAGGGTGGTTCGACGCCACCGTTTTTGAGGATTGGTTCAGGTGTGTCGTGATTCCATGGGCTACTAACCTTGATGGATACAAAGTTGTTATTGGCGACAATTTGTCGAGCCACCTGAATGTGACTATTTTAAGACTTTGTGAGGAACACGATATACGATTTGCTTTTTTACCACCGAACAGTACACATATCACACAGCCATTAGACGTAGCCTATTTTGGACCTCTGAAAAAAATATGGCGACGAATCCTGACAGACTATAAAATAAAAAATCCATCAGAGGCTCAAATAAATAAAACTCACTTTCCTATATTGCTGAAGGAATTACTAGCAGAAATCAGAATGAGTAATAAACATAACATTAAATCAGGTTTTAAAGCTACGGGCATTGTTCCATTCAACCCCCAAATAGTCCTCAGGAAACTGCCAGATTATGAAGAAGAAATAAAATACAAAATAGATACAGCACTTCTTGATTTTCTGAAAAAATCCAAAGCCCCTGATCCGCTTAAGAGAACAGCAGCTAATAAAAAAATGAAAGTAGAACCCGGATGCTCGATTTCATCTCAAGATGCAGAAAACCTTATGTGTGGAATAAAATCGAGACAAAAAACAGCAACTAAAAAGTCAAATGAACCAAAAACAAATAAAAATCATGTTACTATTTTATCAGATATTCGAATTTTACCAGAAAACCAAGCTTATATTGATGTAAAACAATGTAGCTCACTCAAATTAAAAAATATTGATGCAAAATCTAAGCTCTCTCTGAAAAAGAAAGAAACTGAAAATATAAATCCGTATGAAAATCCAGTGCCATCTACTTCTGGGACCTGTAATGCGATCCAAAGAAAAATTACAAACAGAAAACAAACTCAAACAAAAAAACGGAAAGTTGACTATGACAGTGATGAGGAAAGTGAAGATAATTATTCGCTACGAGATACCTCAGATGAAGAAATAATCATGTCTGAAGATGAAGACATAGCTTTATATGCCATTTTAAAACATAATAAAAAGTACGAGACTGATTATCATATAAGTAAAACATTGCCAGATATAAATAACGTGGATTTCTCTGTTGATGGAGAAACTGAAAAGGAAGAACTTGATATTAATGAAATTGAATTGAAAAATGTAGAGGATAATTTTCCTAAAGTAAAGAATGTGCACCTGAAGATAGAAGAAACTAATATAAACAAAACAACTACTAAATATAAGAAGAAACAAGGGGTAATATTGAACAAGGATATAGCACAAATGAATGGAAATGAAAAAACAAAAAAATGTGTAAACTCAGGTTTTAACGACGAAATTAAAATAATAGAAAATGAAAATTCAAATGAACAAGAGGAAGAAGAAAATGTGGATGTGGACAGAAATGGAATAAAAGAAAAGACTGAAAGTGTAAACCTGATTATGGACCAAATTAAAATAAAAGAAAAAACTTATGAAAAAGACAATAAGCGTATAGATATAGACTTTGATAAAGAGGCAAAACATTTGGATCTGGACAAAAACGAAAATATAAATATTAAAGAAGGTGTGATCTCAGAAATACACGAAAACGAAAATCAAAACTCAATTTATGAAGAACAAGGAAGCGTTTTAGTTAGATACTATATCCGCAATAACTGGAAATATTTTGTAGGATTCATTGAAAAGGTAGAAATACAACATACAGATACATATTATACTATTGATTTTTTAAAAACTGTTAAAAAGCCTAATTTAAGATTTATCGTCTGTAAAAGAGATCGTGATGTCGTACCATCTTCATCAATTGTTAAAGCTCTTAAGTTACATTCGGTGAAAGAAAACCGCGAATACTTGGTTGAGGAATGCGATGAACATTATTTTTAAGGTTATTTTTTTTTTTTTTTTTTTTTAAGAATATTTTTTTCCTTACTAGCTACGTGATTTATTTTGTTTTAATAATTTTATACTCAGAGTTTTGTATGTTTTGTTGTGTTTTTTTTTCTGAATACTTATGTACCTGATTACTCGTGTGTAACAAAATAAATAATTACTTTAATAAATAATCTTTTTCAATTGTCAGCCCTGACCACATTCACTGACTTTCTATGAAAATTTCTTAAATAGGTGATAGACTTTGCCACTTTTTCTGTGGTTTATTTTATAATAAATATATCTTAAGGATCAAATTCCTAAACTATTGTATCGTAACTATTGAATATTCTGTACTAGTAATGTAAACAACTTACGATTTTTTTTGAAAGTAAAAATGTAATTGGCAATGTTGCCACATGGTATAGCTATCTTTGCCAGTTTTGTTTTCTGATGTTGGTAAAGTTATTATCCATCATTTAATTCAAAAACCATTTTATTTATGCACCGTGTTAAATATATTCTCTGTCGCGTCATACATATTTTAATGGTTTCTTATCCATTCTGGTTAAAAATGTACCATGACTTTTCAACACTTGTGTAAAGTGGCAAAGTTGCCAGATCTGACGGTATGCCATATTTTAAAGCATAATTGGAGCAATGTAACGTTTCAGTTATAAAATTGGAGCAACCACAAATTCTTTACACTTCGTAATTATTTATTCTACGATTATGTACCTACAGACGCTAGCACATCCAGCTATCCCAACCTGTCAAATTTCTTTTATAGATTTTCAACTTTATCACAAAAGCATCAACGTCAACCGCGACATTGCCGTTCCGTGCATCATATAGGTACTATTGCTATCGGGTTTGAACTTTAGCTCTAACATTATAAGAGATACCTACCTATTTTAATTTGGTCTCGATAATTTTAGCTTTTGTACTGACATAAGGAAAATATTCTGAGACTAGGAGCTGCTGTCAACTAACATTTTTATGAGACACATTTTGCATTGTGATATGTGCATATGTAGTACCTATTCTTGATTGAGTAATAATTGCTAGAAATTAAGTGATATACCTACTTACATTGATGTCCACCCAATGAGAACTATTATAGTTAAATATAATATTAGTTGCTGTAGGTATATTGTATACTTAATTCTAATTAAAACCATTCTAAATTAAACATACAAATATTCCAATTCAAATAGATAGGAAATAAGATCTAAGCAATGAACGCAACTGGATCTAAGTCCTTTATATTTTATTTTTGTAATACTTATAATTTGGGATCTAAAAGAACTATACGTAATACAACAATTATTTTTCTCAGAAAAAAATAATGTGATGATAGAAAAAATATTATGGAACGAATAGATATAAAAGTACGGGGGCTATGCCCGTATTTTTTTTTACTAAAAGTGCTAAATAGCGAAGATTAGGAGAAAGTGGTATTGCTGGATGAACATGGCTAAATGCAAACCACACAGTATCTAAAACTTCGGCCGATGTTAGGGACGCCTGGATCCTCTACACAAGGCAATGTTGAAAGATTAATAATTTGCCATGCTGGCACCTCTTCAGACTGTGGCAAATATTTCTAATGGCATTTAAATCTATTAAGACAGCAGATTATCACGAAAGTTTTGATATATTCTAACGATGGTTCGTAAACCTTATAAGTACCTAATTTACGTCAATCTCGCGTTATATTAATGGGCAACGCATCTTACCATTCGGTTAAAAAATAAACCTCCAAAGCATGAAATAATTTCGTGGTTGCAATCCAATGGTACCTACAGTAGCGGCGTTAGGGTAGGGCACGGTTGGGCAACCGCCCAGGGCGCTGGGCAGAAAGGGGCGCCCCGTGTTTATGGTGTTTATATATTTATACGTAATTTCAATAAATTTAGAAAAATTGGGCCAAAAATAATGATGCTATTCAGAATGACTCAACAACAAATATAAATTCTAGATGACATTAGCACTGTTGTTTCGGATATATCTTACACTTACTCGAAATAGCAAAAAATTTGATCATATAATATCTAATGGCCCAGTACAAACTTACATTGAAAATTATCCGAAGAATGACGCAGGGCGATATTTCTCTAATTCTCATTTCACAAAAAATCTTGCAAGTGACGAAACAATTCCACGTCGTTGGTTAATATACTCCGTTTCAAGGAATCGAGTTTATTGTTTTTGTTTCCGGCTATTTGATAGTGCAAATGTTAAGAATTCATGAGAATAACACGTCTTATAAGAAGTTTTACCTTTCATGGATTGATACAGAATTACGATTAAAAACAGGATAAACAATAGATGGACAAGAGCAAAAACTGATTAGAATTTGTTTTGACTATAAATGTTTTGAAAACAATATGGCGTTTAGAGGTACTTCCGATATACCTACGCCAAATAACGGAAAGTTTCTGGGCTTAGTACAGCTACCAGCTAAATTTGATCCAGTTATGCAGGAGCACTTGCGATTGGCCATGAAGGGTGATGTTTCATACCACTATTGCGGTAAAGATATTCAAAATGAATTGATACGGCTGACGGGTGAAAAAGTTAAGTCAGAAATTATATCGCGCGCAAAGAAATCGAAATATTATTCTATTATAGCTGACTGTACTCCTGACATTAGTCATGTAGAACAACTTTCACTGACACTACGATTTGTTGATTTGTCATCAGATGACAATAAAATGTCAGTAAAAGAACATTTTATAGAATTTATACCCGTCAATGAGTCGACTGATGAAAGACTAACTGAAGTTATTATTGAAGTCTTAAATAAATACGGACTAGATTTGAACGACTGTAGGGGTCAAGGTTATGACAACGGGGAAAACATGAAAGAAAAGAAATATTAGTGTTCAAAGGAAAATTTTAGACTATAATCCCTTAGCTGTTTATGTACCATGTGGCTGACATAGTACAATCTTGCACTATGTGATGCAGCTAAATCAACGGTAAAATCAGTAACTTTGTTTGGGTCCTTCGGAGGTTCTTCTCATTATTTTCAGCTTATGTTCATCGATGGAATATTCTAACCGATCATTTGGGATTACATACTATAAAAAAGCTCAGTGACTCACATTGGGAAGCGAAACTAAGGCCCGGTGCCCACTATCGGTCGGCATCGGTGCGGCCCGGTAGAGTACGGGAGCCTTACGGCGGCTTCGGGTGCCTGAGAGCTGCCTCGGCAGTCGTAAGCACGCTTAACAGTTCGGGCGGCAGAAACATCGCAGAGCAGTCGTAACGTTACGTGAAAACAGTTGTGCGTGTATATTTATAACAGTGGATTGGGACTTAGTTCTCATTGTTCATCTTGCTGAAGAAGAAGAGAAACTCGGATCCTGAAGGCAAAGAAGAATATTTTGTTTGCTTTTGGCTGCCGAGGCAGGCCGAAGTCACCCGACGCAGCTCTCAGGCGCCCAAAGCCGCCCGACGCAGCTCTCAGGCACCCGAAGCCGCCGGAAAACGCTCGAGCTGTACCGAGCCGCACCGAAGCCCATAGTGGGCGCCTACTATCGGTGGGCATCTGGTGGGTGGGCGCCTGGGAGCTGCGTCGGGCGACTGCGGCCTGCCTTAGCAGGCAGCCGTAAGCACCCGAAATATTCTTCTTTGCCTTCAGGATCCAAGTTTCTCTTCTTCTTCTTCAGCAGGATGTACAATGAGAACTAAGTCCCAATCCACCGTTACAAATACACACGCACAACTATTTACACGTAACGTTACTACTGCTCTGCGATGTTTCTGCCGCCCGAACTATTCTGTGGCTACCCAAAACCAGCTACGGCGTCCTTAGGCCTGCTTGCGACTGCCGAGGCAGCTCTCAGGCGCCCGAGCTCTAAGGTCCAGGGCCTAAGTAGTGTTAAAGCAGTATGTTATCAAATTAGTGCCATCCATGACCCATTAATTATTTTGGCTATTGAAACTTAGAAAACTGATGTTCAAATCTCTCATGAGGCTACTACTCTTGCCGAACAATTAAAAGATTTCAGCTTCATAGTATCATTGGTTGTTTGGTATGACATACTTTATCAAATTAATATCGTTAGTAAATCTCCTCAATCAACGGACATGGAAATAATACACAGAAATATTGAAAAAGTGCTCTGATTTCTAGGAAGGATATAGATATACTGGCTTCATAAGCGCCATTTAACAGCGAGAGAATTGGCTCACGAACTAGAAATTGAACCTGTGTTTAAAGACTAAGATAGCATTGCGAATATTATTGACTATACTAATTATAACAGTTGCTAGTGGTGAGAGGAGTTTTTCTAAGCTTAAGTTGATAAAGAACTATCTACGCTCAACAATATCCCAATCTAGGTTAACAAATTTAGCCAGTTTGTCAATGGAAAACGAAATTGCAGAAAACATTGACGATAAAAAGACAAGAAAAGTAAAATTTTAGCCCACCAAAAACATAAAAGTAAAAAAGGAGAGCCAAGTTCAATACAAAAATTATGCTAGACTGCCGGCTTCGCCGCAAAAAGAATGGAAATCTAAATGAGTGCCAAGTTCTATGGAATATCCAAATATGTATTTATAGAAAAAAAAATAACTTTATGAACAAGTATTAAACTCTATTTCTTTGCTTTATTGGATACCTATAACAATTGCACTTATTTAAAAAAAATGTGAGATCTTATAGTTTTTTGTACCTGACCCTGTATTTCGGGGATGTGTGTATCAAGCTGCAATTTGAATTGTATACTCAAGTCTATGGTCCCATGAAGTTGTGAACAAATCAAACTGCTAAGTTTACGTAAAAATAAGATACGGCCATTTATTCAGCGCATTCTATCAAATTTGGACACTATCAAGGGTATCAAAACCTATAGGGTACTTACCGTTGAACTAAGAAATTTGGCAAGTAACATCTTATAGATCACGAGTACAGGAATCAAACTGAACACGAAATCTTAAAAAATATAGGGGGTTTATGTATGAATATTTGTATACATCGATGATATAATCGTATTCGCCTGCCTATAACTTATGTTGTACATTAAAAT
Organism: Pseudoips prasinana; assembly: GCA_951640165.1. Classification (NCBI taxonomy): domain Eukaryota; kingdom Metazoa; phylum Arthropoda; class Insecta; order Lepidoptera; family Nolidae; genus Pseudoips; species Pseudoips prasinana. Next base: position 10,503,567 of record OX621240.1, read on the forward strand.
GTTTTCTTTGTTTGGTGGTACGGAACCCTTCGAGTGCGAATCTAATTCGTGCTTGGCCAGTTTTTCGAATGGGTTTGCAGTAGGGTTGTAACGGAGGCCTCTTAGCGGAGGCGGAGGCGGATGCGAAGGTGACGGATTTCACATCCGCGGATGCGGAGGTTAACGGATGCGAATGCGAAGGTGAAAGTGGATGTGAAAAAATAGTATTTTATGAGTAATATTAATATTTTTTTAATCTCAATAAATGAAGAATGAGCTGAAAGTGGGGCAATTTCAATTTCACTTCATAGAGAAGGAGGGACTCTTTATAATAAACTTCTTTTTCTAGAAGCCGGATAACCGCAAATGGACCTGGGTAAGGTAAAACAAAAAACGACATTTTTGACGACGATAAAACAGATGTTCAATGACTTCTTTGTGATCAATACGGTTAAAAGCGGGAGCGATCACAGGCGGGGCTCATTGAACCTTAATGTCAAGCTCCAGAGGTCCCGACTGATAAAGTCTATGCTACGACTTTTACCCATCCACGCCGTAAACCCGGAACCATTTCAGCTCAAACTGCAAAACCGAGTGGAGTCATACCACGACAGGTTCGTAGAAGCTGTCCATACGGCTGGGTTTTTAAGGCCCGCCGTACAAACAGAACCAAAAAGATCTCTGACTAAACCCTGCAGCAAAAGGAAGAAAGACGGATAAATGGTTTTGACATCCTCTGATAATGCTACCAGATACCGGCAGCTCAACAGACAGATCTAGACAGTCTTTGACTCGCGACACGCGCCCAATTAATACAAAATGTATTAAGAAGCCATCGAGTGGAACAAAGGCTCTAAAGCGTTAGTTATAGAACTGTCTGTTGAACAGAGCCAGCTGACGAAGCTGAAGACTGAGGATGGCAGAATCGTCACGTCTAGACCTGAGTTGCTGTGAGAGATTGAGAGGTTCTATGGACAGCTGTATACGAGAACCCAGTCACCTGTCAATAGTTGTGCCTCAGATCCCAGAGCACGACTAACCCGAAACTTCATCGAAGGCATCCCGGACGTCAGCATGTGCGAGATAAGAATCCCTCTCAAACAGCTTAAGAACAACAAGGCGCCTGGTGATGATGGAGTTACAGCAAGTCACAGCTTCTAGCTCTTCTACGGGCCCTTCAGAAGTTATTGAACTCCGTCATACTAGAAGGTCAAACGCCACAAGTATGGAACAGAGGTGTGGCGGTACTCTTCTTCAAAAAGGCGAAAAAACCCTCTTGAAGAATTACAGACCCATCACAATTCTGAGCCATGCTTACAAGTAGTTTTTGAGAGTCATTACGAATCGTCTCGCACGCAGGTTTGACGACTTCCAGCCTCCCAAACAAGCCGGATTCAATAAAGGCTTTAGTACCATAGACCACATAAATGCAAAACATGGATGCCAAATCCTTCCCAGTCCAAAAGATTGAAGACATCTTCCAATGCAGCGGTGAACAGTTTCAGAGATATAACATCTCCCTGTCTCACACCGCGCTGCAAGTGGATAGGTTCCCAGTTCCGGTCCGGGAGTCGCACAGACATAGTGGCGATTTCATATAAACACTTTAACACCTCGATATACCGGTAGTCGTTTAGGCATTTTTGGAGAGACCTCAGTACGGCCCAGGTTCTGATCGAATCAAAAACTTTTTCATAGTCAACAAACACTAAGCATAATGGCTGGTTATACTCTTCGGTCTTATTTATGTGGTCTATGGTACTAAAGCCTTTATGGAATCCGGCTTGTTTGGGAGGCTGGAAGTCGTCAAACCTGCGTGCGAGACGATTCGTAATGACTCTCAAAAACTACTTGTAAGCATGGCTCAGAATTGTGATGGGTCTGTAATTCTTCAAGAGGGTTTTTTCGCCTTTTTGAAGAAGAGTACCGCCACACCTCTGTTCCATACTTGTGGCGTTTGACCTTCTAGTATGACGGAGTTCAATAACTTTTGAAGGGCCCGTAGAAGAGCTAGAAGCTGTGACTTGCTGTAACTCCATCATCACCAGGCGCCTTGTTGTTCTTAAGCTGTTTGAGAGGGATTCTTATCTCGCACATGCTGACGTCCGGGATGTCTTCGATGAAGTTTCGGGTTAGTCGTGCTCTGGGATCTGAGGCACAACTATTGACAGGTGACTGGGTTCTCGTATACAGCTGTCCATAGAACCTCTCGATCTCTCACAGCAACTCAGGTCTAGACGTGACGATTCTGCCATCCTCAGTCTTCAGCTTCGTCAGCTGGCTCTGTTCAACAGACAGTTCTATAACTAACGCTTTAGAGCCTTTGTTCCACTCGATGGCTTCTTAATACATTTTGTATTAATTGGGCGCGTGTCGCGAGTCAAAGACTGTCTAGATCTGTCTGTTGAGCTGCCGGTATCTGGTAGCATCATCAGAGGATGTCAAAACCATTTATCCGTCTTTCTTCCTTTTGCTGCAGGGTTTAGTCAGAGATCTTTTTAGTTCTGTTTGTACGGCGGGCCTTAAAAACCCAGCCGTATGGACAGCTTCTACGAACCTGTCGTGGTATGACTCCACTCGGTTTTGCAGTTTGAGCTGAAATGGTTCCGGGTTTACGGCGTGGATGGGTAAAAGTCGGAGCATAGACTTTATCAGTCGGGACCTCTGGAGCTTGACATTAAGGTTCAATGAGCCCCGCCTATGATCGCTCCCGCTTTTAACCGTATTGATCACAAAGAAGTCATTGAACATCTGTTTTATCGTCGTCAAAAATGTCGTTTTTTGTTTTACCTTACCCAGGTCCATTTGCGGTTATCCGGCTTCTAGAAAAAGAAGTTTATCATAAAGAGTCCCTCCTTCTCTATGAAGTGAAATTGAAATTGCCCCACTTTCAGCTCATTCTTCATTTATTGAGATTAAAAAAATATTAATATTACTCATAAAATACTATTTTTTCACATCCACTTTCACCTTCGCATTCGCATCCGTTAACCTCCGCATCCGCCTCCGCCTCCGCTAAGAGGCCTCCGTTACAACCCTACTGCAAACCCATTCGAAAAACTGGCCAAGCACGAATTAGATTCGCACTCGAAGGGTTCCGTACCACCAAACAAAGAAAACATTTTAATGTACAACATAAGTTATAGGCAGGCGAATACGATTATATCATCGATGTATACAAATATTCATACATAAACCCCCTATATTTTTTAAGATTTCGTGTTCAATTTGATTCCTGTACTCGTGATCTATAAGATGTTACTTGCCAAATTTCTTAGTTCAACGGTAAGTACCCTATAGGTTTTGATACCCTTGATAGTGTCCAAATTTGATAGAATGCGCTGAATAAATGGCCGTATCTTATTTTTACGTAAACTTAGCAGTTTGATTTGTTCACAACTTCATGGGACCATAGACTTGAGTATACAATTCAAATTGCAGCTTGATACACACATCCCCGAAATACAGGGTCAGGTACAAAAAACTATAAGATCTCACATTTTTTTTAAATAAGTGCAATTGTTATAGGTATCCAATAAAGCAAAGAAATAGAGTTTAATACTTGTTCATAAAGTTATTTTTTTTTCTATAAATACATATTTGGATATTCCATAGAACTTGGCACTCATTTAGATTTCCATTCTTTTTGCGGCGAAGCCGGCAGTCTAGCATAATTTTTGTATTGAACTTGGCTCTCCTTTTTACTTTTATGTTTTTGGTGGGCTAAAATTTTACTTTTCTTGTCTTTTTATCGTCAATGTTTTCTGCAATTTCGTTTTCCATTGACAAACTGGCTAAATTTGTTAACCTAGATTGGGATATTGTTGAGCGTAGATAGTTCTTTATCAACTTAAGCTTAGAAAAACTCCTCTCACCACTAGCAACTGTTATAATTAGTATAGTCAATAATATTCGCAATGCTATCTTAGTCTTTAAACACAGGTTCAATTTCTAGTTCGTGAGCCAATTCTCTCGCTGTTAAATGGCGCTTATGAAGCCTGTATATCTGTATCCTTCCTAGAAATCAGAGCACTTTTTCAATATTTCTGTGTATTAATTCCATGTCCGTTGATTGAGGAGATTTACTAACGATATTAATTTGATAAAGTATGTCATACCAAACAACCAATGATACTATGAAGCTGAAATCTTTTAATTGTTCGGCAAGAGTAGTAGCCTCATGAGAGATTTGAACATCAGTTTTCTAAGTTTCAATAGCCAAAATAATTAATGGGTCATGGATGGCACTAATTTGATAACATACTGCTTTAACGCTTTAGAGCTCGGGCGCCTGAGAGCTGCCTCGGCAGTCGTAAGCAGGCCTAAGGACGCCGTAGCTGGTTTTGGGTAGCCACAGAATAGTTCGGGCGGCAGAAACATCGCAGAGCAGTAGTAACGTTACGTGTAAATAGTTGTGCGTGTGTATTTGTAACGGTGGATTGGGACTTAGTTCTCATTGTACATCCTGCTAAAGAAGAAGAAGAGAAACTTGGATCCTGAAGGCAAAGAAGAATATTTCGGGTGCTTACGGCTGCCTGCTAAGGCAGGCCGCAGTCGCCCGACGCAGCTCCCAGGCGCCCACCCACCAGATGCCCACCGATAGTAGGCGCCCACTATGGGCTTCGGTGCGATAAGACGAAAATGATGTCGAAGATCCATGTTGCATCCACTCTACTTAAGGTTGGAGACTGCACTCGAAGTTGTAGAGAAATATATTATTTACCTAGGACAGATCATCCAACTAGGTAGGTCCAACTTCGAAAAGGAGGTAAATCATAGAATCCAACTCGACTGGGCAGCGTTCGGGAAGCTACTTAATATCTTCTCGACCCAAATACCGCAGTCTCTCAAGTCGAAAGTCTTCAACCAGTCCGCAGGCGAACCTAAGTAACCTACTTAACCCGAAGAATTGCCAAGCTGAAGTGGCAGTGGGCAGGGCACATAGCTCGTAGAGCCGACGGCCGCTGGGGCAGAAAGTTTCTCGAGTGGCGAACACGAGCCGGATGATCTTGTGCGGGTTGCTGGAAGTCGCTGGATGCCGATAGCGTAAGACCGGTAATCGTGCATATTTTTTGGGGGGCTTTTGTCCAGCAGTGGGCGTCATTCGGCTGATATGATGTTGATGATGATGATGATGACGATGACGACAAAGGTGGAACTGATGCCAAAGGCATCCTCTGCCAGTCGACCTTTGGGTGATGAAGAGATATATAATTATGCCGTAAATAAACCTCCGTTATAACTCGATTGATGAGGCGGAGGCGGAGGCGAAGGTACGATTTCATGCGGAGCTTCCGCAGTAACGGAAGCGGAGGCAAAGATCCGTTACAACCCTAGTTTGCAGTTAGAAGGCGCGAGTAAAATAAGGGGGAGAGGGGCGCCGTATGAATCTCTGAGGATCTCTCTCTGAAAATGAGGCCAAAACCTTTGGCGAGGCCAAAACCGGCACTGGGTACCTATTCAAGCTGATGATTCGATATTGAAGAAACATCTAGGTTTGTTGAGTGCCTCGAAATTGAGCATAGGTATGTTTTGGATGGATGGCAGATGAAAAGGGACATACCGTCATTCAATTACCACCGTATAATTGTGAATAAGTACCAACAATAGAATTGATTTGGGCTCAAGGTATTTAAAAAATAAAAAAAATTACAACGCCCGCAGTAGGTAATATGATCCCTGTGTCGCGGGGTACTTTACAAACATATAATAGACGGACACAAATTACATCCAGACACAGAACAACTATTTATGGGTCACACAATAGTTATCCGGCGCGGGAATCAAACCCGAGACACGAAGCGGCGAGGCGACTGTCTTAGCCGCTGCGCCACACATAGGTATATTGATCTTATTCATCATCGAGGCCTCCCCCAAAGATTTCCACAATTGCCGGTCTTGCGCTATCCGCATCCAGCGATTTCCAGCGACCCTCACAAGATCATCGGTCCATCTCTGGTGGGGGCCTGCCCACGCTGCGTCTTCCGGTTCGTGGTCGCCACTCGATCGTATTAATCAATCATAAAAATATACCGATTTTTCTCACGCACTTTACATTCTTCGAAAGTGCTGATAAAGGAACTTCAGTAATCAGGGAGACATAATACCTGAAAAAACATTGTAATTAGGTACCTTACTAATTAGACTCCTTACTGCCGCGGCGCTCTCTTGTTTCGGGTTCGATAGCTGCATTTCTATGTGGGTTAATTATTTAAGTATTTGACCCGTAAATGGTTATTCTGTAGCTGGGTATTTAATTTCACAAACACCAAACAGTACCTAATTTAGACATCTGCCTTCAAACATTTTTGGCCTAGTGTTAAAATTCGATGAAATCGGTTGAGCGGCCCGCGTCTTCGTGCTAGAGTACAAAAGGACCCTCAAAACCGACCCTCTCATACACGTCAGTTATTGCCCTGAATCAAAGGGGTGCCCTCTGACACTGGTTACCTAGTTCATGGTCTTATTTGCTAGAAAGCATAAGCCCCGGCTCACCTTTATTTATCTGTGAAGCAGTGAAATCTTCCAAAGCATGTAAAATATGTGTTAAAATTCAGGGACGAGAATGAGAAAAAAGTTTGTATGGCAAAATGAATTCAGTGTTACTTCGGCCCTATAACATTGGACGAGGCGGCGACGACCACGTTAAATATGCAGCAGCCTGAATAATGCAGGCACTCAAGTTGCGCGCCTCCGAGCTTTGACATGGCTAGGGAATTTTATTATACAGCCGGCAAGTAAAGGCAAAGGGTCTGTGAAATAATGACGGATATTCAAAGAAAATAAAAGAAGTTTATTTTATCAGTCATACCAAAGTAATACGGAATGATTTCGTTATACAACTGTGTGACTTAAAAAAAGGAAGTTCTTAATTTGAATTTATATTTTTTTTGTATTTATATAATATGTTACGTAATTTCTCTTTGAGTAAAAGGCATCATGTGTTGAAATTGTTAATGTAAAAAAATCTAAGTAAAGAAAGTCTATGTGTAGACATTTTGTTGTTAGTTTTCTTATCAATGATCACAAGATTATTATTTAACTAATGAACCACTAGATACAGTTTCGTTTACACCATCAAAATTGCTTAGTAGTCGGTTTATAGTCAAGGAAGTATCATCTGCAAACAACACATTCTCATGCTTATCTCTTATACAGTATGGTATATACTATAATTAAAAACAAGAATGGGACAAAGCTTGACGACTGGAGATCCCGCATATGTTTTACCGTTTATTTCGACCTTTGAATTATATTGCCTAAGTAAGAAGTTAGAAGTTCGAGAGTCTTGTTTTTAATACCGTAGTCATTGATATTATATAAAATTGTATATCAATGACCGCGGTGGTGTAATTTTCTGTCCAGAGTATCTTGATGATAGATGATAGAAACCTAATGCGAGTCCGCCACCGCGAATATACTTTTTAATAATTTGACCTTACATCTGTGGTTAAACAACTCTTCGTGAATCACCCGCTGAGAACGAGATGGGTTCAAATCCCGGGTCGGACCAATAGTGATTGTGGGACTTTTCTGTAAAAAGAAAATTTTCTTATCATCAGCCCGAAAGATGGGAATTGGCGGTATTATACCCCCGTGCGTCGGAGAGCACGTAAAGCCGCAATTCTGTACCTGAGCTCCTTCCGGTTGTGTCGCTAGGCGTCCCATCGGATAATGAGAGTGATGGAATAGAAAGTGCTCCTGTGTTTGCGCACACACTTGTGCACTATATTATGTCCCGCGTAGATGGCTAATCTCTATTGAGACCGACCGCCGAGACCGAAATTCGGCTAGAAGGACATTATTATTAGCTTTTCAGATAGTTTACTAAGAGTGGGTCACATGGAAATAGGTTGAAGCTTTGGCGGGACCAGCTACAAAGGAATAATTTTACTAGGTATACCTACTTCATCAAGTTAGGAAATACACGTTTTTTTTTATCGTGTGGAAATCCTTATGTACTTCCTCCGCCCTGGGGAAAGCGGAGGGGCATGCCGGACTCACACCGGCTAAAACCCCACAGTGGCCGCCCTCAGCACAAGCGGAGAGACCCTGGAATCTCCAGTGGAACGCACCGAGATCCCTCCGTGCGTTGCCGAAGCTCGTCTCGAGAGGAAACTTGCCTCCTCCAGAGCCCTCACTGTATCCGACAGTGCGGGCCACCACGCACTGCCGCCTTCCCGGGGTTCGTTTGATGGATGCATAAAGTCCCCACTTCATACACCCACGACCCCGGGGTAGGAAATACACCTGATTCGACATAGCAATTGAACACTGTAGCTAGTTATGGCGCGATTATAGTAATAATTGATTAAATAGTTTTAGCAGATAAACCCTACAGATACCTTGTGATTTCATATCAATACCTTTTAAAGCTTTCAAAATATCTTAAAGGCTAACCACCGAAAATTCTAGAACAGTGTCGCACGACCCTAAGCTTTGTTTGATTATCAGCTCAGCAGATGTAGAAGAAGACGAAAGGGACTTAGTAACTACGACTGGAATAGTCGAGAAATATTTTGTAAGTACTTTTTCATATTTAAGTCGTGGCAGGTATATAATATTGTATTAATAAATTTTTCTTCAACATTTCAGCATTTTTAAATACCATGCCTTGACCATTTTATGGTTCCGTACGCACATGGTGCCAACAGAACCCTGTTACTAAACCTCCGGTGTCCATTCCTCCATGTCTTTCAGTGGGCTGTGGGTCCACATGAACCGTAATAGATGGACGGTTGAAATTTTCAGTGTGAATCTACTGCCGCTTTTACAATAAATAATTAAAATCCTGCATTCAACAAATGTGATTAATTCGATCTTTTTCGTTCACTTCCCTTATAATCGCTGTAAAATCATAAATATTAATGGTGCATTATATATTGTCTCGTTGAAAACTTAAAATACCATTGCGATCTGTTCGTATTCCACAACTGTTCAATGTCAGACACAATGCACATCCAGCGACCCCAATCTGTAAAATTTCTTTTATTGATTCTCAACTTTATCATAAGAGCATAAGGTTCACGTTCCATTGGGGAAATTTGACAGATTGGAGTAGCTTGATATGCTGGCGTCTGTACCTTCGAGTAACAATAATGTATCTCATAATAACCCACTTTATAGAATGTGTAGAACTTATAATGCATTTTGCTCACATACCTACAGATGTATTTCATGACAAGTTCAGCACATTCAAATATTTTCTACTTCAATATAATAGAATGTATTAGTGATAGTAATTAACTTCCATTTAATTGTAGGTACTTTTTAACTAATTTGTAGTCCTTTTTGAATTAACTTTAATTTAACTTACAACGAAGTCTTGTCTTCTACAAGTGTTCTGTACAGCTGTAGCTGGATTTCAGATTAAAGTCTACTGCCGCCACGTGAAAGCAGTTCCAGGAAGACGGCGAACTGTTTGTGGCGCAGTCGCTGTGCCGGACTGGCAGGAGTCTGTAGTAAGTGAGGGCAACCCAGAGCCCTCCCAGTACGTGTTCCGACCATGTGATATGGCGCAAAAGGGGGGCACCGGAGCAGCATACCCGCGTTCCTGGGGCTCCCCCATCAGGCGCCAAGAGAAATCCACGGCAGGTTAGGTTTAGTCAGTGCGAGTCCGACATTTTTCCACCCGTAGGCACTCTTTGCGGGTGGCATGCGTAGGCATATCTCCTGACTTAACACAGAAAAAAAAGGATAATTATGTAGGATATAACAGTGGATATCCTGGATATAGGTACGCCACAAAAATCTAAAGAATTTATTTTGTATTCTCTTTAATATATGTATGTAGTTATTCTCATGTGGTGATCAAATCATAGCATTACATTTCAAGTGGGGCCTTATGAGCGCCTCAAGTAATACCTTTAGCGTCTGGATGTTGTTGAGCCGGTCAGCCTCACGCAGGACTAACTCGCCTTTCTACAAACTTCGAAGATGTGTTTTCTTAAATGAATGACAGCGCTAAACCTTCAGACTAATTAGTTCCGAATGCACGTGTGGCGCAGCGGCTAAGACAGTCACCTCACCGCTTCGTGTCACGGGTTCGAGCCCCGTGCCAGACAACTATTTGTGTGACCCATAAATAGTTGTTCTGGGTCTGGATGTAATTTGTGTCCGTCTATTATATGTTTGTAAGTACCCCGCGACACAGAGATTAAATTCGCTAGTGAGGGCTTAAAAAAATTGTGCAGAGTTTTAGTTGATTGACCGTACTATGCATTCGTCAGGCATCATTTTAATATTTATCTTGTAGTTTTAAATTCGTAATGCTTGCATAGAGTGCGACATACAAATAAAGCAAATCTTACTCATATAAAATTTAATGAATAAATAATGAAAACCATCGACAATATCGAACATGTATTTACATAATAATATTTTTTGGTTTAACAAGTGTACAATGTACAAAATCGACAGACGTATTTACAATTATAGCTATTTACACTATGCAATAAAATGGATGTCTAAAGCATTTCAATCTAATCTATAATATTATTAAATGCATCTTATTACTAATAATAAACACATAATTTACATCTATACCTATAAGTGTAGTCACATATAACTAAAAACAAATAAGAACAACCACTTTTAGAAAAACAAATTGCTCCTTGAGTCAGTGAATAATAATAAAAAAGAAACATATGTGATATGTGCTCATACATTCAAATTATAATAAAAACATCTTTGGCGGGAAATATAACACTTATTTTACAACATACAAAATAAAATACGAAATGTATTTTAAATATATTTTTTGGTAGATTCAAAGAATTACATTGGAGAATTAAAATGTATTTCAGAGCCTTTGGGCTAACGATGTATGAATTATTATTCAGCCTGATATTTCACAGTGAAAAGCAAACTGACGAGTTATTAAAATAATAAAATATCTATTATATTCAGTAGTCTTCTTTATAGAATAAAATTGTATTTAGAAATAATAGCTATGAGAGCAAAATTTATGAACGGAATGTATTTTACATAACTTAAAAACCCCAATTCATAGATATATTTTACAGAATGACAGTGACTGTGACACAGTATTGCGACCCCCAAAGAATAATAAGATATTTCATCATAAACAATATATAAATATTAAATTTCTAAGCATATTTATTTTTTTCAAGGACTATACGCACTAAAAGAATTAAATATTTGCACTGTGGTCAATAAGATAACCTACAATAGATGTAGCTACTTACGAGTACTGTGGTCAATAAAATAACATACAATCAAATTAATATTTAAATTCTCAGTATATTTTATTTTTCCAAGGACTATACGCACTAAAAGAAATAAATACTTGTACTGTGGTCAATAAAATAACCTACAATCAAATCAATATTTTATTTCTCAGTATATTTTATTTTTCCGAGGACTATACGCACTAAAAGAAATAAATACTTGTACTGTGGTCAATAATATAACCTACAATCGATGTAGCTACTTACGAGTACTGTGGTCAATATAATAACCTACAATAGTTGTAGCGCTATCAGCTCTCTTATTGGCGTACAATTTATTGAATCAATTTTACTCAATCGAGTTTGCCTTTCACAGTTCGTTATTCTAAACTAGCTACTCTTTACTGTTTAAGTGGTACACAATGTGTATGTTATCTGGTCTGTTCCGCCTTGTTGAGGGTCAAGAATATGTGCTTGTACCAGAAGTCGACAGTCTTGCCCCAAGCGCCGAGTGTCGCGTCGTCCATCTTCAGCAGGTCTATGAACATCTTCACTATGACTTCTTTGAGTTCCTATAAAACAAAAGAATATTTGTATCATCGTTTGGTATTCACCAAAGGGATATAACAGGGTTTGACGTCGCAGCCTGCTTTAATAATAGGTAAATACAGCTTCTAGGATTAATTTGCCAGCTAGTGCAATGACCGAGTCTACAAATAAAGCTAGAATCCTGAGCACAACCTTTACGAAATAAACATATTTTAATTATAGAATGGCGGTTAACCATAGAGTTCTGCATAAAAAATAACTTATTTGACAGTTTAAATGATCGGGGTAGAGGGGGTGGGGATCATTGTAACTGTCAAATATTATGCAGAACTCTATGGTAAAATTATACAAATAATAAAAATGTCTTGGGACAAGGCCATCTGATTCCAAACTAAGGAGAGCCTGTACTATGGAAATCAGATTACTGATATACCTACTACTATACAACTTATTATGTAAATACATACTTATGTCCCAAAAGATCACCGCAATCTTACATTTAAGTACGTTTAGGTTGGGAGATAAACTCTCGTGCCTTAGATAGAAAGTAAAGCCGTTAGTTCTGACCTTGCCCTATCTGGTCTCATTGGACTACGCAAATAAGGAAATGGAGAATGAACCTGTGTCATCGCCCAATCCGACACCCCAATGAACTTTGTGCCGTTATACAAACAAAATAAAATCTTCTTCCAATTTTTCCATTTGCAATAAAAAAATGATATGTAAAATATAATAATATTCCTATTTTAAAACCGATATCATAATTTGTGAGATATTTCTTTGCTAGACGGCTGGAGTCCAAAGGGTTTCTTATTACTCGTTTGGTACGGAACCCTCAAAATCATGCCACGAATGAAATAAACCGCAGCCATACGAAATATATAAGGCTGCCCCTCCCTTCATTAATCTAATTCGTTTAGTATGCAAATGAGCGTATCGTGGCATATTTGCGGTGCGTAAATTGAATTTAATTCAATTTATTAAGCTTAATTTGTAGATCGCAGACACGTATCGCGAGGTACATAAATATTAGATATCTACTTCAATATTAATAGATTGTTTTTAGCCGCGAAAGATACGTGATGGAATTTATTTTTACGAAATATAGGAACAACTCTGCACGGGTTGTGTGCTTATCCCATACACAGACATCACAGCATGAGTTCTGCTTTGGTTAGTCTGCTATTTCTTAAAGATGATTTAAAAAAGCAATATTCGGGATATGTCACGCAGCGCCATCTGACCCAAGCTAAGTAATTCTAGGTACAGACGCCAGCACATCAGGCTACCCCAATCTGTCAAATTTCCCCAATTGAAAGTGAACTTTATTCTTTTGTGATAAAGTTGAAAATCTATAGAAGAAATTTGACAGATTGAGGTAGCTGGATGTGCTGGCGTACATGGATACCTACTGGGCAACAGATAGAAATACTTACTATTTTTTTTTGTAATGTTATACACAAATTACATCCTGACCAAGACAAATAGACATGTTCATGAACACAAATATTTGTCTTGCGCGAGGATCGAACCCACAACTTATTATTTTAAAAACACATCATAATCAAATTTTCAATCTAACAACCGACGTTAAAATAAAGTCAATGTGGGAACACTCCAAAGCATTCCCTATCTAATAAAAATCCATTATAAATATACTACTATACATTTTCAAATTCGGTTCAGAAACTACAGAGAATCGCGAATTTACATACAAAAAAAATAATAATCGTTCAGCGGAATTGATAGTCTGCCTCTATTGAATTTTAAAAAGAAGAAGTTAACTTAAAGAGGGTGGGAACAAAAACTTCTCTTACAAGGAAATGCTGCTCCTTAATCTTTCTCCTTCCGTGAGATTCCCCGAGCTTGTTCATCATGGCGGCAACTATTTCTGGTTGGTTCATATTGTTGACAGCCAAGTTGATAGAGTTCATTAGGTTGATTACGTGGGCCTTGAACTGCGGGTTCTGCTTGTATTCTTCCTCAGAGACGCCTTTCACCATTTTGAAGAATTCTTTGGTGTCTGGATACGTGGTGAAGAGCCTGGAAAGTAGAAAAAGTGGTTTTGAGTATTTGTTACTTTTGGTAAAAAAAGTTACATTCATGTTAGCTTTTTGTTAGAAAAAAAGAATACAAAATGTAACAGAAAATAACACGTACAGAGGTACCGCTTATTTTAATAGAAATTTCTTCGCGAGAGAAGAAATTAAAAAGAAATAGAACATAGCGTGTATAGTTTCTAACATTACATATATGTATACATACTCTACATGCTAATATTCATATAGAAATATAAATATACACATACAAAGAAGAGAGGAGAGATAATGCGCTTCGACACGATTTTAAATTTACTCGTAGATAATCTGTTACATTGGCGGATGAAAGAGGGAGGAGAATTCCACAACCTGACCGCATGAACCGTATAAGGGTTAAAATCAGTTTTACATGGAGGGATTAGGAGAAGAGATCGACGATGGAATCTGCAGGTAGCATCGGAGCAATGATGATAGGATAATATATACTAGTATACAAGGTGTTTAATTCAAACAACATTGAGATCTTAACTTAAGGAGCTTAATTTGCCTCTGAAATTGAATTAAGTGTAGCAATAAACTGGTTTTGTGTTTTTTTTAAAGACAACGCCCGCACTAGGGAATTTAATTCCTGGGTCGCGGGGTACTTTACAAAAATATAATTGACGGACACATCCAGACTAAGATCAACTATTTATGGGTCACACAAATAGTTGTGAAAACCCCGGATTTAGGAGCCCAGAACCCGGGTAGGTATGTTAACATTCATAACCACCCTCCGACTCACTGCCAGTGCCTCATGTTTGCCGTTGCTTGTCCACATCGGGGCGCGCGAGTCGCAAGACTTTTTGAACCCGGACTACCATTGAAACCCCGCCCGGACGCCTTTTAAACTAGGACAAATCAACAGAAAAACATCACCTGTGAATATTTCAACTGTCTAACTGTCATATGGTTCATGAGATACAGCCTGGTGGCAGACGGACAGTCAGACAGCGGACTAATTAATAGGTCCCGTTTTACCCTTTGGGTACGGAAACCTGAAAATTACATATATTTTAAATATATTTGAAGGCATATTATTGGCTATTTACCTACTACAATAATAGCAAATGATTTTGTTGTTCCAATAATTGAGAGTGTGTTAGCATCATTACCAAATCAATAAATATTGTACCTATAGTGTTCAATTCATTCAATTATAGCCTACTGTTTCAATCAATATCTTGCGGTTGCAAACAAACATGTTATAAATCTCTGTTCGGTTCAATGGCATTGAAGTACGTAGTAATAATAATAATAATAATATCCTAGGACACTATTCACACACGGCCATCTGACCCCTAACTTAGTTGAGATTGTACTATGGTTCCAGATAACTGATATACTATATATACTACTTTTTTGTTGTAAATAAATATCTACATATATAAATAAATACACCCATACTCAGGACAAACAGTCATGTTCATGCACATAAATAAAACCCTGTCCTGGGTAGGAATTGAACCCATGACTTGCGGCGTGAAAGGCAAACATCTACCAAACACGGCAAACCCAACCGCATCTTGACAATTGTAAAATAATTCATTGAAGACTCATGCAAAATAAAACCGAGTTAGAGATAATAAATAAATAATTAGAACATATGTCACAACGTCATCTAGCCCAGACTAAGTAAAACTTGTACTTACTATAGATACCAGACAACGGATAGAAATACCTACTCATTTACTTTTTTTTTTGTTGTAAATATACATACAATACACAGAAAACACCCAGGCCAAGACAAATAGACATGTCACGAAAAAAATATATGTCTTGTGCGAGGATAGACTCCGTAAACTTTGGATTAGAAGGCTTGCAAAGCACAATAGTTTCACACTTGTACTTGTCAAGCTCACAATGCACATTGACATCGTCCACAACTGGACATAGGCCTCCCCCAAAGGTTTCTAAAAAGTTGCCATTTGATGGGGATTGCTGTAGTCACCGCGCTTGGCATGCGAGTTGGTAACCGCAGTTAGGTGGTAGCTAGTACACAGTAGGCACTGCTGCAAAACTACCTGGTGTATCCCTTAGTCGTCTTTTACGGCACCCACGGCGGATAGTATGTGTTGGTCCTGTTAATACACCGAAAACACAATATTAAAGTAACTAGATTTCTAGAGTCTGTCCGTACGGTCGGTCTTATCATATAAAAACGTTGAGATTAACCTTGAATAAATAACAATTTATTTTGCAACTACGTATTTTAATTTAGTATTATATTGTACAATTGAAGACGCCGAGTAGTTGATGAACGCAGGAAGCTCTTAACTACTTGTAGTATTAGTTTGACTTTAGCACCCTAATGCTGTTCGAACCGCACATCAGGGTGTCACAAATAGTGTGGTCTCACTGGCTTGAACTACAGACATGGGATCACAGATCTCATAGATCTACGCGCGTTATCATCTGAGTCTTAGGGCCATAAATCATTTCTCTATATCTATCTCGCTTGCACTTACGGGTCTTATGGAGCCGTCTAGTGAAGGCCGGCGCGCTGCACATTCCTATCTCTTTAGAATTTTATGACCTGACGACTCAGATGATAACGCGCGTACTAAAAGCTGTCAAGCTCTGTTGTCACTCACTTTCTCACCCACTCAAGAGCTGTAAAAAGTCCACGGTTGAACTAAAGCCTCCCCAAGAATGATCTTAGGAGGATATGCCATAATCGCCACGCTTGACAGGCGGGTTGGCGATCGCAGTACCTATGATGATATGAGTCATAGTACAAAGAGAGACGCTGCTGCCCGTTCTCTGGTAGATATTCCCTCGGGTCGAGATGGGGTGACGATATTCTGATAATTGCCGCCGTCACCACAGCTCTGATGTACAGACGCCATAACATCCAGCTACCCCAATCTGTCAAATTTCTTTTATAGATTTTCAACTTTATCACTTAAGGATAAGGTTTACTTTCGATTGGGGAAATTTGACAGATTGGGGTAGCTTGATGTGCTGGCGTCTGTACATCAGTATTAAGCAAATCTTTAAATCCATACATTCTTGATACCTACTTACAAACAGATAACACCCGGAAAATTATTTTCCAGGTAAGCTATTAAGTGGACATAAAACAAAGCAATAACACTTATGACTAATTTGAAGTTGTTTTATTGTTGTTTGCTGTTATTAGTACCTACATAATGGTTTCACATAATTACACATAATATTTGTCTAAAGTAAATACTTGTTGAAGTTATGCCCATTTTGACAGCATCGTGGGTCACCTCGGGGGTCACATGTCTAAGGACGCGCTAGCAATTGATCTAGTGACAGAAAACACTCGAGCCTTTTAGCCCTTTTTTAAGACTACTCTTTATTCCGATGGCTAGAAGGCTAAAAGGCTAAATAGCTCTTGAGTGCTCGAGGCTAGCTTTAATTATAGCTTTTGGCTCGTGAAGATTAAAACCTAAAATTTGATAAAGCTTATAGCTACTTTTGAAACTAAGGTTTACTTAATTTCAATTGAAGTCCTCGTATGGTATTAGCGATCATCGGCTATCTACATATTGAATACATTTTTTTATTTTTATTTTTACTTTATTGGGACATAAAACAGTTACACATTAGGTATAGTTAAATTATTTAAATATAAATTTTAAGAATAGGTAAACGTGTAACCCACACCAATGTCCGCGAATTAATGTTAAAAATAGGTAGTAATAAATGCGTGCATTAATTAAGCAGAGAAGTACCTATGTAGGTACTAGTGAGTAGGTATTAACTATAACTATTTTAGTAGTTCAGTAGCCATTTTTTTGAACTTAAAGTGCGATAGTGCAAAAATGTCCAAATCGTGGAAGTGTGTGTTATACGTTTCCACAATGCGTCGGAGAGGCACCCGTGCGCCAGCGTGAGTTCTGCACCGCGCGGTGTGGAACAGCCGGGGCACGCGTGCCTCTCGACGCATTACAGTTCTAGGTACAATATAACATAAGTTGTTAGTGATGTCAGTGCAATCAAACTTGTTATTACAAAGACCATGAAGCATCATGACCATCAGTAAACTACGTCTGGACTGTAAGCTCTGAAGTTTATAGCGTTCCAATAAATCTGTGTATGGTATTCTAGACTTAGTGCATCTATAGTGCATAGATCGTAGAAATTTTTTTTGAACAATTTCTAGTTTTTTTATGTAAACGTCAAAAATAGGGCTCCAAATCGGGACTGCGTATTCCAATTGAGAACGTACTAAGGTTTTATATAAAAGTAAAAATGTCGACGGTCTTTTAAAGTCAGATGACGATCTCATTATAAATCCAAACATACGATACGCTTTATTAATGACATTATCTATGTGACAGTCGAAGTGTAATTTTGAGTCGATTAAGACCCCAAGATCTCTAATACGGTCGACTCTTTGTAGACTGATATCACATAGATTATAATCGAATGTTATAATGTTTCTGTTTTTTGTGAAAGTAATTATATTGCATTTGGGTAAGCTGAGCTGAAGTTTATTTTGTAAACAGTATCGAGAAAGTCTATCTAGGTCTTCCTGTAAAAGTAGGCAATCTTGTATGGTTTTGCATGTCTTGTAAATTTTGATATCGTCGGCGTACATTAGAAATTGGGAATGGATGAAACATGTTTTAATGTCATTAACGAATAAAGTATACAATAGTGGCCCAATTATTGAGCCTTGGGGCACACCAGATGTGACGATAATTGGGTTAGATTGGAAGCCATTAATAACCACCTTTTGTGATCTATTAAATATGTAAGCCATGAACCAACGCAATAGGTTGCCACGGATACCATTATAAGCAATTTTATCTAGTAGCAATTTATGGTCCACCTTGTCGAAAGCCTTCCGAAAATCGGTGTACACAGCGTCAACCTGAATCTGTCCATCCATATTTTTAAATAAGTAATCTGTAAAAACCATTAGATTGGTATTAGTTGAACGACGTTTCACAAATCCATGCTGTTCACGAACTATAAGGTTGTTAATCTGTGAGTATAATGCGCCATGTACAAGACTCTCGAAAAGTTTCGACAAGGTGGAGAGTATCGAAATAGGACGATAATTATTTATACTTGATTTGTCACCACTCTTAAACACCGGTGTGATATTAGCCCGTTTCCAAATATCGGGAAAAGTCCCCTCGCGCAAGCATTTATTAAATAAAATATGGAGTGGAAGGACTATGTTATTTGCGATTTTCTTTATAAAGATAGGTGGAATGCCATCAGGACCTGAACCTTTAGTCGAGTCAAGTTTTTTTATCGCGTTATGTATTGTATCGACTGGTAAGTAGATGTCAGAGATACAAGGCGAATTATCTGCATATGCACTAGGTGACTGCCACGTCATGGGATCTAAGGTCGAGGGTTCATAAACAGAAGTGAAATAGGTTGAAAACATATTACATATATCAGTCGGATTATTAGAATTAAGATTTTCAAGATACATGCTCGCTGGAATCTCCACTCTGCCTTTTCGATTAGAAACGTAAGTCCAGAAATGTTTTATACTAAGCGGGATGCTGTCTTCAACCGATTTCATGTATCTTGCGAAACATGTAACACATTCAGACTTAAAACGTTTACGATGGACTGAAAAACTTTCATAATCCGATGCATTGGAATAAATTTTCCATTTTAGCCAAGCTTTTTCCTTGGTTTTGAAAATGCGAATTAGGGCAGGAGAGAACCACACTGGAAAACGTGATTTTTTTATGCGAGTAAATGGAACATGTGTTTTGATAATACTATAAATTTTATCATAAAATATTTCAACCGCTCGATGAGCTGACGACTCGTATAACAATTGATTCCAGTCTAATTTGCACAGCTCGTTATTAATTAAATCATATTTGGCCTTATAAAAATTATGTTTAGTATATAATTGCCGTTTCATTGGTATAACTTTTGTATCTAGCGACGTTACTACCAAGAAGGCGGGGTGGGTAAGTATCAATAGGTAACAGTGGTAGACAAGTTTTGGCCTCGCAGTCAACGTTTGACAGAAACAAGTCAAGTATGCGTCCTAAATTATTCCTTATTGTATTGTATTGAAAAGTATTAGTAAAAGAAATAAAATTGCTGAAAAAACTGCTTATTGTATCTGTCGCTTGTGGAATCACATAGTTTATTCCACTACGGTCCAACCAGTTTAGGCCTGGTAAATTATAATCACCTAATACGAAAACTGCGTCAGTACTAGTGTCGTTAATGAAGTCTTGCAAAATATCTAAGTGTGATGTATACAAGTGGTCCGGTGAATTCGGCGGTAAATAGGCTGCACTAATAAAATGGCGCTTAGAGGGCCGCGACGCGGGCAGCTGCACCAATACGTGTTCAATAGCAGCATGCGAGGCGCGCATCAAAACGTTAGAAGGTCGTAACGTTTTCAAAACGGCTATGAGCACACCGCCACCATCTCGTTTTCCCGTAATACTTCGGTCACGGTCACATCTAAACACCAGATACCTATCGTCAATGAATTCACTGTCAGGTATGGTGGGTATTAGCCATGTCTCCGTGAGAACTATTACGTCATAAGAAAATGATAAAATATTTATAAATAAGGTGTGGAGCTTAGTACGAAGTCCTCTGCAGTTTTGGTAGTAAATATTTAAATTGTACTTATCCATCGGTAAAAGAAAAAATATAAAATACGTTACCAAAACAAGGCTTAAAGTTCATTACAATTAGAGATCTGAACGAATTAAAATATGAAACAAGTAAATGAGTTTTACAACACATATAGAATGTTATCAATAACGGCAAATAGGAACGATAATATTTTAAGCACGATCGTATAACTATTGTTCTATCTTTGCAAAAGTATAAGTATTTACTATCTGTTCTTAAAAACACTAATATATAATTAAGTTTAACTACACTAACATGGTCTTGCTTCTTACTATTAATTAACGAAACATAATTAAGAAAGTTATAATATTTTAAATTCATTGCACATTTATTTTGAAGCATGAGGGTCATCGGTAGGTTATTCGTACTAACTTCAATAGTAAAAACGGCGTAAACAACACAGAGTAGACTACGAGTCAGAGAAGTCGCACTTCGGGCTAAACAAGATAACATGTAATAAAAAGTTAGACTGCACTGAAACCAAACTTTGACGCTAATACACATAAATATATCATTCAGGTGCTTTATAGGGTTTAATTTTGCATAAGTCTTCTTCGGTACGGATAGGAAAGGCTGCCTGAGCAACATCAGCGCGAACAAGTATAACACCATTTTTGATCCAGACAAATCGATGCCCGTTTTGTTTCGCGGCTTCTTTAGTTTGACGAAATAATATCTTGTTGTTCAATGTAAGGTGCTCATTTATATAGATCTTATTCGAATTCGTATCCAGCTTCAGCTCATCAGACGTAATTCCTTTTTTGCGACGTGCAGCCGCAATAAAGTTGTCACGTAGAATTTGGCTTGAAAGTTTGACCACTATGTTTTTTGGTCTTGTGGATATTGGATTCAATTGCGGTACTCGATGAATAGCAATGACGTCACGTGGCAAAAGTGTTTGCTTGATCAAAGTAGCAATATTTTCAAATATCTGGAGCAAGTTTTCACCGCGTTTTTCGGGCAAGTTGCTTATCTCGACATTGCAGTTTCGGGATTTTTGCTCCGCTACTTCCAATTTTTTTTCCAGGATAGCAATTCGTTGGACAACTCCCTTAGGAGAAGAAATATTCTCTTCGAGTTTCGAGATACGCGATGCAAAATTATTCGACTTCTCTTCCAAGTAATCATATTTGTCACTTATAAACTTGATAGTAGACTTTATTCCATCAAATTCGGATAAGAGTATTGAAAATTTTTCATCCTGTTTTGCCAAGCACGTTTCAAACATAGATTTCATATTCGCCTGAAAATCTTTCAGCTCATCACGCAAATTTACATAAAACTAACCAATGAACTTGAGAACCTCCTCCTTTTGAAGTCGGCTAATAATAAATAAATTGGTATAGTGGTTCGTGACCCTGACTGCCCCGCCAGAACTTGTGGGTTCGATTCCAACCCGAGACAAATCTTTGTGTGATGGACACGATAATTTGTTCTGCGTCTGGGTGTAATTTATGTAGGTATAATATGTATGTATTTAGAAATATATAAGTATCTATGTTTATCAGTTGTCTGGTTGCCATAGTACAGGCTCTGCGTAGTTTTGGATCAGACCGCAGTGTGTTATTTGTACCAAAATATTTATTTTCAAAATCATTTTTGATTTTATATTAAAAGAATTCAAGCTAAAAACTTTACTTAACCTATGGAGGTCATCCATTATTCATAATGTTATAAATCAACTAGCAAAAATATAAAAGTACTTTTTGTAGTAGAAAATGAAGGTTTATATTCCCACTATTTTATCCAAAAGAAGGTACATATATTTTGCCGTCGCCCAATGCATAGCTTCCGGAATGGTCCAATACAAATTTTACTCAAATCGGTTGTCTTGCAGAAAAGTCGAAGTCAGATTTTCTCTTTTTTAAAACCCGTAATTATACTGTAGTACCTATATTGAAGTATTGTGCTGTGTGGTTGACGGCATAGAATATCGTCAACCAAATTCACCCCAAGGGGGGGTAGAAGTCGACCGGAAGGTATACCACTCAGAGAACAGCAGCGTATCTGTGTAATAGTATGTCATAGGACCATCATACAGCGATCGCCTACCCGTCTGCCAAGCTTGGCGATTATGGCTTACTAGCTGTGCCCCGCGGTTTTACCCGCATTAAACTCTATACATTATAGCCTATATGTTAATCCAGGGTGTCAGCTAACTCCATACTAAATTTAAGTAAATCGCTCCAGCCGTTTGGACGTGAATAAGTAACAAACATACACACTCATGTATGTAATTTGTGTAGCACATTTGTGACTCATTGTGGCAGGTAGCTGAAAATCAGCGTTACAGCCATATTGTGGTTGTAACATCATGCTGAACTGCTAGCCATTTGAGCGCACTAAAACTGTTTTAGTAACAATAATAGAATATTTTGTACGGTATTTCTATTGTATGTCGTCATTGTTACTCTGATTGTGTCTTTTTGTATCTTTATTATGTGTGCTCAATTTATTTTTCTTCTTCTTTTTCTTCATACCTACATTCACAAACTTTCTCATTAATAATTAGTAGGATCCTCTCCAAATTATGGACACAACTCCATAGTGGAAGTCTTTGTCCAGTCCTGGACTTCATTAGGCTGACATGATGTTATTGAAGTGTCAAGTTCCTCTCCACCAATTATGAAATGTACACCCGACACTGCTGATTAGGTATAGCATAATTAAATTGAACTTATCTACATGTAGTTGGTACAGACGCCAGCACATCAAGCTACCCCAATCTGTCAAATTTCCCCAAATCGAAAGTGAACCTTATGCTTAAGTAATAAAGTTGAAAATCTTTAAAATAAATTTGACAGATTGGGGTAGCTGGATGTTATGACGTCAGTACAACAGAACTGTGGTGACGGCGGCAAATATCAGAATATCGTCACCCCATCTCATCCAGTGAGGAGCGAATAATGTTTAAAATTGAATTTTTGTTTTTTGTTTTTAAAATTGAATGTATTTTCCGTTTTTGTTGTGAAAATAAAATTATTTCTTTCTTTCTTTCAAATTTCTTTTATAGGTTTTCAACTTTATCACATAAGGTTCACTTTCAATTGGGGAAATTTGAGCGATTGAGCTAGCTTGATGTGCTGGCGTCTGTACATACTCGGGTTACTAATTACCTATAGTTAGGAATGTTTGGTATTTGGCGAAATTGATTTTGGCTTCCATAATATTCAATTACCTTTGCGCTGTCCATCCAGTTATGGATGACGACGCAAATATGTTATTATATACGTATATCGGGTTAAAGGTCTTTCGCGGTTGAGTGGACTGTCTACTTAACCCGAAATTGCTATGTCTAAAGATTTTTCCTAATCTTCAAGGCAAGTATTAAGGCGCTTACACACTGCTGATTTAATTAAAATTTTTAGCCGATACTACGAATTTTCAGACATCTTTAACATGAATT
Source organism: Pseudoips prasinana (assembly GCA_951640165.1). Classification (NCBI taxonomy): domain Eukaryota; kingdom Metazoa; phylum Arthropoda; class Insecta; order Lepidoptera; family Nolidae; genus Pseudoips; species Pseudoips prasinana. The sequence continues at coordinate 10,527,377 of OX621240.1, forward strand.
GTATAAATTTAAGTGCAGGTGGGAATCGAATCCACGACCACGGCGTATATAAGTAGCTAGAGAAAGCCGCAGGCTAGCTAGGGTAGGATCCTCAGCGGCGAGGATCGCGTTGCCCCCTTACCACGTGATCGTTAATCCCGTGCAAGTGATCTGACCCCCATTTCGAATTCCATCTTTTTACTTCAGCGGCCGCCTGAGCTGTGGCCCGAGCCCCATAAGGGTGCCCTCAGGTATTAGTCGCTTAAATTAAGCTACTGGTTGAGAGCCTTTTGCGCTAGCCAACTGCTCGTTGTTTTCAATTATTTAATTGTAATATACAATTTCTAAACGTAACAATAATAGCTTAGTAACTTGCTATTTATTATTTATTTAAGTATATTAAAAATATATGTGACGAAACAGACCGCACGGACGGACTATATTAAAATATTTTATTGCTTTCATTACTGGTTTTTTAACTGTGTTTATGTAATACATTGTGAGCTTCACAAGTACAAGTGTATGTAAATACCCAAGTGCTGAATAAATTTCATTACTTCATTATTTCATTTCATTATTACGGCCTCATGTGCGTATTTTTTTTAGTTTTATCATTCTCTTATTTTAGAAGTTACAGGGGGGGGGGGGGTACACTCATTTTACCACTTTGGAAGCGTCTCTCGCGCAAACTATTCAGTTTAGACAAAAATGATATTAGCAACCTCAATATGATTTTTGAAGACCTATCCATAAACACATGTATGGGTACGATGAAAAAAACAATTTTTGAGTTTCAGTTCTATGTATGGCGACCCCCTAAAATTATTGTTCTTTTTCTATTTTTATGTAAAAATCTTAATGCGGTTCACAGAATACACCTACTTACCAAGTTTCAGCAGTACAGCTCTTATAGTTTCGGAAAAAAGTGGCTGTGACATACGGACGGACAGACAGACAAACATGACGAATCTATAAGGGTTCCGTTTTTTGCCATTTGGCTACGGAACCCTAAAAAGTGATAATTCCATAGCAATTAATTTGAATATAATCACTTAGGCCAAAATTGCTACCAAATTTTGTTACCACAGTTTTTACTTAATTCTCCAGACAAGTCTAATCGAATTTAAAGATTTAAAATTGTATCCAATGAGCACTAAGTGGTGAAGTTCTTCATGGTTATAATTCCAAAGCAATTACAGTTTTTACTCATTGTAAAAACAAAATTGATAAGTTATTCCAAATTACTAGTTTCCACTCAATTTGTATCATAGACTAGAATAATAACTTAATTACCTGGATGATAACAAAAATAAAAAAATAGTAGATTAAAAACTTTATTTAAAAACAATCGTCTTTGAGTACCTAGGCACTGATTAAAATCTACCCGGCTAAATTGAGCACGTATTTCTGCCATTTGTACTCTGTACAGTAAAACGGGGGTAAAATTTAGGGGTGAATAGAAACGGGAACAAAATTTTGCTTACGTATGAATGTTGTCCCCATCCATAGATCAGTCAATAGATGTGTGACTGCCAAAGTGGTTTAATTTCTGAGCGTCTCCGAGCTTCGGAGGGCTCGTATTAGGCAACAGTCTTCAAGTCATATTCGAGGCCTACATAGACGGCTTAAGCAACTCTGATACCATACCAGGGTTACCACGGCCGATACAGCCCATTGATTATACCTAAGTGCACCTACCATGATCTCCCTGCACTACCCGAAGGTTGACTGGTAGGACATGCCTTTGGCATTAAGTCCGCCTATGTACATTCCCATTGTACTGAAGTATTAAATAAATAAAATAAATAAATTGACGGGCCAGTTGGCGTGTTTGGTAGATGCTTGCCTTTTACGCCGCAGGTCGTGGGTTCGATTCCCACCCAGGACACATATTTGTGTGGAAGCACATGTCTGTTTGTCCTGTGTCTGGATGTACTTAATTATCTATATAAGTGCGTATTTACAAAAGAAAAGTAGATATGTAGTGTATCAGTTATCTGGTTTCCGTAGTACAAGCTCTGCTTAATGTTGGATCAGATGGTCATGTGTGAATAATGTCCCAAGATACTATTACTATGCGATAAGTAAGGAAATTCCCATCTCTATTCATCCAGGGATTCTTATTCACTCTGTTATACCGGACAAAACAGGAAACACGTGAGCCGTGACAATAATAAACTTCATTTTTTATTTTTATATACCCATTCGGGAGATAGATGTGCACGCTCGTTAATACCTTCTAACCTTTCCCAGTATACGGAATTGGATACAAACAAATTGGGGCGACGTATTGATTTTACATGTTAAAATAAATAGTCGGGTCCACTCATGTTTTCGTTCCGCAAATATGAGAGCGGCCAATTTGGCAACGGGATTAAATTTTGCAGGTCACCTCACAAGTTGACGGAGTGCACCAGATATTAAATACGTACCTATACCTAGCAGTGGTGGATGGTGAAATCCTCCTAATATTATAAATTTGAAAGCTTGTGAGTATGGATTTATAGATGAATGGATGTTTGTTACTCTTTCACGGAAGAACTACCGAACAGATTTTGATGAAATTTTAATGTAATGTAGGTTATATGTATGGATATCTGAATAACACATAGGCTATAAATTAAAAAGTTTAACGTGGGTATAACCTCGGCGCACAGCTAGTAACTTATAAAAGAAGCTGATTATATACAGGTAGATAACTTTGGTCAATTACTAGGATTTATAAAATCGGCTTCCTTTAAATGACGTACCTTTCGTAAACAGTTTGAGGAAACCTTACACCTTAAACTAACTTACAGAGAGCTAATCTAACTGATCAAACCAATAGGAGTGCGGACTAACATTTTTTTAAATATCTTAAGTCTAGGACCGCCACTATATTATAAAAATAAAAATATAATTATTATTAATACAAATATTTGCGTCTTACTGTGCTTATAAGGTATGACATCATTTTGGCAACCAGAAGGAGGAGTTAATTTCAAATGAATAAGCTTATTTGGCAATACTATTAGAAAAAAAATCCATACAGACCATAAGTTGGTTTGTTGATATATAGATTCCGTTGACATAATACCTACATAAACTTTAATAGCTAAAAATGTTCCAAATTTTAACTTAATCAGCCACAATTAAAACTGCTTCAGTGAAATAATTCGTGTCGTGTTTTCTTATGTACAAAAGCTAGCCCGAGTTCATTATGAAAAGACAGGATGGGGAAGCAACTCCCAGGTAATGCTTTCGAATATAGTGAGTTATGCACTCATAACTCAGTATATTCGAAAGCATTACCGTAGTCGGGAACCACCATCTGCAGATGGTGCCTGACTATTAGACAAGTCTTCTACTTGCTAACTTATTTATTAAACGTCTATGGGAAATTCTATTTACGAATAGTAGGATAATATATAGTGCAGCCTGCACTGGAAGGTAAGGAGATCTCACAATGGGAGAGGATAGGCCATACTCCACCACGCTGCATCAATATGAACAATACATTTAATATAATGATATTCTCAGTACGTAATTTAAATGGCTACACTGATCATTTTACTGTAAACATGTCTATGTCCATATTATTGATGCGTCAACAGGAACCGTTACATGTTTATATTTTTAATTACATAATTATTATTTGTTCTACAGTTCCGTTTATACCCGTTACCGTAATAGGTAGAATATAATATGTATTAGCTCTGCAGCTCGACTGAGCCTTCATATATCCATATAAGCAAAAAAAATGCCAGCACAGAAGATGGATTAACAAAAAAGTACCCACAAGTACAAAATATGTGCATAAATTGTTGTGGATGTAGAGTGATTAAATGTCTTAATAGATTCTCTTAAACAATAAATAAACAACTTATATTATTTAAACAATGCGATGGTAATAAAACTTAATCAAAAGGCTGGTTTAGCCTTCGATGTATGCTTACCTACTATATTTTTATCGTTGTCGTAAATATCTAGTTTATTTTTAGGTATTGTTTATGTCATTTCGTAACGAGTACATACTGTTCCCGCGATACTTGTCTTGTCTGTTTCACGATGACCTACAAAATATAATTGGACAATAGATACGTGGCATGATAGTGGATTCTATTAGGTAATTACATTTAAGGGTTTATACCTAAATGTCCTATTATGGGGTGACGGGAAAACTCTACGTGTATAAATAAAGGAAAAGAGTTCCGAAAAATCATTCATTAAAACAGATTTGATACGATAATGCATATAAAATTTAGTATTCATCATTTAAATAGCATACAAAATATAGTTCTGAAAATAAAAAAATATTTTTTTACGAATGGGTTATGCGAATAAACATTATGATGTAATAAAAACTATGTGAGCAAAGTAGTAGACTGCACGTGTGGCGCAGCAGCTAAGACAGTCGCCTCGCCGCTTCGTGTCGCGGGTTCGAGTCCCGCGCCGGACAACTATTTGTGTGACCCATAAATAGTTGTTCTGAGTCTGGATGTCATTTGTGTCCGTCTATTATATGTTTGTAAAGTACCCCGTAACACAGAGATTAGAGTACCTAATGTGGGCGTTGTCTTTTAAAAAAAGGAAGTAGCCTCAATACCCCTGAGCTGAAATGGCAGAAGGCACGTTCTTCTGCCATTTCAGCTTGGCCATTTTTCGGTCTATCTTAACATTCTTGATTCGATCTCGCAGGGATACTCCGAGCATAGCCAGCATAGCTATTGGCCTTTGTGTAACTTAGAGCCTTCTTATGAGGTTCCGAAAGTCATCATTGTCCACACACATTGGTCGAAGAGTTCTATTTGAGAAACTGTGGTATTTGGGACGAGAATATGCTATGTAGCTTCTTAATAGCTGCCCTGCCGCGATGAATTCGACTATTGACCTTTCTCTAGAATTTGAACATATCACTTTAGTTATTAAATTTAATATTAGCTGTATATTATGTATAATTAATGATATGTTAGATGCTTATGAAAGTTGGATATCGGCCAGTTTCAAATCTTGCCGTATAAATGAATTTATGACTACTCGATAGTATATTAATAGTATTTAATTTTACGCTTAACGTTGCAAGGAAGCTTATGATCTGGGTGGTTTTGGTTGAATATCCATATATTTGAGCTGTAGAGACTTTACACGTGACTTCTGCTTAGGTTTTGGTCTATGAGAAATTCGACTGGGATAGCAATAAGTCATTTATTGCTGAACATAGAACAATATAAGATGAACATCTCACTACTTATTTGGAGATCTTTAACGACATAGCTTTAGTAAAGGATAGGGTAAGGATCCGGAATATATAATGCTTCTAGTTGTCTTGCTGAAAGCCAGTCGGCAGATATACAACATGTAACTTAATTAACGCACTTACTGAAAATAGTTTGTTCAGAATCGTTTACTGAATCGATTTATATCATTTTTAATAAAGTTAATTTTTTATTCCAAAATAATTAAACTACAGAAATTATTGTCATACTAACCCTGTGCAGTCAAAACAAATTGAAATGGACCGTAAGTCAAAGTAATAAGACTTTTAAAATCCCAGTTTTATTCTTATTCATACAGATTCCATCATTCAATACAAAATAAAGAAAAATAAACTTAATTCCAAGAAAATAATTTAGTAAATAACAATGTATATACATGTTAAATAAAAAATTCCGTGTATTATGATTACAACATAATATTCCAATTGGGGTGTTTGAGGGTGTGCGTTAATTACGTTACATGTTGTAGATGCCGCAGCTCATAGTACCATTCCGTGGCTGGGCAGAGAATAATACGCTGATCAAAATTGTAAAAACGCGAGTTTACATTCATAGTTTATTGATGGTTTGTAATTGCGTCAATCGACGATTATTGCAACTCAGCAGTAAATGAATGGAAATAGGGATGTAATAATACGTAACGCATATGTGATCCACTGTGTGTTGCAAGCATAACCGCTTGACAACAGTTTGGCACTTAATATATAAAAAAAAAACAGAAATCCCGCTCCAAAAATACCATAAACCACGACAGTATTAATACTCACGAATCAATTTTAAAAAAGCTTTATGTGTCACGCGTGACAAAATTTAATATAATATTTTATAATTAATACGTTTCAAATTAAATGTTACCGGGCAACATTATGTCAATAGAAACTGCAAAGAGCGAGTTGGGATTACGCTTTTAGAGCTCCGTACCAGATTGTAAAGATTATTTATACTAGTTATTCTTCATAACTATCTAAACTTGAGTTTCCTCTAGTTGTGTTTATAATTAAAGTAAAGCTTTTAGTCTATGACTACTCACACTATACCTACGTTAAGTGGTCTTCCATAGCGAGCGGGATAACTTTTTTCGCAAAACAACAAAGTACGCTTCTGCTTTATATAAATTTGACGATTGACATTGGTATTTTTGGGCATGTTTTAAGCCAATACTAATAAATGCATCTTGTTTAAAATATTATTAAAATCTGACGATATTTTTAAGAACATCGTTGATCTCAAAACACAATTAGACTAGTTTGCTAGATCAAACAAAATATGAATTTAATTATATTTTTTATATATAGCACATTTTATAATTTAAAAACCTAAAAAAAAATATACAGACTAAATCAAGACAACTATGTCTTGATTTAGTCTGTATATTTTTCCTGTAATTACAGATTTCAATTACACCCTAATTTAAAACGTCTTTGATAGTTTTTTCTTTAATCTATTTTAACCCGTAAACGTTACGTTATACGGGTCAGATTAGTGTTTTAAGCTAAACTTGGGTGTTGCCATTATTTAAGCCCATATAAACGCTTAATCGCTCGCACTGCCGCAATATACAGTAGCTAAATATTAAAATAGGACATTGACACTATGATAAATTTCAAAGTTGCAATTTTATTGCAAAGGTTTTTAATAACCTGTGACAAATTAATGGATGTACAGACGCCAGCACATCCTGCTACCCCAATCTGTCAAATTTCTTTTAGGGATTTTCAACTTTATTGCATAAACATAAGGTTCACTTTCAATTGGGGAAATTTGAAAGATTGGGGTAATTTGATGTGCTTTCGTCTGTACTTCAGTGTGATTGCATAAGCGTCTTATTATAGCCATTTTAATACGGATCCCTAGAACATCAGGTTTGTTCGTCGATCAACGATCTTAGGCTATATCAATTATTAAATAATATAATATATGTATTTTATTTTTTATCGAATTATAAATGTTGGGGTCAAATGCCAAACTAGTTATCCATGTTAGATTTAAGCTCTATTAACACTACACATGAGTAGCATGGTACGTCCGCAATAAAAACCTACACGCCGATCTCCAACTGCCTACCATCAAGCAGTGGATGAAGCAAGCGTCCAAAACTTACTTTGATTCGGCCACTCACCATCCAAACCATTTGGTGGTAAAGGCGGTCAAGTACACCCCATTCAAGGGCTTCTCACGTAAGCACCGTCGTCCCAGGTCCGTCTTGGACGAACCGGACGACGAGATTACCACTTACCTAGCTCAGATTAAAACCATTAGAGACTCCCGTGACACTCCACACAGACCGATAATTCGTACTCGTCGGACGAGAGTACGACCGCGATCGCGCCGCGACCTCCAACGCCCTCCATGACCCTTAGTTTGCATATCGTACCGATAAAAAGCCCCCCTCAACGCGGACGGGGGGCCGCGTCATGTCATTAACGTAGAGCGAAAGTTGCACTAAACTCCCTAAAATGATGATCTCTGCCCTCTCCCCGCCAGTAATCGCCCAGAGTCGAGGTTCGAACCCCACAGGGGGTGCCCTCCGGCGCGGGTTACTTAATTTCTAGACGGCTCGAGCCCTCTGCTCGCCTCTATAGTCCGGTGAAGCAGTGAAAGCCTCCTAGGCTAACTGTAGCGTCATACAAAAAAAAAAAAAAAAAAAAAGTTAGCAAAAAACCATCGGCCCACCTGATGTGCTTCCATGGGTTAGACCCATCCTAATTTTCGACAAACTCTGGTTACTCTAAAACTGCAACAGTGTCTATAAAGTAGCGGTAGTTCCCCGATTCGACTGCTCGTGTGGCGCAGCGGTTAAGACGGTCGCCTCGCCACATCGTGTCCTGGGTTCGATTCCTGCGAAGGTCAACTATTTGTGTAACCTATAAATAGTTGTTCTGAGTCTGGATGATCCTTGTTTCCGTCAATTATATGTTGGCAAACCACCCAGCGAAGCAGGGGTTAAATTACCTAGCGTAAGCGTTGAAAAAAAAAAAAAAAACTTATCATGGAGTGATACGCTGTGCTTTTGCCTCAATTAAACTTCGGTTTAATTTTATTAAGACAAGCCTAATCATGTTTGAAAAGCAGGACACTAATATTATGAAAGCGAAAGATTGTGAGTGTGTATGTTTGTTGCTTCTTCTCATCTAAACGGCTGGAGCGATGTTAATAAAATTTGGCATGGAGTTAGCCGACACCCTGGATTAACAGATAGGCCATAATTTATAAAGTTTAAAGGCACAGCTAGTACAAACTTAAAATCAACAAACTTTGTGTTTGTGCACACCCAGACTCAGCCTAAATAGTTTTCTTTTGCGGGGAGCGATCCCGAACGAAACACGAGAGAGCTGACGAGGTAACAAAGCGTCTACCTTAATATCTGCACGACACCTGTATTAGATTCTTAAATCAGATCCTCAAGCTTGGATAGTACGGCACCAGACGACGTAGGAATCATATCAGGGGTTTAATTAAAAAAAAATCGATTTCAGTATAACCATGCGGCACAAAATGTAGATCCAATCCCCTGGAGGTTACCGAACCGTACAAAAAATAATAATAAACAAAAACGAATTTGAATAAAGATTTCGTAACGTTCATTTATTCATGTTATAAGACGCTTATGAAAAGGGAAGCAATAAAAAGAGCAATTTGGAGGACCCATTACAACACGCCTAAACATTCGGAGCTCGGATAATGCCGTAATACGAGGTATCTTTTATGTTGGAAGTCGGTGGTTCGTAAACTCTTTTGTTGGTGATACATAGTCACCGTCTTTTGAAGACGTAAGGAATTGGTGTCTTTAGAATCCGTAAAAAGTAAGACTGCCGAATGAAAATAAAAAAAAATCTCAACTGTAATAAATAAATGTCTTCTGATAATAACGATAACTAACAGATTGCCAACTGAGCCAAAACTGGGCAGAGCCTGTACTATGGCAACCAGATAACTGCTTAACATCCTTATCTTCATATCAGCTGAAAGATGTCCACTGCTGGACAAAGGTATCCCCCAAGGATCTCCACAGAAATACTAATTGTGCTCATTAAAACGATTTGTCCTGGCTGAGGCTCGACCTCACGACCTCGGGCTTAGCAGTCAGGATTAGGGCCAGCGCAGGCAGAGAGGAGCGCAGCGGAGAGCATTTTACTAAGGCACTAGAAAATCAACTTTAAAATTATTTAAATAAAGTGCATATATGCTTGAACACTGTATTCCCGAGACTGCGCGAGCATTTTATGTCAGGTTCAAGCATATATGAACTTAATTCCTATAATATTAATGTTCATTTTTGTGTGTCTTAATAAAATCCTCTCCACTGCGCTCCTCTCTGTCTGCGCTGGCCTATGGGCCAGCGCAGACAGAGAGGAGTACATTGTCTGAACATTAGGCCTCTCGGCCGGTATGCCGGCCGAGAAGCCTAATGTTCAGACAATGTACGCCGTTGTTATGGGAAATAACAACGGCGTATATTGTCTTAGATGGTAGGGACACGTATCCTAGGAGAGCTCTTGATGGCCCTCCCTAGCGTTCTAAGACCCTGTCTATGCTTACAAACAGACTAAGCGGAGTCATTGTTTTTACACAAAGATTTCGATTCGGGAATTGAATCCTCAATCTCTCAGGTCAAAACTCAATCGTACATTGCTCGTCCAGCTTCCGAGATTTAACAACGTAAAAAGTAGCAAATTCTAAAAGCTAAACTCAAAAAGTACTGCATGGATTTACTTCAAATTTGCATGAATATTAGTAAGAGGTCGGGTCAACATATAGGCTACATATTATCACGCTTTCACCTACGGAGGAGGGGCTGTGATCATTTATAAAATTTAATGCTGGTAAAAGCAGGGTCATTGTTTTTACACAAAGATTATACGATGCGGGAATTGAATCTTCAATCTCCCAGGTCAAAAACTCAATCGTACATTGCTCGTCCAGCTTCCGAGATTTAACAACGTTAAAAGTAGCAAATTACCCTAGCTTTATATTTCCTTTTATTCGATAACATTAGGTCATATAATCACGTTCCCCAAAACACGTAATTGCTCTTAATGGCAGAATACTAAATACGGAAGAGATGCCATTCCGGCGACATGAGGTATGTGAACCATCTTGGGAAGAACTCAACAAGTAATAAACGTACTTAAAGTCTGGCCGCTGAAAGAATGTGTCCTTGGCGGGTAATCGAATTGATGACTTTACTTAACTTTGAATGCGTTAATTTACGATAAATATATTTTGAAACCCTATTTGTCTTACTAAGAAATAATTATCATCGATACATATAACAAAATCGTAGGAAAGTCAAAACTGTACATTGAATATATTTTTTTTAATGATACTTGGGGCGTGATCTACAATTAATATCGAAGCCAAAAATATAGTTCATAGAATTTTTGTCTGTTTGTCTGTATGTATGTCCGGGCTAAACTCAAAAAGTACTGCATGGCTTTACTTCAAATTTTGCATGAATATTACTAAGAAGTCAGGTCAACATATAGGCTACATATTATCACTTTATCACCTACGGGAGGAGGGAGCTATGATGATTTATAAAATTTTACGCGGGTAAAACCGCGGGGCACAGATAGTTAAAAATATAATAATGTCCTTCTGGTCGTATATTGGCCACGATGGCCAGTCTCAATGGAGACTAACTATCTGCGCAGGACAAACCATTAGTGCACAAATAAGTGCGCAAACACAGGGATACTTTTTATTTTATCACTCTCATTAGGTACTTACTTACTTATTGTGTGGGCAGTGGTTACTCTAGTGTCAGAGTTGTTCAAGCCGCCCGATAAGCCTCTGACATGGCTTAACGACTGTTTGCCTAATGGCTACAACCGGGACCGGCAGCTTAACGTGTCCTCCGAAACACGGAGACGCTCAGAAATTAAACCACTTTGGCGGTCACCCATCTACAGGACCGACAGCTTTACATGCTCTCCAAGGCACGGGGTTACTGGGATTTTTTTTACAGCAAAATCCCTAAGCACTTTTTGTCCCGACCCAGGATTTGGACCACATTATCCGACCATATATACCGAGGCAGCCAATACTTATACCAACTGACAAGAAATTTTATTTATGTTTACTTTGATCACTATTATGTTCATGACCCACTGACAGACCTAAAGAACGCATTCTTTCAGCAGCCCTGACAAACACTGAAGGAACCGATGGATCAGAGTTAAACATCTAAACATTAGTGCATTATTGTATTAAAACACATTCATAGTTTAATAACGGCTTATGTAAGTACATCATTACAGCTAAAAGAAGTCCACTGATGGACAAGCCTCTCCCAGGAATCATCTTGGGGGGAAATGCCACGATCGAAACGTTTGGCAAACGGGTTGGCTATCTCAGTAAGATGGTCATAGTACTCAGAAAGAAGCTGCTGCCCGCCCTCTGGTAGATATTCCCTTGGGTCGACTTCTATCTACGCCCCCCAAGGGATGAGATGGGGTATGATATTTTAATATTAGCCGCCGTCACCACACAGCCCAGAATACTATTATTATTATATCTATACCTACATATAATAAAATCGTAGGAAAGTCAAAACTGTACATTGAGTTTGTTTTTAAAGGATACTCGGGGCGTGCTCTAAAATGGATATCGAAGCCAAAAATATAGTTTTTAGAATTGTTGTCTGTTTGTCAGTATGTATGTCCGGGCTAAACTCAAAAAGTACTGCATGGATTTACTTAAAATTTTGCATGAATATTACTAAGAGGTCGGGTCAACATATAGACTACATATTATCACGCTCTCACATACGGGGAGGAGCTGTGATATTTTATAAAATTTAACGCTGGTAACCGCGGGGCACAGCTAGTTAATTAATAAAAAAACACCTTCATGGTTCAATAAAGGCTTAAGTAAGTACTACACAGTCGTAAATCAAAATACAGTTCGCATAAACCGCGGTACTAAAGTGTCTGTCAGACAATTTAATAGCGACACATCCTCTTTACGAGTCACTTGGACATGATTGATTTATTGACCGGCTACTTCGATATTCTACGTTAGGATACCTTTATTATGTGCATTTAAATAGGAAATTAAAAGTACCTATTTGTTTATAGTTGCTATAAGTCTGTAAAACTATAGATTAAAGGTAACGCAAATTGGCGTCTTCTATAAATAAAATGACACAAAGTCATCAGCTAACTTGATAAATTAAGCTTATTATTTCTATCCTAGAACATTATTTTATCACACAAGGCCATCTGATCCCAAACTAAGCAGAGCTTGTGCTATGGAAACCAGATAACTGATATACTACATATACCTACTACTTTTATTTTGTAAATACATATTTATATAGATAATTACACCCAGTCTCAGGACAAACAGACATGTTCATGCAGACAAATATCTGTCCTGGGTGGGAATCGAACCCACGAGCTCCGGCGTGAAAAGCAAGTATTTGCCAACTACGCCAATAGACTTAATGTTGTATTAGGGCCGTTTAGTTGTAATTATCACTTTGAATCAGTATATTTGTAGGTTTTAATTAGTACTCACGGCTACATATCAAGTTATACATTTCCAATATAAGCTGACCTCTCATTGTACCGAAATCCTATACAACGCCAGATGAGCTTATACTGGAAATGTATAGCTTGATATGTAGCCGTGTACCTAGATATATTCTTGTAATTGTTATATTATTATTTTTACCTTCTTAGTATTCTTCTTTTGTAAGTTCTAAGTTAATCTTTTCATGAGAGATGATGATGAGATATATGATTTATGTTTGTTTTTAACTGACGTTTTGTAGTTTCTTGTATCAAATAAATATATGTTTTTTACTCAAAAAGGGCAAATCATAAATTTTATATTACGGCGGGACATTATATAGACATGTTACAAAATAAACCTTCGTTTGGGCCAAAACTAAAAAAAAAACATACGGGGCAGTCTTTGGGAACTGCTGATAGAAGTGAAAACTATTTTTCATTTCTCATACTCGGAAAGGAGCGTTTATTTGATCCGAGTGGACGATGCTATTCCCCACCTTTGGGCGATAAATACTCGTGGTAATTGCTTATCTCCCTATCGTGGGAATAAATTTTAAAAATAGAACTAGATTTGGTTAGACATTATTCGGCTGTAAAAAGTCAAATAGAGTTTAGAAAAATGCTGCGGTCATGTGAGCGTATTAACGGCCAGTGTGAATTGAAAAACAAACGAATATTCTATCAGGTCACATGTCTTGACGAGAGTTTCACTTTTTTACTCTTGCCAAAAACTGCACAACGCCGCTAAAGAAGTCTTCACTTCAAAAATTAATAATAATTCAATCTTGAATATGAAGTATGTTATTAATAAGCCATAAATATGTACCCACCTATTAAAATTAGCATAAGTTAGTATACGTTTTATTATTTGATAGTCTATTTATAACCAAGTGATCCTCCACCGGTATGATTGCGTAATTAATTTATTATAATACGCACCAAAGTTAGTCTATTTGATAATGAATACAAATAATTATATCCGTACGGGCAAGTTTTTTCATAAAATCAGCCGAGGTACAAAGAGGTTTCAATATAAATCGATTATAGTCAATTCACGATCCAATTTGCCAGCGGCCGCCATTTAAGGCTCAATTAAAAATAAAACTTGATTTTGAACCTTACCGTTGCTGGTTTAATAGAAATTAACCGACCTCAAAAATACCGTGGATATACGAGATTACCAATTATAATAATTATTATTTACTACTAACTGTGCCCCGCGGATTTACCCGCGTTTAACTTTATAAATTATAGCCTATGCGTTAACCCAGGGGAAATTTTATTAAAATCGCTCCAGTAGTTTAGACGTGAAGAAGTTGCAAGCATACACACTCACAAACTTTCGCCTTTATAATATTAGTGTCATATGTAATATCGATTCCCACACCGGCATATAATACTCGCACGCACACACACAATTTAAAGGCATCCCACATAATTAATGACCGTTGTTTAATTTATTACGTTATAGTCAACTTAAAATAATAAATCCTTCATAAGTATATAATGTGGCCTAAAGTATATTCGAGTTCTGAGTTACCTGAATATGACGATCGGCTTTCAGCCATTCAACCTTTCCTATTCTTTCAATCAAAAATGACGTAACTCATTGGTTAGCTTATCGTGCTTTAATTAAAGATTCTAGTCGTGAAAAGAAAAGAAAAACCGTGAACATGTTTAAAATTTTATATCTCTGTAGTTGTTAATTTTGTAAATCTTTCAATGTAAAATATTATAACACTAATTTTTTTTAATTTGTACCTTTAGCATTTCTTATCAAATGTGACAAATACCTAAACCGTAACACCGGACCTACTTTTGCATCACATACTTTTCAAGGACAAAGGGATATGCAAAGACCTGCCGCCCGGAGCCTCGCAATGGCTATGGCTGCCGCTGCATGATGTAGGCTCCTACTTGAGAGCCTACAATAATGCAATGGCGAAGATAAAAATAAACGTTTAAACTAAAGGACTGCACGTGTGGCGCAGCGGCCTAGACAGTCGCCTCGCCGCTTCGTGTCGCGGGTTCTGAGTCTGGATGTACTTTGTGTCCGCCTATTATATGTTTGTAAAGTACCCCGCGACACAGGGATTAAAGTTTAAAAAGTTAAATTAGTGCGGGCGTTGTCTGTTCATGAAGGGTTCCGTAGCAGCAAGTATTTCAGTTGATTAAATGAAAGGTAAATTGCGGTTTACGATTTACAACGTATTAAAAAAAAACTACTTACTAGATCTCGTTCAAAACAATTTTCGTTGTTAGTTTGCATGGTAATGTACATCATATATTTTTTTTAGTGTTATCATTCTCTTATTTTAGAAGTTACAGGGGGGGGGGGGGGGGACTCATTTTACCGCTTTGGAAGTCTCTCGCGCAGTTTAGAAAAAAAATGATATTAGAACCCTCAATATCATTTTTGAAGATCCATAGATATCTGAGATGTATGGGAACACGAAAAAAATAATTGAGTTTCAGTTCTATGTATGGGGGACCCCCAAAATTACTGTTCTTTTTCTATTTTTGTGTGGAAAACTTAATGCGGTTCACAGAATACATCTTCCTACCAAGTTAGAACAGTACAGCTCTTATAGTTTTGAAAGTGGCTGTGACATGCAGACGGACGGACGGACAGACAGACATGACGAATATATAAGGGTTCAAAATACACTGTTTCAGATTTAAAAATGACCGTTGCACTATCGTTTAAGATCATCAGCTAGTCACTAGCAGCGAAACTCAAGAATGTATCAAATGTGTACTAGGATTTACGTAGGTACCTATTATATTATACATATTAATACTAGTTATTAAACGTTATGTTCTATTAGGACAGAAATAGGAGACGTGACCGTTGATTCCAAATTCGAATTCAAATCCGAAGGTTCGAAAACCTGGGTTAAAACTTGTATAATAAGTAATAGTTATCTATTTTATTTATAACCTCCTTGGCGTTACTTAGCAACACTGTCTGAACTCACAGTATTGATAAATTCAAATTTGGAATCAGTCCCTGATATAACCTCACTAACCGTCTTCGGCGCACAGATAACAGTAACAAAAAATGATGACTCGTTCACCTAACCAACCTATTTTGCTACTGTACAATTAGCAAAATACGTCACTGAAGTGAACGAATCATCTTTTTTTGTTACCATGCATGCAATAACATTACGAATAATTTTATAAAAAAGAAAATGCACTTCCGCCTCTTTTGTAATTTGCTTCGACCTAACCTGGTAGGTATAGAATAGAATAAAAAAACGTTTATTTCAGGCAAATGCCCATATTGTGTTAGTAATTTATTTAGTAATTTATTGTGTTAGTAACAATATTACCTTATAACTATGTTAGTATTGTTGTTAGTCTCTTACAATTTTTGTCCTAACATATTCCATTGACTACCCTTACACGAGTAACATCACCTACACCATAAATAACATCAACTACGACTACGCTTTAGACTAAAATAGGCTAAATACAATAAATACAATAGGATATAGACTAAAAACCTACCTAAGGGCCTATGCACACCATGTTTTTTAAACGCGCCGTGACGCGCGTTTTTAGCGAAGACACGCGCGTTAGCATCGCGTTTGTATCGATTCTAACAAACACCAAACTGCTCTGTAGGATATGAGCGCGCCGTCGACGTGTGTTTCTAAAACAGATGTTGATGGCGCGTTTAAAAAACGTGGTGTGCACAGGCTCTAAATAATGGCAACATAAAGATCTTACCTCCTGAGTAGTTCAGCACCAGTTCCAAAGAGATCGGCGGTGACTGGAGCCCAAGACTTCTGTACGGTGTTGACTTCTCGTCTAGAGAGCCCTGACGTTGGATTCACCTCATCAGGGTCTCCACCCCACCAGATGTGGCTCAGCCAAATGCCCATTGCTGCCTGTTGACAAAAAACAAAAATAAAACTGAAGAGATTCCATTATTTGCTCAGTTTTCTCGATTACAACAAGTAATATTCTTGTTTATATTCGGTATCTTAAAGCGTACAACGATTATTGAAGTTTAAATTATGACAATCCCTGCTTTTCATTTGGGCACCTACTATTAAAGTGAAGTTCAAAATCTCCCTAAAATAAAATAATCTTTAAAAAACCGACTCCATAAACGCACAACCAAAACCAAACTATTCAAAACGACTCAATTTACGAAAATTAAATGTGTACGAAACAACTTCCATAGTATCTCTTAAACAGTAAAATAAGCAGCATGGAGAACTGCCCACTATTTTGATCTGTTGCTATTCTTATTATTTAATAAGATTTATTCCCTTTTAAATTAAACTATTCTTGGATATTTACAATTAACAAAAATGTATATCGGTTCTTAAATTCCGAAGTAATCGATGTATAAACAGGAAAAAATAATATAATTAAATCGAATTAAGTAGTATAAATATGGTCTTATATAGTTTGTTATCAATGATCACCCACTGAGTCCGGTAAAAGCTTGACCCCGGGTGGACTCCGCAATGACATAAAGTTACACTTAAGAAGATATGGTGGTAAAAAACACGATAAGATATGTAGTTTCGGGTTCGATTACAACACAGAAAAACGTTTTATTTTTAAAAGTCCCCGCCCGTATTAGGTAATCTAATCCCTGTGTCGCGGGGTAAACATATAATAGACGGACACAAATTACATGCAGACTCAGAACAACTATTTGTGGGTAATACAAATAGTTGTCCGGTGCGTGATTCGAACCCGCGACACGAAGCGGTGAGGCGACTGTCTTAGCCGCTGCGCCACACGTGCAGTTAATCCAAAATGTAGTTACTGAGAGGGAATATCTAATAATAATAATAATATGTACCAGAGGGCGGGCAGCAGCTTCTTTCTGACTACTATGACCATCTTACTGCGATCGCCAACCATATGCCATGTTTCTTGGGGTAGGCTTTTGTCCAGCAGTGGACTTATTACAGCTGTTATGATGATACGGAATGATAACATGTAAGAAATTGTTATGGTCAGAGAACTACCAAATATCTGACCCCAAAATTATTTAATAAATATGCCTGGTTAAGATCGAATGTTAATAAAGTAAAAAAACAAACTGTTAGATATAAACTTAAAAATATATTAATCAGTGACTACTTTAATTCCGCTTAAAATTGTTTTATTAGTTTTTATAAGGTTTAGTTAGTGTTAGTTTTTACTTTTTTATTTTAGTATTTGTATTTATTGATATAAGTATTGTCATTGAGGTAGTCCACGAAAGGCACCCATCTGAATGGCACCTGCGCGAATGGCACCTAGCCTAGTCCACGAACGACACGTTTACTGTAACGGTTAACGTAGGTGCCTTTTGTGGACAAGAATGCAAAAAATAAATTGAATCCACGAAGAGCACCTGCCAAAAGTATTGATAGGTGCCTTTCGTGGACTAGGCTAGGTGCCATTCGCGCAGGTGCCATTCAGATGGGTGCCCTTCGTGGACTACCTCTTGTCATTGTGTCAACGAGCGCTAATCCCGCCGACAAACTGCTATGCAATTTGGTGGGTTTATATTTTATGTAACAAGTTTTTATTCTCAATAAAATTCTATTCTATTCTAAAAAAAAAAGATGTAGCATCATATGCGACTACTGTAAGGACCGTCAGTTTCTTTTATTTTATCGCATGGACAATGGTTACTCTAGTGTCAGAATTTTTCAAGCCCCCAGTAGACCTGACATGGTTTACCGACTGACTGTTTCATCATTATTTGTCATTATATTATTTACGAACATATGAATGAAACTTAATGTAAACACACTATTTTTGGAAATAAAGATATTATTAAAAAAAAAGACTACAACCGAGACTGACCTATTTACATGTTCACCGGAGCACGGAGATGCTCATAAAAAACTACTATGTCGATAACCTAGCCATGATAACAGGGATAATCAGGGATTGCTAATCAAGTATAAGCGGTAAGTAGGTCTTTTAAAAATATTTTTTAAATAGATACACAATTAAATATTTGAGTCTTTTTATAAAGTTTGTCAGCCAGCGGCACTTTTGGTTCATGTCTAACAAATGCTAAGTAATAGCGAAATTGCCCAATAGCTCTTCAATAGCGATTTGTATGAGTATCAGCGATATCAACTAGCAATTCAAGAACGACTATCTGCCCCGCGGTTTTACCCGCGATAAACTTTATACATTATAGCCTATGTGTTAATCCTGGGTGTCAGCTAACTCCATATCAAATTATATTAAAATTGCTCCAGCCGTTTAGAAGTGAAGAAGTAACAAACATACAAACTCACAAACTTTCGCCTTTATAATATAAGTGTGACTATTATTGCACACATTTCTGAAAGAGATGACATAAGGTCGCTGGATATATGAAACATAAAAAAAATCTTGTATTTTGCATGTAGAGTGCGTACTCTACATGCACATACTTCGCACTATTTATGTTACATATTGTATAAATAATCCATTTTATTTCACTATGTAGTCATTTTTTTTAAACTAAAATTAGCGTTAACTTTAAAAAACACATAAATAATAAAGAGAGTCATCCTCTTCTCAATATTTTTGTGTAGAGAAACCATTCTGCTGCAATTATACCAACGAAAGGCAGATGACATTGTATAATTATTGTTAAAGAAAGGCAACGCACCCAGGCAATTAAATTCCTTTATCGCGGGGACAACAATAATTGATGGGTCACATAAATATTCAGCTATGCGCGGGACTCGAACCCAAACCCAAGGGCGGAAGTACCAAGGCACACACCTTAACTACTCCACCACAAGTGCAGTCTTTAGTCTATGGCGCTTAACGTCAGTATTACAGCAGATCATAGAAAGTCTAAAATTGTAGTTCAGTACGAGTTACAGTTAAAACACCGTTAATTTGAAACGCAAAAAGTTTAAACCTACCTTTCCACTCTTATCCTTTTTCAAAACACTCAGAGCAGCGAATAAAACTATAACCGACGTTAAATACAAGAAAAACATGTTCACAAATATCCCACAAACACGTATTAATTTACGAAAATATATCCTTCCCTCACCACATTTGTTCACAGACTGAGGCTCTTGAACAAATCAACATCGTTTTAATCTTAAAACTTGTTTAAATAGGAGTGAAATTAAGTCACAAGATGAACATCAAATATTTATATAAACAGGTTGGGGTTTGGATAGCAGTCGCGTGTACATATTTTGTGATGCCACTGTTTCGACGTGTTTATTTAGGATTTCCTGGCGCCATGAATGACAACTTATTTGCTACACTTCTATTATAGTGACCACATTATATTACAGTATTAGATCTAACCGCCGCGCTGCGACAATGCGTTGGCTCGACAAATATCCATCATATCCGTTGAATGACAGCCATTGCTGAGCTATACAATTAGCTTCGAGAGAGCGAGATCGAGCTTCCTCCTAGAATTATAAATAAATAAATATCTTGCGACAAGGACAATGACACACTGCTATCCAATCCCAAACTAGGCAGAGCCAGACAACTGAAAAACATACTTATATATTTCTATATCTTATACATATAATAAAATCGTAAGAAAGTCTAAACTGTAAGTAGAATATTTTTTAAAAAGGATACGCGTGATCTATAATCGATATCGAAGCCAAAAATATAGTTTTTAGAATTTTTGTCTGTTTGTCTGTATGTGTGTCCGGGCTAAACTCAAAAAGTACTGCATGGATTTAATATTTATTTCAAATATTGCATGAATATTACTAAGAGGTCGGGTCAACATATAGGCTACAAATTATCACGCTATCACCTACGGGGGAGGAGCTGTGATAATTTATAAAATTTAACACGGGTAAAACCGCGGGGCGCAGCTAGTACATATATATTATAGATAAGTTACACCTATACAAGGAACAAATAATAGCGTTTGTCACTCAAAGATTTGTCCTGGGTGGGTATCGAACCCACGCCCTCTGGCTTAGCAATCAGGGTCACTAACCATAAAACTAGACCAACAGGCCAGTCAGAACGGAGGGATATGCGAATAATAATCACTATGATTGGCAGATAGGTTGGCGATTGCAGTATGATGGCCATAGATCGCAGAGAGAATCTGCTGCCTATTCTAGGTATTTCGGGACGACATCTATGCCCCCCACGATATGAGATGGGTTGGTGAAGACGAGAGAATTAAAATCTCTTATCTCGAGTGAAATGGGAGTTTGTGTGGACTTTCATTTTTTTATCAAGAAAGATAGTCTCTACTGTCCTAGTAGCAGCCTGGTCTTTCCAGGTTTAGGGTGTTACACGCCCGTATCTGTTTCAGGATTGGCATCACAGTCAGTGTGTGGGTGTATTGAAATTCAGGAAACATCAGCACACGTACTGCGTCACTGCAAGAGCATAGGCTGCTTGCCAACGAGCAAAACTCCTGAACGATCCATACACGCTGAAAGAAGCTTTCATGCTAAGCTTTCGAGGTCTCTTGGATCTCTTACTCGTCAGGGCTAAAAAAGTTCGAGCAACCAAATAAGGTCATGCACAATAATGGTCCAATCAGGACGTCAAGTGTGGAAATTAACCGTGAAACCAACTAATAACGCGTCCGTACTTTGCAGAGTACGCAAAGCCGTCGGACCTGATCTCTACCTGGTCGTCTTTTAATTTACTGGTTTTACGTCCCTTCGGATGATGAGACTGAGGGTATAGAGAATGCACCAGGCACTATATGTATATCTGTACTGCGTAGTTGTCTGGTCTCCGTTGAGAATGGTAGTCATAGCAGACATCGGCCAGGTGTAATAGTTTGTGATCTGTAGTTTAGAGTCGCGTAAAAGCCTTAAGCCAGATGACGATTTTATTATCCGTAGGAGGAAGGAACAGATGGACATGGCCTTTCTTGTCGCTGCAGTACAGGGTGGCTTTCGCGTCACGCTGCCCTAAAAATGATGTCAATCGTCGTGCCTTTGCCACTAACGTGCCGGCTACTTTGGGGTCGAACGGTATTTCACGGAACGATGGCTAGAGACTCAACGGTTTGACACTGGTCCCTTGGAGTCGTAGACGGCCGTTGGTATGAGATGCTAGTTATGCTACATGTGTAGATACACTTGCTTCTTCGCACGTCCGAAATACTTCAAGGGTAGCGGATGTTGCCGCGGATCTAGCAGTGGGCCTCAAGGGAAGAAAGTATGCTTCCATCGGTGATGGGTATGCGTGTTCTTCTATTCCTTCATACTGCCTAAATTATCATTTGGACTTGCATTTGGATTGCTTAACTATGCGCGTGTTTTATGACGTCACAGAATATTAACACAAGAATTTTATACTTACATAAAGTTTTTAGATATGAAAAACAAATAATGTCTGATAAATGTATCTACTGTGTTTCATGTCAAAAAGTAGAGTGCCATTTCTTCTATTTGGCGCAATATTATACTTATGATACGGAAGGGAATATTTCTTTTTTTAGGAAGGATTACATACAAATCATCATCACCATCATATCAGCCGAAAGACGTCCACTGCTGGACAAAGGCCTCCCCCAAAGATATCCACAATTGCCGGTCTTGCGCTATTCGCATCCAGCAGTTTCCAGATATACAAATACTTTTATATAAATAAAAAAATACATACCTATGTTGCTAATTAGAAAACTCTACATACTAGAACTTGCAAGCGGGCGACCTTTCGAGCCGGCGACCTGGTGCATAATCGGACGTCGTCGAAAGGACAAATACTAATTGTCCTGTGCGGTCCCGTCCCGCACAGGACAATTAGTATAGGTATTTGTATGAGCGTTATCTTTTTTTAAAAAAGTAGGTAAGGGAGCGATCAAAGTATCTAACCAAATAAAACCACAAACTAAGTAAAATTAATTTGTCATCCGAACTCTGGTTGATTAATGACGGGTCTGCTTTTAGGTACGTTTTCGGCAACTGCTCATTCAATTGAGCATCGGGGAAGGCATATTTTTGATATAAAAGTAAACTAAGGTCATGGAGGGCGATGGTGGTTTTAGACGTTGTCTCTAGGCATATGAGGCCGGCCGAGATATGACGTATTGTGTATATGGTCACGAGTGTTTCTAAAAAACCTTGACTTGCTCTAGCTAAGCCGTGATCTTATCGTGGGATCAACTAGTTCCCAGGAAGATCATGAGTACGTGAGAGGCCGATCAGATGACACAAAATAAGATAAAATTTAAAGGGTTTTTTTTATTACTAATAATAATAATAATATCCTGGGACAACACACGGTCATCTGGTCCCAAAATAAGCTCAGCTTGTACTATGGAAACCATATAACTGATATACTACATATACTACTTTTCTTTTGTAAATACATACTTATATAGATAATTACACCCAGACTCAGGACAAAGAGACATGTTCATGCACATAAATATCTATCCTGGGTGGGACTGGAACCGGCGACCTCAGGCGTGAAAAGCAAACATTTGCCAACCACGCTAACTGGCCCGTTTTCAGACTTTCCTTTTAGTTTTTGTATTATTTTTAAAGTTGTATCGATGATTTAAGTTTTAGTATAAATGTAGCTACTGTTCTTCTCGAATATTAATATACTAGCTGGTGCCCGCGACTTCGTCCGCGACAATTTTGAATCATTACCAATGTAACTACTTAATCTAAAAAAAATATACTTTTAAAAGAAATAATCAATATAAATTTCAGAAAACCTAACCTATAAATAACCTAGTTAAGAAATAAACTAAAGACTACTTTGCTACTGTTATTTAAAAAAAGACCCGATATCATAAACCCAAAAATATCAAAGAATACATATCAATTGTCCTTAAGTAAAGTCAGTAAGTCAAATAAAGTAATATAATAATCAACGATGCATTAATCACCAAGGTAACTCCCATTAGCTTAGGTTGCGACCACGGCATTGATAGGTCTAATATCACATTTTGTGAACGAAACCATAGCGCGATCTAAAACGATGATTACACCATCTACTAACAAAAATATAACCTTGTAAAGCGGTAAAATTAAGATGTGGGCATATATTTTGGGTGAGATTTAGGCGATCATCTTTTGATTCAGTTTTGTACTACCTTTTACTTCAAGCATTTATTTATTTTAACCGATATGTCAAATGAGTTCTGCGATCTGAAACGATAAAAAAGCCATCGAGTTACTAAATTGTGAACTTGTAGATCAATAAAATTAAGATGATATTTTTTGGGTGCGATCATCTCGACACGAACAATTTATACTACGCTAACTCGAGTTTTGGGTCAATGACTTTTTTATCCCAATTTCATTAAATTGAGGTTTTTTAATATGTTATGAAAAATACCAAAAAAAAGAAGTTACAAATCTTATAAAACGCTAAATCTTTACTTAGACGACAACAAACACAA
The DNA here is from genome assembly GCA_951640165.1 of Pseudoips prasinana. Taxonomy (NCBI): domain Eukaryota; kingdom Metazoa; phylum Arthropoda; class Insecta; order Lepidoptera; family Nolidae; genus Pseudoips; species Pseudoips prasinana. Next base: position 10,551,472 of record OX621240.1, read on the forward strand.
CATTTTAAGCAATAAGAAACGAATTTCTCTATAATTTAAGTTGGCGTACATTTTTGGTGTTGACCTATTGAATCAGTTATGGATTACCTTTTTTAACAACAAATTATTCCCTTGATTGCTTTATTTTTAACTGAAATACCAATTTACATGCTTTAAACTCGAAAAAAAACAGTTTTTCATACAAACCCCTTCTTTACAATTCCATATTTTAGTCGTCTTTAGGGGTGGAATTTCCAAAAGTCCTGATGATATATTTATAATATTTAAATGAAAGGCGAAATACTAATTTTCATGCGTTTACCTTAAAAATGTCAATGAAAATTTGAGTGACGAATTAGACATTGACAGGGAGCGCAGGGCATTGTCGGTTCGCGGTAACATGTTGGCACACAGGTTCGCTCGATGTACGGCTCCTGTTAAAATAACAATGTTCAAGGCATTCTGCCAGACGTTTTACACGAGCGGCCTGTGGGCTAACTTTACTCAAAAAGCCTACAATGCCTTGCGCGTCCAGTATAACAATGTGTTTAGGGCACTGTTTCGGCTCCCTCGATATTACAGTGCATCCGGCATGTTTACCATGTGATGCCAGCGTAGATGACTTCTACGCAATTATGCGTAAGAAAGTAGCGTCGGTGGTGCGACGAGTACGGGGGAGCCCTAATAGCGTCCTGAAGATGATTGGCGAGAGAACCGATACTGTTCTGCTCAGTAGGTTCACTGCACTCCAAGTGTTGCGAGACCAGTGAGCCTGCTGTTTCAGAGTAGACGGTGACACTTTGTATTTTAATTACTAACATTAGTTTACTTTTAATACTAACAACCCTGTCGTGCTTATGGACTCTTTTGTCTGAAATAAATGATTTTTATTTTATTTTATTTTATTATTTATAAAAAAATGACACATTTTTCATACAAACTTCCATCCCCTATTTGTCACCCTAAAGGGCTGGAATTCCCAAAAATCCTGAAATACATATTTTTAAATGAAAGATCAAATACCAATTTTCATGAGTTTACCTTAAAAAATGTCACATTTTTCATACAAAAATCCCCTATTTGTCACCCTACGTGGTAGAATTCTCGGAAATCCTGAAACACATACTTTTAATTTTTAACTGTAATGCTAAATACCAATTTTGCGTTTAACTTAAAACTTGTTGGCACTTTTTTCATATAAACTTACATCCCCAATTTTACGCCCTTGGGGGTGGAATATTCAAAAATCCTGAAATATATATTTTAATTTTTAACTGCAAGTCTATATACTAAAGCCTTTAACATCAAAATTTAGCACTTTCATAAAATATTTCATCCCTTATTTTAGTCCCTTAGGGGTGGTATTTTCAAAAACCCTTCTTCAGTGGATGCCTACGTCATAAAAGGTAACTACTGTCAAAATTCAAGTCCTAACTGCAGCCGTTTAGACTGTGCGTTGATATGTCAGTCAGGCAGTATAAAATTATATCCCCTATTTTCCGCCCTTGGGGGTGTAATTTCCAAAAGTCCTGAAATAAATGCTTAATATTTTTAACAGAAAGGCCAAATACTCATTTTCATGCGTTTAACTTTAAAAATATCGCATTTTTCATACAAACTTACATCCCCTATTTTATGACCTTCGGGGTGGAATTTTCAAAAATCCTGAAATATATATTTTTTATTTTTAACTAAAAAGCCAAATGCTAATTTTCATGCGTTTAACTAAAAAATGGGACTTTTTTCGTACAAACTTACATCCCCTATTTTTTGCCCTTGGGGGTGAAATTTCCAAAAATCCTGAAACATATATTTTTTATTTTTAACTGCAAGGCTAAATACCAACTTTCATGCCTCTAACTTCAAAAACGGCAAAGTTTCATACTAACTTCGCACCCCCGTTTTACCACCTTAGGGGTTGAATTTCGAAAAATCCTTCCTTATTCCTTGTCTACATTATAAAGAAAACATCTGTGCAAAATTTCAGCTTTCTAGGGCCAAGGGTTTGGGCTGGGCGTTGATGAGTCAGTCAGTCAGTCAGGACTTCTCTTTTTATTTATATAGATATTATGGTGAAAGAATCTGGCTTTGAATCATATTGTAGGTTGATGTTCCGGTTTGATGACGTTAAATATATTATATGAAATGTAACTACGTTTCTTGATAAATAATAATAAAATAATAAATAATAAAATACTTTATTATCAAAAAAATATTACAATTAATATGATTATCTGCGGTCTCCGCACTAAGCACTGATGGCTTGTGTCGCAGTGACCAAAAAATAATTAACAATTCAGTTTTAGGCAGTACTTATTTGAATAACAACAAAAAATAAGAAAAGGTAGAAACATAAAGTAGGATAACACAATTCGAAATCATAACATGAATCAAATTAATCAATTGCATGGAAGGTTATTAATTTTATACTGTAGTGGATATTTGGATATGTTTGTGTATGCGAATGTGTGTACAGGTGAATATGGGTGTGTGTGTGTGTGTGTGTGTGTGTGTGTGTGTGTGTGTGTGTGTGTGTGTGTGTGTGTGTGTGTTAACCAGCCGTCAAAATTATGTTTTCAGTTTCTAGATATGTTAGATTTATTAGCCATTGTTTTATCTTAATCTTTGCTATCCTGGTTGGCATTTTTGTTATTTCTTTAAGTTGGTGGCATATTACGTTGTATGTGTGCGGTAGGAGAAAGATAGGTAAGTGTTTAATAAAAGTTGTTTTAATGGGCGGGATTGGTACCCGATATACCCGTCTTTTTAGGAGTTGGTTGTATTCTGAGGAGTTTATGGTTTTCTTATGCATTGTGGCGGTTGCTTTTAAAACGAAGATTTTTCGTACACTGAGAACTTGGCTTTCTTTGTACAGTGCTGCAGTTGGATATCTGAAAGGCTTTTTCAGCATTACCTTTAACACTGCCCTTTGTGCTCTTTCAAGTTCGATCATCTTCGTTTTTACAGCGCCTCCCCACGCCAAGATACAATAGTGCAATAAGGACTGGGTCAGGGCTTTGTATACCATCAGGAGTGTGTCTTTGCTACCGCTATCACGTAAAGATTTCAATATATAGATGGTTCTGCGGATTCTTCCTGACTGTGCATTCAGGTTCTTTTTAAAGGATAGTTGTTCATCCAGTATTACTCCTAGATATTTAACACTGTCTGTTTGAGTAATAATGTTGCAGTTACAATGAGGATTGTTACTCTGCTTACATGTATGAATAGTGAGTGGTGGGAGAAATGCTGGGCTAGATGCTCGAGTTTTATAGAACGCGATGAGTTTGGTTTTTTGGTAGTTAAGCGTCAGTAGGTTTTTGCTTAGCCACTCGGTTACAGTAGACATGCCACTTTTTGCTGTGCTAATAACTCTAGGCCATGAATTGTCTTGAAATAATATAGCGGGTAGTGGGAGCTCTAAAATGTCATTGATATAGATAGAGAAAAGTGTTGTGGCTAAAACGCTCCCTTGCGGAACACCTGCGTTAATATCAGATGCATGGCTAATGTGAGGCCCAACTCTTACACACTGGCGACGTTTCGTGAGGTAGCTCTGAAACCAGTCTAATGCTACTCCTCGGACTCCCTTTCCCTCGAGTTTCCGCAAGAGTATGGGGACAGACACGGTGTCGAATGCTTTGGCAAGATCCAGGAAGATTCCCAAACAACATTCATTTCTGTCCAATGCAGTCGACACCACGTCTGTTAACAAAACAACAGCGTTCTCTGTTGATTTTCCTGCCTTGAAACCGAACTGTTTTTCTGACAAAGGGTAGTGATGATCGATAAATTTATTGAGACGGTTGTTCACAATTTTTTCCAACAGCTTTGATAATATGCTGAGTAAAGAAATTGGTCTGTAGTTATTGGGTAATCTTTTGTCACCGTCTTTGTGGATTGGGGTAATAACAGCTAATTTCCAACAGTCGGGAAAAACACCTGTGGCTAGACTTAGATTGAAAATGTCCGTTAATGGCTCGAGTATTATGTTTTTTACATATTTAATAAATATAGGTGTGTATCCATCTAGCCCGGGTGCACTATCATCTTTTAGGTTGTCTATTAGTCTGCTAACCTCGTGGGGGTCAGTTGGTCTCAAGAACAGTGATCCGGCTGGGGATTTATTTGTCCTGTACTCAGCAGCTAGTAATTTTTCTGAGGTGTTCAGTCTATGAAGAATTTCGTTAGTTAGTTGCCTACCAACTTCTGAGAAATAGTCACTAGTTTGGTTTAGTGATGCAATGGGATCTGTGTGATTTGTGGTTAGTTCCGTAGCATCCGATTTTGTATTTCCTATGTTACATATTCCTTTAATGGTTTTCCAAAGTTTTTTAGGGTTATTCTTATTTTTTATAATTTGCTGGTTCTCATAGCTACTTTTGAGTCTTTGTTGCAGTGTGTAAAGAAAGTTACGATATCTTTTGTAAATAGTTTGGGCTATGGGGTCATTTGGATTTTTCTTTGCTTTAAAATGCAGACGGTCTCTGTTTTTTTGACATCTCATTAGTCCCGGAGTTATCCACGGCTTAATGGTGTACTGTGAACGAGCAACTGTAGCGTGCTTTGTGTTTTCCTGGATAGCGCTATCTAAAATTCTTATAAATTTTGTAGCTACTGCGTTTACATCGTTCGCCACTTTGGTAAAATTCCAATCAACCGTGAGAAGGAGTTTTTGAACTGCAGGGAGATCTATCTTGGGGTTACAGCTCGCTTTGGGTGTTGGTTTTACATGCATAATGCTTGTTCCCAGCAAACAAATTGCATGATCCGTTAGACTTGCATGACATACTATTCCAATTGATGAAGGCATTCCTTTAACAAACATGTGATCGAGGCAAGAGGAACCTCTTGTTGGTATCGATATTACCGGTAAAAATTGATGACTGGCCAGCAAACATAGATATTCGGCACATTGGTCGGTTTTCGTATCAGAACAAATGTCAATGTTGATGTCTCCTACGACGGCAACATGCCTATTAGTTATAGAGGTGAGAGTGGTATCCAGAAAAGAGAGAAAAGTGTTTAAATTTCTGAACGCTGGGGATCTGTATATTCCCAATATACAGATTTTATTGTTAATATTTAATTTAAGGCAGTTGCATTCGTTGCACAGTAATTCTTCGCACGTAACACTCCAAGATTCTTTAATATAGATTGTAACTCCGCCACATTTGTTAATGTTGTTCTTAGTATAATAAGAACCATAGCCTGGTAGATGTGGTATAATAGAGTAGTTGTTAAGCCAGCATTCTGAAAAAATTATCACATCAGGACTAACCTTTATTCTATTTAATGTTACGAGAAAACTATCAAAGTTACATTTGAGACTTCTGATATTAAGAGCAATAATTTTAAAGCTGGCGTTATGGGGTAACACGTCGTGACATGATTCCAGATTCTCAAGAGAATGACACTCAATTGTAAGTGTTTTATCCATTTCTTCGTCTAGCTCAATCATTAGAAAAAAAATTTAATAGTACAAATATGCAATAGCATTGGGGATTTAGAGTGATTGGAAAGCAGTCAATTTTGTTGTCAAATCTTAAGGACGGTTTCTGCGAATTGTTTTTATGACGACGTGTTGTGAATTGTGTTGAGGTAATGCATGTAGTAGAAATAGCGTGTGAGGTCGCGTGTGTGATTGTGTGTACATATATATGAATATTACTGAGAGCTAGGTAGATGTAGTGACATAATGTAAGGAGTGTCACTGTTATGCAATATTTAATACTACGAGTAAGATTATTCATTCTGAGGAGCTGCGGGGGCGAGAGTTGCTTCAGGGCCAATGAGATTGTCGATGTCGTCTCGGGATTTAATTGCCATGGCAGGAAATATTTTGTTATCCGTGTTTGTATGTTTTCGGACAAAGATGATGCCATTCTTGACCCAACAGTGGCGAAAGTTGTGTAGCTTCGCTCGTTTCCTGGCTTCGCCAAATAGTCTTCTATTCCACACTGAGAGGCGCTCATTAATGTAGATTTTTGACGTGGTTCCTGGTACAATGTCATTAGAGGTAAGGTTGCGCCTTTCTTTTGCAGCTTTCAGAATTTTATTCTTAGTAGTCGTGCGCAGGAATTTCACCACAATTGGCCTTGGTTGATTATCCTTGATAGATAAAGTTGATGGGCGTTTTGCTCCAACTCGGACAATGTCCTCGATGTCAGTTTCAGACATTTCAACTCCTAGTTTTTGGGTGGTAACAAGTAACATGTGCGTGAGGTTCTCATTTGTGTGTTCTGGAACTCCCATTACTTCAACGTCTTTTCTTACATTGTACTGCTCCTGTATGAGGGAGCGATTTTGAAGCTCGTTTATATTAAGTTGCAGTTCGGCTATTATTTTGTCCTTTTGTGCAAGATTTTTTTCGTATTCTATTTTTTGCTGTGTCATGGTGCTTGTTAATGTAGAAAGTTGAGTTTTCATTTCTGAGATGTCCTCCCTTAGTAGTCGTATTTCCATAAGTAGATCATCTGACGGTGTTGTTTTAGTTAAGTCTGAGGTTTTTTCCAAATTCTTGGCCTTACTGCGACTTCCTCTTGTCTTATTAACATTATCGTCATGCGTATAGGTATTGTTAAGTGGGCGTATGGGTGTACTAATGTCGTAGCTTTTAGGCCTTGAGCAGGTACACGACGGACAATTCCAACATTTCTTTTGGTTCTCAGAGAAGCTATTAAAAGCTTCTTTAGTTATATTTAAACAGTCTAGGTCGTATAGGAGTCGACATTCGACGCATTCTAGGTAGAACAATGTAAGAATTTTATTACCGCAGGCGTTGCAGGTGGGACTCGACATGTTTCTTAGCTTCGTAAGTCAGTTTGTTGATAATTGATACTATTTAATGTTTAATGCAGTAGCGTGTGCCGTGCGCAGGTATTATATTTGATGCACGTAGAACGGGCGCAGTGACCTCCGTGCGATCGCGTTTTCCGTGTTCTTCTCCTAATAGTTTAATAACGAAAAAAAAAAAAAAATTAATGGAAAAAATAATTTGGGATATTTTATTTTTCCCTGAATTTTGTTTCTATTCACCCCTTAGTCATTTCGTCATTTCGCCAGTGTGTCCTACGGTCAGTCGTTTTTGGACGAATTTTTTGATGTCGTGAAATATTGTCTAGACTTCTTATTGGTTGTTTATTTTGAATGAATCATCTGTTCCTTGTTTACATCACTAAATTAAATGGTTAACTGATTTACCTTACTATTTTCTAAGTGTTACTATTTTTCCAAGTATTGAATGTTTCAGAATGAGTAGTGTTACCTATTTATAGGGCAGTTTTGCTGTTTATTATAACTTTAGCACTGGGTCCTGTTGCTTATATGCACTTTTACACTGAGTCATTTTATATTCCAAGAGCATGACGTCAAAACTGTTATGATAACTCATAACAGTTTTGACGTCATGCTCTTGGAATTTATAAAACGTAATAAACTTTTAGAACTAAGCTGTCTACTGGTAATGTGTTTAAATATGTTTATTATTATTCGCTTTATATTTAATGCCTCCAAAAGGTTATTAACTCAACATGTAAACATATAGACATTTGTATGATTATTTTTAAGCGAAGACGATTCCTTCTAAATACATCAAACCGACATTAAAAAAAGAGGTTATTAATTGGACTGTTTGTACCATTTCTTTTATTGAGAGTATATTGAAGATTATACATTTTGTTCAAATACGTTGTTAAAAAGAAAAAAATATTGATATCGATTGTATGTTTACTAAAAAAATAAATATTTAAAACTACAACACACACTATATTAGTACTAGAGATTGCTTTTGTTCGAAATTCGACTATCAAGGATTATTGTCATAGACTATAGTCTATGACAATAATCCTATGACATTAAAGACAAATAATATTAATCAGTTATCAGTTTTGACACTCAGTTTGTCAGTGTGTCCAAAATATGGTAGTGTAGGTAATATTAAAATTATTTACTTCTACCGCGTTCCAAATTTCATACTCCTCCGTCCGCGCAATTTTCGTACAAAGGGGTACAAAGTTATTGCTTTACGTATTAATATAATGATGATATAATTATAAATTATAACAACAACAAGTTCTCGCCAGGCAGTGCTCAATATGCGTAAAGAGTAAGTGGGCCCCAAAATTAATTGTTTGAGTCCAGAGACACTCAACTTTACGACTTAATCTACGAAAGTAGTAGGAAAACCGGACGTTTATTTTTAAGATACCGGTTAATAACTTCGAGATGTCGATACTGGTTATTGTTGGGCTGCTGTTATTATTATGAATATGATATGCTATTTTAAAACCTTACTTCAACAGCCGAAGTCGTGAGGCTCTTTCTCATAATTATGGGGCTGGGCTGACGTTCAATAATTATATTGAACGTCATATAACTTGGACGTTTTCGAGTTTTCGAAACCACTGACTCCACAAGTCAGTGGTTTCGAAAACTCGAAAACCCAAAAGCCCCACTGACTTTTAGAATTCATGTACGCACATGAATTCTAAAAGTCGAAAGAATTAAGAAGAGAATTAGAGAATTAGAAATAAATTATATCGTACTTAAAACGGTGAAAGAAAACATTGTGAGAAAACCTGCTAGGCTGTGACTACTCCCAAAATAAGCAGTTTTGGGGAACTCACAGGTAAGTTAGTTTTCTGCACAAAGCCAGTGTGGTGGACTAGGGTCTCTATCCCTCATAGGAGGAGGTCCTTGCCCTGCAGTGGGACAGTAATAGGCTGCATCATCATCATTCAACATATTACACTGCCGGACCTCCGCGTCGAGATTACTGTCGCAACCTTTTCATCTTCTACAAAGATTTCAGATAGACAGAAGGAAGAAGATAATTTCATTGGTCCAACGAAGGCATCATGAGTATACTATGACATGCTGTTAGGGTATTAAGGAACATTTTTTTGGTTAGATAAAGTTGCAGTTATTTTAATGTTGAAATGATTTAATTACATTTCAATTTACTTAACTTTATCCTATGGGCAGTGTCACCTTAGTGAGAATTGATCAAGTAGCCAGGAGGCCGTTGACGTGGATGATCGACTCTATTCTAACGACTTCAACCGGGACCGACAGCTTAACGTAGCTTAAGTAGAGTCGATGTATTGGTCACTTCTCAAAATATTTAGGTACTCTTTTAAAAATTGCCCCTTTGGCCTAATGGTATAGTTTTCAACTGCAGATTTGTAGGTGCCAAGATAAGTGGCCCTATTAATAAACTAAAACAAAATTGATTCTATTGACTTGAGGATTGAATTATATTAGCCTGTCCCATTGCTCATGCTGCATTTACCTTAGATATGTTCTTGGTTTGTCTACGCCTGCCCGCCTGAACAAAAGCTTAACTACGCCCTTGCATACTCAGAAATAATCGCGTTTATAAAATTTTCATATTATAAATGCGATATACTAATAAGTAGGATGATATACCTGCTTATTACATCAGATCATTATAAAAAATGCGCAGGTAATTTCGCCACACAAGGATGAAGAGAAGAATACCTTGATATAAATGTATCGCGTAAAATATTTTATAGTTGCAAATTATGTGTTTTACGTCTAGTATTTCTGGTTTTATAAATGGTTTAAAAAGCATAGCATCATATTTATTTTTAGCGTAAGGTTATTATAATACGGCACAGGTTTGGGAGCCTCCTTATAAACGTCACAATATTTTATCGTTCCATGACGAAGCCTTCTGCTACCCAATTTGGGTGTAACGTGAAACATCGTAGTGACTAATTGTCCAGTTTTGAGAACCTGATTAAAATATATGCATATAATTTTAAACATTTACGTTCTTAATCTCGAAAACATCTTGGATTTTTTTTGAGATTAGGCAAGAGAAATGTATTTTGAAATTTATCAGGAGGGATTTTACAAAGTTATAATTGGCGGACACAAAGTATACCCATACTAATTTATTTATTGGACTCAACTTAATTCTACAGGGAACCTAATGTGATAGAAAAGTTACAATTACAATTCAATTGCGTATTATGTACATTTCTAAACAACTAATCAAATAAGCCGTCGCGTCCTTGTGAAGTCGTTCAGTGAGCAAGCGAATAAGTCTACTATTTCAGCGACCTGGTTGAGCGTGCGCAGAGCGCGAGTCATTGGCGCTTGTTGCAACAAGTTAGTGCGTGTAGTGGGTACCGTCAGCAATGGCGGTCGTCGCCGCCGCCCCAAGTAACCATCCGGCACACAAAGCTGAAGTGTTTGCAGGATTCCTGGGTTATTCGTTACCCCCGGAGCACTTTAACTAAATATGTCGCCAGTGATACTTTCCTTCTGGCTTCCAGCTTATGCTTATATAAGTACAACATATAAGTTTATATAAGTACAACTAGTTATGCGTTCACAAATAGTTGATCTGTACGTTAACAGTGTATTACAAGAAAATTTCCGATGTCCAAGAAATACTCTTTTTTTTAATAGATCAAAGGGAAGGCTTATCATTTTAATACGTTAGGGAGTTAGTTAGTAGTTAGGAAGACGTGGTGTCTCTATGTGTCGTTTACCGCATTTATAACGGGGAATGTTCATAGGAATTTTTCGAGCTTATACCTGCCGGCACATTCCGCCACAGAACCTCTCGCGAAAAGTGGAAATTTCATCCTTATCGCCTGGATAAATGGTCATCTGCCACCGTTTCACAAGAAAGTTTGAGTCGGGCACTACCCCTCTGTGGAATCAATTAAATGCGGAGGTATTTCCGATCCGGTAAGACATGGCAACCTTCAAGAAGCGAGCCTATTCCTTTAAACGCCAGCAACGCACTTGCTGCTCCTCTGGTGTTGTGAGTGTCCATGAGCGGCGGTGATCACTTACCATCAGGTGACCCACTTGCTCGTTTGCCATCCAATTATATAAAAAAAACAAAATTTACATTGAATATAATTGTCTGTGATCTAAGGTCTGAATGTTGAGCCGGACTGGCGGTCTCGACAGTCATTTTTTTAGTGTTTTGTTACAGTTTAAACTTTGATTAGTATTGCGTAGTTGAATGCCAGCCGCTTTTAATGAGGTGTTATATTCATATCCTGAGTCAGGTCAATATGTGTCATCGGGATTTTTCTGATAAGAAAAACATTCTTTTCAGAGTCTGTAAGTAGGCGGTGTTATACGGCTGTGCGAAAAAAGCACGTAAACCCGTCGGTCCTGCGCCTTATCTCTTTCCAGCCGTGTTGAATAGCCGTCCCATCGGGTTAAATATGTGATATAATAAATTGATGTAATTTGCGACACAGGAGTTAAATTCACTAGTGCGGGCGTTGTCTTTAAAAAAAAATAGGTTGCCATTTGGAGGGGTTTGCCGTAGATGTTAGTTGGTAGCTTAAACTAGATAATTAAACATAATCTCTTGACAATAACTTGATACGAGCTAGCTAAATATCAATGCTATAATAAAATAAATTTTATAAATGTTTTCATACAATGTGTAGGTACCTAAATATCTATGTTACTAGAAATAATAATGTATACAACTATATTACTACAAACATGTTCTGACTATTTACAAGCGCTTTTTTAAAGTCTACGTGAATAAAAACCTTTGAATTGAATTGTAGCTGGTGCTCAGGTGGCATATATTGCATAGTTAAGTTTACAAACTCAGCGACGGAACAACGGGCGACAAATATCAGAATCAGAATATCATCACCCCATCTCATCCCGTGGGGGGCGTAGAAGTCGACCCGAGGGAATATCTACCAGAGGATGGGCAGCAGCTTCCTTCTGATTACTATGACCATCTTACTGCGATCGCCAACCCGCCTGCCAAGCGTGGCGATTATGGCATATCCCCCCAAGACGATTCTTGAGGGAGGCTTGTCCAGCAGTGGACTCATTTAGCTGTAATGATGATGATGATAAGTTTATGACGTATTTTGATACTGCATAGTCTATACATATAATAAAATCGTAGGAAAGTCAAAACTGTACATTGTTTTTTTTTAAAGGATACTTGTGGCGTTATCTACAATCAATATCTAAGCCAAAAATATAGTTTTTAGAATTTTTGTCTGTTTGTCTGTATGTATGTCCGGGCTAAACTCAAAAAGCACTGCATGGATTTACTTAAAATTTTGCATGAATATAACTGAGAGGTCGGGTCAACATATAGGCTACATGTCAACATATAGCTAAATCGTTGTACTTAAAAAATATTATAAAAAATTCGACAAATATTATTAAAACTACCTGGAAGATTATTAATACTGAGACGGGTAGGAAAAAAATACGTAGTCGTGATTTTAATTTAAGAATAAATAATGTTGACATTAAAAGCGATTTAGAAGTTGCGACTGAGTTTGAAAAATGTTTTTCTAATGTTCCAATCGATGTTACCAAATCTCTCGCGTCTTCTTCTATATCTGCTGAGCTAATACTCCAGCAAAGCGTAGAGAAGTGTGACACAGATTTTGAATTCTCGGTGGTGAACCCTAAAAATATTTTGAATGCTTTCAAAAGTATTAATATGAAAAACACTAGGGATCTGTGGGGTTTGTCTGTTAAGACTATTTCATCAATTATAACTATAATCACCCCACATCTAGCTGCTGTGTTCAATTGCTGTGTCGCATCTGGCGTATTTCCTGACTTGATGAAGTATAGTAAAATTATTCCATTGTTTAAAGCTGGTGATACTTCAGATCCTTCAAATTTCCGACCTATTCCCGTATTGCCCACTCTAAGTAAAATATTTGAAAAGCTAATGCTTAGCCAGTTGCTCAGTCACTTTAATATACATAATTTACTTCATCGGAAACAGTTTGGATTCACGAAGGGTTGTTCAACTATAGATGCAGGAGTCAATCTGTTAAAAAGTATATTCGCGGCTTGGGAGGACTCGCAGGATGCATTAGGTATTTTTTGCGATTTCTCCAAAGCATTTGATTGTGTTCATCATGACACTCTTGTCAGGAAACTACACCACTACGGTATCAGGAACAAGGCTCTCGAACTTTTGACTTCTTACTTGGGCAATAGAATTCAGAAGGGCGATATAAATGGTAAAAAATCTGCGGGATCCCCAGTGGTAATGGGCGTTCCACAGGGATCGATTCTCGGCCCATTCTTATTTTTAATCTATATTAATGACTTACCCTACTATGTAAGGGATAAACATGAGATTGTTTTGTTTGCGGATGATACTTCATTGACGTTTAAAATAAATCGACAATTACGCAATTTTGACGAAGTAAATGACGCAATCTCTAAAGTTGTTCATTGGTTTAATGCCAATAATCTTTTGCTAAATGACAAGAAAACTAAAGTCATCAAATTCTCTACACCTAATGTGAAACAGGTGGCTACCAATGTACAGCTTAATGGGGCTGGATTGACCCCTGTTGAGTCAACTGTGTTCTTGGGTATCACAATTGATTCAAAACTACAATGGGGCCCCCAAATAGAAAAACTATCAGGCAAATTAAGTTCTGCTACATATGCTGTTAAAACTATAAGACGGCTTACTGATGTAGATACAGCTAGAATGGTTTATTTCAGTTATTTTCATAGTATAATGTCCTATGGAATTCTTCTCTGGGGTAGCGCTGCGGACATTATCACCATATTTGTATTGCAAAAAAGAGCTGTAAGAGCGATATATAAACTTGGTCCGCGAGAATCTTTAAGAGAGAAGTTTAAAGAGATTAACATTCTGACTGTGGCATGTCAGTATATATATGACAATCTAATTTATATGCATAAATATAAAGACTCCTTCTGTAAAAGGAGTGATACTCATAATATAAATACTAGATATAAGCATAACTTTGTGTTACATACCACCCGTCTCCACAAAGTAAGTAACTCTTTTATGGGGCAATGTATAAGATTCTATAACAAACTTCCCAATGATATCCGAGAAATGACTATGAATAAGTTTAAAAGAATTATAAAAGCCAAATTGTGTAGCAGGGCTTTCTACAAAACTTCTGATTATTTAAGTGACAAAACAGCTTGGGATTGAGTCGCTCTAAATTAACACATTTAAATACTATGAAATTTTATGTAAGAAATAAATATTTAAAAAAAGGATTCCTACTGAGTTTTCTGGCAGTGTTTCTCAGTAGCTGCCACGTCATGCACTGCACGGTAGGGTAAAAAAAATTGACGATTCCACACAAATGTAATGTTTTAACGGAATAAATGACTTTTTCATTTCATATTATCACGCTACCTCCTACGGGGTAGGAGCTGTGTTAATTTATAAAGTTTAACTCGGGTAAAACCGCGGAGCACAGCTAGTAAATATAAAAATAATATATGATTTTAAAGAATCTGGTGTTTGCCTTGATATATAATTAAAAGGCCAAGGTTAGGTGAGCAGTCTTTAGATTTGTAGGCCCCTGGGTATTCTTATATTAACAAATCGCTACGCATAAATACTTAGTACCCGTAGTTTTTAGATTGTATATGATAAATGACAGGCCTGGTTGGCAAATGCTTGCCTTTCACGCCGGAAGTCGTAGGTTCGATTCCCACTCAGGACAGATTAGTGTGCATGAACATGTCTGTTGTATGTGTCTGTGTCCTGTGTTTGGGTGTAATTATCTATATAAGTATGTATTTACAAAAGAAAAGTAGTATATGTAGTATAATATCAGCTATCTGATTTCCATAGTACAAGGTCTGCTTAGTTCGGAACCAGGGGCTGTACCGGCTAAGTCGCCGAACATCGATTTCTTAAATGGCGTTCAAATAAATAAAGGTTAAAAATGACTTAATCGATCGTTAAATCGGCTTCAACGTTGACAATCGATTCCGGACCATTTATGACGTAACATGTGCTCATGGAAGCCGATTTAACGATTGATTAAGTCATAAAAATGACTTAATCAATCGTTAAATCGGCTTCCTATCGGCTTTTCTACCTTTATTTATTTGAATGCCATTTTAGAAATCGATGTTCGGCGACTTAGCCGGTAGAGCCCCAGATGGCCTAGCCCCAATAATGTCCAAGGATAATATTATGTACTATATTATAATTACCTAATACTATATAACTTTATGTTGTATAAGATTTTACGTGGCATAATTGATTTGTCAAAGAAGTCTCTTAAACCTTAATTGTACAATGGTATAATAGTTCCCACCTCATTTTAAACTCTATTATATTGCAATAAGAGTTAAATCCAAATGAAAGAATGAATTATGAACATACGCTATGCCCAATTAAGGGAGAAATATTATCAATACTTACAGGTATTGTTTGGTAGGCTATAAAACTACTTAAAATTTATTGATTTCATACTCCATCTTCTTACGCAGGTGCTTTACATAATATTTATTTTACATTATATATATTCTTAATAGAAAAACTTGAGAGGTGTCAAGGGACACCCGGAGGGAACGAAGTTATTTATTATTATTTATTATGTACAAAAAACCTGTATCCACTCAACAAAAATAATCGTCGAGACACCACTCTGTTCAATGCGAAATAGAAATGAAAATATCTGGCTTGCTTTCTATGAGAGAGAGAGAGAGAGAGAGAGAGAGAGACAGACAGAGAAACATGCGCACGCCGCACAGCTGCAAAAAGTGTCGTGACATCTTGTCGTAAGAATTTTTTCTATCTAGCCCCCTTTCACAACGCGCGATAAGGAACTCCGTTCCAAAATAGTTTGATGTATCACGTGCCAGACGTTGACGATCTATTTTTAGTAGAGCAAGATTCCTTTATATTTGAAGGAATTTTAGGTACCTACTATTTTATACACCTTTACTACCTGTTACCTGCCCTAGTTACCACAACCCAAACTCTATAGTCACTCTATAGTTCTTACCGGTATAGGGGCCAGGCACAGAAAATATTTCAGCTTTTATAAAATAAAAAAGGTCTGGCCATCGTGGGCTATTAGGACATTCTGTTAACAAACATTTAACGTCAAATTTAAATAATACTAGCTGTGCCCCGCTGTTTTACCCGTATTAAATTTTATAAATTATCACTGCTCCTCCCCCGTAGGTGATAGCGTCATAATATGTAATTTATATGTTGACCCGACCTCTTAGTAATATTCGTGCATAATTTGAAGTAAATCTATGCAGTACTTTCTGAGTTTAGCCTGGACATACATACAGACAAAAAGGCATTTTTTTTTTTAAATATTCAATGTACAGTTTTGACTTTCCTACGATTTTATTATATGTATAGATTACGAACAGTATGCAAATTGATCAACCTACCTAATAAGTGACGTAAAAACATGTTTAAGACCTGAATCATAAAGATGCATCAGCACTGTGGTACATTACTTAATACCTAAGCAGTGGTACCTGGAATTGCCAAATGCATTAAGAATTGATCTGAATTATAAGAAAAATTTGCCTAAGTTACAAAAAACCCCGATTCCAATTAGAAAAAGTACTGTAGGTATCTTTAAAAATGGAAGCACGAATTTTCTTAGTACGTTGTTCGTTTTTGATTTTTTTCTTTTTATAAAAAGATAACGTCTGCAATATAACGCCTAGGGAAATAAAATGACCCGTGAGGGACTTTTCTAACATGCAATTCACGGACACAATGGAGGAGAAGAAACGGTCACCGTAGCCTAGTTGGTAGTGCTCTTGCCTACGAAGCTGGTGGTCCTGGGTTCGAATCCCGGTAAGTGCAAATATTTGTGTGATGAGCATGAATATTTGTTTCTGAGTCATGGATGTTTTTCTATGTATATAAGTAATTTATCTATCTATATAAGTATGTATATCGTCGCCTGGTACCCATAGTACAAGCTTTGCTTAGTTTGGGGCTAGGATGATCTGTGTGACATTGTCCCGAGATATTATTATTATAATTATAAAAAATTGAGGCGCTCGCAACTAGTTGCTCACTGGTCGGTAAGTGCTCGGCGAAGTATAGAACCTACAGTGGCCGCCAAGGTGTTTTAATTTCTAAGCGTCTCCGTGATTCAGAGGGCACGTTCGGCTATCGGACCCGGCTGTAGTCGTTAGACAACAATCGTTAAGCCAAAGTAAGAACGGACACAAAGCGTATCCAGGTTTTAAAGAACTATACACACAAATAGTTGCCATGTGCAAGCGCGCTGAGGTATTAGCGGGGCAACTATTTTATCCACTGGGATAAAATAGTTGCCATAAAATAGTTACAATTCATGTTTATTTCCACTATAAAGGGATATAAACAACTTTTTAAAGTGATGTTGACACTATTTTATTAAATTTTAAATTATATACTCGATGACATTATGTATGAAATATAACTTCAGTCAAATGTCAAATTCATGTTTATTTCCACTATAAAGGGGTTTTTAAACAACTTTTTTAAGAGATGTTGACACTATTTTATTAAATTTTAAATTATATACTCGATGACATTATGTTTGAAGTATAACTTCAGTCAAACGTCTGTACACTGTCAAAATGTATGTAATCAATGTATTAGTGTATGTTTTTTAAGTTATCCTAAATACATAAAATCGAGCGTACCTATTTAAAAAGTTGTTAAATACACTTAAGTAGTTACTTCCTAGAGTTCTGGAAAGAATTTTATTTAAACTAAGGACGTGCGCGGGTCTCGAACCCGGTACATGAAGTGGCGAGACCACTGACTGAACACGTGCATTTTTTTATTTACAGTCATATATAAATAAATAAATCTACATCATATGTAACTCACTCACCGACTGACTCATAAAATCCCCGCTCAAACCCTTGAATGTAGGAAATATAAATTTGGCACCGAGGTCCCTTTTATGACGTAAACTTGTAGTTAATTCATTCCCAGGCCAGATATTTAGGAATTCCATGGGACAAGGAAAAATAGCGGACGGTGAGGTTAGATTAGAGCAATTTTAATACGGTCCGAATTTCAATTCAATTATATTTCCTTCAAGTCATGTTGATTAGGAGTTACTAGTCTATGACAGATGGACAAACATACACTAGAGTTTTCTTGTAAGGAGTTCATCTTTTCATCAGATATCCCACACATGTTCATGGCAGGATCTTAGGAATGCCAAAAGCATGGCAATCAGTGTGGCCACGTTCTGGACCATAAAAATTTAATGAAGATGCTATCGACACGCTAAGAAGATCAGATTTTCCAGTCCGTCTATTAAAGCTAGCTTCCCAGATATGAATCCTAACTAGATATTTATTGTACGTATCCCATACTGTAATATATATTCATGAAAATCGTATAGATTTTCCGTAACCCACCTCCTTATTAGTACGAATCTTAATCAAAATATTGGGTAATTTTTACGGCTTTATAAAATCGCAAATTGGTACGGTACATTAGCGATACATAATACGGATTTAGAATTGAGGATTGAGGAGCAATTAATGAAAATTGTTTGCCAAGCAGTAGCAAACAATTTTCATTAATTGCTCCATTTTACAAGAAACGTATTAGGTAATATAAGAAAATAACAATTGAAATCCTGGCAGCTCATAACTCACTAATACGATTTTTTCCTGGTAACTATATCGATTTCTTCACTCGCAAACCCTTAGTCGATTGGCACACTACCCCGCATGATCTAACGTTGCTTATAAGTATCTCCGTTTGTATTGAAAACACGCACAGTCCAACACACTGAAACTGCATCCACATGCGTTCATGCAGATGCGTGTTCTGTGTGTTGGACTGTGCGTGTTTTCTATACAAACGGATATACTTACGAGCAACGTTAGAACACGCACTCACGCACTACACTGCATCATGCGGGGCTGTGTGCCAATCGCCTTAATCTGTGAATTTAATCATGTTGTTGGAACGTTTGTCCAGAACTTCATTACATAAGGTATAATAATAATGTCCTCCTAGCCGAATTTCGGCCACGGCGGCCAGTCTCAACAGAGATAAGCCATCTGCGCGGGACATATTATAGTGCTCAAGTGTGTGCGCAAACACAGGAGCACTTTCTATTCCATCACTCTCATGATCCGATGGGACGCCTATGCGACACGACCGGAAAAGAGGTCAGGTACAGGACCGACGGCTTTACGTGCTCTCCGAGGCACGGGGGTATAATACCGCCAACTCCCAGACTTCGGGCTGATGCTGAGAATTTTTTCTTTTTACAGAAAAGTCCCAAAATCACTTTTTGGCCCGACCCGGGATTTGAACCCAGGACCTCGTTTTCTGCGGGTGAACACGCTACCGCTAGACCAACGAGGCAGTACATAAGGTATAAGGTGTATATATACAAAGTTAGTTGCTAATTGCTATGTGTAGACAAATCGTTGAACTCCTTTACAAAGCAAATAAACATACTGCAGGTAAATTACGTTATACAAGGCTTATAAGACTCGGCAAACGTACAGTATCAATATTTGTGAAGTAGAAATCACATCCCTCGAGCTAACAGCCTGTGCTAACATAGTCATCATTGTTTAGGGATCAGTTACTAGGGACTATGCTCTCGTTACGTAACATATGCCTAGTAGAAAAGTAAGTAGGTAATATCTTACGTAATTAATACAAAAAAAGGTATATTATTTGGTTAAAGTCAAGTTGTTGACCTGACTAAGCCAAAGATCGTGGGTTCGACTGTTTGTGCTATGTCTGGGTTTAATTTATATATAAAAAACTTGAGAGGTGTCAAGGGACACCCGGATGGAACGAAGTTATTTCTTATTATTTATTATGTACAAAAAACCTGTATACACTCAACAAAAATAATCGTCGCGACACCACACTGTTCAATGCGAAATAGAAATGAAAATATCTGGCTTTCTTTCTATAAGAGAGAAAGTGAGAGAGAGAGAGAGGCAGACAGAGAAACATGCGCACGCCGCACAGCTGCAAAAAGTGTCGTGACCACTTTTCGTAAGAATTTTTTCCGCCCAGCCCCCTTTCACAACGCGCGATAAGGAAACTTCGTTCCAATATATGTGTTGTCTGGTTGCTATTGTACAGGCTCTGCCTAGTTTGGGTTTGGATGACAATGTGTTAGTTGTCCTAAGATATTTAGTCATTAAGGTATTTATATATTGTTAAGGCGGCGCGCTAATAAATAAATAGAGCAGATTTAAAGGCAGTGAGCGGTGCTAGAATGCATGAAAATGCAGAGTTAGGCATGCCATCAAGTTGCTCAATTAATAAACAGAACAAACCAGACAGGCTAAACATATAAAATAATACTAAAGTTCATTTTACTGTATTCTAAAAACCATAACTAAAAAAATATTAAATTACTGGAAATATACATAAATATGTACACAAATGAAAGTGCAACAACGCGCCATATATGGACTCGGTTCCTAAACAAATAAATCTGTACAAAAAACTTTTTGTCAACTTTTGACATGTTCCTGGAATCTAATCCGAGATTAAACTATCTGCGGTTGAACCAAACCGCTAGAATATAAAGGCACTTAAAGCGCCGCGTAGGTAAAATGCGATTAACAGCATAGTTTTGGACCTTGAGTGTGACTTATAAAAAAAAAAAAATAAATAATAAAAAAGGTTTTTATTCACGTAGACTTTAAAAAAGCGCTTGTAAATAGTCAGAACATGTTTGTAGTATTATAGTTGTATACATTATTATTTCTAGTAACATAGATATTTAGGTACAAATTGTATTGATAGTATTAAAACATTAATAAAATTTATTTTATAACAGCAATGATATTTAGCTAGCTCGTATCAAGTTATTGTCAAGAGATTATGTTTCAGTTTAATTATCTAGTTTAAGTCTAATTATCTAGTTTAAGTCTAATATTTGTAATACATATTGGCAATGGTTCTGTCTATATTAAGGTGATATTATTATGACGGACCTTATGTTAATAACGACGGTCGCGCTTTAATGCCACCGGATCCAATGCGCCCCAACTGAGAAGACCCAGCGAAACAAACTCAGCGGGTGTCTCTACTACCGGTTTCAACACGGCCCAGTTGAGACGCTCCGGCGAAACATACTCAATGGGGCATATACACGAGATTTGGTCCACTTACGTAATTATTTAGCAGGCAAACACAATATATGCTCGATCGGTTGTCTGATTAATTATTTATTTAAGGTTTAATATATTAGAAAGAGAAAATAAAAACCTCAAAATAAAAGTAACATTAATCATTTTGAGACACAACCAACCAAATTTAAATAATAGATAGTTTTATTACAGATAGTTCATGTAACATAAAAGATTACTCATGTCTATATGGCTATAAGATCTCCAGCGGACTAGGTGCAGGTAGATGCCGACCGCCAAATGTCTTTATCGTCAATGTAATCCTTAGTAGTGTAGTAACCCTTAGCCATAAGTTCACGTTTAATGTGTGACTTAAACTTATTATCAGGTAGTTTAGTTATATGAATAGGGAGCTTCTTATAAAACCTAATACAATTTCCCATGAATGACTTTTTAGTTTTGCTAACTCTAAAGGCTGGTATAGCTAGCTTGTCCTTATTTCTTGTATTGACATTGTGCAAGTCACTCCGTTTTTTATATTTATCTAAATTTTTCCGCACAAACATTATATTCTGATATATGTATTCAGATGGAACAGTAAGTATATTTACCTCTTTAAAACCGCTTCGTAGAGACTCGCGACTGCCTAGATTATAAATAGCTCGGACTGCTCTTTTTTGTAATATGAAAATAGCACTTATGTCAGCTGCTGAGCCCCACAGCAGAAAACCATAGGACATAATGCTATGGAAATAAGCAAAATATACTAGTCTAGCAGTTGGTTCGTCTGACAATTGTCTGATTTTCCAAACTGCATATGAACTGAACTTAATTTGGCAGATAATTTTTCAATATGAGGACCCCATTGTAATTTTGAGTCCAGTGTTATTCCCAAAAATACGGTCGAAGGAACTAAATCTAAAACTTCCTCGTTAAGTGCAACCGTTGGTTTAATATGAGTCACATTCGGCAATGAGAATTTGATGCATTTGGTCTTTCCCGCATTCAAAAGAAGATTATTTGCCGAAAACCAATTTGATATGAGGCTGAGAGTTTTGTTAGGTTCTATAAGATCCTTATCTTTCTTACTCACTTTAAATATGAGTGACGTATCATCAGCAAATAGAATTATGTCTGATACTTTCTCTACTAGATATGGGAGATCATTGATATAAACTAGAAATAAAAATGGACCCAAAATCGATCCTTGGGGCACCCCCATTTTGACAGAATGTCGTGTTGAATTTACCCCGTCTATTGAAACCAGTTGTTCTCGACCTGATAAATAGGACATTACAAGATCAAGAGATGTTCCAGAAATTCCATAGTATTTTAGTTTCACAATGAGCGTATGGTGGTCTACGCAATCGAAAGCCTTAGAGAGATCGCAGAAAAACTCCCAGCGCATCCTGCGACCCCTCCCAAGCCTCCAATATAGACTTCATTAGTGTACACCCCGCATCCTGAGTAGAACGGCCCCTTGTAAACCCAAACTGCTTGTCATGCAATATCCCATTCACGTTAAAGTGCGACAACATCTGGCTGAGCATGAGCTTTTCAAATATTTTACTTAACGCTGGCAGTATAGAGATAGGTCGATAATTATGCCACAAATTATCCACCTATCTCTATACTGCCATATTTGAACAACCTGATTTGAAATCAGGTACTACCTTACTGATTTTCATAAGGTCTGGAAATACGCCATCACTTACACAGCTATTGAAGATGTTTGCAAGGATGGAAGCAATGTTTTGTATAACTGATTCAATTGCCATTACAGACAGTCCCCATAAATCCTCTGTGCCCTTTTTTTTAATGCTCTCAAAAGCTTTTAAAATATCAGCATTTGTAACAAATCAAAAATTGAATTTGGGCACAATTGGTTTAATAGATTGTTTTAAAAAGATTTCAGCCACATCCGGTGACGACGGGAGGCACTTAGTACTAACTAGAGGCATATTTGTAAAAAACTCGGCAAAAATGTTGGCAACGGTAAGTTTGTCTGAAACAAGTTCGTCATTAATATTTAGTTCCACTGTTTGGTCTCTCAATCTTCTCTTACCCGTTTCAGTATTTATTATTTGCCAAGCTGATTTTATCTTATTATCGGAGTTTTTTATTTTTCCGCTTATATACAAACATTTAGCTTGGATGCAAACTTTTTTGAAAATTTTTGAATGGTTACAAACATAATTTTTAAAATTGACATCAGATGTATAGGATCTTCTGTCATACAACTCATATAGGACATTTCTACTCCGTCTAATGCCTTGAGTTGCCCAATTAGTAAATTTTATATTTTTATTGTCAACTTTAATGTTTTTTATTTTACAAACTTTATCAAATTCGTTACAAATGCAATTAAATAATATACAGTACATGTCGTTAGGGTTATTTGAGTTAGATGAAAGATGGCACAAACTAGTCTCTAGGTTGGAACTAAACTTCCCTAAGTTAGATTTTGTGAGTGGTCTACAAGTGATTATTTGCTTTTCTACAGTTATCACATTACTTAGTCTGATCATCTGGCATTTATGATCAGAACGAACACCGCTTACTAAACACTTCTCAGCGACTTCAAAATTTGTAATAATGTTATCGATGCAGGTAGCAGATGTTGGTGTGACTCTTGTGGGCTCAGAGAATACACATTGAAGATTAAAAGACCGAAAAAGAGACAAAAACATATTCAATTCAGGTGTACTGTTAAAATATTTATATTGAAATCACCGCATACAACAATTTTTTTACTACTTTTGAATTTCTTAAGAATATCCTCAATTGTGGATGCAAAGAGCTTTAAGTCAGATGATGGTGGTCGATAAACACATAATATGTAATAGAATTGTGTTTCAACACAAGCTATCTCACACATACGGCTCAATAGACATTTGAGAGATATCTTTCCGTTCTTTAAATTTAATTTGGTTCCGTAGAAGTATCAGTACACCCCCACCATCTACAGAAGTCCGATTATAAAAACTGGCAACCCTATAGCCACTAACATTAAAAGCCTTAACGTAAATAATAATGGGATTTAAAAAATACGAGACTTCAAAAAAATATCCCGCTTTTCCACAAAGCGGGATATTTTTTTTATGTCTGTTCTCCTGGTCGAATCTCGGCTGCGAAGGCCAGTATCAGAGGATTGAAACATTGTCTCTTTGATTGTTCTTTCTCTCGTGTACTTAAACATCTATATGTAACTAGAAATAATTATCTATACTCAACTATATTACTACAAACATGTTCTGACTTGCACTTTTTTAAAGTCTACGTGAATAGAAACCTTTTTTATTTTATAACAGGAACGCACTCTCCATCCCCTCGCTCTCAGGATCCGATGGGAAGCCCCATACACCGAGAACACCCTGCCGCTAGACTAACAAGGCAGTATATTTTTGATACCTGTATAAAAAGTGGTACTATGTAATAAAACTTATTATTATATTTCTTTGTAAATATATTCATTCAAAGAGCAGCCCGACTGGGGAAGTACTTACTTACCTTACAGATGACATTCCTTAACAATACCATTAATAACTTAATGTTGTATTTCTGTGTGTGAGTAAGGTTGCCAATGCTCATTGGAGTGGGAGGAAGGGTCAGCAACACTGGCTTGCTGTCTCTTTTAAGGGCCGGCAACGCCCCCGCGACCCCTCTGGTGTTGCGAGTGTACATGGCGGCGGTGATCACTTAACATCAGGTGACCCGCTTGCTCGTTTGTCGCCCTTGTATTTTTTTTAAATAATAATAATATCTGGGGACAATGTCACACAGATCATCCTAGCCTTGGGGCTAGGATAGGAGGAGGGTATTTTGGGTGTTTATTTTTTTAAATAAGGTCGCCGTAGCCTTGTCGGTAGTGCTCCTGCCTACGAAGCTGGTGGTCCTGGGTTCGAATCCCGGTAAGTGCAAATATTTGTGTGATGAGCACGAATATTTGTTTCTGAGTCATAAATGTTTTCTATGTATATAAGTATTTATCTATCTATATAAGTATGTATATCGTCGCCTGGTACCCATAGTACAAGCTTTGCTTAGTCCAAACTAAGCAAAGCTAAAAACACCCAAAATACCCTTAACAAGACACAAAAGACATGTTCAGGAACATTAACTATAATAAAATGTCTGATGAGAGGATCGAACCCGCAAGCTTTGGATGACAAAACAGGTTTACTACTTATTGAGCCACAGCGGTTTACTACATCCTATTAGATACACTACGCCCACTCACAACTGTGTCGTACTTTAAATGACGCGAATACGTCGAAAACTGCTAATAGTGCTAATGAGGTTAACGATTAGCGAAATTAGCGTAACTTTAACTAACAAGCGATAAACCTTGTTGACTCTACAGTTACGTAGATGTTATTCAGCGTAGGTAGCGTACAAATATTGTTTGGCAAGCTAATCCCTTAACTATAAAACTAGGTTTAATTTCTGTATACTTGACTAAGTTCTTTTTTTAGTGTTCCGTAGCCAAATGGCAAAAAACGGAACCCTTATAGATTCGTCATGTCTGTCTGTCTGTCCGTCCGTATGTCACGGTCACTTTTTTCTGAAACTATAAGAGCTGTACAGTTGAAACTTGGTAAGTAGATGTATTCGGTAAACCGCATTAAGATTTTTACACAAAAATAGGAAAAGAATAATAATTTTGGGGGGTCCCCATACATAGAACTGAATTACAAAATTTTTTTTTCATCGTACCCATACATGTGGGGTGTCTATGGATAGGTCTTTAAAAATGATATGGAGGTTTCTAAAATCATTTTTTTCTGTTGAAATTTCACAGATATAAAAAATAAAAGAAAATAAATATTTAAGGGGTTCCCATACCACAAACGTGGTTTTTTTATCTACTCAAAGCAGGCTTTTGAAAGCTATTGAAAGTGTCGGTGTTGTTTTTGCGACAAATGTCACTACTCCATCTCCACTCGTAGGGAGCTTAGAAGTCGTCCCGAAGGAATATCTACCAGAAAGCGGACAGCAGCATATCTATGTTTATACGATCGCCAGGAAATTGTCGAGCAGTGAATGACAGGCAAGCAACTATCTATGAGTCATATTAACATTTGCCATATATAGGAATCGAACCCGCAGGGCTACCTGGCCACAATGAAGAGACTGTGTCTTTAAAAAACATCCGAATGTACTGTTCAATAGAGATCTAAACTACTATTATAATAAGCCTGACTGCCTCGTTGGTCTAGCGGTAGCGTGTTCAACCGAATATAACGAGGTCCTGGGTTCAAATCCTGTGTCGGGCCGAAAGTGATTTTGGGATTTTTCTGTAAAAAGAAAAAATCTTAATATCAGCCCGAAGTCTGGGAATTGGCGGTATTATACCCCCGTGCCTCGGAGAGCACGTAAAGCCGTCGGCCCTGTACCTGACCTCTTTCCGGTCTTGTCGCTAGTCGTCCCATCGGAGCATGAGAGTGATGGAATAGAAAGTGCTCCTGTGTTTGCGCACACACTTGAGCACTATAATATGTCCCGCGCAGATGGCTAGTCTCCTTTAAGACTGGCCGCCGTGGTCGGATCTCGGCTAGGAGGACATTATTATTATAATAAGAAATTAGATTTTTAATATGTTTGTTTATTTATAATGGATGAACTCAAAACCAACTTAACTGATGTAATGAAAGATAGTAATGGGTAACTCACGTAATTCATTTTATGTTGGAATCGGCGAACAGTTTCAACTTCTTCAGGAAGTCATCTTCAGGGGCAATGCGACCCGCACGACGTCGCGCGTCTTCCTGAAGAAGTCGAAACGGTTGGCCGGATCCCGGGTGAGTAAACCGTTACTATCTTTTAAAAACAAATAACTGAACTGAGAAGTGCGAACACGGATCAGTAGGTAAATAGTTTGGTGTATTCTGTAATAATAGTTTATTGATAAATTAAACATACAGAATTTGTATTGGATTGAATCTCAAAATTGTTTTGTATTCGTAATTTAATTTTGTCAATATATTTTGTTGTAGAATGGTATAAGGCTGTAGAACCTCTATGTAACACTATCATACTACGCTATTGTTGTTGCTTTGTTTGTACACAAATTTTATATTTAATTTGGGGGTTACGGTGTTAGGTGTATAATTATTTAATAGTTTTAATTTGTTATTAACCACCTAAGTGTTATTTCCCCAAAATTGATTGTTTCCCCAAATAAAATAAAATAAAAAATAAAATTATGTTAGCTCCTCACGTCAGTTTTACATTTTATTTGCAAAAATGTTGAGATACCTACGAAAATCAAACAATGTAACCCGAGGTGTTAAAATTTGCCATTCCGAGCAGATTTAGCACAAATATAGGTATTAGTCCCAGTTCTAGGACCCACCACTGCAACTCCAGTAAGCCAAGATCAACAGTTGCACACAATGAAATAACACTGAGCGGTGCGGCTCAGAGATGTTTCAGGGAATAGCTTTAACTGGCTTGGATTTAGCACTAATTTAATCTGATAGAACCCAAAAGGCATGTATTTGACATAAAGTACTAACTTATGTTTATATTTATCTACCCGTGCGAAGCCGGGGCAAATCAGTAGTCTAGAGTAAAGGTCAGGTTACAAATGAGGTCAGTATCATCACAAACCACACACAGCGCCGTTCATTATAATTACATATTATCAAGAGAAATAATGATATTACATAATTGATTATAAGATTCGTACTAAGAAATTACGATAATCATTATTATAATTAATATTTCTTACTGATAACAATGAGGAGCTAAGTGATAAGGTGATAATGATATCCATTGGTTGATGAGATTGAGCATTACAGGCCGACGTTGTACTCAAATGACTGCACGTGTGGCGCATCGGTTATAAGTGTTATAACATTCGCGTCTACACTTCGTGTGTTTGTGTGTCCCATAAATAGTTGTTCTGAGTCTGGATGTACTTTGTTTCCAATCAATCATATCATATTATATGTTTGTAAAGTCCCCGCAGCACAGGGATTAAATACCGTAGTGCGGGCGCTGTCTAAAACTATACGACTTAATCATCATAAGTAATAGAATAAGGCGTTTCTTTTCGGAATTTTTAGCAATCAAAGTACATGACACAGTAGTCTTAATTCCACCAATTGTCTATTTAACGAAGCGGGGATAAAATTTGCCCCACCCACCAGACACCAGCGATACAAGAAGAGACAGACATACAAAAAAGACAGAATAAATAAGCAAATTACATGCGCCAGAATGATACCCAAGTACCCAACACGTGTTTCAGTCCTCCACGTAACATTCTCAAGGGACTCGTTAATTCGTCAAGTGTTCGAATGCCGCATTCAAACACTCGATGCAAATGTGGTTGAAAAGTGGTAGAAAAAGTTGGTAGATAATATCCATTTGTCACGATCTTTACACACCTCTTTGTCTCGTTTACTGTCATTTTATTCGACATACATGTTCGCCGGTTAATAGTACTTTTGACCTGGCCTTTCTTAAGAACATCTGCGATTTGGTCAGAGTATGTTCTACAAGGTCTTCCCCTTCCGGTAATTAACCTTAACCTTAGAAGCCTGCATGTTAACCTTTAAAATGGAAAATATAACCCGCCCCCATTGCCACTCATTTAGTATTAAATTCTTGCCACTGTTAATTCTAAGAAAATATAATTCAATATGCATAAACCGAATCAAAATTTTTGTGGTCGTGGACATTAAAATGTAGATTTATTGCATTTCATAAAATAATTAATTTTTAATAGATTTGGAGGACTAAGATAAACATATCAGTCGGTAAGTCTGCCGGTGCGTTTCGTTCGTGGCTTAGCAGCTAACAGGTGCAAGTTTGATCCCAACAAGACAGTTAAATAAATAATTTTCAGTTTTGAGTTTTTCATTGACAGCCGAAAAACTTCCACATCTGTATGAATCCTTCAATGGAAGAATCTCCACAGTGGCTGGTCCTATGCTAGCCGCATCTAGCGCTTACCGGCGACCCTCTCAAGATCCACCGGTCAGCGGTCTACCTTGTGGGGAACCACTTGCGGTAAGTAAAGGTTCTTGAGGGGTCTCACCCCAGAACCTTTACTTACCGTTCCTCCGTTTGGTAATTCTTGGATTTCTTGGAAATTCGCGGATTGTGATATTTCTGATTCTACATCGATTCGAACATTTTAATTTACGCTATGCATTGCAATGAAAACTAAAATTTGATGGATTTGAAAATTTTATGCCATTTTTAAACGACCTCCCAGAAAAGGTTATTAACTAGACTGTTCTTTTTGTATATGGGTGTACCTATGTTATGCGTTTTACTTTTTTATTTGATGGGCAATTTTGTGATGATATTTGTGTGCATGAATATGTCTGTTTGTCCTGTTTCTGAGTGTCATTTTCTATATAAGTATTAAGTATCTATTTACAAAACAAAAAGTATATATATGTAGTATATCAGTTATCTGATTTCCATAGTACAAGCAAGCTGTGCTTAATTTGGGATCAGATGGCCGTGTGTGTAGGTATAATTTCCTAGGGTATTATTATTTATTTATTTTGTCCATATCGATTGTTATAAATGAAAGTTGAAGTCGGTCGTATGTTTTTAACCGACTTCAAAAGAATGAAATCATGAATCGTTTTTTATGGTTGTTTATTTTTTCGATAGTATTTTGATGTTCTGCTTGCGGGATGATCCTGCATAAATCTTCTTCAAATCGGACGTTGCTAAAAGAGTTGAAATCCGTTTTATGTTTTTTAAAACATTATTTAGCGACAATATAATTTTTTTTATTAGTTATAGATAGCTGCGCAATGTGATATTCAGCAGAGCTTGATCGCATAGTGGTTTAAAATGCTACGTCTATAAATGTCTGTGTATTGAATCATTCGAATATTTAATTGGCTTCAAATTACACGCGTTGGTAGATGATGTAGGTAATTGTGGTAGCACTTAATAATAAGCTATTGGACTAGTTAAATAATAAATGGTCTATAAATTGAGCGTAATTTATGCGGCCTCCATTATGCAATAATTCTACTAAATATTAGTAGAATCAACTAATGGAGTTAAATTCTACTGATTTAACGTTTGTTTTTGGGATTGAGTTTTGATTTAATTTTGGTATATTCCTCATCTCAGGCTTACATCTTTTGCTGGTGAAAAGCCTCTCCCAAGTATCATTTTAGACGGCCCGGTGGGCGTGGTTAGTAGATAATTGCCTTTCACGCCGCATTTTATGGGTTCGATTCCCTCCCAGGACAGTTATTTGTGTGCGTGAACATGTCTGTTTGTTCAAAGTTTGGGTGTAATCACACTAATATTATATAGGCGAAAGTTTGTGAGTGTGTACATATGTTTGTAACTTCTTCACAGATAAACTGCTGGAGCGATTTTAATAAAATTTGGTATAGAGTTAGCTGACACTCTGAAAAGTAGTATATATAGTATATGAGTTGTCTGATTTCCATATTATAAGCTCTGATTAGTTTTGGATGAGGTGGCCGTGTGAATAATGTCAAAAGATATTATATTTCAGGAGTGTTTGTGCAATAACTACGGTTGAACATGGTACTGCTTATATCGGCTCCTCAGCGGCGAGGATCGCTTTGGTCCCTTAACGCGTCATCGGTGATCCCGTGCAACTGATCACACCCTCTCTTAGAATTCTGTCTTTTTGCTTCAGCGGCCCCCTGAGCTGTGGCCCGAACCCCAAAAGGGTGGCCTCGGGTATTAGTCGTCTAATTTAAGCTACTGGTTAAGAGCCTTCTGCGCTAGCCAAAAGTTCATTGCCTTCAATTCTTTAATTTTAATATTGTACAACAAAATTTCAAAATAATAGACTAGTAACTAGAAAATATATCTGATAAAACAGACCGCACTAATAAATTTTTTGTAATTTTTATACTGTATTCGACTATGTTTATGTACTGCATTGTGAACTTGACAAGTAGGTACAAGTGTATGTTAATACCCAAGTGCTGAATAAATTTCATTATTTCATTATTATTATTATTAAGACAAATCTAAACCTAAGATAATAAAGGATTTTGTAATCATACAATTAAAATAATAATTTAAATTGAGTTGTTATTTTATGATATTCTTTTGTTTTAATGTCGTTGAAGGCGATTTTACGATTTTTTATAATAGGAGTAAAGTTGTTGAATAGGGTATTGGTATTAATGAAGTTAAATTTAAAAAAAAATAAGGTAATCTTGGACAAATTATTAACCAATTAACTATAGGAATATGGTGGTATCGGCGAAAAACTTGCACACTAAACCAATTTGACTGCTGTCAGCCTCTTGAACATACATATTATTCACACTTAAGTAAAGAACTCTTTATCGAACACCAAAGTACTACACATTAATTGAATATTAATACGTTTTATAAGATTGTACAAATGGCAGCCGTATCGCTAGGATCGATCTCTTCCAGGTAACCGTTGAATGAACCAGAATTAAAGAAAAAAATAGTATGGTATTTGTTGGATTATGTAGTGAGTGGATTATGATATTTTTGCGATTAATTAATATTATACAGTGGAGTAACTTGGTGTCCTTAGTTATAATAAAATAATATCCTGGGACATTATTTACACACGGCCATCTGATCCCAAACTAAGCATAGCTCGTACTATGGAAACCAGAAAACTGATATACTACATTTCTTTTGTAAATACATACTTATATAGATAATTACACCCAGACACAGGACAAACAGACATGTTCATGGACAAAAATATCTGCCCTGGGTGGGAATCGAACCTACGACCTCCGGCGTGAAAAGCAAGCATTTGCCAACCACGCCACCAGGCCCGTATTGCTATTGCACTAAATATCGTGTCAGCTTGCAAATTACACGGAAGAAAGAGGAACATGATTGCGCTCCGTTACAACGGTCAGCCGTGTGGTTTACGGCCGAGAAAGAATAACAGAGCCACCCCATACCATCCCGTAGAGGCCGTAAAAGGCGTTACTGCACGGCTACTTGGTGTATCCCTTCACCAAGTAGCCGTGCAGTAACGCCTCCAGCTATAATTTGTCTGTGCTCAACTTCCAGTAACAAATATGAACAAACTGCTCACCACATCCTTTGGGAGTGTGATCTCTGGCAAAATCAGCGTAATATTATGTTAAACAGCTTGCAACCAATATCTGGAGTATACCTACGGATCTTGTAGCAACAAGTAATACTTTCCGTGCGTTTAAGCGCTTTTGCCATACCTACTATTGGAATCAATTATAACAGTTCACTTAGGACCCTTAAATTGATCCTCGATGCTTTTGCAGCTGGCTTCTCTAGTTGCAATTCTCTCGTTTTATGAGGCTATAGCCTCTTTACATCATTCTGCCTCCCACTTTGCTCTGGAGGGAAGGGGAACAATTCATTTTCTAACTCCTCCTTTTATTTCTTTCTGATTAAATTCGTTGCGGCATCCAAGACAGTTAAAGCGATTCCCGGGACATGCTTGAGCCTCACCACTCAGTGTCATTTCATTGTGTGCCGCTGTTGATCCTGGCTTACAGGAGTTGCAGTGGTGGGTAAGAGGGAGGGACTAGTCCCGAAAAATAACGTCTCCTGTGTACTAACTAGCATGCCAAGCGCGGTGACTACGACAAACCCCTCCAAATGGCAATGTTATAGAAACCTTTCGTGGAGGCCTATGTCCAGCTGTGGACGATATCAGGCTTATAATGACAATTAATGACAACCCTAAAATATCTGTGAAGCACTTGACAAACATTTGAAGGGGTTTTGGCGTCAACGCGGAAAAAGACGCATCAGGGCATTGTTTCATTTTCAAAAACTAGTGTAAATTCAAGTCTTTATGTGTAAATATGGTGGATTTTTAGAGATAAAATCATGGACAACCCACACAAGTGGAAAGTGCCATATTGCCGTGAATTGCGATTTTCTGTGTTTAATCTAAAACTCCATATAAGCCTCTAGTAAAGTCTCCATTGCTTTACTGGGGTACGACAAGGACTACGTATGACTTGACTGTGACGGACTTTACTTGACACGACGAAAATAAATGAAATAAAAATATATTTTACGGAAGACTCATAAGGCCGAAAAAGCCAGAGCCGTAAAACGAATAAAAAAAAGTGAAGCACTTACTAATTCAAAACACCCTCCTTTGTCAAAAAAGTCTTAGTTGACAAATTTGAACCTGTTCCCTCCGCACTCCACTCATGGGCAGTATTTAGCATCTACCCAAGCAATCGCCTATACCCTGCTTTCTATTTACATTGTAAAGTACTATTAAAAAGAAAGAGTGTTTAATAAAGTAAAGTATCTTTTTGAAAAAGACTTCATAAATAGCTTCTTAAATTTCGTCAGATTTTATTCCCTGGATATTTTTTTATTATTAAAGTATAATGTTGCTCAGAGTAAGTATAAAAAAAATGGTGCTCGGCTTGCCTTTTCTCTATCAAATAATGATACCTTTGTAGTATCCACATGGTTCAAACAATTTCTCTCAATTTTACGTGTACGCACGCGGTCACTTGTAATGGACTTTTCGTGTACGAAATATATCGGCCACTGCCACTGCTTAATTAACCTTACCATCAAAACCCTCAGACTTGCACTTGAATAATTGTTTTTATACTTCTTTATGGTAAATGTGTAAATTGCGGATGAATTGAAATAAAATACAAATTGATATACATATAATAATAATATCCTGAGACATTATAGTATAAAGTATACAGTTATTGGATTCCAAATCCGTATGAAATAGCTCTAATAGCCTGTGAAAAAATTACTAATAGTTAGTTCTTATTTTAAGTTCCTAAATATTACGTAACTTAATAAAGTTATTCCTAGCAGTCAGATCAGATGACTTCAAACCAACGATCATACAGCTAAAATGTTGGGTGTATGTCGTTGCTTTTTTGTTGGGGTTGCCGCGACATTGCAGTGCATCCTTCATGTTTATAAACGCAAGGGTGGATGATTTTTACGCTATAAAGCAGGGACTGCGTCACTACTTCACCGACCACTTAACTTCCGTAGCTCAAAATTAAAAATTCTTTTATTTTCTCTTCACAAAGAAATACAGGCTCTAATTAAAACAAATACATCTTAATTATGGTTGGGGTACTAAGTTAGAATCTAACTTTGTGAGAGACTGGTGCCTTTTGTAGGTTTTGGAGAAACCTGAATTACAGGTCACCAGGCCCACCACGCGGTCAACTTGCTAACATGACAACATTGAGTCCAAAGTATCTTTACACTACATGAAGAGTTGTATATTTCTATTGTTAATAAAAATATACTTTTGATTTTATAAACAAAAAAAGAAACAAATAAATTAATAACCAAAAGTAGTACATATATGAGAATTAGGGATTATAATGTAATCCCTAATTCTCATATATGTACTGTATTTATATATGTACTTTACACACTCCTTTCACATATTATGTGAAAGGAGTGTGTGTGTGCTGTGTCAGTTTTAGAACGAGAATGAAAGAAGCGATTTTTTTTTTAATAGGCAACGCAAAGAGATTATGTTAACATTAGTAATAAGACTATTGGAGTGGGACCAGAAGATTTTCTGTTTTCTGGTAGTAGAGAGTCCGGCTTCAGTAGCTCTAACAGCATTTTAAAAATGAGTACCTAGTAAGAGAGAGTAATAAGTTTTGTTAAATATTTTTGGTATGATTATTGTGAATTGCATACTAACATAAGTTTTATTATACCTATCTATAGAATAATAATAATCATTAATTTCGGGATAATATGAATTAATGAATACGAAAAAATGATTTAAAAATTAAATAAAAACAATTAGACAGAGGCTGCATAAAAGCTTTGTCCAATTTAGTCGTTTGGTTATTGAAAATATCTTTTTAATCGGTTTAGTTTTGGATGTAGATATTAATATTGTTTTGATTTATCACACGTGTACGTGGAGACAAATAATTTCGGCTTTAGAGATTTAAATCCAGACCGATCGAACATTAAGTATATAATACCAATCTGGGCGCAAGTGTACGTAATAATAATGAATCTAGTCATAATCATATACATTTAATTCAGTAAAAATGTTCAATATTGTTTTTAATCATCACATTTTTCCCTTCCATGCAATGCTTGACGTGGCAGCTACTGAAAAACATTGCCAGAAAACTCCGTATTCTATCTTTACCAATGAGCCACTTGGAGGCACTCACAGCTAGATGCTCTCACCGGTCCGTAAGTGATTGGCGAGGTCAAGCAACTAGGCTCGCGGTCAGTCCATAGATGGGTGACTGCGAAAGTGGTTTAATTTCTGGGCGTCTCCGTGCTTCGGAAGGCACGTTAAGCTGTTGGTCCCGGTTGTTACCATTAGGCAACAGTCGTTAGGCCATGTCAGAGGCCTACTGGGCGGCTTGAACCACTCTGACACTAGGGTAACCACTGCCCACACAATAAGTAAGTAAGTAAGTAAGCCACTTGATCAGTCATAATAATAAGTCGCAAAAGATCGTTCCAATTCTCGAATAGGAAATAGGTAATCTAAATCGGAGCACCTGGAACGCCTCGTTCGTTCTAATTTAGGTCTAGTAGCGTGTTCAACCTTTGATATCTTGCTACTACTAGATACTATATTGGCTTTCTAGCTCTAAAGTATTATTGGTTCAGTGGGATCAAAAAATCCCACTAGTAGCACGGAATTTGTAACTTGATAGAGTTATGGGAGCACGTAATACGGTATATTATTATGTCTCTATCAGATTGTGTCTGGTGGTTTAGTGAGGGATATAGAGAGTGGGTACAAAAGTTGCATTTTTTAAGTTGACGTTCTTTAGTTTGCCCAGAAGGCCTTAACTAAAGCAAATTGAAAAAATCTATAAATTATGTTACGAACTTGCCTTAGAGCGGTCACTGACGGAAATATACATAGGGAGAGTAATTTTCTTTTTGTTTTAGGCTACTTTTTCTCTATAATATAGATAATAAATATCTTGGGACAACTAACATACCGCTATTTGGTCCCTAACTAGGCAGAACATGTACTATAGCAACCAGATAACTAATAAAAATACTTTTATATTTCTAAATACATACATTTAGAGATAAAAAACATCCAGACACAGACCGTGTGTCTGGGTGCAATTTATCTAAGCGTGCTCATCATATAAAATTCTATAACAAACTTGTCTACGAATAAGTTTAAAAGAATTATTAAAGCCAAATTGTGTAGCAGGGCATATTACAAAATTTCTGATTATTTAAGTGACAAAAGTGCTTGGGATTGATTTGTTCTGAGTCAACACACATGATTGTAATTAATCTTAAGTATAATTTATTTTAAAAAAGGATTCCTACTGAGTTTTCTGGCAGTGTTTCTCAGTAGCTGCCACGTCATGCACTGCGCGGTAGGGTAAAAAATATGACGATTCCACATAAATGTAATTTTTTTACGGAATAAATAATTTTTGACTTTTGACTTTGACACAAAGAAGTGACATGGGTCAAACCCACGACTTCTGACTTAGCACTCACGCTGCCTACAACTTTAGACCTACAAGTCAGTTGAAAAAGATAGCTACAAGCTATGTAATTAGTTTAATTCAGTGTGGTTAATGACGGGGAGATACAGAGGTGGGTCAATTGTTTGTGCAACTGTTGCCCTACGTTAATATCTATGCATATTAACGTAGGCCAAGGTTTTTTTTTAATTCTAATCATCATAGTATCTACACTGTCAATCATTATTTATTTTTATTTTGTATTAAATCTCAGTTATAATAATATTATAATAGTTGTTAAAAATAATGCCAATACCAATAAATGGGAATCGATTGTTGCTTTAATCAAATGCCTACATAAATTACTGGAGTGACATATTGCATTAACTGTGTAATCTACTATATAAAAATAAGTCGGGTTTTCCTTCCTGACGCTATAACTCCAGAAAGCACGAACCGATTTCCACGGTTTTGCATTCGTTGGAAAGGTCTCGGACTCCGTGAGGTTTATAGCAAAGAAAATTTATAAAATTTAACGCGGGTAACACCGCGGGGCACAGCTAGTCTACTATATAAAAATAAGTCGGGTTTTCCTTCCTGACGCTATAACTCCAGAACGCACGAACCGATTTCCACGGTTTTGCATTCGTTGGAAAGGTCTCGGGCTCCGTGAGGTTTATAGCAAAGAAAATATATGAAATTTAACGCGGGTAACACCGCAGGGCACAGCTAGTATTTTATAATAACTATTAATTGCTACATCGCGCGTGGCGCGGCGATGATTATTTTGATTAGATGCTTGCCTGCTCAGTCTATACTGTAAACCGCTCATTCAATTGATGATCGACGAGAGCATTCTACTGATATGAATGCAATCTAAAGGCCATACGTCTCCTCACCCAAGTGAACTATGATAAGTCCCGAATAAAGGGTTGGTCTGTCACCAGGATGACATTGCCTTATCAATTACGTCATACGTTCCTTGTTACTAAAATAACAATCGAAACAAATATAATTTACTAATTCCCTAATAACTTTTAACCCACTTAGTAAATTGGGAATAAAGTAATACGTTAATTAAGGTCAGACTTTATAACTTTTCATATTCTGGTGTATTAATTAATCCAAAAGTACTTTAGTAATGGTCCCGCCGCTACACGGCCGGGAAGCGGGTTCGATATTGCTGTAACCAAAACTTTTAGTCTTGTTTGGGACATACCCACATTTTTTAATCCATTCGGTTAACAAGGTGACGATGGATATGGTGCTTGCAATATATTATGTACATGGACTTACACTCGCGTTGCTAATCAACAAACGCGGTACAACATTTGTACCGCGTTTGTATGCCAGAGAGAACAGTAATATATCCTGGGACATTATTTACACACGGCCATCTGATCCCAAACTAAGCCGAGCTTGTACTATGGAAACCAGTTAACTGATATACTACATATACTACTTTTCTTTTGTAAATACATACTTATAGATAAATTACACCCAGACTCAGGACGAACAGATATGTTCATGCACAAAAATATCTGTCCTGGGTGGGAATCGAACCCACGACCTCTGGCGTGAAAAGCAATCATTTGCCAGCCACGTCAACAGGCCCGTCAAATTAACACACTAATAATATTGCATATTTACTCTATAAGATAAGAAAGAGGTTTCCCAACACAGCTCTTAGAGGGAATCATTCCTAAGCTCTGCTTATAAAAAAAAAAGCTCTTTATCTTGTAAAAGACATAAGCAATGTGATCTAATATTAAAATAAAGAAACATTTCAAAGGAATCTTGAAAATATAAGAAATTTTGCGATTTGCTAAAACACTCGGGTATGTTTTGAAATCAAATCACAATTGCTAATTTCAATGTTGGATTTCTCTATTTCAATAATAGATTATATGAAATGAAATGAAATAATGAAATTTATTCAGCACTTGGGTATTTACATACACTTGTACTTGTCAAGCTCACAATGTATTACATAAACACAGTAATTAAAGCAACAAAATATTATGAATTAGTCCGTCCGTGCGGTCTGTTTCGTCACATATATTTTTAATATCCTTAAATAAATATTAAATAGCAAGTTACTAAGCTATTATTGTTACATTTAGCAATTGTATATTAAAATGAAAGAATTGAAAACAACGAGCAGTTGGCTAGCGCAAAAGGCTCTCAACCAGTAGCTTAATTTAAGCGACTAATACCTGAGGGCACCCTTATGGGGTTCGGGCCACAGCTCAGGTTGCCGCTGAAGTAAAAAGATGGAATTCGAAATGGGGGTCAGATCACTTGCACGGGATTAACGATCACGTGTTAAGGGGGCAACGCGATCCTCGCCGCTGAGGATCCTACCCTAGCTAGCTTGCGGCTTTCTCTAGCTACTTAGGTGGCCTATGGGTTATTATGTACCTTCTTTTGGTCAATAGACCATAATCGGAAACAGTAATTTGGTCGCGGTTGTGTTGACATAAAGAGATCACACCCATTGAATGTCAGTGCCTGTTCCATAAATAGAATAATTTGCCATTTAGTTTGCCTTCAGATAGGTAAAATATAAATCAATAATTTCTAAACGCGTATAATGTTGCATGTGAAGATTAATCTGCAATTCGGTACGACGAATTCCCATTATGCGCATTACTGATTTAACTCAAATTCAGCTACTATGCACGGATGTTTGCCATTTTCTCTCCAATCGTAGAATACGTTTTTAATTTAAATATATTCAGTACTAATTTATATCATGTGTTCATATAATTTAGCATAAAGCACAGGGGAAAAGAACACGTTCAATATAATGTGCCTCAAATTACCTCCCAACTAATTTTTATTCTAACCGCGCAATACCTGAAGCGCAGTGAATATCGAAGCGACTCGACGGGAGTTGAAGA
This sequence comes from Pseudoips prasinana, assembly GCA_951640165.1. Classification (NCBI taxonomy): domain Eukaryota; kingdom Metazoa; phylum Arthropoda; class Insecta; order Lepidoptera; family Nolidae; genus Pseudoips; species Pseudoips prasinana. The sequence continues at coordinate 10,590,692 of OX621240.1, forward strand.
ATTTTCACCCTTTTCAAGCAAATAATAATATGTTTGATAATGTTCTTGGTGACTGACACGTCCCATTTTTAATATAGGTACTATTTAAAATTGGAACTTCAGTTATTTATATGAATCAAAGTTTGAAGCAAAAGTAGTTGTCTATTTGGGATTTAATAATGAAATTGGATTAACTCAGCAGGAATTAAATAAACAATAATAAATAGAAAAGGTTTTTATTCACGTAGACTTTAAAAAAGTGCTTGAAAATAGTCAGAACATGTTTGTAGTAATATATAATTAATTTATAATTATTTCTAGGCACAAATAGATATTTAGGTACACGAATTTTAGGAAATAATTTACAATAAGATCTATTTTATAATAGTAACGATAGTTAGCTAGTTTAAACTAAGTTATTATCAAGGGTCATGTGTAGGTTTAATTATCATAATTTTAAATTTTAGCTTTATTTTTACTACGTATTGTCTGAATGGTTCTTTATATATTAAGGTACGAATTAAATGTTATTATTATGGCGGACCTTGTGTTTATAACGACGGTCGCGCTTTAATGCTTCCACCGATGTGCCCCAACTGAGAAGACCCAGCGAAACAAACTCAGCGGGTGTCTCTACTACCGCCTTCAACCCGGGATACGGTAATTCATCGTAAATAATACAACCATCTTGGAGTAGTCCAGCATGTTTGGTTGAATATTGCTTGATAATTTTCGAGCTGAATCCTTCAATTTATAGCATAGATATACCATAAACTTAAGGGTCTACCTCGAAAATGATCCTGCTCATAAAACACAAGAACGTTATACTCTACCTAGCTTATATGTTGCTAATGTCTCGTTGCTTGCTTGCTTATGGTATGAGCAGTGGTTACCCTAGTGTCAGAGTTGTTCAAGCCACCCCGTAGGCCTCTGACATGCCTTAACGACTGTTATCTAATGACTACAACCGGGACCGACAGTTAACGTGCCCGCCGAAGCACGGAGACGCTCAGTAATTAAACCACTTATGTGGTTTCCCATCTATGGACTGACCGCGAGCCTAGTTGCTTAACTTCGCGGATTACTTACGCATCGGTTAGAGCATCTAGCTATGAGCGCCTCGTTGGATGCGGTAGCATCTGTACCCTTACAGAAGACATTCCTTAATAATAACATTAATAATTTTAATGTTGTGTTTCCGAGTGTGAAAAAGGTCGCCAGAGCTCATTGGGGTGGGGGAAGGGTCAGCAACACTTGTTTGCTGACTCTAAAAGGCCGGCAACGCACTCGCGACTCCTCTGGTGTCACGAGTGTCCATGGGCGGCGGTGATCACTTACCATCAGGTTACCCACTTGCTCGTTTGTCGCCCTCTGATATAAAAAAAATAAAAATAGAGTATATACCACATATTAAAACACATATTAAACGTGTACTTATGGCTAGGGGTTATTACACCACTAAAAATCGATGACAAAGACGTCTGGCTCTCACTGCCTACCTGCACATTGCTAGCTGGAGACCTTGTAGCCATATAGACATGACTGATCTGCTGAGTTACGTCAACTATCTGTAAATGATTGCTATCATATATGTACTTAATTTAAAATTATTAACTCTGTCTCAAAATGAATAATGTTATTGTCTCGAAGTTTTTCTTTTGTAAACCTAAATATAATCTAAAATAATAAGCATTCAGACAACCGATCGAGCATATATTGTGTTTTCCAACAAAATAATTACTTACTCTAATTGGACCAAATCCCGTGTTCATGCCCGCTTGAGTATGTTTCGCCGGACCGTCTCAACTGGGTCGTGTTGAAACCGGTAGTAGATGAACCCACTGAGTTTGTTTCGCTGGGTCTTCTCAGTTGGGGCGCATTGGATCCGGTGGTAGCATTAAAGCGCGACCGTCGTTATTAACACAAGGTCCTTCATAATAATAATACCTTAATATAGACAGAACCATTGACAATATGTAGTAAAAATATTAGACTTAAACTAGCTAAATATCAATGCTATAATAAAATAAATTGTATAAATGTTTTCATAAAAGTTGTACCTAAATATCTATGTTACTAGAAATAATAATGTATACAACTTTATTACTACAAACATGTTCTGACTATTTACAAGCGCTTTTTTAAAGTCTACGTGAATAAAAACCTTTTTTATTTTTATTTTATTTTATATTGAAAAATCTTAATTTTCATTTACGTTTGTCCTGATAATTAAAACTCCAACATGGTGGCTCTATCGGTAATTAATTGGACTGTGACGGGCGGGCGGGCCACTCCACGTCAAACCAATTGAACTCCAATAATTGCATAACCCCAAAATTGAGCCTTTTGTGCCATTGAAACATTATTCATAGACCTGCACGCCTTAATTGAACAAGCTTGTACCGCAATGGTAATATTAAAAGTGATTTGACGAAGGAATTGACGATTCGCGTTTTAAAATTGATTATTTACGACTTCTAAAAAAGCTAATTTGTACTTTTTTTTTTCTCTTCATAAGACAACGCCCGCAATAGGGAAAGATTCTCTATATCCCTGTGTCGCGGGGTACTTGACAAACATATAATAGACGGACAAAAATTACATCCAGACACAGAATAACCAGACACAAAGCGGCGAGGCGACTGTCTTAGCCGCTACGCCACAAGTGCAGTCAATAAAACTCAAAACTTAGATAGGTATCATCATCATCATCATATCAGCCGAAAGTCGTCCACTGCTGGACAAAGGCCTCCCCAAAGATCAGCACCATTACCGGTCTTGCGCTATTCGCATCCAGCAGTTTCCATCGACCCGCACAAGATCATCGGTCATCATAGATAGGTATACTGTTGAATATTTATTTAGAAAACATACGATGGTAGACCGATCATCTTAAAAGATTCGCGGGAAACGGTTACGTTCAGGTAACAAAACAGTGCATTATGAAGATACTAGGTATGCCTTTTAACTTCTGTCGTTTCCATACTTCCCGGCAATTTTGAATTAGGAACTGTTCTATATGCGAATGTGTTTAAATTTTTTATCTCAAAACAGTTGAAAGTAATAGGCATGCCTTTTAAGTTCTGTCGTTTCCATATTTCCCGGCAATTTTGAATTTGGAACTGTTCTATATACGAATGTGTTTAAATTTTGAATCTCAAAACAGTTGTAAGTACTAGGCATGCCTTTTAAGTTCTGTCGTTTTTACATATTTCCCGTCAATTTTGAATTTGGAACTGTTCTATATTCAAATGTGTTTAAATTTTGAATCTCAAAACCTTTGAAAGTATTAGGATTAATGCTATTGTTTAGTCCCAGCGTCGATTGGAATCTGTCTTGCCTGGACTTCCGTGAGACCTTCCTGGATAAATAATTTAGGTACAAAATAAAGACAGTAGGCACGTAAACAAAGACAGTTTTGGACGCATTATTTTTGGTTATTATCTGATGTCCTATATTTACGCAGTAAATTGACGCTAGCTTATTGACTTGCGCATTAAAGATAAGCAATTAAAATCATATGACTAGAACAGAGTTCCGAGTGCATAGGTCTATGTTATCACGACTTATACTTATCATATGTTTATTCCGCCAACAACAGTCATGGTTACTTTGACGCAACATTTAGGTTCAGTCCCGACCTGTTTACTATGATAAAGTTATTTTTATATGATATAGGTTTATTTAATTAATTGTGCCGTTATATTTTTTGCTTGATAAGTAAGATTAGTCTGTCTGTCACCAGCTGACAAGTCACGCACGCATTTCCATGATGCCAGTTAACTTTGGGAAAATATGGCACGGACATAACTTAGTTTGGTCTTTAGCCAACAAATTATGGCGAGATAAATTTGCTCCTCCTTTGTTTGTCCCGCCAAAGGAAAAAATTACCTCCGGGACATAATTTACCATGGCCAACCTGGAGGACTCTTAATAGACTACGTACCCAGGTTGGTAGATCCAAAGAAAACATGTGCCAATGGGGTTACATTCCCACATCACAAAACATCTGAGAGTGCGGCGTGTCACCTCAAAGTATGGCACAATTATCTGATTGTCCCTCTTGTCCAGTCTCTTGTTCCCTTCAGGACTTGTATGAGGCTTCAGCCAAAGCGATCAGCGTTGCCCAATTTTGGGAAGATAAAATCCAATTATTACCATCGACACGATAAGAAGAAGAAGCTAATAAAATGGGTTCAACATGATTTAATTGTATTTATTTACTGTAACAAGGTAAGCCAATATATTAAACATGTTATAGTTAGATAAAATAAATATTTAAGAAATATCACGGGGCACACTGTCTGGTGATCCCAAACTAGGCCGAGCCTGTACTATGGCAACCTGACAACGAAAATAAGGAATAGACAAACTTGAATTTTTTACAAGATAGGAAAAGAGTTATTCCTAGTATTTCTATCTATTCTCTATGGTCAATAAATCTATAAATAGGTGAGTAGGCTAGTAGGTATTAAAAAAATCCGAACAAACAACCACAACTAAAAATAATTCGATAGATAAAAATCATTTTTTTTTGTCTGTAATGATGGACCTACCGATGCTATATATAAACGAATAAGTATAGTTTTTTATTCTTTCAAGGCGCCTTCGCCTTTAAACAGATTCAAATTCATTTATGGCCATGTTTGAAAACCAAATCCTTCTAATTCTTCTTATCTTAAAAAACATTGAACCGACCGCGATTTCACCTTACGGTTCCGTAGCCAAATGGCAAGAAACGGAACCCTTTTATAGATTCGTCATGTCTGTCTGTCTATCTGTCTGTCAGTTCGTATGTCATAGCCACTTTTTTCCGAAACTATAAGAGCTGTACTGTTGAAACTTGGTAAGTAGATGTATTATGTGAACCGCATTAAAATTTTCTACATAAAAATATAAAAAAGCCAATAAATTAAGGGGGTTACCCATACTTAAAACCGAAACTCGAAAAAATTTTGTTCTCGAATGCTTACATTTGGGGTATATTCAAAAATTATATTGAGGTTTCTAATATATTTTTTTTCTAATCTGAATAGTTTGCGCGAGAGACACTTCCAAAGTGGTAAAATGAGTGTCGCCCCGCCCCCCTGTAACTTCTAAAATAAGAGAATGATAAAACTAAAAAAAAATATATGATGTACATTACCATGCGAACTTCCACCAAAAATTGGTTTGAACGAGATCTAGTAAGTAGTTTTTTTTAATACGTCATAAATCGTAAACCACATTTTACCTTCATGAGCGAGTCCGCTTCGCACTTGGCCGCTTTTTAATCAATCCGAACGCATTCACTATCTATAAAAAAATCGATTAACAAACAACGAAGAAATCACGTAACTTACACAGAATAAAAAACGTACAGTCGAATTGATGATATACACACATCAACACAATCTAGGGATATTGAACATTTCATTGATTATCTAGAAAACTATAAACATTTTGTTATGACTGTAAATGGAAGAATTAAAGATAATTTCATGGCCGATATTTAAACATTAACAACACGATGCGATTTTGTTTTTCTAATTAATAAAAGTCTTAAATTAATTAAGCCATAGAAAATTACTGAGTGAACAAAAACATTTTATTCTTATAAAATTATTCAATCGAATTAAATGAATAAAAATCTTACCAAATCTGATAATCAGTAATCGGTATTTCCTCCTCTAACATTAATCACACAGCGGCAACGATTTTCCATACTTAAAATTAAGGTGTCAATGTCTTGCTGGGGTATGCAGTCCCAAGTTCTTTTTAAATGTTCGAAAAGTTGTTCTTCTGTTGTCAAGTTGGGCGGAAAATCCCTCAATGCTCTTCGCTGTAACATGTCCCAGGCGTGTTCAATTGGGTTTAAGTCTGGCGACTGTGGAGGCCAATCTAATACCTGAACATCGTGTTCTCGAAGGGCGGCCCTCACCAGCCGCGCTGTATGGGAAGGTGCATTGTCATGCATGAGCTGAAATTCTTGCCCCGTTAGGGCCCTGAGCGGGACAATGACACGTTCTACTACCTCCTCACGGTATCTATGGGCAGTCATGCTGCCCTGAATCCAAATGAGTTGGGTTCGTCCGCCGATTCGTATTCCTGCCCACACCATAATTGTCCCGCCTTGGTAAGAGTGGACCTCCTGTGGATGTCGGAGACGGCTGACCCTGCCTGGAGTTCTCCAAACGCGTGTTCGTCTCGAATCTGGATGAAATCCATAGCGGGACTCATCAGTGAACAGCACCAATGACCATTGTTGATCACTCCATGTCAAATGTTCTTGAGCCCATAAAAGTCGCCTACCGCGATTGCCACGTCGCAGCGCTGGGACTCGTAGCGGTCTGCGAGCATGAAGACCAACTTCATGCAGCCTCCTTCGCACGGTTTGGTCGCTCACCAGCAGCTGCTGACCCTCCTGGAGCCTTTGCACTAGTTGCATCGCTGTGATATTGGGTAGTCTTCTGGCGGTCATTTGGAGAAATCGATCCTGTCTCTGAGTGGTAACACGATATCTACCTGTGTGCCGTTCTGCCACATCTCCAGTAGCGCGATAACGTGACCACAGCCTGGATACCACATTTTGGCTTGTGCCCAGAGACTCAGCAACGACGCGTTGAATAGCACCGTTTTGTAACATGCCAACTGCCCGTAACATTTCATCTCGACTCAAATGATGGCGTGGCATGACGCTAAAAAGCTTACACAACCAATTGAGAAAAGAAAATAAAACAATTTATCAGGTTTTCTTCAATTAACACGCAAAAAAAATTTTAATGCAACTTCTTGAAATTAGATACAACTCAAGATTGCGCTGTGCTTTGCGTGTTTTCATTTGTTTCTCATTTTAATTTTTAAATTTTGAATAAAGAATAGACAAGGTTTAAATCTGTAAATAAACTTTTTAAGGAAACTAAATAGGTTTTAAACAATAAAGCCATGTTTGATTTCAAAATAACGTATCCCTAGACTTTGTTGATGTGTGTACTCCTTTTTTACTGCCTCGATGGTCTAGCGGTAGCGTGTTCAGCCGCAGTAAACGAGGTCCTGGGTTCAAATCCCAGGTCGGGCCAAAAGCGATTTTGGGACTTTTCTGTAAAAAGCAAAATTTCTCAACATCAGCCCGAAGTCTGGGAGTTGGCGGTATTGTAACGTATCGGTCCTGTACCTGACCTCTTTCCGGTCGTGTCGCTAGGCGTCCCATCGGATAATGAGAGTGATGGAATAGAAAGTACTCCTGTGTTTGCGCACACACTTGTGCACTATATTATGTCCCGTGCAGATGCCTCTGTTGAGACTGGCCGCCGTGGCCGAAATTCGGCTAGGAGGACATTATTATTATACTTCTTATTGAAGTCGCTTTAAATGCGGTAACAAATTTAAACATTTTCCAAACAAACAAGCTACCTATTACTGAACGATGAAACATTAATAATCATAAAGTTTAACAACTGTAGTTATTTGCCACCTAATGAGCTGCCATGTTTGCTATAAAAGGGGCTATAATAAAAATATAACATCCTGAACGAGTATGGCCCGCGCAAATTGGCGCCATGTCTAGGTAGTGATGTGCCAACGTTTTGATTTATTAAAGTGCCAGCGAGTTCGAACTGCACGTGTGGCGCAGCGGCTAACACAGTCGCCTCACCGCTTCGTGCCGTGGGTTCGAAGCCCGAGTCAACTATTTGTGTGACCCATAAATAGTTGTCCTGAGTCTGGAAGTAATTTGTGCTCGTCTCTTGGACGGGCCTGTTGGCGTGGTTGGCAAATGCTTGCTTTTCACGCCGCAGGTCGTGAGTTCGATTACCACCCAAGTTAAATATTTGTGTGCATGAACATGTCTGTTTGTTCTGAGTCTTGGTGTAATTATCTATATACGTATATATTTACAAAAAAGATAAGTAGTATATGTATTACACCCAGACTCGGGCTAAAGAGACATGTTCATGAACACAACTATATGGCTTGCGTGGGAATCGAACCCACGACCTGCGGCGTGTAAGGCAAGCATTTACCAACCTCATTTCAAAACTAGTTTCTGTACCCAAGCTCATTTCAAAACGAGGAGCGTCTGTTCAAAAGGTCGTATTTCACTTTCCAAGTTTTTATTTTTTTTTGAACTCATAACAAAAAACTCCACTGAATGAGCCTAAATACTTGTTCAAAAGGAGCGTATTTCCCATATAATAAAATCTTAAAAAATTGGATTCCAATCAAAACGGATGTATTTCTGCATTAAAATGTTGTTTTGGATTGTTTTAAACAGAACAGGCATATTTCTTCTACAAATAGCATCTTTTATTTATTTTTCTGTTCAAAAGGTCATATTTTTTTCCATACATAACAACTTTAATAAAAATCGATTTGTTTGACTAAAAAACGGTATCGAGTCAAAACATGACGGCTGTACGTTGAATGTCATTGCCAATAGCAACCCTAAAAAAATAAAAAAAATTATGACTCTACATCTCTATAACGACGTCGACAGATGACACTGACAGAAGTTACTCCTAACGTTTTGTCTTTCGATGCGAGTTGATGGATTTTGTGAAATTTTGAAGTTTGGAAGTTATTATAAAGTAAAAATCAGAGTGAAAATGGATGAGCAAGGTTTAGTCGAGACCTTGAATGCTGGTTCAAGGAAAAAAAAGCGTAAAGAACGTTCGGAATACCGTAAAACGTAAGTGACATTCTAATGTAGGTTCTTAGTTCGATATCCTGTTTTCTTATTAAGATAATAACTAATTAATATACTTTTTCTATGTATTTTTTCAGGACTTACACAGATAAAGATCCCTTGTGCATAAATTATAGATGTCCATGTAATCACAAGTCGCTAAAAACTTTCAAATGTAAACGGTTGACATTACAAGATATCATAGAAAACAGAAAGTTGTTTTTTAAACGGCGTGGGAAGGTAGATCAAGATATTTATCTTTCTAGGCTCTTAGCACCGTATGAGCCACTAAATCGAGGAAAGTCAAATCCAAGAGCGACAACGAAAAATCGAAAGGTTAGTTGCACCTACCATCTATTTATAAATAAAAAACTGACAACAGTGTGTAAACAAGTGTTTCAAAAAACTTTTTCAATTGGAGAAAAAAGGCTGAGAAACTTAAATGTTAGGCTGAGTCAAGGGGAAACACCTACAGAGAAGCGAGGTGTGGACAGGAAAGCAGCCAAGTCAAGAGAGAAAAAAGAAAAGTTAAGAGAATTCTTGAAAAAGTTACCTGCTCAGGAAAGTCACTATAACAGACAGAAAAGCAAAAGAATTTATTTGTCATCTGACCTAAACGCTGCTAGATTACTCAGAATCTATAACCTGTCAGTGCCTAGAAATTTATGGGTTTCCCGCACCATGTTCCACAATATATTTTGCAATGAATTCAACATTGGGTTCAAATCCCCAGCTACTGATGCATGCAGTGTTTGCATATTGTGGACGAATAAAATAAAAAATGAAACCAACAGTCAACGAAAGCAAACACTGATGGTTGAAAAGAGGGTTCACAAACTAAGATCCAATGCTTTCTATGAACTATTGAGAACACCAGTTGCCAACAGCATAAGGCTGTGTTTTGATTTGCAAAAGGTATTACCATTACCAAGAACACCTATACAAGACGCATTTTACAGCAGGCAAATCAGTTTTTACAATTTTTGTATAACTGAGGTAGACAAAAAGCAACCTGACTTTTTTGTATGGGATGAGACACAGGCTTCTCGTGGGTCTCTAGAAATTGGATCAGCATTGCTGACATACTTAACCAATTTAACTATTCCTGAAAATGTCACGTCACTGAAGTTGTTCTGTGATGGATGTGGTGGACAAAACAAAAATAGCCACATCCTACATTTACTAATTTACTGGTTAGCTAATAACAATAACACAATTGAAGAAATCACAATAACTTTCCCTGTTCGTGGGCATAGTTTCTTGCCAGCAGACCGCATATTCGGTAGAATAGAAAAAGATATTAGGAAAACACCTATTATTACACACAGGACAGGATACATAGAAATCATAGAGAAACATGGAAAAGTTCATGACATTGGCTTTGATTGGACTCTCAAAGATATAAAAAAGTTGGAGCTAAATTACAAAAAGCTTACAAAAATTCAAACTGCTAAGAGAATTAAAATTAAAAAAGTTAAAGGTCCAGGAGGTCGTTTCAAAGATGTCAAAATTTGTGCATTTCAAAACTATCGTTTTGAATCGGGTCAAGAAGAATTTGAATCATTATTGAAACGTGGTAAACGACATCCTAAACAACTGCAAGAACAACCAACAGGCAAAGGTCTTACTGGAAACAAAAAAAAAGATGTCACATTATTATTAGTAAAACAATTTGGTGAAGATTGGGCCTTGATTGAAGATTTACAATGGTATAAAAACATTCTTCATGAGCATAACGCACTCAATGAGAATGAGGATGAGGATCATGATCATAACCATAATGAGGACAGTGAATGCATTTGCATGGAACCTGACATTGGGGATATTAGAGTTTAAGGGATTGAATAATATTTTGTAATGATTAATGATAAAAAAATAAATGATGTGAAAAATAATTTTGTATCTGTCTCATTATAAAATCTAATTTCAGCTCAGAGTAGAAGTAGATAATAAACATCAAAGTATTGCTCATAATTGATTGATTTCTTTATTTTCACAGAATGCCAAAAAACTTCACTAGTATTTCTCTTTATTTTGTATTTCCAAAAAGTCCATTCACAAAGCCTTATTTCTAAAAGTGTTAAATCAAAAGGGCATATTTCTAGAAGTGACAAATCAAAAGTTCGTATTTCTAATTTGTCCGATCAATAAGTCGTATTTCTAAATTAAATTTAAAAAAAAAATTATGTATTTTTTTTATTTTTTTATATGCATGTATTATTGTAGTCTTAATCCTCACAATGAGCTTACATTTAATTAAATTTTAGCATTTTTATAATAGAAACTAGATGTTTTTGTCTGTTTTTGTGAAGTTTGTTTATCATAGAAATACGTCCTTTTGAACAGATGCTCCTCTAGTTACCATGCCATTCTAGTTACTAGAATATATAGGTGTTCAGGGTATTACCCTAGAAATTTTTCGGAGCTACCTTACAAATCGCAAACAGAGTGTCAAGATAGATAGTTACCTGAGTGATGAGGAAGTCACATCTTACGGCATCCCACAGGGAAGCATACTGGGCCCAACCCTTTTTGAAATATATATAAATGACCTATGTAGGATGAACCTCCCTGATTGTAATATCTACACATTTCCGGACGACACTGCAATACTTGTCCGGGGTTCTACGTGGGATGTGGTAAAGGCAAAAGCGGAAGCAGCAATGTGTAAAACAATGATATGGTTAAACTCTAATCTGCTTACGCTAAACTTGAATAAAACCACTTTTATACCCTTCGGGATTAGACGCGCCAATACACCTGACTCCAATTTCACCCTGAGAGCTCACTCTTGTCTTCACCCAATGGCATCATGTGCCTGATACCATAACTTATCTAGGAGTCCAGATTGATAGTGGGCTAAGGTGGGACAAGCAAATTGATACCTTAACCACTAGAACAATGCGCCTAATCCACATCTTCAAGTCCCTTAGAGGTTCTGCCGACAGTGACACGCCAAAGATGGTTTACTATGCACTCTGCCAATCAATTCTCGGATACTGTATACCTGTATGGGGTGGAGCAGCAAAAACCTATTTCCTTAGAATTGAGAGAGCACAAAGGGCGATCCTAAAGGTAATGACAAAAAAACCTTTTAGATATCGTACAACTGACCTTTACGCTGAATGCAAAGTGTTGTCAGTACGACAGCTCTTTGTATTCAAAACAATACTAAGAAAGCATAAGTACCTGCCACCTTTGGATCCAAACAAACGCACCCAAATCGTACCCAGTACCCATCATAAAACCACCTTCGCTCAACACCAATATTACACTCTAAGTTCCTACCTGTACAAGAAAATCAATAAACAAATAAAAATACTAGATCTAAATTACTTTAATTTGAAAACTAAGCTGACTAAGTGGTTACTTTTAAAAGATTACTCATATACGGAGTCCTTACTTACAAACGTAGAATGACACCAACAAATGTTAACTGACCACCTAATATACACCCCAATAACCCCCATACACACCTCTATAGTGTCATTTGTTCTACTCTTTTTCACTCACATACACACGCACACTCCACACATACCACACACTCTGATGCCCACATATGTATACGCACAACGCACAAATGTCTAATGGTATGACATAACTGCAACACGCGGTAACACTCTGGCTACATACAAACACATTACCAACTGCTCTGTATGGCCGAACACTGTCTCCTAAGATACAGGACTACCTAGTTTAGGAGGCAGGGTTACCTAAACATTAATCTAGATTTATGTGTATTCTCAATATGCCAGGATAAAATCATCATATCAGTCACAACCGTAGGCACCATGTATATAGTAATACATTTTACCATTACTTACCATCAAAAGAATAGCACTTTGTTACATTGTATAATTTATACCCTTGCTGTGGTGGTTCTAAATCTAATTATAATAAGATTCTCGAGTTCCACACAAATTTATTTTGACAATAAATAAAGTAAATTATTGCTATCATCATGTGCCTTTGAAAGGAAATCATAAAAACATTTTTCCATCTTCCATTTATTAACTTTTAAATATTCCTTATGGTATAAATGTTAGTTTCTAAAGCGCCGAGTATTATACTGTTGATTGTTGAGTTAAGAATGATTATTTTACAATTTCTAATGTGTATGCTTTTATTACAAACATGGTACTTTTCATTAATACATTCCTCAGTATATTTTAGGAAGGCATTGAATATAACTCTATTTGATTAAAAATAAAAAAAAACCACGCTAACTGGATTGTTTCCGTTTACTCAATTTTATACTATTATATGACCCACGCGATCTTATTCCTAGCTTCCATAATAATAATAATATCTTGGGACAATGTCACACAGATCATCTTAGCCCCAAACTAAGCAAAGCTTGTACTATGGGTACCAGGCGAAGATATACATACTTATATAGATAGATAAATACTTAAATACATAGAAAACATCCATGACTCAAAAACAAATATTCATGCTCATCACACATATATTTGCACTTACCGGGATTTGAACCCAGGACCACCAGCTTCGTAGGCAGGAGCACTACCAACTAGGCTACGGTGAGCGTCAAATAAAAACACTTCTAGATCCCTATAATTTTATAATACTGTAGTACCTATAATTGACTGAGAAGAATAATAAAATACACACTTGCAATGCATAATAAAAGTAAAAATCTTTTATCGTAGTTTCTAAATGGATGAACCGATTTGAATGCAGTAGTTTTGATATGAAAGCTAATTTATTCAAAATAGTTCTAGGCTCTCTTGTATGGAATACTTATTAGTTGATTTTAAATCTCGTCTTAATCGGACCTAGTTCTAGTGTTAATTGTTTTTTTTTATTGGGACATCAAACAGTTACACATTAATACTTAATTTTAAGAAGACTTATAAAGAGCGTAGTAAACCTGTAACCCACACCAATGTCCGCGAAATAATGTTAAGTGCGTAGTTAAGAATACTCGCGCGATTTAATGAAGAGCTTGATAAGGTAATATTGATATATTATTTTAATAAATCAGAGGCCATTCTTTTAAGTTTTGACTTGGAAAGTGAAACAGTATCTAAATCAAAGAAGTGTGTGTTGTGTGATGTATTTTAGTTGCGAGTGTTGAGTTTGCATGTCAACAGATTAGAGTTCTATACCAGCGAATTATCGGTGACTAGCTGGTGCCCGCGACTTCGGCCGCGACAATTTTGAATGATAACCAATATAACTACTTACTTCTAGCTTAATCTAAAATAAATAACTTTTAAAAGAATAGAAGCAATATAAATTTAAGAAAACCTAACCTATAAATAACCTAGCTATGAAATAAACTTAAGACTACTTTGCTACTGTTATTTAAAAAAATTACCCGATGTCATCAATTGTCCTTAAGTAAAGTCAGTAAGTCAAATAAAGTAAAATAATTATCAACGATGCATTAATCACAAAGGTAACTCCCATTAAATTAGGTTGACCCGACCTCTTAGTAATATTAATGCAAAATTTGAAGTTAATCCATATAGTGCTTTTTAAGTTTAGCCCTGACAAACAGACAAAAATTCTAAAAACTATATTTTTGGTTTCGATATTGATTGTAGATCACGCCCCAAGTATCCTTTTAAAGAAATATCCAATGTACAGTTTTGACTTTCCTACGATTTTATTATATGTATAGATAAGATCACAGCTCCTCCCCAGTAGGTGAAAGCGTGATAATATGTAGCCTATATGTTGACCCAATCTCTTAGTAATATTAATGCAAAATTTGAAGTTAATCCATGCAGTCGTTTTTGAGTTTAGCCCGGACATACATACAGACAAACAGACAAAAATTCTAAAAACTATATTTTTGGTTTCGATGTCGATTGCAGATCACGCCCCAAGTATCCTTTTAAAAAAATATTCAATGTACAGTTTTGACTTTCCTACGATTTTATTATATTCGATGTCGATTGTAGATCACACCCCAAGTATCCTTTAAAAAAAATATTCAATGTATAGTTTTGACTTTCCTACGATTTCATTATATGTATAGATGTTAACTACTAAATACGCAGCAGAATAGCTGATTCATCTATACATATAATAAAATTGTAGGAAAGTCAAAACTGTACATTGAATATTTTTTTAAAAGGATACTTGGGGCGTGATCTACAATCGATATCGAAGTCAAAAATATAGTTTTTATAATTTTTGTCTGTTTGTCTGTATGTATGTCCGGGCTAAACTCAAAAAGTACTGCATAGATTTACTTCAAATTTTGCATGTATATTACTAAGAGGTCGGGTCAACATATAGGCTACATATTATCACGCTATCACCTACGAGGGAGGAGCTGTGATCATTTATAAAGTTTAACGCGGGTAAAACCGCGGGGCGCAGCTAGTACAATATAAAATGTATGTTATATTGTATGGATAAGCGACCTAACTAGAGATTTCTATTTAATAAATAATTACTATCATAGACGACTTCGCCGTAATTCAATTCAATTCAATTCAATTTATTTATTCACACTAAATAGACTTAATATGATAATTAGGTAAATTACATTATATGGTCCTTATAATCTATTTAGCCTGTATTAAGCATGTGAATACATTTTTATTATCTATAAATAAAATTAAAAGTTAAAAATTGTTAATGTCACGGAATTCAAACCTACATCAAAATGTCAACCAATTCAAATAAAATGTCAAATTATTAATACATATTACATAGATTATGTCAAGTCAGAGACAACCACATCATTTCTGATCCACTCTTCCACAGAGTATATCATTCTGTCTAACAATATTTTCTTTAGTATTCGTTTGAACCTTATTAGTGGAAGTTGTTGAATGATTGATGGGAGACTGTTGTACACTTTTACACACATTGCGAAAAAGTTTTTATTAAATAGGGTAGTTCTTGGTAGAATATCTAAGACTAGCCGTTCCCCCCGTCTTGTATTTCGAGGGTATATATCCTTCGCTTTTTTAAATAGTTTAAGGTTCGTTTTAACAAATACGCAAATTTCAAAAATGTACATACTTGGTAGTGGTAAGATACATAGTTTCCTAAAATATGGTTTACATGATTCCCATGGAGGAATATTAGCCATAGCCCTAATACATCTCTTTTGAGACAAAAATGCCCGTTGGAAATCTGTGGAATTTCCCCATAGAATCAGACCATATCGCAATACGGAACCAACATGTCCATGATATGCCATTAATACAGTGTGGTTGTTTGTTATTGTTCTTAATCTATTTAGGACGTATACGAAACTATTAACTTTTTTACAGATTTCTTCAATATGGTTTTTCCAGTTACAGTATTTATCAATTATCAGACCAAGAAACTTGGCACTTGATGCTTCTTTGATTATTGTGCCTTTATAAGCAAGTGTTTTTAGATCTATTTTTGCACGCTGAGTCTGAAATTGAATATATTGTGTTTTCGACAAGTTGGCATGTAAGTTATTATCATTTAACCATTTGATAACGGAATCAATAGTTGTATTTAACTGTATATCATACTGTTTATAATTCAGTAGATTTTCGCATGTCACAATAATAGATATATCATCTGCAAATAGGATAGATTTAAAGGGAGTAATGTCAGGTAAATCGTTTATATATACTAGGAAATATAATGGTCCAAGAATACTTCCTTGAGGCACTCCGTACCGGTTTATCTTGTAGTCAGATTTTTCTTGTCTTATGACTGCGTCATTACTGAGATAAGATATTTCTACGCATTGCTCACGGTTATATAGGTAGCTTTGAGTCCAATCTAGAGCAGGACCTCTTATACCATAATTTTCTAATTTAGTTAAAAGTAAGTCGTGAGATACAAAGTCGAAAGCTTTTGTCATGTCAAAAAATATTACTGTTGTGGGGTACTTTTTATCTATATTCATAACTACCTTATTTACTATTTCATACATTGCCAGTGTTGTAGATTTGCCCTTTTGGAAACCATACTGTTCTGGTTTGATAAATGAATAAGTGTCAAAGTAAGAGACAAGTCTGTTTTGCATGGCTTTTTCAAAAATCTTAGAGAAAATAGGTATAAGTGTTATGGGTCTGTAGTTGCTTATATCTAACTTGTCTCCTTTTTTATATACAGGTTTAACTACAGATTTCTTGAGCCGACTTGGGAACGTACCTAATTCAAAGGACATATTGATTAAGTGTTTCAAAATGGGCACCAGGATATTCACGCATTTTTTTATGATATCCGTCCTAATTTCGTCATATCCCACTGAGTTTGTGCTTTTTAAAGACATAATAATATTTCTTACTTCTGTATTATTTACTGGTTTTAGAAATATACTACTTCTTGCACGAGTCTTGTTTGTATTAGAAACTTTGTCATTTTTAATGTTATTCAAATTTATCAGGAATTGGTTAATGTTTTGTGCTATTTCCTGTGGTTTGTTTATTATTTGATCACCAATTTGAATTTTTTTTATATATTCCTGGGTTGAAATATTTCCTACATTTTCATTAATAATGGTCCAAGCCGCCTTACAAATATTTTTCGATTTTTTTATATAATTGTTATTATGAAGTTGTTGTGACTTTGATATACAACGTCGTAATAATTTTGAGTAGTTATGAAATTTAGTCTGACTTTCGATTGTCTTTCTGTTGTAAAAAATAAATCTCAAATGCCTTTTTGTTTTGCAACTACGTCGTAGTCCTCTGGTTACCCATTTAATATCACGATGTTTTCGTATTACTATCTGTCTAAATTTTGGAAAACATAAGTTATAAAACAAACAAAAGTCATCGTGAAATAAATTAAACCCTTCATTTACATCGTTCGTGCTGTAAACATAGCTGAAAGTAAGGTTTTCCATATATTTAAGAAATTTCAGCTGGTTTTCTTCAGAAATATCTCTTTTTATAATATAATATTTACTCGTATCTAAAATATTACATTTAATGGGTATAGATAAAATTTGAGCAGTGTCGTGATCTGAAAGTCCAAGTTTTAAAATTTTACTCTCTGTACCCTTACTTATGTTACTGATTATATGGTCAATACAAGAATTAAGTCTAGTTGGCTGATTAATATGTAATGTCAATTTATAATTTTGTAGTATGTCATGTAAATCTTGCACTGCTTTGTTTTTCACAAGTGTATTTATGTTAAGATCACCTGCTATAATAATTTTATGTTTATTGTATTTGCTGTTAAACATTAGCTTGTAGAGTAATGTGTCAAAATGTGCTAAGAATACGTCTATTTTTGATTGAGGTGTCCGATAGATGCATACTATTACAAGCTTTTGATCTGGCAAATCTATGCCAGTGCATTCAAAAACCTTTTCCCGGGCTTGATCTTTTATAAGGCCGATCTCGTTATACCTAATACCCTTTTTAATGAAGATGGCCGTACCTCCTCTTTTTTGACGTCTACAATATTTTGATGCCATCACATACCCTTTTAAACTAGCATTTCTGATACATTCTTCCTTCAAAAAAGTTTCCGAAAAGCATAGAATGTGAGGTAGATTATTTTTCATTTGTAAATCAGTCAGCACTATTTCAATCAAATCTCTTTTTGATATAATTCCCGCAATATTTTGATGTAGAATTATGAGAGACTGAGCGGATGAGGTATATAAACTATTTGGAACGAAAAAGACTTTCATCGTTTGTTGCTACGTTTTGCGTTGATTGTCCGGTGAAATAGTAAGGAATAGTACCTATTTTTGGATGAGTCACTGATTTCTCAGTCTTGGTCCGTTTATTTCCTAATGGAAAATAAAAAGGAATTGTTCCTTTCTTTGGTAAAATCTGGTGTTTGTTGCGACCAATATCAGGCATCTTCGTCAAAGCATGTACATTTTTTATCTGCCTATTATTATAAATTAAGAACCTTTTGTAATAGTCTCTATAGTCAATAGATCGATTAATTAGGTCACATGTTCTTTTCTTATGAATATTACCTTTTAAATCTAAACAAGTATTTTGTCTTAAATCTAAAAAATTACAGTTTTCAAATTGGCCACTAATGATTTTGATCATATTATTCAAATTATTTTCGTTTAAATATCTATTTTTGGCAACGCTTAACACATAAATAGTACAATTTGTAAGAAGTTTGAGTATTATGGACAGTTCTATTTGCACTTTAACAGGGTTAGCATCATGTTCTCCCACGGAGAGAACCATTACGTTATTTTCAAAGGATTCTATATTTTGTTCCGTGATCGTCTTGACAATATGCTGTGTTGTAGCTCCCGGCTGAATAAATCCTGTGATAGAATTTTCTTTGCCTGTTTTTCCTCTAATATGCTTCAAAATCAGCGTTAGATCTCTACATTGAGCTCCACCATAGATATAAATATTAGGCTGTTGCTGCGGAAACCCTATATCCTTCTCTATTTTAACTTCTTCCCGTTGTTCTGGTTTCGCTTGCTCCGTTTGCTTATCCATGCGATGATTCTCAACCAAACCAGTCGGTTCATTTTCCAGATTATCTACTGTGAACATTCGCCCACTATCTAATATTTGATTTCGAGACTTTTTCCTGTTGTTTTGAATTTGGCTTTTAGGTATTTTATTCTCTATATGTCTATTCTGCTGGGTGATAGTATTACGCAATGTCATATTCTCCAGAACTAGATCATCAATTTTATTACTAGCCTCTTGAAATAGTTGTTTCAGATTCTCTATTTCTTTATTTAATCTTTCTATTATAGCAATATTTGAGCCTGTAGAAAGGTCTAAGGTGCTAGTACATGTATTCAGGTCCAGTTCGGTAAAATCCTCCGATGGATTATGGATAGATTCAACAGATTTAGCTCGAAGTGTTGGTTTAGTTCTGATAGTAATATTCGAATGTCTTACGTTCTGTTCAGCCATTTTAGTATTGCTTGATTTCCGTTCTGAAATACTATATTATCACACAATTATTTCTATTAATATCAAGCGCAAATGGCATGTAATGATTAAGTTATTATTTTATTTCTCAATTCTAGGCACTTTTATAATAAATATGCATGGTTTCCGCCATCAAACCGCGCTGAGTAGATCACAAATAGTTGAATACGATGTGTGTATCAGTTTCCCCGAAAATGGGGAAAAAATTCTTCGTTGTTAACACTATAATGTATTAAGGATCGCGTGTGGATGACGCCTTATTGCAGTCTCTGGTCGCCATAGATAACTGACGTTTTAGTCTATTACGAAGATTTTATTATCTATGGTTTGCGACAACACCTTTGAATTTTTGTATTAGAACGGTTTGTTTACTTTTGACAATGAATAACTTGTACGATTTATAGCTTTTGCAGGGTTTTGCAGGGAAGATCTGATGAGTTTTGGATCTTTCACTATTGTTATTATAATTTCGCACTCACACACTGTTCACAATATCCGTTCAAACACTTTTATTGTTATTTAGGTTTTCACGATTTTCATACATGTTATAGGATTTTAGGGTCTACAAACATTATATGTCATATAAGGTCAGCTAATATACATTTTTAACACTTTTTGTCACACTTTTAACTCGTTGTTTTATTTTTATTGGTAGTAAATACGTAGATGATGTTGATAACAAAGACATTTTTTTTTTTTTTTTTATTATTTTTATTATTATTATATTATCATTATTATTCTCACATACGTTGTCTCCTTTACAATATTTTGTTTAATCCAACAGCCCCTAATTATCTTAAGCAACTGTTTGATTCGTTTGTGATACACATTCTAGGTCTTTGAGATCATCTGAGACTCTAAATCAATGTTGTCTGTCTGGTTGTTTGTTTATTTGTACACAAAATAATCGTGAAAACTTACAACTCAATTTAGATTGTTATTTAATATACAATAGCTAGTGTATTTTATGATAAGGAAAATCTTTGTGGTCTCAAAATGGTCATAAAATATCTTGCCCGTTCAATTGCGTCCTCTTTTATACTCATTTTGAATTTTTTCCACAACGTTTTCTGTGCTCAAGATACCTATAGTGCATAATTTGAGCCGTACTTGTTAGGTAATACGTGCGGGATTGGGTCCATACGATAATTGTAGGTAGGGTATTCACCATCCCAAGAAAAAGTGTCAGTACCGAGACTCTTTATCTGAATTGTACGTACATACGTAATGTACGTACGTGTTAAAAGAAAATACTGCTTGATAGCAGTGTTTCTGTTCTTCTGTTGATAGAATTGAGGTTTTGTATTCACCTGTTTGCGGCAGCGAAAAACTGCAGCGATTTTTTGCTGTAAATAATAATAATATCCTGGTACATTACTCACACATGGCCATCTGATCCCAAACTAAGCAGAGCTTGTACTATGGAAACCAGATAACTGATATATTACATATACTATTTTTCTTTCGTAAATACATACTTATATAGATAATTTACACCCCGACAGGACAAACAGACATGTTCATGCACACAAATATTTGTCCTCAGTGGGAAGCGAACCCACGACCTGCGGCGTGAAAGGCAGCGTGTCTACCAACCACGCCAGCAGGCCCGTCAATATATAAAGATGTACAAATGTAACAAATAAGAGACCTTTTTATTTTATTTTTTTCAAGTCGCCACAATTGTTTCCCGGACGTCTATTTTCAGTAGTTTAAAATAGGTTTAAAAGGTTTTTTGTTAATTTTTGGCTTGTGATTGAATTTGTACAAAAATCACGTTAACTACGGTAAAAATAACGGCAGATATTTACACCTATATTACGCCAAAAATATATTAGTTTTCTTTAAAATCCATTTATGAAAATTAGGAGTAGGTACTGACGCCAGCACCTCAAGCTACCCCAATCTGTCAAATTTCCCCAATTGAAAGTGAACCTTATACTTTTGTGATAAAGTTGATAATCTATAAAAAATTTGACTGATGGGGGTAGCTGGATGTCTTGGCGTCTTTACATTTATATGAAAAAGAAGGCACGAGTACGGAACCACTCTGGATGGTACTTCTACTTCTAAAAGGAAACCGGATACTTACCTGACATATATCTATTTTCGACTTATTTGACAACTAATTTTTACCAATTAGCGCTTCTTTGTCATAGACACCTATAAATTGTCGTTTAAGATCCAAATGGCCAGTCTAAAACTCGGTGTTTTCGATGTTTAATATAATAGTACTAAATTTAAAAATATATGTAAGAATCTTAGTTATTTATATAAGGATTTTTCAAAATTGTATGTAAAAAACAGACTGCACGGACGGCTAAGAACAAAACACCTTGTATCCTATTAATATTATAAATGCGAAAGTTTGTGAGTGTGGATGGATGTATGGATGTCTGTTACTCTTTCACGCAAAAACTCCTCAACGGATTTTGATGAAACTCTGTAGTAATATAGCCTGTACATCCGAATAACACAAAGGCTATTATAATTTATAAGTTTTAACGCGAGTAAAACTGCGGGGCATGGCTAGAGTCAAATAAAATAATTATAGCTGAAACTATTTGATACTTTATAGTTAGTTATGTGGTTTGAATTCAGTGTTTTTATTGAAGTTGCATTGTATTTTATTTAGGTTTCGTGGTAATTTATGTTTAAAGAAACTTTATTCTCAATAAAACATACACAAATGTCACTTACTTGAGAACAATAAATTAATGTTAACAATATAAAATGGTTCTTCAATTTAGATGACTGAAGCATAGTTGGTCCTTAACCAACTACGATAAATTTATTCTCACAATATCTGTTAATATTCCAAAGACTTAATGAAAACTTTAGCTTGTTAAATGATGTCTAAAATTGTGTTGCAGATAAATAACTCCAGCCGGGTCATGCCCTCCAAAGAACGGAGACGGTGGATGTCACGTAACTATAGACAGACCGCGCACCTAGTAAACAAATATTGTCCATGGCAAATTTGTGTGTGGCAGAATTATACGGAAAATATCAAAGACGAAGTCAAAAATTATTTATTCCGTAAAAATTTTACATTTATGTGGAATCGTCATATTTTTTTACCCTACCGTGCAGTGCATGACGTGGCAGCTACTGAGAAACACTGCCAGAAAACTCAGTAGGAATATTAAAAAAAAAAAAATATACTTAAGATTAAATACAATCTTGTGTGTTGACTTAGAACAACTCAATCCCAAGCACTTTTATCACAAAAATAATCAGAAAATTTGTAATATGCCCTGCTACACAATTTGGCTTTAAAATGTATATAGTGTATTTAATTATTTTTGACTGCACGTGTGGCGCCGTGGCTTAGACAGTCACCTCGCCGCTTCGTGTCGCGGGTTCGAGTCCCGCGCCGGACAACTATTTGTGTGACCCATAAATAGGTGTTCCGAGTCTGGATGTAATTTGTGTCCGTCTATTATGTTTGTAAAGTACCCCGCTACACATGGATTGGATTCCCTAGGGCGGGCGTTGTCTTTAAAAAAAATATGTATAGACCAATATATGATTCCCACAGATATTGGTGTGCATTAACATGTCTGTTTGGCCTGGGTCTGGGTGTAATTATCTATGTAAGTATGTATTTACAAAACAAAAGTAGAACTTGTAGCTTATCAGTTATCTGATATGGTACAAGTTCTATATTCTATTTCTATAGTAAAAGTTCTGCTTAATTTGGGATCAGATGGCCGTGTGTCAATATTGTCCCTGGACATTATTATTATTATTATTGACAAAATGAAATATATATTATAATTTAAAAATATATTTAAGTATTTGTACAATAAATATGAAAATTACGGTATAGAAATACATTTCCGCTTCCTAAATCTCCGGATTTTCATCGATATAATAAAAAGTAATTTACTAATTAAGTATACGATTATAATAATTAATTCAAGATTTTCAATAAATCATTAAGTTATGAATATCGTACAGTATGGGATTGGACTAATATTGAATTAAATACCGAATTACGATTAATAATTAATTGAATATTTTGATTAATAAATCATTAAGTTATGAATATCGTACAATATGGCACTAGAAAATCAACTTTAAAATTATTTAAATAAAGTGCATGTATGCTTGAAAATTATAATGCGCGAGACTACGCGAGCATTTTGTCAGGTTCAAGCATATATGCACATTATTCCTATAGCTCTAAAGTTGATTTTCTAGTGCCTTAATAAAATCCTCTCCGCTGCGCTCCTCTCTGTCTGCGCTGACCCTAAGGAAATCCCCTACAAATTGCAACGTTGTAGATACCTTGGAGGTGGCCTATCTCCCATAGTAGACGATATAAGGGTCATAATGTGAAATATATAAATATTGCTATTAAAGCTTTTACATTGCGTTAGTTTTTAAGTTATATTAATTTTGTTTTTATGTATGTATGATCCGTACAAATATTGCAAAATAAAAATTTAGCACACATACTATTTGAAAAGAAAATAATAGACGAATTATACCATTTTCAAACTTATTTCGATGACAATATATCGTCCGTTAATGTCGCTAATATTTTTTTTAAAACAGTTTTTGAGACTTTTACTGCTTTCACGGACAATAGAAGTGAGTGAGTGCTTAAGTCCCTTAGCAATTAAGACCACGAAATAAGTAACCATCTTTGTAGGGTATCCATTTTGAAGTTCGAAGGTTGGCTTCATGAGCCGTTAAAGATGTAAAAATAAATAAGTAAAGATAAATTATGCCATCTGATCCCAAACTAGGCAGAGCATGCAATATGGCAATTCTTATATTATAAATGCGAAAGCTTGTGAGTATGGATGGATGTATGGATATTTGTTACTCTTTCACGCAAAAACTATCGGACGGAATTTACTTAAACTTTTTTTTTAAATTTATTTATTTACTTTAATTAAAACTGTAGGGCACCAATTACAATAATTAATGATAATTATTACAAGAATTATTTTAAATATAAATATATAAACATTGATTTTAAAATACAATCATACATCATTCTCACAGAAACGCAAACATTCTGACAATATATCCGACCATCCATCCGCAAACAAAACTTTGTAATTATATAGCTTATATGTCCGGATAAGACATAGGCATAATTTATAAACTTTAACGCGGTTAAAACCGCGGGGCACTGCTAGTATATTTATGAAAATCTAAATACAAATATGTATATATTTTAGATAAATGACACCCAGACACGGAAAAAATAATCCTTCTCATCACACAAAAATATGGCATCATTCTTTTGCCACACACATGATGTATGATAATATTATGTTGTTAGTATCTTCAACGTACAAAAAGAGATCGTATTTTATAATTGGTATACTTATCTTTATTAATTAATTGATAAACCGGATAAATAATAATGATAAGAACAACAATATTAAATAGTATGAAAACAGTAATAGTAATTATGATTTTTTATATTATAAAGGTTGAAGTAATAGTAATTATGATTTTTTATATTATACTAGCTGTACCCCGCTGTTTTACCCGCTTAAACTTTATAAATTATAGCCTATGTTAATCCAGGGTGTAAATTTTATTAAAATCGCTCCAGCCGTTTAGACGTGAAGAAGTAACAAACATACACACGCACACACTCACAAAATTTCGGCTTTATAATATTAGTGTGATATATAAGTTAATATCTACTAATATTGAATAAATTAATATCTCCGTGTTACTAAATTGCCGTATGACTAGTGGCAAAGAATATGGCCACCCCATTTCATCCCAAGGGAGACGTAGAAGTCGTCCCGATGGAATATCTAACAGAGAACGGGCAGCAGCGTCGCTCTGAGAAATACGGATATCATATCTACTGCGATCGTCACCCGTTTTCGAAGCGTGACAATAATGGTAAATCCCCCCATTCTTGGGGGATTGCTTGGCCGTGGATGTCATTCGGCCGATATGATTATAGATAGATAGGTAATATATAATAGATAGATAATTACAGATTATAATAAAATAATAATAAAAAAATTGTTTATTTTCACACAAAACAAATAATTTAAAAGTTGTAGTTTCTTATTCTCAAACTAAGTAAACTTGTATCTTGGGAATCAAGGCACTCTCCTTAACGTACTAAATTAATTAAAATAGGTAAAACTTAATACAGACTAAATAAAAGACTAAACAAAATATTAAAACGAGAAAAAATATTACAAAAAATTACAATTATAAGAAAAAAAACACTTCAAAATAGCAGTAAAAAGACGATACCATTACTAACGACTTAATGTGTGAGTAAGAGAAGATTAGATAATATATAATTAATCTTCGAAGAAATATTACTTAAAGATAGTTAATAATTTAAATTTGGACGGGCCTGTTGGCGTGGTTGGCAAATGCTTGCTTTTCACGACGGAGGTCGTGGGGTTGATTCCCACCCTGGACACATAATTGTGTGCATGCACATTTTTATGCTTGGATACCTATTAATGGCTCTCTGTCACGTATAACATATAAAGCCAAAATGTCGCTGAAAGCTGTTGGTCTTCCTAAGATAAAATAAATAAAATAATAACATGCCTGTTTGTCCTGAGTCTGGGTGTAATTATCTATATAAGTATGGATTTATAAAAGAAAAGTAGTATAAGTAGTATATCAATTATCTGGGGCTCTACCGGCTAAGCCGCCGAACATCGATTTCTTGAATGTTGTTCAAATAAATAATGGTTAAAAATGACTTAATCAATTGTTAAATCGGCTTCAACGTTGACAATCGATTCCGGACCATTTGTGACGTCACATGTGCTCATGGAAGCCGATTTAATGATTGATTAAGTCATTCGTAACCTATATTTATTTGAACGCCATTTAAGAAATCGATGTTCGGCGACTTAGTAGGTAGGGCCCCTGGTTTTAGGTACAGTAAACAGGTAATTGATATACGAGTACTTAGTTACAGTTACATTTTCAGCAATGAAATGATATACTTAGTTTACGATCCACACAATCCAATAGTTATTGGTATCAAATAGGTAATTGAATGTTCGAGTCCCGCGCCTCACAACTATTTGTGTGACCCATAAATAGTTGTTCTGAGACTGGATGTAATTTGTGTCGGTCTCTCGAATATGTTTGTAAAGTACCCCGCGACACAGGAATAAATTGGTTGTCATTAAAAAAAAACAATGTTGATTGAGTTTTTTTTATTAGTCCCTAATTCAATGATAATGCAGTCTATTACTGACCAACAGCAGGATCCTCTCATTCTCATCTCTGTTTGATTATGATGTTCTCACAATGAGAAGGCAAAGGCCATAGTCATAGCTATTCTGGCTTAGTGCGGGTTGGCAGACTTCACATGCCATCAAGAACATGTTAAAGAACAACTCTATAGACGAGGTTTGCTCACGATATATTCCTTCACCGTTTTAAGTACGACATCTTAAATTTATAATAAGCACATGAATTCGTAAAGTCAGTGGTCTGCGCTTTGGGTTTGAACTCGTGACCACTGAGTCTCCAGTCCAACGGTCTAATCATTAAGCTATCGCGTACAAAATTTATGAATTTATATTTATTGCCTAGTTCATGGAAGTCCCGTTATCAAACTTCGTATCAATTTCGTAAGATTCGAAATCGCATTTAAAGATATGGTTGTAAAAAACATTCTTTATAAGAGCGTTCCAAAAATGTACTTTTTTTGTTGATATACCCACCCGCAAAAAGTGTCTGCGGGTGGGTATGTCGGACTCGCACCGACTACACCTAACCTGCCGTGGACTTCACCTGGCGCCTGGTGGGGGGGGGGGGGAACCTAGGGAACGCGCGTGTATACCTGCGGGTCCTAGGGCTGCTCCGTTGTCCCGTTTTTGTGCCATGTCCAAGATACACAAATAAGTACTTACTGCTGAGAAATAACACAAACATACCCACAAAATAATACAATATTATTTTTAAAATATTAAACTTAATTTTACTCAACAAATAAGCAAAAATTTAAGTTTTGCCATAGTTAGTAAAAAGTTAGTGGAAAAAAGCAATCGTTTTCACGCCAGCTTACCATTTAGTCCGAAGTTTGTAAACACTTTAAAAGCGTAACTTATTTTGCGAAAAGCTTAGGTAAACTTGGTGAAACTTGGTTAATGCTTAATTTCAGACCGTAAAAGTACGTGGAGCTGTTGAAAATGTTTCAGAATGTTAATGGATTAACTCGTCGCATTTTGCATCGATATAGTTAGGTACCAAGCCAAAATAAGTTTCGTTAAAAGTTGCAATTGTAATCGATTTTGTTTGTATTCGCAATGTTCTAAACGATTTAGATGACGAATTTATATTTTAAAGTAAAAAGCTTATAGCGTTTAGCGCTTAGTTTTTACTCAAAAGCAAAAATGTCAATAAAATTGGAAATCATTTAACCATTTACTCGTAAAATTATTCATAAGATATTTGTGTTGATTGTGATTTTGTTTAATGTCACGTAAATTTCCACAAATATTCTAAAGTTTTTAATCTCTTTATCTTTATGTTTTGTCTACCAATCTTATTATTATTTATATTATGAATATTAGCGAAAACTTGTAATTGGCCTTCATCCTTTATTGTATGTTTTATTTCAGTTTTAGCTGTAAGTTTTCTAGACAAATAAAATAAAAATAAAATAAAATAGAAAAAAGTACAACGTTAGTATTTTGCTAATGTTCTTTAATTCGTATATATTATTTATTTATAAAAATCAAACAAACTTTAACATGCGCTCACATCGAAATGTTTAGTTACATTAGCAAGTACATGCATAATTTAAATGACCTTACATTGTATTTATTTACTTGCTTTTACCCGCGACTTCGTCCGCGACAATTTTGAACGATGACCAACAAACCTGTAACCTACAACAAAAAGTCCTAACAGACGTGAAAGACTTTGACTTTGAGAAACTGTAAAAAGAATGTGAATAAATAAAGAAAAGCCGTATATTAAGATGTAAGCCTTTTCTGTCAGAAACGGTTTGAGATTTATAAAATCATAAAAAAGCTAATGGTAGACGTATATTTAGATTATTTAGACAATTGTTAATTATAGTGATTATCGTTGCATTATATAGAGACAAACTTTAAATTACTAATATTTATATCACTAAAAAAATAGAATTATATAATCAAATAACGTAATTGAGATAAAGGATATTTATTCCTAATTTTAATAATTAAA
The DNA here is from genome assembly GCA_951640165.1 of Pseudoips prasinana. NCBI lineage: Eukaryota > Metazoa > Arthropoda > Insecta > Lepidoptera > Nolidae > Pseudoips > Pseudoips prasinana. The sequence goes on from OX621240.1 coordinate 10,619,372, forward strand.
CTTGCAATGCCTGCAAAAGGCCACTAAGAGCGAAATTTTTACCTAATATTATTATTAGATAAGGTCTGTACAACACTTAGTTGCAAATAAACTTTTGACTATTTTTGTGAAAGGCATTAGCCTTTCACAAAACTATCACGAGTCAGTCTAATTGACCTGTGATGGATATCCTTGGTTAATTACATAATTCAGCCATTCGGCAAAGAAATGAATTCGACCTAAGTCTTGTAATGTTCTACTATTTAGTAGGTGCGATCTCGTGATGAGAAAATACGTATAGAATCACCTGGCATCCGGCTCTCTAAGCGCCTGTAAGTGTGTTCCGTGATCTGGGTGTTGCACCAATTATCATCTCGATATAGGCTCGTTCTGCAAACACTAATTGTCTTTCCAATCCCCTGACCAACCGCTCGCCACAGTATCTTTACGCTTTACCACTAGTCTAGATTTAGTGTAAATTGAAAAAAAATCCACGTCTCGTAAGCAACTGGATGAAGCTAGGTCTTTTTAGGGTTCCGTAGCCAAATGGCAAAAAACGGAACCCTTATAGATTCGTCATGTCTGTCTGTCCGTCCGTATGTCACAGCCAGTTTTTTCCGAAACTATAAGAGCTGTACTGTTGAAACTTGGTAAGTAGATGTATTCGGTGAACCGCATTAAGATTTTTACACAAAAATATAAAAAGAACAATCATTTTGGTGGGTCCCCATACATAGATCTGAAACTCATTTTTTTTTTCATCGTACCCATACATGTGCGGTGTCTATGGATAGGTCTTCAAAAATGATATTGAGGTCTCTAATATAGTTTTTTTCTAAACTGAATAGTTTGCGCGAGACACACTTCCAAAGTGGTAAAATGAGTGTTTACCCCCCCCCCCTGTAACTTCTAAAATAAGAGAATGATAAAACTAAAAAAATATATGATGTACTGCAACCTAACAACGAAAATTGGTTTGAACGAGATCTAGCAAGTAGTTTTTTTTTAATACGTCATATATCGTAAACCGCAATTTGCTTTCATTTAATCAACTGAAATACTTGCTGCTACGGAACCCTTCATGGGCGAGTCCGACTCGCACTTGGCCGGTTTTTATTTGCCTGGCCTGTTGGTTTAGTGGTTAATGACCCTGGTTGCTTAACCAGAGGTCGAGAGTACGATCCCCACCCAGGACAAATCTTTATGTAATGAGCACGATTATTTGTTGTGTCTGGGTGTAATTAATCTATAATATGTATGCATTCAGAAATATATAAGTACTAGCTTCGCCTCGCGGATTTACCCGCGTTAAACTTTATAAATTATAGCCTACGTGTTAGTCCAGGGTGTCAGCAAACACCATACAAAATTTTATTAAAATCGCTCCAGCCGTTTAGACGTGAAGAAGTAACAAACATACACACGCACACACTCACAAACTTTCGCCTTTATAATATTAGTGTGATGTTTATCAGTTGCCTGGTTGCCGTAGTATAGTTTTAGTTGTCCCAAGATATTTATTTATTTTATTTATAATACGGCCAACGAGCCAGATCGTAGTTCCAATTCAGGTTCTTTCTAGTATTTGATCAGCCATTGATGTTCAATTGTGTCAACACTTGTACAACCTCGTTTATTGAGGAGTGTCGATTGGTTAATGTGAGTGGGTGTGATGACACAAACCGGTGTCCACACCACAGTTATAAATAACTAGCTGTGCCCCGCGGTTTTACCCGCGTTCAACTTTATAAATTATTACAGCTCCTCCCCCGTAGGTAATAGCGTGATAATATGTAGCCTATATGTTGACCCGACCTCTTAGTAATATTCATGCAAAATTTGAAGTAAATCCATGCAGTACTTTTTGAGATTAGCCCGGACATACATACAGACAAACAGACACACAGACAAAAATTCTAAATACTATATTTTTGGCTTCGATATCGATTGTAGATCTCGTTCCAAGTATCCTTTAAAAAAAATATTCAATGTACAGTTTTGACTTTCCTACGATTTTATTATATGTATAGATTACAGCTCCTCCCCCGTAGGTAATAGCGTGATAATATGTACCCTATATGTTGACCCAACCTCTTAGTAGTATTCATGCAAAATTTCAAGTAAATCCGCATGCAGTACTTTTTGAGATTAGCCCGGACATACATACAGACAAACAGATAAACAGACAAAAATTCTATAAACTATATTTTTAGCCTCGATATCGATTGTAGATCACGCCCCAGGTATCCTTTAAAAAATATATTCAATGTACAGTTTTGACTTTCCTACGGTTTTATTATATGTATAGATATTGCAATTGCTGATACTTTTATTATAACGTTGGTATGAACACCAAAACCCAAGTGGACAGAAGATAGAAGAAAATTGAAGAGAATCTTCTAAAATTGATGGTCACGAAGTTTGCATACTTAAGCAGCATAGTGACTTAATTATCTAGCAGCTTAGTACTAGTAGTAGTTAGTAAAATTAGCACATTATTTGTTCTTCGATCACCAATCTCTACGAACGATACATAATTCGTTTCAGAATGTGGGTGGGTCTATCAAGCCTCTGTAGTACATTGTAAATGGTCGTGAAGACCAATATTGAAGGTTTCTATGTAAACTCCCGCAAAAGATTGGCGTCAATAACGAACAGAATGAGCAATAGTCACACAGTTTTTTAAAAAGCATGTCTAAGCATTATCGTTTTGAAAGCAAATGAGAAGCCCCATTTGCTTTCAAATGAGTTAATGGGTCATCTATGTTATCATCATCCTCATCACATCAGTCGAAAGACGCCTACAAGAACCTTCCCATAGACTTATACAATTGTAGTTCTTGCATTACCCGCATCATGCGGCTTCCAATGACCCTCACGTTGTCTTGTCACGTTTATGTATGTAATTAGAGATTGGAATACACGGACTACGCTTTTTTTGTTTTCTGACAAACCTACTTAGAGAAATTCATGAAGTTATGTTTAATTAGAAATTATAAAGTGCTCTTGACCGAATTTCGACAACGGCCTTCGGGAGCATGTAGGTATTATCTATCGGTTTTGTTTTTCTAGAAACATGGCCGACTGATATGTTCACAGTTGCATGTGAAAGATCATATCATTTTGATAATACCTTCCAAATTATTAAATTTTAATTTTATAGCATTATTCGCAATGCAATGCGTTTTGAAATTATAAATAACTTTTGCATTAAATAATTAGGGTTATAAATAAAGATGTATGCTCCACTATGAACGAGGTTTTACGAAAATACACGCCAGACGAGATTTTTGCCGATTTGGTATAGTGTTGGAATACGTGTCGCCCACGTGTTTATGTTGATAAAGAACCGGTTACTTGTGTGTGAGGTATCTATGGGTCAAAAGTTATTTGCGGCTTACAGTCGGAACTAGAAACATGATATTATAAACAAGATTGTACCATCGGAATGTATTTTGAACTCCGACACAGCGAACTGTTTGGTAGGCTTTTTATTTACCATATTGTTTTGTATCTATAGATTACGAGCTTTATATGTAAACTAGCTGTGCCCCGCGGTTTTACCCGCGTCAAAGTTTATAAATTATCACAGCTCCTACCCCGTAGGTGATAGCGTGATAATATGTAGCTTATATGTTGACCCGACCTCTCAGTAATATTAATGCAAAATTTGAAGTAAATTCATGCAGTACTTTTTGAGTTTAGCCCGGACATACATACAGACAAACAGACAAAAATTCTAAAAAACTATATTTTTGGCTTTGATATCGATTGTAGATCACGGACCAAGTATCCTTTTTCAAAAATATTTAATGTACAGTTTTGACTTTCCTACGATTTTATCTATCTACGTATCTGATACCACACTATGAACGACCACGAATCGGTAGATGCAGAGTGGGTAAGGCCCCTACAAGATAGGTCAATGATATTGTGATGGTCTCTGGATGCCGCTGAATATATTGCAAGACCGGCAATTGTGGAGATATTTGGGGAGGTACAGGCGCTCTACCGGCTAAGTCGCCGAAAACCGATTTCTTAAATGGCGTTCATATAAATAAAGGTTAAAAATGACTTGATCAATTGCTAAATCGGCTTCAACGTTGACAATCGATTCCGGACCACTAATGACGTCACATATGCTCATGGAAGTCGATTTACCGATTGATTAAGTAATATTTTTACCTTTATTTATTTGAACGCCATTTAAGAAATCGATGTTCGGCGACTTAGCCGGTAGAGGCCCTTGTCTAGTAATGATGATGATCCAACACCCCCATCGCCCTCCATGACTATCGCGCTCGTAACGATGAAGTGTCCACTATGATCCTGATTCAGATGAGTGGCCCTCGTCTTAACGTCCCTCAATAACCAACATTTTCTGGCACCACATCTGTTACTACCCGTAGCAACAATCCAGAAAGGAGATGTCCCCTGGCGCGGGATATTTATTATTTTGGTGGACGGCTTGAGTCCCCATTTGGCTCTATTGTCCGGCGAATGTCCGGCAATATTGTAACGAATGAGTATAAATAATTTCGTAAAAATATTATCCTAATTCGTAACGGAGTTTATTTTTTCTCTTCTTTCTCCTCGCCTCTTCCCATTTAATTAGAGGTTGGCACTTTAAATATGCTTTTGACATTTGGCTTCGTCATAAAAGTCAGCGGGTATGTGTTTAAATGGTTTTTCGACGATTTTTTAGAGCACGAAGTAGCTTTAGAGCGTCCTTATAGAGTTGGTTTTAATTTTGTCTTATTGTATGAGCACTGCTAACTCTAGTGTTAGTATTGTTCAGCCATCCAATAGGCCTCTAACATGACTTAACGACTGTAATTGTCTATTGACTACAACCGGGAACGAAAGCTTAACGTGTCCTCCGAAGTAAAACAGGAGAATAAATACGGAGTGCCCAGAAATTAATTTGCAATCATGGACACGAAGCACATCCTCAGAATTACCATTTATGGGTCACACGAATAAAAGGGAATGAGTTTTAAAATATCAATACCTACCTATTATGGTAAAAAGGAGATTTATCAATTTAGTGCGTAATGCGTAATTATAAACTCTATTTTACCGTATTAGGTATTGATATGTTAAAACCATTTCTGAATAGAACTCATTATTAATATTTTTAAATTTTCGCTTTTACCTTAGCAGCACAGAATTATTCGTATGAATGTGAAAATTGAAATCTGAGTTTCATTTTTATTAATTTAAGCATATGTTGAAACTAATAATATGACCAACTAGCTGACCCGACAGACCTTGTCCTGTCTTAACGATGACTATTAACGCACGCTATCTGTCAATACTATGTCAAATAAAAAAAAGTTACATTAAAAAAGGTTATATTGTCCAAAGCGCTAAGGTTAGATTAGAAATAATATTTGGTTGTGAAGTATTCTTAAATTTTCTTATTTTACGCGCAATTTTAAATTCTTTTTTTTACATAAGAACCTTCTCCTGACAATAACAAACACAATTAAAAATGAAATAGTGAAATCGGTCCAGCCGTTCACGCGTGATGTCGTGACAACGGAAAACGGGTTTCATTTTTATATATATAGATTATAATTTCATGCAGCCGAAGTCGAGGGCAATATGCTGGTAATAAGATTGCCAAGCCTACAAGTTTTTATATCGTAAAAATGATTTGTATTTTCAACGGTAATACATTGAAATGCTTGAACCTTGTTTTACCTACTCAACGTTCTTTGTTAGAATTCTATTAATAATATAACGATAAATAAGTATGTACTAACAAAAAATATATTATAAAATTGTGATCAAGTAATGTGTTTACAATTCGCAATTACTTTTTTTATTATTTATCTTTGTTGATACAAAAACAGTTTTGAAGTCAAAAGCGTTTGTTGATCTTATAATAATTAACATTGACAGCCATAACTTTGTATAATAAAAGACGACTGCAGTGGTATAGAGTTAGGATAACGATTCGTTTCGACTCTTTATTCCTTTTAAAAAATTTACTTGGTGTCGGTCAATTCAGTCGGTCGACTCAGGAATCAATTTCCCTAGTGTGGGCGTTGTCTTTAATAAAACTAAAAAAATAAGTAAAAGTTAGCTCAAAAAGAAAGTAGATAATTATGCAGCTATTTGGCAAACAGCCAATGGATTTTCACGTAAGAGTATTTTTTTCATAGTCTTAACGTCGCAACGATGATCAGTTTATAAATTCAGTGGCCAAGGGATCACCCTTGGCCACTGAATTTATATTTATATATAATTTATAAACTACATAATCCTCTTATTACAAAACAAAGTTGAAAGTTATAGTCCGGTCAAATTAGACTAATAAATAGGGGTAAGGTTACAATAATTCCTATTAGGCTGAAAATTGGTAGGATCGTTCATTACACTATTATAAAGGAAATGTGAAAAGTCCTCATCGATCCGTCACGTGCAAAAAACAATACTCGGGGTCAAACGTCACAAAAATGGGTTTTCGCGATTTTCAGCAAAACGGTAAGTTTTATCATAAAATTAGCCCAGACAAAATGTCTCAATACTTTTTTCCTATGAGCTGCCGTTTTTTAGATATAACGATTCAAAAAGTTGAAAGTGTTGTAATCTTCATAATATGCACACGTTTCCACGCTACCTTTGAGGTAGTATATTAGCGCGTTTTTAGGGTTCCGTAGCCAAATGGCAAAAAACGGAACCCTTATAGATTCGTCATGTCTGTCTGTCTGTCCGTCCGTATGTCACAGCCACTTTTTTCCGAAACTATAAGAGCTGTACTGTTGAAAGTTGGTAAGTAGATGTATTCTGTGAACCGCATTAAGATTTTCACACAAAAATTGAACAAGAACAATAATTTTGGGGGTTCCCATACATAGAACTGAAACTCAAAATTTTTTTTTCATTGTACACATACATGTAGGGTATCTATAGATAGGTCTTCAAAAATGATATTGTGGTTTCTAAGATCATTTTTTTCTAAACTGAATAGTTTGCGCGAGAGACACTTCCAAAGTGGTAAAATGAGTGTCCCCCCTGTAACTTCTAAAATAAGAGAATGATAAAACTAGAAAAAATATATGATGTACATTACTATGTAAAGTAACAACGAAAATTGATTTGAACGAGATCTAGTAAGTAGTTTCTTTTTAATAAATCGTAAACCGCAATTTACCTTTCATTTAATCAAATCAAATACTTGCTGCTACGGAACCCTTCATGGGCGAGTCCGACTCGCACTTGGCCGGTTTTTTAATGTGGTTTCCCCGGTAGGCTTTTTCCACTGATATGTTGTGATTCTGTTTAAAATGGAGCTATTGAGTGGCTAATGATATTGCCAAGGGTTGAAAATGATAGGAAGGGGTGTAAATTAAAATTATTGTAACCTTGGATATCTAAATTGACCGGACTATTAGTGGATCATACTGATTTTAATACAAAACCAACTAATAAGCCACCTCATCGGGTGGTTTGATCCAGGCTTAACAGAAGTACAGTTGACGCCACGTCAACACTTGCTTTACTTAACCGGCTTCATTGCCTATGTTGTAACTCCTTGGTCCAGTGGTAGCTTTTTTCAACCACAGATACTGAGGTCTTGAGTTCTATTCCAGATCAGATCAGAGAAATCATATACAATGATAAAGTAATTCGATTTTGAACTATTCCATCTTACTAGTTTAATCACAAAATTCACAACACCCTTAAATAAATAACAAATCACTTAGCTACTATTTTTGATTTTACTACTATTAAATATTGAAGATTGCCTTAGGTATATATCTATTTCAAAATACATACATATCATAGATAATCCATAGTACAAGCTTTGCTTAGTTTGGGATTAAATGGTAAGTGAATAATGTCCCAAGATATTATTATTTATATTGAAACATAATTATTTCACCTAATTGCCCTTGCAACATTGCGATGGTAAGAAGTTATCAGCCCATTAACAAGAAATCCTTTGTGTAGAAGACTGGCTGATGGACCAGATCGAGAGCAGCCTCGTAAAACAGGATGTCATTTATTAGATAATAATTCTGTTTCCTCTCGGATTTTTTATGATTGCCCCAATAATAAATTGTACGCTTAGAATATTATTTTATTTGAGAGAAAACGTTGTTGTTTTGGAAAGGAAATCAAATAATCGTCAAAATTTACTATAAAAGGTAAAAGAAAATATACTAAAGTATGTTTCTCGCAGAATTACTTTTTATTACTTTATATAAAACGCAAAAGGGAAGGATACTAATATATTTAAGGAAACTAAGAGGTAAAACCATATACCTAAGTCATGAAATACGGTATTACCGTATGACTCGAAACGTAACTATTGACGTATATTGATTCACGAATGGGTCTTTTTTAGGATAATTATAATAATATCTGGCTGGAGAGTTACTTGTGGAAATTTCTCTTTATGTAGCCCAAATATAGTATGAGTTGTATTTGTATTAAAATACCTCGTTGACTCAAAATTTGCTCAAAAATTGCCTCGTTGGTCTAGCGGTAGCGTGTGCAACCGCAGATAATGATCCTGGGTTCAAATCCCGGGTCGGACCAAAAAGTGATTTTGGAATTTTTCCGTAAAAATAAATGTCTCAGTATCAGCCCGAAGTCTGGGAGATGGCGGTATTACACCCCCGTGCCTCGGGGAGCACGTAAAGCCGTCGTCGGTCCTCTACCTGAACTCGTTCCAGTCGTGTCGGTAGTCGTCCCATCGGATCATGAGAGTGATGGAATAAAAAGTGCCCCTGTGTTTGCGCACACACTTGTGCACTATAATATGTCCTGCGCAATTGGCTAGTCTCCATTGAGAGTGGCCGCTGTGGCCGAAATTCGGTCGGAAGGACATTATTATTATTATTATAAAATACCCTTGTATTATGTATAACTCAATATTGGTATAAATATGTGATAATATCCTGGGACATTATTCCCAGAATGCCATCTGATCTCAAATTAAGGATAGCTTGTACTATGGAAATTAGATAACTGATATACTACTTAATTATGCTGCTTTTTTTTTGTAAATACATTCATATAGAGATATGATTGCTGGGGCTGCCGTGGCGGTGCAGTGCGTCAGGGATGTTCGCTGAGACGACGCGTATTGACGGTTTCACAGCTATCATGCGAAAAAGTGAGCCTCCTTGATGCCACGTATCCGTGGCAGCACCAACTCTATTTTAAGCGTGTTTGTAGATAGGCGGGATTCCGCCATGATGCGGAGATGGATGCAGCTACATGTTACCTCTTAGTGTGAGTTTTATATTTACTAACAATATCTTTTAAGGGAATTGCCACTAACATACTATGAACTTTGTCTGAGTTAAACATATATAATATTTTTTAATAAAATTGCAGTATTTACTCCAAAATATTGTGCAAAGGATTGGAAACGCGTTGGCGAGGGTTGTAACATACTCATGTTTATACACACATTCACATGCACAGTTATATAAATAATATTACCGTTAAAGATATATATTTCTCAAACAGAATACAATAACTACTAACAGAAAACAATAAACTAAAAAATGAGAAATAGCGGAATATAATATCGATTGTTCTTAGACATTGAGTATATGAACGAACTTATTATATAAATTTTATAAACATATAAAATGTTTATTATGATTTAAATTTCAAATTGACAACACTATATGGATTAAAATAAATGATATTTTTATGTATGTATGTTATTGATTTTGATTTGACACACTAATAATATAAAGGCGAAAGTTTGTGAGTATGTATGTTTATTACTCTTTCGCTCAAAAATTACCAAATGGATTTTGATGTAACTTTGTAGTAATATTATATGTATCCGAAAAACATAACTATAATTTATAAAGTTTAACGCGGGTAAAACCGCGGTGCACAGCTAGTTATATTTATAAAGGAACACTACAAATTTCTAACAAGTGTTTTTATTAAAAACTAGCTGAGCCCCGCGGTTTTACCCGCGTTAAATTTTATAAATTATCATAGCTCTTCCCCCGTAGGTGATAGCGTGATAATATGTAGCCTATATGTTGATCCGACCTCTTAGTAATATTCATGCAAAATTTGAAGTAAATCCATGCAGTACTTTATGGGTTTAGCCCGGACATACATACAGACACACAGACAACAATTCTACAAACTATATTTTTGGCTTCGATATCGATTGTAGGTAGATCACGCCCCAAGTATTCTTTAAAAAAATATTCAATGTACAGTTTTGACTTTCCTACGATTTTATTATATGCATAGATCTTAAATACATTTAATAGTTATGTTATAGTGTCATATGTAATTATGGATATCTTTGAGACCTTTGTGTTATGTTAAGAATTGTACAGTCAACAGCATAAGTAGATGATCAAAATCGGACCTGAGTTTTGAGTTTATGATGCTATTGGGCGGCAGTTTTCACTAGTTAATATTTTTTACACTTAACACTCACGCACACCTTCAACTAGATACTCTTCACCACCACAGTATTTTGTCGCAATTTATGATAATTAGTATTGAATATCCGACTTTGATCATCTACTTTAGCTGTTGACTGTACTAATAAACAAATAATTGAATAATAATATGATGACTGTGCCATAATAAGTAAACTGACATCTTGACAGTTATTGTATTTCTCGAGACTAATTAATAAATGTGTGAAGTAACATTGCACACCAATATCATAAAAACCGGCCAAGTGCGAGTCGGACTCACCCATAAAGGGTTCCGCAGCAGCAAGTATTTGAGTAGATTAAATGAAAGGTAAATTGCGGATCACGATTTATGACGCATTAAAAAACATCGACTTCAAACCAATTTTCGTTGTTAGTTTACATGGTAATGTACATCATATATTTTTTAGTTTTATCATTCTCTTATTTTAGAAGTTACAGGGGGGGGGGGGGGCACTCATTTTTCCACTTTGGAAGTGTCTCTCGCGCAAACTATTCAGTTTAGAAAAAAATTATATAAGCAGCCTCAATATCATTTTTAAAGATCTATCCATAGATACCCCACATTTATGGGAACGATGGAAAAATAATTTTTGAGTATCAGTTCTATGTATGGGGAACCCCCAAAATTATTATTCTTTTTCTATTTTTGTGTGAAAATCTTAATGTGGTTCACAGAATACTTCTACTTACCAAGTTTCAACAGTATAGCTCTTATAGTTTCGGAAAAAAGTGGCTGTGACATACGGACGGACAGACAGACAGACATGACGAATCTATAAGGGTTCCGTTTTTTTTCCATTTGGCTACGGAACCCTAAAAAGGGAACTGGACATTAATGTAAATCTAACACCACATTGTTTAATTTAGCATATAAAATTGATTTGATTCGATTTCTTGCAATAAATATGGTCTCGATAAACATTATGCATTTTAGTTACTAAACAGGCATTCCTTAAATCGTCTCACTCTTATTTGGATAATACAAAATTTGTAATTGTGATTTTAAATTGAAAATAAAGCTTTGCATGTACTATGGAAACCAGACAACTAATAAACATACTTGTATATTTCTAAATACATACATATATATATTATCTATACATATAATAAAATCGTAGGAAAGTCAAAACTGTAGGTACATTGAATATTTTTTAAAAAGGATACTTGGGGTGTGATCTACAATCGATATCGAAGCCAAAAATATAATTTTTAGAAATTTTGTCTGCTTGTCTGTATGTATATGTCCGGGCTAAACTCAAAAATTACTGCATGGATTTACTTCAAACTTTGCTTGAATATTACTAAGAGGTCGGGTCAACATATAGGCTACATATTATCACGCTATCACCTACGGGTGGGGCACAGCTAGTAATAGATAGATTACAACCTGAAGCAGCACAATTTATCGTGCTTATCAAATAAATGTTTGTTCTAGGTGGGAACCCACGAACTATAGCTTAGCAACCAGGGATTCTGACCACTATACTAGTAGGCCGGTCAAAAAGCTGTGTTAAATTTTAGAGGTCTTTACACAACTTAAGTACAAGTCAGAGTAGATTAGAATTTTGTCAACAAAAGTACCAAAGCTAATGAGTTGTATTTCATGTGCGCAAAATTCCTAAGGCTTGTTATGGATAGTAGCACTTCAGTCAAATATAGGTTACGGTGACCAATCTCAAAGGAAACTTGCCAACTTGTCTACGCAAACACAGGTGCACTCTCTATTCACTCACATTTAGAATGTGATGGGATTGTTATCCGAGATGACCGGGGATAAATCAGGCACAGGACCACGGGCGTCTTAAACCGCCAATTTCCAGACTCATTAGTCTTATAAAAAAGAAAATCATACCTGAAAAATCTCAATAACACTTTTTGACCAGACACGAATTCGAACCCACGATTTCATTAATTAAATCATCATCACAAAAAAAGAACTATGCCGCTAGATCACCAAGGCAGTCATTTTAAATAAGGAGTTTATTATCGATAACAAGAATGCTTAAAACGCACAAAAGAACCAAATATTATTTCTTATCTGCGTAATAAATTAAAATTGCGAATGCCACTGGCTGGAAACTGTTTCGATAAAATTCATATTGGCAGTGGTAATAATCGATTTTTTTTTAATCTTTTCTTTATCTGCGATGCCATGAGCAAAAGGCTAGAGTGAACAGTCATCTTTTGGGTACGCGCGGTCCACCCTAAGCTCCGCTTACCTCGGAGGAATAACAAGCATGTTATTGCTCTATCCGCTTACCATCAAGCGGTATTGCTCTCTAGAGCAAACCATTTTTCCAACCAATTATCCATAAAAATACATTCCTGCTGTGTCACCCAGGTTTCAACACGTTGTATTAAGATTAGGAAGTTGGCAAATGATAGGAATTATTACTATTATTAATAGATTTTCTATAAGATAAAAAACTACACTGATAACATCTCAAGTGTTTTGATAGATATGTTAGGTAAGTAGTATATTATTAACTAACAATAGCAGTCAATTCATGACAACAGTATAAACAAAACAATTACAAATAAGTGTCAGTAGTCATAAAGAATAAAATATAAAGCCCCACAAAACACACAATTTTATTTCTATGAATACTTTGTCGTTTAAATTCCCGGCGAGGCATTCATTAATCCATTTCAATACAATAAAACCCGTGCTTTAAATAAAACCACATAGATTTAAAAATGGAACACTTTAAAAAAGAAAGCCATAGACAATATTACTTACGAATAAATATTTCAAATGATGATTCTAAACTTTTACGCGCGTTTTTCGTGTAAATTGTTCTATTTTCAATTTGTGTCGCGTGTTTTGGACCGCGTGCGGCGCGATCGACGTTAGGACCGATACTGTGGATTGTTTACCGCCCAACCGCCCTCTCAAATAGAAGCCCTATCAAAATAATATACACGTTAGGGGTAATCACATTTATACGTCTGTTCGTACTAGCTGGAATGTTATTGAATCAATTAAGAGTTATGTTGGTTGTAGATCTTATTGCTGTTTGATGACTGAGGAGAAAAGAGTATTAAGTATAAGAATTATTGTCCAAACCTACATTATAATATTAACTCTCTCTACCTATAGCTTCTATAGTGAAATGTTAGTTAACTACAAAACAGTACTATCTAATATTTTGGAAATTAGTTTTTTTTTTAATTCTTAAAATAACTAAACATTATTCAAAATAAATATATAAACGTCAAAGCCAAAAAGTACCTATGCCCGTCCTATTTTTAACATGGTGATGACATTTTTTTTTTCTGTGGCGATATCAATGGTGGGCCGCCGTCGCCCTGGTTAGTAATAATAAGGTATGGTGAACTCTAATCGACTAAAAGCCCACTTGTCGCTCTCCATTTGTGATGTCGTATCTTGCAAAAGGAATTAACTTATTTTTCATGCATAGTTGGATTTTACTGATTGATTGCTTTGAGTACCCACTCTTGATACACATAGCCTTAGAAACACGAGTACCACGCTGGTACCTACTTTTGCCTTAGCGACTTTGGCGACTAAAAGGGTGCGTGAAGGAAGGTGTTGGTTCCTTCACGCACCCTTTTAGTCGCCTCTTACGGCAGGCAGGGTTTACCGTAGACCAAATCTTTGCCAGAGGGACTACAGCGTCAGGTTACATACAGTCTAGGAGTATTTTACTGCTTCACTGGACAATACAGGTTAGGTTGCCGTTTAGTATAGAAGACTACAATCTAAGTAGCCCTTGCGGAACTACTTTTGAGGTTAAAACCTCGGCTCATGGTAACGTTTAGATGCATAGTTGGTTTTTAAGGATTCTTTACGTACCGCCGCTCTATGTACGCTGGGGTGCCTACACGTTAAGACTTGCAGAATTATATTTATTTTGGTAAGGCAGGGGGAATGCATGCGCATGCCACCCGCAAAAAAATGTCTACGGGTGGGTATATCGGACTCGCACCGACTCCTAACTGCCGTGAACTTCTCTTGGCGCCAGAAATCTAATTCCTGTGTCGTGGGGTACTTTACAAACATATAATAGACATCCAGACTCAGAACAACTATTTATGGGTCACACAAATAGTTGTCCGGCGCGGGACTCGAACCCGCTACACGAAGCAGGTTGGCGACTGTCTTAGCTGCTGCGCCACACGTGCAGTCGAGTCATCTTATTTTAAAATAAAGAAGACACATGTAATGGTTGTTAATGTTAATTTATTATGATTGTAATTTACTATTAAGTGTATAATTACACTTACAACTAATTGCATGCCCTAACCGGCTGTACATAGTGACCTTAACATTTAAATGACATCATGTAATGTAATAATGTACAGACGCACAGCACATCAAGCTACCCCAATCTGTCAAATTTACCCAATTGAAAGTGAACCTTAAGCTTTTGTGATAAACTTGAAAATCTATAAAAGAAATTTGACAGATTGGATTAGCTTGATGTGCTGGCGTCTATACATACCTGTGTTCGTAATTAATATATTGATTGATTTGATATGCTTATTCCAAATAGCTATAGACTGCACTCAAGGTGGGATATATTGTAGTCAGTCAATAGATTAAATTGGAACAATGTCAGTTCAAAAAAACTTCAATTAAAAAAACGTCAATTAATTGATTTAAGTCAATATAATTATAAACGTAATAAAAGGGGAAGAAAATACGATTCCTAAAATAACTACAGGAATAATTATCTACTATATAAAAATAAGTCGGGTTTTCCTATATAACTCCAGAACCCACGAACCGATTTCCACGGTTTTGCATTCGTTGGAAAGGTCTCGGGCTCCGTGAGGTTTATAGCAAAGAAAGTTTAGTAAAAAATTTCAACAGAAAAGCGGAAAAATCTTCTTTAACGCGAGTGAAACCGCGGGGCATAGCTAGTTTGAAATAAAAATTTAATGAATTCATAAAAACAATTCCTACTGACGGGCTGTTTGGCGTGTTTGGTAAACGCTAACCGCCACCTTTCACGCGGCTTGTCGTGGGTTCGATTTCCACCTAGAACAGATGCTTTTGTACATAGATATTTCTGTTTATCCTGACTTTCTGACTTTGGGTGTAATTAATTATACATATTATATAACTTATATAGAATAAGTTATCTGGGTTCCATTGTACCAGCTATGCTTAGTTTGGGATAAGATGACCGTGTGTAAATAATATACCAGGATTATTATTATTATTACCATGTACTGCACCTGATTGTACTATATTAATCAATACGTTATAAAAGCTCTATAAAATACTAGTGAATGTAGGTTTTGCACCATCCATACCAGCCATATTATTATTCTTTTATTCTAGAGTTACTAAACGCATGTAGAGTTTACTCTACCGTGGGAAACAAACTAATGACCACGCAATAAAACTAAATAAATAATATGACCTTACAAATTAACTAAGAACACATAGTTATCTTGTTAAACTATACGCTGCAGAAGTGGGAGGGAGAGGTTCACGAGCAAAATCTCTCTATATATACAACTTGTAACCTAATTAACGAACACCCTCAAACACCCCGATTAGAATATTATGTTGTAATCACAATACATAAACTGACTTTTTAATTTACCATGTAAATGCATTTTTATTACTAAATTAGTTTCTTGGAATAGAATTTATTTTTCTTTATTTTGTATTGAATGGTGGAATTTGTATGAAATAAAACTGCGACTTTAAAAGTCTTATTACTTTGACTTACGGTCCATTTCAATTTGTTTTGACTGTACAGGGTTAATATGACAATAGTTTCCGTAGTTTTTATTATTTTGGAATAAAAAATACCTATATTAAAAATAATATAAATCGATTCAGTAAATGATTTATTTTTAAATTTATTTATCTAAATAAATTGTAACTTAAGTCTAATACATTTTCAAACTCGCCAAACTATATTGTTTAATGGCGAGAAGCGCTCTTATTCTACTACTTAAACCTATTTTACTCTATATATTATACTAAATATTAACTAATAAGCTACTTAATCATATTATAACCATCAACAGATATCATATGTACTTAATTAATACAACAGTGCACCTTTTAATTTCTTTTCTAAAGCCAATACTGATTTTTGGTTTCTGTCTTAGTAGATTCATTTTATTAAATATATTGGGAACCATAAATTTATTTGTTTTTTCTCTATAATAGTTAGTCAATTTTGGTTTAGTTAGCTGTTCTGAATAAATATTTTCAGGATGTGCGTTAATTAAGTTACGTGTTGTATATAACCTGCTGAAGGATCTTGTCCTGTCCAGAACATACACATAAATACATACAAATTATAGATACATTACACCCAGACACAGAACAAATAATCGTGCTCATGACACAAATCACCGTAGCCTAGTTGGTAGTGATCCTGCCTACGAAGCTGGTGGTCCTGGGTTCGAATCCCGGTAAGTGCAAATATTTGTGTGATGAGCACGAATATTTGTTTCTGAGTCATGGATGTTTTCTATGTATATAAGTATTTATCTTTCTATATAAGTATGTATATCGTCGTCTGGTACCCATAGTACTAGCTAGGCTTAGTTTGGGGCTAGGATGATCTGTGTGACATTGTCCCCAGATATTATAAAAATACATGTCCTTGGTGGTGATCAAAAACACGACCTCTCGCGTAACGGAACTCAAACGGAAAGAAAATACATTGGATATACAGAACATAATGTACAACGGGCGGTCTTGTAGCATTAAGCGATCTCTTCCAGACAACCTTTGCATGGATAGAAACTAAAAGTAAACTAAGCAGTAGCAGGAGTGCAACTAATAAATTATACTAAGGAACAGTGTTATAAATATATTGCATACCAAATACTTAGTATGACTTCACAAATAAAAGTATGTTAATAAACATATCATACACTAATTATATATATTATACACATATATGACGGGCCAGTTGGCGTGGTTGGCAAATGCTTGCTTTTCACGCCGGAGGTCGTGGGTTCGATTCCCACCCAGGACAGATATTTGTGTGCATGAACATGTCTGTTCGTCCTGAGTCTGGGTGTCACTCTGTATTTACAAAAAGAAAACTAGTATATGTTGTATATCAGTTATCTGGTTTCCATAGTACAAGCTCTGCTTAGATGGCCGTGTGTAAATAATGTCCCAGCATATTATTATTATTTTACATGATTCTTAGTAATAAATGTAGAGCATAACGTTATTTGACTCTATGACTGATTCATCACATTACAGAAAACACTGCAGTGGTGCGGTACGCCAACATTGACTTACGTGCGACCACTGTAACGCTACGTCCTACGTAGGCGATTCAAAGCGAACGCGCTTATGAAGCGGTGACACGCGAATTCAATGCGATGCGGTGCGACGCGGCGGCGGTGTCCTACGTGCACGCGAATCATGTCGCGCAGCCGCCACCGACGCCGCAAAAATACGACGGCACCGCATCCTGTTCGCGCGAAAATATCAAGCCAACTGATCGCGTTCGCTTCATTTCGCGCCGCTCCGGAGCGCACTGCACGCGCGTTTGGTAACGTAGGACACATCAATAGGTTTCGGGGAGTTCGAGAGCTTCCACTAATACTAATAATGAAAAGAGCACTAAAACAGTGGCTTTTAAGTAATGTTTTTACAATTTAAAAGAATTGTTTGACTACAGGATATGTTGATGTATATTTTATAGTGACTAGGGTGTTGACATGGATACTAATATAGATGACATTATTATTATTATTTCTTATGAACAATGTATTAGAATATTATAATTAATGTTAGATGTAAATGATTTGATAAAATTTCGCATGTCATTGTCGACAAAATATGTGAAACTGTAATTGTGATGACTATAAAATCTTGACTGTACCATATTTTAAGAGAAGTCAACTGTTTGTTGTTTTCGCGCCACGCCGCGCCGCTTCGCGTTCGCGTCTCGATCGCTTACGCAGGACGTCGCGTAAGAATGCTCGCATGACACTTTTCAGCTCATATAATTTTACGTCAAAGTTGAGGAAACTTTATGTAAAATGTTGGTGACCTGACAGGTGTCAAGAAAGCATTCAAATTTCATTTGTTATGTAAAAATGTTACATATACAATGTATGTGGAATCGTCATTTTTTTTACTCTACATTTACGTGCAGTGCATGGCGTGTCAGCTACAGAGAAATCTCAATAGGAATGCTTTTTAAAATCAGTTTTGCTTGAGTTTAATTACATATTTTTAATGTTCTGTTAGAGCCACTTAATCCGACGTACTTTGGCCACTTAAATAATCTGATTTTTTTCTTTTAAACTTATTTGAAAACAATTCTCTAATATCATTGGGAAGTTTATTACAGAATCTTATACGTAATGCCCCATAAAAGAATTTTGGGGAGACGAGTATGTAATATAAAATTATGTTTATATCTAGTATTTATATTATGTGTTCGCTCATTTCACAGAATGAATCTATTTATATACTAAATTGCTGGTTTATATTATTTTTTTTGTCGTTTTTAGAAAAATAATCAATTGGTTCAGTTTCTGAGTAGGAAATAGAAGAACATAAATCATAAAAGACGGTGGAGAATTCCGCACTGTCTCGTTCTCTACGCAAAATTAACTAGCTACGGGCAAGGCTGTTAGTCCGTAGGCGTATCAGAGATTAGGTTCGCTAATAAAAATCAGAAAAGGTCAGAAAGATCAATTTAAATTAAACATCTTACTTCAATTTATTTTGATATAATTTGGAAGTGAATTTTATATTATTCAATTAGTCTCTAATAGATTCATAATAGACAGAAATATATCAACTCAGAGATAAATGGATGTCAAAAATAGACTTTTTAAGGGTCTATGTAGAAAGTGTAGGCCATGAGACGGATTGACTGATTGCGTATTCCGGATTAAGAAAAACGACGGCAGAAAATTAAAAATTCACAAGATTAACTACTTTATTACATAATTAAAATTGATCATTATGAAACTTTTGTTTTCGTGTATTTGCATATGCGCACGCAGAAAGGTAGCCATCTCACAACTCGCGTTTAAACAATAAATACACGCAAGGACGCGAAGCACGGTGACGCTCAGAAAATAATACAATTTGGTGGTTACCCATCTATAATAATAATAATAATATCCTGGGACATTGTTCACAAACGGCCATCTGATCCCAAACTAAGCAGAGCTTGTATTATGAAAACCAGATAACTGATATATTACACATACTAATTTTCTTTTGTAAATACATACTGATATAGATAATTACACTCATGACGAACAGACATGTTCATGCACACAAATATCTGTCCTGGGTCCATCCAACCCACGACCTGCGGCGTGAAAGGCAAGTATTTACTTACCACGCCAACTTAGTGTAGTGTAGTTGAGTGGTATTGTGTTCCTTTTATACGATCCTACACCATATTGCCAAGAAAAATATATCCAAAAATATTATCATTCAAGAAATATGAAAGATAGCCCCTTAATACGCTTTCAATCATGTTTCCTCTGTAAGCTTTACAATGAAAATTACGACTGAAAGAAATGTTAAAAGCTACTGAAATTAACAAATGGCAATGATTATACATTGTTGTTAGTACGTAGGTACGTGCCATTGTATTACGTTACTACTTACTAAGTACTCGAATGTTAATTTTATCGTTGTAGTTTGGCAACAGAACTGCTCTTTTAATACGCTTTTATTGCCTCCACATTAAACATGTGTACGAAATTTGGCATGATGTCGATTTTCGTGAAAATCGTAATAGTTACATATTGTTGGTAGAACGTAGAATAGTAGATCCACTGCTGGACAGAAGCCTCCTCCAAGAATTATCTTGCGAGGTTATGCCATGATCGCCACGTTTGGCAGACGGGTTGGCGATCGCAGTATGATAGTCATAGTATTGAGAAAGAAGCTGCTGTCCGTCGTTTGGTAGATATTCCTTCGGGTCAACTTCTAAGACCCCACAGGATGAGATGGGGTGAAGTATGCCATCGCATAGTGGCCATCTTGGTATAGCGACTACTGTCAAATTTATCATAAATACAATATTACGTACTCGTAGGTTCTGCACATTAAAAATCCGAGATATTTTCCACACACAATATTTAATCGAACAGAGTAACGTTCTCATCTACCGTCGTAAAAAGAATGCCTCTTTAATAATTCTATTTATATTTTTATCAGTGACAACCATTTGAAAGTCTAATATCGATTATTAATAGTTTTAAGATGTAACATTTTTAAAGAATTATTTTAGTAATTAATAAAATGATAATCACTAATCAAATAAATAATCACAATGTATAACGTAGCAGCTACGTCATAACCGTTGCGTGTCTATTGAGTACTTGATAACAATATTTAGTCATGATATTTCACGATGGAATGCTACACTCTTTGAGTATGCTTAGAAGTTGTTGAAATGTATTATCAAAATCATTGCTCTATTAGTTACGTTCCGTGCGTTGCGCTAACTGTAAACCGATATCGCACAATCATAATAGAGCAGGAGCTCACGACGGCCAGATTTTCGTTAATTTATAATGGGTGAAAGTTTTTCAAACCATGTCCCCTATCCAGGTAAGAACGATCAGCGACTATGGAGTTTGGGTTATGGTTACTTTGGCAGATAATAGACAGTAAAGGTGCGTACGATAGTACCTAAAATTCGTTTCGTTTCATAATATATCCGAAACGGCACGATCGATTTTGACGGGATTTCTACTTTTACTTGTATATAGTTTCCGCGGTTTCTTTCCCTTATATTATTAGGCCATTTAAAAGTTATTTACGGAATAACAATACATGTTGCTTTATTTCTTTAAAAAAGTATATATTTAATGGAAAATTATACGTTAAATTACAAGATGACATAACACTTACAACAATTTAAAAGCAAACTATTTAAATATTTGATGACAACAAACTACATAAATGATTTTGACGTGCCGGTTGACGTGGTTGGTAAATACATGCTTTTCACGCCGCATGAAGTGTGAACGATTCCCATCCAGGACGGATATTTGTGTGAATGAACATTTTTGTCCTGAGTCTGGGTGTAGTTATCTATATAACTATTCAAATTCAAAATTCAAATTCAAAATATATTTATTTTCTCTGCACAAAGAATAGGGTTACCTAGAATCTAGTGACAATTTAATAATAATATGACTATACTGCCAAGCTAGAACCCAACTTTGCGAGAGACTGGTGCCTGATGTAGGTTTACGAGAAACCTGAATTACAGGTCACCAGGGCCCTCACGCGGTTTGATTTGGAAACAAGGCTTATACTTAATATTAAAGTTTATTTATAAACTAGATTGCTAAGAACAAAACTTAGGGAACTAAATAATATATATGTTATCGTGGGATTATGTGTGTATGAAAGTATGTTTGTATATGTGAATAGGTAAATCTGTGTAGATAGTAAATTTGCTTGGATTATTGGAAGTAAAATGTATTTACAAAAGAAAATTAGTACCTAGGTAAATTATGTATGTGGTTGCCATAGTGCAGACTCTGCTTAACTTTGTGGTAAATAGTGTCGCAGGTTATTATTATATATATATCTCGGTTTAAAATTATCTCAATGACAATGTCCATTGAATTTTATCTTGTTTTCTTTTCTGTAATTGTACTAGATATTGTTATGGACATATCGAGCTATTCTTCCATTGCTTAAACATAATCCGATTCAATGGCAGTGACGTTTCATTTAAATAAATAAATAAAAAAGGTTTTTATTCACGTAGACTTTAAAAAAGCGCTTGTAAATAGTCAGAACATGTTCGCAGTAATATATAATTAATTTATAATTATTTCTAGGCACATATAGATATTTAGGTACACGGATTGTAGGAAATAATTTACAATAAGATTTATTTTATAACAGTAACGATATTTAGCTAACTAAAATTAAGTTATTGTCAAGGATCATGTGTAGGTTTAATTATCTAAATGTTAGCTATATTTTTACTACATATTGTTTGAATGGTTCTGTCTATATTAAGGTACGAATTAAATGTTATCATTATAGCGAACCTTGTGTTTATAACGACGGTCGCGCTTTAATGCTACCACCGGATCCAATGCGCCCCACCTGAGAAGACCCAGTGAAACAAACTCAGCGGGTGTCTCTACTACTGGTTTCAACACGGCCCAGTTGAGACGCTCCGGCGAAACATACTCAATGGGACATATACACGAGATTTGGTCCACTTACTGAAATTATTTAGCAGGCAAACATAATATATGCTCGATCGCTTGTCTGATTAAGTATTTATTTTAGGTTTAATATATTAAAAAGAATAAATAAAATAAATGAATAAAATAAAAAAGGTTTTTATTCACGTAGACTTTTAAAAAGCGCTTGTAAATAGTCAGAACATGTTTGTAGTAATACAGTTATTATTTTTAGTTGCATATAACAGATATTTAGGTACACGGAATGTTAAAACATTTATACAATTAATTTTATAATAGTAGTGATAATTAGCTAGCTTGTATTAAGTTATTGTCAAGGAGATTATGTTTAGGTTTAATGATTGAAATTTATATTTTACTACATATTGTCTGAATATTTCTGTCTATATTAAGTAATGAATTCAGTATTATTATTATAACGGACCTTGTGTTTAAAACGACGGTCGCGCTTTAATGCTACCACCGGATCCAATGCGCCCCAACTGAGAAGACCCAGCGAAACAAACTCAGCAGGTTCATCTACTACCGGTTTCAACACGGCCCAGTTGAGACGGTCCGGCGAAACATACTCAAGCGGGCATGAACACGGGATTTGGTCCACTTAAAGTAATTATTTAGTAGGCAAACACAATATCTGCTCGATCGGTTGTCTGAATGAATATTAATTTAGATTATATTTAGGAAACAAAAGAAAAAACATCTAAACAATAACATTATTCATTTTGAGACAGAGTCAATAAATTTAAATTTAGTATATGTTAGCAATCATATTACAGATAGTCACAGATAGTTCACGTAACTCAACAAATTAGTCATGTCTATATGGCTACAAGATCTCCAGCGAGCAATGTGCAGGTAGGTGGTAAGCGCCAGGCGTCTTTGTCATCGATGTACTCTTTAGTCGTATAATAACCCCTTGCCATAAGTACACGTTTAATATGTGTCTTGAAACTTGTGTCAGGCAGATCAGTAATATGAGTAGGAAGCTTGTTATAAAACCTAATACAATTTCCTAAATAGGATTTATTCGTTTTGCTGACTCTAAAGCCCGGCATTGCAAGTTTGTCTTTATTCCTAGTATTTATGTTATGCAGTTCACTTTTTTTTCTATAGTTATTAATATTTTTTCTAACATACAATATATTCTGATATATATATACTCAGATGGCACCGTTAGTATATTTACTTCTTTAAACAAAGTTCGCAAAGATTCGCGACTACCTAACCCATAAATGGCTCTGACTGCTCTTTTTTGTGAAATGAAAATAGTACTTATGTCAGCTGCCGAAACCCCACAGCAGAATGCCATAGGACATAATACTATGGAAGTATGCGAAATATACCGATCTAGTAGTTTGTTCATCTGACAATTGTCTTATTTTCCAAACGGCATAGGAAGCCGAACTTAATTTAGCTGCAAGCTTTTCAATCTGAGGAGCTCATTGCAATTTTGAGTCTAGTGTCAATCCCAGAAATACGGTCGACGGAACTAAATCTAATATTTCCTCATTTAATACAACTGTTGGTATAACCTGTCTCACATTCGGTAATGAGAATTTGATACATTTCGTTTTCCCTGCATTTAATAAGAGGTTGTTTGCTGAAAACCATTTTGAAATAAGGCCGAGTGTTTATTTTGTTCAATAAGATCTTTGTCCTTACTATTTACTTTAAATATAAGCGACGTATCATCAGCGAACAAAACAATATCTGATACTTTCTCCACCAGATAAGGGAGATCATTAATATATACTAAAAATAAAAATGGGCCCAGGATAGATCCCTGGGGCACCCCCATTTTCACAGGATGACGTGCCGAGTTGAGAAGAAAAGAGAAAATAAAAACGTCATAATAAAAGTAACATTAATGATTTTGAGACACAACCAACAGTTCTGAAATTCGTAGAATATTTGAATAATACATAGTTTTATTACAGATAGTAATTGTAACATAAAATATTACTCATGGCTATAAGATCCCCAGCGGACTATGTGCAGGTAGATGCCGACGGCCATATGTCTTTATCGTCAATGTAATCCTTAGTATTGTAGTAACCCTTAGCCATAAGTTCACGTTTAATGTGTGACTTAAACTAATATCAGGTAGTTTAGTTATATGAATAGGGAGCTTGTTATAAAACCTAATACAATTTCCCATGAATGACTTATTAGTTTTGCTAACTCGAAAGGCTGGTATAGCTAGTTTGTCCTTATTTATAGTATTGACATTGTGCAAGTCACTCCGTTTTTTATATTTATCTATATTTTTCCGTACAAACATTATATTCTGATATATATATATATATATATATATATATATATATATATATATATATATATATATATATATATATATATATATATATATATATATATATTCAGATGGAACAGTAAGTATATTTACCTCTTTAAAAACGCTTTGTAGAGACTCGCGACTGCCTAGATTATAAATAGCTCTGACTGTTCTTTTTTGTAATACGAAAATAGCACTTATGTCAGCTGCTGAGCCCCACAGCAGAATACCATAGGACATAATGCTATGGAAGTAAGCAAAATATACTAGTCTAGCAGTTGGTTCGTCTGACAATTGTCTGATTTTCCAAACTGCATATGAAGCTGAACTTAATTTGGCAGATAATTTTTCAATATGAGGACCCCATTGTAATTTTGAGTCCAGTGTTATTCCCAAAAATACGGTCGAACAACTAAATCTAAAACTTCCTCGTCAAGTGCAACCGTTGGTTTAATATGAGTCACATTCGGCAATGAGTCGTTCCTGCATTCAAAAGAAGATTATTTGCCGAAAACCAATTTGATATGAGGCTGAGAGTTTTATTAGGTTCTATAAGATCCTTATCTTTCCTACTCACTTTAAATATGAGTGACGTATCATCAGCAAATAGAATTATGTCTGATACTTTCTCTACTAGATATGGGAGATCTTTGATATAAACTAGAAATAAAAATGGACCCAAAATCAATCGATCGATCGATTTGTGGCATTTATGTATGTGTATTTTAAATGTTTTATAATTTATTTGATTGTTTATTCACATTAAAGTTACAATGGTTCATAACGTATAATACGCTAACAATAATAATAAACATTTTACAGTTTGTAGGCGACTAGCTCTTGTTCAACTAACATTGCCCAATATTTAAATATTTATTTACAATTATTAGGCTACCTTATAAACTACTTATTTACCACTATTGTTTTGAACTTGTTTTTATTATTCCCATACCAATTCTTCACTTCCACTAACAATTATTTTAATTTAGTTTTTAGCTTCACTTTACTGCTAGAGTTTTTGTCATCTCTCAATGTATGATATGTATTGAAAAGCTTTGGTATAATATACTGTCGTATTCTATTTATTTTTATGCAAAATGGGGTTGCGCTTGACCAGGATCTCACCTGATGGTAAGTAAAGTTGTGATCGAATTGGACCGCGCGTACCCATAAGATGCCTGTTCACTCTAACCTTGAATAAACCCATGTTATATGAGTCTAGAAACACGTCGTTTGGGAGGTTGTTCCACAGCTTAGCCGTGCGCATAATGGGATGTCTTTCCCTCATAATAGTTATTTACCCTTATTTCAGTAAGTTTAACTCGTTTTATGGACTTTTATTTTCTGTCAAATATGTTTATAAATGTCAAATTTCTTCTATAGATTGTCAACTTTATCACAAAAGCATAAGGTTCACTTTAAATTGGGGAAATTTAACAGATTGGGATAGCTTGATGGGCTGGCGTCCGTACATATAATATATATGTACATACAATAGACACCCGGGACAAGAAGTGGCTAGGCTAACAATTACCTTATTTATTCTGTACCTCTAACAACTTGTGTGTGTTCTTTATGATTGGTTGCGTAGTTAAGGCGTAAAACGATCAAACTCACGTTCGCCTATACGCCGAAGTAATATTGCATGGAACCGGAGGTGAACCGACTCTACATTAACATTTGTGAAGCCGCTCTCAACGGCTCACTCATACTGTATAAATAAATAATGAGTCATCATCATCATAATATCCGCCGAAGGAGCCCACTGCTGGACAAAGGCCTCCCTCAAGGATCTCCACAATTGCCGGTCTTGCGCTATCCGCATCTAGCGACTTCCAGCGACCCTCACTAGATCATCGGTCCGTCTGCCAGTCCGGCACAGCGACTGCGCCTGAAACAAATTGCTCTCATCCCGGAGCTGCTTTCATGTGGCGGCAGTAGAGGACACTTCTCATACTGCCACCGCAGCACCGAGGGGAGTTGGGCTACCGTCTGCTGCCGCCGTCCCGACGCCTCCTGCGTCTGGGAGTGGGATCGGCTCGCCCCCGATCCCGTTCGGTGGCCTCCTTCTGGAGCATGACGGCAGTCATGTCCCGAGGGAATATGTCTATTTAAAAAGGTCATTGATGGTCAGCCTAACTAATATAAAGCGAATGTGTTGCGCACATTAGACATAAATGAGATTTATTCAGAATTGTGTATCCACACACACATCTATTGCATTTATATTAGAATACAAAAAAAATATCAAAATACTTAAATATCAAATAATAATAAATACCTATAAATAAATAAAAGCACAAAATTTATAAATAGTTGTTTGGTGATAAACCACTTGTGGTTGTTTGTGGAAATAAAACTTTACTAATAATATTGCAAATTTTTATTTTAACCGACTTTAAAAGCACGAGGTTATCAGTTCGAATCATTACGTTCCCGCGATTTTTCCTTTGTATGTTCAACATTTTTATTCAATAGGCATTGCTTTCGGTATGATTGCATATAAATGCTGTTTAAATTGATTTTTAATAACTGTAATTTTTAGGTTATATGTCTTTTAAAACCGTAATTATTCAAATGCCAGACGTAATACAAATTTGCAAGTATTGCACATTTTCTAGCGCTAAGCGCCTGCAAGATAAGAAAGCCGATATGCCTGAAATTTGGAACAAAGATAGATCTAAGTCTTGCGTAACTTTACCTTTCTCTAACTTAACCCAAGCCATTATGGCACACCAGCACTCATACGTAATATATTTTAGCTAGTTAGTTAATATTACTAAAACTTAAGTTTATACTACATAGTCCCTACGATACGACCTCAGGGCCCTCGTGTTATTGGTTCGCTCCTCGTCCTGGGCAACCATTACTGTACCGATACAACTGTTATGAGGTTAAAAGTATAATAAAATGAATTTATAAAACTTGGCTGTTTGAGAATAAGACAGGGTATTAAAAAAAAAGAAGCTAGAGCAACAGGTATCGTGTGGTACGGGCTCTATGCCACTGCTTAGAAGGTTGACAAAAGTGTCCAATGAAAAGCAGTAACATACTAATCGGTGATAAGTATCTGCTAATGAAGCATTGTGTTCACTCATAGTCCACCGTGATGTGAACTCAATGTCTAGAATACTAATGTTTGACCGACATGCGACACATCGATAGGGCTGGCAGGACTTAGGTCAGAAACAGCGTTTTAATCTATTACCTGAATTAGTAATTATCTAATTACAGCCTTATTTAAAAACGAAATCTAAAGTTAAACTGCAGTTGATCCTTGATTTAGTCGAAAACTATCCAATGAGATTGCTTGATCCATAGTTCAACTGCAGTTTAACTTTAGACTACGTTTTTAAATAAGAGTTTATATGTCTACCGTTCTAATATTTGTATATTACTATTAATTTTAATTGAATAAGAATATCTTTATTTCAGTAAAGCTACACAGAGTGTTACAAATAACTTTGGTACCAAACTAGGCATTTTGCCTGTATCTTGGGTACTGGTCACATGAGATGTATCTACTTATTATAATACATGGACAAGATTCATAATCAATTAAATAAAGAAGATTATAACACAGCTAAATACTTATTATTATAGTGAGAGCACAATTGCTTAACTAATCTTAATAAACGAGGGAGCTACTTAGTGTAACATTAAATAAAAGTTATGAAGTAATGAAGGTTGTATGTGTGTAAGTGTAGTAAGAAGAGAGAAAGTAAGAGAGAGAGAAGTGAGATTTGACTAAATCAAAAGTAATATAAAAAGTAAGGTAACTTAATTCTAAATTAAATATATAATGATATCTAAATATAATCAATAAATTGCTCCGCATCCCCATCTATTGGTAGTGCTCCCAAAATGCTGGCAGCATTGCCACTTTGCATGGTAATGTTAATTCGTTGCGCCAAAATCAGGCCAGCCCTCGGGTCGGGAAGCGTCTACCAGTATTTTTGCCAAATCTTTGAAAACCCGAGTGTTTAGATTAGAATATATTTGCGCCGTATGAGTATTTCCTAATTGGTTGTTCGGAAACGTTATTACGCCACAATAAACGTAGGAGGGTTGCAAAATAATTACTGTCTTAGCAACACTTAAGACCGACGAAGAGGGCTTTAGTTAAATATTCTATATTCATTTGGATGTTGTCAATATACCTACCGACTATAATTTCAGTCAAGTACGTAATTATATTCTATAAAATAGCCTAAACCTAACCTTTATTTATTTGAACGCCATTTAAGAAATCGATGTTCGGCGACTTAGCCGGTAGAGCCCCTGGGTGGGAATCGATTCCTCGACATCCGGAGTGCAAGCATTTGCCAACCACGCCAACAGACTCGTATCTATCTACTTATACTTTAGTTATAGTATATGCGTTGCATTTAGGCAAAAATTAACGAGATCAGTAATAACTTAAAACCTTTTGCAACTTAAAAAGAAAACAATTTACAAATAGAAAATAGCATTTCTATTGTAGTAAGTCACAATCTGAGGGTAGTGTGCCCAAGAAGCTGGCAACGTTGCCTCGTTGTATAGCCAAGCTGATACGCTGGCCGAGGTACACTCCCGCCCTTGGGTCACCGGAGGTTTCGACAAGGCGTCTGGACAAGCTTTTCACGAATTCCCGCCTGTCTGATTCCCATGGGCCCATGGTTTCAAACCCAAAAGAAAGATAAAAAAACTTCGTTTAAAAAAACCGACTTCAAAAACTAAAAAGTATAAAAAAATATCTTAATAAAGATTTAATTTAATACATCTCTTATGCAAACGTAATACCTTTAATGTTAATGAAATAATATAATTTTTATGTGCTACCTATTGATAGGTTTGAAGTCGGTGCCAAGCCCTAAGCAAAATAAAAGTAAATATTACATACAACTTTCAAACTTTGTGATGAAATTCCTACACTAAAGATTAACCTACGTAAATAAACCTGAAGAACAATATGAAACAGATGAAACTGTATCATAAAAATATATTTATACCTGAATGAGTTACTACAGTTATAATAAATCTATACTATGCGTATATATGAATATATTTGTGGCCCTGAAAAACACACAGATTAATTAGGAGGCAACGCATCAAAATTTTACTATAACCGTCAACGACGCGACGTCTGCCCGCATGGGTTGTTTGTGTAGAAATACGAAGCTATTCCGCTGAAAGTAACGCGCGGCGAGTGTGGTACCTACCTAGGTACTATTACATTTGGCTTGGCACCGACTTCAAACCTATCAATAGGTAGCACATAAAAATTATATTATTTCATTAATATTAAAGGTATTAACGTAAACGCTCCTATTACCGCCAGTTTTAGTAGTCTTCGGATTCACTTTAAAAAAATAGATATAAGCTGTTATGTTAGAAAAGATGTTATAATTTTTATTTAATTTCAACTAAGTATTCTTTGCAATTCAGTACTTAAATTCAATATTCAATAACGCAATAATTACTCAATAATTATTTAATCCAAAAGAGTAGTTGATTCTATTACCGACCCATAGAATGCGGCAAGATTCTATTACCGATTTTTCTACTTCTTTTACCGACCGCTACGAAGATGTCACTTCTTCTTTACCATTAAATAAAATAAAAAATGTTTTTTAAGGCATATATTATATAATAACAATAGTTATAAGATCACCATTATTACAATATGAACATATGTATTTATTGCAAAGCTTAGAGAACTTACTTTTTGTTATTTTAATTAATTAAAAAAGTAACCAATCTCAGAAAACAGTCTTCAAATAATTAAAAGCTTACTTTTTCATTACCTACATACTAATTATATATTATAAATCAATAACAAAAATATTTTTACCTGTAATACAATCACAAAATACCCTTATAATAGGTTAATTTTATAATAACACATTTATAATTCGCTCAATACAGAAGCCGACCCCAAGATGCTTGGGATTAATAAGGCTAGGAGAAGAGAGAGAGAGAGAGAGAGAGACAATCAACGATATTGAATTTAATTCTTCGAAAGAAGATTTAAAATGTTACATGGCCCTCATTCCGTCCCGCCATTTTATTTGATTTGAAAACATATGAAATATAGCCAATGCCAAGAAGCCATGAATGATACTGGATAGCAAATATTATTTTACATTAATAATATGGCCTGTGACAAAATCTCTCAAAACGTCACGTTAGCAAGAAATAAGCCAATTTGTTCAAAAATATACATTTTGTTTTTGTGTACTGTAATACTACCAAAAATATCGTCATAGCTGTGAGTCGGTAATAGAATCACGTATGAAGGAATCAATATTCTATTAGCGACCAATAACATTTACAATAAACAGATAAAATATTCGTTTTATGGAATACTGTTAAATTCGATCTCTTTACTATATTATTTTTTTAGTCTCAGTTAGTCTTTAATTCAGATAATAATGGTTATTTACAGTATAATATCGTTATAATAATAGGGATATTGTCTAACGTTGAATCGAGTTTTACACAAAAACTTTAAGAAATAGCGGTGTCGTTAATAGAGCTAACGAATTAAAATAATTTTAAGAATTGAACAAGAAAAAAGTAAAATCGAATGAGGTAGTTCATAGTAGATATTATTTAAAAATACTAAATGTTCTTAAAAATTTAACAACGCCATGGGTCGTTATTAGAATAAAGTTTTGAAATTCGGGTTCTATTACCGCCTTAAATTAAAACATGATTTTATAACACAAAAACCAATAAGAAGTATTTTATCAAGAGTTAATTTAGAAAACAAATATATACGTTACAGTTGTAATGTGATAGCAAGAAGACCAATCCATTCTTAGTGTGTTATTTTCCTTAAGTAATATTTAGGTGTACTTACGTGGCCGGAGACGCGACACTATGAAACGTGCGTCAATTTCGGGTGCGTCCCACTCATAGTCAAATTATTTCTTTCACTGGCTATTTACACACATAAACTTTACTCTTTTTGCTGCCCAACTAAAATAAATAACTAATTTTTAAGGTATCACATTCTGGAACCCTATATTATGTCTAATATAAGTGATTTCAAAATTAGATCGTTAATAGAGTACACTTTTAAGGGGGTCGTTAATAGGAGCTTTTACGTTACCATTGCATAAGAGATGTATTAAATTAAATCTTTATTAAGATATTTTTTTATACTTTTTAGTTTTTGAAGTCGGTTTTTTTAAACGAAGTTTTTTTTATTTTTTACTTTTTAGTGTCTAGCTATGGGTAGGACTACGAAAATGTTGTTCGAAATTCTTTTTCACGATCTTGTGAGACAGGGAATGATCGAAAAAACCGTTTAAAGCAAGAAACACTACATAAAATTACGTTCACTCTAAGAAAACTTACACAGTACGAGTCTAGACTAGCTAAGATCCATGAAAGTCTGAACAGCAAGCGCATAGGTGGTTACGCCGTATTCATGCCCATCTAGCTAAAGAGTCTGTGTGCTGAGGGTTTATAGACTAGGTCTTATTAATGATCGAATAGCCATCAAGTCTGCTGAGCAGAGGGCATGAGTCTATGAAGACTAGGTCTTATTAATGATCGATTAGCCAACGAGTATACGGAGCAGAGGGCTCATAGCCTAGGTCTTATTTATGATTGATTAGCTAATGACTCTGCTGAGCGGAGGGCTGTTAGACTAGGTCTTATTCATGATCGATTAGCCATCGAGTGTACTGAGCAGAAAGCTCATGGACTGGTTTGTATTGATGATCAAGACAACGAGTCGAGAGAGTTCGAGTCAGACTTGCCCGTTAAAGGCGAAATGTTTCTTTCCGTAGCAGCATGTATTTGAGTTGATAGAATGGAAGGTAAATTGTAGTTTACGATTTATTACGCATTAAAAAAAACTACTTACTAGATCTCGTTCAAACCAATTTTCAGTGGAAGTTTGCATGGTAATGGTTAAAAAATATACCCGTCTCCGATGGAAGCGTACTTTCTCCGCTTGAGGCCCTCTGCTAGATCGGCGGCAGCACCCGCTATCCTAGAAGTAGTTTGGACGTGCGAAGTGGCTAGTGTATCTACGCACGTAGCATCCCAAACCAACGGCCGTCCACGACTCCAAGGCACCAATGTCAAGCCGTCGGGTCTCTTACCAACTAAATTGTTTTCAAAATCATCCCTAAACCTTGAATAATGTATAGTACTTGTACCAAACGTATGGTTTAAACTTTGTTCGCAAGTCGGTTCTGACCTACTTCTAATTGTCATATCGTACATAAAGTTTACAAGCTTTGCTAACTTGCCATATACTTCAAAGTTTCAGAACGATATCATCCGAATGACAATGCAATAAGGTGCCGCTGAGTCGACGTAATGATAGAGACACGTGTGTCTATATAGAAACTGCGTGTTATATGTAAGTTTCCACGTATAAAGGAATTATGTAAAACCATAATTAAAATGACCTGTTAGTCTAGAATACTGACCCATTTTTTACATGATATGTCACCCGCAAAGAGTGTCTGCGGGTGGGTATGTCGGACTCGCACATACTAAACCTAACCTGCCGTAGACTTCTTCTCGCGCATGATGGGGGAGCCCCGCAAATGCGGGTATGCTGCTCCAGTGTCAGGCTAGTGACCCTGATTGCTTAACCTGGGGTCGCGGGTTCGATCCACATTCAGAACAAATCCTTATGCGGAGCACGAGTGTTGGTTCTGAATATGTATGTATTTAGAAAATTATATAAGTATCAGTTGTCTCTGGTTGCCATAGTACAGGCTATGCCTAGTTTGGGATCAGATGACAGTGTGTTAGTTGTCCCAAGATCACAAATATATTACTTTAGGGCGTTGAATTTCTAAAGGGTAAGGAGTAGGACTATTTCATGATAGTAATAGATTCCACGTTTATTTTGCACCACCAGGCAGAGTACCTATCCGCTTTGCTAGGTTAGAATTACAAAAAGAGCCACCTATTTTGAAACATGACGTTTATAGTTAGCCTAGGAGGCTTTCGCTGCTTCATAGAGCCACCTATTCCAATTCTAGCTGTTTTATTCTGATTGTGCGCCTTACATTTCCAACAAGAAAATCACAATCATCATATTTTCAACAAGTAGATATAGTTAGTTATATAAAACAACAGCAAAAAATAAACATGATGCAGTATTGTATTTTGCCAGGACCAAAGGTTGTCGGTGCTGGTAACAGGGCATCAGCCGGAGATTTCAGCACCCCCTGTTCTGCCGTTATCACTGATGTTACGTTAGCTGAGATTAGCAGGGCTGCCGTAGACTGAGCGCCGTGGTTTAGTTATTTCCATTATTTGACGATATGCCATAATTGCCACGTTTGGTAAACGGGTTGGCGATGGCAGTATGATGGTCATAGTACTCAGTGATACACTGCTGGCTGCTAGATATTCCCTCGGGACGACATCTACGTCTCTAATGGGTGTGGTGGTGATATTACCTTGAAATGAAATGAAATAATGAAATTTATTCAGCACTTGGGTATTTACATACACTTGCACTTGTCAAGCTCACAATGTATTACATAAACGAAGTTTAAAAACAGTAATTAAAGCAACAAAATATTTTGAACTGTCCGTCCGTGAGATCTGTTTCGTCACATATATTTTTAATATCCTTAAATATATACAAAATAGCAATTTAATAGGCTATTATTGCTACATTTCATCATCATCATCATCATCATATCAGCCGAAAGACGTCCACTGCTGGACAAAGGCCTCCCTCAAAGATCTCCACAATTGCCGGTCTTGCGCTATCCGCATCCAGCGTTTTCCAGCGACCCGCACAAGATCATCGGTCCATCTTGTAGGGGGCCTGCCCACGCTGCGTCTTCCGGTTCGTGGTCGCCACTCGAGAACCTTTCTGCCCCAGCGGCCGTCGGCTCTACGAGCTATGTGCCCTGCCCACTGCCACTTCAGCTTGGCAATTCTTAGGGCTATGTCGGTCACTTTGGTTCGCCTGCGGATCTCATCATTTCTGATTCGATCTCGCAGGGAAACTCCAAGCATAGCCCTTTCCATTGCTCTTTGGGTGACCTTGAGCCGCCTGATAAGGCCCATAGTTAGCGACCACGTCTCTGTTCCGTAAGTCATCACTGGCAACACACACTGGTCGAAGACTTTCGACTTGAGACACTGCGGTATTTGGGACAAGAAGATATTACGTAGCTTCCCGAACGCTGCCCAGCCGAGTTGGATTCTACGATTGACCTCCTTCTCGAAGTTGGACCTACCTAGTTGGATGGTCTGTCCTAGGTAAATATAGTTCTCTACAACTTCGAGTGCAGAGTCACCAACTTTCAATTGAGTGGGTGTAACATGGACGTTTGACATGATTTTCGTCTTATCCATGTTCATTTTCAGACCCACTTGTTGAGAGACTCTGCTGAGGCCATCGAGCATTGTACCGAGGTCGGCAAGGGTCTCAGCCATGACTACTATATCGTCGGCAAATCGAAGGTGGGTGATGTACTCGCCATTGACATTGATGCCAAAGCCTTTCCAGTCCAGAAGCTTGAAGACATCTTTCAATGCAGCGGTGAACAGTTTCGGAGATATAACATCTCCCTGTCTCACACCTCGCTGCAAGTGGATAGGTTTCGAGTTCTGGACCTGGAGTCGCACTGACATAGTGGCGTTTTCGTACAAACACTTTAACACCTCGATATACCGGTAGTCGATTTGGCACCTTTGGAGAGACCTCAGTACGGCCCAAGTTTCGATCGAATCGAAGGCTTTCTCATAGTCCACAAACGCTAAGCATAATGGCTGGTTATACTCTTCGGTCTTCTGTATAACCTGCCGCAGCGTATGTATGTGGTCTATGGTGCTAAAGCCTTTTCGGAAACCGGCTTGTTCGGGAGGCTGGAAGTCGTCAAACCTGCGTGCGAGACGATTCGTAATGACCCTCGAAAACAACTTGTAAACATGGCTCAGCAGTGTGATGGGTCTGTAATTCTTCAAGAGGGTTTTATCGCCCTTTTTGAAGAAGAGCACCACCACACCCCTGTGCCATGCTTTTGGCGTTTGACCTTCTAGTATGACGGAGTTAAATAACTTCTGAAGGGCCCGTAGGATTGGTGTACCACCCGCCTTCAGAAGCTCTGCCGTAACTCCATCATCACCAGGCGCCTTGTTGTTCTTAAGCTGTTCGAGAGCCATTCTAATCTCGCACAGGCTGACGCCTGGGATGTCGTCGGTGAAGTGTTGGGTTAGTCGTGCTCTGGGATCTGAGGCACAACTATCGACAGGTGACTGGGTTTTCGCATACAGCTGTCCATAGAACCTCTCGATCTCTCCCAGCAACTCAGGTTTAGACGTGACGATTCTGCCATCCTCAGTCTTCAGCTTCGTCAGTTGGCTCTGTCCAACAGACAGTTCTCTTGCAAACACTTTAGAGCCTTTGTTCCGCTCAATGGCTTCTTTAATACAATTTGTATTAAATTGGCGCGTGTCGCGAGTCAAAGACTTTGAGATCTGTCTGTTGAGCTGCCGGTATCTGGTAGCATCATCAGAGGATGTCAGAACCATTTTCCGTCTTTCGTCCATAAGCTGCAGGGTATAGTCAGAGATCTTTTTGGTTCTGTTTGTACGGTGGGCCTTGAAGACCTTAGACCCAGCCGTATGGACAGCTTCTACGAGCCTGTCATGGTATGAGTCCACTTCCTCGCAATCTGCTAGGCATTCGAAACGGTTTTGCAGTTCAAGCTGAAAGGGTTCAGGGTTTTGGATGTGGATGGGTAAAGGTCGGAGCGTAGACTTTATCAGTCGGGACCTCTGGAGCTTGACATTTAGGTTCAATGAGCCTCTCACCAGTCTGTGATCGCTCCCGGTTTTAACCATATTGATCACTGAGACGTCATTGAACACCTGTCTACTCGTCGACAAGATAAAGTCTATCTCGTTTTTTGTTTTACCATCGGGGCTTACCCAGGTCCATTTGCGGTTTTCCGACTTCTTGAAAAAGGAGTTCATCATAAAGAGTCCCTCCTTCTCCATGAAGTCGGCCAACATTTGGCCCCGGGGATTCCGGTCTCCAGTTCCAAATTGCCCCACTTTCAGCTCATTCCCGAATCGTTTACCCAGCTTCGCGTTAAAGTCCCCCATGACCACAGTGAAATAAGAGTTCGAGGTATGTATGGCTCTAGAAATATCCTCATACATGACCTCAACCTCATCGTCGGAGTGCGTCGAAGTCGGCGCGTAAACCTGTATGACCTTCAACGAATACCGCTTGGTAATTCTGAGTATAAGGTACGCAACCCTAGTCGACACACTCTCGATTTTCACTATGTTGTGGACGAGGGACTTGTGGACTATGAACCCAACACCACCTTGGGAGAGTTGGTCGCCTTCCCGGAAATAGAACAGATTCCCGGATTTCAGGATTATCGTGTCCTTCCCCTCTCTTCGGACTTCAGATAATCCTATTATGTCCCAATGTAACCTGCTCAATTCTTCCTCCAGTTCGATCATCTTCTCGTCGGTCCGCAGTGTGCGTGTGTTGTATGTTGCCAGGGCCAGAGGTCGTCGGTTTTGGTAACGCGGAATCTGCCGGGGATTCTTAGCACCCCCTGCCCTGCCGTAACCACGGCTGTTACCACGGCTGGGAATAGCAGGGCTGCCGGGGACTGGGGGCCGCGGTTTAATTGTGTCCTTCATTTGAGGGGATCTGCCATAATCGCCACGCTTGGCAAACGGGTTGGCGATCGCAGTAAGGTAGAAATTAGTACTCATAAGAACGCTGCTGCCCATTCTCTGGTATATATTCCCTCGGGACGACTTCTACGTCCCCCCACGGGATGAGAGGGGGTGGTGATATTCTCTAGGCCGTCACCACACATTGTTACATTTAGCAATAGTATATTAAAATTAAATAATTGAAAACAAAGAGCAGTTGGATAGCGCAAAAGGCTTTGAACCAGTAGCTTAATTAAAGCAACTAATACCCGAGGGCACCCTTATGGGGTTCGGGCCACTGTTCAGGCGGCCGCTGAAGTAAAAAGATGGAATTCGAAATGGGGTCAGATCACTTGCACGGGATTACCAATCATGTGTTAAGGGGGCAACGCGATCGTCGCCGCTGAGGATCCTACCCTAGCTAGCCTGCGGCTTTATCCTACCCTAGCTAGCGACGGCCCGGAGAAGAAAGCCACAAAGAAACTCCAGGCTCGCTTTTTTCGTCTTCTTTTGCTTTTTGTTTGCGATTTTATTTTAACATTGTTATTTGTTTTTACAATGTGATTGGCTGTTATGTGGACTAAGGCACGCACAGAACCGATGACATCTAGTTAATCAAAATAATTGTGAGGTAATAAACAATAATATTCCATTTCACTCAAGCAATTCAATAACCTCTTGCAAGATGAACAAACGGTGGGTGCATATTTACAAAATTAACAAGTCACATGAATTTCCCCTTGTCCCATTTTTGAGATTAGATAAACGCTTTGCATTGCGAATAATGCTATAAAATACAAAATCACATGAAGTAGACTAAAGGCTGTATGAGAAAAAAAAATGTTTACCCCAGGAGCAGTTCGACCAGTTACCGCAAGCAGCACCCGTTCACGAGTATGACGTGAGGGCCAGCCATAGCCTTTGTTAGGTAGTTGATGTTTTTGGCTGACATTGTGATGTTTTATTTAAAAAAATCAACTTGGCCAAACTATATTTGAATTAGGCAACCCTGTCTAATACTATGTCATTGACCCAAGTTGTGACAATTGTAAGGTAATACCAAAAATCTTAATTCTTACTCAGGCGAAGTAGACTGGTAGACAATGGATGGACATCCTCTGTAAATTACATCCTTGGTAGGGTGTAAGGGACAGCGGGTGACAGGAATGAATGACAAAAAACTGTATTATAAACGTACTATGTATTAATAATTTACGGGTTTTTAATTTTCCGCTGCATTTTATCACTACCCATATTTTGTGAGGCTGAAATGTTTCATACGAACTATATTAGAGATATATATGTAATGACATTTAAATTTGTTGTTTAGTGTGATAGACACAGTCGCCAGCAATGTATACAAAATAATTGGGATACGTTTATAAATTAGATGATTTTTTTGAACTTGACTAATGTATAATTTTCATCAACCATTCCTAAAAACCGACCTGAGTAGAGTAAACTGATTTTGTAGTCTTATTTGCTAGACGGCTTGATCCCCGCTCGCCTCTATGTTCCGGCAAAGCCGTGAAAGCGTCCTATAATAATGTAAATAAGCGTACAAAGCCTTCCTGGAAACTGAACCCCTGACGACTGCCTTCTTTTTGATCCAAAGGTTGTGGGTGCGATCCGCGCACAAGGCAAATATTTGTGTTCATGAACATATTGGTCTGGATGTTTTCTGTGTATTTTATGTATATATTTACCAAAAAAAGTAAATAAATGTTTGTAACCGTTGTCTGCATAAGGCGCTCATAGCTAGATGCTCTCACCAGTCGGTAACCAATCGGACAGGTTAAGCAACTAGACTCGCGGTCAGTCCATCGATGGCTGACCCACATAGTGGTTTAATTACAGAGCGTCTCCATGCTTCAGAGGGCACGTTAAGCGGTCGGTCCCGGTTGTAGTCAACAGTCGTTAAGCCATGTCATGGCCTACTGGGCGGCTTGAACAACTCTGACACTAGGGTCACCACTGCCCGGACGATAAGTAAGTAAGTACCGTTGTCTAGCTTTTATCCATACTATACAAGCTTTGCTTAGTTTGGGCTAGAAGGCGGTGTGTGATATGTACTGGATCTTTTATTTGTCTCCTCGTTAGTAACATTACTGTTTGGATTTCATACTAAGTTTTAGCTAGAGCTCCCACTCACGTCTTTTCCCACTTACTTCCAGGGAAGTAGAGATAAACTATTTATCTACATGCTTCATGCTATGGCGAGATGTTCAGGCTCGGCTTACAGCGCTCGGACAGAAACGTGGTCCCAATTATATATTTATTAATTAAGTACCTCTCAATCCCTAAAAATTACAAGCACGTTGTGTCTATTAGTGGCTCCATTTATATCCATATGTGTATACTTACCCTATTGTTTACTATTCGAACATTAGATGCACGTTTATGCACTAGGCTTAAAAGGATAAGTAGGTAATTAAGTGCAGTTTATAAGTGTGATGGCCCTTTATGCTTTTGAAAAGGATGGGTACTAATTATTATTAGTACCAAAATGGCGTTGCAATGTCACGCAGAATGATAAGTACTGATATACCGTCAATTATTGTTAGGTAGGTTGGGTCTGGGAATCTCTTTGTTGGCACGCACTGACTACTTCTTTGTTATCATATTCATAAAAATCAGCATCTGTGCAACGACGTCTGCGTGACAGTAGCAACTGTGTCTAAGAATTAAGACCAGTAAGCTTATATCTGTCATCTGATAGGGCATCCATAGGCCAGGCGTATGTTACAAGCTTAGTACCCATGCATTGCGATTTCGAAATGTTATTTAATAACCAAACTAGTTTCGTAAGAAAACATAATTCACAATTATATTGGCTATTCAACTCAAGTAAAATTTGAAAAGTGCTGGAAGTGATAGACGAAATGAGATATTTTACTCCCTATGGGGCTTAACTCCCATAGAGAGTAAAAGAAGTAAGATGTTGCGACACTTGATACGGAACGACACAATTATAAACATCCTCATAAAAGAAAAAACTAGTACGAATGCGACATTGGGGCTAACTAAGAATTACTTATATTATGAATACTGCAAACTTCTACTCTGTAGAATCAATTAACTACAGAGTTATTTCCGATCTGGAATGAAATATATCTAATTACAGACGCCAGCACATCAAGCTACCCCAATCTGTCAAATTTCCCCAATTTAAAGTGAACTTTATACTTTTGTGATAAAGATGAAAATGTATAAAATAAATTTGGCAGATTGGGGTATCTGGATGTGCTGGCGTCTGTACATGCGTGTTTATGAAGTCCCCACGTTACCAGGATTTAATCCGCTAGCGAAAACATTTCTCATCATTATGTACAGTATATATCATTGTATCTTTTATGTCCAGACACCAGTACATCAAGTACAATATAATATCAAATCTGTCAAATTTCCCCAATTGAAAGTGAACCTTATACTTTTGTGATAAAGTTGAAAATCTATAAAAGAAATAGAAATCTATAAAATATTGACAGATTGGGGTAGCTGGATGTGCTGGCGTCTGTACATATATACCCAGTATACATATAGCTCATGGGAAGCGTGTGGTAACGATGTCGCGATTTCTATGATTTTTGTTCACCAAAAAAATTTCTCAATGCGCCTAAATAAGTTATCACTTCAAAAATCAATAATGAACAATTATTATAAAGTGGTAAGTTTTTTATCACGATCTTTACGCAAAAATATAAAAATACAACCAGATGGTCTGAGTTCGCCAGAGTATTCAAATATAGTATACATTTTTGGCATAAGGTGAACCGATGCCAATTTGTCCGTACGATGAATACATTTCCATACGAGGTCAACCTCTCAATAAGACGATCATTCTTTGTACATAGATCTTATATTATTATGGAGAGAGTTTTGATTAATCTGATACACGAGTAACCTTTCGCTATTCTTAAGTTACAATCGTTATAGGAAGTTGAATACTTACTTATTTATTTATCTACTACATATTCGCCTGAAATTATGTACATATAAAGTGCCCACTTAGTTGTCTTAAACCCTTCTTATATTGCAGTAGTTTAATATAAAATGAGAATGTTCTGCATTTGAAGGTTTTTTATCGAAATATCCATTAACTTACAAAAAACAAACTGGAAATAGCGCAAATTTAATAATAGCATTTTTGGAAGATCAAATTATTGGGTATTAGAAAAAACCCTAAGCAAAAATATTGATTTCATAGCAAAATACTTATCTCAAAATATGAACAACAATTTAAGTTTATGATGAGTTTCTATTATTTTTTATTCTTTATTTTAATTCGGAACTTTTGACAATTGTCACGCCACTTCCATCATACCACCAACCAACTTACAACTAACACATTAACACTATTATCATGATACAGTAATAGTAACTATGTACGTAAATAACACAACTCATACAACATTATGATGGATGTAATTTGTGTCCGTCTATTATATGTTTCTAAGGTACCCCGTGACACAGGAATTATATTCCCTAATGCGGGCGTTGTCTTTGTAAAAAAATAAACATTTTAGCTTCACGTGACATGGGTGCCGGTTTCTATTATACTTATTAAACAAAAATACAACAAAAACAGAAAAAAAAAATACTTATTAGATTTAATTTTATGTTATGTAAATATTTATAGTATTAGTTAGAGACTCGATCCTACAGTCAAACCGATAACACGGTTTTGTGGGACAAATGTACAAACATTTGAAAAACTATTTGTAAAAATAAATAAATAAATAAATAAAAAAATAATATTTATTAAAAGTGAATAGTTTGTATGAATAGATTTGTTTCTGGCACTCGTCGGCCGCTACCGTTGGTGATTTTTACAACGCAAATAATTAATCAAACATAATTAAATTATAATGTTAATTACCACCTTAATAAGTTGATTATATTTGTGCGTGTCTATTAGACGTACTGTTGACTCCCAGCGGATGAAATAGTATAGTTTAGAGGCCCACCGCTAGCAAAGGCTTGGTTTTGACATTAATGGTCTATGGTGCCGTGTCAGTATATAGTAGACTGAATCCCAATGAGAATTTCAAGGTGTTTGTTATCTATTGATGTTTAAGGGTGTGGAGATCAGTGACCGT
This sequence comes from Pseudoips prasinana, assembly GCA_951640165.1. Lineage (NCBI taxonomy): Eukaryota > Metazoa > Arthropoda > Insecta > Lepidoptera > Nolidae > Pseudoips > Pseudoips prasinana. Next base: position 10,662,025 of record OX621240.1, read on the forward strand.
CCGGGGGGTAACCATTATGTCTTGTATTATTTTCCTTGCTTTTGTTACATATCTGTGCTTACTACATAGTCGTAAATTTTCTAAGAATAATGTTAAGTCTTAGTTTACCACTGATACATTTAAAGATGTGTTTACAGATGTCTTGCGAGTCACTCGATTTAAGCGTAGAACCTCCAATTTGTTACTTACATTTTGAGTGTATAAAAAATATGCAAGAATCTAGTATCAATATTGCTCCTGGCTGACGGATTATAACAATGGAGGTTAGGCAACTACGCAAGACATTTTAGGGAAGGAGTAAATGCGCACACATAGGTGCACTCTCTATACCTTCACACTCACAATACGATGAGGCTTTAGGTGTTCTCCAAGGCACGGGGGACTAACAACGCCATCTTCAAGACTTCGGGCCACCATTGAGTGAATTTAAGAAAACAATTTTTACCAAAATGCGACAGCATATCCTCATTTTTGTACGAGTAGTTAATGTTTTATACTGTCACGTCACTGACATGACAAAAACGTTTTGTTGCAACGGCTTGAGAAGAAGATTTTCGTGAACTAAACAAAACAAATCTCTTAGGACATAACGGCTCAAGAATTCACTCTTTTCCCATTATGGTTGAGGTTTGATCCCAGTACCAATAGAGGTTATGGTGGCTATGATATATGGTGACATTTCGAGATTGTTCTATGTAATACTAGAACAAAAGAAAAAGGGTAGCTACTGAAGGTTGCACCAATTGTCACTGTCGACGTCAATAAAGGCTCCGTTCGTACAACCTAATTGTCTTTCCAATCTCCTGACCCATCGATCGGGACAATGCGTTGTTTACTTTCACAGGCCAACTATATTAATTTGTAAATGTGTGTCATTATCATTTGTGTTAATTTTTCGTGCAGGATATTGTACTGGTTACGTCGTTTAGTGGCCATTTGAACCTCAATAATACCAAAGCATAGAACTTTTTTACATTCTTATCAGTTACAAATTCAAAATTAACGTCAAGTAATAATTAAATAATGCAAATATGAAACCGTATATTTTCTCCCTTTCTATTATTTCTTGAGCTCCTCAATAAAGAGTACATCTGTCTATCTATCTATGTAACTTCTTCTGTCTTTTTAGGTAGTTTGAGTTGTAGGCTTTAACCATGGAACAATATATATACGTAATACAGTTTAGTAGCATCACGGTGGTAAGGCACATTGTAGCATTTCGTAGAACTCTTACAGTAGCACTGTAGTAGCCCTAAGACCGTAGCACTGCCGATGCCGTAATGTCCTCATCCTCCACCGTAATATCAACGTAAGGCGGAACACACTGATATGCGCTATGCTCTGGTTCATGCAATGACGTCTACACAAGTCCAGAAATAGAGGTGCAGATCTTCTTTACCGCTTCGCCCGAGTCCTCGCGTTCATGTTAAAGAGGTAATTTAATTCAATATGATAGTAAATTGTGTTTTCTGACTCTTGCAATATATGTCTAAATATACTAATTTCAAAATAATAGACTAGTAACCTGTTATTTATTTAAGGATTTAAGAAAATATATGTGATAAAACAGACCGCACGGATGGACTAACTTTTTGCAACTTTTAAGTATACTGTATTCGACTACGTTTATGTACTGCATGGTGAGCTTGAAAAGTACAAGTGTATGTTAATAACCAAATGAAATAAATTTCATTATTTCATTTCATTTCATTATAATCAAGTCTATAGTTTTAAAGTTCTCATACTTCGAGTAATATTAAAATAGTGGGATAAAAAGCTTAATAGTCATTTATTTATTATTTATATTATATTTTTTACAATATGTATTATTATTTAAATAGTATTTTATCTGAAAAATCAGAAGTTCCGTCGTCATGATTTGTTTATTCGTCAAGTTTCGTAAAAATATGTTCATATATAAATTCTATAAACAGTCCCCACGACGCTATTACATTGGGTGGCAATTTCATATCATTCTTTAGGATTACGACCAGGACATCCCTCAGCACCTGAAAAGCAAGATTAAAACGTTAAACATATTTAAGAACATCTCCCTAACGTGGTGAAACATTAGTGTAGATTACTAATATTATAAAGAAGTAACGTATGTGAGTTTGTGACGTTGTAAGGGGTAATCTCTGGATCTACTGAACCAATTTTCAAAATTATTTCATCAACAGAAAGCTGCGCTAGTGCGAAGTGTCATAGGCTTATTCATATCATAATTTTTATTATCCTGAACTTTTAACCCGAAGTATTACGCGGGACAAACGGGCAGAGACAAAAATATTTATAATGCGGAGGAAGTCCACGGGCAGTGCCATAATACAATAATATTAATACTTGTTTAAATATTTCGAAACAGCAGTGTGTTAGACACTACCATCTGATCCCAAACTAGGCAGAGCGTTCCGTACTATGGCAACCAGACAACTTATAGACATCATCATATCATCATCATCATATCAGCCGAAAGACGTCCACTGCTGGACAAAGGCCTCCCCCAAAGATCTCCACAATTGCCAGTCTTGCGCTATCCGCATCCAGCGATTGCCAGCGACCCGCACAAGATCATCGGTCCATCTTGGGGCCTGCCCACGCTGCGTCTTCCGGTTCGTGGTCGCCACTCGAGAACCTTTCTGCCCCAGCGGCCGTCGGCTCTACGAGCTATGTGCCCTGCCCACTGCCACTTCAGCTTGGCAATTCTTACGGCTATGTCAGTTACTTTGGTTCGCCTGCGGATCTCATCATTTCTGATTCGATCTCGCAGGGAAACTCCAAGCATAGCCCTTTCCATTGCTCTTTGGGTGACCTTGAGCCGCCTGATAAGGCCCATAGTGACCGACCACGTCTCCGTTCAGTAAGTCATCACTGGCAACACACACTGGTCGAAGACTTTCAACTTGAGACACTGCGGTATTTGGGACGAGAAGATGTTACGTAGCTTCCCGAACGCTGCCCAGCCGAGTTGGATTCTACGATTGACCTCCTTCTCGAAGTTGGACCTACCTAGTTGGATGGTCTGTCCTAGGTAAATATAGTTCTCTACAACTTCGAGTGCAGAGTCTCCAACTTTCAATTGAGTGGGTGCAACATGGATGTTCGACATGATTTTCGTCTTATCCATGTTGATTTTCAGACCCACTTGTTGAGAGACTCTGCTGAGGCCATCGAGCATTGTACCGAGGTCGTCAAGGGTCTCAGCCATGACAACTATATCGTCGGCAAATCGAAGGTGGGTGATGTACTCGCTATTGACATTGATGCCAAAGCCTTTCCACTCCAAAAGCTTGAAGACATCTTCCAATGCAGCGGTGAACAGTTTCGGAGATATAACATCTCCCTGTCTCACACCTCGCTGCAAGTGGATAGGTTTCGAGTTCTGGTTCTGGAGTCGCACTGACATAGTGGCGTTTTCGTACAAACAATTTAACACCTCGATATACCGGTAGTCGATTTGGCACCTTTGGAGAGACATACAAGATATAATATATAAATAAATATTAAAGACTAGCTGTGCCCCGCGGTTTTACCCACGTTAAATTTTATAAATTGTCACATCTCCTCCCCCGTAGGTGATAGCGTGATAATATGTAGCCTATGTGTTGACCCGACCTCTTAGTAACTCATTTAGTTTAGCCCAGACATACATACAGACAAACAGACACACAGACAAAAATTCTAAAAACTATATTTTTGGCTTCGATATCGATTGTAGATCACGCCCCAAGTATCCTTTTTGAAAAATATTCAATGAACAGTTTTGACTTTCTTACAATTTTATTATATGTATGTATATATCAATAACAGGTTTATTGTAAATCTATAATCTTAGTGGCACCGACCAGATTCCCAGTTATATTTCTATTTGTGTGGCAGGACGACGTTTGCCGGGACAGCTAGTATATAAATAAATATTAAAGATTTAGGATTACATCACCCACCCAGACACAGAACAAATAAACGCGCTCGTCACACAAAGATTAGTCATGGGTGGAGATCGAAGCCACGACATCAGTCTTGGCAGTCAGGTTCACTAAGCACTAGACGAACAAGCCACTCAAATAGTTAATATTTTAACTTTGTATAGAGACCAGCACCTTGAGCTGACTGACACCTGACTGCTAAGCCTTTGGCTTAGCAGTCAGTCTGACCCACTATACTCTAGATGAACAGGCTTATAATAATAAATAATATTTTCCAATATAAATTTTAATAAGGATGGTATATTCTATGCGCTCATGGCCAATTGCACTCACCGGTCCGTAAGAGATCAGCCAGGTAAAGCAACTAGGCACGCGGTCAGTCCATAGATGGGTGACCGTTAAAGTGGTTTAATTTCTGAGCGTCTCCGTGCTTCGGAGGGCACGATAAGCTGTCGGTCCTGGTTGTTATCATTAACAATAGCCGATAAGCCATGTCAGAGGCCTACTGGGCGACTTGAACAACTCTGACACTAGGGTAACCACTACCCATACGATAAAGAAAGAAACTCCCCAAACCTCAATGGGAAATATGCTTGATGCAAAAGTGAATCAAACCCAGTTCACTTCGTAGTAGGATAAACTGATTTACACTTTACTATTGGACTCTTTTGATTTGTAGGCACCGTCTTTCATACACAAGATGGAACACATTAAAAACTACTTGCTATAATATCTATATAATAATAATATCTAGGGACAATGTCACACAGATCATCCTAGCCCCAAACTAAGTAAAGCTTGAACTATGGGTACCAGGCGACGATATACATACTTATATAGATAGTTAAATACTTATATACATAGAAAATATCCATGACTCAGAAACAAATATTCGTGCTCATCACACAAATATTTGCACTTACCGGGATTCGAACCCAGGACCACCAGCTTCGTAGGCAGGAGCACTACCAACTAGGCTACGGTGACGATAAAGAAAGAAAGTCCCCAAACCTCACTGGGAAATATGCTTGATGCAAAAGTGAATAAAACCCAGTTCACTTCGTAGTAGGATATACTGATTTACTCGTTACTATTGGACTCTTTTGATTTGTAGGCACCGTCTTTCATACACAAGATGGAACACATTAAAAACTACTTGCAGCAGCATAGCAAGTAGTTTTTAATATGTTCCATCTTGTGTATGAAAGACGGTGCCTACACATCAAAAGAGTCCGGTTAACACCCCCTACCTAATATTATATACTTAAAATTCTGTTTTTGGGTATTTGCCAATACCCGCGGGGGTATAAAGATGTATCAGCAACGCATAATTGATATGCCCGTACATTGCAAGTACCCCCAGGATAAGTAAACAATTACCAACAATATTCTACTATTGGGTAAGTCGTACGCTTACTACTTTTGCAGACTAAGTGGTATAATTTAGCCTATTTAAATATACAACTATATTAGAAAGTTTCAGTCTTTACTAAAATAAAAACCGGAAGTGCGAGTCGGACTCGCGCACGAAGGGTTCCGTACCATTATCTATAAAAACGAGCAAAAAATTCACGTTTGTTGTATGGGAGCCCCCTTAAATATTTATTTTATTTTGTTTTTTAGTATTTGTTGTTATCATATTTCATATCATCTGTGTATCAAATTTCAACTGTTTAACTATCACGGTTCAAGAGATACAGCCTGGTGACAGACGGACAGACAGACAGCGAAGTCTTAGTAAACCCGTTTTACCCTTTGGGTACGGAACCCTAAAAATGGCCTGAGTCATCTTTTATCTTTCTACCTCTTTTTGATTTCTCTTAGACACGCCCGCAGTCTAACATGTTGCATTTGAAATTGAAAACCATAGCAAACCAGTAAACAAGAGGATTAGATCTGATGTTTAGCTCTATATTGAAATATCTGTAAGGATATTGTTCTAATGACAACCAGGTCGGATGGCTTAAAGTAAGATCAGGAAACAATTCTTTTATTTGAATACCATGATTTTACATGAAGAATTTTCGACTGGTTTATGAAAAATGGTCGAAGATTTTTTCTAGTTGCGCTAATCGCAGTGCGCAAAATGCTACTCTCTACCTTTATAGAAGAGTTGTGCGTGTTGCGCTCTACCATGGTTCAAGAAACTTGTAACTGTTTCTTACTCTCGTTTACAAAAACCATATAAATAAATTTATTTATTTATTGTTTGGAAAACCAACAGCTATACATAAAGAAAATTACTGCTATAATAGGAAACATAAAGCCAATTACAGGTTTCGACGGATAGCGACTGATACACACATACAATGCTTCCGATTTTACTCTTAAGCAGAGTAGCTGAAGACATGTTATTATGTTAAAAGTTATTAGAAAAAATTAAGGTTCAGCTGCCTGCGTGCCACCTCGCTCTTGGTATTAAATGGGTCAAAATCAAACTTTTTACATAATCTATTAAAATCCTTGCTCGCTCGCACTATATATGAATTTTGCCTATAATTAGTCGACGAAAATGGAATAGATATAGGTGTATTCAAATAAGTAAAATAAAAATAAGTAAAATGATTACCCAAAAATGTTTCTTCTTAATTTTTATGTAATTATGAAATCTTCCAAGCTTGTGCATCATCACGATCACTATTTCCGGGTGGTGTAGGTTCTCTACAGTGGCGTTGATTGCAGACATTATGTTGACAAGATGCGCCCTGAAATTAATATTTTTCTACATTGAAATATAGGTCTTATATAATTTTACAATATAAGACTTCTCTTGACCATTCTCAAGAGAAGTTCAAGAGAATAAGCATATATTATCATAGAAATTCTACATATGCGTTCAACTGCAAGATGAGCAGTTTCTCAAATAATATATAATTTAAAATTCGGATTTCATTCATACAAGTCTAGCATATATTTGAAACTACTCAAAAATATACCGCAAGACCGGCAATTGTGGAGATCTTTGGAGGTGGCCTTTGTCCAGCTGTGGACCTCTTTCGGCTGATATGATGATGACTCAAAAATATATTTTTTGACAATTTTAATAAAGTAATTTCAATTTTAATTCGTCTACAGGCAAACACATTTTTGTCAGACAATATGTATAATAATTCAATTGATACTGCTCTTTTGAATGGTAACTGCATGTTTCTGCAAAGATTTCTATAATGTTGCGACTACCGTTACGTAAAAAGCGACTATGTTATACACCAAGAAGTCGGGTAGCAGCGGCTCTTGTACTCGACACAAGAGCCGCTGCTACCCGATTACCTGGTGTATAACTTAGTTGCTTTTTACGAATCTCACTGGATGGTACAGGGTAGGCGGCATAGAAAGATTATGTTAATCTTTCTAGGAAACTGCATGGCATGGATTGCTTAACGTTACTTAAATCTTCTGTTAAACTGCTCCGGAGTTTCGGGGATCAATAAAAAAGACACGAGCTTATTCAGATATTAATTATGATACAAAAATATATAATTAATAATGCACCTACCAAATTAAATTAACAATGAATAAATCGCAGGTGTAATCTCACATAATAATGAAAAGTTTTAATACCTACTACGAATATTTTATGAATGAAACAATTTTATGTTCCAGTATTAACGCGACTAAAAATAACTATAATTTTTCAAACCGGTGACCACGATCAACGCAACTGAATCCAAACACCGGAGGAATTATAATAAAGGTAAGTCCTATTATTATATATCCTAAAATAATATTGTATTATTAGGATACCCGAAAGTGTGTAATATTTTCACTAGTTAAAAATGGGACGTATACCAAGTTTCAGACATCTTAAAATTGTTAGTTGCAGAAATTTAAGTGCGGTTAGTGGGAATCCAACCCAAGAACCACGGGGTATCTGGCCCCATGTGCATTGACTACTCCGCAACCACACCGTGGTGTTTGATTTTATACAATTCTTTCGATGTTCAATAAATTTACGCAATAAAGACGCTTAACGCTATGTTACCAAAGGACAACTAGTCGGCTGGTATGGTACAGTTAGATTGGTCCACTACCAACAGATGGCGCTTCTAAAATTATTCGGTTTTTAACAATTCATAAATAGTTTGTATAATTAACTATGATTTAATGTTTACTTCAAGAATTTAAAACATGCTTACAGACATCTTTAAAATTAGTTGTGCGAAGTGGAACACACGAATTTCCGGGGTATTCCGGCCCCATGTCCATTGACAGCTTCGCCACCAAACCATAGATCGATAGTTAGATAACACTTTATTACACCAAATCGAAACATACATTGAAACATAAGTTAGCTTATATTATGAGGTACAAACGGTGGCCTTATCGTTAATATAGCAATCTCTTTCAGACAACCGTTGGATGAACCAAAGCAATGCAGGGAAACAAAGTGGTAGTTGGCAGTGCATCTACTTATATAAATTTACATATAATATATCTTCCTATGTACGAATATTTATGTGTAAACATATAATGTACTATAATAAATATTAATAATAATTATGAAGCCGTAAGAAGTTATTGAGGAAGATGGAAGATCGCAAGATGATAAAATTACGGTGATAAATAATGATTCTTTAAAAGTGTTTTAAAAGATGTCAAAGTTTGTACGCGTCTGATATGCAGAGGGAGTGAATTCCACAATCGAGCAACCTGTACAGTGAAAGATTTGTCCAAGAAATTCAAGAGGTCTAGATTCTCTGATGATCTCAAGGACCTAAAATATGTATCACATAGGATTTCCAACCTAACCTTGAGGTAATAGGGAGCATAGTGTTCGGACTCGAATTTATCCAACAGGTTCGAATTTATGCAACGGCCAATTTTGACAGCTTTATGTAAATAAGTATATTTTTGATTATTGTGCAGCGCTGGGTTGATAAATAATAAATACATTTAATTCACTGTACTTAACTATATATATAAGCTATTATAGCAACTAGCTCTTTGACTGATTTAAACGTGTTTCTTGTTCCCAAAATATATTTTAAAAAAGGTTTTTATTCACGTAGAGTTCAAAAAACCGCTTGTAAATAGTCAGAACATGTTTGTAGTAATATCATTAAGTATACATAATTATTTCTAGTTGCATAGATATTTAGGTACACGGATTGTATGAAAATATTTATAAAATTTATTTTATAATGGGCATGATATTTAGCTAGCTTGTATTAACGTGACGTTTCGTACGACAGCCCTCACCAAACCATTACATACTAGCTTCACAGTTATATCAATAGTTTCATGGGAACGGTGTCAATCGCCAAAACCATGGGGTCTATTCCCTGTTGCTTTGGTGATGAAACAGTAAATATGTTTTCATCCTTCAATAGAATATTCAGTAGTTATCATCTGTGTGCAACGATTTCTTCACTCTCATGTTTTGTCTGTGACTGGGGGATGCAGTCAATAGCTTATTGGTTATCTGTGTCTTTTTGATGGTAAGAGTCTTGATTGTTCGAGGCCTTTAGTTCGTGGCAATTATTGACAAAAGAACTCGTAAGAACGGTGGATGGTTCGATATAATAATTTTTTATATTCATTTTCATCCATTTAATCAAAATATTGTTATTGTGAATATCTCAATCTCACAACAAGGAAGTGAAATCTTATACAATAATAATAATATCCTGGGACATTATTTAAACATCGCCATCTGATCCCAAACAAAGCAGAGCTTGTACTATGGAAACCAGATAACTGATATACTTATACTATTTTTTTGGCTAAATACATACTTATATAGATAATTACACCCAGACTCAGGACAAACAGACATGTTCAGGCACACAAATATCTGTCCTGGGTGGGAATCGAACCCACGACCTCTGGCGTGAAAAGCAAGCATTTGCCAACCACGCCAACAGGCGCGTCAATTATACAATAATTATTTCAATTACCTGAAATTGACATTCGCTGCCATCTCTTCTTTGTTCGCTGTCGCTATGAATGAGAAAAATGTTTTTGTTTCTGGGTCTGCTTCGAAAAGTCTGTAAATCATAACAGTAAAATGTTTTAATTAGGCAAACCTCACTAACTCGCTATATTGCTTCATTAATATTTTGATTAACTTGCCAAATTAACCTATAGCTTCAACGCAGCATATTATCAACGCTTAAATATATCAAATACTAGCTGTGCCCCGCGGTTTTACCCACGTTAAACTTTGTAAATTATAGCCTTTGTGTTAATCCAGGGACTCAGCTAACTCCATACCAAATTTTATTAAAATCGCTCAAGCCGTTTAGACGTGAAGAAGTAACAAACATATACACTCATACACTCAAAAACTTTCGCCTTTATAATATTAGTGTGATTAAAGTGTTGATAATATGCTTGCCATATTAATATTGATTACACACTTGATAAATGAACCTATTAACATAACCTTTTTTTTATATCAGAGGGCGACGAACGAGCAAGTGGGTCACCTGATGGTAAGTGATCACCACCGCCCATGGACAACTCACAACACCAGAGGAGTCGCGAGAGCGTTGCCGGCCTTTAAGAGTCAGCAAACAAGTGTTGCTGGCCCTTCCCCCCACCTTAATGAGCTCAATAGCTAACTATAGCATGTATGCAGGCTATAGTAAGCTATAATTTATTTCTACTTTTAGCACTTTAAACATGCTGAACTGAAACCAAATTTCGGATATGTTTAAAATGGGTCGTATAAATTTGAGGGTGGGAATCGAAACCTGGAACCACGGGATATCTGGCCGCTTGTGCGGTAACCCCACTAGAGTTCGGACTCGAATTCATATAATCCATTTGATACTCAACAATTTACGCAATGAAGACGCATAACCACCTTGTAAATATTAGCAGTCCACTTCCACTGACATTGGCATATAACGGTTTCCAGGACTTTTGCACATTGTATATGTCCCTCAGTGTCATTCCTGATACCTCATTCTTTTCATCTGGGTCGCCGCACCAGTACCAATAAGTTATAAAATTACCCATTAGAAGGTTTATAAACCTGTAAGATAAAAACAAAAAATCAATTAGGTTTTAATAATGGAATAGTTAGGGGCCTTAAAATAGCCACCAATGTGACCAGTGTCTAAAATAAGATAACTTAATATTAATGAAAAAAGTCAATGAGAGAAAAATAAAATAACTAATTTTTTAACTATTAGTAAACTAACAAATTTTAGTTTCACTAAAATTTGTTAGTTTACTAATAGTTAAAAAATTTGTTATTTTATTTTTCTCTCATTGTCTTTTTTCATTAATATTAAGTCTGGTCTACTTTTACGCTTTTCATGCCAAATAATGATTCGCAATGGAAAGCCTAATCGAATCTGAAAACTAAGATATCAAAAATTTTATCTGTCTAGGTAATTAGTCAGGATAAATATATGTTTTTCAAAGACAAGGATACTAATAGTATTATAAATAAAATAAAATAAAAAAGGTTTTTATTCACGTAGACTTCAAAAAAGCGCTTGTAAATAGTCAGAACATGTTTGTAATATTATAGTTGTATACATTATTATTTCTAGTAACATAGATAATAGGTCTTTACCTATGAAATTGCCGTTTTGTATGAAAAAATTTAAACGAATTTTTTTCATGAATTTTTTTATTTGTATTAATCGAAGTAATCACCCATGCAATCAATGCATCTTTGCCATCGCAGTGGCAGTTTATTGATGCCCTTCTTAAAGAAATCAGCTGGACGGGAGGCAACAAATTCTTCAAAGGCATTTTGTACTGCCTCTCGGGTATTGAATTTTTTTCCCGCCAAGAAGTTATCCAAATTCTGGAAAAAGTAGTAGTCTGTAGGCGCAAGGTCTGGTGAGTAGGGCGGATGACGGAGAGCTTCCAACCCCAGTTCTTGCAACTTGGAGACCGTCTGCTGTGCAGTATGAGGTCGCGCGTTGTCGTGCAGGAGCAGCGGAGACGAGCGATTGACCAATGCTGGTTGGAGATGCGCCAGCTTCTCCATCATTGTGCTCAGTTCTTCACAGTACACATCTGCAGTAATGCTCACCCCGTTTGGTAAGAAGCTGTGATGAATCACACCGGCGCTAGACCACCAAACAGTGACCATCACTTTTCTAGGGGTAAGTTTTCGTTTAGGGCATTGTTTAGGTGCTGAACCAGGATCCAACCAACTTGCTGAGCGCTTGCGGTTATCAAACAGAATCCATTTTTCATCGCAGGTAACAATGCGGTTCAAAATTCCTTCATTTGTGTGTCTGTTGAGCAGTGCAAGGCACGTCTCGACGCGTACTTCGCGCTGGCGATCATTGAGTTCGTGGGGCACCCATTTGTCAAGCTTTTTTACCTTGCCAATTTGACGCAAATGGACCAATATTGTTTTGACGCTAACGTCGAAAGCTGCTGCTAATTCAGCCGTAGATTGTGTATCATCAGCTTCCACAACCGCCTTTAATTCGTCATTGTCGACCAAAGTCTTCGGACGGCCGCGAGGTTCATTTTTCAGGTCGAAATTTCCAGAACGGAAGCGAGCAAACCAATAACAGGTGGTGCGTTGGTTTGTAGTGTTAGCTCCGTAAACGTCGTTGATGTTGCGTGCCGCTTGTGCCGCGTTGCTGCCACGACGGTACTCATATTCCATAATTACTCGAATTTTTAACGTATCCATGATGACGAAAAAGATTGAAATGCGATGAAAATGTAACACTAATCAATAAAGAAATGACTACTTTTGGAAAAAAGAATCCATGTTTTTAAAATAAAATTAATTTGAAATTAGAATTCTTAGCCAAACAAAAATTATTTTGATTTGAAATGGCCAGTACTGCAGAACGGCAATTTCATAGGTAAAGACCTATATTAGGTACACATGTATTGATGGTATTAAAAAATTAATAAAATTTATTTTATAACAGCAATGATATTTAGCTAGCTCGAATCAAGTTATTGTCAAGAGATTATGTTTAAGTTTAATTATCTATTTTAAGTCTAATTATCTAGTTTAAGTCTAATATTTGTGATACATATTGGCAATGGTTCTGTCTATATTAAGGTGATATTATTATGACGGACCTTGTGTTAATAACGACGGTCGCGCTTTAATGCTACCACCGGATCCAATGCGCCCCAACTGAGAAGACCCAGCGAAACAAACTCAGCGGGTGTCTCTACTACCGGTTTCAACACGGCCCAGTTGAGACGCTCCGGCGAAACATACTCAATGGGGCATATACACGAGATTTGGTCCACTTACTGTAATTATTTAGCAGGCAAACACAATATATGCTCGATCGGTTGTCTGATTATTTATTTATTTTAGGTTTAATATATTAGAAAGAGAAAATAAAAACGTCAAAATAAAAGTAACATTAATCATTTTGAGACACAACCAACAGTTCTGAAATTCGTAGAATATTTAAATAATAGATAGTTTTATTACAGATAGTTCATGTAACATAAAAGATTACTCATGTCTATATGGCTATAAGATCTCCAGCGGACTATGTGCAGGTAGATGCCGACCGCCAAATGTCTTTATCGTCAATGTAATCCTTAGTAGTGTAGTAACCCTTAGCCATAAGTTCATGTTTAATGTGTGACTTAAACTTATTATCAGGTAGTTTAGTTATATGAATAGGGAGCTTGTTATAAAACCTAGTACAATTTCCCATGAATGACTTTTTTGTTTTGCTAACTCTAAAGGCTGGTATAGCTAGTTTGTCCTTATTTCTTGTATTGACATTGTGCAAGTCACTCCGTTTTTTATATTTATCTAGATTTTTCCGCACAAACATTATATTCTGATATATGTATTCAGATGGAACAGTAAGTATATTTACCTCTTTAAAAACGCTTCGTAGAGACTCGCGACTGCCTAGATTATAAATAGCTCGGACTGCTCTTTTTTGTAATACGAAAATAGCACTTATGTCAGCTGCTGAGCCCCACAGCAGAATACCATAGGACATAATGCTATGGAAATAAGCAAAATATACTAGTCTAGCAGTTGGTTCGTCTGACAATTGTCTGATTTTCCAAACTGCATATGAAGCTGAACTTAATTTGGCAGATAATTTTTCAATATGAGGACCCCATTGTAATTTTGAGTCCAGTGTTATTCCCAAAAATACGGTCGAAGGAACTAACTAAATCTAAAACTTCCTCGTTAAGTGCAACCGTTGGTTTAATATGAGTCACATTCGGCAATGAGAATTTGATGCATTTGGTCTTTCCTGCATTCAAAAGAAGATTATTTGCCGAAAACCAATTTGATATGAGGCTGAGAGTTTTATTAGGTTCTATAAGATCCTTATCTTTCCTACTCACTTTAAATATGAGTGACGTATCATCAGCAAATAAAATTATGTCTGATACTTTCTCTACTATTTGCCATGTATGTTCTAACTAGATTAGCACTTAATATAACTGCTAACACTTATGTACTAAGCGACAAGATTCTAAATACGTGATCATAGTCATGTCTGTTTTAATGTAATCTCCGCGTCTTTCTATGGTCCCTTATGTAATGGTATGAAAATAAATATAGAAACACATAATATCTTAAACTTTAACTTATCCAACTATTTAAGTTCTCCGTTCCTACGTTTCAACTAATATTATAAGGAGAAAAGATTAAATGATACTTTTGAATGTCTGTTTGTTTGTTATGGATAAACTCACTCGTTATGAATAACCAATATAAAAAAATTGTTACACCTGTAGAAAGGTATATACAATAAGTAACTTAATTAACGCACATCCTGAAAATAGTTTGTTCAGAATCGTTTACTGAATCGATTTATATAATTTTTAATATAGGTAACTTTTTATTCCAAAATTATTAAAACTACGGAAATTATTGTCATATTATCCCTGTACAGTCAAAACAAATTGAAATGGACGATAAGTCAAAGTAATAAGACTTTTAAAATCGCAGTTTTATTTGTATTCAAACAAATTCCATCACACAATACAAAATAAAGAAAAAACAAACTTTATTCCAAGAAACTCATTTAGTAAATAACAATGCATATACCTACATGTTAAATAAAAAATCCAGTGTATGTATTATGATTAAAACATAATATTCTAATTGGGGTGTTTGAGGGTGTGCGTTAATTACGTTACATGTTGTATATTATCAGTGACTATTATTGGTTATAATGTTAAATTAGAGATTCCTACGACATTTAGATTAATGTACCCTAATTTTTATACTAGACTGGCCTGTGCTCTAGTGGTTAGAGACTAGAGTTAATGAAATGAAATGAAATGAAATTTATTCAGCACTTGGGTATTAACATACACTTGTACTTGTCAAGGTCACAATGCAGTACACAAACATAGTGGATAGTATAAAATTTACAAAAAAAATTAATTAGTACGTCCATGCGGTTTGTTATATCGCATATATTTTCTGAAATCCTTAAATAAATAACAAGTTACTAATCTATTATTTTGAAATTTAGTTCTACTATATTAAAATTAAAGAATGGAAGACTAAAGCAAAAAGATGAAATTCTAAATGAGTGAGTTAGTGATGATGACTGATAAAACAGAGGTTGTGGGCCCGGTCCCCACCCTGGACGAATATTTGTGTGATGAGCATGATTATTTGTTCCATGGTTACTTATAATGATTATGTCTTTACACATACCTATACAGGGTGGCCGAGGAGTTGATGTTGAAATGATGATGAGGAGTATCCAAATCACTCCCATGTATGTTCTACGATTTTGTATTTTTTTGATACTTAGAAAATTTATGAGTCCTCAGCTCAAATCCTAATTTTGAACTTTCGAATTAATTCTAAGTCAGTTCTGCAATGATTAGGTAAACCATACTTTTTAGGGTGCTAGGTTAAACTATGCTAATTAGTTATCACAAAAAAACTGAACCAGAAATGTTCAACAGAACGAGAAAAATATCGAAAACTGAAGTTAGGTGAAATTTACGAAAAAAATAATAAAAAATCTATCTCAAAAACGACGCAAAATCGTAGAACACATGGGCGTGATTTGGATACTCCTCATCATAAAGTATCAAAATTTTGCGTATGAATGTCATCTCCTCGGCCAGCCTGTATAAGTCAGTGTTTACCAGCTGTACGGTGGCCATTGTACAGGTTCTGCCTAGTTTAGGATCTGATGGGAGTGTGTTTGTTGTCCCAAGATATTTATTATTTAAAAGCGGCGTATAAAATTCATTTATTGTTGTACGCATTTATTGAAAAGTATTGAAGATAACTACAATAAACTTTATGGTATTCATTATTACCCACAATAAAAACCTAAAGTTATGTATCTAACTGGTATAGTTAAGGTACAAAACCAATTATTATTTAAGTACCCGTGCGAAGTAGAGGCCGGTCGTTAATAAAATAGTAAAGTATATACACTAATTAAATGTTATGTTTTTAATAGCTCGAACACTTTTGATTGGAATCTGAGGAAGCCACCACCATTTTATTTTAATACGGTGTTACTTCTCTATATGGATAAAGGACATTTAAACAAAGGGCAAATGCTACAAGGTGCTCTATCTGTTTCCAATTTGATAACAGTACCTATCTTGTATTCATGGTGTTTATCCCAGAAATTCAAACTGCTACGCCGTAGCATGACATGCCTCGGTGTTCCACCGTACGAACTACGGCGTAACACTGTAGCGTTCTGGAAACCCAAACTTACAATTTAACTGTGCAACATCAATCTATCTGGTAGGGCCTCCTGTTATAGACGGGATGCCCACCGGCACGTACTGGTGCAGTGACGCCCGCGGCTAGAGTTACGCCTAAACGCGCGCCAGCGTACCCTCGGTGCCATCCTGCCTCACCTCGAGGTCTAGGTGGAAAAGAAGAATGGTTGCGTTACTTTCAGACTGACTTAGATACTCACCGGACACGAGTGTTTCGGTGAGTATCTGAACCGGATCGGCCGAGAGGCGACGAAACAATGTCACTATTGCGGAAGCGACCTTGACTCTGCCCAGAACACGCTGAAGAGCCCGGCCTGTGAGGCCGAGAGACGATGGTCCAGAAGGAGACCGCCGAGCGGGATTGGGAGCGAGCCGATCCCGCTCACGGACGGAGGAAGCGTCGGGGCTGTGGCAGCAGCCAGTAGCCCAACTCTGGTGGCAGTATGAGAAGTGCCACGTGAAAGCAGCTCCGGGAAGACAGCGATCTGTTTGTGGCGCAGTCGCTGTGCCGAACTAGCAGGAGTCGGCAATAGGCCTCCCAGGGTACGTGTCCCGACCATCTGGGGCATGGCCCAAAAGTGAGGCACCGGGGCAGCATACCCGCGTTCCCAGGCCTCCCTCCATCAGATGCCAAGAGAAGCCCACCGCACGTTAGATTTAGTCGGCGTGAGTCCGAAATACCCACCCGCAGACACTTTTTCGGGTGGCATGCGTGGGCATTCCTCTTGACTTATCAAAAAGGCCCTCTTGCGAAAAACCGCTGCAAAGCAAAGTTCATTCATCTATCTATCTAGTCAAACGTGTCGCAAATCGTAGAGTTTATGACTTCGTGAATTGGCATGACAAGTGACATTTTACGAGTAGGTATTAAGGAATAAATAACACGTCATGAACTTGGTGTTCATCTCGACTAACGGCTTAATCTTCTAATAAAAGGCATTACAATACAATAATAATACTGTTATTGGCCATATTCCGGCTACGGCACAAACGGAGATTAGTAAAATAATCAGCAAAGTTTGGAATAGACAAGTGTATGAATAAAACATTTTGTGTTGATAGCATTGAGGAGAGGTCAGGCAGAGAAACGATCACTTTAGGCGTTCTGTGAGACATTGTCACCATTGCGATATTTCTCACTCCAGCTGATAGCTTGTTTTTGGAACGAAGTTCCTTATAGCTCGTTGTGAAAGGGGGCTAGACGAAAAAATTCTTACGAAAAGTTGTAACGACACTTTTTGCAGCTGTGCGGCGTGCGTATGTTTCTCTGTCTGTCTGTCTCTCTCACTCTTATAGAAAGCAAGCCAGAAATTTTCATTTCTATTTCGCATTGAACAGTGTGGTGTCGCGACGATTATTTTTGTTGTGTGTATACAGGTTTTTGGAACGAAGTTCCTTATCGCGCGTTGTGAAAGGGGGCTAGACGGAAAAAAAATTACGAAAAGTTGTCACGACACTTTTTGCAGCTGTGCGGCGTGCGCATGTTTCTCTGCCTGTCTCTCTCTCTCTCTATCTCTTATAGAAAGCAAGCCAGATATTTTCAATTCTATTTCGCATTGAACAGTGTGGTGTCGCCACGATTTTTTTGTTGTTGAGTGTATACAGTTTTTTGTACATAATAAATAATAAAAAATAACTTCGTTCCATCCGGGTGTCCCTTGACACCTCTCAAGTTTTTTTGTACATAATAAATAATAAAAAAAAACGTCGTTCCATCCGGGTGTCCCTTGACAACTCTCAAGTTTTTAACAACATACGTTTTTTATTTGGGTCTCACATGGTCCTACAACAAAAGAGTTTTTAAAATTGAAAAACGTACATACTATGGGTCGTCCTGCATGCAGTCTCAACTTGACACCGCTCGATTTCTTTCCGTTTTTTTTTAAATTTCTTAATTATTGGAAACGGAAAGCGAAGCTTATATAGATATATAACTCTTTATTGCACACCAAATACATAAACTTAGAGTAAAGAATCACATTAAATTGGAAACAGTACAAGTGGCGGCCTTATCGCTAAAAGCGATCTCTTCCAGGCAACTTATTGTCGCGTTCAACGATTTTTACCAACCAAAGAGGCTGTTTGTGTATAATAACATGTTTCCGAGGTTACCATTGAGGAGTGACATAAATGATTTACAAAATTAATTTACTCGCATGGAAGATATGGGGGATTATTTTGAGAAATAA
Organism: Pseudoips prasinana; assembly: GCA_951640165.1. Classification (NCBI taxonomy): domain Eukaryota; kingdom Metazoa; phylum Arthropoda; class Insecta; order Lepidoptera; family Nolidae; genus Pseudoips; species Pseudoips prasinana. The sequence goes on from OX621240.1 coordinate 10,680,782, forward strand.
TGAATTCATTATTTTATTTATTATATACATATACATTACAATTATTTTAAGTTTAGCTATTATCATGATGATTATAGTGTGCAAAATCAACTTCGTTATAGTGTAAAATATGTCGGTATAATACTCAATAAGTATTGCTTTTGTATTTATTGTAGTTTTAAAATTAAAATCTAATTTTTTGAATTGTAATTCCAATGAATACTAAACTATTATAATTGCCTGCCGGAGAAACATATGTGTGCCTAATTGTAATGTGGTCCAACATTAAAAGTGATCCCGTGCCTGTGATCCCTGCCAGTGACACCCTCTTTTTATTAACCTTTTAACTAATTTGTATGTGTGTATTATAAATAAAAGTATTTCTTTCTTTCTTTGTAATTCCGTCTTTATACTTCAGCGGCTCCTGAACTACATAAGTGTGCCCTTAGGTATTTGTCGGTTAAGTTAAACTACTAGTTGAGAGCCTTCTGCCTTCATCTTAAATTTAATATTATAGTTTAAATTTCATAGATATTTGCTAAATAACTTGTCATTTATATAAGGATTGCAAAAATCATAAGTAATAAAACAGACCACATAGGCTGCCTAAAATCTAGTTTATATATTGTATTAAACTATACTGCTGCATGGTGAGCTTGACAAGTACAAGTGAATGTTAATAATAATAATTATTTATTTCAGATAATTAAAATCCATTTATGTTAGTAAATAATTTATAAACTTAAACACTATTGTTAGTTGATACCTTAAAGCTAACCATTCAAAAAACACCCCACTGGGGTATGTTTGCGCATCCAATGTTCCAGTATTGGGCTGTCCCACCGGTCCACGATCGTGTTTAATATGCTATTGGGACTGCCTCGTACCCTGTTCATAATAGAAGCGCATTGCTTACGCATGATGGCGTTGAATCCGTTCGTGCGTGCTTCGGCGAACATTTTTGACGCGCTACAATGTCTTGGCAGTCCCATCAACATCCTAAACGCTCTGCGCGTCCAATACAATATATTGGACGCGCAGAGCGTTATATGCCTTCTGCGTATAGCTAATCCATAGATTGCACGTGTAAAACGATTGACAGTAAGCTTTAAAGAGGGTCGTCTTTACCTGTTTCGTACATCTTGCAAATCTACGACCCAGCATATTACATCGGACAGCTAACCCTACGCTCCCGCTCTATGTCCATATTGTATTTGAGGTCTTCGGAGAGCCGGTAACCCAGATACTTGAAACTTGTGACTCTATTCAGGGTACCCCACTAAGTTGAACTTGTGGTAAATTCTCGTAGTATTTATTGCCCATCTACACATGTGTTGAATAAATTTCATTATTTGAAAAATAATTTAATTGAACATTAAAGAAAGAGCTTAAGATGATATTGAAAAAAAAATGTATTTGACTTTCTAAATGGTACATTAATATTATTATTAATGTATAGTATAATTAACGAAATATCGAAAAACTTTTTGGATTTGCATATTAATTAAAATTATAATAAATTGACATTATTATTTATTAATAGTGCATTCGAATAATATTAGTATAAGTATAAATGTGAAAGAATTATTATTCTTTGACATTTATGCTGACATTATTAGGTATTATTTAAATATTCCTTATTATGTTGCTATTGAAATATAGACGAATTTTAAGCACTTGCTTTTAAAATGTCTAACACTTACAATTAATTACAATTGAATCCTTTGACGTCAGTAATAAATACATTACATCTCAGCGGCGAGGTTCCGACTGAAAAATTATAACAGGGCTACTCCATATCATCCCGTGGGTGTCGTAAATGGTGACTAAGGGGTACACTTAGTAGTCGGGCACCAGCGCTTCTCTTGTAATAACTACCATCGAACGATGGTTGCAAATTTACATGCCCAGCGCGGTGATTAAGGCAAACCCCTCCAAATAGCAACTTTGTGGGATCCTTTGATACATGATATCAGGCTGAAGATGTAACATATTTATTGTGCCTCGTTGGTCTAGCGGTAGCGTGTTCAACCGCAGATAATGAGGTCCTGGGTTCAAATCCCGGGTCTGGCCATAAAGTGATTTTGGGATTTTTCCGTAAAAAGAAATTTCTCAGTATCAGCCCGAAGTCTGGAAGTTCGCGGTATTACACCCCCGTGCCTCGGAGAGCACGTAAAGCTGTCGGTCCTGTACCTGAACTCTTTCCGGTCGTGTCGCTAGGCGTCCCATCGGATCATGAGAGTGATGGAATAGAAAGTGCCCCTGTGTTTGCGCACACACTTGTGCACTATAATATTTCGGCCGCCGTTGCCGAAATTCCGTCGGGAGGACATCATCATCATCATCATATTTATTGTACTCCAAATAATTGAAAAAAAATCTAATAAATATAGTCCCATAATAATGAAAATTATTAATGTCAATTCTAAAAATTGCTTCTCAGTAAGTGTATTATGTATACAATTCTTTATGAGAAATAAAGTTGTTCTTAACCGTAACCGTAAAAAATAAATATTTGCTACTAATATTTTCACACGATAGGTCAAAATATTAGTAGCAAATATGTTCATGGATATTATCATATTAGCCAAAATTCATCCATGCTAGGTCATGGATGAATTTAGGCTAACATGATGATATTTTTCAAATGACCACAATAAACTATCCATGAAAATATTTGCTACTAATAGTTTTTATCTCACAAAAATCTCTCCTCGTCGGTTCTATGCCTTGCCCACTGCCTCTTTACCTCGGCAATTCTTGGGGCTATGATTATGATTATTCAATCTTGCAGAGAAACCCCGAGCATAATCCTAGCCATTGCAATATTTGCCAGCAATTTATCTATGTTTTTATCTGTACCGCAATCTTACTAATCATGGCAATATTATAAAAAATGGTGGCCTGATTAAATATCTCTGAAAAATAGTGACGCTAATATTTTTCACATGTTATATAGGTATTATTACTTTTTTTTATATCAAAGCTATTAATATTAAAATATATGTCACTGCTGAAATGTCACAAAGCTACTAAACTTTGATTTATCCTTATGCAATAGGATGCGGATATCGCATAAATCAGAAATTATATGTGTGCATTAATAGAGGGGAGGAGATACTATAAAATTATAATGAAATATATTAAAAATATATGTGTCTAGTAATGTTTTTGTATTAATGAGTTGTATATATACAACTGGTTGAGGTGTATTTTAGTGTATATTATAAACATTAATACATACTGATATATGTTTGTCGCGCTTGATTTTGTTTCCTACAAATGTCCGAAACGGTAGCACTGATATCTACGGAACTTTAACTGGTAGATCACTTATGTTTTAGGGTAGGGATAGGTTACCAGAAATAATATCATTCCCAAGCGAGCTAAGCCGCAGGTGGAAATTAGCATTTAATATATGTTTATCTTTTTTGCTATCTCAATAATATTTTAAAGATTACCACCTGACTAGCTTAAACTCTACCTACGTCACGCGAATAGTACAGACGCGAGCACATCAAGCAACCCCAAAATGTCAAATTTCCCCAATTGAAAGTTAACCTAATACTTTTGTGATAAAGTTAAAACTCTATAAAAGAAATTTGGCAGATTGGGGTAGCTGGATGTGCTGGCGTCTATTTGGTTTATAACAAGACAATTACTATTTTAAGAAAAACACAATCAACTTCAACCTTTTTTTTAAATAATTAGTTTGGAACAAGTTTTGAACTCAATTTTGTAGGGGACCATCTTGTTTTTACTATCAGATAAAAATGATTAGCAAATATATTCCTTCACTAAAACACTGTTTGTGCGTTTAGTTGTTGTTTTTAGTAATAATTCAAAACATGAACATCACACTTCATAACTAAATGTAAACACGTTACAGCTGAGTAGTTACTAACTTACTTACCCAGTTGTTTTGTACTTATTGTGTTTACAAAAACAATTGGTTTTAAATGAGTTGTTCGTGTAATCAATAACTTCACTTCTAAAGTACAATAAACACTACAGTTAATATTATTTACTTATTGTTTCGACCCATGAGCATCGGTAGAAAGATCGCGACATACTAACAAATCTTATTGAGTATTATACCGACATGTTTTATACTATAATGAAGTTGATTTTGCACACTATAAATAACGAAAAATGTAAGAGTTTAAGGTCAAGCAACTTATACCTGTTTCGGCGTTGATTTTGTAATTGGTAGATATACTTCTATACTTGCTTTCTAGTTTGTTTATTTTATTCGGATGACCTCATCTCGTACGGACCTCGTCTACGGGAGGTCTCGGTAATAGAAAACAATATGTAGTCATAGAATAACAATACCACGTGTAAAATTAATACGTAGACATTTATTTATGCAGCTATCATTACAGGATTTAGGTATCCAATTCAATAGTGCATAAAAATAAAAACAGACTGAAACATATTAAATTCAGAAATTAAAACCTTGGTATTAGTAAATTAATTATAACACGTTACTAGCGAGGCTGCTGTGTGGCGAATATAAGAATATCATCACCCCATCGCACCCTATCGGGCCGTACATACAAGTTGAACCCAGCGAGTCTCTTTCTGAGTACCTACTTACTATGACCATCAAACTGCGATCGCCAATCCGACTGCCAAGTGTGGCGCTTATGGCATATCCCATATCCTATCATATTGGGGAGGCTTTTGCCCAGCAGAGGACTTCTTACAGCTGTTAGGTATTACCAACACGCTCAGTGTGCAAAAAAAACAACACACTTCTAACGATTTTGACTGCTACCGAATTGAGCTTTAGCAGTGTACGTGTTTCGAATCAATTTGTGAATTTTTAGTAGGTCAAGGCGGCTAGTTTCAATGGCGAACTGCGATCATGTATGGGCACAAACACATGAACAGTCTCCGCTCCCTTAATATCACAATCCCACGGGATGTTGAAGCTGATACGACTGGTGAGAGTTCAGACCTGTTGGCTATATGCGCGAAAACTCTTTTAACAATATTCATCATCTAATAGTTCTTATGAAACTTCATTTAAGCATATTTTGAAAAACGTCTCAGTATCATCGGTAGATTAAGTTTGTAGCTATGGCTCCTTTTTTATAATAATTTAACGGGATTTATTTTATTAAGATCGTACGGAGTCTACGTCTGTCCGTTAGTATAATAGATATATTAGCTCCGAAATGGACAGGTTTTTATCTGATAACTAGTTTAATTAAGGTGATAAATGATTATGTCTCATCATATTGAACTATTTAATAGTAACGGCTAATTGGAGTCGGGGTTTATTGCTGGTAAGTTTTTTGTTGTAGTGTTACATGTTGTACAGTCTACGAGGAAAATATCCATACCAGGCCAAAATATTTGTTAGATTCTTTGTGGTGAAAAGTATGGCTAATAGACTGCATTTAGAACTTTCACTGGAGTAATATTACTGAAAAGGGGACAGCCATCGCTGCAGGTCTGGTATTAATATGAACTTGGCCAACTTTACCTATGACTGGTATGTCGCTATAGAGTGATATGCATAGTCAATCACCATGCTTCGTTCCCGTCGTCGTAGACTTGATCTTTCCTTCATACGGAAAGCGGAGAAATTATGTTTTTCGCACAATTCATATTTGTTGCGGGAGCTAAAGTATTTCCAGGGGCTTGTCTGAGCCTTTTCATTGTATATTACTACTTAGTGGTATAAAGAAGGTGCAGTGGTGGGTTCTAAACGCTCGTAACGAGTACCCTTTTCGTAAACGCTGTGCGATGTAATGAAACTAAGAGCTAGCTTGGTTCTTTTCTGTGCTTCTCAATGCTTCGAGGGTCAAGTTAAACAGCCCGACTGTAGTTATTAGCCTTAAAGCAATGTAAGCGACCTAATGGGTCGCTTAAACAAATCTCATAACTGGGCAACAACTGCCCATACATAATTAAAGAATAATAAATTAAGAAGGAAGGTGGGAGTCCTCTTAGGGACGGGATTCAGCTTGTTACCAATTTTATCATACCCAAAATTTGTCACGAATATTTTTCGAAGTATTTGTAACGGGAACACCCAAATACTCCGAAATATTTTATTCGGAACTTTGATGTTCCGATTTTCAAAAGTCCGAATATCATAATACCTAAGAATTGGAATGTCTATTATTAAATATCACGAAATTTATCTTACCGAAAGTCGTAATTGTGATTTGTTAGTTTTCCGATTTTCATTTACGTTCTAAGAGCCAAATGCAAAGGGGTTCTCGGTCCGAAAAACGACATTCCGAATTTCAATACTTCGAATAAACTAAAAGTCAACATGTAGTCTTACAAAATTTTGTGACTTAAACGGATCGCTGCAAAACCGACTTCACGTAGTCTTGTCTGCCAGTGTAAGTAAAGCCCGCGTAGGCGCGGATGGGTGGGGCGGCCCGCGAGCTGAGGAGCAGGTGGTTAGATAGAAGGCCAGCAAGCCGAAGCTGCGGTGGTGAGCGTTAAAACCATCTGCGACGATAAGCCCGCGTGGGCCCGCCCAAACCCCACAGCGCCGGAGCCGTGACAGAAACAATGCTTGCTGCATGATGCATGCCTGCTTGCTAGCTGCATTCCTGCTTGCACGTTGCATGCAGCCGCAGAGTGCCAGATCCCCTCTATTGTTGGTGAATCATTTGGGTTAGGTTAGGTTAGAACTGTGACCGGGGATACAAAATATTTTTATTCGTATTGTTGATGTTTTGAATTATCATTAGGTCGGACTTTTTGTAATTCGATCTATAGAAGCTCGGTTTTTTGAGAATAGTAATTATAAACGTTAGGAATATTGAAATTTAGGAATTATAAAACTAGGAGTAATGATAAGTCGGAGTTGTAATATTGGGAATTATGAATGTCGGTATTTTGAAATTCGTATTTGTGACTGTCGGTATAAAGTTATTCGTATTAATGTAGTGTAGGTACCCACTTGTAACGTATTTAAGAGCAACAATAATGACAATGTGCGGTCTGATGTGGCTATGTAGGTGTTCTAAACCTGTTTTATAAACTGGCACGTCTTCAACATAGAATTTGAAATATTGTTTTGTAGTTCTTAAACCTGGCTTCAAAGGAAGGTAGAACCTAATATAGAAACACGCTTGTACGAAGCGACTACATACAGAAAGCAAAGGTAATAGAAATCTATATTTCTCTTCAGTACGTTTAACCGAAAACTTTGTTGATAGAAAACATTGTTCGTAGATATCTCGGTCCATAGGAAGCACTGATGAGAGAAATCTCTGTTCATAGACAGCAATTGTCGTAAACTTTGTTGATGATGAGAGAAAATATGTCTGATTTATAATGACGCTGAAATGCTTTCCATACATGGCCTTTAACATTAAAGAACCGGCCAAGTGCGAGTCGGACTCGCCCATGAAGGGTTCCGTAGCAGCAAGAAGGTATTTCAGTTGATTAAATAAAAGGTAAATTGCCGTTTACGATTTATGACATATTAAAAAAAACTACTTTTTACTAGATCTCGTTCAAACCAATTTTCGTTGTTAGTTTTCATTGTAATGTACAGGCGCCAGCACATCCAGCTACCCCAATCTGTCAAACTTTCATAGATTTTGAACCTTATCACAATAGCATAAGGTTCACTTTCAATTGGGGAAATTTGACAGATTGGGGTAGCTTCATGTGCTGGCGTCGTACGTCATTTAATTTTTTTTCTTTTATCATTCTCTTATTTTAGAAGTTACAGAGAGGGGGGGGGGGGCACTCATTTTACCACTTTGGAAGTTTCTCTCGCGCCAACTATTCATTTTAGAAAAAAATGGTATTAGAAACCTCAATATAATTTTTGATTTTATACCTATCCATCGGACCCCACATGTACCTATCCATCGGTACGTTGAAAAAAAAAATAGTTTCAGTTATATGTATGGCGAACCCCCAAAATTATTGTTCTTCTTCTATTTTTTTCTGTGAAAAGCTTAATGCGGTTCACAGAATACATTTACTTACCAAGTTTCAACAGTACCTACAGCTCTTATAGTTTCGGAAAAAAGTGGCTTATAAGGGTTCCGTTTTTTGCCATTTACCTACGGACCCCTAAAAATCAAATTTTCTAAGTACCGTAAAACCTTACAAGATTGCCCAATTAATCTAACTTTGCCCAGCAGGGTACGTTTCACAAAATGTTTGAAAAAACTGCAACATTTTTAGTTGCGTTTATTATTAAATTTTTTATGTAAATTTGATTACGTGTCTGGCAAAACTGTGTAACTGATTTTGCTCAGTGTCCCCTCAATCAGCTGTCAAACTGTGTCAAAGTTGGTGGTGTATTTTGCGGGCCAAATCTTGTGCGAAAAACTTTTTTTAAAACTCGATTTGTAATAACAGCAGGTAAGTAAGTTTTTTACCACTATTACTACGTAATAAATAAACAAGAAAGATAGAATTTCCCACGCAAAATCTCTCTTAATTTCGAAAATATGATGGTGGGCAATGTCAAATTTGATTTCTTAGAGCAGTTGTAACAACTTTGCCCACCAAAATATAACCAATAGGGTTGTGACTTCGATGTTAAATTAGATCTAGTAAGTACTTTGTTTACCACTAGTTGCAGAACTACCTAAGTAATGTTTAATAATAATAGGATTATTGAATATTTAATTTTATCGCAAAAGTACATTACATGTATTTGCAAAACAGTTGAAAGTGACTAAAAATTAACAACAAAGTTAGTTTCTATATATTTGCAGATTGTTTATTTCTATTTTTTTACCTACTCATATTTTCTTACTAAGAAACATCTTCAATTAGTAAATCTTAAAGGTACTGAGTTGTATTACGACCTCGTATCGATACTTCTTTTTGATGCTATTAAACGTAAAAATTCTCATATATACCTACATTTTATGCGTGGTTTCTTAGGAACTTTATTCTGCTTAAATTCATTAAACAAGGTAATGTTTCTCGTATTTATTTCAGCATGAATAATACCAGCCTAAAAACATCAGAAAAAATTGAAATATTCAGAGGAAATGTTGGAGTTAGCAGTGGACGTGGTAGAGAATAAGAGGATGTCAAGTAGGGAGGACTTTACATCCTCTTATTGAATTTATCTAAAGGAATCGCTAAAACGAATCTAACTGCAATTATTTGATCTCAGAAACTAGTGTTCCTTTTTGTTTTAGAATAATAATAACCTCAAGAAGTACCTCGATATTGTTGATATTTAATTTTTTTGTTTTATTAGTCTTGGATAAGTAATGTTTTATTTCATTTTTATGAACCTTAACTTTAAGTTTGTTTTTGAAAGCTTTGTCTCGAATTTAGATTTGATTCACTTGTATGGGTAGGTATTTGTACCTAAGCAATATTCCTATTATGTATGTATATTAAGATTTTGTTTTAAAGCCTATGTGCATTTGATTTAAAGTATTGATACCTATGACACCGTACTGATTAACAATACAAAGTGACAGCACTAATCCATAGTTTAATTTGTATGAAAAATTACAAAAAAAGTATTGCGACTTTGCCCACTCTAATTTGACAGGTAATATGAAGATTTAAACGGTTAGTATGAAGGTCATAATAATATGATAGATTGACTATTTTCCTAAAATTATCCCAAAATCTTATGTTCTTAAAGTAGAAAATACTGAAGTTACGGAGATTTCTGCAAAATGGGCAAACTTGTAAAAAGCACTATAAATTTGGCCCGCTGTATAAATATTGGTTTTAGCACGTTGTATTTCATTATTTTGATATTTTAGTATATTATATGCAAAGAACATGGTATTTATCAATAATGTAGGACGATCACAAATGAAAAATAACATTATAAATTTTTTTATTTAAAGTAGAATCAAAAATCGCTGGGCAAAGTTGTACGGTTTTACGGTACCTACCTAGGTACCTACGTAATTGAAATTCGAGCAATGCCTACCTACCTAGGTAGGTACGCCTGAGAAGGCTACAAAGATATCAGGTTGCTCATACTTGGGTCAAAAACAAATAACTTATAACATTATTCGTCCATTTTTATATAAAATATATTTTTTTAAGTCTTAGTTTATTCGGGTTGATATGAATTTCTTTTGATTTTATATTTTAGCATACACCTTAATTTTGGCTGGCGATTTTGTCGATCGCTGGTTTCTACTTGGAATATACCTATATTTAATTAAATGAATCTGGCAGGTTTAAAACTGGCAGGTTAAATATTATTTATATTCTCGCTGATTCTCGCATGTTTGGAAACTCATAAATGTCAACTGTCACTCTGACATTCTGACTCGAACTGGCAATTAGTGGTATTTTCCCTAACATCACGGTATCTTCAATTTTATAATGGCATAACAGTTACAGTTACAAACCACGAAATAATTTGTTTAGAGATAAAATGTCAAAAGATACAAACAACATATAATTATTGGACTACCAGAGGTTTCTTAGATAGTATGAAACACATTTGTGTCTTTCAATATAAAACAAATGTGTTTAATAATTTTATATGTTTGTAATGAAAATTTATTTTATTTCAGTGCAATAAAATAATACTTATCTTCAAATTAAAACATAAGATAAGATAACCGTATTAATAAACAACATAACCATGATGAATAAACTTTTAAAAATCTTAGCATATAAGTTTTGAAGTGGCGTAAGGTGACTGACACCACTAAAAGCAGACTTTTTTTCTGGTGGAGTTATAAAGCTTTGACAGTCGAAAAAGTTGGAAACTGTTTGAAATTAAACCTTGCCGTGGGTACGTTTAACATGCGGGCGACACCGCGCTTTGATATATATCGAGGTACTCGAAAATTTATTTGTTGAAGTAGGGCTGGGAAGGGGTCTCAATTAGTTAATAAAGAACCATATCATGCATCTGCGTGTAGACTGTTACGGAACTTGTTTATGAAACCTACAAGAAAAAGCTAAGGCGATTGGTACACTGCCACGCACCACGCTGCATGTTACGTGTCATCATCGTGCGGGTTTTTTACACACTCACGTGCATAATTGCATTTCGTGGATTCACGGCGGCTCTGTCTCATTTCATTCAAAACTGTTGGTTGTGGTAATAGTGTAGTGCAGAGACTCGCGTCAGTTTTGATATTTAAGATGGTTATTAGCGTGGGGAACCCATTCAGGTAGCTAAAGTTTTTTTTAAAGACAACGCCCGCAGTCGGGAATCTAATCCTTGTGTCGCGGGGTACTTTACAAACACATAATAGACGGACACAAACTGTTTGGTTTTTGTACAGTCAAATTAATAGAAATCATGAAGCTCTTCCAAAATCACGCACGACACTGCGGTACTCGGTGTGCCATACCTTGCGTGTCACCCCACATCCACGCTCTGGGGTGCATGTTTCTCCACTTGTAGGCGCGTGATCTGCATGCATTTTCAGTGTGGTGGACTGTGCGTGTTTTCTGTACAAATGGAAATACTTACAAGCAACGTTAGAAAACGCACTCACGCACTACGCAGCATCATGCGGACCAGTTTGCCAATCCTCTAAGTGTCCAAAAAATAAATAAATAACATATCTTGGCAACTAACTCTCTACTATTTTATCCCAAAGAGTTGTAGAGTACTTTTGCTCTTCGATATTTGATTGGAAAAGTCGGTAAAGTAAATTTGAATTTAGAACATCGTGTGGAATAAGTTTGTGAATGCAAAATATCATTAAACCTATTTACTTCTATCTCTATGGTGCCCAATTGTCATACAACTTTTTTATTTTACTAAAAACTAAGACTCGGAACCATCTTGTTGTACTTCTTTCAATTTGTTTTACGCGTAATTACTGTCCTATTACACTCAAACTGTAGCAACTTTACTTTAAGTTTTTCTTAATTATTATTAATAGAGTTATGTGGGCGAAACGGGACGTAACCTAACTACCAGACTTGCTGAACACATCAGAAGTGTGAAGAAATGATGACCGGAACGGATCAGCAATCGCAGTACAAGCTATTGATGGGGGCGTTTTGCACTACATGCGCTTTGACAAAACAAAAGTTTTAGTCAAAGAGAAAGCATTTACCCCACGTAAGGTACGTGAAGCCATAGAAATAAGCAGACGCCCAAACTTCAACCACGATAGCGGCTGGCCCATTCCTGCTACCTGGAAATTGGTACTACCAAAAAGACCCTACGTTGGCGACAGTCTCACCCTAAACACCGACACCGTCAGCTCGTACCACACAGCTCTGCGTGTTCCCCAACCAGAAGACGCTGGCAGCGATGATTCGCAGATACCCATAGACTTTCCCACCCGAACGCACCCACCCACCCTGTCGCAACGAGATGCGCGCGCCCGAGACGGGACGTGACGTCGTGCGGGTCGCATTCGCCCTGAAGATGACTTCCAGGAGAAGTTGAAACGTTGGCCGAATCCAACATAAAATTTATTACGTAAGTTACCCGTTACTATCTTTCATTATGTTAGCACCTCACGTCAGTTTTAATAATAATATTATATTAATATAATCTAAGTATTATTTGTTATAATTTAACGATTATCCTGTAATACTTACATTATCATAATATAGTAATTAATACCTCAACTGAAATTAAAGTACCTATTTTTTATAATAAGATTTTTTTCGCATTTAGCCATTTCCTAGCTGAGATGTGATAAAAAGTTACGTGTTGCACTCGAGTGCATAGATTTTTGACCTTGTGCTCTTTTGATTTCTACGCTAATGCTCAGGATTCCAAATTTTTTAATTTTAGAATCCTTCGCTTGCTCGGTAATCAAAATTGAGCACGCGGTTAAAAAGAAACTTTGCAGTCTTGTATAACAAATAACTATTATTAGTTTCAACACTCGTAAATATTTTAGAATGAAAAAGCGCGGTGTAGGTAGTTACGCGTGCATATATTCCAGAAGGTTCCATGCGACCTGGTAGACTAAACATCCTTTCATAGAGTCAGCAGTCTGTCGGGACTCAGGCTGCATCCGTCAAAACAACTTTTATGCATACGTTGCTCATCCCGGTGGTCTGTTCCACCTCCCACTCTGTTTTAGATTAAGGTTTGCCATATTGTAACTAGCACTTGATGTTCGATTGTCGAACAATAAACTTGTCTCTACAATTAATATTTTGTATTTTTTAAAAGTCGCTCTTGCGCGCCCCCGATTAAACTGGCGCAGCCGTTCGGATTAACGTAAAACGCCGAAAAATCGTGCTTCAAGAACACACAATCGGTTCGAGCTTGAAAATTCGGTTACGGGAATCCTTCGAACCAAATAAATTCGTTTAATTGTTCAACGTATACACTGCAAACGTAAGGCGACGCTGAGCTGACTTCTGGAGAGAATGGAGAACCTGTGAGTAGACCCACATTGCTATTCCTTGTCTTTTCTTCTTATTCCGATAGTTTATAAATAAGATTTTGTGATATTACGGGACCGACCATCGCCCACGCAATAGAACGTTATCTTATTTGCAACTCTATACACCACATCGGTATAGTAAGCATTTAATTCTAAGAACTGTAATTAAATAATTGCAGATAGTAGTGTAGTAAAATTACCTGCGTATTTTTATTGTTCGCAATATAATTATATAAAAATTTAAGATGACTCTAAATATGATTCCTAGGGAAATATCTTCTATTATCCCGAAATTTGACGGGGATGAAAAACTTTTAAATCTTTTTATAATTAAGTGTGAGTATGTAATTAATAGATATAGAGATACCGGAAATGCGGACCAAGATTTATACGTTTTTCATACCATAACTAGTAAGTTAATCGGTAGAGCCGCCGCGCTTATTAGTGAACGTCAGGATATACAGTCGTGGACTCAATTAAAAAATGTTTTCACCCAACATTTCGGAGATCCTCGTTCCGAAGAATGTATAGCCATAGAATTAGAAACATTACGAATAAATAGTACTGAGTCTTATCTTGATTTTTGTAGTAGAATACAACACGTGAAAAGTACCCTATTGTCGAAAGTAAATTTAGAGAACAATGTAAATTTACGGAATAGTAAAATCACCATTTACGACAATATGGCCATGAACGTTTTTCTGTACAACTTGCCGGAAGATTTAATTCGTATTGTTCGACTAAAAGGATGCTCTACATTGGAGAAAGCTCTCAGCATAGTGCTAGAAGAGGTTAACTTCCAATATCAGTATACATCTAGGAATAAAATGTTAAAACCAAATAGTTCTATTAAACTACACACACCTAACGATAGTTCAGTGCCACATAACCCCTATGTAGAAAAGTTTGGCTTAAAACAATTTTATACCGCCAACCCTGTACAAAATTCTACTCTTAATAAAAACCCTCAGCCACAGAACTTTAAATTTAACGCCCCACCTAATATACAAGGTTATAAACCTAATATTCAGGGTTACAAACAAAATTTCCAAATGCAGCCAACAGGTTTTAGACCTAACTTTAATCAACAGCAATTTAAATATGGCATACCAAATCAGCAACAATTAGTTAAGTTCGGTCCACCAAACCAAACACAATTTAGATATGGTACACCAAACCAACAACAATTTAAATTTGGTATTCCACCGCAGCATCAAGGTTACAAAACATTTAATAATATCCCTCCGCAGAATAATTTTAATAAACCTCAACATGGTCACCCCAACTTTGGGTTTCGACCTCAAAAATTAGATACTGATGTATCAATGCGCACTGCCGCTCCAGCCCCAAGGGTAAATAATTTATATTCAGATGGCAACGACATTGAATACTTTGAAAATTTTGGCTATAATGAAAATGAGTTCAATGAAAATTACGAATACACTGAAAATATAGAGCCAAATTGTAATTTTTCCGACACCGATCTACAATTCGATACAGTAGGCATATCTGAAGATGAAAATTTTCAAATAGCGGCCTCCAGTACGAATCGGAGATAATTAAAATTAATAATAATAAATTAGACCAATTACCCTATATTTTGATACCAGAAATAGAATCAAAATTTATGATTGATACAGGTAGCACTCGATCATTCATCAGTCCTCGAAAAGCTGATGAATATTTTTCAAATTATAAATATATAGAGCCTTTTCAAGTGATCAGCACGCACGCTCGAAGTCAACATGACAAGGTAATTTATATTCCTCTTTTACAAACGTTTAAATGTGATTTAAAACATAAATTCTTTGTGTATGATGTAGATTCCAATTATGATGGCCTCATTGGTTCCGATTTGTTAACGCAATTAGGTGCAAACATAGATATGGACAACCGTGTTCTGCGTACCCATAATACCGAAATACCTATTATATATAGGCCTCCAAGCCAAGTAATTTTGGAACCTCGATCTGAAACTAAAATTAAATTATCTACTAATCTATACAATGGAGACGCCATCCTCGATTACACCGATTTCGGGAAGGGTGTACGAATGCCTTCAGCTTTAGTTACATGCAAAGATGGGTCTGCAGAAACTATTATTCAAAATACTTCAGAATGCCAAGTAACATTAACATTTTTAAAAAAATTCAAGGTTCAAAAATATGAACCTGATATTAATCTATTGCACTGTCTTACGTCGTTGAAAGATTGCGAATTAGATAACATTTTAAAAGAGAATTTGCAAAGGTTGCGGACTGATCATATGAATGAGGAAGAACGTGCTGTCATTAGTAAATTATGTTATGAATATAGAGATATTTTCCATTCGGACCAAATACCTTTATCCTTCACTAGTCAGGTAAAACATCAAATTCGAACCAAAAACGAAGACCCAATATACGTTAAACCTTATCGTCAACCTCAAGCTGTTAATACAGAGATAGATAGTCAAGTACAAAAACTATTAAAAGATAATGTCATACAAGAATCTCATTCGCCATGGAACGCTCCTGTACATCTCGTACCAAAAAAATTAGACGCTTCCAATAAAATTAAATATAGGCTAGTTATCGATTATAGGAGACTGAATGAAATAACTACCGACGATAAATATCCTTTGCCCAATATCTCAGATCTTTTTGATAAATTAGGCAAATCTACTTACTTCACTACAATAGATCTAGCCAGTGGCTACCATCAAATAGAAGTAGAAGAGTCTGATCGTAGTAAAACAGGATTTAGCACGCAAGCAGGACATTTCGAGTTTAAAAGAATGCCTTTTGGCCTTAAGACAGCTCCAGCCACGTTTCAACGGGCTATGGACAGCATTTTGCGTGGTTTGCAAGGCACGCATTGCATGGTATATCTAGATGACATAATTGTCTATGGGTCTAGCCTGCAAGAACACGTCGAAAAACTTAGAAAGGTTTTCGATCGTCTAAGAGAAAATAATCTAAAAGTTCAACTTGACAAAACTGAATTTCTAAGGAAGGAAGTTTTATATTTAGGCCATACTATAACCAATAAGGGTCTTAAACCCAATGAAGATAAAATTAAAGCTGTACTAGATTTTCCTGTACCAAAAACTCAAACCGAAATTAAGAGCTTTTTGGGATTAATCGGCTATTATAGAAAATTTATCAAGGACTTTTCAAAATTAACTAAACCCTTGACAGCATGCCTAAAGAAGAATTGTAAGGTAGTAATTAATGAGGATTTCATATCAGCTTTTGAAAAATGCAAAGAACTATTAGTTAATGCTCCCCTTCTTCAGTATCCAGATTTTTCAAAACAGTTTGTGCTAACCACAGACGCATCAAATATGGCGCTTGGAGCCGTATTATCACAAGGTCCTATAGGTAGCGACAAGCCCATAGCATATGCAAGTCGGACTCTAAATGATGCCGAAACTCGCTACAGTACAATAGAAAAGGAACTATTAGCGATTATTTGGGCAGTAAAACATTTCAGGCCTTATCTGTATGGACAAAAGTTCTTAATATATACTGACCACAGACCATTAGCTTGGTTACACGCCCTTAAGGAACCCAACAGTAAGTTAAGGCGCTGGCGCTTATATTTAGCAGCCTATGATTTTCAAGTTATTTATAAAAATGGATCACAAAATACTAACGCAGATGCGTTATCCAGAATTAAGCTAAATGCAATAGATAAAGATAGTACGTCGGATGTATCTATGGAAGTAAATCGACCTATTAGTATATCATCAGATTCAGATGGCGCAGAATCTAGAAAACATAGCTCTACTTATTCTATTCCTTCACCATCAAGTGGGACAGATACTGCATCTGAAAACCCAGATACCATTCACTCTGCTGATGAATTAGAATCAACAGGTATCCCTATTTTAAAAGAAGCCATAGACACAAAACCAAATCAAATTCTAGTCTATACATGGCACCGAAATCAATTATCAGTCAAGGATATATCTACGAATAGGCAACGAATTCTCGAAGTGCACTTACCTTTAAATAACTCAGAACTAGTGAAACAATTTTTAAAAGAATATATCAGAAATAATGTAAAGTATTTTATCTATTTTGAAGATAAAGAACACAGACGTCAGTTCACACAGATAATAATTCAACTTTTCAAAAAAGACTCCGTTCAATTTCTTGAGTGTACCGAACGAGTTGTACTTGTTCAAGATGAAAATGAACAACGCCAAATCGTTCTTAAATACCATACAGGAAAAACGTGCCATCGGGGTATTAAAGAAACGTTAGTCCGCCTACATATTATTGGTTTAATATGGAAGAATCAATTTCGGCTATTATAAATAGTTGCGAAACCTGTAAAAAAATGAAATATGATCGAAATCCTTACAAACCTGCATTACAACTTACTCAAACTCAGAAAAAACCATTCGAAGAAATATTTATAGATCTATTTTCCATCGAAGGAAAATATTTTCTGACTGTATTGGATGCTTTCAGCAAACTTGGTCAAGCTTTTGAAATAAGCAACCGATCTACTCCTGAAGTTGTAAAAGCTCTCATAAAGTATTTTTCATTTTATGGAACTCCTCAAAAGGTCAGTTCTGATGCTGGCTCAGAGTTCAATAATGCTCTCATCAAAGAATTATTATCCCTACACAAGATAGAAATGCACATAGGAACACCAAATAACACAAATTCAATGGGACTAATTGAAAGATTCCATTCAACTATATTAGAAATATACAGACTAGCCAAATATGAACATAAACTTACGGATATTGCATCTGTCATGACCTACGCCATTATGGCATACAATCAGACTATTCATTCAACTACAGGGTTCACACCCTTCGAAGTTGTCTTTGGTCATACAGACTCTAATAACATATTTGATACTAGATTTGATAAACAATACATGCAAAAACTAATAAATGATCACAATAAACGCACTAGACATTTATATAATTTCTTAACGGACAAAATCACGGAGAAAAAGCAAGCTATAATAAACAAACGGGGTGGAGAAACGTCTTTTAAAACAAAACCTGAAGAAAATGTATTTGTTAAAGGTACTAACAAACGCCGTAGCTAAGACAAACCTCGCTACACCAAAGCAAAAGTTTCAGGTGATCTTGAAAGAAACATTGCCCCTGTAATAATACATAAACGTGACACACGAGTGCCTGTTAAAGACATTAAACGTGTTCCACAGAAACCTCCCGATGTTCCTGCTGATAACAACAGCGACCCAGTTGCTGGCCCTTCAACTTCAGTCCGTGAATGATAATCCGGGAATTCTACCCATACGGGAAGGAATTGCATCCATTAGTAACGATAAATGGATATTAATTAAGATTTTAGATTTTAAGAATATTTACTCAGACTTAGATGGTAACATTCAACTTTACTCTCAGTTAAACTATTTAGTTGACAATTGCTTAAATATTAGTTTTAAGAACGATTATCTAGATTCTAAAAACCAAGTAGAATATGTATATAATATAACTATTAACAAATATAAGCAGTTAGTACCGTCTTATAGGATAAAGAGAGGTCTCTTAAACCCTTTAGGATCAATCATAAAAATAATCACAGGGAATTTAGATAATGAAGATGCCATTAAATACGACAGATTGATAAAAGAAGTAAAGACTCAGCAAAATATTAATAATAAGAAAATTACCTTGATATCCGAAATGGTGGGAAGCCTAGTAAATGTTACCCAAGTTATAAATACTAACCTTAATAAGCTTGATGAAAATATAAAACATTTGGATGAAAAAATAAATTCAATTACCATAAAAGGACAACTAAACTATATAGGAAATCGTATACTGAACACTTATAATTTATTACTACATAATTTTCAAAATATTTACATCAAACTTAATGAGATAGAAACTGCCTTAGCATTCAGTAAGTCAGGCATCCTACACCAGTCTATCATTGAGTCAGATAATTTGCTTTTCTTGTTAAAAAAGATTGAAAATTCTGATAAGCTTATATACCCAGTTTTGCCTGAGAACCTTGTAAAAATTGAAGGAACTATAGCAATTAAATCTTATTATAGCGAAAGTAAGATAACGTTCATCTTGGAGATTCCACTTGTTAAAACAGACACATATTCTTATTATAGACTATTACCCATCCCAATATTATCTAATAATCGTACCCTTATTATTATACCCAAATATCCTTACCTAATAGCAAAAGGGTTTGAGGTCAAATCACTTGCCAAGCCTTGCAAAGAAATCGACAGATCTCGTTTCCTGTGCATCGAAGAAAATGGTTTTCAACTCAACGAAGATTTTTGTATAAAAGACCTAATGCAATACATTAACAACATCAGCTCCTGTAAACAAACTCCTATAGAAATTGAAAACTTTCGAATAGAACTTTTCCAGCCGAATCGATGGATAGTATATACAAGAATGAATGCCGTACTAAGCAGAATCTGTGAGAGTGAGGTGTCTCGACAAACTCTTCGAGGTACATATATACTTACGATAGACGATTCATGTACTATCCAAATACATAATGTGACTCTAAGAATGCATAAGATTGAAACAGAACAAATCACCTATGAAAAACTATCACTAATTAACTTACCTGCAATTAAGTCACATGTGCCAAATACTACAAAGCTCCTGAACCTGGAAGGAGTGGACCTCAAAAACCTGCGGTTCCTCACGTACGCTCTACATAAAAGTGAAGATAATAGTGCAAGTGAAAACAAAGGCCTTTCCCTAAATGTGAAAAGTGTTAGTGTCTGGACCATTGTATTATATATAATTTTAATTATAAGCCTTTTTATTGTCGTGTATAAAAATAAGTATAATCTATCAAAAATGTTTAATCGAAATTTACCGAATCCTATATCTTCGGTAAATGTCGATCCTGATGAGGGAGGAGTTACGCGTGCATATATTCCAGAAGGTTCCATGCGACCTGGTAGACTAAACATCCTTTCATAGAGTCAGCAGTCTGTCGGGACTCAGGCTGCATCCGTCAAAACAACTTTTATGCATACGTTGCTCATCCCGGTGCGGTGGTCTGTTCCACCTCCCACTCTGTTTTAGAATAAGGTTTGCCATATTGTAACTGGCACTTGATGTTCGATCGTCGAACAATAAACTTGTCTCTACAATTAATATTTTGTATTTTTTAAAAGTCGCTCTTGCGCGCCCCCGATTAAACTAGGTATTTTGTATATATTTTATACAAATTTGGCGTTGCCTTCTCTTCTAACTATATACTAACAGTAGTATAAGTAGGCATATTTAGAAAACAGAAATTCTTCTCCAAAATGTACGTATATTGGTGTAGTAGACCCCGGAAAACAATCTAATAAATATGGGATATTGGAAACGTATTATTTGCAACACTGTGTGTAATGTCAAAACCGCATGTTTTTATTTAAAGAAGTTTGCTATTAAATCGTACACGTTTTCTATTATATTAGCTCAAGTATGGCAAACGCCAGTGAAACTGCAGTGAAAAATATTGGCAAAGTCCTCAACGATCCGGCGAGGCCAATGAAGGAGCGATTCAGAGCTCTTTTCACACTTCGGAACATCGGTGGTTTGACCGCGATAGAATGTATTAGTCAATGTTTTGTTGATGAATCTGTGCTTTTAAAACACGAATTAGCTTATTGTCTCGGTCAAATGCAAGATAAAAGAGCAATACCGGTACTTAAAAGTGTTTTGGAGGACACAAATCAGGATCCCATTGTGCGGCATGAGGCAGGTTGGTTTACTTATCTTTTTGCATTTGTAAGATAAAGTGAGAGATTAGAAATACGTGAGGTAATGTAGGCATGGTTTGTGGTATGAGTCAAGGTCTTCTTTTACTGCAGTATAGGGGAATAACATTGAGATCACCATTACATTTATATACTTAATTTGTCTATGATGAAATTTCATAAAAGGAATGTCTGCACCCATTTGTTACAATATTCTTTAATTTAAATGAATAATGCAACTGCATATATGCAATATTTATTTTAATTAATTAATGGCAAGCCATGGCGTTAGCTTATGTTTGTCTTGAGAAATACTGATGCTTGACAAAGACCAAATGGTACAGGGGGATAGCCCCCTCCCCCTCCATTCACCTGTGTATGATGGCGACTTGATGTGAGATATTAACTCTATCTCTAATTTTCATAGAATTTGAATTTTTCTTTAATAACAGCAAGATTTTATCCAATGCCACTATGGAGTTGTTTAAATATTGCTATATAAATTGATGTCTGATAGTTGAGAAATTATGGTCCCTTTAACTCTCCATCCATCTTACCCAAAAAATGCATTTTACAACACAATCATATAATCAACCACAAAGGTATGGTTAGAAAGTGTTTATGTGGAGTTAACATGTAACTGTAACATGCCACTTAGAAAATAGTAGTTTTTTGAATTAATAAATAAATTCAAAGCCATTGCAACAGCTAAGCTATTGAAACCTGTAGTGCATATGTGTTATGAATCTGAAAAACACAGGCCACTGTGTTTTTTTAATCATAATTTTTATTTAATCTGGAAACTGGTTTAAGACTGGATGACAGAGCAATGAGTGCCCAAACTCATCTTTTACTATGAACTTGAGGAAGGCTAGCATTCTCAGGGAAGATAGCTCCTCAAGTATAAAGACATGGTTGATGGTAGAGTTAGCACCATCTCTAGAGGAGCAGCTAGCCACTCAAAGACAACTCTAGTTAAAGCCAGAGTCCACAAATTTGAAAAATGGTGTTTTGCTGAGCTTGATGCCAAGCGAGATAAATTGAAAGGGTGAACCACCTGCAGTTATCAATTATAACCTTAATGGATTGCTAATGCGCCCGCATTGTGGGAGGATCTTCATAAAGAATATTGGCTACTTAAGCCTCATGAAAGACATGGGAGTTGAAGATGCCATGGCTGAAATTGGTTTGTACGTCATCATCATCACTCCTGTATTAGTACATATGCTATCTGCCAGACAAAGTTCCAGTAATATTGGTTCAGCCATTTTGGAGATTAGCTAGAATAGTCAGATAACTTATTTTTACTTAATGAATAAAAAAAAATTGTTTTTTCTTATGTGCCATTTCATTATGCATTCAGACATATAAGTTTTATATCTATTTGTTTCATTGAATCAACAAATTACACAATTTCAGGTGAAGCATTAGGCGCAATTGGTGACCCTAACCTGAGTGAGCTTCTGCAGAAGTACCAACATGATTCTGCCATTGAAGTAGCTGAAACCTGTCAAATTGCCCTTCAAAGGCTAAACTGGGTTGCCAACGATAAATCTACAGAAGAAAATGTTTTGTCAAAGAGCTTGTTCATGTCAGTAGATCCTGCTCCACCAAGCAGTGAGGGTGATGTGGAGGCTCTAAAGAGGATACTGATGGATGAATCCAAATCTCTATTTGAAAGGTATAGAGTGATGTTCAGTTTAAGGAATTTGGGAACTACGGAGAGCATTAATGCTCTTGGTGAAGGTGGGTACATCAAATGGACTAAATATTAAAATCATACTAGTTAATCAAATTAGTTAGCAAGTCAATCTCTATATAACACAAACTAAAAACAAAACCTAGAACCCAATTGAGCTTGTCGAAATGATAAAAGTAAAACTAAATGTAGTCCTGCTTCCTATTAATATTATAAATGTGAAACTTTGTGAGCATGGATGATAGTTACCCTATCACTCAAAAACTACTTAACGGATTTTGATGAAACTTTGTAGTAAAGCTTATTTATTATTCGAATAACATATTTATGGGCTATAGTTTATAAAGTTTAATGAGAGTAAAACGGCAGGGCACAGCTAGTTGATATATATATATATATATGATCATTGAATAAAAATATGTGTTGGTCACATACATGACATACAAAATAGACTCTAGTGCCAAAGCTTTCTAAGCACGAGCTTAGGAAGAAGCTTATGTTAGAAAATGATTCAAGGTAGTTTTGTTAATTCTCGTTTGAATTATCTATTTTATTAATATGCTTATTTTACGATAAACATTTTTGCAGTGTTGGTTTGCCTAGTAAAGAAATATATATTTATAATAATATCTAAGCATTGGGGTTTCACTCAGATATTGTATGTTCAAATCCAGTTGGTGGTATTTATTAGTATGATATCATTAGTGCAATAAAAACATAAACTAGTCTAGACAGGCTTGTTGGCGTGGTTGACAAATGCTTGCCTACCACGCCGTAGGTTGTTGCTTCTATTCTCACCCAGGACTGATATTTGTGTGCATGAACTAGGCATGATCTAGTTGCCAACTTTTATTTTCTAGAAATAAAGTATATTCAGGTCTATGAAGAATATTAAACAGTATTTTAGAAAAAATAACAAACTAAAATTGACTTTTATTTATTTATTGTTTTAAATACATATTTTTTAGAGCTTCTCGCACAACTACTAATTTACAATAAACAATTTAAAGTAAACAGTATTTTGTATCTTTTATTTTTTGTTCAACAGTAAAAAGTATAATTTAGTGAAAAACAGTATAATAATATTCAAAACAATATAGTTGACAACCCTAGCATGAACGTGTCTGTCCTTATTTACAAAAGCAAAGGAGTATATCACTTGTCTGGTTTCAATAGTACAAGCTCTGCTTAGTTTGGGACCAGATGGCTGTGTGTGAATAATGTCCCAGGATATTATAATATTATTATCACGTTGTCTGGAAGACATCGCAGACTGCTAAATAAATTTAATTGTAATTCTGTTCTCATACTTTTTGTGCAATAAATAGTATTTTATCTTGTGTTACATGTGGTCTAGATATCAACTCATGGTTATAACTGGCCATGGTGTAAGGATTTCCATCTTTTAAAATATTAGGTTCTACAGATGGGAAGACGCAAAATGAGCTAGTAACAAGTTCATTAAAACGATACTTCTCTCCTTTCAGGATTCAACGCTTCCAGTGCGTTATTCCGTCACGAAGTCGCCTTTGTCTTCGGTCAAATGCAGGATGAAAGAAGTGTACCCTTCTTGAAGTCGACTCTGGAAGATGTCAATGAACACGAGATGGTGCGACACGAGGCTGCTGAAGCTCTCGGCTCTATTGCAACGGAGGAATGTACAGAAGTGCTACAGAGGTAGATACAGGTTTTATTGAAGCATTTATTTAGCACTATCTCTGCCCCGTGGTTTAGCCTGTGTTAAACGTTATAAATTATAGCCTATGCGCTAATCCAAGGTGTCATCTAACTCCATACCAAATTTTATTAAGATCGCTCCAGTCGTTTAGACGTGAAGAAGTAATAAACATACACACTCACAAACTTTCGCTTTTATAATTTTAGTGTCACTAGTAGAAGGTGGTTTGCGCATCCACTAAGAACTCGGATATAGAAAGGCATAGCATTTTTACGCGCTATGTGCAGCTGGATTGCAGGTTTAATTTTTGTGTCAATGTGTAGTCTTGCGGCTAAACAAGGTCGGCATATCTTTTTCTCACCAAAAGCGGAGCGAATATCATGTACATTGCAAGCGACATTGGCACGCTGACGGCCGATCAGTGGTATAAAAAATGTTCTGCGTTTTATAGAGGGCTATGTTTACCACATACCATTAGTAGTGTCGATTCTTCTTTGCTGCTAAATAGTATAAAAATGTTGTCAGTTTTATAGACTGCGATCATTTGGGTTGATGGTTGTTTGCCACTAAGTAGTAAAACATGTGCTCTGTTTTATAGAGAGCTACAGTTACCACTTACCGTCATATAAGTCGGTACTTGTTTGCCGCTCAGCAGTATTTAAAATTTGTCTGTTGTATGGAGGGCATTGTACTGAGCGGCAAACAATCCGTAACCATACCTTACATAAAACAGAGCACATTTTTTAATATTTCAATTTCAATAAGCTTTTATTCACTGACCAATTTTTGCCGTGACTGGACAGCTTACAATTAGTTAGGTCGATGTTTGTTTGCCGCTCAGTAATGTTTAAAAAAACAATTGGTCATTGAATAAAGCCTTATTGAAATTGAAATATTTAAAAATGTGCTCTGTTTTATGTAAGGTATGGTTACTAATTGTTTGCCGCTCAGTACTATTTTAAAATGTTCTCTGTTTTGTAGAGGTACCGCTTACCATAATTTGAGTTGATGCTTGTTTGCCGCTTAGTAATATAAAAATGTTCTAAGTTTTATATAAGGGGTATGGTTAGCGTTATCATCAGTTAGGTCGATGCTTGTTTGCCGCTCAATAGTATATGAAAAAAGCTATATAGCTCAATATTGGTATAAAAAAGTTAGGTATCTATTTTATTGAGATGGGTACTTATTTATTTGTATATAATTGATCGAGTTTGCCAGTTGATGGTATATTATTATTATTTACAATTGCAAGATTTGGGTTTAACTGCTTCACCCTTTTAAAAAGGGTGCTTTAGGGTCTTGCTAAACTGATTAAACTTCTGCAGTTTTTCACGTTTGAAATTGCTGATACAGAATCACTTCGGTTAAGGCAATTGTGAAATATTAAATCTCGTCTAATATGAAGCAAAGTTCTTAAACCGATACCGAGAAATAATCTGTGTTAATAGACTGATAAAACTATGGTCCCGTAGTTCAGTTTAATTGGATATAAATGTAGCATTTCATATCATATAATCGCTTCGGAATCTATATCCAGTCTGCTAATCATCACCCAATTCTTGTGCAGAGTGAGTCAGGTCGCATGCAAGGCACACAAGTGGACATAATATATATATGTTTTTGATCAAGAAAAGTCAAATTAATGTTTAAGTCACCAATAGTTTGCCTAAACTGCTAAATAATCATTACAAAGACCGTAAAATAATCCGTACGTATATTTTGCCCCTAACAGGACGCGACCGTTGGTTTTTTAATCCTGCAATTCTGCTCAGCTCAATTCACCTGCAAGTGTGGACCCCACAATCGCTTCTTAATCTACTACCCATCTGCTAATTTACCTTACATCATCCACTTCTTGTGTAGAGTGAGTCAGGTCGCATGCAAGGTACACGAGTGAAAATAAGGCAAATAGAAGATGTTTTTGATCAAGAAATGTTCCAATAAACCAACAGTATGCCTACACTGCGAAATAATCATTACGGACACTGTGAAATAGTCCGTACCTATATTTGAACTATAACGCGACGTGACCGTTGCATTTTTAATCTCGCAATCTGCTAACTAGTTGGAAATGTACAGACGCCAGCAGATCAAGCTACCCCAATCTGTCAAATTTCCCCATGCGAAAGTGAACCTTATGCTTTTGTGATAAAGTTGAAAAACTACAAAAGAAATTTGACAGATTGGGGTAATTGGTGTGCTGGCGTCTGTACCATAGCATACCAAGCAATGGCTTCTCTTGATGCGAAAGAATGGTCCCTCCCATCCACTTGTCCAATGCGACACAGGCCGCATTAGGAACTATTTGCCCCGCATTCGCCCTTTAGATGGTGGATAGATTTTACACACGGAAAGTCATAATGATTTTGTTATGAGCTGATGGTATATGTTTGCCAACTGTGAAATATAATTATTATAATTTTAAATTTTATTTTCTAGGTACTTAAATGATCCTCGCCGTGTAGTCCGCGAGAGCTGCGAGGTTGCCCTCGACATGTCCGAATACGAGAACAGCCCTGAATTCCAGTACGCCAATACATTGCTCACCGTCAAAGCCTGAAACTAAACACTCCATACATGTTCTATCCGAAATGGGCACAGATCATTACCGTATTTGCTGTGCGTAATGTGCAAGAAAAGCAGTAAAGGAACGTGCCCGTTTCGAGTAGGAATAGTCTTAATATTTATTTAAAGTTAATTTGGAAAAGCTCTTAAAATTGCATACTTCTGGTTAAGATATAGCATCTCTTAAATATTTCAAAGTAATGTGTACTTGTGGTACTCCACAAAAGGTTTCATTTTGAATGTCATGAGTTAACGCTAAGTTGTAATTATATTTGTGAGACAGCTCTAGTACATATTGCTATCAATCTTTGGACTTATTATATGGTGCTGTATATTTTTGCTGTTAGTGTTTCACTGTTACAAGGTATAAAGTTGAATAGACTTCCGACGAAAAGGATAGTCGTTAAGTAATAGTTATTAAGGATACTCCAGAAAAGTTTCTGTTGATTTGCTTGATGCTGGGGCTACACGTCCCCTACTACAGTCTTGTTTATCAATTTGAGAGATTTTACATAGCTACCCACATTTTAATGACGTCAAATTTCGCACACTGGTTCGCTTGGCAAGAATCTATTTTTTTTTTCAAATTGTATAGTCTAATTCTTTAATGAAATTCTCCTTTTCCAAGTCATCATTGTCAGCCTGATATTGTCCACTGTTGGACATAGACTTCCCCGAAAGCTTACTATAACAGTTGGTACTCTCCATTTGGAGAGGTTTGCTCTAGTCACCACGTTTGGTATGCAGTTAGAGACTGCAGTTAGATGGCAGTTAGTACACAAGTGACGCTTCTGCCCGACTACCTAGTGTATCCCTATGTCGCCTTTTACGACACCCATGGGTTGGTATGGGGTGGCCAGGTTATTCTATCTAGGCCGGAAACCAAACTGCTAAATTTCCCAAGTATTTGTAAATAATATTGAGAAAATGTGACAAAAGAAAAGTTATTGTTGAAAGCCTTGATACTGTAACTAATTTGTGAAGAGTCACTTAGCGTCCTTGTGGCGTCCAATTTGTATTTGTTTTTTAATTTTAGTAGGTATTGCAAAGTGGGTTTGTATTTGAAATAAATATATGAGTAGATGGACGTAATGGGGGCGCAAATTTCATTTGCATTCACATCGATATGAACAAAGTTAGATACGTTGTGACAATGAAACACTAACGCAAACTTTCGAGGTGGTCAAGCTACAAATAAAGTAACGTAAATTGGACCTAATAATTTTTTGGTTAAAGTAACTATTGCTTCAAACAAAAAGCTATCTTCCAATTATGTCTACTGTCTTTAGTTCATTTGAGATTTATTTTAATTAACAAAAGCATCTTCGTAAATACATCGTCCGGTAGTAATAAAAACCTACTCCTACCCCTTATACCTTGAATAGGAAGATGGTGCATGCTCAATATTAGCTAACTATTCGAATTTTACTTTGTATTTTAGAAAATAAAAAGTAAAACTAAAATTTGATCAGATCTTGACAAAAATAATATCGAATTAAAAAGCGCAAACTGATAATGATCTCCAACTTCCCATTTTACGTTACTTTATTTCTAGCTTACTGCAACTAAATTGTAATCTGTATGTATGCATTTTAATCTAAATGTCAAAAATTATTACATGAAGAATTCTAAATTAATCTGTAGTCTTAATTCCGCTAATTGTCACTTTGTCTCGGTAGAGGTGTACTTGGGTACAGCACTTCGACCCTTCAGGATCTTTTGTATTAACCCCCTTAACTTTTATTCTATCCCTAGAGCCCTGAAAGCAGTCTGCACATACTCCATATGCTTGATAGGGGTAGATGATTATAGTCTCCTGGTATGGGATATGCCAGTACCGGGATGGCTATTCTGTGTCTTGCCAAAGCATCGCATTTACATAGTATATGTAGCTTTAATGTTTTTAAACTTTCGCGATTTGTACACATTTTTTATATACTGTGGACACGGGTCTCATCGCGATAAATATTTAGGTAAATCATTACCTTGGTTACCCAACGTTTCGGCATGGATTGCACCAGCCGGGGTCACGGGTCGACTGAGTCGACTCGTGACCACGGATGAGACCCTTTCAGAGAGTTTCATTTTCTTCTCAACGGGTCCTTAAAATCAGGCTATTTGACAGTCCCCGTTTGTGTAGGTGATAGTTGGTGCCGTAGTTGCCCGTAAATACTGCTACTATTTTACACGTACCGCCCTCCCGCCCGCAAAAAAAATATATGCAAAAAGGACAATATAATGCAAATTACGATCGACGAGCATCTTTTTTAATTAGCATCCCTTGAGAATGGTCCATGGAGGACTGAAACACGTGTTGGCTATCGTACCGGCGCATGTAATTTGCATGTTTATATTATTCTGCCATTTGGATATTTTTTGCGGGTGGAATGCATTGCATATTACATCCCGGCTTGATTAAACTGACAATTAGCGGAACTAACACTACATATTAATTTTGTATTTCGAATGTTATGGATTTCCGCAGAGTAACATGTTTAAATATATTATTTATAATAAAATAAATTTGTAATGACAGTATTTTTGTAAATAAATTATAGTTTTCATAATAACGTTGTTATCATTCCCCGGATATAAATTGCGAAATGTTTTATTTATTCAATCTAATAAAAATACATGAAATGTAGCGTTTCGTTTTATTGTTTTTACATTCGATTGAACATTTCTAGAACAAACTGCGCCGATATTTACACTATAATAAAACATGCAGAGATTTGTACAACCAGTTTGGCAGTTTTGTTAATATTTGATAGAGATATGTAATATATTTGACTCTTGCAATGTTTGCAGTGTCGAAAAAATTTTGCGTCGTTTTTTTATTAACAATTTTAGTTACAATGGCGGTAAGTTATGTTTTATGTCAACTAATATTCTATTAGAATGCTCATGCTTGGATATCTTTTCTAAATTAACCCTTTCCTGGGCAGTGGTCATATAGTTGCCACCATATTTTGAACTCTATGGGCTTCTAATAAAGTTCAAAACCAATAAATTAAAACTATACCTACTGCCTTATAAGAAAAAAATGTGTGAAATAAAAGTAAGAACCGAAAATAACGTTTGTCTTGAGGGATACTTAAGACTTGCGTAATCGTAGTAGCTTCTACGATGGTTTACATTTATGATGGTTTACATATTTATTAATAAAGTAATTTTCCGGACACATTAAACTTTTTTGTTTAAAACGTGCATAAAACTGTACAGAGGTAGACTTAATTCATCAATTAAAAAGTAAAGGTAAAATGATCTCCTTTTGTAGAAGAAAAGGAAGTACACGTAAATTAAAACTTCTTTTGTACGATGTAAGCAGCTGCGATTTCTGAAATTAAATAAAATGAACTTTATTGTGGCATTTCGGTTGCAACGTCGGTATGAAATATCCGTCGGAGCCAAGAAAAGGGTAGCAGCAGTGAATCTGACTATACAAACTTATAAACAACGTATTGACGTAAACATGCACGTATCTACAAATGTCCTCGACGGGTGATCTTCATTCCAGAGGCTCATTCCAACCTTAGAAAGATAGTTGAATTTGTGTGTAGGTGTGGAGCCCACTTTTATTTTTGCGGATTTTTGCAGTTTAACTAACAATAGTGCTTAGTAAAAGCTGTGGAAATATTTGTAAAACGAATATTAGAGTTTGTAAAGACATCATTCAAAAGTTATATCGCCTTATGTGGGTCCCTCAGTTCAAACACACAAGCTCCCAAATCTAGATATATAATCAGTTCACCAACCAATTTTGGTTATAGACCTCTAGTAAACCATGAATAAACATCTAAACAATATTAAAAAACCTAATGCGAATTGATAATAAAAAGTTACAAACGTATTTTTGTGGTCCCTGTGGGACCACATAAATTTATCTCATAAATAATAGATTATAACATGTACATTAAATATTCATTAGCCAATCTTTAGTAAAAATTACTAGGAAAATTTTAAAACTCAAGAAAGATCACAAATCGTGGGAAATATTGTAAACTTTACGGTTTTGTTGGTGGGCCCTCAGTTCACAACTAAGCAAATGCTATTGTTTAAAATATAATTAAATACCACAATTACAAAAATGTGGAGCGGCACAAAAACACATGCATTAAAAAATATCCACAACTATTTATTTTTTTCATTTAAGGCGTTGGAAAATCTCGACGGCCCATCCGCGTTCCTAGGCGGCATGGAAGAGGTGATCTTCAGTCCTAACACTTTGGAACTGATAGATGAATTGACTTCGGCGGTCTTTCGAATCGGCGACGGGGACCGCAGAGTTCGTCGATACTTCGATAAATATGAGGACCCGTTTGTGGCGAAACCACAAAAGACTTCAATTTTAGATTGAGTAATTATTGTTGTAGGTACTAGCACTTAAATACCAGAATATAGCACGTAGCGCACGAGCTATTTTGCTCGCGTATTTTGTTTTTTTTTTGTTGTATATGAAAAACTGTCCTGCCCTACAAAGAGAAAAAGATATTGGAATCTGATCGCAGCGCCAATTAACAGGTCTATTCATTGGCGCTGCGATCTACTAAAAACTATACAGGCTCAAATACTCAAAAAATTTCCAAAATCGCAGGTTGCAAAATCAAAAATACCAATTTTATGTAAATTCTTATATTTTAATAGTTATGTCTTCCTTTTTTGGGGAGAAGAAACCCAAAAATCGGACATATCAAAATTGATGCAGCCATTTCTGAGTTATTACTAGTGTAAATAACCCGACTTTCTTTTATGTATACAAATTATTGTATTCAATCTCGAAAAGTTTGCTTCGGTCAACTTGTGACATTAATACCTACTCCAAAATATTCAAGACGAATTCATTCGTTTTTGTAATTACCCCAAAAAACATATTTGTCTTTATCACTACCAAACATAAAAAAAAAATGGAATATTACTCACAAAAATGAATGCACATTTTCAAAAGTGCATACAGTAATTTTATATCCAACGATACATCATAATCGCCACCGAAAATGTATAGCACTTAATTGTGGCCCTAAATATAAAGCGAAGGATGCATTTGAATACAAGCTATGTGATCTACATACCGGGTTAGGTATTCCCTGATGTATATAGAGCAGAATAAATAGTAAACTACACTCTAAACTAAACAACTTGTTGAACATCTGTTTCTAGAAACCGACGCAAAAAAGACTTAATGCATTTCGCAGTCGCACACGTAGATTGCTTTTATGCAACAGTGCGTAAAAGATGGGATTATCTAGCCAGCAAGAGTATCCTATACGTGATTAGTAGAGGTACCTAGTATGTTGTAGCGATGATGGTTTTATTGTTATAATTATATGTTACTAATTGTATTCTGTTCTATGACACTTTGTGACAAATACGTTATGTGAACGATGCTTTGGTATGAAAAATGAATATACCTATTTCGTGTAGGTACCTAAGCACACCGATATTCACACTTTGTTAAAGTTCCATAAAAGGTTTGACTGGACGTGTGGCGCAGCGGTTAAGATAATCGCCTAGCCACTTCCTGTCCTGATTCCCGCGCAGGACAACTATTTGTGTAATCGATAAAAAGTTGTTTTGTTCCGAGTACTTTGTCTCCGTCAATTGTATATTTGTAAAATACCCCGCGACACTCGGATTAATTTACCTAGTGTGTATGTTGTCCGAAAAAAAAATTGTTCCCAAGCGATGACGCTAGCGTAGCCGCGGGTAAAAAGCTATAAACTGAAAAATTACGGTTAACATTGAAAGCCACAACTTAGGTTTCATTGGTAGATGGAGTTCACAGCTACAGTAGAGGACACTGTTCCATGTGTCGAGCTCTTAGGTGAAAAACATACACATCGAAAAGCAACCTATTGTGTTAGAGCTACTACATACATATACACGTACCTATCTACGCTAATTAAAAATTAGTAGTTACTTAAAATGTGGTTTCTATTAAATTAGATTTTACTTATTACGCTATTTTTGTATTAAATCTCCTAGCGCCTACTGTCGGGCTTCCAGGGGCAAAGCGGATTTATTTAAGGACACCGGAAACTGTCAAATTGTTAGTATTCAGATACAAAGGAATGGGGGCGGGCGTTTGCTCTGGTAAATCATAAAATTTGTATAAAGCGCGAATCGGAACTAATTAGTTTGTTACGCGTACAAACTGTAAGGCAATTGGCACACTACCCCGCATGATGCAGCGTAGTGCGTGAGTGCATGTTCTAACGTTCCTTGTAAGCATCTCCGTTTGTGTATAAAACATGTACAGTCCAACACACAGAACATGCATCTGCATGAACGCGCGTGGATGCATTTTCAGTTCAGCAACGTTAGAACACGCACTACGCAGAATCATGCGGGACAGTGTGCCTATCGCCTAAGTATTCCCTCGCGGTTGTCAGCCTGCTCGCACACCCACGCGTGGCCACGCGCCAACGTGCTCAACCAACACTATGAATTATCAATCAAATGTAAACTAAACAGCCATAGACACCCCTCTATATAATATTATAAAAAGGTTTATTGATTGTTTATAAATTATAACGAAAGATGGCAAAGTAATCACAAATAATCAGAAAAATAACTTTTGTTTTGTCTATTTTATCTAACTGGCTAATTTTTGAGAACGTTTTGGTCGAAATTAGGAAATTAGTTTGGATAAACACGTTAAATAGTTGAGCATATACTAGCTCCTAAAGTAAGCTCTCAAAGTACCAGAAGGAAGAATCTTTATCTATAATATACCTTCGACAGCTTACAACTTATAAGACTTCGAGTAATTTCAAGAAAGAGGTTCCATAAAAATGCGGAGGAAATACTTTAGCTCATCATTCCGACGTGACGTCATAGGTCACGTCCTGTCGTTAGTTCCCTTGTTGTGGTTGGTACTTCGGCATTTTTCTAATAACTGTCTCATCCTGACATTTCAAGTCACTAAAGCACTATTTGCCTTGTGAATAGGCTTTTGTGGTGTCATGAGATAGCAACTTGGCGGAGCTAGTGAACCGAACAAGAATATTTGGGACTACTTACAAAGGCAGTTTCTTATACCACTAACCTACTTGTCGAAACTTTCGAATGAAATTAAACATCATTATTACAGTAGAACCTCGATAACTTAAAGAGGGGTAATGTTTAATAATTTGAGTTGTCGAGTTTTTAACTTACTAGGGGTTTGAGTTATGGAGGTTTCAATGGTTTCATAATTTAACTTATTAAGGTCCGTTTCTGCACTTTGCTACGCGATATTATTATACAAATAAATGTCATTAACACACTTTATTTATATTTTGGCAATGAAATTGGTTCGGTCCGGTGGCATGCGGTATGCGCGTCTGAAGTTAGTTACCGATAAAGTGCCCTGCATAATAAAATTGCAATATTAAAAATAAAAATGGGAATGCACTATGTGAAAGAATGGAAGATTCACTAACGATTTTTCGGTATATACCTACATAATATTATATCTCATTAAATCAGGAAAATAAATAATTTGAACGTCTTAAGCTCCCACGACATCGTGGGATTTGAGAACCCACACCCCCATCATCATATGATGGTGTGGGCACCGGGCAACGACTTCTTTTTCTCTTCCATGCGGTGCATCCGTGTGGTATCGCCACGTTGTCCGGATGGTAATTGTGAATAATACGGCTTCGTTCGAACTATTTGATTTGATGCAGATTCTTAAAACGCATTCGTAATACCAATGTTTGGTTATAGGGCCTGAACCTATTGAACCCATACCTTTTAGCGAACTGAAAACATGGCTGTGTGAGAAAACGACACAACGTGAAAAAGAGTGGATGGATCTTGAATCATGCAGACAGACAAAATAATCTCTACCACCTCTGAACCAACGCCTATCGCGTAATATATTAAACCTGAACAGGAAGGGCCTACGCGTGGTGATAGGCACAATTACCGGACACTGCACACTAAACAAAGACCTCTTCAAGATTGTTGTCACAGACAACCCCCTGTGCAGAGGGTGCATCGAAAATGAAAAAAACACCAGCACACGTACTGCTACGCCGCAAGAGTGTTGCCTGCCAATTCGCAAAATTTCTAAATGATCCGAAGACACTGCAGGAGGCCCTCAAGACCGGCTTTCGTGGTTTCCTGGACTTCTGGATGGAACTGGTACAATGGTCCATTTAGGAGGCTAAGTGTAGAAAACAATCGCCCAACTATCTAGCTAGCTCCTAACAGGTGCACTCAATAAAAGCAGTTGTCTTATTATATACTAGCTGTGCCCCGCGGTTTTGCCCGCGTCATACTTTATAAATTATCACAGCTCCTTCCCAGTAGGTGATAGCGTGATACTATGTAGCCTATATGTTGACCCGACTTCTAAGTAATATTCATGCAAAATTTGAAGTAAATCCATGCCGTTTTTTTTCTGAGTTTAGCCCGGACATACATACATACAGACAAACAGACAAACAGACACACAGACAAAAATTCTGAAAACTATATTTTGGCTTCGATATCGATTGTAGATCACGCTACAAGTATCCTTTAAAAAATATTCAATGTACAGTTTTGACTTTCCTACGATTTTATTATAATAATAATATAATAATATCAAGGGACAATGTCACACAGATCATCCTAGCCCCAAACTAAGCAAAGCTTGTACTATCGGTACCAGGCGACGGTATACATACTTATATAGATAGATAAATACTTATATACATAGAAAACATCCATGACTCAGAAACAAATATTCGTGCTCATCACACAAATATTTGCACTTACCGGGATTCGAACCCAGGACCACCAGCTTCGTAGGCAGGAGCACTACCAACTGGGCTACGGTGACTTATTATATGTATAGATTACATCAAACACAACAAAGACGTGCCCGTTCCCTACCTTGCGTGGAAGACAAGTGCAAGGTACAGTGGTGACAAATGCGCCCACGGCTTAAGGCGGGCGCGGGGACGCACATACTGCTCCGCCATTCCGCGCTTAGGCACCAAGAATGGGAATTTTGTTATTGTGAAAACAAAATAAATAAAACAGAACGATCTAGGAAGATCTACTGTCTGGAAGAATTCGTTGATATGTAATACAGTCGCAATTGACATTTACAGCCTAGAAGGCACCATTGCTTCACGCGAGCGGGGGCTTAATTCGTCTCGCAAATAAGTTCTTAAAAGTGTGTAAAGAATTTTATGATTATATTTTAGGATTCATGCCTCGGCACTGGATGTTTACTAATGTGGAGGTGCATTAGAGCCATACGAGTACATTTAAATCTTTTAAGGGCCAATAACTACTTTTGTTTGAGCGAGGAACCGGTAAACCCTCTTCTTTGGTCACTAATTATCGCATACACAATAGAACATAGTAAAAACTGGTTCACGTCGTACTTACATATACGGGTGGCTGCTAGGTCAGACGAATTGAAGTTCTTACTTCGATGGTTCTGGGTGCGATGGGGAAATATTGTATTATATCTGACCTAACCATTTCCTTCCCGATGAGCTTATGTCTCTTCTCAGCCCTTACACAGACCTACGAACATAATATTAACATTAAAAAATTTTATTATTACCTACGTGGAGTGCATAAGGCGAGGTGGAGATAATTATTCAGACGAACTGTTCATATGTAGACTTTCCACTTAAACACTTGGTACACTAAATATTAGTTCGTAAACAACTATAAATTAACCATCAAAGTTTAGAGAGTCCAGCCAAATTAAACTGCCGGCTCCTTATTAAGTATCCTATCGCAAGTGTCAAGAGATAGATAAAATTACGCAATATTTGTTATTTGTAATAAATAAATATCTTGGGACAACTAACACATTGCCACCTGATCTCAAACTATGGCTCTGCCTATTATGCCTGTACTATGGCAATCAGACAACTGATAAACATACTTATATATTTCTAAATAGATACAGATGCCAGCACATCCACCAACCCCAATCTGTCAAATATCTTTTATCGATTTTCAACTTTATCACATAAGCATAAGGTTCACTTGCAATTGGGTAAATTTAACAGATTGGGGTAGCATGATGTGCTGGTGTCTGTACATACATATTTGAGATAAATAAAAAATACGGAAATTTAAAATAAACTTAATACCAAGAGAAGAATTATTTTAATGATACATTTTAATTAATATCGTGCTCCATATCGAATTTATATACATTAATCGCAACAGTTACGTTATTTTTTAAAATAAGATAAACTATTTCAATAATTTACATGCATAATTATGTCAAGAGCCTAATAAATTTGTCAGCCGTTGTTAAGCGTTGGACGCTTACCTGATGGCGCCAAACTCACAACTCAGAACTGTTAAAAGTAAACAGGAAACATCTCTCTTCGGCCAAATATGGAGTTTTTAAATACGTCATTTCGTAAAATGAGGAGACAAATTATTGCAAACATTAAGTTACCGCTTGTCTTTTGCAAGATACGTAATTAGGAGGCTGAACTATCTAATTGTAGTACTTACAAACTCTGCAGTGCAATCAGCTGCACTTAAGTTACGTTTAAGGCCCATAATTCTGCGCACAGCCACCTCACTAGCACATTTAGATATTTAACATGATATAAAATAATAAAATGTTATAGTTGCAGAGATAATAATATATATAGTTACTACGGAGTTTCTTTTTCATACCCTGGGACATTATTTACACATGATCATCTGATCCCAAACTAAGCAGAGCTTGTACTATGGAAACCAGATAACTGATATACGACTTTTTGTTTGTAAATACACACTTACATATATAGTTAATTACACCCAGACTCTGGACAAACAGACATGTATGAACACAAATATCTGCCCTGGGTGGGAATCGAACCCGCGACCTCCGGCGTGAAAAGCAACCATTTGCCAACCACGCCAATAGACCTGTCTACGTATTGTACAGTACCTACATATTGTAGTTTTAAGTGCGTTAGAACAGCGTTTCAAAGTTATATGTAGGTATCTGCCAAGATTATGTCCAATCTTATTTATTACCTTTCGTGGATAAACCTAATAACAACGACCAAAAATACATGCCTAGCAAAGGAATTGACGACTTAAGGGCATTTAATAGGCCCAATGAGTGCAAAACTATTGCACAACTTTTCTATAGATTACATTTTTTTTAATGTTGCCAATTTTGGTACAGTATGAAAAATGTGTTATGCACACATACAGTCCCCTTTAAACAAAAAAACGGTAAGGCAAAGTCTGTTTTCGTTTGTTTGGTTACTGATTGCTGTTTTAAAAAGATACGACCGACTCGAATTTCCCTTTATGAATCCAGAGTTTGTAATATAATTGGATCAAATAAAAAAATGATGATGAAGATGTCTTCAAGCTTCTAGACTGGAAAAGCTTGGGCATCAATGTCAATGGCGAGTACATCACCCACCTTCGATTTGCCGACGATATAGTAGTCATGGCTGAGACCCTTGACGACCTCGGTACAATGCTCGATGGCCTCAGCAGAGTCTCACAACAAGTGGGTCTGAAAATGAACATGGATAAGACGAAAATCAAGTCGAACACCCACTCTAGTTAAGGTTGGAGACTCTGCACTCGAAGTTGTAGAGAACTATATTTACCTAGGACAGACCATCCAACTAGGTAGGTCCAACTTCGAGAAGGAGGTCAACCGTAGAATCCAACTCGGCTGGGCAGCGTTCGGGAAGCTACGTTATATCTTCTCGTCGCAAATACCGCAGTGTCTCAAGTCGAAAGTCTTCGACCAACGTGTGTTGCCAGTGATGACTTACGGGACAGAGACGTGTTCGCTCACTATGGGTCTTATCAGGTGGCTCAAGGTCACCCAAAGAGCAATGGAAAGGGTTATGCTTAGAGTTTCCCTGCGAGATCGAATCAGAAATGTTGAGATCCGCAGGCGAACCAAAGTTACCGACATAGCCGTCAGAATTGCCAAGCTGAAGTGGCAGTGGGCAGGGCACATATCTCGTAGAGCCGACGGCCGCTGGGGCAAAAAGGTTCTCGAGTGGCGACCACGAACCGGAAGACGCAGCGTAGGAAGGCCCTCTACAAGATGGACCGATGATCTTGTGTGAATCGCTGGATGCGGAGAGCGCAAGACCAGCAATTGTCGAGATCTTTGGGGGTGGCCTTTGCCCAGCAGTGCACGTCTTTCGGCTGATATGATGATGAAATAAAAAATATATCAAATTCCCTTCACTAACATCCGAGATATCTTAGAAACTAATTTTTAAATATACAACAAGTTGCTTAACAAAAATACACCAGTTCAGTTATGGAGGAGGAAATAATACGAAAGCCCGGTTTTTTTTATTTCTACAGTGTTTTCTTTTTCACTCGATGCGTGGGCAGCGAGACACTTTAGCCAGAAGAAATTCCCCTTAAGTTTATGTTAGTAAGCGTGTAGTGCACAGAATGTGACCACAATATTCTAAACTCGTCGGAATGTAATGTTATACACGTTTAAAGTTAAGAAAGTGGCCAGCATTATATTTTCCGAGAGAATTTACAAAACATGGCGAACGTAGGTAAAGACTAGGTATGTATCACATAAAATTTGCAACGAACGTTATCTTAAATGAGTTCAGCTTAGTTTCGCTTAGTTGAGAGCAAAAGTTTTTAGAATAATTTTCTGCGCGAGAACTTAAGCTATTTGGTTTTACAAATATCTAGCTAAATAAGTCCCGTTTAGTAAGAGGACTAATTATTAATCTAATAGCGTTTCGTTTATACAGTCGACGCTATTTCTTCAGTTTCACTTTCGCCTTCCAGCATCCGAATTACGAAGGCAGAGAGCCTGTTTTCGTAGAATGCTTGTAACTGCTGATGTGTCGTTTTGAGCGTCTGAGTTTCGTTAGGTATGGCATTTGTTGACTGTTGTACAGATGCCAGCACATCCAGCTACCCCAATCTGTCAAATTTCTTTTATAGATTTTAAACTTTATCACATAAGCGTAAGGTTCACTTTCAATTGGGAAAATTCGACAGATTGGGGTAGCTTGATGTGCTGGCGTCTGTACATTCTACTCGTCTCCACAAAACCATGAAATAAGATATTAGTCAATTAACAAATGAAATCAGCAATCGAAGGCAAATTGGGATAACGCTCCGCTGAGCGAGCAAGATTGAAGCTGTTCTGTCGTGAATAGTAGTTATATAATCCATTTGTATTTTACTGATTTTTAAACAATACCAAATCTCTGCACAAATACCGTCCAAAATATGAATGCTCACTTGGCAAAATCGTGTTTTAATAACGTGAAATCTCATTCAATAAATAGTGTATAGGCAGGCTTGTTAGATTACATTAATGTGAAATTGGCCTGAGAATTAGTTGATTTAAGTCAACGCACATACAAGCTCAAAACAACTACATATCATCATCATCATTATCGTATACCTTGACAATAACTTAATACAAGCTAGCTAAATATCACTACTATTATAAAATAAATTGTATAAATGTTTTAACATTCCGTGTACCTAAATATCTGTAATATGCAACTAGAAATAATAACTGTATTACTACAAACATGTTCTGACTATTTACAAGTGCTTTTTTAAAGTCTACGTGACTAAAATCCTTTTTTATTTTATTTTATTTATTTATTTTATGTTGTTGCTATTTGAAGGGGATGGCCGTTGCAAACACCTCCAAATGGCAACGTTATAGAAACTTTTCAGGGAGATCTATGTCCAGTTGTGGACAATATCAAGCTGATGATCGTGATGATGATATGTAGTTGTTTGGAGCTTGTATGTGCTTGGTGTACATGAATTACATAATAATAATAAAGCCATTTATTATCTCATCACAAATGGGGTTACTTAATACATAGGTTACGTTTCAACAAACAAAGCATGTGTCCAACTAGCCCTAAATTGTGAGAGACTGGTGCCCGAAATAGGTTTGAAGGAAAACCTGTACTACAGGTCTCCAGGCACACCACGCGGCAAATGCTAGTAAGATGCTTATTAAACTATAACTTATACATATAAATCTAGAAGCAGTTATACAATTCAAAAGCAGTTATATAATTCTAAGAGACTTTATATAATTCTAAAAGCAGTAGATAAACATTTAATGGAAGGGTTAGGGAGAGGGTTCAGGATACAGATAAATGGTAGATGTGTAACATGATTCTAAAGTCTGTTGTTATACAGGTTATTACTTCCCTTTTATGGGATTTATCTTTAAAAACAAAGAACAAAATGAAAGTGTGAAACGACTGCATTTAATAGCCATTTAGTGCACAGGCTTGAATTTAAGTTACTAGCCTAAGGGTCCCCACAGACAAAATAGAACAAAAATTGCGAGACGAAAATTGCACCTAATATTCCCCTCAAAAAACTTTTACCTAATCCTCACATTATACATTCTACCTCGTTTCCCTATCCTACATAATAAGATTGGACACAACGTCACATTTCCGTTCCCCCCGGAACCTGAAGAGATGGACCCTATCCTTCCTTATTAATATTAACGTTGTACGCATTAGAACCTTACGTAGAACATTATGTAAGAAATGATAGCCCTTATTTATATTTGGGTTTCCGCTTGAATTCCCTAATGCGTTGGGCAGGAAATAGACGAAGTTACTGAAAAGGGTGATTTTTGGACATTCGAGCACATTAGTACCCACTTACCTAAATATTTCATTAAGTTGCCAACGTTTCCTCTTCTATGCTAGAAACACAGA
This sequence comes from Pseudoips prasinana, assembly GCA_951640165.1. Lineage (NCBI taxonomy): Eukaryota > Metazoa > Arthropoda > Insecta > Lepidoptera > Nolidae > Pseudoips > Pseudoips prasinana. The sequence continues at coordinate 10,722,398 of OX621240.1, forward strand.
GCATAATATATGTATGTTATACTTATTATTGGTTTTTTAAGAATGTAAATGTTTAATTTAAGGATGATTGTGTGCTAAACACATTATACTTTTTGTATCATAAATAGCATCATTCGTTTAAAACGTATTCAATAGAAAAGTTGTCCAATAAAGTTAGAGGTTTTTGTTGATTTTAGATTTCTATAAAAACTAAAACATTATGCTACTATGCTAAAAATCTAAAAATAAGAAATTAATGTTGCCGATTTTGGTAAAAAATGAAAAAAGTGTTTTTTACACATTTAGTTTTTCCTACATATGTCCTTAAATACGGTTAACGGTTAGTGCCCGCATCCAGTACTCTGAAAGTACTGGATGCGGGCAGCGCACGATCGGCCATTGTAGAGATCATTATGTAAGGCCTTTGTCCAGCAGTGGACAACATGATAATGATGATGATCGACACTAGACATGCCCGATTTTTATTGTTATTATATCGATCAACCCCTGACTATAGAAATAACTAGTTCTATATATGAGTGGTTTTTTAAATTATTAGTTCTATAAACAATAGATGCTTACTATGATCGATTCGATTAAGTACCGAAGTCGACGTCATGTTTCAGGGTTAGGAAAGAGAGAGAGAGGTGTTATACCACGGGGTGGGATACCACCGCGATCTCCTTTGCGCGGGTAGATAGATAAATTAATATCTTAAATGAGTACTTTATTTGGATTTTTTTTATACCAATTGCCATAACTGCTAATCGTAATAATATCAATAATCAACTGATAAACATTTTTTTTAACATAACCTTATTTCACTTGGCTAGAATTAGGATAAGGTTGTTTTACAAATATAGTGTTTTATTAGTCACAATTTAAATGCAGATTAGCAGTGTCTAAAATGTTGGGGCTCAGAAATTCCTTGTAATCAACATTTGGTGTCGTTTTATTTTGTACGAGCAAATCAATTAGTCATCTTTCGATTTTATCCGACTTTTGATTGACTAATTTGACACATCATTTATTTATGTTTTATTTCGTATGTATAAAAGGTTAACAGCATCAATTTATGCTCCGTTTGAATTGGCAAGAACAGTACTATCAAAATAATTATCAGTTTAAAATCTACACTATTGAAATTACCAGAGCTTTCACTAAGATTATCCCAGATGATAGAATCAGTGAATAACGCTTTTTGTGACAGTTTATGTTTTTCTTTTCACTGAAGGTGCTGAATGATAGATAGATAGATAACACTTTATTGCACCAAATCGGAACATACATTGAAACATATGTAAGTTAACTTATATTATGAGGTACAAACGGCGGTCTTATCGCTAATATAGCAATCTCTTCCAGACAACCGATCATGACTTGAGCATTCAATTGTATTCATCAGAACATTGCACCTTCGCCGTTTTGGAATTATGAACTGAACAACAAACAGAGCCAAGCATAGAGTCGATAATCGCTACGAAAATTTTCACGTTCATTCTAGCGAACGCTCGAGTCAATGTTCGTCAAAAAGTATTCTTAACGAAGATGTCAGATTTTAAGGTTGACAGAGACAGCGCCGCGGAACAATGACAAAATGACTCTAGTCTACAAAAAGCTGGTGAACGCAGTTTGATGGTCATAGTTCACAGAAAAACGCTGGTGCCCGTTCTCTGGTAGGTGTTCCCTCGGGACATATTCTACGCTCCCACGGGATGAGATGGGGTGATGATATTCTTCACCTTCACTACACACCGCAGTTTTTAATTATAAAACAATTAATAGTGAAATTATAAGGCAACAATTAAAATGTTTATTAAGTATATCAAAAATATAAGGATTGGCAATTATGAATGAGGAAGTGTATCTGATAAATGTCCATCACAACGACGGTTACAGTTATTAAACACTTTAAAAAAAATAATTAATAAATCAATTCACACACAAATAAACTTCACGAAAAAACATCAAATACATATTCGTAGCAGCCGCAGACGGGATCACATCTTACTGCCACAGGTGCGAACTACCAATGGCCAGAGATCTATAACTTTTGCAGAAGTGCAACAGTATAATAAGTTACCCAAGGAGATAAAGAATGCCAAAAACTTCTAATGCTTCAAATCAAAATTAAAAAACCATTTACTTAATAACACCATACTATTAGATTGAATAATCTTGTCCTACTGCATACTCCTGTACTGTGGCGCATAGCATTGCTTATCTCTGAGCGTTAACAAATTATTTCTTAGTCAGTGAAGGGTAGATCAATTTATATTTTGTATCGAGTTTAATAGTATTGCGGTTAAATATTGTAATTACGTTTAACAGTGATTTTAAATTCCGTAAATTTAAAGTTTGTTTGTCAAAGTCAAGCTCAAATTATATATGTTAAAAATGTTCTCAAGTAAGTGATATTTGTAATTTCTTATTGAGAAATAAAATTCTTTAACCTTAAAAAGGGATTTCGTTAATCACTTCACGAATTTTGAGTTTTAAGGCTGCAATCGATTCGATTGGCCCTGTATAGACTCTGTCTTTAACATAACACCACAAAAAATAATCCAGCGGTGTTAAATCACATGATCGAGCTGGCCACTTAACAACTGTATTTCGTGCAATTGTGCGATCGGGAAATTTGGTTGCAAAATAATATTTTTTTTCCGGTGGTTGTGTGACACCGTTTTGTTCAAACCACATATTAGTCATATCCATATCATAAATTATAGACCAAAACTGAGTGATATCCATATTATTAATATTAGGCCGAAATTTAGTTATATCGAATGAATCCGTATGTAACCGTATTTCAAGCGGAATTTTGCAAAAATAAAAACGGTCCAATCACGTAGTTAGGCCACATAGCGCACCACAGTGACACGTTCAGCATGTAAAGGCTTCTCAACAATCTGTGTTGGACTATCAGAAGCGAATAAATGCGACAAATTAACTTGTTGACGGAGAAACAGACAAAAAATGGGCTACATTCTAAAAAAAAAAAATTCTGAAAATCTAACGGATTATATTATATATGGCCTTTGCGTCTCTTACAGACGATTTACGGCGCATTGTCTGAGAGACATTTCTTATGGTGGCTAAACAAACCGATGCGAGAGCGACATAGCCTGCCACAGGCCTGACAAGAGAACTTTGCGGTGGTTGGTGCCGAGCCGCTTTCAAGTCGCTTCTGTCTCTTATCAGCAAGTACTCCGAACCAGGCTTCATCACAGATCTTACGACCCTCCACTACACGTTTGCGCCATTCAACTCTATTTTCAGCGAGCTTTTCCCAGCTACAGTCGTCATTGTTCTTGCATTAATTGATTGAATCTATGGCGATGTGAAGTATCGATTGGCTGTTAAAGTTGTGGCAGTTGCATCTTGTAAGGTTTTAAAGCCAAATCCTTGCGCTAAATACGCCATGTGGTGGATAACCTCAACTATTGAGAACGTCGAGGAATGGACAAATTCGGCTTTTCTTCAACACTGGCTCACGGCTACGATGTTCTCACTTAACCGGGTTGAACACGCGTTGGTGTTAGCACATAATGTACCGAGCCTGTCGACTCAAATTTATTGTCCAAATTCTCAATAGCGGTCCCAGAAGGACGATTGTGGTGACTGAAAATATCCCGAATTTTACGATATGTAACTTTTACAGATCCAACATTTTCATAGTATTTTTTTATTATTTATATGCGATTTGCAAGTGAAATTGAATTCATTGTAACAATTGTCTAAGCTTTTACTATAGATATGAAGTTCGTCTAGCGGTAGCATGTTCAAACGCAGATTATGAGGTCCTGGGTTCAAATCCCGGGTTGGGCCCAAAAGTGATTTTGGGATTTTTCCGTAAAAAGATTTCTCAGCTCAGCAAGAAGCCCGAAGTCTGGGAGTTGGGGGTATTACATCTCCGTGCCTCGGAGAGCACGTAAAAGCTGTCGGTCCTGTACGTGACCTCTTTCCGGTCGTGTCGCTAGTCGTCCCATCGCATCATGATAGTGATGGAATAGAAAGTGCCCCTGTGTTTGCGCACACATTTGTGCACTATTATATGTCCAGTACAATTGGCTAGTCTCCATTGAGACTGGCCGCCGTGACCGAAATTCGGTCGGAAGGACATTATTATCATTATTATATTACAGATATGAAAAAAACCGAAATGTCAAAACTGTCATGTAGTTCCACCACAGTGGAAGTGGAAGGTAGTGGGACCATCATTAATTCACAAATATCACATTTGTGTATGTATGGCAGTATCGTTAACATTATCATACTAGCGACCAGTCCTGCCTTTGCACGGGTAGGAGATAGAAAGATAAATAAGTAGGTTTTTGGACAAATAGAAGATAGCAACAAGCAACACTATTTTTTGTAACAATTACCTCAACGGTATTCGGTAGATGCCCCAGTGAGATAGGTAGCTACATATAAGTAGTTTCTTTTTACCAAAATAAGGTTTTATTTAGTTAATGTTTAAGTTGTCTAAAGATAAAGGGCTTAGATCTTTCCTGTAAACAATATCCTATCAAAAACATTAATGTGAGAAATGAAACGGTATTATCCCTCCGTGCCTCGGAGAGTAAGAAAAGTCGTCGGTCCTGTACCCGACCTCTTTCCGATAGTGTCACTAGTCGTCCCATCGGAAGGTAAGAGCGATGGAATTGAAAGTGCCCCTGTGATTACGCAGACACTTGTGCACTATATGTCCCGCACAGATAGCTAGTCTCCATTAAAACTCTCCTCCGTGGGTGAAATTCGGATAGGAAGACATTAAATACAGTTCAGAGTAACTACTACGACCAAATAGCTCCCATTCACAAGAGAATAATCGCATAAAACGTTGCTCAATTTCAACTCGATAGTAATATATCTCGTCTCGAAAATGAGCAAATTCGAGATATATCAACTGAAACTCGCCGAGCATGTACACCAGTTATCTCACACCTACATATTGTAGTTGGATTTATACACTTGATTTCCCCGCATGGTTTCAGACCCGTGTCGTATTTTCCGGACGAGATATAAGAATAATACTGATTCGTACCACAACCTATTTGTATGTAAAATTCGTGGCAAACGGATGAACAGTCGAGCTATGAAAGTAAAATGAACATGAATAGGGAGAACATAGTTTCGTATAATTTGGAACATGATGCTTTTGGCTACTCGTTCCTTATATTTATAAGACAAAATAACATATACACGTCAGTTGTTTGAATAATTTTAGGTTTATCTTTATAATATCCTGGGACATTATTAAGACTGGGCTATCTGATTCCAAACTGAGCAGAGCTGGTACCTACTATAGAAATCAGATAACTGATTTAGGTACTACAAATACTTCTTTTCTTTTATACATACTTATATAGATAATTACAGCCAGACTCAGGACAAACAGACATGTTCACGCACACAAATATCTGTCCTGGGTGGGAATCAAACCCACGACCTCCGCAGTGAAAAGCAAGCATTTGCCAACCACGCTAACAGGCCCGTCAAGTATGTTTGTACGTTTGTGATATTTATTTTTATTCATTTGGACTGACCGGGCCGTGGGCGTAAGTAGTTTTGGACATTATTATTATTACTTGAGTGATTCTAAGGTTTTCAGCTGAATAAGTTAAAATAATAAACTTAAAATTATTCAAACGTGTGTTGGTTGCTTGCTTTGCACGCCGCAGGTTATAGGGGTTCGATACCCACCCTGGACAGATATTTGTGTGCAAAACATGCCTGTTTGTCCCGAGTCTGGGTGTAATTTATACATATAATAAAATCGTAAGAAAGTCAAAACTGTACATTGAATATTTTTTAAAAAGGATACTTGAGGCGTGATGTACAATCGATATCGAAGCCAAAAATATAGTTTTTAGAATTTTTGTCTGTGTGTCTGTTTGTCTGTATTTATGTCCGGGCTAAATTCAAAAAGTACTGCATGATATTACTTCAAATTTTGCATGAATATTACTAAGAGGTCGGGTCAACATATAGGCTACATATTATAACGCTATCACTTACGGGGGAGGAGCTATGATAATTTATAAAATTTAACGCGGGTAAATCCGCGGGGCACAGCTAGTTATCTATATAAGTATGTATGTACAGAATAAAATTTGCATATGTAGAATATCAGTTTTTAGTTTCCATTGTAAAAGCTCTGCTTAGTTTGTGGTCAGTCGGACATGTGTAAATCATGGCACAGGATATACGAGTATATATGTGCATATATCTGTGTGTTCAAATGTTTTTAACAAGAATATATCGTAATTCAACTATTAGATACGTATTTTAAATGCAAATGATGCAATTCAACGCAGCAGATACTGGCGACAAAACCATTGGATAAAAAACTAAACCTTGTTATAGCGACTGGTTCGTTCAATATGGGGTCCATTGGTGTGAATTATAAGCAAAGGCCGGAATCGATATATGTATATCATATACATCGTTCCGTATATATATATCGATTCCTCATGAGCTTATAATCAGTTGCTCTCACTGATCCATCGCTTATCGCCGGGGTCAAGCACCTTTTTTTTTTCGATAACGCAAGGAGAATGCCTACGCATGCCACCCGCAAAAAGTGTCTGCGGGTGGGTATGTCGGACTCGCACCGACTAAACCTAACCTGCCGTGGACTTCTTCTGGCGCCTGATAGGGGGAGCCTCGGGAACGCGGGTATGCTGCTCCGGTGGGGTCAAGCACCTAGGCACGCGCTCAGTCTATAGATGAGTGATCTTCAATGTGATTAAAATTTCTGAGCGTCTCCGTGCTTCGGAGCGCACGTTAAGATGTCATTATAGTCGTAAGATAGCAGTCGATAAGCCATGTCAGAAGTCTACTGGGCTAGAACACCTCTGACACCAGGGTAACCACTGCTGATATGATTGAGTGAGTAAGTAAAAAGTAAATTTGTCTGATAAAACTCTGATGTAATAAATACCCAGTCATGATGCGTTCAGTATTCTAGCAATAGTCCTGACATTATGTATACCTACCTGAGATCGAATTTATGTAGAAATCTTAATTATTATTAATTTTTATTATATAACTTGACAATTATTAAATTTGATATATATTTCTTAATTAATTTATTGACATTGTGTTATGTAATTATTGTTTTAATTGTGTGTTAATTAATGTATGCCCAAAGGGCGGGACCTGGCTGATCTTAAAATATTGTTCAACATCTGTATTTTGTACCTACCTATGATCCACAATAATTTATCTGAATCTGAATCTGAAATTTTACGTTTTAATTAATGAATTAAGTATTGCAAATTTTATATGCATGTGGTGTTATTTTATAAGTGACTAGCTGTGCCCGCGACTTCGTTCGCGTGGATGTCGGAACTTAACAATGTATTTTTGTGTGTAAAGCGCTGTGGGAGGATACCGAAAAAATTTTTTTCATTTAATTTAGTGCTCCTTTATTTTACCTGTGGAACCATCTGGAGCGTACACAAAAACGTTATTGGGGTTGTTTACGCGTGAAAGAGCTACGTATAGTGTTGACCATGGGAAAAGCATCCAATACCTAAGTATTGGATGCTTTTCCCATGGTCATTATCCGTTCATTATCCGGGGGTGGACCTAAGTCCACCCCCGCAACGGATAATGTCTGGACCTGAGCTTTACTAATCGTCATGGCATAACAGAGACTGACTGGGAATTGCACTCGTTTGAAAGAGAAAGGAAAGTTTTTAGGAATTATAGGTATCCTTGGAGTAAAAACAATATCACCGGCGCCGCAACCTGTTAATATTTCAGCTTCGATAATGTTGCAGATTTGTGACTTTGAGCCAAGTGCCGTTACAAAGTTTGGGGGGACATCAATTTCTGAGGAGAGTTATTGGTACACCAATTTTTAAAACTATTTTGTGGGCTGAAAGTCCGGGTGTGCTGAGGGAATCCAAAAATTCTACCGGGTAGTGCGTGGCGTTGTCTTCTTCCATAAATGTATTTATTGAGCTATATTCTCTACTATTACCGGACGCATGACTAAATATTTTGAAATTAATTGCCGCAGCTTGTTCATTGTGGGGAGTCAAAATAGCTCGCTGACATAGCCAAGAACCGGCTTGATTTCCCATGTTTGTGGTATCTCCGTACACAGAAGAAATTAGCTCCTGCTGTGATGTAACGTAAGAACAGAGATAAGCAATCAAAATAACTTTTCCATCTTCTTGTACGGGGTATGTGCCATCGCCTATTTTTAAAAATAAATTGGAAAACTCCTGTGCATTTTCGCAGCCTCTGACTGATCGGATCCACTCCTATACTTATAACTATCATTTGAATAGCCAATAAGGACCTGTTGTGACAATTTTCACGTACCCTGTCAGTAATTACCTACCTACCTACCCTACATGGATCAGACTGTGGGATGAACTCACACGTGAGCACGCCACGTGAACCTGCCCGCCTTCCTCAAGTCAATTCCAGCTGACTTGAGAGTTTGACTTTGCGATTTGTTGATGGTTATCGCGACACACACTTTTATAGGGAACTGCAGTATTTTAAACTGAAAAGGGAGATCATTTGGCACTAACGGAATACGTGACACGAACACTGTTTCTCCCTGGGCGGATCCAGGCATAATAGTTGACTCTATAACACGATGCAAAGTTTTGACTTGAAGCCTCGTGCCGTTGCAAAGTTTAGGTGGTTTCAAATTCCTCAGAACCATTATAGGTATACCCACACGCAACATACATCCCCTATTATGCGCCCTTAGGGGTGGAAATTCCTAAAATCCTGAAATACATATTTTTATTTTTAACGGAAAGGCCAAATACCAATTTTCATGCTTTTCACTTAAAAAAATTATACACGGTAAGTAAAGCCCAAGGGCGTAAAATAGGGGATGTAAGTTTGTATGAAAATACAAACTTACATCCCCTATTTTACGCCCTTGGGGTGGAATTTCCAAAAATTCTAAAATATTTATTTTTATTTTTAGCTGAACTAAGTACTAAATATAAGTTTCAATGCCTTTAACTTAAAAAAATTACGGAATTTCATATAATCTTTCATTCTCTGTTTTACCCCCTTAGGGTTAGTATTCAAAAACCCCTTCCTTAGTGAATGCATACGTCATAAAAAGTACCTACCGGCAAAATTTCAAGTCTCTAACCCCAGCCGTTCAGGCTGTGCGTTGATATGTCAGTCAGTCAGTTTCCTCTTTTACATAGGTAGGTATATAGATTTGTGCTGAGAAAATTATGAGAGACCGGGTTAATTTACTACATTCAAATACATTCAATCGGACAGGCTCAATAAAATTCGAATCGTCTGTACATTCGCGTTACAAACGAATCGACAGCACAAACTTTCGATCGATTGACATTATAATTTAAAATTAAAGTATAAGAAATCCAACCTTGTACATAATTCAATTTGCCCAAAGAAAACAGAATATTTTAATAACCAATTTTGGACAACGACATACTTCTAGCCAACCAAGACCTTATTTCGAAACAATTCGGAACATTCAAAGCCCTACTCATGCAATTAGCAAACACGGGCAAATCTTAACACCGCGGGTCAAAAGCAATGCACAACGACATATATCAAAATAAAAATCAACTATCAAGCACAACGACATGTATCGAAATAAAAATCAACTATCAATAATTTAAAATTAAATTATAACAAATCCAACCTTCTACATAATTCAATTTGCCCAAAGAAAACAGATTTTTTTAATAACCAACTTTGTACAACGACATACTTCTAGGCAACCAAGACCTTATTTCGAAACAATTCATAACATTCAAAACCCTACGTAACTCATGCAATCAGCAAACACGGGCAAATCACCGCGAGTCAAAAGAAATGCACAATGACATCTATCGAAACAAAAATCAACTATCAACCTAGTTCATTCAGAAAAGAGATGTCATAATATGCACAAGACATCTATCGGACAGTTTAGTTCAACTATAAACATTAGTTAATCTTGAAGTACCGAAATGTGTGTTATTTTTTCCATGATTATTTTAAAATCTAATATCTTTTGATAGACTGAACCGATTGCAATAAAACAAAAACTAAATGTTACCTCAAGTTACGCTCAATCGGTGTGTATAAAAGTTATCTACATTGCTTTCGTATATTTTACGTGATACCCGAACATATAAACAGACAAACAGACAAAAATTCTAAAAATGCTGGAAATGGGTTCTATTGGTTGTCCTTTAATACCCTGGCTATTTTTTTTGGATTTTCTTTTGATGTACAAAAATGATTTTTCTGCAGATTTATTATATGTATAGATTAATACACAATACATTGTAAAGCTGACAATTTTGTCTTTTACACCGCTAAAATAATTTAAATGGCATTATTAGATCTCTCTGTAATATGGTTCATATGAAAAGAACAGTGCATACTTATGACTGCCAAATTACTGAAACTGCTAATAGTTAATACATTTTTATCGCTGGCACCAGTTAAGTGATTCCCTGTGTCACGCACGAGGTACTTTACAAACATAGGTGTATTTATAATAGGTATTTTTATAACAATATATTTAAAAAAAAATCGAATTGAAAAATGTTATTATAATGTTAATGATTTCCTGAATGACCCAAAAAGTGTAATGGATATTAGATATAATTTTATAAACTAGAGTAAAGTAAAGTATTTATTGTATAAGAATGTAATTCTAAAATGTATTCGAATTATAATCTTAATTTAATATAATTTATTTAATAATCATTCCTTCTATTGTGTAATTCTCTACTGTACCGATTTTCTTATATTGGTATACCGTTCACGGTAAGCATGTTGATTCAAATTGTTGTGTTCCATCACTAATATGCATAATTTCATGTATAATAAAACACATGTTTTTGACAAATACAATGTTAAATGTTATAATGTTGACGGCTAGGCCAGTACGACTAAACTAATCATAATTAGGATCAGCTAAGTCTGGGATCCGTTAAGATAAACTTCCTTACTTACTTATTAAATATCCTGTCTAGTTAAACATGGCCCCGTACTTAACTAAACTAAACACACAAACTAAACTAAAACCGTACATCATTAAGTTTGAAGACTTAAGGCCTCATTACCATTATATTTTTTTTACCACATACTGACATAGGTAATTTAAAAATAAAAAAAAACCGGTATGACATGCTAACCTTCAAGAAGCGAACCTATTCTTTCTTAAAGGCCGGCAACGTACTTGCGGTTCCTCTGGTGTTGCGAGTGTCTGTGAGCGGCGGTGAACACTTACCATCAGGTGACAACTTGCTCGTTTGTCATCCTATTACTTAAAAAAAAAGTCACTGCGCTTGGCATGCGAGTTGGCAACCGCAGTTAGGTGGTAGCTATTACACAGGTGACACTGCTATCCAACCACCTGCTGTATCCCTTATTATTCCTGTTATTTCTGGATCCGGTGGCAGCATTAAAGCGCGACCGTTATTAATACAGGTAACACGTCATAATAATAATACCTTAATATAGACAGAACCATTGACAATATGTAGTAAAATATTAGACTTAAACTAGATAATTAAACATAATCTCTTGACAATAACTTGATGCGAGCTAGCTAAATATCATTGCTATAATAAAATAAATTTTATAAATGTTTTCATACAATGTGTACCTAAATATCTATGTTACTAGAAATAATAATGTATACATACAACTACAAATATGTTCTGGCTATTTAAAAGCGCTTCTTTAAAGTCTACGTGAATAAAAACCTTTTTTATTTTTATTTTTATTTAATATTTATTTTATTCTTACTAGGCATGAAACCACACGGTTAATACCACCGATATGGTTATCTAATTCACAAGTAATTTGAATAAAGCATTAGCAAACATTGCGGTTCGACCAATCACATATTGAAAATTGATGTTCTGTGGTCTCCATATTAGTTCTCTCCTCATTATTCTAAATGTCCATGTTATCCAGCACGCTATTTAATTGCGTTGCCTACAGGCACTGGTGTACAATTCGAGTATCGGTTTTCAAACGCCTGTAGTCATTGTAGGCATTTATATCGACAATTTGCGGTAATTCTAAACCTTTTACTATTGATGGTTTCATTATACGATTAAACTGATATACGCAAATTCAGTCTAAATAGAGCTAATTGTACAAGAAATATCTCAGCAGGCTTAGGCCGGCGTCCCAAGACACATAGTCGGTACTGCGTCTAATTACCTTGGCGCTGTCTCGCCGTGTCTTTATAGTCATAGACAATAAATTTAATTTGGATTTTTTTTTCTAACTGTAAGTATATATTTTTAACGCTACCGTGCAGTGCATGTCGTTGTAGCTACTGAGAAACAACTGTCATAAATTCACTACGAATCCTTTCTTTTAAATCATTAGGATAATCATTAATTTTCATCATAACTTAAAGCTCTTAAAGCTACTCATTCCCAATTTGTTGTTCCTTTTATATATGAGTATGAAGGTATGGAGAGTGTTTGCGTTTGGGTACACGCTCGTGGTCTATAATAATATATTCCCGACAGCCGCAGCCGAAATTCAACAAGTAACCTTTCGTCACTAAGTTTTAAATCCAAGTAACTCAAATCGGTCCTCAATTTTAAAAGCCTACGCCAGTGAAAGGCAATTCAACTAGTAACCTTTCGTCACTAAGTTTTAAATCCAAGTAACTCAAATCGGTCCTCAATTTTAAAAGCCTACGCCAGTGAAAAGCTATTCAACTAGTAACCTTTCGTCACTAAGTTTTAAATGCAAGTAACTCAAATCGGTCCTCAATTTTAAAAGCCTACGCCAGTGAAAAGCAATTCAACTAGGAACCTTTCGTCACTAAGTTTTAAATCCAAGTAACTCAAATCGGTCCTCAATTTTAAAAGCCTACGCCAGTGAAAACCAATTCAACTAGTAACCTTTCGTCACTAAGTTTTAAATCCAAGTAACTCAAATCGGTCCTAAATTTTAAAAGCCTACGCCAGTGAAAAGCTATTCAACTAGTAACCTTTCGTCACTAAGTTTTAAATGCAAGTAACTCAAATCGGTCCTCAATTTTAAAAGCCTACGCCAGTGAAAAGCTATTCAACTAGTAACCTTTCGTCACTAAGTTTTAAATGCAAGTAACTCAAATCGGTCCTCAATTTTAAAAGCCTACGCCAGTGAAAAGCAATTCAACTAGTAACCTTTCGTCACTAAGTTTTAAATCCAAGTAACTCAAATCGGTCCTCAATTTTAAAAGCCTACGCCAGTGAAAAGCTATTCAACTAGTAACCTTTCCTCACTAAGTTTTAAATGCAAGTTACTCAAATCGGTCCTCAATTTTAAAAGCCTACGCCAGTGAAAAGCTATTCAACTAGTAACCTTTCGTCACTAAGTTTTAAATCCAAGTAACTCAAATCGGTCCTCGATTTTAAAAGCCTACGCCAGTGAAAAGCTATTCAACTAGTAACCTTACGTCACTAAGTTTTAAATGCAAGTAACTCAAATCGGTCCTCAATTTTAAAAGCCTACGCCAGTGAAAAGCAATTCAACTAGTAACCTTTCGTCACTAAGTTTTAAATCCAAGTAACTCAAATCGGTCCTCAATTTTAAAAGCCTACGCCAGTGAAAAGCAATTCAACTAGTGACCTTTTGTCACTAAGTTTTAAATCCAAGTAACTCAAATCGGTCCTCGATTTTAAAAGCCTACGCCAGTGAAAAGCTATTCAACTAGTAACCTTTCGTCACTAAGTTTTAAATGCAAGTAACTCAAATCGGTCCTCAATTTTAAAAGCCTACGCCAGTGAAAAGCAATTCAACTAGTAACCTTTCGTCACTAAGTTTTAAATCCAAGTAACTCAAATCGGTCCTCAATTTTAAAAGCCTACGCCAGTGAAAACCAATTCAACTAGTAACCTTTCGTCACTCAGTTTTAAATCCAAGTAACTCAAATCGGTCCTCAATTTTAAAAGCCTACGCCAGTGAAAAGCAATTCAACTAGTAACCTTTCGTCACTAAGTTTTAAATCCAAGTAACTCAAATCGGTCCTCAATTTTAAAAGCCTACGCCAGTGAAAAGCAATTCAACTAGTAACCTTTCGTCACTAAGTTTTAAATCCAAGTAACTCAAATCGGTCCTCAATTTTAAAAGCCTACGCCAGTGAAAAGCTATTCAACTAGTAACCTTTCCTCACTAAGTTTTAAATGCAAGTTACTCAAATCGGTCCTCAATTTTAAAAGCCTACGCCAGTGAAAAGCACGAAAGTACGTAAGTACTTTTTATTCTGTGACGAAAGGTCGAAAGGTAAAACTGACCCTCAGACACCTCAACTGCCTTGAGCCGTGGTGAACGATTATTTGTTTTATAGTAATATATATCTATAAAAAAAAACCGGGCAGAAAAAACCAACGTGTTTGAAATTCCTTTAATATAAAAATAGTGCAGTCTCGTTTTTAACCTTATATTACGCTTATATAGGTTAAAACTTTAAGCCCGGTGCTATGAAAACTTTTAAATCCCTCCCGAGGATTACTGTTACAAGTAGATGTTTACACTGTAATACGTTGTCTACAATGTTACTGGCTGTAGTCTCGTTGGAGTTGTAGGGGTATTAATACTTAAGTACTCTAAAGTGTTATATTTAAAAAACAACATAGTAGTTAATTACTTCGCGCTCATACGAGTAGCTAGATGATCTCACGGGTCCGTAAGCGATCGGTGAGGTTAAGCAGCTAGGCTCCCGGTCAGTTGATAGATGGGTGCCACCAAAGTGGTTTATTTTTTTAACGTCTCCGTGCTTCAAAGAGCACGTTAAGCTGTCAGTCCCGGTTGTAGTCAACAGTCATTAAGCCATCTCAGAGGCGGCTTGAACAACTCTGATACTAGGGTAACCACTGCCCATACGATAAATAATTACTGTTGAGAGGTGTAAAGATATTTATACATTTGGAGATTTAAAAAAAATATGGCTTAGCGTATGTGGTAGGGAGTGGGGCTGAACCTGTACTGTACGAGATCGTAATGATCGATCCTATGACGATAAGTGCGATGATGGCAAGTTTCTGTGGACGTAGACGTAGAATGGAACTATTCTTTTCTAACTCCTCCTTTTTTCTTTCTGATTAAATTCGTTGCGAGATCCAAGACGGTTAAAGCGATTCCATCGCCCAGTGTCATTTCATTGTGTGCCACTGTTGATCCTGGCTTACAGGAGTTGCAGTGGTGGGTAAGAGAGAGGGCCTAGTCCTTGTAGACATCAAATCAAACAGTTGTTGGACATTAACTGTTAGCTAGTACAGACGCCAGCACATCCAGCTATCTGTCATATTTCTTCTATAGATTTTCAACTTTATCACAAAATTATAAGGTGCACTTTCAATTTGGGGAATTTGGCACATTGGGGTCGCTTGATGTGCTGGAGTCTATACCTACCTAATTAATTATACATTGTTATTATTAATGCGATAGAGTATATTCTTTATTAGATTCAATAAAATAACGGCTGCTTTTAATTTAATCCATAAATCGCGATGACGCGGCGTGCTATTGACATTCTATTTAATGTCTGTACTATTTCATTCAAGATTATCAAATTAAATATTTTTCTAAATGTTTAAGCCAGTACAAAGGACCTTTGTGTCTGGTAGGGGTGACATCGATCCTGCCCCGAAGAATTGCCTCAAAGTTAAGATTTCTTTCGCGGTCTGGTGGTCGACGAAATAACCTGCAAACCTTGAAGAAATCGTTAAGCCGCTGGTCCAGGACTTTAGTCCTTAAAAATATCTATCACAATCGTTACGTACTAAAGTCAAGCTTTGCCTATCTGTCAAATTTCCCCAACTGAAAGTGAACCTTAAGCTTATGAGATAAAGTTGAAAATCTATAATTGAAATTTGACACATTAGACACCGGGTCTAACCATCTTAAATACTTGCTCCCTATGGGTTTTGACATCTACACACTGCGTCTATCATTTAGGGAGGGTTATGCCACAATCGCCACACTTGACAGACAGCTTGGCGCTCGCAGTATGATGGTCATAGTCCACAGAGAGTCGTTGGCCCGTTCTTCAAAGATACCTTAAAATAAATATTTTATTCCAAAGTATCTTTTAACGTCCTCGTCGAACATTCACTGACCAAATCGGAGACGTTCTCAAGAAAGGGCAGGTCAGAAGTACCCTAAACCGGCGAGCATGTATGAAGAATATAATGACAGTAATCGAGGCAAAAGACGTGTGCAAAGATCGTGACAAATGGAAATCCGTTGTCTCTGCCTACCCCTCTGGGAAACAGACGTGAGTCTATGTATGTATGTATCTTTTAACGAATGCCAGTAGCTCTCAACGGTCCGTAACTGTTCGACGAGGTTAAGCAACTAGGTATCGCGGATGGGTGACCGCCAAAGTGGTTTAATTTGTAAGCGTCTCCATGCTTTAGAGGGCACGTTAAGCTGTCGGTCCCGGTTGTAGCCATTAGGCAACAGTCGTTAAGTCACGTCAGAGGCCTACTGGGCGGCTTGAACAACTCTGACACCAGGGTAACCACTGCCCATACGATAAGTAACTACGAATGCTTTTTACTGAAACAGACATCTGGTTTTAACAGGTTCGTAAATATTTATAGCGAATCGTATAGTTCGGTTTTTATAAAAAACATTCGTTTTAACAGCTTTCAGTTTTCGGCGGCACCGCGCGAATCGTGTGTTCATATAGGGAATATGTTAAAGTTTTAACGTAGAGGTTTTATACTATCAAAACTCACCGTTCTCCTTAACTTATGAATTTATAAATGGAATGTTGTTTTAAAAGTATCTTTTTATATTCGTTCGGAAAAGTATCTTTTTACATTTCGAATGTTATTGGTTGTTTTCCGATAGTTGATAATTTATGACCTTTGTGGCGCCTACTAGTAATAATATCAGGCTAGTTTTATAAGATAGGCCAATTCATCTATATTATTTTATAAAAAAAAGTAATAACTAATTTTAGAGTAATGTACTAAAATTAGTTCATTAGAATTAACATATTACGACAAAAACAGGCGGGCAATATAAATAATAAATAATATCTAGGGACAATGTCAGACATATCATCCTAGCCCCTAACGTTCTATTATGGGTACCAGGCGATGATATACATACTTATATAGATAGATAAATACTTATATACATAGAAAACATCCATGACTCAGAAACAAATATTCGTGCTCATCACACAAATATTTGCACTTACCGGGATTCGAACTCAGGACCACCAGCTTCGTAGGCGGGAGCACTACCAACTAGGCTACGGTGACCGTCTAATTTTCTTTAAAAACATGTCACGCACTATAGATTTAATCCATGTGTCGCAGGGTACTTAATAAACATATAATCGACGGCCACAAAGTACATCCAGGCTCAGAACAAATATTTATGGGTCACAAAAATAGTTGTCCTGCGCGGGAATTGAACCCGGAGCGAACCGCTGTGATACACGACTAATAACTTATTATTTCCTTCTCGTTCGGCTGCCAATCACTAGTACATAGAGAGCCTAAAATGTTCTAGACTTTTTGGGTAATTTCAACCAGCTTTTACTTATTAAGTTATGGTGGAAGACAACGCTGGTTCGATGTTCTGTATGTCACACCATTAACCCTTAATAGCTGTTTATCGGCTGACTAAAAATGAGGCTTAAGTTTTCGGGCACGGTATGTAAGATAACTTTTTCGTCGTTTAAGAAATTACACATACTTCTAAATATGTTATGACGAAGTAGCAATCAGAATACACACATTTTTTTTTATATACCAGAGGGTGACAAACGAGCAGGTGCGTCACCTGATGGTAAGTGATCACCGCCGCCCATGGACACTCTCAACACCAGAGGTGTCGCGGGTGCGTTACCGGCCTTCAAAAGTCAGCAAACAAGTGTTGCTGACCTTTCCCCCCACCCCAATGAGCTCTGGCGACCTTACTCACACTCGGAAACACAAGATTAATATTATTAATGTTATTATTAAGGAATGTTTTCTGTAAGGTGGAGGTACCTACTTCCCCAGTCGGGCTGCTCTTTGAACGAATGAACGCTATGCCCTACCTCTCTTAAAAACACATACACACCGCCGATCTTCCTTTCGAAGTCAGTGTGATAAATTTCTTTTAAATCTATTTTAATTTAAACAGAGATCTTTATTGCATTTAGGAACATATGGTACTCGTTTGCACGTGAGTCTTTATAGGTAATTAACTAATTATAGAAAATAAAATCAAAACTTAATATAGTAGACAGGTAGGTAGCATATATATATATATATATATATATATATATATATATATATATATATATATATATATATATCTTCTATATAAAAATAAGTCGGGTTTTCCTTCCTGACGCTATAACTCCAGAACGCCCGATCCGATTTCCACGGTTTTGCATTCGTTGGAAAGCTCCGTGAGGTTTATAGCAAAGAAAATTTATAAAATTTAACGCGAGTAACACCGCGGGGCACAGCTAGTATATATATATATATATATATATATATATATATATATATATATATATATGTGGTGAATGTGAGCTAAACACATTTTTGTATTAATGTTGGTAAGCCGGTTAGTAGTAGTTAGTAATATTGGTAAGTTTGTAGCCGGTAGAAAAGTTAAATGAAATCTATGCTTTGTTTTATTTTTATTGATGATTTTGATTTTGACCACCCATTGTACTAAATTGTATTATTTTGTCCAACTTGTTTATCCTGTTTGTGTGTACAATAAATAGTATTCTATTCTATTCTATAATTATACTGAAAGTTTAGCTCGGATTTATTAAGTAAAGGCCTTGAACCACAATGTGAACTACTTACTACCGATAGTCTTTTAAACATTATAAATCTGTATGCAGTGCTTCTCTATATCACTATTAGATCATGTGGTTTAAAACTTTTTCACGACCTAACAAACACCTTCTATATCTACTTCGATGTTGGATTTATTATATACTAGCTGTGCCCGCGACTTCATCCGCGTGTTAATTAGTTTATTAAGTTTTTTTTGTAAAATAAAAGGCTTTTTCTAAAATAAAAGTAGCCTAAGTTACTCCTTATTACATCAGCTACCTGCCAATAAAAGTCTCGTCTAAATCGATCCAGCCGTTTCAGAGATTAGCCAGAACAAACAGACAGACAGACAGACAAAAATTGTAAAAAAATATATTTTGGTGTATGTACCGTACATATATTCATATTTATGTAGTAAAAACCGGTTATTTCAATATTACAAACAGACACTCCAATTTTATTTATTTGTATAGATTTTACCATGTTTCAATCACTTACCCACCTTTAACTGCATAGTGTTGTGTTGTGAACATGTGGTACATATATGCATACATGTACATAGGTAGAGTCTACATAATGAAGACGCTATTGATATTATAATGTAGCCCTCCACAGCACCTTTTACAGGCGAGAGATGCCCAAAGTATTTACCAAGCGTGGATCGCTCGAAGTATTGGCAATGTTGCATTTTTCAACAGACAATCGGTCCCAATACTGCTTATTGTACATTTTCTTATAGGAGCTGACAGTTACAAAGAAGTAGAATAACATACAAAATCTTCGGGAGGTAACGTGCCCAGAAGGCTGGCCGCATTGCCACGCTGTATGGCAATGCTGATTCTTTGACCCAAAAAAAGGCCAGCTCTCTGGTCACGGGAAGCGTCAAGCAAACGTTTCGAAATTTCCCGAAACAATAAACGTGCGTTAGGTCCCCACGGCCGTAGCGTTTCGACCCCAAAAGGCTCAAATACATAATTTCCAACGAGGTTGGTGTACTTGCGCCGTTTGAGGGTTTCTGCTGATGCAGCAGCAGCGCCCGCAGATCCCGACGTATGGGGAAGATGAGAAGGTGCAAGGGTGTCAACGCATGTAGCGTCCCACACTAAACGCCTTCCCATCTTCCACGGTAACAAAGACATACCGTCTGGTCTCTTCCCATCATCCCGAGCCAGACCACTTGGCTCAAGTACAGCTGGGACGCCACCACTGGAAAGAGCCCAACGGAGTATATCGTATATCTAATCAAATATATATATATATATATATATATATATATATATATATATATATATATATATATATATATATATATATATATATATATATGTAGGATTTGATTAGATATATCGATACCTATCAAAGATTAAATCTAATTTAAAATCATCTATTATGAATCTACGTAAATTATTATATAATCTATAATTAATATTAAATGTCAATAAAATTAATGAATATTAAAACAAACAAGTCTGCTGTAATTTCTATATGAGGTTGACCACATTAAAAATCTAATTGACAGGTACGGTACAGGACGTGTTCCGCCAACTTAAGTATTGCCATATCCGTGACATCATTCTGTGGTGTTATCGGAAGATAAGCGTTACAGTTAGTATTTACTGTAGTATTAGCTGAGGTAGTCGCTTTTTTCTCGCTTGTACGGATAATCACGCGTGCTTCCAAATAGGCACTTATGTAAACTAAGTTAGGTTAAGGACGTGTATTATCTGTGGTTGTTAGGAAAAAAACATTTTTCTTTAATTCTAAGACCGTCTCAGGAAGATTTTGTATGTTATTCTACTTCTTTGTAACTGTCAGCTCCTATAAGAAAATGTACAATAAGCAGTATTGGGACCGATTGTCTGTTGAAAAATGCAACATTGCCAATACTTCGAGCGATCCACGCTTGGTAAATACTTTGGGCATCTCTCGCCTGTAAAAGGTGCTGTGGAGGGCTACATTATAATATCAATAGCGTCTTCATTATGTAGACTCTACCTATGTACATGTATGCATATATGTACCACATGTTCACAACACAACACTATGCAGTTATATATATATATAACTGCATAGTGCAGTTGCTGTTGCAGCATATATATATATATATATATGTGGTGAATGTGAGCTAAACACATTTTTGTATTAATGTTGGTAAGCCGGTTAGTAGTAGTTAGTAATATTGGTAAGTTTGTAGCCGGTAGAAAAGTTAAATGAAATCTATGCTTTGTTTTATTTTTATTGATGATTTTGATTTTGACCACCCATTGTACTAAATTGTATTATTTTGTCCAACTTGTTTATCCTGTTTGTGTGTACAATAAATAGTATTCTATTCTATTCTATAATTATACTGAAAGTTTAGCTCGGATTTATTCAGTAAAGGCCTTGAACCACAATGTGAACTACTTACTACCGATAGTCTTTTAAACATTATAAATCTGTATGCAGTGCTTCTCTATATCACTATTAGATCATGTGGTTTAAAACTTTTTCACGACCTAACAAACACCTTCTATATCTACTTCGATGTTGGATTTATTATATACTAGCTGTGCCCGCGACTTCATCCGCGTGTTAATTAGTTTATTAAGTTTTTTTTGTAAAATAAAAGGCTTTTTCTAAAATAAAAGTAGCCTAAGTTACTCCTTATTACATCAGCTACCTGCCAATAAAAGTCTCGTCTAAATCGATCCAGCCGTTTCAGAGATTAGCCAGAACAAACAGACAGACAGACAGACAAAAATTGTAAAAAAATATATTTTGGTGTATGTACCGTACATATATTCATATTTATGTAGTAAAAACCGGTTATTTCAATATTACAAACAGACACTCCAATTTTATTTATTTGTATAGATTTTACCATGTTTCAATCACTTACCCACCTTTAACTGCATAGTGTTGTGTTGTGAACATGTGGTACATATATGCATACATGTACATAGGTAGAGTCTACATAATGAAGACGCTATTGATATTATAATGTAGCCCTCCACAGCACCTTTTACAGGCGAGAGATGCCCAAAGTATTTACCAAGCGTGGATCGCTCGAAGTATTGGCAATGTTGCATTTTTCAACAGACAATCGGTCCCAATACTGCTTATTGTACATTTTCTTATAGGAGCTGACAGTTACAAAGAAGTAGAATAACATACAAAATCTTCCTGAGACGGTCTTAGAATTAAAGAAAAATGTTTTTTTCCTAACAACCACAGATAATACACGTCCTTAACCTAACTTAGTTTACATAAGTGCCTATTTGGAAGCACGCGTGATTATCCGTACAAGCGAGAAAAAAGCGACTACCTCAGCTAATACTACAGTAAATACTAACTGTAACGCTTATCTTCCGATAACACCACAGAATGATGTCACGGATATGGCAATACTTAAGTTGGCGGAACACGTCCTGTACCGTACCTGTCAATTAAATTTTTAATGTGGTCAACCTCATATAGAAATTACAGCAGACTTGTTTGTTTTAATATTCATTAATTTTATTGACATTTAATATTAATTATAGATTATATAATAATTTACGTAGATTCATAATAGATGATTTTAAATTAGATTTAATCTTTGATAGGTATCGATATATCTAATCAAATCCTACATATATATATATATATATATATATATATATATATATATATATATATATATATTTGATTAGATATACGATATACTCCGTTGGGCTCTTTCCAGTGGTGGCGTCCCAGCTGTACTTGAGCCAAGTGGTCTGGCTCGGGATGATGGGAAGAGACCAGACGGTATGTCTTTGTTACCGTGGAAGATGGGAAGGCGTTTAGTGTGGGACGCTACATGCGTTGACACCCTTGCACCTTCTCATCTTCCCCATACGTCGGGATCTGCGGGCGCTGCTGCTGCATCAGCAGAAACCCTCAAACGGCGCAAGTACACCAACCTCGTTGGAAATTATGTATTTGAGCCTTTTGGGGTCGAAACGCTACGGCCGTGGGGACCTAACGCACGTTTATTGTTTCGGGAAATTTCGAAACGTTTGCTTGACGCTTCCCGTGACCAGAGAGCTGGCCTTTTTTTGGGTCAAAGAATCAGCATTGCCATACAGCGTGGCAATGCGGCCAGCCTTCTGGGCACGTTACCTCCCGACGATGCGGAGGAATTCTACGACGCCCTATAACTTAGTTATAGTAGTTAGTAGATATTTTTCTGTTTAGTTAAGTTTAGTTAAGTTAATTATTTAAATATGTATTTCTTTATTTTTACATAATAATTGAATAAAATTATTAAGTAACTTCAAAAGAATTAGGTTATCTATAATTAATATTAAATGTCAAAAATTAATGAATATTAAAACAAACAAGTCTGCTGTAATTTCTATATGAGGTTGACCACATTAAAAATCTAATTAACAGGTAGTTATAATATTGGAAAACATTATATTACGTACCTTTAGGTTTTACAATTTTAACATAATATTAACACGGAATATTTTGATTTACAGCATTATTTTAATATGATTTTAACAAGCTAAATATCCCAACTAGGGCATTTGCTCTTTTTGTACTTTATGCAACACTTCATGTTTACAGTATATAGTATTATATATAATATAATATCATGTAGGTATTATTATAATCAGATATTCTTTTTTACTTCTCATTTTTGCCAAGTATTGTCATATCCGTGACATCACTATGTGGTGTTATCGGAAGATAAGCGTTACAGTTAGTATTTACTGTAGTATTAGCTGAGGTAGTCGCTTTTTTCTCGCATGTACGGATAATCTCACGTGCTTCCAAATGGGCACTTATGTAAACTAAGTCGTTATGACTTTTTCTTTCTTCCGTTCTAAGACCGTCTCAGGAAGATTTCGTATTGTTACATGCCTATTTCCGCTGTTTACTGCTGAGCTGCAATAATCGCCGATTGATGCGAATGCCAACCAGCAAATCAGCAGTAACTACTGTATATAAACTCGCGTTTTTACTATTTCCAACAGTGTATTATTCTCTGGTGAAATTGCTGCCCAGCTACGGAATGGTCATAGATCGGCTTTCAGCAAGGAAACTAGAAGTAATATATTCCGGGTCGTCACTCTGCCCTTCACTAGGGCTATCGCGCAAGTCCAAATAACAAAGTTATTATTAGTGTTTCCTATTTTAAAAACAGTGTAGTGTTAAAAAGAAAATAAAAGTAGTGCTATTCACTTATGTAGTTTTTTTTAAACTACCGAGTCGCACAAACTAACAGTATGTTATTCTACTTCGGTGTAACGGTCCAAAATGATATCTCTTGAACGAGCACAGAGGATGATCCTTAAAGTGAGCCTAGCGAAACCTCGTTTATTCCCCACCACTAAACTATATGATTCTTCATATAGTTTAGTGGTGGGGAATTGTCGCACAGGTTTTGACTGTGCGACAATTATATGTAATGCAAACTGTACTCCTTAAGCATACCAACATACCTGACGACAGTAGGAAACGCATTGCGCTTTCCAGAAGGAATTACGCAGTATGTGAGCCTGCTGCTGTGCATACTTCTTTTGCGCAAAAGTTTTTCCCATACCGAGGTAGTATGCTGTACAATTAAATAAATAAAATAATACCAATAGTTAACTGTCGCAAATCTGGATGTAAGAAAACGGTTCAAAAGTGGTTACTGAACCTAGATTATATAGAAACCGAAAAACTACTTGATCAGCCAAGATAGCGAATATATATTAATATACATTATATACCCGTACATATTTATTTATAGAATTATTGTATATATGAGTCATTGTATTATATATACATTGTCATACATACGCAAACACTCATAAACACACCCCCACACACACACACATACACACACACACACCCGTTTGTTATCCCGTTGACATCATATTTATAATGTATCACTTTAAGTTTTGGGGGGGCCTGGAGTGCTAAAATACAGGCCTAGGCTTAGCTTAGACTCCAGATCTCCCACAAGTTACAAATTTGCCAAACCTTTTGTCAACTGTATTTGCTAATACCTAAGAATGTAATTTGTGGAGATGAAATAAACCATTTTTATTATTATTGTTGTAGTAATACGGTTGTTTATTGAATGAGGATGTATTATATCACAAGAAATACGTCTTTTCTCTACGAGATTTTATTGCAACTAAAACTAGAAACATCGATACATGCATTTATATCTGATTTAGCTTCAACATAAGCCGCCCACTAAAGGACTATTAAAGTCCTTTCAAAATAAGATGATTAACAAACAAAATTAATAATATAATGTGGTGGCCTTTGATTTTATACATTACAAAAATGAAATCAACTTAGGTAATTGTATCGATAGGTAACGCACACAATTTAGTGACACAACGTTTTATTATACTATCACCGCTCTTCACGCTATATACTCTGGTTAAACCGTCGGGGCCAGGATGTTTGTCTATTATGTGCCCCATGGACCATTTTCCTGGTGGAAGGTTATCTTGTTTAATCATTACTATGTCTCCAGTCATGAATTCATTTTTGCGGTTTAACCATTTTGGTCTCATATGAGTCCCATCATTAGCAAGCATTTCGGCGATTTTGCCATCAAATTGAAGACGACCTTGTTTCCAGGCTTCAGACAGTTCTATATTAGCGCCGATGAAGTTTCGTCCTTGGTATATGTTAGTGCATTTTCCTCTTCGCGCGCAAAATCTTCTGAAAGCACCTTTGCCGGTTCTAGCACCTCTGCCTTTATTCAACAGTATTTGAAAAGGTCTAGCAAAATGCACACCAGAATTGAAGAACGCTCTTGCTGGCTTGACACGTCTTTGTAAGTCACCCATGATTTGCGATCTTACGTTAGCTTTTAGTTTGGCACATATCATACAACGATGGACAAACTGCTGCACCAACAATTTCGCTCCTGGTATCCAATACTTGGATTTGAGGTAAGCAAGCATCAGCTGAACTCCACCATGCAACGTCTTCTTGTGGGCTTCTGCTATTATAAGAAAGGTAAGTTTGCTCTTACGACCCAGAATTATTGGATACTTGCACTCATCATTCAAGTCAGCGTTCTTAAGTTGGCCGCCCACCCTGAGGACTCCGTTTTTGACAAGGTGAGGATCTAGCGATTTTATTTTACTTGATTTTTTAACTCTTTTCTTTAATCTTATTGATTGTATATCTTCTTTTAATTCATTTTCCTGTGCTAATTTTATAAAAATATCTACAGACAGTTGAAGTTCTTCAGTTTTAATTATTTGATCTATGTTTTCTTTTAATGTCTTTTGTTTCAGGAATCTTCTGCAGTATGCGATTGCTCTCAGTAGTTCTACAAGTATGTCAAAGTCTTCAAATTGTGTACATAGTTTCTTTTCTTCTTCGTTAGATTCTTTATTTATTATCAGAGCTTGTACAGCGGATTTATTTCTTTCTAAATCTGTTGTATGGTTAGTATAGTGAACTGTATCTTCGGCTGTATTAACCAATGTGGTCCATTCCACCATAAGTCGCGTCTTTTCAAATTAGCAACTAATATCCCTTTTGATGCTATGTCAGCTGGATTATCATGAGATTGAACATGATACCATTGACAGTAATTTACATAGCTTGTAATTTTAACTACGCGATTATTCACAAATGGTTTACATATACTTGGCTCTCTACTTAACTCGTTGTAACCTTTACACGAGGCGTCGAATACAACACGTGTCTTCGTCATTTCTTTGTAGTTACGGATCACTGCGTGATTGGGTAACTTTACCGATTTATTACTTATTTCTTCTTTAGGTATTAGTTCTATATGTTTAATTTTCTTGTATTCATTAATTACTTTTCTATATTTTCGTTTCAGTTCTAAATTTTTACTAAATCTTCTTTCTAGTTGAATGAATCTTCGTTTCGCTATATTTCTAGTGTTTCCTAGTACTGATTTTGGTTGATTTGTATTATCTATGTATTTTCCATCTTTGTCTCGCTTATGTCTCTTCGCGTATATATCTTCACATAGTTGTTCCTTTACAGTAAGCCTGCCTTTTGTGTTCGTCTCAACTTCCCATATTGTTCTCAGTAAATCTTCTATGTTAACCTCTTGTTTCATGACCATCAAGGACTTCTCTCGTGTGTTTATTTTCATTGTTATTTCACCCATTATGATCCATCCCAGGTAGGTATTTTGTGCACAAGGTGTACCTGGTGGACCTTTGATCAATCCTTGCTTCAAAATTGCTGCATACTCATTTACACCCAGCAACAGATCGATGGTTCCCGATTCACAATAATTTCTATCTGCTAACTGAATGCCTGCTAGATGTGGCCATTTAGTATTATCCATGGTGCCTGATGGAATGTTGGACGTCAATTGCTTGGACATCACGTAGGCTCTAATAGGTAAGTTGAAATTGCTTTCCCATCGTGATGCTACTTGAACTTTGACCTCATGCTTGACTCTAACTTTCATGGATTCCATTCCGGAGACGATAAGATTTACTGGTGACTTGTTAAAGTTCAGGATCTGAGTTGCTTTCTCGCTTATGAAACATGCTTGAGATCCTGAATCTATTAGCGCTCTCAGAACAATAGTGTGTCCATATTCATTTCTCAAAATTACTACTGCGGTAGCTAATAGTGCTATCTTCTGCCCGGCGTTAAAGTGTGACGCAACCATTGCATGAATTTCCTTTTCTTCTACATCTGCTTGGCTGGGTGACGTCGATTGATTAAATTCTTCATGGGGTATCGACACGTCCCTCTTCTTTTGTTGATGTAAAAGTGTATGATGGCGTCGCTTACAGATGTGGCAAGACATTGGCATACGACATTTAAACACCGCATGTCCCGCCCCGAGGCAGTTGAAACAGAGTTTATTTGCTTTGACATATTCTCCTCTTTCAATAGTTGTCATTTTGTTGAAGGTATTACAGTGGCTCAGTGTGTGCACCTCCTTACATAATATGCATGATTTTTGCTTTTCATTCTCTGTAGTAACATGTAAAACACGTTCTTTGGTAGACCTTGTACTTGCGATGGGGGTGACCAACTCGAGCATGCGGAATTTGGCTTCTAAAAACTCGCGTAGGTCTTTCCAACTAGGTAGTTCTTCAGACTTCACTAAATAGGCAGCCTTTTCCCATTCCTTGTGAGTCTCTGGGTCCAACTTCTGCACGACCAGAAATATAATTACTGGATTCCAAGATTCAGTCGGCACATTTAGATTATTTAAACTACTCACAATCTCACTGGTGGTGTCCAAGAGCAGTTTCAGATGTGCCGCAGATTCATTGCATTTTTTCTGTGCAAATAATCGCTTAAGCAAGGCATTAACTATTAGGCGCCTATTATTGTATCGCTGATTAAGCGTTTCCCATGCTTGCGCATAATTGGTACCGGTCACTTGAATGTTCTTCAATAATGATGCCGCTTCGCCTGTGACACTACTCTTCAAATAATGTAATTTTTCAACATCGCTCAATGTAGTGCAATTGTGTATCAATGACACGTATAAATCCTTAAAAGTAGGCCAATCTTCATAATTATAACCAGAAAAGGAGGGTATTGTTATTCGTGGAAGCTTCACTTTTGTACGTAATTGTTCTTCAGTCGAAGTATTACTACTCAGAGATTGATCAGTCATCTTTGAAGTTGACGAGACTAACATATCTTTCAAATCTCCGATAATACATAAGTATAAATCTTCATGAAGTAAATATTCGTCATTTACGTAATATGGCAGTACTCCACGTTGTTCCCGAGTTGTGCATCTCAACAGGTTTTGATGTGCCTTCTTAAAAACCGTCCAATAATCTTCAATTGTTTGAATGCGAGTTTGTAAATATCCCGGCTTAGACAAACGTTCTTTGGGACATTTCTTTAGGTTAATTTGTGTCTTCTTTAATAACGCAGCAATATCTTCAAGTTCACTCACTGCCTGCTCCACTTGAGACGTCATAGTTCAGTTATTATACTCCAAATGTCCAAAATATAGCCACAAAATGCGATTTTCTAAAGTAATTTCTCAGTTTTATTCACTAATTATAATGAATATTTAAAACACTGCACGGCTCGGTTCGCTTATCACTCTGGAATGTCGATTCTTTTGTTCTCACGGCGACGGGTCTAAGTTGTTTACTTCAATATTAGATGCGTTCATCCGGCTCGAAGGACCATATGTTGTGGTAATAAGGTTGTTTATTGAATGAGGATGTATTATATCACAAGAAATACGTCTTTTCTCTACGAGATTTCATTGTAACTAAAACTAGAAACATCGATACATGCATTTATATCTGATTTAGCTTCAACAATTATTAATAGGTCTTTACCTATGAAATTGCCGTTTTGTATGAAAAAATTTAAACGAATTTTTTTCATGAATTTTTTTATTTGTATTAATCGAAGTAATCACCCATGCAATCAATGCATCTTTGCCATCGCAGTGGCAGTTTATTGATGCCCTTCTTAAAGAAATCAGCTGGACGGGAGGCAACAAATTCTTCAAAGGCATTTTGTACTGCCTCTCGGGTATTGAATTTTTTTCCCGCCAAGAAGTTATCCAAATTCTGGAAAAAGTAGTAGTCTGTAGGCGCAAGGTCTGGTGAGTAGGGCGGATGACGGAGAGCTTCCAACCCCAGTTCTTGCAACTTGGAGACCGTCTGCTGTGCAGTATGAGGTCGCGCGTTGTCGTGCAGGAGCAGCGGAGACGAGCGATTGACCAATGCTGGTTGGAGATGCGCCAGCTTCTCCATCATTGTGCTCAGTTCTTCACAGTACACATCTGCAGTAATGCTCACCCCGTTTGGTAAGAAGCTGTGATGAATCACACCGGCGCTAGACCACCAAACAGTGACCATCACTTTTCTAGGGGTAAGTTTTCGTTTAGGGCATTGTTTAGGTGCTGAACCAGGATCCAACCAACTTGCTGAGCGCTTGCGGTTATCAAACAGAATCCATTTTTCATCGCAGGTAACAATGCGGTTCAAAATTCCTTCATTTGTGTGTCTGTTGAGCAGTGCAAGGCACGTCTCGACGCGTACTTCGCGCTGGCGATCATTGAGTTCGTGGGGCACCCATTTGTCAAGCTTTTTTACCTTGCCAATTTGACGCAAATGGACCAATATTGTTTTGACGCTAACGTCGAAAGCTGCTGCTAATTCAGCCGTAGATTGTGTATCATCAGCTTCCACAACCGCCTTTAATTCGTCATTGTCGACCAAAGTCTTCGGACGACCGCGAGGTTCATTTTTCAGGTCGAAATTTCCAGAACGGAAGCGAGCAAACCAATAACAGGTGGTGCGTTGGTTTGTAGTGTTAGCTCCGTAAACGTCGTTGATGTTGCGTGCCGCTTGTGCCGCGTTGCTGCCACGACGGTACTCATATTCCATAATTACTCGAATTTTTAACGTATCCATGATGACGAAAAAGATTGAAATGCGATGAAAATGTAACACTAATCAATAAAGAAATGACTACTTTTGGAAAAAAGAATCCATGTTTTTAAAATAAAATTAATTTGAAATTAGAATTCTTAGCCAAACAAAAATTATTTTGATTTGAAATGGCCAGTACTGCAGAACGGCAATTTCATAGGTAAAGACCTAATATTATTAATAATGCTATAAAAATTCAAATTTAATAAAGATACTTATGGTTAATACGAGTTGTCGTGGTATGAGATGTACAGTCGACAACACAACTCCTGTCAACACGCTTTCCAGTTCAACGTCTCTGATGATCTCCTGATGTACCTACGTTGAACTTGAAAGGGTGTTTACTACGTAGGCAGCAAGTTCTCGTAATGTAAGCGTTGATGTGTGGCGTTGATTGTATCTAAAACGGACTCTAATTCTAAGTTTTGTTCTTAAATGCCATATACCTGTCGGTTGGTGTGGTTGCCATATACTTGCTTTTCACGCCGCACGATAGATATTTTTGTACATGAACATGCCTGTCCTGAGTCTGGGTGTAATTATCTATAGGGATAAGTAGAGACTGGCCGCCGTGGCTGAAATTTGGCTAGGAGGACATTATTATTATTACTTACGTGACACTAAGGTTTCAGCTGAATAAATTAACATAATAAACCTAAAATTATTCAAACGTGTGTTGGTTGCTTGCTTTGTACGCAGCAGGTCTTGGGTTCGATTCCGACCCAGGACAGACATTTGTGTGCTTGAACATGCTTGTTTGTCCTGAGCCTGGGTGTAATCTATACATATAATAAAATCGTAGAAAAGTCAAAACTGTACATTGAACATTGTTTAAAAAGGATACTTGGGGCGTGTTCTACAATCGATATCGAAGCCAAAAATATAGTTTTTAGAATTTTCGCCTGTTTATCTGTTTGTCTGTATTTATGTCCGGGCTAAACTCAAAAAGTAGGTACTGCATGGATTTACTTCAATATTTGCATTAATATTACTAGGAGGTCGGGTTTATAGGGTACATATTATCACGCTATCACCTACGGGGGAGGAGCTGTAATGAAATTATAAAGTTTAACGCGGGTAAAACCGGGCGGCACAGCTAGTTATTTATATAAGTATGTATTAACAGAAGAAAAGTAGTATATGTAGAGTATCGGTTTTTGGTTTTGGTAACCAAGCAGAGCTTTTACCATAGCTCTGCTTAGTTTGGGATCAGACGGCCGTGTGTTAAGCATGGCCCAGAATAAATATCTATATTTTGAAACACCTTCGTAACAAGAATATACCGTAATTCGAGTATTAGATACGTATCTATTTAAAATGCAAATGATGCAATTCAACGCAGCAGATACAGGCGACAAAACCATTGGATAAAAAACCTAAACCTTGTTATAGCGAGTGGTTCAGTATGCACCCATATTGAACCAACCACTCGTCAGTCCATTGGTGTGAATTATAAGCAAAGGCCGGAATCCTATTTATTTATAACATACTAGCTGTGCCCCGCGGTTTTACCCGCGTTAAACTTTATAAATTATCACAGCTCCTCCCCCGTGGGTGATAGCGTAATAATATGTAGCCTATATGTTGACCCGACCTCTTAGTAATATTCATTCAAAATTTTAAGTAAATCCATGCAGTACTTTTTGAGTTTAGCCCGGACATATATACAGACAAACAGACAAAAATTCTAAGAACTATATTTTGGCTTCGATATTGATAGTAGATCACGCCCCAAGTATCCTTTAAAAAAAATATTCAATGTAAAGTTTTGACTTTCTTACGATTTTATTATATTTATAGATACATCGTTCCGTATATATATATATGATATATATCGATTCCTCACCAGCTTATAATCAGTTGCTCTCATTGATCTGCTCAGTCAACATTCTATGATGAACCTTTAAAGTGATTTGGTGGCTAAGCTAATCTTAATTGGAATCGGCAGCTAATTCTGCCATCCGTTACTACAAACTTTTTTTCTTACTTATTAAATATGCTGAGGCCGCGTACTTTTTTTTTATGTATTTCAATTAACACATAGTTTAGTATTTATTTACACAGTCAGTGGCTTAAAGCCTAAGTCAGGTTTGTCTAACCACTGGGGTCTCGATATAAAACTAATACTATTAACTAATAACTAATACTAGTCGTAGCAAAATGAATGGAGCCACAGTAATTACTTAAGCAATTTACTTACAATTCGTCAACGAAGATACTAAAACCGTACCTCATTAAGTTTGAAGATTTCAAGTCTCATTGCTATTATATTTTTTAAACATGTGGTTCATTATCAGCCTGATATCGTCCGCTGCTGGTCATAGGCCTCCCTCAAAGGTTTCTATAATGTTGCCAGGTTTTGCCGTCGTTTCCGATCCGGTATGTCATGGCAACTTTGAAGAAGCGATCTTATTCCAAACTTAAAGGCCGGCTGCCCGTCGGTGCCTCTGGTCTGTGGGCGGCGGTGATCACTTACCATCAGGTGACCACTTGCTCGTTTGTCATCCTATTACTTAAAAAGAAAGTCACCGCGCTTGGCATGCGATTTGGCAATCGCAGCTAATAATAATATAATAAGGTGCTAGTACACAGGCTGCTGCAGGGCTGCCCTACCACCTTCTGTATCCCTTATTATTCCTGTTATTCTTTCTAGGCTGAAAACCACACGGTTAATACCACCGATATGGTTATCTAATTCACAAGTAATTTGAATAAAGCATTAGCAAACATTGCGGTTCAACCAATCACATATTGAAAATTGATGTTCTGTGGTCTCCATATTAGTTCTCTCCTCATTATTCTAAATCTCCATGTTATCCAGCACGCTATTTAATTGCGTTGCCTACAGGCACTGGTGTACAATTTGAGTATCGGTTTTCGAACGCCTGTAGTCATTGTAGACATTTATATCGACAGTTTGCGGTAATTCTTAGCCTTTTATTGATGGTTCCATTATTAGATTATACAGATATACTCGTAGATACATTTTTAATAGGATAGTTCGTTGTTCTAATGTTAACGTGTTTAACCGCAGGTCCAGTCTTGATGGAGCCACCTGACATGAAATATTTCAGCAGGCCGTGGGGTTACCTGTTTGGTAGACCTGCGAAAGTACTTGGTGTCGGTACTACGACTAATTACTAAGCCGCTGTGTCAATTTAGTCATAGTCAAAGGAATTTTATCTTTTTTTTTTGTATCGTTTATTTTTTTTATACTAACGTGCAGTGCATGCGATTGTAGCTACTGAGAAACACTGCCACAAATTCAGCAGGATTTTTTTTCATTTTAATATTTTTCATCATAATATCTTCTTATTGCTTCTTACTGCGCGATCTATGACGCAATTTTGTAACATGAAAAATCGCGTTTGCAGTCTAAGCTACCAACAAAAATGAACACTAATGATCTAGCTGCCAAATTAATTGGTTCTGGAAGTACTCGTTACACAAGATTTAGGATGAACAGCGTTCAGAATCTTATTAACCAATTCCCCAAAGAATAGTGATAGTGGCCAATGCACAATTACTCACTGCTGCAAAGAAACATAATACAGTGTTACGATTTATGGCATCAGGCGTTATTGTATGTTATTTTGAGACAATTTGTAATATATTTCGTGTAAAATTAGAATTACGTAACATAACCAACAGTAATGCGCGGGAATAATTATTTTGTCTACGTTTTTAAAATTAGAAAACTATTTAACTTTTTAAAGTTTTAGAAAGGAAAAGTATTGCACAGATAATACAAAAAAATAATATTTTCACAATTAATAGTTTAAAACAGTGCCATCTACTGTATTAAATCAACACCAACAGCGATAGCTGGCGCTATGCGTTAACAAACAGACATGGTCAAACAAAGAAGCAGCTAAATGCATGCTGAGCTGTGCGGGATTTAAATTAACTTCTTATTCAATTATTAATTTCTTAAAGCTACTCATTTCCAATTTGCTGTTGGTTTTGTGTATAAGAATGAAGGTATGAAGAGTGCCTGTGTTTAAGTACACGGTCACGGTACACAGGTCTATAATAATATTCCTGGCGCAGCTACCTTGTCATCATCAAAATTGGCAGCCGTACCTACTCGACTTCAACTAGTAGCCTAGTGTAACTAGTGTCGCTAAGTTTGAAA
The DNA here is from genome assembly GCA_951640165.1 of Pseudoips prasinana. Taxonomy (NCBI): domain Eukaryota; kingdom Metazoa; phylum Arthropoda; class Insecta; order Lepidoptera; family Nolidae; genus Pseudoips; species Pseudoips prasinana. The sequence goes on from OX621240.1 coordinate 10,756,681, forward strand.
TCCGAGTAACTAAAATTGAGCCTCATTTTTTTAAAGCCAGTGAAATACAACGGTTCCACGAAAGGTCCCTAAAACTGACCCTCAGACACCTCAATAACCGCCTTGAGCCGAGGTTTCCGGTTATTTGTTTAATAGTTATATTATATAGATAACTTGGGACCCCAACACTTGTCCGGCGAACTAGTGAAAGATAGATAGATAAAACTCTTTATTGTACACCTCAAGAAACAATACAAACAATGAAAGCATCCCAAGCTAAATGTAATCGTCTATTAGGTATATAAAAAAAATAATTTGTGCCGAACAGAAAAACAAACGTGTTTGAAATTCCTTTAATATTAAAATAGTGCAGTCTCGTTTTTAACCACTACGCTTATATAGGTTGAAACTTTAAGCCCGGTGCTATGAAAACTTTTAAATCCCTCCCGAGGATTACTGTTACAAGTAGATGTTTACACTGTAATCCGTTGTCTACAATGTTACTGGCTGTAGTCTCGTTGGAGTTGTAGGGGTATTAATACTTAAGTACTCTAAAGTGTTATATTAAAAAAAAAGAATAACATAGTAGTAAAAGTAAAATTCGCCCCCCTAAGGCAAAACCTAAAACTCTACTGCAACGCAATTTTGGTGGTATGTTGCTAAACAAACTTCGAGAGGATGCCACCAGCATTGACTGGACACCACTTATTGCAGCCAACTCAATAGATGAAAAGGTAAACTACTTCACAACAGCTCTAATAAAACTATATAATGTACATGCTCCTGTTCGAGCCATTAAACTTAAACATATCCCTGCGCCTTGGTTAACCGGCAACATAAAGAAGCTATTACACAAAAAAGCCAACGCTAAATCTAAGCTCAACAATGCGCCGTCTGATCATCGACGGAACAAATATTTAGTTATTAGAAATCACTGCAATAAGGTGTGTAGAGATGCACAGCGCCAGCATATTCACCAATCTGTTCAAAATGGAGATCCAGCTAAAGTCTGGAAATTCCTTAGATCCATGGTTGTCGGAAAATCACGGAATGACGCAGCTCCCAGAAATCAAGATCTCAACACGCTAAACCAGCACTTCTCAGCTTCGTCCAGTTTTGATAGGACAGTTAAAAATGGTACACTCAACTATCTATCATCTTTTCCGACACCTAACTATCCACAGTTTGTTATATGTCAATTTTCGGATTGTGATGTTAAGAAGAACGTACTATCAGTCACGTCCAATGCTATTGGTAGCGACTGCATCAGCCGTAACATGATCCTACCCATCCTTGACGAAATCCTGCCCATAATCACACACATCCTTAATTATTCCGTCTGTAGCGGTACCTTTCCATCTTCGTGGAAAGAAGCTCAAATTACCCCTTTGCCTAAAATATCCAATCCTATATCACCATCAGATTACCGTCCAATTTCTATTCTTCCTTTCCTATCCAAAGTTCTTGAACGTCTTATTCACAGCCAACTAAGTGTCTTCCTTAACAAGAACAATCTCCTCAATCCTTTCCAATCCGGTTTTCGTCTAGGTCATAGTACTACCACATCTCTGATCAATGTTACGGAAGATATAAGGTCTGGCATGGAAAATGGAAATCTTACAGTGCTTGCATTGTTAGATTTTACCAATGCCTTTAACACTGTCGATTTTGATATCCTGCTGGCCATTCTTCGTTCTCTTAACATATCTCCAACGGCAATTGACTGGTTTCGCAGTTACCTGTTTGGCCGTCGACAGCGTGTTCGCATAAAAGACACTTTCTCTTCTTGGTGTTGCACCAATGCCGGCGTGCCACAGGGTGGCGTTTTATCTCCGTTACTTTTCGCAATATTTATCAATGCTATATCTGATCAACTTACTTCCTCATACCACCTTTACGCAGATGATCTTCAGATTTACTCTCAGGCACCACCTGAAAAGTTGTCGGAAGCCATTGAAATAATTAACGCAGATTTGTCTTGCATCAGTAAGTGGAGCATGAGATATGGCTTGAAGGTGAATCCAGTGAAGTCTCAAGTCATTGTAATCGGCAGCTCTCGAAAGTTTTCAAGAATCGACTGGCGCCAAACTCCACAAGTTACCTTTGATGGGATTATTATACCTTACGCTAAGAAGGTAAAAAATTTGGGGATTTATATTGACAATACTCTGTCTTGGGGTCCGCAACTTCAAGAACTCAGCAGGAAATTATTCGCATCAGCCAGCTACCTGCCACGCCTTCGCAACTTTCTTCCTACTGCCACCAAAATTGCTCTTGCCCAGTCTCTTCTTCTCCCCATTCTTGACTATGCCGACACCAGCTATCTTGATCTCACGGAGGAGCAACTAGATAAACTTGAGCGACTTCAAAATTTTTGTATACGATTCATATTTGGTTTACGTAAGTATGATCACGTCTCCGAATTTCGTACTAAGCTCAAGTGGCTACCTATTCGCTTTCGCCGGAATACTCACATTCTTTGTCTTCTTTACAGGATCTTGTTCAATCCATCAACTCCTTTCTACCTTAAAGAACGTTTTAAGTTCCTTCACACAACACACTCGCGGTCCCTGCGTTCATCAGAAAATCTGCGACTGAAAATACCGTTACATACAACAACTTTTACGGATAAATCGTTTACTATCCAATCTGCCCGTCTATGGAATGCTCTACCTGTACACATTAGATCAGCGCAATCTCTTTACAGTTTTAGAAATAAGGTGAAAGAGTTTTATCTTAAACTCAGTAATTAATAATATAATTGCTGCATTTAGTTCGCTTCTATATATATGTAAATTTGTTTATGTATTAATATTATCTACTCATTTATACTTTGTGTATGTGTATTTAGTTTATACGTATTTATTTCGAAATTTTGTAGGTTATCTAATTTCCTTTCTATTCTGTACACTATCTTATACCCCTTTTAATATCTATATAAATTTTGGTTCATCCAACTGAATGGTTGCCTGGAAGAGATCGCTTTTAGCGATAAGGCCGCCTATTGCATGAACATTACTGTTATTTATTTTAATGAACTGTATTCTATATGACGCAATAAAGTGTACTTATTATTATTATTATTATAGTAGTTAATTACTTCGCGCTCATACGAGTAGCTAGATGTTCTCACGGGTCCGTAAGCGATCGGCGAGGTTAAGCAGCTAGGCTCGCGGTCAGTCCATAAATGGGTGGCCTCAAAAGTGGATTACTTTCAGAGCGTCTCCGTGCTTCGGAGGGAACGTTAAGCTGTCGGTCCCGATTGTAGTCATTAGGCAACAGTCGTTAAGTCATGTCAGAGGCCTACTGGGCGGCTTGAACAACTGTGCCACCAGGGTAACCACTGCCCATACGATAAGTAAGTACGAATGCTTTTCCAACTTTTTACTGAAACAGATATCTGGTTTTAACAGGTTCGTAAATATTTATAGCGAATCGTATAGTTCGGTTTTTATAAAAACCATTCGTTTTAACAGCTTTCAGTTTTCGGCAGCACCGCGCGAATCGTGTGTTCATATAGCGAATATGTTAAAGTTTTAACGTGGAGGTTTTATACTATCAAAACTCACCTTTCTCCTTAACTCATGAATTTATAAATGGAACGGAGTTTTAAAAATATCTTTTTATATTCGCTCGGAAAAGTATCTTTTTACATTTCGAATGTTATTGGTTGTTTTCCGATAGTTGATAATGTATGAACTTTGTGGCGCCTACTAGTCATAATATCAGGCTAGTTTTGTAAGATATTATATCATCTATATTATTTTTATAAAAAATAATATAATAACTAATTTTAGAGTACATTTATTCATTAGAATTAACATATTACGACAAAAACAGGCGGGCAATATTAATAATAAATAATATCTAATATCTATGAAAATATTAATTAGAAATCACACATTGACTACATATGTAATAAATTGAGTAGGTTTTCATATGCCCTTTTTATGTTATCCAAGGTTGTGAATCAAGACGCTGTCCTTACTTCTTATCATGCATATGTCACTTCTGTTCTTAGGTACGGGGTAATGTTCTGGGGAAACTCAACCGAGAAAGATAGAGCTTTCAGGGCCCAGAAGAAATGTGTCAGGGCAGTATTTCATATGCAGCAAACAGATTCCTGCAAACCGCATTTTATTAAATATAAGATTTTGACTTTTCCTTGTTTATATATGTATGAGACAGTTCTTTTCGTCAATACAAACAAGGAACTATTTATTGCTTTAAGAAGTAAAAGACATGAAAATAAAGTGTGCATGCCATTACATAAAACAGCTCTTTTTAATAAAAGTGTTTTCTGTATGGCGCCCAGGATTTATAATAAGATTCCAAGAAATATAACAGGTATCCAAGACTCAAGAATATTTAAGAAAAATTTGTATGAATTTTTTATTAATAAAGCATACTATACAGTTGATGAATATTTAAATGATAAGTTATGATTAAGATGACATTATTAAGTAGGAATCAACAATTATATAATTTAAATTGTAAACCAATCAATAAAATAATGTAATGCAATTATATAAGTAAATTAATAAAATGGGCAAGTTAAATAATTTATTAAATTTGATTAGTAATAAAATAGGTAGGTAGGTAAATACAATAATTGTCAACATTTGCACGCCGAAAGGCTAATATGGAGCGTACACTGTATTATTTTTAAGATCTTTTATAACCCATATTTAAGCGAATAAAATATTTGAGTTTGAGTTTGAGTTTATCTAGGGACAATGTTACACAGATCATCCTATTCCCGAACTAAGAAAAGCTTGCATTATGGGTACCAGGCGACGATATACATACTTATATAGATAGATAAATACTTATATACATAGAAAACATCCATGACTCAGAAACAAATATTCGAGCTCATCACACAAATATTGCACTTACCGGGATTCGAACCCGGGACCACCAGCTTTGTAGGCAGGAGCACTACCAACTAGGCTACGGTGACCGTCTAATTTTCTTTAAAGACATGTCGCACACTATAGAATTAATCCATGTGTCGCAGGGTGCTTAATAAACATATAATCGACGGCCACAAAGTACATCCAGGCTCAGAACATATATTTATGGGTCACAAAAATAGTTGTCCTGCGCGGGAATTGAACCCGGAGCGAACCGCTGTGATACACGATTAATAACTTATTATTTCCTTTTCGTTCGGCTGCCAATCACTAGTACATAGAGAGCCGAAAAGGTTCTAGACTTTTTGGGTAATTTCAACCAGCTTTTACTTATTAAGTTATGGTGGAAGACAATGCTGGTTCGATGTTCCGTATGTCACACCGTTAATTCTTAATAGCTGTTTATCGGCTGACAAAGAATGAGGCTTAAGTTTTTGGGCACGGTATGTAAGATAACTTTTTCGTCGTTTAAGAAATGATGTCGCGTTTCCACGAAGTATAGAAAACTTTGTAGGTAGGTAGAAGAAGAAAAAGACTAAAGAGCAATTTAAAAAAATAATTTAATTACCGAAGAAAAACATAAACTTGGTCCGACACGCTGCCACGTGTCAAGATAGAAAAGTTAGGTAGGAGGGTCGTAGGTTTATCACACGATTGCGGGTACGATCAGACAATTTAAAATACCACTCCCCTGGTAGTAGTGTAGTGATGTCCGGCGCAGTCTTAAGGCTGTAGATTGAGTTCCGGAACTGATGAGGTGGAGTGATGTTCGGAGACGTGGAGTAGTTATATGCGGTAAGATTACTCGTATTATAAGATTCCATTTCATTGCTCGGCAATAATTGAAGGCGTTACAATTACACACCCTTGTAATTATGTTCTGACGAAGTAGCAATCAGAATACACACATACACACCGCCGATCTTCCTTTCGAAGTCAAGAAGTGAGTGAGTGTGATAGATTTCTTTTAAATCTATTTTAATTAAAACGGAGATCTTTATTGAACTAAGGAACATATGGTACTCTTTTGCACGTCAGTCTTTATAATTATAGAAAATAAAATCAAAACTCAATATAGTAGATAGGTAGGTAACATAATATATGTAGGATTTCATTAGATATATCGATACCTATCAAAGATTAAATCAAATTTAAAATCATCTATTATGAATCTACGTAATTATTATATAATCTATAATTACTATTAAATGACAAAATTTAATGAATATTAAAACAAACAAGTCTGCTGTAAATTCTATATGAGGGTGACTACATCAAAAATCTAATTAACAGGTAGTTATAATATTGGAAAACATTATATTACGTACCTTTAGATTTTACAATTTTAACATAATATTAACACGGAACATTTTGATTTACAGCATTATTTTAATACTAGCTGTGCCCCGCGGTTTTACCCACGGTAAATTTTATAAATTATCACAGCTCCTTCCACGTAGGTGATAGCGTGATAATATGTAGCCTATATGTTGACCCGACCTCGACCAGTATTCATGCAAAATTTGAAGTAAATCCATGCAGTACTTTTGAGTTTAGCCCGGACATACATACAGACAAACAGACACACAGACAAAAATTCTAAATACCTACTATTTTTTTGGGTTCGACTTCGATTGTAGATCACGCCCCAAGTATCCTTTTAAAAAAATATTCAATGTACAGTTTTGACTTTCCTACGATTTTATTATATGTATAGATGATTTTAATTAGTTTATTATAAAATGGTGACTTAACAACTTACATGTGTTAAGTATAGTTTATTTACAAACTAATAACTAATCTGACATTGAAACATTTACTTAATTAATTGATAGAAAAACTAAATCTACGAAAAAGTATATACATAAATAAATTACAACTAACTACAGATGGCGTCGTAGCATTCCTCCGAATCGGGGCCATGAGAAAACGTGCCCAGAAGACTGGCTGCATTACCACGTTGTATAGCTAAACTAATTCTTTGGCCAAAGAAAAAGCCAGCCCTCTGGTCACGGGAAGCGTCAACCAAACGCTTCGAAATCTGGCGATAGAGACCACGGGCACTCAGACCCCACGTTCCAAGCGTTTCGACCCCAAACGGCTCAAATATGTAATTTCCTAACAAATTACCACATTTGCGCCGCTCGAGAGTCTCCGCACAGGCAGCAGCAGCGCCCGCCGCCGCACTGGTACTTGGAAGATGTGATAGGGCTAGGATAGGGTGTCAACGCATGTCGCGTCCAACACCAAAGGCCTACCCAACTTTCAAGGCAGCAACGACATCCCATCTGGTCTCTTGCCATCGTCGCGTGCCCAACCGTTTGGTTCCAACACAGCTGGGACGCCGGCGGTGACAAGAGCCCGATGAATAATATCGTTTAGGCTGCTATGGCGTGGAAGCCGACCTGCACTTCTGCTACATGACAGGCCGTGGTGTCCGAGGCGGTTGACAGACTCTCCACAGAGGCATCGATGCGGAGCAACACAGGGCGCCCCAAGACGAAGGCAGGCAGCGATCCGGAAAGAGTTATCGTCCAACATGGTCCCTATGTTAGACGACGGCAACGCCTGTAACCAAAGGCCCGACTCCCATTCTCCCACAGCCAGTAGGCGGGCGCGCTCTGCGGGATTAACCGATGTATCTAATAACAAATTCCGAGTTAGGTTGCAGAGCGGCTGGTGCCACTGCCTCTGGGAGGACGGATAGTTGGGCAAATCCGTATTCGGACAAGCTATTTTCCAGGCATTAATGGCTTCGGTAAGGCACGGTACTTCCAAACTAACAAGTTAAATATCTCAACTAGGGCATTTTCTCTTTTTGTACTTTATGCTACACTTCATATTTACGGTTAAAGATTCTTTATTTCTCTTAAGAGTGGCTACTTACCAATACTAAACTAAACTAAATACTAAACTTTACAATACAAAGGTATATTAGAATAGAATAGAAATAAAGGTATTATAAGAATCAGATATTCTTTTTTGTTCTACTCGTGTTCCGCCAACTTAAGTATTGCCATATCCGTGACATCATTCTGTGGTGTTATCGGAAGATAAGCGTTACAGTTAGTATTTACTGTAGTATTAGCTGAGGTAGTCGCTTTTTTCTCGCTTGTACGGATAATCACGCGTGCTTCCAAATAGGCACTTATGTAAACTAAGTTAGGTTAAGGACGTGTATTATCTGTGGTTGTTAGGAATAAAACATTTTTCTTTTTTTCTAAGACCATCTCAGGAAGATTTTATATGTTATTCTACTTCGGTGTAACGGTCAGCTCCAATAAGAAAATGTACAATAAGCAGTATTGGTACCGATTGTCTGTTGAAAAATGCAACATTGCCATTACTTCGAGCGATCCACGCTTGGTAAATACTTTGGCCATCTCTCGCCTGTAAAAGGTGCTGTGGGTGGCTACATTATAATATCAATAGCGTTTTCATTATGTAGACTCTACCTATGTACATATATGCATATATCTATGTACCATATGTTCACAACACAACACTATGCAGTTATAGGTGGGTAAGTGATTGAAACATGGTAAAATATATAATAAGTATAACATCGAAGTAGATATACAAGGTGTTTGTCACGTCGTGAAAAAGTTTTCAACCACATGATCTAATAGTGATATAGAGAAGCATTGCATACAGATTTATAATGTTTAAAAGACTATCGGTAGTTAGTAGTTCACATTGTGGTTAAAGGCCTTTACTGAATAAATCCGGGCTAAACTTTCAGTATAATTATAGAATAGAATAGAATACTCTTTATTGTACACACAAACATGATAAACACGTTGGACAAAGTAATACAATCTAGTACAATGGGTGGTCTTAACGTATTAAGCGATTTCTTCCTGACAACCTTTGGATGGATAGGAGCTCTAATTATTTAAAAAAATATATTGATGTACCTAGTCGTACATGCAAAACTTCAAATAAAAATATATACATTTAGCAACCTGAAGAGACCCTCGCTTTAGAATAATAATAACTTCTGAAAGAAGTGCCCTGCTGAGCCTAAGCCTCCCCCAAGAATCATCTTCGGGGAAATGCAATAATCACCACGCTTGTCAGATGGGGTAGCGATCGCAGTATGATGTTCATTCAGAAAGAAGCTGCTGCTAGTCTTCAGGCTCGAGTCGACTTCTACATCCCACGCGGTATGAGATGGGGTTTTGATATTTTGATTTTTTGATTTTTACCACCTGAACCACACAGTCGTCTAAAAATAAAATAAAAATAGATCAAAACATAGATTTCATTTAACTTTTCTATTGTCTATATTTTAAATTATTTTTACCAATATTTACACACATTCATCCTCTCAAATGCTCTTAACTGTGAACTTGAATTACATGAGTTCTAATCTCACCAGTATATTCACGTTGTGATTATCCTTTTACTAATTCTAATTATGTGTTAGATGGGTATTATAGCTTAATTTAGTTAGTTTATTTAGAAACTTATTTCCACAAATGTATAATGACAGACTTAATGCCAAAGGCTTTTTCTCCAAGTCAACAAGTTTAATCTTAGCGCTAATGTTCCTTTACAATTATTCATGCACAAGCTGGTATGATTTCATATTTGTAACTACTACTTATCGTGTGGGCAGTGGTTCTCCTAGAGTCAGAATTGTTTAAGTCGCTCGGTAGGCCTCTGACATGGCTTAACGACTGAATGTTGAACCGACAGCTTAACCTGCCCTCCGGAGCACGCAAGCGCTCTGAAATTAAACCACTCTGGTGGTTACCCATCTATGAACTGACCACGAACCTAGTTGCTTAACCTCGCGGATCGCTTATGGACCGGTGAAAGCATCTAACTATGAATCAATACATAAAGAAAAATATATAAAAAAGGTTTTTATTCACGTAGACTTTAAAAAAGCGCTTGTAAATAGTCAGAACATGTTTGTAATAATACAATTATTATTTCTAGTTACTTATTACAGATATTTAGCTACACGGAATGTTAAAACATTTATACAATTTATTTTATAATAGTAGTGATATTTAGTGTGCTAGCTTGTATTGTCAAGGAGATTATGTTTAGGTTTATTATTGAAATTTATATTTTACTACATATTGTCTGAATGGTAATAATGTAACTCAATCACGCAAAAACGGCACTACGGTTCTTGTGTATAGGGTAGACTTTGGTTTAATGTTTGACACCCAATCGGTTGGTGTCAAATAAATAACTGAGGTGGTAAATTTTCTATTTCAGGGACAGTGTAAGGTGTCCGTTTTAAGGCGACGCTAGACTGTAAACTAAAATAAGCGAACTGCTGAAACGCGCGAACTTGCTGTTTGCAAGCTTATTAGGATGCTGTTGTTAATGCCTCGGCCACTACCACTACGTGACTCGCCCTGTATATACGAGACATTTAAAAAAATAAACGCTTCCCGTGACCAGAGGGCTGGCTTTTTCTTCGGCCAAAGAATTCGTTTAGCAATTCAACGTGGTAATGCAGCCAGTCTTCTGGGCACATTTTCTTATGGCCTCGATTCGGAGGAATACTACGACGCCATCTGTAGTTAGTTTTCATTTTTTATGTATATAATTTACTTTTTCGTAGATTTAGTTTTTTTTTCTAATGTAGATAGTTATGTATATTCATAAGTTTATTTAGGTTCTTTGTTATAAATTGTATAATGGTCAATATAATCCTATTAATCCTACTAATATTATAAAGACGAAAGTTTTAAAAAAAGTCTTATAAACAGAATAAAGTATAAATATAGAATTTTCTATACTGAAATTTTTTAAATCTGAATTCATTTAAGTTACCTTTTAAAAAAATCTATATTATATAATATAGATTTTTTTAAAAGGTAGAAGTTTTAGATAAAATATAAACGAAAACAGATAATTTTATCTGTTTTCGTTTATATTTTATCTAATCTTAGAGTTAACCATTTAAATAATGAAAAAAAAAAACAAATGTCAAGATTGACAATACATAATGCTCTGCAAAATTTTAGAACAATCCATTATCTCTGCCTGTCAAGATATAATCCATTAATCGCGAAATATTGTTTTGGTTTGTTTAAAAAAAAACCATCGCGGTTACCGGTTGATTTGTTTGATTTGTGTGAGTACGGTTAATAAATCTTATTGTGCTAGTATTAAGTCGACGATTTAGATTTACAATGGGTACGTGTCGCTTCGATAAGAATCCAGGTATTATTTCTTCCAGGTATTTACTACAGCTAATCACACTAATATTATAAAGGCGAAAGTTTGTGAGTGTGTATGTTTGTTACTTCTTTACGCATAAACGGCTGACGCGATTTTAATAAAATTTGGTATGGAGTTAGCTGACACCCTGAATTAACACATAGTCTATAATTTATAAAGTTTAACGCGGGTAAAACCGCGGGGCACAGCTAGTTTATAAATAAAATAAAGACGCTATGCCACACCGTTTAATCAAATCTAGTATTAAAATATATTATGTCAGTAATGAATTACCACGCGTTAAGGTTATACCCAGTCATATAATGTGAGACTATTTAATTTTAGCCCTCTGTTATTTTAGCTTATACACTGGCGAGCAAGAGATATGACCGCTTTGTGTGACAAATATCGCCACCCCATCTCATTCCGTGGGGGTCGTAGCACTCGTCTACAGGGTGTACCTACCAGTGCAGGGACAGGAACATATTTTATCTGTTAGCTAAGAGCTTCAAACTTCGATCGCCAACCCGTCTGCTGTCAGTGGCGATAATGGCATATGCCCCTATTTTTGGGTGAAGCTTTTGTCCAGTTGTGGATGGTCATTCGGCTGACATTATAATAAATAAAAAATGTAATGAATTCTCTCGCGTTAGTGTTTATACGTAGGTACATTATATGAGACTATTTAATTTTAGCGCTCTGTTATTTTAACTTATACACTGGCGAGCAAGCGTTATGACCGCTCTTTAAGTATTTTTTAGTTTTATAGTTACGAGTGGTTAAATAATTATTAAATTATATAATTCAAATTATAAGCTACGATTCTAAATTTAATACAAATCCATTAAACAGTTTTAGGTACTGTATAAAATGTTGTAATGACTAAATTTGTTTTTTTTTCTATTATTTATGTAACTATCAAGTATTTTTCTATTATACTTAATTAATTTATATATATTTGTGAAAGCTTATCTTCAATGTTTACTTTTCATCTTATATATTCTTAGTTTTGTGTGTCTAATAAAAACGCTTTTATCGTTCCCTTGTCGATTCGTTCGCCAGTTTCATTGGTCTAATCTATCACATAAATGTTGTTGAAGACATAAATAATTGATTAAACATATTATATAACGGCTTTTCTATTCGGTTCAATAACTAGGTAGCAAATTATTCTCAATAAGTAGTTCGTTTTATTTTATTTTATTGCTTTAGAAAACTTACAGCTAGTATACAAATGACACATAGAGTAAAAGATGAAGGCCAATTATAAGATTTCACATATATACATTACTTTAAATAACAATCACCCGACCTCTAAAACCCTCTGACTCGGGTGTAAAGGTTTTATTTGATTAAATTATTATTAACTAGCTGTGCCCGCGACTTCATCCGCGTGTAAATTAGTTTATTTCGTTTTTCTTGTAAAATAAAAGACTTTTTATAAAATAAAAGTAGCCTAAGTTACTCCTTATTACGTCAGCTACCTGCCAATAAAAGTCCCATCAAAATTGGTCCAGCCATTTCAGAGATTAGCCGGAACAAACAGACAGACAGACAGACAAAAATTGTAAAAAATTTAATTTGGGTGTATGTACCGTATATATATTCATAATATTAATGTGGTAAAAACCGGATATTTCAATATTACAAACAGACACTCCAATTTTATTTATTTGTATAAATGTATAGATTAAATTGGTAATTTTTATTTCTAGTGTATTTTATCCGAAACTATTAAAAAGTCCAACGCTTGCTTTATAGTGTTACATCCATAACGTTAAGCACATTTATATTTAATCAGTTTATCCCATCTAACAAATTCAACACAGTTAGACAATTGTATCAATCACAAGATTCATTAAGGGTTGACGTACTCGTAGCGTAATTAATTAAGTTCTGCAGCATATGCAGTGAAAACTATTAGACGGCTGACTGATGTTGACACAGCTAGAATGGTTTATTTCAGTTATTTTCATAGTGTAATGTCCTATGGAATTCTTCTCTGGGGTAGCTCTGCTGACATTGACACCATATTTATATTGCAAAAAAGAGCTGTAAGAGCTATCTATAATCTTGGCCCGAGAGTGTCTCTAAGAGAAAAATTCAAAGAGGTCAACATTCTAACTGTACCATCTCAGTATATATATGAAAACTTACTATATGTGCATAAAAATATCGATTCCTTCTGTAAAAGGAGCGATATACATAATGTAAATACTAGATATAAGAATAATCTCATACTGCATACTACCCGTCTCCACAAAATAAGTAACTCTTTTATGGGGAAATGTATAAGATTCTATAACAAACTTCCCAATGATATTAGAGAATTGTCTACGAATAAGTTTAAAAGAATTATTAAAGCCAAATTGTGTAGCAGGGCATATTACAAAATTTCTGATTATTTAAGTGATAAAAGTGCTTGGGATGGAGTTGTTCTGAGTCAACACACATGATTGTAATTAATCTTAAGTATATTTTATTTTAAAAAAGGATTCCTACTGAGTTTTCTGGCAGTGTTTCTCAGTAGCTGCCACGTCATGCACTGCACGGTAGGGTAAAAAAAAATATGACGATTCCACATAAATGTAAAATTTTTACGGAATAAAATTACTTTGACTTTGACTTTGACTTAGCCGTATTAATGAGTGACCGTCGAAGTACTTTAATTTGTCAGCGTCCCCGTAACTTAAATATGCCTTCTCCAATCCTGAGCCAGATGAGAGGCTTCGCTTTATTAACGTAACGCGTTCCGTTCTTTCTCTTTTATTACGCTGTTCTTTTCACCATTTCTATGTCTAAAAGACTTTGAACGTAATTGATTTGCTATTAGTTCCCTAGAGTAGTCTATGTAGGTAGTGCATTGCTGCATAAACTATTCTCGCTTTTTTTTTTCATGCTTTCCAAAGGAGCTTAGGTAATGCATTAGACTATGCGTGACTTGGAGTAGTGAAGACTATCTAGTCCATTAACCCACCTTAGCTTGTTGGAGTTATGTTTATGCCTTTGCTAATACTTTCTGCTGCGGATAGTAGCAACATTAGATACTATACTGAATATAAATTTAATTATTGTGTAAAACTTGGATAAGACTATATACTTGTACCCGTCCAAGACAACGTATTTGTAGTCGTAATAACTAATCCTATTTCAATTGATTACTTCGTAAAATCCCATATTTTGGAGGATTATGTAGTAACTAGTTCATACATGAGTAATACGAATAAATAAGGTAATAAGTAATTAAGGATGTTATAATTTCAATTCTGACTGAGAGAATGACCAATTGTGCAGATGTTTCTCAACCAGTACCGTTATTAATCCTACTACTATTCTTTAATGTGGAGAAATCCGTCATGAATTCATGTTGCCTGGGGATAGTAAAGGGTAAAGGTGGACTCGTATTAATTACGGTGGCTTCTGCAGCATATACGGAAGGGTACCGGTAACTCCTGTGGAACATGCTCGTATGATGCAGTCTTGAGTCTGCATCATACGAGGAATATTATCACATTACCTTCATATTACATTGCAGCATATTACAACAATAGACTGCCGTCCCTCTTGAGGTCACCAAATAGACGTGACAATACACCTAAAATAAATTATTAGATCGTGACTTATATTTTAACATATAGAATTCCAATTTAATTTATTTTTATTGATAAGGCATACCAACAACCTATTCACAATTTGTTTGTATGAGTCTAATACAGAGAGATTAGTCCAGTGTAAGTAGGTCGTATGCACAACGTTCGCAGACGAAGTACTTTACATTACCTTGACCAGTATTAGTTAATTAAACAATTGACAGAAAACAAGATTTATAAATGACATTGAAAAATCACATATCAAACAATTTATGCATTTATGATAGTAATGGTTTGGTTAAGTAGCAGATTTCTTAAATTTATTGTCAAAATGGTTATATGTATTTATATTTTTAGCTTTATTTTACTACATCGGCTCTTTTATCTACCTTCCCTATTTAATTATTGAGCTATTTACGGGTTACTAAAAACAGAATGCCTGCCTTTCCTCGACAACGGCTTATTACAAGCCACTAGTTCTTAGTTAGTACGTTGGCGTAGTTTCTTTCCTGTGGAGCAACTTCTGTTGCTAACCATACTTAGTTAGAACAAAGCGTTTTTATTTTAATACAGTAATTCCATATTTTTATATTATCTAAATATAAGGTTAATAAGTATTATAATTAAGCTCCATATTACCTCCCCACAGCGCGCACCCGCCTCCTTTTCATATACAATAAAAAAACACAAACTTATTATTACCCGCAAAGAAAAACAAAAAATAAACAAGTAGGTTTATGTCCCACTGCCTATCTTTTATACGTTACGTGCTTATTACCCTATATTCTTTATTTCATATAAGATTTTTACTGTACCCTATTTCGTGGCCGTAAGTACATCGGCTGGGTGTGCCTGGGTATGTGCTTACAAAGACAGAGGTCGAGCTATATTAAGGGATCTAGTCTTCTTAATTACGGAGATAGGGGCACGGAATTTATTCTCCTGCCGATACCCATCTAGAGTACATAAGTGTTATTGTACAATTTCGCAAGATTACTAAGTTTGAAGGCTTATTCTGAGATATTCAGGGTGGTTTCCCCGGACTCCTCACTGACTTACTCAAACATTGAATCTCTGAGCGGATTTACAGGCCGGTTGGCATGGTTGGTAAGATACTTGCATTTCACGCCGGAGGTTGTGGGTTCGATTCCCACCCAGGACAGATATTTGTGTGCATGATCATGTCTATTTGTCCTGAATCTGGGTGTAATTATCTATATAAGTATGTATTTACAAAATAAAAGTAGTACATGTAATATATCAGTTATCTGTTTCCGTATTCAAGCTCTTCTTAGTTTGGGATCAGATGGCCGCGTGTGCATAATGTGTCCCAGGATGTTATATTTTAATGAATATCAGATGGAAAGGCGGTATTTACATTTCTCCATCCAATTGAGACTCACAGTGCAATGCTATATAAAGACTCATCTGCACAATCTTTTAAAAAATTCAACTTACGTGCTCTCGGTAAATATTTATATACATTCAGGTGTGAAAACTTATTTTTATTATACTTGTCTGTACTTTTTAGGGAGGCGTGGGTGTCTGCCACATAGTGTATAGAGCACCGCCGCCATCTTCTCTATCTTAACATTATTTGTTTGCTAGATAAGAATTTAATTAATTTAATTTTAAGATGGATAAAATGTAATTAAATGCAAACTTTATTTATATTAGTATTTATGAATATTATAATTTGTGCAAGACTTGCTGTGTGTTGGCGGCGGGGAATATCAGAATATCATCACCCCATCCCGTGGGGGGCGTAGAAGTCGACCCGACAGTATATCTACCTGAAGAAGGGCAGCAACGTCTCTCTGTGTACTATGACTATTTTACTGCGACCCGTCTGCCAAGCGTGGCATATCCCTCCAAGATGAATCTTGAGGAAGCTTTTTTCAGCAGTGAATTTCTTACAGCTGTTATACATATAATGAAATCGTAGGAAAGTCAAAACTGTACATTGAATATTTTTTTAAGGATACTTGGGACATGATCTACAATCGATATCGAAGCCAAATTTTGCATGAATATTACTAAGAGGTCGGGTCAACATATAGGCTACATATTATCACGGGGGAGGAGTTGTGATAATTTATAAAATTAAACTCGGGTAAAACCGCGGGGCACAGCTAGTGATGAATATAATAATTTGTGCACACTTTTCGTTTTATGTACCCTCTTTATAAGTCTACAAGGGTTTCAAGATAATTTAGGATTCCCAATGCTGCAATGCGACAGGCCTCGGTAAAAAACTGAGGTCATTTTCTGAATAAGGTCTCAAAAACTTAATTACACAAATTATTGCCATCCTTTTGCCTACGGCGAACATTATGATATTCTGTTTTGACCTTATGAAAATTTCTAAATATTAAGGTAAAATATTAAAATTATTGGACGTTAAATATTATGGAATTTTATGCGTAGGAGTAGGTGAAATGGACCGTATAATTTTATGTTGGGTACGCTGTGTGTAAAGTTTTCGAAGTAACTTTTTATTATGTGATAATATTTTAAAGGTGTGCATATACGTTCTGTATATTGGATTGAAATGCATCGCTTCATAACTTTAAGGGTATTTTAACGTATAAAGCTATAAACTTATAGAGCTGGCAAATAAATATATTTACTTTATTCTTATCCAACGTCTGTCTTTTACATCAATAAACTGATTTAAATGTCATTATACCTCTCTTCAGTATAGCTCGTATGTAAAGATCAGAAAATATATTTTCATATACTAAAATATACTCACCGGGCACATAATTAGTAGACAGGTCCACAAAAAATACCCATTAAAGATGCCATGTCCTTCTCATAATTTTGACGGGCCTGTTGGCGTGTTGGCATATGCTTGCTTTTCATGTCGGAGTTCGTGAGTTTGATTCCCACCCAAGACAGATATTTTTGTGCTTGAACATGTCTGTTTGTCCTAATTTAAATTATCTATATAAGCATGTATTTAAAAACGAAAAGTAGTAGGTATTTGCAGTATATCAATCTGGTTTCCATTGTACAAGCTCTGCTTAGTTTGAAATCAGATGGCCGTGTGTGAATAATGTCCCAGGATATTATTATTTTAAAAATTATGTTACAAAGAAATACAATGATATTAAAATTTATTTAGTATTGCATTGGACTCAGTTGCTGAATAATGGTTCCTTTTTATATTGAAAGGTTTATTATTTAATTACAGAACATATTTTTATGTATACAGGGTCACTTGAAAAACACCAACTTCCTCACAGGACTAGATAGTTATGCACCCTCATGATGGTTACTGCACCTGCCTAAAAGTAATGACATTGCGCAAGCAATCACGGGTGGTATAGTTCCCGGTATTATGTAGCACATAAGTAGTAAGTTAAGTCGTAGGAAATAAGACTAATGTTTGATTGAATATTAAGGAGCATCTCATTCTGTTCGGACGTATTCGTTTTTATTTCATCTAATTCTGAAATATTTAGTTTTTAAAAACCTAATTCCACAAATTTGATTAGAAAGCCAACATCATAAGCAACAATATGTATTAAAAATATTAGACTTAAACTAGATAATTAAACTTAAACATAATCTCTTGACAATAACTTGATACGAGCTAGCTAAATACCATTGATGTTATAAAATAAATTTTATAAATGTTTTAATACAATCAATACAATGTGTACCTAAATATCTATGTTACTAAAAACAACAATGTATACAACTATAATACTACAAACGTGTTCTGACTATTTACAAGCGCTTTTTTAAAGTCCACGTGAATAAAAGCCTTTTTTATTTATTTTATTTTATTTATTATTATTAACAACTTTTATTATACAAATTCGTACGTAACCCAATACAATGTCATGACAAAAAAAAATTAACAAGTTTGGCATTATTGGCACTGTCGTGGCATTATTAGGTCTATGTTTCGTTTATACGACACTTGTCTCGCGAGCGCTTCTAATAATAATAACACTTCGCCAGATATTTATCTAGTTAATTTCACGGCTTGGTGTAGGCAAATTTGGAAACCTTGTTGCATATTGGCGCAGTAATCTCAGCGATGCGCGTAGAGTTATAAACATGCAAGCGGTAAATTAAATTAATACTTATTTTGTAAGAAAATGAAATCTCACAAACTATCAATAGTTGTAGAACAAAAGTTGTTGCTTATGGTGATAGCTATTTCGTCCTGCGATGTTGTTGGTGGTTTCGACGTAACCCTATTGTTTTTCTTATCTTCTTCTGGCTTCCCTATATATATATCCCGACTGCCCGGGAAAGGGTTAAACGATTTTGAACTGAGAACTTGAAGCATAAGATTTTTTAGGCCATTAAATTTCTATGTCTTGGTAAACTGCAGCCACATTAAATGCACTTTATAATTGTACGTGTGGCGCAGCGGCTAAAACAGTCGCCTCGCCACTTCGTGTCGCGGGTTCGAGTCCCACGCCGGACAACTATTTGTGTGACCCATAAATAGTTGTTCTGAGTCTGGATGTAATTTGTGTCCGTCTATTATATGCTTGTAAAGTATCCCGCGAAACAGGGATTATATTACCTAGTGCGGGAGTGGTTTAAAAAAAAACATTTACCCGGGTGCATATAAAGTTGAGTTGACAATTGTTTTTCTATGAGAGATAATTATTTATTGTTCCTTGTCCACTATCATAGGTCTATGTGGTTTAAACAAAGTGGACTGCGAGATTCACAAAATGCCTGTTCAGTACACTTCATAGACTTGAAAACGTTAATTTATGTACATGAGTTATATGATGCGTTAATTAAAATTGCTGTGTAGTGATGGCATAGAATATCATAACCACATCTCATCCTGAGGGGGGCGTAGAAATTGTCCCGAGGGAATACCTACCAGAGAACGGGCAGCAGCGTTTTTTCTGTTCTTTCCGTCTGCGAAGCGTGGCGATTATGGCAAATACCCCCCTTCTTTGGGGAGGCTTATGTGCAGTTTAAGTGCAAGTGTCTTTGCTGGGAACCTCTGAGAAAATATTCAAAACTTACCAACTATCACTTTCCGTCACTACGTCTAATTATATTAACCATAGGTAAAAAGTTCAAACATCATTGTGTCAATGATGTTTGCACTTTTTACATCTATACAGCCATACAAATAGAAGCTTCAAACATAAAACATTCCTATTTTTGCGCCGCCAAAAATATACAAATTATTTAAAGTGAAATACCAGGAAAAATAATAAATCATTCGCGGTATTTGAATTTACTCTTTTAGTTGTCAACAAAAAATTGTATGTCCACTCCATCAAAACAGGTATTTTTTAGTAGGACAAAATAAATCGCTACGGATCATAAAAAATATAACTGTACCTGACACATTTGTTTTGCTTAGTTCAACGCTCTACTCAAAAACTATTTGGAATCATTCCATAATCCTTTGAAATATATTTCCGGTAAAAAAGACCACGGGGAAATATATGTACGTACTCCGAAAGTATTTTTCTTTATCACACTAATATTATAAAGACGGAATTTTGTGAGTGTGTATGTTTGTTACTATTACTGAACGGATTTTGATGAAACTTTGTAGTAATATAGCTTATATGTCCGAATAATACACAGGCTAAGTTTAAACTTTAAAACTGCGGAGCACAGCTAGTTATTAATATTTTCTCATACATTTTGTAAGTCACCATAAAATACATTTGGTAGGTTTTTTGCAAAACTCCCAAATCAAACTTTGTCTTTTGCTAATTGACTGCCACAGTTTAAATCTATATACCTATATGAAATAACAAACATCATAATTATCACCATCATCATTATATCAGCCGAAAACGTTTACTTCTGGACAAAAGCCTCTCCCAAAGAACTCCACAGCTGTCGTCCTTGCGCTGCCCGCATCCAACGGCATCCCGCAAACCTTGTAAGTTCGTTGGTCCACCTTGCAGGGCGCCTGCCCACGCTGCGTCTTCTGGTTCGTGGTCGCCACTCTGAGAACCATAAACAAACTTATTTAAATTTTATAATTTCGTCATTCTTTGATGTTGATGACGGTCACCGTAGCCTAGTTGGTAGTGCTCCTGCCTACGAAGCTGGTGGTCCTGGGTTCGAATCCCGGTAAGTGCAAATATTTGTGTGATGAGCACGAATATTTGTTTCTGAGTCATGGATTTATCTATCTATATAAGTATGTATATCGTTGCCTGGTACCTATAGTACAAGCTTTCCTTAGTTTGGGGCTAGGATGATCTGTGAGGCATTGTCCCTAGATATTATTATTATTATGTTATCGGAGTGGTTTAGAACTAGGCCATGGACGATGCACATGTACAAATGAAAATGTTCCTTTATTCCTATACCTGGATCACGTTTAGAATTTGTACGTCTTGACCTTGCTCTTCCAGATGGTAATTATTTCTATAGCCCTCAGACTATAATAATATCTTCTATCATGATAGTTTTAAGAGTAATGGAATCAAAACACATACATATTTACGACATTACTTCAACCGCATTGATTCTAAGCCATAATAAAGCGAATATTCTAATTTAATAATTTACTTTATTCAATTTTTTTTAAGAGGTCGGTTACAGCGTTCATTCGCTCGAAGAGCAGCCCGACTGGGGAAGTACCGTACAGAAGACATTCCTTAATAATAACATTAATAATTTTAATGTTGTGTTTCTGCGGATGAGTAAGGACGCCAGAGCTCATTGGGGTGGGAGGGGAAGAGTCAGCAACTCTTGTTTGCTGACTCTTAAAGACCGGCAACGCACCCGCGACTCCTTTGGTGTTGCGAGTGTCCATGGGCGGCGGTGATCACTTACCATCAGGGGCTCTACCGGCTAAGTCGCCGAACATCGATTTATTAAATGGGGTTCAAATAAATAATGGTTAAAAATGACTTAATATATTGCTAAATCGGCTTCAACGTTGACAATCGATTCCGGACCATTTATGACGTCACATATGCTCATGGAAGCCGATTTAACGATTGATTAAGTAATTTTAAACCTTTATTTATTTGAACGCCATTTAAGAAATCGATGTTCGGCGACTTAGCCGGTAGAGCCCCCGGTGACCCACTTGCTCGTTTGTCGCCCTCTGATATAAAAAAAAACTATTTTTATAAGTGTTTTTGTTGTTTATATAATTATATTACAATGTCACCTATCAGCAATCCCTACGGTTCTATTAACAGCTTCATAATAACTTCTAACAACAAGTGTTACAGTAAACAGGTTATATGAAATAACAGATTTTTGGAACGGTTACTTACTCGTATGTGTACGAGTAACAGGAACAGGCCTAATAGTCATACCATTTTACCTGTTACAAATAAAACCCACAACTTTATTCTTATGTATTATACTACAATTTTATTATCTTCATAAGCCGAATGGTACACTTGAGTAGCAGACAACTTTATATGGAAATATCCATAGACATTTCCACTTAGATCATTAAATTCTGATTTGCCATTATTTGGAAACCGAAACTTTTCTCTCTTTGTTCCACAGAGAAAATAAAATAGAC
This sequence comes from Pseudoips prasinana, assembly GCA_951640165.1. Lineage (NCBI taxonomy): Eukaryota > Metazoa > Arthropoda > Insecta > Lepidoptera > Nolidae > Pseudoips > Pseudoips prasinana. The sequence goes on from OX621240.1 coordinate 10,778,859, forward strand.
TAGCGATTAGAATCGAGATAACGAGGCTTTTTGACTATGTTTCGCAATTGTAGATTATTAACTGGCTTTACTCGCATAACTTCATAAAGTAATTTTTCTCTCTCGAGAAATAGCTAAAAAAAATGACTTTATTATTTATAAGCCGAATAGTTTGGTAGTTACATACTAGTAGCTAGTTAGATACTAGTTAGATTACTTCTTAAAATATCTACATCTGCTATTGCAAGTGCCGTCAAATTCAGTCCAGGCGTTTCGGAGGGTAGTTGGAAAAACAGACAGACTGACAAAACTCAAAATATTGTTTTATTTTTGTTATGAGTTGTTTGATTACTCTAATTTTATATATTTATATTGATTACTAGCTGTGCCCGCGACTTCGTCCGCGTGTTAATTAGTTTATTTCGTTTTTTAGTAAAATAAAAGACTTTTTCTAAAATAAAAGTAGCCTAAGTTACTCCTTATAACATCAGCTACCTGTCAATAAAAGTCCCGTCAAAATCAGTCCAGCCATTTCAGAGATTAGCCGGAACAAACAGACAGACAGACAGACGAAAATTGTAAAAAATGTTATTTTGGCGTATGTACCGTATATATATTCATATTTATGTAGTAAAAACCGGCTATTTCAATATTACAAACAGACACTCCAATTTTATTTATTTGTATAGATGTGTGTTTACTGCTACGCTAAATCACCAGTGAATAAAGAAAAAAATATGTAGTAAATTAGCCTCAATTGAATTAGCTAAATATAATTTATTATTTTATAAATATATCACAATATAGAAATAAGTATTTCAAACAGAAAAAAGCTTACCTACAATCGCCACTTGCTAAATAATTACTATTCGTAATGCAATAAAATTCAATCTAGCAACTCGTACACGCAGTGGTGTATGCTTTAAATTCAATTTGGATAAATTGAATCAAAGTGTATAGTGAGTCTACATACCGATAGATTATTTTGCCCTGAACATAGCTAGATCGCTCTGTCCTTCTTTCATTTCCTAAATACGGACTGAACCAAGTGGTTCGTCATCTTCGAAGTACACGTACGGTCGCATTGAAAGTGAACGACACAGGCTTACAAATTAAAAAGAAACTGATTTTGCACACATAATTGTACATGAACACATCTTGTGCAATTGTAAAAAATGTATTAATGTAACATTTTGAAAGTGGAAATTCTTCTTCAGTAGTGTATCACATGACTTAAGGCTTTTAACTTAATCTATTAAATTTGCAATCAATTACTTAATGGAAAGATAATTACGTAAAAGATAGTTTAAAAAATATGGGTGTAGATAATTGATAAAATAAAATGCAAAAAAAAAACACCATCTTTGTTGGCACCGAAAGATTTTCTAAAGAATGTAATTTTGTCTAGTTATTTTTAGTTAATTTTTAAAGCAAACTCTGAGTCTGTTGCTTTTCCATACCGTTCTCCAAAATATTACAACACCGAAATTCAGCCTAAAAAGCTATATGCAAAGGGCTGTGAAAATTTCACTTGCGCGTTTGGCGAAATAAGTAGCCAGTTGACGCATATGGTATACAACGAATAAACGGCGGAACGAATCAACTCAATAGCACGGATATTATATTTCACGATGAGACTAGTTGTTGACGTAGGTAAGTAATCGTTGTTCATAATTTAGTAAACATACGTTCAATAGCCAAAGAGTTGTCTTATCGGTAAGTAGTCTGTGTCTAACCGTGAAACTTTTAATGATGCCAGTATAATTTTATTGCTAAAACATATCCCGTTTGTTTTTTGGCCTTGAGTTACTATTCCTCTTGAGCTAAAAGAATGAACGTATAAAATATCGATAAAAATAATCAAAATAGGGGAAAAACTAATAAAACTAGTAGTACTAGTAAAACTAATGTAGTAAAAGATTTAATAGTTGGGCAATTTAATGTCACTACTTTATAAAACTAGTGTGCATAAAATTGGTGAGTTGTTGAATGTAGGTGAGGGATATTCTTATAAAACTTATTTTATTGTCGATTCAATATCTCTACGTAGTATTCTATATGAAACAAATGAACAAGGTTTTCTTACCTAGATTTTTTCGAAACCTTTAGGTTCACCTGTAGAGAATATCTTACAATTAGGCTATGTTTGATTATTTTTACGATTCGGGCAACGATGACAGTTGAGTGCAAGATACAGAAAAAATACACTCTAAAATATATAATGAATCTTAACGATATACTGGGTGCGGCTTGAGTTAACTAACAATCTTAAGTTTACCTTATTTTCCCATAGATATGTGTTTTTTAAAGCCAGTCAACTGACAAGGAAGTTCTAATGGTGGGTTGGTCTCTTCGAAACCACGATAAAAGTCCATACGCTCCATATTTTGCAAGTGAGTTGTCTAAGCTTTAAGCTAAAACGCTCAAAATGGCGGCCATTTATAAATTTTTTCCAAAATATATGGACATGCCTATTATCTGTGTTTAATCTTTTGTCTATCGGTGAGTAGTTCTTTGTAAAGATATACAAATATTGTAGTTTGATTGATAGTATTTAAAATAGTAATAATATCGCTAATTTACAACATATATACGTAATATATTTATGTGGCAATATCAAACGAGGACTTTTAACAAGTAGAGAAATCGAATAGATAGGCACTTGAGGTTCTGGAGTAGTTGTCTGCGAGTTGGTCACAAAATAAGGTATCGGTACTCGGTAGGTTATATTTAATGTCCTTGATTATAAGAGTGTTATAGTGTTGTAAAAAATATCGAATTATTACCTGGATATGGGATTTTATGTTCGTCGTAACAGTTCGACAAAGGAAGTTCGCTACGTTCACTTAATACATTTATTTGTCAAGTAAATTCTTAGCGCTAGTCTAACGGTGATACAAAGTTAGGCTGATCATTAGACCCCATCATGGCATGAGGAATTATTGTACTTAAGTCTTTTCTTACACGAGGAAACCCTTATCTTCACAATGGAAACAATGTAACTAGGTAAGTGGAAAACTTCAAAGTGGAATATCCTTCATACGATCCGCATGAAGTTATAGCACGCACCAAATTATTTTAGTGATGGGACTTCATTAAATTCTGATAAAACTCGAGCTTTCGAGTTAATCGATTAGAACTGACTCGAATTTATATCTATTTAAAATAGCCCTCCATTCACATACTTTTTAGATTGTGTGTGATTGGGATTACAGTTTGAGACTGTACGTGATGCGCCGAGGTTCGGGTGACCCGATGAAAGGCGTTGTATGACCTAATTCGACTCGTGGTCCTGAGTTTCATGTTTCTAAAATCCTCCGCCAAACATAAATAAATTTCTCTTCTGCGAGCTTTGTCTTTTGTATATTTTTATATAAACAATATTGCTGAAAATTTAAAAAAATAGAAAAACGAGCTCCAATACTCAACCATAGGCTGAGATTAAATAAGTTACCTGTTGTGTGTGCTGTGTATAACAAATTGAAATTGCTAATTACGATCGAAAAACCTTTGCTAAAAAAGATTTCAAGTTAAACTTATAAGACTTTTACACTGTCGTTCTGATTAGAGAAATCCCAGTCAAACTCATTGAAGGAGATGATTATATTAATTAATTAATGATATCTTTTCAAAAAGTTACCGATGATCTTGTGCGGGTCGTTGGAAACTGCTGGATGCGAATAGCGCAAGACATGGGCTATATTTTATTTAAAATACTAAATAGTTCATATCCTAGTACTAATTAAAAAAAAATATTTATGTTTTGATCTATCTACTTGTGTAAAAATGGGTCGGGTTGCTAATAAATTACTTAAAAGATGATCGATAGAAATCTTGAGATACGAACGCAAGAAAAAAATTCAAATTACATTTCCGTTATTCACTAAGTATCCACATCCCTATCTAACCAGAGTATTTTGTTGATTTCATTGTTTTTATTTTATTTTAGGCCAAACACTTCGGCTTTATTTTATTAATATATATATCTATAAATTAGCATTATTGAGTGTAGGCCTCATCTTTGCTCAAATATGTCGATCCTGAATCGACTTATCGAGTAAACGCGATGTAAATAAAATTTTACTCGAGCAAAATTCAACTCGAGTGACTTTAGTCAGTAAATTACTTTTGGGTAGGAAACTTTCGTAAGGTGACTCAAATCTCAGTCGTCCCATTGAGCCGTAAGATAACATGGTTGGTATAATTGGAAATTGTTGGAGTTAGAAACGATGGAGATTTGTAGGAACTAAGAGCTATGTTATGCGTTTGATTTATGAAACAAGGGTTTTTAATACTGGTTTGTGTGGAAATTCCATCCATAATTATTATGATCAGTTCTCAAACAGCAGAAAAATGCAGTATTATTTATACAACGACAAATGTACGATCGAATTGAGTTTATGACTTTATTATTTTCTTAATTCGGCAGTCCCGCGTGTAGATAAGTAAAAAAAAAAAAAAAACAGGTTCACAGTTTTAGAAGTTAAATCGGTAAATTTTTTTTGTCGGCATGTTTAACTATCTATTGATGCGATCCGTTTATATTTGAGTGATTGCAATAGTGGTTTCATTTCACGATTTCACGAATCTTCATTTTTCCTTAGCCTTTAAAATATCACTGATCCTTTTTCTATTAAGTACTTTAACTTATTAACATCTTTCTTAATTTAATAAGTACTTGGGAAATTAATTAATAACACGTGTCGAGAGGTACTTTACAATCAAATAATTGACGGACACAAAGGACACCTAGACTCAGAATAACAATTTATGTCACATAAATAGTTGTCCTGCGCGGGAATTAAACCCGAGACTCGAAGTGGCGAGGCGTCTGTCTTAACCGCTGCACCACACATGACACATTTTATGACTATTGTGATTTTATCCGTCTTCTCTCGATTCAGTAGAAAATCAGCGCCACAGTTAACTGTGACGTTTTTTAGCACAATCTGTTTTTTTTATATATTTGGTACGTATCAGAAGAATTTTAGATCTATTTTGATAATGTATTTAGTTATTAACGATAAAGGAATGCTGAGATGATTTGGTGATTTAGAAAGGATGAATGAAAGAAGATTGACAAAAGAAGTATACCTGACCAGTGAGAATGGGACAACCGGAAGGGGATCACTTCGTCGGACATTCTCACATTTCTCACAAATGGAAATCAGTTGTCTCTGCCTACCCCTCTGCGAAACAGGCATGAGTCTATGTATGTATGTATTAACGATTCTTCTTATCTAGAATTTACTAGCAATTTCTCTGTCTCTATTTTCTTATTGTTGTTGTTATATCCAGTTTCAGTTTCAGTCAGTTTTTATACATGTATAAATTTGTCTGGCCATAACAATAATGAAGACATTTTAATAATAATAAATAAACAGGTTACAATATCGGAAGGAAATTAAACATATACCAATAATTCGCTGGTAAAAGGGGAAACTATGGTTTATTAAAATGGGCAAAACTGTGAACTGACATTAATAATAATAATAATAATAATGTATTTATTTATCTCTTTCACAAAGGTTTGGTATACATGCGAGTATTATGTAAAGAAATACAGTGAACAAAATACCTATCATACCTTTGTGAGAGACTGGCGTCTATAGTAGGTAAGACCTGTGTTACAGATCACCAGGCTCCCACCTCTGGGTCACATCTTGGTGATAATTACAAATTATTGAAAATACTATGCACTTAATCTAAATATACTATATATAAAAATGAAACTTACTAATTACAATGTTTGTGTAGTGTGAGTGTGTGTGTGTGTGTGTTTGTGAGTGTGTGCAAGTGAGAATTTGTAAGTGAGTGTTTGTTTGTCCATTTAGCTTACTTATGATGTACTATATTTAATTAGATCGACATAGTTATCAGGTTTTCAGTATCATTGTATGATAAATTCTGCAACCACGTTGTTAACTTTACTTTTAATTTGAATTTATTCAAGAAGTAAATGGAAAGAATAGAGTTAATTTTGTTGTATAGATAAGATAAGATTAGAAGTACTTTATTTCTCATAAGAATTACAATAAATTCACTTACTGAGAAAATATACATAACTAAACATTAAAATTATGAGCATACAGAGCTATTGTTTACTTAATTTATACAATACAACTATCAAATAAATTTAGAAGTAGGTAAATATCTAAAAAATGTAATAAAATAAAACTCGTTCAAAACAACAACATCATCGCTGGCCAAACACGGATGCACTTACAAATATCAAAGTGGATGCGGCATCTATGGTATCAGGTAGATAAAATAAGTACTATTGCACAAAATGTTTAGAGTTCAGGTTTGTATACACATATATTGCTTATATATATTTACATATTGTATATATATAATTTTAGTAGTTTTTTGAACCGTGACATGGTGTTAGCCTCTTTTATGGGTATTGGTAATGTATTGTACATTTTGACGCCTTCAAATTCAATGTTCTTTTTACCGTAGTTTGTTCTAGGTGGACGTGTTATTAGGTAATTTGAATTTCTTAATTTAATTTTTTGTGATGTTCGCTTTTTGGCGAAACTTAGACTAGTATGTATACTCTTGTTGAGAATTTTATGTATTAGTATACAGGTATAATATGCATACGTTTGAGTTATATTCGTGATCTTTGTTTCCTCGTAAATCTTTTGTGTTGGTGTTCTAAATTTATAATTGAATAACACTTTTATTAATTTGTTCTGTGATTTTTGTATTACGTCTAAGTTCGTTTTGGCTGCGGTTCCCCAGATTTCTACTAAGTAGTCAATGTGCGGTTTAATTAAAGAATTATATATTATGTATTTAACTTTTCTAGGCAGGCACTTTCTTATAGAAATTAGAGATCCTGTTAATGATGTAAGCTTGGATTTAATTTTTTCTATTTGTGCCTTCCAATTCAATTGCTGGTCAAGAATAAGGCCTAGATATTGTTCTTTTGTTTTCCTATTAATTAATTGGTTATTTATCTTTAGTTCTATGTTATCACTTAATTTTTTATTTTTTGGTGCGAATATTACAAAGTTTGTTTTAGCAGTGTTTATCGTTAATAAATTGGATAAGAACCAGTCATTTAGAAGGTTTAGATCGTTTTGGATGACAGGTATCAGGATTTCGACTGAGTTTCCGAAGTAAAAAAGGGTCGTATCATCTGCATAGAGCGATATATCTCCATTTAAGCCGATTTGGGATATATTATTTATGTATATTAGAAATAATAGTGGTCCTAATATTGATCCCTGGGGGACACCGTATGTTATAGATTTAGGTGAGCTCTGATGTTGACCTATTTTTACAATTTGCTTCCGTGATTGTAAGTATGATTTAAGAATATCTAAGCATTTGTCTTTAATACCTATGCTGGATAATTTTTGGAGTAATAAAATAGGACTTATAGTATCGAAAGCTTTTTTTAAGTCGATAAATACTCCTAATGCGATTTGTTTTTGATCTATTTTATTTTTTATTTTTGTAATTAGATCAATAGTTGCTGATAGTGTATTTGATTGGGGTCGAAAACCATATTGTTTGCCGTACAAAAACTTTTTTGATTTTAAAAATGCTTCTAAGCGTATGTAAATTACTTTTTCAAAAATTTTTGATATGACAGGAAGAACTGAAACCGGACGGTAGTTAGAGGGATCAAATCTGGTGCCGCACTTAAAAATCGGAACAACTTTTGCGATTTTCAGACTATCCGGGAAAATGCCACATTCTAAGCACATGTTAATGCATGATGTTAGGTTACAAGCAATTAGATTTTTAATACATTGAATGGATTTTGTATTAATGCCATCGATACCTGATCCAGTATTAGGGTCCAAACCGTCTATAATTTTAATAATTTCATCCGTGTTTGTCGGCGTAAAGCACCGAAGCTCTATTCCATCACTTGTTTCAGGTAGTATGTGTTTTTGAGATCCTTTATACATGTCTGGGATGGCCTGTGCTAGAGATGAACCAACTGTAGAGAAATACATATTGAAATACTCACAGATCTCATTTGGATCTGTGATGGTCCTTAAGTTGTTAATTAATTTCTCTGGTCCAGATTTAAACTTGGTTTTGTTTTTCGCAAGATCGTTTATTAATTGCCACATTTTTCGAGGCTTACTCATATTGTCGTCAAAGAGTTTTAAATAATATTTGCTTTTAGTTTCTTGAATATTTCTAAATACTTCTAATTTTGCTTTCCTGTAATCCTGTTTCAAGTTGACATCTGCCATATTTGTTTTATATCTTTGCCACATAATGTTTCGCTTGTTTATATCATGAAGGATTTCTCTCTTAATCCAATCTTGTTGTGGCGGATTCATGAATTTGTTTTAGTAATTTGGCTCTTGGATAAAGATACAAGTAATTTCTCCTCCAGTTTTTCGTACAATGGGTCTTCATGATATTTTGCAATGGTTTCAAAATGTGAATAAAATTTCGTGTAGTCAACAGCAATGTATTTAATTTTCTTGATAGGAGCAGGTTGATATCGTTTAATTTCTAGGAATATTTGTTTGTGGTCGGACATCGCAGAATCAATCAAAGCAAAATGGAAATTAATGTCTCTTAAATTGGTACACACATGATCCAGGATGGTTTTAGTCGTTGATGTTTCACGTGTGCAATATTTCTGGTCAATTTGATTAATAATTTTGAAATCGTTTTCTTTTAATGAATTCTTGTAATTGCGAGTTGTTCGGTCTGGGTTCAGAATATCGAGATTGAAATCACCAAAAACCACGGCCCTCCTCGTCTTGTACAATTGTTGACAAAATATTTCAAGAAAGTTATCCATATTGGAATTGCTCGGTTTGTAGATGGCTCCAATATCTAACGAAAACTTTTGGACATGCACCCAGAGATAGTGAGCATTATCTATATACTGTTCCTCAATGAGGTGGTGTTTTAAATTATCATGTACAAATATTGAAACTCCTCCTCCCCTTTTGTTTTGTCTAAAATTGTAGTAGTGTGTATAAGATGGTATTTGAATTCTTTTTGCTTCTTCTTCTGTTTTAATCCATGTCTCCGAAATAATGATAATATGAATAATTGCATGAAAAGAATTTATTATACATCTGAGCTCATCCAGTTTCCCTGGTTTGACTATACTACGAGCATTCATGTAAAGGCATTTCAATGATTTATTAGAATATTCAATGTTAGTGTAGGTATCTGTAGTTTGATATGTTGTACTCTCAGTAGAATTATTTAGTTTTTTGTCACTTCAATTGGGTTAGAATGATTTTCTGTAGATTTTATAATTTTAGGTATACCTTTAATGTATTTAATGATAAGGTCTTTTTCTCCATCCGCTTTACGGTTATCAAGCTCCTTGATTAAGCATTGCATATGTTTTCTTTGATAAGGAGTTTGGTCAGAAAAGATTTTAATATGCTCAATATTATGTGAATTTTTGTTGCGTAGGATTATTTTAGCTGTATCTGATGTCTTAAAACATACCTTAATAGGTCGACTGTGATCAGGCTTAAACGCTCCAAGGCGAATGATTCGGTCCGGCTGAGGGCACACCTTGTGAATAAGTTTAACAATTTTTGAAATTTCTTTAAGATCGTACTCCTGTCGTTCCGTTTTAGTTTTCAATGTAGATTCGGGAATTCCAACTATTACGATGTTTTTAGCTCGCGCGTCTCGTTCTTGAATTTCTGTAACTATTTCTTCATAAGTTGCAGGAGCTTGGTTGGATCCTGGAGTAGCGGAGACTTGCGGTGTGGTACATTTAAGTTGATTGACATCAGCTTCAAGGCGATTTATTTTCTTCTGCGTGTCTTCGGTGATGGTTGTGAGACTTATTAGCTTGCTTTTCAGATTATCGTTCTCCAATGTAATGTTCTCTATGGCACTGCTAATATTATTTACTTGGTTCTTTATACTAGTAACATTTTGGCACAACTGAGAAATACTGTCTTGTTGTTCATTTTTAGAGGAGGTCAAAACAGACATCATATCTGAAAATTGCTTACGCAGTTCAGATAATTCGGCTCTAATAAACTCATTACCAACACTTCGTTTTTGTTTTTGACGTAACGTGATATGCGGAAAATCATTTGGTTGGATATCTGACAGGTTTGTTTGAGATATGGGCCCAAATAGCAATAGAATCTGTGTGAAAGAGTCGTTCTGTATATTGTATCAGCCTGGCAAATTATGTGCTTGCGGCGTTTTGTTGCGTTCATTAGCGGATCGTAATAAGTTTCAGAGTGACATTTGAGAACCATACCAGAAATAAAAAGCTGTCGTACCGTTAGGACATTGAACTTCTGGTATAGTTCAGCCGTGGGGTGTAGAATAGGCAAGAACATTGCCACTTTTAGAACTGCTCTTTGAGCTCGTTCTAACGTTATCAGGGTTGATTTAGCAGTACCGCCCCACGATGTAATACAATACGTCAAAATAGCTTGGCATAATGCAAGGTAGGTTACTTTTAGGATTTGAGTATCCGCGACGTGACGTAGGTTCTTAAAAATGTATATCAATTTTCTAGTTCTGGCTGCTAATAAAGTTACGTGAGCTTTAAAATTTAAGTTTTTGTCAATTATAACACCCAGATATTTAACAGTGTCTACTGATTGCAGTTCCTTACAGGTGCAACTATTGGTTGTATTTTGGTGATTCAAACAGAAATGTGCAAATATAGGTATATGTGCATTAGGATTACTGTTATTCTTTAACGTGAATGCTATGTACTTGGACTTGTCAACATTCAAAGTAAGAAGATTGTCGTTAAGCCAGCCAGTAACGCGATTCATACCATTCTGTGCACATCTATATGTGTCAGCCCAGGATTCACCTCTAAAAACTAGGACAGTGTCATCTGCAAATGTGATAACTTTCCCATTAGGCAACTGAGATTGGCAAAGATCGTTGGTAAAAATTAAAAATAGTGTTGGCCCAATAATGCTACCTTGTGGTACTCCTACGTCAATAGAAAGCTCATCACTATGCGCGCCACCTAACTGAACACACTGTGAGCGGTCTGTGAGGTAACTCTCAAAGAATTTTCTTTGTGTGCCACGTACACCCAAACGTTCCATTTTATCAATCAGTAGCGGGACAGAGACCGTGTCAAATGCTTTGGCCAAATCTAAAAATATAGCTATTACGTTTTCCTTCCTATCCAAGCTGGTTACAATAGCGTTTGTCAGTTCGTGAACTGCGTCATCAGTCGATCTGTTTCTACGGAAACCGAACTGTGACTTGGATAAAAGATTTTTCGTTTCTAAGTAATTAACAAGTCTTTTGTTAACAGCTTTCTCAATGATCTTAGAAAGAGCTGGTAAGATAGATATTGGACGGTAATTGTTGACACAGCCTCTGTCCCCATTTTTATGGACTGGGTGAATAAGAGCTCTTTTGAATGCCTCTGGAAAAGTACCTGTAGAGAAAGACAAATTACAAATATATGTGAGCGGTTCAATTAGGATAGTCCTATATCTTTTAATTAAATTGTTAGAAATGCCGTCTAGTCCAGCGGCACATTCATTTTTGAGTTGTGATATAATTAAATTAATTTCATCCGCATCTACTGGAGATAATACAAATGATTGTGTTTGAGTTACGTTATTAGTGGATTCAAGAGAGGTCGGAAAGTTAGATACCGTTAATTTATTTGCTAAGGTCTTTCCAACATTAGCAAAATATTGGTTAATTGAATTTGCTGACTCTTTAGGGTTATTATTAGTTATTAGATGAGTTGTTGGGGTTTTAATACTATTTGTGTATGTAATATTTTTGATAACTTTCCAAAGCTTTTTAGTATTATACTTAGCGTTATTGATTTCAGATTTTTCATATTCTCGTTTAGCATTTTTGATTAGTGAATTACAGAAATTACGATAGCGAACATAGGTTAATTTGTATACTTCATTTTTTGGGTATTTCTTTGTCTTCGCAAATAGTTTGTCCCTATTCCTCATACACCTTAACATGCCTTTTGTGATCCAAGGTTTAAGAATATGCTGACGTCTGGGGATAGTTGATAGTTTAGTGCAGATGTCTAATTTACTATTTAAGTAAGTAATGAGAAAAAGCACAGCCTCGTTGACATCCGTCATCGATAGTATTGGGTCAAGGTCTAGCTTAGTGAGATGTGCGTCAAGGGCTCCATAATCTACTTTTTTAATTACTCTAGTAGGTTTTGGACTGCTAGGTAGCGTAGGCAGGCTAAAAATGACACTGTAGTGGTCTGTAATGGTGGAGTGTACTACGAAACACTTCGCAGGAGATTTAGTCTTAAGGATGACATGGTCAAGGCAGGTGTGTGTGAGTAGGTAAACAATGAGCAGGTAACATACCATGTGCTGACAAAAGATTTAAATAATTTTCAGCTCTACCATCTTTGGATTCTGCTGATATATCCAGGTTTATGTCACCTGTTATAATAACATTCTTAAATGCGGATAATTTGGAGAGTGAACTATCAAGTGATTCCAAAAAATTTGCAGTGTTTCTTTCTCCTGGGCGACGATAGATAGCAAGAATAACAGTCCTACTATTAATTTTTATAATAAGACAGTTTGCATCCACGAGTAACTCTTCCGATATAATATAGCTATGTGCCGATTTGTAGTATACCACAACACCCTCATTTTGTGACTTATTATTTTTTGTAAACGCATAATTATAACCATCTAACTCTGGCACACAATCATTATTGTGTAGCCAGCATTCGGTCAATATAAGAAGATCCCAGTAGACATTACAGCTATGTAATAATGTTTGAAAATGCGGAAAGTTACAATGAATACTTCGAATATTCTGAACAATAACATTAAGTGACTTATTACTTGGATAAAGCACCTTAGTACTGATATTTTCCACCTCACATGCGGTGCTGCTGGCCAATGTCAAACCATCCAAATCTTTGTTCATTTGAGTATTATTTAGATCGAATTTTAGTGAATAAGTTTTTAACATTGCATAAATTAGGTTCGCCAGCAATGTTAATGAAATTAATGTGATATAAATATATAGTACGAACCAATATACAATACATAAACTGGAAAAATATTTGATTGGATTGCTTGAATTTGGTTTTGTAAAATAATATTAACGCAGAAAATTGTATGCTGTCAGGGCGTAAAATAAAGTAACGTTCATGTAAGCGTGTTTTATGTATAATGCGGGTGTTGAGTAATTGAAAGTGTGAGTATGTAAGTTTTTGTTGTATAACATAATTAGAACAGTAAAATATAAAAACTAAAGTAATATTATTTGGTACATATTCTAGTCATTTTTGTGAGCTAATGTTAGCTATATCATCTTCACAGTCTATGCGGATAGGAGGTTGTCCTTCTTTGAGTCGCATAAACACCTTGCCGAATGCAGTCCAGCAGCTCGCCAGATGGTGTGTCTTTGTAAAATCCCGGGTCAATTGATACAGACGTCTAGTCCTGCTGGTTAAATTATCCGACACGTAAACAGGAACAGGGTTCCCTGGAATTTTAAGATGGCCAGTATTGATTTTTCCTTCATTCCCCTTATCTTTATTGAAGCTTATCACGGATTTAATCAGGTTTTCCTTTCGTAGGGCTGTAGTGAAATCTACTATGATAGGTCCAGGGTCTTTTTTAGTTCTAATACTGAAAATATCACGGATTTCAGTTTCCTGGATCGTTTGGTTTACAGCTCCGCAAAGGCGCATAACATGAGTTTTTAAGTCCTCTTTTGTCTCTGGTTTAGCCAGGGGGATGTTACGAATTTCGATAGACGACGATTTAAGGCTTCTTTCTAACTGCTCAACCTTAGATTCCAGCGATTTTACACGGTTTATGTGAATAGAATTTTCTTTTTCGACCGCAGCAAATTTTTTTAGTAAGGAATCGTACTGGCTAGATAGAAATTTCAACGATGTCTGAGACTCAATATTTTGGTGTTTTATGGCTTCCATATCCTCTTTTAAAGCTCGGAATTCAGCTTCTTGTTTTTTCTGAATGTCACAGAGGAGCTTTTTAAGTTCAACGTTGGCAACATCATTATCTTTACTCTTGAGCCTCCTAGTGACATTAGAGTTTTCTGGTTCCTTATCGGATGGCATATTATTTTAGATTATGTACCAGATCTTGGTTTCTATAAAATTTATTAAGAAGGATGCTTAATATCGGTATATATGTTGAAAGTAATAAAGCCAAAGTAAACAGTCTGTATTAAAAATTATCCTATAATAATCCACAAAAAGTCATTCCGGAACAATGGTGGTTTGAACTTCGGACATTTAGATATATCCTTTAGTTCTGCGCCACTACGCCACCAGTACAATTAGAAAGGAACTTGAAATAACACATGTGTTTTCGCTTTAATAAGCTCTAAGTAAAACTGTGCTCCTGGTACTTGACGAAAAATAATTTTGATGAAAATATGGGTGTAGTGCTCTCACCCGTGGGCGGTGCCGTTGTTGGGGCAGCTACCGTCGTACATCAATCTCTTCACTACTTATGCACTCCTATTATTTTCTCCGTATAATTTTTGGTAATATTTAAATTATTTTACTTTAATTTAAAATTGCGTAGATTTTGCACACGTCTGCTCGATACCGAGATCCAGAGGGGAGGACATACATTGACATATAAAACTTTACAAAAGCACAAGAATTTTGAATATAAACTGTTCCATAAACAGGTTCGATTCGTAACAACTAGTTCAAACATAAAACGGTGAAGGAAAACGTCGTGAGGAATGTATGTCTGAGAGTTCTCCAAAACAGATTATTGATGGCATGTGAAGTCTGCCAACCCGCACTATAGCAGCGTGGTGGACGATGGCATATACCATCTCATTGTGAGAGGAAGCTGTTGCCCTGCATTGGGACAATAATAATAATACTCTGGGACATTATTTACACTAAAACTAACAAACAAACTAAGCCGAGCTTGTACTATGGAAACCAGATGACTCATATACTACATATATACTTTTCTTTAGTAAATACATACTTATAAATACATAATTATAAATTACACCCAGACTCAGGACAAACATACATGTTCATGCACACAATATCTGTCCTGAGTGAAAATCGAACCCACGACCTCCGGCTTGAAAAGCAAGCATTTGCCAACCATGTTCCACCACTTTAACATGGTCTGAACATACCTACAAAATGAATTTAAACAACCGTTTGCGCGTAACTTCAAAATGTCTGGTCTACAATCAAGAGTTTTGTATAGTCTTGTATTCTGTGAGTTATGCAAAGTCTCAAACTGCTTCGGCTGGTAGTTGGTATGTACCGTACCTTCAAACTCTAAGTTGTAAGTTTACAGGTTTGGAAGGCAACTGTTCACTTAATTCCACTTAAGATGTCGAACGAAACTTTGGGAACTGTTCCGTTGTGTTTTTGGTCTAGAGACACTAGTGACACACACACTTACATAATTTTGGAAAATAGCTGAAGTATAACCTAACCGCAAAAATTCCGCCGACTACAACTATAATTACATGATTTTGGAAAAGAGCTGATACGCTTACACTGCTAAACCGATATTAACCAAACATAGCTAAGGCCACCGGAAGGAAACTGCCATCCAAATGAAAAACCGCATCGAAATCGGTCCATCCGTTTGAGAGCTACGAAGCCACAGACAGACATACACACACAGACAGACATCGACGTCAAGCTTGTAATATCCCTATTTTGAATTTTGATAAGGAGGTTAAACATTTAGCAAATAAAGCACTATTTTCATCACTGTTATGATCTCATAAAAGTAATGAATAAATAGAGAAGTATGAAGAATGTGGTCTTTTTCAGATGGTCAGATGATGGGGTGGGCTTCTCGACGTGCCCGGAAAGAGGCCACGTCGTCGCAGGTGCAAGCTCGACAGCTTAATATGCACAATGCACATATGTAGGTATAACTTTTCTCACTTCCTCACTTCTGGCTACTACTAGGAGAAAAACCCACTCACACTATTAGGTCCGACTGTGTTTATGACCCGGACTTAGGCAGAGGTCATCGCCTCGGTCCCCAGGTCAATCTTAGTGTGATAAGCATACAATGTATGTGTTTGGGTGTAACTTATCTAGAGTATGTATGTATTTAGATATACCTTAGTATGTTTTTCACTTGTCTGGTACCGATACAGGCTCTGCCTAGGTTGTTTTCAGATGGCAGTGGATTCCAAGATATTTACTTATTATTATTTATTTTTATGAGGAATCATCAACGGAGCGTGAGGCTCGCCTCACCCAGCTCCGGGATAGATATAGAGCTGTGAGAGAAATTCAAGAGCAACCTCTAAACAAAACATGTTTGTATTGTCAAATGACAAAAAAGCTGTAAACGTTGTTTATAAGGACATTCTATAGTAGGTAGGTAGGTATATTTAGTATCAACATTGGACCCGTGCGAAGCCGGGGCGGGTCACTATAAGTTTCAGATAAAAAAAGCTAGCTAGATAAACGGTACTAAAATTAATAATATAAAAAACACGCAAATAATCTTTCACTTCACCTTAGTCAATTCATATCTTCATTTGTATTGAATTTCCACATCATATTGCTTTTTTGCTTACTTCGCACTTTTGATTTGAGTCTTGAGTTTGTTTGATCTAGTTCAACACACATTTTTGGTTAGGGTTGCAGAGAGCATAGTATATTTTCTTTTATAATATTTTTAAAAGGTTGAAAATATATAGACAAGGTATCAGGATCTAGTAAAAGGAAATAAGAAGGATAGTATAAGTATCATATTATAAACAACTAGCTGTGCCCCGCGGTTTAACCCGCGTTAAATTTAATAAATTATCACAGCTCCTCCCCCGTAGGTGATAGCGTGATAATATGTAGCCCATATGTTGACCCGACCCCTTAGTAATATTCATGCAAAATTTGAAGTAAATCCAATCAGTACTTTTTGAGTTTAGCCCGGACATACATACAGACAAACAGACACACAGACAAAAATTCTAAAAACTATATTTTTGGCTTCGATATCGATTGCAGATCACGCCCCAAGTATCTTATAAAAAAAATATTCAATGTACAGTTTTGACTTTCCTACGATTTTATTATATGTTTAGATATAGCACTATTTAATTCAAACATTTAGCCGTGGGGTTCCCAGCCAAGAAATAATAACTAGGCCACCCCATACCATCCCGCGGGTGTTGTAAAAGCTAAGACTTAGACTTCCTACACACTATGCGGCTACCCGCAATGCGGCCAGCCGTGCAGCTGACCGTACACAGATATTTGTACGAGAAAGTAGTTGTTATTCGCACTGTGATGCGGCTGACGGCCAGCCGGACGGTTGCCCAACACACTACGCGGATAGTGCTTGTTTGCGGTTGCCCGCCATTAACGGTGAACGTGTTTATCGACGCTAATGCATAAAGTATGGATATACGGAAAAAAAATATATAAAATTTATATTAAATTTAATAAATAGCTGCTACTTCTTCGACGTCCATCTTGGAAATGAATCGACCCAACCTCACACCACGACGGTTTCTAACCGCACATTCAGCTTAGGATTGCGGCTATCCCCAGCCGGCTAAGTGCAAGCGCAACCACGTCCTGCGGTTAGCCGCACGGCTGACTGCATCGCGGCTAGCCGCATAGTGCGTAGGAGGCCTTAGGGATGCATGAGATAGTCGGGCAGCAGCGTCACCTGTGTACTAGCTACCACCTAACTGCGTTTGCCAATTCGCATGAACAATGGCAAATCCCTATAAATGGTATCGTAATAGAAACGTTGGTAGGAGGCCTATGTCCAGCAGTGGACGATAAAAGGCTGATGATGTAACCTTACCAAAACGACACAGATATTTTTGCCGTCAGCCACACAGATTGGGAAAGTATATATATTTTTAGAACCTTATATAAAATTAAACTTTAGGTTATCATATCTTTTACGTTCTCAATTAAAATAAATTTCAGATATTTTATTTATCACAAAATTTCGCAAGAAACTCACGAACTAAAATTAATGGCATATAAAGATCCTAAAAGAACTATTGTGCTTACTAGTCTTCATAATGTTTGGTAGACACTTAAGAATCATATTCACAACCCTAAAATATCCCCTTACAGAATATTTGCTTCAATCGTATTTTTATCATACACAAACTCAGTAGCACGGGATTGCGTAAGGAGTTTTTTAAAGTAGGTAACGGATTGAAAGAAATTGGGCCGAAACCTGGCAAAAGCGGAGTAGGAAGTTTGTGCTGTTTGTATTATTGGCAGGGTTGATGTTTGGCGAAAGTTGATGTTACGTTTACATAAATGTTATTGAAGTATTATTAGGGTACGCATACGCTTTACAAGGATAATCAGTTGTGGGTTATCGTGCATAACTTTTGCGAGAGGCCATTTACAGGTAAATATTTTGAGTGTAGAAACATTGTATTAAATGCGTTATGTAATGTCTAACTTTATGCTGTAAACTTTTAGTGATACTAAGGTTTAAAATTGATTAAAAAGAACGTAACGTGTTGCCTTTATCCTCTGACATTCAATAACTTTATTAGGTAAGTACTCCTAAATGGCTTAAACAAGAAACATCTATAAAGCAAGGGGCTTAGGCAAATCCTACTTCCTTAATATTATTAATGTGGAAGTTTGTGAATATAGACGTATGGATGTATGGAAGTTTGTAATTCTTTCACGCAAAAGCTACCCAATGGATTTTGATGAAACTTTATAGTAATATAGCTTATACATCCGAATAACACATAACCATTTATAAAGGTTAACGCGGGTATTACCGCGAGGCACAGCTAGTGTTTAATAACTAAGCATCTGTGATGAACCCTAGGACCTTGGGTATGAATAAAACCTAAATATGAGGACGGCAGGAAACGGAACCAACACCAAGTTTGATTTAATCTTAGATTTAACATGCGACTAAATTGGTTTACAAAAGAAGGTTCTTTCATGAAGATAATTTACTGCGATACTTATAAATACAGAGATCTACATCTACACTGCTATTGAGAAAATTTAACAACGCCATCTAGTGACAGTGTGTGGTGACGGCGGCGAATATCAGAATATCATCACCTCATCTCAACCCGCGGGGGGCGTAGAAGTCGACCCGAGGGAATATGTAACAGAGGACGGGCTGCAGCTCCCTTCTGAGTACTATTACCAGTGGCGAATATGGCATATCCCCCCAAGATGATTATTGGGGGAGGCTTGTCCAGCAGTGGACTTCTTTCGGCTGTAGGTAATGATGATCTAGTGAAAAGTTGATATAGGTTATAAACATTAACATTTACGTATAATAATTAATTAACCAAAACTATCACTTAATATTTACACAAATGACTTCCTTTGACATAATCTTAATTATATAAAAATAGAGAGGCCACTTAAAAATATTAATAAAATTATGTTAGAGGTAATCTAGGGAGAGAAAATATATTTTTCGTTAAGTAGGTATTTTAGATAGATTATAAGTTAATTCTTATAACGTGGTCTTATTAAAGAAGGGTAAAAGAAGTTAAGCCTTAAAACTTCTGAACTTTGTTTTAAATTTTCATCCGATCAGAATTTTCTTGGAAAATATTTAGTTTAAAGATTCCGCTCACGATGTGATCTTCAAACTTGGCGAGAATGAGATTACCTGAGGTAATTTAATGTTCAAAAATATCTATTCAAGTTTAGTTTGATCTACTCAAAAGGTTAAATGGCTTATCGTTCCCGTGAAAAACCCTATTAGCCTAATATGCAAATCACTAACCAAAAACTTCTTTCTGAAAATTACCTTTTTGTTCCATGATTAGTTCAATTTTCTTTTCTTTCATAATCGATGCTCTTATATTGCTATATATTATGGCCGAGAGTTTAATAATAATAATTATTGTAATAATAATGTTGTCCCGGCCTAATATCGTTTCGGCCATGGCGGACAGTCTCAATGGCGGTTGGCCAATTGCGCAAGACATATCACAGTGCACAAATATGTGAGCAAAACAGGGGCACTTTCTATTCCGTCACATTCATCATCCGATGGGACCACTACCGACACAACCCCAACGAGGCCAGGTGCAGGACCAAAGGCTATACGTGCTCTCCGAGGGGGTGTAATACCGCCAACTTCCATACTTTGGGCTGATACTGAGAAATATATTTTTACGTACCTGTTAACAATGTTCATATATAATTATGATACGCGAAAGTTTAAAAGTATATACTAAAGCATAGTTTAATACTGCAGCGTTTACATGGATATACAAAATCAGTTTATTAGCTACGGAGAAATAGCCTAACATACATACAAAAAAATAAACAGTCTAAAATAACTATATTGCTTATTTTCCGTAATTAATAATTATATAAGTGACTTCCAAATTATTGTATTTAAGTAATACAATAATTTGGGACTCACTTATATAATTGTTTATTACAGAAAATAAGCAATATAGTTATTTTCCCTAAATAGGAAAAATCGGTTCAACGTGGTATATTAAACCAGTCTTCATCTTAAATGTACAGCGCTTAAATTAAAACCAACTTAGAGTTGGCCATACTCTTAACTGAAGTATTTGAATTCGCACAAATCTATAAATTATCGTCTCCCTTCCTTGTTAATTGTGTAACGGGAAGTGGTGTCGAAGTTTGTGAGTGCTAAGAAATTAGAGAGGTTTTGAATTGATCTTTTAAATGTTTTCCCATTTTTTAATATTAAATGTAGGCGTAGAGAGATGGTGGTTAGAGTTATACTATTAATAATCAGTACGACTAGATAGGATTATATTATTTTCTTTTTTTCTTTCATCCGGCAGCATATAAACAAATTGTGAAAATTATTAAAATAACATAAAATCCGCTTCCTTTGTAATCATTTATTTTTTCGGTTTATGGAAATAAGTGCAAGGCATTATAGTGGAAAAAAATACCGATAAATAATTATGAAATAATATCATGTTCTTCTCGCATTTTTAAAGTTGGATCGGTTATTGTTATTTTAATATTATTTAATAACCGTTTTTAAAAATAAGATTTAAAATATGCGATATCAGGAATTATTGCCTTATTTGGAAAAAGCTAAAATGAAAAAAATAAAATAATTACAGTGAACTAGTTGTGATTTATATATGTGGGGAAAACGGATGTTTTACAAAAAAAAAAATGTTTTATTAGCTACTCTGTACCTATGTTGTATATTATATCAGGCTCTGTAGACAATTTTTTAAAGCAAATAGACAGTTAGCACTAGTTTGAGGCACTCTTGATTACTGCCAAGTAAAGTTCATTTTAGAAATTGGGCATGTCTGCTCTTCTTACCGTAAGATTATAAAAATAGATGTTCGCACTTCCAAAGACACCTAACACATATATACTTCAAGGGTGTTAGCAAGGGAATCTTAAATTTGATCTGCCAGTGTGTATCGTTCGTAGCTTAAATGCAGAGCGCCTACCCCGGATTTTTAGAAGGTGCTGTTTCGAGACCCCTGGTCGATTAATATTCACACTAAAATTGGAAATAACGTCCAATTTTGTGTTAAAATTAACGCTTTGCATTGCGATTTTTTTTTTAATTACTTTAAAGTAATTGCAAAGTAGTACCGTATTTATAAAACTCGAATATTTCATAACTTCACTAACAATTCACTCAGGAAGTATTTCTCTCCAATTTCTATACAAGGCCTTAAGATTGAGGGACTGAGAGTCCATCACGAGTCACTATTGGTTAGACGTGCTTCACGGCAATTTGAGACCGGCTTTCAAGAAACGTGATACTTTTACCAAAACCACGTTTTCTTCAAGGCCGTACCCCAAGCATGAGTTCCAATATAACGGTAGCGTTAAAAACTCAATGACTTCATCATCATCATCATCATCATCATATCAGCCGAAAGACGTCCACTGCTGGACAAAGGCCTCCCTCAAAGATCTCCACAATTGCCGGTCTTGCGCTATCCGCATCCAGCGTTTTCCAGCGACCCGCACAAGATCATCGGTCCATCTTGTAGGGGGCCTGCCCACGCTGCGTCTTCCGGTTCGTGGTCGCCACTCGAGAACCTTTCTGCCCCAGCGGCCGTCGGCTCTACGAGCTATGTGCCCTGCCCACTGCCACTTCAGCTTGGCAATTCTTAGGGCTATGTCGGTGACTTTGGTTCGCCTGCGGATCTCATCATTTCTGATTCGATCTTGCAGGGAAACTCCAAGCATAGCCCTTTCCATTGCTCTTTGGGTGACCTTGAGCCGCCTGATAAGGCCCATAGTTAGCGACGACGTCTCTGTTCCGTAAGTCATCACTGGCAACACACACTGGTCGAAGACTTTCGACTTGAGACACTGCGGTATTTGGGACGAGAAGATATTACGTAGCTTCCCGAACGCTGCCCAGCCGAGTTGGATTCTACGATTGACCTCCTTCTCGAAGTTGGACCTACCTAGTTGGATGGTCTGTCCTAGGTAAATATAGTTCTCTACAACTTCGAGTGCAGAGTCTCCAACCTTAACTAGAGTGGGTGCAACATGGATGTTTGACATAATTTTCGTCTTATCCATGTTCATTTTCAGACCCACTTGTTGAGAGACTCTGCTGAGGCCATCGAGCATTGTACCGAGGTCGTCAAGGGTCTCAGCCATGACTACTATATCGTCGGCAAATCGAAGGTGGGTGATGTACTCGCCATTGACATTGATGCCAAAGCCTTTCCAGTCCAGAAGCTTGAAGACATCTTCCAATGCAGCGGTGAACAGTTTCGGAGATATAACATCTCCCTGTCTCACACCTCGCTGCAAGTGGATAGGTTTCGAGTTCTGGTCCTGGAGTCGCACTGACATAGTGGCGTTTTCGTACAAACACTTTAACACCTCGATATACCGGTAGTCGATTTGGCACCTTTGGAGAGACCTCAGTACGGCCCAAGTTTCGATCGAATCGAAGGCTTTCTCATAGTCCACAAACGCTAAGCATAATGGCTGGTTATACGCTTCGGTCTTCTGTATAACCTGCCGCAGCGTATGTATGTGGTCTATGGTACTAAAGCCTTTACGGAAACCGGCTTGTTCGGGAGGCTGGAAGTCGTCAAACCTGCGTGCGAGACGATTCGTAATGACCCTCGAAAACAACTTGTAAACATGGCTCAGCAGTGTGATGGGTCTGTAATTCTTCAAGAGGGTTTTATCGCCCTTTTTGAAGAAGAGCACCACCACACCCCTGTGCCATGCTTTTGGCGTTTGACCTTCTAGAATGACGGAGTTAAATAACTTCTGAAGGGCCCGTAGGATTGGGAATGACTTAAAGTATGTAAAACTGCTTAGATTTTGATAAAAATGTTTATACATTTGTATTATTAACTAATAATGGAAATCTATTCCATAGTGGGAACTGAAGCTATGTCCATTCTATGTCAGGATTTTGTTCCTTATATCCAAACTGGGTTCGCAGAAATTCATTTATCAGTGGCCCGAAGAGATTAAAATATCCTTGGTGGTATCACAATACGAGCCAATAGGTCCAGAATAAATTATGAATTATCACCCAGTAAATCAATTTAACAACCAGATTAAATAAGCTAACTAGCTAATCTTTTGACGTCATCATTATCATATTAGCCGAAAGACCAGTAGCCAGTCCTGCGCTGCCAACATCCAGCGGCTTTTGGCGTATTTAAAAGACATTACATCATAGTAATTCATCTTACTTGACCGAGCCATGCCATATTTTGTTTTATAAAGGGACTTTTTTAATTCCCACTACTGCAACTCCTGTTGCCAGAATCAACAATGGCAAACAATAAAATGACACTGAGTGGTGAAGCCTAGGCATTTTCCGAGGAATTTCTTCGACTGTCTTGGATCCTGCAACAAATTTCAAGTTGTTCCACTTCCTTCTAGAGCAAAGTGGTAGACAGAATGATATAACGAGGCTAAAACCTCATAAAACAAGAGCATTGCAACTACAGAATCCAGCAGCAAAAGCACCAAAGTTAATTTAAGGGTCTTATCAAGTGAGCTATTACACTTGATTTCAAAAGTAGGTATGGCAAAAGCTCACGGAAGTTGATCCTCGTTGCTACAAGATCTGTATATTACCTTCTATACCTAGATATTCATTCCAAGGTATTCATAATATCGTGTTCTATATGCCAGATATCAAAATCCCAATGTGCCCAACATTGGGAATTTGATCTCTGGTATATAGAGGTTTAGTCGTGATGTAATTTGTGTCCGTCTATTATATGCGTGCATTGAACCCCGTGACACAGGGATTAGATTCCCTAGTGCGGGCGTTGTCTATAAAAAACTAAAAATAATAGTCATGCTGAAGTTAATAGAATTATATTGATTCTAAGATTACTTCTGAAAACTCAAAATTATATATAACTAATGAACTCATGGTCCCTCTACGGTTCCCCGTCCCCCTTGAGGCTGCAGCGCGCTCCGATCAACTTTAATTTGTTGACTCTTCTATACAAAGATTAGTGGTGCATCACAAATTTTAAGCTTAGAAAATCTCGATTTAATTAAAGTTTACAACGAGGTGATTGCCTCGTTGCACTAACGGTGGTTCAACCGCAGGTAACGTATCCTGAGGCCAAATTCCATACCGATATATTAGTATTAAGCTTTGCTGAAAAAAATCGCTTTCTATAATTTTATTTATTTATTCTATGTTGGACATAGAAACAATGTGTGATAGAAAGCGTACCAATCCCAAAGAAAGATTTGTTTAACATAGTAAAACAGGGTCCAATATTATCAAATTAAAAGTATTTGTACCATATGTAATATATCTTTTTTACCTAGTATACATATTTGGAAGAGGCAGCTAAGGCCGCCTATGGAATTAAATAAATAGTGAAGAAAACTTAAAGAACGTAATTAGTCTCTGAAATTTTAGGAACAACGTGTAGTATCTATATAAACATGCTAATAACACAAAGGCATACATGAACTTTTCTAACAAAAATTTCGATTAGTTGATGATCTTTGTATGAAGTTAAATAATTTTTACGAACTAGTTTTGTGCAATTTGTTTAGTTTCCTGGGTAGATAATGCTATTTCAAAGTCCTCCACTATTTATGTGTCACTTTGTGTACAGACGCCAGCACATCAAGCTACCCCAATCTGTCAAATTTCACCGATTGAAAGTGAACCTTATGCTTATGTGATAAAGTTGAAAATCTATAAAAGCAATTTGACAGATTGGGGTAGCTGGGTAGCTACCCCAATCTGTCAAATTTCTTTTATAGATTGCCGGATTGATTTTATAGATTGTACAGATGCCAGCACACCCGTGCTGGCATCTGTACAATCTTCTTTATAATCCTAAATCTGATTTGATATCGCAGGGAAACTCCAAGCATCGCCCTTTCCTTTGTTATTTGAGTGACCTTGCGGATGATAAGGCCCATAGTTAGTGACCACGTCTCAGTTCTGTATGTCATTGGAACATACACTGGCGAAGATTTTCGACTTAACCAAAGCAATCGACACAGCCCGAAGAATTGCGAAGTCGAAGTGACAGTAGACAGGGCACATAGCTCGTATAACCGATGGCCCCTGGGGCAGAAAGGCTCGCGAGTGGCGATCACGTGACGTGGGCAGGCCCTCTACAAAATGGACCGATGATCTTGTGAGGGTCGATGGAAACCGCTGGATGCGGTTGGTGCAAGAGCGGAAATTGTAGCGATCTTTGGGGGAGGACTTTGTCCTACAGTGGGCGTCTTTCAGCTGATATGATGATGATATATATATTTATAAACGATGTGTAAATATTTCCTATCGATCTTTATTAAAGGGGCTGTGGTTACGTTATAATAGAACTGCCTCGGAGTATACCCCTCTATTAACTGCCCACAAGCCTAGGTCGTTCAATTTGCCGCTCATTTACGGATCAGTAAAAACACCAGGCCATGAGCAACTATCGCTACGCTCAGTAGTAGAAAGCATTGTTAAATATGTAATAAATGTATAATATTTTAACAGAATTAATGAATTTTGTATTTGTAAGGCCAAGAACCAGGCAAAGACCATCCAGTATAATATTATATTAAAACCGGAAATTTTGTAAATAAATTATATTAACCAGTGATGTTGCTACGATTATTAATTTGATATCTACTAGTTTCCACCTGCGGCTTTGTTAGAGTAAATTAATCGGCTATTTGCCATTCAAAGTATCGTCTAATCAGTCTTATCCTTTTGGAGATTAGCTCAAACATACAGATGGACAATAATAAATTATTTTTTCTTATTCATACCGTATATACTTTTTGAATTTAGGTGATTTTAAGATTACAAACCGACATTTAAACTTGGTTTAAAATTGGTTTTTGTTATAAGTCGCGTATATATTTTCATCTGCATTTCGAAAACTGTTACTTTAAATTACTTCAATTTAATTTACTTGTTTGTATATACAACATGTAACTTAATTAACGCACATCCTGAATATCGTTTTTTCATAATCGTTTACTGAATCGATTTATATCATTTTTAATATAGGTAATTTTTAATTCCAAAATAAATAAAACTACGAAAATTATTGTCATATTAACCCTATACAGTCAAAACAATGGAAATAGACCGTAAGTAAAACTAAAGAGACTTTTAAAATCGCAGTTTTATTTGTATTCATACAAATTCCATCATTCAATGCAAAATAAAGAAAAATAAACTTTATTCCAAGAAACTAATTTAGTAAATAACAATGCATATACATGTTAAATTAAAAACTCAGTGTATGTATTATGATTACAACATAATATTCTAATTTGGGTGTTTGAGGGTGCGCGTTAATTACGTTACATGTTGTACATCGATTAAATATGAAATTAAAATTATTGTATTAAATACTTATTAAATATTAATTGAAAACTATATCCGAGCATTGGTTGGCAAATAATGAAGATAGATAATAATTTAAAGCATTAAAACAAGCCGTGAAAAATTATTAAATTTTACTCGGCAGTAAATGAAATCGTATGTTTTAAGCGGAAATGAGATTCAATGTTTTTTTTTGCATTATAATTTGAGTAAAGTAGCACACAGCGTGTTTTCGTCTCTATGAACGGTAGGACTATAAAAGTACAGACGCCAGCACATCAAGCTACCCCATCTGTCAAATTTCCCCAATTTAAAGTGAACCTTATGCTTTTGTTATAAAGTTGGAAATCTATAAAAGAAATTTGATAGGTTGGGGTAGCTGGATGTGCTGGCGTCTGTACGTAATCGTTCCATACATTTTGCACTTCATATATATTTTTTGTTCTATGAATAGACTCCTTTAAAATATTTCACAAATAATTCCACAAACCTAAGTGACGGTAAAACGGGGTATATAAATAAAAAGAGATGGCAACAATGTCAATATTTCCTAGTTCCTAGTTTTTCTATTTACCCTTTTTACGGTACTCTTTTCACAATTCGCCAAATTGCTTGCCACAAATGTTTTTCTTAACGTCTCGTGTTAATACTAGCTCGAAATACAATATTAAAAGAAGAGAACATTTGTAATACAATATCATAAATACAGAAGTTTGTTACACAATGAAGGCCAACTCTCGACGGGCGCGACTTTCTGGTACAAAGTTATGTCCCAGAGCACACCACTTTTTATCTCAATTCACTCCTGAGGGACGAATGAATAAAAAGTATCATTTTTATCATAACTCAATGAGGTGCCTACTGGCTTTTGTGTCATCTAACTTTTTCGTTCAAATTTCACTTGAACGTGTAGCGTATTAAACAAAAAAATAATACCCTTGGTTTAAATTATTGTGTGTATGTTTTCTAGATTTTTTTTTTGTCATAGGACGGCCAACGAGCAAGCGGGTCACCTGTTGGTAAGTGATCACCGCTGCCCATGTACACCCGCAACACCAGAGGAGTCACGGGTGCGTTGCCGGCCTTTAAAAGAGTCAGCAAACAAGTGTTGCTGACCCTTCCCCCCACCCCGATGAGCTCTGGCGACCTTACTCTCACGCGGAAACACAACATTAAGGTATTAATGTTATTATTAAGGAATGTCTTCTGTAAGGTGGAGGTACTTCCCCAGTCGGGCTGCTCTTTAAGCGAATGAACGCTATGCCCTACCTCTCTTAATTACTGTACTGTATATTTAATATTTATTTAAGGACCTTTACAAAATTTATTCAAAATCCATTATCATTCAGAAGTTGCAGGTTATTAAACATTTAGCAAACCTGTGAGCTAGCTGTTTAATAACGCCCTTCGTTTCCTTACAAGGTTTACATCTTCTTTGAGGCGACCGTAAGTATGTGTATTAAATATTTGACAGTCTGCACAGCATAAACAAACTATTAAAATTAATAAATAACAGAAGTAATAATGACATCACATACAGCAGGAGTATGTGAAGCAGTAGAGTACTGCAGTGGGTTAACAATTACCCATTTTTGTGTTATATTTGTATAAAAATAGCACAAAAACAATTAATTTTAAACCTGCATCGGACACTAGTCTTTGACTGTTTTATAGGGACTAGTCCCTCCCTCTTACCCACCACTGCAACTCCTGTAAGCCAGGATCAACAGTGGCACACAATGAAATGACACTGAGCGGTGAGGCTCAGGCATGTCCCGGGGAATGGCTTTCGGAATCGGACACCAGTCTCTCATATGGCACTATATTGCATTGTTATAAGAATAATAAAATGGATATGTTATTAAAAAAACCGGCCAAGTGCGAGTCGGACTCGGCCGTAGCAGCAAGTATTTTAGTTGATTAAATGAAAGGTAAATTGCGGTTTACGGTTTATGACGTATTAAAAAAAAACCTTTTACTAGATCTCGTTCAAACTAATTTTTGTTGTTAGTTTACATGGTAATGTACATCATATATTTTTTTTTAGTTTTATCATTCTCTTATTTTAGAAGTTACAGGACACTCATTTTTCCACTTTGGAAGTGTATCTCGCGCAAACTATTCAGTTTCGAAAAAAATGATATTAGGAACCTCAATATCATTTTTGAAGACCCACCCATGTATGGGTACGATGAAAAAAAAAATTTTGAGTTTCAGTTCTTTGTATGGGGAACCCCTAAAATTATTATTATTTTTCTATTTTTGTGTAAAAATCTTAATGCGGTTCACATAATACATCTACTTACCAAATTCCAACAGTACAGCTCTTATAGTTTCGGAAAAAAATAATATAATAATAATAATACTAAATAATATCGAGGGACAATGTCACACAGATCATCCTAGCCCCAAACTAAGCTATGGCTGTGACATACGGACGGACAGACAGACAGACAGACATGACGAATCTATAAGTGTTCCGTTTTTGCCATTTGGCTACGGAACCCTAAAAAACATGCGGAGTAGTCTTTGGGGACTGACGATAGTAATGAAAACTCTTATTTACACTTCTAATCTAAATAATTTATAGTATAATAGGTATACATATAGCTCATGGGAAACGTGAGGTGACGATGACGTGAGTTTCACGCTTTTTATTCACCCAAAAAGTACACATTATACTTATAGCTCATGGAAAGCGCAACGTGACGATGACGCGAGTATCACGCTTTTTGTTCAACCAAAAAGTACACATTATACTTATAGCTCATGGAAAGCGCAACGTGACGATGACGCGAGTATCACGCTTTTTGTTCAACCAAAAAGTACACATTATACTTATAGCTCATGGAAAGCGCAACGTGACGATGACGCGAGTTTCACGCTTTTTGTTCAACCAAAAGGTCCTCAACGTGCCTAAAGAAGTATTTACTTAAAAAATAAAAATAAACCTTAATAAATATTAGAACTTTACTGTTAAACTCGCTGTGTTTACTTGTAAATAATAATAAACTGTGACCGCTACTAATGAACTTAGTGAAATCACAAAGAGATGAGCTGATAGATTAAAGTGTTTTTCTAACTTCCAGAGTATTTTGTAAAGTGCTAAATCTAAACAAAACACGTTTTAAATATACAAAGCCCAATAAAAAGCAGACAGTTGGCAGCTTTTCACTCTAAATCTCCAACATTAATGGTATTCCGAATTTCTCTTTGTGGTCGCCATTTTGGACCCATTAGTCGTTTGTTAAATGGACGAAAAACCTTCCTTTGCTTCAATGTATTGATTTGGAATTTATTGTCGTCAATTGTATGTAGTACAATACAATTGGAGGCATCAGTTGATAAAGGATATATATACTTTATTTTTTGCTGGATGATTTTATGTCATGATACAAAGGTTTAAAGTATATAATCGGATAGCGCTAACGGGTTACTGTCGACTTTATTCACTTATGTGTTCAGTTATATTGAATAGTGGGTATTCCTACGGCTCGATGGACTGTCTGAATGCCTAGGTTCAGCCTGACTTTTGGCAATAGGCATTGTTGGTATTGTTGGAAATAGTTACGGGTTATATTGGGTAATTTTTAACCTTCGGAGCAATAAAAGTAAGTAAGTACGTCCTATTTAGTTAAATTACGTAATAAAAACTATGTACGATTAACTGTTTGAATAAAGGTACGTTTATATCAACGCAAAACGAAACTAACTGTATTGTTGATTAAAAAATACATTGTAACTTTCACACGAACTTATATTGAAAGGGATAATAAGGCACTTTACTATGTAGTTTAGCCTCAGTTGAAACCCACGGCGCCTACCGCGCTTTTCGAATTTATGTCCGTATTAGAAACTAGCTGTGCCCCGCGGTTTTACCCGCGTTAATCTTTATACTTTATAGCCTATGTGTTAAACCAAGGTGTCAGCTGACTCCATACCAAATTTTATTAAAATCGCTCCAGCCGTGTAGACGTGAAGAAGTAACAAACATACATACTAACACACTCACAAACTTTCGCCTTTATAATATCAGTGTGATAAATTATATCGTTCTTAAAACGGTGAAAGAGAACACCATGAGGAAACCTGCATGCCTGAAAGTATTCCAAAAATGTTCTTGTTGGCGTGTGAAGCTAGTAAGCCATAGTACTATGGCCTATGCCTTTGCCCTGCAGTGGGACATTAATGGGCTGCATCATCAATCGTGTTAAACTAAAATGCCGCCATCACTATAGATCTGTATTTTAGACAACTATAATAACAATAAGAGTGACACTGAAAATTTCTTATAAAAAAATATTTTATTGAAAAATTTAGCAAATTATTCAGTTTATATCGTTATTCACACAAATTCGATGCAAACTTCGATTACAGATAGATAGACGGTCACCGTAGCCTAGTTGGTAGTGCTCCTGCCAACGAAGCTGGTAGTCCTGGGTTCGAATCCCGGTAAGTGCAAATATTTGTGTGATGAGCACGAACATTTGTTTCTGAGTCATGGATGTTTTCTAGGTATTTAGTATTTATCTATCTATATAAGTATGCATATCGTCTCCTGGTACCCATAGTACAAGCTTTGCTTAGTTTGGGGCTAGGATGATCTGTGTGACATTGTCCCTAGATATTTGTTTATCTATTATTATTTAAAAGCCGGCCAAGTGCGAGTCAAGAAAATATGTTTGTAGTATGGGAAAAAAAATACGTTTGTAGTATGGGAGCCCCCTTAAATATTTATTTTATTATGTTTTGCGTGATTATGTATGTGAAAATTTCAACTGTCTAACTATCACGGTTCATGAGATACGGCCTGGTGACAGACGAAAAGACAGCGAAGTCTTAGTAATAGGGTCCTGTTTTACCCTTTGGGTACGGAACCCTAACATCAAATCACGTAGTTATAGGAAGTGAATTTTGGCGTTATATGACAATGCCTCAGAAGAGATTTTCAACTTAAAATGTTGATTCGTCTAGGGGCAAGAAAGAGCTTCGGATTCTTCGCTGAACTCCGCCTCTAATCTTCAGTAACAAATGTTGCGGCTCATTCAGTTGGGATGAGTAGCAGCACCGTCGTCGCTACCACCAGCACGGCGTCGGAGAGGCCGGCCTCAAGGCGGCTTGGGACTAACGGGGTAACCAGCCCCGAATAGTTTCCCCACTCCCGGTATGAAAGTGCCCCGCATGAGATGGAAATGAATGAGAATACCATGCGCGCCTTTGACGAATCTCCAAAGGCGGCAACGAATCTTACAGCGCAGGGTACCGTGGACGAACAATCGTGTTCGTTGCAGCCCTGATACGTAGATTTGCAAAATGCACGAATACAGTACTCGTGCATTTTGAAAATCTACGTACCAACATATTACACCGAACAGCTAATGCTCTGCGCTCACACTCCATGTCTGGGCTGTCTTCAGAAACCCAGTGACCCAGATACAGAGATCCAGATAAGGAGGTTACCTGTTGCAACACGACTCCGCAAAGTTTACGTTGTGGTACAACCTGTTAAAGCTATACTGATTTAAATATAATTATGTCTCTTTTTATTGTAGATCGTATAATAAGGAATGGGCTTACTAAGAAATTTCACAATAAATTTGCTTATCCAGACAGCATATTTAGTCAACCAGGCTTATAGCTTATTTTCTCCTAGAATTAAGCTAGTAAATTAAGTTGCCAGAACTTAAAATATCCTATCCTTTTCAGAAGGACCGAGTCAGAAAGAAATGTAACATATAACATTTTTGTATCTAGTATTAGGTAGATAAATAATCATCTTATATTAGTTAAGTCGTGTTAAAGACAGAATTGCCACCACTATCTAACCTAAGCATTTTCCATCCCATTTGTATCCATGATCTTTGACTCAACATAATATCCACTCCATTTACCACTGACTTACTTGAATTAATTGCGTTGGCCTCTCTTCAGTGGAATATACAGGGTTTTAGGTAATTAGAGTATCCAACATTCAAATATTCATTTTATCTTGCACAAGATACGAATATTTTTATTTCCAAATGTTGAAGGCAGTGCATATGTTTTTATACATACTTTAATCTTCTAATTATTATAAAATACCCTCAAACAAATGGAGGTAATATTTGTTAAGAGAAGTTATCTACAAAAATATAATCTACAATAGTTTGAAACAATGTTAAATTAATTGTTACAGCTAGCAGCATCTCATGCTCATGAAACTAACGTCAAATGTATGCCAAATCTCTTTCTAGGGAAACAAAAGCTAAGTGAATGATATACTTTCTAAAGTAGCACTGAATTACAAAGTCAATAAAACAATTAAGCTTTAGATTTATGTATACTGCCAGTATAAATAAATATAAAACCTTTATATTCTTTATACTGGCAGTATATATTGGCGTTTTATTGATAATATTGATTAATTCATTGGCGTTTTGCTGTTTTACCATTAATAAAGCATATCGTCTAGAAATGCTATCGCTTAATTGTTGATCAAGATCATGGAAAATACAAACACAAATGGAAATTTAATAATTTTAATGGTGTCCATTTCATCAGTTGCAGCTGAACAAACTTTAAAGTTTAAAAATTCGGTTAGGAATCATAGTTGTACTAGAATAATTCAGTTATGCCTCGTTATTATGAGCATTAATTTATTTAGTTCAAAATAAAATGAAACAATAAAAAATCTTTTTTTCCATATAGGTACATAGTAATAAATATAGATTTTGTTGTATACCTATATTTGAACTTTTATATTAGTAATAGCGTTAATTCAAATAATAATAATATGTTTACTGATCTAGTAATTATATTACAAATAACCGTATCAGGTTAACTGTATAATATTTAATTTGCATGAACCCCTTTCGAGTCTTTACTCTCCGGGCCCCCTCTAAGTATTCCCATTTGTCTGTATTCTTTACAGTTATAACCAGATTTTACCTACGCTCTTCTTTATATGATCCTTAATGAAGAAATAGCAATTGTCTTGAATTTGCTGGTAAGACTATAATTAATGGGCGCATCCAACTATAGGATAAAAGCTGGTTGTTATATGTGTTATACGTTCTGTCTGCTCGGGTATTGCACTTTCAAAACGTTATTATTCATTCGTTCGTAAGCTAGTTTAATTGCGATTGTTTTAAGCTGTGTGTCATATGTCTAGACATTAAAGCGGGGTTAGTTATACCGTTTACAACTGAATAATGGCTGGACAGCTAAAAAAATATTGAACGCTTTTTTCTGATGATATTTCAGAATGGATTGACTGATTTAGATCAGTTTTGTTTTTGCCAACTCAGGCTTGAGAAGTTGCCTTGCGTATTAGAAAGTAAGAAAACCACTAAAAATTTAATCCATGTCCTATGCCAATATCCTTGATAGTTGAAAGATGTGTTCTAAACGGCAGAACTTATGACATTTTACGTGCGTGTTTGAGTGCCCCGTCGATGGTTAACATTTTCAATTGTTCCCGTTTTGTGGCGTTGCGATCAGGTTCCAGGTTATTTTTCTATCTTCAGGCCAGAATATAGCCTGCCAGGCCAGCTACTATTTTCATGAAAGATATGTTAAGCAATACAAAACTTCAACTTTCAGTCAAATAAAATAGAGTTGAAATTTGCAGCTCTTTTATCGGACCACGGTAAAGTTCGATCCTCGCACAAGGCAAATATTTGTGTTCATAAACATGTCTGTGTGTCCAGGTCTGGGTATTTTCTATGTAATATATGTTAACGAGTATACAATCAAAAAAGTAAATAAGTGTTTCTATACGTTGATCGGTTTATTTTTTAAATAAAGCGAAAGAGTTTAGGTTTTTAGAACCAAACGTTTCAATTAAGGGTGTTTCGTGGGCTTTGGATGGATAAGTTATTGATAAAGATCCTTAACTCATGAATTATTATCATAGAGTATGTATCAAAGGTGTCTCCACTTTCATGCAGGTTTGCAATTGATTTATATTTTCTGTGTTTCGTTTTGACAGCCAAAATAATAACAAAATTTGTATGTAGTGTTTGTTCATCCATGCATCCTACGAAATGCTTTTATCATGCATGCTGAGGTGATGGATGAACTCTATTTTTAATTTTTAGCCTAATATCAGAGGTATTCATGCCGCCTAGTAGGCCTCTAATATGGCTTATTGAGTTTTGGCTCACGCATTCCCCGAAACACAGAGATGCTCAGAAATTATACTACTTTTGCGATCACCCACCTAGACTGACAGTGCGCATAGTTGCTTATCCGATAACGATCGACGGGTTCAACTGGCAATGTGCGCCTCAGCAATGACGTCGGCTAGTTAAATCAGCATTAATATCAAGTAGGCTATTAGTAGTACACACGGCTACACATCAAGTTATAAATTTCCACTATTAGCTGATCTCGCGTTGTATAGGATTTCCATACAATGACAGGTCCGCTTATATTGGAAATGTACAGCTTGATATGTAGCCGTGTGTACAGACGCCAGCACATCAAGCTGCCCCAATCTGTCAAATTTCCCCAATTGAAAGTAATAATAATAATAATAAAAGCATTTATTCTATATATAAAGTGAACCTTATGCTTATGTGATAAAGTTGAAAATCTATAAAAGAAATTTGACAGATAGGGGTAGCTGGATGTGTTGGCGTCTGTATCTACTTAACAAAAAAATGATGATATGCCATTATGAATTGTAAAAATAGTACCTATTTGTTTAATATTTTACCAATAAATAATGGTTACTACCCAAATATAAATTCATTTGTAGACTCCCGAAGCTTGTAGCCAGGTAACGACTATACCTCGTTTTTAACCCAATTTATATAATTGGATGTTACATTGCGCCCATCAGTTTTAATCTTTAAAAGTTGGATTTTGTGCGGCTTAGATAGGTGTTATAATTAAATTGGTTATTTCATTGTACCTACACATTTTGTTGAACGGTTTTTTATAAAACTAATGTTTCATGGAGAAAAGTAAAAAAAAAAAATATTAACTAGACGTATTTTTTTTGTTGAAATAACTTCTATCAGCATCTGTGTCCGAGTGGTGTAAGCCGGGTTATGGTCGGTAAGACACAAGTACGATTCTCACAACGGATCTTATCCCTCCTTTCTCCTTTTTTCATCGGACTACTAGGCGTCGGGAGGGTCTCAACCACTTTGTTGTTGACATCCCATTATGCCGTACGAAGCGCTTTGCTTCTTCTTCATCACACGCACGGCTAAGCAGTGGAACACCCACCCGAACGACGTGTTCCCAGACCCACACAACATGAGTTTATTCAAGGCTAGAGTGAACAGTAACATTGGCATATTATGGGTACGCGCGGTCCACCTTCGACCACATTCACTTACTATCAGGTGAGATCGTGTTCAAACGCAAACCTATCCAGCATAAAAAACAAAGGATTCATTTCACTCTTATTCCCCAATGTAATTGAAATAATGGGAACCGTTTTTCAGAACTCGATTCCATATTTCTTTTTCTCAACGAATTTTCAATAAAATACTTCATTGTTTTACCTATGAAGAAATTGTTTAAGAGTGAGTAGGGCTCCCTATGTACATAATTTTTTTTTTTAAATGCTTTACACACTTATTTCTTTATCTTTTACGAAATAGTTTTTTCTAAATTAAGTGTCCTATTATATTGAGCAACAACCCTTATCTCTGAATTAACTGTGCAGACAATTTGTTGAGGCAAACGTTTACATCTTAAAGCTCTGAAATACATTTAATCTTAGCCAAGAATATCAGACAATTGTAGAATTTCTGACTATATATTACAAGGGCCGTCTAATCAAGCGTTTAGTTGTGTCTCTGTTAGAACAATTGAGCAGAGGTTATGTGTTGAGACCTCTGAATTTTATTCTTCATATTTTTGTTCGACTGTTACGACGGAAGAAGGTATTTTGTGAGGAATATGGACATGTATGGGAGCATGTTTCGTTCTTATATAGTATGAGAATGACTATCGTCAATAAATTGCATCGAAATCACTCCAGCAGTTTAGGAGTCCATGGAGAATTCGAATAGAATAGAATAAACTTTATTGTGGCACAAAGGTTACATTTTTAGGTGGACTTACGAGTATATTGAATTCAAATATGTATGTTTATTTGAATTCTAATTTTGTTTTTATTTTATTGTATTGTATTTTGTGATCATCATATATAATAATTATTGACATGTAAACTGGCTTTACGAAATAAATGCATATGAATATGAATATGGATGTTATTTAGGTATAAGGTTAGTCCAACTGTGATCCGCCATATTGACATAGTATATTAAATTGGAAGTAATATGTCATTAAATACCAACCACTATAATATAATGAAAATGCAAATTTTAATATTTAGTCATATAATAATAACATTTTTCATTTAAAAATTTATACAATGATCATTTAAATTATCACTTAGTCATCTAATCGTCTTAGGCAATTTATTATATACAAGCTGTGCCCCGCGGTTTTACCCGCGTTAAACTTTATAAATGATCACAGCTCCTCCCCCGTAGGTGATAGCGTGATAATATGTGCCTATATGTTGACCCGGTCTCTAAGTAATATTCATCCAAAATTTGAAGTAAATCCATGCAGTACTTTTTGAGTTTAGCCCGGACATACATACAGACAAACAGACAAAAATTCTAAAAACTATATTTTTGGCTTCGATATCGATAGTAAATCACGCCACAAGTAGACTTTAAAAAAAATATTCAATGTACAGTTTTGACTTTCCTACGATTTTATTATATGTATAGATGCCAGGAATGAGGTAAAATACACGTTTATAAAATAATTTACGTTTATATTAACACTAGCTGTGCCCCGCGGTTTCACCCCCGTTTAACTTTATAAATTATCACAGCTCCTCCCCCGAAGGTGATAGCGTGATAATATGTAGCCTATATGTTGACCCGACCTTTTAGTAATATTCATGCAAAGTTTG
Source organism: Pseudoips prasinana (assembly GCA_951640165.1). Classification (NCBI taxonomy): domain Eukaryota; kingdom Metazoa; phylum Arthropoda; class Insecta; order Lepidoptera; family Nolidae; genus Pseudoips; species Pseudoips prasinana. Next base: position 10,816,506 of record OX621240.1, read on the forward strand.
AAGTAAATCCATGCAGTGCTTTTTGAGTTTAGCCCGGACATACATACAGACAAACAGACACACAGACAAAAAATCTAAACACTATATGTTTGGCTTCGATATCGATTGTAGATCACGCCCCAAGTCTCCTTTAAAAAAAATATTCAATGTACAGTTTTGACTTTCCTACGATTTTATTATATGTATAGATACAAACATAGATTTTTATACGTTTAAATAAAAATAATAAAATAAAATAAAATGTTTTTATTTCAGACACTTGGCCCATAATATTGTTAGTAAATTACATCTTAAAAACTATGTTAGTCATAAAAAGTAATTAATTTAATTTAAATATCTGCCACATTCTGGGGCTCCAGGTACACGCACTTGTACTTGAACCCAGTGCCCCAGAATGGGACTGTCTATCTTCTGACAGAGGACGTTCAGGATGGTGTTGGGGCTCCCACGCGTACGAAACATCAGCGAAGCGATCCGGCGCCTCAGCACCGTGTGAAAGCCGTCTGTGTGGGCGTGCGCATACATCGCAGACGCACTACAGAAGCGTGGGAGCCCCACCAGCACCCTGAACGCGTTGTTGTATTGTACTCGGAGAGCGTTGATGGCCCGCTGCGTGTAATTGACCCACAGACTGCAGGTGTAGAGAGTTTGGCAGAACGCTTTAAAAAGAGCGATCTTTACCCCCAAGCTACACCTCGCGAATCTGCGTGCCAACATGTTACAGCGGACCGCCATCGCTCTCCTCTCCCTTTCGATGTCAGAGTCATCTTTTAAATCCTCGGTAACCACATGGCCGAGGTATTTAAACTCGCTCACTCTTCGAAGAGCGACTGCGTTAAGCAGCACAGGTGTCACAACCCCCAGTTTACGACCCTTGGCTTGAAATACCAGGAGCTCACTTTTTTGCAATTGTACAAGAGGCCGTGAACCCTCGCATACTCTTCACACACGCTTAACAGCTTCCTGAGAGCGGCTTTTGATGGGCAGAGCAACACCATATCGTCTGCGTAACTAATACTGTTGATACAGTGACCATCAATTGAGCATCCTACACCGGTGTCGCTCAGCTCAACAATCAGCCCGTTCACGTACAAGTTGAAGAGTGAAGGCGAGGTTAACCCCCCCTGCCTCACCCCACAACTCAACCCGTACTCGTCAGAAAGTTCACCAAGCCATTTGACCTGGTTAGTTTGGTGGCCATACCAATATTTAAATATATTAATTAACTGAGCCGGCACACCTTCATTCTTCAACTTATTCCAGAGAATATCATATCTAACCAGGTCAAATGCCTTGGATAGATCAAGAAAGGCTGCATACAACGGCGTTCTCCTGTCTGTGTAATACCTGACGGTCTGCTTGAGAGACATAACTGCACATTCTGTCGAAAGTCCTGGCCTGAAGCCAAACTGTGCGTCATTCAAATTGAGGCGTTCTTTCAGCTGTTTCTCAAGAAGACCGTCAAGCACCTTAGCTGTGGTTGTACCTAATGATATCGGGCGGTAGTTGCACTTGTCGGAATTATCTCCCGTCTTGTTTTTAATTATCGGCACTACCACCGTCTTCATCAGCCCAGCCGGCAGGTAGGAATGCCTTATACAGAGCGTAAATAACAGCCCCAAAAGCCTCGGGAGGTGTGGCCCCGCATGCTGAAAATGCTCGATACTGAGACCGTCGTGTCCGGGCGACTTTCCTCGAGTCATGCCCTTTATTATCAGAGCCACTTGTTTTGCTGTGACACGCTCAGGCACCTCTGACATGACGATCTCAGCATCCCTGGTCTGGTCACCTTTTAGCGGAGACTCCACTTGAAAGTGACATCTAAACATGTCAGCAATGTCTTTCGGATCGCTGATGCCGTTGATACTGACAGGGAGGCCAGGCTTTGGGTTCAAATGTTTAGTTTGCTGCCAAAATCCTTTTGTAACGTTGTATATATATTCAACGCTACTTAGTTTTCATTTCTTATTAATTAACACGTCTTGACATTGTAATAATTAAATAACTCATTCTAAACCGGTTGGGAAGCGTGAGCCGCCGAGCGGGGATTAAGCGAACGTTGGTAGGTCAGACTCAGATTGCACTCATTGCGATAGCACGTACGCACTCACTTAAAAAGAAACGTTATATTTTTCTTAGTCGCGTCGTGTAACGTCTTCAAGTTGAACGTGAATCTTCATTCACAAATAGTTATTAGTTTAACAAGTTTTAAATTCAATCAGTGTTAACCCCATATTGGGTAAGTGTTGATTATTATTTAGTTCTCACTCAAGTAGGGTATTGTAACGTGTACCGGCCACCTTTATTTGACCTTGTGGCAAATACCATGTCAACTTCATCTTGTGCCTTATGCCTACACTAAATTTATTTTATGTACGGTGCTTCACACCATTATTTTATCCTTTTTTTTATACAAACTTTATTTGTAAACTCCGCTTCTGCCTGTGACAATTGCACACATTCGCCTTATGCGTAATTAGTACTCCCGCTTCCTCATCAGCATTACGCGGTCACAGGCAGGAGAAGCTTTTGGTTTAAAAGAATATTTAATTTAGCGGACTTCAATCCCCAGGGTCCAAAGTTCGGACTACAAGGGTCCAAAGTTCGGCCTACATCAGACAAACATCGGACCTACCGGTACCTGGTTGGCGGTCACTGACACCGTCACCCTACAGACCAGCCTTATCCCGGCGGGTCATCCTCCGGCCTGGCAACCTCCTGGAACTCCGCGACATCACCGTCATCGTCGAAGCCAGGAGAGTACTTGGCGCGCCTACCTCCATAGGGCATAATTAATTGACGGGCTTATATAACCCATGACCATTTAGTTTTCTTTTGTAAGTGGTGAGAGTAGTGTATTTGTTTGATTTTAGTTACGAACCACACCTCATACGCTTCACTGGCGCCCATAACGTGGTTTTTATGGTCATTTTTTATGTTTTTATGGAGGTAGTGTAGTAGCATTGGTGTTTGTGAGCTTTGTTTTTTTGTTTTTGTGAAACGTTTTTATTTTTTTTTTTGGTTGCATAGTAACTAACGTGTACGTAAAAAAATCTAATGACCTACTTTACCGTTACTTCATTTTAGTACATTACTCAACTTTGATTAAAATTGCACACGGTTTAAAGTACCGTTACCAGAAAAAAATCGTATAATTCAAATTATATAAATATATTTTTTTTGTTTAACAATATAAAATTATTATAGTTTGTCTTTGTTCTTAACATTGGTACAATCAGCAACATAATTTTGTTTTTTTGTTCTACTTGAATATATTTCTTAGCCGTGTGGTTCCGGCATCGATAGGGTAGACGAATAGGACCACCCCCATACTATTCCGTGGGTGTCGTAAAAGGCGACTAAGGGATTCACCAGGTAGTCGAGCATCTGCGCTACCTTCTTATGTACAAAATATACCACCTAAGCTTGGAACAGGCCTTTGTCCAGCAGTGGGCAAAACCTGGCTGATGATGTACATTTAATTTTTTTTTGTTTTGTTTTAGTTCTTTCACTACTTTGAGTATTTAACTAACTGGTTTATTACCAACATTAAAAATAAAGAAGTACAGTCAGAAACATAATTTTCTAGACACGGAATTTTTATATTGTTCTTTATTAATACATTCACTTATTGGTGTATTATCAACAATATAACGAAAGTACAGTCGGAAACATAATTTTCTAGACAAGTTATTTTTACATCGTTTTTTTTTTGTTTTAACACATCACTTACTGATGTATTATCAACAATATAACTAAAGTACAGTCAGAAACATAATTTTCTGTACTCGATATTTTTATTTTGTTCTTATTTTATACTTCACTTACTGATTATCAACATTTATATCTAAGTACAGTCAGAAACATAATTTTCTAGACAAGGTATTTTTATATTGTTCTTTATTAATACATTCACTTATTGGTGTATTATCAACAATATAACTAAAGTACAGTCAGAAACATAATTTTCTATACTCGTTATTTTAATATTGTTTTTTTAAATATCACTTACATGTATTATCGACATTTATAGCTAAGGTACAGTCAGCACCACAACTTATTTTGTGTATATGGACTTGTATTTTTTTATATATATAAAATTGTTTTGATATTTGCCTACACGTTAGTTGCAGTTTTGTTTTTCTTTGTTTTATTGCATTTTTATTTTTGGTTGCAATTTTTTTTTTCAGCTTTTTATTCATACATTTTTATGTTTAAGTGAAAAAACAACCAGAACGTTAGTAGTTTAATTTAAAAATTGTAACAGACGGAGTATTTTCAGTAAAGTAATTGTCAGTTCTCTTGTAATTGATCAACACTTACCCAATTTTTTTTCTTGTAACAATTATTTTTTTTTTATTTTTTTTTATAATTATAATGGCTTATCCGGTGAAATTTATGTCGCTTCAAAAGACTGAGCTTGAGTATGAAGTCGCTATTAGGGGAGATTCATCAGCTGCTACAGTGCAGGACTTGCGCAAGCAAATAGCTAAGAGTGGACCATTGTTTCCCTCGGAAGACATTCTCACTAGTCCTTTCGATCCAACTGACGATTTAAATAGTGTTCTAGGCGTTCTTGAAAAGGTCTACGCCAGTTTAGAGTCTACGTTTTTAGATAAAAATGCATTGTTGCGTACACAAAATATGATGAATCATTTATATCATCGGCTTAACCGCATTGTATATGATGATAAATTGAAAGAAAATTACGAACAATGTGTTAACCTTTTCAAAAACACTACCAAAAAACTTCACTCGCTTAAAGAATCTGCTGTAGATCCTCTAGCCACTACTAGTACTGATTGCGCACCTGCCAATCTTCTAACACCTGTTAATGTCACCTTGCGAAAGCAACGTTAATAAATTTTCTAAATTAAAATACGACGGTAAATCCTGCGTAAGGGCGTTCATTCAACGTTGTGAGGAATTTTGTCAGGCTAAAAATGTGCCATCTAATAAGATCTTGGCTAACGCTACAGATATTTTTACTGGAGACGCATTGCATTGGTACAGAAGCATTAAGGATACGGTTTCGGGTTGGGACGATCTTGCAGTGTCATTAAGACGTGATTTTGACCAGTCTGACTTTGATTACAGACTGCTTACAGAAATTAGATCTCTAGAGAATCTGAAACCATTATTATATACCTTTCCATTATGTCGGGACTCTTTTCGAGACTTACGAAAAAATTATCAGAGGAAGATAAATTGGAAATCATTCTCCATAATATTCGTCCTATTTACGCGAATACCCTCTCTTCTTCCTCCGAGGTTAAAAGTATTGATGAGTTGCGAACATTGTGCCGAAATTATGAAGCTATTCAATCAAGATTTATGAAATTTAAGGAACCTCCAAAACTGTCATCTGATACTTTGGCACCTGAGTTTGCTTATTCCGGTCATACGTATCATAAAAATACTTCTAAATTTCAAAATAATAGTGGTGGTAATTATAAAATAAATAATAATAAATATATTCCTAGTTATGTACATGTTGTTGATGGACCTAATGCTAATACTAAACAGCACTACTGCCCCCGTTGTCGCAATAACACGCATAATCTTAGGCAGTGTACAGCGGACAAAAATTATGTATTATGTTTTAGTTGCGGTCGCAAAGGTGTTAAAACACCTGACTGCCCGAACTGTGGCATAAGTAAACAAACCAAACCAAAAAACTAGTTTCCGAGAATTGTGTGCATTATAATTTTGATAAGGAAGATTGGAATAATTGGTTGCAAACAATCAAATTATTTTTTAACTCGTATAACACCTACACAATTCTCGATGACAAGAGTGATTTTGACGACAGACCTCATATTTCTGTTCAGATCAATGATCTTACCGTTTCAGGACTTCTAGATTCCGGCTCTGCTGTCACAATCTTAGGCAATGGTGCTCATTTACTTCTGGAAAAGCGCGGGTTGCCTCTTAAAAAGGCAGATTATGTCACTGTAACAGCAGCGGGAGGTCAAAAATTAAAAAGTCTAGGTTATGTTAATATTCCAATTAAGTTTGAAAACCAGTTTCACATTTTGAAAGCTTTTGTTATTCCCGACATAAGACATAATCTTATTTTAGGAATTGATTTTTGGCGCCAATTTAAATTGTGTCCGAAATATATTAATAGCATTGCTTTTGTTCAAACTGACAATTGTTCGTTAGAAACTCCTCAACAAACCTTTATACAAAGCTATAATAATCTTGATTTGTCCCAAAAACAACTGGCAGATAATGTTATCAAACAATTTGAGGACATTTCATTTCAACAAAAGGGTTTAGGTACAACAAATCTGATCACCCATCGAATTGACACGGGTGATTCAGAGCCGATACGTCAGAGATATTACCGTTTGTCTCCTGAGAAGCAACGTATTTTATTAGAACAAGTTGAGGAGATGCTTTCAATCGACGTGATTGAATCGTGCGAGAGCCCTTGGTCATCTCCTGTTCTCATTGTTACGAAGAAAAACGGCCAACCTAGGTTTTGCCTTGATAGTCGCAAATTGAACTCCGTCACAAAACGCGATGCTTATAATCTCCCTTACATCTCCGAGATTCTGGATAATCTGCGAGACGCACGCTACTTGTCTAGCATTGATTTATCAAAAGCGTTCTGGCAGATTCCGATAGCACCAGATGATCGCGATAAAACAGCATTTTACGTTCCTGGTAAGGGAACTTATCGTTTTAAGCGAACAGCATTTGGTTTGATAAATGCACCTGCAACGCAGCAATGACTTGTAGATATGCTATTTTCGGGTTTTAACCTCAATGTCTTCGCTTATCTGGATGACATTATCATAATCTCCAAGGATTTTAATAGTCACGTGACTTTACTCTTGCGTGTACTGGATAAGTTGAAACAGGCAAACCTAACTATTAACCTAGAGAAATGCAATTTTTTCAGTCCGCAACTTAAGTATCTCGGTTACGTTGTGGATCATTCTGGCTTACGTACAGATCCAGACAAGGTGGAAGCTATACTGAATTATCCGACACCTACTTGTCGTAAGGACCTTAAACGCTTCCTTGGAACGGCGACGTGGTATAGGCGTTTCGTCCCAAACTTTAGTACCATAGCTGGCCCCTTGAATAAGTTGACATCTTCCAAGAAAGGTGCACCTTCTTTTAAATGGACTCCTGAAGCTGATTCTGCTTTTCAGAAGCTTAAGGAATGTCTGGTTTCCGCACCTGTTTTATCCTGTCCCGACTATAGCAAACCTTTCGAAGTGCATACGGATGCTAGTAGTTATGGCGTGGGTGGAATGCTTACTCAGTCGATTGATGGCAAAGAACATCCGGTTGCCTACATGAGTAAGTCACTGACCGCAACTGAGAAAAACTATAGCATAACCGAGCGTGAAACACTTGCTGTCATCATTGCACTTGAACATTGGCGTTGCTATATTGAAAACGGTCAGCAATTCACGGTGTATACAGATCATAGTGCGTTAAAGTGGTTTCTTTCATTGAACAATCCTACTGGTCGGTTAGCAAGATGGGGGGTCCGATTATCAGCCTTTAATTTTGTTATTAAACATCGCCGAGGCGTAGATAACGTAATCCCAGACGCGCTCTCTAGAATCGTTCCAGTTAGTGCCATCAGTACTTCCAACTCTTATTTGGACACTAAAGACTGCTGGTACAATAACATTTTCAATGGCTGTCTAAATGACGCTTCTAAATTCCCAAATTATATAATTAAAAACAATTACCTTTTTCGATTATCCAAAAATAAACATGAACTAACTTCAGAATTTTCCTGGAAGCAGGTCGTGCCGTCTGAATTCCGTACGGACATCATTAACGAGAACCATTCCGAGCCTACGGCTGGACATATGGGGATATTTAAAACGTACCGACGTTTAGCTTTAAAGTATTATTGGCCAGGCATGTACCAAGATGTCGTCACGTTTATTAGTGGTTGCGATAAATGTTTAGCATACAAGTCACAAAATCATCAAGTTTTAGGAGAAATGGGTCGTCCTAAACAGTGTTCACGACCATTCCAAATGATTTCTATAGATCTTATCTCTCCTCTTCCTACTTCTAAAAAACAAAATAATTTTATTCTTGTGATTACTTGTTGTTTTTCAAAATTTTGTTTAATATTTCCGATTAAAAGAGCTACTTCAGATATAATAACAAAAATTTTAGAGGAATCCGTATTTTTATTTCATGGCATACCTCAAACTGTATTAATGGATAATGGAACCCAGTTTACTGGCAAGGTAGCAGAGGCACTATTTCAGAAGTATAACATTCCAAATGTCTATTATACTCCTAAATATACTCCACAGGTAAATTTAGTCGAGAGGTATAATAGAACTATTATAACCTGCATATCTACGTATGTGGATAATGACCACAGATCATGGGACTTGTTCATCCCAAAAGTACAGTTTGCGATAAATAACTCCGTAAACGAGGCTACAGGTTTTACACCATCATTTTTGGTTTTTGGTCGCGAACTAGTCACATGCGGTTCTCATTACATTGATCATGACCTTGGTAGTGAAATACTGTTTTTGCCCCGAGATATTTACGCAGAAAACTTAGGTAGTTTATCGACAATCTTTGACAGTGTCCAGGCAAAGCTATGGCAGGCTCATGTAAAGAATACGTCACATTATAATTTGCGTCGCAAGTTTGCCGAGTTTGACGTAGGTGACGTAGTCATGAAACGCGCTTATTTTTTAAGTGATAAAGAGAGTCGGTTTTCTAAGAAATTAGCTCCCAATTTTATAAAAGCAAAAATTATCGAGAAAAAGTCTCCGCTAGTTTATGTTCTCCAAGATATGTCTGGTAAAAATTTAGGTTCTTGGCACATAAAAGACTTAAAATTAATAGCCAAGAAGTAAATTTTTTTTTTTTCTTTTCCCAACTTAAATATTCCTTTCGCTCTACTTCCACCCTTTACTAGAACAACTATTAGTAAGGTATCACGTTAATTCAACGAGTTACCTACCATTTTCTGTACGTAAGCGACAGTTATTTTAGTCCTAATGAACTATAACTGCTGCTGGTTTTATGATTGCGTGATGTATGATAGATGATTATGTAAGAGTAAACAAGTAGTTCCACAGAGTTCTAATGCGGATTTTACGATTTTAGAAGCGGTAAAATCTTTGACTGAGCGCGGGGGTATTGTAACGTTGTATATATATTCAACGCTACTTAGTTTTCATTTCTTATTAATTAACACGTCTTGACATTGTAATATCGATGCAACTCGTTATCTGTTCCGGTGGCGGTGAACACTTATTCTAAACCGGTTGGGAAGCGTGAGCCGCCGAGCGGGGATTAAGCGAACGTTGGTAGGTCAGACTCAGATTGCACTCATTGCGATAGCACGTACGCACTCACTTAAAAAGAAACGTTATATTTTTCTTAGTCGCGTCGTGTAACGTCTTCAAGTTGAACGTGAATCTTCATTCACAAATAGTTATTAGTTTAACAAGTTTTAAATTCAATCAGTGTTAACCCCATATTGGGTAAGTGTTGATTATTATTTAGTTCTCACTCAAGTAGGGTATTGTAACGTGTATCGGCCACCTTTATTTGACCTTGTGGCAAATACCATGTCAACTTCATCTTGTGCCTTATGCCTACACTAAATTTATTTTATGTACGGTGCTTCACACTATTATTTTATCCTTTTTTTTATACAAACTTTATTTGTAAACGCCGCTTCTGCCTGTGACAATTGCACACATTCGCCTTATGCGTAATTAGTACTCCCGCTTCCTCATCAGCATTACGCGGTCACAGGCAGCAGAAGCTTTTGGTTTAAAAGAATATTTAATTTAGCGGACTTCAATCCCCAGGGTCCAAAGTTCGGACTACAAGGGTCCAAAGTTCGGCCTACATCGGACAAACATCGGACCTACCGGTACCTGGTTGGCGGTCACTGACACCGTCACTCTACAGACCAGCCTTATCCCGGTGGGTCATCCTCCGGCCTGGCAACCTCCTGGAACTCCGCGACATCACCGTCATCGTCGAAGCCAGGAGAGTACTTGGCGCGCCTACCTCCATAGGGCATAATTAATTGACGGGCTTATATAACCCATGACCATTTAGTTTTCTTTTGTAAAATAAATTTGTAAGTAGTGAGAGTAGTGTATTTGTTTGATTTTAGTTACGAACCACACCTCATACGCTTCACTTTTAAGTCTTTATTTTTGTGTGGCAGCTAAAATATTCATTTTTATTTGTTCTTGGTGACTCTGACAGTAATGTAGGGCACCTTTGAACTGTTTTCTTGAGTGATACATATCATTATAAATATTACCACTACTAGGTCGACCATCGCACACCCAGGTTAAAAACTTCTGTCTAGCCTCCCTGTGAGCATCACGAACATACTTGTTCCAGCCGACAATATGACGACCGCGGTGTCGACCGCCACTACCTACATAGCTGTCCACAGCAGCCTCCTGTAACACTGCTACAATGTCACCATAAAGCGTATCTATCGCTGCCAAGTGATCCTTGCCTCTATCACTACACATACTATTACTACAGTGTTGGAATTCTTGAGGGAAGCCAAATTCCCTTAGTTTATTGTTACAATATTTTGTATATTGTTCGGTTTGACTTAAGTCCCTGTTACCCCCTAGAACTTTATTTGTTTTGGTGAGCTGTGGCGTACTGGTTCGACTAGCTGACTTTATGTTACATTGTATCTCAACTGGATAGTGATCTGACCAGAAAATGTCGTAGCAAACCTTTACTGACGACACCGTGATTAATGCAGCATCCGTAACAACACAATGGTCCAGCCATCTGCGGCTACCGTGCGCTTCACTCACAAAAGTATGGGTATGTGAATTTGAGCCCAACATTTTTAGGTCGACACAAGTCCAGTTCTGTTCATTACAAAAGTTTTGAAGTTCATTGCCAAACATTTCCCCCGGATGAGCATTAAAGTCCCCTAAAATAAATACATTTTCAACGTTATTATTCTCAATTATTGACGTGATTTCGCTTAAACATTGAACAAATTCCAAGAGATTGTCAGCAGAGTCCGTCGGCATATATATAGAAAAAACTAGTATTAACCGTTCCGAAACACAGACCTTAATGGCACTTATTCGGTCACTCTGACACGGAATCACAGACACATAGTTACACTTACTGTTTCTCCACAGAAGCGCTACGCCGCCGTACGGCCGCCCGCGCAGTATACCGCTTGTTAGGTCTACCGCAGATTTGCCGCAAAATCCAAAGTCACTGCTTACTTTACCGAGTTCAGGTATCTCGTGTGGCAAGAGCCACGTTTCTTGTATCGCAATAATATCAGCAGATAAGCAAAGCCGTTTTACACACTCTGAGGATCTTTTAAAAGATTTACAATTGAAAGTAATTAATTTTAAACCTTCGTTGTTAGTTGTGCTACCCATTTATATTGATTTTTGCACTAGTCTCAGATATTTTTGTTTTACGTCTGTCTAAATCTCGTCTGTTGAAATCCACGAAACGCCGGAAGGTTACACCATCGGGCCATAACTTGCAGTCCAAAAACAAACTCAATTTATCCTTAGGAACATACATTTTATATGAGTTGTATTGTTTCTGTTCCTAGGGTTCGATCTTGTGTAACGTAATTTCAACGTTTGTTTTGCTTTTTATATAGGCCACTATATGCTTCTCACAAGTTTCCGTATGCACATTATTAATAAATAAAGGGACACTAATATTTGCAGCTTTAAAACTGTCAATTATTAGAGCATGTTCCTTTTTTACCTATAAATCGGTTCCGATACCTTTTTCTTTGTACTACTTGCCAATTGTCATCTGCACTCTGCGTAAACAAAGCGCTCTGCGGCTGCGGCGCTCTAATCAGCTGATTGTTCACTGCGCCTACACATACCGATGTATTAGTCACCGCGCTAGTCGATGCGTCATGAGTTTGTTTCTCGGCGAGTACCGCTGAGCGCGTATCTTCTGGGCTGTGTGCGACAGATAGATCGTCGTAACACGGCCGCGGCGGCGGCGGCGGGCCCGAGCGGGACGGTGACTGTCGTGCTTGAGTTTGTTGATACACCTCCTTATCAGCACCGGTGGAATTATTGTTATCGCTCACCGTCTCATGTGTAATTTGAATAATTCCTGACGGACCACTTTCGCAATTGTATTCTGAGCTGTCTAACATGCGATTCGTACCTCGTTTCTTGTTGACAACGGTGTCCCGTTCGAAATAGTTAACTATTGATGTTTGCTGTAGGTTAATGACTTCGTTTTGCAATCTCGAAAATCGATCCACATGCGTATATGTTTCCTTAATAGTCTCAATCTCGTTTTTTAGCAAAATTAGGTCCTTCAATATCCGCGTCGCGTCCAAATGATCAAAGGTGACCGGGGGTAGTTTATGTAGGTCACGGGCGACAAAAATCGGCATTTCTTCAGGATCTTTCTGTTTTATCAGTGTGATTATGTCTCCTATTTCTCTTTGCGATTTTCCCTCTCGTTTTCGTTTGATCCTTCTTCCCAGCGACTTGACTGAGGTAAACAAAAGATTTTTTGCTGCACTTATTTCTTCAGTTTTAAACGCTGTGGTACACAGTCTGATCATGGAATCTTCATCCATCACGTCACACTTGTTCTGAATGAAGGCCAGAACCTCATTTATCACTAAATTACAGTTCGCGCACTTTAACATTTTAGAGGTCATCGACCCGTTCACATCAGCCATTGCTAACGTTCGTGCACTACGACGCGCCGCGCAAGACTGTTTAGATTGAACGAAAAGTTTTAAATAATTTTAATTATGGTAAGAAAATTTCAGCCGAACTGGTTTGATGGGCTATGTCGTTTTTGTATATTTCATATAATCCTAAACCTTTCTTTTAACATTCATTGTACAAACTAGAAAGTAATTGAATGCTCTGCCAGTAAGATTTTCCAAAGAAGTTCAATCTTGTGCATCAAAAGCAATGGTGCAAAAGTATAGCCAAAATACAATAATATAAAATATCAGCAACATTGGTCATTTCTTTTTCTCTACTCCCAAATGGTAGTGACTCCAAATAAAAAAACGATAAGAGATGTCGCGTAAATAAAAACAGGGTTGTCATTCCAGCATCTTTTATTCGACAATATTATGTAGGAATTTAAGTTTATAACAATCCCGAAAAGTTAACAGCAGACATCAACGTTGCGTCTTCAAAAAATGAAACACGGAGTAGTTCGCAATTATGAAATCGAAAGCACACCCTTGTACTATACCAAAAAGAAACATGAAAGATTTCGATAATCTTACTAATGTTTTATTGAGCGGCAAGTGCAACTGTGTACGAGCGCCTTATTTTTTTGCCAGCGAGGTAAAAATAAACAAGCCAAGAGTAAGATAAAATGGAGCCAAATATTTGCGCAGTTAGGAAATGTTTTTCACTTTCTATTTACTCGGAAGTCAATTCGGAGAAGCACCAAAATAAATAGGCTGCTGTGAGATTTCGCCTTATATTTTACAGATTTTTTGAAAGGATAAGTTATTTTTATGCTATAATAATTCATATGGCAGTAATTATAGAGGTTAAATAATGTAATATATGCGTTCAAATTGGTTATTAGTGTTATTACTACGCATATAAGGCCAATTCCGTGAATTTAGTTATAGACATTGCTGAAGATCTTTGACACCCCTAAAATAATTATACAGGTTATAATATACGTCCAAATGACGTCCACAGCTGGACAAAGGCCTACCCAAAAGGTTACGCTGCCCGTCTCTCATAGATATTCCCTCGGGATTACTTCTACGCTCCCACGGGATGAGATAGCGATATTCTATACCGCCAGCCACATAGCCCGCCATGTCCTTTACATAAGAACTATGTTACAAAATACCGCAGTGTCTCAAGCCGAAAGTCTTCGTGGTCGAAGACTTTCGACTTGAGACACTTGTTCCGTAAGTCATCACTGGCAACACACACTGGTGTGTGTGTTTCCAGTGATGACTTACGGAACGGAGACGTGGTCGCTCACTATGGGCCTTATGAGAAGGCTCAAGGTCACCCAAAGAGCAATGGAGAGGGCTATGCTCGGTGTCACCGACATAGCCCGAAGAATTGCAAAACTAAAGTGGCAGTGGGCGGGGCACATAGCTCGTAGAACCGACGGCCGTTGGGGCAGAAAGGTTCTCGAGTGGCGAGCACGAACCCCCTAGAAGATGGACTGATGATCTTGTGCGGGTCGCTGGAAACTGCTGGATGCGCAATACCGGCAATTGTGAAGATCTTTGGGAGAGGCCTTTATCCAGCAGTGAAATTCTTTCGGCTGATATGATGATGATGATGATGTTACAAAGAAATTCAATAATATTAGAATTACTTTATAATTAGTATATCAGTTACCTGGTTTCCATAGTAAAAGCTCTGCTTACTTTGGGATCAGATGGCCGTGTGTAAATGTCCCAGGATATTATTATTATATTTGTGCCTCTAAAAAGAGCTGTCCTGCGCGGGAGTCCAACCCGACACACGAAGTGGCTAGGCGACTGTCTTAACCACACACGTGCTGTCAAAGTCAAGTTCAACAGTTTTAATTTGAACTGTTCAAAAGTCAGTATTCACATAGCTTCATTGTCGCTGGATTTACTACAACAAGTTTCCCAGACGAGTTTTGCTCTGGTTAATACCCGTAACGTTGCTCTCACCTTAGCAAAGTTTGCGCTAAACATTCCTATCGAACTTTGACAGTTTCAGAAAGTGGTCGTATTTTTAAGTTGGATCTTTACATAATTTCTACTTAGCTACATACCGGTAGCAAAATTGTCTTTAGATAATCTTTAAAATTCTTAATATTAGGTATAAAATGAATCACTATTAGTAGGTATTGGAGAGAGAACGTTTTTGTGGGACTAAGTCTTTGGCGTGGTTGGTAAATGCTTGCTTTTCCCGCCGCAGGTCGTGGGTTCTATTCCCCCCAGATATTTGTGTTCATGAACATATCTGTATGTCCTGAGTATGGGTGTAATTATCTATATAAGAATGTTTTACAAAAGAAAAGTAACGTGTGGACACGGTCTCAATCGCGATAAAGATTAAGGCAAATCATTACCTTGGTTACCCAACGATTCGGCATGGATTGCACCAGCCGTGGTCACGGGTTGACTGGTGTGGCTCAGCAGCGTCGTTTCCGTGAAGCTCGGGTTTCGGTATCTACCCTCGCATGGTCTTGATATTTTTCTTTATTTTCTTGTACGAAACTGTCGGTACACACGACACTAATGACATCAGCGCCCGGGCGCACTATGTTGGTTACGCGACGATGGCACTTTGTGATTACATGATTCCAAGATGGTGAGAGGCGGTATCCGTCTTCCCGGTTGAAATTGATGTTTCTTTATTTCAACCGCTTCACGTACTATTCTGGAGTAATAGTGACGATTGGTGGAGAGGACCTGTGGTTTGTGTAAAGGAGACCGTTTCTTTTTCTATGGCGGATGGGCCCACCAAAAATTTTAGCGTTTATTAATGAAACCTATGTCAATTTGTTCCTTATGATCTCTAGATTAATTGGGTAGTATTATTTTTAGGATATCTAACCGGAATCCTGAGAAATATGACAATTTAAACATAAAATCCACATAGAAGCAAGATGACGCGGAACTACAGCTGTCTCGGACATCGGAATCGTCTTTACACATTGCGTTGAAACCGTACAGCACAACTGTCACAACGGTTCTGTTCGCTAAGAGTTGAATGTATTGAAGCCATTTTCGACAAATATTTCAAAGAAATACGAGAAACTAAAAAAGTACAATCACACAATTCCAAAGAAAATGTAAGTGACGTGACGTTAAGTGTTCAGGGTTGCCAATGATCATTATATAATTCCTCGATTGTCCCATTCACAACCGTACATATCTGTGACCTGCCGTGTATTATGACCTGCCGTGAGTTTTATATTTTATACCCATCCCAAGAAAAGTGCTCAACGCCGCTAAAGATTATTTCACTTCAAATAACCAAATAACCATATCCATTGTTGAGAGGACTATTCTTATTCCCATCCGTTTTATATATATTTACATAAGTATGAAATCGCAACAATTTAACTGTTATGGAGCTAAACAGTTCACGTGTCAGAAAGCTACAAATCAATTCTAATTTCTTGAAAATTAGGGAATTCCCTAAAAGGTGGCAATCTTCGCCCTTTGTTTGTATAAATGGCGGCGAGCCGTAACCGAATATCAAAAAGTACTTTTTTTTAATGATTCATGATTCCGGTTACATATTTTTATAAGTTTGAACTTATTTGTTGTAATTATTTCGGTATATTTTTTAAGATTGATGTGATTAATATACGCCGTTGCTAGTGGGCCCAAAAAGAATGATCTCCTTTGCAATCCAATGTTGAGATCTTGTGTCAACTACGTGCTCATCTATTGCTGATTTATTAACCTGTCGGTTTCTGACAGCTGCGATATGTTATTTGGCCCTTTCAGCAATAGATCTTTTAGTTTGGCCGATATAAAACATGAATTTGAAGAACAAAAATTGTAACATATAAATTAAATGAAGAAGGCATTGTCAATTAAAAAATAATTGTTAATCGTTTCACAAACAATGGAGAAATGGCGTATCATACATACAAAAAAATAAACATACACTGGAACTGAAAATCTCTTCTTTTAGAAGTCGGTTAAAATATATTGAATTTAGACCTCCTTTTCGGAGATCGTCCATATTTATTGTAGCCATAAGCCCTAATTTTACCAGTATCGTCGATCGCTATATGGCTTAGGCCTCCTGCGCACTATGCGGTTAGCTGGAATGCGGTCAGCCGTCAGCAATTAATATTACTGACCGGCTGCCACATCACAGTGCGAATAAAAACTACTTTCTCGTACAAATATCTGTATATCTAGTAATTAGTGACTGTAACTGTTAAGCCAGAGGTTGTGGATTTGATTCCCACCCAGGAAAAAACTTTGTGTGATGAGCATGATTATTTCTTCTGCTTTGGGCTGTAATTTATATCTTATATGTATAAATAAAAATTATTAGTCAGTTAACCTCTGACTCCAACCATAATTACATCATTTTGGCAAAAAGCTGATACTCTTACACTGTTAAACTGATATTAACAGAACATAGTTAATAAACACCACAAGGCAACTAGCTTTCAAATGACAAAAACTGCATCCCTTTGAGAGCTACGATGCCACATACGTAGTAAAACTGAGCGTAAAGTTCCAGTGCAAACGTTGCATTGTCTTCATATTTGTAGACACCGTAGCTCGTACACTCAACGCTGCGTCAGTGAGAAAACACTACGGAAACCATTTCTACGGCATATGTAATTAAATGCTCTGAAGGGAAAAGTGTATGTACTAAGGAGACATGAACTTAATTTTTATTGCCACGAGTACGCATTTATTAGGATTTATGCCTTACAGTAACAGGAATGTCATAACTCCACGCTTACTAGTGACAAATTAAAGTATACAATAATTGAGAAACGAATCATTTGAAATTGAGAAATAAATAATGGTTCGAAATCTGCACCAATATAATTTATTGTTTCAATAATCTAACAAAAAGATGCTATGTTGACACACAATTGTAATTAGAGCACAATAAACATTTAAAAATTCAGTTCTTAAGGCCTCCTACGCACTATCCGGCTAGCCGCAATGCGGCCAGCCGTGCGACTGACCGTACTCAGATATTTGTACGAGAAAGTAGTTTTTATTCGCACTGTGATGTGGCAGCCGGTCAGTAATATTAATTGCTGACGGCTGACCGCCAAATCAAATCCACAACCTCTGGCTTAACAGTTACAGTCACTAATTACTAGACTAACAAACCAGGATATTCAATAAGTGTACTAAAAAAGATGGTCCCACGTATTACTACGACATAAATAGAACATAAGGTTAAGTTTATCTAATAATATATATATATATATATATATATATATATATATATATATATATATATATATATATATATATATATATATATATATATATATATATATATATATATATATATATATATATATATATATATTTTGATTATTAGATATAATTTATTTATTAAATAATTCGTACGTATTAGTTTTGAGGACACGTTAAAGGAAAAATCTGAACAAGGGACCTTAATAATAATTGATGTGTTTAATAATACTTTTTAAAACCTTTTATAGTTTAATTTGTATATTAATATAATATCAAAATAAAAATAAATAAAAATAAAAAAGGTTTTTATTCACGTAGACTTTAAAAAAGCGCTTGTAAATAGTCAGAACATGTTTGTAGTAATATAGTTGTATACATTAGATATTATTTCTAGTAACATAGATATTTAGGTACATCTTGTATGAAAACATTTATAAAATTTATTTTATTACAGAAATGATATTTAGCTAGCTCGTATCAAGTTATTGTCAAGAGATTATGTTTAATTATCTAGTTTAAGTCTAATATTTTTACTACATATTGTCAATGGTTCTGTCTATATTAAAGGTATTATTATTATGACGGACCTTGTGTTAATAACGACGGTCGCGCTTTAATGCTACCACCGGATCCAATGCGCCCCAACTGAGAAGACCCAGCGAAACAAACTCAGTGGGTTCATCTACTACCGGTTTCAACACGACCCAGTTGAGACGGTCCGGCGAAACATACTCAAGCGGGCATGAACACGGGATTTGGTCCAATTAGAGTAATTATTTAGTAGGCAAACACAATATATGCTCGATCGGTTGTCTGAATGCTTATTATTTTCGATTATATTTAGGTATACAAAAGAAATACTTCGAAACAATAACATTATTCATTTTGAGACAGAGTCAATAATTTTAAATTAAGTATATGATAGCAATCATTTACAGATAGTTCACGTAACACAGCAGATCAGTCATGTCTATATGGCTACAAGATCTCCAGCGAGCAATGTGCAGGTAGGAAGTGAGAGCCAGACGTCTTTGTCATCGATGTACTCTTTAGTGGTGTAATAACCCCTAGCCATAAGTACACGTTTAATATGTGTTTTAAAACTTGTGTCAGGCAGATCAGTAATTTGAGTAGGAAGCTTGTTATAAAACCTAATACAATTTCCTAAAAATGATTTATTAGTTTTGCTTACTCTAAAGCCTGGCATGGCTAGTTTGTTTTTATTCCTAGTATTTATATTATGCAGTTCACTTTTCTTTTTATAATTATGAATATTTTTTCTAACAAACATTATATTCTGATATATATATTCCGATGGCACAGTAAGTATATTTATTTCTTTAAACAAATTTCGCAAAGAATCGCGACTGCCTAAACCATAAATGGCTCTGACTGCTCTTTTCTGCAATACAAAAATAGTACCTATGTCAGCCGCCGAACCCCACAGCAGAATGCCATACGACATAATGCTATGAAAGTACGCGAAATACACTAATCTAGCAGTTTGTTCATCTGAAAATTGCCTTATTTCCAGACAGCATAGGAAGCCGAACTTAATTTACCTGCTAACTTTTCAATCTGAGGACCCCATTGCAATTTTGAATCAAGTGTCAATCCTAAAAATACGGTCGATGGGACTAAATCTAATATTTTCGCATTAAGTGCAACTGTTGGTACAATTTGAGTCACATTCGGCAATGAGAACCTGATGCATTTAGTTTTCCCTGCATTTAACAAGAGATTATTTGCCGAAAACCATTCTGATATAAAGCTGAGTGTTTTATTATGCTCAATAAGATCTTTATCCTTTCTATTTACTTTAAATATGAGCGACGTATCATCAGCGAACAAAACTATCTCTGATACTTTCTCTACCAGATAAGGGAGATCATTTATATAAACTAGAAATAAAAATGGGCCCAATATAGACCCCTGGGGCACCTCCATTTTCACAGGATGACGTGCCGAAGTGACACCGCCTATCGAAACCATCTGTTGTCGCCCCGATAAATAGGACATCACAAGATCAAGAGATGTGCCAGATATTCCATAGTACTTCAGTTTAACAACGAGCGTACGATGATCAACGCAATCGAAAGCCTTAGAGAGATCACAGAAAACTCCCAGCGCATCCTGTGATCCCTCCCAAGCCTCCAATATTGACCTAATTAATGTACAACCTGCATCCTGAGTAGAGCGGCCCCTTGTAAACCCGAACTGCTTGTTATGCAATATCTCATTCACGTTAAAGTGCGACAACATTTGGCTGAGCATCAGCTTTTCAAATATTTTACTTAAAGCTGGCAGTATTGAGATAGGCCTATAATTCGTGGCATTTTTTGAACAACCTGCCTTGAAAATGGGTATTATCTTATCCTGTCCTGTCCCACGATATATTAACAATAATATATCGTGGGACATTATTTACACACGGCCATCTGATCCCAAACTAAGCGGAGCTTGTACTATTGAAACCAGATAACTGATATAAGTACTACTATACCTACTCATTTTCTTTTGTAATTACATACATACATATAGATAATTACACCCAGACTCAGATCAAACAGACATATTCATGCAAACAAATATCTGTCCTGGGTGGGAATCGAATCGACGACCTGCGGCGTGAAAGGCAGGTATCCACAAACTACGCCAATCGGCCCATAACAATTATTTCAGTTAAAAAACTAATGTCAACTTATTTCTAACAAAGAAATAGTTAACATTCTTAGTTTCAGTTGAAAGTTAATTTACACATTTATTGTTTAATGGTCAGCTTAAACAATAAATGTGTACGGTCAATCTTTAGTTTAAAAGATAAAAATATATTACATTAAATCAGTTTCCTTGTACAGAATTAGCTCCAAAGACTACCATCGCCCACGCTCGGAAAGTATTCATACTTTTTTAGAGCGTGGGCTTAGAATTTATTCTTAATCTTTATGTCAACGAAAGTCAGACGTCATTATTTAACTACTAGCTAGCCGCGCGGCTTCACCAGCGTTACAATAGATTTGGCATAAAAGAGTAAAACGTAAAACATACATCCATACATCTATACTCACAAACTTTCGCATTTCTAATATTTCAAGGATGTGTACCTCTAGTGGTTTTTGCAGTGCACGCCGGAATAGTTCGCAGATGAGAGATTTTTTCCTACTTAGTTGACACTTATCGTCATATTTTGGACAATTCACACAATATCTTTATAAATTGTAGCCTATTGTTGTTCTGATGTATAAGCTATATTATTGTAAAGTTTAATTAAAATCCATTCTGTAGTTTACGTGAAAGAGTAACAAACATCCATCCATCCATACTTACAAACTTTCACGTTTATAATATTAGTAAGATACTGCCTGTAATGTGTGCCGGTTGAGGTATGTAGCATAACTAAATATATATTTAAATTTTGCATTCGTAACTCATTTTACGTCTAGAGAGCCGTTATATACGGACAGACAGAATGCAATTGGTCTCCATTTCATCCCTCGGGTACGGGTCCCTAAAACTTAGAGACTTAACGAGTATACTTAATTTAACTGTGTAGTTATTTACTTTCAACTAAAAGGTTTTCACTTTGATGCAGTTAGCAACACCCGGCTTTGTGAAATCCCAACTAAGTGAATGAAATAATTGGACCAGTAACTGATTTCGCTCTCAACAAGAGTTAGCCCGACGCAGTATGTCACTTTGGGCTTACCGAGTTCATTGTTTCGTGTAACTGACACGCATTAGAAATGCCGATCTGTTTGGAAGTTTACCGGGTCTCGATAATTTTATTGTATACTATATATATAGTATACACTAATTATTGAGAAAATATAGGTTTGGTGTACTTTTTCTCATTGAAATCTGTACCGATTTCATTTTTAACCCCCGACGCAAACGAGGGATATTGTAAGTTAGATGTCGATGTCTGTCTGTGTGTGTATCGTAGCTCTCAAGCGGATGGCCCAATTTCTATGTGTTTTTTTCATTTGAAAGCCATTTTCCATGCGGTAGTTCTGAGCTATGTTTGGTTAATATCGGTGCAGCGGTCTAACATAATTTTAACGGTTTTTTGACGGGCCGATTGGCTTGTGGGCGGGGTGGGGGTGGGGAGGGTCAGCAACAATTGTTTGCGGACTCTTTTCAAGGCCGGCAATGCACCCTCGACTCCATGGTGTTGGGAGTGTCCATGGGATCACTTCCCATCAGGTGACCCACTTGCTCGTTTGTCGCCCTATAATATAAAAATAAATAAATTAATTGGTTGAATTGAAATGGAGTTATAAAATTTGTGTACCCAGACCACATGAAAAAGAAGTTAGTAGTGACAACTTTTACCTTCTGGTCGCAATTAAACGTGGCTGATTAAGAATAGAACCGAATATAAACGATTCTGTGCGTCACCGATCCGAGCGCACTTGATTAGTGATTAAGTCGCTTCACTCACTGTCGACCTTAAACGACCTGGAACTCGGTGTTCTCCTGAATTGATGAGTACAATAAGTTATAATATTGATTACTTATATATGTCCTGTGATACTGCGATTTACGTTTTTGGACGTTAATTATAAATTCCACTGTCACTTTAGCAGTGAACAATTGGAGGGAGCGATTACTATAATATGGACGTATCTATGGATAATAATATAGGCAGACCGTCGCACAATTATTCATGAAAACAACATTATATTTATTGCACGCCTTTGGATTAGTTTATTGTGACGTCAAATATGGTTTATCGAAAAGACAAATAGAGTATTACTATTAACAATTTCGTACTACCTATTCAGTGAACACCGTGGATAGGTACACCATGCAGCGTATTTTGGGAAAATTTAATGAATTTTGTAGTCAAACTCGTAAAATAAACCTAAGTCTGATTAAAATCATATTTATACATATTATGAAGATATATAATAGTTGTATTGAAATCATTTACTCTTGTATTTTCATTTTAATTATTTATGTTAGTGATATACTATAAATATTGACTGCTTCGCTGATCTAGCGGTACTGGATCTCTTTCCGGTCGTGGCATGGTATTGTAAAAATTTTAGTATTATATAATATATTTAGGTACTATATTTTATAATATTTATGTATATTTAAGTATTACAAAGTATTTATTATATACTTGATATTTTTAAGAGATAAAAATCGTTTACGAAACGCACGTGATAGCTTGGTAGATAATAGGTATCTAACCTAACACGTCATATCATACGTAAACAGAGGTAAATGTAGAGGAAGGTTGGTACTAAATTGCGATAGTCATCTGTGTAATGGTCGGTATTCCGAGTTACCGCGTTGTGTTCATATTTTATGTTCAAAGTGAAGAATGGAACTGCGTTTATTTATGCATTATTTATAAGTGAACATAGTGCAGCTACCGCAAACGGAGTCACATTAAAAAAATACAATTCGTTTTGCATTTTAATAGATGTGCAATGCAGTAGTATAAAATCCTACCAATAATATAAATGCGAAAACTTTGTAAGTTTGGACGTATCGATGTTTGTGTGGAAAAACTACCAAATAGATTTTGATGAAACTTTGTAGTAATATAGCTTATACATCCGAATAGCACATATGCTATAATTTATAAAGTTTAATGCGGGTAAAACTGAAGGGCACAGCTAGTAATATCTATTTTAACCCATTTCTCTCTTATTTCCATAGAAATATAAAATGTCAGTATGAACGAAAAAGTATATAATTTACTGACCTACCTACTCTTCTTTTATAAACTATTATTTTGAATTGATAACCTTCTATTATTTATTTTTAAAACATAAAATACTTATTGAAAACTAAGAATAATTTTAAAGTTATTAAAATTACTATATAAGTAGAAATTAAGTCTTCATAAAGTCTAAATAAATATAAATATAAAAAAATCTTTTTCATATTCGGGAAAGGTGCCTAGAAGGCTGGCAACATTGCTAGACTGGATGGTAATACCATCAGTTTGACCAAAATACTTACCTATATTTTGGTCAACGCATCAGTATTACCATCCAGTCCGGCAATGTTGGCAACTTTCTGGTAACGTGAAGCCTGAAGCGTGAACGTTGGGCCTAATCGAAGAAGCGTTTACTCTCTTTTATAATCTTATTTCATGATTTTGTTTTTCGTTAAAAGTCCACAAATAATAATAGTATTATTTTTAACCTTAATAATTTTACCTACTTTATTGTATGAGTTTGTGGTTACCATGGTCACCTGGTGTCAAAATTGTTGAAGTCGTGCAGTTAGGCACTGATAGGTTTATGTTTATAAGATGAGAAGGCTCCAGCAGCGCAGTCTGTTTCAGCAGCACAGTCATCACGATCAGCGCAGTCAGCACTAACAGTGCAGTCAAACCGCAGTATTATTGAAGCCATCAAAAGTCTGCTATCTATCGAAATCGAATTGTGACAGGAATCAAACAAATGGAGCGGTTAATCAAAGGTGAGCGATTACTCTTATCTACGCATGAAATATTTTAATTTCAATTGTTACCCCACCGTCATCGGCTGGCATACTTAATCACTCTGACTTTGTCGAATAACGAACGACAAACAAATATTTCGTCTAAATTGAATCCATCTTCAAATCGACGTGTAATAATAATATTTTATGGAACAAAGATTAACATTAGTATTCTACAATAATGAATAGTTTTAAGTACTCAAATTTACAAATGAATTATATCTTAAGGTAACAAAAAGTGCCCCGAGATAAACTAGAAAAATACTAAAAATAACCCGATTTATAATACCTTATATTATGTCATGTAGGCTCAATTTTTCCTGCCTCCTACGCACTATGCGGCTAGCCGCAATGCGGCCAGCCGTGCGGCTGACCGTATTCAGATATTTGTACGAGAAATTAGTTTAAATTCGTACTGTGATACGGCAGCCGGTCAGCAATATAGATTGCTGACGGCAGACCGCATTCCGGCTAACCGTATAGTGCGTCTTTTGCCTAAAAGTCTTATCGCTAGCGTCTTATCTGAACTCATGGATTCAAATTATAGCTTAAGGTTAGCTAAAAGCCTCGAGATAAACTAGCAAAATAACACGAAGTATATTATAAGCAAAATTTTTGGTCTAAGTTAAAGTCCTGAACTCTCATCTGAACTAGGTTAGACCTGTGCTTCAGACAGTTACTGTATCATGATATTAAATAAATTTTATGTAAAAATTAAAAATTGTAAGTATTGGTGGGAATATTAATATTTTTTTTAATACATTTAATTAATTTCCGTGTCCCTCTTAGATCCATTGTCTAATTCATGTAAAATTATCGAAATGACACGTTAACTCGAAGCTCGTAATCTGTTGGTTTAATGTCAGTCAAAAACGTAATCATTCATGTCAAAGAGCCAATTCATCCTCATAATAATATTTTAAAAAGCAAACTTCAGCATAACTTTAAACAGACCATGACGGGATGAATTCTATTATCAAACAAGGACCAGGCGCCGATTCACAAATTTCGAAACCGTACGATAATAATCTATAAGCTTGGGTACAAACTAATAATAAATTGTTATAATTCACTTTAATTAACCAAAAACCTGCTGTAAACCTGCACCCATATTACGTAACTTGAAAAAGTTAAATAAATAAATAAATAGTTTTTATTTTCTTTAACTCAACTTAACCTAATTACAATATTGTTGGGGCATACCTTTTAGGCATAACATTGCCTGTGTTAGGAAGCCCCGCTCTTCCACATGCAGGTAATTCATAACAGATTAAAAAGCGTAAGTTTTAAAATAATAATTAAAACAAAGACATAAAAATGAAATACAGTTATAGTTAATTACAAAAAAAAGAAACAAAGGAAAAAATAAAGGCAATCGCATAAGTTAGTTGCGAAATTGTTTTACGAGTGTGTGAGTGATGGTGTGTGTATGTGAGGGCGTGTATGTGAAGATTTGTGTATGAGTGTGCTGTTTTGGTTATTTTACGATAAGATGGTCAAGAGGGATTCAGTTTCGTCGTATGTTAGCGTTTTTAACCAAGTGGTTATTGCTTCCTTACATTTGTATATATTCATTGGATAGATATTCAAGAGTCTATTTATTTTGTTGTATAGGTAAGAAGATTGTCTATTATATTGATGACGTGCAAATGTGCTTGTAACACGGTGGCAGGGGGCTACCATAACACATCTTCTTTTTGTGAGCTTTTCATTATCAAATACTAAGGTACTGTGTAGTTTTAATAGTGTTAATAATATATACATTTTCCTGACTGAGAGCAGGTTACTAAAAGTATATAATTCTGTGGTTGGAAAGCGATACGGCTTAAAATGCATGACTTTTAGAAGTGACCTTTGTGCCCTCTCAAGTTCCAAAAACTTTGTTTTTGACGCTCCACCCCAAACTGGAATGCAATACGTTAATATAGGTTGAGCGAGTGCAACATATATTTTATTAATCACATCTCTAGTCGTTACATGTCGTAAATTTTTGAATATACAAATTAATTTTCTTATTCTTGTCTTCAACAGGTCTAAATGTGAGTACCAAGTCAATCTGTAATCTATATTTATGCCTAAGTATTTAACACTTTTTACTCTATTTATTACGGGACAGTTACAACTTATATTTTGATGATTTCCACAGTTATGAATCTTGATTTCATAGGCCGCACTGGGTTGGGAAGTGTTATTAATAGAGAAACAGATATAATAAGATTTTATTGCGTTAAGAGTGAGAAGATTAGAAGATAACCATTTAGAAATTTGAGCTAAGCCATTTTCGGCACGTATTCGTACGTCTTCCCATGTATCACCATAGAAGATAAAGAAGTTACAAGTACAAAGTTACAGATCTATACATATAATAAAATCGTAGGAAAGTCAAAACTGTACATTGAATATTTTTTTAAACGGATACTTGAGGCGTGATCTACAGTCGATACCGAAGCCAAAAATATAGTTTTTAGAATTTTTGTCTGTTTATCTGTTTGTCTGTATGTATGTCAGGTTGGGTCGACATATAGACTACATATTATCACGCTATCACTTACGGGGGAGCTGTGATAATTAATAAAGCTTAACGCGGGTAAAACCGCGGGGCACAGCTAGTAAATGAATCACAATAGCGTTGGTCTTTAAGTTTTTAACAGACTTCAAAAAACAGGAGGTCATCAATTCCACAATATTTTATTGTTTTTTGGTAAGTATAGCTTACTCGTATTTTCAGAGTTTTGGTGAACCAATTTTGAAAATTAAGTATTTTCGATAGGAAATGGGGAATATTTTACCGGGGAATATTCTTAATTTACAAGAAAAGGTGAAGTCGGTTCAAAATTTTTAAAACAGTAATTTTGCAATACTCAATGTGACTGTATATATTTGTATTTTATGTACATGACATGATTACACCATCGTTTCTCATGAGTCTCTTTGTATGTATAAAAAAACTGAAATCAATTAAGTATATGTTTTTCATTACTTTTCAAAATCAATTTCGATATTTAGAATCTAATTTATTTCTATATATTACTGCATTAAAGTTATATATTTTCAAATAAATTTGATTTACGTATGAAATATAATATCAATTTGCGAATTAAATTATCGCACACATTTTGTTATGACTTGGCTCAGGCTCATTACGCAATAAGGGTTGTCGAACGATTACTACGGTTCGATATTTGTGAATCAAGCCTCAGGTTATAAATCTTCGGGTTTTAATGACCCAATCGTAACTGATTGTTCCCTGTCTAAATTTATTTCCGCTTTTCTGGAGGCAGCCGCCTACCTAACTGAACGTTTTGTCTTGACATCAAGTAAATTAGATTTTGGTTCAGGTGAATTTTAAACGACGCGATTTTTGTAGGTAATCTATAAAATCGTGTCTTAGGTGGGCCGTAATTATAAAACAAATAACTATAGTGTAAGCATAAAATGACTCGTACATTAAAACAATGAATATAATTATGTTAATATAACGATTTTAAATAGTTAACGATGCATTTGGTTGAAAATAATTATTGTTCTGTTAAATTATTAAGTACCTACTAAAGGTTGGCGTATAACGATCCCGCACGTACATTTTGTTGTTTCATATGGTATTGGAAGCAATTTTCAAGATGGCTGAGGTATCATGTGGGACAGTCAACAGGTGCCTCTTTCGCTTTGGAATCAGACATCAAGTGTAGTTTTTACAGTGTATGTCGTTGTAGCTGATTTGTCATAAGAAGATTCTTGTTGATTTCTACATTAATTATTCTGAAGTGTTAATGAACCTCTTTTTTATGATGAAATCAAAGTAAATAAACCTCTTTTTTATGATGAAAATATAATAGTATTCATTAAAAAATGAGCTCCTTGTGCGACTACTATTTCCAAATATTCTTAACACGTATTCATTTTGTTACCTATTTTTAGTAATGATCACTACACATGGGTAAAACAGTTTATTAGCTAGACGGCTGGAGCCCTCGTTCGCCTCGTGAAGCAATGAAAGCCTTGTAGGCTAACTGTAATCGTCTTGTTAAAAAAAACTGATTAAAACATATATAAAACTGAAGACTTGTTTTAAATATTTTCGTATATTAATTTTATCAAATGACCAATGCATATTCTTTGTTACTGAATAATTTTAAATCAAAATGTACAAGTGATTTTTTTGTTGCTGTTAAGTCTGTTTAGTATTTATGTGTTGTTAGTAATATTGTAGTAGTATTTATGTGTTGTCGTGTCGATTTAAAAATCTTAGTGAATAGACAGACACTGTAAATAAATTCAAATTGTACATGGGTTGTAATGCCTTGACGTTTCTTGGATTTAGGACTAGACATGACTTAAGATAGCTCTAATCTAGGCGTTTCGAGCCAGCCTATTTCAGTCAATCAATTCGTTTAAATACCTTCAGTGGTGAAGTTGTGTACCTTAAGAGTAGATTTTATGTGTACCTATATTTTCGTTAACAACTAGGGAAAAACAATTTTTTTTATTTCGAGTGTATTGTATAAATTCAAGTCCGAGAACCACCGGGCCGGATATCCCGTGGGGATCGTGGGTTCGATTCACGCGCACGCTTAAATTTAAACAATTCATTTTAAAAAGATGTCATATACCTTCTGGCCTTCTGGCATCCTTTAGCAGTAACCATATTGATGCTCTCTTAATATCAGAATCTTTTCTTAAGCCTTCTCTTCTCTCTACTCACATTTCATTGCCTGGATTTGTGCTCGTTCGTAACGACCGGACTGGAAAGGGATGTGGGGGCGTGGCAATATACTTACGAGCCAACATCTCCTTTAAAATTGTAAATGTCTCTCCATCTACCTACACTGAATCAGCAGAGCATCTATTTATTGAAATTATAGTCTATCACAAAAAAATGCTTCTCGGAGTCTTCTATAGTCCGAGTCTTCGAATTAATTATTTCGACGCGCTAGAGACGTTACTGCATGACTTATGTCAGTCTTACGAGCACGTAGTCATAATGGGTGTCTTCAATACGTGTTTAATCAAAAACGATCACCGTGCTAATGCTATCCGATCTCTCTTATCATCTGTTAATCTTCATATCTTACCTCTTTCTGCCACACATCATTTTCCCAATTGTAACCCATCTCTTCTTGATCTAATGATTGTCTCCAAACCTGATCTCGTTTCAACACATGGTCAGCTCACTGCTTGTTTCTCTTACCACGACTTAATCTTTCTATCCTACTCTATTCGGCCTCCCAAACGTAGATCACAATATTCAATCCTTCGGAATTTCAAGGGCATGAACCTGAAGGCATTAAAGTGTGATGCTGAACACATTGACTGGACGCCGGTGATCAATTCTGAATCTATCAATAATAAAGTTCGAGAATTTAGCAGTATATTAACTTCACTATACGATCGTCATGCACCGAAACGGAGAGTTAAACTGAAACACATTCCAGCTCCTTGGATTACTCCGGCCATCAAAGAAGTTATGGCTAGTATGGATAGGGCGAAACTTAGGTATAAGCGCACGCCAACAAAGGCCAACTTAAACCGCTTCAAAATCTTGCGTAATCGGTGTAGTCGTCTGTGTCGTGATTCGAAACGTCGCCACTTCCACACTTCTCTCAATAGTCACAACTCCTCCAAAGTTTGGAAATTCCTAAAAGCCAATGGCATCGGCAAAACCCCTTCAACAGACTTTAATAGTATTGACCTGGGTTCTCTTAACAACCATTTCTCACTTCCCCCTATTACGATTGACCCTCGTATTAAATCAAATACTTTGCTTGAACTGTCCTCTTTGTCGATACCACAATGTTCACCGTTCAAACTTACTTCAGTGAGTGAGGACGACGTCAAAAAATCCCTCTTATCAATAACATCTTCTGCTGTTGGTAACGATGATTTATGCTCCAGAATGGTCACTCCAATAATTCCTATTTTAATCCCTATCCTTACTCATATTTTTAACTTTTCTTTATACTCCTGTTGCTTCCCATGTGCTTGGAAGAAAGCTCATATCATCCCGTTGCCTAAAGTTTCCAATCCTACTCTTTTGTCACAATTTCGCCCGATCTCTATCCTCCCTTAAAAGTTCTGGAGCATATAGTTCACCGTCAGCTATCTAGTTACTTATTGCAGAATAATCTTCTAAATCCCTTTCAATCTGGCTTTCGACCAGGTCACAGCACCGTGACAGCGCTCCTAAAGGTCACTGACAATATCCGTTGGGCCATGGAAAATAAATCTCTCACAGTCTTGGTGCTCCCTGACTTTAGCAGAGCCTTTAACTCCGTGGACTTCGATATTCTTCTCGAAATTCTTAAATCACTTAATTTCTCCTCGGAGTCTGTGGCCTGGTTCGATACATATCTTCGGGGACGCTCGCAGCGTGTTTGCTATAAAGACTCTTACTCAGACTGGTGCAATCTCACCACGGGCGTACCCCAGGGTGGCGTGTTATCTCCTTTACTTTTTTCCATCTTCATCAACTTTGCTACACGAGTTATTTCCTCTAATTTTCATCTCTAAGCAGACGACATGCAGTTATACCGCCAGTTTACATTAAATGAAGCTAGAACCGCCATTGCTGCTATGAATGAAGACCTGAGTGCCATCAGTCACTGGGCTAAATCGTTCGGTTTTCAATTAAATCCCATCAAGTCGCAGGCCATGATTATTGGCAGTAGGCAAATGCGTGCTGGTTTTGATGTAGGCTCTTTTCCCCCTGTTCTACTAGACAATGTGCATATTGCGTACTCGGACACGGCTAAGAACCTCGGGGTTATTATTGATCGGAACTTATCCTGGAATGCTCACATTAATGAAGTCAGCAAAAAGGTCTATTTTACCTTTCACTCACTTTTTTTTTTTTTTTTTTTTTTCGGGACTAGTCCCTCCCTCTTACCCACCACTGCAACTCCTGTAAGCCAGGATCAACAGTGGCACACAATGAAATGACACTGAGCGGTGAAGCTCAGGCATGTCCCGGGGAATAGCTTTAACTGTCTTGGATCCCGCAACGAATTTAATCAGAAACAGAAAAAAGGAGGAGTTAGAAAATGAATAGTTCCACTTCCCTCCAGAGCAAAGCGGGAGACAGAATGATGTAAAGAGGCTATAGCCTCATAAAATGAGAGATTTGCAACTAGAGAAGCCAGCTGCAAAAGCACCGAGGATCAATTTAAGGGTCCTAAGTGAGCTGTTATATTTGATTCCAATAGTAGGTATGGCAAAAACGCTTAAACGCACGGAAGTTGTTCCTTGTTGCTACAAGATCCGTATAATAAACTACTCCAGATATTGGTTGCAAGCTTTTTAACATAATATCACGCTGATTTTGCCAGAGATCACACTCCCACAGGATGTGGTGAGCAGCTTGTTCATATTCGTTACTGGATGTTGAGCACAGACAGATTGGTGAAGATACTAATTTGAAACTATACAATTTACTTTTAAAATTGCCGTGTCCGGTAAGAAATTGTGCAACACAATGGTCTATGATTAGCCAAGTTTTATTTAACCGTTCGCGTACGTCCGGAAAGAACTGGTGCAGATGGCGACCCTTGGTTGACGTATTCCATCTACATTGCCATTCATTTAGTAGTTCGTTATTTAAGTCAGCTATTGGCATAAATAGCCTGGTTATTTTCGCACGGTCGCGTAATGATAAGAAATCATTTTCTAAATTATCGCGCGTAGAATAATACATTGCTGCTCGTCTTTGTACTTCAAGATCAACCGGTAGTACACCCGCTAGGACAGGTAGGGCCTCTGTGCTCACTGTTCTATAGGCTTTACACAGAAATATCAACGCCAACCTCTGGCTTTGTAGTAATTTACGGCGAGCAGCTCCGATGGTAGCCCTATCAGCCCACACAGGCGAGCCGTAGCATATACACCCGAGATAGGTTGCCCCGTAAATGATTTTAAGAGTATTAAAAGAGAGGCCCCAGGTTGCCGTCGATATCCTTGTAAGTGCAAAAAAGTTTCGCTTAGCTTTTTCCCCAACTGATTTAATATGTTCTATAAACGAGAAATTCTTTTCTAAAACTAAACCCAAATAACAGGTTGATATTTTGCGTTTTACAGTAACATTATTAAGTTTTACGCCCGGGGGGGATTTTAGTTCACCTTTAAGAAGGAGTTGGTAGGTTTTATGAGGAGCAAATGTAAGGCGATTTCTTTTACCCCATTCACTTATCATACTTAAGCAAGTTTGAGCCAGATTTTCCAACTCTCTCCTGGAGTTACCCTGTATAAGTAAGAGGCCATCGTCAGCATATGCCGTTAGAGAGCAGCGTGATGGCAAGGGTAATGTCAAGAAGTCATCAAAACCCAAGTTCCAGAGATACGGCGCGAGCACTGAGCCCTGGGGGCAACCCATGGTTAACGATTTAGTGACTCTGAAGTGACCAAGCTTAAGAGTTGCAGAGCCATGTACGAAATAAGATATGATTATCGAATATATATTACTGTAACAACCGCGTATCTTAAGTTGTTGTAACAAAATTGGCCACCAAGTATTATCAAACGCCCCTGAAATATCCATGAATATGGCCAAAACGTATTTACATTCGGACGAGTTTACAGCTTTCCTCACTGAGATAGCTGCGTCCACTGTCGATTTACCCGCAGTAGAACCAAATTGATTTCCGTGAAATTTTGGTCCTCCCGGCAGCAATCGCGGTACAATAAGTCGTTCTAGAAGCTTGCCTAAGGAAGGCAGTAACGTTATTGGTCGGTATGACTTAGGGTCTTCAGGCAGTTTATCGCCATTTTTTGGTATAATACGAATAAAACCGCTGCGCCAAGAACGCGGAAAAGTCCCTTCAGATATGCAACGATTAAAAACTTTTAGTATTGAATCACCGGATTGTTTTGTGGCTTCTATTATCATTTTGTTGGATATTTTATCTTCACCTGAAGCTTTGTTAACAGGTAGCGATTTCACAGTATTCATAAACTCATTAATTGTAGGAAGACTAGACATATAGGTAGCGGGTGGATTGTTTGCCCACTGTCTAATCTGCTTATGGTAGTCATTATCGTTCAAGGAACTATCATCAGGTATGAGCGAATTAAGTAAGGATTCCGTGGTCTCCTCTATGCCACTGGTGTAGGTATTATTGATTTTTATGTTTTGAATATAAGCTAAATCTATAGACCTATTTGCTTTAAACTCATGGTATAGGGGCGACCACGGGCCTTCTTTATCTAATTTATCGACTATTTTTCTAATAAGATTGCCTTTGGATTTCTCTATTGACGAGCGGTAACGTGAACGAGCTATTTTGAGATTTATATATGCATTATTTAAAACATCGCCTACAATTTTACGTTTTTTTAGTTTATTATATTTTTTACGTGCTCTCCGAAATTCACATCGAACTTTAATTAAGTAGTTATTCCACCAATCGCATCTTCGAATATTAGTGATAGGGACGCGGCCTATGGCAATATCGGCACAGTAGGTAAAAGTGCCCGACATCATTACAGCACATTCCTCTGTTGTTAGTTCATCCCGGGTGAAATCCCTGGCATGCGCGGCAAAAAGAGCTCTGAAAAAATCCCAATCGGCCCCTTTGAGCCGATATCTATAGTTACCGTAAATAGCCGTAGGTCTTTGTGCCAACCGAGGAACAAACTCGTACACGATTAAGCGGTGATCACTGGATGAAGCGTCAGGCAAAACACGCCATCCATCTATTCGGACGTCTGAGCTTGAAAAAGTGACGTCAATAAAAGATTCGCCAGTAGGGCTACAATAAGTAGGCGGTGCATTTGGAGTGTTATGTATTGATAGATTCATCTCAGCGACGAAATCTTCGACGGCGTTCCGCCGTTCTGTATCGCTTGAACGGTATTTGCCATACCATAATGTAGAGGATGCGTTAACATCTGCGCCAATAATAATTTTGTGTCCTTTGAGGGACATCAAAACATGGCGCAAGTGATGTAAATGGGGACCGACAGGATCTGAATACTGAAAATAACAGCTCACTACGTAAACTTTCCAGGATGGGGATGATATTTCAGCGACAGCACAGTGTGACGTCATGAGGTTTCGCATAGCACTTACCGTAAAATTAGTACGCGTTACGTAAATAGCAGCCCGTGATTTGTTGTCTAGCTGCACCAATTTATTTTTTAAACGCGCATATTGATATTGTTCTTGTACAAACACTATATCTAAGTTGTATTCATTGACTAAAGTTTCCAACTCTGATGTCGCAACCCTATCGTTGTGAAGATTTAGCTGCCCTATTTTTAAGTAAGCCATATTAATATTTGGTATTTAGCACTAACTGCTCAAGTTTATGCTTAAATGTGGGGCAGTTGTCCGAGCCGCATTTGTGGTCGTGAGGTTTTTTATATGTTTTACACGATGCACAAACTGGTTTAAATTCTGGGTCATTGTGGTGCTTACATGATTTTGTGGGATGTGCTTCTGCGCATAAGGCACAGGTAGGTAATTTATTACTACAGTACTTGACAACATGCCCATATTGCTGGCAGTTTAAACACCGAACTACCTCTAAATCATCAAAAGAGCGGCATGTAGCCCAGTCGATGAAAAGTTTTTCTTTAGTGCTGACTAAATGTTTTCTAATCTTTCACTCACTTAGGTGCCTCCAGTACTTTTTGCCTTTTGAAACCAAAATAACTCTTGCTCAAACTCTAATCCAGCCCATTCTGGACTATGCTGATGCCTGCTATCTGGATGCTACTGAAGAGCTATTAAACAAACTTGAGCGCTTGTAAAATTTATGTATTCGTTTCATCTTTAATCTCCGAAAGTACGACCATGTCTCAGAATTCCGCAACAATCTCAAGTGGCTCCCAATCCGCCTTCGCAGGAATACTCGAATATTATGTCTCCTTTTCAATATCCTACACAATCTTGCATATCCCTCTTACCTACAGGACCGTTTTTCCTTTAAACATTCTCCCAACGCCCAATGTAGGTCACACTTAAAAAGTATTTTGAAATTCCCATCCCATAAAACTGATTTCTTCTCCAAATCCTTCACTGTTCAGGCGGTTAGGCTGTGGAACTCTCTTCCGCCTATCATACGTAATAGTAATACCATCTCCATATTTAAAAAAAGGTTAAAAGAACACTACCTTTCCTCTTTGCCTTAGATATATGTATTTTATGTAGTTTATTATTTTAAATTATGTATGTATTTATGTATATGTGTATTTTGTTCGTATGTATGTATATCATCCTACACACTCATATCTTCCTCTCTTCCAAAATCTACTCTTGCAGGTCTACTGGAAGAGATTTCTTTAGAAATAAGTAGTACCTTTGTGCAATGTCTTTTCTTGTTTTTTATTCTTTCTTTCCTTTATCCTATCAGTGTGTACATAAATTTGAAAATAAAATAAATAAATAAAAATACCTTTATTGACCTTCCCAGCACCGCTAGTTAGTAGTGGTGGTAATTTTTGGTGTTATAGTATTGGCTTGCAGCTTGTTGCTAGAAGCCGCTGGATGCGGATAGCAACGATCTTTGGGGGAGAACTTTGTTGAGCAGTGGACGTCGTAGGCTAATATAATGATGATGAAAGTATTAAGCATACTCTACTACTTAGTTCGACGGTCACCGTAGCCTAGTTGGTAGTGCTCCTGCCTACGAAGCTGGTGGTTCTGGGTTCGAATCCCGGTAAGTGCAAATATTTGTGTGATGAGCACGAATATTTGTTTCTGAGTCATGGATGTTTTCTATGTATTTAAGTATTTATTTATCTATATAAGTATGTATATCGTCGCCTGGTACCCATAGTACAAGCTTTGCTTAGTTTGGGGCTAGGATGATCTGTGTGACATTCTCCCTAGATATTATTATATTATAGTTACTAAACATAAAACTAATACATACAAAATTAGAAAACCTTAAAAACATGCATTTATAATGTCGATATTTATGGTACCATACCGATATGTTAGAAGGAATTCCTGTGATGTGACTCAGTCAACAACAGTTGTTACTTAGTTTAAAAGTCAGAATATTTTTGAGCTAATCTAGCAAATTAAACAGAAAAGAAAACTATTACACCTGCTTTTATTTTTTTTATTGGGAAAATAGCACAGTCATTATATTACGGACGAATTTAAAAATAAGGACTCAAATGACACCCAGACTTATGATAGTCATTTACAGGTTACACAAATAGTTGTTATGTGCGGGAATGGTACCCGGAATACGAGAGGGCTGTGATGACTATTTAACCGCTGCGCCATACGTGGAGTGGTTAAGGTACTTCAAAATAGACCATCAAAATTTCAAGTTTATTTTATGCACATTTAAAAACCGTTTTTTAATGTCTCACTATTATTACGAAACTACTACTGCCTCTTTGGTCTAGCGGTAGCGTGTTCAGCCCCAAAGAACGAGGTCCTGGTTTCAAATCCCAGGTCGGGCCAAAAGCTGTTTTGGAACTTTTCTGTAAAAAGAAAAATTTCTCAACATCAGCCCGAAGTCTGAGAGTTGGCGGTATTATACCCTCGTGCCTCGGAGATCACGTAAGCCGTCGGTCCTGTACCTGACCTTTTTCCGATCGTGTCGCTAGGCGTCCCATCGGATCATGAGAGTGAAGGAATAGAAAGTGCCCCTTGTGTTTGCGCACACATTTTTGCACTATAATATGTCCCGCGCAGATGGCTAATATCTGTTGAGACTGGCCACCGTGGCAGAAATTTGGCTAGGAGTAATTATTATTATTACTACAGAAAAAAAATGTTCTCGTTGGCGAAGTTGCGATCGACGATTGGAATAAATACAAAGTGCTTTTAGTATGCGATATAATATCGAATTTTAATAACCATTATTAAGAATAATATAGAGCATAAACAACATATAACCCCGCATGCCCGATACCATAAATACGATGCGTGAACATCCATAAACAAACTGGATTGTGATTAATGGTCACTGGTGAATGTAGTTTCACTGCATATGAATGAGAAATTATCATCCAAGATACGACTGCATTATTAGTACGTTCATATCTTTTTATTTTATTATTTTTATTATTATAATATACATGTTTTGTTAATGACTAAATATAAAAAAAAAATATCAATCTTACTTACTTATCGGGTGGCAGTGATCTAGGGTTACCACTATCAGAGTTGTTCAAGCCGCCCATTAGGCCTCTGACTTGGCTTAACGACTGTTTCTTAATGCCTTCCGGGACCGACAGTTTAACGTGTCCTTCGAAGAATGGTGACGCTCAGAACATAAACCACTTTGGCGGTCACCCATCTATGGACTGATGGCGAGCCTAGTTGCTTGACCTTGCTGATTACTTACGGACCGGTGAGAGCATCTAGCTTATATATCAATAATGTAATTTAAATAAATATATCAGCTTAAATCGTATTAATTGTGTTCTAGGCCTTACACAAAATTACATGGTTCTAGTAATAAAATGAATATGTAATGTTAATTCCGATATTTATCAGTTAAATCAAGCCAGCCACCCACAAAAACTGTACATCCTAGAAGGACTCATGTTAATATAAATAAGTATATTAACATGAGTCAGTTTGATAACCAATACGTGCTAACTGGAGCACCACAGTCCATTCTCAAGGGATTCAAATAAGATCGGCATTTGAAAGCTTGTCATGATATTGATTGTCATGGATATATCCGTAAAGTAAAGCATTACATTATATATTACTTAATAGTATAAGAAACGTGCCGGGATGCCTACCATAATGTGGTTGCAAGTTTTGCTGTTTATTTTTTGTATTTGTCCAGTACCAAGTGCCACTTCAGCGTTTCCGTTTTTTGTCAGCATCAGTTTGCGTGTTTCGAACCTCAGTGTTGTGTTTCGGACGCTATAGCTATAATAATGTATATCTTTGTATACAAAACAATTCATCATTAAAAAGCACACCCAGACTTGAATAGTTAACACAATTTGTAGTCCTGTGCGGATTTCAAACCCGAAATACAAAATTGTCATTGGCCTAATTTACAAAAACATGTCTAAAAGTCATATCAAATTAACTCGTTATTAGATAATAAAACTCGTATTGTAATTAGTCCACCCGTTTTGTAGCTACGATTTACAGACACACAGAAACAAAAACGATTATTGTGCCAAGGTTTAAATAATTAATAAGTAGAGAAAAAAAAGAAATATTTTTTTACAAATATATTTATGGCATGCCATAATACTTATGTTCAAAACCGTGTATGAGTATATTTCTCTAGATTACAATCGGAAAAAATTGAATTAAAGAAATAAATATTAAGGTAACAATTATGTGGTCAGATCTCGTACTATGAGAAAGTTGCCAAAATCGATGGATTTGTGGATCAAAAACATATTCAAAATTATTCAGTCTAAAACACAATGTCCCCTCTAAATCCACTACTGTTCTATAAAGTCAGTCAGCGTGAAACATAAATAGTGAACGATGCATCGCATATATTACAAATCTTTAATAAACTGTGGCCAGCTAGAATTTACAATTCCGCTAGGTTATCGATTTGACATCGATGATCGAATCGAATCGAGCATGATCATACGTTCTTGAGATACTCTTGGGGAACATGATCTTGTAAGTTGTGATAAGTTCAGCGTTCATTGTTTCACCGGCCGGCGTGCTGTTTCGACTTAGGTTGTTACTGACCTGGAAAGAACTGCAACTCGCTTTACGTTGAAACGCGATGACCCGGATGCAATTAAGGATCGGAGATGAATTTCGTCATTACGGATGCAAACTTTGGGTTTTAGAGGGCAATGGTAGTCGCAATCGTACTCTCGACCGGCGATTTCGGTTTATCGGAATGTGTTCAGCGTTAAAAGAGTTTTTAATTACTTTGACTTGTGCCAAGTAAGTCTTAATAGGGTTTTTATGATCGTCTAAAACGTTCAAGACGGCTGTGCTTATGGGGGAAAGATATAGGTACATTGACGCACCTTGCACCATGGCTGGGTTTTGTGGTAGTCTTTGTAGTTTAAACGAATTGGTGGATTTAAGATATTGTTTGATTGCAACCTATAAACAGTTCTAACAATACATATTTTAAACAGATTTCAAAAGAAGAAGGTTGTCAATTCCACAGCATGCTACAAAATGTAAATCTTGCTACAAAATATGTATAGTTTT
Organism: Pseudoips prasinana; assembly: GCA_951640165.1. NCBI lineage: Eukaryota > Metazoa > Arthropoda > Insecta > Lepidoptera > Nolidae > Pseudoips > Pseudoips prasinana. The sequence continues at coordinate 10,855,997 of OX621240.1, forward strand.
TAGATAGTTATATATTATGGAATTTGTTCTTTGTTTGTGAACCGAATTCAATATTTTTTTTTATCGTTGGTCAAAGCTTTCTTTGTGGTCCTATATTATAATATATTAGCTTTGCATCGCAGTTTTACACGCGTTAATCTGTATAAATTATGGCCCATGTGATATTTGCATATATAACATACATTATTACAGAGTTTCATCATTCATCACTTTTTGCGTGAAAGAGTAACACGCAATCATTATCTTTCGCATTTATAATATTAGTAGGATAATTTTGTTGTGGTGTATTCTGTTTTTAAATTTATCAAAATTCATTAGGCTGTTGAAGCTACAGAACGTCCATTAGATCTTATCGGTCTACTTTTGCCGTACAGAACAATCGGCGACATACGGCGCCGATTGTTCTGTACTCTGTAATAATGTATGTTATATATGCAAATATCACATGGGCCATAATTTATACAGATTAACGCGTGTAAAACTGCGATGCAAAGCTAATATATTATAATATAGGACCACAAAGAAAGCTTTGACCAACGATAAAAAAAAATATTGAATTCGGTTCACAAACAAAGAACAAATTCCATAATATATAACTATCTAAAAACTATACATATTTTGTAGCAAGATTTACATTTTGTAGCATGCTGTGGAATTGACAACCTTCTTCTTTTGAAATCTGTTTAAAATATGTATTGTTAGAACTGTTTATAGGTTGCAATCAAACAATATCTTAAATCCACCAATTCGTTTAAACTACAAAGACTACCACAAAACCCAGCCATGGTGCAAGGTGCGTCAATGTACCTATATCTTTCCCCCATAAGCACAGCCGTCTTGAACGTTTTAGACGATCATAAAAACCCTATTAAGACTTACTTGGCACAAGTCAAAGTAATTAAAAACTCTTTTAACGCTGAACACATTCCGATAAACCGAAATCGCCGGTCGAGAGTACGATTGCGACTACCATTGCCCTCTAAAACCCAAAGTTTGCATCCGTAATGACGAAATTCATCTCCGATCCTTAATTGCATCCGGGTCATCGCGTTTCAACGTAAAGCGAGTTGCAGTTCTTTCCAGGTCAGTAACAACCTAAGTCGAAACAGCACGCCGGCCGGTGAAACAATGAACGCTGAACTTATCACAACTTACAAGATCATGTTCCCCAAGAGTATCTCAAGAACGTATGATCATGCTCGATTCGATTCGATCATCGATGTCAAATCGATAACCTAGCGGAATTGTAAATTCTAGCTGGCCACAGTTTATTAAAGATTTGTAATATATGCGATGCATCGTTCACTATTTATGTTTCACGCTGACTGACTTTATAGAACAGTAGTGGATTTAGAGGGGACATTGTGTTTTAGACTGAATAATTTTGAATATGTTTTTGATCCACAAATCCATCGATTTTGGCAACTTTCTCATAGTACGAGATCTGACCACATAATTGTTACCTTAATATTTATTTCTTTAATTCAATTTTTTCCGATTGTAATCTAGAGAAATATACTCATACACGGTTTTGAACATAAGTATTATGGCATGCCATAAATATATTTGTAAAAAAATATTTCTTTTTTTTCTCTACTTATTAATTATTTAAACCTTGGCACAATAATCGTTTTTGTTTCTGTGTGTCTGTAAATCGTAGCTACAAAACGGGTGGACTAATTACAATACGAGTTTTATTATCTAATAACGAGTTAATTTGATATGACTTTTAGACATGTTTTTGTAAATTAGGCCAATGACAATTTTGTATTTCGGGTTTGAAATCCGCACAGGACTACAAATTGTGTTAACTATTCAAGTCTGGGTGTGCTTTTTAATGATGAATTGTTTTGTATACAAAGATATACATTATTATAGCTATAGCGTCCGAAACACAACACTGAGGTTCGAAACACGCAAACTGATGCTGACAAAAAACGGAAACGCTGAAGTGGCACTTGGTACTGGACAAATACAAAAAATAAACAGCAAAACTTGCAACCACATTATGGTAGGCATCCCGGCACGTTTCTTATACTATTAAGTAATATATAATGTAATGCTTTACTTTACGGATATATCCATGACAATCAATATCATGACAAGCTTTCAAATGCCGATCTTATTTGAATCCCTTGAGAATGGACTGTGGTGCTCCAGTTAGCACGTATTGGTTATCAAACTGACTCATGTTAATATACTTATTTATATTAACATGAGTCCTTCTAGGATGTACAGTTTTTGTGGGTGGCTGGCTTGATTTAACTGATAAATATCGGAATTAACATTACATATTCATTTTATTACTAGAACCATGTAATTTTGTGTAAGGCCTAGAACACAATTAATACGATTTAAGCTGATATATTTATTTAAATTACATTATTGATATATAAGCTAGATGCTCTCACCGGTCCGTAAGTAATCAGCAAGGTCAAGCAACTAGGCTCGCCATCAGTCCATAGATGGGTGACCGCCAAAGTGGTTTATGTTCTGAGCGTCACCATTCTTCGAAGGACACGTTAAACTGTCGGTCCCGGAAGGCATTAAGAAACAGTCGTTAAGCCAAGTCAGAGGCCTAATGGGCGGCTTGAACAACTCTGATAGTGGTAACCCTAGATCACTGCCACCCGATAAGTAAGTAAGATTGATATTTTTTTTTTATATTTAGTCATTAACAAAACATGTATATTATAATAATAAAAATAATAAAATAAAAAGATATGAACGTACTAATAATGCAGTCGTATCTTGGATGATAATTTCTCATTCATATGCAGTGAAACTACATTCACCAGTGACCATTAATCACAATCCAGTTTGTTTATGGATGTTCACGCATCGTATTTATGGTATCGGGCATGCGGGGTTATATGTTGTTTATGCTCTATATTATTCTTAATAATGGTTATTAAAATTCGATATTATATCGCATACTAAAAGCACTTTGTATTTATTCCAATCGTCGATCGCAACTTCGCCAACGAGAACATTTTTTTTCTGTAGTAATAATAATAATTACTCCTAGCCAAATTTCTGCCACGGTGGCCAGTCTCAACAGATATTAGCCATCTGCGCGGGACATATTATAGTGCAAAAATGTGTGCGCAAACACAAGGGGCACTTTCTATTCCTTCACTCTCATGATCCGATGGGACGCCTAGCGACACGATCGGAAAAAGGTCAGGTACAGGACCGACGGCTTACGTGATCTCCGAGGCACGAGGGTATAATACCGCCAACTCTCAGACTTCGGGCTGATGTTGAGAAATTTTTCTTTTTACAGAAAAGTTCCAAAACAGCTTTTGGCCCGACCTGGGATTTGAAACCAGGACCTCGTTCTTTGGGGCTGAACACGCTACCGCTAGACCAAAGAGGCAGTAGTAGTTTCGTAATAATAGTGAGACATTAAAAAACGGTTTTTAAATGTGCATAAAATAAACTTGAAATTTTGATGGTCTATTTTGAAGTACCTTAACCACTCCACGTATGGCGCAGCGGTTAAATAGTCATCACAGCCCTCTCGTATTCCGGGTACCATTCCCGCACATAACAACTATTTGTGTAACCTGTAAATGACTATCATAAGTCTGGGTGTCATTTGAGTCCTTATTTTTAAATTCGTCCGTAATATAATGACTGTGCTATTTTCCCAATAAAAAAAATAAAAGCAGGTGTAATAGTTTTCTTTTCTGTTTAATTTGCTAGATTAGCTCAAAAATATTCTGACTTTTAAACTAAGTAACAACTGTTGTTGACTGAGTCACATCACAGGAATTCCTTCTAACATATCGGTATGGTACCATAAATATCGACATTATAAATGCATGTTTTTAAGGTTTTCTAATTTTGTATGTATTAGTTTTATGTTTAGTAACTATAATATAATAATATCTAGGGAGAATGTCACACAGATCATCCTAGCCCCAAACTAAGCAAAGCTTGTACTATGGGTACCAGGCGACGATATACATACTTATATAGATAAATAACGTAAAGCGAGTTGCAGTTCTTTCCAGGTCAGTAACAACCTAAGTCGAAACAGCACGCCGGCCGGTGAAACAATGAACGCTGAACTTATCACAACTTACAAGATCATGTTCCCCAAGAGTATCTCAAGAACGTATGATCATGCTCGATTCGATTCGATCATCGATGTCAAATCGATAACCTAGCGGAATTGTAAATTCTAGCTGGCCACAGTTTATTAAAGATTTGTAATATATGCGATGCATCGTTCACTATTTATGTTTCACGCTGACTGACTTTATAGAACAGTAGTGGATTTAGAGGGGACATTGTGTTTTAGACTGAATAATTTTGAATATGTTTTTGATCCACAAATCCATCGATTTTGGCAACTTTCTCATAGTACGAGATCTGACCACATAATTGTTACCTTAATATTTATTTCTTTAATTCAATTTTTTCCGATTGTAATCTAGAGAAATATACTCATACACGGTTTTGAACATAAGTATTATGGCATGCCATAAATATATTTGTAAAAAAATATTTCTTTTTTTTCTCTACTTATTAATTATTTAAACCTTGGCACAATAATCGTTTTTGTTTCTGTGTGTCTGTAAATCGTAGCTACAAAACGGGTGGACTAATTACAATACGAGTTTTATTATCTAATAACGAGTTAATTTGATATGACTTTTAGACATGTTTTTGTAAATTAGGCCAATGACAATTTTGTATTTCGGGTTTGAAATCCGCACAGGACTACAAATTGTGTTAACTATTCAAGTCTGGGTGTGCTTTTTAATGATGAATTGTTTTGTATACAAAGATATACATTATTATAGCTATAGCGTCCGAAACACAACACTGAGGTTCGAAACACGCAAACTGATGCTGACAAAAAACGGAAACGCTGAAGTGGCACTTGGTACTGGACAAATACAAAAAATAAACAGCAAAACTTGCAACCACATTATGGTAGGCATCCCGGCACGTTTCTTATACTATTAAGTAATATATAATGTAATGCTTTACTTTACGGATATATCCATGACAATCAATATCATGACAAGCTTTCAAATGCCGATCTTATTTGAATCCCTTGAGAATGGACTGTGGTGCTCCAGTTAGCACGTATTGGTTATCAAACTGACTCATGTTAATATACTTATTTATATTAACATGAGTCCTTCTAGGATGTACAGTTTTTGTGGGTGGCTGGCTTGATTTAACTGATAAATATCGGAATTAACATTACATATTCATTTTATTACTAGAACCATGTAATTTTGTGTAAGGCCTAGAACACAATTAATACGATTTAAGCTGATATATTTATTTAAATTACATTATTGATATATAAGCTAGATGCTCTCACCGGTCCGTAAGTAATCAGCAAGGTCAAGCAACTAGGCTCGCCATCAGTCCATAGATGGGTGACCGCCAAAGTGGTTTATGTTCTGAGCGTCACCCTTCTTCGAAGGACACGTTAAACTGTCGGTCCCGGAAGGCATTAAGAAACAGTCGTTAAGCCAAGTCAGAGGCCTAATGGGCGGCTTGAACAACTCTGATAGTGGTAACCCTAGATCACTGCCACCCGATAAGTAAGTAAGATTGATATTTTTTTTTATATTTAGTCATTAACAAAACATGTATATTATAATAATAAAAATAATAAAATAAAAAGATATGAACGTACTAATAATGCAGTCGTATCTTGGATGATAATTTCTCATTCATATGCAGTGAAACTACATTCACCAGTGACCATTAATCACAATCCAGTTTGTTTATGGATGTTCACGCATCGTATTTATGGTATCGGGCATGCGGGGTTATATGTTGTTTATGCTCTATATTATTCTTCATAATGGTTATTAAAATTCGATATTATATCGCATACTAAAAGCACTTTGTATTTATTCCAATCGTCGATCGCAACTTCGCCAACGAGAACATTTTTTTTCTGTAGTAATAATAATAATTACTCCTAGCCAAATTTCGGCCACGGTGGCCAGTCTCAACAGATATTAGCCATCTGCGCGGGACATATTATAGTGCAAAAATGTGTGCGCAAACACAAGGGGCACTTTCTATTCCTTCACTCTCATGATCCGATGGGACGCCTAGCGACACGATCGGAAAAAGGTCAGGTACAGGACCGACGGCTTACGTGATCTCCGAGGCACGAGGGTATAATACCGCCAACTCTCAGACTTCGGGCTGATGTTGAGAAATTTTTCTTTTTACAGAAAAGTTCCAAAACAGCTTTTGGCCCGACCTGGGATTTGAAACCAGGACCTCGTTCTTTGGGGCTGAACACGCTACCGCTAGACCAAAGAGGCAGTAGTAGTTTCGTAATAATAGTGAGACATTAAAAAACGGTTTTTAAATGTGCATAAAATAAACTTGAAATTTTGATGGTCTATTTTGAAGTACCTTAACCACTCCACGTATGGCGCAGCGGTTAAATAGTCATCACAGCCCTCTCGTATTCCGGGTACCATTCCCGCACATAACAACTATTTGTGTAACCTGTAAATGACTATCATAAGTCTGGGTGTCATTTGAGTCCTTATTTTTAAATTCGTCCGTAATATAATGACTGTGCTATTTTCCCAATAAAAAAAATAAAAGCAGGTGTAATAGTTTTCTTTTCTGTTTAATTTGCTAGATTAGCTCAAAAATATTCTGACTTTTAAACTAAGTAACAACTGTTGTTGACTGAGTCACATCACAGGAATTCCTTCTAACATATCGGTATGGTACCATAAATATCGACATTATAAATGCATGTTTTTAAGGTTTTCTAATTTTGTATGTATTAGTTTTATGTTTAGTAACTATAATATAATAATATCTAGGGAGAATGTCACACAGATCATCCTAGCCCCAAACTAAGCAAAGCTTGTACTATGGGTACCAGGCGACGATATACATACTTATATAGATAAATAAATACTTAAATACATAGAAAACATCCATGACTCAGAAACAAATATTCGTGCTCATCACACAAATATTTGCACTTACCGGGATTCGAACCCAGGACCACCAGCTTCGTAGGCAGGAGCACTACCAACTAGGCTACGGTGACCGTCGAACTAAGTAGTAGAGTATGCTTAATACTTTCATCATCATTATATTAGCCTACGACGTCCACTGCTCAACAAAGTTCTCCCCCAAAGATCGTTGCTATCCGCATCCAGCGGCTTCTAGCAACAAGCTGCAAGCCAATACTATAACACCAAAAATTACCACCACTACTAACTAGCGGTGCTGGGAAGGTCAATAAAGGTATTTTTATTTATTTATTTTATTTTCAAATTTATGTACACACTGATAGGATAAAGGAAAGAAAGAATAAAAACCAAGAAAAGACATTGCACAAAGGTACTACTTATTTCTAAAGAAATCTCTTCCAGTAGACCTGCAAGAGTAGATTTTGGAAGAGAGGAAGATATGAGTGTGTAGGATGATATACATACATACGAACAAAATACACATATACATAAATACATACATAATTTAAAATAATAAACTACATAAAATACATATATCTAAGGCAAAGAGGAAAGGTAGTGTTCTTTTAACCTTTTTTTAAATATGGAGATGGTATTACTATTACGTATGATAGGCGGAAGAGAGTTCCACAGCCTAACCGCCTGAACAGTGAAGGATTTGGAGAAGAAATCAGTTTTATGGGATGGGAATTTCAAAATACTTTTTAAGTGTGACCTACATTGGGCGTTGGGAGAATGTTTAAAGGAAAAACGGTCCTGTAGGTAAGAGGGATATGCAAGATTGTGTAGGATATTGAAAAGGAGACATAATATTCGAGTATTCCTGCGAAGGCGGATTGGGAGCCACTTGAGATTGTTGCGGAATTCTGAGACATGGTCGTACTTTCGGAGATTAAAGATGAAACGAATACATAAATTTTACAAGCGCTCAAGTTTGTTTAATAGCTCTTCAGTAGCATCCAGATAGCAGGCATCAGCATAGTCCAGAATGGGCTGGATTAGAGTTTGAGCAAGAGTTATTTTGGTTTCAAAAGGCAAAAAGTACTGGAGGCACCTAAGTGAGTGAAAGGTAAAATAGACCTTTTTGCTGACTTCATTAATGTGAGCATTCCAGGATAAGTTCCGATCAATAATAACCCCGAGGTTCTTAGCCGTGTCCGAGTACGCAATATGCACATTGTCTAGTAGAACAGGGGGAAAAGAGCCTACATCAAAACCAGCACGCATTTGCCTACTGCCAATAATCATGGCCTGCGACTTGATGGGATTTAATTGAAGACCGAACGATTTAGCCCAGTGACTGATGGCACTCAGGTCTTGATTCATAGCAGCAATGGCGGTTCTAGCTTCATTTAATGTAAACTGGCGGTATAACTGCATGTCGTCTGCTTAGAGATGAAAATTAGAGGAAATAACTCGTGTAGCAAAGTTGATGAAGATGGAAAAAAGTAAAGGAGATAACACGCCACCCTGGGGTACGCCCGTGGTGAGATTGCACCAGTCTGAGTAAGAGTCTTTATAGCAAACACGCTGCGAGCGTCCCCGAAGATATGTATCGAACCAGGCCACAGACTCCGAGGAGAAATTAAGTGATTTAAGAATTTCGAGAAGAATATCGAAGTCCACGGAGTTAAAGGCTCTGCTAAAGTCAAGGAGCACCAAGACTGTGAGAGATTTATTTTCCATGGCCCAACGGATATTGTCAGTGACCTTTAGGAGCGCTGTCACGGTGCTGTGACCTGGTCGAAAGCCAGATTGAAAGGGATTTAGAAGATTATTCTGCAATAAGTAACTAGATAGCTGACGGTGAACTATATGCTCCAGAACTTTTAAGGGAGGATAGAGATCGGGCGAAATTGTGACAAAAGAGTAGGATTGGAAACTTTAGGCAACGGGATGATATGAGCTTTCTTCCAAGCACATGGGAAGCAACAGGAGTATAAAGAAAAGTTAAAAATATGAGTAAGGATAGGGATTAAAATAGGAATTATTGGAGTGACCATTCTGGAGCATAAATCATCGTTACCAACAGCAGAAGATGTTATTGATAAGAGGGATTTTTTGACGTCGTCCTCACTCACTGAAGTAAGTTTGAACGGTGAACATTGTGGTATCGACAAAGAGGACAGTTCAAGCAAAGTATTTGATTTAATACGAGGGTCAATCGTAATAGGGGGAAGTGAGAAATGGTTGTTAAGAGAACCCAGGTCAATACTATTAAAGTCTGTTGAAGGGGTTTTGCCGATGCCATTGGCTTTTAGGAATTTCCAAACTTTGGAGGAGTTGTGACTATTGAGAGAAGTGTGGAAGTGGCGACGTTTCGAATCACGACACAGACGACTACACCGATTACGCAAGATTTTGAAGCGGTTTAAGTTGGCCTTTGTTGGCGTGCGCTTATACCTAAGTTTCGCCCTATCCATACTAGCCATAACTTCTTTGATGGCCGGAGTAATCCAAGGAGCTGGAATGTGTTTCAGTTTAACTATCCGTTTCGGTGCATGACGATCGTATAGTGAAGTTAATATACTGCTAAACTCTCGAACTTTATTATTGATAGATTCAGAATTGATCACCGGCGTCCAGTCAATGTGTTCAGCATCACACTTTAATGCCTTCAGGTTCATGCCCTTGAAATTCCGAAGGATTGAATATTGTGATCTACGTTTGGGAGGCCGAATAGAGTAGGATAGAAAGATTAAGTCGTGGTAAGAGAAACAAGCAGTGAGCTGACCATGTGTTGAAACGAGATCAGGTTTGGAGACAATCATTAGATCAAGAAGAGATGGGTTACAATTGGGAAAATGATGTGTGGCAGAAAGAGGTAAGATATGAAGATTAACAGATGATAAGAGAGATCGGATAGCATTAGCACGGTGATCGTTTTTGATTAAACACGTATTGAAGACACCCATTATGACTACGTGCTCGTAAGACTGACATAAGTCATGCAGTAACGTCACTAGCGCGTCGAAATAATTAATTCGAAGACTCGATAGACTATAATTTCAATAAATAGATGCTCTGCTGATTCAGTGTAGGTAGATGGAGAGACATTTACAATTTTAAAGGAGATGTTGGCTCGTAAGTATATTGCCACGCCCCCACATCCCTTTCCAGTCCGGTCGTTACGAACGAGCACAAATCCAGGCAATGAAATGTGAGTAGAGAGAAGAGAAGGCTTAAGAAAAGATTCTGATATTAAGAGAGCATCAATATGGTTACTGCTAAAGGATGCCAGAAGGCCAGGAGGTATATGACATCTTTTTAAAATGAATTGTTTAAATTTAAGCGTGCGCGTGAATCGAACCCACGATCCCCACGGGATATCCGGCCCGGTGGTTCTCGGACTTGAATTTATACAATACACTCGAAATAAAAAAAATTGTTTTTCCCTATCAAAATTCATTAGGCTGTTGAAGCTACAGAACGTCCATTAGATCTTATCGGTCTACTTTTGCCGTACAGAACAATCGGCGACATACGGCGCCGATTGTTCTGTACGGCAAAAGTAGATCACTACAAAATCGGATATTCAATGAGAAATATTGTAAATTGCGTCAGTGGTAAGTATTAAAAATATTTAGCTTATAATACACACGATCATTTATAAAACAAAACCTGTCCTGTCTGATTTTGATTTTTCACTTTTGCCGTTGACTGTACACTGTGAATGTGTATTGAAATAACTTTATTTGAAGTGTTTTTTATAAAATAGAAAAACTTATAAGCAAGTAGGTTACATTGAAAAAAATACAATTTGAATTCATGAACTTCTAACTCCGCTTTGAACCCCTTTAGAAATATCAAAGTGAATTTTCGCGTGAATAAGTAATATATTAATAATGACAACGAAAACCTGAATTCAATTTTGTCAGTGACAAAATATTTCTCTTCAGAATTACGAATAACAAATGAATAAACACTTTGTTCCCTGCGAGAACAAATCAGTAATGTCGAAATCCGTAGGCAAACCACGGCAACCAGCATAACCCAAAGTATTGTCCAACTAAAGTACTAGCGGCTAGGACACATAGTTCGTGGAACTGACGGCCACTGTGACAGAATGGTTCTCGAGTGGCAACAGGCCCTCTACTAGTTAGACCGACGATCTTGAAAGGGTCGTGGGAAGCCGCTGGATGCGGACATCACAACACTGCTCTTTGCGAATGTCCAAAAGAGGAATTTGGAAGGGGAGGATTTTGTCCAGAAGTGGAAGACTTCAGCTGATATGAAAATGATGATGAAACAATTCATAAAAGTTCAATTGCCCAAAAGCTAATTTACGAGACTGCGCCCTAAATTCATTTCTGATACCTAGGCCACATGCCTTTGTTTCAGACATGTGAGTAGTAATATAATCATAGTATCAGTAATAGTGACAGTAATAAGATCATTTACTTTCCTTGTACATGACAGATACATAGTTAGAAGATTTTCACTCGGCTAATTTTGTATTTGAAACTACCCGCGAATTAGCAATTCAGGGCATAACCAATCTCCATTCCAAATTTGACCAAATCCGTTGACCGTTTTTAGTAAGTATTTCATAAAAATAAATAAATACATACTTTCACATCACATCAGTAGGCTTTACATATTTTTTTATTTTTTTTCCTGTGTTGCACTTTTATATGTAAAAATGAACACTCAGGGTAAACAAAATAGGTAAAACATATTTTTCTCTACAATACTTATTACACGAAATAAGGTTTGAAACTTGCGCTCAAATTCCATCAAAAAGCGCGCACAATATCAAACTTCATTACGATGCTCTTAGATTTTTGGATGATGGGGCTGCAGAGTGCCTGATTTTTGTCTAATGGCCGCTCAAAAGTTACAGATCTATTAAGAACCGATGTCAGGGTATTTTTACCTTTTGATTATTAAAAAAAACAGTTTTATTTTTTTTATTATTTTTATTTATTTAACAATTTATGTACACATAAATAAAAACATAATAACATAAATAAAACAAGGAAAAGATTGTGCAAAGGTACTTTCGTACAATCGTTGTTAATTTTTCACATATTTTTTTATGTTATTGTGCTTTCAACTAGCCATTTGGTTTACGGCCTAGAAAGAATGACCTTCATACCATCCCGTGGTTGCCGTAAAAGGCGACTAAGGCCTCCAACGCAATATGCGGATAGCCGCAATGCGGCCAGCCGTGCGGCTGACCGTACTCAGATATTTGTACGAGAAAGTAGTTTTATTCGCACTGTGATGCGGCAGCCGGACAGCAATATTGATTGCTGACGGCTGACCGCATTCCGGCTAACCGCATAGTGCGTAGGAGGCCTAAGCGTTACAATAGGTAGCCGGGCTGCTGCGCCACCTGTGTACTATAGATAACATCTAACCCCGGTCTCTTACTCGCATGCCAAGTGCGGTGACTACGGCAAACCTCTCCAAATGGTAACGTTATAGAATCCTTTACTTACTTACTTATCGTATGGACAGTGGTTGTCAGAGTTGTTTAAGCCGCCCAGTAGGCCCAGTAGTCTAATGACTACAACTGGGACCGACAGCTTAACGTGTCCCTCTACTCTGTTGATCACCCATCTATGAACTGCCTGCAAGCCTAGTTGCTTTACCTCGCCAGTCGTTTACGGACCGGTGAGCGCCTCAATCCTCAATAGACTCTTTTGGAAGAGGCCTATCTCCAGCAGTGGACTATATCACGCTGATGATGTGTGCTTCCAAACAAGCGTACAGCACATCTGAGAGTAAGCGGTTACCTACGACGCGTGTGCCACAAATATAGTCAAATATTGCCAGTCCTTGCTGTTTGTCTTCGACTCTACTAGACTAAATATTAACCTAAAATTGTTATTACCTGCAGTGTATTCTGGAAGGCAGAGGTTACTCTCTAGCCTAGATGCTCATGATGCGAATAACTTCTATCCTTTACCAACAACTTTTTTCCTCTTGTTTTCCATAAAATTAAGTGTCAGATGTTGCTGATTAAACTGATGGAGAAATTACCGTCGCTAGTTTGATGTTTAAGCATGTTTACGACATACCCGCGTTCGCCCCGAGGCTCCTCCCATTAGGCGCCAACAGAAGTCCACGGCAGGTTAGGTTTAGTCATTGCGAGTCCAACATACACACCCGCAGACACTTTTTGCGGGTGGCATGCGTAGGCATTCCCACTGCCTTATCAAAAACAAGCATGCTTACGAACTGAGTCCTCTCTAGTCATCTATGAATTCTAGATACCTCTTAGGTGCCGTAAAAGAAATGTTTATTATGTCTTAATAAAGTATAAGAAAAATAATATACAGGCATCCCCATTAAGTGATTAACAATACTTGGTTGTCTCGCTACGCTTATTTCCTGGTTACTAATTATGAGACCATTTAAGAATACATCCCTTACTAATATTATAAATGTGATAGTAACTCTGTTTGTCTTTGTGTCGCGCTTTCACGCCAAAGCTACGGAACCGATTTAAATGAAATTTGGTACACAAATAGTCTAGAGCCTGAGAGAGGACATAGGCTACTTTTTAATGCGAAAAAAGTAGTAAGGGGGATCAAAAGTTGTATGGAATTATCGTTATTTTAGAGCTAGAAGCTTGAAACCTAGTTTTAGGCTATTGATTCGATATAAATACATATTACATTCAAAGTTTGTAAAAGTTTTACCCACAAGGATTAGTAGACAATAGGGGATGAAAGTTTGTATGGAAATATCTAAGGTTAATGTGAATGTTTTATTAGTTTGCGACAAGAGACAAAATATTACAGATAGTCTGATTTTGAGTCTGTTGAGATTTACGGAGTCGCGGGCACACAGCTAGTATTAAATAAATTTACTAATATACAATTAAAAATAATAGGTATACAATTAGTTTTAGGTTTTTTTCTTGTATTCAAGGCGCCAATCGTGTTAAGCTAATTTCAGGCTCATCAGAATCCTAATCCAAATCCGCAACAGATGCCTAATGAGTAGTTCAAATCTCTTATGGAACAAAGTTGACTACGACTCACATAGAAATATTTTGTCATCGCTTCTAATAAATTATTAACTACACTTAGTACTTAGTATTCTGGAACAGGCTGTACGAATGTGAGTAGGCTGTAGATACCACAGTGGAGCTCATGTGTTCGCGGTTACATCAAAAACTTAGAAGTATTTATTTCGAGATTAACCTTACTTAGTTTCCATTATTAATTACAGAAATCAATTTTGAAAGAGACTTCATAAATCTATAAGACTTTCGACCACTAAAACAATCAATTGCTTTTTACGTCCGGATTTTATTGGTAGCAACCGAATAGGAATTGTACATTTTGATGTAGAAGTCGGTTTTTTGGCTTAGCTATAAACTGTTCAACTTTATGCGTGAACGCTCAAAAACGATTTACGAACGTTTACTGAATGAAATTGATTTCTTGACCATGATTTTGAAATTTTAAAATACAATTTTTAGAATATTTTCAGACCCGATTAAATATTATAAATTTGAAGGCATACCAGGTAGTTATCGGATGTATGATGTAACTATGGCATTTATAGATGTCCTAGTTAGATATTCTTACGTTGGTACGTATGTGGCTGATGACAAAGACCACCCTATTTCATCCGATGAGGGGCGTAGAAGTTGTCCCAAGGGAATATCATTCAGAGAATGGACAGCAGCGTCTCTCTGCGTAAAATGACCGTCATACTGCGATAGCCAACCCCTCTACCAAGCGAGGCGATTATGGCATATCTCTCCAGAAGATGGACACAATCCATCGTCGTAATCTTTTGGGGAGTCCGTGCATTGGACGTCATTTGCTGACATGATGACTGCGTGATACTAAGGACTTAAACTGGTAGACGTAAATGAACACTAGGCTTCACGTCAAGATATATTAACGATAGCGATGTAGATATGATTTGATTGCTATGTGTTTTTCAAATATATAAGCTATATTATTACAAAGTTTAATCAAAATCCGTCCGTTAGTTTTTGCGTGAAAGAGTAACAAATATCCTTACATCTATACAGCCGTACATCCATACTCACAAACTTTCGCATTTATAATATTAGTAGGATATTTAATATTCGCATATATACCCAGACTCGCGTAAACTGAAACCCTACTCACATTGTGTATATACTTTGGCCGCCCTTGGCTGTTTATTACGTAGTCCGTTTGACTTGATACTTTTAAGAACCAAATAGATAAGTGAAGTTCTAGATAGAAATAGCTTGAAGGAATACATTTCAAGGGAACTAGAATTACATTCTAGTCTTGGTTCGTAAGGGCTTTCCTGAGCTAATGACCTTGAGTGTTTATATATCTTCATCTCTTCCACTTGATATCTAGTAGTACGAAACCTATAGTACAGCCTAAAAAGAAAAAGAAAAAGTGGTATAAAAAGATAAAGGTGTTCAAGTTACAGGACTTGTATTAGATTTTCTTGTTAAGGCAGGAGGAATGCCTACGCATTGCCATGCATAGGCTTTCCTCCTGCCCGCAAAAAGTGTCTGCGTCAAAATTGCACCGTATGTAATAAATAAATAAAATAAAAAGAGGTTTATTCCCAACAAGCACAGATAATCCTTAACTAGTTTACATCTAAAACGATATAACTAATTGCGTTTAGTTTATATAATACTTATGAAGGATGCAACATTATAAGTACTAGCTAGGAAAGGTTAGCAAATGTTACAGTAAATAATAATGATTACTGTAACGCTGATCTTCCGATAGCGCTTAAAAAACTACTAATTAAATTACAAAAATATCATGCGTATCGACCTGTAGTAGCGTTTGGTTGCGACTCCAACCACTTTAAATGTCATCAAAGAGACTATAAATAACTAGTATTGCGTCATTGCTGTGTTTACCTATCAAAACTGTCAAAGTATAAAAAATATTACAATAAATATGAATGTGAATGCGGGCAGTTTAATAAGAAAAAGATCATTGCCACGTGTTTTGTGATATTTACATGATCCGGGCAGTTTAATAGGAAAAAGACATAGGAAGTAATTGCTATGGACTTGGCTTGGCTGGCGGCGTGCATAACCTCAGTAAGTTACAGTTACAATTGATTCGTTTTTTGTTTTTCGAGTAAATGCGTCCTAAAATGTGCTTTAAAGCAGTGTTTTGTTCGCAGCGCACGAAGAGGGGGTAATAAAACGCTCCAGATATGACTAGCAGCGAATCGAAAACTGCCGCGGAAGAGACTCGCATCGACAAAACTTAACCTGCCGTGGATTTCTTTTGGCGCCTGATGGGGAGAGCCCCGGGAACGCGAGTATGCTGCTCCGGTGAAGCCTAAAAGCTAATCTAGTTCTTTGAACAAATATTTTTTGTAATAATAAATAATTATTTTATTCACAATTTGAAAAGATCATTTAAAGTAGCATAGGTAAAATGTTTCACCTATGCTACTTTAAATTAATGCAATATACTTAACATGTTTATCACCTAAACATTATACCATATTCTTATTATATTCAACATCATGTCAGCCGAATAACGTCCACTGCTGGACAAAAACTTCCCAAAATATTTCCTCAGTGGAGGTGTGAACATCATTTGGAGGAATATGTCATAATCGCCACGTTCGGCAGACGGGTGGCAATCGCATTATGGTCATTGGACACAGAGATATGGGCCCGTTCTTTGGTATATATTTGTTCAAAGCAATTTCTACGCCGCCCGTAATATGCGATGGGGGGGGGGGGGGGGTGCCAGCAGCCACACAGTACAATTAGATTAAGATTTCAGATAATATATATAATATATTGAGTTTTTACAAATTGAGATAACTAAGCATTCACCTTTTAACTGCTGATACAATATTCTAAACCCAGGTGCTGCAATTGCTCTACCGACAGTTTCTGACAATCCAATTTCACTCAAGTCTCTGAAGATTTCAGATAAAGCTTTATTGTAAATATTGAGCTTTCTTTAGTATTTTAGGTAACTAAGCACAAACGGTTTAACTGTAGAATACAACAGTTGTATTCTCTAGTTAAACCGTATTCTTCCTATAACTCATAAAGGTTTTTCTTGACAAGTACAGCGGCGACAGCAAAATTTTTAGGAACAGCTTGTATCACCGTCAAATGTGAAAATTAAATGGCGGTAATAATACACATGGGTTTTCTTTAAGTATCACACTGTATCAAATAATAACGTGTGACGTTTACTTAAGGAAATTTGACATTTAAACGAAATAAAAATTAAAAAAAAATCATGTAATAGGTTACTATTAACATAGTAGATCATTAATAAAAAAATATCCCTTAATCTGGTGGAATATTAACCATTCTTGTACTATTGTTATGTTGATAAAGTTGCCTTAGTTCTTATAAGATCTAATGCCTGGTTGGTCTAGCGGTAGCGTGTTCAACCGCAGATAACGAGGTCCTGGGTTCAAATCCTGGGTCGGGCTGAAAGTGAATTTGGGATTTTTCTGTAAAACGAAATAATCTTAATATCAGCCCGAAATCTGGGAATTAGCGGTATTATACCCCCGTGCCTCAGAGAGCACGTAAAAGCCGTCGGTCCTGTACCTGACCTCTTTCCGGTCGTGTCGCTAGTCGTCCCATCGGATCATGAGAGTGATGGAATAGAAAGTGCTCCTGTGTTTGCGCGCGCACTTCCTTTAAGACTGGCCGCCGTGGCCGGATCTCGGCTAGGAGGACATTATTTATTATAATAAGATCTAATGATTGTGTTGACGTTTTTAATTTACACTTGCTACCTCTTCCGGAGTTAATATCCAGGGCGAATGTGTAGGTATGTGTATATGAAATATAAGCAACGATTTTAAAGAATTGATGAAATAAAGATATGAAAATCATTGCTTATATTTCATATATACATACACTCGGAGGAAAACTCCGGGTGAATTTGTTTTGTTTTGTTGAATTTTAAGGTATTGTGTAGAATACAGCTAACCTAAGATTGTTCTAATTTTATTTCTACCACTTGTACACATGGTGGACTGTAAGTGCGGCGTAGCGCTTCATTTAGTCACCTCGCTTCTATGTGTTTTGGGTTCTATTACCGCGCAGGACAACTATTTGCGTAGCTCGAATATAATAGTTCTGAGTTGGAGTATGCTATGTATACTGAACATACAACATACCCTATTTGCATGTTTGTAAAATTACTCGCGGTACAGGAATTTATTTATTAAATGCGGGCATAGTCCATTTTTAATTAAAGAATATATTATTATAATATTCTACATTGGCATACAGTGTACATAAAAACAATCTACTGCTTTGTCGTATACCTCTAATACCTAGAAAAGTAAATTATTATAATGAATATGAATATCTATACATATAATAAAATCGTAGGAAAGTCAAAACTGTACATTGAATTTTTTTTAAAGGATACTTGGGGTGTCATCTACAATCGAAGCCAAAAATATAGATTTTAGGATTTTTGTCTGTTTGTCTGTATGTATGTCCGGGCTAAACTCAAAAAGTACTGCATAGATTTAGTTCAAATTTTGCATGAATATTACTCAGAGGTCGGGTCAACATATAGGCTATATATTATCACGCTATCACCTACGGGGGAGGAGCTGTGATAATTTATAAAGTTGAACGCGGGTAAAACCGCGGGGCACAGCTAGTGTACTATAAAACAAGAGAGTAGTACAGTACTTGAGTTTGTCTTAAGTTACCTATATGCCAAGATACATCCAGTGGTTCTAGTACGTATAAGCTTAAATGGAAAATAGCGTCGTTTAGTGCAATTTTGATATTCGTAGCTATTGTTGTATCAGCGTTCGAAGAGATTTAAAGTAGAGCAATTCAAAGACATTTAATTCTCAAGTAAATATTAATAGAAGTTTTAAGTAGTTTTTAAAACTAAAATGCTGACGTTGCATAAAGTTCCTATATTATTAAAGAAATCGACTTTTCATCAAGATGACTACTCTGACTAACGGAAATTCCGGCTGTATCTAACACCATGTGTGTAAATAGCTCACAAAACAAGTAGTTTCAGATTCCAAAGAACAGTATGATTATAAATAGTAACAAATAAGTGTTCACAAAATTCGTACACTTTCAGAATGACTGTTATCTCCGGCTATTCCTTCGGCAACTGACCGCGCACAATGCTTATCATCTGGGACCTCTTTTTCTCTCTCAAATATTATATACAGACAGACCGAGAGATAGAGAGGCGTTTTTTTATGTGACAATTACAACCAGTAAACTTCTACCGCAAAGTGTGTTAAGACAACGCATTGTAAATATTGACGGTACATCATTATTTTGCTCTCAGCAATTAGGAAACAATTATTTTAAAGTTCAGAGCCGATCTATAAAAAAAATTGTAAATTATAGTCGTGAAAATAAAATTGAAAATAATAATTATAAGGAAGTACATATTATTATTGTGTTAATATATTTATTAGACAAAAATCATATCTTTTCCACGTCCATTAATCACTAATACTTTTAAACCGACCTACCTAAACATTTCAGAGTTGCCTTACTACCCACCCTTGACTGCCTCGTTGGTCTAGCGGTAGCGTGTTCAACCGCAAAAAATGAGGTCCTGGGTTCAAATCCCGGGTCGGGCCAAAAAGTGATTTTGGCATTTTACCGAAAAAAAGAAATTTCTCAGTATCAGTCCGAAGTCTGGAAGTTGGCGGTATTACACGCCCGTGCCTCGGAGGGCACGCAACGGCAAGCCGTCGGTCCTGTACCTAACCTCTTTCCAGTCGTGTTGCTAGTCGTCCCATCGGATCATGAAAGTGATGGATTAGAAAATGCCCCTGTGTTTGCGCACACACTTCTGCACTATAATATGTCCTGCGCAATTGGCTAATTTCCATTGAGAACGGCCGCGGTGGCCGTAATTCGGCCGGGAAGACATCATCATCACTACCCACCAACAGGATGCATGTGAAGACCGATACTTTTGATAAATGTAGAGTTTTACAAGAACAGTTTACAATTAGGGATATTGAAATAAATTTTATTAATTCTAAAGATATGTTAGTAAAATATTAAAAAGAAAACAGTATGTTCAATATCTCCGTAAAATTAAAAACTAGTGCTAACTGATTAGAATAGTGATGAATCAGAATCAGAACACAATAGCAGACTGGAACCAATAAGCAGAAATAATGTAGTAGAGAATCACGCACGCGGAGCACACAATCAGAATTAGGGTCATCAGTATGTATGTACAGACGCCAGCACATCAAGCTAGCCCAATCTGTCAAATTTTCCCAATTGAATGTGAACCTAATGCCTATGTGATAAAGTTGAAAATCTATAAAATAAATGGCATATTGGCGTAGCTGGATGTGCTAGCGTCTGTACATAAAGTGACAATATCAGATATAGCTCTATGCTGTATTCGGTTGATATGGGTAAGGGCCACGGTACCTAGTTCATAAATAGGCAGAGTTATTCCTTTGTTATCTATTGGATGCCAGCAAATTATATATAACTTTTGGGAAATTGTAGGGAACTCAAAGAACATATTACAAAAATTAAATAAGAAGTTATACTCTAATAAGATAATATTTATGTGCATATATGTACTTAGCATGCCTGCAACAAATAATTATATTCATGAGGGAAATATGTATCTACAATTTTAAGTTAGCCGTTATAGTGATACGTTTATATAGTTTTGGATACAAATGGTTCTATACATACTATGTATAATGGTTTTATATAAAATAAAATTGATAATTCTCATAAGTAAGTTATGGAAAAACCTACCTATGTCAAAGAACTTTAAAATACAATAATCGAGGGAGAAATAATTGTGTACTGTCAACTCTACAATGCGTTGCAATAAGATATTTACTGGTTGAATTCGTCACAGATGATGATGGTATAATATCTATCTATAATAATATCTAGGGACAATGTCACACAAATCATCCTAGCCCCAAACTAAGCAAAGCTTGTACAATGGGTACTAGGCAACGATATAAATACTTATATAGATAGATAAATACTTAAATACATAGAAAACATCCATGACTCAGAAACAAATATTCGTGCTCATCACACAAATATTTGCACTTACCGGGATTCGAACCTAGGACCACCAACTTCGTAGGCAGGAGCACTACCAACTAGGCTACGGTGACCGTCAATGTATGTATGTAGTGGTAGTTTATTATTTTGAGCAACCCATAGCTATTTGTTCTCACCGGTTTGTAAGTGGGTCCACAGACTAGATGGCCGTTAAAGTGGTTCAATTTCTGAACGTTTCCGTAATTATCTAGGCGTACCTGCTTTATGTTCTAGGGATAATGGTTAAGGTTTATGTTATTTGGTGTTAATGGTGGTGGTAAAAATCTTATGTTTAGTTTTTACTTTTGGGTTTTCATTACGTTTCGCTTAACGATAGCAATAAATGTTACAACGTTATTTGATATTCATTCCATGCAAGACTATAGTTCTAATGTTTGCACTTTGCGTGACGACACTTCACTAGTTGAGAGTTTTACTCAGCCCAAACACCACCTTACAGAATACATTCAAGGTCATACCACCAGAGATCATAGAAGAGCTGAAAAGGGTTTAGCAAAGCGTAAGAAAAGCCATATGTGTGGCAAGCGCTACAGTAACCACTTACCATCAGATGGGTCGTATACTTAAATACCTACTTTTGTAGTATGGCAATAACCCATAGATTAATAAAAAAATAATATTCTGGGACATTATTCACACACGCCCATCTGATCCCAGATTAAGCAGAGCTTGAACTATGGAAACCAGATAACTGATAAAATAAAAAAATAAAAAAGGTTTTTGTTCACGTAGACTTTAAGAAAGCGCTTGTCAGAACAACAATATAGTCAGAACATGTTTTTAGTAATATAGTTGTATACATTATTATTTCTATTTACATAAATATTTAGGTACACGGATTGTATGAATACATTTATAAAATTTATTTTATAATAGCAATATTATACACTGCATATACAACTTTTCTTTTGTAAATACATATATAGATAATTACACCCAGACTCAGGACAAACAGGGAATCGGACCCATGATTTGAACCTGCATCTTAGGGTAGAACCAATTTCTCTAAAGTTTTGATAAACTTTGTCAATCTAATAGGATTGATCTATAAAAATGTTAATTAACTAGAAATTTCTATCGTTTTTGCTCGATGACTGACAATATTATGCGATGGTAAGTATGACACCTGGTCAATGTGTCATTGAAGAAATATAAATACATACCTTGTCTGCTGTCTGCGTGTTACGCTTCATGAAATACAGCACGATAACAGACAGATGAAGAGACGGACGGAATGCGGAGTCCCTTGGCCCTCTTCGGGTAGAGAACCCTCGAGTATTTTAATTAGCGCTTTAAAATAAGTGAAACATTATATTATCGTAAATAGCCTCTGGAAAAACAAACACCTTCTCCTTCGAGTAAAATATTAATATATTCGGGATTCTTTTTTTATTAAAAAAATAATAATCTTTGTCCTAACTCCGCATTTAGATCAAAGATTTATGCAAAAAATACCTCTCATTGATTCGGTCGCGTTTTGATGAAGAAAAAACATTCTTATTTAAATACTACGGCTTCTCTCTTTCAACTTAAATCGGAATTGTGTTTGTGTTTTCTTTGTAAGTATTGATTCAACGAATGTTGAACCAATCTCAGAGGAAAAAACCTGTTTAGTGGCTGAAGCGAAATAGGCAATTTATTAGTTACTTACTAAATGGTTCATAAACACTGCAAAACATTAAAGTTGAATCTTTATCTTTGAAGTCGAAACAAAGTAGTAATTAATGAATTAAAAAAAAACTATTAAATATAATTAATTCAAAAGATATTTAATTCCTAAAATTATTTTAGTAAAAGTTACCCTTACATCTTAAATCACAAGAATATTTAGAGTAGGATGTACAATTTTATTTTGTGACTATCAAATATTACCATTATCGATAATGTAAACTGGTTTTACGAAATAAATGAATATGAATAAAGTCTTTGCATGCTCTACTATTAAGTCACAATGTACAAGGACACAAGGTTTGCTGTGTGGTGACGCCATAGAATATCATCACTCCATCTCATCCCGTGGGGGGCGTAGAAACCTACCAGACTACGGGCAGCAACGTTTTTCTGTGAACGGGTTGGCGATCGCAGTTTGATGGCTATATCAAACTGCGATCGCCAACCCGTCTGCCAAGAGTGGCGATTATGGCAAATCCCCCTATTATTTGGGGAGATTTGTCCAGTTGTGGACGTACAGACGCCAGCACATCCAGCGACCGCAATCTGTCAAATTTATTTTATAGATTTTCAACTTTATCACAATAGCATAAGGTTAATTTTCAATTGGGGAAATTTGACAGATTGGGGTAGCTTGATGTGCTGGCGTCTGTATTTTGGATGACATTATGATGTACAAGGACTGAACAAGAAAATTTAATCTACAAATTTGGATACCTACACTGAAGGCAAACAAAGATGTCTATTTCTATTCTAATCTAGTTAGAAAGTTATTCCTTGATATTTAAGAAGCACAAATCGTACTTCACTTGTTTTCTGTACAAAAAATTTTACATTCCCACGTGGAAGTTTGTCCGCTCTCTCGTTCGCAAGGCAATATTACAGTTAGGATACCCCCATTTCATTATTATTTCAGAACCAACCAGAGCGGCCTTTTTAACAGAAAAACAAAGATGAACTTTTTTATATTCTCTTTCATTTAGTTACTTACTAATTGCCTCTTTTTGAAAGAAAGATTTTTTCAAGTAGACTGAGTTACTGTAATTTCTTTTGAAAAGATACAGCAATGATGATTTAATTAAAAGAACATAATTGTATTTTATAGGCTAACATAATTTGAACTTGAATTTTTCATTTCCCTTGAAAGGCGTCTCGGGGTAGTATCGGCTTTTTTGCAAAGAAAAACTGTTCAAGTATACCAAACAACTTTATCAAATAAGCTTTGTGTTGGCTTGCTGTCCTTTTAGACTATGGGAGTGTAAATCGATAGTGCAACTTGGTTTGCACAAATAAGTGTATGTCTTCTTCGGAAAGCAGTCTTTCATTGAGATCAGACCATGTGACCAGACATAGCCCAGATGCTTTTTTGATTATTTTGAAGATTACGCCCGCACTAGGGAATTTAATCCCTGTGTCGCTGGTGTAATATAATTTACGGAGACAAAGTACAAACGCCAGCACATCAAGCTACCCCAATCTGTCAAATTTCCCCAATTGAAAGTGAACCTTATGCTTATGTGATAAAGTTGAAAATCGATAAAAGAAATTTGAAAGATTGGGGTAGCTGGACGTGCTGGCGTCTTTACATTCAGACTCAGGACAACTATTTATGGGTCTCACGAAGTGGCGAGGTGACTGTCTTAAAATTATTAGAGGTATGAAACTTTCTTAGAAAGAAATCTGGAAACAAATTGAAGACAACCAGTAGGTGTAACATTGTTTCTTAGATATGGGTAAGTAATCGTAGTTATATAATTAAATGGACAACATTTTAAGGTGTCAGCATCCATTAATTTTTACCATGGTTACACATAACAAGAAATAAAAATTGAATAAAATAAACTATACAACAAAATAAATTAAAGTTTATGTGTAAACTAATATTAACACTTATTGAAAGTCTACACCAAATACACTTTTTTAATGTAATATTATTTATACCGTAGTATTTTTATTTGACTGAAAGCTTACTAAATTTTTACAGCTAGTACTAAAATCTTTACAGTTTTTCAGAGCATTGAAAAAAAGGGTCTTGGCAGAATAGACAACCAAGTGATTTTTAATTTATTTCATTAACATTTCCTTGTGCTCAAGAATCTTTTAGAGACTGACGGAAATTCTAAAAAATAATATATATCAATAAAGAATAACTAATTTAATTAAAAAACCTTTCATAAACGTTAATTAGTTGCTCATAAAAGTCTTCTTAATAAGGGAGGTAATATTTTGATTAGGGAAAATTAAACTTCAAGGGACTTATTTCATACACGTATTTAAAATGGATTTTTGAAGATGGATGGTGAAAATAGAAAACAGAGAACCCAATTGGAAAAGTGGCAAGTTAACCACTTACATAGATTTACAAAATATGTGGTTGTAATCAAGTATGGAGTAAAACATACCAGATGTTATTTTTAGTATTGTACAATACGTATTAGTTAAGCACAACTATTTATGTATTTTAAGTGACGTAAAACATCTATGAGTTTATATCGATAAGTAGCTTGAAAAGGGAGTCTTTTTACATAATATATTCCAGTTAATAATGTCCTCCTAGCCGAATTTCGTCCACGGCGGCCGGTCTCGATAAAGAATATAGCCACCTGCGCGGGACATGTTATAGTGCACAAGTGTGTGCGCAAACACAGGAGCACTTTCTATTCAATCACTCTCACGATCCGATGGGACGCCTAGCGACACGACCGGAAAGAGGTCAGCTACAGGACTGAAGGCTTTTCGTGCTCTCCGAGGCACGGGGGTATAATACCGCCAACTCCCAGACTTCGGGCCGAGGCTAAGAAATTTTATTTTTGCAGAAATGTCCCAAAATGACTTTTGGCCTGACCCGGGATTTGAACCCAGGACCTCTTTCTCTGCGGGTGAACACGCTGCCGCTAGGCCAACGAGGCAGTCCAGTTAATATTGACATCAGAAAGGAGGTTACCATGGAAAAGCTTGCCATTTAAATAGACTTTTTAGAACAGTTCATGATTTACATAATAAAAAACAGAGATGCTTGAGTACCGTGGGTATCGTACCCTTATTAGACATATAAAATGTATTTATTTATTCATAGACCATATAACCGAATAAGAACGACGGCGACGGCCTGGGGCAGATAGACCCCTACACGATGGACCAATGATTTGTCAGGGTCGCTAGAAACAGCTGGATGATGTATAGCGCAAGACAGGTAATTGTTGAAATATTTGAGGAGGCTTTTGTCCAGCAGTTTGCCATGGAAAGAAGCAAGTTAGGACTAAAAATTAAAGACAGAGTCAGGAATGTAGACATAAGAACAAAAACAAAACTCACAGACGTTCTTACCCGGATAGACGTCCAAAAATGGAGATGGACTGGACATATGCTTCGCCACCCGATAAACAAATGGAGCAAGCCAGTCACTATCTGGCAACCAAGAGTCGGCAAAAGAAGTAGGGGTCGTCAAGTCAGGAGATGGGAAGATGACTTCAAACAGACAGCGGGACCATTCTGGATGAGAGTGGCAAGGGACAGGACCCATTGGAAGGAATTGGAGGAGGCCTATGTCAAAAGGCACACCGAACTTAGGGACTTCTTGTAACCCTATGTTTGCGAATAAAAGGCTATTATTATTATTGTCCAGCTGTGGACTATTTTCAGCGGATATAATGATGATGATGAGAGGCCGCATATTACTAGGATTATTTCTCCTATACTAGTTATTTTGACGGGCCTGTTGGCGTGGTTGGCAATGCTTGCTTTTCACGGCAGAGATCGTGGGTTCGACTCCCACCCAGGGCAAATATTTGTGTGCATGAACATGTCGGGTTGTTCTGCGTCTGGGTGTAATTATCTATATAAGTATATATTATTATTTATCAGTCATCTGGTTTCCATAGTACAAGCTCTGCTTAGTTTGGGATCAGATGGCCGTGTGTAAATAATGCCCCAGGATATTATATCATATTTTTAACAACCCGACTTCTTACATGCATCGAACCAATATTTGACATTGTTTTATTTAAAGTTTATTAGTTTTATAGTATTATTCGCAATGCAAAGCGAACATGAAATCTTTTCTACATTTTTTTAATAGCATTTGTATATGTATATCGCCGTATAGGCAGAGCTTAAGGTAATTAAAGTTCGTCGTTCAAAAATTTGGCCTTTGTTATTAGATCACCATGAACATAATTATATCTCTATATTTGTATCTTTGTACGTCAAATTCTCGATAGAAATGCAAACATTCAAACTTTGTTAACGCTAACATGTTTGAAATTTCAATTCGATACTTGTATTTTTTACATCGGTCATTATCTAATTACGATTTCGAACAACCTATTGGAACGTCGAACATAAATTATTCAAAAGCCATTATGCATATGTAGCGATATTTAAACCTTAAAACAAGAACCTGTTTTGGGTTGTCCTAATGTCGTTTTAATATGATACATATTTCATATGATATCGCCAAGAAAAATGTATCAATATTTGTTTGGGTAAGATAGGATAAATAATTATTCAAATTTAAATATATTTAATCGCTTCTATTAATAAGTCTGATACTTATAAAAATAATCATTCATGAGCAACTAATACTTACTAATGCTACCATTTAGTAAAAGTAAGGGTTTTTGGTGGTTTGCGTAACATCGTTAGAGTGTTCTATATAATACCATAATAAAAGAAAAAAGATAGCTGATGAACTTACAGTACATACAGCATTCTTAATGCATAAATTGACATTAGATGCTTCTAGAATGCAACGAAAGAGAGCATAGCGAGTTTTATGAATGAGAAGAAAGAGGTAGGTGAACTTAAGGACAGCATTACGATTAATCTGTCATATAGGCAAAAATTCTCGTAAGAAAATATGACTTTCGAATTGTTTGAAATTTGTAACAATTTATGAGTATATAAGCAGAACGAATTAAGAGGAAGAAATACAAGTGGAAACTGAACAAGTGCAAGTGGCCAATGAAAGTAAACAGTGTCAAGTGTTCGCCCTCAGTGAGAAGTGTGCCGTGTATGTCGGGTCTTTGGCTTTGACAGTGTTCGTCACGGGGACTCTGAAATGCACTACGTGTGGACTCTAACAGAGAGCTAGTCGCCGAGACTATAAGCACGTGTGCACAATTTCAATATGTTCATCGTTAATATTCACAGTCAGTCTTGCACGTGGGCGCTAATGGATCCGAAAAAAATCATAAACAAATGTAGCTTTTAGAAACGAGTACTCCGTAAATCCTACTAATTTTATAAACGCGAAAGTTTGAAAGTATGGATTGATGGATGTTTGTTACTCTTTTACGTACAAACTACTGAATGGATTTTGATGAAACGATACAATAATATAGCTTATACATCAGAATAACACATAGGCTACAATTTATAAAGATATCGTGTGAATTGTCCACCATATGACGATAAGTGTCAAGTAAGTAGGAAAAAATCTACCATCTGCGAGCTATTCCGGCGTGCACTGCCATAACCGCTAGAGGTA
Organism: Pseudoips prasinana; assembly: GCA_951640165.1. NCBI lineage: Eukaryota > Metazoa > Arthropoda > Insecta > Lepidoptera > Nolidae > Pseudoips > Pseudoips prasinana. Next base: position 10,884,192 of record OX621240.1, read on the forward strand.
CGCATCCTACTAATATTATAAATGTGAAAGTTTGGGAGAAAGTTTGTATGTATGGATGTATGTTTGTTACTCTTTTACGCTTGTATAAAATATATCAAAAACGACAACTGACATCACTTGTCCGTTACATGTTATATTTTTAATGGTAAAACGAAAAGAATATATTTTTAATTTATTTCAGTTTAATTTATATTTGGAATTTGTTAATTTTTCTCATATACATGGTGTAAGGTATACAAATAGTGAAGGAAACGAAGGGAGTACAAACTACCCATTAAAATGAATAAGTAAATAAAAAAAAACGCTGTTTGTGAACATATATTCTTTGGCTCTACAAACAAAAAGCATCAGCAAGAATTCTGTATGGCGACGTTCTGCACGCACAACATTCCGTTTCATAGGCAAATTAACCTTTTTAAATAACCACCCATTTTAATAAATTAATCTATTTATGTCACACGTTTTATAATAATAAAGTAGCTTAGGTTAATCTACCCCAATCTGTCAAAGTTCCCCAATTGAAAGTGAACCTTATGCTTATGGGATAAAATTGAAAATCTATAAAATAAATATGACAGATTGGGGTAGCTGGATGTGCTGGCGTCTGTACGTCTAGGCAGATAGAAGCGCGAAATGTTGTAAGTAGATTAAAATAAATATCAAAATCAAAAGATCTGAAATTCCATTTTAAACTATACGCTGGAAACCTTGTTTTACTTGCCAGTCGTCCGTTTACATTGAAGTACAACAGAAATAGAATTCCTGTCCTTATTTCTATTGTGTGTTAAGGATATAGTCGATCTCTTCCAATTTTTATAGCGGTTCGAACGAATAATTTCAATTTCGTACGGTTTTTGTAGCTACAATTTTATATACCTACCACTAAATTTAATTAAAATAGACAACAATAGAGGTGCTGGTTTCTTCGATGAATAAAATCACCTGCGGCTAAGTAAAATTACTATGATATTTTCTTTTGCCTAAAGAATGTGCTTGATTTTTTCAGAACTTTCTCTGACAGTGAAATTCGCCATATTTTTGATCTACTGCAGTAGATAAAAATATGGCTCGGTTCAAATGTCATAAGTTCCCTTGCCCAAGGGTCACCTAAATGGCCGGTCTATGCTGCTCGCATTCAGCGGTTTCCCGCGACCCCTACACCATCGGTACACCTTGAAAGGAGCTTGGTCACGCTGCCTCTTCCGGTTCGTGGACGCCACTCGAGAACCTTTCGGCCCCAGCGGCCGGCTCAGTTTGGCAATTGTTTGGGCTATGTATTGAAAAGAATCTCTGTAACGAGAGTTTCCAAGCATGCAGTTCACAAACACAAAGTACACCCATATATAATAACTCCATGAATAACCGTATTTTGTACTTCGAATAAAAATATTTATACTTCCACAAAAGTTGGGCAAACCATAACAAATTGTTTTAACTATTCTTACTGTATAACTCTAGATTTTTTGCTTAAATAGTTAGCAGGTTTTAACAATAAAACGACAAAAATACATTAACAGTTGCTCACTGAGTGATTGACGGTCAGATTCAAGGCTCCATTGTACCTTTTTGGTACAGAACCCTAAAATGTAGTGATAAGCTCTCGTTTATAAAAATATATTTCTAGCAATTGTCCTTTATTTTGACCGTTGGACTTTTATAAATACTTTCGAATATCTTTAGCCACAAGCTCTCGAATCGTTTTAGGATCGTTGAAAAGTTCTGACTTCGGAAACTCCGTGAATTGAGAACGTTAGTAGGGTCTGATTTCAGTACGTGACAGCCCTAGAATAATAAATAGGGTATATTGGGCAAGAAAATGTCGGCGCTAACTTTTGTTATGCGTATTTATAGATATTGGCTTCACAATAATAATAAGTTGAGGTTGACTCACTTTAACAACAATTTTGAAGGTACTAAATACAAATGCCGTGTGGTTTCCGGCCTAGAAAGAATAACAGGGCCACATCATACCATCCCGTGGGTGTCGTAAAAGGCGACTAAGGGATGCACCAGGTAGTCGGGCAACAGCGCTACCTGTGTACCGCAAGCTAAGCGTGGTGACGACGGCAACCCCTCCAAATGGTAACGTTATAGAAACCTTTGGAGGAGGCCTATGAGTGCAGCAGTGGACGATATTAGGCTGATTATGTTAACACTAATGTTACTTATTCACGTGAGGAGCAGTGGTTAAGTTCGCCACGCTATTGTCTTAACGCCTTCGTATTACAGCTTCGAGTCAACGCACTGGTGAGCCGATACACGATTTTACCTGTCGGCCAATAATTCGCCCGGTCGTTGTAACGCTACGTCCTAGGTAGGCGGTTCAAAGCGAACGCGATTATGAAGCGGTGACACGCGAATTCAATGCGATGCGTTGTGACGCCGTTGCTATGTCCTATGTGCACGCAAATTGCCTCGCGCAGCCGTCACCGACGCCGCAAAAACACGACGGCAGCGCATCCTGTTCGCGCCAAAATATCAAGCCAGATGATCGCGTTCGCTTCATTTCGCGCCGCTCCGCACCGCACCCCAAGGGCGTTTGGTCACGTAGGACGCTTCAATTGATTTCGACTGTTTGTTTTTTTCGCGCCGCACCGCGCCGCTTCGTGGTCTCGTCTAGATCGCTTACGCAGGACGTCGCGTAATTGATGCAGTTTTAGTAGTTTGACAGTTCTATATATGCCCTGTCCTTTTCATACGATATATATTATAAAAAAAAATATTGTACAGAGATGAAACGATAGGCAGAATGGCCAGCAATATCAAGTCATACCATTCCCCAATACAGCCTGATTTTTTCGTTACGACACATATTATGAATTACTTACATTCCTAACTACATCATATCCATGGATGAACTTGTACAAGTCTATGAATATAAATGGGATTAAAAAAGTTTTTTATGATGTTAGTACAACATTATTAAAGTTAGGTTCCCAGCAAAGGTAAAAGGGCCTTTGTGGCTGTTGGCTCATTTCGTTATATATTGCCACTTTTAAATTTAGTAGCTGTCATTTTATATAATTATTCCCTTTGAAAGGAAATAATTGGAATGACTGCTCCGATGGGCGTCAAGCGGTTAGTACGAGTTTATAGAAAACTGAAACGTGCTTATGAATGAGATCGAGGTCACAAATGAAATGTACCGCTGTGAACGGTTGCTGCTTTGACGCATCATACTTTCTATAAATCAAAACGCTTGAGTGACATCAATTTGTATTCATTAGTTACGTTTGCGCCCCCTTATCGTCTACGTTATAAAGATACTGTAAATTTTAAGGTGAACCCAACGGCTGGCGTCGATTTACTAAAGCTAAGTAATATTTTTGTATTGATAAAATTAAAAATAGACATGTTAATTCTCGGGTATCACGATTACCTATCTAAGAAATTTTACTTGTTGATGTAATAATTTCCACAAATTTTCTAAACACAATCTATAGATAACTTAGTCGCCAAGTTCAATATTTGTGGAAATTGTCTCTTGATTGTGTTTAGATTTTTTTTTATACATATATCACCAAATCTAGAATTAGAATAACCATCCAAATCTTAAAACCGGTGATTTTGTAGTGTCTGATTATTTTAATTCTGGATTTTGTGATAAAGGTATTGACTATCTGTTTGGTGTGGCATGGAAGATATGTGTGATGAGAACCCTTCTTCTCACTATAGCTGAAACCGTAAGCTTAAAGAATAACCTTACCAGGATATGAGAAACTAAATAAAATATTCACTGCTCATTATAAGCCAGATATAATGGCCAGCATGAACTTAGCTTTAAGGGGCCTTTTACAGTCCACTAGCGCCGCCAATCGAAAAAATGTCATAACTCGTAAATAGAATCAAAAATACAAAATATGGTCTATTATTACTGTAGAAAAGGCAATAACGTAATTGTATAACACCTTATCAACACTTGAAATATAGCTGTTTAGCTAAATCGTGCATTCAAAACATAAACGGCCGTTTTTGTTACAAATGTTCTATTTACGAGTTATGACATTTTTTCGATTGGCGGCGCTAGTGGACTGTAATAGGCCTCTTAACAAATCTTCTGTCCTTTATAATGTATACTAGTAACAGTCAAGTTAATACTATATCACTGAAAACCGGTGATAATGCGACCCGCTAACAATTAATTACCTATGACGGGCCTGTGGCGTGATTGGCAAATGCTTGCTTTTCACGCCGGAGGTCGTGGGTTCGATTCCCATCCGGGACAGATATTTGTGTGCATGTTTGTCCTGAGTCTGGGTATAAATTATCTTATCTTATTATAAGTATGTATTTACAAAAGAAAAGTAGTATATGTAGTATATCAGTTATCTGGTTTCCATAGTACAAGGTCTGCTTAGTTTGGGATCAGATGGCCGTGTGTATAGTGTCCCAGGGTATTATTATTATTGAATCGGTGCAATGCAGCGTTCAACGTGTTAATAAAAGTGAAAAAGACAACTAGTGGGTCATAATCCAGTGTCACTTTAATATTTAGTCCATACAAATTATTTATGAAATCTCTTTTTTACATACACATATCATCACCCCATCAAACTTAAAAGTCATTTCTTCCGTTAAAATATTACATTTGTGTGGAATCGTTAATTTTTACCCTACCGTGCAGTGCATGACGTGGCAGCTTTTTTAAAATATCTATTTCTTACATAAAATAACATTGTATTTAAATGTGTTAATTCAAAGCGACTCAATCCCAAGCTGTTTTGTCACTTAAATAATCAGAAGTTTTGAAGTAAGCCCTGCTACACAATTTGGCTTTTATAATCCTTTTAAACTTATTTGTAGACATCTGAACCCGTTCTGCGAACTGTGACCATCAAACTGCGATCGCCAACCTGCCTGCCAAGCGTGGTGGCCCCATTCTTTGGAGAGGCTTTTGACCAGCGGCGCACGTAATTTGGCTGGTATGATGATTTCTTGGTGTTACCATGGTTGTTTGGCTACTTCTAATAGCTATCTAGGTCTATACTACCAGCCATTTTAGTTAATACCACTGTGAATTTAAAACGATAAATATCTAATAAATATCGAGTAAATGTCTAGCAGATAAAACTATAACCCGCCCAAAAGGGCATCATATCTGTCCCCCGAGAGTCAAAGTTTCATTAAACTAACGCCGATAAAAGTATGGCATGTCATGAAAAGGAGAGATGATTAAAAAGGTTTTAATTAATATTGAATGTCATTCAGATAACAGACATTTTTTTTTTTTAATATGGAATGATTCTCATAAAAATAAGATTGATTGATCGCTATAATTAATTTAAATAACGTCTGTAACCTCTAGACGACAAAATGTAACGGTTTTTGAATAATGTACTATCATCAGAGAGGTGTTAGTTCAAAGTATATTTTCTAGTTAGAAATATAATTCTAAATAACAATTTGATATGGGATTGTCTCGATCACTATATTCTATTTTGTTCAACTATCCGAGAAACAACAACTTTAAAATATCCTTGTCATCGATAATTTTTTTTAAATAAATGTATTGGAAAATAAAATGTAAGAAACAGTTTTTTGTACAATGTTGTGTTTATTTCATGCATGCACTATGTTGGCCTCCACCACGTCGTGGTACCAACCTTACGTAAAATGAGGTTGGTACCATCTGACAGCCATCTATAAGCCACCGCGCGCGCTCTTTGGTCAAATCGAATAGAGCGCATGCACGTTTCCCAGATTTTTGGGACAAATTTCCGTCCCTCCTACAAAATCACTCGCACAAAAATATCCAGCAACCGAGGGGAAAGATGTTACAAATCAAAATTATAAATATCATGACAATATTGAAATTAATATTATATCGTCAGTTGGTTATTCAACAACATAAGTATAGATTTGCATAGAAAATGAATTCTGAGCCATGTTTACAAGTTATTTTAGAGAGTCGTTACGAATCGTCTCGCACTCAGGTTTACCGACTTCCAACCTCCCTAACAAGCCGGTTTCCGTAAAGGCTTTAGTACCATATACCACATACATTCGCTGAGGTAGGTTATACAGAAGACCTAAGAGTATAACCAGCCATTATGCCTAGCGTTTGTGGACTATGAGAAAGCCTTTGATTAGATTGAAACCTGAGCCGTACTGAGGTCTCTCCAAAGGTGCCAAATTGACTACCGGTAAATCGAGGTGTTAGTGTTTGCATGAAAACGCCACTATGTCAGTGCGACTCAAGGAACTCGAAACTCGAAAGTTTGAGAGAGAGTGGTTAATTGAAAGGCTATTCCTACCTACTGTGTCTTCAAGATCATGTTAAGGTGTCAGTCCCGGTTTGTCATAACAACCTCTATGAAAATTGTTACAGGTAGTGACAATTGATTGATTGTGATAGATATCACATAGAATTTGATACGTAGTATAACCCTGTTGCTCATTTAGTTCCTTATCTGTTTAAAGCTTAGATGGTAGTAGCTCGATTAATTCTGGTAGTTAGCCGCAACTGATAAGGCCAGGAGCCGATCGCTATGGTAATAAGAAAAAGTCAAGGAAGCAGATATAAAATAAAATATTTTAGTTACCATAGTAAAAAGATGATGATGATGTCTTTCCGGCCGAATTTCGGCCACGGCGGCCATTCTCAATGGAGATTAGCCAATTGCGCAGGACATATTATAGTGCACAAGTGTGTGCGCAAACACAGGGGCACTTTCCATTCCATCACTCTCATGGTCCGATGGGTCGAATAGCGACACGACCGGAAAGAGGTCAGGGACAGGACCGACGGCTTTACGTGCTCTCCGAGGCACGGGGGTGTAGTACCGCCAACTGCCAGACTTCAGGCTCAGGTTTACTGAGAAATTTCTTTTTACGGAAAAATCCCAAAATCACTTTTTGGCCCGACCATTCGTTATTTCATTCATTATCTGCGGTTGAACACGCTACCGCTAGACCAACGAGGAAGTCAAAGTATTATTAACCGCTGTACAACACTCCCCGAAGATCTATTTCACAAAGGTGAATAAGTGGGTACTTTAAGTTTAGCGACCTTCATGTATTCAAATAAAGGTCACATTCCTCGGATCCCAGGAAGGATTGAAAACTTGTAGGAATGTGTAACGGCTTCATTAGTTCGGACATTACGGTAGATAGTAACATTTAGTAGTTAAACTTATTCCTAGTACTATTACTATTATCTATTATTACTATTACCTATACAAGTATTATTACGATAAACTCGACAGGCTGCTTGTACAGAAATATAACAGCTTATTAAGAAAACTGACTGAAAATATGGAATTAAATATTATAAGTAATAATAATATCCTGGGACATTATTTACCAAACTAAGCAGGGTTTGTACTATGGAAATCAAATAATTGATTCATATACTACTTTTCTTTTGTAGATAATTAAAACCAGACTCAGGCCAAACAAATTGGGTGGGAATCGAACCCACGACCTCCGGCGTGAAATGCAATCATTTGCCAACCATACCAACAGCCCCGTCAATAACGCTTCTATTATACTCGTATCTTAACACAAGATGGTTGGATATATTTAAAATAAAAGCAGTATTTATTTAAAGATACTCATTCCTATTTACTTTAATGATACGTTTTAATGATTATCGTGATCCACACTAAAATTTAATTTACATTCACAATTGCAGTAGCGGGTTATTTTTTATATAAAATAAACAATTTCAATAATTTACGTCAAGAGCGTAATAAATGTGTCAGCCCCCAGTACCCAACGGGTCACCCGGCGCGACGTAAAGCCCAGATTCCATTAAAGCGAGCGAAGCGAATATGAGCATAACGTGTGGCTAAATACTTTATGGCCTACACAGTGTACATTATAAGAGCTCAGTAAATTGCCAGAGATTAGCCAATTGCGCAGGACATATTATAGTGCACAAGTGTGTGTGCAAACACAGGGGCACTTTCTATTCCATCACTCTCATGATCCAATGGGACGACTAGCAACACGACCGGAAAGAGGTCAGGTACAGGACCGACGGCTTTCCGTGCTCTCCGAGGCACGGGAGTATAATACCGCCAAATCCCAGACTTCGGGCTGATACTGAGAAATTTCTTTTTTTGATCCGGGATTTTAACCCAGGACCTCATTGTCTGCGTTTGAACACGCTATCGTTAGACCAACGAGGCATTTATTCTTTAAAAAAGTGGCCAAATTAAATTAATAACATCCAAAATCTAATTATTTGGGTAGTAAGCAATTCTATTAAATAAAATCCCCCTTTACGGAAGAAGACAATACGTTATTACATCGTGATTTCTACTTGACCATATTGAATTACAATTTAATTTATGATAGTAATGCTTTAGTTTAATAGCTAATTTCTTGAAGTTCTTGCTAAATTAATTATTTTACTTAGTACTGTTTTTTTAAATACTATTTGTCAATACTTTAGGTTTGGAATATCTATATCATTAAATACACTATATGTAGCCTTGTAGACCAAACACCGCTTACTTTATTCAGTTCCTGATTCTGAATTAGTGTTACGAAGGTGCAATATCTACTATATAAAAAAAAGTTAAAAGAAAAATCAAGCTTACAATCCATTAATAAAAACTGCACTCACTTTTTCTGGGTCTTCAGCGTTCTAAGTAAATTCAATTAGAAACTACATCAATTGAGAAGCTCTCAGCCTTTCAGGGGTTTTTATAGCGAATACCACAGCTCATATAGAACAAACCGTACATTTTGAATGAACGAAGGAACTTTGCGTACATCTAAAACTTTGAATGTTTTAAACATTAATGTCCTTATGCTCGTGTTGCATTGTCAGCGTCATAATTATCACCGTGTCAGTTCAGCTGACATGCTGAACTACGTCCACTGCTAGAGACAAAGGATTCAAAATTTCAAATGATGGACAAAACCCCATTTGGGGAGGCCCAAATGGGGTTGTGTCCATCATTTGAACGGATAAAATAGCCATCTGTAACAATTGGAACATTAGACACTGCGAACCAGTTTAACGTGTCCTCCATGGCATAGATGTAAACCAAGTAGATTCCTAAAAATTTCATTGTTTTTTACAGTCATCGATGTCATGTCAACCGAACAACGTCCACTGCTAGACAAAGGCCTACCCAAATGGAGTTGTGTTCTACATTTGAACGGCTATAATAGCCACCTATAACAATAAGAACATTAGGCACTGCGAACTGATTTAACGTGTCTTCCATGGCTTGGATGTAAACCAACTAGATTCCTAAAAATTACGTTGTTTTGTACAGTCATCGATGTCATGTCAACCGAACAAGGTCCACTGCTAGAGACAAAGGCCTCCCTAAATGGGGTTGTGTCCATCATTAGAACGGATATAATAGCCCCTTGTAACGATTGGAACATTAGACATTCCAAACCGGTTTAACGTGTCCTCCATGGCATGGATGTAAACCAACTAGATTCCTAAAAATTGCGTTGTTTTGTACAGTCATCGATGTCATGTCAACCGAACAACGTCCACTGCTAGACAAAGGCCTCCCCAAATGGAGTTGTGTTCTACATTTGAACGGCTATAATAGCCACCTATAACAATAAGAACATTAGACACTGCGAACTGATTTAACGAGTTCTCCATGGCATGGATGTAAACCAACTAGATTCCTAAAAATTACGTTGTTTTGTACAGTCATCGATGTCATGTCAACCGAACAACGTCCACTGCTAGACAAAGGCCTACCCCAATGGAGTTGTGTTCTACATTTGAACAGATATAATAGCCACCTATAACAATAAGAACATTTGACACTGCGAACTGATTTAATGAGTTCTCCATGGCATGGATGTAAACCAACTAGATTCCTAAAAATTGCGTTGTTTTGTACAGTCATCGATGTCATGTCAACCGAACAACGTTCACTGCTAGACAAAGGCCTCTCCAAATGGAGTTGTGTTCTACATTTGCACGGCTATAATAGCCCCCTGTAACGATTTGAACATTAGACATTCCAAACCGGTTTAACGTGTCCTCCATGGTATGGATGTAAACCAACTAGCTTCCTAAAAATTTCGTTGTTTTGTACAGTCATTGATGTCATGTCAGCCAAATAACGTCCACTGCTAGACAAAGGCCTACCCAAATGGAGTTGTGTTCTACATTTGACCACATATAATAGCCACATATAACAATAAGAACATTAGACACTCCAAACCGGTTGAACGTGTCCTCCATGGCATGGATGTAAACCAACTAGATTCCTAAAAATTACGTTGTTTTGTACAGTCATCGATGTCATGTCAACCGAACAACGTCCACTGCTACACAAAGGCCTTCCCAAATGGAGTTGTGTTCTACATTTGAACGGCTATCATAGCCACCTGTAACGATTGGAACATTAGACATTCCAAACCGGTTTAACGTGTCCTCTATAGCATGGATGTAAACAAACTAGATTCCTAAAAATTGTTGTTGTTTTGTACAGCCATCGATGTCATGTCAACCGAACAACGTCCACTGCTAGACAAAGGCCTACCCAAATGGAGTTGTGTGTTACATTTGAACGGTTATAATAGCCACCTATAACAATAAGAACATTAGACACTGCGAACTGATTTAACGAGTTCTCCATGGCATGGATGTAAACCAACAAGATTCCTAAAAATTTCGTTGTTTGTACAGTCATCGATGTCATGTCAACCGAACAACGTCCACTGCTAGACAAAGGCCTACCCCAATGGAGTTGTGTTCTACATTTGAACAGATATAATAGCCACCTATAACAATAAGAACATTTGACACTGCGAACTGATTTAATGAGTTCTCCATGGCATGGATGTAAACCAACTAGATTCCTAAAAATTGCGTTGTTTTGTACAGTCATCGATGTCATGTCAACCGAACAACGTTCACTGCTAGACAAAGGCCTCTCCAAATGGAGTTGTGTTCTACATTTGCACGGCTATAATAGCCCCCTGTAACGATTTGAACATTAGACATTCCAAACCGGTTTAACGTGTCCTCCATGGTATGGATGTAAACCAACTAGCTTCCTAAAAATTTCGTTGTTTTGTACAGTTATTGATGTCATGTCAGCCAAATAACGTCCACTGCTAGACAAAGGCCTCCTCAAATGTAGTTGTGTCCATCATTTGCACTGATATAATAGCCACCTGTAACGATTGGAACATTAGACATTCCAAACCGGTTGAACGTGTCCTCCATGGCATGGAAGTAAACCAACTAGATTCCTAAAAATTACGTTGTTTTGTACAGTCATCGATGTCATGTCAACCGAACAACGTCCACTGCTATACAAAGGCCTCCCCAAATGGAGTTGTGTTCTACATTCGAACGGCTATCATAGCCACCTGTAACGGTTGGAACATTAGACATTCCAAACCGGTTTAACGTGTCCTCCATGGCTTGGATGTAAACCAACTAGATTCCTAAAAATTTCGTTGTTTTGTACAGTCATCGATGTCATGTCAGCCGAACGACGTCCACTGCTTGACAAAGGCCTTCCCAAATGGAGTTGTGTTCTACATTTGAACGGCTATAATAGCCACCTGTAACGATTGGAACATTAGACATTCCAAACCGGTTTAACATGTTCTCCATGGCATGAATGTTAACCAACTAGATTCCTAAAAATTACGTTGTTTTGTACAGTCATCGATGTCATGTCAACCGAACAACGTCCACTGCTAGACAAAGGCCTCCCCAAATGGAGTTGTGTTCTACATTTGAACGGATATAATAGCCACCTGTAACGATTGGACTGTTAGACATTCCAAACCGGTTTAACGTGTCCTCCATGGCATGGATGTAAACAAACTAGATTCCTAAAAGTTTCGTTGTTTTGTACAGTCATCGATGTCATGTCAACCGAACAACGTCCACTGCTAGACAAGGGCCTCTCCAAATGGAGCCGTGTTCTACATTTGCACGGCTATAATAGCCACCTGTAACGATTGAAACATTAGACATTCCAAACCGTTTTAACGTGTCTTCTATGGCATGGATGTAAACCAACTTGATTCCTAAAAGTTTCCTTGTTTCGACTTGGGTGATTTCAGGCCTAAATTCCCAACAAGACGGTTTACACAAAGGCAATTTGATAAAATTAAAAGCAGTAAAACATGTAATTACTACTCTTTCTTTCTCAAAAAAAATATGTATGTATATTTAGTTTTCAAATTACTCAAATATCTTAAGAGGCTCCATATTCATCTCCGAAGAAGGTAAAAACGTAAGTATCATGCGCTTCTTATTCAATATCCTACGTAATCCATCATGTCCTGCGTACATACGGAAGTGTTTTCCGGCACTCATCAAACTGATGCCCGCTGTAGATCCCTCTTCATATTTCTCTAATACACACCAAAACTGTCTTCTTTTCAAATTATTTTTTTTACGAGTCACTTTACAAATTGTGAGCCTACTTAAAGATGTTTCTTGTAATTACCTAAACGTTAGCCTCCTCCACCTAACTAGCGTGTCCTTGGGTTTCTGGTACCAGCGTAAAACTATATAAATTATAGGTTATGTATTATTTGGATATCTAAGCTATATTACTACAAAGTTTCATCAAAATCCGTTGGCGAACGGCACGAAAAAACTATTATATACTAGAGATTTTGTGTGAAAGAGTAACAAACATGTATATTGACCAACTTTCGCATTTATTATACTAAGTAGTATAAAAACGTTTTTAACGTGTTTATTAATGATCTGGCAAAAAACATCAAACATTCCAAGCTATACCTCTTCGCTGATGACCTTAAGTTGACTAGAAAGATTTCATGTGTAGAAGACTCTAAATACCTTCAAGAAGACATTGACAACCTACAAGATTGGTGCACCACAAATAAAATGTTTCTAAACGTCGCAAAATGTCACCACATAAAGTTTACTAAGAAACGCAATAAGTATCAGACGAAATACCTAATAGGTGGCGCCGAGCTTCAAGAAGTTAATGCCATAAGAGACCTCGGTATCATGGTTGATAGTCAATTGCGGTTCTCAGATCACATCGACCAAATAATAAAGGAAGCAAATAAATCACTAGGTTTTATTCTCCGAAATACTAGAGACTTTAAAGACCCCTCTTCAATAATTTTAATATACAATGCTTACGTAAGAAGTAAACTGGAGTACTGTAGCACGGTCTGGTTTCCAGACTATAACATACATTCAAGCAGAATAGAGAGAGTACAAAAAAAATTAGTCCGCAGCCTATCGTACCGCTTTAAGACCCCAAGAACATTTAGAACCTACAAAGAAAAATCTAAACATTTTCGTCTGGATGAGCTTTCTGCGCGCCGTGTTCATCTGGAGATGTCTCTACTACATAAAATAATTAACAACCAAATTGATTGTCCTGAGCTGGTTGGGCGATTCGCATATAATGTTCCTACAAGAATGCCAAGACATCCATGCAAATTGTTCAAGATCAGCTTTTGCAGAACAAGAATGGGTCGAAATTCACCAGTTGTACGCTTGGCTCGTCTGTACAACGATTTGACAAATAAACTGCCTGAGCTCGACATTAATTTTCAAAGCCTTCATAAGTTTATGAAACTCATAAAAGGTTGTGACTTACTTTAGGTCTATGATATTGTTTCTTTTTATTTTTATTATTTTCCTGTATTGTTATTATTATTTTTTCAATTCTTACTTGTATTTCATAATTTAAAAAAAATATAACTCTAATTTAAAATGTTTAACGCATGCTGTGGTAACCTGTAATTTGTAAGTGCAGTTAGCCTAGAATAATTTAAGATTTAATTTTTTTATGTGTCAAGTTATGCTGTACTTGTGTTGGTAACCCTATTAATAAATAAATAAAAGATTGACTGGTGATTAATTGATTATTATATGGCTCTAGTTCAAATTATCACATGTCTTTTACAATAGAAACTAATATATTTTTACTACAATAATAGTATTTTCTTCCGCGGTGCTACAATCAACAACCTATGTAAAACTACTGACTGTTTGTAATCTGTGGCACATAGTTATGTAGCAACTAGCAAGCATTGTGACTTCAAACTTTTTGCTTCAATAGGTACACCGTCTAATGTAGAAAGATAAAATCACGGAACAAATATTATTTTCACCTCGTGCCAGTTGAGGGTATTAATTTTGCTATTGTGTAGTTGAAGGTTTTAATTTCGCCATTTGTATTTCTTGTTCAGAATTTCTTTTTGTTGCGTTCTTTTTATGAATCGTTTCCAAAAGAAGGTTATCTGATTTCTCTGTAGTTTGCGAACCGTTTCTTTTTATTCGATAGGAGATGCTTTCGAGGTAGTCTCATATTTTTTTAAATTTCAAACCAGTTGATGATTAAAAGTCGGGAGTCAACTGAATCTTCTAGATTAGTTCAAAAAGAAAAAAGATAATTTGACTGTGTGTCTTACTTTTAGCAATAAATGTCATCCAATTTCTCAGTTGCTGGTAAAAAATAATTTAAAAAGAAATGAAAAATAGTATTTTATAGGTAAATTTACTTTTGATTCGCTGGGAAATTGAATCAAAAGGGAGAATAAATTGAGATAGTCTCATATAAATTTTGTTGAATGAGATTCAAGTTGATTGATAATGGCGTATGAAATTATACTCATGCTAATTTATTCTATGTTAAAATTAACTACACTTTGCCACTGTTATATATTTGTTCATTTAACACAGTTGTATTTTCAAGTTTGATAGATCTTAATATTTCACAGCTGTGTGCGTCTAACAAACCGTACAGCTTTTAACTCTCACTAAAATGCTTTATGTTTGAAACATATACCCTCCACTACTTTAAATGTTTATGGCATTGACTGCAGATTTGAGCTGTTCCAACATTTACTATTGGACTTTTCTATTATAAAATACCGATCTGGAGTCAGACAACTAGAAATTTAAAAGCCTCAAAAATACACACTATAGGATGACAGGCTTGTAGGCGTGGTTCGTAGATACGCTGACTTTCACGCCGCCGGTCGAGGGTTCGATTTCCACCCGGGACAAATAATAATAATATCTAGGGACAATGTCACACAGATCATCCTAGCCCCAAACTAAGCAAAGCTTGTACTATGGATACCAGGCGACGATATACATACTTATATAGATAGATAAATACTTATATACATAGAAAACATCCATGACTCAGAAACAAATATTCGTGCTCATCGCACAAATATTTGCACTTGCCGGGATTCGAACCCAGGACCACCAGCTTCGTAGGCAGGAGCACTACCAACTAGTATTTGTGTGCATGAACATGTCTGTTTGTAAATGCAACTGTGTGGGTGTTAATTATCTATATGAGTATGTATTTACAAAAAATAAAATAATATATGTAATATTTCAGTTATCTGGTTTCCATAGTACAAGCTCTGCTTAGTTTGGGATGAGATGGCCGTGTGTGAATAATGTCCCAGGATATTATTATATTATTATTTTATCTTTGGGAGTTAAACCGTCAGTACTGCACCTGACTGATTTTCTTCTGGTTATATTAGATTACCCGTTCAATTGAATTTTATTTTAAAAGTGTTCTCTATATAATGCCTGACGAGTTTCCATTAAGACTGGCTGTCAAGGCTTTAACCCAGTTAGGAGGATTAAAACTTATATCAAGAGTACTAAACATAATGAATAACAAATACAACAAAAGAACTGTTAATTCATGAATCGGATTTTAATTTTCGCTCGGTAATTTGTTACTTTGATTCCTATAAATGTACCGAGCAATAAGTTCTTAAGTTGTGCGCATCATAATCTCGTAATTTATACCAAACCAACAATTCAACAGTAAATACGCCGAGCAGGTTGCACTAAAGGTATTGTTTCTGGTATATCGATACCTATACAAAGACAACAACAGAACAGAAAATGCCTTACCGAGCAGATTGCACTTAAATATCGAGTGGTAACCTCTTACTTATACAAAAACAACAACAGAACTATAAATGTACCGAGTACCGTTATTTTAGTTTAGAAATGAAATGTTTTAATGATTACGTAATACGTATACTGTTATATTTATTATTGCAATAAGCGATATTTTCATTTATTTTATTATTATACTAGCTGTGCCCCGCCGTTTTACCGGCGTTAAACTTTATAAATTATCATAGCTATTCCCCCGTAGGTGATAGCGTTAAAATATGCAGCCTATATGTTGACCCGACCTCTTAGTAATATTCATGGAAAGTATCCTTTTAAAAAATATTCTATGTACTGTTTTGACTTTCTTACGATTTTATTATATGTATAGATATAGATACATATAAACAGTTATTAATCTGACTAACATAAACGTATTACAAAAATGGTGAGAATATTGATATGGTACGCAACTTTTATACTTATAAGAAACATCAGTAAGAAACATAAGTAGAGTATGAAAAGTCGACTAAGACTTAGAATAACTTTTTTAATGTTAAGGCAGGGGCAATGCCTACGCATACAGCCCGCGAAAAGTGTCTTGAGGGTGGGTATACCGTGATCTTCTCTTGCCGTTTGATAGACGCCGCCGCGCGCCGCCGCGACGCCTGAGAACTATTTTTTTTTGCTTTCGCTTGGCGGCCGCTTTCTGGACCATTATTGCCTAGCAGAAATAGACAACGGTGCCCCATTTGGTAGACTCACCCGCCAGCATCGCACTTACGATAGCCAGCGGGGACAGATCCTGTCCAATCTCTGCGACCAGAACTCGCCTCTCGGCTTCCCAGGCAGGGTTTGTTGGCGTGGTTGGCAAATGCTTGCTTTTCACGCCGGATTTCGTGGGTTCAATTCCCATCCAGGACAAATATTTGTGTGCACGAACATGTCTGTTTGTCCTGAGTCTGGGTGTAATTATCTATATAAGTATGTATTTACAAAAGAAAAGTAGTATTTGTAGTATCCATATTACAGGCTTTTCTTAGTTTGGGATTAGATAGGCATGTGTAAATAATGTCCCAGGATATTATTATTATTAAGTGTGTGCTGGCCAGAGCCTAAGTCGTTTCCGTTCTAAGTGGTGACAATGTGGTGTCGCCTCTCTGCCAATCCGGCTCAGATACCCACGTAAAGACCAGACCAGACAGTGTGTAGGTGACGTAATCGGTCCTCCTACCACGCACAGAGACTGAGGTGGGCTCACATAGGGAAAAAAATGGATATAGGATCGTTTCAAGACGTTACAGTACTTCCTTAAGCTGAAAAGCATTGGATTAAATTGGATATACAGGAACCTTGTCATGAAAAAAAATGGACTGTTAAGTTTTTAGCAACCATGGGCTAAAATGAAATACTTACTTCATATTAAGATGAATCATTCAGTTATAATCTCAGTATATTATTCCCTGTATTTTCGGATTATTGAAATTAATCAACAATACTTTCATATTAATTATTACCATCTACTTATTAAATAGATCAAAGGGGGTTCTATCACTCTCGCGTCCGTACGTTTAAGCTCTAGTAACTCGACACGTGACCCTAACTAAACGGTAGCATCAGTTAAGTGCGGTAAAGCATGCTATTTGGTCATGCTGTACCGCACTTAAATGTTGCTATAAAAGTATCTCGTCTAGGGAAATAACTTCAACTTACTAATTATTATGAATGTCTTAATGTTGTTGTCTTCGTATGATGACGGTCACCAAAGCTGATTGCGAAGAAGGTAAGGACCGGGTCAATGATGCCATGCATGCTGTTGGTTTAGTTGCTTTATGGATCTTATCAAATTTTATAAAGAAACAAAAACTTTTTTTTTGAGAATGTATTTTTTTGGAATTTGAATCTTAAGCTTCAATTATTTATACAGTAAAAAACATCAAGGGCTTTAAAACGTTTTTAATTACTATTTAAAAACAATTCAACCCAATTCGACTCTTAATGATAACAACCAATTTGAAGAAAATTATGAGATTATTCCGATTATTTTAAACTGATACCTACAGAATAAAAAAAAATTACAAATACGGATAACAGACATACAAAAAAGATACAGTCAAATTGAATATCTTCTTCTTTTGATGTTAACCAAAAGCAATCATATGCTATAAAATATTACACTGAACAAGAAAATCAATTTATAAATTTTATACTTGAAAAATTACCTAAGAACCTAAAAACCCGGCATTTGAGATTCTAAAATATATTATGCGCATATTGTCAATTTATTCGCGATTCAGCTCAATCTATCACCGCGTCAGGTAGGCTTACCATGTGTAGATATAAGGATAAATTCCTAAAACGTTGTGGTATTTTAGACAGTGACAAATTATGTAGTTAAGTACGAAA
The DNA here is from genome assembly GCA_951640165.1 of Pseudoips prasinana. Taxonomy (NCBI): domain Eukaryota; kingdom Metazoa; phylum Arthropoda; class Insecta; order Lepidoptera; family Nolidae; genus Pseudoips; species Pseudoips prasinana. The sequence continues at coordinate 10,902,421 of OX621240.1, forward strand.
AACAACGTGACGATTAAGGTCATATGTTTTCTTACTGGAGTATGTAGTAGGTACTCATTGATTGAGGACGCGTAGATTACAAGCTTGCCAAAACGCTTAAGTCACTCTGAATTTCCCTAATGAAATAAGGTTAACCATAGAGCACGTAAAGCAGCGGTCCTGTACCTGACCTCTTTCCAGTCGTGTCGCTAGTCGTCCCATCGGATCATGAGAGTGATAGATTAGAAAATGCCCCTGTGTTTGCGCACACACTTGTGCATGTACTGCGTAATTGGCTAGTCTCCATTAAGAGTGGCCGCCGTGGCCGAAATTCGGTCGGGAGGATATTATTATTACATATTTTCTGTTCAAGCAGTACTATAATGGAATGCCTTACCAATTGATATTAGACGTGCACAAACTCTTGCCACGTTTAATAAAGCTGTTAAAGAACACTATCTACTTTCGTAAAGTCACCTACAGACTGTCTAATACAATATTTATGTTACATATAATATACTGTATTTATTCGTATTTTGCTACATATAAAATGTATAATGAGGTTCATAACAATGTAAGGTGGCATACCAAATAGCATGTATATATATATATATATATATATATATATATATATATATATATATATATATATATATATATATATATATATATATATATATATATATATGTATATATACTTACAATGTTTTAAAAAAAAATTCTACTTCATTTGTTGCACACCTACTCCATCCATCCAAAGGTTGTCTGGAAGAAATCGCTTAGTGCGATAAGATCGCCCTTCTATGTAATTATCCTGTTTGAGTGTGTACAATAAGAGTATTCTATTCTATTCTATATTTGACGATATTATTTAATTATGTTGATCTTTACTTTAGTGGTTTCGTAAAATTCAAAGAAAATGTATTATTTACAATATATTGCTTCCTATGTATTTAAAACACCTAACTGCGGTCGCCACCACGCATGGTAAGCGCGGTGACTACGGCAAACCCCTCCAAATGTCAACGTATTATATCTGTTATTTGGTTTCCATAGTACAGACGCCAGCACATCCAGCTTCTCCAATCTGTCAAATTTATTTTATAGATTTTCAACTTTATCACATAAGTATAAGGTTCACTTTCAATTTGACAGATTGGGGTAGCTTGATGTGCTGCCGTCTGTACAAGCTCTGCTTAGTTTGGTATCAGATGTATGTAGTGAATCTCCCAGGATATTATATTTGCTGGTCATTCTCATAATTTTACAACTCAATCGACCTATTATACTAATATTATACACGTAGTTACTACCAATATTTATTTAATAATCATTAAAAAAAATAGGTTATACATAAACTTAAACTATTTACAGCAGTGATACAGTTTACTATACTTATCAAAATATCTCAGAGTACCTAAGTTTTAAATTTTCACATTCGACAAAAAAATTAAACGACGCAGCAAAATTTACTACGACGTAGTGTTTAGAGCTACGTCGTTACAGACTGTCGTAGTAGACACTTATGACTAGTCCTATGTATGCTACGATAAGCTGCGCTGCCACCAATAAAATTTGCAGCTCCTGGACGGAAAGGATTTTTATTCATTTGCATCAGTCACTTATGGCGGTCTTAAAACAAATATGGAATATTATTTAGGCAGCCTGTGTACATTTGAGTATCCCGGAAACTAAAAGTAAACCACTTCAACTAAAAACATTAAAGCTATCTGCGTGTTGTTGCTATAAAACACGTGCATAGTTCACCGTTAATCCTCAACCGTGCCACGTTTTGTCGATTCCTTTGGGATCGTGTTGATGTGTGATTGTTCGTGATGTTTCGAATGGATGTGATATATGAAGAGTATTAGATAGGTGGTACTAGCATTGAATTGCATGAATTTGAATCCAGAAATAACATGGATCAATGGTACCCATTGTAGCTAATTTCACTGTACTGTCTTGGTTATAAGTTTCCTATGGGTTTCAAGGTCAAAGAATCGCACGATTCATTCTAGTAGATAGCCGCAACAGGGAACCAAAACCAAAAAGATAGCGAAAAGGCAAGGAAAAACGCTATACATTCATTACTCGTGTGTCTATATACACTTGTACTGTCAAAATCGGAATGTAAAAAATAAATTTGACCAATAGAAATAAATAGGTAGTTGACATAATTAAAATCTGTTGCAACGTTACAGAAAAAGACTAATATATATATAATAATAATAATATCTTTATTTTACATTTAGAAATACATAAAAATTATCTTATTCATAATAAAAATACCACAATTATATTTTATTTAAGATAGAGATTTCGTTGGCGACTGTACTAGTATAAACTGTGTCACAGTCGGCAGCGCCTTCCCTCTAAAATTGTCTTTACTCAATAAACAATTCCCAAAAAACTAAGATTAAAAACTAAAAATAAACAAACTATTAGCTAAGATTTATACTAAGTACATAAAACAAATATTATTATAATGATTACACTCTGTGTGTGTATGTGTGTGCGTGTGTGTGTGTGTACGTGTGTGAGTGTGTGTGTGTGTGTGTGTGTGTGTTTGTGTGTGTACGTGTGTGTGTGTGTGTTTAAAGCATTTACAATTGTTTCCGTGTTGATATATAATAATAGTTATATAATTACTGCCATTCACTCTAATTAGGCCGTGTGGTTTCCGGCCGAAAAAGGAATAATAGAGCTACCCTATTATATCCCACGGATGTCGTAAAAAGCGACTAAGGTGTACACCAGGACAGCAGTGCCTCTGTGTACTAACTACCACCTAACTGCGGTCGCTAACTTGCATGCCAAGCACGGTGACTACGGCAAATCCCTACAAATGGCAACATGGCAACCCTTTGGTGGAGACCTATAATATCTGGGGACTATGTCACATAGATCATCCTAGCCCCAAACTAAGCAAAGCTTGTACTATGGGTACCAGGCGACGATATACATACATATATAGATAGATAAATACTTATATACATAGAAAACAACCATGACTCAGAAACATATTTATATTGGTGCTCATCACACAAATATTTGCACTTACCGGGATTAGAACCCAGGACCACCAGCTTCGTAGGCAGGAGCACTACCAACTAGGCTACGGTGACCGTCTATATCCAACCTATGTGCAGCAGTGGACGATATGAGGCTGGTAATGATGACTCCAATTAAAAATAACATCTGAACGACAATAGGTATACAAATAACATTTTTTTATAATCTTCACCAGTATTTTTAAAAGCTGGATCTAAAATCACTAACCTTGTTTTCGCCTTATTGAATAAACCCAGGAACCGCCATATCCATGCAAATGCCAAAGACTATGTAGGATATGTACCTAACTTGATACAATACAAGCGGATAACCCGCACTATTATTATTCAAATGAGGCCAACTTTTCCTGAAACGTATCAATTCTTTTCACTAAATTACTTGGAACGATCCGCCCGTTCGAAGTTTCCTATTTTTCTCCACCCGCAAAAGTTTTCAGTCATTAGAGGGGACGTTTAAGTTTTCCTATTGTGGTTAAGAAGGTCATTCGTTTTTAAGATTAGCCACGTGTAAAATATGGTATACTTACTTACTATTTACTTACTTATCGTATGGGCAGTGGCTTCCCTAGTGGCACAGTTGTTCAAGCCGCCGAGTAGGTCTGACATAGCTTAACGACTGTTGTCTAATGACTACAACTGGGCCCGACATGGAGACGCTCATAAATTAAACCACATTAGTCACCCATCTATGGACTGACCGAGAGCCTAGTTGCTTAACCTCGCCGATCACTTACAGACCGGTGAATTCAATTAATAAATTCGCCGTGATTCTCAATATACACAAAACTGTCTAAGGATTTAAGTAATTCATAATATAGCATCATTTGTGATGATGGCAGGGCAGGAGGTGCCAAGAATCCCTGGTAGATGGTGACCAACAGCGACAATCTCTGGACCTGGCATTATTTAACACTCTTAGATTGGAGATCGACGAGAATATCGTCGCTGATATGCCATGCTACGCAGAATCGAAATCGTTTCAGCATCAGAAACAAGGAACACTAGTTAAAAGACACCCATGTATTTGCCTCGAACGATCTAGGTCGCATCTAAATAACGATGAATGTTATTCGATTGTTGTTGGTGAATGTTCGTGGTCCAATATCGTTTCAAAAACTGAGAAATAATAATAGATATTTGTGTGCGGCTTACCGTAAGGCGTGTCTTCAGAAAGATTGACATCGGGATAATTTGCTTAAGGATTCTGTCATATCTTCATCGTCACATCCAATTCGCACATTGTTTGAAATTATAATATCGACATGTTTCCCCTCGAATCCGGAAGAGTTTTAGATGAAATATAAGGATGACATGTCTGAAGATGTGTAACATCGTGCGTTGTCAAACTTCCTACATTACAATTTACTGCAGAAATTTACAGTGAGACATTGATCATGATAGAAGATATGTGTTTATTGGTGGTCAATAATGTAATGTCGTGTTTGGGCATGACAGCACGCGATGCGCGATGCTTTTAATAATTTGACGGCTCAGTTGGCGTGGTTGGTAAATACTTGCCTTTCATGCCGCAGGTCTTGGGTTCGATTCCTACCCGGAACAGATATTTGGGTGCGTGAACATGTCTGCTTATCGTGAGTCGTGAGTCTGGGTGTAATTATCTATATAAATATATATTTACAAAAGAAAAGTAGAATATATAGCATATCAGTTATCTGGTTTCCATAGTACAAGCTCTGCTTAGTTTGCCATCAAATGGGCTAGGAAATTATATTATTTAACCACGAGTCACAAAGGCAATAACAATACGACACTGAAGTATTGTCCGAAACAGTTCATTCAAATGGTCCACAATTTAATGAACAACATTGAATTGCGTGCGAGACTTTGATGGAAGCTGTGAACAGTGGTTCTGGTGGAGTTCACTTCCTTGATGCTCCCAGGGGACTGGAAAAGCATTCCATTTTAACACGCTTTTATTAGCTTCACTTGTAACTAACTATGAATGTAAGAAAATATTGAAATCTTAATTTGACCTACTTCCCGGTCTCCGATTAGGATGAAATTTTGCACACACTCTGAGTTCTGATGCCGATACATGACTAGCTAAGAAACGTCATTACAAATTCAATATGGCGGCCTCCCCAAGATGGCGGACTGGCTGTTTGAAATCCACCCCCATGATATGGGTATCAAAAAAAAGGGTTTGCTGTCAGAAATACGAAAAAAATAGTCACGTAACTTAAATTCAACATGGCCGACTTAGTGCGTGCTAAAAGCGTGATTTTAGTTTTTAAGCTATTCAAATTCATTCCTGGTAAAATTCAGATCACAAAATGAAGTAGCCCTAGCGTTGGATTAATCTAGAATTGCTGCAAAGTCGTTAGAAACTGGACAAACAGCACATTCTGTCTTTAAATTACCACTAAACATGCAAATCAACGACGCACCAGTTTGCAACATCTTCAAAAACAGCGTAATAGCGAAGATTTTACAGATATGTAAATTGATCGTTTGGGATGAATGTACAATGGCCCGCAAGAGGTCACTGGACGCACTGGATAGAAAGTTAAAAGATCTTCTTGACAATCAAAACTTTTTCGGTGGAGCCATGATTCTGTTGTCAGGTAATTTTCAGGGTCCGTTGGCGTGGTTGGGAGGTGCTAGCATTTGACGCCGCAGGTCGTGGGTTCGATTCCCATCCAAGACAAATATTTGTGAGTGATTTTGATGAATCTTTGTATATATTATATATATCTGAATAACACATAAAAAAGTAAATTATTTGAAATAGAAATTTATGTTTAAAATTTCCATTAATATGCAGTTAGAAAATTAGAAGCATTTACGAGCGGGGCATATCCCGTTTGATATTTACCCACTTTTTGTCTAGGAAAATGTCAGAATGAAATATCAATCGCTTGCCTAGTTTATTTTCTAACTTTAGCATCAATCTAACTTAAGTAGCTACATCCAAATAATCCCAAATTAGTTTCCCAACAAAATAAACTACAGAAACCCAAAGAAAACACCGATCAAAATGTCATCACCTCCTTTGTTTATGTTTATACACCGCTTGGAATACAGCTCACATAAATAACAGCGGAAGTGTGATTGAGAAAACTTGGAACAACTTTGTACACTGATCGTTCTTCGGAGGAAAACTTCAATCATTTTTTATATTCAGTTAGCGGATATGCGGGTTAGAATAGGGTTACCTATGAACCCTTGTGGCAAAAAATAGAGGATGCATACTAAGCGAATGATTAACTATGGATATAGAATGGCACTACAAAGAGAATTTGAAATAAAAACCAGTATTTTTTAAGATTTTGTAAGTTAGGTTCAAAGGACACCCAAACACAGAAAAACTACACTTGTGTATGTTTTTCCTATGAGGGAACCGAGTCTGAAAATTGTTAGCGCTGAGACTCGTTTATATCATCATGTCAGCTAAAGTACGTCCATTGTTGGACAAAAGCCTCCCCAAAGAATGGGGGGATATGCCATAATCTCCACGCTTGGCAGACAGGTTGGCGATCGCAGTTTGATGGTCATAGTTCACAGAAAAACGCTGTTCTAGGGTATGTATTCCCTTTGACGATTTCTACGCCCCCCACGGGATGAGATTGGGTGATTATATTCTATGTCGTCACCAGACACCATATAAATCGGAATAAAGGCCATAAAGGCCACCATATAGCCTTTGTCCAACAGTGCACGTCTTTCGGCTAACAAGATGATGATGAAGGTGCACATATGCAGTATACATATTATATGAATCTCAATCTTTTATTCCTAATGAAGTTCCTTTGGCTGAACGGCTGCTAATCTCAATTAGGATTATACTGTGTGGGACATGGGAACACCCAAATACTCCGAAATATTTTATTCCGAATTTTGATGTTCCGATTTTGAAAAGTCCGAATTTCATAATACCTAAGAATTGTAATGTCTATTATTAAATATCACGATATTTATCTTACCGAAAGTCGTAAATACGATTTGTTAGTTTTCCGATTTTCATACGTTCTAAGAGCCAAATTCTCGAAGGGTTCTCGGTCCGAAAAACGACATTCTGAATTTCAATACTTCGAATAAAATAAAAGTCAACATGTTGTGCTACAAAATTTCGTGACAGAAACGAATCGCTGCAAAACCGACTTCACGTAGTCTTGTCTGCCATACCCTAGAGTGTAATTTAAGCCCGCGTAGGCCAGCAAGCCGAAGCTGCGGTGGTGAGCGTTAAAACCATCTGCGACGATAAGCTCGCGTGGGGCCGCCTAAACCCCGCAGCGCCAGAGCCGTGACAGAAACAATGCTTGCTGCATGTTGCATGCCTGCTTGCATGTTGCATGCCTGCTTGCTTGCTGCATTCCTGCTTGCATGCTGCATTCCTGCTTGCATGCTGCATGCCTGCTTTCATGCTGCATGCCTGCTTGCATGCTGCATGCCTGCTTGCATGCTGCATGCCTGCTTGCATGCTGCATGCCTGCTTGCATATTGCATGCCTACTTGCATGCTATATGCCTGCTTGCATGTTGGATGCTTTTAGGTTAGGTACCGGGGAAACAAAATATTTTATTCGTATTGTTGATGTTTCGAATTATCATTAAGTCGGACTTTTTGTTATTCGATCCATTGAAGCTCGGTATTTTGCGAATAGTAATTATAAACGTTAGAAATATTGAAATTTAGGAATTATAAAACTAGGAGTAATGATAAGGCGGAGTTGTAATATTCGGAACTTTATACCATTCGGAATTATGAAAGTCGGTATTTTGAAATTCGTATTTGTGACTGTCGGAATAAAGTTTTTCGTATTAATGTAGTGTACCCGTGGGACATGTTATTTTAAGAATGAAGAAAATAAAGTGTTATTTTATTCGTGCTAAAAGTAAGATTTGACGAGGAAGGTGGCACTGTCAAGAGGAAGCCGCGCCAAAGACCGATATGACATGATACTGTCCATGTATCTTCGAAAATAATTCGAATGTGTCCAAAACGTACTTCGGACTAAACTAGTAAAATATGCTTACATGAGCACAACCAATCAGTAATGATACATACATAATATGCTATTTATTATGACGGGCCGGTTGGCGTGGCTAGATATATATAACCGCAGGTCGTGGGTTCGATTCCCACCCAGGACAGATATTTGTATGCATGAAGGTATCTGTTTGTCCTGGTTCTGGCTGTAAATATATATATAAGTATGAATTTTAAAAAGAAAAGTAGTAAAATATCTGGATTCCATAGCACAAGCTCTGCTTAGTTTGGGATCAGATGGCCGTGTGTGAATAAGGCCCCAGGGTATTGTTATTATTATTGGTATGGACAGTGACCTTCATGATCGCAGAGTGGTTGAACTATCCAGAAAGCCTCTGTGATTACTTAAAGATTATTTTCGAATGATAACAAACGTAAGTGTAAGTTATGAAAATACAAAGATGTTTAGAAATAAATTAACTACCACGATCACCCATTCTTACCATAACTGACCATGTTCTTGGATGCTTAACCTCATCATGGCCTAACTCATGGTAATTAACTTATACTAAATTGCAGGGTAACCGTCTTTCAACACGCTAGTCTAGTCCGAGTTGGCAAACTTCACATGACATTAAGCATGCAAGCATATTAATTTATTCTTTATAAAAGGCAGTATGCCTTTTAGAAATTAATGTGCTTCGATTCTATGAATTCGACAAGTTATTGTTGCGCACCTTGGGCCTTGAACGATCATTCTACAGTTCAACAGTTTAATCACTAGTCTTATGTCAACTAAATTTACAACTAAAATATAATAGGTCTTTACCTATGAAATTGCCGTTTTGTATGAAAAAATTTAAACGAATTTTTTTCATGAATTTTTTTATTTGTATTAATCGAAGTAATCACCCATGCAATCAATGCATCTTTGCCATCGCAGTGGCAGTTTATTGATGCCCTTCTTAAAGAAATCAGCTGGACGGGAGGCAACAAATTCTTCAAAGGCATTTTGTACTGCCTCTCGGGTATTGAATTTTTTTCCCGCCAAGAAGTTATCCAAATTCTGGAAAAAGTAGTAGTCTGTAGGCGCAAGGTCTGGTGAGTAGGGCGGATGACGGAGAGCTTCCAACCCCAGTTCTTGCAACTTGGAGACCGTCTGCTGTGCAGTATGAGGTCGCGCGTTGTCGGGCAGGAGCAGCGGAGACGAGCGATTGACCAATGCTGGTTGGAGATGCGCCAGCTTCTCCATCATTGTGCTCAGTTCTTCACAGTACACATCTGCAGTAATGCTCACCCCGTTTGGTAAGAAGCTGTGATGAATCACACCGGCGCTAGACCACCAAACAGTGACCATCACTTTTCTAGGGGTAAGTTTTCGTTTAGGGCATTGTTTAGGTGCTGAACCAGGATCCAACCAACTTGCTGAGCGCTTGCGGTTATCAAACAGAATCCATTTTTCATCGCAGGTAACAATGCGGTTCAAAATTCCTTCATTTGTGTGTCTGTTGAGCAGTGCAAGGCACGTCTCGACGCGTACTTCGCGCTGGCGATCATTGAGTTCGTGGGGCACCCATTTGTCAAGCTTTTTTACCTTGCCAATTTGACGCAAATGGACCAATATTGTTTTGACGCTAACGTCGAAAGCTGCTGCTAATTCAGCCGTAGATTGTGTATCATCAGCTTCCACAACCGCCTTTAATTCGTCATTGTCGACCAAAGTCTTCGGACGACCGCGAGGTTCATTTTTCAGGTCGAAATTTCCAGAACGGAAGCGAGCAAACCAATAACAGGTGGTGCGTTGGTTTGTAGTGTTAGCTCCGTAAACGTCGGTGATGTTGCGTGCCGCTTGTGCCGCGTTGCTGCCACGACGGTACTCATATTCCATAATTACTCGAATTTTTAACGTATCCATGATGACGAAAAAGATTGAATAGCGATGAAAATGTAACACTAATCAATAAAGAAATGACTACTTTTGGAAAAAAGAATCCATGTTTTTAAAATAAAATTAATTTGAAATTAGAATTCTTAGCCAAACAAAAATTATTTTGATTTGAAATGGCCAGTACTGCAGAACGGCAATTTCATAGGTAAAGACCTAATACTTTAATTACTTATTCATTTTAAAATAAATACAATAAACTAGAATAAAATGAATAACAATAAAATTAATATATTTTTAAATACGTTAATACGTTTTTGACCCTTTTGACGAACCTTAACCTTTATTCTTTAAAAAATAATAAAAAAGAAAGTATTATCTTATTTATTATTAAAAAACAAGTTAAGGTACTTAAGGTAGTCATAGTCTACTCACCATTACCTTTGCACCATCGTGTTTAGGATTCGATCTCCGCACAGGCTACTAATTGTGTGACTCATTTATAGTTGTTCTGAATCTGGGTGTGTCTCCAGTAGTAGTCCAATATTGCGGAACGCCCGCACAATTTAAATGAATTCCAGAACATGAAACATGAGATTCTCGTATACGAAACACACCCAGACACACAGATAGTACAGATAGTAGCCTGAGTCGGGATCGAACCCAAAACACGATGGCGCAGAGGTAATTGGTTATGTCACTATGACTTAATTAATCGCCGAGTCAAACATCCTAGTTATAAGTACGTACGAACTATCGGTAAAAACTAAACCTACCACGTTAAATTATCGTCTCCAAACGTGATTTATTACTTTTCAGTCCCCCATTTGGACGTGTAAGCACCCAAACTCAAGTTCTCAAACCGAGACACGTCTCAAGTTGGGGTGTAAGACAACCCCGCCTTACAAGAAAGACAAATAAAAGTGTCGTAAAGCAAGTTATTATTTACACAAAAGTTTCCTGTAAATTTCCTTTGCTATATTAGTGAATGATGTGTTGGTTCCGCAACGAGTACTAATTTAGAAAGTTTTGAGACATGGCCGTTGAAATTTTAAACTGTGATCTATTATATTTTGTAATGCTTTTTATTCAATCTTTGTTCAAATTCTTTACTTCACCTTGATGGCGAAGTAAAGAATTTGAACAAAGATTGAATACATCATCATAATAGTCACGTCAGTCGGTGTCTTCAGTATTTTATTATTTTTGGCTTAGATCACACACATTCTATATAAGGAGTTATGTCGATCTTGAATAGTACCAACTTTCCATTCAAATTGTAGGGTGAACAGTGAGACGGAGTAGTGATTTTTCGCTCAATGAGCAACTCGACAAGGGAAGTTCTTCCATAAAGAATAGAGTCTAGGTCTGTTATTGCTTCATCATCATCAAATCATATCGGCCCAAAGACACAATTGTGAGTTCTGCGCTACTCATATCCAGCGGTTTCCAGTGACCCTCACAAGACCATCGGTTCATCGTGTCAAGGGCCTGCCCACGTTGTGTCTTATGCTTTGTATATATATAGAAATATTTTCGGAACCAAAAGCTTTGGGAATTCAAAATTTTAAGTACGGTAGATTTTGAGTAAGTACGGAACTATAATTTAATTTAAATTAATAATAATACGAGACAGAACTGTTTTACTTGGTGTAAAATATCTGGGTGTTATATCTATACAATTTATGGATCCGAATATACTAGAAATATAAAAGCCAGTACGTTTTCTAAGCACACGAATTAAGACAAGAGAGAGAGAGATATAGCGACAATTTTTTTATTCTGCATCAAATAACTCAGGTCAATCGGTGTCTCCAATTTTTTTTTAATTTTTGGCTTTTTTCACACTATATATCATTGAGAATTTGCACAAATATACATTTATACAAGTTATTTTGCTACAATATATTTTTAAAATCAGTATTATATATAAATTGAAAACACCGTGTAGTTGTTGAACGCTGAAGGCTCCCACACGCAGTTCAATTTAAGCGACAAATACCTGTTATGGGATTTCGCCCACAGCTCAAGGGGCCGCTGAAGTAAAAAGACTGAATTCCATAAATAGGATCATCGGGGTAAATAAGATCAGCAGACTACGATACTAAGATCGCGGAGGCGACAGCAACACCAACTGCCAATAAAAACCAAAGATGCCAACGCTATGTGCTGCAAGTATTAGAAGCTACGAGAGCCGCTTACTATCAAGTGAGTAGTATGCTTGTTATTGAAAATCTTACTGAATCCTTATTTGAACTGGATCCTTATGAAATTCAATGCGACTCCTCACTCAATTGGGATCCATCCCTTTTGTTGATAATGGATAATAATGATATTTATGACACTATAAAAGGTAATAGAGAACCCTGTAACGTCAAGTAAACATGATAATATTAACAAATAGCCTATTAAGTATAATAGATTCTGAAACAGGATATTGCCTGCTTACTAAGGTGTATCAAGGGATGTAATAGTTTCATGGGTCCTTGGAGGGTGTAATGGTAAATGTACACGTCGTTAATTTGCAAACACCCATATAAATAGGCATAAATATTCAAATTTAAAGTTACGAAGTGAGTTTTTTTAACGACGTACAAAATAAATTGATAATGAGGTCTTATTTAATCTTAACATTAAAGTGTTGGATCATTTTTGACCTCGTCAGGGTCTTTATTAGGTAGATTACTGTAACGCCAACTGAACAAGAGTCCCATTAGTTTGGCCCATGCCGTTCAAAGCAGAGATGCTCAGAATTGAAACACTTTTACGGGTGGGAGCAACTGACAGGTAGGACATGTGTCACACATTTAGGAAGAAATTTATCGCCATTTGTAGGCATCGCTTAGCTTTTGCTCACTAACTTTCATCGAAGCCACCAACAGGATTTGAATTACAAATCCTGTTGGTACACAAATTACATGTTATTTTCAGATCAAAGTTAGGAATATGCCTTCATTAAAAAGTGATATTTTTGTATTGTAGCCAATAATCGTAACTAGTTTAAAACGTAGTAGGGGCTTAACATCTTAGTAACGTAACGACTTCTTTTCCCAACTACCGCAGTATCTCAAGTCGTAAATCTTCGACCAGTGATAGCTTACGGAACAGAGACGTGGTCGCTTCCATGGGCCTCATAAAAATGCTCCAGGTCACCCAATGGAGAGGGCTATGCTCGTAGTTTCCATGCGACGCCGAATCACAAATTTTGAAACCCGTAGTGAATATTTTGGCTGAAATGATGATGGACTTATTAAAAACTAGCTATTGACTCCGGACTTTCGTTAGAATCCCAAATAATCCTTGGGTAAGTATATTCTGTATTAAATTTCATTTTACTGGGTTTTGACGAGACACCACGTCAGTCGAGTCTTTTATTTAAAAATACATATTCTCAATTCTCAATTCTTTATTGCATTCCACAATGTATGTATAAATGTTGGTAGACATAATAATGTTTGTATCAATTGTGGACCCTGCAGGGTACAGCACAGATTTAGGAGAGAGGAGGACGAGTGCATTATTACTAATTGGATATTTAAGTAACATAATGAGTTTTATTAAATTAATGTATTATTATAGTTATTACTATTTTATAAGTCAGCTATATTTTATATCATATATTTTAATTTAAGTCAGCTATATTTTTATATTGCACTAATTTAGTTAATATTATAGTCATATGCTTTTTGTTGCTAATTATATTTTATCATTAAAATATTCGTCTATACTATAGTAGGTTTTAGTAAGTAGGAAGTATTTTAGTTTTTTTATAAAGCTATTGTATTTGTCTGTATCTTTAATTGATGCTGGAAGCTTATTATAAATTTTTACGGACATTACTAGGGTACTGGCAGAGTGCATGTTTAGACGTGAGTCGGGTAAGTTGAGTCTATTTTTATGTCTTAGTATATATCTCGTTTGTTTATCACCTCTTTTTTCGAAAAGCTCTGGGTAACTGCGGACAAATTTACATATCTCAAATATATAAATACAGGGAAAGGTTAAAATTTTTAGCTCTTGAAAATCTAGCTTGCAGCTATCGGTTTGTTGGATATTTACTAGGATTCTTATTAATTTCTTCTGTGACGTAAATAAGGTGGATGCATTAGTACTATTACCCCATAATATTACTCCATATTTCAATCATGCGTAACCATACGCGTAATACATGGTTAGCGCGGTTTTTAGATCCGTTGTTAGTTTAATAATCCTTAGGGCGTAGGAAAATTTCGATAATTTCATTTTAATTTTTTGGACGTGTGACTTCCAATTAATGTGGGTGTCTATGTCTAGGCCTAATAGGGTGAAAGTGTTAACTTCTTCTAACTTAGAACCCATGAAGCTTAAATTTATATTTATAGGTGTTTTTTGCCAAGGGTGAAAAGTTATTATTTTAGTTTTATTAGAGTTAATTTATAGGTTGTGTTTGGTCATCCAGTTAGTGGTCGCGTTAAGTATTGAAGTTAATTTTTCATTTACAATTGCATTTGTTTCACAAGAGGTTAGTATTGATATATCATCAGCGAACATAACACAGTGTTCATTGATATTTTTAGGGAGATCATTAATGTACACCAGGAAAAGCAAGCATCCTATTACGCTTCCTTGTGGGATTGAAGCACTGATATCTTTTTTGTCAGATCGGATGAGCTCTATTTCGTTTGTTTCATTGTTGTAGTGTTCTATCTCGACTAGTTGTTTTCGATGTTTTAAATAAGATACAAACCATTCATGGCATTTTCCGCGTATCGCCATGTTTTGTAGTTTATTTAACAGTATATTAAATTGGACTTTATCGTAAGCTTTCGTCATGTCAAGTAGTAATCCTATTGAATATTTTTTTGCGTTGATAATATTAATTGCTTCTTGCATATATTTGTAGACGGCTAATATTGTAGATCTATTTTTGCGAAAGCCGTTTTGACAATTACTAAATATATTATATTTTTCACAAAAGGTGTAGACCCTGTTACACATGGCTTTTTAAAATTTTTGATGCCGTTGGTAGTAGGGCAATTGGACGATAATTATTTGGGTCATCTTTTGAGTTCTTTTTATGAATGGGCTTGATAATAGAAATTTTTAAAAGGTTGGAGAATTCACCCTCATCGAATGACTGATTTAAGAGTATAAAAAAAGGAAGAGTTAATTCATCTGCACACATTTTGAACAAGGTAGGCGGTAGTTCATCTATTCCGCAACTCGTTTTACTTTTTAAGTTTTTTATGATAGTATTTACCTCATAGGGGTCAACATAGTACATAGATATATACGTGCGATCTTCATTGCCTTGTTTTCCACATAATACTCCCTAAACAATATGACGTTATCGCTGACATGGTTTAAAAAATCTATAGATATTATCAAGCAAATTACATTCAAAATGTTTATGTATTGTAGATTTTTCACCTACAATGAAAGTAATTTTACACCATAAAATGTAAGCCTAGTAACTCTACTTACTACGTACGTACTGAATAAATTTAACCAAAAAATTACAAAAGGTTTGGTGGAGCGCCAAAGTTACTGCATTATTCAATTACTGCATTATCCCCACTTTGCACTTTGGTGTAAACTGCGGATCAGTCTTGCGTTATTAATTAACGTGAGCGTAATAGAATTAGTACTAAGCACTTGGGATAAATCTGAAATTTAGGATGTAGCAGTTAATTTCAGAAAAAAGGAGAGGGACTGGAAGTACAGCAATAAAAAATATAAATTTCTATTCTTAAGAGTATCCATGGGTGGCGGTGACCACTTACCAGGATCCATCAGGTTACCCGCTTGTGCGTTTGCATCACATTTTAGTAAAAGAAAGTGTATCGTTGGTCTAGCGGTAACGTGTTCACCCGCAGAGAACAAGATCCTGGATTCAAATCCCGGGTCAGGCCAAAAGTGATTTTGGGACTTTTCTGTAAAAGAATAATTCCTCAGTATCAGCCCGAAATGTGGGAGTTGGTGGTATTGTACCCCCGCGCTTCGAAGAACACGTAAAACCGTCGGTCCTGTACATGAAATAAGCTCTACTCTCATGATCTGTACACTTGTGCACTATAATATGTCCCGCGCAGATGGCTGGTCTCCATTGAGACTGACCGCCCCGTGGCCGAAATTCGGCTAGGAGGACATTATTATTATTATATATTTTTATATTAATATACAATCTAGATCCACCTGAACCAGTTTCTCCTTTATTTAATATTTAGATAATTATCACACTTAAAAGTAGTTTTTTAGCCATGGTGATGGTAAAGATGTACCTATATACATCTGATAGCTTTTTCATATTTTCTTATCCAAACTTATGTAGACTAGAACTAGTTAAGATGTCAATAAATTTTATAAATACCGTATCTTCGGCTATTTCACTGGCTTGTTAGTCTAGTGGTAAGTGACTCTCACTGCTAGGCCAGAGGTCCTGGGTTCGATCAATCCCCCATCCAGGACACATCGTTGTGTGATAAGCACGATTATTTGTTTTGTGTCTGCATATAATTCATCTATAATATGAACGATGCTGTGTGGTGACGGCGACAAATATCAGAATCAGAATATCATCACCCCATCTCATCCCGTGGGGGGCGTAGAAGTCGACCCGAGGGAATATCTACCAGAGGATGGGAAGCAGCTTCCTTCTGAGTACTACGACCATCATACTGCGATCGCCAACCCGCCTGCCAAGCGTGGCGATTATGGCATATCCCCTCAAGATGATTCTTGAGGGAGGCTTGTCCAGCAGTGGACTTATTTAAGCTGTAATGATGATGATAATATGAACGTATTTAGAAATATATAAGTATGTTTATCAGTTGTCTGGTTACCATAGTACGGTTCTACTAAGTTTGAGATCAGGTGGTTGTGTGTTAGTTCTTAAGATATTTATTTAGATTTATGTAGCACACAATTTTTTTATTTTTTTTTATTGTGTCTCGATAGGACCAACGTATGAAAAGAATGTCGACATAATATAAAATATTTTGATTTATATACCGTGTGTGTTATGTATTCAGAAATCCATATTCAATCTTCATAAATATGACCATGTGAGTAGCTACCGAGCTCAGCTGAAGTGGTTCCCAATTCTTCAGCGCAGAACTTTGAGATTCTTAAATACAGAATTTTCTCTATTACACTCATCTTCTTCTCTTCTTTATTTGACTTCTACAAAATCTTCATAGCAATCATAAGAAAAATCTTCGCTCTTCTTACAACCGTCTTCTCCAATGCACACCTTATCGTTTTGATTATATCCATTCTTCCTTTTTCGTTCAATCCATTCTACTGTAAACTCTCTTCCATCCGAAATCAGGATGGCAAAGAGACGATGTTTGTCAAAAAAAACTGCGCTCACATTATAAAAAATAAGTAGGCAGAATCAGCTTAATAACACTCTTTTGTATCGTTAATTGTCTATATCTATAGGTATATTTATTTACAAATATGTATATTAGTCTATTCTAGTTTGTACCGGTGTGTTGTATATAATTATTCATATTGTATATTAAGTAAAGGTTTATCACCTCCACACCAGAAGTTTTGAAGTGCACCTATTTTATTTTCCTCTACATCACCATAAAGTTGTTTGTTAAAGAATGCTTTCGGCATTAAGTCCGCTTGTGTACATCCATGTGCAAAAGATTTAAATAAATCATTATATAATATTTTATACAAAGCTCTCCTGCGACTATTTTCTCTCAATGAAATAGCAAGTAACCGTAGCTGGTAAAGAGTACGTTTTTTGTAAACTGTACCTACTTATTTGATAGATGAGCCCTTCAAACCGACCTTGTGAATAATATTACTCATTACATATTCATAGAGGAACAGATAATACAATTTCAGCAAGAGATGAGCTCCGAGCTAAGATATGAGCACATTTCAAGGCAGAATCAATTTAACTGATGGTAAGTTACAAAAATATGTACTAATTTTGGGCTATGTATTTGAATAACACAAATAATGTACCTAATTACTTTTCATAGTAGTCTTATGTGCTGTACTAATTAGTTTTATTAAAGACTTAAATTAAAGATGCGAAAGTTTGTGCGTGCATTACATTAATTATGGATTTTTATTACTCTTTCACCCAAAAACTAATAATCGGATTGATGCCTCTTTGTAGTAAAATAACTTTTATAACCGAATAACACATAAGCTATAAATTATGAAGTTTAAAGCGGGTAAAAGCTCGGGGAACAGCTAATGAAATAATACAATGGTGGGTGGGAGAATATTGAAAGTGAGTGACATGTGTAAAACGCACGTTATATTGAGTTCCCCGAGTATTAGTGTTTATTGTAATTTATTTTGTTGAATTTCACTGTAGAAATTGCAACAAACTCATAAAATAAATAAAAAAGCGTTTGTAAATAGTCAGAACATGTTTGTAGTAATATAGTAGTTGTTTCGAAGTTTTTCTTTTGTATACCTAAATATAATCTAAAATAATAAGCATTCAGACAACCGATCGAGCATATATTGTGTTTGCCTACTAAATAATTACTCTAATTGGACCAAATCCCGTGTTCATGCCCGCTTGAGTATGTTTCGCCGGACCGTCTCAACTGGGTCGTGTTGAAACCGGTAGTAGATGAACCCACTGAGTTTGTTTCGCTGGGTCTTCTCAGTTGGGGCGCATTGGATCCGGTGGTAGCATTAAAGCACGACCGTCGTCATTAACACAAGGTCCGTCATAATAATAATACCTTTAATATAGACAGAACCATTGACAATATGTAGTAAAAATATTAGACTTAAACTAGATAATTAAACATAATCTCTTGACAATAACTTGATACGAGCTAGCTAAATATCATTTCTGTAATAAAATAAATTTTTTAAATGTTTTCATACAAGATGTACCTAAATATCTATGTTACTAGAAATAATATCTAATGTATACAACTATATTACTACAAACATGTTCTGACTATTTACAAGCGCTTTTTTAAAGTCTACGTGAATAAAAACCTTTTTTATTTTATTTTATTTATTTTATAGTTGAAAAGACATGTTGAGTGAGTTTGTTGTAATTTCTGTTGTTGATTTCATGACCGTGTCTTTACATGCCGTCATGAGGGCAATTCATGTTAGCTACGCATGATTTTGTGAAGGTCAAGTGAGAATTAAAATTCTATACAGGATTTTTATAGATATTAGACTCCATCCTTAAGCTACTATCATGCCAAAGAAAAGCAGATGTCAATAATTAACTATGGTGTATGTAATGTCTACGACTTCACGTACTGATAATAATCATAGTGTAAAGAACAGTTTACTAGACGGCGTTATTATTAAATGTAAGCAAAATCCTATTATTTTCCTGAGCCTGGATATAATTATCTATGTAAGTATGTATTTACAAAATAAAAGTATTTTTTTTATGCTGAATGGGTTTGCGCTTGACCACGATCTCACCTGATGGTAAGTGAAGATGTGGTCGAAGATGGACCGCGCGTACCCATAAGATGCCTGTTCACTCTAGCCTAGAATAAACCCATGTTGTATGAGTCTGGAAACACGTCGTTCGGGAGGGTGTTCCACTGCTTAGCCGTGCCGATTATATGTAGTATATCAGTTATCTGGTTTTCATAATACAAGGTCTGCTTAGTTCGCGATCAGATGGCCGAGTGTTAATAATATCACAGAATATTAGTATTATTTCCATAACATTTTTTTAAACTTATACTACTTTTATATACTAGAATTTAAAAACATAATAAACGTTTAATATAATTTATTGTTGTACACACGGCTACACGTGAAGCTATACATTTCCAGTATAAGCTGATCTCGTGTTATATAGGATTTCCATACAATGACAGGTCAGCTTATACTGGAAATGTATAGCTGGCTTGATGTGTAGCCGTGCGTACTGAGTCTGGGTATGCTTGCGGTCTGTGAAAAACACATAAAGAGATTAAATTAAAAAAGTGCTGTCTTAAAAAAATACAAGGTACAAGACTCCAATCCTTGTTCATGTTTCCCAACTTGACCAGCTCGTGATTAAACTCAAGCTACTAAGCTAATTTACTTATAATTAGTAGTATTAGAAAAAGAAACTAAAAAAAATTCAATTGACTTCATCCTAAAAATACGTTTTAATTTAATGTTTTCTATTTAAATTAAATTTATACTTGTTTTATAAGAAGAAAGGAACTGGGCATTAGCACATAAGTTTAAGTTTATTTTAAGTTGAAATTATGTACATAAAAAAAATTTGGTAATGTTATGTATCCTATATTGTGTAAAATGAAAAATAAATTTTATTATTATTAAAAAAATGTATAGAAATTAACTAAAGTATGTACTCTAGTATGAAAGGTGAACTTCTGTCCCAAGTCTGTTTAATAGCATTTTAACATTTTCTACATAAAATATGTATGCTTATAATATTACTTTATTGAACTCCGTTCAGGACGCAAATTAAAAGATGTGACAACCTTAAACGTAGGGCTGCCACACATTACCTACCAGTACGTTCTGCGTTGTGTTGACTCTTATATTACTAATAATTTTTCATCGCAAAACAATAAAATACAATATCATTTAATTTTAAAATATAAAGAACATAATATTAAACTATAATTACATTTCGTTGAAGGGAAGTTTTACAGCAGACTTGAGTGCCCTGACTTGACATCATATCACTTTCCTATTTCCAAGCCTCGAGCAACTTAAGTGTCAAGTGTCGTACTGATTCTAATATAGAGGTTTTATTTCAAGAGGCTTTAGAATAGTCGATGCCTAGTCAGTTGATACCTTGACATCGTCTTTATAACGAATGTAGTAAGAATGGTTTTCGTAGTGCAAGTGGAATACTGATGTAAGATGGCTACGTAGAAGGGCAGTAAAGTTGAATTGTAAACTATATTTGTGGACCCATTTTGTATTTATTTTTATATGTAACAATATGTGTACTAATTTTTTTATATATAATAGGATGGCAACCGAGCAAGTGGGTCACCTGATGGTAAGTGATCACCGCCGCCCATGAACACTCGCAACACCAGAGGAGCCACAAGTGCGTTGCCGGCCTTTAAGAAAATAATACACTCGCTTCTTGAAGGTCGCCATGTCATATTGGATCGGAAATAGCGCGGCAAAAAGTTTCTTGTGAAACGCACAGTGGTAGATGACCATTCATCCAGGTGATAAGGATGAAATTTCCACTTTTGGCGAAATGTGGCGCAATGTGGCGGCAGATATAAGCTCGAACAATTCCTCTGAACACTCTCCGTGATAAATGCGGTAGAGGACATATAGTGACGCCACGTCTCTCCGCAGGGTAAGAAGACTCATGATAGAACAAAATAAAATGGTAAATTTATTAATATTAGTCACAAATAATTAAAATGGACGGACCAGTTGGCGTGGTTGGTAAATGCTTGCCTTTCACGCCGGAGGTCGTGGGTTCGATTCCCACCCAGAACAGATATTTGTGTGCATGGAAATGTCTGTTTATCCTGAGTCTGGCAGTACGTATCTGTATAAGTATGTATTTACAAAAAAAATATTATATAAGTTATCTGGTTTCCATAGTACAAGCTTTGCTTAGTTTGGGATCATATTATGGCCGTGTGTAAATAATGCCCCAGGATATTTTGATAATTATAACTATAGATACATACGTATGTTATGATTTCCAAATAATTGGTAACATTTTTGGTGATTTGTTTACTAAAAAGGTATGATTTTGCTGTGTATTTAATTAAATATTTATTAAAAGGATATAATCTGAATAAAAGGGGCGAATGAGCGGAATGGCCAATCCATTCAGTTCATTCCCGTTCATGACATTCGGAATAACAGACGGCAGTTCGGCAGTTCTCACCGAGCGCTGGAACCGAAACGTTGTTAACAAGTAGTGTGTGTTGTGTGTACCTTAAGTTATTATAATTCCGAAGTGAAGTAGGTAGTTTAGTTTAAGTTGGATAAGTGTTATAATGGTGCAATCCTGAAGAGTTGAATATACGTCTATGGTTGCTGAATAACGTGTTTTCTTATCACGTATAAGTATGGTTGTATTGACTGCCTCGTTGGTCTAGCGGTAGCGTGTTCAACCGCAGATAATGAGGTCCTGAGTTTAAATCCCGGGTTGGCCAAAAAGTGATTTTGGGATTTTTCCGTATTAAGAAATTTTTCAGTATCAGCCCGAAGTCTGGAAGTTGGCGGTATTATACCCCCGTGCCTCGGAGAGCACGTAAAGCCGTCAGCCCTGTGCCTGAACTCTTTCCGGTCGTGTCACTAGGCGTCCCATCGGATCATAAGAGTGATGGAATAGAAAGTGCCCCTATGTTTGCGCACACACTTGTGCACTATATGTCCTGCGCAATTGGCTAGTCTCCGTTAAGACTGGCCGCCGTGGCCGAAATTCGGTCGGGAGGACATCAGCATCAAGTATGGTAATGGTTAGATATATTTATTTAATTAAAACCATATCTTATATGTTTATCTTAAATATAATACGGCGACAAACGAGTAAGTGGGTTACCTGATGGTAAGTCATCACCGTCGCCCAAGGACACTCGCAACACGAAGGAGTCACGGGTGCGTTGCCGGCCTTGAAAAGAGTCCGGAAACAATTGTTGCTCCCTCCCCACTCCCACCCCTATGAGTTCTGGCGACCTTACTCACACTCATAAACACTACATTAAATTATTAACACATCATGTCATGTTATTATTAAGGAATGTGTTCTTCAAGGTGGAGTTACTTACTCAATCGGGCTGCTCTTTGAGCGAATAAACGCTGTGCCCTACCTCTACTAAACCCTTAGCCAGGCTGTGGAATAGTTTTTTGATTGTTTATAGACCTTATTCTAAAGTGATAAGGTTGAAATTGATGAGGCCTCGTACAGTACACCGCTTGCTAAAGGGTTAATAATGTTAATTATCTTTATGTCTGTATAGTTTGAAACTTGAGTAAGTACTAAGTTACATAATAGATCGAGTCTTGTGATTAGTAAGTCAATCAAACGAAATAATGTACGTAACATTTATCAACGAACTTTCCATAAACAAGTTTATACCAACTATTAAAGTTTGTACCTAGGCATTATATTAAATTCATTCAAAACACAAAGCTAATATACCGCTAATTGTCAGTTTAATCAAGCAGGGATGCAATATGCACTACCGTGCGTCCCGTCCGCAAAAAATATGCACACGCAACGCAGAAGTGCTCGAATGCGACATTTAGTCGCAATCCAGTACCTACTCGACGCGTTAATTAGCAGCATCCCTTGAGAATGGTCCGTGGAGGCTTGAAACATTTGTTGGGTGTCATACCGGCGCATGTAATTTCCGTCTTAATATTAACGGACGATTAGTGGAGTTAACACTACATATTAACTTTGTATTTTGAATGCTATGGATTTCCGCAAAGTAAAACCTGATTCCATTTCTGATATTAAATTCAGTCGTGTAGCAAGGCAAATTACAATATTTTTGTTTATTTAAGTAAAAATAAGGTTTGATCATTGGATATCTAGGTCAACACATACATATAAATGAAAATTTAATATTATGCTAGGAATATTTTTTTAATAAGATACCTACTGAAATGTTGTTGGCTGTGTCAGTGAATGAATTTAGTATCTACGATAGAGAAAATAATAAAGAGAGGATGACAATTTCATAAATGTGATATATTAAAGATAGTTGTATAGCATATATGTATATATATATCTGTTGATCTCATTTTCCTATTTTTTTTCTGCCTTCTTACCATATCTTATTTCGATCTACAATATCTGTACCTAATGCACCTATCTAAATATCTCTGGACCCCCTTAAGGTTGACTGGGATAAAATGCCTTAGGCATTAAGTCCGCCTTTGTACTTATACGTGTATAAAGTTTAAATAAATAAATAAATATCTAAAAGTTTATGCTAGCACCTGTAAAATCGTAAGGTAAACCCTCAGTATACAAGGAACTTATTATATTCCTCATTTCATTCTCCATAACCAGCCGTTGTTAAGTCTGCGGATTCTATATCCTTGAAGATTACATAAAAATGTCTATCAGATAAGTTATAGGATAGAATAACGTGATATAGTGTACCATACACGCTTCAGTTTAGAGCTTTTACGACTTTACCAAGAGCATTGTAGATTCGGCGTTCTCAGGGCAGTCAGGGCCGTGTCAGATTTGTGCCATATTGAATGTGTGGGTATCAAAACAAATATTTTCATTGCATATTACAAAATTTCTGATTATTTAATTGATAAAAGTGCTTGGGATTGAGTTGTTCTGAGTCAACACACATGATTGTAATTAATCTTAAGTATATTTTATTTTAAAAAAGGATTCCTACTGAGTTTTCTGGCAGTGTTTCTCAGTAGCTGCCACGTCATGCACTGCACGGTAGGGTAAAAAAAAATATGACGATTCCACATAAATGTAATTTTTTTACGGAATAAATGATTTTTTAACTTTGACTTTGAAAAGGATGCACCATATTTGCACACAGAATTGTACACGAGTGGTACAGCGGTCAGACTGTCGTCCTGCCATTTCATATCCGGGTTCTGATTTCCGGCCTAAAAAGTATTAAAGGCCATCCCATACTTTCCCGTGGGTGTCGTATAAGGCGATTAAGGAATAAACCAGGTTGTCTGGCAGCAGCGCCCTGTGTACTACCACTTAACTGCGATCGCCATCTTGCATGACAAACTAGTGACTACACCTAACCCCTCCAAATAGAAACGTTACAGAAACCTTTGAGGCCTATGAGCCTATTTCCAGCAGTGGACGATCCATTGCTCGAAATAGGCTCGTAGGCCTCAAAGTATCAGGCGTATGATGAATAAACTGGAATCGGCCACTGATGCTGTATATGGTTAAAACACAGAAAGGCCTTACTATTGATACGGATCTCGAAGTAGGAATCGACTGTGACAAACACAGGACGTTATGTAAATAGTAGTTTCCCAATACCATGTGAAGAAAATCAAAGGGATCTGTTATTTGGCCTTTTTCCCATGCTTTTATGACTTTATTTTGTTTGGTCGCTTTACTTGATTTACTATTTTATTTTACTATGATTCCTTGATTAATTTAGGCTTTCGTTTTCGTTTTATTATATCAATTCAATATCTGGGGTATCTAGTCGAATATTACATGAGGATTGAAGAATCAAAAAACTTGTAGAAGTCACAGATGTGGCACAGTGTTAGAGATTCCATGCATATGTTATTTGACTGGCCTCTTGGTCTAGCGGTTAGTGATCCTGTCTGCTAAGGGAAAGGTCATAGGTTCGATTCCCATCCCAGAAAAAACTTCGTGTATTGAGCAAGTTTACCTTTCTGTGTCTCGGTGTATTTTATCTATAGTAGGCATTGACCTATATGTATTCTACTAGACGCGCAATCCCATATTGAGAATTTGCTCACCGAGTTGCAGCGCGGGCGCTGCAACTCAGTAAGCAATTTTGGGCGCCGCGCGCGCGCCCCTCACCTCGCGCACAGCCGGACTGGGACAGAGATTTTATTCGAAACAGCGTGTCTAGTTATACATATAAGTCAATGATAGTAGGTATGTGTTCAAAAATATACAAGTATGAAAATTAGTTGTCTGGTTGCCATAATACAAGCAGTCGATCGATCGATGTATCGATGTAGTTAGGGATCAGATTTCAGTGTGTTATTTATGCCAAGATATTTATTGATTATTATTATCATTATTTATTATATGTAGATATTTAGAGTATGAGTGGATTTCTTATCCGTGTATAGTAAGTTTGTAAAATCGTTATTTTTCTACTGCAACGCATCATATTCTTTTAATGACTGTGGCGCAGTGGTCAGTACATCTACCTAGCCAATACGTGTCTAGGGTTCGATTCCCGCACAGGACAACTATTTGTGGAATCCATACGTAGTTATTTTGAGTCTGGGTGTGCTTCGTGAACGTTCATTATATGTGTGTAAAGTACCGGGTACTTTACAAACATATGATTAACGGACACACACGTATTCATTTCCATATTGCGGGCGTTGCCTTAAAATATATATGTAAGAGTGTCATTTCTATTGATTGTACAGACGCCAGCTCATCCAGCAACCCCAATGTGTCAATTTTATTTTATCGATTTTCAACATTATCACATTAGCATAAGGTTCACTTTCAATTGGGGAAATTTGACAGATTTAGTTGACAGATTGGGGTAGGTTGCCTGTACCTCTGTGGCACCACAGTCGGACAAGTACCTTTTACCTGTTTTCTCTGTATGTTCGGTTAAGTTACCAACCAATATATACAACATGTAACGTAATTAACGCACTGAGATTAGAATATTATGTTATAATCATAATACATACACTGACTCTTTTATTTAAGATGTATATGCATAGTTATTTACTAAATTAGTTTCTTGGAATAAAGTTTATTTTTCATTATTTTGTATTGAACGATGGAATTTGTATGAATACAAATAAAACTGCGATTTTAAAGGTCTTATTACTTTGACTTACGGTATATTTCAATTTGTTTTGACTGTACAGGGTTAATAGTACAATAAGTTTCGTAGTTTTAATTATTTTTGGGATCAAAATTACCGATATTAAAAATTATATAAATCGACTCAGTAAACGATTCTGAACAAACTATTTTCAGGATGGGTGTTAATTAAGTTACATGTTGTATAATAACTATTTGGATATACTCGTAGTTTTGACAATTAATCGAGTAACATCATCATGAAGTACGGCAGTTTAACTGCTAACCAACCAGTTTGTATAAACATATCTTGCTTTTAGACAAAGATCGTTCAGTATGAGCATTGAAACCGCAACCATACCGAATTACGTTCGTTTTGGACACAGATGTTTATACACATACCTACTTACTAAACCATGTGATTATGTAGGTATAACTAAAACTGAAAAGGCAAGATATTGGAGCACGTGTTATACAAAATTCCATTTTATTCTATATCACTCTGGGGACGGAGACAGATCTATCGAAGACCTTATTTATTAAAATAGCATCGCCCTAGCTCTCCGAGACTTATCAACCGACCCTATTTAGTTCAAAATAGAATTCTATGGACACAGTAATACAAATAAATTTTGTTAATAATTGGAATGGTATATAGGCTGTTTTAAATACTTGTGTTTTGAAAGCTCAAGCTTGGACTGGATTGAAATAAAAGGGACCCTATTAATGCATGCTGGGATATAGACTTCATTCACAGTGAAATTGGTATTCTTAGAAAATAACCCCGAAGATCCATTAAGGTCACTCTTTACGCGTGATGGAAATTTCAATAGCACCGAATGTAATATGTCAAAATAGGTAATTTTTTTAATTTCAACGTTGTGAAAACTAATATAGTAAACAAAGCGGCCAAGTGCGAGTTGGACCCGCCCATGAAGGGTTCCGTAGCAGCAAGTATTTGAGTTGATTGAATGAAAGGTAAATTGCGGTTTACGATTTATTACGCATTAAAAAACAACTACTTACTAGATCTCGTTCAAACCAGTTTTCGGTGGAAGTTTATATGATAATGTACCTACATAATATATTTTTTTTAGTTTTATCATTCTCTTATTTTAGTTTTATCATTCTCTTATTTTAGAAGTTACAGGGGGGGAGGGGGGACAGTCGGAAAGACAGACATGACTAATCTATAAGGGTTCCGTTTTTGCCATTTGGCAAGTTAGAATAAGGCACCAAACAGTACATTCCAAGAACGTATAAAACATTATTTATTTATTTTGAAACAAATGTAAACTGTACCGCCCAACTAGGTTACTTTGTAAATTATTCTTGAATATATAAAAGAAGCTAGGTTTACAAGAAATATTTTTGAATCATTCGTAAAAGATTATATTACGAACCAAGAATAACATTAATGTTTTGATTTCTACCTGACCTAATGAGTTTGCTACTTTTACCTTTTTATTAATTAGCCAAAAATGCGGCATAAAACTCATTTTGAAATACAAATAGATCCGTTTTATATGATTTTAATTTGAACTGGTAACTAAGATACTTCATATCTCTCATTTCAAAGAATTCTTATTTCATTTTGCAACGAAGTTGGAATTATTAGGAGGTCTTCAGAATTCGAAATCATTAAATCAAGTATTTTCTAATAGATATCGGTATCTCTCAAATAATACTTACAAAAGACAATCAAGCATAACAACGGATCTCATATCAGAACCCTAAAGACGAATAGTGAATGATTCCAATTAGATACCACAGAATTCATCTTACATAAGAATTCCTCTTAAATACCGTGCCTTGGATCCTAACTATTTGGTATCTCTCAAATAATACTTACAAAAGACAATCAAGCATAACAACGGATCTCATATCAGAACCCTAAAGACGAATAGTGAATGATTCAAATTAGATACCACAGAATTCATCTTACATAAGAATTCCTCTTAATTACCGTGCCTTGGATCCTAACAACGTATACATCAACTTTTTTGTACCTTGATAAGAGGAAGGCCTACGCAAGCCATCCGCAAAATGTGTGCAAAGTGTAACTAAACCGCGGTACTCGTACTGGACCCTGGGCTACCTGCTGAGTGAGCGAGGGGCTCGCAAGCTGATTAGCGCTCGCCCTCTCGACAAAATGCTACCCGTTGATGAGTTCCTTCCCATCATGTTTGACGAGCATCCCAAGTAAGTGATCTAATTTCTAATTTCTAGTTAAAACCAAGCTTTAGGTGCTAAATTCTCGAATATGTGCTAGGTGTACGCTACGTTCTTACCCGGTGTACCCTTCTCATCATATTTAATGAGCACCCCAACTACTGTTAACATTTGTTATATTCCTGTTGCAAATAAGCTTGCTTTTTGTACGAAATACTCGAATATGTGTGCAAAGGTATACATCCGCAAAAACTAACCTGCCGTGGACTTCTCTTGGCGCCTGATTGATCACCAGGAACGGGGGTATTCTACTCCGGTGCCTCCATTTGACGCCACGTCCCTGATAGTGGGGAAACGTACCCTAGGCGGGTTTAAGATTGCCCTCCCTAATTGCCACAACGTATACATGATCTTAGAAAGTTCAAGTAATCATTAAGTTTCAAGTAATACTTTGTTCTATAATTCACTTGAGTCTGTTTGTATCTCTAAAACGTTATAGCAGTCGAGGGACGCCATGTATTACCGCGAATATAACTTTTGGTTAAGAAGTTAACTTTCATCAGCTTCTCGGCCAATGATAAGTAACGCAATTTACATTAGTGAGTTTGCTACACCATTTATATTATATGTACAAGGTGTATCATGAATAAGGTGTATCATAGGAAATGTATTTGTTTTAAGACAACGCCCGCATAAGGGAATCTATTCCCTGTTTCGTGGGGTACTTTACAAAAAATAATAGACGGACACAAATTATATCCAGACTCTGAATACACAAATAGTGACTCGAACCCGAGTCACGAAGCGGCGAAGCGACTGTCTTAGCCGCCGCGCCACAGTGTAATTATGTCAATTCCAATGAAATATAACATCGGTTACTATCTACTACCATTCCGTTTCTTATCCGTCATTTACTTACTCCCTTAATTAAAATTTGTCAAAGGCCAACCTTGTACCTCAACCCTTCGAATCACCTTGCGAACCAGTCATTCTCCTAATCCCACATCCCCTTTCGTATGATGACCACAAATTAATCGAAACAAGTTTGAATTGACTGACTCGGTTGGATTCATGGCTAATAGGGAAGAATTTTGAATGAAGGATTGACATCGTCGCATTTTGTCGAACGTGTCAAAGTAACCTTAGACATTAACCTCATCATATCAGCCGAAAGACGTCCACTGCTGAACTAAGGCCTCCCCCAAAGGTCTCTACAACTACCGGTCTTACGCTGCCTATATCTAATGGCATCCCGCATCCACATTGTGGGGGTCTAACCACGTGGCCGCGCTGCGTTTTCCAGTTCGTGGTCGCCACTCGAGATCCTTTCTGCTCCAGTTGGCGTCCACTGCCACTTCATTTCGGTAATTTTCCTGGCAATATATGTTCAGACGCTAGCACATCAAGCTACCCCAATCTGTAAAATTTCCCCAATTCAATGTGAACCTTATGCTTATGTGATGAAGTTGAAAATATATAAAATAAATTTGACAGATTGGGGTAGCTATAATAATAATATCTTAGGACAATGTCACACAAATCATCCTAGCCCCAAACTAAGCAAAGCTTGTACTAGGGGTTGCAGGCGACGAAATACATACTTCTAAAGATAGATAAATACTTAAATACATAGAAAACATCCATGACTTAGAAACACATATTCGTGCTCATCTCACAAATATTTGCACTTACCGGGATTCGAACCCAGGACCACCAGCTTCGTAGGCAGGAGCACTACCAACTAGGCTACGGTGACCGTCAAGCTGGATGTGCTGGCGTCTATACTTTGCATCGCCAGTGGGTTTCGCCATTTATGATTCGATCGCGCAGAGATAATAGTTTTATTTTTATATCCTGTATCCCCGAGCTTATATTTTTTGGTTCGTGGCATAGCTAATCTCGCTGGATATTTTATGTAAAACTCGCCGGTTATTGCTAAGGACAGGTTCTACACCAGGATTTAAGGTAACATTACTAAATAAAGAAACATTTCTTATCGTTAACAATATATCTTATTATCATTAATAATATGAATTAGGTTTTAAAACATTTATAAAAAATTATACTCAAGTTCAGTTAGTTTCGTAGGTCTCCCAAACTATAACAGTGTATTCGTTACATTATACAGGCATCATTACCCAGATATTATTTAATTTAGTTTGGGACATTTTTCTAACTATTTATAAACAATTCAACTCAAAATATAAAATTAATACCTATTGGTTTGGCCATTTAAAAAGGATGAATGAAAGAAGATTGACAAAAGAAGTATACCTGGCCTGTGTGAATGGGACAACCGGAAGGGGAAGACCACGTCGAACATTCTCTGACCAAATTGGAGATGTTCTCAAAAAAGGGCAGATCAGAAGTACCCTAAACCGGCGAACATGTATGAAGAATATAATGACAGTAATCGAGGCAAAAGAAGTATGCTAAGATCGTGACAGATGGAAATCCGTTGTCTCTGCCTACCCCTCTGGGAAACAGACGTGAGTCTATGTATGTATTTATGTAGCTAGTGTTAATTCCACTAATTTTCAGTTTAATGTCGCCGGTTTGCACAGCCCTCTATGGAAGAAGAACAACATAAACAAGGAAATTACATGCACGAGTATATTACTCAACACGTGTTTCAGTTCTCCACGGAGCATTGTCTCAAGTTTCGGTTCCCTTGAGATTGTTTGATTGTGTTGTGTATTTTGATTATCCTGGATTCCCGCAAACTAACGCCTGATTCTATTATTTATGTAAAATTAATTAATTTAGTTAACTAAGCACGTAATTGCTGGAATTAAACTAAAAAATAATTGGCATTTCCGGCAAGTGCTCTACCGGTGTACACTAGCATCTTTAACCGATTTTATACAAGTGATTTGATGCTAATTATAGTAGCGAGGATAAAATGCCAGGGCTCTGTAATCATTTCACTCGTTAGAGTAATAATGATGAAATTAAATGAAAAATGAAATGAAATGAAGGAAATGAAAATGAAATGAAATGATTGCATCTATATGGTGAGCGTGCCGCTGTACTTGTAGTTTCAAATCTCAAGTGCGGAGTTTTTAAAATCTCGGCTAAGACGGCTCGAGCCAGCTGTTTATACTGAGCCTCTACCGAAGAAAGCACTTTAAATTTTCGTACTTGGCTTGTTCTAAAGAAAATTTTCACGGTAAAACTGTTCGTAGTATCATGTTAACTAAAACTAGAACACTAGAACAAAGTTCTGTACGCATTATACCATTTAGAGCCCTGTTTGAATCGAGATTAATGTCGCGTGTCCGCACGCGACATTAATCTATGAAGGAATGGGTTGTAAATAGGTATTTGCTTGCCTGTTTGTAAAGTTGAAACAATATGTAAAAAACTAAAGCTACTTTTAGTAATGAGAGTGTGCTGTGAAGTTAGGAATATCAACGTTTAGGAAGGAATTAATTCTAGCCAAATGGGGGTTGTTATTTTTTTGGAATATTTTTTTATTCAACTCTACGAATAAATTCAAAAAAGTTAGATTTGACGAACTTATTCCCGTTGCTATTGCTTGTTAATATGTCAAATTACTAATATTTTTAAATAAATATTTTTGAGTCTTTTTAATCCTTCAGTATCTATAGAATTAGGACCATTCTAATAATAATAATTTTTATAATAAATAATAATAATAATAATTTATTTTATTTCTCCACAAAGGTAGTTACAATGCTTACAACTAAATTGATATAAAATAAATAAAATAAAAAAGGTTTTTATTCACGTAGACTTTAAAAAAGCGCTTGTTATTTACAAGCGCCTTTTTAAACGCGTCAGAACATGTTTGTTGTAATATAGTTGTATACATTAGATATTATTTCTAGTAACATAGATATTTAGGTAGATATTTATCTATACATATTCCTTTGTGAGAGCTGGTGTCTGAAGTAGGTTTCTTATAGATACGTATTACACATCACCAGGCCCTCGGCCGCTTCGGAGTGGACAAATATGCTGTCTTACATTTAATTTTATTATTAACTGCATAGTAGAGACAATATATATAATATTATATGCGTGTGTGTGTGTGTGTGCGTGCGTGCGTGCGTGTGTGTGTGTGTGTGAGTGAGTCTGTGTGTGTGTGTGAGTGAGTGAGTGAGTGTGTGTGTATGTGTGTGACTTTATGTGGTTATTATGTTTTCCGTGTTTTCGTAATCTTGTTCAATCAGCCAGTTGGTAACTATAGTTTTACATTCCGTTTTATATTTTGGATATATATTTAAAATTTTGATGTAAACGAGACCACCGAGATGGGAGAAACTCCCGCGTGCGAAGAGAGTGCTAAAGGAGCCAGTGGGACAGACATTGTGTTTTCGTCGCTTGTCAGCTAGTTTAAGTGGGTCATATGGAGTAACTGCATGGGTTTTCAACGTTATATTTAAAATAAACTGCTGTCGGACTGTTAATACTCTGCAAGTAGAATAAAGTTCCGTTGTCGGGAATAGAAAGGGAAGACGCCATCCAACCTTTAATATAGCGCGTTGCACCCGTTCTAATTTCAAAAGTGAGGTTTTAGTAGCACCACCCAAAGATATGATACAGTAAGATGTAATTGATTGGCATAGAGCTTGGTATACCAATTTTATTACTGATTTGTCCGCAATATGACGTAGATTTTTGTTAATGTAAATAAGTTTACGCAATCTGGATGAGAGTAGGTCGATATGATGGTGGAACTTTAATCTATAGTCAATTTGAACGCCAAGGTATTTCACACAGTCTGTACTGGTTAGATTGGGGCAACGGCATGGTAGGTCCTCTGTCTTGCAGTTGTGAGCTTTGATGATAAAAGAGCCAGGGGGCTGGCCTGTGCAAGTAGGTGAAAAGGTAATATATTTTATTAATCTATATTTAATGTTAGTGAGTTTGTAGCTAGCCATTTAGAAATATGATCAAAGCCCGTCTGTGCATAACTGAAGGCGTCAGACCAGGTCTTCCCATGAATTCTGATTGGACTTAACTAATATTATAAAGAAAGAGATTAGAGTTTTGTATGTTTATTTGTTTGTAACGACTTAACTATAAGGACGGTAATGTTATCTAACAGTATTGTAACTCGGCGCTGTTTAAGAAATAATTCACAAGTGTGGCGCAGCGGTTTAGACAGTCGCCTCGCCACTTTGCGTCCCGGGTTCAATCCCCACGCAGGATAGGTATTTGTGTGACCCATATATAGTTATTCCGAGCTTGGATGTACTTTGTGTCCGTCAATTATATGTTTGTAAAGTACAGGAATTAAATTGCATGGAGCGGGCCGCGTGGTACGTAAACACGCAATAGGGGTGCTTGCCTACAGTATTTTAATTTCAACAATCTAGTTGAGTTTTTTTCTAGTATTGTGATTCTAAATACTAAATGTTTTGTTTAAAAATTAATTTCTATTAAAATGAAAAAGATATAAGAATTATTTATAATTCAAATTAAAAGAAGTTTCCATTCGACACTTCGGCGTATTCGCAAGTATGTACCGAAATGAAGGCGTGTAGGTATATCTCGCGTTCCGACCAATTGTATGAAGGTAGAATACTGTTGGATAACATTACCGTGCTCTTAGTTCTTTAACGAGACAGAATAGAAATACTCTTAATTAATATTAAGCAAATATCCCTGAAATAACTATTTAGGGTCACTTAAATATATATATACACATTTTTAATAGCCTACGTTAGTATAAGTAAAGTATTTCAGAGATTTAGTGACAGTTAATAAGTGGATATTCTCGTTAGATACTTATACACCTACATTTAGACGGTCAAAATCATAAAATTCCTTTTGACTTCGTCTAAAAAGCTTAATTAGAAGTAATTTATTTCTCATTTTACAGTACAGCGAACCATGTAGGTAACAGTTTTCTTAAAACACGTACATTATTTTAGAGACCCTTTTTAATTAAATTACTTTATAATTCCCTGCTTGTTTAAGACCATGTCTTTCTTTATAATAGAATATAATTTTATGTTTCACCTGGTGTTTGTACGGCTGTGGGTAAAATTATATTTTAATAAACGAATATTTTTTGTACAGCTGTCTGTAACTCAGGGTCCTGTTAGTACTATTCAACCATAACACACTAATCATGTTACTTCGTCTATATTTTCACACAACAAGTATTAAATACAGATGAATTAAGTAATGGACTCAGACGTTACTCTGCGGAAACAATCAAAATACAAAATTAATATGTAATGTTAATTCCGCTAATTGTCAGTTCAATCAACCCGGGATGCAATATGCACCGCCCTGCCGCCCACAAATTGAAAAACTGGGTATCATACCAGCGCATGTAATTTGAATATTGTTTATATTGGCCTTTAGTCTTGCATGTGCACGTTCTTACTGCATCCCGGCATGATTAAACTAACAATTAGCAGAATGAAGACTACATAGGTATTAACTTAATATTTTGACTCATCTGTCATAGCATCGTGTCAGCCGAAGTAGGTACACTGCTGGACAAAAGCCTCCCCAACGAATGGGGGAATATGCCAGAGTAGTCATAGTTCACAGAAAACGCTGCTGTCCGTTCTCTGGTACGTATTCCCTCGGACGATTTCTACGCCCCCCAAGGGATGATATGGGGTGATGATATTCTATGCCGTAACGAACAATAGATGATATACTTGTATAATAATTACAATTCTTCAAAGCGCTTGCTTTTAAGGACTACAATACTTATGTTCCATATTTATAACTTTGAAATCCAGTTAAAACCTGTAGGTTAGCTAGCATAGGATTTAACCTTTTAAAATTTCGCGTATCGTAATTGTATTTCTGACAACATATCGATAAAGTTGCATTGATCGTGGTCAAGTGCAAGTGCTGACTGACGCATCGGTGTTACTCCTCTATCGAGGGTGTTTTGATCTAGCCACACTATATCACTTATGACACTTTAAGGCCGGTTACACACTGCACTGTGTCTACTTATTCGACCGATTACACATATCAAGGCGTTAAATGTTTTACCACTGGATTCCATGATGACGATAATATAGAACCGTCTTTCCTATAGATATTTTTGTAGTCCTTAATTTCAACCAATCTATCCACATTATATCTAGCGAATAGTATACTCGGTGGAAAGTACCTACTTCTAGCAGATGAAAATCAATTCAGTGATTAATGTTGGTTCGTAATTAATGCTCGGCAATCGATGAGTCTAGCGTTTGTTTACCGCTGCGAAATGTTTTTTGAGTCCGTTTGCAATGATCCACTCAGTGGGGCCTATATAGAACCACTAGCAGTGCCCGCGGACTTCGTTCCGCGTTATAAATATTTTTGTCCCTGCCCGTTTGTACCGCGTAATACTTCGGGTTAAAACTTCGGGATAAATAAAAATGATGATGAATCATTTATTTATTTATTATTTATTTATTAAGGTTAACCAACAATTGTTTACACATAAACATTTACAACTTAAACAGCTAGGGTGACAATTACAAGTGCAACAATTAATTACAGGTTAACACCACATGCACAAAAATAACGGCTTTATATAATGTTTTAACATTATTATAACTAATTATGGTACTACTAAGTGAAATTATACATACAAAAAATAAGTAATCAATTATTATCATTCAATAATTTACATAAAACAAAAAAAATGGTATGAGAATGTGTGATTAAAAGTTAATTGGTTAAATTAGGTTGATTAATATTTAAATTATGAATAAAATTTACATTATTATAAACAGATAACAAAATTACATTAATAACATTAACAGAATTAAATTGGCTTAGTAGCGGTTTCGCCCGAATTTGGCTCGCCCGAATCGGGCGAATGAACTACTTTCAATTTTGAATATTTTTTAGGGCCGGTTTCGCCCGAAGCAAATTTAATGGCGGGCGAATCAGGTCAAGCAAAATTCAGTAGGGTACGATTCGCCCGAATACTATTATACCTCAAAAATAAGCCTTCAATTAATAATAAAATGTGAAATTTTATAAAAAAAGTACAGTTGCGTACACAATTGTTACTTACAATAATAACAAAATTTATGTTGGTGAATCTGGTTATTCCTGTATGTCTATTACTATCTACTCAACAAACGAGCTATTGATAAAAATAGAATATATATAACTGTTATGTCAGTCAATTGGTTTAGATGGGATCCAGAACGGGTGGGTAAGTATTAAATAAAAATTATACATAATAATCAGATATATTTTAATTCACACTAACAATTAGAAATTAAATCTATTACTAATATATCAACACTTAAATATTTCTTATAATATACTAAGCAGTCTTTTACTCGTTATAACTTTTTACTTACTTACTTAATAAATCACAGTAGTTTTACAAATATCAAAGCAATTTTACAAATATAATTTTGTACTTATGAAATATAAATGTTAAATATTTGATTTACATAAAAAGTTTAGCAGATTTTAACTTATCTGAAATTTTTAAAGTTTGAACATTAGATACGTGAAATAAGCGAGCAATAACATGCAATAGAAAAATAGCAAGATGGGCAACAAGAAAAAGAAATATAACCAATAATTGACATAATAAAACACATCAGGCAAAAAATATTATTATTAAACTCTTTATTGTACACCAAAATATTAATAAGAACAATACACATTAGAGAGAACAGTACAATTGGCGGTCTTATCACTAAATTGTGATCTCTTCCAGACAACCTACTTAGAAAACAGGAGAAAGGATACAGTCACGGGTAGTTGCCGGTGTACAGAGTGTTTAAATAAGGTACCTACTCTTGGGTACATACTAAAAATAAATAAATAATAAAAATAAAATACATTCTAATATGCATCCTACTACGTACATTAAAATATTTATAAGCAATATACTAGATATATACTAATATCATAAACTACATATAATCATACTACATATCATCTACATGTAATAGGAGTCATCAATAACATTGAAGATGCTATTACTGATAAACCGGTATTGACAAATAATGATTATTTAAAAGTTTTTTAAACTCGCGCAATGATTTTGCTTGACGTATGGTAATTGGCAGCTCATTCCAGAGACGGACACTTTGTACAGAAAAAGATTTGTCGAGAAAAGTGGTGGAATGAGCTGGCATTTTTAATTTTAAATTTTCGGAAGATCTTAAGCACTTCAAATGTGATTCGTGGAGAAATGAAAAACGGTTTTTGAGGTAAGACGGAGTAGACGGAAGAAATAGTATACTGTACAAGAATGATAGAATATGAGTATTCCGACGAAGGCGTATAGGTAACCACTTGAGCTTATTTCGAAATTCTGAAACGTGATCATATTTGCGCAAACCAAATATGAATCTAATGCAAACATTTTGGAGTCGCTCAAGTTTATCAAGCTGGTTTTCGGTGAGATCAAGATAGCTGACATTTGCATAATCTAGTATTGGGAGGAGCAGAGATTGGGAAAGCGTGATTTTGGTGGCAATTGGCAAGAAGTTACGTAGTCTCCTTAATGAGCCAACTGATGCGTATAATTTGCGACTAATATTCTGCAGCTGTACATTCCAGGTTAGACAGTTATCAAATAGGACGCCTAAATTTTTAACACAATCGCTCAACTGCAGAATACTGCCATTAAAATGGAGTTGAGGAAGTTGATTCCAAGGTACTTTTGCAATCATACGTGAGCTGCCAATCAAAATAACCTGGGTTTTTTGAGGGTTAACCTTAAGCCCGTGAGCACAGCTCCACTTATTAATTCTGTCCAAGTCAGTGTTAAGAGTGTTAATAGCCTCAGGCAGTCTTTCAATTGGAGCTTGATAATAAATTTGTAAGTCATCCGCATAAAGGTGGTAGGAAGAAAGAAGTTGGTTTGAGATAGAATTTATAAAAATTGCAAAAAGTAATGGAGATAAAACGCCACCCTGAGGCACACCTGCAGTAGTGCTACACCAAGAAGACAGTGTGTCATCTATGCGTATACACTGCCGGCGCCCAGACAGGTAACTACGAAGCCAGTCAACAACCGTTGGAGATACATTAAGAGAGCGTAATATTCCGAGAAGAATATCAAAATCGACCATATTAAACGCGTTACTGAAATCTAAGAGCGAAAGTACCGTTAGATTCCCTTGTTCCATGCCAGTTCTAATGTCCTCCGTAATATGAACCAGAGCTGTAGTGGTACTGTGTCCGGGCCGAAACCCAGACTGGAAAGGATTGAGGAGATTGTTTTTGTTGAGGAAACTACTAATCTGTTTATGGATGAGGCGTTCTAGGACTTTTGACAGGAAAGGTAGAATTGAAATGGGTCGAAAATCAGAGAAGGCCGAAGGATTGGACTTTTTGGGGAGGGGGATGATGTAAGCGTCTTTCCAAGCCGATGGAAATACACCAAGGATAACAGAGGAATTGAGGATGTGGCATATGGCAGGAAGGATTTCCTCAAGGATGGGAAGGATCATATTACGGGTGACATTATCAACACCAACTGCATTTGATGCTATGGAAAGAACACTCTTCTTAACGTCACAAGCAGAAAATTGAAAAAAACTGAAAAAAAGATGGTTCAAAGTACTAATCTTGGTTGCCCTGTCAAAATTGGGCGAAACAGTAAAGTGTCTATTTAAAGAATTAATGTCTAAATTTATTGGACTAAAATCGTTACGAGTTTTTCCAACTCCCAATGTTTGTAGAAATTTCCAAATCTTGGAAGGATCTCCGTTTTCAACAGAATTGTGGATGTGTTGGCGTTGTGCGCTCCTACACATCTTATTGCTGTGATTACGCAGAGCTAAATATTTTTCACGATTTATGTCGTTAGGCCTGCTGGTATATCTCGACTTAGCTTTGGCTTTCTTTTCTAAAAGAGATTTTATTTCGGTACTAAGCCAAGGCGCGGGTAACTGTTTTACTTTAATGGCACGGATTGGACCGTGTTTGTTGTATAGTCGTTCTATGTGACCATTAAAAATATCAACCTGCAGCGAAAAGAGTAGCCCAGTTGATATTACCAGCGTCAGCTTGCAGGCGATTTAAGTCAATGCCACCAAAATTACGTTGACGGATAATTTTAGACTTTGCCTTAGGAGGGAGACTTTGCCTAACTTTATAAGAGAGAAAGATAAGGTCATGGTAGGAAAAGGCATCAGCTGAACATTGACCATGCTTAGCAACATGCTCGTCAGAAGAAACAATGATAAGGTCAAGGAGGGATGGGTTGGAGTTAGGGAAGCGATGAGTGGCGTTGAGAGGAAGAATTGAAAGGTTACTAGATTCTGCAACAGAGATGAGAGAAGAAGAACGAGAGTCTTTCTTCAATAAACAAGTGTTAAAGTCACCTAATATAATAGTGTGACTATAGGATGGGGTAAGACTGTCTAGAAGAAGTTCGAAGGATGAAAAGAAATTGATTCGAAGCGAGGGACAATAGTAGACTCCAAGCAGAATTTTAGCGTGGTGTAGTTCAACATCCAGAAAAAGATGTTCACCAGCATTTAGAGGTGGTGGTTGCGATGACATACTAACTACCGAGACGTTAAATCACACATCATAGAACAAAACTTTATTAATGTGGTACATTAAAGTGCATTATTGACTTTAATGAATAGTGTCATGACGCTTCCACCAGGGGGCGCTGTGCTATGATCTCATAAACAACCGACCAACAAACATAAAACATAGCTGTGATTCACAGATTATGCCAATCACTTATTGAATACAGTACAAAACTTATTCAATTTACAGAAATATATTATAAGTAATTTAGCATTGTGTACATATTTATATGTATTTAAAACAAAAAGCACCTAGAATAACAAGTATAAACAACTGAGTACATATTAACTACTTACTTCTTAGTGTAACCAGGTTCAGGTTACGAAGAAACAGTACACATAAAACCAATTATATTTTTAACTTCACATTATTTATGCACGCACTTTATGCAGTTATGTTGTTACACCGTCAGTATTTTAGACACACTGAACCAAATGGTGGGAAACGCGCCGCACAATTTGCAAATGAGTGACAGAGACAGCAATATACTACTATCTTTTGTGTTCCTGTGGGTGCGTTTATTTGCTGTATCTTTACGTTTATCGCTGAGGAACAAAAGTCATTGTGCATATTATCTAGTAGGTTACTTACTATTTTTGATTAACACAATATATGCCTAAGTAAATCCTCTTTAAATTGGTGCGCCCGACTGTACTACTTATTTTTCTGAGGTATAATAGTATTCGGGCGAATCGTACCCTACTGAATTTTGCTTTACCTGATTCGCCCGCCATTAAATTTGCTTCGGGCGAAACCGGCCCTAAAAAATATTCAAAATTGAAAGTAGTTGATTCGCCCGATTCGGGCGAACCAAATTCGGGCGAAAGCGCTACTAAGCCATTAAATTATAAGAATATAATATAAGTTAAAAATAAAAACAGGTTAAAAATAAAAAGAGGTATAAAAATAATCATAGCCTATGACACTCCACAATAACGTAGCTTTCTATTGGTAAAATAATTTTGAAAATCGGTTCAGTATTAGAGAATTCTCTACTAATAAGTTTAAAAGAATTATTAAAGCCAAATTGTGTAGCAGGGCATATTACAACATTTCTGATTATTTAAGTGATAAAAGTGCTTGGGATTGAGTTGTTCTGAGTCAACACACATGATTGTAATTAATCTTAAGTATATTTTATTTTAAAAAAGGATTCCTACTGAGTTTTCTGGCAGTGTTTCTCAGTAGCTGCCACGTCATGCACTGCACGGTAGGGTAAAAAAATATGATAATTCCACATAAAGGTAACATTTTTACGGAATGAATGATTTTGACTTTGACTTTGAGTACATCCAGAGTTTACCCCTTACAACGTTACAAACTCACAAACGTTATCTCTTTATAATATTAGCATAGAAGTATAGATTAGTTGCAATTAAAAAAAAATATCCTTCGATGGGTCATTCGATTCCATGGACCATTCGAAGGGCCTATTACGTTGGTCACGATTGTACCGAGTGTGTTTATTGTGCGTAGATATGTTAAACCTTTTTAACTAATTTAACTATATTTTTTTATATCGGGTTACTATTATATCGTTTATACACGTAAATAATGTTGTATAGGATAGGATCCTTGACGTCAATCATTACGTTAGCCCCTTGTTTAGCCCGTGCTAGCGATTGAAACCCCTAAAAGTTTAGTTGAATCTTTCTTTACACTTCAGTGGCATCCTGAGTACATGGTAAATCAAATAAACTTATCCGAAAGTAATTAAATTAACATTATTTGATTTTAGAAACTGATGGACGGAGTAAGATATCAATTTCATAAAAGATTTGTTTCAATTGTCTTAACTCCCTATTTATCTGTATTGCTTAGATTAAATATGTACACTGTGAGTCTGAAGACTCATATTGTATATAAATAATATCCTCCTTTTTTTTGATAAAGCAGGAGTAATGCCTACACCTGCCACCCACCAAAAGTGTCTGCGGGTGGGTATGTCGGACTCGCACCGACTAAACCGAACCTGCCGGGAACGCGGATATGCTGCTCCGGTCTCCCCTTTTGCGCCATATCCCAGAGGGTCGCAACACGTACCCTGGGAGGGCTCTGGATTGAAATAATAATTAATATATAATACGATACCTGGCCTGTGTGAATGGAACAACGGGAAGGGGAAGACCTCGTCGAACATTATCTGACCAAATCGGAGACGTTCTCAAGAAAGGATAGGTCAGAAGTACCCTGAACCGGCGAGCATGTATGAAGAATATAATGACAGTAATTGAGGCAAAAGACGTGTGCAAAGATCGTGACAAATGGAAATTCGTTGTCTCTGCCTACCCCTCTGGGAAACAGGCGTGAGTCTATGTATGTATGTATATAATACGCACATGAATTCTAAAAGATTGGTGCGTGCCGATTATTGCTTCTAGAGGTTGCCTAAACACTCACTGACGTACCGTTCTGTTGGGGAACAGTCCATGGGCCAATGGTTGTTTGGGTGAAAAGTTATTGGTTAAAACATTCTGGTGGTTAAACATTCATTGACGTAGAGTTCTGTTGGCGAAACGTTCGTGGGCGAAAAGTCCTTTGGATGAAAAGTTAATGGTTTAAAGATTCTGTTGACTAACGCCCGGTTCCTATATTCCAAAAACGAATCGTTTCTACTACGAATAGTTAGAATTTCTGCCAGCCGTAACGCAAAACCGTTCCTAAAAAATACTAGTCGTTATCCAAATAACCAACGTCTGGTTACTAACGGATGGGAGGACGTTAGTAAGCTTATTGTATGGAGATGCGTTCGAAAGTGTTCCTATAAATATTTTCTACTGTCACGGAACTGTCAAAATAACGAGGCGTTACTGCTTTGATTACTAGTCGAATTCGGTCGGTTTACCAGTCGTTTGTATTTTATTTTGGTAGTTAACATAGTGTTTGAGGAGATTTCCGTGATGTCTAGCTCTGAAACTGATAGAGAATTCATGGCTTTGTTTTCCGTTAGAAAGGGTTGATTATTTTTCTATCTTCTAAGATTTCATAACCACAAACCTTAGATTAAAAACTTATTTAGAAACCATGAAATACTCCTGGACAGACGTCAGACGACAGACGCATGCGCCATGCGCTTTCATGTTACGCGTTTTGTTCACACCATGCACTCGTAACATCAAATTTTCAATACTAATGATTTATAAATATTTTAAACCTAAAACGCAAATTAAATTATTACTGTAACTATAAGTACAGTAATTTGTACTATTACTCACATAATATTACAGAATAATAAATGATTTTAGTTTCATAATTGACGTAGACGTTTTGTTATAACTAATCGTGAAGAGGAGCGAGAGGTTCATCGCCGAACGAGTCGTAGGTGGTTTAAACTACGGATGTTCGTCGCAGGTAGGGCATTGTGGAACACTAGTTTTGCATCGGTATCGGTAGCTGAATTACGGATGGTAACGTTGGTCCAATGACGGATCGTAAAATAAAGGAACCGGGCATAACGGTTCATGGACCAATCGACTGTTGGTAAACCGTTTCAGTTTCATTTTTCTTTGATAAGATGTCACAAATATGGCTTATTGTGGCTAATGCTGAGCTATAAACCATTTTTATCTAGAAGATAGGGATTCAGTTTTATACGAATAACTAGCTGTGCCCCGCGGTGTTACCCGCGTTAAATTTTATAAATTTTCTTTGCTATAAACCTCACGGAGCCCGAAACCTTTCCAACGAATGCAAAACCGTGGAAATCGGTTCGTGCGTTCTGGAGTTATAACGTCAGGAAGGAAAACCCGACTTATTTTTATATAGTAGATTACTTAAATTAAGATTGTATCTCCGTTAGTCAAGAATCTAATATTTTCTTATTCTTGTCTTTTACTAATTTCTTTTCTGCGTTTCTGTGATAGGTAAGAATGATAACCTATTTTGTTTCTATCCATATTCCATTGCGGTGGGCATTCGCTATACAGATACAAAGTATTGTTATTTATCACAAGACATTACTGACCCTCGATCTAGTACCAAGATAGAAACACTAAATCACATTATACTCTTCTTTTATTTGTTTTCAGGCCATTCCTCATTCGTCTGAGTGAGGCAATTGAATACTAAGTCGGAAGAAGGGTCGTATTTAGACCATTTTTGTAGGGGCATTAGAAAATAAAATAAAAAGAGATTTGATTTACATAGACTTATTAAGAGCGTTTTTCAAAAACTATTTTATTATCAAACCTTAAAGATGCTATTATTATATATTGATATTAAGCCGCCGTTTTCGTGCATCGTTAAGAGCCTATGCACATCACGTTTTTTAAGCGCGCCGTTGACGCGCGTTTGTAGCGATACAGACGCGCGTTAGCATCGCGTTTGTATCGATTCATACGAACACCAAACTGCTCTGAAGGATAATGGTCAGCGCAGGCAGAGAGGAGCGCTGCGGAGAGGATTTTACTAGCACTAGGAAATCAACTATAAAATTATAGAAATAAAGTGCATATATGCTTGAACCTGATATAAAATGATCACGCGGTCCTGGGCATGTAATGTTGAAGCCTAT
The DNA here is from genome assembly GCA_951640165.1 of Pseudoips prasinana. Classification (NCBI taxonomy): domain Eukaryota; kingdom Metazoa; phylum Arthropoda; class Insecta; order Lepidoptera; family Nolidae; genus Pseudoips; species Pseudoips prasinana. Next base: position 10,946,946 of record OX621240.1, read on the forward strand.
ATGAACTTTATTTTAATAACTTTAAAGTTGATTTTCTAATGGCTTAATAAAATCCGCTGCGCTCCTCTCTGTCTACGCTGGCCCTAAAAGCGCGCCGTCGATGGCGCTTAATGTTACTTAGTAGGCGTATTAATTATATTATTTTTATAAAGTTTCCATAAATTTGGTTTAGACTTTTATGGTGTCTGTTTTGTCATAACTATATTAAGGAATATATATAGGAAGACATTTATGACTTTTATCAGAGCGGACCTTGTGTGTATGATGACGATCGCTGTAATTCCACTACCGGACTCTACTGAGAAGATCCGGCTGAAGACCATACTTTTCCTTGAATAATACTCTTAGATAGAAAAATGATAGTACAGACGCCAGCACATACAGCTATCCCAAACTGTCAAATTTCTTTTATAGATTTTCAACTTTATCACATTAGCATAAGGTTCACTTTCTATTGGAGAAATTTGACAGATTGGGGTAGCTTGATGAGCTGGCGTCTGTACCGATGCGATTTAAAAAAGTCACAGATGTTACTATAGAGATATCATTACTGAAAATATCTATAAATTTAAATTATTTCGTCTGTATGTTTGTATTGTAACTAATAATCTTCTACTAATATGATAAGACTTCTCTGGCGCGAGTACGCTTACCCACATGTATTCGTTTTTTACCAATTACATACATACATACAGACATAGACTCACGCCTGTTTCCCAGAGGGGTAGGCAGAGACAACGGATTTCCATTTGTCACGATCTTTGCACACGTCTTTTGCCTCGATTACTGTCATTATATTCTTCATACATGCTCGCCGGTTTAGGGTACTTTTGACCTGCCTTTTCTTGAGAACGTCTCCGAATTGGTCAGAGAATGTTCGACGAGGTCTTCCCCTTCCGGTTGTTCCATTCACACAGGCCAGGTATACTTCTTTGGTCAATCTTCTTTCATTCATCCTTTCTAAATGGCCAAACCATCTCAGCATTTTTTACCAATTATACTAGCCTAAACAGGACTGGTGTGTTGGTCTAGTGGTTACGTACCATGACTGCTCAGCCAGAGGTCGTGGGTTCGATCCCAATCCAGGACAAATCTTTTTGTGATGAGCACAATTATTTCTGTTTTTAAGTGTAATTTGTCTATAATATTTTATTAAGACAGTATGTTTATCAGTTGCCTGGTCGCCATAGCACTGGCTCTGCCTAGTTTGGGCAGATGACAATGTGTTAGTGGTCCCAAGATGATTATTAATAATAATAATATCTAGGGACAATGTCACACAGATCATCCTAGCCCCAATCTAAGCAAAGCTTGTAGGTACTATGGGTACCAGGCGACGATATACATACTTTTATAGATAGAAAAATACTTATATACATAGAAAACACCCATGACTCAGAAACAAATATTCGTGCTCATCACACAAATATTTGCACTTACTGGGATTCGAACCCAGGACCACCAGCTTTGTAGGCAGGAGCACTACCAATTAGGCTACGGTGACCGTCAATTTAATATTAATCGAGTCAATCAATATTAATAATTTTTGTGGTTCAAATATTATTAAGGAACTATGTGGATCTACTTGCTATTCCTGCGGTGTGTAATATCTAGTTCGGCCACAGGTATGTAAATTGCGATTAAGAAATTATAATTCACTGTGATCAGTCGATCAAATCGGTAAATAATAAATCGGTAGATAATCAAGATAAATAACAAAAAGTCACGTTTGTTCAACCAACTTAGATTATTTAGTCGATCATTGTACGAGCATGATTGTGCTGTTACTTGCAGAGTATCTTTGAGGAGTTCAGTAAAAACAAACGCAATAGGTATGGTTAGAAACATAAATAATATTACGACGGTCACCGTAACCTAGTTGGTAGTGCTCCTGCCTACGAAGCTGGTGGTCCTGGGTTTGAATCCCGGCAAGTGCAAATATTTGTGTGATGAGCACGAATATTTGTTTCTGAGTCATGGATGTTTTCTGTGTATATAAGTATTTATCTATCTATATAAGTATGTCTATCGTCGCCTGGTACCCATAGTACAAGCTTTGCTTAGTTTGGTGCTAGAATGAACTGTGTGACATTGTCCCTAGATATTATATTATTATTATATTATATTACAATTATTAACTGCTAGGAGTTGGCTTGGTGAAGATACGCACGTGCACTTATGATACAGGTAGTATGATAGTGGTGTAGTAGTTGTATGATAGTGAATTGATAAGAGCTAATTACGCAAACGGGCTTGTCGAAAAAATAATATCAATAATCAAAACTAGAACAGATAAAATGCCGCAAGAATGTTGATTTTATCTCAGGCATGTACCGTTGGATATAATTACGAAATATTTAATTACGAACTTAAACATTTTGATTTTGTTAAAGATTTAATTTTGGCGTCTGTCAGCACATCTAGCTACCCTAATCTGTCAAATTTCTATTATAAATTTTCAACTTTATCACATAAGTATAAGGTTAACTTTCAATTAGGGAAATTTGACAGATTGGGTTAGTTCGATGTGCTGGCGTCTGTACATCCTAATATTAAATTTAAATAAAATTGGAAGTTATACAAATCTTATAAATACATAATAAATATGCGAGAATGAAATGTCGAGATCCCCAGGCGAACCAAAGTAACCGACATACCCGTTAGAATTGCCAAGCTGAAGTGGCAGTGGGCAGGGCACATAGCTCGTAGAGCCGACGGCCGCTGGGGCAGAAAGGTTCTCGAGTGGCAACCACGAATCGAAAGACGCAGCGTAGGCAGGCCCCCTACAAGATGGACCGATGATCTTGTGCGGGTCGCTGGAAATCGCTGGATGCAGATAGCGCAAGACCGGCAATAATTGTGGAGAGATTGTGGAGAACTGTGGAGATTTTTTTTTCCGTTACGGAATTTTTGGATTCGGTCCCCACGCTCAAGGCCCGCGATAGAAGCTATGCAATAGCTTAATAAAAACATACGTGTTACTTTGTATAAACAAGACAAATATTTGTTTGGGAGGTTTTTAGTTGGTTATGGCTAGTCCAGATTTTATGAGCATATCTTGCGTATAAATACGTTGCAGATAGTTAGAAGCCTACAGTTTTTTAGCCACCGAAAAATATAAGCTAAAAAGATTATATTGGTTGCCAATTTTAACAGAAATGAGAATAGAAAAAGGAAGAAGATGATGATCCACATACATTCAAGGCGCTATATTGGATTGATTAAAACAAAAATAATTTGAGTAATAAAATAAATATTTAATGAACTGCTCCTTTAAACTATATTTTTTATTATCATTCCATTATCGATTACATAAGAGGATCCCGTAACTGCCTTGGCTTTATCACTTGCTAGGAATAAAATGACATCAGCAATTTCTTCAGGTTCCGATACATTATTGAGGGCTGTGGATTTTTTCATCATCTCGAAAAAAATGGCTTCACGAGCAGCATTCGCACCAGTGCTTTCTACTATTTCAGTTTTTACGGGACCTGGGTTGACGGAGTTCACGCGAATGCCACTTGAAGCTAATTCTAACGCAATGGATCTTGTGAAATGATCTAACGCAGCTTTCGATGTGTCATATGCAAAACTACTAGTCGTAAATGGACGGAGTCCAGCAACGCTTGAAATATTTACGATGTTTCCTCTAGTCACTTTTAAATGAGGCACTGCAAGATGGGTTAAGTAGACAACTCCGCGAATATTAGTGTTCATTACTGTGTCAAAGATGTTCATGGCTTTATCACTGTCGATAGTTGCTGGATAAGCAATACCAGCATTATTGACCAAGATATCTAGCTTACCAAAATGTCTTATAGTTTCGGCTACGATTCTTTTAATATCACCATCGTTACTGACATCAGCTACCAAAATCAATGAATTAGGACATTTTGATGCCACTTCTTTCAACTTTTCTTGCCTTCGTCCAACTATAGCGACTTTTGCTCCTTCTTCAGCAAACTTGATTGCGGTGGCAGCTCCAATTCCAGAACCAGCACCAGTCACGAGAACCACTTTGTCTTGAAAACTCATATTGTTACTTCTATAAGATATGCCTACAAGCTGCAATATATGTAGGTGACTGATATTTATTTCCACAGTTTTTAATCTAATCTGTGTTATTAAATTGATTATGAAATGATTGTACTCATTATCTATGACTGACGTGTAATGCAGTAGTTAAGTTGTTTGAGTCGCTGTATCGGCACCTTCGTGTTTTGGGTTCGATCCCTGCACTGGATAACTATATTTGTGACTACTTATAATTTTCTTAGCCCTTCATATCTAAGTACCTCCCTGTAATAAGGTAAGTAATTTCTGTTTGTACATACAGGTAATGTTTTAGTATAATTGGTAAGACTAGTGCTCTTTGCAAACTCATCTTTTGTGGTTGATTGTTTGTTCTTCTTTTATCTTAATTAAATTTTCTGGTTGTAATGTGCTTATGCTTACTTTTCGTACAGTAAAACAAGTGGTGTTAACATCACGTAGGTATAGTTTTTATAGAAGGAGTTCCAAGCTGTTATCAATATACATAATATATGGTGAGAACTTCAAACTATTTTTATTCCAAACTAGCTGTTACCCGCGACTTCGTCCGCGACAATTTTGAATTATGACCAGTGTAACCTGCAACAAAAGGTCGTAACATACGTAAAAGACTCACTTTGAGAAACTGTGTAATGAATGTGAATAACTAAGGATAGGCTTTCATTAAAATTTTGTATGTCGTTTGTGTCAGAAACGGTATACAGAAAAAAACAAAACACGGGCTTTTAAAGCATATTTTCACTTTAAAATGTTTCACTGACTCACATACTAAGTTTAGGATAAATTTCCATTGGCCTACAATTTTGAAATTTGGCACCAAGAGATAAAGCAAAAAAACCGGCCAAGTGCGAGTCGGACTCGTACATGAAGGGTTCCGTAGCAGCAAGTATTTTAGTTGATTAAATGAAAGGTAAATTGCGGTTTACGGTTTATGACGTATTAAAAAAAAAACTATTTTGAAAGTTTGTATGAAAGAGGTGTAGCAGAGAGTGAACGTAGTTCACTAAGTATAGACGAGAACAAATGTAAAGATGAAATTGGTATGGATGAGATTGTGAAAGCTATTAAGGGTATGAAATCAGGTAAGTCACCAGGGTATGACAGGATAACTTCCGAGATGCTGAAGGCTGGACATGGCGTCATAGCGAGTCAGCTGTGCAGCCTTTTCAATCTATGCTATACCACCGGCCAAGTGCCAAGTGATTGGTGCAAGGCTGTCATTGTACCTCTTTACAAAGGGAAAGGCTCACGGCAAGACTGTAAAAACTATAGGGGCATTAGTCTGCTCAGTGTCGTTGGTAAGTTGTATGCAAAAGTATTGGTTGAAAGAGTTGTGAAAGAAACCGATGCGAAAATATGGGATGCACAGGCGGGTTTTCGGAAAGGAATGGGATGCACGGATCAGGTCTTTTCTCTGCGAAGCATAGTAGAGAAGTTTTTGGGCAAAAACCAAAAGGTCTACTGTGCCTTCGTAGACTTAGAAAAGGCCTACGATAGAGTGTTGAGGAATGAACTATGGTCGGTACTGTCCATGTATGGGTTGAACGACAACCTTGTTCAAGCACTGAAATCTCTTTATAGGGATTCCAGAGCTTGCGTGAGGATTAACGGGTCATACACCGAGTGGTTTAGCATCCAAAAGGGTGTTAGACAGGGATGTGTAGCGTCACCGTGGTTGTTTAACCTATTCATGGATAGCTGTTTAAAAGATTTGAAAGAAAGTGAATGCGGTGTAAGGATGAATGAGTTACTCATCAAATGTCTGCTTTACGCTGATGATCAAGTTTTACTTGCATCATCGGCGGACGAGTTGCAGGTGATGGTAACAAGTATGCATAAATCTTTTGAAAGGAAAGGGATGAAAATGAATGTAGGTAAGACGAAAGTAATGGTATTTGAGAGGGATGAATACACGACAACGTGTGATATTGTGATTGGAGGAGAGAAAGTCGAACAGGTGAATGAGTTTGTATATTTGGGAACTTTGTTTACGAGAGATGGGAAATATGAAAAAGATATTGTTAGAAGAGTAAATGCGGGGAACAGAGTGAATGGGGCACTACACGCCTTTATGAGTAGCCGGCAAGTATCAAAGAAGGCTCGACTAGCCGTGCACAATGGAGTGTTAGTGCCAACTTTAATGTATGGAAGTGAAAGTTGGGTATGGCAGAAAAAGAATGAAAGTAAAATAAATGCAGTGGAAATGAGAGCTCTGAGAAGTATGTGTGGTGTGACTTTGAGAGACAGAATTCGAAATACTGATGTAAGAGAGCGTTGTGGTGTGAAAGAGGATGTAGTCACAAAGATTGAAAAAGGCATGCTGAGATGGTTTGGACATTTAGAAAGGATGAATGAAAGAAGATTGACAAAAGAAGTATACCTGGCCTGTGTGAATGGGACAACCGGAAGGGGAAGACCACGTCGAACATTCTCTGACCAAATTGGAGATGTTCTCAAGAAAGGGCAGGTTAGAAGTACCCTAAACCGGCGAGCATGTATGAAGAATATAATGACAGTAATCGAGGCAAAAGAAGTATGCAAAGATCGTGACAAATGGAAATCCGTTGTCTCTGCCTACCCCTCTGGGAAACAGGCGTGAGTCTATGTATGTATGTATGTATGTAAAAAAAAAACGTCGTACTAGATCTCGTTCAAACCAATTTTTGTTGTTAGTTTAAATGGTTTATATATTATATATTTTTTTTAGTTTTATCATTCCCTTATTTTAGAAGTTACAGGGGAGGGGGCACTCATTTTTCCACTTTGGGACTCATTTTTCTAATATAATTTTTTTCTAAACTGAATAGTTTGCGCGAGAGACACTTCCAAAGTGGTAAAAAGAGTGTCCCCCCCCCCCCCCCCCTGTAACTTCTAAAATAAGAGAATGATAAAACTAGAAAAAATATATGATGTACATTACCATGCAAACTAACAACGAAAATTGGTTTGAACGAGATCTCGCAAGTAGTTTTTCTTTAATACGTCATAAATAGTAAACCGCAATTTGCTTTCATTTATTCAACTGAAATACTTGCTGTTACGGAACCCTAGAGGAAAGTTTTTTCTAGACTTTTTCTAAAATACAAGTTTTTTTCTAAAATAAACGTAGCGTAAGTTACTCCTTATTACATAAGCTACCTGCCACTAAAAGTACCGTCAAAATCGGTCCAGTCATTTCAGAGATTATCCGGAACAAACAGACAGACAGACAAAAATTGGGAAAAATGTTATTTTGGTGTATGTACCGTATATATATTCATTTATGTAGACGGTTATTTCAATATTACAGACAGTCCAATTTTATTTATTTGTACCTATAGATTAGGATGTTACAATTCTCAATTATTGAGAATTTGGTATACCTGGTTTACTTTATAAAGGCCGTAAAATAACACGTGAATGTTTTGTTCATCAATTAAATATTCGTGAATTAATGGTTAAATAAAAGAATAAATATCGATTAATATACTTAAGTATGTACGTACAGACGTCAGCACATCAAGCTATCCCAATCTGTCAAATTTCCCCAATTGAATGTGAACCTTATGGTTCTGTGGTAAAGTTAAAAATCTATAAAAGAAATTTGACAGGTTGGAGTAGCTGGATGTGCTGGCGTCTGTACCTAAGTGTGGAACGGATATTTTGATAGTTTAGCTCGGTTGGTGTTTACATTTATTTATAGGAAGACCAACAGCAAATAATAACAATCATATCCAATATTATAAGAATACAAGCCGTGCCCCGCGGTTTTACTCGCGTCAAAATATATAAATTGTAGCATATATATGTGTTATTCGGATGTATAAGCTATATTACTACAAAGTCTAATTAAAGTCCGTTGGGTAGTTTTTGCGTGATAGAGTAACAAACATTCATACATCCATCCATACTCACAAACTATCGCATTTATAAAATTTGAAGGATAGTTATTAAATAAATTACTTTTATTTTTTCCAACTTACATATATACAAATAAATAGTGATACATATAAGTATAGATGCTATTAATTTAGACTTACCATAAAGTGTCGATTTAATTATTAATTTCTATAATTCAATGACCGAACCATTTAAAGTTCACCAATATTTTTTTGTCAAATTCAACTTAACATTGTACGTCTCAAATGACAAATTTCCTGTTATCATGATTTTTAAAATTCCTAAATTAAGGTTGCTTATTAAATTAAGCCAAAGTGCTCAAATATGTTTGACTTTTTGTAAACCTTTTTTCAGTAAAGTCATTAAAGGGAGGGCGGTTCTAATTGAATTTCCATTTTTTTTTATAAAATAAGACATTAAAGGGGCAAAACGTAGTGAGTGTTATATGTTTCAATCTAATAAAATAAAGAAGTAACGAGTTACAAACAATTTCATTCTATTTAAATTAAAAAAACTAAAGAGATATTTTTATTTTTTGTCATAAATCTAAAACGATTTACTGTGTGGAGTTCCACACAATAAGAACAATAAACTGTTTGGATTGCGCAAATAAAGTTTCAGGTATTCAAACGAATACCCGTACTTTAAAAATCATAGTATGAGTGTTATATTTCATTAATTTTGTGTTACCGCATGTTACCGCATACTAACTATACAAAATTTCAATTATCTAGCATTAGTAGAAGCTGAGTTATACCTCTGTTTAAAACTAAATTAGGAAATAACCCTTTTATCGCTACTCATTCCTTCCAATGAGTAGCGATAAAAGGGTTATGCCCTCGATATTTTACTAATTTCAAACGGAACCCTAAAATGATCCGGAATTTCTAAAATATCTTGATTTGCCCTTTTCACAAAAAAAATGTTTCCCACGTATGTAGGCTAGTATGTGCTGTGGTAGCTTAACTCATGAATAGTGGACAAATACAAATCAAATCACTTTATTTGCTCAATTTGGGTACAGACGCCAGCACATCTACTTTATAGATTTTCAACTTTATCACAAAAGCATAAGGTTCACTATCAAAAATTTTGACAGATTGGGGTAGCTTGATGTGCTGGCGTCTGTACATACATATATGGTAGATCTTAAAATAACATATTGTCCAAATCCCTATTCTATCTTTAAAATGTGTGCAATTTTGTTATTATAAATTACATTATTATTGTAAGACTGCCTTATAGTAATATGAACCAGACGAAAAATACAGATGTAAGCAGATATTGTAACCATAAGTAAAAAAAATGTAGGTCAGTCTCATGTAAGAGTAGGCCCGACCTTAACTAATATCATAGTTAACACATTTAAGACACGGACATGCTTTCAACTTAGCACAGCTCTCAAATTAAAAGTTTGAAACAAATCTATGTGTTTGTCTGTATACCCCTAGCTCCTAAATGTATCAATAGAATAAATAGTATTTTTTATTTCAAATTGAGGTGATTCTTTTTATTTATCATTCATAAAACTCCATTGGAGTTTCGGACGCCCTGTATGAGTTACAGCTCTTGTTTTAGTTTTAGTTGGGGATTTTATGAGGGTAAGGTTATAACAATTCAAAATCCAACAAAAACCTCTATAAAATGATTTCTAGGTACAGCTATAAATCAGTTAAGCGATATTGTTTAACTTCAGTGCTATTTGTTCGCGCCTCACGTACTGTGACTCTACGTACCTCTACGATTACACGAACGGTACAGTTTTGACAAAGTGTGATTTGATTTCTTTTTGCGTTATTCATAAGATGGTTTCATATGTTAGTGGTGTTGTTATGGTTCTGTGAAAAAGTTTAAAAAGTATCGTTACGTTACAACTAGGCATCCGCCGGTCAGTAATAGCGGCCTCAACATTCATTCGGATTCGACATAACTTAAAATAACGAAATACAAACAAATATAACATAATGAATTGTCCTTCTTTATGATATGCTTTCATATGAAATTAAATGATCTTTTATTATACAGCTTTATACACTTAGTTACTTCAGCTTTATACAGCTTTATACACTTAGTTACTTAATTCCTTACTATTTACTTATTACCAAAGGTATTTCCTGGTGACGGCATAGAATATCATTACCCTATCTCATCCCGTGGGGGGCGTAGAAATCGTCCGAGGGAATACCTACCAGACAACGGGCAGCAGCGTGTTTCTGTGACCATCAAACTGCAATCGCCACCCCGTCTGCCAAGCGTGGCGATAATGGCATATCCCCCCATTATTTTTCCAGCAGTTGACGTACTTTAACGGACATTATGAGGCATATGCAACAAAGTAAGTTAATGACTAATCTATTAAATAAAAGAAAATATAGCATGAAATACATCCGTATAAATACCATATAGAGGTCGTGGGTTCGATCCCACCCAGGACAAATCTTTGTGTGATGACCACGATTATTTAATTTTTATCTCTGTCGGGGTGTAATTTACCTATAATATGTATGTATTTAGAAATATATAAGTATGTGTATCAGTTATTTGGTTGCCATAGTACAGGCTCTGCCTAGTTTGTGATCGGATGGATATTTATTATATATTTATTATTATGTACATATTACCATAATTACAGAGATTCTGACTTAGGTTATTCTCATTTTCCGGATGTTTCAAAGAAGAAAAGATTGTACGAAAAAGAAGATTGGTGGAACAAAGGAGCAAAAAGATTGAAGAAAGTAGTCCAATGAGAAGGGCACTGTTAAAGACGACTAAAAGGGATTGAACCTTTTCCGGACCATCTTTATGCGTAGTGGCTGTAGAAATTATATATATATGAATTAATCTAATCGTATTGTAAATGAAAAAGTATAAAACTTCTTACTATTTTTATAAAGCATTAGAATTCATAGAAAATGCAGAAAAGGTTAAAAAAATGTATGCCCTTTCCGACTAACATTAAATATGAAAAATAAAATGCTACTAGTTAGGGACGCGTTTGCATTAATCTGAAATTATCATAATTTTAACAAAAATAGAATATTCTTAACTAGTATAGTTTTCTTTGAAAAAATAACTTCAAAGACACTGACAAAGATCATGAAAAATTCTCATGAATATATCATGAGAATTTTTCATGATCTTTGTCAGTGTCTTTGAAGTTATTTTTTTCCTGTTGAGTGTTTAGGTTTTGTCTTCACCCTTTGTATGTGTGTTTTTCTGTTTTTGACATCTTAGTTCCCATACCGTGTATCCATATCAAGTTGCTATAAGAAAAATAGTTTTATCTGTTCGCTTTTTAAATATTATTCATGAAAATTTGTTTATATATTAAGAAATATCAGTCCATCTTCGATCATGATTAAAACTGACGTGAGGAGTTTAGTGTAAACTGTAACTATATACATATGTGGTTTCCAACATAGCCTAAACAAAGCAACAATTTCAATCTCTCCAGGAGATCATCTTCACGGTAAATCCTGAAGAGATTGAAACAGTTGACCGAGTCCGCCATAAAACTAATTACGTGAGTTACCCAGTACAGTGTTCACTAAGTTAACCTTTTAAAACTTTTAATCTAAACAGAGGCAAGTTTGGATTTAATGTTTTAAAGGGTTTTTGGTTAGGCTGTATTGGAAACAACGTGTATAGAATATAATTATAGAAAAGGAAAAGGTGAGAAGATGGGGCAGCCCAAGGATAACATCATCGTAATACCTGAAAGAAGTCCACTGCTGATAAAAGCCTCTCCAAGAGTTATCTTGAGGGATATGCCATAATCGCCACGCTTGGCGAACGGATTGGCGATCGCAGTGTCCTGTCGAATTCTACGCCGCCGCCCACGGGATTACATGGGATGATGATATTGTGATATTTGCAGCCGTCACCACACAGCATAGAGATAACGGTCACCGTAGCCTAGTTGGTAGTGCTCCTGCCTACGAAGCTGGTGGTCCTGGGTTCGAATCCCGGTAAGTGCAAATATTTGTGTGATGAGCACGAATATTTGTTTCTGGGTCATGGATGTTTTCTATGAATTTAAGTATTTATCTATCTATATAAGTATGTATATCCTCGCCTGGTACCCATAGTACAAGCTTTGCTTAGTTTGGGGCTAGGATGATCTGTGTGACATTGTCCCGAGATATTATTATATATGTCCCGAGATATTAACTTACATATTATATCAAATCAGAAGAAAGTGGCAGTAAGATCGCGAGAAGTCAAAGCAGCCATCTAGGTACTTACTGTACAAAAATTGGTCCAGATATTAATTTATTTCCATTATATTGATGTGGTTCAAATCAAAAGAAACAAGATATTAAATTGGTCTAAAATGGCATAAAAGTAATTGTTAAATAGTTATAGTACCGCATAGTCAGCTCCTGGGGACGCGCGGACGTGCCAATTTTTAGGTTATAAAATTTAAATCTGTTTGCATAAAGATAACCCTAATATAACACTCATATTATAAAGGCGAAAGTTTGTGAGTATAGATGAATGGATGTTAGTTACTATTTCACGCAAAAATAAGTGAACGGTTTTTGATGAAAATTTGTAGTGATATAGCTTTTATATCCGAATAAACCTTTGGCTGTAGTTTATAAAGTTCAACTCGGGTAAAATCACGGGGCACAGCTAGTACATTATAATTTTGAACCTGGATATTCTTTAATGGTGTATAAGTAAACCCAAATAGAACCACGTTATTACAAATACCATAAAACTCTACAGAAGTTCATAATTACAATCATACTTTACCCATTTTCGCATTCAAATATTTTCCAGAGCACTTCTTATTATTAAGGTAACCACTCTAATGAGTACGACCAAGTCTTGAATTATTGCTACAAGCGGAAACCCTACATCTTAAGAGACATTCCCCAAAGAAAAATAAGCGTTAACTCGGCTAAATTAAAATGTAAGCTCGCCTTCATAATTCTCTTTCTACGGTCGTGCTACTGAAGTTGGGTTCTTTATTAAATACAGAGACATTGTTTGTGACAGTAGTCATTTTTATTGCAACATTTGGTGGAGTGGATTGATGCTTTTGGGAAATCATATGTCTAAGTACTAGCTAACTAATAAATAAATAAGCGGGGCATATTACGGAGCGCCATCTGATCCAAAGTAAGCAAAGCTTTTACTATAGATAGTAGAAAATGGACAGAAATACATTTTTGAAAAAAGATTTTGAAAAATTACAATATACAGAAAACATCAAGGCAAATACACAGGATCGAACACGAAACCTTAGTTCAGAAGGCAACTTCACTGGGTAATAAGTCATATCGATAATTTTTTGATAAATTACAATATGCAGAAAACATCAAGGCAAATACACAGGATCGAACACGACACCTTAGTTCAGAAGGCAACTTCCATGGGTAATAAGCCACAGCGATAATGTTTTGATAAATTACAATATGCAGAAAACATCAAGGCAAATACACAGGATCGAACACGAAACCTTAGTTCAGAAGGCAATTTCACTGGGTAATAAGTCACGGCGATAATGTTTTGATAAATTACAATATGCAGAAAACATCAAGGCAAATACACAGGATCGAACACGAAACCTTAGTTCAGAAGGCAACTTCACTGGCTAATAAGTCACAGCGATAATTTTTTGATTAATTACAATATGCAGAAAACATCAAGGCAAATACACAGGATCGAACACGAAACCTAAGTTCAGAAGGCAGCTTCACTGGCTAATAAGTCACAGCGATAATTATTTGATAAATTACAATATGCAGAAAACATCAAGGCAAATACACAGGATCGAACACGAAACCTTAGTTCAGAAGGCAACTTCACTGGGTAATAAGCCACAGCGATAATGTTTTGATAAATTACAATATGCAGAAAACATCAAGGCAAATACACAGTATCGAACACGAAACCTTAGTTCAGAAGGCAACTTCACTGGCTAATAAGTCACAGCGATAATTTTTTGATAAATTACAATATGCAGAAAACATCAAGGCAAATACACAGGATCGAACACGAAACCTTAGTTCAGAAGGCTACTTCACTGGGTAATAAGTCACAGCGATAATGTTTTAATAAATTACAATATGCAGAAAACATCAAGGCAAATACACAGGATCGAACACGAAACCTTAGTTCAGAAGGCAGCTTCACTGGGTAATAAGTCACAGCGATAATTTTTTGATAAATTACAATATGCAGAAAACATCAAGGCAAATACACAGGATCGAACACGAAACCTTAGTTCAGAAGGCAACTTCACCGGGTAATAAGCCACAGCGATAATGTTTTTGTTAAAATAAAGACAGTGCAATGTAATAGTTAGAGTAGTATAGATAGTATCTTGTTGCTTGTTATCTCTCTCTCTCTTTTGATGTATGTGTCATGGCGGATCTTTCTTGTAACCGAACGACTGTGTGCTTATAATAAATACTTATCATATTAAATTAAGCCTGTATTTCATTTATAATTCATCAGGTTATGGGCCCAGGTCACTAACTAGCATGGATTGATAAATGTAGGCTTAAGGATTGCAAATACTGCAGTGAAAAATAATAGTATAAAATACCGGCGGCGTGGGTTGACGCCATTTTTGAGGTTAAGTACCTAATACCGGGAAGGAAAATTACTTGTCCAACGATAGTTGGGCAAGGCAGGAGAGCCTACAGGAAGGTTTTGAAATGGATTCGACACAGGGAAGTGGACAACAGAACGTCATGAAGCTGGAGGGTTCCAAGAATTGGAATATTTGGAAGTTCCAAACGTCCGTGTTGCTGCGAGGTCAAGGTCTTTACAAAATCGTGGACGGGACAACAGTAAAACCTGAAGATGAGACTCAGCGTAGTACTTGGGAAACACAGGATGCGCGAGCTCAAACGCTGATAGTTACGAGGATGTCGGAAGAAGTCATGTTGCATATCATCTCGTGCGATACTGCGGCGGCTATGTGGAGGAAATTGTTAAGCGTGTATGAACAAAAATCTGAAACAAGCATTCACATTGTGCAACAACGCTTTTTTCAATTCAAGTTTGAAGAAGGAACAGAGATGTCTGTGTTTTTATCAAAAGTACATGAGATGCAGAATCAATTAAAACAGCTGGGAGAAAATATGTCTGATAAATTTGTTATCACCAAGGTTCTTATGTCCTTACCAGAAGATTACAAGCATTTCATATCGGCATGGGAGTCTGCTCCTGATGACAAGAAGACCTATGATAATCTGGTAGCCAGATTATTGATAGAGGAAGAAAGAATTAAAGAAAAAGGCGGGCCATCGTCGTCTACGGCGTTTGTGGCAAAGAAAGTAGATAAAAAAAGTGTAAAGTGTTATAAGTGTCACCGACTTGGACATTATCAAAGCGAGTGCCGATATAATAATAATTATGTGAACAAAAATGTTCGTAACTTTAAAGACAGTCGTCCAGATCTCAAGTGTTATTTTTGTAATAAACCGGGACATCTAAAGAGCCAGTGCCGTTTTAAAAAGGACAAAGAAAAATAAAGTAATGCTTTTATAGTCAACAGTGTTTTTGATGAACAGTTACAAAAATCTCAGTGGTTAGTCGATTCAGGTGCAAGCGAGCATATGTGTTGTGATTACGAACTATTCAATTCATATTCGACCGTCAAAGATAAATCCGTAATAGTTGGGAACGGAACGAAAATTAATGTCATGGGTTGCGGTCAGGTGGCGCTGCAAGTTTGGAATGGGAACGAATGGATAGACACTACCATAGACAATGTACTTCATGTTCCTGAGTTGAAAACAAATTTGTTCTCTGTCAATTGTGCGACAAACAGAGGTTATGTTATCGTTACGGAAGAAAATAAATGCAAGTTTTATAAACAAAACAAGGTGATGGCTATTGCTGAGCGACGCGGAAGCATGTATTATTTGGATTTTCGCTATTTTAATGCATGTACAGCGAACCTTGCTGACGTGTGTTGTGATTTGCATGAGTGGCATGAAAAGATGGCACACCAAAACATGGCTTATGTGAAAGATGTGCTGAAGAAAAATAATATTAACGTAAAAAATGCTAATATTCAAACATGCGAAAGTTGTCTAAAAGGGAAAATTCACCGCTTGCCGTATCCCGTAAGTAACAATGCGACGTCGAGAGTATGCGAAATTATTCACGCCGATACCTGTGGTCCTATGGAAAAGCCATCGATTGGAGGCTCCAGATATTTTGTGGTATTTAAAGATGAATACTCAAAGTACAGGCGAGTGTTCTTTGTGAAAACAAAAGACGAAATTAAATCATGTTTAAAGAACTTCATATAGCAGGCTGAAAATGAAACAGGAAATAAAATAAAGATATTTCGAAGTGACAATGGAACCGAATTTATAAACAAAGAGGTCAAAGAAATGTTTCAGAACAAAGGAATTATACATCAAACATCTGTGACTTTTACTCCTGAACAAAATGGAGCAGCTGAGCGGGAAAATAGGATTCTAGTGGAAGCGGCTAGAACAATGTTATGTGCTAAAGACTTACCTATCAGTTTGTGGGCTGAAAGCGTTAATACAGCTGCCTATGTGATTAATAGAACTGGTAAAAGCTCAGTAGAAGGAAAATCTCCATATGAACTGTGGTCAAACAAAAGTTATGACATAAATAACCTCAAAATATTTGGTACTGCTGTTTATGTCCACATACCCAAAGAAAAAAGACATAAGTGGGATGCCAAAGGTGAAAAGGGCATTATGGTTGGGTATGGAGAAACAATAAAAGGCTATAGAGTATATTTTCCACAGAAAAATGAAGTTAAGACTAAACGTGACATTGTTTTTGTGAACAACAGTCCAGTGACGCCAATACAACAATATGAGACAAATAATTATATTGAGGACAGTGTTGAGGTTCCAGCTACAGTTGAGGTGGGTGCTCAAGTAGAAGATACCAGTGCTGCAGGTGAACCTAGTCCCCAATCACAGACCATGAATAGTGATGACTCTCAGTGCACCATGCAGAGTGATTCTGAGGGTAGCCTATATGAACCCAGTGATAGTGATGAGTGTGGTGAGGCTGTGAGACGTGATGTGGATCCTAGAAACAAACGTATTAGGAAGCAGACTGTTTTCTATAACTGTAATAATGTAATATTAGATAACTGTGAGCCAAAAACCTATTGTGAAGCTATGAATAGTCCGGATGCATGTAAATGGCAGGAAGCTATTCAAAGGGAGCTAAAAACCCTCAAAGATAATAACACTTGGAGTATTTGTGACATACCAGATAATAAAAAGGTTATAAGTAGTAAATGGGTATTTAAAATTAAACAAAACAATAGTAATATTCAATACAAGGCACGTTTGGTGGCCAGAGGTTTTGAGCAAAATGATATATTAAATCTAAATGGTGTATATGCACCTGTTGCAAAGTTGAGTACATTCAGACTATTTTTGGCTATAGCAACTAAATTAAAATTATCTATATACCAAATGGATGTAACCGGAGCTTTTTTGTATGAGGAGATTGAAGAAAATATATACATAAGTTTGCCAGATGGCGCTTATGACAATGATAAAAATATTGTAAAGCTAATCAAATCATTATATGGGCTAAAGAAGTCTCCAAAATATTGGAATGAAAAGTTTAACTCTGTTATGATCAGGGAAGGTTTTAAACGATCTAAATGTGACTCATGTCTGTACTCTAAATGTAACGATTCAGAACAAATATATCTTCTTCTATATGTTGATGACATGTTGATTTTTGGAAGTAATGAAGAACATATATATAATTTAAAATCAATGCTAAACACAGAATTTGAAATGAAAGATTTAGGTCTAATTTCAGATTTTTTGGGGATAACTGTAAAGCAGAATTTAAAAACAAATGTTACAGAATTATGTCAAAAGACTTACCTAGAAAATGTGTTAAAAAGATTCCATATGTATGATTGTAAACCTATTTCCACTCCCATGGATCAGAATTTTAATTGTAAAGAGCTTGAAAATGATAAATGTAAAGGTAATGTTGAGAATATCTGTAGACAGATCATTGGATGTTTAATGTATGCAGCATCAGGCACAAGACCTGATATTTGTGTTGCTGTATCAATATTAAGTAGATATCAAGATTGCGCTAGTAACATGTTATTAGCCAACTTAAAAAGAATTTTGCGATACATTAAACACACATTGAATTATAAATTAGTTTATAAATGTGATGATAGCAAGTTGGTTGGATTTTGTGATGCTGACTGGGGAGGGGACCTTCGAGACAGGAAGTCCACTACTGGTTACTGCTTTATGTATTCAAATTGCCTAATATCTTGGTGCTCTAAAAAGCAGAGTACTGTGAGTCTCTCATCAGCAGAATCCGAATATGTGGCAATGAGCATGGCTGGAAGTGAGGCATGCTGGCTTACTAATATGTTATGTGATTTCAATGTGAGTAATGTATGTCCTGCTATCTTGCATTGTGATAATCAAGCTGCCATAATGATTGCAAACACAACTAGTGTGAAACGGCTAAAGCACATTGATATCAAATATCATTATATAAGGGAACTGATTGAAAATAAAAAGATATGTATACAATATGTGACAACAAGAGATCAAATTGCTGATATGTTAACAAAGTCCCTCAATGGTAATACACTTTTGAAGTTTGTGAAGCTATGTGGTATGAATATGTAAATTAGTCTTGGTTCAATGGTTTTCTTATTTTTTTTTATGTTTATGATAAATGAAAAAGGGATGATTAAAATTGTCACATAATTTGTTAATTAATGTTATTACATTGACGGGGGGTGTTAAAATAAAGACAGTGCAATGTAATAGTTAGAGTAGTATAGATAGTATCTTGTTGCTTGTTATCTCTCTCTCTCTTTTGATGTATGTGTCATGGCGGATCTTTCTTGTAACCGAACGACTGTGTGCTTATAATAAATACTTATCATATTAAATTAAGCCTGTATTTCATTTATAATTCATCAGTTTTGATAAATTACAATATGCAGAAAACATCAAGGCAAATACACAGGATCGAACACGAAACCTTAGTTCAGAAGGCAACTTCACTGGGTAATAAGCCACAGCGATAATGTTTTGATAAATTACAATATGCAGAAAACATCAAGGCAAATACACAGGATCGAACACGAAACCTTAGTTCAGAAGGCAACTTCACTGGGTAATAAGCCACAGCGATAATGTTTTGATAAATTACAATATGCAGAAAACATCAAGGCAAATACACAGGATCGAACACGAAACCTTAGTTCAGAAGGCAACTTCACTGGCTAATAAGTCACAGCGATAATTTTTTGATAAATTACAATATGCAGAAAACATCAAGGCAAATACACAGGATCGAACACGAAACCTTAGTTCAGAAGGCAACTTCACTGGGTAATAAGCCACAGCGATAATGTTTTGATAAATTACAATATGCAGAAAACATCAAGGCAAATACACTGGATCGAACACGAAACCTTAGTTCAGAAGGCAACTTCACTGGGTAATAAGCCACAGCGATAATGTTTTGATAAATTACAATATGCAGAAAACATCAAGGCAAATACACAGGATCGAACACGAAACCTTAGTTCAGAAGGCAACTTCACTGGCTAATAAGTCACAGCGATAATTTTTTGATAAATTACAATATGCAGAAAACATCAAGGCAAATACACAGGATCGAACACGAAACCTTAGTTCAGAAGGCAACTTCACTGGCTAATAAGTCACAGCGATAATTTTTTGATTAATTACAATATGCAGAAAACATCAAGGCAAATACACAGGATCGAACACGTAACCTAAGTTCAGAAGGCAGCTTCACTGGGTAATAAGTCACAGCGATAATTTTTTGATAAATTACAATATGCAGAAAACATCAAGGCAAATACACAGGATCGAACACGTAACCTAAGTTCAGAAGGCAGCTTCACTGGCTACTAAGTCACAGCGATGTCACCACAAAATATACTTATATAAAATATTTGCGTACTTTTAATGTCTAAATACACATTAAAAGTACGCAAGTTAAGGGCCGTACGCATGTTATATATTTCTCAATTTAGCTTTATTTATAAAAAAATCTTTTTTAGGGTTCCGTAGCCATATGGCAAACGTATTCAAACATGTGGGCTATGTATGGATAGGTCTTCAAAAATGATATTGAGGTTTCTAATATATTTTTTTTCTAAACTGATTAGTTTGCGCGAGAGACTCTTCCAAAGTGGTAAAATGAGTTTGACTTCTAAAATAAGAGAAAGATAAAACAAAAGAAAATATATGATGTACATTACCATGCAAACTTCCACCGAAAATTGGTTTGAACGAGATCTAGTGAGTAGTTTTTTTTAATAAGTCATAAACCGTAAACCGCAATTTACCTTTCATTTAATCAACTGAAATACTTGCTGCTACGAAACCCTTCATGGACGAGTCCGACTCGCACTTGGCCGATTTTTTAAAACTTGTATGTAACTAATACGATGCAATAATAATAAATGAATAAATAAATATCCAGGGACATTATTCACACACGGCCATCTGATCCCAAACCAAGTAGAGCTTGTACTATGGAAACCAGACAACTGATATACTACTTTTCTTTTGTAAATACATACTTACATCGATAATTACACCCAGACTCAGGACAAACAGACATATTCATGCACAAAAATATCTGTTCTGGGTGACAGAACCCACGACCTGCGGCGTGAAGGCATCAAACATCCACATCAATAAATTAACTCAACTTTGGATTAAGTTATAACTTTAAGATTGATAATAAAAATAAACCCGTCCCATCGCATCATGAAAACGGGGGAGTAGATAATACAGCTGAGGAGATGGCTAATAGCTATTAGCCATCTCCAGCCAGATTAGCTAGAGTATAGTTAATAATGCCAATATGAGGTCTCATATTGACATTATTAACTATACTTATGGGATCAATTTATCACAAAAGCTATAAGAAAACACTGCAAATAATTTATCAACATTGTGACTTTGCCACTCTTTACTTCAAACAAATTATATCTGCTTCCGCGTGGCACTCGTAACGTATTGTCTGCTCAAGCATTTGTCACCCGGCCAATTTGTCGCACCACTACCTAATGGCAACACCATATATCTACGGGTCTTGTTGCCAAAAGTGTTGTAGCAAAGTTCACTTTTTGTTAACATTTGGACCAAAACAGATCGTTAAGGTTTTGTGAACAAAATGTAGAGGTGTGAAATACGGGTGAGTTGCATTCGTGAATGGACTATTCTATTGACCTTAGACTACCATTCTCTTAAACTAACTATAAATTTGACAAAATTCGCAACTGAATACTGTAAGTTCAAGATCTGACACAATATTTTGTTACGTATTTTTTATGGAATGAAGGCCTATTATTCCAATTCAAATTACATATAACGGCACTAAAAAGCTACATAAATCTGACACAACTACAATCACTTATCATAGAATGATTTTGTTAAGATTAATAAAAATAGTTTGTAGTGACTGGACACTCGCTTGAACGCCGAAATGTGGTATTTTTATTTGATTTTATAGTTCTACTGTGATGTTCAGACGGCGGCGAAAATCAGAATATCATCACCATATCTCATCTCGTGTGGGGTGTAGAAGTCGACCCGAGGGAATATCCACATAACAAGAGGACGGGCAGCTTCCTGCTGAGTACTATGACCACCATACTGCTATCACCAACCCGTCTGCCAATCGTGGCGATTATGGCATATCATATACCTATAAGGTGATTCTTGGGGAGACTTCTCCACCAGTGGACTTCTGTCAATTGTAATGATTATGATGATGATGTGCAAACAAACATATTAAAAGTACAAATTAGATTGATAATTTTAATAATTAAACTTCTTCATAACTCCATTTTTTTCTGACGCCGTATAATATTTAATATTAAGTTAAGATTAAGTATGTTAGCCAAAAAAAAAAGTTTTTGTACCAATTCTTTATAAGATAAATACTCTTTATTGCACACCAATAACAGATAAATTATATAGGAAATATTGAAAGCAAATTGTACAATAGGCGGTCTTAGGCTGATTTCAGAGTGACGCGCGCGGCACGCGCCGGAGGCCAGCGCGTCTCAACAGCGGCGCGTGCGACCCGCGTCACTCTGAAATGCTAGCTGCCAGTAGAGGAGCTGGGCCGCGCGCGCTTCGCCAGCGCTGGCCGACGGCGCGCGTCTCACACGCGGCGCGTTTCAACTGCGTGACTGTGAAACGCAACTACTATCTAGTGTAATTGTAAGCGCGTGCGTTTGGACAGCGCTGCTCGCCGGCGCGACTCTGAAATCACCCTTAGCGCAGTCAGCGATTTAGCTTACTATTACGTACGTCTCTTTAAATGTGGGCACAATTACTCCGTCCTTGTTACGACAGCACTGCCACATCAAACAACGGTTATAACTGAAGATTGAACTATTAAACTGAATAAAATATGTAGACGTCGCGCCGAAATTATTTCATCAAGATTTTGTTGTTTATGAAGGAATACGAGTTTGTGTTCCCATTGTTGTATGGGGCCTCCTATAAACATATTGGGCTATAACTAGCTTGCACCCGTAGCTTCGCCCGCGTGAATGCTTCTAATATATTTTGACGCATTTATCTTATACGTTTTATTGGAATATGAGTAATAATAATAATATCCTGGGATATTGTTTACACACAGCCATCTGATCCCAAATTAAGCAGACCTTGTACTATGGAAACCCGATAACTGATATACTACATATAAATCTTTTCTGTTGTAAGTACATACTTATATAGATAATTACACCCAGACTCAGGACAAACAGGTATGTTCATGCATACAAATATCTGTCCTGGGTGGGAATCGAACCGATGACCTCCGGCGTGAAAAGAAAGCATTTGCCAACCACGGCAACAGTCCCGTCATATTATTATGATTTGTTTCACGTTACCGGCAGATAAGTATGCGCGATGAGGTGTAAAGTTGCAGATCAAAAAAACTTGTGTGTACTTATGTACACGCGTTAGAAGTTATACTTCTTTATATACATCTTGAACATAGTTATCAATTTTAATACCATCTAGAACTAACGCCATGCTGTTATTTTTTTTTTACGATGCGCGCGCATCTGCGCGCGCATCGTAAAAATTCACTGTCATGCCACCTAGAACTAACTTCATGCTGTTCAATTTTTTGGTGTCGGTGTGCGCGCGCATCGTAAAAATTCACTCTCATCATTTTTCTCCATCGCGCCAAAAGAAGTATAACTTCAAAAATCTTGGTGACGGTTCTTGTCTAGTAGTTAGTGGAGTTATTTGATTTCTAGAGGAACTTCCTAATATACTGGCCTCATTCAATTAGAAGAAATGTGATAGTCCAACCCAACTTATAAAATATTTGACACTGTTTTTTGTACCTTACGATCATCTGGGGTCTCATTAAAAATAATCGATTTTTGAAATGAGACCCTAGATGATGCTACGGCATAAAAAACAGTGTCGAAAACTGATATCTAGCGGAATGTAGCTATATATAATTTTTATTTTATCTTTAGTTCACCATCATCATGTCAGCCGAACGTCTCCACGTTGGAAGTCTCCACAATCTCTTATCTTCTGCTATATGCATGCAGTGGCTTCCAGCAATCTTCGCAAGATCATCGTTCTATGTTGTAGGGCTCTGCATACGAAGCGTCTTCCGGTTCGTAGTAGCTACTTGAGAACCTTTCTTCTACAGCTGTTGACGGACCTACGAAATGTGTGCGCTGCCCACTGCCAGATATGATTAGGCAATTATTATTTATCTCTTGCTGTGTGGTGACGGCATAGAATATCATCTCATCCCTTTGGGGGCGTAGAAATCGACCGAGGGAATACCTGCCAGAGAACGGGCAGCAGCGTTTTTCTGTGAACTATGACCATCAAACTGCGATCGCCAACCGGCGATTGTGTCTGAGAAGCGTGGCGATTATGGCATATCCACCCATTCCTTGGGCAGGCTTTTCCCAGCAATGGACGTAGTTTCGCTGATATGATGAAGTATTATTTATCATTTCAACGTACCGACAAACAGGAAGAAAATTTAACAATAGAACAAATAGATAAAAGTATCATAACATGGAAAACATAAAAGGTCAATCTACCATATGGAGGTCTGAGTGCCGATAAACTTTACTGTTCTCAACAATATTTTATTACATGTTGAAGTAAAATAAAGAAAATACGATTATTTTTACGTGGACTGTTAACATTAAAGCTTATGTTCCGTTGTAAGGTTAAATTTTTATGTAGCAATCTCTCGTATAAGTACAAGTTTAAATCAAATTAGTCGGCGTACTTTACAAGCATGCCAGGCTACATAAAATTTTACTGGCGGATGTAGGGCGGAAAAGAATATTTTCGTAACGTACCTTTTTGGGAATCCTGAACCGTACACTCAATTTAGTTTAGAGGGTGGAATGCTTCAGCGTCCACGGTTCAACTTCTAGGCACCCTTAGGTCTTTTCTTACTCTTACTCTCACCCATAGGTCTTCTCAAAATTGACTGCCTCGTTGGTCTCGCGGTACCGTCTTCATCCTTGGATAATGAGGTTCTGGGTTTAAATGCCGGGACTGGCAACTAGCAGTTTAGAGGGATTTTGTTAGACTGCAAGTTTTTACACCAACGCGCAACGTAGAATAACGGTTTAGCGTTCTCTTCGAGCCTGTAAAACGTTTAGTCCTGTACTTGACCTCTTTGCGGTGGTGTCGGATAGTCTGTCACATCAGGTCATGAGATTGAGGGAATAGTGAGTACACCTAAGTTTTCACATTCACTTGTGCACTATATTATGTCCCGTGGCGATGGTAAGTCTTTTGTAAGACCAGCCAATTGGAGCCAGTAAATTGGACCCGGTAGACATTATAATATTCAAATCGATTTTTAAGGAACATTTTAAGTTTTGCATGCGTAGTTTTAAACTCTTGTTATCCTACAAAACAAGATTTACAAGTAAGCTCCATAACTAACATAAAATTTTACTTATTTCTGTACCTGTTATTGACTTTTTGTCGCTTATTATAATTGTTAGCTTATAATAACACATTGTATAGAGAGCTACTATGCGATCGAATCAGAAACGTTGAAATCCACAGGCGAACCAAAGTAGCCAATATAGCCCAAAGAATTGCCAAACTGAAGAGGCAGTGGGCGGACCACATAGCTCGAAGAACCGACGGCTGCTGGGGCAGAAAAGTTCGCGAGTGACGACCATGAACAAAAACCAACAATAACATTCATTTAATATAATTTTCAAATTGTATAATGTTCTTTTTATATGTTATTGTTATTTTTTGTTCATGGTCGTCACTCGAGAACTTTTCTGCCCCAGCAGCCGTCGGTTCTTCGAGCTATGTGGTCCGCCCACTGCCTCTTCAGTTTGACAATTCTTTGGGCTATATCGGCTACTTTGGTTCGCCTGTGGATTTCAGCGTTTCTGATTCGATCGCATAGTAGCTCTCTATACAATGTGTTATTATAAGCTAATAATTATAATAAGCGACAAAAAGTCAACAACAGGTACAGAAATAAGTAAAATTTTATGTTCGTTATGGAGCTTACTAGTAAATCTTGTCTTGTCATAATATAAAAAAGAAATACTAGGTAGCCGTCGTACTGCCTTTGGGCTAGGATTGACAATTTATGGACCGATTTTGGTAATTCTATATTTATCCGATAGGAATAGCCTCCGTAATGGACCCATATAAATATTGTTCTACAAATCAAACTATAAACTTGGTATTTATATAGAAGAGTTGACGCCTGTCGTTTATTTTTACTCGTGTTTTTATTGTTTCGAAGTAGCTTATACATAGTGAAAAGAAATACTATTAGGATTGTACTTGATTACTACAATATTAACAAATATACAAACCTAATAGCATTTCTATGTATAATATACTAGCTGTGCCCCGCTGTTTAACCCTCGTTAAATTTTATAAATTATATTTCGTCGCTGCATCCTCGAGATTTTCATATTACACAGTAGTACACTCTTCAATGTACTGGACATCGAACACTTTTTAGAGCTTGCAACATTAAAAAGGCAAAATGTCAACGTCATTTTTCCGCCGCCACCTGGATGTCACCTCATTCGCTTTTCGTGTTGGGCATCGAAACATCAATTCTTTTTATTTTATTTTATTTTCAGTAAACAAGTGTTATAATTATATTATAGTGACATTTAATGTGAATTACTGTATTGGCCTATAAAAATGGGCTAGTTTAAGTTCACGAAGAAGGAATATGAAGAAAAATTTGGTGCCGATTGAATCTACGCAAATGCCGAGTGTCAGCAAAAAATGTAAGTACATACTTACTCTCCAGCAAATATACAACATATTGAATCTTAAGGTGACCGACGGTTACAACGATACTATCATTTTATTTTATTACCAATTATGATTACATTACACTCCCCTGGCAAACAGGCGTGAGTCTATGAATAATTAGATTTTAGTTTTACTAGCTGAATGTTTTCTGGCATTATTAGATTATTCTAACCTATTTTACAGTTAGCCATTCTATGGAATAAGATCTGCCCTTTGTGTCAGATAGTACAAGCCCTGTTTTTACAACAGGTATGTACCTGTTGTAAAACCCTAATAATTACAATGCCCTGGGGCAATGTTTGGGTTAAAATCATATGGAATTGTGATGATTTATTATTTACAAGCCTGATTACTTTACTTACAAAACTAACCTAGATATCTGCCACGTGTTCTCTGAACAATGGGGGCAAATTATAATGGACGCACTTAGCAAGGAGAATACAGGACTGAATCCTGAAATAGAAAATTTTCAGTTCCAGGAATTCATTAATGCTATAGAGGTTATTTTCATTCAACCATTCAAATAGCTTAATTCTAAATAATCTGCCATGTAGTTTCTATTTAGATTAGTAGGTAACAGAAACGTACGCAAATAGCCAGAATGCTTTTATTATATTTGATTAACCAAGTACACGTACAACTCACTACTTCTAGAACATGTATTAGTAACCCATGTTGGGTTACCAGTATAGCGAATATGTGATTGATTTGCTACTTTTGCAGACATGGTTTTTTTCAGTTAAGTTGACTGTGATTGTTGTAAAAAAACCTGTATAAAATAGAATTCGTTTATGGTACACATGTATTAGTTTTGTTTGATATCCAGTATAAGAGAAAATGTTGTTCATTGCTTGTCTATCAATTTGAAATGGTATTAGTCATTTGCTACGTAACTAAGTAGCTGTAAATATTGGATCTATTAATTTGAATATTATAAGTTAATTATACAGTATATTATATACATAATAACAGAAAAAAACTTTTTTTCTGTGTGGGTAGGCATACAATTGATACATACTTGATAGTGCTCCTATTATATTTTACAATTAAAAATAGTATTTCTGATTGTATTATTATAATCTATGTATTAATCAATTGCTAAACTTACCCTTACTTGCTATTTTAAAACTTTCACTTAGTTTATTTTGTAACTTTCTTTTTTTTAACACTCACTGAATTATGGAAGGCCAATTTGAGAAAAGTTTTGAGACATTTGAGAAACTGATGAATTCAAGAATGAAGTCCCATGAAGACAAGCTCCAGCAAGCCATGACAGGCTCAGGGTCATTGCAGTCATCAGACCTAGCCACCCTGTCATCAGAGTTTATGGATTTCAAGATGTTCTTTCTTAACACAATCAAGCATTTCAGGGAACAACTGCACCTTCTTTCTCTTGGGTTGGATCGTCATGAAACTGTTATGAGAAGAAAGATTATTTTGCTCCATGGGGTGCCTGAGAAGCCCGATGAGAAGTTACCATGCACCATTACCAATGTATTAACCGGCCATATGCAGTTGACTGACATTGAGGGCAAAGATATTGAGGCCTGCCACCGTCTGGGCACCGGCTCAAAGAAACCTCGTCCTATACTCATCCGTTTTCGTAGTATGGAGCATCGACATCTGGTCTGGGACAACAAAACAACCCTAAAGGGCAGTGGCTTCACTATCTCGGAGTTCTTAACGCAGAGTAGACACCGTGTTTTCACAGCTGCACGCAAACATTTCCAGATGAAGAACGTTTGGTCATTTTCTGGTAATATAATCATTCTGACACCAGGAAATTCTCGTCGGAAGATTGAAACGATGAGAGAACTTGAAGCGTTGATTTCTCAGTATCCAGAGAGTGCTTCTCCTCCGCCAGCCGCCGATCAACCTGCTACATCGGCAAATGCCGAGGCCCCCAAAGGATCAAAAGCACGTAGAACACGACGTAATTGATTATTGTCTTATCTTAAGTTTATATCAACATCTATTGTAATCTCTGTCCTCCTGCATTCAGCCGCATATTACTTGTAAAGTATTCTTCACTTCACTGTGGGTATGTAATATTATTTCATCTTTCTAATTACCCTTTTTCTTTCTTTATATTTGATAATTTCGTTTTAATTAACCATTCATGAAGGCACTCATTGTTTACATTTCTATATAGTGACATTTAGATTGACAGTTTTCGTTCTGACAAGTACGTTTTGTTACTGGCAGTGCCACTTTTTTTTTTTTTTTTTTTTTTTAATAATTATGATGTGGTGTACCATGAGAAAACATTATTTTACGTTTAATATATTTTTGTTGTTATTTCTTTGATTCGTTAGTCACGTTTAATAACTTGACGTTATTAATAGTAGTTATTACTAGTATTACATACCTACCAACTGTTTGATGTAAAATGTGGATGTGATTGTTTGTGTATATAGAATGTTAAATGAATTGTCCGTATATATAAGTTAAACTAGTAAAAAGCAATTTCTTCTATCTTACCAGCGAGTAGGAGAGTTTAGTAACCTTCATATATCGTTGTTTTAATATATTTAAGTATTTTATTGACATTTTAGCGTTATATATATATTCTTTTTTTTTTACTTTATATATTTGTTTATAAGTACATTAAGGATAATATTATGAACCTAGACGATAGTTTTTTCTCATGTAACTCATCTTCAGACAGTTTTATCAGTGCAGAGAGTGATCACTCTTCAGTATTGACATTGCATGATCAGTTGTCCTCTATCCTATCCGATTACAGTAAAAATTTTAACGTTGCTCATATCAATGCGCAGAGTGTTCCCGGTCATTACTCCGAACTTCTAGCGTCTATTAGCAATTCTCCCATCGATGCTCTATTAATTTCCGAAACTTTTCTGAAACCATCTGTCCAATCCGCTTTTGTGGCACTCCCAGGGTACGTCCTAATTCGTAACGATAGAATTAATAAAGGTTGCGGTGGCGTTGGGATATATCTCCGAGCAGATATTCCGTACAAGATTATCAGCACGTCACCTTCGCAATATAGTGGGTCTGCCGAACATTTATTTTTAGAAATAATTTTCCACCACAGCAAGGTGCTCCTTGGAGTATATTACAGCCCCAACCTACGAGTCGATTACTTCGATTCTCTCGACACCCTTTTAAATAACCTGTGCCCTATTTATGACCATGTAATCCTGATGGGTGACTTTAATACATGCTTAGTAAAAAATGATTTTCGTTCTCGTAAGCTTCTATCCCTCCTTTCTTCTATTAATCTCCATATTCTTCCACTTATGGAAACTCACTATGCCCCTAATAATACTCCTTCTCTCTTGGACCTCATGATTGTCTCCTCTCCCGATCAAGTCGCTACTCATGGTCAACTATCTGCTTCTTTTTCCTATCATGATTTGATTTATTTATCTTTCAGAATTCGTTCCCCTAAGCGCAAATCTCTTTTTCTTTCTCTTCGAAATTTCAAGGGTATTGATTTGGAGGCATTGCAGCGAGATGCCAATTGTATTGATTGGTCGGGTGTATATAATGCTCTCAACCTTGATGGTATGGTGGATGCTTTTAACTCCATTATCCTGAACTTATACGACCGTCATGCTCCCAAACGACGTGTTAGGATAAAGCATAACCCAGCCCCGTGGATCAATGACTCTATTAAACAATCACTGGCTTGTAGGGATAAAGCTAAGAGAAGATACAAGCGGAATCCTACTGAGGTAAACTTAAGTAGGTATAAATCTTTACGTAATGTATGCAATCGTCTGTGTCGTGATGCCAAGAAGCGCCACTTCTATAAATCTCTTGATAACCGCAATCCTTCTTCAGTTTGGAAATTCCTTAAGTCTAATGGTATTGGCAAATCTCCTTCTTTGTCATGTAAAAACTTTGATTTAAATGCCCTTAATACTCACTTTTCTGCTCCACCTGTTACTCTTGATACACATATCAAAAACAACACACTACATGATCTTTCACATTCTCCAATCACACATGATTTTTCTTTCACCTTTACCTCTGTTACTGAGGAGGATGTCAAAAAATCTGTCCTTTCTATCTCTTCAACTTCTGCTGGACATGATAATTTATGCTCCAAAATGATTAATCCTATCCTTCCTATTGTCCTTCCTATTCTTACCCATTTGTTCAATTATTCTTTATTTTCTTCCCGTTTTCCTACTGCTTGGAAACAAGCACATGTCATTCCTTTGCCTAAAGTCTCCGAACCATCCGCACCGTCCCAGTTTCGTCCCATTTCTATCCTCCCGTTCCTTTCAAAAGTTTTGGAGCATATTGTTCATAAGCATTTGTCTGATTTCCTCTCTTGTAACCGTATCCTTAATCCGTTTCAGTCTGGTTTCCGATCTGGCCATAGCACGGTTACTGCCCTTGTCAAAGTCACCGACGACATTCGCTGGGCTATGGATAACAAATCTCTTACCGTTCTTATACTTTTAGACTTTAGTACAGCATTCAATTCTGTCGATTTTGACATCCTTCTCGGTATTCTCTCTTCACTCAACTTCTCACCTTCTACCTTATCTTGGTTTGACTCTTATCTTCGGGGTCGCTCGCAGTGTGTACGCCTTGACGAGACATTCTCCGATTGGTGCGAGCTCAGTGCGGGTGTGCCTCAGGGTGGCGTTTTATCTCCCTTATTATTCTCTATTTTCATTAACTCTGTTACAAAAAATACCTCTTCGAATTTCCATCTCTATGCAGACGATTTGCAACTATATCGGTCGTTCACCCTTGATGACGCTGATGCAGCCATTGCTGCAATGAACCACGACCTGGGGTTAATTAGTCTTTGGGCTCAGTCTCATGGTTTACTTTTAAATCCTGCGAAATCCCAGGCCATGGTCATAGGCAGTAGGCATATGCGCAGTGAAGTTAATTCAAATTCTTTTCCACCAGTCTACCTCGATGGTGTCCCAATTATTTATTCCGACACGGCAAAAAATCTTGGACTTACTTTAGATTGCAATCTCTCGTGGAAAGCCCAAATCGCTGAAGTTAGCAAAAAAGTGCACTTCACATTCCACTCGCTGAAATGCCTTCAAAACTTTTTACCCTTGAAAACTAAAATCTCTCTTGCCCAGACTCTGATACAACCCATCTTGGATTACGCTGACAGTTGCTACCTAGACGCTACAGAGGAGCTTCTAAATAAGCTTGAGCGTTTACAAAATCTCTGCATTCGGTTTATATTCGGCCTGAAAAAATTCGACCATGTCTCTAAATTTCGTAAAGATCTCAAGTGGCTCCCAATTCGTTTTCGCAGGAACACTCGCATATTGTGTCTCCTTTTTAACATCCTTCATAATCCTCAATCCCCTTCCTATCTGCGAGAGCGCTTCTCCTATAAATCTGCTCCTGGTGCTCTTTGCAGATCGCACATGAAATCCCTTCTTAAATTTCCCCTCCATAAAACCGATTTCTATTCCTATTCCTTTACTGTTCATGCGGTCAGGCTGTGGAACTCTCTTCCGCCAAATGTTCGGAACTGCAATTCAATTTATTCGTTTAAAAGACAAGTAAAAAATCATTATCTATCCATTTCATCCACTTAGAATGTACGTTAGTATTAGTATTTAGTGTATTTTAAATTTAACATTGGGTATAATAGTGGTATATATTCGTATTTAAGTATTTATGTAAATTATTAGTATGTAAGTTTATTATTGACCTACACACATTTTTGACTATCTTCAATTATTTTTTTTCCTTTCGCGGGTCTGCTGGAAGAAATTTCTTACGAAATAAGCAGATCCTGTGTACTCTTTGTTTCTTTTTGTATATTATTCTATGATTTTTGTGTGTACATGAATGAATAAATAAAAATAAATAAATGTCTTGCCATCTCATCGCCGACTGGGCAGAACCAGTACTGTTGTCATAGTGGGGCCAACAGACAACTCGTCATCAGTAATTACATAAAAATTATAGATAAATTGCACCCAGGTACGGAACTAATAATCGTGCTAATCGAACAAATATTAAAATTAAATTTAAGATTATCGTGTAGTTCCTTATTTTGATACGGTTACTCCTATTGTTAGATGCATACATATATTTACTTTAATTTAGTATGCTATGTTTAGCAGAGAGATCGGGCTCCCCAGATCTAGAAAACAAGTTCAGGCCTACTTTAAAATTAAAAATGACTTTGATATATTTTTCTGGAAGAAGGATTCTAACGCGTCCGATATAAATGTTTACCCTTAATTAGAAATAGGTACTTTTTCTTTTGCTTGTTTCCTCCGTTTTTCACCAATTTTAAAATGATTATGCAAGATAATAGACAACCTGGCAGTAGATATTATTGTCGTTCCTCACTCGCCTAGTGAGATGTGAATCTAACATAATAGTGTGGCAAAGCCAATAAAGAGGCCTTTTTTTGTAACAAGCACTCAAAATGGAGACAATTGAATTAATGATTGCATCTCTGTCAATAAAACGATAACGACACAGCGTGTAAAATTTATGGAAATTTGTTAATAATAATAACATTGATGATTAAAAAAAAAAAAAAATTTAATTCTGTAGCATTAAACTTCATTACATAACAGGAGCTAATTTCTCATCTGAAAATACATTCCGTTCAGCACTTTCTCCCATATTGAATAAACGATTTCATTCATATGCTAATATCAGGATATGGCTTATAGGTATTTACAAAACTCAATACTGTGGTACTTGTTTTGTGAGTAGATGGTACCCAAACGCAGAAATACCATTGACAACTAAATAATAATAAATAAAAAAAAAAAACATTATAGCACCTGTTGTGCTACCAATGTTCTTACATTCACTTCTAAAACCATATTTATTTGCAAATAAATCGTTGAATTTGACTTTATTATAATGTATATTTTAGAGAGTCGTGATGTGATTACGACCGAATATACGAATACCACACCAATATAATTATTGAACCATGATGGCATTACGGTTATTTACTCACATATGTATTGTAGTCTAAGCTGGCATCTAAAAATATATATATTAAAGAGTAGTGATGCGAATATAATTATTGAACCGTAATGCGATTACGGTCATTTACTCACATATGTATGTGTTTTATCTGACGCAGATTAGCAGAGGGTTTGCTGGCGTTTAAAAATGTATATTTTTAAGAGTCGTGATGC
The DNA here is from genome assembly GCA_951640165.1 of Pseudoips prasinana. NCBI lineage: Eukaryota > Metazoa > Arthropoda > Insecta > Lepidoptera > Nolidae > Pseudoips > Pseudoips prasinana. Next base: position 10,980,346 of record OX621240.1, read on the forward strand.
GATTACGACCGAATATACGAATACCATACCAATATACTAATTGAACCGTGATGCGATTACGGTCATTTACTCACATATGTATGTGTTTTATCTGACGCAGACTAGCTGAGGGTTTTGTGGCGTCTAAAAATGTATATTTTATAGAGTCGTGATGCGATTACGACCGAATATACGAATACCATACCAATATACTTATTGAACCGTGATGCGATTACGGTCATTTACTCATAATTATATGTATTGTATTTGATGTAGATAATGAATTTGAGCATTCATTTTCATCAAATCTGTGAATAAGCTCCGTCATATCGATACCGTTGGTCAAGATTAATACCCACAAAATTAAAGAGTCATGATTTGATTACCGAATATACGATACCAATATTATTTCTGAACCGTGATGCGATTACGGTCACTTACTCGCATAATAATATGTATTTTTCCTGATACAGATAATGTATCTGAACATTCATATTTATTTAATCAGTGAATACGCTCCGTCCGTCCGTCCTCGGTATAGTTGGTTAAAGCTAATACGGATTATATTAAATAGCCGCGATGCTATTACGACCGAATATACGAACACCATATATAATATAATATCAATATTATTTCTGAACCATGAAGCGATTATGGTCACTTCCTTATATATGCATTTTTTTACTAATGCAGATAATGTATCTGAGTATTCATTTTCATTAAATCTTGGAATAGGCTCCGTCGTATTCATACTGTTGATCAAAGCTAATACCTATAAAATTAAAGAGTCGTGATTCGATAATGACCGAATATACGAACACATTACCCAATATAATTATTGAACCATGATGTGATTATGGTCACTTACTCGCATATTAATATGTATTTTTTTTTCTGATGCAGATAAAGTATCTGAGCATTCATTTTCATTAAATCTTAGAATACGTACCGTCGTAACGTTGGTCAAGGATAATACGCATAAAATTAAAGAATCTTGATTCGATAACGACCAAATATACAAACATCATAACAATATAATTTCTGAACCGTGATGCGATCCTTGGTTTAGTCGAAAACCATCCAATGATATTGCTTGATCCATAGTTCAACTGTTGTTTAGTTTTAGACTTCGTTTTTAAATAAGGCTGATAATGTATATTTTATTTTATGTGAATAATGCATCTGAACATTCATATTTAGCAAATTAGGGTATACGCTCCATTGTCGCCGAATAATATTGACCCGATTACACATACTCTTAATAATGTTGTCGCTACGCAGGTTCCTACCGCTGATATTGCTACCCCGACCGAATAATCTAATAAAGATGAACTCTCAGCACCCGAGCTTTGGCCTTTTGGGATGCCTTAAGTGTATCAAAAATTAAAAGTTGTCATTTATGAACCTAAGATAAGAGACGTTGTTTCAAATATTAGGAATAACGATTCCAATATTTAAAATTCTTGTAAGCGAGGCCTCAATCGCATTTAATTCTTTTATCACAATTAGAAGGAGATATGCCCAGGGAAAACCCTGATAGCATACATAGAACTAATAGGACCGTTTAGAGACACGTCTATCGCAGAAAGGTTAATTCTGACAACAAATATATATATATATATATATATATACCACAACGCAACTGTGTCCACAATCAGCCGCTGTATCTTCTAGCAAGTATTGCAAGAGAGCGGATATTGACGCAAGCGTATACTCTGCGTATAGCGCTCGCCACGCAGAGACGTCCATCGATGCGTTTCCATTGAACTGATTAGGAAGGCAGCAGGAGGGTCATGAAATTCCCACGGATTTAGTAAATTTTATGACAGATTGAATAATGATCCTGTATTTAAAAATTCCAGTTGATTATGGTTAAGTATAGTTAACAATGATTAAGTTAATAAGATGAAGTAAATTATTGCATGTATTCATTCGTTTATGGGTATTGGTTCAATACTCTTACTAACGATTTCCCTAAAGCTCTAAACATCTACTATGTAATATGAAAATCTCGAGGATGCAGCGACGAAATATAATTGAAGGTTAAACAAACTTACCTTAAGTGAAGTTTGACCATAATTATATGAGTCGCTGCATCCGAAGAGATTTTCGATCCCTCCCTCCCTTAAAGTATTCTTGTGAATACTTTCCCGTTATTTGCTTTTAATGCTTTGTCTTTAGTGAAATCTTAAGTAGATGCTGTGTTACTCTGAAAAGAATGAGGTGACATCCAGGTGGCGGCGGAAAAATGACGTTGACATTTTGTCTTTTTAATGTTGCAAGCTCTAAAAAGTGTTCGATGTCCAGTACATTGAAGAGTGTACTACTGTGTAATATGAAAATCTCTTCGGATGCAGCGACTCATATAATTATGGTCAAACTTCACTTAAGGTAAGTTTGTTTAACCTTCAATTATCACAGCTCCTCCCCCGTAGGTGATAGCGTTATTATATGCTGACCCAATCTCTTAGGAATATTCATGCAAAATTTGAAGTAAATCTATGCAGTAATGAATAATGTTATTGTTTCGAAGTTTTTCTTTTGTATACCTAAATATAATCTAAAATAATAAGCATACAGACAACCGATCAAGCATATATTGTGTTTGCCAACTAAATAATTACTTACTCTAATTGGACCAAATCCCGTGTTCATGCCCGCTTGAGTACCTATGTTTCGCCGGACCGTCTCAACTGGGCCGTGTTGAAACCGGTAGTACATGAACCTGCTGAGTTTGTTTCGCTGGATCTTCTCAGTTGGGGCGCATTGGATCCGGTGGTAGCATTAAAGCGCGACCGTCGTTATTAACACAAGGTCCGTCATAATAATAATACCTTAATATAGACAGAACTATTTACAATATGTAGTAAAAATATTAGACTTAAACTAGATAATTAAACATAATCTCTTGACAATAACTTGATACGAGCTAGCTAAATATCAATGCTATAATAAAATATTTTTTTAAAATGTTTTCATACAATACATACATACAATGTACCTAAATATCTATGTTACTAGAAATAATAATGTATACAACTATATTACTACAAACATGTTCTGACTATTTACAAGCGCTATTTTAAAGTCTACGTGAATAAAAACCTTTTTTATTATATTTTATATTAAAAGTACTTTTTGAGTTTAGCCCAGACATACATACAGACACACAGACAAAAATTCTAAAAGCTATATTTTTGGCTTCGATATCGATTGTAGATCACGCCACAAATATCTTGTTTTTTTATATTCAATCTACAGTTTTGACTTTCCTACAATTTTATTATTTGTATAGATATATAAAAACATTTACACATATTTGCTCTTTATATCATTGAGAACTATTCTAACATAATTACACAAACAGACAAACTAGTATCCGCTAGTAGTACGGATATACGTAATGATTAGATCACTCAATTAAGGTTTGGGGTACAATGTTATCTTCATAGTTTAGTCTGTAGTTAGTATAATCTGTGCTCTTAAGTCTTAAGGTATTAGGCCACAGATTATCAATAGATGTTAACATCAAAATTTACGATCAAACCGGTTGACTTAACCGCTTTTTCAAGTTGTGTGTTGCTTGTTCATGTAAAACTTACATAAAAAGCAGTATTTAAAAGAAAGTTTATATAAAACACGGGTTTATTTTAATCAAGTCCATTTGTCTTTGTTCCGCGAAAGTTTCTCAATTAATTACTTTTAATTTTGATCTTAATGGTGTAGTTCAACATTTATGAACTGAACTAATTTGATTATTTATTACCAAAATTTACGATTTTATACGTTTGTCATTGTTTGTTTTTGTACTCAAATGATTATATTTCAGTCGAATGAATATCTATTTACTTGATATCTAAGGAAGTGCTGCAGGAGTAGTGCAATGTTTTCGTGCAACCAAACGCCCTAATACAACAGCACCTAACCCAGGAAAGGCTACTGTATTGGCGCGGCACAAAATAACCTTTACCATTTCAAATAGCACTCCATTACTGCGTTTTACCATCAGCAGATCAGCAGGTCAGTCAGAGACAAGGGGCGCGCGGTAGATTTGTAAAATATATTTTTAATCAGTACTTGAGAACAACATGGCCCGAAAAACTTAAGTATCAGTTTTAGAAGCTGCAAAACTTAATTTTTAATGAAATCCACGTTTCTTTGGAATCTATTAAATAAATAAAATTATTATAACTTTCAAGTCATTATTATATGGTGAGATATATTGATGTGATTTACGGATATACTAAGACTTAGTTGCATCAGACAGGTTTCTTTTTACCAATTTGGTGCGGAACCTTAAAAATTATTATGTGATAAAGATTTAAATTGAAATATTATAGGTAGTTCTTAAGTGAACTAGAACGATGTAGTCAAAGAAGTTTTGTAAAGTTGTTTTTACAGCGAAACGTAATATTAAAAATGTCTTCAGCTACAGCCTCGATGTTGACTAAATATTTTACGACATTAAATTTGTAAACGCTTTAAGATGAACCCCTATTACGGACACTGTGTCTCTTATAAAAATCTATACATATAATAAAATCGTAGGAAAGTCAAAACTGTACATTGAATATTTTTTTAAAAGGATACTTGAGGCGTGATCTACAATCGATATTGAAGCCAAAAATATAGTTATTAGAATTTTTGTCTGTTTGTCTGTATGTATGTCCGGGCTAAACTCAAAAAGTACTGCATGGATTTACTTCAAATTTTGCATGAATATTACTAAGAGGTCGGGTCAACATATAGGCTACATATTATACGGGGAGGAGCTGTGATGATGTATAAAGTTTAACGCGAGTAAAACCGCGGGGCGCAGCTAGTAACTAATAAAAATTGACTAATTCTACGATTTTTATTCATTTATTTTTATTTTCTGCTTCAAACTGAAATTACTATTTTTTCTAAGCGGTAATCATAGGACAAGAAAATAAGTTATATCTGATCGCTATATATTTTTTTTGTTTAAGGTTGCCAAATTTGCGCTAGTTTGTAACAGATCGTAACTTTCATATTTACATAAATATGCTTATACTCAAAAATAAATCAGACGGACATAGTCGTGGCACATCAAGTATATTGTGTAAAGGAATACGTTTATATGAGAGAATATAATAAAGAAATGGCTTTTACAAAAAATAATTTAAGGATTTTATAATAATATCAATACATATTATATCGACTATCACTAAGTTTGTAAAGTACTAGGCGACTCAGGGATAAACCTAATGCAAGCGTTCTGTTTTTAAAGAAGAAGAAGAAATTTTGCTCTTCATAATGCGAAGTTCTGGTTGTGAGACCAAAACTAATAATACATTTATTTCAAGCATTCCACTTCCATAATAATTCAAACGAAATTAAATAAATATGAACAGATTACATTGCAAATAAGGTAAAGAAAACCAAAAACATGAGAAATAATAACCACTAGGTATATACAAATCTAAAAGCAGGAAAAGACTCATTACTTTATTATCAAAGAAAAAGAGGCGGAGTATATATTAATTAAACCGCGGTGTCTGGTAATAAGGGATGCCGTTTGCTGAGTGTTCAGTGATCTTTAGACGTGGTGAGTAAGTCAACATTAGACGCATATACCTAGCATTGGTTTTGCTATTTATACGATAATTATCATGTTCCATGATTTTAATTAATTAATAATAATAATGTCCTCCCGGCCGAATTTCGACCACGGTGGCTAGTTGCAATGGAGTGTGTGCGCAAACACAGGGGCACTTTATATTCCATCACTATCATTATTCGATGAGACGATAGCGACACAACCGGAAAGAGGTCAGGTACAGGGCCAAATTTAGGTGATCTCCAATACACGAGGGTATAATACCGCCAAAATAATATATAATAATTAATTATGTAATACTTAAAATGGTGAAGGAAACATGCGTGAAATTACCTGAATGCCTGAGTGTTTTCCAAAAAAGTTCTTGATATCATGTGAAGTCAGTGAACCCGCACTTGGCCTTTGTGGTGGACTATGACTTTGCCCTGCAGTGGGACAGTAATGAACTGCAAGAGAATATAGAGCGTTTTGACAGGATGATCACGGCTGATGTACAGACGCCAGCACATCAAGCTACCCCTATCTGTCACATTTCCGCAATTGAAAGTGGACCTTATGCTTATGTGATAAAGTTGAAAATATACAAAAAAAATTTGACAGATTGGGGTAGCTGGATGTGCTGGCATCTGAACATAGACTAATGTCTTCCTTACGTAGTTGTGATTAAATATAATCCAATACATCGGTTTCAAAAGATTTATAAAAAACCAGTAACAAGGTAAGCTAATTGTTCAATGAATACTGAAGTTTAAATTCTTTTAAGACATTCCTACTGCCAAGGTTGTGTTGCTCTTTACTTTCTACCTACTTTCATTAACGTAATGAAATAATATTAAAATCGAATTCAGATTCAGTCGACTATAATATTGTTTTCAAACGGCGCACGAGATTTCTTATTTTGATGCTCATTTTTTACTAATCACTGCTGAGAGTTTTGTATTTTTTATTTAAAATCGCCAGATTTGTTTACCGAAAGTTTATTGAAAGCGTTAAAAATACTGGCCTGTTGGCGTGGTTGGCAAATGCTTCCTTTTTACGCCGGCTGTCGTGGGTTCGATTTTCACCCAGGACAGATATTTTTGTGCATGAACATATCTGTTTGTCCTGAGTCTGGGTGTAATTTAATATAAGTATGTATTTACAAAAGAAAAGTGGTGTAATATGAGTTACTTGGTTTCCATAGTACAAGCTCTGCTTAGTCTGAAATCAGATGGCCGTGTGTAAATAATGTCCCAGGATATAATTATTATTTAAAACTGCCGAAAAAAGCACCTGATAAATAGTGTCCCCAGCTGTAAGAAAAGAAGTAGCTACTTCTCTCCTAAAGCTGGGGGCGCGATTCCAGAAACACTACTAGCTACCAGAGTTGACAAGAATAAGCAAGAAATAGAAAAGAAACATAGTTTAACTCTTACATGATTTATAGTTTAACTCCAGCTGACTATTGCAGAGTCGTTGAAGTCAGGGCAACGCTGTGGCGAGATAAATTTACTTTCTTGCTAATTTGCCATGGCCAACATATTTTCCTCTAAATTAATCTATACATATAATAAAATTGTAGGAAAGTCAAAACTGTACATTGAATATTTTTAAAAAAGGATACTTGGGGCGTGATCTACTATTAATATCGAAGCCAAAAATATAGTTTTTAGAATTTTTATCTGTTTGTCTGTATGTATGTCCGGGCTAAACTAATCTAAAAAAGTACTGCATGGATTTACTTTAAATCTTGCATGAATATTACTAAGAGGTCGGGTCAACATATAGGCTACAAAGTATCACGCTATCACCTACGGGGGATGAGCTGTTATAATTTATAAAGCTTAACGCGGGTAAAACCGCAGGGCACAGTTAGTTATTTTAATATTTACAGGTATATACAAGATTTTTTGAAATAAGTGTTCACGGCGCAAATTGATTGTTCAGAATAATTATTACCTTTAAAATGAGTAGAAACCAAAAATAAAATGCTCTTTATATCGCGGACGGAACCCTAAAAGGTCCGACAAATATCTATTTTCTAGTTTATTATAAAATAGATATTTGTCCGACCTTTTTCTTTGAAAATATGTATTTTTTTTTAATTCGGCCAAGTGCGAGTCTGACTCGCGCACGAAGGGTCTGACTTGCACTTGGACGGTTTTTAAACTATTTTCCGCATTAGTGATTCTAATATCTGTATCATAAGTAATTTTAAAGTCATTTAATTAACAGTAACATCCCCGTACATTCTTATCGATAAAAAGCCCTCTCCAATCCTCAATTGGACGACACGCCCGCGTCTTCACGTATTAACGTAAAGCGACAATTGCAAACACGTCCCTAATAAATGACCCTCTCATGCATCTCCCCGTAACCGCCCAGAGTCGAGGCTCAATCCCAAAGGGTATAGGTTAGGTTATTAAATTGGAGCTCATTAAGTTACAAAGGTTTAAATGAAATAACTCAATAGCTGTTGATTCATGATTTTAATAACTCGAAGTGTCAAAAGTAATTAGATAAAAATGTTTGGCTAACAAATAGGGTAGGGTTACGTTTTAAATGACGCAAAACCGTTGAACAAATGAAAATTCAGCTCACGAAATATTCATTATAACAGCCATATTTTAAGACAACTTTAAATAAAGGCAACGTTCATTCATACAATTATTATGGAAAGGAAACAATTTTGTGAATTTACGCACTTCAGTTTGAAATTTATAAGTCAAAGTTATACTGTCAGGATGGAAATAATGCTCTCAGACAGTTTCTTTCACTAGTCTGTAAGTAAGCATTCAATCCCGCGATTCAGGGATTTATTTCACTAGTGCGAGCGTTGTCTATTAAAAAGAAGTCTTTGAATGGGGACACTACATTAATACGAAGAACTTTATTCCGACAGTCACAAATACGAATTTCAAAATACCGACGTTCAAAATTCCGAATGGTAGAAAGTTCCGAATATTACAACTCCGACTTAACATAACTCCTAGTTTTATAATTCCTAAATTTCAATATTCCAAACGTTTATTATTACTTTTCTCAAAATACCGAGCTTCAATTGATCGAATAGCAAAAAGTCCGACTTAATGATAATTCGAAACATCAACAATACGAATAAAAATATCTTTCTTCCCCGGTCAGAGTTCTAACCTAACCTAACCCAAATGATTCACCAACAATAGAGGGGATCTGGCACTCGGCGTCTGCATGCAACATGCAAGCAGGCATGCAGCATGCAAGCGGGAATGCAGCAACCAAGCAGGCATGCAACATGCAGCAAGCATTGTTTCTGTCACGGCTACGGCGCTGCGAGGTTTGCCCCACGCGAGCTTATCGTCGCAGATGGTTTTAACGCTCACCACCTGCTCCACAGCTCGCGGGCCGCCCCACCCCTCTGCAACAACGCGGGCTTAAATTACACTCTAGGGTATGGGAGACAAGACTACGTGAACTCGGTTTTGTAGCGATTCGTTTCTGTCACAAAATTTTGTAGCAGAACATGTTTACTTTTAGTTTATTCAAAGTATTGAAATTCGGAATGTCGTTTTTCGGACCGAGAACCCTTCGAGCATCTGGCTCTTCGAACGTATGAAAATCTCAAAACATACAAATTGCATTTACGACTCTTGGTAAGATAAATTTCGTGATATTTAAGCATAAGGTTCACTTTCAATTGGGACACAAACAGAGACACATTTGACAGATTGGGGCAGCTTGATGTGCTGGCCTCTGAACAAGCTCGCTTAGTTTAGGATTCAGCACACATTATTGAAAAAAATCTAATGCAATACCAAATGTTATATAAATAAGGTATATTTTCCAGAATCCGGCCTGCTGTTACTCATTATCTTCTATTAAATACGCTACGCAGCTAGCAGTGTATATTACCTTTATTATAGTTTAGTTCTATAACAAACTGTAATATTTCTTTCAACAAGATTCCCGTATATTACTTGTGGAACTTAGAAACTCTTGCACTACAACCCCGATCACTGCTTCGAACACAAGTAACTTATAAATTGTGCAGCCCGAAGTTTCCCGCTATGTTTCTTAGAGCGTAAATAGTTTAGAAATCAATTAAGAACTATTACCTACTTGTAAATTACATATTTCTATGCTGTGTGGCTGTGGCTATCGTCATACAATATCACTACCCCATCTCATCCGGGGGGGGGGGGGGCTTAATACTTCATATTAAGTTATTGTTATTATACAACGTATATTTAAATAAGACAAAAGACTAAGGTACATTACAAACATATTGTCACGTTCGGGCCTTGAACCCTAGTACCACTAAGGGTTTTTGGTAGCTTTTGGTAATAGAATGTTATAAATAATACCAGAACAAAAGGAAGAGGATAGGCTGAGCGAGTTATATGAATGAAAAGAAAGAGATAGGTTAAGACAAGGACGGAGGTATTACGACTAATCTGTCATATAGGCGAATTTTCTAGAAAGAAATATATCACTTACGAAATTTAGGGGTACCTATATAAGCGGAATGTTAAAGGAGAACAGTTTAGTTTTAAGTCCAAACTGAACAATTGCAAGTGATCAGTGTCAATAAAACAGTGCCAAGTGTTCTCTACACAGTGAGAAGTGTGCCAGGTACGTTGGAACTTTAAGGGTCGTAGCACACATATCAAAACGGAAAGGGATCGTCACCGCCTCGCCTTTCTCCTCGGCGTCAAACAGTCGTCCACTTTACGTAACTACGTAACGTAAGCGGATCAGAAGCTCCGCCCCATCGACTCGGCTACAGCTAGGCGACGTCGCGCTTCGCCGAACGCTGCTGGTTGACGGCTAGATGTTGTTAGTTCAATCAAGTTTTTATTCGTATTTTGGTTTAAAATAAAATGAATAACACTTTTTTTACGAGTGTACATGCGCGAACATTCGCAAAGGCTAACTTCACGGTCGCCTCTCTCGTGAATCGTACAGCACGTGCGGCAACGCAGACCACGCGGGTGGAGAGTGGACGAAGATACGTAAGCTAGCGTACGGAGAGCCGTAAGCGAGGGTACGGAAAGCCGACAGCAAGTCAACCGCGCACTGCACCGCGGTTTGTGAGCTTGACCGAGGCGATGCGATTACGTTACGATTCCGATTAGTGTGCGTTGCAGTAAGGAGTTTCATACAAATAATACTGAACGGCTAGAATTGATACGGTGACGATTCTTTTCCGTTTTGATATGTGTGCTACGACCCTAACTTTGGCAGTGCACGTTACGGGAACTCTACCGGTACGTATGGACTCTAACAAAGAGCTAGTCCCCGGGACTGTTAGTGGGAACCAACTGCCACTGTCGACGCCAAATAAAGTTCCCTTGAAAATACTAGTTTCTTTTCCAATCCCCTGACCCACCGCTCGCCACAATATAATTAACGGACAAAAATTAAATCAAGGGACACCAAGTGGCGAGGCGATTGTCTTAACCGCTGTGCCACATATGCTGGATATAGTATTCTTGCCCTTTTTATTTGTTTATTAGGCTGGTATTTGAATAAACTCTTTGATGAAATAAACTACGAAAGTTAAAAGCTTCGTTTCATAAATACTAATAAATCTATGATAAAACATCTCTCTCTTCATGTTTCTATGATATCAAATACTTTCAGTTCAAATATATAAATTTACATTTTTAATCAAATCTGCCAACTCAGCGCGTCGTATCACTTTTTGTCGCAGTCGACTTATTGAAAATTTAATATTTTCCCATAAAACTTGACAAGTATTAAAAGTAATATAAAACAGATAAAGCTGAATACCTTAGTTGCTAAATAGCATATTGACTATTACACTACAGTATTAACGCGGATTCATAATCCTATGTAAATAGAATTCAATTTCGAATTGAATGGACTATGTCTGCGTAGGCTACTTTAGAAATGAGATTCCAAGTTGTCGCCTCCTGTCGTCTGGTCCAACCACTTAAGTAGTTTAACATTAATACAATTTACGACAGCGATTCATTCATAAGATGTAGACATCCTTGAGTGATATTAACTTGGAATTGCGAAGTTACGACCACTTCTGCCTTAAGCTGAATGCTAAATTACAGGATTAAACCCATATAATACCTATTTATTAGTAATCAGTGCTTTAATTTTTTTTTGTATTTTATCCTTTTACCATCCGTCAATTTATATTCATCAATTAAATAATTTTCATATCAAATAATAATATACTGATTGAACAGCAAATTGACTCGGGCCACTGAAAATGTATTTCGCTACTTAAGAAAAATGGGTTTGGTTACTTCTACTAGAACTGCGACAATACAACGACAAAAAAAAAAGATAAATAAAATGAACTAAATTGATTTACAGATACAATCCACTTTTAAATAAATTAAATTAAATGTGATATGAGATATTTTGAATTATCAGAATTTTTGCTTAGGATACAAAAATCTGCTTTTGGTAGCTTTTTAAATTTGCTGTTATTTACTACACTTTTCTTCCACAGTGGCTTTATTTTATTTCTTAGGCATTTTAATTGGTTTGATTTTGCTTTTGACTTGAAACTTGAAGCAATAAAATCTCCTTTAATAAGCTTAATTATAATGAACGATTAGTTTGCATTTGTGATGAAATGCCGTCTCCGATCTCCAATCGTACTAGAGGCCCGCCTTTTCGGATATTAACGTTGAGCGGCAGTTGCATAAAATGTCACAAAACCAATCGACCCTCTCTTGCACCACTAAGTTAGCAACCGTCCGGAGTAGAGGTTTGAACCTCAAATGAGGTATCCTCCGTTGCGGGTACTTCGTTTGAGTTTTTATTTTTCAAGACGGCTCATGCCTACCCTCCACTGTTTTCCAGTGATAATAAGCTTCTTAGGCCAGTTGTGAATATGTTTAAAAATAAATTTATAAATATAAATGTTCAAATATTATATTTTAATAATATTTCAACTTTAAGGATCAGAAGCTTTCTCGAAAGAAATACAGTAGCGGGGATGTGGGACGCTTAAACCAATCATAAAATATCCTGGTTATCTGAGTGCTAGTAAGAGCTCATGATAGACCACCTGGCCAAATTTCGTGGTCATGAACCGGGAATCAGTGTCATCAAGTTAAGACTAGACAGACGGGTTGGCGATCGCAGTATGATGGTCATAGCACACAGAGAGACGCTGTTGCCCGTTCACGAGATATCCCTCGGGACGACTTCTACGTTCCCCACGGGATGGAATGGGGTGGCGATACTCTACCCCATCAGCGACACGACAATTTGACTACACAAAATTGTATTGTATATTCATCATCATTATATCAGCCGAAAGACGTCCACTGCTGGACAAAGGCCTCCCCCAAAGATCTCCACAATTGCCGGTCTTGCGCTATTCGCATCCAGCAGTTTCCACAAGATCATCGGTCCATCTTGTAGGGGGCCTGCCCACGCTGCGTATTCCGGTTTGGTTCCCAACGGCCATCGGTTCTATGAGGTATGTGCCCCGCCCACTGCCACTTCAGTTTTGCAATTCTTCGGGCTATGTCGGTGACTTTGGTTCGCCTGCGGATTTTGACATTTCTGATTTGATTCCGCAGGGAAACTCCTAGCATAGCGCTCTCCATTGCTCTTTGGGTGACCTTGAGCCTTCTAATAAGGCCCATAGTGAGCGACCACGTCTCTGTTCCGTAAGTCATCACTGGCAACACTCACTGGTCGAAGACTTTATTGTATATTAGCGGTAGTAAATCATCATACCAGCCGAAAGACGTCCACGGCTGGACAAAAGCCTCTCCCAAGAATCTCCACAATGGCCAGTCTTGCGCTGCTGCCGCACCTAGCTTCCTGCCACCCTCGTTAGACCTTCGGTCAACCTTGTGGGAGGACCGCCGACGCTGCGTTTATCATTTTGTGATATAATGTCATAAGTACCATTTTTAATAATAACCATTTACGTCTACGTGATAAGAGTTAACATTAATTCATGTTTAAACGGCCAGTCTACCAAAATTTTATCTCACTCCGGCTTTACTAATGACACACCATTTGTATACAAGATTATAGGACATTTTACTTATCAGAGCACACAATTGTACCAAAGGTGTATTAATATATAGTAATGGTACATCATTATCATTTGGCGTAGGTGCATTGACATTCAAACGTGGGGTGTTGCGGCGAGATATCAACCACTACTATCAAACTACGATGACTGCGTTTTGATTTGGTGTGCAGTGAAATTAATTCGAGATTATGTAGTATGGGTAATATGGTATGGCATATACACTAAAGGCAAAACTCTTTTGCTAAATGTTGTGTGTTTGTTAATCTTTATCCGACTAGTCTTTAGTTTGTCAACTTGATGATTGATGACTTCTAGAATAAAGATATACTGATATCTATATATATAAAAATGAATCCCTATTTCCCTTGGTCACCCCATCACGCGTGAACGACTGGACCGATTTCACTATTTCTTTTTTTATTGTGTTTGTTATTGTCAGAAAGTTCTTATGAAAGAGAAAAAATGAAAATATGCGCGGAAAATAAGAAAATTTAAGAATACATAACAACCATATAATATTATTTCTAATCTTACCTTAGCGCTTTGGACCATATAACCTTTTTGAATGTAACTTTTTTTTATATGACATAGTATTGAGAGAATGCGTGCTCAAATATCATCAAAGTGGATGTAAGAGTGTAGAATTTCTTAGTGTTCATCACTGTTAGTTCAGTGCCATTACGCCTAATATTAAAAGTGGGACGCTATGTCAGTAGTAACAAGGCGATGTGGCGTATTTTTTCGTTTACAATTCATTAAAGACATCCCACTGTAGTTCACTTGGCTGTGCATCTGGAAAATGGTGTATATCATAAAGCATTAGAATAACAAACACACTTATTTTCTTAATTATACCAATTGGAATTAAATAGTCAACGTTATGACAGAACAGCGTCTGTCGGGTCAGCTAGTAGAATATAAAAACCAAACGGATTTATTATGATTTTTTTTTTAATCAAAACCAATATTGAAAACACAAATAAATAAACAGTTAAGCAATATTTTGGTCGCTGTTGTTTCATTGGTCTAGTGGTAACGTGTATTAACTGCAGATAATGAGGTCCTAGGTTGAATACTCAGGTCGGACCATTAAAGTCAGTTACCAAAAATGTTTAGTGTCCGACACCCTCATGATCCGATAGGACGACTAATGACATGACCGAAAAGAGGTCAGGTACATCATCACTGGCTTCATGTGCTTTCCGAGGGTCGGGGGCTTAATACCGTTATTGGCAGATGTAGCGGTATTAAACCCTCGACCCTCGCAAAGCTCGTGAAGCCAGTGATGCTGTACCTGACCTCTCATTGGTCATGTCACTAGTCATCTCATCGGATCATGAGGGTGATGGAATAGAAAATGCTCCTGTGTTTGCGCACACACTTATGATGATGCTTACATTGTGTTTCCATTGAGACTGGCTGCCATGACCAAAATTCCGAAGTACGACATAATATTCTAAGGAACTAATTAATATTATGTTTACCGGTGGATTATTGGTTGAAAATGTTGGCCAATTTCACTTAACAAAAGTCAAACTTAAATTTAACTCTCGTTCGGCGGGTTTTTAGCCAGAAATGGAGCCGTAATTAACTCTAACTGAGTTAATTACGTAATTATGTATGTATGTATATATTGATCAATAGAATACCTACAACAGAACTTAATTTCCAAGTTCTACAATTCCGAAGGTAAACTAGTCTAGAGCCGAATAGCAAATCTAAGATGCATGAACGATCTTGTCTAAGTAGAACTGAAATCTCATTGTTATACTGGAGTCGGTCTCAACAAAGTTTATTTAACTCTAAATTGTAAGTTAGTCTTATTATAATTAAGTCTTACTTTATGTGAATGGTTTATTCTAGTTGAATTATAGAATAAGTAGGAAATAAGAAGATGGTGAATAGTGCTTGTACACAACAGAACTTTGCGGTGCAAGCGTGGAAGAAAACCTGTTAAAAGGCTAATGGGTTTACCGCCCATTTTCATTTTTGAAAGATGTTGTATCTTTGTTCATTTATTTTATTATTTTTTTTTATATCAGAGGGCGACAAATGAGCAAGTGGGTCACCTGATGGTAAGTGATCACCGCCGCCCATGGACAATCGTAACACCAGAGGTATCGCGGGTGCGTTGCCGGCCTTTGAAAGTCAGCAAACAAATGTTGCTGACCCTTCCCCCCACCCCAATGAGCTCTGGCAACCTTACTCTCACTCGGAAACACAACATTAAAATGATTAATGTTATTATTAAGGAGTGTCTTCTGTAAGGTGGAGGTACTTCCCCAGTTGGGCTGCTCTTTGAGCGAATGAACGCTATGCCCTACCTCTCTTAATTATTATAGTAGAAATGTAGCAAGTGCTAGTTTTTAAGATGCACACATAGAGCTAGATGCCCACTACTTCATGGTCGCTGGAAACCGCTGGGTGCGGATAGCGCAAGAACGGCAGTTGTGGAGATCTTTGGGGAAGGCCTTTGTCCAGCAATGGACATTTCGGCTGATATAATGATGATGACTCATAAAGCTTATCGTAAAATCATATCTAAGCTAAATAACTTAGCTTGTGCCACTACAGTCACCACTAACGATAAAATATTTCCTTTGATCCTATTGTTGATAGGCGGCCCGCATATTCACATGTTAGGATATAATAATAATATCCTGGGACATTATTTACACACGGCCATCTCATCCCAAACTAAACAGAGGTTGTACAGACACCAGCACATCTAGCTACCCCAATCTGTCAAATTTCTTTTGTAGATTTTCAACTTTATCAGATAAGCATAAGGTTCACTTTCAATTGGGGAAATTTGACAGATTGCTTGATGTGCTGGCGTCTGTACTATGGAAACCAGACTCAGAACAGATATATACATATTATACTACTTTTGTTTTGTAAAATCTTATCTAAAATCGCTTTCTCTTATTATATTGTAATAATAATGTCTGAAACACATGAAAATTATATCCAAATAGTTAATTAAATAAAAAGTTTTCTAAATATAAATAAAAGCTGTATTAACTACTTCAATATTTTGATAACATGTGGCATGTACTTTATAGATTAAATATCCAATACACTGTGTAAATGGATATGTGTATATTATAATTAATGTTATTCTTTTATCCATATTATTTGTATATTTTATGCATTAATTATTTTCATTTGGTATCCGCTTGCAGGGTCGTCTCTTGGCAAACAATTTAAGGTAACATTTCCTCGTATTAAATAAATGGAATTGTTGTAAAATATATAATTTAATGTTGTATAAAATACATGAAAATAATTGTTTTGAATATGAAGCTATATTTCAATACTTATATTTCAATATAAGTATTTTATATCTTTGACCTGTAATGATAGATGTTAAGGAGATAGATAAATAAATAAATAAAAGTATTTGTAATCATTATAACTATGTAATGTGTTGATTTTTGTAAAGTCAGTGAGTTTAGTGAGTTTGGTGCGAACAGTTACTGTTGTGTGGAATTAAACTAATATTACTTAGTGCGTTTTATTGTGATGGAGTCTGAACGTGGAAACCCTGGCGGATTGCAGACACATACCCTACCACCAAAAACAACTACAGACAAAATGCTTTTTTGATAAGGGCAAGTCGTTTATACAACACTGAATGCCAGAGAGTCGACATTGATATATTTCACACAAGTGTCTCAAACCTAAAAAGGATTATGTGTAATATTTTCTTTGAATCACAGTGTTCTCAGTTGAATTTTTCGATTTTTTAAAAGTAATTTAGTAATAGGTATGCTGTTTATTCTATATTTATGTAATATTTATACAATTTATTCATTTGTGCAAACTTGTAATTGGCCATATTTTATATACTTTCAAGAATTTGTGTAACTAATTAGCTGTAAGTTTTCGAAATTGGAAAATGTAGTACAGACGCCAGCACATAGGTACAGCTACCCCAATCTGTCAAATTTCTTTTATAGATTTTCAACTTTATCACATAAACATAAGGTTTACTTTCAATTGGGGAAATTTGGCAGATTGGGGTAACTTGATGTGCTGGCGTCTGTACATAGAACGACAGTTGCACAAAAATTAACTTAAAAAGACCGACCCTTTCAAGCATGTTCCTTCCGCCTGGATCCTTCCCGTAAAGAGTGTCTGCGAGTTGGTTTGTTGGACTAACTAAACCTAACCTGCACCTAGTGGGGTGGGGGCGGTAGTACCGGTATGCTACTCCAGTGGGATACATTCCCTCGAAAGATCTGGTATGGCTTCGTACATTGCCGACTCGACGCGGTTACCTTGCTTGTAATCTTATTCGGTAGATGGCATAAGCCCTCGCTTTGCTCAATAAAAAATAAAATAATAATATCATGGTACATTATTAACACACGGCCATCTGATCCCAAACTAAGCAGAGCTTGTACTATGGAAACCAGATAACTGATAAAATTCATAATTTAATAATACTACTTTTCTTTTGTAAATACATACTTATATAGATAATTACCCCCAGACTCAGAACAAACAGACATGTTCATGTACAATCTGTCCTGGGTAGTAATTGGACCCACGACCTGCGGCGTGAAAAGCAAGCATTTGCCAACCACGCCAACAGGCCCGTCTATTGTCCGGTGAAGAAATGAATAAATGAACCTACCTAATATAGCACTCTCCATTCTTTCAGCAAATACAACAAGCATCTTGTCGGAACTGTCCCGCCCCCTGCGCACCAGGGAGGCAGTATTTTTACGCATGAGTGTGTAGAAGTCTTGTGTGCGCTCCTCGGCAAACATACCTGAAGCGCTGCAGTAGCAGGGCAGTCCCAACAACATTCTGAATGCGTTGTTGTATTGCACTCTCAATGTGTTATAGGTTCTTTTGGAGAAGTTAGCCCACAGGCTACTAGTGTACAATGCCTGCATAAAAGCCAAGATAAACTTGAAAATCTATAAAAGAAATATGACAGATTGGGGTAGCTGGAAGTGCTTGCGTCTGTACCTCATAACTAAAGAGTCATGTTACGATATGATTGACATGTTTGATTTTGATACAATAAAGTGTATCTATCTATCTATATTATCCATGATAATCGCAAAGTACCCTAAACCGGCAAGTATGTATGACAGTAAACGAGACAAAAGTCAAAAGACGTCTGCAAAGATCATACAAATGGAAACCCCTTGTCTCTGCCTATCCCTCTGGGAAACAGGCGTGAGTATTTTTTTTAAAGACAGCGCTCGCACTTGTGCATTTAATCCCTATGTCGCGAGGTACTTTACTAACATAAAATTGACAGACATAAAGTAAATCCAGACTCAGAACAATTATTTATGGGTCACACGAATAGTTATCCTCTGGATTCGAACCCGGGACACGAAGCGGCGAGGCGACTGTCTAAGCCGCTGCGCCACACGTGCAGTCTAACGTCATCATCATTATCATCATATCAGCCGAAAGACGTCCACTGCTGAACAAAGGCCTCCCCCAAAGATCTTCACAATTGCCGGCCTCTGCTATCCGCATCAGTCTAATGTATGTATGTATAATCGCGTTTTGCATCGGAGTATTGCCGTTCATCTAAATTACAGCAAGATGTGCTTGTACAAGTTACTGGCTCGATGCCTAGTTGTAACTCTATGGGCTGACAGCAGTTAACGGGTCACACTGTTTGGATCTTTTTAGGTCAAAGTCGTTTTGAAGCCACACATTTGTTTTGATCACAACAACGCTGCCTCTAAAATTAGAATAACAATATCAGGTCCCTCAAAATTACCAACAATATTCCGTAGCGCCGCTAGTAAAAGTTAGTGGTGCGCAGTGGGAATAAAGCGCTTCGATGGCGCATTAAAAATATGTTGTGAGCGTGAGGCTGACAAGGCGATATTTTTATGTTTTACGTTATAACTGTTACTAATATTATTAAGTACTGCTAAAAGAAACGTAGAATACGTTTACAACTTTTTAGGGTCTGTACTCAAAGCTTTACCCTTTGAGTACGGGCCCTAAAAAGTTGTACGGGACCCTATTATTAAGACTCCTCTGTCTGTACGTCTGTCAACAAGCTGTGTTACATGAATAGTAAATGTTATTTAGACAGTTAAGTAAATAAGCAACAAATACTAAAAACAGAATCAAATAAATATTTAAGGAGTGTCCCATACTACAAACGAGTTCTTTTGCATTTTTTATAGATAATAATATATGGGTAATGGTGCTTTTGCCTTTTTTTATAGATAACTAACTGTGCCCCGCGGTTTTACTCGAGTTGAATTTTATAAATGATCGCAGCTCCTCCCCCGTAGGTGATAGCGTGATTATATGTAGCCTATATGTTGACCCGACCTCTTAGTAATATTCATGCAAAATTTTAAGTAAGTCCATGCAGTACTTTTTGAATGTAGCCCAGACATACATACAGACAAACAGACACACCGACAAATAATCTAAAAACTATATTTTTGGCTTCGATGTGGATTGAAGATCACGCCCCAAGTATCCTTTTTAAAAAATATTCAATATACAGTTTTGACTTTCCTATGGTTTTATAATATGTATAGATAGATACATATATGGTAAGTATGGATGGGTGCCGATCGTGCGCGAAGCGACTCGCACTTGGCCGAATTTTTATTTGTATGAAAACTGGTTTGAACATAATGTACATAGGACTATTACAAGAATATTCCACAGCAATCGCGTAATATACATACAAAACAATAAAGTAAAATATACAAAGCAAAAAACGGAACCCTTATAGATTCGCCATGTCTGTCTGTCTGTCTGTTCGTCCGTCCGTCCATATGTCACAGCCACTTTTTTCCGAAACTATAAGAGCTGTACTGTTGAAACTTGGTACGTAGATGTATTCTGTAAACCGCATTAAGATTTTTACTCAAAAATAGAAAAAGAACAATAATTTTGGGGGGTCGCCATACATAGAACTGAAACTCAAAAAATTTTTTTTCATTGTGCTCATACATGGGGGGTGTCTATGGATAGGTCTTCAAAAATCATATTGACGTTTCTAATTTCATTTTTTTCTAAACTGATTAGTTTGCGCGAGAGACACTTTCAAAGTGGTAAAATGAGTGCCCCCCCCCCCCCCCCCCTCTGTAACTTCTAAAATATGAGAATGATAAAACTAAAAAAAATATATGATGTACATTATCGTGGAAACTTACAACGAAAATTGGTTTGAACGAGATCTAGCAAGTAGTTTTTTTTAATATGTCATAAACCGCAATTTGCTTTCATTTAATCAACTGAAATACTTTCTGCTACGGAACCCTTCATGTATGAGTCCGACTCGCACTTGGCCGGTTCTTAAAGCCAGTTTTGATTGCGCGTGCGGCGCAGTGGTTAAGGCAGTCGCGTCACCATTTCGTTTACCGTGTTCGATTCCCGCGCAGGAAAACTATTTGTATGACCCATAAATAGTTATTCTGAGTCTGTTTGTACTTTGTTTCCGTCAATGTTTGTAAACTTACTTACTGTACTTTTGACTTAGATGTCAAAGTAGTATTTAACAATCAGAGCAAACCAGATAACTGGGTGCTGTTGACTTTAATAGCACGCATTCTTCACACACTGGTTAGTAAATAATTATTAGATTACCTTGCTCACAGAAAAAAAACCAAAGTTTGCATTTTAAACATAACATATCTATATTAGCCATCCAATAGACACCATGTAATACTTAATAAACCCGTAATTAATTCGATATTCCGCTTTTCTAGCTTTATAAACAATAATTTACGTAGGTTTTAGTTTATATAAGTCTTAATTTAATAATACATTTGTTTCCCGCAACAGAAAGGTTGAAGCATAACTCAGAGGTAGGTACCTCATATTGTTTAGACTAAAATACAGGTCCTACTTAGCCTTTGTTATTCTAAATAACTATGACAACCATAATTCGAGTTTTAAACGAGATTATACTACCGTCGTACTTTTACGCTTAAAAAAATGTAATAATATTTAATAATAATAATATCTCGGGACAATGTTACACAGATCATCCTAGCCCCAAACTAAGAAAAGCTTGTACTATGGGTACCAGGCGACGATATACATACTTTATATAGATAGATAAATATACATCCATGACTCGGAAACAAATATTCGTGCTCATCACACAAATATTTGCACTTACCGGGATTCGAACCTAGGACCACCAGCTTCGTAGGCAGGAGCACTACCAACTAAGCTACGGTGACCGACTCGATAATTTTGCTAAATAAAACAAAATCTTCGAGTTTCACTTTGACTTAATAATGTTCGACGCTGTAGTGGCTATAGCAATTTAATAAAACCGATACAGAAATTGAAGATGTTACGTATCTTTGTCGTCTTTCTTGTTTTCTATAACAAATTTGATACATACTCTGATTATAACCAGATCCTATGCACGATCCCTTAACGTAGTCTCCTAGACAAGGAAGGTTCCTCAAGATAAAACACAAAGATTTTTTTAGACCCCCTCGGCTAAACCAATAGACTTTCACCGCTTAAAAATAGTTCTTTGAAATCAAAATATTAAAAAACCGGCGAAGTGCGAGTCGGTCTCGCCCATGAAGGGTTCCGTAGCAGCAAGTATTTCAGTTGATTAAATGAAAGCAAATTGCGGTTTACGATTTATGACGTATTAAAAAAAACTACTTGCTAGATCTCGTTCAAACCAATTTTCGTTATTAGTACATCATATTTAAGAAGTTACAGGGGGCGGGGGGACACTCATTTTACCACTTTGAAAGTGTCTCTCGCGCAAACTATTCAGTTTAGAAAAAAATGATATTAGAAACCTCAGTATCATTTTTGAAGACCTATCTATGGGTACGACATACACTCTACATGTATGGGTACCATGAAAATTTTTTTTTTGAGTTTTAGTGCTATGTATGGGGACCCCCAAAATTATTGATCTTTTTCTGTTTTTGTGTAAAAATCTTAATGCGGTTCACCAAATACATCTACTTACCAAGTTTCAATAGCACAGCTCTTATAGTTTCGGAAAAAAGTGGCTTTGACATACGGACGGACAGACAGACAGACATGACGAATCTATAAGGGTTCCGTTTTTTGCCATTTGGCTACGACACCCTAAAAAAGAAAAGCACCATAAACAAGCCTAGTCCTTTTTATTATGTTCTTTGCTTGCATCTTAAACAATAACTGATAATTGGTCGATTAAGCTGCCACAATGGAGCACTATTTAGTTACAATGATAACCATGAGTCTTCTGATATTCGATTTATGTAATATACTACACGATATTAAACATTGCTTTGTATTACTATATATTAGTTTTGCGTAGGTAATGTATAAAAATGGTAAATTTTAAACAAAAAATTACGATTCAAAAGTCCTAACGTAATCAAGTTGTACATTCTGCCATGCTTCTAACAAATCTAAATAATTTAATTTAATTTATTCTAGTGAAGCAGTCAACGTCTGGGTCCACGGTAAACGCCAGGTTAAGATAAGCTGTAAACTCAAATAAATCCACTATTATATTTTTTGTCTTCAACTGTCCGTTTTATATGAAAACTAGCTGTGCCCCGCGGTGTTACCCGCGTTAAATTTTATAAATTTTCTTTGCTATAAGCCTCACGGAGCCCGAGACCTTTCCAACGAATGTAAAACCGTGGAAATCGGTTCGTGCGTTCTGGAGTTATAGCGCCAGGAAGGAAAGCCCGACTTATTTTTATAAAGTAGATAATAGTCACAGTATTAAACGCAAAACTTTACAACTAATTGCGTTGTTTGTCTATGATAGTTGTATATTATAAGTGATTTTAGGCAGTTTTTCGGACCATATAATATAAATACAACTAACAACTTGGCCTTTTCGTACTACGAAAAGGCCAAGTCATTCTTATTTTTTACCGACAATAATTTGTCTTCTTTCTAACAAGCGTCCCTTTAGAATTCTAGTTTTTATATTGCCTAGAGGAAGTCGATGTCCAGATTTTTTGCTTTAAATAATCAACCCACTATACTTGTTAATTCCCCTGTTAGTGAATGTAAAAATACTGAATCATTTTTCCACGAAAGATTGTGACAGAGTGGTAAAGCGAAATACTGTTTCCGATGAAAAGGAGCACTCTGTCACAATGTTTACTGGTAAACCACAAAAAAACGCAATACGTTGCTAACCTACAAAGAAGTAGTAGGTAGTGCCCTGCAAACACGTAAAAAGTAAAAAAATATTTTTTTAAGGTTTTTATTTAATAGATGTTAAAAAATCCGAGAAATTCCAAAAATGCTCTTTAAATTGTCGGTAAAAAGAAGAACGTAAGTACATGTACAAAATTTTGTAAATTTCCCTTGTAGGTAGTGATTTTTTTAAAGATAAGAGAAACAAAGAAGCACTTTCAGTATGCCAGATTAAATGTTACGGAGATAAGAAGACTACACTTTATTACATATCTACATATATTCATAGCGCATAGTTTAGCGGAGACATTAAACTATTTAAAAAGGTCCAATTAGTTGACTCACAAAGCGATCGCTTTTAGACAATTTATATCTAGTTACACTATATCTTTATAAAATAATAAAATAAAAAAGGTTTTAATTCACGTAGACTTTAAAAAAGCGCTTGTAAATAGTCAGAACATGTTTGTAGTAATACAGTTAATATTTCTAGTTACTTATTACAGATATTTAGGTACACGGAATGTTAAAACATTTGTACAATTTATTTTATAATGGTAGTGACATTTAGCTAGCTTGTATTAAGTTATTGTCAAGGAGATTACGTATAGTTGAAGTTTTTAATATTAAGTATTGAAATTTAAATTTTACTACTATTGTCTGAATGGTTCTGTCTATATTAAGGTATGAATTCAGTATTATTATTATAACGGACTTTGTGTTTAAAACGACAGTCGCGCTTTAATGCTACCACCGGATCCAATGCGCCCCAACTGAGAAGACCCAGCGAAACAAACTCAGCAGGTTCATCTACTACCGTCGTAATATCTTTATAAAAACCGCAGTTGGTCCTGATTCTGACGTATAACCATTCGTTCGGATAGCCTTACCCATCGGATGACTATAGCTAGGCACTTAACTTGTATTTTAAATCATAAATTATATTTCTCCATTGTATAGTTGTATTGGTTACACAATGGGATCTGTACGGCTTCCTGGCTTTATAAGAACAAATTTTCGATGTTACCACGTCCAAACTGAAATAGAAATAAATTATTATTTTTAAGAATATACCAAGTGGTCAAACTAAAATCTGTTAAATTCACTGAAGCCAGACTGGAGGACGGAAGTTGGTTTTACTTGAATACGTTGTTATTTTAGGCTCAAACAACGAGTTTTTTGAAGTTGTATTTCTGTTGTTAATCTGCATCATAATTCTCAGTAAATTGTTTATTAGTTGGTTTGCATGTGACATTGTTAATTTAAAACAAATATACTTATTTAAGTGCAGAATGGTTCTTATAAATATTGCATGAAAATCTGGTAAGCAAAAGTAAAATATCTTACACCTTATTTCGTTTTTATGAGATTACTTCATATGCATATTTATTCTTTAATTTGTTGCGAATCTTCCTCGAAGTCGAGTTTATATTGAAATGGCGTAAATATAAAATATGGTACTCATAATATGTTGTTGTTCACTGACACGTATTTATGAATTGCGCATTACATTTACGACGAGCCTGTTGGCGTGGGTGGCAAATGCTTGCTTTTCACGTCGGAGGTCGTGGGTTCGATTCCCACCCAGGACAGATATTTGTGTGCATATACATATCTGTTTGCCCTGAGTCTTAGTGTAATTATCTATATAAGTATGTATTTACAAAAGAAAAGTAATATTAGTAGTATATCAGTTATCTGGTTTCCATAGTACAAGCTCTGCTTAGTTTGGGATCAGATGATCGTGAGTAAATAATATCCCAGGATTGAATTATATTACATTTATGTATCAAAATTAATAATAGTACCTAAATTTTCTCCTCTATGTAGTCGGTTAAAACCTATTTCATATTTCGTACATCTATTGTAAAACCAGTCGAGTCGGTAAC
The DNA here is from genome assembly GCA_951640165.1 of Pseudoips prasinana. Taxonomy (NCBI): domain Eukaryota; kingdom Metazoa; phylum Arthropoda; class Insecta; order Lepidoptera; family Nolidae; genus Pseudoips; species Pseudoips prasinana. The sequence goes on from OX621240.1 coordinate 11,005,937, forward strand.
ACTGAAACGTAGTTTTCCAGTAAGCCGGGCCGTCTAACTTCGATTTTCTAAAGAATTCTACAAGGACAAGAGGAAATGGAGTATTTGAGAAAATTGCCGTTGGATCTGCGTGCGATCGCATAATGCGACCACTCAAATTGATGTTTTAGTTCATCTCAGCAAAAGGAAGCTATAGAACAGTATATTTAATAGAGCGCATCCGCTAAACTGTTCATGGATTTGCAAAGAACATTGTATGAGGAGGAAATTACGAAGAAAATATATGGGTACCTCCCGACTGGCTACAAAGTTTTTAAAATGAATTCATTGTTGCAGAAGACGTGAACTCGTTTTGGTTTTATGCTCGAGTAAAATCGCCATTTTTCAAAGTTAGCACACAAAATATTTGTTAAATTGTATTTAGTTTGAGTTATGTTACGTGGATAATTAAAAATGTCCAACCTGATTTCTGAGATGACACACATCGTTTGTTCTCAAGGCTCTTGTTAAGAGTAAAAAGGTATCATTTCCGATATAAATACCACGTGGTAAGTTTATATGACGTGAGATTAACGTAGCCTTATGATCATTTATTTTTACTTTTATTTTTACTTAGCAACACTTACATAGCAAAATTAGCCACGATGGCGTTTTATAAGATATATCTCTGAACAAATATTTTATACTACTTTAAGAAAGTGGAGAAGTTATGTTGAGGTGGATTTTACTTCGCTGACCTTAGACCTACACTGATCTTAGAAAAAACGTCGGCGGGTTGGTTTTCGTGATTCGGATTGGTCGCGGCGTGGACTCTTTCAAAATAATTGAGTGGTTTCATTGATGATTGTAGTGTGGGGTGTAGTTGTTTTAGACCCATAGTCCGACTCCTCTCACCTTTCTTTAGACATAGCATATACTTATCGTATGGGCAGTGGTTACCCTAGTGTCAGAGTTATTCAAATCGCCCAATAGGCCTCTACATGGCTTAACGACTGTTGTCTATTGGCTACAACCGGGACCGACGGTTTACCATGCCCTCTGAAGCACGGAGCCGCACGGAAATGAAACCACTTTAGTGGTCTATAGACTGAACGCGAGCCTAGTTGCTTAACCTCACCGATCGTTTACGGATCGGTGAGAGCATCTAGATATGAGGAAGCATTATAGTGTCAATCAATTATTAGTAGTGCCAGTATACCTACTTAGAGCATATACATAAAATAAATAATAAAATAAAAAAGGATTTTATTCACGTAGACTTTAAAAAAGCGCTTGTAAATAGTCAGAACATATTCGTAGTAATATATAATTAATTTATAATATTTCTAGGTACATATAGATAATTAGGTACATGGATTGTAGGAAATAATTTACAATAAGATTAATTTTATAACAGTATTTAACTAACTTAAATTAAGTTATTGTCAAGGATCATGTGTAGGTTTAATTATCAAAATTTTAAATTTTAGCTATATTTTTACTACATATTGTCGAATGGTCATAAGTCGAGTATACTCTTTACGACTAAAAATCCTGACGTGACACAAGTATAACTTTGACTTTCAAGAGGTCTCTTGGTAACTTTAACAGTCAGAATCACACTTAAATTTCATGTTCTCATAATTTGTTCGGAAGTGAAGTTCAGTAGCGAAATGGCGTTGGGGAGCAATGGCTTCGGGAAATATTTAGTTATTTATTTTCTACGTTATAAGGAAAATCATGATTTCTTTTTAAAATTGATAGCGATAGGAGTACCGATGCTGCAGTGGCAATTGAAGTAACATAAGTGCGGTTACCAAGACACTAAACTATTGATATAATTATTCCACCGAACTTTTTATATTTAAAGCTCCGGGTACGTGATATTACGTGTAGCTAAAATTCATTGATGTGAAGATATTGGCGAGCCTATTGGCGTGGTTGGCAAATGCTTGCTTTTCACGCCGGAAGTCGCGGGTTCGATAACCACCCAGGACAGATATTTGTGTGCATGAACATGTCTGTTCATGCACACAAATATCTGTCCTGGGTGGTAATACATACGTATATAGATAATTACACCCAGACTCAGAAGTCTGGGTGTAATTATCTATATAAGTATGTATTTACAAAAGAAAAGTAGTATATCCGTTATCTGGTTTCCAGAGTACAAGTTCGGCTTAGTTTAGAATCAGATGACCGTGTGTAAATAGTGTTCCAGGATATTATTATTATTATATGTACACTGAATATGTAAATAAATGGAAATTGTACGTAAACAAGACTAAACACCAAGCCTATCTGTAATAACTTCATTTATGTAAGAAATCAACCTACACGTTAGTATAAGAATCATAAGGAATTCACTCTACCCAAAAAGCTGAACAAAGAGATGAGAATTACGCAAGAAACCTTTTGGCTCTTCATACAAACTGGGTCAGTTGATAGACATGACTGCAAGGTGAAAATTTTTCTTCGCATTTTCTCCAAAGAGCTGTTGTAAAAGTAATATTTAAGTCATAAGTTACATATGCTTTCTTCGGTACTGACGAGTTACACTGCACGGCCAAAACGATTCAAGGAACATTACGCCAAATATTGAGTGGGACTGCAAAATGTACCTCTAATTAACGATCAACATATTCTAAAATTAAGAGCAAATTGAGGTTTAGAATCGTAGGTATTAATTAATGGTAATTACGTTTCCATTTGACTGTCTAATTAGTACGTCGCGTCGCTTGCCTAACTACTTGACTGTAGAAAAAGAATGATGGTGGAATATAAAATTGGCTACAGCTGTATCGAAGGTTTAATGCACTCCTTGTAATTGTGTGCCTTAAGTCATTAGTTAGTAATTCAAAAACAAGTAACTGGTATCTAAACTTACACACTTTGACGGTCACCGTAGCCTAGTTGGTAGTGCTCCTGCCTACGAAGCTGGTGGTCCTGGGTTCGAATCCCGGTAAGTGCAAATATTTGTGTGATGAGCACGAATATTTGTTTCTGAGTCATGGATGTTTTCTATGTATATAAGTATTTATCTATCTATATAAGTATGTATATCGTCACCTGGTACCCATAGTACAAGCTTTGCTTAGTTTGGGGCTAGGATAATCAGTGTTAAAAAAAAAAAAATTGATATATTGATTACACAAAAAAAAAACAAAATGTATTTACATACAGAATGTTAAGGCGCTTAGAGCTAGATGTTCTCCCGTAAGTGATCAAATCGGTTAACTTACAACGGGTTTGATCATAATTGAAACTAAAAGCCTAGAATCTAACCACCTAAGCAAATACTTTAGTGGTTAGATTCAAGGCTTTTCTGTGGGTTAAATGTTCACTACCCTGGTCCCAATTCTAGTCACAAGACAACAGTCGATAAAACAAGTGATCGCTAACGGTTAACTACCCGTTTACCAGTTTTAAGTTTAAGAGGCCTATTACAGTCCACTAGCGCCGCCAATCGAAAAAATGTCAATATTTCAAGTGTTGACAATGTGTTATAAAATTACGTTATTGCCTTTTCTACGGTAATAATAGACCACATTTTGTATTTTGGATTCTTTTTACGAGTTATGACATTGACACAGAGGCCTATTCCAGTCCACTACCGCCGCCAATCGAAAAAATGTCAATATTTCAAGTGTTGACAATGTGTTATAAAATTACGTTATTGCCTTTTCTACGGTAATAATAGACCACATTTTGTATTTTGGATTCTTTTTACGAGTTATGACATTTTTTCGATTGGCGGCGCTAGTGGACTGTAAAAGGTCCCTTAACCAATTCGAGTGTGTCTAGTAGTAGTTAGACTCTGGGTTTTTCTGTGGATCGAAGAATTCATTATCCTTAATCCCAACAGCCAGACAGGTAGACTTCAATCGATAACCCATTTGTTTGTTCCTTGAAAAACTGTGACACAATACAACATTTATTATATAGTGCTTTCAATAGCACTTATTTACTATTATCTATACGTAGGTATAATAAATCTGCAGAGAAATCGGTTTTGCAAGTCCTTCGAAAATAATCAAAATTAGTTATAGCCAGAGTGTTAAAGGATGTTAGAATCCATTTCCAGCATTTTTGTCTGTTTATGTTTGTCTGTGCACGCATCTCGTAAAAAGATTTTTTTACTTAAATTTTGTTTGGTTTTAGTTTTTTGGTTTCAAGTTATATTAGATGGTTAAGTAAGTATTTTTGTTTTCAGTAAAGTACTTTAGTTTTCAACAACCACGCGAATGCAGTCGCGGGCACGACGAGTCTATTATAAGACTCTAAGAGTCCACGTGTCTCACATATTGAGGGAAGAATGTTATTAATGTTAAGTACATAGGCCTCCCCAAAGATTTTCACAATTATCGGTCTTGTGCTACATCCAGAAGCAAGCCACCTACATATATTTTTAGATTCCATTCTATATGCACGATACATTTAAATAAGTATACATAACATTGAAACAAAACAAAGAAACCGTCAGCATTTTCTTGCGGTTCGATTCCGCTGAATTTTCGCTTATTCCCGTTCCATTTCGCTATTTCGAGGATCGCGACTGTTCAAATATCTTTTATGTTAATTTTTGCATAAATATCTACCCTGTTGAACTAACGACTAGTCTATTAACATAGTTTGACTAGCTGACGGTGGTATACGTGGTAAAATGGAACTTGGTAATATGTAAAAGGAGGTTTACCTATCTGTCATTAATTGTGGTCTTGTTAATACAGAGTAGAGATGTTCTTACATGCCTCGTTATACCCACGAGAAAATAAATGTTTTCTGTAACAAATATTACAGTATTACTTTTTGGATGGGCTGGTTGGGGTGGTTCGTAAATGATTGCCTTTCATGCCGCAGGTCATGGGTTCAATTTCCATCCAGGACAAATATTTATGTGCATGAACCTGTCTTTTATATATCAGAGGGCAATAAACGAGAAAGTGGACGCTCGCAACACCAGGGGAGTCGCGAGTGCGTTGCTGGCCTTTAAGAGTAAATAAACAAGTGTTGCTGACCCTTCCCCCCACACAGAAACACAACATTATAATTATTAATGTTATTTATTAAGAACTTCCCCAGTCGCGCTGCTCTTCGACCGAATGAACGCTGTCCCCTACCTCTCACGTTTCTATCTATATAAATATGTATTTATAAAATAACAGTCGTATATTGACGGTCACCGTAGCCTAGTTGGTAGTGCTCCTGCCTACGAAGCTGGTGGTCCTGGGTTCGAATCCCGATAAGAGCAAATATTTGTGTGATGAGCACGAATATTTGTTTCTGAGTCATGGATGTTTTCTATGTATATAAGTATTTATCTATCTATATAAGTATGTATATCGTCGCCTGGTACCCATAGTACAAGCTTTGCTTAGTTTGGGGCTAGGATGATCTGTGTGACATTGTCCCCAGATATTATTATTATAATAATTATTATATGTAATATATCAGTTATCTGGTTTATTATAGTACAATCTACGTAGCTCTGCTTAGGCTGGGATCAGATGGCCGTGTGTGAATAATGTGCCAGGATATTTATTAATATTTATTTTTATGGAATCTTACTGGGTGTTACGGATAATTTAATGCGTTCCTGCACAAAGGGCAAGAGGGGTAAATACGAAGGTAGTCATACTGAGAGCAGGTGCTCCGTAAACACAGGGATGTTGCTGTTTGGAATTTACGTATTGGCATATTATATTTATTCCTTTCTAATTTTCTCTCCAAGTTAATTACGCAGTTATTATTCTTAAGAGCTATACATTTTTACACGATAATAAAAGTTTTAGAGGTTTTTAATAGTAGTCTAGTGTTACAGCAAGGTGATTATTAAAATTATGCTACCACCTCAGTCCACATAGGTGGTAGCCCGTAGTAGTAGTCCGTAGCCAATTGCGCTTGCGACACACATGGATCACTTGTTCGTGATATGTAGATAAGTGGTTATTGTATAGCCAATGGAATTTTCGCATTACCGACCCTGTTTCTTTTCTTTATTTACAACTAAAACTGGAAAATTTTACCTGAAGTGTATTCTGTAAGGTGGAGGTACTTCCCATGACGATTGGTCTTAGCCATTTGCAATTACCGACCACGGTCCTCAAATGATCGGCGTTCTAGGCACGTGAGCTATATACGGGTGACCGTCAAAGTGGTTCTAGTTTATGTGCGTCTGCGTACTTCGGAAGGCACGTTAAGCTGTCAGTCCTTGTTTTGGTGACCAGGGAACAGTCGTTAGCCATGTCTGAGGTCTACTGGATAGCTTGAACAACTCTGGACACCAGGATAAACGCTAGCTCTCTTAAGAGGCTAGCTTAAGAGGATAGCACCCAATTGTATTGTGTTAATGTAGTTTTATTGATTAATTCGTTTTTAGCATTAAGAAGTTGTTGAATTGTGTTGTGGGATCAATGATATTCATTAAAATATAGTGAATTTTTGCGTATTTGTTTGTCAAGAAGGTGATGCTCGTAGTTTTGGCTAAAAACTAGCGGAAATAACACCAATATGGCTGATGTTAGTGCTTTAATATATAGATAATAAACTGCGTTGGTCTGGGAGTGGCGTGTTCCACCGGAAATAATGAGGTCCTAAGTTCAAAGACCAAGTCAGGCCGAAAACTATTTTGATGAAAATTTATCAGTATCAGCCCAAAGTCTGGAAGTTGGCGGTATTTAAACCCCAGTAGTTCTGAATGCACGTAAAGGCCTCGGTCCCGTATCTCAACTCATTCCTGACGCTAGTCGTCCCATCGAATTATATTATGAAAGGGAATATAAAGTGTCCCGGTGTTTGCGCACACACTCGTGAACTATGTCCCGCGCAGATGACTAGTCTCAACTGAGACGAAGAAGAATCTACGTACTCTAGTATTTTTAGAGCTATTCGAGGCATCACCTCATCTAATGATCACCTACATACATATGCCTTCGCACGATATATAAATAAAGAATGATTCCTAGAATCGATATACTTTAGTCGATTAAAATAATAATTAAAATCTACCGACTACCCTATTCCATTTCCCTATTTATTCGAGTGTCATAATCACATTACTCGATTTAAATTACGAATTTAATAAGTAATGTACGGCGTGATGTCAGCTCTACTCAGGAACGGTTAATTAACTCATTTCGTTCGAAAATTAAATGAGAAATGTAAATGTACAGATGCCAGAACATCCAGCTACCCCAATCTGTCAAATTTCTTTTATAGATTTTCAACTTTATCACGCAAGCATAAGGTTCACTTTCAATTGGCGAAATTCGACAGATTGGTGTAGCTTGGTGTGCTGGCGTCTGTACCTACGATACGAAGTTTGTCGTATTCTTCATAAAACCAGTTCTGGCTTCATTTCACTGTAGGATATATATTTTTGTAATTACATACAACCGAATTTTATTTGGAGTATGAGCCCAGCAATTGAATACATGCCGTGGGGGACGTAGATTTCGACCCGAGGGAATATCTACCAGAGGAAGGTTTATTTTTACTTTTATTATTAAGACCTTTTATTATTAAGTAATCTTATTATTAGGTTTTTAAGAAGTTGTAATTAAATGAACTAATAATAAGATAAGACTTTATTGTACACCATTTACAGAACACAATTTATGATAAAGTTAATTATATTAAAGGTACAATTGGCGGTGTTATCGCTTACAGCGATCTCTTCCAGACAATCTTCAGTTGGACCATATTGTAAGGAATTTGGAGTAGGGGTATAGTGTATGGTGTAAGAATTTAGGGGATGATAACTGAACACTAATAGTGATATCTACTTAGTTGTAGTACTACCACTAATTAAATACTTATAATACTAAAACTTATCTATATCTAAATACAAATAATTATATATATATACATAAAAATAAAATAATTATTATTGTATTGTGTCATTTATTTAATTGTGTGATAATTTTATTTTTTTAATTTACTTTAATACTATAACATGTAATAGTACCTAAGTCCCTTAATATTCGCATGCCCACTAAGGGTAGATGTCGGAACCTACAAAACACTTACCATCTTTGTGACCATATCTGAAGCGAATAAAGATATTATTATTATTCCAACTTATTTCTTTATTTTCATATTTAATATATTATATTTAATACATTATTATTAATACATTATTATTCTCATAAAATCGATATATAAAACAATAATACACAAATAAATACGTAAAAAATCTGTTTCCCCCAGCGGCGGGGTTATACGCCCTAGGCCGCCGGTGGTCAGGGCGACAGAGTGAGGAACCTCCTCAAGATGTGTGCCGTTCCCATAATTGCCGATTATTATTATTATAAGGTAGCAGCTTCTTTGTGAGCACTATGACTATTTAACTACGATCACCAACCCGTCTACCATGCGTGCCGATTATGGCATATCCCCTAAGATGGATCTTGGGGGAGGCTTTTGTCCAACAGTGGACTGGTTACAACTGATATGATGACTGAATAACCCTCGCTCCTGGCCGGTTTTACCTATTATAACGTACTATTACTAATTACTATTATAACGTACAATTTACGTAACTTGTCTTAGGTAACAAGAATTTTGTACAATTCAACTATTAAATAGTGGTTGCTATTAAGTTTCTTGCGCTATTATTCTATCCAATATGCACCCCTAATAAGGTCTTATATGAAATTTCCCAAGACTGAAAGTTCCCAAGACTTTTTCGGTGCCATCTGTTAAATTGTTTACTAACACATTTATGGAAGATGGGAAAATATTCCGACTTTGGCGAAAGCTTTGGCATAGTATAAAAGAATGTATATTACCCAGAGTAGTTATATTCTATTTTAGTATTAATTTTTTTATTGTGTTGTTCGTTTCTTTAGCTTTCGTGCATGTAAGCGCTTTTCGTGCATGTAAGCGTAAGCGCTGTAGAACCATAGGACTATGGTCCTTTACTGGGGTTTGAATAAAACTTAAAAGATCATTGAATTTGGGAGCGGAAACAAAACCCCGTTTGATTTATTCCAAATTCCAAAGTTATAGTGCTTATTACTACTGCCCACATTTGGTTTGGATTACAAGAATTCGCTTATATTTTATTGTTCACCACCACATATCTTTTTAACCGGTGATCTTGTTTTTTTTTTTTTTTGTTTTTTAACGTCACGCGTGCAGTGAGCCTCTCGGCTTTTACTGCTTCACCGGACAGTAGGGGTGAGCGTGGGCTCTAACCGGCCTAGCAAATATAAACTACAAACTAAGTACCCGCGCCGGAGGGCGCCCCCTGTGGGGCTCGAACCTCGGCTCTGGGCGGATACTGACGTGGAGAGGGCAAGATGTGGTTTAGGGTTTTGTGCAACTGTCGCTCTACGTTAATACGCGACGCGGGCCTCGCTACCGGTTTAGGTCCGGAGCGGGCATTCATCGGATCGAATGCAAACTAAGGGTCATGGAGGACGCTGGTGGTCGCGACGCGTTCGCGGTCGTACTCGCGTCCGGCGAGTACGAAAAATCGGTTGTGCAGTGTTGCGAGAGTCTCTAATCGATTAGATGTGCTCAAGGTAAACGGTGGTCTCGTCGTCCGGTTCGTCTAGGACGTGCTTCGGACGACGGTGCTTAATTGTGAGTCGGAGGGGAGTGTAATTGACCGCCTGTACCTCCAATTTACTTGGATGGTGAGTGGCAGAGTCAAAATACCTTTTGGACGTTTGCTTCATCCATTGCCTGATGGTAGGCAATTGGAGATCAGCATGGAGGCTTTTGTTACGGACGAACCATGGTGCGCCCACGGCTCGTCGCATAAACTTGTTCTGGACTACCTGTAGGAGGTGGATGAGATGTTCCTTAGCGTGCGCGAAGACCGGGCTCGCATAGGTCATCATGGGTCGAATGCACGTCTTGTAAATTCTCACCTTGTTTTCAAGGGACATTTTACTGCGTGCATTCAGGAGGCTGTGTAATCGATAAAGGGCAAATGAGGCACGGTTGCGAGCGTGTCTCAGATGGTCCTTGAAGTTTAACTTCTGATCGAGGATCACTCCCAAGTATTTGGTTTTCCTCTCCCAGGGGATCGGTTTACCAAACATCCGGACGGGATCTGTGGTGGGCGCGGGGTTTACCCTAGAGAAGAGCACGGCTGCGCTCTTGGTCGGGTTGACTTCGATCCTCCATTTCCTGAACCATTTGCCGAGGGCATCGGCTGAGGATTGGAGTTCTCGGTGGATGGCTGACGGGTCCCTACTGGAGTAGTAGAGAGCCGTGTCGTCAGCGAAGAGGGCTAGATGAGCCTTCTTGGGTCTGGGGATATCGCTGGTGTACAGCGAGAACAGGAGCGGGGCAAGGACTGAGCCTTGGGGAACTCCTGCACGTATCAGTCGGAGGGAGGAGTAATTTCCCTCGACGCGGTAGCGAAACGTTCGGTCCGTAAGGAAGTCTCGTAGGATATGCACGAGACGGTCAGGCACTTTGAGTTTAATCAGCTTATATAATAAGCCTATAGTGGTGTACCGGGGATGTAGGTACTGCGTGGATACCGGTTTGCTAACACGATATTAGCGGCACATAAACGAAAGTCACAGATAGTATTTAGTCACAGTTTAATAGTTCCACGATACACAACAAAACCATAGAAAAGAAGGAGAAGAATAGTACATAGAACAAATAACAGAAAACAATAGATTTATGATAAGCGCTCGATAGCAGCCGACACTAGCTTCGCGAGCAAAGTCCGTGGATCGACTCCCGGGCGCGCAGAGGTCAACTGTCCGTGCGCCCGCGCAGGTATATATTTTTACCGTTATCTCAGGTACAACGGCTATACGCGTTTCCAATGCACGATAATATGAAGTAAACATTGGAGTTTTATATTTACTTGTTTGGTGTTTGTGTAAGTGTTATTATAATTGTAAATACATAGATATAAAATATTGTATTGATATTTTATGTAGTATCTTATATAAGTAAATAAATAAATTTGTAAAATATTAGATATAGGTATATAATAACTATGTATGTAAGTATGTATATTTATATTGTTGTTGTGTATGTATATTGACTTGAGTAGGCCACATCACTCCCCCCCAGAGACCGTCACTACGGGCGATAATAATCTGGAAAACGAACTGTGCGGCCGGAACGTGTCTTTCTGACACAATCCTGAGTTGGTGAATTTTGTACAACAGGATCGGGAACAGAGCATCTATTGGGATTGGAATGTGAAGTGGGAACTTTATTATTGAGAGATGAGTCAATCAGCATATAGGCCGGTTTGAGGCGGTCTATAGATACCGTGACGGTTTTCCCCTTTATCAAGATCTTAAACATTTTGTCGCTACGTTCCAGTACCTCGTAAGGACCAGTATATGGAGGCTGTAGAGAAGCACGTAATGCATCGTCTCTCAAAAAAACGTGACTTGATGAGTTCAGGTCTTTATATATAAAGATTTTATCTTTATTGTGACGAGATGCGGGTGAGGGTTGAAGCTTAGCTGCAAATTGGCGCAACTGAGTGGTAAATTCTGATATGTCAGTGGAGTGAGGGTAAACCGTGGTCTGAAAAAAATCTCCAGGTAAACGTAACGGTTCACCATAAACCAACTCAGCGGATGTTGCTTGCAGATCGTCTTTAAATGAACTTCTAATGCCCAGTAGCACAAAAGGTAAAGTGTCTACCCAGTTAGAAGTAGCGTGAAACATTATGGCTGCCTTTAACTGCCTATGGAATCGTTCCACTAGCCCGTTGCAAGCTGGGTGATACGCGGTTGTTCTGCGATGGTTGAATCCAATCATTTTTCCAAGGTATTGGAAAAGCGACGATTCAAACTGTCGACCGCGATCGGTGACAATATCTGTTGGACATCCAAATCTGGATATCCACGATATTAATGCCTTCCCAACTGTTTCAGCTGTAATGTCTGCCATGGGCACGACTTCGGGCCAGCGTGTGAAACGATCCACAGCTGTTAGATAGTAACGATATCCCTGAGATATAGGGAGAGGGCCAATAATATCGACATGAATAAATGCAAATCGTGCACATGGTAGATCGAAAGTGCCCAATGGAGAAGACACATGACGATGAACTTTGGCACGTTGACAAGGTAAACATTGTCGGGACCACTCACGGCAGTCCTTGCGTACACCAGGCCAAACAAATCGCTCAGCGACTAATTTCGCTGTAGCATTAGCGCCTGGGTGGCTCAGATTGTGAAGACAGTCAAAGACTTGTTTTCTCAATGGCTTGGTAATAAATGGCCTAGGTGAGGTGGTGCTAACGTCACAATAAAGCTCTGCTTGAGAGTTAGGAATTTTTAACTTTTTTAAGCGGAGTGAGGATTCATCTTGCAGAAGTCGTGTCAACTCTGGATCAGATGTGTGAGATGAAGCAAGAACGTCTAAGTCGATTGGTATCTGCAGTTCTTCGACACGTGACAGTGGATCGGCAACGACATTGTCTTTACCCGAAATATGTCGAATGTCTGTTGTGAACTGCGATATATAATCGAGATGACGGAACTGCCTAGGTGAACAGTTAGCTTTCCTTTCACTGAAAGCAAAACTGAGCGGCTTATGGTCTGTAAACACGACGAAATGCCTAGCCTCCAGCATATGTCGAAAGTATTTAATGCTTTCATATATGGCCAAGAGCTCGCGGTCGTAGGGTGAATATTTTTGTTGAGATGGACTCAACTTCCGCGAGAAGAATGCTAGGGGCTGCCAAAATCCGTCCTTTAGCTGTTGCAGAACTGCACCCATCGCCACGTCGGACGCATCAGTTACTACTGCTAGTTCGGCTTGACAATCCGGGTGAGCAAGTAATGCTGCATTAGCAAGGCTCTCTTTGCAATTATTAAAGGCTAGCAATGCGTCGCCAGTCAGATCTACAGGGTGTGACGCTTTGACACAACCTGTAAGCAAAGCATTTAAAGGAGCTTGAATTGTGGCGGAATGAGGTAAGAATCGCCTGTAGAAATTCATCATTCCTAAAAATCGTCTCAGCTCCCTGTCTGTCTTAGGGACGGGGAAGTCATTAATGGCTTGGACCTTTGATTCCAGAGGTTTGGTGCCGGATGCGGAGATTCGGTAACCTAAGAAAGTTACCTCAGAAGCGCCGAAAACGCACTTTGAAGTGTTGACGAGGACGCCGTATTCCTTCATACGAGTGAAGAGCTGTTGGAGGTGGGTTTCGTGCTCAGTTTCGTCCTTGGAGAACACCAAAAAGTCATCCAGGAACGAGTAGCAAAACTCTAGGCCTCTCGTCATCTCGTCAACAAACCTCTGGAATGCTTGACCTGCATTTCTCAAACCGAAGCTCATGAATGGGAAGTCATACAAGCCAAAAGGTGTGCTTATGGCGGTCTTTTGTATATCCCCTTCAAAAACTGGGACCTGGTTGTAAGCTTTCGTCACGTCTATAGTTAAGAAAATCGAACAACCAGCAATACAGTGGGCAAAATCATGTATATGCTTAATAGGATATCGATCTGGGATAGTTCGTGAATTAAGTTGGCGATAGTCGCCACAAGGCCACCAGCCATTATCTTTTTTAGGTGCTAAGTGTAAGGGTGAGGCCCAGGGACTGTCAGAGGGACGCGCTGTACCATTTTTGAGCATGAGCTCAAATTCCTGTTTGGCAATTTTTAGTTTATCAGGTGCCAATCTGCGAGGAGTACATGATACAGGCGGTCCTGGAGTAGTCCTCATGTGGTGCACTGTGTTGTGTTTAGGGAAATTTGGTGTGCCTGAAGGGCGTGTAATTTCCGGAAACTTATTTAAAATGTTATGGAAACGCGTGTCACCTGTTGATACCTTTACTGAAAATATACTAGAATTAGCAATACAAGCACTTGAAGTTAATGTCGTGGTGTTATCAATGAGGCGCTGATTACGACAATCTACAATTAAATTATAAAAACTGAGGAAATCGACACCTATGATAGGTTTAGTAACATTAGCCACAGTGAAACGCCAAGCAAAATTACGCCTTAAGCCTAAATTTAAATTAAGCTCAATAAAGCCGAAAGTGTCAATGATGCTTCCATTGGCTGCGCTGAGCTGAAAATCGGTCTTGGTTCGACGATCCCGAAGCGCAGAACGAGGGTAGACGCAAAGGTCACTACCAGTATCTACCAGAAACTGGGTATTCGAACTACGGTCGGTAACGAAAAGGCGACCAGTTGAGGCTGGGCAATCGTCTGTCGCCATTAGCGACCGCCCTTGGCATTTCCCGCCTTAAAGTCGCAGGGCTTGAGGCATTTGTGGGCACCTTCTCCAAACTTCATATGGTACCAGCATACCGGGTAAGTTTTATAACTCGAGTTAGATCGGTTTCTCTGCCGCGAAACGGAACGGCGTCGTTCCGGCTGTCTGGATCGTCCAGCTGAACAGCATGAAGCACGTGTGTGCTCTTCCAGCTTAAGCGTGAGCTGTTGGACCATCTTCTTGAGCTCTGCGATTTCTTCGACGGGATACGTCCCGCGAGTATTGTGTGATGTTGCTGCAGCGACAGTACCTGGTGATGTCAGTTCCTGGATACGGTCAGCTAAGTCGGCCAGCTGCTCCAGTTTGTCAGAGGTCTGAGATGCCAGCACCGTCTGAATATTATGGGGCAGGCGATTACTCCAAATGGTCTTCAAAAATTCTTCTGGAACAGACGGTCCAGCTAAGTCCTGCAGGTGTCTAAGGAACTGCGAAGGCTTCCTGTCTCCAAGCTGTTCATGTGTGAGCAGCTGTTTAACTTTCTCCTCGTGCGAGGCAGACAGTCGCTTAATCAGCTCAGCCTTGATCTTCACGTAGCGGTCTGTTACAGGAGGTTTAATAATAATGTCTTTCACGGCCTTCGCGTACTGCATATCGAGGTTAGTTGTCACATATGTATATTTTGTGACGTCATCCGTAATACTGTGACTGGCAAACTGACCTTCAATCATCGCGAACCACAGCTCTGGATCCTCGGGTGAGAATTGGGGAATTTTTATTCTCAATTTCCGCGTAGAATGACGTTCGCGTTCAGTGGAAACGCGCACTCGTTGAGGTTGCCGCGTAGTAACATGGCCGCCGTCGCGCTGGCTGTCTTTGGTTGAAACAGCGGATTTTATCGAGTCACTACTATCACTCATCTTGCCTGTTGTCCTTTGTGTCCTTGTCGGGGCACCAGTTATAGTGGTGTACCGGGGATGTAGGTACTGCGTGGATACCGGTTTGCTAACACGATATTAGCGGCACATAAACGAAAGTCACAGATAGTATTTAGTCACAGTTTAATAGTTCCACGATACACAACAAAACCATAGAAAAGAAGGAGAAGAATAGTACATAGAACAAATAACAGAAAACAATAGATTTATGATAAGCGCTCGATAGCAGCCGACACTAGCTTCGCGAGCAAAGTCCGTGGATCGACTCCCGGGCGCGCAGAGGTCAACTGTCCGTGCGCCCGCGCAAGTATATATTTTTACCGTTATCTCAGGTACAACGGCTATACGCGTTTCCAATGCACGATAATATGAAGTAAACATTGGAGTTTTATATTTACTTGTTTGGTGTTTGTGTAAGTGTTATTATAATTGTAAATACATAGATATAAAATATTGTATTGATATTTTATGTAGTATAATAATAATAATAATAATCTTTATTTATCCAAAAAGCATACAGAGTTTGAAATAACTTAACTTAATATTTGGTTTGGAAATACATTATATTTTATGTTGCAAAATCTGTACAATAATAATACTCTACCTCTTAAACTAGGGTATACCTGTATTATAAGAGGTAGTTTGCGGTCAATTATCAACAACTAACTTATATTTAAAACTTATATCTAAAGTGGACAGTGTCATTCTACTGTTTGGTATACAGGAGTAGAATTGATGCTGTGTGTTTGCGTGTGTATGGGGTGTGTAGGTGTAAATGTATGTGTGTGTGTCTGTCTGTGAGTGTATTATACAAGATAGGTGAGTAAAGACTCCGTGTAAGAGTAATCCTTAAGGAGCAGCCATTCTGTTACTTTAGATTTTAGTGCATGTGAGTTAAGATTTATAATGTTGAGGTGATTGTTAATTTTTTTATAGATATGAGCACTTAGTATATAATATTGATGTTTGGCGAAGGAAGTCTTGTGTTGTGTATTTGGTGGAACGTACGTGCGTTTGTTTGTAATAGTAAGAGGTGGAAGGCCTGCGTGTTTTCTAAGGATGGATTTAAGCACATAAAGCTGACGAACCGTGAGTACTTTACAGTCAGAGAACAGTTCAATTGTTGGATACCGGTAGGGCTTTTTCGTCATGACTTTAAGTATAGCTCGCTGTGCTCTCTCCACCCTCAGAAATCTAGTCTTGGCGGCACCGCCCCACGTGGCTATGCAATAACCAATCACTGATTGGCATAGTGCGAGGTACACCATCTTAAGAGTTTTTAGGTCGGCGGATACTCTAAGAGACTTAAATACATGTATAAGACGTAACATTCTGGTGGTGACGGCGTCAATTTGTTGGTCCCATCTTAGTCCGTCGTCTATGTGTACTCCGAGGTATTTAACGCTTTCGGATCTAGTAAGCGGAGAACAGGTGCAGATAGTCGACGAGTTTGTGCAGGAATGGGGAGTTATACTAAAAGAAGGAAGTGGTTTAGCGTTACGTCGTATAGCAAAGGGGATATAAGTAGTTTTTTGAAGGTTTAATGTAAGAAGGTTCGAGTTTAACCACATCATAACCTTAGCCAGAGCCATCTCCGCATTTGCTTTAACAGTGTCCCAGGTGTTTCCGTCTATCAGTATTGCAGTGTCATCTGCGTAAGCGTAAATTCTACCATTTGGTAGACTCAGCCTGCAGAGATCGTTTACGTAGATCTGAAATAGAGTTGGGGATAGGATTCCTCCCTGGGGAACACCATAGGATACCAGGAATTCATCACTTAGGTGAGTATCAATTTTAATGCATTGCTTACGATTTTTTAGGTAATCCTTAAATATTTCTAACGGCATTCCACGCACACCGACACTTTCCAGCTTCATGATAAGTTTGGGAACAGAGACCGTGTCAAAAGCCTTCGAAAGGTCGAGGAATATACCTATTTCGATTTTTTATCTAGATTTGAGGCCACCTGTTGCGTGAAGTCCAGTACTGCATCATCTGCAGATAGACTTGTTCGAAAGCCGTATTGGTTGTTAGCAATGAGTTGGTGCTTGTCGAGAAATTTCCGTAGAGTGTTATTTAGGATTTTTTCGAGGACTTTAGAGAGCGCAGGTAGGACCGATATCGGTCTGTAGTTATTAACACAATCTCTGTTCCCTCCCTTGTATATTGGATGGACCACAGCTTTTTTAAAGGCCTCCGGAAAGACACCCTCTTGTAGGCAACGATTAAATAGGTAAGTAATTGGTGGAACCAGTACATGTCGACAGCTTTTCAATACATGCGATGATATACCGTCCCAGCCGACTGCTCAGTCAGAACGTAGTTGTAAGATTAGGGAATCAACATCAGCTTCGTCTACTTCCAGGATGGTAAGAGAGTTCACAGGTGAGTATCGGGTGTCCGTAGGTGGGAGTGACAGATGGCCACCATCCGGTGATGATTCAGTGTCATTCGTTATTTTTGAAGCCAAATTTTTGCCAATGTTGGCAAAAAATTGGCCTGCCTCATTTATCGCCGATTTTGGGTTGTCTCGAATTGTGAGTAGCTGAACTGGGCTATGGTTTGATTTATGGGTATTGGTTATTTGTTTGATTGTTTTCCATAGGGCTTTGGGATTATTTTTGGCTTTTTCAAGCTGGCCGGTTTCATAAGACTTTTTTTGTTTCCTGAGTAAGTTATTGCAAAAATTACGATATCGTGAGTATGTAGTTTTAAGAATAATATTATCTGGTGATTTTTTTGATTTTATGTGTATTTTATCTCTATTATTTATACATTTTAAAAGACCAGGGGTGATCCAGGGTTTAATTGTTATCTTTCGTCTAGAGATTTTAACTTGTTTTGAATTATTCGATATTACTGATTTAATAATACTGATGAATTTATTCATTGCCTCATTTAAGTTCTCGATCTCATATATTGCCGCAAAATCCACAGATTCCAGCTCCTCCATTATTGCTTTGTGGTATAGGGTGGTAGTTGCATATAATTTGTGGGAGGGATTAGCATTTTTCAAATTTAACAGTAGTGGTTTGTGGTCCGTTACGTGTGCTTCCAAAACGAGTGTAGTTGTAGTTAGATAAGATTTTAAAAATATATGATCCAAACAATTCTCATCTCGAGTGGGGAAGAGGTGCGTTGGGATAAGACCATGAGATGCGTTCAGCGTAAGATAGTCCAAGGTCCTTTCATTCATTTTATTTTGTTTTATGTCTATGTTTAGGTCACCTACAAGCGCTATATTAGGGCATTTAGATTTAACATTGTCGTAAACATTTATCAGACTACTTGTGAAATTGTCAAAATTCTCTCTAGAGTTTAATGAGGGTGAACGATAAATCGCTACCACCGATGTTATTTTGTCTAGGTGACACACTAAGCAGTTTCCACCCTCAAAGACTGGCTCCGATACTGTAGTTTGCAAACTTGATTTTGTATAAATAATTATTCCGTCATTTTGGTTACAGTTTCTATATGTGAAATGTGACTCAAAACCGTCCAAAAACGGCACATTGTTGATTTTACTGAGCCAGCACTCGGTTAGGACAATAATATCAATATCCACTTTTAACCGATTCAACAGTACTTGTAGGTGTGGAAAATTTTTGTTTACACTACGGATGTTTATATGCAATAGATTTATATTATTCCCAGATGAATCTATATAGTTTAGACATTCTTCTGGACTGCAGACAAAGGATTTTCCCTGGGTTATTTGATCCAGGTCATTATTGACGTTAATTAAATTAGCCATTTTGGGAAGAAAATAACATCAATAAAAATAGTTTGCAGAAACCGGTATAGAGTCCGGGGGATACAAGAGTCCCGATGGGTTTTAAATAATAAAATATTAGGATTT
Source organism: Pseudoips prasinana (assembly GCA_951640165.1). NCBI lineage: Eukaryota > Metazoa > Arthropoda > Insecta > Lepidoptera > Nolidae > Pseudoips > Pseudoips prasinana. The sequence continues at coordinate 11,024,855 of OX621240.1, forward strand.
GAGCCTTTACGTGGTTGAGTCTGTATGTGTGAGTATCTTATATAAGTAAATAAATAAATTTGTAAAATTTTAGATATAGGTATATAATAACTATGTATGTAAGTATGTATATTTATATTGTTGTTGTGTATGTATATTGACTTGAGTAGGCCACAAGCCGTTGTGCCAGACCTTGTCGAACGCTTTGGCCACGTTGCTCCAGTATGACTACGGGTTCGGGCGGCTTTTACCAGGATGTGTTCAACGATGCGATGCACCTGATGGACACTGGAGTGTCTGGCTCGAAAGCCAAACTGCTCGTCTGGGAGAATATCGTTTGCGTGGATGTACGACGACAAACGGGCGTGGATGATGCGCTCATAGAGTTTCCCCATGGCGCAGAGAAAGCTAACGGGGCGGTAATTCGCCGGGTCGGATTTGGATTTAAACGGCTTCGGGATACCAATCACGTTCGCCTGTTTCCACTGGTGTGGAAAGATGTTGTTGGAAAAGGCCGCGTTGAAAATCGCGACCATCAGGCTAAGTAGAAGCAATGGGAGTTGCTTGAAAACGCGATTGGTGATTCCGTCATAACCGGGGGCTTTACGAGGGTGGAGTTTCATGATCAGAGTTTTAACCTCTTCGATGGTCACTGGCCTCAGGGGATCGTCGTCGTCGTCGACGTCTGCATCCTCCCGGGAGGGGGCAGTTGGGGTCGGAGGGAGAGGGATGGCGAGCCTACGTTCTACCTCGGAGTCAACCTCATTGAGGTGCTCCGGGTCTACTGGTAGGTTGCTGGGAGAACATTGGGACTCTAGATTGTCGGCCATGCATTCGGCTTTTTCGTCGTCATCGAACGCGGGGCGTTGATTCGGACGCGTCAGCGGGGGGATGGTCCAGTCGGTGTCTGTCTTGAGTCGCTTGCAGAGATTCCAAAAGGCCTTCCGCGAGGGTTGAATCTCGGCTAACGTCCTATCCCACCCGGATTCCCGCCTCTCGGTCATGCGTTCACGTACAGTACGCTGTAGTTCACGCATTCGAGTGCGGTTTTCCAAGGTGTTATAGGAGTCGAAGGCTCTGATGGCCGCGTTCTTCTCAGTCACTAACTCACGCAAATCCTCCAGGAGCTTCCACCGTCTGAACGCGTCAGCCGCTGGGACCTCCCGGGAACATTCGTTCACTTGGATTTGGACGTGAGTCGTGAAAGAGCCGATAGCTGCGAGCGTTTGCTCGGGGGTCTCTATGAGGGACGGTATCGAATCTAAGTGCTCCGACGTGGCTGACTTGAGTTTAACCTTGAGTTTCTGCCAGTCGGTAACATATCTGAGTGGGAGGTTGCTATCCGCGCCAGAGTGGCTTGTGCGGGAGGCAAGACTAAGGATGACCGGTCTATGGTCAGAGTCTAACTCGTGTAGCACTTCTACAGAAGCCAAACGTAGGTTTGTATTCTTAAGGAGCGCTATGTCAAATATGTCGGGTCGGTGACTGTCAATTCTGGGGAAGTGGGTCGGTTCGAGAGGGTCTATAGGGTCGAACGGTATGATTGCCAAGTGATTAGGAAGTGCGCGGCCGTTCGAGTTGCTCGTACGGCAGCTCCATTGCTCATGCTTGGAGTTTAGATCGCCTGCCACTATGACAGAGCCATCTAAGTCATACAGTGCTTGGAGATGGCTAAGTAGCATCTCCTTGTCTGGGGGGAGGTAGGCCGAGACTATCGTGATTGGCTGATGGCCTGTCATGCCTATTCGACACACAGAGACCTCAATGTTCTTCAGCACGGGAGGGTCCAAAGGTACGCAATGCAGTGATTTCTTAAAGTAAATCAGCGTGCCCCCTTTGACGGAGTGAGACCTATCGTTGCGAACTATACGATAGTTGGCAACTGTAGGACTCCTCCGTTTGCTCGGTTTGAGGAATGTCTCTTGAACGAGGAAGAGATCAATTTGATGATCGCAGAGGAATTCTGTGATTTCATCGCGTTGTCTCGCTAATCCGTCCGCATTGTAAAACCCGATCTTTAGAGATCTGGGTTTTAGCCTGCAAGTGAATTGGGGAGTCATTAGCGGGTGTACAGCCATTACGGTTGTAGGGATTTGATAAAGCGGCGGTAGACGTGAGCCGCGTCGATGGCCAGTTGGATGTTGGTCGGATCAGCTTCGGCCCTCTGGGAGAGGTCCTCAAACTGGTCGAGCAACTCCCAACCTTGAGTCTTGATGCGCTCAGCAAAACCTGAGACGCGCCCTTTGCTGTTCGCTTGGGGTGCCCGGGTTTTGGGCGCTGAGGCCGATGACTTTGAAGTCTGGGCTCCTTTGGCCGGGGCCTTTGGAACCTGTGACTTCTTAGTCAGCGGGTTGTAAGCCCAGCCCGATTGGACTGGGGCGGGAGGGGACGCGCTGGTTGAGGGTTTGGGGGACGCCTCTTTAGCCGGGACTGGCACAGCCTTAGGGGCGACCACCTCACCCGCAGCCTTGGGTGCGGTCGAGGGGACGTAATCTGGCAGAGGCCAGTGTGGTCTTGCTGGTCGCAGGGATGTCTGTTGGACATCCAAGGACATTAGCGGGGGAGGGCTTGCTTGGGGCTTGGCGGAGCTAGTCTGCGCCTGAGGCTTACGAGCGTTGCGCTTACTGCGAGGCCTCCTGGCGGGTCTCCTCGCCGGTGCCTTGGGACAGCCGCGATAGTTCGCAGGGTGTCCCAAGGACTGGCAGTTGACACAACCAGGTGGCTCGGAGCATTCGCTACGATCCTTGGGTCTGGGGCATTCGGAGGTGTGATGACCTGGGGTCAGGCATTTAACACACCTCGGGGTGACGTGGCAGTTCTTTAACGAGTGCCGTAACTGTACGAGTTGGCAGTTGTGGCACTGCCCCTGTACGGTCCCTCGCCGCGGCGGCTCGACGACAATGCCGCCGACGCCGCAAACTGTTTTTAGGACGGTAAGGATTTTCTGTCCTTCCTTCGAGTGATCTAGGTGGACCAGCACCATATCGAAGGGCTCGCCACCGTTTGATCGGCGCATCCGATGCACGTCTCTCACGGGGTACCCTTGGGTGATTAGGTCCTCCTTGATGGAGTCGATAGGAAGGTGACGGCAGACTCGGCGGATAACCACGCGGAGTGTTTTGTCCTCAGCGGTGCCGTAAGTGTAGTAGTCTACCTTACGAGCATCAAAGAGGGCCGTCGTTGTCCTGTACTCAGTGGGGGTCTGCAGCTGTATTTTATACATCTGCTCCTTGAGGATGTATGTAGTGCTAAGTGCGACTACACCTTTGGATTTAAGCGCGGTAGATAAGTCTTCCCACTTATCGATGCTGAGTAGCATGATAGGAGGGGGCTTTGTGATCTTGGCCGTGAAGCCAGAGGGTTTGGCCCTTGCCTGAGAGGCGGGGGCGCAAGTAGTGGGGGAAGAGGGGACAGAGTTTGCGACGGAGGGTCTCTCCGTGCGCAGCTTCTTCGTCTTGGCGCTCTTCTTGCTCTTCTCCTGAGTTGAAGCCTCAGAATCAGAGCCCGAAGAGCTGCCAGACGAAGACGATGACGACTTGTCGGCGCGGGTCCGCTTGTCAGCTTTCCCGCGCTTGACAGTTGTCCACTCGTTGTGGGCATCGTCGTCGCTGTCTAACTGTACGACGTCCATCTCTTCCTCTATGGCAAGAGGCTGAGGTGGAGAGGGGGTGCGGTTGCGGGGGAGTGGTGACTGCCTGTCCGTCTGGGTGAACGGGGCAGAAGAGGAGGGGACGGAGAGACTGAGGTTCTCCTGCGCTGTTGCGCCGGAGCAAGAGGGGTCATCTAACATGATCCTTGTCTTCACGGTCTCCATCAAGTTTGCCCAGCCAACTGGGTCGGACTTGAGGAGCTTGAAGAGCGCCTCAACGAAGCGGGGACCCTTGGTAATGTCTACCATGGAGGCGGGTATGGGGGCGGCCATCTTGTGATGGTTTTAAATGCCTAACAGCTACCGAAATTTAACGTTAGTTCGCTCCCGGAGCGTTCCGAGAAGAAGAACTAACAAGAAACTTCTCGTCAGTCGCTCTAACAGTTGAATGTCCCTAACAACTATCACCTCGGGTTGGACGGGCCCGAGGGTGTGTTGGTGTGTGTATCACCCTCCTCGCCGGGTTAGACGAGGAGGTATGTGTACCTATGGTGAGCCCTAAGCTTGTATCCCTCTCGCCAGTCTTATTGTGCGAAAGGGTTCCTAGCAGCTCTAATGCAGAGGGCGATATGGGCCGAAGCCGTCAGCACCCAAACAACAAGAGAGAATGGGAAGGTAGCTTAAGGAGGTGGGATTCCGATTTGGAGTTGACTAGGGTAGCCCCCAAGGCCAATGATTCCAAACCGCTTCCAATTAACTGGCGTTGCTCTGAAGGAGCAAGGCCTAGTGCTTGGGTCTACACTAACTTGGCTTAGTTGGCACGGTTACGTTTCCACCAAGTACCACTAGAAAAGTGGATTTTCCCTGAAGGGGCACGAAAGTACTAAGAAACACACACTACATTGGGGTAGCGCTGTCTTGAAAAAGACGCCACTACACCAATTAATAGTGTGAAGGTTTGCCGAGATTCAACCAATCGAACGATCGATTTATCTCGACTGACGAACGTACCCGCGCACGTATAGTCGGAAATAGTCGGGTAAAGCCAGGAGCGCACGAACGTGTCCGTGCGCGTCGACTGTCAAAACGAGACTCAGCGTGATCTTGTTGTGTGCTAGATAGGGATTACTATAAATGGCGGAATATCTCAATAGCGACTTTTAACATTTGTCAACGCCATCTAGTGACAAAGTGACCGATACAATGTTCCTTTGACTTTAACTGTCACTAAATGGTTAGACATTAGAATAAAGTATAACAGCTCGCTTGATACGACCTTTCAAATATTTTCTTGTTGCCTTTGCAGCGGGACTCTCTTGTTTTATGAGGCTTTGGCCAAGTTATATCATTCTGTCTCCTCATCTTCTCTGGAGGGAAGTGTAACTACTTTTTTCCAACACCTCCTTGTTTCTTTTTTGATGTCTTTGGACAATCGAAGCAATTCTTGGGGCCATGCCTGAGCCTCATCACTTAGTGTCATTTCATGTGTGCGATTGGTGGTCTTAGCTTACAGGAATTGCTGTGTTGGGTAAGAGGGAGGGACTAGTCCCACAAAAAGAAGAGATTGTTTTGAGTATTTAACCACTTGATTGGGCTGATGTGGTCTTTTTTAATCTGCATAACTGCTTTTGAGTGAAACTTTTAAGGACATATGAGAGCGGGAGGGGAGTGGTTTGCAAGGTGTGAGGGGTGCCAATTGTGCGTATGGTAAGAACGCACAATTGGCACCCTCACACCTTGAAAACGACTCTTCACACAGTAGCCACATACCATCAGGTGTATCAGGTGTATGCCAACAATTTTTTTAAATGCACAGTTGCTAATTGCGTATAGTGTTTAGATGACCTACCGTGGTACACATTTACCATGGTTTTAAGGTCTCATTTTGCTTGAATCCTGTTATAATTTAAACCTTGAGTCATTAGATGCTGTTGTCCAGATTATTTGCGCCGCTTTGTATTGACAAAGTGCTCCTTGTACGGATACAAGGGTATTGTTTCGCAAATGTCTCTATTATGGCTTAACAAACTTGAAGAGTTAAGAATTATCGACCTCCTTAATTTAAGTGATAATGTTCTTAAGCTCGAATTTTGGCCACGGCGCCTAGTCTCAATAGAGACTAGCCAATTGCGTGGGACATTTATAAGTGTGTCCGCAAATGCATATGCCGATGTACAGACGCCAGCACTTCAAGCTACCCCAATCTGTCAAATTTCCCCAATTGAAAGTGAAACTTATACATTTGTGATAAAGTTGAAAATCTATAAGAGATATTTGACAGATTGGGATTTCAGGATGTGCTGGCGTCTGTACTTTCATTTGTTCAATTTAAGGACAGTTTGTGCAACCGTCGCTTTACGTCCAGTCCAGTCGTTTATTATGTTCAGTGGCATGAGACTTTTAATAACCATGAGTTGTTCTATGTTAATCGTGATCTCGTCATCTGAATCGTCTAAGTCGTACCTGGGATAAATCTCACATGAAATGACGTCTAGACAATTAGAGGTTACAGCTCTTGTACTACTTGGGGTTAGATTTATTACGCTTAGTTTGCAAGCAGTTGATCCAAATTGAGCACACCGATTGCGCTTTTACAGGTTCAAAATTCAGAACTATGATTCACTTTACTAAACATCAAAATATATATTTTAATTAAATGTTACAAAGGGCACAGAAACGTGGTCATAGACGAGCTTTATTCATTAAATAAAGCCTAAAATTCGTAATTATTTATTACCTACGGAAAAAAATTAAGTTACACGTTACGAAATAATTAAAAGCATGGATATGTGCGAGGCTAATTAAATTTAAGCGCAGAATTTATGTTCTTAATTGCACACAAAAACATACTTTTAAGTAAAATGGTATAAACAACATATAGGCGAGCTCAATTTATTAAATAAAAGCACTGATTTTTTATTTTAAATTACACACAGAAACATACATCCCTTTATACAGGGATGCGTAGACATTAAATAATATCAAAAAAACAATAAAAAATATGATTGATTGAACCTGAAAACTTGTTCACTACTAGACTTGCTATATTCTAAAATTAGTGACTTCATGGCGTGAATTAATATATAACACATTCGAGTTGGACGCTTGCCAAGACAGATTTATGTAAAACCAACGCGGAAAGATACAAGGAATAAAATAATAAACCTGTTTACCTACAAGTATTGTTTTTATATAGACCTTATATTGAATGTTGGCAACACCTAATAATAATAAGTCTCACTTGCAATTACGGTCCCGTTCCCCGAAATATTATCCAAACTAAACAATAAGCCCAAAGCATATACCATGCTCTTATTTCTCATATACAACATGTAACGTAATTAACGCACACCCACAGACACCCCAATTAGAATATTATGTTGTAAATTGTAATCATAATAAATACACTGCATATTTAATTTAACATGTATATGCATTGTTCTTTACTTAATTAGTTTCTTGGAATAAAATTTATTTTTCTTTATTTTGTATTGAATAATGGAATTTGTATGAATACAAATAAAACTGCTATTTTAAAGTCTTATTACTTTGACTTACGGTCCATTTCAATTTGTTTTGACTGTACAGCGTTAATATGACAATAATTTCCATAGTTTTATAAATAACCAATTGTGCCCCGCGGTGTTACCCGCGTTAAATTTTGTAAATTTTCTTTGCTATAAACCTCACGGAGCCCAAGACCTTTCCAACGAATGCAAAACCGTGGAAATCGGTTCGAGCGTTCTGGAGTTATAGCGTCAGGAAGGAAAACCCGACTTAATTTTAAATAGTAGATGATATAAATCGATTCAGTAAACGATTCTGAACAAATCTATTTTCAGGATGTGCGTTAATTAAGGTACATGTTGTATATAGTTCTATAATCGTTTACAAACAATAATAATGGCCGCTTGGATGAATTTTAGTTATGGAAGCTCGTCTAAACGGTGATTAAACATCAAAACAGCATATTATATTAAACTGCACGAGTGTGTGCACAAACATAAGTACACACTCAGTACTGCTAATGAGAATGTCTCTTGCTAAACTCAGAATTTTATTCCGAGGCAATTATGAAGCAGACAATGTACGACGGAAACTTTCGTACCATTACCATTATTTGGAAGTAATTTATCTGGAATATGTATGTATTTAGAAATATCAAAGAATGTTTATCTGTTGTCTGGTTGCCAAAAGTTTACATCTGATCCTAAACTAGACAGAGCCTTAGTAGGGGCTTTGCTTAATTTGGGATCAGTGGTGTGTTCGTTATCCCAAGAAATTTAATACTGTTATTATATTTTTCCCCACTTTTTTATGACTCGGTTACTAAGCCCTAGATTTACTTACAGTTAAAGATGCTACCGATAGACTTTTGAAGCAGTCAGCTGTGCACTATGGGTTTATATTTTGAAGTATTCCAAGAGTTATTGGTACAGACGATACAACTTTTATTTTCTAACTTCTGAGGTTCAGCTGCCATCGGACGGAAAATTCCTGCTGAACATCTTTATTGCTTAGATGTATAAATAACGAAACATTATGATATTGGCTCCGTCACGGTTAATTTTTGCATTGAATTTAATTCTTTAGAGCAATCGCTATTACCGAGACTGTACTCTCTCCATGTTTACCTGACCAAAAGAAAACAATACCAAAGTCGAGTTGTCGTATCATAGTTATTGTATGTTCGAAGTAATCGGGCCATAATTGAGCTTATTATTAAATAGGTTATGCCTGTCAGTTATATTGTTTTTCTTTAAAGTCGTTAGATAAGTTTACCAAATATTTGTATCGACGGTTACAACTTCTAAAAAAATCGTATCGCATGAAATGAAATGAGAACAGTCGGGCACAGTAGTATGACGTAAAAATAAAATAGGAGCATATAAATAGTATGACGCAAAAATAAACCGATACTATTGACTATTACCGGTGACTATTTCTACTTCTATACCACATTTCTACCACGACTATGCCTGACTGTTCCCATTTCACGGATTCACTTTGTTTTATTTGTGTATGTATTCCGCTAAAATCTACTGGTCATATCCTGGGATATTTTTCATTCCAAAACTTCCACCAGATCTTATTCCTCCAAAAAAACTGCATCTAGTTATTTTAATGGCAATACAGATACGTAGGTACCTTTATTCGATGAAAAATCCTCGTTAACTTTTTCTCCGTCTAGTGAAAAGTAACTCTTATACTCAACGCCATTACCACTGTTAAAAACTTTGTGTTTGCTTCGTTTTATTTTCACTGGTGTCGGCTCCCAAGCTTTTTGATATGTTTCGACCAGCTACCGGAACAAATCGAGCAACTGACCTCGATATCCTTAGAAAACCAGAAACCATGGTTCTATAAAATATCATCTTCAAATCATCTTGACAATTGAAACCGACGCCTTGACGTGCTCTCCAAAAGAGTGAGGGCAGTCTTGAGGGCCTACTTCGAAGATGATCCGAGTGGGATTTTTTGTTATATTATGAACAAGTATTGTGTATACAAGACGGATTTAAAGTGTGTGGGTGTAAAAATTAAGAAATAAAATTTAATAAATCTTATTTATGTTAAAATATACTACTTTACAAATTAAGATAAATGCTACATCAAATCAAAAAAATAAAACAAATATTTTATTTTCAAATTTTACATGTTTTCCTCTAACGAAATGCAGGTACGTTAAAAAAGTGCATAAAATGAAATAATTAGAGTCTATACTCAGAATTGATAAATCATCACTTTAACCATCCGACAGTGATCGAAACGTCACCCTCTACCAATCAAAGGTCACTGCCGTTAAACTACGAATTATCATCAGTAGATCAAATTTACGATGCCCCTACTAACTTCGAAGGATGTAGTCCCACCTATTGCCTCTGTTTCTAGAAACTTGGCCGACTAATATATTCACATTTGTATGTGTCGATACTGTCGATCATATCATATTGATATAGCCATACCAACTATAAATTTAAAATTTATAACATTATTCGCTATGCAAATGTAAACTTAAAGTTAAGAATTCATAAATTAAATTATTTATTACCGATCTATTTACATTAAATCACCCGTTTCTTTTATTTTTCCTCCATGTAAACAAAAATACGATTATCCTAAGTCTAGACATCTGATTATGTTTGTTCGTCCTTCTCCTGACCTTGTTATGATTGAAAAGAAGTAAGTAGATATTATTTAAATACAAAGAAAATTATGGATCATTATAAGGCTAGTTAGCTTTTAGAGTTCCGTGCTCTACGGGCAAAATGGAATCCCATTAACTCTGCTATTTGCACGTCGGACATACAAGTATGTTTGTCTCTCTGTATTATACAGTTTCTAGCTCACAAGGGGATAAATTACATAGCTGTTGTTTTTTTTTTGTATCGAATGATAAGCCTTCTGAGAGTTGAATCTTGAACTTATTTTAACCGATAACCTCCGACCACAAGCCGCGTTAAGGAACTTCGTTCAAAATAAACGCCTATGTATTTCGAACTCGAGTTTAGATGAATAAAAAGTTATTGAAGTAATCCAATTTTACTAAAACCTCGACCACAAAATAATGTTGGTTTGTGATTATTTAAGATAGACTGTGCTTTTTAGAAAACTTCTTTTTATATTCATTACAACGTATATATTTTTTTGGTTTCATCATCATTTCATCGGGAAAGATATATTTATCGGAATTTTTAATAATCAATTGTGAACAAGCATTAAATAAAACTGCCTTCACTGCTTCACTGCACATTAGAGGCAGATGGGGGCTCAAGGTATCCAACAAATGTGTACCATGACGTTGTACGTCATGGTACACATGTTTTAGTCGAGGTTCGAACCCCAAAGGGGGTGCCCTCCGGCGCGGGTATTTAGTTTGTAGTTTTATTTTTGCTCGAACCCATGCTCACCTCTAGTCTAGTCCGGTGAAGCAGTGATAGCCTCCTAGGCTAACTGCATACGTCACGTTAAAAAAAACAAGATTTTTTATTACCAGATCATATTAATAATATTGATCATATTGCATTGTCAGAGCCTTTGGGAATCAAAACGTATGTAAAACTATAATACACACTAAACACATCCTACTATTAATATTTTAATTCAATGAATTCCTTCATACCAAAATTCAAACAAACTCCAAGACCCCAACTAATCCGTATCCTAATTGCGATAAATTCCACAAATTGTATTCCATTGCGCACTCAAAGCATTACGTATTCATAAATTCATGGCTAGGGGCTGTAATGGACGATTTTTCTCCGATAGTCTCGGCTCTTTTTAATGGTTGAAATTGAAATGCAAATGTTCTCTCGCCATTTCTACGACTTAAATGGGATATAACTGAGAATAAACGAATACTCAGCAGTGCAGCTGTGAACAGGAATTATCAGATATAGTATCGAGCTTACAACAGCAAACTAAAATGGGTTAGTATTATATTGAATGTTAACATAGAATAAAAAGTTTTCAGTACAATCAAGTTGAACCACACATAATGAGCGAATGATGAAGTTTAAGAAACGTACTGAAACCTTACGTACAAGGAGACCCCTCTACCACCTGTACAAGTAAATGTGTTCTGTTCTATGTGATGATTCGACGGTCATCATAGCCTAGTTGGTAGTCCTCCTGCCTACGAAGCTGGTGGCCCTGGGTTCGAATCCCGGTAAGTGCAAATATTTGTGGGGTGAGCACGAATATTTGTTTCTGAGTGATGGATGTTTTCTATGTATTTAAGTATTTATCTATCTATATAAGTATGTATATCGTCGCCTGGTACCCATCGTACAAGCTTTGCTTACTTTGGGGCTAGAATGATCTGTGTGACATTGTCCCTATATATTATGTTCTACCGAGAGAAAGCTACTCTTCACGCCGTTAATAGTACAGTTCATTACCAGAAAAAACTCTTTCCATGCAAACTGAGACTTTGAAAAGGGTTCTTTCCATAGGATTTGGTCGTAGCCTATTTTTAGTTGGGCTATTTGCTTGATTGTTGCTGTTGCTTCGTTGTCTCTGCCTACCCCTCTGGGAAATCGGCGTGAGTCTTGATTGTGTATTTTTTTTATAGGCAGTGGGCTTGCTCTTGACCAACATCCCACCTTACTGGTAAGCGGAGATCTAATGTAGGGTTGACCGCGCGCATAAAGCCTGCGTTCGTTTTGGACTTGAATAAACCCATATAATTGTTGTCCGGGAGCGAATTAATAATAATAATATCCTGGGACATTTTTCGCACACTATCATCTGATTTGAAACTAAGCAGAGTTTGTACTATAGAAACCAGAAAACTGATATGCTACCTTTTTGTTACAGTTAAACGCTTAATGTCACTCGGTACGTCAAGATGGAATGGTAACGACAGAGCGGTGGAGACTCCGGCTTAGTCTAGTAGTCCGATAAAAGCACGTGGTTCGAGGAATGTGATATTCAAGTTCTTGGTCACATTCTCCGTGATAAAATCTGTAGAAGACCTACATACTTGCATCTTGACGAAGATGATTCAGATTTTACTGTTTCATTCTCGTTAAGTCGGTGAATAAGTTCTAATTTTTTCTGCTTCCAATTTATTTATTTATATATTTTACGACGGTGAGATTTATTATACGTATAGATAATAATAAATAAGTGCTATTGAAAACACTATAATATAATATGTCGTATTGTGTCACAGTTTTATATGACGGTCACCGTAGCCTAGTTGGTAGTGCTCCTGCCTACGAAGTTGGTGGTCCTAGGTTCAAATCCCGGTAAGTGCAAATATTTGTGTGATGAGCACGAATATTTGTTTCTAAGTCATGGATGTTTTCTACGTATTTAAGTAGGTATTCATCTATCTTTATAAGTATGTATATCGTCGCCTGGTACCCATAGTACAAGCTTTGCTTAGTTTGGGGCTAGGATGATCTGTGTGACATTGTCCTTAGATATAAGTATGTATATCATCGCCACTATGGGTACCACCCATAGTATAAGCTTTGCTTAGTTTGAGGCTAGGGTGATCTGTGTGACATTGTCCCTAGATATTAGTATTATTTATTATTATTATTTGCACACATTCGGGTATTTTTTATTTTCACATTTTAATGGTGGTTGGTGCCCTATGTAAGGTATGTTAAAGCATTTATGTTCACAGATCAAGTCCTAAGTCCCTATTAGTGTATACGTACCTTTCACGTGAAGTAGCCAGAGTGTCCGTAAAATATCACCAAATGGAATACTCGTAACAAGAACTCATAATATCTCTTTCATCTTAGGCTGATTTCAGAGTGACGCGCGCGACACGCGCCGGCGGCCAGCGCGTCTCAAGAGCCGCGTGCGAGACGCGTCACTAGCTAGAAACGCTAGCTGCCAGTAGAGGAGCTCGGGCAGCGCTGGCCAACGGCGCGCGTCTCACACGCGGCGCGCTTGAACTGCGTGACTATGAAACGCAACTACTATCTAGTGTAATTGTAAGCGCGCGCGTTTGGACAGCCACGCTCGCCGGCGTGACTCTGAAATCAGCCTTATATGTTTGTATTGCCTCGGTATCTACTCAATAGCGTTACTAAGAGTAGAACTATAAAGAATGTGATTGTGCGATGAAGTTATGCGACTTAAGCGCTAAGCAAAAGATAATCGTGTGCGCTTATTTATTACCCACAACACTGGCAGAGTGACCAAGCATTAGGAGCCAATTTATGTTGGCTCCTATTTCGATGCTTCCATTTGGGCGCACAGATTTTGTTACTGCAGGTATACAAGATGTAATATTAATGGTTTGAAGCACTTAAACTCCGATTTTGGAGCGCAGCCATCTCGCTCGCACTTTTAGACGTTCTATATTTTATAAAATAATTGAATGCACACTCTAAAAATGTGTTGCGGTCATTTTGTGACAGTAATATTCCAAAATATTTGAAATAAGTTTTCTTTTGATAATTTCCGTCACTTTTTTATGCCATATATAATATGGAAAATACCACGTTTTCATATTTTTGTGGATGGATTTTGGGGAGAGCTTTTGTCCAGCAGTGGGCGGCTTTTGGCTGAAATGATGACGATGATTAGTAAAAATCATACGAAAGTGAAAACTAGTATTGAATATTTCGGAATAGAAATCACACAAAGTGAGCGCTGCACATTTTGCGACAGGTCTATAAATATTTTGATATCCCATAAAACATCAAAATAAACGATCAAGATTCTGGGATTTAATCAAAAACACAAACGTCATTGAGTGCATTGAGATTTTAAAATAATGTTGAAATGAAGTCGCCAATGAAGATGGGTTATTGTAGGATTATTGCCTAAATTTTGGCACCTTTTTAACATAGTAAATAAGTGTGGGCTTATTTAAATTAAGTTACTTATGTTTAATAAATTAATCACGAAAGAAATTAATCCGACTGGATTTGAACGACTTCTGCTTTAAGTTTAAGTTAGATAAATTTAGTTCGTTTTTTAAGTTTCAGCAGTGCAGTTCTATTCATGCTGTGTAAGCTTCACCCAGATGTGATAAAATTGTGTAGGTATACTACGTTTCTAAGTGAAGACGAGAAATCATTCAAAAGTCTTGTATAGTTACCAATACACACAATAAATATAAATAGATAAATATAAAAATGTGTTTTATTTAAAAGTTAAAGTAATTTTAAACACATACATACATACATAGACTCACGCCTGTTTCCCAGAGGGGTAGGCAGAGACAACGGATTTCCATTTGTCACGATCTTTGCATACTTCTTTTGCCTCGATTACTGTCATTATATTCTTCATACATGCTCGCCGGCTTAGGGTACTTCTGACCTGCCCTTTCTTGAGAACATCTCCAATTTGGTCAGAGAATGTTCGACGTGGTCTTCCCCTTCCGGTTGTCCCACTCACACAGGCCAGGTATACTTCTTTTGTCAATCTTCTTTCATTCATCCTTTCTAAATGGCCAAACCATCTCAGCATGCCTTTTTCAATCTTTGTGACTACATCCTCTTTCACACCACAACGCTCTCTTACATCAGTATTTCGAATTCTGTCTCTCAAAGTCACACCACACATACTTCTCAGAGCTCTCATTTCCACTGCATTTATTTTACTTTCATTCTTTTTCTGCCATACCCAACTTTCACTTCCATACATTAAAGTTGGCACTATCACTCCATCGTGCACGGCTAGTCGAGCCTTCTTTGATACTTGCCGGCTACTCATAAAGGCGTGTAGTGCCCCATTCACTCTGTTCCCCGCATTTACTCTTCTAACAATATCTTTTTCATATTTCCCATCTCTCGTAAACAAAGTTCCCAAATATACAAACTCATTCATCTGTTCGCCTTTCTCTCCTCCAATCACAATATCACACGCCGTCATGTATTCATCCCTCTCAAATACCATTACTTTCGTCTTACCTACATTCATTTTCATCCCTTTCCTTTCAAAAGATTTATGCATACTTGTTACCATCACCTGCAACTCGTCCGCCGATGATGCAAGTAAAACTTGATCATCAGCGTAAATCAGACATTTGATGAGTAACTCATTCATCCTTACACCGCATTCACTTTCTTTCAAATCTTTTAAACAGCTATCCATGAATAGGTTAAACAACAACGGTGACGCTACACATCCCTGTCTAACACCCTTTTGGATGCTAAACCACTCGGTGTATGACCCGTTAATCCTCACGCAAGCTCTGGAATCCCTATAAAGAGATTTCAGTGCTTGAACAAGGTTGTCGTTCAACCCATACATGGACAGTACCGACCATAGTTCACTCATCAACACTCTATCGTAGGCCTTTTCTAAGTCTACGAAGGCACAGTAAACCTTTTGGTTTGTGCCCAAAAACTTCTCTACTATGCTTCGCAAAGAAAAGACCTGATCCGTGCATCCCATTCCTTTCCGAAAACCCGCCTGTGCATCCCATATTTTCGTTTCTTTCACAACTCTTTCAACCAATACTTTTGCATACAACTTACCAACGACGCTGAGCAGACTAATGCCCCTATAGTTTTTACAGTCTTGCCGTGAGCCTTTCCCTTTGTAAAGAGGTACGATGACAGCCTTGCACCAATCACTTGGCACTTGGCCGGTGGTATAGCATAAATTGAAAAGGCTGCACAGCTGACTCGCTATGACGCCATGTCCAGCCTTCAGCATCTCGGAAGTTATCCTGTCATACCCTGGTGACTTACCTGATTTCATACCCTTAATAGCTTTCACAATCTCATCCATACCAATGTCATCTTTACATTTGTTCTTGTTTCAATCAATCTTAAACACAACATGAAATATAGAAGGCTGGAGTTTAATTAAAAGTGCAGTTTCCAAGTCAAGACGAGAAATCATTCAAAAGGCTTGTATAGTTGCCAATACACATAATAAATATAAAAGGGTTTTTTATTTAAAAGTAAAGTAATTTTGAACACAACATGAAATATTGAAGCCTGGAGTTTAATTAAAAGTGCAGAGTTTCCAAGTCAAGACGAGAAATCATTCAAAAGGCTTGTATAGTTACCAATACACATAATAAATATAAAAAGGTTCTTTATTTAAAAGTAAAGTAATTTTGAACACAACATGAAATATAGAAGCCTGGAGTTTAATTAAAAGTGCCGCTACAATACAATATGACGTCATAATTTCTCGTCTCTTTCATAATATGTTATTTCAGTCATGCGCGCGCGCTCAGCAGTGACGTACGTATCGCAGTGTTCGCCGAGGCTATTGAAATATCCTTAGCAATGGCGTTTACGTTGAAGTGCAATAGTTGCAATATAATTATTGATGAAGTGTTAGCGTACATTCAAAATAAGTTGTCAGTGATCGACGAGGTTAGTTTGACCCGTATTTGTGTGTCTAGTTTCTCTTCGGAGGAAATTAAGCAGTCGAAATCCCTATTGTTTGATGCGGTACCCTCGGATCAAAAAATGAAAACGCGCAAGAACAAAGGAAAAGAAAATCGTGATGTGGAGGATATTATAGCTCTTTTGAAGGTCACGGATCCAGACAAGGTACCAGTGTTTGTAGCCCGTGATCTGAATAAGCTGCCTCCCATAACATTCAATAGTTTAGACGTTACAAAATTACTAAAGGATCTCGTAACATTACAGAATGATGTTGACAAAGTCAAATCTACTTTTGTGACCCAAAATGAGTTTAAAAAACTTGAGGCGGATTTTCATAATCTAAAATCCTTGCCACTATCAGAACCAAATTATAATGTT
This sequence comes from Pseudoips prasinana, assembly GCA_951640165.1. Lineage (NCBI taxonomy): Eukaryota > Metazoa > Arthropoda > Insecta > Lepidoptera > Nolidae > Pseudoips > Pseudoips prasinana. Next base: position 11,041,628 of record OX621240.1, read on the forward strand.
AACAGTGCAGCAGCATCGCAATGTGAAGCTCGTAGTGAGGACACGGGCGCCTCTTGCAGTGGAGCAACAGCTTTGATCTCGGAGAAAACATCGCAATTGTCGATGCAAAATAGTAAACAATCGTCTATACCGAGTGATAATAGTAGGCAGAAATGCATACATGTGAGTGCTACAGAAGAAACTTTGCAAACCGGTTTGCCGGTCGAGCCGGCAGCGGCGAAGGAGATCTCTGCCCCCGTGACGTCAGTTGAGATAAGAAATCAGCCGTCCGCCGCCTCGAGTTTAAATCGTTCGATTACAGAGCCTATAAATGAGGTAAACAAAACCGAAAATAGATGGATTACTGTGCAAAGTCGAGGTAAAAAGCTACAAAGTCGCTTTATCGGTACATGGGGGGTCTCTGGTGATAGTACAAGTAATTTCAAAGCAGCCGAACAGAAATCTCCATTATTTATCACAAATATTCACAAAGATACCTCACAAAAAGATATTATTGATTATATTCACAGAAAAACGGGTGTTACCGTTACATTGCAAAAGTTGAATATTAAGAAACAGTCTGAATATGATGCTTATAAGGTATTTGTACCTAAGTATAAAATAGATATATTTTTGGAGGATAAACTGTGGCCACAAGGTGTTTTATTTAGGCGCTTTGTAAGCACTAAGCCCTGGATGCCGACTACCGATACCATGAAAAACGGACCTCAAAAAGATGCAACTAATGGGTGATGATAAGTCATATAAAATAGCCACATATAATTGCAAGAACGTGAAACGGTCTCTTGAAAGTATTAGAGCGAACTGTGTGCATCCTACGATATCGTAGCTCTTCAAGAAACCTGGTTACTCCCAGAAGATATCTCGTATCTAACCAGTGTTGACCGTGACTTCGCCAGCGTTGGTACTTCTGCAGTCGATACCAGTAAGGGGATGTTATTGGGTCGCCCCCATGGTGGAGTGGCATTATTATGGCGGAAAAGTGTTTTCTCCAATGTGTTAGTAGTTAGTTGTGACAATCCACGCGTGTGTGCTATTAAAATTATGATGCAGAATAAAGCAGTGTTAGTGGTGAGTTTATACATGCCTACGGACCAGGCGGATAATCTAGTCGAGTTTACAGACTGCTTGGGACTGGTGAGTGCTATTATAGACACTGAGGAAATAGATTCAGCTTTTGTTTTGGGCGATTTTAATGCTCATCCGAATGAACCATTTTATGACGAACTTATGTATTTTTGTAAGGAATGTAATCTTACCTGTGTAGATATTGAACAACTAGGATTACATTCCAGTAGTTACACTTTTGTGAGTGAAGCTCATGGTACGACAAGGTGGCTGGACCATTGTCTGGTTACAGAATCTGCTTTGCAAACAGTAACAAATGTACATATAAATTACGATGTTTTGTGGTCAGATCACTTTCCATTATGTATCAGTTGTAATTTTGATCATTTAAATCCGAAAATTTTTAGTAATGCCATGTCTTCGGAAAACGTTACAACATGTGTGGCATGGGGTGATAGGAAACCCCCTCAGATAGCTCAATATACGAAATATTGTAATAGTCGTCTACGACTTATAGACTTCCCGTCAGTTTTTAGAGAATGTTGTGATAAGACGTGTTCTAATAGTCACCACAAAGTAATTCTAGACCATATGTATAACGACATAGTTACTGCCCTTTGTGACTCATCTATGGCTAGCAAACGACCGCGGCAGCGAGGAAGCGTGCGTAGGAAGGAAAGCAATGTACAGGGATGGAATACCTATGTTAAGGACTCTCACAGGGTGGCCAGGTTAAATTTTCATAACTGGGTTTCGCACGGTAAACCACGATATGGTCCGATTTATGAAGATATGTGCGAGAGTAGAAAAATATTTAAGGCACGGTTAAAATGGACTCAAAATAATTATGAGCAATTAAAAATGAATAAGTTAGCTACTCAATTTCGTAAAAAAGATTTTAAGAGCTTTTGGAAGAGTACTAGTAAATTTAATGTACGGCCGGGCCTCCCTGTGAGTGTGAATGGGGTATCCGAGCCCAAAAATATTGCAGAAATATTTAAACAACAGTTTTATATAACTTCACCCTTAGGCCCGTCGACTTCGAAGGTGCTGGATACTGGGTTTCATAGTTCCGGGACGGTAAGAATTACAGCCAAAATGGTGGCTCACGCTATCAAGCGTATAAAGAGAGGCAAATCTCCCGGCCACGATGGCCTCAGTATCGAGCACCTTATACATGCTGGACCCCACATTGCACGAGTACTGGCCATATTTTATTCACTCTGTTTAAGCCATTCATATTTACCTCTAGATTTAATGAAAACAATTGTCGTGCCAATTGTGAAAAACAAAACAGGTGACTTGTCTAGTAAAGCAAACTACAGGCCCATTTCATTAGCAACTGTGGTAGCTAAGGTGCTTGACAGTGTGCTTGATGTTCAATTGGACCAGTACGTAAAGCTACACGATAATCAATTTGGTTTCAGACCACAATTATCGACGGAAAGCGCCATTTTGTGCTTGAAGCACACTGTTAAGCACTATACCGATAGACGAACGCCGATCTACGGCTGTTTTCTCGATATGTCAAAGGCTTTCGACATGGTGTCATATGACATTCTGTGGCGGAAGTTACGGGATATAGAACTACCTTGTGACTTGATTAATATATTCAAGTACTGGTATAGAAATCAAATAAATACTGTGCGTTGGGCGGGAGCTCTTTCAACTCCTTATAAACTAGAGTGCGGAGTGAGGCAGGGTGGGCTTACCTCACCCCGCCTTTTTAATTTATATATCAATGAGCTGATTGTGGCGCTCAGTAGCTGCCGTGTTGGCTGTCACATAGAAGATGTGTGTGTTAATAATATAAGTTTCGCTGATGACATGGCATTATTAAGTGCTTCGGTTTGTGGCATTAGAAAGTTGCTAAATATATGTGAGGGTTATGCAGCGTCCCACGGTCTAATGTACAATACAAGCAAAACGGTGTACATGGTGTTTGCGTCAGGAACTAAGTGCCCCTCTAGTGTTCCTCCTATCAAGCTAAATGGCAATGACTTGGAGAGAGTAAATCATTTTAAATATCTGGGACACGTATTGACAGTAGACCTAAGGGATGACGCGGATATGGAACGTGAGCGGAGAGCACTATCCGTGAGAGCTAATATGATAGCACGCAGGTTTGCACGTTGTTCAAATGAAGTGAAAATAACCCTTTTTAAAGCATATTGTACATCCCTTTACACGTGCAGCCTGTGGGCAAATTATACACGCAGAGCGCATAGTGCTCTCCGTGTTCAATACAACAATGCATTCAGGACATTGTTGCGGCTGCCCCGCTACTGCAGTGCATCGGGCATGTTTGCGGGGGCGCGCATCGATTGCTTCTACGCTACTCTGCGCAAGCGGTGCGCGTCCATGCTAAGCAGAGTGCGGGCCAGCCGAAATTCCGTCTTGGCTGTCATAGGAAACAGGCTAGATTGCCCTTACGTCAGTCACTGGATCGGTCTGCATGTGCAGCTTGATACACTGACTCACGCAAGAAGCCATTGCTGTTAGAGTTGTAAATGTAAAATTATATTGTAGATACTAACATAGTTTTTAAGATTTATGTTTTACTAACAAAATGGATCCTTGTAATCTGATTGAAAATAAATTTATTATAATATGAAGGAAAATGTTCATTTTTAAAACTAATAAGAAATAACAACACGTGCAACTGACATTTCAGTAGGATTTTGTGGAGTGACTACACTTACTTCTTGAATGCTGCAAAAGTAGCGAAGTATGGAACTTTTAAAAGGAAATATGGCACAAGATAGAATCAAGTAACTTTCTTGCGGCACGCTTTTTCCTTTACTTTGATATGTGACGGGCCTGTTGGTGTGGTTCGCAAATGCTTGCTTCTCACGCCGGAGTTTGTGGGTTCGATTACCACCCAGCACAGATATTTGTGTGCATGAATATCTCTGTTCTTGCATGCATGTCCTGAGTCTGGGTGTAATTATCTATATAAGTATGTATTTAAAAAAGAAAAGTAATATATGTAGTATATCAGTTATCTACAATAATATACAAAAAGTAACTCTTTGTATCTTCACTAATTTGTATCTCGGTCTCAACTTCCGTTCGCCTCGCTCGATCACACTTTTCGTAACGCTCTCGTCGTGCATTCGCCAGTTTGCTCCCCAAGTCAAGCATGCGTAAAGAAAATTTACTTAAATAGCAAACAGTATTTTAAGAGGCGACTAAAATAATTATTGGGAAATATACTATTTACCGCGAAAAGGGCTATTATCGTGTGCGAGGAGAATTGTCACGGCTATTCGGCGACCTAGAAGAGGACTGAATTGTTAGTATACATATGCTGCCTTGGAAGTAGTAATACTGGAAAAGATAGAAATAAATATCCCTTGCAGAGGAGCTGCTCGAAAGAAGTCACTTATATGTTCCGCAGGAGATAACGGTTCCCTTCCATAAATGTATGGATCGTGGAAATCCCTTAAAACCAAGAATCCATTACGTAGGTAATAAAAAGTTTTGCGTGAGCGACAACGAATAAACTTCCAACATAGTTAAAAGTTACTAAGAACTGAAGTCAAAATACTTTTATATGGTTTTCGACAAAACAGAAGCAAAAAATATAATGATTACTATTGATACTATTGACAATAACTTGATACGAGCTAGCTAAATATCATCGCTATAATAAAATAAATTTTATAAATGTTTTCATAAAATAAATACAATGTGTACCTAAATATCTATGTTAACAGAAATAATAATGTATAAAACTATATTACTACAGACATGTTCGGACTTACAAGCGCTTTTTTAAAGTCAACGTGATTTTTTATTTTTTTTTATTTAATAAAGTACCAAGTGTAGTACTTTATATATATTACAATCTAGTCTAGAGACTAATAAGTAATTTTATATTAACCTAAACTTCTACATAAACAACTACGTCTACGTGAATAAAAACCTTTTTTATTTTATTTTATTTAGACAATAATAATAATAATACGTTTATTTTAAGTTTAAAAACAATTGTAAGTAAAACTTAGCGGTAAGTAATAAAATGTAATAGTTATTTGAATTTCACCGCTGCGACATGCATGTCGCGGCATCTTCTTATAAACGGACAGTCTATCCTGACCGGGATCATTTTCAGCACTATGTTGGAAATAGCTCGCACCCAGCGCACCAAAGATTTGCCGCGCTTGCGTATTGTTGTATAAAAATAATTAGTTCGCGCTTCGGCGAACATAGCTGAGGCACTGCAGTAGCGAGGTAGTCCCAACATAGCCCTAAACGCATTGTTGAACTGTGCGCGGAGGGCACTGTAGGATTTTAGTATTAGGATAGATTATGAATGACAGTTGAAATTTGATTATATGAAACATCCTCAAATCTTGCTAACCCTGGCCATCTCCACTGTGACTAGTTATCTGTACAGAGGCAAGGGTCTAGAACGAGTCTAGAACCGCCATCTTTGTGATTTCATTACCTTAGCAACTGGGAATTTTATCACTTTTGCAGCATTGAGCTTTTTGGTTGAAAACAACGTCACGCTTCCCATACATACTAGTATACTGTGTATACATGCTTACTGTTTGGGTGAACAAAAAGCGTGAAACTCGCGTCATCGCTTCCCATGAACTATATGTTTACTATGTATACATGTACATAGATAGACCTCCGTGCCGACTGCCCCGCATGTGTTTTTTTCCATGGGTCATATTTTTTATTTAGTTCCATAATTTATTTAAACTGCAATAAATAAAATTTTTAGGTTTGAAGAACTTTGTTATCATAAAACACCGAAAAGTTACTTATATGATAATAATATTTATTTCTTAAGTCTAATTTTGTATTGTCATTACATATAATACATTGGGCTTACGTAATGCATTATGTCAATGTTCTGTTCACATCGTTACGTAATGATATACGAGTCCCTCCGTGACATATTGAATAAGCCTTGATTTATACGCATTAAACATGTTTACATGCTTTACGGTTATCATTGGTTTACCATATTTTTTAGGGTTCCGTACTCAAAGGGTAAAACGGGACCCTATTACTAAGACTTCGCTGTCTGTCTGTCCGTCTGTCACCGGGCTGTATCTCATTAACGATGATAGTGAGACAGTTGACATTTTCACAGATGATGTATTTCTGTTGCCGCTATAATAACAAATACTAAAAAAAACAGAATACATATTTAAGGGGGCTCTCATACAACAAACGTGATTTTTTTCTCGTTTTTATAGAACTAGCTGTGCCCTGCGGTTTTACCCGCGTTAAACTTTATAAAATATGGCCTATGTGTTATCCTAACTATAAAAATTAGCCTATGTTCTTTCTCAGGGTCTAGACCATCTGTATACCAAATTTCATTCAAATCCGTTTCGTAGTTTTGGCGTGAAAGAGTAACAGACACACAGACAGACAGAGTTACTTTCGCATTTATAATATTAGTTAGGATGGTACGGAACCCTTCCTGCGCGAGTCCGACTCCTGACTCGCAACAAGCTTGCAACTCCTGAAGCTTCAATAACTCGTTGCCGATCTATTGGAAACCTTATTAGGTCCCATGCATCTTTAGAGAAAACTGTGTCAAATAGTTCGTTCTACAGCCTCAGTGTAAGCGGGAGCAAGTCAGGCTCTTACGCTCATTATTGTAATCCGATGTATCCAAAACAACAGGGTAAGATAAAGTGCAGAACTTATAGTTTTACGTGGACATCAGGTTACGCGTGTATAATACCTCCAATTTCCAGACTGTTATACTAGGTGTTATTTTTATAGCCGAAAAACAGCAATGACGCCAAAATGCAATGAACCCATGACTAGACCGCAGTTGAACACGCTACCGCTAAACCAACGAGGCAGTGAGTAATAAACCCTTTATTACTAACTAGCCATACCCCGCGGTTTTACCCACGTTAAACTATATAAATTATAATCTATGTGGTAAACCGGGGTATCAGCTAACAACATACCAAATTTTATTAAAATCGCTTCAAGCGTTTCGACGTGAAGAAGTATGAAACATACACACTCACAAATATTTCGCCTTTACAATATTAGTGCGATTATTATGTAAGAGAGCGTAGTGGTGTGAAAGAGGATGTAGTCACAAAGATTGAAAAAGGCGTGCTGAGATGGTTTGGCCATTTAGAAAGGATGAAAGAAAGAAGATTGACAAAAGAAGTATACCTGGCCTGTGTGAGTGGGACAACCGGAAGGGGAAGACCACGTCGAACATTCTCTGACCAAATTGGAGATGTTCTCAAGAAAGGGCAGGTCAGAAGTACCCTAAACCGGCGATCATGTATGAAGAATATAATGACAGTAATCGAGGTAAAAGAAGTATGCAAAGATCGTCACAAATGGAAATCCGTTGTCTCTGCCTACTCCTCTGGGAAACAGGCGTGAGTCTATGTATGTATGTATGTATTATGAAGCAAAAGACACTAATGCCTGTGTTTGTAAAAATATAAATAACCAATTTAAAACATCCTCTGGTAATTAATAAAACCTTATTCAAAATTCTTATAGAACAACAAATCTATTCAAAATCACCAGTCATCGCTGTCACCTCGTTTAATTACTTCCAAGATGCTGAGGTCGAGCCCTTTGCCCGTCAAAATGAATGACAAACCGCTTGGTCACCTGGTTTATCACGGCCATTTTGACTAGATGGTATTTTGTTAATGACTAACTCCCGCCCGTAGCTTTGTTCGCAGACACCATAGCAACGATAAAGTTTGTAATTTTATTGTTGTTATTGTTTATGCACAAAATACGGAACCGTTTATAGGATCACTCGTGTGTTTGTATGTATGTTTGTCACAGTCGTATTTATCAAAATCTACTAGAACGATAAAGTTGAAGTATGGTACACATATTAACCTAAGCACGGATGTGTAACTAAAATAAATATTATTTTATCTTGTATTCACTAGATATATTTATAATTATGTTTTTCTAATTATACTAACTTGTCTTACTCGTTTATTCCTTAAAAACTGTATAGAATATGTTTTATTAAACATCTAAGCAAATTCAACTTTTCATTGTAATTAGCATTTTAAACAAATTTTTAATTTAATTTTTTTCGAAGTCAATTCACAAAATTGGAAATATATAATAATATTAATTCAGAAATCCCTGCAAAGCAATGGGATTACATATACCTTCCTAGTACTTAGTAATATCAAGCTAATAACAACCTTAACAGCTCCCAACAAAATCTTTTTTCGTTTAAGAAGTACCAAAGATAGTACATAAGTCAACATTTCATTCATTGATGACTTCTTCAAGAGTTCATAAAAGTAGTTTATAATAATAAAATAAGCTATAGTCATAGTCAGTCCTATGATGGAAGATATTTGGACTATAAAAGTCACGTCAATGAATCTGTTGGATACTAGATTATGCTTATGGTTCCGTATCATTATATTCATGACGAGATTCGATAGGTATCTAATTATTAGACGATAAGCTCAACTTCATCAATTTAACTATCTACAATTCCAATCTGTAAAATTTTCCCAATTGAAAGTGAACCTTATACTTTTGCGATAAACTTGTAAATCTTTAAGAGAAATTTGACTGATTGGATGTGCTGGCCTCTGTACGTTTACCCCAGGTTGGTAGAGGGTCCTGGATCAAGACCACCGGACGATTAAATTTATAGTTTAATATTTTTAGGATTACACTTAAAAGCTTGGGTACCTAAGCTTGTTTGCTGACTTGTTATCAAAATGCAAGATTGATAATAAATAAAATAAAATAGCCTTTATTGCTCCTTCCTTATCAGTATTACATAATGCTTACAAAGTTTGCCTACTTACTAAAATAAACTAAAATTCATGCAATATATTTAATAATATTAAGCATTATCGGCAACTGGATATTTATCTGGAACAGCTTGTCTATTGACAAAGGCCTCCTCTAAAGATTTCCAAGTATTTCTGTCTCTTGCTATACGGGTCCATGTCGGTACAGCTATTTTCTTAAAATCATCTTCCCATTTTTTACTCTGTCTTCCTCTTTTTCTTTTGCCATCTCTTGGGTACCACTCGGTTATTATTTTAGTCCATTTCTATTTGTTTTCTCGTAGCATATGTCCAGCCCATCGCCATTTTAACAGTCTGTAAGCTATGTGTGCATTTTAAAATTTTGTCTGCAATTTAATTTCGTGCAATTTTACTCTGTGTCTTCGTTTAATACCTAAAATACCTAAAACGATTGATACTGTCTCTTAATTAATACGGATTGGGGTAGCTTGATGTGCTGGCGTCTGTACTTCGATTAGATAGAGGGTGCTGGTTTGATACCTAAAATAAAAATGTAATAATTGTAAGTGATTTCCGGCCCAGAAAGAATTACAGGGCCACCGCATACCATTCCGTGGGTAACGTAAAAGGCGACTAAGAGATAATAATAATAATAATATCTAGGGACAATGTCACACAGATCAGCCTAGCCCTAAACTAAGCAAAGCTTGTACTATGGGTACCAGGCGACGATATACATACTTATATACTTACTTACTTACTTACTTATAGTAAGTAAGTAAGTAAGTAATACTTATATAGATAGATAAATACTTAAAAACATAGAAAATACCCATGACTCAGAAACAAATATTCGTGCTCATCACACAAATATTTGCACTTACCGGGATTCGAACCCAGGACCACCAGCTTCGTAGGCAGGAGCTATTTTTGAACTAGGCTACGGTGACCGTCATCGAGATACATCAGGTAATCGAGCAGAAGCGCCACCTGTGTACCATCCGTGAAATTGCTTGGATTAAAATGTTTAAAAACTGTAATCCGTGCAATTTCACGGATTAGAGTGTTTAAACATTGTATTCCAAGGTTTCGTCGTATATTTCATAAATTCAAATTTCAATTTTACACAATATGATTTACTAGCTGTGCCCCGCGTTAAAATTTTTAAATTATAGTCTATGTGTTAAACCAGGGTGTCACCTAACTCCATAACAAATTTTATAAAATCGCTCCAGCCGTTTCGACGTGAAGAAGTAACAAACATACACACACTCACAAACTTTCGCCTTTATAATATTAGTGCGATATACAAGTGTGGTGCCGCGTTTAATACTCGCCTCGCCAGGTGTCCCAGGTTCGATTCTAGCCCAGGACAACAATGTGTGTGACCCATGTTGTTCTGAGTATGGTTGTACTTTGTGTCCGTCAATTATATGTATGTAAAGTACCCACACACAGGCATTAATTTCCTTAGTGCGAGAGTTGCCATTTTTTAATAAAATAAATAAAAAAATATCGTTTCAGCCTCGTGTTATGTTTTACAGAACGCTAGAAGTGAAGAATGATAATAATAACCCTTATTTTAGTTTGTTCACAGCAAAAACACGTCTATTATTGTGATCTAGATACACCCATCAAAACTTTATTTGCTTTACTGGACTCAAAAACAACTTAGTTGTCTGGAAATAGCCTATAATAGGTCCATGTTTATCGCAGACGCCATCACGAGGATACAGTTTGACCTGGACTATCTGTATTACATAGGCAATAAGGGCAGTTATCGATAATAATATCCTGGGACATTATTCACACACCCGTGGCTATCTGATCCCAAACTACGCTTAGCTTGTACAGACGCCAGCACATCCAGCTACCCCAAACTGTCAAATTTCTTTTATAGATTTTCAACTTTATCACAAAGGCATAAGGTTCACTTTCATTTGGGGAAATTTGACAGATTGGGTTAGCTTGATGTGCCGGCGTCTGTACTATGGAAATCAGATAGCTGATATCACACTAATATTATAACGGCGAAAGTTTGTGACCGTGTGAGTTTGTATGTTTTTTACTTCTTCACGCAAAAACTGCCGAACGGATTTTGATAAAACTTTGTAGTAATATAGCTTATATATCCGTATAAGACATAGGCTATAATTTATAAAGTTTTACGCGGGTAAAACCACAGGGCACAGCTAGTACTAGTACGTACCTAGCTACTAAAATAAAGACTAATAAGTGGCTCTGAAAAACTATTCAGACGGGATTTGACAAACTATAATATTAAACTTTGGCAGAATTACAAATTAGATTTCGTACTTCAGCTAAGTTATTACGCGTAACTGAAATTAATTTTAGACTAGTTCCTCTGGGGCTTAAAATAAGTCATTATATTGAATAAGTCAGTAATATTATGTTAAATGGTAAGTGAAAGTGTAATATATACCGAGATTCTTGAGTCTGTCTTGTTGTGTCTGTGTGTGATTCTTGAGATGTCTTTCTGTCGATGCCCCTGCGAAGTGTAAAGAAGTCAACACGATGTTTAGAGCTTCTTGAAATTTCAACGACTTGGCAAAGAAGCTGAAAATAATAATAATCCTGGGACATTATTCACACACGGCCATCTGATCTCAAACTAAGCAGGGCTTGAACTTTATACCAGATAACTGATATGCTACATTTCTTTTGTAAATACACACTCACTTACTTACTTAGCGTATGGGCGTATGGTTACCCTAGTGTCAGAGTTGTTCAAGCTGTCCAGTAGGCCTCTCACATGGCTTAACGACTGTTGTCTAACAACTACAACCGACAGCTTAACGTACCTTTCGCAGCATATTTATTTATTTATTCAGACTTGCCACGTTTGTTAACTTAACATCACATCTACTTAAAACACTAAAACTTAAAAATAAAATAAATGCAACAAACGAATCATAGGCAAATACAACAAGTATTATTACCACACTGCATCTTTTCTAAACAACCAAAATAAACGTTAAAACTAAAGCATTAAAATATAAATTAAAAAATAAATTAAAGCCTGCGTGGATATCAACAAGGACACTTGATCTCATTCTATAGTCTTTTTGCCATAAGAAGAGTTCCGGGACAGTTCTTGTCTGACAATTGTAGTGACGTGACCTAACGAAATATAATCGATTTTTTGTATAATATCGATTCAGTTGGCAAAGAAAATGGAATCGGATTAGTGTCAATCTATGAGTAGTCTATTGGCCGACGTTCCGTTCAACGCATTATACATTTTTAATATTTATACTATTGATGTGAAACATATACAGATTTCTGGCGTGGCGACGCATGCCGTGGATTTTAATATTTTTTAGTTCCTATCACGATATTTATTTATTTATTTATTCATTCATACATACAGCTACCATTACAGGTTAAACCCAATTCGATAGTGACGGATTAAAAAAAAAACAATCTTATATGACTAAACACATAAAATTAACATTATCAATATTATTAAAACTATCAACATTATTAAACTTATCAACATTATTAAAAATGAAATTTTCTTTTAAATTATTAGATTAGCCTTAACCCTTAACTTGGCAAACTATCCTATAATGCACATATTCTAAGAAAAAATATATGAGAACAGATTTGGTATTTATTGTTGTTCTTTTATTTTATACCTTTATATGAGACCCTAGTTATTGGTACAAAAAGATAATTTATTACATCTGGCAACATTTGTAGTCAGTAGATCGCAATTTGGCGGAGCGTGCGCGTACGTCTACGAGTTATAAGGTAAGAATCGATTATAATCCTAATAAAATATCTATATTACGATAAATAAATGTAGTTATTATTAGTCTGAATGTACATTCTTTAGTTAACGTAAAAAAAATGATAAAAACAACAATGTTTTTTATCTCAAATATGACTGTGAATATTCATGTATCTACAAATGCACACTGCCATGTTACCACATTATGACCTGACTTTTGCGATGTGCATTTTAAGATACATTGCCAAATATACAACACTAAAGCTTACATTATGCAGTGTGCATTTGTAGATACACATCCAATTTATTACATAATTATAAACCAATGCGATTATAATTATTATGCACTAAAAATAAACACATAATACATATTTGTTTCCTTTTCAGGCTGGTACAAGAGCACAAAAATATTGACTTTGGTTTGGAAACTAGGAGCGAGTTCAGATGGCTGGAGTATCGAGTATTGTCTACGATTTCTTGATCTATGGTGGAGAGGACACTTTAGGATTTAATCAATTCAGTGAGGAAGAAAACAGTATGGGTTGGGATCTAAAGTAGTCATAGCTTTGAGCAAGTCGATCAAGAGCCCCCTTGCAGTGTGATTTATTTTGATATTTTTTTCACCTCCATCGCATTAGTACATTATTTGAAAAATAAATTCGGAATATTTTCTTTGGGGACCGTGAGACCAAAACGTCTTCGCGGAGGTGATAAAAACTTCCTACTCGTAAAGTTTTAAAGAAAAAAGGCCGAGGAGCATTTTCAAAAGTCTCTTCAAATCAACGAAAAATAGCTGTTGCCAAATGGTTTGACAACAAATGTTTTGCAGTCGTTAGTTCTTACGCTGACGCTCATCCAGTTCATCACGTATTGCGATATAACAAAAACAAAAAGCGCAAAGAGCCTGTGCCTTGTCCGAACATACTTCGTCAATATAATTCCCATATGGGGTGTGTGGACTTGTTGAGGATATGTATATGAGCGGATATGTTGATTGCACTTTACCGCACAGAATTGCGAGCACATTGATGGTACATAGTTCTATTCTCACAAATGCTTGATATCTGTATCAACAATGCATGGCTCATTTATAACTATCAACGAGTAAGAAATAGTAAGATAACTTCACCTTATTACTTCGTATGATAATGTTAAAACCACCACGGTAGCCAGCGTCACAGTGCTTGTAGCGGGGGCTACAAGCAGTGTGAGGCTGGCTCTACAACGCATGTACTCTAGTACTCGTGAACGATCTCGCCAGTATCCCCGCTGTACACTGAGCGTCCGTGAGATCTCACCCGGGGAGGGGAGGGGCCCGAATGCCTCCCCAGTACGCACAAGCGCGTTTAGCCAACCTGCAGATTACTTCTTCCCGGGACCGCTTATACAAGACGAGTGGAGTTTCTCCTACAAACGCCAGCGGTCCGAGAGGCTGCGCCCAGTCGGGGAGAAGCCAGCCGGGCGCCGCATACTCTCTCGCCCTGGGATTAGCTCCCAGCGCCGGCGCCGATGAAGGAGACATTAGCGTCAATGTCCGCTTCATCGGCGCCGTCTCTTCTGCGGGAGGGATCGTTGCGCTCCCTCTCGCGCTCGGCGGCCTCCTTCTTGAGCATAACAGCTTCACAGAAGGGGCCACCGCGTTCCATTCGGTTGTTGCCGCCAGCATAGGCAAAACCACTGCTAGCGGTGAAAGGTACAATCCTATTTCAGCGACCAGTACCTGCCTCTCGGGGGCCCAAGCTGGGCACTCTTCGAGTTTATGTTGGGCCGAGTCCGGGCCGCCGCGCCGCCACAATGGTGACACGTTGGTATCGATGTGATCCTACTTTAAGACTATGATTTTACATATAATTTGATTAAGATATCTATGTCTATAATACCACATAAATAAATATTTGTACAAAATTAAAATGTATTTTATTTTCTAACAATCAAGCAGTGTATCTTACAGTGCACATGGACGTCCAAAGTTACATCGAAAGACAACTTGGCAATGTGCATAATTAGATACGTGGTATAAATACAAAACGAATATTGTTGGAATTTTATTTTTATCTTTCTAGGGTCTATTTACCAGGTAATAACCTAAATTTAAGAAAGAATTTAATATCTAGTGACATCAAACTCTCTGCCAAGTTAAGGGTTAACAAGCTAGTAACATAATGCATACAGAGTTACTCATAAGGCTGGCTTGCGACGCCGTTGTAAATACCCATCAGGTACACTTAATCCCATCCATTTTAGCAATTCTGGATTACTTATTTTTCCCCTTAAAACTTTAAACATATATTCTGCCAACGATAAATGCCTCCTCGTCTCCAACTTATTGTATCCAACCATGCCCAGTACAAACAGGGTTGGATACATCAAAGGATACAGGGGGTACACACCATAAAGTCGCAGGTATATATACCGTGTATATTTATTTTGTATGCGCTCCAACATAAGATTGTACTTCGCCTCATGCGGAGCCCATACCATGGCATTGAACTCCATCATTTTTTTTTTTCATTACAGCTAAATAAGTCCACTGCTGGACAAGCCTCCCTCAAGAATCGTCTTGAGGGGATATGCCATAATCGCCACGCTTGGCAGGCGGGTTGGCGATCGCAGTTAGATAGTCATAGTAATCAGAAGGAAGCTGCTGCCCTTCCTCAGGTAGATATTCCCTCGGGTCGACTTCTACGCCCCCCACGGGATGAGATGGGGTGATGATATTCTGATTCTGATATTTGTCGCCGTCACCACACAGCACCACATTGAACTCCAACTGGCTTCGTATTAGAGCATCGTAAAGTGCCGAGATAGCTTTAATATTTGTGAACGTTACAGCTCTCCGAAGCACAAATCCAAGTTTTTTATAAGCTGCCTTGCAGACATGCACTACATGCTCACGAAAAGTTAACTGAGCGTCCATATGGATACCCAAATATCGCGTTGATTCGACCCTTTTCATAGTTGTTCTGCCCACTTTGTAACCATAGTGTAGAGGCCTCCTTGCCCGACTGAAAGTTAACATCGCACATTTAGACAAATTGAATTGCAACCCGTTATTTTGACTCCACTCAACTACACGATCCACGTCTTGTTGAAGTAAGTAAGATATGTTCTTTTAGACTTCGACTTCGACTTCAACTTCGACTTCTACTTGGACTTCGACTTGACTTCGACTTTGACTTCGACTGCGACTTATACTTCGACTTCGACTTATACTTCGACTTCGACTGCGACTTATACTTCGACTTCGACTTCGACTTCGTCTTCGACTTCGACTTCGACTTCGACTTCGACTTCGACTTCGACTTCGACTTCGACTTCGACTTCGACTTCGACTTCGACTTCGACTTCGACTGCGACTATACTTCGACTTCGCCTGCGACTTATACTTCGACTTCGACTTCTGCATATTACTTTTACAAAACAATGTCGATGTTTCACATCTGCCAGGCGTCCCGTGACGGCTCACATTTTTTTTATGTGAAACATCTATAGCCGCACGTAAAACAGATTTCTGACGTGGCGACGCGTCGCCACGCTATACGATAGTAGTGTGTACGGTGTGGTGACGCGTCGCAATGCGCAATCGACTTTTTATTTTATCATTATGACATATTTAGTTCCTATCACAATACGTTCTTTTCTGCATATTACTTTTTCACATCTGCCAGGCGTCCCGTGACACCTCACATTTTTTTTATTTTATTTACTTAATTTATTAACAGTTAATTATAACTACAATAATTTACTTAGTAATTTACGAAAGGCAATATTTTTTTTATCATTTCTTTTTTAATTGTTTTGCCAGTTTAATTTTTATTCGTCTAAAGTAGTATGCGTGCCACGGAAAAAAATTTACTGTCAGGGAACTCATCTTATGGCGAAAAGACTATAGTGAGCCTGACAATTGGGGAGTTTGATCTAGAAACTGTTCTGCGAAGAGGTGGGTGAAAAGGAGTATTGCGGTTGCGCTTGTATCTAGCTGGAGAACGGATATTATGAATAGTATACGGACAGTTAAACGTGTTGTGTAATATTTTATGCATAAACACAATGTCTTTTAGGTCTCGGCGTTCTGAAAGAGAGTACATTCAAAATTCTTTTAGTTGTTCTTCTTTTGTAGCTAATATGGCAACGAATACTCATATATTTCTCGACCAATAAATACTTAGATAAAAACACTGTCAGCTTGGGGATTGCTTTAATGTTGTAGACTTGTACGGAGACATGACTATTTATCGCAATGCTAGCTACGTTGATATTAATTATGCGCTTTAAAACGCTCTGCCAAGGGAGTTTGTTTTAGAAGCGAAGGGAGTCTTTTATTTACTTTGTAGAGGACTGAACGGACTTTAGCCTTGCTCAACCAAAATTATTCATGGATTTATTTAATTCTGATGCTTATACTTGGTTAAAAAAATCATGTTTAAAACCTTAAAGAAATATAAGTAGGTATAAGAAATTGTATTGGGTAACTCTTGCAATTATTTTAACTCGAGTTGGATCTTTGCCTTGGAGATTATCTTCTAATAATAATGCATTCATTTTGGACTACTTCATAATGTGTTAGTTAAAAAATTCTTAACCTATGAAAGTGTCAGGGTTCGACCAAAATTTAACTTTAAATTAAAACTAGTAAACAAGCAATATATAATCATAAATTAAAATTTTACATTTAAATCGTCATTAGGGAATGTCAAGTCAGATGTCGAATAATAAATAAAATAGTTTTAGGTACTATTAAGCAGAAAAATAAACATTACTAGTGTTGATGTCCAGTTATTAGTTTAATCCATTTAGTTTGGATAGGGCAGTCTTGACGTCAAGACTGACATGGGATAACAGCAATGGCATCTTCAAGATGCCATTGCTGTTATCCCTCACCCAGGCAAAAAGAGAGACAGACCTTAATTTATTACGTAAGTACCATTTCATCTCAATAACATATGTTATGGATATCAAACTGTCATATTACTTTTATTTTTTATATTATTTTACCAACCGATGCCGTGAGGAACTTGGAAGGCGACCGGAGGGTATATATCTCCCAGAGCACAGCAGCGTCTGTGTACTATGACCATCATACTGCGATCGACAACCCGTCTGCCAAGCGCAGTGATTTTGGCACATTCCTTCAAATTATGAATACAACTTCATTGGTGAAATCTTTTGGGGAGCCCTTTGTCCAGCAGTTGACGTCATTAGGCTGACTTGATGATGATTATGATGAACCGATAAAGTCATGAGTATTTCTCGCTATACTGATAGTTAATTTTATAGCTCAAATAAAATAACTACTTGTGACTTTATTGTCAAAGAGATCATATTGTATAGGTTTAATTATCGAAATCTAAAATTTTAGCTATACTTTTACTACATATTGTCTGAATGGTTATGTCTATATTAAGGTATGAATTCAATATTATTATTATGGCGGACCTTGTGTTTATAACGACGGTCATGTTTTAATGCTACCAGCGGTAACGAGTAGAGTTACCAGAGATGAAGTCAGCAGACGTGAATGGTTCCTCGTTTCATTGATTTTTTATTGCGTACCGAGGCAGATGAACAAGCGGCCAACTTGACAGATTAAACCTCGTTTAAAGAAGGACATGTCGTAGCGTCGTTGTAGCGCTGAAAGAGCAACGCAAACTATTGTGTTTTTCGTAATTGTTTAACACGTATATACGATATTAATTAATAAGCTCTATCATTAGACGGTAGCCTAGTTGGTAGTGCTCCTGCCTACGAAGTTGGTGGTCCTGGGTTCGAATCCCGGTAAGTGCAAATATTTGTGTGATGAGCACGAATATTTGTTTCTGAGTCATGGTTGTTTTCTATGTATTTAAGTATTTATCTATCTATATAAGTATGTATATCATCGCCTGGTACCAATAGTACAAGCTTTGCTTAGTTAGGGGCTAGGATGATCTGTGTGACATTGTCCCTAGATATTATTATTATTCCTGCTTTAGCATTAGCTAAGTCACTTTCTGGCTGTTCCAAGTAGAGATCATAGTTCATAGTTTTTGAGATTACCTTAACAAAGCTTCAAATTTACCTAACATCGTTTAGATACTTTTACTATACCCTCGAAATATTTAAAACTCTTCACTAAAAACACGAGAAATCCCTTCGCATCTTGATAGCGCGATACAAAAACCAAGTCTTAAATTAAAAAATAAAAAGTTAGCTGTGGTTTTACTACCGAGGCAATTTAGCAACGGGAATGAATTGCTTCAGCGTCATTTACCATAACAAACACTTACTAAAAGGACCTTTTTCCACCATTTTCAGTTTCCTAAAGGAACATCTATTGAAAATTCAGAACACGTAATCTGCTAGAGAAAAGTTGATACGTCCTAAATTTTAAATATTAAAACATGTCTGATTTACGACTATATACATGTATGAAACTTTTCACATAAGCCTTTTCTCGCATACACACAACCCTAACTGGGCTTGTTTGTATAAAGCAGTCATTGGGACTTTTACGACTTACGTACGTAGGGCTGCCAAATGGGCCTATGAAAAAGAGATCTCGCCTCGATACGGGGAATATGTAAATGTTTTTTTTTTATATATTTGAACTCGTTTGAGGAACTTGTGTCGATGATTAGACTCGGGGCTAATGTTCCGAAGGGACTTTATTTTAGTTTAAATTTACACGTCGCAACTTGAATCTAGAAATTCGGAACATTGCGGTATTTTTGTGGATATATAGGTGTTGAGTGCCCAAGCAGTTCAGGGGTGTGTTTGGGGTTTTAAATAAATAAAACACGCAAAACTGTACTGATGCTGGTCTATTGTCAACAAAAATCCTCGATAGCTATATAGTATATTTGTGAACGAAACCATTGCGACTTTTAACGAGCTTAACAGCGCCATCTATTGACGCGGTGACGAACCGCAGTGAACATACCGCCCACCAAGGACGTTACTGATGGAACGTCCTTCTTAAATAAAGGGGTACATTGCTCTATGGTACATTACGCTGATCTTAGTTTGTACTGTAAAAAGATATGTATATTTATTGACAATAATATGAACTAAACTAAAACTTAACTAAAACAATTTGCACTAATTACTGCCCTGCTTGCTCTAAACTAAGAACTAAAAGAGAACTACAATGAACAACAAGTTAGAAGTCATGGCTGAACTATTATGTGCTACAGTTTAAAACTAACAAAATGAACTAACTTAAAATTAAACATCTTATTCTAGGTTGTATGTCTATAATAGTTGATTGTTGTGTAAATAGATCTTAAAACAATAAAACATGTAATAAAACTATGATTTATGCAATAACCAATATAAATAATAACAAAAACATTTCTTAATCGACTACAGGTAAAATACATATTTTGGATGTTGGTCTTTTGATTGTTGAGGAATTAGTGCGTAACGTGACTACACGGGTGACATTATCATGCCCCGGGTGTTTTTCAACTATTTTACCCATCAACCAGCGACTTGGAGGCAAGTCGTTGTCTTTTATTAAATCAATGTCTCCAATTTTTGGCTCAGTAACATGTGATGACCATTTGTAACGGTTCATCAATGTAAACAAATATTCGTTGGACCAACGTCTCCAAAATGACTGCAGCATTCGCTGGATAAATTGCCAGCGTGACAAACAATTTAGGTTGGACTCTTCGTAATTATTGTCTGGCACATTCACTAATGGTTCTCCTATTAGGAAGTGACCAGGAGTTAACGGCATCGGTTCACCAGGATCATTGACATTAATTATGCTCATAGGTCGCGAGTTTAAACAAGCTTCGATCTGACTGAGGAGTGTTGCGAGTTCTTCATAAGTGAGAGTTGATTCACCAATCACGCGCTTCAAATGGAACTTTGTTGACTTCACACCTGCCTCCCACAGACCGCCAAAATTGGGACTATGAGCAGGTATGAAGTGCCATTCGGTACCCTTTGACTCTAGATGCTCGGCTATGGACGATTGTATGGCGTATAATTGCTGCAATTCTCTTGATGCGCCTACAAATGTGGTGCCATTGTCACTCCACAGTTTGGCACAATGACCTCGCCTAGACACAAAGCGCCTAAACGCTGCGAGGAAGGCTTGAGTGCTCATATCACTCACTACTTCTAGGTGCAGTGCTCGAGTGACCATGCAGACAAAAAGGAAAATATATATTTGGCCTGCTATAAATAATGTTCTGCGCTTTGAGAAACGATGGTCCAGCGAACCATAGTTCGTTTTCCAAGAGGGAACTGGGTAATATTCCTCTAGAGGCGCAATCCGCTAGGTTGTTCTGGGTAGAGACGTGAAACCATTGTGACGCTTTCATCGCGGTCAAAATTTCAGACGTCCTGTTGGCCACAAACGTCTTCCACTTACTCGGATGACTATTTATCCAGGCTAGTACCACAGTGGAATCTGTCCATGCCTTGACCTGGTCTTGAGGTATATTCAGGACTTCAGCGGTTTGAGTCAATAGTTGTGCCAGTAAAACTGCTCCACACAACTCTAACCGCGGAATGCTGATCTGTTTTACTGGAGCAACTCTCGTTTTAGCAACCAGCAACGTGACCTTTACTATGTTGTCGGCATCTACCATCCGCAAGTAAATTGCAGCTGAATACGCTGTTTTGGAGGCATCACTAAACCCGTGTAGCTCCAAATATTCGTTGGACCTTGTTCCGAGCCAACGAGGAATCCGGACCTTGGTGAGTAGTAACAATTCTTCACTATATGATCTCCATTCGTTAATAAGTTCTTTGGTAAGCAGCTCGTCCCAGCCAACACCTGCGAGCCATAATTTCTGGATGAATACCTTCGCTAAAATCACACTAGGTGCTAACCAGCCTAATGGGTCGAAAAGACGTGCTATCACAGAAATAATTGATCTTTTAGTTACAGGTGCAGACGTCGTCGGCGGGAGGTTCACCGTGTACTGGAAAGTATCATCGATGCGGTTCCAGGTAAGTCCAAGAACCTTTATTGTACTGTCAAGTTTTATTTCTAGTTCTTTTTCTTTGTGTTCAGTTTGCTTGTAGAACTTTACTGTTTGTTCTGTGTTCTGTATTATTTTTTCATTATTTGTGTTGTTCTTATTTATGTTGTCCTTGTTTGTGTTGTCCTTGTATGTATTGATTTTGTCCTCTGTACTAATTTGATTTGTATGTCCTATGTTTGTACTCTCTCTGTTCTGAATTATGTCTACTATATCTTTATTATTACTATTCCATTTTTGTAGCTGAAATCCTCCTTTTCCTAATAGTTCTAGGCCTTCTTCTATCGTGTTGCACCCTGTCATCAAGTCATCCATATAGAAAGAACTCAGCACTTTGTCCGCCACGAGAGGGTAGTTTGAACCTTCGTCATAGGCGACTTGATGCAGAGTCCTAACGGCTTGATATGGTGCTGATGCGGTGCCGAACTTGACCGTTATAAGCTCGTAGTCCTTGATGTCAGTGTCAGGATTCTCACGCCACAGTATGCGCTGAAACATTGCGTCCTCTTCAGCAATTCTTACTTGGCGATACATCTTGACGATGTCCGCTACCAATGCGATAGGATGTAGTCTCCATCTTAACACCGTGTGTCTTAAGTCAGACTGTAAAGTGGGCCCTACCATCAACGCGTCATTGAGTGATACACCATTTTCGTTCTTTTCTGAGGCGTTGAAGACAACCGGCACCTTTGTGGTAGTTTTGTCATCCCTAACTACCGCATGGTGAGGTAAGTAGACAGCTATATTTCTATTTTTATCGTGCTTGTAAACTTCTCTTATGTGTTCTAGTTCTAAATACTCTTCTATGATCTGTTTGTACTTGTTTTTCAAATCTGTATTTTTCTCTAATCTTCGCTCTAATGCTCTAAATCTTTTTTCAGCGATAGAACGGGAGTTACCGCCTTTGCAAGTGGGATCTTCATCGCGGAAAGGTAAGTTTACTATGTACCTGCCGTTGCTATCTCTTCTTGTACTTTTGCTGTAGAACTCTTCACATCTATTTTCTTCGAGCGTAAGCATTTTCTTCACACTACTTTGCTCTTCTATCTCCCAGAACTTTTTTAACATGTCGTCTTCACTAAATTGTGCATGTAATACACTAATATTATTTAATTTTGTGTTTTGATCTGTATCCTTGTTTACTACGCCTGATAGTACCCAGCCTAACGTAGTACTCTGAGCGATCAACGTGCCTAAAGGGTTTCTAAATATACCTTGTTTTATGATGCTGCTGTAAGCATCAGCGCCCAGTAACACATCAATCTTATTGGGAGTGTTGAACTCTGGATCGGCTAGCTGCAGAGTGTCAATACTTAGCCAATCTAAGGCAGTGTTAATCTTGCGTTCGGGTAAATAAGTTGTTATTTTATTTAGTACGTAAGCTTTAATTTTCAGTTTGAAATTTGGACTAATCCGAGACTGGATATTTAAATATGCCATGTACCGTGCCATGGTTGAACTAGTACCGCCAAGACCTGAGATAACTCCTTGAATAGGGATCTTTTTCAGGCTGAGCAGCTGAACTACGGCCTCTGTTATGAAGCACGCCTGCGAGCCCTGATCGATCAGGGCTCGGACAGTCTGGAGTTCACCAGAATGCGACTCGGCTTTTACTAGCGCAGTGGCTAGTAAAACCTGTCTCGGTGCGGGAGTGTTACCTGTCGACAAAAACGAAGCAATCGGACTAGTATTAGTGGCACTAACACTGTCGATAGCCGATGATGTCGAAGGTTGGTCCCTTTTGATCGACTCCTGATCTAAATGCAGCATTGAATGGTGGCGCTTCTGGCACACCTTGCATCTGGTAGGCTTCCTGCACTCACTAACAACATGATTGCCACCAAGGCAGTTGAAGCAAATATTATTTTTTAATACGAACTCACGTCTGGCCTTGAGTGATTCCTTATTGAATTTCTTGCAGAAGCAAAGTTTGTGAAGGTCGGAGCAGAACTCGCACCGCATATTATTAGTCTTTGAAGAACTTGTTGCCAGCATGGCCTTTGGACTATGGAACTGATGAACTGGTGCCTTTTTGGGTTCTAAGCACTCTAACGCGCGAAACCGATTCTCCAGGAATGTTTTGAACTGACTAAAAGTTGGTAAGTCATTGTTGGAGTCTTTGTTACAAACGCTAAGCTCCCATTGTTTTCGCGTCTCAACATCTAACTTAAAGGTAACAATGTGTATAATAATGACATCCCATGTACTCACGTTTATGCTTAAGTTACTCAACGCATTAAGACAATCACATGTAGTGTCTAGCAATTCTTTCAAAGAAGTAGCAGATTCGACATGCATTCTCTTTTGACCGAACAACCTTTTTAAAATGCAGTTGGTTAGGTATTTTTTATTGCTATACCTTTTGCCTAATAGATCCCAACATTGGACATAATTGGCGTCAGCTATAGGAGTGTGACGTATTAATTGTTCTGCTTCGCCAGAAAGGTGACTTTTAAGATAATGAAGCTTTTGCACATTATCTAATGCCTGGTTATTATGTACTAATGAGGTAAAAAGATCATGGAATGTTGTCCATTCATCATATTTACCTGAGAATATCGGTATGGAAATTTTGGGCAATTTTACAAGTGAACTATTTAATTTACTAGTACTGGATGAGGTACCGTCGGTTTTTTGCACCGACCCCGTGGCTAAACGAATATTATTCGAAATTGATTTCATCAAACATTTATAAGTTATGTAAGTGTCCTCTGTTGTATCGTAAATATCCTCTAATCTCTGCTCTGTATCCTCTGTCATAGTATGCGCATATAATTTGTACTTAGTTTCTTTAAATAAATTCCAATTTTGTTCTAATAATTCTTGTCTTGTTTCTATGTATTCTAAGGTTAATCTATCTTTACCACATTTCTTAAAATTAGTTAAACCCTTTGATATTACATTTTGTTGATCTTTATAAACTTTTAGTAATCCTTCCATTTTGAATGTAATTAATGATATAAACTAATAGCAATATTTTAATTTAAAATTGTTCTAAAACCAGAAACAAATGTATAAAAAAAATGTAAATAAAATTGAGTCTAAGTTTTTTATTTACAGTTTATTTGTATAAAATATGCTAAGTGTTCGAACTGGTTAAAATTTGTTAATTAATTTTGATCTTCAAAAACTATGTGTATATTTTTAAGTCTCAAATGCATTCAAATGTTATAAGTCAATGTAAACAAAAAAGTTAAAATTATTACAAGTCCCAAAACACTGGTCGAAATTTTACAAGTGTTTGGCAACACACAAAACCTGGTGGAAATCGGACATAGATTCCTCGTTCCCCCGTTTTTTCTTAAATATTCTAAGTCCTTAACTAACATGCACACAAACTACAACTAAATTATTCTAAGTTTAAAAATGTTCTAAAATTTTATAAGTCCCAAAAGATACTGAATTTTCTAAGTCCGGTCTTCACGATTGTTCTAAGTTGAACTAATTACTACTCGGCACTTAAACTGTTGCTCTGATTACGGACAGGATAAAAAGGTAAACAAATGTACTCACAAAATGCACTTCACACAAACACCATCTGTGGCCGCTTGTTGAACTCACTGTGTATGACGTCCCTGTGACGTCACGAAGCTGCGCCTGCGTCACCGTGTTGTCCTTGTGAAGTGATGAACTGCGAGCAGCGCCCTCTGGTGACCACTCGTTGAACTAAAAGTGGCGCCGTCTGTCGCCGCTCCTTGTACTGCTCCGGGGATGCTGGCTCAGCTCTGGACCCAGTTTGGGTAAAGCTGTCGCCGCTTGTGCGGAGGATCGTGTACCTTGCTGTAGCGTTTCACTACAAGTACACGGGGGAAGCGCGGCCAGCGGTGGCTCCACACTTGAGTCAAAAATCCTGGTCCGTACTATCCGGGTCGTTAGGACCAATGTTGAGTGCCCAAGCAGTTCAGGGGTGTGTTTGGGGTTTTAAATAAATAAAACACGCAAAACTGTACTGATGCTGGTCTATTGTCAACAAAAATCCTCGATAGCTATATAGTATATTTGTGAACGAAACCATTGCGACTTTTAACGAGCTTAACAGCGCCATCTATTGACGCGGTGACGAACCGCAGTGAACAATAGGTCCTTTTTAATTAAGGTTCATTTAACCCGCAATTTATTTGATTTCAAAACGATTGATTGATTTTTTCATGGCCCTATGGATGGATATAAGCTCTCTTGTACAGCTGAATAGAAAGAAGAGAATAAAACTAATACATACGCCTCTTATATCAGACTTTGAAAGCAGCAGTTAGAGAGATCAATTGTTTTTTTTAAGTGACATTGTTACTATATAGTAATAATGTCAATTATACGAGTACTATTTCATATGTACAGACGACAGCACATCCAGCTACCCCAATCTGACAAATTTCTTTTATAGATATTCAACTTTATTACATAAGCATAAGGTGCACTTACAATTCGGTAAATTTGACAGATTGGGGTAGCTTCATGTACTGGCGTCTTTACTTAAGCTTGATTTTATAATTTAATTTAATTAGCCTCGGCATCATAAATTAAGTCTCATACATGAGAGCAGTATCTAGTCAGGCAGATCATTATTCATGCCACATACTAATATCGTTCTCATCTTGTTAATACTATATTATAATTAAAAGTTATCAAAATCCACAAAAATATTTTTATCGATTATTCATCTCTTTAACAAGTATAAATATCAACAAAATGAAAGAATATTATTACAGGACATCAATAATTCAATTACTTGTGGCTCCTTTCGAAATATATTTTTCCGACCTAGCAACTACGTACTTTTACGAATACGAAGAAATATTATTATGAAGGACACAATAACTTCGTTTATAAAAACCGCAAATAAAATATTATTATGTAAGGATTCCCAACAAAAAACTAGTCAGAACAGGGATCAAAAAGGTGGTTCGGACATGTGAAATTGCTTTTAAAAAGGGTTCTCTTATATGGTAGATGTATTCATTGAATTATGCATACATACGTGTTGAAAGGCAAGTCCTAACGTTTTACGGCGTGTAACATAATTAAATTCCAAAAACATTATTTGAAAGGCACACCTTGTTTGGTTAGGAGGAGAACATAATGCATTGCCACATGGTCCGGTTTTCAAATATTTGTTAAGAGTGTCACCCGTGACGGTGCCAAGATACAGATACGATGTATTTTGTAGATTTTAATCACGAAGTCAATGGGAGCTAACACTAGGACTAAACTAAAATATTTAATTAGAAAGTAATATATAAAAAATATATATATTTTTCGAAAATAAATATATGTCTTGCGCTATTCGCATCCAGCAGTTTCCAGCGACCTGCACAAGATCATCGGTCCAGATGGACCGATCATCGACGACATCTTGTAGGGGCCTGCCCACGCTGCGTCTTCCGGTTCGTGGTCGCCACTCAAGAACCTTTCTGCCCCAACGGCCATCGGTTCTACGAGCTATGTGCCCCGCCCACTGCCACTTCAGTTTTGCAATTGTGGAGATCTTTGGGGGAGGCCTTTGTCCAGCAGTGGACGTCTTTCAGCTGATATGATGATTATATATATTTAATTTGCATAAAATAAACAAAGGCAAAGCAAAGGTACACAAAGCTTCCTAATAGACTTATAAATTCAATCATCTATCAAGTATTACAGGTATTTGTTTGGCGTTTCATCATCATCATCACATCAGCTGAAAGACCCCCCAAAGTTCCATTTGAGGTGACCTGTCATAATAAGCAGACGGGTCGGCTATTGCAGTAAGATAGTCATAGTACTCAGAAGATCGGTGCCCGTTTTCTGGTGTATATATTCCCTCGGGACGACTTCTTCGCCCCCCACGGGATGAGATGGGGTGGCGATATTATTCTTGGCCCCCAGCGACACAGCTTGGTTTTACCTCAAACCTAATACTTATTTTAATAATGAGTGATATTATATCCTTACCTATTATTTCTAAGCAATATATTTATTCCTATATTTTTATTTACAATTACATTAGTGAAATAGCAAGATTAAATACACTTTCATTGATCTCGGATACGTGAGGTGAACTAATAAATTCTAGGAATAATAGATAAGAAGAAAAATAACTGCAGTGCATTGAAGCAAAGGCAGAATATTTATACAAAAATAAATCATTTTACTTCACAGTGTTTATTTTTGAGTACATACAGTTCAAAGGAAAAAAAAAATTAAAAAAATGCAACTCATCCTTAATAGAATCTTCTGGGGATGAAAATTGATCACCTTGTACAACAAATTACCAGCTAAGGTATTGGACCCGCCGAGTTTTAAGTTCCTAGTATAGGCTGAAGACGTGGTTAATCGAGTGGTCGTTTTATTCCTTTGACGAGTTTTTTAAACGTCGAGCAACAAGCTAGATGAAACAAAAATAATCAAATTAAATTAAAAAAGATTTAATTTAATTTGATTATTTTTGTTTCATCTAGCTTGTTGCTCGACATTTCATTGTAGCTTAGTATTATATTGAATATTATTTTATTGACATTGAAATGCATTAGTTAACTAAATGTTGTGGTGTTAGAATGTTGATCGATCGTTGATTTTTTTAGTTAGAGATGTAGAATATTTTTTACCATTAAAGCACTTTGAACTTTGTTGTTTACCAAAGTTGGGTGCTAATTTCTATTAGCTGTGTGACCATTCTCCTCCAAAGTTATAGTAGACCTGCGACCAGTTTTATTAAAAATGGTAGCTACCATTATAACCGTTATGATGCCCATAACACAAAGATTTGTCCTGGTTGGTAAGCAAACTCACGCAGGTTGGCTTAGCAGTGAAAGATCACTAAGCACTACCAACATTACTAAAACAATTAAGAACCACGATTATTATAAACAACACAAATATAAAGATGCTTTAAAATAGAAGAATAACTATTATATGTTGCTCTCTTGCTGTTGTTGAGTTTAAAACATGCTGTTCAGCGAGCAATGGGAATTAATCATATTTTTTGCCTTTTCGAACAGAATTCTTAAAAGAAATCTTGCCGTAATAATATATAATTTTTGATGTCCTCTAACATTTAAATTAACGACAAAAACTTGGGGATATGCCCCAACTTTGCCAATATGGCGGAACAATATCGCTGAACAATTTTAATAATCCGCGAATGACGCCACGAATGGACGCGTTTGCAATTTTTTCATAGCTTTGTCGAACGTTTAACGTTGAACTTGGGCGATGACTCACATTTTTGGTTGAATACATGGCTATTATATTTTTGTTCGTGAATTTATTAAATAAATTCCTTATGCTTCGTTTTTTGTAGGTAAGCTTTATGAGTCCGAACTTGGCGCAAATGTTCTAAGCTAAGTCTTTACATAAAATTCTAGCAAGTTTATTTTGTAGCTAGTTAAAATTTCTTGTTTTATCTCATCATACGTAGCACCGTAGCGACTACGACGTAGTAGCGTAATAGCTAAAAGCTTATACAGTCACTATCTAATCCACCTGATTATGTATGTGTGAAAAAAATATTAAATTACATTAAAAATTAATCTGAAGCTTTCTAAATTCGAGATTAATTTCATTTTAATGTGAAATATTGATCTCAATATTAATATCGAGATGAGATTAACAGATTTTAGAGCCGATATACTACCATAAAATCATATAATAATGTAGTTTTCTTATCATGAACTTCTGCTGCAGTCAGTCCATTATCTTAACCAAGATTTTTATTAATGCTTATTTTATTATTTATTTATTCAAACATTTATTTTATATAAATCGATAATTAGATGCAGAATTGCTTAGCGTATCTTAGTATATTTTATGCAACTATTTTTATAATATTTCGTTCTGGAGGCCATCTCATTGGAAGTTACCTATCTGCACGGGACATATTATAGTGCACAAGTGTGTGCACAAGCCGGTGGTATATGTGTGGGCAACGTTCACGTAGCCTCATAACGTTCGGTATTCCGCATGCGAGGTCTAAATAAAACCGGCCATGTGCGAGTCGGACTCGCACATGAAGGGTTCCGTAGCAGCTAGTATTTCAGTTGATTAAATGAAAACAAATTGCGGTTTATAACGTATTAAAAAAAAACTACTTGCTAGATCTCGTTCAAACCAATGTTCGTTGTTAGTTTCTATGGTAATGTACATTATATATATTTTTTAGTTTTATCATTCTCTTATTTTAGAAGTTACAAAGTTACAGGGGGGGGGGGGGGGGCACTCTTTTTACTACTTTGGAAGTGTCTCTCGCGCAAACTATTCAGTTTAGACAAAAATGATATTATGAACCTCAATACGATTTTTGAAGACCTATCCGTAGACACCCCACATGTATGGGTACGACGAAAAATATTTTAATAAATTTTTTTTCGAGTTTAAGTTCTATGTATGGCGACCCCCCAAAATTATTGTCCTTTTTCTATTTTTGTGTAAAAATCTTAATGCGGTTCACAGAATACACCTACTTACCAAGTTTCAGCAGTACCGCTCTTATAGTTTCGGAAAAATGTGGCTGTGACATACGGACGGACAGACAGACAAACAGACAGACAGACATGACGAATCTATAAGGATTCCGTTTTTTGCCATTTGGCTACGGAACCCTAAAAACTAACAGATAATACTTACGTATGCTGTGTTACCGATTTACCTTGACTAACGTATCAGGTAAGGCGTCTATACGTCAGTCCTGTAAATGGCTTCTAATAAATAATTCATCATCATCATCATCATCATATCAGCCGAAAGACGTCCACTGCTGAACAAAGGCCTCCCCCAAAGATCTTAATAATGGCTTCACTCAAATATATATACTTCTAAACTTTTATTGAAAGAGGAGTGTAATAAGCCCTTTGATTCGGAGAGCCGTATTTAAGAGTTCCTATTGAAGTTAAAAAGGTACTTACAAATTGATCGTAACACTTGAGAACAAATAGAAATACACTAAAGACTGTGGTCAGTAACAGATAATTCTGATAAAAAATAAAATAATAATTTTAGTTGAAAATAGTTTTAGTTTGTTAAAATATGGTTGGGGATTATTATTTGGGAATTATTGTTAAGTCAAAATATACTTGTGTTATGATCTCTCGCTCTTCACATTATCCTATTAATTATAAATGCGAAAGTGTGTGAGTATGCATGGATGTTTTTCTGTTGATGTTACTCTTTCACTCAAAAACTGCCGAACAGATATTGATGATACTTTGTAGTAATAAAAAATGTCCTCCTAGCCGAATTTCGACCACGGCGGCCAGTCTCAACAGAGATTAGCCATCTGCGCGGGACATGGACACGGTGCTCAAGTGTGTGCGCAGACACAGGAGCATTTTCTATTCCATCACTCTCATGATCCGATGGGACGCCTAGGCGACACGACCGGAAAGAAGTCAGGTACAGGACCGACGGCTTTAGGTGCTCTCCGAGGCACGGAGGTATAATACCGCCAACTCACAAACTTCGGGCTGATGCTGAGAAATTTTTCTTTTTACAGAATAGTCCCAAATACACTTTTTGACCCGACCCGGGATTTGAACCCAGGACCTCGTTCTCTGCGGGTGAACACGCTACCGCTAGACCAACTAGGCAGTCTATGTTTGTAGTTTGTACTAATACTATTCGAATAACAAATAATTATAAAGTTAGACGCGGGTAAACCCGCGGAGTACAGCTAGTACTTAACAAGAAAGATAAAAATAATTTAATTATAACAAAGACCATTCAAATGAAATAATAATAATATAATAAATTATTATCTCGGGACAACTGACACATACATAGGCTGAGCCTGAAGTATAACAACCAGAAAACGGATATATATATACTTACATATTTTTAAATACATCCATATTATGAATAAATTACACCCGGGCAAAGAACAAATAATCGTGTTCATCGCTCAAAGATTTATCTTAGGTGAGCATTGATCTCTGGCTTTGTAATCACGGTCACTAAACTCTAGACCAACAACCCAGTCAGTTTCTTGTAATGAGTTTTACATGCGAGTACTGTTTGGAGGATAAAAGAGGTTCACTGCGTTTACCTTATTTTGCCCTCGTTATTTATTTATTTTATTTTATTTGGGACTAGCTGTACCCCGCGGTTTACCCGCTTTAAATTTTAATAATTATCACAGTTCCGCCCCCGTAGGTGATAGCGTGATAATATGTAGCCTATATGTTGACCCGACCTCTTAGTAATATGCATGCAAAATTTGAAGTAAATCTATGCAGTACTTTTTGAGTTTAGCCCGGAGATACATACAGACAAACAGACAAAAATTCTAAAAATTTTTTTTTGGCTTCGATATCGATTGTAGATCAGGCCTCAAGTATCCTTTAAAAAAATATTTAATGTCCAGTTTTGACTCTCCTACGATTTTATTATACGTATAGACTAGCTGTGCCCCGCGGTTTTACCCGCGTTAAACTTTATAAATTATCATAGCTCCTCCGCCGTAAGTGGTATCGAGATAATATGTAGCCTATATATTGACCCGACCTGTTAGTAATATCCATGCAAAATTTGAAGTAAGTCCATCCAGTACTTTTTGGGTTTAGCCTGGACATACATACAGACAAAAATTATAAGAATTATATTTTTGGCTTCGATATCGATCGTAGATCACGCCTCAAGTATCCTTTAAAAAAATATTTAATGTACAGTTTTGACTTTCCTACGATTTTATTATATATATATATGTATAGATAATTAAAGTGACCATTACCTAAGGTAGTATAAAATAAGGATAACTTAGGATTATTTAACATTTTCCACATATTAAAGACTATATAGCTTGATATTCATAAAATTATACAAATACAAAATTATTATAATAAAGAGGAGAAGATCGGTTAGAAACATTGATATTATGTTTGTTTAGAATTAGCACCAATCCAGTTCTTGCAAATAATAGATTTAAGTTTTTAAGACGTTGTGTTAAATAGTCAAAATCCGCAAAATCGTCCAGGTGGTTACTATAATTAGCAGATCTACTTTAAAAAGATTTTTGTCTATAATTTGTAGAACTGAAAGGAGTTTGCAAAGTAATAGGATGTCTAACGGATCTGTTTGGAACTTAAATATTTTTATCTTGATCTAGTCATAAAGATCGGTGAAATTATGTATTGATTAAGCTGGATTGATTTTATAAATATTTCTATGGATATACTTCTGCTAGTTTAGTTTAAAATTTACATCATCAGCTTGATATCGTCCACTGCTGGACATAGGCATCCCCAAAGGTTTCTGAAAGGTTTGCCGTCGTTACTGCTCTTGGCATGCGAGTTCGTGACCGCAGTTAGGTGGTAGTTAGTACGCAAGAGCTGCTGCTGCCTGGTTAAAATAAAATAAATAATAAAATAAAAAGGTTTTACGTAGACTTAAAAAAAACGCTTGTAAATAGTCAGAACATGTTTGTAGTAATATAGTTGTATAAATTATTATTTCTAGTAACATAGATATTTAGGTACAGACGCCAGCACATCAAGCTACCCCAATCTGTCAAATTTCCCCAATAGAAAGTGAACCTTATGCTTTTGTGATAAAGTTGTAAATCTATAAAATTAATTTGACAGATTGGGGTAGCTGGATGTGCTGGCGTCTGTAAATGGTATTGATTGTATGAAAACATTTATAAAATTAATTTTATAATAGCAATGATATTTAGCTAGCTCGTATCAAGTTATTGGCAAGAGATTATGGATATGTTTAATTATCTAATTTAAGTCTAATATTTTTACTACATATTGTCAATGGTTCTGTCTATTATGGTCTGTCTAAGGTATTATTATTATGGTTCCCAGGGTATCCCTTAGATGTCTTTTACGACACCCACGGAAGAGGAAGAGGCTGCCCTGTTATTCTTTCGGAGCCGGAAAATACACGGCACTTAACACACACATGGCGTTAAAAATTTAGTGCAATTCAATTTAGTAAATTATAAGTAATCCCTTATAGTTAATAAATTCAACTGACGTGATAAATTAATTCATGGATAATAATATTTGGTAGATTTTTCCGCTGTCATTTTTGATAAGTCCAGAAGATAAACACATTGTTATTAGCTACTGTCTCCTATATTATTACATAGATTTTGCGTTTAAGAGATAAATGAGAAATATTCGCTTTACCTAGGAAACTCGCTGACAAAAGGATATTACTGGGTTAGGCCTGCGCCGCACAGAATATTTACAATGGAGAACCATCCACCCACCGTTTTGTTTACGTGAAAATTGCTTTTATTGTTAAACCTTCGTATTTTGGCATCGTGGCGAGTTATAGTAATTATGAACTGCTATGTGTGTGTATATATAATTATTGTTTGTAACGGCGATGTTTTTTAGGTTTAAGACATTTATTTATTTTCTCAAAAGATTACAAAAATCACTTGCAGATGAAATACAATAGAACTTTAAGGTACTTACATGCTTTTCATATTGGCACAGCGTATATAATTTTATAACTATAACTTAGACTAATACAAAATATAAAATCAGGGTAATTAAACAAAATGCATTACTAACAAACAAGGCAAACTTAACCACTGCCACATGCATTTAGAGCACACATTGATTTAGCACAAACGAGAAATGTATTGAAATATTCTGCTTGACAAAAATGCTTGTTTTAAACATACATACAACTCGTGTTTTATATACAAAAGTATATTTCTGCTCACGGAAGTTAACATAATATTTTGCTGGATTTTAATAATCACTTCCTTCCTCATGTGTTTGTTATGCCTTGACAGTTAATTTCAATCTTCGTATATACCGACGATAACGTGACAAGATTGAATTTTCATTATGATTCAAACGTCAAAAGGAACGCTACTTAGCGTTTCTTTCGCAGTTTATTTTTTCTGTACTTTTTTACATTCTTTCGTTGATTTCACTGCAAATACTTCTGTTACTATAGAGTAACAGAAGTATTTGCAGCATGATATAGCACGAGATATAGATCTCGTGCGATATCATGTATGTATCGTTCAATAAAGGTATATTAAATACCAGCTGATGGCAAGCAGTTACCTTTAGTTTTAGTTAGTTGTTCCCTCCAATAAGCTTGAGTGATACCCAGGGTGTCAAATTTTTTAAAGGCATTAGGGAAATTAATCCCTTTTTCGTTAAAGTACATCTAGACTCATAGCAACTATTATGGGTCACACAAATAGTTGACCTGCGCAGGAATCGAACCCAGGGGACGAAGTGGCGAGGCGGTTGTCTTAACCGGTGTAGTCAAAAAAGTAAATTTCTGGAGTGTATTGAATTGACAAGTACCACGACATCGATTTACTATAGTATGTTTGATTGATTATGTTAGCATACGATGTTCCGAGTCGCTGTAATTGAAATTTTAGTCATTTTAACATAAATTGCGGGATGTGAATATTCGACGTTTTTTTTAAATGATGGTTTTTGGCATTCGTTTTGTATTATAAGTTAGATAGATAGATAGAGTACCGCACTTTATTTCACCAGAAAACACAATACACAATATCTTAATAAAGAAAATACAGTACAATCGGCGGTCTTATCGCTTTGTAGCGATCTCTTCCAGACAACCGTTGGGTGGACAAGAAGAATTAAGATGGAAAAGGCGGTAGTTGTAAGTGTACTATCGTGTGTATTAAATGTTTAACGTTTTACATACATACATTTCATATGTACAAGATTCATAAATATATACTTATATTTGTATAAATACTAATAATACTATACTATACATACATAATATTATACATCTTTTTAATTAAGGAGTTATGCAGGAAGAGGTTACTAAAAGAAGTTAAAAGATAAGAAGAGAAGTGATAAAGATATTTAGAGCGATAAATGGTATTTTTTTTAAAGAACCTTTAAAAGAGGCGAGGGTTTGTGCACGTCTAATTTCTACAGTAAGTAAATTCCATAGCCGGGCTGCTTGGACAGAAAATGAGTTATCAAAAAAATCTGTAGAGTGCACTGGGATATGTAGTTTTAATAATGTAGCTTTAAGTTAATGTACTTTCAAGAATTACAATCACAGCCAACAATCATATGGCTCATGTTATCAAAACATATATGGCACCCGTCACGCATTGCCAAAGTTTTTATGCTTCCTGATGAGTTATGGTAATCTCAGTCACGTGGAAGACCACAACATCAATATGATAATCAATTCAATTCTATCGAATTCAAAATTCATTTATTCCGTTAAAGTGTTACATTTGCTGATGCTGAGAAAATTTTTCTTTTTACAGAAAAGTCCCAAAACTACCTTTGGCCCGACCCAGGATTTGAACCCAGGACCTCATTAACTGCGGGTGAACACGCTACCGCTAGACCAACGAGCCAGTCAAATTATAGATAAACTACAACCAGACATAGAAAAAATAATCGTGCTCATCACTCAAAGAGTTGTCCTGGGTGGGGATCGAACCCACGACCTTTGGCTTAGCACTCAGTGGCACTAACCAATAGAATAACAGGCCAGTTAACTATGAATGAATATGAACATCTATAAGTTATATAACATATAAATAATATACGATTTATAATTGACGATCAGCCTAGTTGGTAGTGCTCCTGCCGACGAAGCTTGTGGTCCTGGGTTCGAATCCCGGTAAGTGCAAATATTTGTGTGATGAGCACGAATATTTGTTTCTGAGTCATGGATGTTTTCTATCTATATATGTATTTATCTATCTATAATTATGTATATCGTCGCCTGGTACCCATAGTAAAAGCTTTGCTTAGTTTGGGGCTAGGATGATCTGTGCGACATTGTCCCCAGATATTATTATTATATAATTTGGTTACCATTAAAACCAGCGAGTACCCTAAACCGGCGAGCATGTATGAAGAATATAATGTCAGTAAACGAAGCGAAAGAGGTGTGCAAGGATCGTGACAAATGGAAGTCCGTTGTCTCTGCATACCCCTCTGGGAAACAGGCGTGAGTCTATGTATGTATGTATGTATTAAAACCAGCCAAATACTACCATAAATATTGCCATGAAATTCGGGCGTAAAATCTGGTCGGACTTCCATTCATTGGCAGCTTTGCATTCAAGTTACATAAATCTATTGCCAAAGCTGCAGTCAAATTTTGTTACCGAGGGTATAAAGTTTAACATGTTACGAGTAAAGCTTGTGAGGCAAAAACAAACTTTAGCGCCATATTCATAAGGTCTAATTATTTTGTTAATCTCCTTATATCCTTGACGGCTTCGTTGGTCTAGTATTAGTAGCAGCGTGTTCAATAGGAGATAACGAGGTACTGGATTCAAATCTCGGGTCGACCTAAATCACGACGAGAATTTTCTGTAAAAAGAAAAAAAAACAGTATCGGCCCGAAGTCTGGGAGTTGGTGGTATTATACGCTCGTGCCTCGGTGAGCACGTAAAGCCGTCGGCGCTCTACCTGACCTCTTTCTGATCATGAGGGTAATGTGAAGAATGGACCAAACTTTTTGCACACAGATGTGCACTATAATATATCACGCGCAGATGGAATTTCCGCGACGGCGCATTTCAGCCACTGCGGCCAGTCTCAATGAAGACTAGTCGCCGTGGCCAAAATTCGGCTAGGAAGACATTATTATTACCGTTTTATACCGCAGATAGATCTTGGGTCTTAATTAATTACCAAAATTCAAGCTAACTTCACCGTCACCGTAGCCTAGTTGGTAGTGCTCCTGCCTACGAAGCTGGTGGTCCTGGGTTCGAATCCCGGTAAGTGCAAATATTTGTGTGATGAGCACGAATGTTTGTTTCTGACACATGGATGTTTTCTATCGCCGCCTGGTACTCATAGTACAAGCTTTGCTTAGTTTGGGGCTAGGATGATTTGTGTGACATTGTCCCTAGATATTATTATTATTATACTTTTCACCATCGCAATGGTATTACCTACATGCCAAAACTTAAGGCACTTAGGCATTTATGTGTTTTAAGTTTGAAAGTATCGGTGGGATACTTATAATTGCCAAACTTTTCCATGATAAAGATGCCAAAACGTTTTAGGATATTTTTGAAGCCCTGAAACAAATAAGCGAAGATTTCCCCTGTATCTTTATGTGTGTGTGTGTGTTTAATCCGTGTATACAAGTCTGAAGTATCGTAAAGTTCTATACATAAAACTATGTTTAAGTTTAAAAAGTTTAATATATTTTTCTGGGTTCATTACGGTTATTTAAAATAATTTATTTTTAAAAGAGCACAGTATGAAATAAAGTGCTCTTCTATGGCATACTTTTTTTACATATACACACAGAAACACTTGTAACCGACACAGACATTGTCAAAATAGTCTGAAATCTAAAAAGCGTGCCTGGCTTAATCCAAATCTTTATTTAATTTTAACCGACGACATTGCCTTATTTTGTACGTTAAATAAGACTCTACTATCAGGCATATTAAATAACAATAAATATTTATAATTCACTAAATAGGAGAGAATCATGGGGTAAATCCAATTAACGTTAAAAAAGAAGCGTGTTTTACTTACGGAAAATTGTACCTAATATCTTCCTGGTCAAACTTCGGCCATGCCGCAGTCAAAAAGACTAGACATCTTCAGCCGTTATATCTTAGTGCACAAGTTTACATTCAACTCTCATGATGCGATGGACAATTACCTAACACAACTACGATTTTTAAAACCGTAATCCACCAAAACATTGCACCTTTTAAAAGATTACTTGAATAATGCATATATGTATTTCAATTGGTAGCCAAGATGGGGGTAGACCGCCTGTCGAACCCAATATACTTGATTAAAGGGCAGTCAGTTTAAGACAATACTTTGCTACATTTCTTCAGAAAGGTACACGAAAAATAAATAGTGCAAATGGTAGTTGAGATAGTTACTACGCTATCAATACTTAACGTTAAGAAGAAATAGCAACTTAAATAAACCAAAGTTATGTAACAAAAGACATTATAAATAAATAATAATAATAAATAAATCATTGTTAATAAAATAAAAATGTGTACAAAAGGACATCAATTTATGTATATTAAAAATAATAAAATAACAACATAAAATTAGAGCATTCATCATATCAGCCGAAAGACGTCCACTGCTGGACAAAGGCCTCCCCCAAAGATCTCCACAATTTCCGGTCTTGTGCTATTCGCATCCAGCATTTTCCAGCGACCCGCACAAGATCATCGGTCCATCTTGTAGGGGGCCTGCCCACGCTGCGTCTTCCGGTTCGTGGTCGCCACTCGAGAACCTTTCTGCCCCAACGGCCGTCGGCTCTACGAGCTATGTGCCCTGCCCACTGCCACTTCAACTTGGCAATTCTTCGGGCTATGTCGGTGACTTTGGTTCGCCTGCGGATTTCAACATTTCTGATGCGATCCTGCAGGGAAACTCCGAGCATAGCCCTCTCCATTGCTCTTTGGGTGACCTTGAGCCTTCTAATAAGGCCCATAGTGAGCGACCACGTCTCTGTTCCGTATGTCATCACTGGCAACACACACTGGTCGAAGACTTTCGACTTGAGACACTGCGGTATTTTGGACGAGAAGATGTTACGTAGCTTCCCGAACGCTGCCCAGCCGAGTTGGATTCTACGATTGACCTCCTTCTCGAAGTTGGACCTACCTAGTTGGATGGTCTGTCCTAGGTAAACATAGTTCTCTACAACTTCGAGTGCAGAGTCACCAACTTTCAATTGAGTGGGTGCAACATGGACGTTTGACATGATTTTCGTCTTATCCATGTTCATTTTCAGACCCACTTGTTGAGAGACTCTGCTGAGGTCATCGAGCATTGTACCGAGGTCTTCCATGGTCTCAGCCATG
The DNA here is from genome assembly GCA_951640165.1 of Pseudoips prasinana. Taxonomy (NCBI): domain Eukaryota; kingdom Metazoa; phylum Arthropoda; class Insecta; order Lepidoptera; family Nolidae; genus Pseudoips; species Pseudoips prasinana. The sequence continues at coordinate 11,080,940 of OX621240.1, forward strand.
ACTACGATATCATCGGCAAATCGAAGGTGAGTGATGTACTCGCCATTGACATTGATGCCAAAGCCTTTCCAGTCCAGAAGCTTGAAGACGTCTTCCAATGCAGCGCTGAACAGTTTCGGAGATATAACATCTCCCTGTCTCACGCCTTGCTGCAAGTGGATAGGTTTCGAGATCTGGTCCTGGAGTCGCACTGACATAGTGGCGTTTTCATACAAACACTTTATCACCTCGATATACCGGTAGTCAATTTGGCACCTTATGAGAGACCTCAGCACAGCCCATGTTTCGATAGAATCAAAGGCTTTCTCATAGTCCACAAACGCTAAGCACAGTGGCTTGTTATACTCTTCGGTCTTCTGTATAACTTGCCGCAGCGTATGTATGTGGTCTATGGTGCTAAAGCCTTTTCGGAAACCGGCTTGTTCGGGAGGCTGGAAGTCGTCAAACCTGCGCGCGAGACGGTTCGTAACGACCCTCGAAAACAACTTGTAAACATGGCTCAGCAGTGTGATGGGTCTATAATTCTTCAATAGGGTCTTGTCGCCCTTTTTGAAGAAGAGCACCACCACACTTCTGTGCCATGCTTGTGGCGTTTGACCATCTAGTATGACGGAGTTAAATAACTTCTGAAGGGCCCGTAGGATTGGTGTACCACCCGCCTTCAGAAGCTCTGCTGTAACTCCATCATCACCAGGCGCCTTGTTGTTCTTGAGTTGTTTGAGAGCCATTCTAATCTCGTACAGGCTGACGTCCGGGATGTCTTCGGTGTAATGTCGGGTTAGTCGTGCTCTGGGATCTGAGGCATGACTTTTGACAGGTGGCTGTGTTGTCGTATATAACTGTCCGTAGAACTTCTCGATCTCTCCCAGCAACTCAGGTTTAGACGTGACGATTCTACCATCCTCAGTCTTCAGCTTCGTCAGTTGGCTCTGTCCAACAGACAGAGCTCTTGCGAACACTTTAGAGCCTTTGTTCCGCTCGATAGCCTCTTTAATACTAGTTGTATTAAATTGCCGCGTGTCGCGAGTCAAAGACTTTGAGATCTGTCTGTTGAGCTGCCGATATCTGGTAGCATCATCTGAGGACGTCAGAACCATTTTCCGTCTATCTTCCATAAGTTGCAGGGTAAAGTCAGAGATCTTTTTAGTTCTGTTTGTACGACGGGCCTTGAAGACCTTAGACCCAGCCGTATGGACAGCTTCTACGAGCCTGTCATAGTATGAGTCCACTTCCTCGCAGTCTGCTAGGCATTCGAAACGGTTTTGCAGTTCGAGCTGAAATGGTTCGGGGTTTTGGACGTGGATAGGTAAAGGTCGGAGCGTAGACTTTATCAGTCGGGACCTCTGGAGTTTGACATTCAGGTTCAATGAGCCTCTGACCAGTCTGTGATCGCTCCCGGTTTTAACCGCATTGATCACGGAGACATCATTGAACATCTGTCGTCTCGTCGACAAGATAAAGTCTATCTCATTTTTAGTTTTACCATCGGGGCTCACCCAGGTCCATTTGCGGTGATCCGGCTTCCTGAAGAAGGAATTCATCATAAAGAGTCCCTCCTTCTCCATGAAGTCGGCCAACATTTGGCCCCGGGGGTTCCGGTCTCCAGTTCCAAATTGCCCCACTCTCAGCTCATTACCGAATCGTTTGCCCAGCTTCGCGTTAAAGTCCCCCATGACCACAGTGAAATAGGAGTTAGAGGTATGTATGGCTCTGGATATGTCCTCATACATAACCTCTACTTCATCGTCGGAGTGTGTCGAAGTGGGTGCGTATACCTGTATAACCTTCAACGAATACCGCTTGGTGATTCTGAGTATAAGGTACGCAACCCTCGTCGACACACTCTCGATTTTCACTAGGTTGTTCACGAGGGACTTGTGGACTATGAACCCGACACCACCTTGGGATATTTGTTCACCCTCCCGGTAATAGAGCAGGTTTCCGGATTTCAGTATTATCGAGTCCTCCCCCTCTCTTCGGACTTCAGATAATCCTACAATATCCCAATGTAACCTGCTCAATTCTTCCTCCAGTTCGGTTATCTTCTCGTCGGACCGCAGTGTACGTGTGTTATATGTTGCCAGGGCCAGAGGTCGTCGGTGTTGGTAACGCGGAATCTGCCGGGGATTCTTAGCACCCCCTGCCCTGCCGTAACCACGGCTGTTACCACGGCTGGGAATAGCAGGGCTGCCGGGGACTGGGGGCCGCGGTTTGGTTGTGTCCATCATTTGAGGGGATTTGCCATAATCGCCACGCTTGGCAGACGGGTTGGCGATCGCAGTAAGGTGGATATGGTACTCAGGAGAACGCTGCTGCCCGTTCTCTGGTATATATTCCCTCGGGACGACTTTTACGTCCCCCCACGGGATGAGAGGGGGTGGTGATATTCTTAGGCCGTCACCACACAGCAAAATTAGAGCATTATAAATAAATAAATAATAATATCTTGGGACATTATTTACACACAGCCATCTCAAACTAAGCAGAGCTTGTGCTATGGAAACCGGATAACTGATATACTACTTTTCTTTTGTAAATACATACTTATATAGATAAATTACAGCCAGACTCGGGACAAACAAACATGTTCATTAGGGTGCTTATCCACTAAAGGTGCTACGTTGTCCATAGCAACGTAGCGTATTTGATATTCACCAATCATAATTACAAGTCCATGTATGTTGTTAGCACTGGCGAAACGGTTCGAAGTAAGACATATTCTTGTATGGACGGATCCGTGCTATGGATGATCGCAAGTGGTATGCGTAGCACCTACATTAGGTGCAAAGCTTCCTCGCGGCAGTGAATTTTACATCTTAATCACCCTACTACATAGCTTAGCATCGGTGGAAACAGTCACATAGATTCGTTGTATAGCTTTCACATCCTATAAGCATAGCTGCCTAGCACATCTCGTGGAAAAGCACCAAAGGCATTTAAAGCGCTTGTTTTATAGAATCTAATGCTGTCGATTCTGCCTATTACACGACTAAATTAATTTAAATGATATTACGTCTCTCTTTAATATATCTCAAATGAAAATAACAAGGCATACATAGAACTATCTAACTACTAAAACTATTTCTAATACGCGCACCAATTATGCGCACCGACCGCATAATCGATCGAGAGGTTCTACCGTGCCGCTTAATTACTCTCAGAATTTTGCGCCAAAACAAAAATAAATAAGACACAACTAAAGATGTGCTATACTTTTCATAATAAATATGTTAGAAAGAGATGCAATGATAAAAAAAATCCGACAGACAGCGTAGACGACAATTATATACATTAATAATAATATCTGGGGACATTATACACACGGTCATCTGATGCCAAACTAAGCAAAGCTTGTACTATGGAAACAGATATACTACCTCTATGTATACTAATTTTTTTCTTGTAATTATACCCAGACTCAGGACAAACAGACATGTTCATGCACACAAATATCTGTCCTGGGTGGGAATCGAACCCACGACCTGCGGCGTGAAAACTAACCAACTACGCCAACAGGCCCGTCAAGTCACTTATATTTAACCTCAGTTCCTTCATATTTAGCGCTCACCTTGAACAGATCAACTTCCTACGACCTTAACCCCTACGCACGTAGCTTAGTAAATACGCTTGTAAATTCTAGCAAAGACAATTTAAATAGGTCATGACATTTCTAAAACCTATCCAAACTACCATTTAACAACCCTATTTCTAAAAAGCCTGATTGTAGTATAATTTTTGTTTTGATAAGAACTATAAAATCAAGTAACTTAAGGTATAATTTGGTTTAACAGTAAGGTCGTATTAAAAGTAAGACTTTTATTTGCACTACTTTGTAGAGGAAACGGGGGTTGTAAAAGTAGGGACACTGAACATAAAACCCTTAGTTTTCTTAAGTTCACTAGATTACACATCTTCATGTACATATTTGACTCCCATGAATTATTCGAAAAAAAGGCAGCCGGATTTCTTATTACATACGCACCTTTGTCCAGGAAAGGTAAGCAGACTCAACAGATCTCCACATCTTATGATCCTAGATCCTTTTTTATCGCCCTGACTTTTATAATTTCATTCCTACATCCTTCCAAACAATTTTCCAACAAACTTTCAAATAAATATCTAAAATTCTAAAAAAAGTTAAATTTAAAGCGTGGACGTGGTAGCGGCGGCATACCGACTTGCCGGCCGCTCACTACGCATTGGTCTAATGCGTAGTTCACGCCAGAAGAAGTATATCGCATCATTGTAAGTGGCGTAGTGCACAAAAAATCTAACTGCTGCCAGACCTTTTTTGCCCATTCTTTGCAGCTGACAACAAAAGTTACCCTCCCGTTTTAAAATATGTGAAGATACCACCTTTGTACACGGGGAAAGGTAGACCAGACGAAATCAACAGCTACAGATCTGTATTAATAATATTAGTATGCCCAGTATTATTGACACTGGTCGTTGCTGTTGATTTTTGGTAAAATATTTAAACACTGTTTAAGAACTCGATTCGAGTCAGTGCTGAATTTATTGGATCCTATTACCCTCCTTAACTTCTTGACTAAAAGCACGAAGTATTCTCAAGCATCTGTTGACATTGGACCGTAGCGTGTTAACATAAAACCTATTTCCTTGCCAAGTAAGTAATTTCATTCCCATTTAACCAATTTGGAAGCTTAATTTTCTATTCCCACTAACCTAGTTCTCCAATTTGAAATCCTATCTGTTACGGAAGGTAACTTAGTTTCAAACACAGTTGCTTAAGTTTACAAGCGTCCTTAAATCATTTCGCACTAAACATTTGAGACAAATGGTTACATGAACGCAAAAGCTTAGATTTATAGCTGAATTAAGCAGCTTACGCGTTTCGCGAATACCACATACGAGAAACTGTTTTTGGCAATTGAAATAGAACGAACAATGTCTTGCTAAATTAATGTCATAGGTTAGTTCGATTTTAATCAACATAATACACAGACTTCAATCGTTGTTGTGAATCGCTATCTACATAATAATATTGACTGCCTCGTTAGTCTAGCGGTAGCGTGATCAACCGTTGATAATGAGGTACCGGGTTCAAATCCCGGGTCGGGACAAAAAGTGATTTTGGGATTTTTCCGTTAAAAGAAATATCTCAGTATCAGCCTGAAGTCTGGGAGTTGGCGGTATTATACCCACATGCCTCGGAGAGCACGTAAAGCCGTCGGTCCTGTGCCTGACCTCTTTCCGGTCGTGTCACTAGTCGTCCCATCGGAACATGAGAGTGCCCCTGTGCTTGCGCACACACTTGTGCACTACAATATGTCCTGCGCACTTGGGTAGTCTCCATAGAGATGGTCCCTGTGGTCGAAATTCGGCTTGGAGAACAAACACAATACCTATATAAGAATTTAGGTTCCATATACTTATGGCTAAACTCTTTTTAAACGACTGAACCGATTTTTAAGGATTTATTATTGGATTTATAGTTTAGATGTACACTTAGATCCAGTAGTAGTTCCAGATGTTATGTGTTTGGTAGTAGGTACACGACTTTTAATTTTCAGAACAAGACTAAGTCTGCTGAGACAGTAACTTAAATCTCAAAATGTACATGTACTCGTGTTTATGGAAATAGCTCAAAACATTTCGATGAAATTTACAGGAAAGATGTGCTTTGCACACCGCAGGTTGTGGACGGGTGCTAGGTGGGACCCAAGACACATATTTGTGTGCATGAACATATCTGTTTGCTCAGACTCTGTGTGTAATTATCTATATAAGTATGTATTTACAAAAGAAAAGTAGTGTAAATAAATAATAAATGTAGATATCAGTTATATATAGTGAGACCATGGAAGACCTCGGTACAATGCTCGATGACCTCAGCAGAGTCTCTCAACAAGTGGGTCTGAAACTGAACATGGATAAGACGAAAATCATGTCAAACGTCCATGTTGCACCCACTCAATTGAAAGTTGGTGACACTGCACTCGAAGTTGTAGAGAACTATATTTACCTAGGACAGACCATCCAACTAGGTAGGTCCAACTTCGAGAAGGAGGTCAATCGTAGAATCCAACTCGGCTGGGCAGCGTTCGGGAAGCTACGTAACATCTTCTCGTCCAAAATACCGCAGTGTCTCAAGTCGAAAGTCTTCGACCAGTGATGACATACGGAACAGAGACGTGGTCGCTCACTATGGGCCTTATTAGAAGGCTCAAGGTCACCCAAAGAGCAATGGAGAGGGCTATGCTCGGAGTTTCCCTGCGGGATCGTATCAGAAATGTCGAAATCCGCACCAAAGTCACCGACATAGCCCGAAGAATTGCAAAACTGAAGTGGCAGTGGGCGGGGCACATAGCTCGTAGAACCGATGGCCGTTGGGGCAGAAAGGTTCTTGAGTGGCGACCACGAACCGGAAGACGCAGCGTGGGCAGGCCCCCTACAAGATGGACCGATGATCTTGTGCGGGTCGCTAGAAACAGCTGGATGCGAATAGCGCAAGACCGGCAATTGTGGAGATCTTTGGGGGAGGCCTTTGTCCAGCAGTGGACGTCTTTCGGCTGATATGATGATGATGATGATGATGATCAGTTATCTGGTTTCCATAGTACAACTCTGCTTAGTTTGGGATCAGATGACCGTGTATAATTATGTCCTAAGAAATTATTAATATTTATTAATATGGAGGTAAAAACTCAAAAAAATTGAGTCCATGATTAAGAAAATTTGTATTCACGTGTTACGAGCAAAACTAGATCGCGTAATAAAATGGATCAGAACCATCAAATGCGCGTGAGACAGCTGCACCCGGTATACTGGAAATTAAGTACATTTCAAAGTGATATAGCAATAGCACCTGTGTAAAGGTTAGAAACGCAAGGAATAGTATTTCGCTAGAAGATGTCTGCCGTCAGTTCTTGGAAACGGATGCATTTAAGTATCAGTAGGTAAAATAAACTTGAACTAAAGGTACTTTTACATTTTATTTACCGCTTTACACATTCCATAAATAAGGCAACTCTTAGTTAAGGTGCTCTTAACCAGAGGCTCTCACTGATCTGTAACGATTGGCGAGGTTAAGCAACTAGACTCGCGGTCAGCCCATAGATGGGTGTCCGCCAACGTGGTTTAATTTCTGGGCATCTCCCTGCTTCGAAGGGCACGTTAAGCTGTTGTTTCTGTTTGTAGACATTACGCACAGTCGTCAAGCCATGTCAGAGGCCTAATGGGCGGCTTGAACAACTCTGACATTATAGTAGCGCCCATATATAATTAACAGTGTAAAATAAATGGTAAACTTAACTAAAAACGGGGCTTGGAGGCTTGTAAAATCACAAAAAATATTGCTAATAAACTTATACAAGAATAACAATCAGCTCATGCATTTTGTATGAAAGAGGGATTCAGGTTCATGGGTAGGTCCGCTCCTCACATTTCATACACTATATATATATACCGTGTAATATTTTCCAAGTTAATTAAGTTTTTTTTAAAGTAATTAGCAGCTCCTCTAGTCACTGGCCCGCCCAAGTAAAAGTCAGTCGCTTACGAAACTTCATGCTAAAACCACTCTGAAACATGCCAAAGAGAGAGTGATCATCATCATCTTGTTCCACTAATGTGCTAATGGGTATGGTTAACGCACTTAGTCACGATGTGGACCATTGTACGTGAGCCATGGCGGCCTTCACTACATCCAGCCCACCTCCTTCCAGAAGCTTATTAGGTCTCCCAAACTTCTCAGGGCCTCTTGGGCTTTCCAGGGCCAAGAGAGAGTGGTAAAAAGCAACTGGTAATTGCGAGTAACTTCATAACCGATTCTAAAAAAGGGCACAACCCTCAAAAATCAAAACACTTACTAGAAGCAAAAGAATATGTATCTAGTTACATATGTAAATAGAAGGGGCCATGGTGAAAGTATAAGAAATTATAATTAAATTCATTAACTGAACAGAACAGAGTAGACTAATCATAACTCTAATCGTAAGTTTGCATATGCCTTTGAAGCGCGCAAAGTGGTATTATTACCTACTATTAAATATTGCAGTTTACATCTCATACCACAACCATAAAACCTGCACCTTGAATTCTTATATTAAGTTTATAAGTGCGATTGACGCCTTAGTTAACGGTAGTGTACCTTCCTTGAAAGGTTGCAGGTTCAATAACCACACAAGACAAATTATTTATGTTCATAAACACGTCTATTTGTTTTGGTCTGGGTGTTTTCTGTATATATTTACAAGTTTAGTATTTCTGTTGTCTAGTATCCTTAGCATTGCTTAGTTTGGGCTGTGTGATATGTCTCAAATATTTATTTATTGACATAAATAATTAAAGTACTGTAGTAAATTTAAATTAGGCTATATCACAGTGTTAATTTCAGATAGATTTGCTAGAAAGACATTCGTAAATGACCGAGCAATCTGCAGAGATTGCCACTAAAAAGATTCGTTTTCAAGCCTTAGTGAGATCGATAACAATAATTAGTTTACAGCAATAATGTCAAAATTAGACTATGACACATTCTTAATTTCAAAGTTAAAGGTGATAAAATAAAAAGAAAGAACCTATTTTTCAGTCGTTTATACATTCAAAAGAAAGACAAATGAAACATAACATTGCAACTTGAGGGAAGTTATTATATTATGTTTTAATATTGTTACATGCACTGTTAGAGAACAAACTTTCTGAAAGTGTAACGTCTTACTTCTCTCAAGTATCCCCACGTGGATTTCTTTAAAATTTTGCTAACATTCAAACTATCCAAAAGTCGAACTATGAAAGTGATGATGTGGCTTTTTTCGGGTGAGGATCGATTTGAATATAATATTAATTTGTAGAACACAAATGGGAAATAAATACATGTTGTAGAAGTTATCAAAACTCCGTGCGCTTGGTGGACTAGTTTTATTCCGCCTGAGCCCTTTCAGGGTACGTGACCCGACCATCTGAGACAAGGCGCTAAAGGGGGGCACCGGAGCAGCATACCCGTGCTCCCGGGGCTCCCCCCATCAGGCGCCAAGAGAAGTCTACGGCAGCTTAGGTTTAGTCGATGCGAGTCCAAAATACCCACCTGTAGACACTTTTTCCGGGTAGCATGTGTAGGCATTGTCCCTTCCTTAACACAAAAAAAGTTTTGTTCCGCCTATTATGTTTGACTATGATTAGGTCATAGTCAAACATAAGCCAATTACAGTACTCTGTACCGACGTGTGGGGTGGTGCTAAACTAGACTAACTTTCGGGAAGCAGATTGGTGATTCATCGAGAATCTGTATAGGATACGTCCATTACTCTAACTGCTAAACCTCACGTGGTGAGCAATATAATTCAACAGTCGTATGCTTTTTGCTGATTTAGTAGATGTACGACCACTCTGTGGAATCAATTAACTGCGAATGTAGTTCCGGTCCAGTATGACATGGCAACTTTCAAGAAGCCACCCTATTCCGGCCGGCAAAATACTCGTCTATGGACGTCGTTGGGTAGTGGTGATAACTTACCATCAGGTGACCGGCTTGCAAACGAACAAGCGGGTTACCTGATTGTCAGTAATCTCCACTGTTCTCAATATTTTATATAGCAGATACTGACCATACCGATAATATGAGAATGGCTTCATCACACTGGCTGTATAATATTGATTATACAGTTATAAGTATAATACCTACTAAAGTCAAACAATTATCATCTTCAATACAAACTCGACAACAGCCCGTACACAAATCAATATAGTCTTGCGACTAATTAATTAAGTCATAGAACTGTGTCAACACTGATAAATCGACAGTATCCCTAAGTACACAAGCCTGCTTATTATGACGTTAAATTGTTAGGTAATCCCTCTTCTGGTAATAAGCAAAACAAAATGCGATCAGCTGTCAGCGACAGTTAGTGTTAAAAAGTTAAGACGCCTTTTTGATTGCAACCTAAACTTTTACTGAAATTATAAGGGTAAAGTATAATTAATATTTATTTTTCAAGATACATATGGCGCCTGCATTTTATAGAATGTATCGGGCAATTTAAACAACGTTGTTTTCTTTGCGACCGTCATGTTTGAGTAGGAGAGAAATTTCATTCTATTCATACTTCTCGGTTTAGGGAATGGGGCAGTGGTGCAATCGTACACTCTTAATATGGTTAAGACTGAGTTCCAATGCCCATCATAATGCTCGTTAGTTATCATACTTTAATTATCTGAACTTTAAGAGATCTCTGAAATACCTTAATTAAGATAATAAAATTCATTAAAACCAAAATGTTCATTAATAACAAGACACACGCGAATTAAAAGTAATAAGCAACCAGAAGTAATTTAAAACTTTATTAAATAAAATTAATATATTATATGCTCTGGGTTATGTTTTGGGTGTGACGTGTCTCTTGTGTCATGCTTTAAATTTCATGTTAAAGTTAATGAGAAATTTCAATAGTAAAATGAACCATTTTATGGAGACATACTGGGTCGGTACATTTCCGTCGGCTTTCCAAGCTGTGTAGGTGAAAATTGAACAACGTTTTTCGGGTAAGATTTGATTTAATTATGCAGACAAAATCTGTACATACGCCAGCACATCAAGCTACCCCAATCTGTCAAATTTCCCCAATTAAAAGTGAACCTTATGCTTTTGTGATAAAGTTGAAAATCTATAAAAGAAATTTGACAGATTTAGGTAGCTGGATGTGCTGGCGTCTGTACATTGAGATATTTGAATTCGGCCAATAAGGTTTACGTGAACTGATTAGTAAATATGCCAAACCAAAAAAAAAATCCACTGTATGTAATATGTATAAGAACCTTATCTGTGTTGTAGCAAGTTTATTTTCTTTTTTATTAAAGTAAATTGTTAAAACATTGTGTATAGTGCCACAAACTTATCTGGCCCGGTGGCCAAAAGTAGAACTAACGTTTAGGTTTGAAATGTCAATCGGCCTGTTATTTTCTTTTTGTGGCTTTAAATTGTGAAAAATGCCGAAAGCTTTAAAAAGTGATGCGAGTAACGTTATATTACAAGTGTTGAATTATATGAAGGAAGAAAAACGCCTTCAGGCACCAATTATACCCTTTAATAAGTTGTATGAACGCGTAGCGGCTACTACAGGTTAGTGTTGTCAGCTTGTGAAAAAATACGAAACTCCCCCTCGCACTTAAAATTAAAAATCATATTTTAAAATATTCATAATTTTTGCTATTTCCATTGTAGGTGTCGAGGAGTGATTTGTAAGAAAACTTGTGAAAGAAAAAGAGCAAGCAGATGCAAAAATTTATAGCAGATCAGAATATTGGTAGATCGAATTCTGAAATGCCTACCTTGATTGCAGAAGCTTTTGATAAAATAACAGTCAATGAATGGCAAAAGCATTGCAATCATGTTAAAAATATTGAAAATGAGTATCGAAAAAGGGATGGATACTTAGACGAGCCTTTCATCATTCATTTAGTTAGTGATAGTGAAAGTGAAAGCAGTGATTACGATAATGAAATGACTTCTGAATTAAACAATTCCGGTGACATAATAATACCTGGAGTATCTCCGTTAGAGAACACTCAGCATACATTTTATGTAAATGATCATAATTATTGTATAAAAATATAAAGATTTGTAATGACATTATTTGTTTGCTTTTAAGTGAAGTAATATTTACGTTACATTGTGCATATTATTTTTACCCACTTTATTGCAAAAAATAGTTACTAGCAACACTAAATGCGATAACAGCGACGCTGCCAGCGGGTCAGATAAGTTTGTGGACTGTACGCGTAGTTATTAGGTTATATATCGGATGAACCCATATTGAGAAGTGTCACGCTTTAACTCAAGATGTTTAAGTGTGACTATAGTTAACAATAGTTTTCTGAAATTTTATGTGTATGGTAAGTAATAAAAAAATAGCTCAGTTATATTCCACCATATATTCACTCGGCATCAAAATCACTTTGATTTAAATTGGTTTTAGTGTGCTAGTGTGATTTTCTTCCCGGAAAAACCCCAATAACGTGGTGACGGCACTGCTGTGTGGTGACGGCATAGAATATCATCACCCCATCTCATCCCTTGGGGGGCGGAGAAATTGACCGAGGGAATTCCTACCAGAGAAGATTTTCTGTGAACTATGACCATCAAACTGCGATCGCCAACCCGTCTGCCAAGCGTGGCGATTATGGTATATTCCCCCATTATTTGGGAGGCTTTGTCGAGCAGTGGACGTACTTTAGCTGACTTGAACTTCATTATATGCGATTGAACCAATAAATTAAACCAACCCATGTAATAAAACTTACGCTATTGCTATTCGAGAAAAAAAAAAGAAATTAGTCTTTAAAATATAATTAAACACGCGTACATATATCAGTAGTAAATCACGGTTTCAGGCAACGAAGAAAACATAACAAAATGGTATACGAAATAACAAATTATATCCAATCATTTAATTTTAGTCGTTTACTGTAGTATATTTTTGGACTAGCAATCAAGTTACTCTTAGCTAATCAAGTTTAATTGGATACCAAACTTACTTTAATGAGGAAACCTATAGCCATCATAAATTGCTTTAGATTGTTTTTCTTAATTACATGCCTTCTACTAAATTAGGAACCTATTCCTTATTCGTACATTACGTGGAAGAACCAAATGCTTAGTCAACTGAACAGGGTTTAAAATATGATAGCCTTTGATTATAGTGAAATGTGGAAAGGCTGGATTTAGATGGCAATATTTGTTATTGATGGCATATTTGAGACATTTTATCAGATTGCAATGTATAAAAAAAAAAAAAAGGTTTTTATTCACGTAGACTTTAAAAAAGCGCTTGTAAATAGTCAGAACATGTACGTAGTAATATATAGTTAATTTATAATTATTTCTAGGTACATATAGATATTTAGGTACACGGATTGTAGGAAATAATTTACAATAAGATTTATTTTATAATAGTAACGATATTTAACTTACTTAAATTAAGTTATTGTCAAGGATCATGTGTGGGTTTAATTATCTTTAAATTTTAAATTTTAGCTATATTTTTACTACATATTGTTTAGACAATATGTAGTAAAAATAAACTAAATGTTATGCTCAAATTAATATGTGTTAATGCCAGATAGTGCAGTGATAATATGAAAACGCTAATGATAAGCGGCGAATTGGAAGGACAGACACCTAGAAAACGTACCCCCATGCACTGAGCCCACCGGTTCCACTCGACACTTCACTTAGGCGTCCATCACCACAGAGCAGAGGACTGGAGATGACGGCAATAATGTGAACTAACTGTCACATCATGAGATTTTGCACATATGTTAGGGGCACACAAAAGCCCATATCGTATCATCCAAAAAAAAGTACCATTCTTAAGGGATAGTAAAATAACGAATCGAGAAAAACCAAGTCGAGGGTCATAACGGGTTTAGCCGCTTTTATGAACTAATAGAAAATAATATATTTTAAATGTTTTTTTTTTGTGTAATAAATAATCTTAAACACTTATAAACTTTATAGTATTATTGATAATAACAATTATTTCCCATTTAGATAATTTATCAGCAACTTATACAGGCTGGCCAAGGAATTGACGTTCAAACGCAAAATTTAGATACTTTTTATGATGAGGAGTATCCGAATCACTTCCATATATGTTCTAGGATTTTGACTTTTTTTATTATAATCGTCACCTTCCTCTTTATAATGAGACTAGCAGTACCCGCGGACTTGTTCCGTGTTATAAATATTTTTGTCCGAGCCCGTTTGTCCCAAATAATTCTTCGGGTTAAAAGTTCGGGATAAATAAAAATTATGATGATGAATCATAGCCTATCACACTCCACAATAACGTAGCTTTCTATTGGTGAACTAATTTTGAAAATCGGTTAAATAGATCCAGAGATTACCCATTACACGTCACAAACTCACAAACGTTACCTCTTTATAATATTAGTATAGATAATCAACCGATCGTTAATATAAAAAAATAGCATTTTACTTTGAATATCAAAATAACACCTCTTATTGGAAAACCCGGTAGTTTCTTATAAGTCTCATTTTTACTTTCATAGACATTTAGTAAGATTAGAGGATTCTCTATAGAGATTACATTTATCTTGAGGAAAACGATGGCAGGAGGAGGTAATACATATTCAGAAACATTAATTTTGACAGGAATATCACTCCTGTCAGTAGCTCTAATTCTGGCTATTTGTTAGATTTACATTTAACTTTGTGGTTAATTTCAATCAGTTGCACTTGACGTTGACATGTTGCCTAGAATAGTTTGGTTGGTGATGTGTTGCTCATTATCTGTTGATAAGCCGAAATATTATGAAAATTATAGTAACATTTACGAACGAGTTTGTAAACTACGAGATGATTAAAACCTTTTTCAGATTGGTACTGGTTTAGAAAACTCAGGTCAAAACTATCTTTAAACAGCATCTGCTTTAGAAATTTGTACGTTTATACTTTATTTTAGTTATAAAAGAAATACGGTCTTAGTGCATAGAGGCGTATATTTTCGGTGATTTCATTGGACAAACGCTGTAGAGACGTGAATTTTGAAGAGGCGCTCATAGCCTCTCGGTCGCTCATATGCTCTCACCGGTCCGTAAGTGATTGGCGAGGTTAAACAACGAGGCTTGCGGTCAGTCCATAGATGGGTGGCCAAATTGGTTTAATTTTTGAGTGTCTCCGTGCTTCGGAGGGCACGTTAAGCAGTCGGTGCCGCTTGTAGCCATTAGACAACAGTCGTTAAGACATTCAGAGGCCTACTGGGCGGCTCCAACATCAACTCAACTACCAGGTTAACCACTGCCTATAAGATAAGTAAGTAATTAAGAGTAGCCATTCCAAATATTCTAACAAATACCCAATTATCTTTTCTTTAATCCTATTCCATTCAACGGTTGCCTGGAGAAGATTGCATCTAGTAATAAAGGCGCCATCTTCTTCATAAACTTCTTAAATATGCTCATATTTCATTGTATGTCATTATGTTTATGTACAAGACCTTTTTTAGTTGCCTACTTCATTACTTAACACTGGGCAAACATGTGCACAAACATATACACTTTCTATTCCCTCCATGACACAGTGACACAATGGTTTCATTGTGCCCTTTTTGGTACAGAACCCAGAAAAATACATTTTAACTGAGATAAAGGTATAAGATTAATAGAACCTTATATAAAATATACAATATCTCCAGAAATAACAGTAGGTTTCATATTTCTCAAAAACTGATTTCGCCGTAATTTGGTTTAGTTTAAAGAAGCTTTGTTGGTTTTTCCTAGAAGTTGTAGGTTATACGTTGCGATAAACTATTTAAGGCAGTTGCTCACTCAAATTGGGGGCGAGAATTTTTAATACCACGTTGAATCTACTTACTCCTTCCAGGAATAAGTAAATTGTAGTTTTCTTTTTATACAGACTGCCATCTGTAATCTACGCCACGAAGACAAAAGAATCGGTAAAAATAACAAGTTAAGTAATTATGATTTAGAAAATAATAATCATAATAATATCCTGGGACATTATTTACACGGCCATCTGAGTCCAAACTAAGCAGAACTTGTACAGACTCCAGCACATCAAGCTGCCCCAAACTGTTAAATTTCCCCAATTGAAAGTTAACCTTATGCTTTTGTGATAAAGTTTAAAATCTATAAAATAATAGTATATCTATTTGATGATGATATTATAATCTATTTGACAGATTGGGGTAGCTGGTTGTGCTAGCGTCTGTACTATGAAAACCAGATAACTGACGTACTACATATACTTATTTTCATCATACTTACATATATAGATAATAATACGACGAATATTACGCGTAAGTTATGAATTACATAGTGAGTTACAGTATTTCTGGGAGAATTAAAGTAACATATTTTAAAAAGTATCGCAATTTCTTTTTAAAGTAGGTAATTTCGCATGTTGGTCATTGACTGAATATCTACTAAAGTTTTGTTCTTAATCAACCGCTTTTCCAGAAAAATTTAATAATTGTACATTCGAATTTTACTTCTATTACAGATAATAAAACATTTTAGTACATATCATGTATATGAAGACAATGGCGAAGCTTAAGCTTGTAGGAATTTATTAACATCCCTTATTCAGCTGGTATTTGTAATCAAGCAAAACCTTAATAATGAGGTTTAGTCCTCCATTTATTAACTCGACAGTGAAAAATAGCTCCAATTTCAACAAAAAATCCTGACCATTCGATGGATTTAGATTTTATATAAAACTTAGCCGTCTTAGTCTACCTAACAGATGAAAATATGTACAATATTGTATGTAGGTAAATTCAAAAGTACCAAACTGGTAATTTAATAGGTGCTAAGCGTAATGTAAGTATTAACCCTATTTTATTACACTGACGTGCATATTTATAAGTGTTGAATTATCTTTGAACACTAATTAACGGGTTTCTTGTCTTTGTTAAAACAATTATTACGAATATACGAACAATTAATTCGATAGAACGTATCCTAGAATATAAATTATATCAATGTGAAAAGCCCTGATATTTTTATTTTTTTTATTGTGTGTACCTAAGCTTATCATCATTGTGCTAATATGTCTCGCAACCCTCAAGACGAAGCGAATGAATTAGGAAAATAGTATTAATGAGTCATAAATTGACCAGGCAAATAAAAGATAAAAGAGGATGATAATAACAGGTATTATAAAAAAAACATGGCGGGCAGTCTTTGGAGACTGCCGATAGAAATGAAAACTAATTTTTCATTCTCATACTCGGAAAGTAGTGTTTATTTGATCTTAGTAGAGAGTGGAATCAACAGTTAAATTTTAATTTTTGGGGTTGGCGGATGCTGCATAAAACCCCAATTCTAAGACAAAGTTTAGTATTATATATGTTTAGTATCAAAGACTTGTTATTTCTACCTGTCTTTTGAGTGGCTTGAAACCCGGGTACTAGTATAATCGCCTGAACAAAATGCGGGTAGTTGTAGATACCTCCGGACGCGAGCCATGGTAGTAGTTCGCTCAGAACGGGTCTTTGTTACGTTGGAGGCTAAGAGAGTTTTCTCCGCTATTCCGTTTGCTACGGGGCATCATGATTTCGCTATCATGGAGATATATTTTAAGTTAATATATTGTAATTTGACAGATTATAAATCAAATTAGGGGTAGACGCGAAAAAATGTGTTTGGGAGTTAGACAAAGCAAAAAATTTAAATATATGCTATACTTGGCCAATTATAATATTTAAACCTTATGCTTCAGTTATAAAGTTGAAAATCTAAAAATGAATTTGACAAATTGGGGTAGCTGGATGTGCTAGCGTCTGTACTGGGTTCGGCCCGTACAATCTAAGTTTTCATAAAAACCCACGACATAATTATTTTCTTTTGTACCTCTTTCTCTTCAAGCTAAGAACTTAATCTTAGCACAACTTGAATCACCATGACTTGGATGTGATCCAACAAAGATTACACAATTCTTAGTTTAATCATTATTAAAAGTTTAAGTACTTAAGTTCTTATCTACCTTCAATTAAAGGTAATCACAGCGTACAAATTATTATTAAGAAACCCACAAAAAATGTATTTATCAAAGAAATAAATCAAGTTAATTAAATATTATTTAAGTTAACCTAAATCTAAATAATAAAAATGTGTCTAAAACACCAATATGGCAAAAATACACTTACGTGTTTTTATTTTTGGTCCCATGAGTTGAACCGGTAGCATATCCTGTGCCGTTTATAAAGTGGAGGTTGTCGTAAA
The DNA here is from genome assembly GCA_951640165.1 of Pseudoips prasinana. Classification (NCBI taxonomy): domain Eukaryota; kingdom Metazoa; phylum Arthropoda; class Insecta; order Lepidoptera; family Nolidae; genus Pseudoips; species Pseudoips prasinana. Next base: position 11,098,667 of record OX621240.1, read on the forward strand.
TTGCCACAATATCCAATACAAAACATTCCTCTTTTACATCGTAACTCGGAGAAATGATGCTGTTATAAGTAATTTAGTACATCGGCTATTGCCAAAGAAGTTATTGAAAGTTGTTCTATTAACGTCATGAAACAGAATTTACTATACAGTATACCATAAAGCAGTAAAATGCTATCAAATATAAAACTCTTTCCTTTTGTTTTCTCCGTGATAATTATTTACAAGATTTGGCAATAAAAAAGTACCACTAGTTTGTTAAAAGTTAAATTTTATAATCTACATAATATTATTTTTAGCGGTTGTGGAGGTCGTTCAGCAGCCCTCCACAAAATTGTTAAATACCAGCACTCTGGTTATGGCCGCCACTTTTCCCAAGCACGTGTTTTCAAAGGTCAGAGGCGATTAAAAGTACATTGTGTTCTAAAAGTTCTAAAAGCACCTACACGGGTAATAAACTTTTATTCCAAATACTTTACAGGCTGTCCGCCTCCGGAATGAGTTGCCATTAGCTACAAGACGTCCGAAATCCTTAGACTTTTAAAGTACAAATGAAGAAGTATATTATCTTTCCAAATTAGTTTCATAAAATAGCGTTACTATTGATAATATTTTTTTTATTACTTAACTTCTGCTACGTAATACTTTCGGTTTACGATACAGTTGTTGATTATATAGGTATGCAGAATATAAATATTCATTATTGTAATATATAAATATTATGTATATATTTATTGAGAAATATTGTAGCTAACAAAAGTCAAACTTTTGTTAGCTTAAGTTAGGTTAAGGTCAATATGTTCGTACCAAGCAGCTCTGGGAAGACAGCGATCTGTTTGTGGTGCAGTCGCTCTGCCAGACCGGCAATAGGGGAGGGCAATTCAGAGCCCTCCCAGGGTGCGTGTCCCAAACATCTGCGACATGGCGTAGGGGGGCACCGGAGCAGCATACCCGCGTTCCCGGGGCTACCCCATCAGATGCCAAGTTTTGCAGGTGGCAAGCGTAGGCATTCCCACTTAGGTAGGCCTTACCAAAAAAAAGCTGTGTTGGTACAATTTGTGAAGATATAAAACGATATTACAATAGAAATGTAATCAAAATTGGCTACGTCAGAAACACCTCCAGAGCTATAAAATAATATTAAGGTACCAAAACAATACTTGTATTTGACCCAATGATATTAAATAATAGGTATTTAGGAACTATTTTTACCAATTCAAATAGCTCGCCGTGTTTACTAGTGGAGTGGGTAGTAAATATACCGCGTCAATAACAGCCGCGTTAGATACCAGATTTGATAAATGATTCCTCATTGTTTATGCAGGCAGGACTAGAGGTCAATAGCTCCTGTTTTGGTTAACAGAACACTATGGATTCTTGTTAAGGACACGGCTTTTGCTGCCCGTTCTGTTCAATTGTTTTTTCTATAACAATGGGCTGATGTACAGTGTTCCTGGCTGAATTTATAAATAGAGACCAGCCTACTATGCAGGATATGTTATAGTGCCTATGCACTTCTCTCACTAATAATATAATGAGACGGCTATCCGACACGATCGGGGAAGGATCAGGCGTAGGAACAACATTGTGGGTATATATTATAAGGTCGTCAGGAAGAAGGATTGGTAATAGTTACATAAATCCGCATAAGCGTGTTTTAAGTGTGTTGAGCTACTATAAACCGTAATATTTTTATTGGTAGAATTATGGATATTATATGTGGACTATTGCTTTTACTGACAGATAAAAAAGATAATAGATTTTATAAGTATACACTACCTCTTTAAATAGTCAAAACATCTGACATCATGGAATCATTCATAAAAAATATGTCTAAAAACCTTGTTTTTTGTTAAAAGTTCAACGATACTCAAATCCTTTCAATTTAAATCAAATCCGTCTTTCCATTTACAGGATTTTAAAATAATTTTATCTTCATTTATATTTTCTTTAGCGTATATTTAATGTGAATAACACTTTTCTTCGCTCCAAACTTCTTATACGAAAAAAATATTGGATATTTATTCAAAGCGGCAACGGATGCACTTAAGCGGATTTCCAATTCATAACTTAAGTTGAGTTCGCTAGACTTGGCGGTAGTTTATTTGTATTTATGGGTATCGTCCTATACACTAATATAAGTCCTCATTTTATTGTTTTATTATCATGAATATTCACAATCAACTGGGTTCCTCAAAATGGCCGACGTCGACGCGGTAGACCCAAACGGAGATGGTGTGATGACCTTTACTCGTTTAGTAACGACTGGCCTGAAATTGCAAAAGATAGGGAAATCTGGAAAACCAAGGGGGAGGCCTTTGCTTAGCAGTGGGATACTATCATAGGCTAGCATAAAAAAAACATAAATAAACATGTATCAGTTTGACTGGCTAGTTTAGGTAAATGAAATTTTTTACGTTTCACAGATTATGACTTGACTTATAGTCATAATCTGTAAAACGTAAAAGTTTCATTTACAACTAGCCAGTGGTTTTTGAAATAAAACAAAAAGAGGTTATTTATTATTTATTTATTTATACAAATATATTTTCAAAAGTTTGTACATATGTCCCACAAAACCGTGTAATCGGTTTGACTGTAGGATTGAATCACAGTGCAGCATCTATTTATCTTATAACAAAAAATAACTAACTACTACTATAAATATTTATATTACATTAAATTAAATCTAAAAAGTATTTTTTTAATTTAATTTATAATTTATTTTTAACAGTTACCTCGGTATAACATGGCAACTTTCAAGAAGCACAAGCCTATTTACTTACGGCCTCTCTGGTGTAACGACTAGCCATGGTCTTTCCCACCCGTTTACCAATTTGCCTTGCTATTCAATATAAAAAAGCAAGTGATGCAAAAGTAGTTTGGTGTTAGAGACATCTTAATTAAAAGTTAGATTTAAAATTTACCATTACAGTCAGAGAATCAACTGGTCGTGTCTATAACGGTCAATGAATGGATTTTTCTTTATATTCAAAAGCCTTCAAACCGTCTTTGTTATATTTCAACTAAAAATAAATCGTGACCATTGGTGACTATTACATATATTAAATATCTTTAATGTCTAACGCTATTACTGACGTGTATACCGTCAGGAATAGCGTTATAATAATGTAATCCCGACAGAATTTCGGCCACGGCGGCCAGTCCCAATGGAGACTAGCCAATTGCGCAGGACATATTATAGTGCACAAGTGTATGCGCAAACACAGGGACACTTTCGATTCCATCACTCTCATGATCCGATGGGACGACTAGCGGCACAGAGGTCAGGTACTGGACCGACGGCTTCTATAGCTCTCCGAGCCGCCAACTCTCAGACTTCGGTCTTATACCATTGAGTTATATGTATAAGTAGACACGCTGTTTCGAATATAAACTCTGTCCCAGTCCGACTGTGCGCGAGGTGAGGGGCGCGGGCGCGGCGGCCAAATTTGCTCACGGAGCGCGGACGCTGCAACTCAGTGAGCAAATTCTCAATATTGGATTGCGCATCTAGTAGAATACATATAGGTCAATGTCTTATACTGAGAAATTTATTTTTACGGACAAACAATAGTGTAAGTATAAAGGGAAATAGGAATAAGGCAAAGGAATATTATTATTTCACTCGTTAGTGCACCCCACCTCATAGTTTCAATTGTTAAAATGAGTGGTAAAAATAATTTTTAATTTGCACTACCAAAAGCATTCGCCATTTCTCCGAACATATTCCATACCCTAATGTGTAACATTATTGTATTATTATTACCGCCGTTACGCCACAATCTGCAACTAATGGGTTGTTCGCACCAAACTAATGTCTAGGTTGCACTGTAATTATTATTTACTGGTTCTGACATTTAACTTTAAACGATACGATTTAATTAGCTACAATATGTTTTTATAAATTTAAAAAGTCTCGGTGTAAAGCCTTTTTTACTTTTAATCAACTTGGTTTTAACGTTACCATTACGGATATTAACGTACCAATACCATTATTAATGATCAAAATTCATACATAAGCTCTTTGACGTACGAGAAAAGGTTTGACAGTAAGCAAATTGGTACGAATAATACAATTTTATGACTAAATAAAAAAGGTTTTTATCCACGTAGACTTGTAACTATTCAGAACACATGTGTAGTAATATTATTAATTATACATAATTATTTCTAGGTACAGACCCCAGTACATCGAGCTACCCCAATCTGTCAAATTTCCCCAAATGAAAGTGAACCTTATGCTTTTGGGATAAGGTTGAAAATCTATAAAATAATTTGACAGATTGGGGCAGCTGGATTGTATGAAAACATTTGGATATAACATTTAATTTACAAAAGTTATGATTTAGTTCTCTTTAGCTCGCTCATATTAAGTTATTTACAAGCTTATATATAGGTTTCTTTTCGAAATTTTAAGTTTTAGATATATTATTACACATTTTTTTTTTTAATTTATCCTCTGTTTTTATGTAATAACGGCTTGTTTCACGGGGATGTTCAAATTTCACAGAAGTCCATAAGCTTTCAGTATTGGCTTTAGAACAGAAAGATGTATGCTTAATCGGTGACTACGTGTGAAACAAAAATATATTTGCATCAATATTCCAATAAAAAATACGACTTAGTTATATAGCAATGTGTGTACCTGTTTAAAGTTAAATCTGTTTTGGAACATGATTCTAACTTCTTTGCCTGCGTTAAATGGAAGTTGCAGTTTGTACTACCGTACAGTACAAAGTACTTAACTTTGTATTTAAGTTGGATCTCAGCAATCAAAAAGGGTAACTCAAGAGACATAATTTTAGTGAAGTAGTTTTTGCGTGGAGGAGTATGTTTGTTATACACACTCACTCAATCACAAACATTCGCCTTTGTAATAATAGGTCTTTACCTATGAAATTGCCGTTTTGTATGAAAAAATTTAAACGAATTTTTTTCATGAATTTTTTTATTTGTATTAATCGAAGTAATCACCCATGCAATCAATGCATCTTTGCCATCGCAGTGGCAGTTTATTGATGCCCTTCTTAAAGAAATCAGCTGGACGGGAGGCAACAAATTTATCAAAGGCATTTTGTACTGCCTCTCGGGTATTGAATTTTTTTCCCGCCAAGAAGTTATCCAAATTCTGGAAAAAGTAGTAGTCTGTAGGCGCAAGGTCTGGTGAGTAGGGCGGATGACGGAGAGCTTCCAACCCCAGTTCTTGCAACTTGGAGACCGTCTGCTGTGCAGTATGAGGTCGCGCGTTGTCGTGCAGGAGCAGCGGAGACGAGCGATTGACCAATGCTGGTTGGAGATGCGCCAGCTTCTCCATCATTGTGCTCAGTTCTTCACAGTACACATCTGCAGTAATGCTCACCCCGTTTGGTAAGAAGCTGTGATGAATCACACCGGCGCTAGACCACCAAACAGTGACCATCACTTTTCTAGGGGTAAGTTTTCGTTTAGGGCATTGTTTAGGTGCTGAACCAGGATCCAACCAACTTGCTGAGCGCTTGCGGTTATCAAACAGAATCCATTTTTCATCGCAGGTAACAATGCGGTTCAAAATTCCTTCATTTGTGTGTCTGTTGAGCAGTGCAAGGCACGTCTCGACGCGTACTTCGCGCTGGCGATCATTGAGTTCGTGGGGCACCCATTTGTCAAGCTTTTTTACCTGTATCATCAGCTTCCACAACCGCCTTTAATTCGTCATTGTCGACCAAAGTCTTCGGACGACCGCGAGGTTAATTTTTCAGGTCGAAATTTCCAGAACGGAAGCGAGCAAACCACGGTTGCTGCCACGACGGTACTCATATTCCATAATTACTCGAATTTTTAACGTATCCATGATGACGAAAAAGATTGAAATGCGATGAAAATGTAACACTAATCAATAAAGAAATGACTACTTTTGGAAAAAAGAATCCATGTTTTTAAAATAAAATTAATTTGAAATTAGAATTCTTAGCCAAACAAAAATTATTTTGATTTGAAATGGCCAGTACTGCAGAACGGCAATTTCATAGGTAAAGACCTAATATTAGTGTGACAAAGTACCTTATTGATTTAAATGGGAAAGTTGTAAGCAGTCTCCTGACCGCTACTTACCATTGTGCGACTGATTGGAATGAGTGTATGCATGGTGTTGGCCCGGCTCATTAAACATTGTTAATTTTTTGTATATCCTACCTACATTATTGTTTTATATATAAATTCGTATTGTATTACAAAAACATAATTGTTTGATGCACGATGTGAAATGTAAATATTTAAGTTCCTTCCTCATATAGTACATGAAGTTTATTATTTCTTATTATAATATTATATATACTTAATATCAATTTAAATAAATGATTGCAACACGCTTACTGTTCATATATTTACACAGTGGATAGCTGTAATTGGCCTTTTTTTAAGTAATTGTGTATAGTAATGTCATGTATAACGGCTGTTGTTATTCTAGATAAATAAAGTGTTGCGTAATAAAAGAAGTGCTTAATATTGTTGGACCGAATAAAAATTTGGGGATTTAGATTCTTAGAGAATTATGCTAAATTTTCAGTCTCCAATTGAGTGGAGTTATTTATAAGTATATATACTAGACTCTTTGCCTACTATTATTTTTTTTCTTAATTTAGAAATTTCGGAAAAGTAGGAGCGTTGAGGTGTTATATATCAATATTTTAGTATTGCAGGCCCCCGATGGACGATCTTGCAATGGTCACGAGAAGCCGCTAGGTGCGGGTACCGTAAGGCCGTCCATTATGGAGGACCTTGGGAAGGCCTTTGCTCAGCAGTAAACGTCTTTCGGCTGATATGATTGTGATGATAAATACTAAAAGAAAGATTCCACAAAAAATTATAACATTAAATTAACAATTTGAAGGTAGATTAACGTTGAATAATTATGCTTTAATTTATTTTATGGTCTTATAATGTCGCTAGAAGGTGGTGTGTGAACTAAGACTGCAACTCCAATGAATAAAAACTCTTTTTAATTTACTTAACTTGCCTTAATCGGTTGACTTGGGTTATCACTTGGGTTGAATACTTATAGGAAGTGTAGTGTAGGTACAAACTATCTTACAAGTATCCAATACGGCTGCTTAACGTAATTAGAATGAGTAGATACCTATATTGTGGCAACCCTATTATTTGTAGCGATTGGTAGAGTTGCTTAGAGACCATGCTTGTAGAATCATAACTATGGGTACTATGCTCACGTGTTGATGCCTAAGATACCGGCACAAGCTGATATAAATCAGCAGATAAATAAAAACTGAATAATAATAGTAATTTATCTTAACCTGATTCAAATTTTTGCACATAAACATAACATAAACATAGACATTCTTAAAAATAGGTATATTTTAATAAGAATTCTGGGCATTTTTACTACACTTTTGGGGCTTTAAGCCATTGAATAAATTTAAGTTTCTTAAGCACCACCTTTGTACAGATAACAAATAATTACGAGCCAATTAATATGAATATAAACACTATTAAACCCGGTATCATTACCGTAAATGCTGATCGAATAAAACATCTCAAGGGTATTGTTAAACCCCTTATCCAGAGTTCAGCGTTTGGAACGATACGTTATTCTTTTTCTTAAATGTATTGTAAACCAATCGAATTTAGGTTAATATTGACTCGTATATTTATATAAATAGATTTCAATTTTGAACTAAATTAAGATAAAAGTTAGGCTTTTGAGAACTAGTTTCAGTCATTTGTTTATTTGATTAGGCTTAATTGGAACTTGCATGTATTTAAAAAAAATATATATATTGTCTGACATTTGAAGTGTATGTAAATGCTTATATTACGTTTAGCTCTTTAAAGATAGGACTTTTTATCAGTGATGTACGTGGAAACAAAGTGTTTGTAATATATCATATTTGTCAATTCCACCAATACCAAAGTAACAAATAAGTAGATTAAGTTTTGTTCTAAAAAATAACGATTATCTTGTCTCAGTAAATAAAAGTAGGCTAAAAATCAGTCCACCAAGTAACATAATTACTATCGTCTGAACAAAAATATATCATGTGTATTTTTGGTATCTGGGGAAGTGTACTTGAGAAATTAGTTTGTTATTTTTTTTTCTCTAACATTGATGACTATGTTATAGTAAAGAAACCTTTACCAATACGATCAGATTAACTGCACGTGTGGCGCAGCGGCTAATACAATCGGCTCGCCTGACAACTATTTGTGTGACCCATAAATAGTTGTACTAAGGCGTCCCCCACATTTGGCGTGCGCGATCCTCGGGCGTGCGAGCTGCACGGATGCAGCGCGCGCGCTACACGCGCGCTGCGCGAGCGTCGAGTGTTGCCGCCGTGTGACGTGCACGCAGCGTGCGCGCAAAGCGCGCGCGGCGCCCGCCTTGGCGTTTAACCCCCTTCAGACAAGTCAGTCACAATTACAGTAGCGGGCGGCGGGGATAGCGGGCGAAAGGTCAAGAACGCGACTCGAGCGTCGCGAGCGCGCCGCGCGCGCGTTGCGCGCACGCTGCGTGCACGTCACACGGCGGCAACACTCGACGCTCGCGCAGCGCGCGCGCTGCGTCCGTGCAGCTCGCACGCCCGAGGATCGCGCACGCCAAATGTGGGGGACGCCTAAGTCTGGATGTAATTTGTGTCCGTCTATTATGTTTGTAAAGTACCCCGCGACACAGGGATTAGATAAAGAAGAGCAGGCGCTGTCTTTAAAAAAAATTGATCCTTCACTAACCTATAAAAACTAAAAGCTTGTATATTTTGTTACACTAAATCAGCGAGCAAAGCTTTGTAGGTATTATAGATATCGAATATATACTACATAGAGATTAGAACAAACGAGAAAATAAATATTCCACGCTCGGAGATGGCCGCTATAAAACGAATAAAGATATAAAGGTTGCCACAGTTGAAACACCACAAAAATAACAGAGAAAAGTTTTGGCAAACAAATAAATTAGTACATTAGTTGAGCATTGTACCGTATCGAAATCTAGATAGAGATATAGCTATATTTATAATACTAAGCTGGGTTGTGCTAAACGTATCACTATATAAGTATAAATATTTACAAAAATATTTTGTACTGACGCCAGCACATCCAGCTATCCGCAATCTGTCACATTTTTTTATAGATTTTCAACTATATCACATAAACATAAGGTTCTCTTTCAATTGGGGAAATTTGACAGATTGGTGTAGCATGGTGTGCTGGCGTCTGTACATTATTTATTTAAAGGCCGATTTTGCTGTAACCCTGTGTTCTTTAACAGTCCATGCTAGCTACTATTTTTCCATACAAACGTATTCTTCATTTACGCAAATCTGCCACGACTAATACCGACCAAATATTTCTGTAAAAGTTATGGATTACCTTTTGTCGTTTGATTACTAAAACTTACTAGTATTCTTCAAGTCCTCAACTTAACATGGTGTTTAAAGTTCACGAAACAACTTTGAATAATCCCGCACTATTTCTTTTATACGTTGTGCGTGTGCAGAAATACGTATAAAACTCCGTGAAAATTGATTTCATGAAAATAGAGGTAACAGGATTTCTAAAGATCTTGTGTAGAGTTTACAAAGCGTGTCACGTTAACCATGCATCAAAAAGTGAACCAAAAAAGTATTAACTGTTGAAAAAAACACGTTTGATGTAAAAGAATCGACCGCTTACAAAAGGATTTTAGTAACCGGCTTCACAAAAGGAAGGGTTTCTCATTTTGTACTTTTATCCATTGTTCTTCAGTGTTTATGTACTGATTTTGTTGTTTATTCTCTTTAGCTGTAAGAGCATAGTTCAGTATACATTTTGGTTTATTCCGGTTGGATCCCCTGATCTGATCCCCTGTCGATTATTATTATGTTTTAATTCCTGATTGATCCCCGTAAACATTATCATTACGGTTTGATCCCCTTAGTCTTTTTGTCAAGCAAGTACAGTCAGTAGAAAAACAGTTATTTATGTACAAGATATTTAATTTTGTTTTATTTTAAAATCATGACTTTAAACTTGGACAAACCTTAATAATATTATAAGATTATGACCATCTTAATTAATTACATAACAAAAACAGAACTTAAAATTACGATAGAAATCAATATAGACAATCAGACATTAAAATTTGGTCTTTTTATTTAGACAGACCATAAAAAATCAAGATTTTGACAATTATAATTAAAAAACTAATACAGAACTTAATATTACGATATAAAATCATCACAGACAATCGACAAACAAATGAAAAACATAAACTTCAGTTCCAGAGCTAAATTAAAGTAAGAGTTGAATTAAATCAAAGACGTCATGTTTTTCATTTATATATCTCTTATATTTAATGTTTTATTGATATAATGATTTAGACTATAAGACACTTGTCCAAATTAGAGGACATAATTACGTTATTGGTTATAATGTAATTTTGTCCTTTAATTATATATTTTTTTTTTTCGAGACGGAGAACGACTGTAATTTTCCAGTGATAAGTTACCATTATAATGTGTTTTATTACTGTTCCAAAAATCTGTTAGTAGATAACTAGGGTATCCAACCTGAATAAAATATTTAATATTATTTGTGATACCCTTCACGGTGGACAGACCAGCATAATAAATATTATATAACAAAATGGATACCCAGGGTATCAAATACGGGGTATCCAACCGGAATAAATTTATATTTTAATCGAATAAAATTCTCAAGATTTGTAAGGTTAGTTTGTTAAATTTTCAGCTCACTATTGTTTGATTAAAAGCAGATTTTAAGTAAAGCCTTACTCTGGCTGACTTTGCAACCGAACGATTATATAATTATGGTATATCGGTAATTTAAATACATTACTTTATTAGACAGTGCTTGCTTGAAGTTTAATAAATTATTTTTTCGTATTTAACCCTCCAAAATTTAAATGATTTGGACTTCTATTTCACTAATCTAATGACAAAAGACTTGCTTGCAGAAAAAGGGTTACCTTTTTAAGGTACCATCTCGTATGAAATTCAAATAGACAAGGAGAATTAGTCATTGAATGTAGTAAAAACGCAAATATTGCCTGTTAAAAGGCATATTTTCTTAGTATTAGTCTTTGATTTTCAATATTTGTACTGGGTGTTAGTAAGATTTACTGACGTCATTGAGTAGGCAAAAGGGTTTGCAATATGTGAGTGATATCACGTGCGATGCAGATGTTGTAGGCTATGGTATCCACTATACATCAGGTATTGTTGGTATATAAAATAAAAGATCTATTGTAGTTAACATTTTTGGTAACAGGACAATCTGTAACTACTATCTTGATTTTTCTTTACAGTGTAACAATAAAAACATCATTATTCTCTATCAAATCCCCCTTCAAAACTCATCTCTCGCCACATTTCATTTCCTCAAAGTTTTAACAGTCCAGCCTTCACTTCAGATGTTAGATTCATCGTTTTGATATTACCTTTCATACCTTTCGACAGTTACAAAGACTGATAGGCAAGACCCTATTTTAGAAGATCACACGGCAAATAAAGTAAACGGGTGAAAACATTTACCCTTTTCACAACATCAATTAGAACTGATCGACCGTAACTTATTTGATCGAAAGAATTTCAAACTGAAATTAACTAATGGAACTTTCAAATTAATTATGTAAAACCTTTTGACCGTGGCTTGATGGAATTTAGATATAGAACTGTTTTGAAAAATATTGGTCTACCATTTAGAGGACTGCTTGCTTTTTATATTTTTACGTGGCTATTTTAGTAATTCATTAATTATACTAGGTTCTATTTTGTATTTGCTGATGGAGCCATTCTCGTGTGACGATAAATTAAACAATAACGATAATTAAAGTTTATAAAAATAAGAATTATTTTTTTCGTATTTTGCTCTCCAAAATTTAAACTATTTGAATTAATTTTTCAATAATCAAATGACAAAAGCAAAGCCCATGGACTGACCGATAAATTAAACAATAACGATAATTAAAGTTTATAAAAATAAGAATTATTTTTTTCGTATTTTGCTCGCCAAAATTGAAACTATTTGAATTAATTTTTCAATAATCAAATGACAAAAGCAAAGCCCATGGACTGACCGTTTAAATATAAGCCGTCAAATGTTTCTCAAACATTTATCTTCACCACTTGTAATAGGCCTTTTATTGATTTTGCTGGGTTCATTGCTTCAATAAATAAAAAATATAAATAAGAATAAGCTTATCTAGAATCTAAAACGAAACGATCAGTCATAGTCGCACCAGAAATCGATATTGAGTCAAAAAATACTGGACTGGTTTTTAAATCAAGGGAGGACGAACCGGAAGACGCAGCGTGGGTAGGACCTTCTACAAGATGGACCGATGATCTTGTGCGGGGCGCTGGAAACCACTGAATGCAACTCGCGCAAGACCGGCAATTGTGGAGATCTTTGGTGGAGGCCTTAGTCCAGCAGTGGACATCTTTCGGCTGATATGATGATGATGATGATGATGTCATGAGGATTTCGTTTGTATGGCAAACTAGCTAGTACTCGTATTGGATCAAAAGTATATATATATATATTTCTTAGAGCCAGAGAGGTATATTTATAGTAAAGATGGTGCCAGAAGGTGTTCTCATTTCATTTTGAAATATTGACTTCAATATTAAAATGTCAGTCAGTCATCAGACAGTCTAATTAAAAAAAATCCCAGTCAATTGCTTTCAAATTACTTAGTGATAATCAGTGATCGGAGTAGGTAGATTGAAATGGGGTCATTGATCCGAAACGTATATATTAATATGGACATTCCTCCGGAATTGGTGGATTATTAAAAAAAAACCGGAACCTATGTAGGAATTTTATTCTGCCAGAGTGGAAGGAGTCATTTGATGATTTGCCATCCTCAAAAAAAGGTAGGAATTGTAATAAAATGAGCAATATTATGCGTTATTATTCTTCATATTTTATTTAACGGCACACAGTCACGATTTGACAAAACCCAACGACCAATCAGAACAAAGGATCATGGGTGGTACAATAACCGGTTATCAGAACAATGTACGCCCGCCGACGACATGCCAGGTAGCTCACTCGTTTACTTCGGTTCGTAGAGTGCGCATCTTTGTTTGTTACTGTGTTGTGAAAACGTTACTTGACCCTGGCTTGTGTACATACTGACTTCTGGAATCTGCTCTAAACCACGATTTGGCTCGAATATACGGACTCAGATTTTTCACTATTGAATTGGATCTACATATTTAAACCAAGCTTTGGTAAGTAATATTTTACTAGTTACAAGGAGTATAAAGCATGTTTGGATGTACTATAAGAATATTTTTAGTATTGTGTTTGTTCGCTTAACCTGCTGAACATACCATGAGTCTTAATATTGTTAAATCTTTAATAGAGTATGAACCAGTGAGCTTAGTGCGAAACAAAATTGTGATATTCTAGTAATGTAGTCGCAATTCAGCTAACTCCACTATTAACCGACATTTTAGTGGAATCCGTATATAATTTGAATGCCCTGTGTCCTCTTGCAATGTATTGGTAAAATAAATTACTATAGGCCTTATCTACTTCTCTACAAAATATTCTACGTAACAAGCCCTTTCATTTGATACCCATATTGATGGAATTGAAAAAAAAAATAAGTTGTCCGCCATCTTGTAGCGGCAGCCATTTTGGATTGACAATAATATTAAATATACATAATTGTATTGTCACCAGAATCAAAGGTGAATACCAAATTTTAGATCAATCGGTTGACAGGAAGAGGGTGAAATTTCAATGACTAAATTTGATCCACGAAAAATAAAACAAACGGAGTAAGCTAAATAAACTAAATAAAATGTAATTTTTTCATGTCTTTGTTTTAGGTGATATATACGAGGTTCCATCTCTAAAACAAAGTTCAGATATGGCAAACGTCAAGGCTGAAACTGTAGAAAAATGGATATCCGGTCATCCCGAACTACTTTACGATCACGCTAGTGGTACAATATACTGTTCAAAATGTGAAAGCCAATTGAAAACCATAAATAAAGGAAACGTTAAAAGACATATCGAAGGAGCAGTACACCAGGGAAAGTTTAAGCGGCCCGAAGAGGAATTGTATTTCGATCTTATAAAATTTCTCATTTTGTGCAATATTCCGTGGTCTCAGATGAAAAATACTACTTTTCAAGATTTCTTTAAAAAATATATGTGTTGTTGTACGTGTACTAATCGTACTCTGCCAGATGAATCACAGTTACGGAAAGTTTACTTGGACAAGTTTTTTAAGAATAAAATCAATTCGATTCGGCAAAATTATAAAAATGAGAAACTATGGATATCATTAGATGAATCGACAGACTTTTTAGGTCGCTATATAGTCCATTTTTTAATAAAACCATTACATCCCAGCAATTTGACTAGACCTTATTTGGTAGCATGTAAAATGCTAACTGTAGTTAATGGACAAACAATCACGCAATTTGTGTTAGAATGTTTGGAAAACTTTTGGGAAGATTCTTTTGAATCGAAGGTAGGTAACATTCTTGTCCTCTGCACTGATAGCGTTGCATATATGCTGTCTGCAGGACGAAATTTAAAACAATACTTACCTGAAATGAAGCACGTAACATGTTTGGCGCACTCTCTTCATCGCGTATCTGAGCAAATTAGGTTAGAATATCACGATGTTAACATTTTAATAGCAAATGTTAAAAAGGTATTTTTGAAAGCCCCAAGTAGAGTCAAAATTTTAAAAGAAAAATATCCAGATTTGCCGCTACCTCCCCAACCAGTTGTTACAAGATGGGGCACTTGGTAAGAGGCAGCATTTTATTACGCTCAAAACTTTGAAAAAATAAAAGAAGTATTATCTTGTTTAAGCAGCTCTGATGCGGTATGTATTCGAGAGGCAAAATTTATTATAGAAAAAGAAAATTTAAAAGAAGATTTAAATTACATTAAAGACAATTATCTTTAAAAGAATTGCAAAAGCATAATTTATCGTTGACAGATTCACTTTTAGCATTTGACAACGTCAGAGATGCTATAAATCAGTGCAATTCAGAAAATATAAAAAATAAAATAGAACGCGTCATGGAACGAAACCCAGATTTAGACACACTTAGAGTATATTCTCTAAGTGTGTCTAAATCTGGGTTTCGTTCCATAACGCGTTCTATGTGAGGCCATTGAAAAAAATGAAGCACATAATTTAATACCTTTTTTAAAATTTGCTCCTTTGACATCGTCAGATGTAGAACGGTCTTGGACGGATAAATGGACTTTAGATGTTAAAAGAAATAGGTTGAAAATAGAAAATAAAGAGAAACTCATAGTTATATATTTTAATTGTAACGATCAGCATTACCAGGATGCTGACATTGTAATCGATGAAGATTAAAATGTGAATAAATGTAAAATGTACATATTTAACAATAAACAGTGTTGATTTTTATCTTTTTTCTTTATTCTACCCCTTTTTATTGGTCCTAAAATCTGACTAAAATCAACCTGTTCCTTCGTATGCCCTTTACGTTTCAGAGTCGTGGTGCATCCTTAGAACAGTCTCACGACCCCAGCAGGCATTGGCCCTCTATGGGGCCCCGTCATTTATTCTACCCTTAATGCAAATGACCATGACCCCTATGAAAATATTTAAATTTAAGTGCAACAATTTATGTCTATCTATAAAAGTTCTAGCCATAAAAGGCTAAAAATTAAAGCTTCGATCGGAATTCGATTGTTTTTATTATTCAACAGATAAATAATGAATTAATTTAGTTTTGATACCTTCCTTTAAATTTTGAATTGAGTAGGAATAATATCACTACCAACATTAACAATATTTAATTGAATCCGGAAATACCGGAATTACTTTCCGGGAAAATGGCTTATCCATGTTATTCTTTCTGTGTGCATTTATGATACAAGTACCAAAAATCAATCTACCTACTCCGATCACTGGTGATAATACAACATTATTTGTCAAATTTATTGTTGAGGCAATAAGATATGAGAATATATTAACGCAGCGTTTAATTTTAATTTTATTTAGAAGGACAACGAACTATAGAAATAAATCCCTTTTCCAGGGGAGACTTTATAAATATACAATTATCGGACACAAAGAATGACAACTATTTATGGGAATTGAACCGTAACACGCGAGCGCTGTGCTAGTAGTGAGGCGACCTTAACCATTGCACTATACGTGAATTCCTTATCTATATATAGGTACTACCACTATAATAATATCTATAATATCTGGGGACAATGTCACACAGATCTTCCTAGCCCCAAACTATGCAAAGCTTGTACTATGGGTACCAGGCGACGATATACATACTTATATAGATAGATAAATACTTATATACATAGAAAACATCCATGACTCAGAAACAAATATTCGTGCTCATCACACAAATATTTGCACTTACCGGGATTCGAACCCAGGGCCACCAGCTTCGTAGGCAGGAGCACTACCAACTAGGCTACGGTGACCGTAACGTGACTGTGTGATATCTTCAGGAATATGTGCAATTTATGATAACTCATGAAGCAATCCGTAGATATCTGGCCAGACTGATGACTGGCCTGTTAGTCTAGTGGTTAGTGACCCTAACTGCTAAGCCAGAGGTCGAGTGTTTGATCCCCACCCAGGACAATTTTTTGTGTAATGAGCACGATTACTTGTTGTGTCTGGGTGTAATTTATCTATAACTAGCTGTGCCCCGCGGTTTTACCCGCGTTAAACTTTATAAATTATCACAGCTCCTCCCCCGTAGGTGATAGCTTGATATTTTGTAGCCTATATGTTGACCCGAACGCTTAGTAATATTCATGCAAAATTTTAAGTAAATCCATGCAGTACTTTTTGAGTTTAGCCCGGACATACATACAGACAAACAGACACACAGACAAAAATTCTAAAAACTATATTTTTGGCTTCGATATCGGCTGTAGATCACGCCCCAAGTATCCTTTTTAAAAAATATTCAATGTACAGTTTTGACTTTCCTACGATTTTATTATATGTATAGATGTGTAGCGACACATTATTGCAGATGCATTGCATTTCGCTGATTCTACGGGATGTAATGCATAAGACGGTCACCGTAGCCTAGTTGGTAGTGCTCCTGCCTACGAAGCTGGTGGTCCTGGGTTCGAATCCCGGTAAGTGCAAATATTTGTGTGATAAGCACGAATATTTGTTTCTGAGTCATTGATGTTTTGTATGTATTTAAGTATTTTATCTATCTATATAAGTATGTATATCGTCGCCTGGTACCCATAGTACAAGCTTTGCTTAGTTTGGGGCTAGGATGATCTGTGTGTTATTGTCCCGAGATATTATTATAAGGCAAGTGCGCTACACCAGTCGTCACCCGCGAGGCGCGAAAGGCACTCGATAGTTAGGTATAGTTATTAATTAGTTACATGTATTGGTAACAGAAATAAAACCGATATTTGTGTGTGTTCAAGTTGACTCTTTTATTTGGGTATACCAAGGACAATAGAGTAGAATTAGACCCGATAGATATGAAACGGTAAAAATGTGAATCGCTAGAAATATACATATAAGATGTTTGTCAGTTTTTTGGATGCCAGCTCTGCTTTTACTAACAAAATGAGCTCTGCTTTTACTAACAAAATGAGTCCTGTTACTTTACCAAATAAATTATTCATTCATTCATTAATTCTGCCTTGTTTGAGATCAGATGGCAGTCAGTTAGCTGTCTCAAGAAATGTATTAATTCATTCATCTATATTAAATGATTAATTCAAGTATTGTTCATGCATCGTGTCATTTATACCTCCACATCAAATTATTGAAAAGTGCAAACAAGTTTATATCATAAACCAAATGACGATTATGGATAGGGCCTAACTTTTGAACTTAAGGTAAAACTTCAGTACCGGATTAGTACCTATTCCAATTAAACTACTCATTTTCTTAAAAGTCTGATAAATTTGCTTAAAATCCCCAATCATTCACCGCATTTCCCTATTCTAGATTGGAAAGTATTAATTGGAATGGCACTCTTTTATTCCAGAGCTGTTAGCGGAACTGGTTAGTTCGGACTTTAACAGATTAAATATTTGCATTGAGTTAGTGATGAAAATAAAATGTCGAACCCAGGCAAATCTCAATAGTACTCAATAAGATTCGAGTCTGCAAATTTACTAAGATGTTAGGTTTCGAAAGAGATATCTTTTAATAAAGGTTTGAGTTGACATAGATTTTGGAGAAAAATGCTGAACAAACAGTGGTCAACAACTTCAGGGGGATTTGGGGAATTTTGGAAAACGTTGGATGCGGATAGCGCAATTGTGGAAATGTTTGGGGAGATGACTCTGTTCAGCAGTATGCTACACGTTTTTCAGCTGATATGATGGTGGGGAATTTTTAGTAACAGTCGTTTTGTCCTGGACAGCGTCTCTATTTTATACAATAAAACTAACAATCCTATGCAGATTATTATTATTATATAATAGATTATTATTATTATTATTATTATTATTAGACATTATAACTAATGTCTAATAATAATCTGCATAGAATTGTTAGTCCTTATTTAAATAATAGGTCTTTACCTATGAAATTGCCGTTTTGTATGAAAAAATTTAAACGAATTTTTTTCATGAATTTTTTTATTTGTATTAATCGAAGTAATCACCCATGCAATCAATGCATCTTTGCCATCGCAGTGGCAGTTTATTGATGCCCTTCTTAAAGAAATCAGCTGGACGGGAGGCAACAAATTCTTCAAAGGCATTTTGTACTGCCTCTCGGGTATTGAATTTTTTTCCCGCCAAGAAGTTATCCAAATTCTGGAAAAAGTAGTAGTCTGTAGGCGCAAGGTCTGGTGAGTAGGGCGGATGACGGAGAGCTTCCAACCCCAGTTCTTGCAACTTGGAGACCGTCTGCTGTGCAGTATGAGGTCGCGCGTTGTCGTGCAGGAGCAGCGGAGACGAGCGATTGACCAATGCTGGTTGGAGATGCGCCAGCTTCTCCATCATTGTGCTCAGTTCTTCACAGTACACATCTGCAGTAATGCTCACCCCGTTTGGTAAGAAGCTGTGATGAATCACACCGGCGCTAGACCACCAAACAGTGACCATCACTTTTCTAGGGGTAAGTTTTCGTTTAGGGCATTGTTTAGGTGCTGAACCAGGATCCAACCAACTTGCTGAGCGCTTGCGGTTATCAAACAGAATCCATTTTTCATCGCAGGTAACAATGCGGTTCAAAATTCCTTCATTTGTGTGTCTGTTGAGCAGTGCAAGGCACGTCTCGACGCATACTTCGCGCTGGCGATCATTGAGTTCGTGGGGCACCCATTTGTCAAGCTTTTTTACCTTGCCAATTTGACGCAAATGGACCAATATTGTTTTGACGCTAACGTCGAAAGCTGCTGCTAATTCAGCCGTAGATTGTGTATCATCAGCTTCCACAACCGCCTTTAATTCGTCATTGTCGACCAAAGTCTTCGGACGACCGCGAGGTTCATTTTTCAGGTCGAAATTTCCAGAACGGAAGCGAGCAAACCAATAACAGGTGGTGCGTTGGTTTGTAGTGTTAGCTCCGTAAACGTCGTTGATGTTGCGTGCCGCTTGTGCCGCGTTGCTGCCACGACGGTACTCATATTCCATAATTACTCGAATTTTTAACGTATCCATGATGACGAAAAAGATTGAAATGCGATGAAAATGTAACACTAATCAATAAAGAAATGACTACTTTTGGAAAAAAGAATCCATGTTTTTAAAATAAAATTAATTTGAAATTAGAATTCTTAGCCAAACAAAAATTATTTTGATTTGAAATGGCCAGTACTGCAGAACGGCAATTTCATAGGTAAAGACCTAATATTTGATAATTATTTAAACGGAATGGTTGTACTTAATCATGGCGTCTTCAGAATTGGTTCCACAACGATATATTTTTAATAATCTCACAGTGATATATAATTATTCTTGGATAAAAATATCCTGTGTGTTAATCTAAACTAGATAGTAGGATAAGTTTTTTTATTTTTTAAATTTCAGTACAACGGGAATGTACAGACGCCAGCACATCAAGCTACCTCAATCTGTCAAATTTCCCCAATTGAAAGTGAACCTTATGCTTTTGTGATACAGTTGAAAATCTATAAAAGAAATTTGACAGATGGGGGTAGATGGATGTGCTGGCGTCGGTACATAGGCGGACTTAATGCCTAAGGCATTTTCTACCAGTCAAACTTAGGGTAATTCAGAGAAATTATGGCAGGTGCACTTATGTTGTAATATAAATGTGTTTACTTATTATAATTGTAAATAATAATAATTACGTATTAAGTAATCATGCATCAATCTCTTCATTGGTTCATATTAGCATCTACTCGTAAAAATGTATTAATGGATTGCCCAATTCCCTCTGGTTGTTGCAATACAAAAGCAAATGGGCCATACCTCATGAAAACAATCAGTAATATTTTATTGTGTATCTTTTGTACGTTAGTATATACAATCGATTTCATTTTCATCCCTTTTCGAGATGACCGACGATATCTATACATATAATAAAATCGTAAGAAAGTCAAAACTGTACATTGAATATTTTTTTTAAAGGATTATTGGGACGTGATCTACAATCGATATCGAAACCAAAAATATAGTTTTTGGAATTTTTGTAATGTATGTCCGGGCTAAACTCAAAAAGTACTGCATGAATATTACTAAGAGGTCGGGTCAACATATTATCACCTACGGGGGATTAGCTATGATAATTTATAAAATTTAACGCGGGTGAAACCGCGGGGCACAGCTAGTGACACAATTAAAATAGAGGCAAATGTGTAAAAGCCTTAGGATTCATATCTTTTGTAGCTCTTGACGTCAATAGCTAGATAAAAGATTACTCCTGGATACCAGTATGTTTTTAGTATTACGGCCAGTCTTAATGGAGACTAGCCATCTGTGTGGGACATATTATAGTGCACGAGTGTGTGTGCAAACTTAGGGGCACATTCTATAACACCACTTTCATAATTATTTAAAGATCGTCAATGACGTTCCAAACACTCATGCAGATATAAGGACACATATGTACATCATCATCATCATCATCATATCAGCCGAAAGACGTCCACTGCTGGACAAAGGCCTCCCTCAAAGATCTCCACAATTGCCGGTCTTGCGCTGTGTTATGTACATAATCTATACATATAATAAAATCGTAGGAAAGTCGAAACTGTATCATCAACAATCGAAATCGAAGCCAAAAATATAGTTTATAGATTTTTTTTCGGTGTGTCTGTTTGTCTGTATGTATGTCCAGGCTAAACCCAAAAAGTACGGCATGGATTTATAAAATTTAACGCGGCTAAAATCGCGGGGCACAGCTAGTTAAAAATAATAGTGATGCAACACTTAAAGATATAGCAACTACCAATAATATATATCATGATAATATCCTGCGAATTCTTATTATTCATTGCACACAGAAATATACATATAAGTTAAATATTATAAAATAAAATACATGTACATAGGCGAGCTTAATTCATTATTTTGTGGGTTTGATTCCCACTCAGAACAGATATTTGTGTGCTTGAACATCTTTGTTTGTTCTGAGTCAGGGTGTATTTATCTGTATAAGTATGTATTTAAAAGAGAAAAGTAATACCTTTATGTAGTATATCAGTAGTATATCAGTTATCTGGTCTCCATAGTACAATCTCGGCTTAGTTTGGGATGAGATGGCCGTGTGTGAACCATCAGGATAGTGTGTTTTTTATATAATGGTCACAAGCAGTGTTCAATAAAATATTATGTACAGACGCCATCATATCAAGATACCCCAATCTGTCAAATTTCCCCAGTTGCAAGTGAACCTTATGCTTACGTGATAAAGTTGACAATCTATAAAGGAAATTTGACAGATTGGTGTAGCTGGATATGCTGGCGTCAGTACCTTGCTGATTAAAAATACTGATAAAATATACACTAATATTTACATACAACAATATGGTTTAATATGACATATGTATAACATAAGAACCAAACACTGTATTTAACTCTGTTCAACATTTACAGTCCTCGTTGTTCAAGAAAGAGAAGAGCAATCCTACTGTAATCCCTCTATCCATTATTTAGTCCCATAAAGGAGGCTGCCAATACGTTGTGTGAGATGATTGCCTCTATTGTGTACTGACATGACCATCTCTTTATTATAACTCTAATTGAAGGCACAAATAGATCTTGTAAGCTCCTGAATGCATTGATTGGGATTTGAAAAGAACACATTTGGCCGTGATATTTTCAGACATTGATTTTATCAAGGCTCAACATAGAAATATTCACATCATGTTAAAATAGGCACTAAGGTATATGACAAATGTTGTGTGTGACATTGTAAATACGTACAGGAAAACAGTGGATTTAGGAAGAGTAGGGTCCTACTTTAGATAATAAATAAAAATAAGTAATATTTCGTCAAAGGGTTTACTTTGAAACAGGCATATACATATTTATGTTTCTTATACTGAGTGATACTTTAAGTATAGTGCGTAAGAATCCAAATTAATTACTTATAAAGGTTAACTTGTAAAACACCAACAACCTGTCAGGAATAAAAAACTAATCTCAAAAATGGGAAATCATAAATTTGATCGTCCGGTGGGTCTCGAACCTGCACCATCTACCAATCCGGGGTAGGCGCTCTGCGTTAAGCTACGAACGATACACGCTGGCAGATCAAATTTAGGATTCCCTTGCTAATACCCTTCCGGAGGATGTAGGTATTATGTATCGGTTTTGTTTTCTAGAAACATGGCCGACTGATATGTTCACAGTTGCATGTGAAAGATCGTATCATATTGATAATACCTTCCAAATTATTAAATTAAAAATTTTATAGCATTATTTGCAATGCAAAGCGTTTATCTAATCTCAAAAATGGGAAATCATAAATTTGATTGGGATTGGTAGATGGTGCAGGTTCGAGACCCGCCGGACGATCAAATTTATGATTTCCCATTTTTGTGATTAGATAAACGCTTTGCATTGCAAATGATGCTATAAAATTTTTAATAAAAAACTAAATTAATAACTTATTCAGGGTTACTTGTAAAACACCAACAACCCCTCAGGACTAGATAGTTAAAACCATAAGCAACTACTTTACAATAAGTAAAATTTTCGTACAAAAAGTATTAAGTGACTGCACGTGCTAAGGTGGACAACTGTTTGTGTGACCCATTAATAGTTGTTCTGAGTTGTCATTATATGTTTGTAAAGTACCCCGCGACACAGAGTTTAGATTACCTATTGCGGGCATTGTCATTTTTTTTTTTATTTATTTATTTAAGGATTATCAACATTACAGACACTTAAGAAAGACAAAGGACACATGTATATTTATTAGGAAATAGTGTTGTAACAATTATAGACAACCACAGCATTCAAAGTCACACGGTTAGTAGAGTTAGTAGTACGGTTCACATTTTGAGTTAAGATACATTTATAAAAAAAAACACAAAAGAATATCATTTCCTGCTTGAATGTATATAACTCTATGCGCATCGCAAAGAACCTATCGTTCTTATACGTAAACACTGAATAAGAACGATAGGTATACGTGCGCTTCGAGGCACGAGCGTATAACAGCGTTTAGGAAGTAACGCAGTAACCGCTCGGAGTGTGGAAATACTCCGAGAACCTTATAATAATAAATAATAATAATATCTAGGGACAGTGTTACACAGATCATCCTAGCCCCAAACTAAGCAAAGCTTGTACTATGGGTATTAGGTGACGATATACATACTTATATAGATAGATAAATACTTATATACATAGAAAACATCCATGACTCAGATACAAATATTCGTGCTTATTACACAAATATTTGCACTTACCGGGATTCGAACCCAGGACCGCCAGCTTCGTAGGCAGGAGCACTACCAACTAGGCTACGGTGACCGTCATGATTTGCGATTGAACTCAGTAGCTCTAGATCAACGAGACATACTGTATAAAAGATAGTTTTCATCATTGATAATAATTAGTATGTAGGTTGTGTGTTGTTGCTGTTTTTATAAAGATGTATACGAGTACAGAAATGGGAAATCATAAATTTAATTGTCTGGTGGGTTTCGACCCAGCACCCTCTACCAATCCGGAGCAGGCATTCTGGCTGTGAAGCTACAAAAATTAATGTTAATCCTGTTAATCGTATAAAAGTCCTGTAGAAGGGCTACAGGAATTTTATACGATTAACTTAACATATCATGTCATTATAGCCGAGTCTGACTCCGGCTCGCTAGGTTTAGTT
The DNA here is from genome assembly GCA_951640165.1 of Pseudoips prasinana. NCBI lineage: Eukaryota > Metazoa > Arthropoda > Insecta > Lepidoptera > Nolidae > Pseudoips > Pseudoips prasinana. The sequence goes on from OX621240.1 coordinate 11,122,938, forward strand.
TTCGCGTCATATAAAATATTCATACCAAGTTGACGTTTTAATAGTCTTCGTTTCCTTTTATTTAACCTGAATCGTTAAAGAAAACGACAGTAAAAACTAATGTGCTCATCTACAGAACGACACAAGTAACATTTTTAATTTTACAAAGCGTGGAACTGTTTCTTAGCTGGAAATGGTCTGCAATTAGTTCTAATTGTATCCACGGTGACATTCTTGGGATCAATTAACACTTGAAAGTAACTAAAGCTGCGTTGATATTTGTCCTGAATTTCCGTTGTTTGAAGATGTAATTGCGTTGAAAAATTAAGACTTGGTTAAATGAAAATACCTTCTGCTAGATTTGTGGGCGTAATGAAAAGTTTATACCTACTAGAACACGGGTATTAAAAATGTTTTATTCGTGACAAGATACTACAATATAAAACATATGAAATGTTGAAAATAAAGTTTTACGATAAAGCCTCTTAAATAACACTGTTATTCATAAAGGTATTTGTTTAAAATCGTCATTTTTTAACATTGTATGCGTATTTCAAATTTAATTTAAATTAATTTTAATATTGTTAATTCATCAACCAAGAGTTATGCTCTAGTTGCATACCAGTGTTATTTGAGAGGATTTATTGAACTAACGAAAAAACATACCTACACGGCTTCAGACCCCGTTTGCTTCAATTTTTAGTGAAGCAGAGAAAACCTCACTTATTACACATACAGTTTAAGTAGTAAAAGAAAATAAACATACGATTTATTTGTGAGTTCTGGTGCATGCGATTATCATTTTTCACAATTATTTGATAATACATGACTATCTTAGTCATTTAGTATCAAAATAATTGCGTGAAATAGCAAATCGTAATGCTAAATACAAAAAATAAACAAAACTAATAAATCTAAGTAAAAAGCAAAACGAATAGCAAAGCGCAAGCTTTATCTGAATTTTCTCGGGTCTCCACCTTGGTAGCTAAACAGTTGCAGACCTGAAGGCCTGCAGCCGCAGCTGCGGCCATGTTGGCCAACTGACATGTGATCCCGTGCTTGTAGTTCATGCTAACGATAGCACTCTCTTTACAGAATCCTGTCTTTTTTTCTCTTTTTTAGCGACAAACTACTACTGATTGAGAGCCGTCACATTTATAATACAGTAATTAATTTCCACATATGAAGTAGCAAGATACGCTGTTATTTACTTAATGATTACACAACAACAATGTGATGAGTAGCGGATAGCCTTGTCTGTCCGCCTACGAAGACTACTTCATTATAAAATTGACCAGTACAAGTGCGTGTTAACACTCAAGTGCTGAATACATTTCATGATTTAATTTTCGACCAACAAAAATAAAAAAAATAAGTATGAACTAGAATTCGATTTTCTATAAGTCTTCAACTATATCTGAAACTCCAAATAAAACCCTCCCAAAGTTACTTTTCAAAACTAACTAAGTCATTGTTATCCTTAATTAGTTACAGGATAACAATGACTTAGTTAGTTTTGAAAAGTATCCAATCCATTTAAAATCGTCTTTAACATAATATTATTGATAGTTATAAATGTAGGTAGTTATAAATTCTGTTTGCACGATCTCATAATTCAAGTTCATAAAGTAATTACACTGCACCGCTCACACCTTCCTACAGCCAGAATAATTTGAAGGAGACGGATTCTGCAGCAAACTTTGCAGAGGAAGTATGCATTAATAAGTGATATAATACATTTTTCTTTTGTTTGATGTAGAACGGCGGTACAAAAGCACCTTCATTGTTCAAAAGTTACTTTATTTACCCAACGTATCATTCTACATTTATTTTTGTCATTTAAAGAAGAATATATCCACAATAGGATAATTAGTCCTTAGATTAATTACCCTATTGTATACATTTGGATTAGTATCGCGAGAGTCATTACAAGCAGGACAGCCAGAATAACACCCAGAGAACAAAACAGACTTAGACCTACAGAATTATCTTTAGATCCTGCAAATAACCGCCCAAAGCGGGAATCAAACCTAAAACTGGAGGTCGCCGAAGTTGCAACACACCTTAACCATTGCAGTGCAGTCGTGGCAGCAAAATGAGGTAATGTCGGCAGTTTTTTAGGCACTCAACAGCAACGGTGCGGTGACTTGATTTGTTTCCTTGATTTTAGTTATTATTATTTATATACAATTTGTATATGACGGTTTGAATTGTGGTGTTAAAATTCTCAGGATAATTAACGATTACTTAATCCACATGTATAAAAGAAACTTTTGCCATCAAATTATTGTATATTCGCCTTCTGGGAAATCTTCATATTAATGTTCAAATTATCTTGTTTATATTAATTATAAACAACAAATCACTGTAATAGATCTACAGTACTAACGCTAACCACAGTTTAGAATAGTTTCTCGCCAAATTAATACACATAAATTCTGATTTGTAAGATAAGATTGATGAAATGGACTATGTGTATTTCTAAGTACAAGTACAGACGCCAGAACATCCAGCTACCCCAATCTGTCACATTTCTTTTAAAGATTTTCAACTTTATCACATAAGCGTAAGGTTCACTTTCAATCGAGAAAATTTGACAGATTGGGGTAGCTTGATGTACTAGCGTCTGTACATTATTTTGACCTAACAAAACATCGTTACAAAATTGAAAACGTCTCGTGTTTTTATGTTATTTTTTTCCTTATGAGATGTAGTGAAATTAATTTACTTTACTAACATGTTTTATTTATACCAAGACGTTCATATTTATTTATTTATAAAACCAATGTTCACTACACTTACAGTTTGGCGCCAAATCGTGTAGTGAACTACAACATAGGTACATATACAATTAATACTATTGCCAATGAAAATAAAAATAATCCAATATTAAAATGCGTCCCTTTCGTTTGAATCATGATATGAAATGGACAGCAAAGAATCTAATGATAATAATCACTTTTTATCCCTGTTATTTATGTATATAACAGATATATAATCATTCAATAGATATATATTTTTATAAGGTTTTATTTTTACCCGACAAGGTACATAATTATACTATTCTGTACTTTTAAAATAAAATGGGTACAGGCAAAATAGCATACCATCAGAAGCAGTAGGAGTTTGCTGGAAGAAAATTCATTAATGAATTAAGCTAGCCTATAGCTAAATGTTTCAAAGAAAAGGCAAATACCTTTCTTTGTGACAATTACCTTCAATGTATATCTGCAGAAGAATAAAATAAAGAAGGTGGTATCGTTGATGAAAACTTATGAGAACTATTGACAGTCTTCAAAAAGGTTACAGATGCGCATTTAGCCTCCATTTACTTGCTATGAACCTTATTTGCTTCATTAATATATTTTGTCACAGCTAAGACCATTATATATGTGGATATCCAACAAAACCAAAAATACTCCAATATTAAAATGAGTTTCGTTTGAATCATGATATGAAATGGACATCCTTAATATAGAATCTGTGGTGCATGGTAATGTTGATCAAAACTATAATAATAATAATAATAATATAATAATATCCTGGGACATTATACACACGGCCATCTGATCCCAAACTAAGCAGAGCTTGTACTATGGAAACCAGATAACTGATATACTACATATACTATTTTTCTTTTGTAAATACATACTTATATAGATAATTACACCCAGACTCAGGACAAACAGACATGTTCATGCACACAAATATCTGTCCCGGGTGGGAATCGAACCCACGACCTGCGGCGTGAAAGGCAGCGTATCTACCAACCACGCCAACAGGCCCACTTATTGATAGTTAGTGACAATTTCTCAATAAGGTCCCAAATGGGATATTATTAGCCTTTTACTACGAAAGTTCCTAATAACTACATGGAAAGGCTTTTATCTATGCTACGTTGCTTATATAATTATGTATAATGTTTACCGTACTTACTGGAAAGTTTATTTGTTTTATAAGGCAGTTTTTACGTTAAGTAATAAATGTAAAGTATTTCTGCAAAGTAGGCAGCAATTAATGTTATAACCCAGCTTAGGATTCATTTACGATTGTTTTGAAGTAAACTCTCTAAGTTCAAGTTTATAGCTCTGTGTATGACTGAAGGGTAAATCAAAAAGTTGCCCTAAAATAGTCGTAAAAGGCCAGTTCTGATTGAAAATTTAAAATGAAAAGGAAAGTAGTGTATCAATTTCAGATTGTTTATGTTTCCATGCTAAATTATAAAAAACTAAATCCTAACTTTCTCGAGTTCTCGAGTGGCGACCACGTACCGGAAGACGCAGCATGGCAGGACCGATGATTTTATGAAGGTTGCTGGAAGTCGCTGGATGCGGATAGCGCAAGACCGGCGATTGTGGAGATATTTGGGGAGGCCTTTGTCCAGCAGCGGGCGTCTTTCGGCTGATATGATGATAATGATGATGAAATCCTAACCAGACAAATGTATTTATTTCTATTGTTGTTTGAATGTTAAATGTATACTATAAATATTTTGTTAAATGTATACTGTTAAGGCAGTGGTAATGTGTATGCATGACACCCGCAAAAATAGTCCGCGGGTGGGTATGGCGGGCTTGCACTGACTAAACCTTACCTGCCGTGGACTTCTTTTGGCGCCTTTTGGGAGGAGCCCCGGGAGCGTGGATATGCTGCTCTGGTGCCCCCGTTTTGCGCCATGCCGTATGGCGTATTTTGGGAGACGTATGCTGTGAAAATATAATATGAACCTGCTATTTAAAGTTGGTGAAATTATCTTCTAGATTGAAATGTGGTGGTTGATTTTGTGGACATTTAAAGTATTTTTATATTATATGTGGAATTTTATAAATGTCATTAATTTCGCTTTATACGCTAGTGCTCGGTCTTGATGAAATATCCAGTGTTTATCAGCAAACTCAGTGTTACTATGTGGCTCAACTACTTAAATTATTGTTTTATTTTAATCGCTCGTATATTATATCTGCTTACGAATATTACTTTGTCAAACAATCGTAGGATAAACCCTTCCTAATGCTGACTTTTTAAAACTTCTTTACAACAGCTAAAACCCAAATCAGTTAAGCGAAATTCCCGGTTTTCGCACCTTACATACCATCTTTTTAAAAAAAATGAAGTTGACTCACCTGTTATCAAGTTAATCAGTGCATTCATAAATTCCTTTTTGCAAATAAGCAATTAGGATAACCCAACCCGATACATGTTTCGCGCTTTCACGAAGGAAAGCAACTGCATTCAAATATAGCAGGTCAAGGTTAAAATTGCATAAAGGTTGGAATAATGAATTTTAGTAGACCGCTAATAACATAAAAAACATAAATTATAATTGACGAAAAACTTATCAAAAGATTTACAAATAATCTTTTAATAACTTCTTTCCCCACTGAACATAGCAACCATGAATAAAATTTAATTGTTTTTAGTTAACTATTTAATTAATTAATGTTATTGAAATATGTGAAATTAAAACATATTACCTAAAACTTTGATTAAATGCAATCTGGAGTAAACACACACAAAATATCACGTATTATCTATACATATAATAAAATCGTAGGAAAGTCAAAACTGTACATTAAATATTTTTTTTTTAATATTTGCGGCGTGATCTACAGTCGATATCGAAGCCAAAAATATAGTTTTTAGAATTTATGTCTGTGTCTGTTTGTCTGTATGTATGTCCGGGCTAAACTCAAAAAGTACTGCATGGATTTACTTCATATTTTGCATGAATATTACTAAGAGATCGGGTCAACATATACACTACATATTATCACGCTATCACCCACGGTGGAGGAGCTGTAATATTTATAAAGTTCAACGCGGGTAAAACCGCGGGGCACAGCTAGTATTCAATGAAGGTCTGTCACTATCATCATTATATTTTCCTTTAACTGCTTACCTACAAAGGAACCCGTTCACAAAGTTTACTCACCATAGAATCGAGCCGTAATTAAAATCAAACCATTCCGTTGCGTCAATCCAAACGTTCAGCACGGTTCATTTAGCGCACTTCTTGCTTTTAATGAGTTCCGCTTAACTTGTTTATCGTTAAAACTTTTATTTAACGGTCCCTTCACATATAGTTAATCTTTCGCGTGATTAAATTTCAGAGTCTACCGCCCAACAAATTAGAGGCATAAAGAATAGGGCGTGGCAAAAATACTCAGGCTTAGCGAAGCTCAAAAATCATGCACTAGCTAGGCTAAACACTTAGGGGAAATCGTTTTATCAAACTACTAAACCTAACTTTACCAAAAATACTTCGAGTCTCTTTTCTCCTTATTTATATTTTTTTACTTGAAAAGTAATACTGCCCATGCTAGTTGTGTATAAATGCTGACAAGGAATGGCTTCAAATAGCTGTCTGAATTCATGTACCGCAGCTGGGAAAAAGCGTAATATTTACAATTGTCGAATTGGGTACTAAGTTAGCTGTACAGATTCTGAAATCATACTTTTAACTGTCTGTGGCCTAGAAATTTCACGTACTTACTGTAAATCATACCATAAATTTAATAACTTTTGTGCGAGATATCAAATCGCCTGGTCGACGCTATTCGTGACATGAGGGTTTGCTCATACTTAGGACATAGATTTATTCTTGCAATCCAGTGTGGAAATGCCGCCAGCCTTCTGGACTTTGTGCCGGTGGATGACGGTGCAGACAAAATCTTCGACGCTCAAAAGAAAAGGGTTCTAATTCATGAATAAATTCTGAATTATTATTATATTAAACTGTTTTATTTTAGCCTTAAATATCGTTAATAATTTATAAGTTTACTGTTATCCTATAATTGTTCATTTCCACTAAAAACTTTATTAAGATTTAATTCTAAGGCTAATTATTAATATATATATTTTCAACACACAGACTGTCAACTATAAGGTACTATACAAATAAAAAGGATCGAACGTTAAGCGTTAAGCATACATGTGAAAACACTTCCTAACCAACAAACAGTGATCGTTTTAAGACTTTATCTCCTATAATAACTTTGGAATACTGAAAGTCGCCTTGCAACTGAGTCTTGGTGTTGCATTTATTTAAGCCTTAAATATTGTTAATAATTTATAAGTTTACTGTAATCCTATAATTGTTCATTTCCACTAAAAACTTTATTAAGATTTAATTCTTAGGCTAATTATTAATATATATTTGTAACACAGACTGTCAACTATAAGGTACTATACAAATAATAAGAATCGAAATTGAAATCGTTGCGTTAAGCAAACTTGTGAAAACACTCCCTAACCAACAAACAGTGATCGTTTTAAGACTTTATCTCCTATAATAACTTTGGAATACTGAAAGTCGCCTTGCAACTGAGTCTTGGTGTTGCATCTAATAGAAATTCAATCCGTATCAGATTTTCCGTTAACTTTTTCTTTGAGACTGAGTTTGACTGTACTATAAGAATAGAATTCTATGTATTATTTCGTACATTGTATCCATTTTCTATGGAGTATTTATTGGTGTAAGTACTAAGTGTTTTCTTGGCATGAAATTCTTATTAAACTTTTTGGTGCTCAATAACGTTTTTATATGGCTGAAATGGGCTGTTGGACAAGTGGTCACTGACCCTGACTAACCAGAGCTAAGCCAGTGGTCGTCGGTTTGATTTCCTTCCGGGACAAATCTTTGTCGGATGAAAACGATTTTTTGTACTGTTTCTGGGAGCAGTATATATCTATAATATGTATTTGTTTGGAAAAATTGAACTTTGTTTGCACATCTATACATATAGTTAAATCGTAGGAAAGTCAAAACTGTACAATGTACATTGAATATTTTTAAAAAAGGATACTGGGGTCGTGATCTACAATCGAAGTCAAAGCCAAAAATATAGTTTTTAGAATTTTTGTCTGTGTGTCTGTATGTACGTCCGGGATAAACTCAAAAAGTACTGCATGGATTTACTTCAAAATTTGCATGAATGTTACTAAGAGGTCAGGTCAACATATAGGATACATATTATCACGCTATCACCTACGGGGGAGGCGCTGTGATAATTTATAAAATTTAACGCGGGTAAAACCGCGGGGCACAGCTAGTATGCAATAATTTAAAAGTTAATCGCGAGTGAAACCGCAGGGTACATCTAGATTTCTAATATTTGGATGACGTAATGTCAAATTCGTTGAACAACTATGTAAGCAATACGTAAAACCTACATACTAGCAAAACAAAGACGCTTCATTCATTCTTTCAGTCTGTAATAATTACCAACTTATTATGATTATTATTTTTATTTTAAATACAACGACCGCACGAATCTAAGCCCTGTATCTCGAGGTACTTTACAAACATATAATAGACGGACACAAATTAAATCCAGACTCAGTACAACTATTTATGGGTCACACAAATAGTTGTCCGGCGCGGGAATCGAACCCGAGACACGAAGCGGCGACGCCACTGTATTAGCCGCTGCGCCACACGTGCAGTCAAAATTATGATTATATAACTGTTACCCTTAATAAACCTAGACCAAGAGTTCTTGGCACAAATTATCTTTTAAATCAAATAATAACAAGGCAAAAATGAAAAATCTTTGCTTAACGTAGTATCTTATGTCCAGTGCACGAGCTTATTCCTTCTTGCTATAATGTAGATCACGAACAGACTACTCATCGTAAATATCTAGTCATGGCATAATGATCTCCGCTAAAGAAATACGGGGGTTGCCAAGTATTCCTGCCGTTAAGTCATAAGTAAATATACATTTATTTACTTCTACTAACTGACTAATTCATTCGGTCAGGTCACGATTGATGAAGTTATACTAGTTGGGATTTATTAAGCTATTGCATAGCTTCTATCGCGGGCCTTGAGCGTGGGGACCGAATCCAGAAATTCCGTAACGAAAAAACCTAACACCCCCCACTCCGACCGCAATCTATTGATAAATACCAGAACTTTTAATGACTTTTTGAAATATCACGCTTGTCTCTTTAGTTCAGCAACCCGCCTTTAGGTGGCATTGGTTGTATTGGAAAACTACCGTAATCAGCTGTTTGTGAGAAAGTATATAGGTGTATAGGTATTTATCATCGACGTACAACAGTGAATATCTGTACTCGTATAATTTGTGTACGAAGTGTTTTAAATATGAATAAACAAAGTGCATTTATTAATGAAGAAAGTCACGAAAAAATAGTGAAAGAAAATGTGTTAGTACTCTATATACTTTCATTTTATTATTATTATCACAAATGCAGTATTATAAAATAAATAAATAATTATAATTGCATAAGTTGATAAAAAATGCTATGCAATAGCTTTACCGCGGCAGTTTCCGAGTGTCACACGTCTTTTTTTTTCTTTTTAGTCAGACCGACTGAGTTAGCCTTGAAGCCACATGAAATATTTATTCAAATAAGGTAATGCATCGCCAGTTTCAGTATTATTTTGTCTGGTTTCTGTATTATTAAATAGCTTTTTTGGTCATAAGTGACAAACCACGTGGCAAAAGAAATGAAAACTTTTACTTTTGAATATAAAAACTTATTTCAGGGCCCAACTCCACAATGCTTCCTGTAAATTAAATCCACAATACAAACCAATCGTTGCAGATAACAATGGGACTCCAAACTATCAAATCCAATGTCCGTTAACATTGAGGTATTGGCATTCATCCAGCTCACCGTAAAATACAGACATCAAGATTATATACAACAATCTTTTAGCTAGGTACCCCGTGTTAGGTATTCGTAGCATGTTTTAACACATTCTTTTTTAGATTAAAATTATCCTGGGTAATAAATATCTAATCTAACAACGATCCTTAAAACAATTAGCTGTACCCCGCGGTTTTACCCGCGTTAAACTATATAAATTATAGCCTATGTGTTAATCCAGGGTGTCAGCTAACTCCATACCAAATATAATTAAAATCACTCCAGCCGTTTAGACGCGAAGAAGTATCAAACATACACACTCACAAACTTTAGCCTTTATAATATTAGTGTGACTAAGGCAATGTGTGCTACTTTGACCTGAATACAGATCAACTCAATAAACTAGACCGTCATCCTAATAAGTGCATTCAATTCATATTCAATCTTCGTAAGTAAAATCATGAGTATTCTCACCGTTTTCAAATGCCTATTCAGCGCCGTAGAAATCTAAGAGCATTTCTTGAGTCTTCTACTTATTCTGCCAACTTAAATCCTCATTACCAAATGAATCTCCTAATCGTATAAAATTTCTTTGTTCGTCTTTTAATCGTCTTTTACATTGGACAAAGCTTTTTCCTTCTTCCTTTTTCATGCAAACACCCTACCTCCGGAACTCAGCATGGCTAAGACTCGATTTACATTTAAAGTAAAATCAGGTTGGAACTTTCACAAAAATCTAAAAGCAGAGTCATCTCAATCTGTATTAATATTCAATTAGTTAATAAGACCTCTATCATGACACATCTTAACGATAGTTGTCTAAAGAATAGTCCCACCTATAGGGCTGGGACTGAAATCTTAACGTGGTTTTTGAAACACAGACCCCGTCAAAGACTAAACCAAATTGCTGGTGATTCGTCTACAATGGGACTGTGCGAGGTGCTTAACTTTGCTCATAGCTACGAACAAGTGAAATCAACTACCTATGTATCTCTTAACGTTTTCTTCATTGTTTGACGAATAATATAAAATTATATGAGAGATCAAAGAAGAATAAAAATAATACTATAGTGACGAAATATAACTATATTAGATGACTGTAACTTTATTCGATAGTATACCTACGTTTGTAAATGTAATTTAGTAATCACACTAATATTATATAGGCGAAAGTTTGTGAGTGTGTAAGTGTATACATATGTTTGTTACTTCTTCAGGTCAAAACAGCTGGAGCGATTTTAATAAAATTTGGTCTGGAGTTAGCTGACACCCTGGATTAACACATAGGCTATAATTTATAAAGTTTAACGCGGGTACACCGCGGTGCACAGCTAGTAATAAAATATATTGAAGTTAAGAAATTAAACAGTAATCTATCTGTGTCAGTAGTTTTATTTGAGGAGTCTATGGGAGCTATATTATAGAAGCTTTGTAGATCGATAAACAAAGAAGGTAAGGCAACGAAATCCATAGCTTTGCAATCTACTATCAAACTTTAAATTTCATTAGAATAAATACTCATTTCGCTCATGGCATAGTAAATTTTATTCCCAACTTTATTAGTCCTGTGCCCTACTTAGAGAAACTCCATACTAGTCTGCAATGTCTGAATAGCACAGTTAGCGCCATTATTTAGGTCAATTTTTATGAAGGTTACATCGGTAAATTTGCAATTGTACTAGATTTTAGTAATGCAGAATTATTTGGTCAAAAATATATAAAAAATTGTAGCTATTTGTTATTTTCTTCGCCAACTGAAATGTTAATGACGAGTCTCGAATTCTCTGACACATTTAACTAAATTCCAAATTCCGCATTCACTTCAATTCCACAAAAAACATGCCAAAACAGGGGCAAAATAAAAGCAGAAATGTACTCGGGCGACCGCAAAAGCGACGTCATCCTTTATGTTAATCCGCTAATGAAATGACATCGCGTATAATTTTATTTACTGTAATGAATAAAAAATGAGTTCACGATAGAGATGGGAAAAAGATGAGATTTGATTTGAATTGCAATTCGTGTTCAAGAATGCAAGTTGAATATTTAAAAGGTAATGCAACCTGAATATTTAACAAGTTTAATAAAATAAGTAAGAGAAACTACACATGCTATACAGTCTTAACTAGGCTATGTATTAAAAAAAACTTTTCCAAACACAAACGAAGTTCCTGTCTTCAATCCATAATTAAAACATTGCATAATTGCAATAATTAGACAATATGGCTCATGAATGATTTGACAAAAAAGTAAATAATACATAAGTCTAAGGAAAATTCCACGCGTTCAGTATTGAGGGTATATAAGCTCCTAAATAATAGACATAAAGAGAGAAAACGTTGCATGGAAGAGGCATAAACTCCTTACTTGATCACATCTACTATTCAACTACATTCTACCTAAGAGCCGCGTTAAAAATTTGTTTCAATAAATCTTCTATTAATATTCTTCAGTCATTTAGGATGGAACGACGATGGATATGATAGTCACCGTAGCCTAGTTGGTAGTGCTCCTGCCTACGAAGCTGGTGGTCCTGGGTTCGAATCCCGGTAAGTGCAAATATTTGTGTGATGAGCACGAATATTTGTTTCTGAGTCATGGATGTTTTCTATGTATTTAAGTATTTATCTATCTATATAAGTATGTATATCGCCGCCTGGTACCTATAGTACAAGCTTTGCTTAGTTTGGGACTAGAATGATCTGTATCACATTGTCCCCTAGATAATATATATATATATATATATATATATATATATTATATCACTTGCTTTGTCATTTAATCTTCTGCCCAAGAGCTTCTGTGGTAAGGAAGTGAGTTTCAGTTATATTATGAGGCAGATCTAGGCTTTCGAATACCATTGCTAACACAATATCGTTACTTCAAGTTTGAACGATATTGGACGCTTGACATCCCTAGAGAAGACACTCAATGAATTAACAATATTCATTAAGCATCTTACCTCACTTGACAGGTTTTATTGATTCAACCGTAGATTTTTATCGACAGGAGATAGTAGGTATGTGAATTGTAGTAATACATTAATGAAACCGCTAACAGATTTTTTGGAACTGATGATTTTTAATTGCAACTACAAATGCAATATCCGGTTTGAGCCGAGGCTTAAACTCCAAGAGAGGTGCCCTCAAGCATGGATATCTTAGTTTATAGCCTTATTTGACTACTAGACGGTTTGAGCCCCGCTTGCCTCTATTGTCAAGGCAATACAGTGAAAGTCTCCTAGGCTGACTACAAAAACACACACACACACATATACACACTCACAGTAACGCAGCTTCAGTGATCCTCACAAGATCATTGGTATATCTTGTGCATGGTCTGCCCACGCTGTGTCTTACGAATTGTGATCCCCACTTGAGACCCTTTCTGCCCCAGCGACCGTCGGTTCTACGAGCTATGTGGCAGGACACATATGTATGTAGCACGTAGAACCGACGGCCGCTGGGACCACTTTAACTAAATAGTTCGTCGAGCTATTTTTGAAACTAACGTAGCGCTAACTAATACAACAAAACTTAGCGAGAGACACAAACTATTAGCAATAATGATACCTAGTAATCAAAATTTGTTATTTACGAAATACAATTTAGCCTTTTAAATGACACGTGTAATTAATCTAGATTAACTATGCTAATAGGAAATAAACTCCCGTTGTAGTATGAAGTTCGATATGAATTACCAATTAAGCAGTCGTTTCTGTAATGCGTTAATTAAATGGATTCGAGTGCAGTTTATATTATTTATATCGGATATTATTTTATTTAATAAAGTGGCAAATATTCATTAGCATCAAATAATTTATTTATATTGACGTATTTCCTGAAATATTAAAAGAGCAGTAGTTAATTGTATTTAATAACGTTCTTGTAAACCATTTAAACCTTTAGTTCTACAGTGGTTATTATTTTTTTAAACATACAACTGACCTTATCACCATTAGCCTGATATAGTCCACAGCTGGACGTAGGCCTCCCCCAAAGGTTTTTGAAGTTATACTTCTTTTGGCGCGATGGAGAAAAATGATGAGAGTGAATTTTTACGATGCGCGCGCACACCGACACCAAAAAATTTAACAGCATGACGTTAGTTCTAAGTGGTATGAAAATTGATAACTATGTTCAAGTTGTATATTAAAAAGTATAACTTCTAACGCGTGTACATAAGTACACACAAGTTTTTTTTAAAGACGACGCCCGCATTTGGTAACCTAATCCCTGTGTTGCGGGGTAACAAATTACATTCAGTGTTAAAGTTCATACCATCCAGGGTTAGGGTACACAAATGTTTGAGACGTTGCCAATAGTCACCACCCTAGGCATGCAAGTTGGCGACCGAATTTAGGTAGTAGTTAGTTCACCGAAGACACTGCTGCCCGACTTATTAGTCAATTAATCGCCTTTTACGACGTTTGCGGGATGGTATGGGGTGATCCTGTTATTATTTCTGGGCCGGCAACCAAACAATTTTTAAAAAGTCAGAAACCTACATTCTGTTCACCAAAAAATAAGCATCCCTATCGAATAAAAAAATTAGAACTGCAAATAGTTTCAGCAATGCAAACAAGAAAAACTGTAACATAATAATATATACGTATAAAAAGTACAGGGTGAATTAAAAAGCACTTCCGATTTTGGAACAGTTTCTAAAATAGTTTGAAAGATAAGTCTAGGTTTGTCACATAACGTTTTTCCTATTAAAATGGTTTATGGTTCTATCATTCACTACGCGGGCCTCTGGTTTAGGCATTCAAATACACCACGTAAATACCATCGTCCAAGGCCGTAATTTTTACCGTCGAACAAGCGCCGATAGCGCCACACTGTACCATCACTCCTTATAAACCTCAGTTTTCATTCGGGTTCATTTTCCTGTCCTCTATCTGACGATCGGCCTTGTATATTAATAAAGAGCGACAGTTATAAAAATAATAATACTGATTTACTTTTAGCTATAAAATACTTACCTGATACTAGTTTAGTTCAACACCAGTAGTTGTCTCCGGTATCCAAACGGTTAATGACGGTAAGCACTTGAATCGAAGTCTTTCTGTATCGGAAGATGAGTGACGATCAAAGTACACATTTTTCAAAAAGTCGCCCATGAACGTATAGAGATTAACAAAACCCGCTTGAATTACTGATAGGGTCAAACCGGTGTCCAAAGGAATTAGCTAGAGACCGTACAACACGCTAAATTATTACTACGTCACTTGCAGCCGGCCTTAAAAATGTACCAATTTAGAGCCGACTACATTTTTCTCATGGCCTAGATTTCAATCTCCACAGTCGACAGCGAAAGTAACTGATAAACGACTCAATGCAGAGAGTAAAGTTTGACGAATAATGGTTGCGGTTTTCACACTCTTACCTATAGATGAATAAATGTGCAACGAATACAGTAAGTACTACAATAATCTAAGCGCCGTTGGTAACAGTGCTTGGAGTATTGTAGTATAATATGACATAATTTGATAGAATAAAAGAAGTATAAGATGTATCATCATTATAGCTGAAAGAAGTCCACTACTGGAGAAGCCTCTCTCAAGAATCATCTTGGGCGGAAATGCCATAATCGCCACGCTTGGCAGACGTTTTGGCGATCGCAGTAAGATAGTCACAGTACTCAAAATAAGCTGCTGTCGCTGGTAGATATTGGCCGACTTCTACGCCTCTCACGGGATGAGATGGGGTGATTATATTTTGATATTCGCCGCAAAACGTATTATGTATCCATAATCATTTCCGCATCATAAAAATCCTGTAAGGCGGAGTGTCCGCCCAAAGTATGGAAAATTAGTTGTGTTCCATGTTGTTTTAGGAGGAGACATCTGCGAACGATATTAATATGTGCCAATATTGAATAGAAAAACCACCGATACATTGGGAGGATGGATATATAAATTAGCACGGCGCAAATGCACAACTACACAGCGCAACTTAATTACTTTTTTGACATTGTGTTTATTATTGTATGCCCAAAGGGCGGCACATGGCTGATCTTAAAAATATTGTTCACCGTCTGTATCTAAAACCAATCTGAATCTAAATCTACCCTTAAGGAAATATGGTTGCACCTAGAAATACATTGTATAACATGAACACAAGTCGTCAAACTGTCGACCTAACAGATAGTTTTTACTGAAAAGTTTTATTAAATCACCGACTTCCAACGAATTTAAAAGTATAAAATAATTTCAGCTATGTACTAGTGTATAATTACTTAGCTTTATATATACTATATATATAATTACAAAATTACTTAGCTTTATTCATCACTCTTATCTTCTATACATATAATAAAATCGTAGGAAAGTTAAAACTGTACATTGAATATTTTTTTAAAAGGATACTTGGGGCGTGATTAACAATGGATATCGAAGCCAAAAATATAGTTTTTAGAATTTTTGTCTGTTTATCTGTTTGTCTGTGTGTATGTCCGGACTAAACTCAAAAAGTACTGCATGAATTTACTTCAAATTTTGCATGAATATTACTAAGGGGTCGGGTTAACATATAGGCCACATATTATCACGCTATCACCTACGGGAGAGAAGCTGTGATAATTTATAAAGTTTAACGCGGATGAAATCGCGGGGCACAGCTAGTCTATGCATTTTATAAAATCGTAGGAAAGTCAAAACTGTAAATTGAATATTTTTTTAAAGTATACTTTGGACGTGATATACAATCAATATTGAAGGCTTTGGCTTCTATAGTTTTTAGAATTGTTGTCTGTGTGTCTGTTTGTCTGTATATATGTCCGGGCTAAACTCAAAAAGTACTGCTGTACATTGAATCTTTTTTAAAAAGGATACTTGGGGCGTGATCTACAATAGATATCGAAGCCAAAAATATAGTTTTTAGAATTTTTGTCTGTGTGTCTGTTTGTCTGTATGTATGGCCGGGCTAAACTCAAAAAGTACTGCATGGGTTTACTTAAAATTTTGCTAAGTTGTAGTAAGTAATATTACTAAGAGGTCGGATCAACATATAGGCTACATATTACAGCTAGTAAGTTATAATTTACCGTATTGCTGAGTTGATTTTATATTTTTTAATTAGTATGAAATAGGTGTTTTGCTTTTTAAACTAGTTTTTATTTAGACTAGTATTATTTTATTGTTTCCCCAATAATAATAATTGTTTTCACACAGTTGTTGTGTCCTGTTGCTCTATAACACGGACTATTTTATATTCTAGTAAGTAGAAATATCACTCATGGATTGTATTACTTTGATGTTCCTATTACATAATATACGTTTTATATATATACCTGGTTGTGTGGCTGACAGTCATACAGAATATCGTCACCCCATCTCATCCCGCGGGTGGACTAAAAATTGTCCCGAGGGAATATATACCAGAGATCGGGCAGCAGCGTTCTCCTGAGTACTATGACTATCTTAATGCGATTGTCAACCCGACTGCCTAGCGTGCCGATTATGGAAGATCCCTCCAAGATGATTCCTGGGGGAGGCTTTTGTCCAGCAGTGGGCTTCTTATAGCTGTTATGATGATATATACCTATTCCGCATTAAGTGATATGTGTGTTCCTTTGAAATAACGGTTGAAAGTTAAGATAATTTGGTCAATAATTGTAGTTCTCTGGCCTAAAATCTTCATAAGTGATAACAAAGTCAATACGATACAGGGATAGTGTATCCGTCTTCAACCCTACCCGGGATGCATAGGTACATAATTCATACCCCTTTGTCTATGTTAGGTATATTCAATCAGTAAAAAATATTTCCTCATATAAATATAAATCAAAATGAACACAACAGACAGGCTTTCATTTCATTAAACTGCGTGACAATTTCATTTTCACCAGCAAAGATAAATTTCTCGTCTCCCGAGTTAAATTTATTTGCTGATAAATGTATGGAATAAAGTATTTCTTTGTACGCTTCAATATTTTTTTACGTGTACCTTTGATTGATGCTTTCATTTTGTCATGTATTATGTTATTGTATAATGATGTAAGATGATTTACGGTTTTTTCAGGTTTGTGGTTCCTTGAAATGTTAGTTTTGATATTTTGGCGAAGTCTTCTTATGTTAATATTGAGTTGAATGAGTAAAATGTACAGTGAATAGTTATGGGAGTTGCTCTGTTCAAAGTCACATATTCATCTATTTAGTTACAGGCGCCGGCACTTCAAGCTACCCCAATCTGTTAAAAGTCCCCAATTGAAACATAAGCTTTTGTGATAAAGTTGAATAATCATCATCGTATCAAGTTGGGTATGGCAGAAAAAGAATGAAAGTAAAATAAATGCAGTGGAAATGAGAGCTCTGAGAAGTATGTGTGGTGTGACTTTGAGAGACAGAATTCGAAATACTGATGTAAGAGAGCGTTGTGATGTGAAAGAGGATGTAGTCACAAAGATTGAAAAAGGCATGCTGAGATGGTTTGGCCATTTAGAAAGGATGAATGAAAGAAGATTGACAAAAGAAGTATACCTGGCCTGTGTGAATGGGACAACCGGAAGGGGAAGACCACGTCGAACATTCTCTGACCAAATTGGAGATGTTCTCAAGAAAGGGCAGGTCAGAAGTACCCTAAACCGGCGAGCATGTATGAAGAATATAATGACAGTAATCGAGGCAAAAGAAGTATGCAAAGATCGTGACAAATGGAAATCCGTTGTCTCTGCCTACCCCTCTGGGAAACAGGCGTGAGTCTATGTATGTATGTATATCAGCCGAAAGACGTCCACTGCTGGACAAAGGCCTCCCCCAAAGATCTTCACAATTGCCGGATAAAGTTGAAAATCTATAAAAGAAATTTGACAAATTAGGGTAACTGGATGTGCTGACGTCTGTACTATGAGACGTTAGATATCTTCTACAAAAATTGGAACTGTCAAATAGCCCGATCTGTTTCTTCTTTTGTTTCCTTTTTCATCTTAAAAAATACAACATCTTTATTATTTTATATTAAGCCAATTTTTTATTGTAACTTGATTGAAACAACTTAATTTCTTAATACATATATCTTAGGTGCTTTGTTGATAATGATCTTAATCTAACAGTGTTTCCTTAAGACAAGGTGAAATATAATAATCTTGTACTAAGATATTAATTATCTGAGGTATTGGAAGCTTTGTTTCTTCAGGCAATGTAGTATAGATGGATAGTGCCTTAGGTATATTAAGATAATTAGGAGATAAAATAATTAATGTAATAATCTTGGAAGGTTGTTGGTTTTAGACTCGGCATGTTTAGGCCAACATTTCCATGGCATGAAACTGAGAGAAATAAAACAGGTTTAACTTCTTTTGTCGGGCTAGTTGGTGTGTTTGGTAAACGCTTGCCTTTCACGCCGCTGGTCGTGGGTTCGATTCCCACCCAGGACAGATATTTGTGTGCATGAATATATGTATGTTTATAATAATATAAATATGTATAAATGTCTGGGTATAATTGTCTAATACATTAGTA
This sequence comes from Pseudoips prasinana, assembly GCA_951640165.1. Taxonomy (NCBI): domain Eukaryota; kingdom Metazoa; phylum Arthropoda; class Insecta; order Lepidoptera; family Nolidae; genus Pseudoips; species Pseudoips prasinana. The sequence continues at coordinate 11,141,998 of OX621240.1, forward strand.
TTTATTTACAAACTACTCAGAAACAAATATTCGTGCTCATCACACTAATATTTGCACTTACCGGGATTCGAACCCAGGACCACCAGCTTCGTAGGCAGGAGCGCTACCAACTAGGCTACGGTATATAGGTAGGTACATACATTTCTTTCATATAAGTTTGGCATTTATAAGTATGGATTCCAATTCCAGTCATACCCGTTTAAAAATGGACCTTAACCAGTTCAAGTGGAACACATCGAGACATTTTATGTTGCTTTCGTAAACACCAGGTCTCATTTTCCTAGGGCAATATTATTAGTATGTGAGGACCCCAAACTCTTTTTACCTTTTTTTTTATAAGGCAGGAGGGAGGCGGGGTGGTTATGTCGGACTCGCACCGACTATACCTAACCTGCCGTGGACTTATCTTGGCACTTGATGTGAGGAGCCCCGGGAACGCGGGTATGCTGCTCCGGTGCCTCATATGCGCCATGTCCCAGATGTTCGGGACACGTAGCCTGGGAGGGCTCTAGGTTTCTCTCCCCTATCGCCAAATCCTGCCAGTCCGGCACAGCGACTGCGCCCAAACAGATCGCTGTCTTCCCGGAGCTGCTTTCACGTGGCGGCAGTAGAGGATACTTCTCATACTGCCACCGCAGCTCTACTCGGGAGTGGAGTTGGGCTATCGACTGCCGCCACCGCCCCGACGCCTCCTCCGTCTGCAAGCGGGATCGGCTCGCTCCCGATCCCGCTCGGCGGCCTCCTTCTGGAGCATGACTGCCTCACAAAAGGAGACCATGGCGTCCCATTTGGTTTATTTGCCAGCCAGCATCGCCGACCAAGAATCGTCTCTCGGCCTCCCAGGCCGGGCACTCCTCCAGCGTGTGCTGGGCAGAGTCAAGGTCGCTTCCGCAACGGTGACAGTGTGTTGTCGCTTCTCGGCCGATCCGGCTCAGATACTCACCGAAACACCCGTGTTTGGAGAGTATCTGGGTCGGTCTGTAGGTGACGCAACCACTCCTTTACCTAGGCCTCGAGGTGAGGCAGGATGGCACCGACGGCACGCTGGCGCGCGTAACTCTAGCCGTGCGTGCCACTGCACTAGTACCTGCCGGTGGGTATCCCGTCTATAAACTCTGTTTACCTGCTTTCCAAAAGATGCAGTTTTTGCAATTGGGAAAGAAATCTCGGTGACTAGGCGGTTGACGTCACGAATGCTACTGTCCAGTTCACAGGCATCGGAATGTTGCTAATTCCTTGAGAAATCTCTCAAGCAATGATAACATTGTGTGATCGAGATTCCTGCCACGTGTTGCCTGCTGTTGATTTGAATTTAAATACAATCAGAATAAATAAAATATACCAAGTGCATGATTTGTACCAGCGTAAGGCACATGAACCACTGCGGTGAGCAAAATAAGCGAACCGTTCTGTTTTGTGGTAATATTAACAAAGTACACAAATGCATTTCATGTACCACCTGTACAAATATTATTTGATGTCCTTTCATGAACTTAGTAGCGCGTATACTAGGAGCCGGGTACTCAAGTAAATTAATTTATGTGTTTGCTGATGGGAAAAGGAAACACTGTTGCCAATTAGCTCTAGTAATTTTATCCCGCACCCAGCAACAATTATTTTAGGCATTCGAATATTGTTTAATTTTAATCAAATAAGTTTTTATTCACGAAGACTTTAAAAAGCGCTGGTAAATTGTCAATACATGTTTGTAGCAATATACTTAAGTGTACATAATTATTTCTAGGTACATATAGATATTAAGGTATACGGATTGTATGAAAACATTCAGAAATAAAAACTAATCTATACATATAATAAAATCGTGGGAAAGTCAAAACTGTACATTGAATAGTTTTTTTAAAGGATACTTGGGGCGTGATCTACAATCGATATCAAAGCCAAAAATATAGTTTTTAGAATTTTTGTCTGTTTGTCTGTATGTATATCCGGGCTAAACTCAAAAAGTACTGGATGGATTTACTTCAAATTTTGCATGAATATTACTAAGTAGTCGGTTCAACATATAGGCTAGACATATTATCGCGGTATCACCTACGGGGGAGGAGCTGTAATAATTTATAAAATTTAACGCGGGTAAAAAAGGTTTTTATTCACGTAGACTTTAAAAAAGCGCTTGTAAATAGTCAGAACATGTTTGTAGTAATATTCTTAAGTATACATAATTATTTCTAGGTCAACATAGATATTTAGGTACACGGATTGTATGAAAATATACAGAAATAAAATTTAATTAAAGTAATGATTTAGTCATTTAGCTAGCTTATATTAAGTTATTGTCAAGGACATAATGTATAGATTTAAATATCGAAATTTATAGTTTTAGATACGTTTTACTACATATTGCCATTTAGGCAATATGTAGTAAAACGTATATAACGTAATATAAACGTATATATAAGGCTTTTGTCTATATTAAGGTAAGAATTCAGTATTATTATTATGGCGGACCTTAAGTTATAACGACAGTCACGTTTTAATGTTACTGTTGGATCCAATGCGCCCCTACTGAAAAGACCCAGCAAAACAAACTCAGTGGGTTGAGATGCTCCAGCGAGTCAATATACACTAGATTTGGCCCATATTCACAAATTATGAATGAATGGCGCTTAATACAGATAAACCATCTAAAATAGTATGCATAATTAAGTACTTAATAGGATGTTCGCTAGTTTACATTTAATAAGTGTATCTAGGAGAAAAGTTCAAAGAGGTTAACATTCTAACTGTACCATCTCAGTATATATATGAAAACTTAGTAATGTGAATAAAAATATCGATTCCTTCTGAAAAAGGAGCGATACACATAATGTAAATACTAGATATAAGAATAATCTCATATTGCATACTACCCGTCTCCACAAAATTAGTAACTCTTTACATGATTGTAATTAATATTAAGTATATTTTATTTTAAAAAAGGATTCCTACCGAGTTTTCTGGCAGTGTTTCTCAGTTGCTGCAAACACCATGGCAAACACCATGTGCAGACATTTCAGAAAGCCAGGTCATGATGGCAATAATTTTAAGGGTGTGGAAATACTGCGAGAACCATTTGATATTTACAATATTCTCCTATTGTTAAAGCGTACATTTAGATTTTATATATAACGTCAATCCTATCAAAGGACATTGTTATTACCTTTAACCGACTTCAAAAGAAGAAGGTTATAAATTTCTTCATTATCATATCAGCCGAAAGACGTCCACTGCTGGACAAAGACCTCCGCAAAGATCTCCACAATTGCCGGTCTTACGCTATTCGCATCCAGCAGTTTCCAGCGGCCCGCACAAAATCATCGGTCTACATTGTAAGGGACCTGCCCACGTTGCGTCTTCCGGTTCGTGGTCGCCACTCGAGAACCTTTCTGCCCTAACGGCCGTTGGTTCTACGAGCTATGTGACCCGCCCATTGCCACTTCAGTTTTGCAATTCTTCGGGCTATGTTGTTAACTGGTTCGCCTGCGGATTTCGACATTTCGGTTTCGATCCCGCAGGGAACTCCGAGCATAGCCCTCTCCATTGCTCTTTGGGTGACCTTGAGCTATACGGGATAAATTTAAGTGTATTATGTTTTTGTATGTGTGATTATGTATGCAATTTCTCGCTTTTTTGTGAACCGATCCTGTTAGTAAAGTTGTGTTAGTATTATTTTATTCAAATCAAATTGTTTATTTGCATAACACAGGTTACAAGTGGTAGTAATGTTGTAATAAATGTGCACCGTGTTCTACCACAAGGCGTGCAAATTTATACATATAATATATGTTTCTCTTTATTACTCTTAATTTATTTGGTGGGCGATCATTAGAATACTAAATAATAAAACTATTTTCGTCGTAGGAAGACTTTTCTGGAAACATTATGCTTTTTTACAGGATTAATGTAAAAATATGTTCTAACAGAAACAAATATTACTAGTAAATATTTCACACTTGAAATAGTCACTGGTAATAGATAAGTTTTTCATGAGTTCTACAATTTTAGATGGTTATAAACCACCTAAAATATTATAGTTAGTGAGTTAAATTTTAATTTTGGGGTATGGGGAACCCTTCAAACTTCAATGTAGAGAGAAGTTCGTTTAAACTCTGCCTACAACTTTATTGAATGGAATTTAAGGCAGCCAAGAATTTTATTTTGTTTGACGCATATTGGTCGTAACTCTTTACAGTGCGTGATTTCACATGGGCTTAGCCGATTTATTGTTATTGATATTCTCGCCGGCGGCAACAATCTAGTGATTCACAAGGGGTTAAAGGATTTAACTCTCGCTGCGTCGGTTTAAGCTTTCTTTGATATCTATATATATAAAAGCAGAAACTGGCTGACTGATCAATGAACGCTGCGTCTAGAACTATGAAAATTTGTCAAATATGCCTTAAGTGACGTAGGTGTGCACTAAGAAAGGATTTTTGAACAGTTAACCCCTGAGGGGGTGAAATAGGGTTGCAAATTTTGTATGAAACAACGTGTTTTCTTGGTCCGATCAACTTTAAAATTGTCAATTAACATTACATATGAATAATGTTTGAATACTAAGATTTGCCCCGTTAGGCGTTAAGATTGGGGTTGGAAGTTTGTCAGAAATTTGGTGAAATGTAAAAAAATATACGAAGTTTTTTGTGGACAATAGGGAGAAATACTACGTTTTAACCACTTCGATGTCTCTTTTCAACTACCACTCGGACGAAGTTGAAAAGTAAAATCACCTTAGTTTTATTATAAAATTGTATTAGTTAGACCATTAGAAAATTTGCCCTCCGAAGCACTGAGACGCTTAAAAATTAAACCACTGGTGATTAACTAACATACAACTATCCTTAGACTGACCGCACGCCTGGGTCATTTACCCCACGGATAGGGTTACCGGTTAGGGTACCCGGCTATGAATATCACTAAACAGCTCATGGTATATGCCCATTTTTCTAGAAATATGGAACATGATTTGACATTAAAGCTATACATAAACTAATGACTAGACATAAACTATACAAGTTGGGCATACTTTGAATCGCTGAATAGTAGTAAGTAATTTAGGAAACACACAGGTCAACAAAATATAAAAGTTGATCAACATACACAATCATATCGGTCCCAGGAGTCTCGTTAAACCTATGGTATACTTAATCACGTTTGCTCGTAAACTGTTTATGGTTTACCGCAAACAAATTAAACGTTTTTACTGCTAATATATGGACTATAAAGCTAAACGTTATGTGCGAGAATAGAAAGCATGTTATTTCAAAACTCTCATTGTAGCAGAAAATTATTTTCTTTATTTTTAGGTTTCCGCATCTCAAAAGGAAAAAAGGAAAGGAAGAAGAACGCTTTTTTGGTGATCAAACCTACTTGCAGTAAGGTGCCGTAACATCTAGGGTTGGAAGGCCCGGGGGGTGAATATATGGGTAAGATCCTCCTTGCCAGGTATAGGCAATGATGTATGAGTACTTACTGGTGATACATACTCTTCTACCCCTTCGCCAATTTTAATGTGCGATGAGTTCCTTCCAGGTCTAGTACAGAGCTTAATAAGGACTGAAGCCTTCAGCATCCAAACAATTCTAGAGAATAGGAAGAAAAGGTAAATAGGAAAGGTTGAGGGGGGAAAAGAGTAAGCGTTGACTAGGTTACCCTCACGGTTGGTGGTTTGCACTGCTTGACTGTTTCAAAACTGGATATATGGGGCAACACGCCACTTGATGAGATGATACGGTTACGTTTCCACCGACGACACAAGAAAAATAGATTTTTCATAATGAGGCACTGACGTCAAAAATTACATTCGGAATAAATTTTATTTCCGAAAATATAGTGGCTGTTCCGAAAGACCCCCAAACGTGCGGCGAGCGAACGCAAAAGTTGTAATTGGCAGAGCAGAGAGCAAGCCAAATTTTAACTCTTTATGTAGCGTTAGGTATATAATAATATTTTCAATGGAATAGGCTGGTTAATATTACATTCAAATTAATTGTAGGTAAATAACAACATAAACATTTCAGAAATATAACTACATTACTACGTTTTACGTTCTAGCTACTAAATGGACTATAAATCGTTATGGTCCAAAATAGAAAGCTTACCAATACAATGAGTGACGAGGGATGTCCCGACGTGTTCCGGCGTATTGATGTCAACATGTCGCATTGATAAATAAATGTACCACACTTTGTATTGTGCTACAGTTGATACGAGAAATATATTGCTGGTTTTGTTCAGTTTAGATTTTTTATCCATGATATTGTCAAAGGTCATGTTTTGATGACCGAGCTACTGCTGAGATTTATAAAAATCAAACATCAGATAACATGTTTGCAAGTTCCATACGTCCAAATGAATAAACCGGACTCGTCTTCCGTCTGTCACAATCAATTTGATCCGAATGTACTGGCCCTCGATTAAGAACACATTTGGTACATATGATATATATCTACTCTCCCAATCTTATTTCTGAAACACCAAAAATAGTCCTCTTCTATATATTTTAGAAAGACCTGTTAATTTTATATTTATATTAGTTATTATAGTAGTTAAATTTATATCAAGGAACGGAATCCACTCCACGCAAAAATAATAAACCGATTAGTATAAAAGTGGCCTATGAAACTCCTTTTTTTAATAACCTAAATAATAATAATAATAATAATAAATATCGTTTATTTTCTCCACAAATATTTTAGAATAAAAATTACAAGGTTGCAGGTTAGAAGTAGGTTGTACAGATATGTTGTGGAGACTGGAGCCGGTACTAGGTTAACCCTGTGTTACTAGTCTCCAGGCCTCCACCTCGGACAGGTGAGATATTTTCCTGGATTAAATTTACATTGTGCTAGTCTCGTTATTGTAGATAAAATAAACAATTCAGTGAGGTAACACAAAAACATTTAGTTCATAAGTATTTTTACCAGCCAGTGTGTGTATGTAGTGTGTGTATGTGTGTGTGTGTGTATATGTGTGTGTATGTGCGTATGTGTGAGTGTGTGTGTGAATGAGTGTAAGAGGAAATAATATTTTGCTAGGTGATGATTCGTATGAGTTCTTCTGTGGCGTCGTAGTCTAGAGTTTTAAGCCAACCATTGACTTTCTTTTTGCACTGGAAAGTCGTCAGTGCATAAATACCCAACGTTTTATTTGCTTTGTTGTAAAGATGGCCTCCTAGAAACATATAAAACCTTTGAGCAAAGTTTGTGTTTGTGTAAATGCTGAAGTCTCTTGAGAAAAACATGGCGGAAGTCTATTCCCCAGCCTTAAATTGCAAAAGCATGTCCTTTTGGAGTTTGAAGGTTATGGATCCGTCACATAGATTCGTAAAGAGTTGGGTGTTCAGGTGTCATTTCGGTTATCATGGATGTTTCAACACTCTAGTTCGTAAGCATCAGTCCATGAATATGTAGAGATCAGATGCAATCCTGTTACGATGCGACAGCAGGATGATATGCGCGGGGTGACTCGCAAATAATAAGGCCCCATAAGCCACGCACGTTTGGGTGAAATAACAGGCACGTTCATGCATTCTATGCGTTAAGTGCTTCCACTTAAATGTTTACAATAAAAGTTTTGTTACATTCAACTTTGGTGAGTGCCTGTTATCAAATAAAACTGTTTTGTCACGATAACAAAAACACTCGTTTGCACGTAGCCTATATCAAACTGGGCCAAATCTTTGAATGTTTTTCATGTTGAAATTGAGACTCAAATGTATAGCAATTTGGTCGAACGGGCAAACTATGATATTTATTGTATGGGGTTTTTGTTGACGGATATAGGCCTCCCGCAAAAGATCTCCACAGTTGCCCATCTTGCGCTATCTACGTCCAGCGGTTTTTAAGACTCCCACAAGATCATCGGTGGCTCTGTTGTATGGGACTAACATAAAAGTAACTCACTCTTCTGTCATCTTCTTTATAAAATTCCATTTGTCCATTCTATCAACCTTAAGCTAGCTTAGCTTAAGATTGATAGAATAATAAGCTTACATTTGAACGAGTTATATATTTTACCACCAGTTGTAATACACGAAACTTCAAGAGGTAACTTTTCATTTGTGGAAGTATTCATTTTAAAGTTAAAGTGTTCTCATAAACAGCAAGTAGGTTGAAATGTTAAGTTTAAGATATTTAATGTGAATTATTCTTACGTAGCTTCTTTTTTAAATGTTCGGTTTATACATATATCAATTCCTATTTGATAAAACACCTGCTGTCCCTAAAACCATTATTATATATTTTTAATAAAAAATTGCACTACTTAAACATCTACCGCTATTTTTTTCAGAAATGGCATCTGCGTATCGAGATCGACGGATAGATTGCTTCAAAGCTAAGCATCTAAGATACAGCAATGTTTTTAGTTTTGAAACTTGTGTATGAATTTAAAAAAAACTATGTTTCGATCGACTATCATGTTTAGTTTCGTATATGTTACACTATTTCCAACAACTAGGATTATTGTTATCATTTTTGATCGTAACGCCAAATAAGCCGCGTTCCCCTAATTGCTTATTTGACATTCCTGCAGTGGTAATGGAACAAAACATTTTCTTACACATTGCTATAAAGCTATTGTTGTTGCAACTAAAATAACAGTGAATCGATTTAGGCCTGACATCGATACAGTGTCTAACACTGTGCACTACAATAGGACAAAATTAAGAAATTACCGCTATTGAGATGGATGGCAGCTATCTATCTCTTCCATTTGACATCAGCAATTTATACTACGTTAACTCGAATTTTAGGTAAATTAAATCTGGCTTTTTACATGTAATAAAAGAAATTGAAGTAATATGTATAAAAATAACGAATTTAAGTATAAAACGCTAAGTAAAGCTATAGACGCCAGCACATCCAGCTACCGAAATCTGTCAAATGTCTTTTATAGATTTTCAACTTTATCACAAAAACATAAGGTTCACTTTCAATTGGGGAAATTTGAGAGATTGGGGTAGCTTGATGTTCTGACGTCTGTACTTTTTAAAATCGCTCCATTTAAATTATTAATAGCGGAGTGTACACGGTGAGCTTCACTCGCTCACTGCTTTACTGTATTGTGCGGTTTTTAAAACTTTATCAGTAAATCACAATGCATAGTGTCAAAATTTTAAGATTCTTAATTTTAAACTGAGTGTTAAGGCAAATCATCTGAATTAGTAATTTTCTACAAACATAAACAATATTATAGCAAAATACATCATAAATTCCGCTAATTGTCAGTTTACTAAAACCTTGGTACTGGGTATCGTTTACCTAGTGTAAATAATTTGGTTGTTTATCTGTCCTTCTGACACATGCATAGTTTTTGCTGGCAAGAGGGTGGTGCAAATTGCATACCGGCCTGATTAAACTGTCAATTAGCGGAATTAATCAATTTTGTATTGTAATTCAATTTTCAATTTCATTTATTCATAAACAATATTTTACAATTGTGTTAGAAATTCAATCTTTATCATACAAGATCATGCAACAGGTAAACAATAATAAGAAAATTACAATTATATCAAATAAAAATAGTTAATAAGTAGAGATAACATTTACACAATCAAATAATAATAAATAAATAAATCAATAGGTAGCATTACAAATGTCAACAGGTAATATTATAATCAAATAGAAGAAATAATTAATTGTTATATGTTAATTTCACAATGGTCACAGTTCATCTATACAGTACAGACATTTGTCCAAGAGGAATTCTTTTAACTTGGATTTGAACTGAGATGTGTTTAAGGTCTAATGGTAGTTTGTTGAAGATAACAACTGCGTTATATTGCACACTATGCTTAACAATATTCAAGTGTGGTATTATTTTCAATCTTAGGTCTTTTCTGCGTGTGTTTTCTCTAACTGATCTATCCACATTTGTTTCATAGTCATGTAAATATTTCTGTAAGTTGATTAGGAGGAGTATAATTGTCGTGGATTTCCGAAAACTATCGCCTGATTCCACAACTTACCAATCTTTCTTTCTTTTTCGTATTGGCAGTAGTTACCCTGGTAGGAGGCCTCTTGCTCTTGCCTCGTTGTCTGATGAAAATAACCAGGAAAGGACGCTGTCCGCTTAAGGTGACCTCTGAAGCATGGAGACGCTCAGAAATTATACCACTTTAACGATCACCCATCTATGAAATGACCGCGTACCTTAGTGCATTACCTCACCGATCACTTACAGACTGGTAAGTGCAACTGGCCATGAGTGCCACTTACCAATAATATATAGTTTAAAGAAAAATAAAAATTTGGCTAGTGTCAGCTTCTTAATCGTAATCCTCATATCAGCCGAAAGTCCTCCACAGCTGGACAAAGGCTTCCCCCAAAGTTCCCCACAAATGTCTATCTTGCACAAGATCATCGGTCCATCTTGTAGGGGGCCTGCCCACGCTGCGTCTTCCGTTTCGTGGTCACCACTAGAGAACCTTTCTGCCCCAACCGCCGTCAGTTCTACGAGCTTCTTAATATACTTATAAAATGTAAATAAATGTTAAAGTGATTAATAATAACTTTTCTTTAACGCATTTTGCTGTTACTTTTTGTACCAATTCGTAAGATAAGAAAGTAAGTGTTGACTCAAAGATTTCCGATAGCGGTATCAAAGGAACGTGCCATATTTTTGTACAAAAAAGGGGACATAATGTATTTACTCCTTTGATTTGGTTACACAGCAAGAAAATGCGAGTAAAGTAAAGAAGCCTATAGAATAAGGAGTTGTTGAAAAAGTACCCGTAGATTATAAAATAACATACATACACTTTTTCCAGATTATAAGCCGGATCTGAGGGCGCAGCTATATCACTCTCGTATTTGGACATTTTAAGAACATGAAATTATTGTATAAATTATCAAAACCAATGCTTGCTTAAGGCACAAGATTTATTTTTTTATTTTTGGTACAGATGCTAAGAAATAGCAAGACCTGGTTTTCTTATTTATTTTTGTCGTTACGAATAATATGAGAATGGAAACGAATTATAAATATTATGGAATGTTATTCTTTGAAAATTTGTTACGATTGAGCCCTTGAAGTTAAAATAGTTGGAAGTCTGACTAACTAGTCTACGTTTCACGGATATTATATACAAAAAGCACACTTACCTAGATTGCCCTGAGATGAGTCCTTTCAACTTGTATTCCCGGTGGTACCTTCCAGCTTAAATATAATTGGCAAATCAATTTATGTACCGATTAATCGTTACCCAGGGTATATCATACTTTAACCATACTTCTATAACGAATGTTTTTAATTTTTTTTTCAATATTTGAACATTCTAGTTATCACGTCTTCTGATTGAATTACCAAAATCTGAATCACTTTTTAAAAAGAATTTCCAATTCGACTGTTATTAATGTTTGGGAGTATGTTCGCGATCAAACTGTTGATTTAATAATTAGTTATTATTAATTTTCTTTATTTGTATATACTTATATGTATATTTCTATACTTTTCAATACGGTAAGCGGATATGGGACCACCCCATGAATCCTCTGTTTATTAATTATCTAAAGGAAAAAGTTAAATAAGTAAAATGTTTTTAAAACAGTATGTAATTATAATGTATAACAAAAGTTTTAGGTAATTTTTCAACGACCCTAAAAGGAAACTAAAATATTTGGGTAGGTATGTTGCCATCTCGATTTTTCGATGCCTTGAAAATGTCTGAGATATGAAACAAAATGTATTTTACGTAATTTAAATAATTCAGTTGTGCAGGTCTTTTCAGCACAAAAGTATGGATTGGTCTATTTTCCTTTGTAAAATAAACCGTCCCAGCAGCGGTGCCTTTGCCTTTGTTCGCTTTTTTTTCTATTCTCTGGGATGTTTTTCGTCTTTTTTCAGTTTCAGGGTCGGGCTTAGAATTGTTACAACAGGCCTCTTGAGGCTATATAGAATGATAGTAATTCTGCGTCTGCAGACTACTACAATTTGGCGTGGCTAGTGATCTTGAAATAATACCTGCTATTATACTACGGCCGTAGATTGAGTTTATGTAGTGCTTGTTTTTGAGAATATTTCTTTCTTTAAGTGTTAGTTTAATTTTATATATCGACTATTGCACTACTTCTATATTTAAAGTCCAATTTAGAACTTGAAATGTTAAGGTGCTCACATCAATCAAATTGGTTCTGCAAATTTTTAGTAAAAACAACGAAATTTCTTATTAAGAAATGTATAAGTAAAATTTGTCTACATTTGAAAATCATCATTGATTTGGGATGAATAATGAAAAAAACACTTTCGCTCGATAGAAAAATAAAACAAAAATTCATATAAACAACTTGCTTGATACCTAATGAAACGTGTGTGATATCGAACAATTACAACTTAAATTACAAAAATAGTAAATGCCTTTTCGGTATACACCGAGGGAACATTTCTACGCTTTATATAGAAGTATAGTTTAACTATGTTGTGCTTGCTGTGTTTCAGTTTTGATTTTAAATGTAATACACATACATAATAGGAGGGTACAAATGTTCCCTCGGTGTGTACTATTTCTCTTTAATTGTTACATTTTTATTATGAGTGACGAAATAACTATATGTCTTCTTTTTATTAAGGGTTAGGAGAAGAATAAACCAACAAAGACATTTATATATTGTAGGTTAAAATATAATAAGTAATACAGTACTTACTGACTTATCGTATGAGCAGTGGTTGCCCTAGTGTCAGACTTGTTGAAGCCGCTTATTAGGCCTCTGACATGACTTAACGACTGTTGCCTAATGGTTACGACGGGACCGACAGCTTATCGTACCCTCCGAAGCACGGAGACGCTCTGAAACCGACGAGACGAAATGACACCACTTTGGCGGTGAACCATCTATGGACTGACCGTGAGCCTAGTTGCTTAACCTCGCCAATCACTTACGGACCGATGGAAGCATCTGTAATAATAGAGTGCATTTGTTTACTTATCACATTATTCATAAATGAATTACAGGGCTACTGTATTTTCCTTATCTGCAATTTTTTCCAGTTTTTATTTGCAAATGGTTCCAAAGTGTAATGAAACGGCTATTATACATTTTATTTTTGCATAATTCTCTTGCATTTATTATGAATTCACTGCATTAACATTGTACGACCACACTTAGCTTTATTTTTAATGAAAGTGAGATAGTGTAAGTGTATTTTTATGATGTCTCATAAATATGAGTTAGTGACATTGTATCTATTGTGTTGTTTCTCAGAAAAACCAACAATATCAAATATTTTAAACATGCCTTGTATTTAGAGACGATTTCTTATTACTAAACACTTCACAGATGAAATCTCCTCTCCCAAACTTTAAAATATATAATAATAATAATATCTAGGGACAATGTCACACAGATCATCCTAGCCCCAAACTAAGCAAAGCTTGTACTATGGGTACCAGGCGACGATATACATACATATATAGACAGATAAATACTTATATACATAGAAAACATCCATGACTCAGAAACAAATACACGTGCTCATCACACAAATATTTGGACTTACCGGGATTCGCACCCGGGACCACCAGCTCCGTAGGCAGGAGCACTACCAACTAGGCTATGGTGACCGTCTTTAAATTATATTTACTAGTAACTTGAGTAATTCATGGAGAATTGCTATTTACGTTTTTACCAATGCAATATAGTCTTGCGAGGTTGTTGGTGTTTAACAAATAGTCCTCTATACTAAGAAGTAAAACCCATCTCAAAAATATTGGGCCCTGCAATGTCCCGTTAGTGATCCTTTTAGGTGTGGTGACACAAAAAGTGTTATTTACAAAGGGGTTAAAAATATTCCCTAAAAAGTTGCCCTAAGACAAGAGATAAAATATCTCATTTTACCATTTCACGTAAATACTGCCCGTATGAGCTAACATGTACTAATAAAAACAGAACGAACCACGAATTTGTACAGACGCCAGCACACCATGCTACCCCAATCTGTCAGATTTCTTTTATAGATTTTCAGCTTTATCACATAAGCTTAAGGTTTACTTTAAATTGGGGAAATTTGACAGATTGGGGTAGCTTGATGTGCCGGCGTCTGTACAATTTGCGGAGCGGTGTGTTTTGAAGTCTAAAAATCTGATAATTATTACAAAGTCATTACTTTCAGGCAAAATATAAAGTGTAAAACCAATGCGCTACAGCAAATTTTCTAAACATGCATTGCTCTCGGAGCATAGAATTTTGGAGAGAGGATGAAATGTCACGTAGTAGATCTCCAATGTATGTCCAGCGGGGATACACTGCCGTCTGTTTAGCGAGTGATTACGAGTACGCATCTTGTTCAGCTATAGATATTGAGATATTTCCAAAATGCTTTCCTAAACAATCGCTTCACGTATATATCTCTGTGGAACTATTAATTCTTAAACCGATGGGTTCACTTATATAATTTAATACTGTCGCAGTAAAATAAAATATTCAACTTAATATCGGGTACGGATTAGGGCACAACACTAATTGTTACTAACTATAAATATCGACTCAAACACATAATTGTTATTCTGTGGTATACCTATAGTGTCTTAACCGCAGATAATAAAATTACAGACTCCAATTCCGCACCAAAAGGACTAGTGTTTTTTTTTATTATTTTTAATCATAAGTTCAATGTTTTCAATCAACCATTGGGAATTTCCACAATAACCTGTCACAACAAAATATTATTATCAAATCCATCAAATATCAATACTACAAATATTACTCCAAAGATATCGTCATTCCGAGCATTGAAAGTATGGCGGCAGTTTTCAATTTGCAAAATATCATCTATATTTTGCAAATTGAAAACTGTCGTCATATTTACAACTGTGTACCGTATTTCTTCAGATAAGCTGCAATATAAAGCTCTGTGCAACGCGCGGAGCTATAACAAGAAGTAGATAAATGTGTTGTTGTTAAAAGCGTTGCTCTATATAATTTTACGTCCTATACTCATATATAGGTATATTTTTTTTAATTACAGCATTTTTTTCATTACTTTTACAGGCAGACGAGCTAGCGGCCCACCTGGTGGTAAGTGGTAATCGCTGCTCATAGACATTCGCAGTGCCAGGGGGCACAACAAACCACTGCCTACCACGAGATTAATACTCTTTGTAAACCACGTTTAAAGAAGGACATGTCGTAGCGCTGGGGAAACACCGCAGCAGGTAAATTACGGTTATTGTAATTGTAGCAAGGTTGCTAGTGAGTCAGAAGGCTAAATGAAACTAGCACCTGTTTCTTTGCCCGCAGTAGAAAAATAAATACGTGAATTATGGGGGAGTTTTACAAATATTAAATCGACGGACATAATGTACACTCCCACTTAGACCAACCATTTATGGGTCACATAAATAGTTCTCCTGTGCAGGGGTCGAACCTGAAACATGAGGGTGCTTAAATAATAGAGTGCGCCAATGTGTCACAAGTGCAGTTCAAAGTTTTGAATGGGTTTGCTGTCAGTCGTCTTCTTCAACCCCTCAATATAGAGGTAAAGAAAAAGAACAAAGAAAATAAAATAACTTAATTCAAAATAGGAATCATCATATTAAAAGCTGGACAAAACCTTCCCTCAAGAATCTGGGGATATGCCATAATTGCTACGTTTGGCAGACTAGTGGGCGATAGCAATATAATGACACATAGTTCACAGAGAGACGCCGGTTGGTGCTATTCATTGTTATAATTCCCATATATATAATCATCTATTATAATTCCCTGGGTAAGACTTCTACAGACCGGGATATGATGTTTCAGTGCTATCGGCGTCACCACACAGCATTAAGCAAAGCTAAATTAGAATGCAATATATTTAATCATACTGTGAATTTATCACACCTTAACAAACACCTTTTAAATCTCCGTACGCACTACAGATTATGATCGATGCATGTAGGTATTGGACAATTTTTTGTTTGAATGCATATTCTCCCTGTTACCCTGTTTTTATATTTTGTATTAGTCTAAGTTGTAAAATTGTATACGCTGTGCCAATAAGCATGTTTAGTACTTTAAAGTTCTATTGTATTTACTCTGTAAGTGATTTTTGTAATCTTATGAGAAAATAAATGCCTTAAACCTAAAAAAAAAATTAAATTTGGGGTAAAGTTTATAACTAAAATTAAGATAAAAATCAAATATAGTTTTGACTTATATATTAAATTGTACTTTTTCGTCCAGTATATCTCACCCCTAGTTGTCCAGCGAACGGACTGGTAGACTAGCTAGGATTACGGATATGAAACTTGACTGAATGGAAGCGTTTTACAAAAAAACTAAAAAAAAACCTATGTAAGTTCTAACTGTAGCGATATTTTATAGTTTCTAGCAGGATAGAAATCTACTGACAAAAAATTGCCAGTTGAGTTTTGATTTTAATGACAATAAGCTTATGAAGTTGTATAGTGCTACATTATCACGACAATGTTGTGTTAAATATTCAGTGCACGCTTTGTTGTATTTGTGTATGTTAGTAACATTTTCACATTAACAGATACATACATTCAATAAGTAAACACCTATACATAGTGATTTCAGAAGTGTTTGGTAAGTTATTATTTATACAAATATATATATAGACTATTAACTAAAATTTGAACAATTAAAGTATTGCATGTTAAATAATAAGAGCAACTAAAACGTCTGAGCGGTCATATGGTATCAATAACCTACTTATAAATTATAAATAAAACCAATCCCACATTTGTGTTAGGTAAACAAAGGTATTCATCATTGCTTTGTTTAGTTTACCACAATTATAAAGTTAGCACTAGCTTTTAAGACTTTATAATTAGTAAGTACGAAGTACTTATTACAAACTCAAAACCAATTAAAGCATCTGCACAACTGCAGTCTAGATAGATGGCAACCACCAGGGTGACAATCTAGACTGCACAACTGCAGTCTAGATGGATGGCAACCACCAGGGTGACCTCTGTTAGGACGTTGGCTTGAAACCGTGTAGAAGATGCTTAAACTGTATATAAGTGTCCAGTAATCAAAAATAAAAAGATATGAGTACATGTTTGTACCAATCCCACATTATTAAGCCTAAATCCTTAAAACAATCTGGTACTTTCATTCTAGTTCTTCAAAAAAAGGTTCCTTGTTAGCAAGTCTGCAAATCATGATGAAGTTTCAATATGGCAAGAAGGGAAACTGTACGGGAAACTTGACCGCGGTCAAGAGGTTTAATTATATTGGTCGATCGTTTTACACCGCAACGCTTCTGAGGGTACTTGATGGATCGAGAATCGGGAACCATAATGATGTAATACTATCTATAGCAAGAAGGCCAACAAAAGGGTTTTAATGGGATACAATTATCATGACTCAACAAATGCAAAAATCATAAAGATTCTTTTGAAGTAGATTAACCCAAGGTACAGACGCCAGCACATCAAGCTACCCCAATCTGTCAAATTTCCCCAATTGAAATTGAACCTTATGCTTATGTGATAAAGTTGAAATTCTATAAAAGAAATTTGACAAATAGGGGTGGATGTCCTGGATGTCCTGGCGTCTGTACAAAAAATTATGTATAAGTCATTATTTAACTTTGGCGTGCGCTACGAAATCTTTTAATGATACATAAAATAATGTACTACAGGTACAGACGCCAGCACATCCAGCTACCTCAATCTGTCAAATTCCTTTTATAGATTTTTACTTTATCACATAAGAATAGGGCTCACTTTCTATTGGGAAATCTGACAGATTGGGGAAGCTTGATGTGCTGGCGTCTGTACCTAAATAGTAAAATATTCCTCGAGCTTATATCGAGGAATATTTTGTTCAAATAAGTAAATTTATCTATCTACCCATACGAATTCGTGTGGGTCGTTAGTTCGTAAGAAAATAATTAAGTATCACGATGAAAGTTATATTTGGAGTTTACGCCTACTACTGTCTGGTGAAGCATTATAACCTTCATGGTATAATTGTAATCGGCAATTTAAAAAAATCCGCTGAAAATCCCGATTTTATCCGTTAGTACTTTTATAATATTGATAAAAAATCTATAAAAAAAAAATACGGACTGTTCAGGTCCGTATTTTTTATTGTACAGCACATCCAGCTACCCCAATCTGTCAAATTTCTTTTATAGATTTTACTTTATCACATAAGCATAAGATTCACTTTCAATTGGCGAATTTAGACAGATTGGGGTAGCTTGATGTGCTTGTGTCTGTACTTATAGATTTTTACATAATTATGTTTGATCATTTCACTTATTGATATTATCTATCTAAAGGACTTGATTACATCCCGTTGTTTATAGTATTAAGTAATTACCAATTTAAAAAAAAAAAAGATTTAGAAGTTATACTTCTTAATATACAACTTGAACATAGTTATCAATTTTCATACCACCTAGAACTAACTTCATGCTGTTAAATTTTTTGGTGTCAGTGTGCGCGCGCATCGTAAAAATTCACTCTCATCATTTTTCTCCATCGCGCCAAAAGAAGTACAACTTCAAAAAAAATATTTCTAATTTAATCTTAGTCTGTCTCAATTTCATCTTCTATGTTGCAGTGATAGCCTTAAACGACGCCTCAAAACAGCCACCTTAAAAAAAAACAGACACATATCCACACCGCTGTATAAACACAGTCATAGGCTTCAAACTTAAAACGCAATTTCTTTGTGTGGACGGTTGATATAAGAATTTTTGAAACTAAATTAATATTCCTACTAAACAATATCTAAAAACTTGTCATACATAGACGAACCCCAGCTCTACTCATTAATAAGATAAGAGGGGCTTACGTAAAACGATACATAAAAGCTTTTAGTGATTGCGAATGTAAGTAGTCAGTTGTGAGGGTCCGGGAACTCTGGGACAATTCCGGGAACGGAAGGGGAGATGCGGTTTTGTATTAAAAATAATCCGTGGAAGATGGGAGCGTTTAGATGAAACGACATCTTTATTTCTTACCCGATTCTTGTTTTAAAATTGTTTACGATTCAACTCACTCTGCTGGATTCAATGTTTTTTTATTTTCTCTTGTAATCGTACTAATCAGAAGATGTGCCTTATTATTATGCTCACAACACATCAATTGACGATTGTGTGCGTACAAATAGCACGTAGAGGCTGACATAGAATCAAATATTAATCAATTGATGAAGCTTTTAACTCATATTTATTGAAAAATAAAAGTTAAAAGTTTCAAGTTGTACAGAATGGTTTAAACTTACAACAATTTTAGTCGTATCCAAATCGTAACGTGCAGTATAAAATTCCCTTACATTACACGGTGTATTATTTCCATTAACACTAAAATTGCACAGTCCTTTCCGTTAAGCGTCGGGTAAAAAATTAAACTTCCGGCACTAAAAGCAGTTTATTTTTGCTGGTGAGAAATGTACAAAATACTCATAATGAAAACTTGAGGTACTGATATCACTGTACTGGTATTACGATATGAGTTGGTATTTTGAGATGCAGATGGCTCAACTAGATAGTCAAAACCTCAGAGCATTAAATACTAGAGAGAGGACAAACTAACGCGTATTAGGACTCTACAGTATGCCCAGCGGGCATACACCGCCATCAGTCCGCTCGCTTTCGCGGCCGAGTGAAAACGTCTGTGCTTCTGACACAAATATTGAGTTTTATCCGAAATGCCGTCCTGGGCAATCGTTACATGGAAACATCGTAGTGAAACTACTAATTTACACACCGAGAGGATCACTTTTCATAGTTAAATACAGTTTATTTTTATAAAAACATCATATTTAATGTAGTATTCCGACTTTTACTGCAAAAATGCATGTGGTGAATTTAAATTTATAAGTTCGAATTGTGCTCAAGTAACATTCTCTGGCCAAATCAGAGACTTTCTCAAGAAAGGCCAGGTCATTAGTACCCTAAAACGGCGAGCATGTATGAAGAATATAATGACGAAGGCAAAATAGTTGTGCAAGGATCGTGACAAACGTAAGTCCGTTGTTTCTGCCTACCCTACAGAAACAGGCGTGAGTCTATGTATGTATGTATCTAATATAGAGATTAAAGCTAAAACAAAATACTTCTGAACAATAATAACTATTATCATTAAGGGAAAAATTCATATTTCCGTTCTAGTCTTAAGTCTGAGAAATCTTAGATAATGAATTTTAGACTTATCTGGTTGATTGAGCTACTATCTCCTCTATACGATAAAGTTTCATCAAAACTAATACAACTAATTAATAGCGCTCTCAAGTTTCAAATTTGAAATTAAATTTCAAATTGAATAGTATAGTAAGAATAAATTACAAACTTCGATATTGACATGTTTGCGATACCTAAGCAAAATAAATAAACTCTAATGAGATGCGTAATTTATGTCATTATATTTTAGTCTGGAGTCTAGAGGTCGCATACTCTGGGTTCTCAAGATCAAGACAAAAATGTTGGAGGAAAATCTCATATTGAATCTTGGGTTACCTTTTATTCCCTATTAATAATGCAGATTAACCATTATTTCATCAAAAATATGTTATAGTTTATGGAAACTAGATACTAGCAATGGGATTAAACTTCTATTGTATCCTGCTACGTCAATAGCAATGAAAAGTGCGAGATGTCAAATTCAGGTAAAATATAATAGAAGACCAGTCATTTTTAAGTAACCGAAACATTACATAGCCACATTCTATATACATTTTTTTTCGGTGGAGAAAGTTTGTATTATACCCCAAACTAGATATACTGGGCAATTTTTATACATGACACATCGTCATCATCTCAACCAAAAGACGTCCATTGCTGGACAAAGGCCTCTTCCAAAGATCCACACAATGGCCGGTCTTACACACACCTATTGTATCATAACTGGTAAACCTAGGGAAGCCTAGATATAATATGTTCTACGTTGTCTACATTGTACGTATAAATATTCAAGTTGTTACCTTTCTTTACTTTATAGGGTTCATACATATTTTTATTAGAAATTGCAACCGAACATGAAATATCAAGGGCTTGGATTGTTTATTCTACCAAATATATGTGTGTAATACAATCTACATCCCAGTCAAAATTTTCAAATAAAATATAAAGAGCATGTAATTAGATTTACAGAATGGTAATTCGTATAAACGGTATACGAATTACCATTCTGTAAATCTAATTTTGCTAAACATTTAATTGATACGGGTCACTATGGAGCTATAATACCACAGATTCTTTCATATTTCTGATAAAAGCTCCTAGCTAGGGAAATTTTGAAACACAATAATAACAGTTGCACATTGTTGAATGGCCAAAGGAATTTAGTTAAATCTCATTTGTATCCGTAATATTTGCGGGTAGTTCGTAATAATTGTTGCACAATGGTGGCATATAAAGGAGTGCGCGGTTCGTTTGTTTTTGGTCGATCTGAAAACAGAAAAAGAGAAGTACAGAAACACATACTGGGTATCATACTGGTGTATTTTGTTAACCGACTTTAAAAGGAGGTGGTTCTCAAGTTGATTGGTTTTTTTTATTTATACATATGTCGCCATCGAGTCATCTTTGGAACACTAGCGCCATCTATCAGCGCTATACGGAGTCAACCATTGGCAATCGAATCATGCTCGGAACGCCAGTGCGATGTCTCGGCGCTCAACGGAGTCAATGATTCACCGGCTGAGTGGCGCGCTCGACATTTTTGGAGCAGCAGCCGGCCAGTGCGGTCGAATATTGAAACCAACGCGCGTTCCTAGCTATAGCCGTGTAGGTCTCTACTTAACTATTGATTGAAAATTTAATAATCTACTGTCACATGTTTCGTTGTGTTTAATTTAACTGAACTACAACTTTCATTTTAAATCGTACAAAGTATATATATTAATATTCAAGCAACAGTCTATGTGTCATACATATATTTTACGAGTGAGAGAGTGGTGTATATTTCATCTCAACTTGATTGTTTAGGTAATGAATTCAAATATTTTTATTATATTTCTTAGAGGAAGGTGCATTAAAGGCAAAAGATGGCAGTCTTATCATTAGGTTATACCTAATTTTATTGCACTCACTGTCTCTCGCTTTAGGCTTCGGTACAAGTAAATTATTAATGGAATTTACTATTAGAATGATGTACAAAAACATATCATATGTATTTACAAAGCTCATTTCCACAACAAATTCGTTATCTTCATACACATTTTCATTTTACGGTCTGAAATATTTCAAGTTACAGATCCCCTTCAAACGAATTGGATTTATAGGTAGTACGAGACAACCAGATGAATGAAGATTTAAGTCGTTTATTTCACGTAATAGAAGATCTTAGGTAAGTAAGTCAAGTTACATGTTATTTTATTTATGGTAAATTTTTCATGTAAATAGGGTCATAACCTTATTTACACAAATAAATCGAACAGCACGAAGTTAGATTGGAAAAATCAAATAGCTAACGTACATATGATTATATATGTGATTTTTCCAAGCATATCCAACTGCATATAAAAAAAAAACTTAGCTTCAATTCTCCGGGTTCATAAAAAGCATTGGATTTTTCTGACCACAAAAATCATCTTTAATAAGGAAATTGTTTGGCATCACGTAAAAGTGATGATGATTTCATCATTATCTTCTCAGCCAAGAGACGTCCTGCGACGACTGGATAAACGTCTACCCCAAGGATGTCCACAATAACAGGTCTTGTGCTGCCCGCATCCAGCGCCTTCCCGTGAATCTTGCAAGATCGTCGGTATGCTTTGGCCCCTCTCGAAGCGTACCGACGATCTTGCAAGTGCCCACGTATCGTCGCCGTCGATAATACTGAACTATGCTGAAAAAGAGAACGAAGAAATAAATAGACTTACGAATGATATTACATTTAAATTCAAAATTAATTTATTTCGTAAAAATATTTGATGTATGTGGAATCGTCATTATTTTATCCCACCGTTCACTGCGTGACAAATCAGTAGTAATCCTTTTTTAAATATTTTTTAATAAGATTAATTGCATATTTTTTATGTATGTTGACTTAAAACAACTCAATCCCAAGCACTTTTGTCATTTAAATAAACAGGCATTTTGTAATATACACAATTTGGCTTTAATAATTCAAAAACTTTACCGCTATGTTTCACATAAACTAGTTGCACAAATAACGCCGTATGTATTCAACAGCCTCTGTAGCGACTGGCCGCTATGAATCTAAAAGACATGGTTATATTAAGATTAAGAGAGGTAGGGCATAGCGTTCATGCGAAAAAAGAGCAGCCCGACTGGGGAAGTACCTCCACCTTACAGAAGACATTCCTTAATAATTACATTAATCATTTATTGTTGTGTTTCCGAGTGTGAGTAAGGTCGCCAGAGCTCATTAGGGTGGGGGGAAGGATCAGCAACAGTTGCTGACTTTTAAGGGGTGGCAACGCACCCGCAATATCTTTGGTGTTGCGAGTGTCCATGGGGGGCGGTGATCACTTACCATCAGGTGACCCACATGCTAGTATGTCGCCCTCTGATATAAAAAAAAATCTTCTATTATTATGAAGTTAATTATTCTATTGATATTATATATCTTCTATTATATCTGCAATACGCTAAATATATATTCTTTGTTACTACACTTGAATAAGAAACCCAGAACCGCACCAAAATTAAAGTGTCATGAATACACGTTAGTACTCGGATGCTACATTGTACGTCATGAATGAAATATGTGGGAATTTGGGGCAGCTCCAAGAAAATGCAGATAAATTGTCGGTCGAGGGATAATAAGAAGAAATGGATGATTGCGGATGATTTTCTTGCGGATCTATGTTGTTCCGTTTTTTTAACCAGCTCTGACCCGCAGATTTATTGAACCACCAATTTGGTAGAACGAAATATAATTCGCACAATTGACGGATCTATTTTGATTCTGATACGATATTTGACCCTGATATAATCTATCAGGGTCAAATATAGGTTGTCAATTGTTTAAATATTTGGATTGTAATGTATAGTAACTATAGTTAGGATATATGTACCTACTAGATTAGAAAAGAAGGAAATCTGATAAGAAGATTTGTATTAATACCGCTTGTTTCAAGCTTGTTTTAAATATTTAGATGTTAGAATGTACAAATTATGCACCTTTATAATTTTGTAGTTCAATAATATTATCAAATCATCAAACACATGTCATATTATTTAATTTCTTGCATTTGAACTAAAGTTATTTCAATAAGTAATAAAAATATATTTAACAATCGAAAAGATCAAACTGTAAGTAAGACAATCGAACTATAAGTTAGACAATGAATAAGGGGATGTGGGGGGATGGGTATCAATAAATTTACTCATTGATACCTATACCATGAAGTTTAAATATATAAACAACCTACATGTTCTTGTGTAAAAAAGTTAGTTTAATAGTTAAGTCTCTTCTCGAGGATGAGTTGTATTTATAGAGTTTTCACAGGGATTATATGTTTAGTACTAAATGTCGCGTGTTTTATTTGACTCGTTTAATAGGTATATATATTTATATAATAAATCGGAAATGAAATTTTATCAAAATCGATTTAAAGGAAAAGCAGGCAACACAGACAAACATAGGTACTAGACGTTTTATTTGTCTATTTTATATTATCTAGTTTCCCGAATAAAGAAAACGGCTTCTTGCCACTCGCATAAATCCCTACTAATGAATAATAAATGTTTTGCATCTATTAATAGCTTTCAATCCGCAGCTAAATGAATTAATTTATAATCGGCTTAAGAGGCAATCAGTGCATGTCTAATGCCAATTAGTATGCGACTCGGCGGAAGATTTGTGAACAACCTCGGATGAAAAAGTAATAATATTATTACCTACTTATTTTTTGTGCGGGAATTCTTATTACGACCGACGATCGTCCCTAATAATTCGTTTTCATATATTTTTATTAAAATTTGTGTTGGAAGGTATTTAAGGTATTAGTATCCATACTACAAATGCTCCAAATCTGTTGTTTTAGATTGTACTAGCCGTGCCCCGCGGTTTTACCTGCGTTAAATTTAATAAATTATCACAGCTTCTCCCCCGTAGCTGATAGCGTGATAATATGTAGCCTATATGTTGACCCGACCTCTAAGTAATATTCATGCAAAATTTAAAGTAAACCCATGCTGTACTTTTCGAGTTTAGCCCGGAAATACATACAGATAAACAGACAAAAATTCTAAAAACTATATTTTTTGCTTCGATATCCATTATAGACCACGCCCCAGTATCCTTTTTTTAAATATTCAATGTACAGTTTTGACTTTCCTACGATTTTATTTATTATATGTATAGAAGATATATAGATAATAGGATAAATATAAAAACTGCCCAAGTGCATGTTGGACTCGCAACCGACCTATCATTGTACGAGATATCTACTATAGCAATTGTTAAACTCAAGCAAATATCCTATTAAATATCCTAAACAAGTATTTCATAACAAAATGTGGCTCAACCACAGTAATACTAAAATTAAATTACATTCTATGACTTTGAAACGACCATTACCTCCAACTCTTAATAATTCAAGGTGAATCCGGTGGAAGGCAAGTGAATGGACTCACTTTTCTAAGATCGTGAAAGAGTACATAATGTTTTTTATTATGATAATAGTAGCTGTGCCCCGCGGTTTCACCCGCGTTAAATTTTATAAATTATCACAGCTCCTCCCCCGTATATGTAGCTTATATGTTGACCTGACCTCTTAGTAATATTCATGCAAAATTTGAAGGAAATCCATTCAGTACTTTTTGAGTTTAGCCCGGACATACATTATTATATATTTTTGGCTTCGATATCGATTGTAGATCACGCCCCAAATATCTTTTAAAAAAATATATTCAATGTACAGTTTTGACTTTCCTACAATTTTATTATATGTATAGATTTACTTAAATTAACTCTGTATTTATCTATGAACCGATGATCTTGTGAGAGTCACTGGAAGACACTGGATGCGGGTGGCGCAAGATCTTTGGGGGAGGCCTTTGCTGAGCAGTGGGCGTCTTGATGAATCATGTCTAACATATTTCATGCAACTGACAGTTTGTAAAAGTCATTTATTAATATTTTTATGTTTATATTTATTTTAGAAAGATAGTGGTTGATGTGTTATGACTTTTATATAAAAATTTGTATAAGGCGTAGCCCTGTGCAAATAAGTAACGATAAACAGTTTCTGTTTCCTAATTTGACCTCCCTGGTCTTCTCTGCTTTAATAATGCATAAAAAAGCAATTAAAACAAAGAAAAAGTAAAAGTAATAACGTAATCCATATAAGACAATCAAGCACTTTCGCAAAATCCGACCTATCATATATATTCCCAGATCCCAGGCTCGCTAGTCCACCGTAGTGGTTCCCAATCCCGTTTTGAAATGTTTGAGTATCTTCCATCTTCAACAAACTTTTTAGTCATTATAGTACAGGACTTCAAGTCCCCGGGATGAATAAATGAAAAATGTTAATTGTCTCTCAAATGGTTACATCAGCAAATGTGAATGAAACAGCCCCAGTAAGTAATTAATAACACTTGTGTTGGGGTTGTCCCGCTCCTTCCCTTATTCCATACTTAACAATATTTGAGAAAGAGATGAATATAACTATTACATTAAAAAAAAGAGAATAAATTAACAAACAAAAACTTAGAAATTAAAAATAAAAGTAAAAATAGAAGAGATACAATAATAACTTAAACTAGTTTGCAGCTCTGTGTATTGTTTGATTGTGAGTGGATGTATGTACTCGTATGTGTGATTATAGTAGTGTGCGAGTTTGTGTTTGTGTTATTGTATGTGTTTACCTGTTTTCTGGTGGTACCCACCCGGTTCCCACCCGGGACAAATGTAAGTGCTTATGTAAGTCTATCTAGGGATAGATAGGGATGAAAGAATTTTCAGATATATACTGCTTTAGGTTGGGAAATATTCATTTTAAAAAATTGGCTGGCTATATATACTGCTTTAGGTTGGGTAATATTTATATAAATAACGCGGATAATAAAAACGTGCCTCACGTTATCCGCGTTAAAGTATAAATTGAAAGAAAATTATTAATTTCAAAATATTTTATTAAAGTTATTTTTATAATAATTATATAACAAAACTACCGAACTGATTATGATGAAACTTTGTACGCTAAAAGTTTCATCATAATCAGTTCGGTAGTTTTTGTGTGAAAGTATAACAAATATCCATACATCCACACACATAAACTTTCGAATTTATAATATTAGTAGGATTTCTAATCATTGTTTATGTGACAACACCAAGGAGTGACGTTTGATAGGTAGACGAACTAAATGGATCGGCACTTAGTTCTGAAGGGCGCTACGAGTTTGTGGTGGCGGGAGGTAACATTTATTTTACTGATTTATAGAAGTGTCATAGCGTTGTAATAAATATATGATTGTTGAAATGCAATTTTAAATTATTACTTTATGCGAAATAATGATATATTATGTTCCAGTAATTTTTGATGGCGTCCCCATAGCTTATTCCAAATGTGCCAAAAAACGTTTCGAACACGTTGCAGAAGTAAGAAGGAGAGTATACTATTCATTTCAGTACCTAAAACGGCTTCAGAAATTTTTATCTATTCGCACCAAAATTTACCTTGCTCAATCGTTTCTACTTCCTCTTCTTGACTATGCCGATGTCTGTTTCATGGATGCAAATGAAGAACTTCTCAACAAACTCGAACATCTACAGAATTTATTAAGTATACGATTCATTTACGGCCTCTGAAAGTATGACCACGTGTCATAGTTTCGGTCCCAGTTAAATTGGCTACCGCGATTCGGAGACGTTGAGATTGTTATATTCTATCATTCCTCTATTCTATTCTTCATAACTCAAATGCTCCCACCTATCTCCGTGAACGCTTTGAGTGTTTAGTCCCACGACAAAAAATCTGTCGTTCAACCACTTCACTTCTAATATAGGTTAAGCGTAGGCAATGTAGCTTTCCGTAGGTTAAATATTTTTATAGTAAAGTTATTTTGAGTTTATCTATTACAAAAAAACCTACAAAACATTAAAATCTTTTCTTTTTCTAATATTAATTTTAGTATATGGCTATTTCAAAGATTCAGTTAGGATACGTCATTATTCTACTAATATAGGACATTTGTCAAAGGTTATCCAATCCATACATTGGGAATACTTAGAATAACAACCATTACTTCTTGATATTACAATCCTAAATCTTATAGGATAAAAGGGTCCAAAATTGGAGATTCGTAAATCGTGCTGAACGGATTTCTATATAAATCCTTTAGAAAGTAGGACATAGTTTATTTTATATAATAATCCAATTTCATGTGGCACCAGTGTCAGAATATTGTATGAATCAAATTGTACAAAACAATATCACCTTCATTTTTATCACGTAAATTTCGGCATATTTCCATTTACCTTATTTTTAAATTTATGAATTAGTAACTAAATGGATCGGCAATTAGTTCTGAAGGGCGCTACGAGTTGGTCGTGTCGGGAGGTAATATTTATTTCACTAATTCATAGGAGTGTTATATAGTAGTGTCATAGCGTTGTAATAAATATATAATTGTTAAATGAAATTTTAAATTATTACTTTATGCGAAATAATGATAGATTATGTTCCAGTAATTTCTGATGGCGTTCCCATAGCTTATTCCAAATGTGCCAACAAACTTGGAATCTTTATTAACAGCATCTTATTATGTTTCGAACACGTTGCAGAAGTAAGAAGGAGAGTATATTGTTTATATCAGTCCCTAAAACGGCTTCAGAAATTTTTATCTTTTCGCACCAAAATTTACCTTGCTCAATCGTTTCTACTTCCTCTTCTTGACTATGCCGATGTCTGTTTCATGGATGCAAATGAAGAACTTCTCAACAAACTCGAACAACTACAGAATTTATTAAGTATACGATTCATTTACGGCCTCTGAAAGTATGACAACGTGTCATAGTTTCGGTCCCAGTTGAATTGGCTACTGCAATTCGGAGACGTTGAGAATGTTACATTCTATCATTCCTCTATTCTATTCTTCATAACTCAAATGCTCCCACCAATCTCCTTGAAGGCTTTGAATATTTAGTCTCACGACAAAAAATCTGTCGTTCAACCACTTCACTTCTAATATAGCTTAAGCGTAGGCAATGTAGCTTTCAGTAGGTTAAATATTTTTTTAGTAAAGTTATTTTGAGTTTATCTATTACAAAGAAATATCCAAAACATTAAAAAAAATTCTCTTTTTAATATTAATTTTGATTTTAGTATATGGCTATTTCAAATTTCATTCTTCTTTTTCATTATTCTACTAATATTGGACATTTTTCAAAGTTTATCCAATCCATACATTGGGAATACTTAGAATAACAACCATTACTTCTTGATATTACAATCCTAAATCTTATAGGATAAAAGGGTCCAAAATTGGAGATTCGTAAATCGTGCTGAACGGATTTCTATATAAATCCTTTAGAAAGAAGGACATAGTTTATTTTATATAATAATCCAATTTCATGTGGCACCAGTGTCAGAATATTGTATGAATCAAATTGAACAAAACAATATCACCTTCATTTTTATCACGTAAATTTCGGCATATTTCCATTTACCTTATTTTTAAATTTATGAATTAGTAACTTGATATTTATTTCGACAAAAGCCAAAAAGTAAAACATTAAAGTAAAATATATATTCTCTTATCATCATCATCAAGTCAGCCGTAAGATGACATTGCCGTCTTACGCTTTCCACGTCCAGTCTCTTCCTCGACCCTCACAAGATCATCGGTACACCTTGTGGAGGGGCCTGCCCACTGTGCGTCTTCCAATTCGTGCTTGTCACAAAAGAACCTTTCTGGCCATCTGTTTACGAACAATGTACCCTACCCATTGCAACTACAGCTTGACCATTGCCTAGGGAATAGTATATGTAGTAGGTGTTAAGGTTGAATTTCGAATGCTTTGGCGACTGGATAATTAAACAAGCGTGTGTCTTCGATCACATTTATTTTGCTACTGTTTTAAATATCTATTATAACACTGCTAAGTATAATTGACGAACATGCGGACATTTACACACTAATCTATTAATGAGTGGACTGTATTAGTATAAGGTATATAATCCAACATGCCGCCCACCAAAGGACCACACCAGTCCTTTAAAACATCAAATAACATATAATTAACATTGCAATTAATCAAACACAAACATATTATATAGTATAAACTATTCTTCGCTATCACAATTGATCGGTAGTGAGCATAACTTAGTAACAGTTCTCTTGGTTATACTATCGCCACTTTTAACGCTGTATACTCTAGTGTAGCCGTCTGGGCCTGGGTGCTTGGCTACTATCCGACCTAGCAGCCATTTTCCGGGAGGAAGGTTCTCTTGCTTAATTAACACAATATTGCCTACCTCAAACTCTTCCTCTCGTCTTAGCCATTTCGGACGCTGTTGCAACCTGGATAAATATTCTTCTTGCCATCGGGACCAAAAATCGTTCACTAATTTGCGTGTGTGTTGCCAACGTGATAGGGTATGCATCTTCACATTTTTTAAACTTGGACTTGGTATGGCTATAGGAGCTTCACCAATCAGAAAATGACCTGGTGTTAGTGGTTCAATACTCTCATTATCAAGGTCATTTCTTGGGCACAGGGGTCTGGAATTTAGACACGCTTCTATTTCGCAGAGTACTGTAGTCATCTCCTCGAAGGTCAAATTTTTATTCAGTATGCGTTTCAGGTGATATTTTATTGACCGCACCCCTGCTTCCCACAATCCTCCAAAATTTGGACTATAGGGAGGAATAAAGTGCCACTGAGTTCCATCAGAAGCAAGGGATTTAGCTATTTCTCCAGAGAATTCCAGACATGCTTCTTTCCACAGAGCTACCAATTCTTTATTTGCGCCAACGAAGTTTCTACCCTGATCGCTCCACAAATGTGCACACTTCCCTCGTCGTGAACAAAATCGTTTGAATGCGCCAATAAATGCTTCCCCCGTTAGATCACCTACTAACTCGAGATGTATAGCCTTAGTAGCCATGCATACGAATATGCACATGTACGCCTTCTGCGTCTTGCCTCCTCTACCTTTGCTTTTGAGGATTAGTATTGGTCCAGCAAAATCAACGCCCGAGTGTAAAAATGGACGAGCTGGAGTTACTCGATGTTTTGGTAAATCGCCCATTATTTGTGTCCTAGTGGTAGCGTTATGTTTGGCACATACTAGACATCGATGTACATGTTTTCTGACTAGAGCCTTGGCGCGAATTATCCAGTATTTGGATCTAAGGTAACACAACATTAATTGTATTCCACCATGTAGCGTTATCATGTGTGCGTCGGCAATAATCAAGGGTATGAGACTGTTTTTGTGTCCCAAAATAATGGGATGTTTACTTTCGTCTGTCAAGTTCGAATGTCTCAGTCGTCCTCCCACCCTCAGAATATCTTCTTCATCCAGATAGGGATCTAAACTCTTCAAAGTACTAGTCCTTTTAACTTGCTTATTTACCTTTATTGACTCTATTTCTTCTGCAAATTCTACATGTTGAACCTTCCTTATGCAAATCCTAGTGACTTCTGTAACTCCTGAGTAGTGAACGGTGTATCTATGGTTTCTTTAAACGTCTTTTGTTTTAAAAATCTTGTACAATATGTTATGCTTCTTACTAGTTCTTTTAATGAATTAAACTGTTCAAATTGTGTCGTAAGGCTTTTGTGTTCTTCTTGTAGTATATTAGTTGTCAGTGTTTGTATAGTTATTTTTTGTTCTATGTCTGTAGACATAATTTCTGGTGTTGTATAATTGATCTCTTTTCTCGATAGCCAGTCTGGCCCTTTCCACCATAACTTACTGTTATTTAACTCTGAAACGAATGCTCCTCTTGAAGCTATATCGGATGGATTCTCATCGGATGCAACGTGATACCATTTATCCTTTGGAATATTTCCTGTAATTTCAACTGTTCGGTTTGCGACAAACGTTTTCCATCTACTTGGTTCTCCGTTTATCCACGAAATAACTATTGACGAATCCGTCCAAGCAAAAATACGAGTAGTTGGAATTCTCATTGCCGTGGCGATTTGCTTCAGGAGCTTTGATAACAATACAGCTCCACATAACTCAAGTCTCGGCAATGACACAGTTTTTAACGGAGCTACGCGCGTTCTTGCCGCTATCAATGATATGTTTATTATATTATCGCCATCTTCTTGGTCATGTACCCGACAGTATACCACTGCTGCGTATGCTCTTAGAGAAGCATCACAGAAGCCATGTAATTCTATACAGTGTTTCTTACCGCTTTGAGTACCCATCCAACGAGCCACATATATCTTATTGACATTCTCAAGATCATCACGTATGGTTTTCCATTCCGCCTTTAGATTTGTACCAATTTCTTCATCCCAGCCAAGTTTGGTTTGCCAGAGCTTCTGAATCAACATTTTTGCCTGGACCATACATGGTGCTATCCAACCGAGTGGATCGTACAGTTTTTGTATGTTAGACAGAATTTTTCTTTTTGTGATAACATTGTCAAGTGGAGATAATTTTAAACTGTATTCAAACCGATCATTACCGAAATTCCATTGCACCCCTAAAGCTTTTATTGTACCATCGATATTTAAATCTAAATGTGCATTTGCAGTTCTATCATCTGGATGAATCGTTTTCATAAAATCTGCACTATTTGAAGACCATTTCTTAAGTTCAAAGCCACCTCGACCTAGCAAAGCTTTCAATTCTCTGCTAGTTTTGATAGCCTCGCTTACGGTATCCCCTCCAGACATGACGTCATCAACGTACAGATCTTCGCGTAGTACTCTTGCCGCATTAGGATAGTTTTCGCTTTCATCATTGGCTAATTGAATCAGAGTTTTTATTGCCAAGTATGGCGCAGATGCCGTACCAAATGTTACTGTTAGAAGCCTTAGATCTTGAATGCTATCTAAAGTATTATCTCGCCATAATATTCTTTGGTAATCGGTATCTTCTTTCGCCACCAGTATCATTCTGTACATTTTTTGGATATCGGAAACGTAACATACAGCATGCATGCGCCATCTTATAATCAAGCTACGCAAATCGTCTTGCAATACAGGGCCTGTCAGAAGCTCGTCATTGAGTGAAACTCCGTTGCAACCTTTACATGATGCATCGAAAACGACGCGAGTCTTCGTGGTTTCCTTTTCATTACGGACTACGGCATGGTGCGGTAGGTACACCGCTTTCTTCGTTTTCATTTCATGTGGTGGTATTTCTTCTATATGTTTTAAGCTTTTGTAATCTTCTATAACTTTTATGTATTCTTCCTTTAGTTGAGGGTTTTTATTTAATTTTCTCACTAGTTGTAAAAATCTATTTAATGCAATTTCTCTTGTTTTACCTTCTGGTGATTTTGGCTCATCTGTTTTAAAAGGTAACTTGACTATATAACGACCTTCTTTGTTTCTAGTGTGTGTTTTCTCATAAAACTCTTCGCATAATTTCTCTTCTTTCGTATGTTGTCTTTTCGTATTATTATCTATCTCCCACATTGTCTTCAGTAGTTCTCTCACGTCTACTTCTTCATTTATTGCCATGAAACATTTTTCCTTTTTGTCTGTCTTAATATTTATTTCTCCAAATACAATCCAGCCGAGGTTGGTTCTTTGTGCAATTGGTGACCCCGGTGGACCTTTGATTAAACCTTCCTGCAGTATCTGTGCGTATCCCTTGACATCTAAAAGAAGATCAATTTGACCTGATACAAAATATTCAGGGTCCCCTAACTCTAGATCAGTTAGGTGTGGCCATTTTGTTTCTGACCATGTCTCTGCAGGAAATTGAGTTGTCAAGCGCTTGGACATCACATAGGCTTGTATAGGTAAACTGAAATTAGGTTCCCATAGTGATAAAACTTCAACTTGTACTTCTTGCTTGACAACAATTTTCATAGCTTCCATTCCTGTGACTATTTTATTCGTAAATTGTTTCTTAAGCTTAAGAATTTGAGCAGCCTTTTCACTGATAAAACATGCCTGTGATCCTGAGTCTATTAGTGCCTTGAGTACAATGGCGTGTCCTTCTTTGTTCCGTACTGTCACCATTGCTGTAGCTAATAGACCCATGTGCTGTTTGGCATTGTAGTATGACGCGATCATTGTATTAACTTGCACCTTTTCTTCCTCATTTGCTTGAGTTGATACCGCCGGTTGCATAGAACCCAATAAAGCCGTGGTATCCCTTTTATTTGTTAGATGAAGAAGCGTATGATGACGCCTATTGCAGATTCGACAGGACAGTGGAACTCGGCATTTGAAAACCGCATGTCCTGATGCCAAACAGTTAAAACACAACTTGTGATTCTTTACGTATTCGCTACGTTCAACAGGTTGCAACTTCGAAAATACATTGCAGTGACTAATAGTATGGTTTTCTTTACACATTATACAAGTGTTTTCAGATGGGGTTGATACATGAAATATACGTTCTTTAGTTTTCTCACGCATGCTTGAAGTAGTTGTAGGTGCGACCAACTCCAAAGTACGAAATTTGCTTTCCAAAAATTTGTTTAAATCTTCCCACTTTGGTAATTCGTTTGGCCTTTCATTGTACGCAAACTCTTCCCAGTCTTTATGTGACTCCGGGTCCAATTTCTGAACGATCAGAAATATTATTACTGGATCCCAGGAGCTTGTAGAGACATCCAAATTTTGCAAGCTATTAAGAACCTCAGTGGTGACGTCCAAAAGTGACTTGAGTTGACTGGCAGATTGTGAGTTACATTTTCTCTGAGAAAACAGTCTTTTTAGCAATGAGTTGACTATTATTCGTTTATTTCCATAACGGTTTTTTAGTGTATCCCAAGCCTTAACATAGTTACTATCAGTCACAGCTACATGTTTGAGTAACGTAGAAGCTTCTCCGCTGATGCTTGTTTTTAAATAGTGCAACTTTTGCACGTTGCTAAGTGATTTATTGTCATGTACTAGCGACACATACAAATCGTTAAAGGTAGGCCATTCATCATAAATACCGGAAAATATCGGGATTGTTATTCTTGGTAATTTCACTTCTGTATGTTGGGTATGTTCAACGTTGCTGGATTGTACTATGTTCGGTTTCTCATTCAATTTACTTATCATATCTCGCAATTCACCCATAATACACAAATAAAGATCTTCGTATATGAAATACTCTTCGTTAAGAAAATACTGTAACAGGTTTCTCTGATCCCGTGGCGTTATCTTGGTTAATTCTTGATGAGCACTGTTAAAAGTTTTCCAATATTCCTCAATGCACTGCATTCGTGACTGTATGTAACCCTTAGTAAGCCGCTGTTTCGGACATTTTTTTAAATTGATTTGAGTCTTCTTTAATAACTCGGCCGTATCTTCCAAAATACAAAGCACTTGTTCAGGTGTCGTAGTCATTTTTCACTATAATTATCTTCAATATGTCTGCCAAACCCGTTTGCTTTTCACGGCGTGATGATATTTATTAAACTTGTACACCACTGCTATCGACTTCGATGTTCGGCGTGATGATATGTGTGAATCGCAGCGTAGATCACCTCTGCTTACAACTACGATGTACTAGGGCGTAATTATATCTTCCAAGCACTATGTGTCGATCTCTGATGGCAGCCTCGTTGTAATACGGCGTGATGTTTCGTAAAATCAGTACATTTACGAATGATAATAAACAGCGTTTAAAACATAAAAATCACTAATTGCTTTATTTGTGCAAAAGTCTTCACTCGATGAATCCTTATCTCTTATGGAATGCAGTCGCCTATTGTTCTCCACGGACGGGTCGACTATTCAACGCACAGGTAAAAAGTTTTATCCGGATCGATTGGACCACTATGTAGTAGGTGTTAAGGTTGAATTTCGAATGCTTTGGCGACTGGATAATTAAACAAGCGTGTGTCTTCGATCACATTTATTTTGCTACTGTTTTAAATATCTATTATAACACTGCTAAGTATAATTGACGAACATGCGGACATTTACACACTAATCTATTAATGAGTGGACTGTATTAGTATAAGGTATATAATCCAACAGTATATAAGAATAGATAATTGTTATCCGCCCAAAGAAGATATGCTGCAACTCCTAATTTATTATTTCTATCGTTTTCTTTCTGACTGAACACACGTTTCTGTCCTGGATTTTATGTTATAGCGCTTTATTTTATTACAAACTGACTATACATGGACACAAAGCATGACCAAACTCAGAACGGCTATAGAAATATGGTCCACACAAATAATTGTCCTGTGTGGATGTGTAGCACTCAGAAAGAAGCTGCTGCCCGTCTTCTGGTAGATATTCCCTCGGGTCGACTTCTACGCCTCCCAAGGAATGAGATAAAGTGATGACATTCTGATATGTTGTAGACGACGATATTTATCTAGGACAGACCATTCAACTAAGTAAGTCCAACTTCGAGAAAGAGGTCAATCGTAGAATCCGCCCCGGCTGGGCTACTGGGAAGCTACGTAATAGCGAAGCTTCTCGTTGCAGATACCGTCGTGTCTTAAGTCGAAAGTCTTCACTCAGTGTGTGTTGCCAGTTTACTATGGGCCTCTGCCTCATCAGAAGGCTCAAGGTCACACAAAAAGCAATACAGATGGCTACGCTCGGAGTATCCCTACGCGCTCGAATCAAAAACGTCGAACTCCGCAGGCGAACCTTAGTAGCCAACATAGCCCAAAGAATTTCCAAACTGAAGTGACAGTGGGCGGGGCACAAAGCTCATAGAACCAACAGCTGATGGGACAGAAAGATTCTCGAGTGGCGAACACGAACCGGAAGAGGCAGCGTGGGCAGACCCCACAAGGTGGACCGACGATCTTGCAAGGGTCGCGGAAAGCCGCTGGATGTGGGCAGCGCAGGACTGAATATTGTGGAGATCCATAGGAGAGGCCTTTGTCCAGCAGTGGACGTCTTTCGGCGAATATGATTGTGATATTTGCCGCTGTCACCACAGTGCACAGTGCAAAGCGCTTTATCATTAGTTGGACACAACACTTAATTTTATAGTATAAGATAAAAAATTTTGAAGATGCTATGACTGATTAAGAGTTCAACTTGTACTTGGCCGTTTCCGAAATGAGTATGTTTTGCCTCCTTAAAGTGGTTTCTCAATATTTAAAACCGATGTGAGTTCCAAAATTGTTGAATTAGATTAAAAAGTCTCCTTTGTTTTGGGGTGCTAGAAATTACAAAATTAAAAAGTTTTAATTGTCAATTTTCTGGAACAGCTATTTTGGAGTTCGTGCGCTTTTGGTCCTCAAGCGCTTTCTAGTTATGTATGTATAAGAGTAAGGGTGCATATAATATTATAACCAAAAGTAGCTTCTAACCCTTTAATTCCCTAAAGGATAGCTACGTGGGAATACATTACATACAAAATTCGTTCAGTAATAGTAGTGACAATGAAATAACAGTAATAGTTATAATTATACTTAAATCGTGGAGGGGTAAAGAGTAATAACATATTATGTATATGATCGACATAGGAATGCTTACAAAGGAATTTAATACGGCGGGTACTAAATTTCCTTGTTAATTAAAACTTACAATTTACATAGAACGCCGTGATAATGAAGAACTAGGCTTTAAAATTGCGTCTTTTTATATTTAAAGTGAAGTCGAATTGGATCATGTAAGAGATCACATGAAAAGAAATTCAGATACTTTAAACTAGATTTTTGTGAACTTGTGTCATAATATTTGCTTGCGTTATTAGGGCCAGCGCAGACAGAGAGGAGCGCAGCGGAGAGGATTTTATTTAAGAACTAGGAAATCAACTTTAAAATTATAGAAATAAAGTGTATATATGCTTGAACCTAACATAAAATGCTCGCGCGGTCCCGGGCATATAATGGTTAAGCATATATGAACTTTATTTTACTTAATATTTTTAAATTTGATTTTCTAGTGGCTTAATAAAATCCTCTCCGCTGCGCTCCTCTCTGTCAGCGCTGGCCCTTAGGCAGAACGTAGTGAACTATACCTACATTTATCTGAGATCTTGAAATGTGTTATATGAAACCTACCTACGTTCCAACAAATGATTGATATAAGCTGTCCAAAAGTTTCTCAGAGACTTAGTATGTAAGCAAAAAAGGAAAGAATTTTCTTTAATATCCTTCGTCACTCTGGGAACTGTAACAAATGAAATGACGCTTCATTTTTTAAACACGGTTTCACCGTTTAGGTTACAGGCAGCAACAAAGGCTTAGTTATGCAAATATTTGTTAACATGACTGTACGGGTAGTGGTTTGAGTTCGAGTCCCGCACAGGGCGGATTGCGGATTCTATAAATAGTTGTTCTGAGCCTTCCGTCCTTTATAAAAGCAAATTTTACATATATCCAATATAATATTAAACTCCTTTTTTAATAAGGTAAAATAGCACCTGGAAAAGCAATAATAATCATTATACATACATTTCTAAATTTAGTAGTAAATATCGTATTAAGTTAACAACTTAATACAATATTTACTACATATAACTTCGTCAAAAAGTGGAACACAATTCCCTTATATAAATTAAAAAAAAAAAAAAAAAATCATTTATTAGCAGACGCGTTGGCTTAAATTATTTTCTTTACACTTATCATAATAATATAATTAAAAATAACTTAAATAGACTTAATATTTACATATCTATACTTATATAATGTATAGAGTATAATTTGTGTCATTGTGTGTCCTAACTTCAAATTTGTTACTTACTAACAAGTGGGCCTGTCGATAAATAAATATTTATGATAGTAAATTATCAAATATCTCTTCTTTGCTTATTATATTTATAATTTCCCTAGCATATTTATTGAAATTCGTACAGACCTTTTTTTTATAAACAACTATTATAAAGAAATAAGTTCTCTTTCTTTGTGTGCTTATTTGCAAAAGATAAATGCAAAATTACTTAATTAATTTAACGTAATCAGCGGCAAACATGGGCGCTATCGATCTATCCGAGTAAAACTCTTGTAAATAAAAATGTCGTTGTAGTTGATTTGCGGATCTACATTGTATATCCATATCGCTACATGTGTGAATAAAGTAATAGTATAATACGAATAAAGTAATAATAATAAAATACTCTATAATCTCAGCCTAAGCCCCGCCTGATGGCTGAAGGTTGCTTTAAATGAATCAAGCAAGTATAACCAATGGAAGTTTTTTAGGCATTTTTATAATATAGATAACCATTCTTAGTATTAGACTATTTATAAACTAAAAAAAAATGTGAGCCGTAACGGGACGCCTGGCAGATGTGAAACATCGACATTATTTTGTAAAAGTAATATGCAGAAAAGAACATATTGTGATAGGAACTAAATATGTCATAATGATAAAATAAAAAGTCGATTGCGCATGGCGACGCATCGCCACACCGTACACACTACTATCGTATAGCGTGGCGAGGCGTCGCCACGGCATGCGTCGCCACGCCAGAAATCTGTTTTACGTGCGGCTATAGATGTTTCACATCAAAAATGTAAACTCACTTTCAACCGGTATCATTAGCGAGGAGCATGAACAGTATTATATTTAAAAAAAAAGATCACTTTTTCGGGACAACTGAAGTAAGACTTCCAACAAAACTGGCTATAAGAAGAAGAGAGAAAAATAATATGTGCTCGCTCTCTTGCTCCTACAGTCATATACGAAACGTAACTCTCTATGTTTCTTTCATCACTAACTTGCACCCCCTCCAACTTCCGTTCGCCTCGCCCGATCACATGTTTAGTAACGATGTCGACATGCATTCACCTGCTTATTCCCCAAGTCCTGAGAGCGTAATGAAGTTTTACTTCAAAAAAATAGAATTCCTCCTAAAATTACAATAACGTAATCCAAGGCTTCATTATAATCAAATTACAACAATTTAATCAATCAAAACCTTGCCTAATAAAGTCGTTACTTGCCGTTAAGGCTCATTCTCGTGACACTACACACAAACGGATTATTCGTACTCGTCGGACGAGAGTACGACCGCGAACGCGTCGCGACCACCAACGCCCTCCATGACCCTTAGTTTGCATATCGTATCGATAAAAAGCCCCCTCAAAGGGGGCCGCGTCATGTCATTAACGTACAGCGAAAGTTGCACAAAACTCCCTAAAATGATGATCTCTGCCCTCTCCCCGCCAGTAATCGCCCAGAGTCGAGGTTCGAACCTCACAGGGGGTGCCCTCCGGCGCGGGTTACTTAATTGCTAGACGGCTTGAGCCCTCTGCTCGCCTCTATAGTCCGGTGAAGTAGTGAAAGCCTCCTAGGCTAACGATAGCGTCAAAAAAAAAATCATTGGGATCGGGGGAGGGGACAGCAACGCTTGTTACTGACACTTAAAGGCTGGCAACGTGTTGGCGACACCCCTAGTGTTGCGAGAGTCCAAGGGCGGCGGTGATCACTTACCATCAGGTGACCCACTTGCTCGTTTGTCGCCCATATAAAATGAAATTTCTCCTTTAAAATCCTAATTTATCGTTGAATCATTTTACCAAAATCCC
Organism: Pseudoips prasinana; assembly: GCA_951640165.1. Taxonomy (NCBI): domain Eukaryota; kingdom Metazoa; phylum Arthropoda; class Insecta; order Lepidoptera; family Nolidae; genus Pseudoips; species Pseudoips prasinana. Next base: position 11,182,471 of record OX621240.1, read on the forward strand.
TAGTTTATATAATAATATAGTATCGGTACCCATCGTTAACAGGGGGATTCGTTTTACATCGTTATCAAACATCTATCAATCACTCCATAGTGACCGGCATATCGTTATGGCACGGACGTCGTCTTGTCCTTTGACCTTATCCCTTGACCCTACCCGAATTACAAATTCTTAACTTGAAACCACCCTAAGCCGAAGTCAAACATGGGATTTTCTGGCCGTTTTGTTGCCGAACAGAAAACCAGTTGAGAGCTTTACAATGTACAATATTTATTGTTACTTAAAATAAGTAAAATATTTGGATCGTTTTTATTTTTATTGAAAAACTTGTGAAATTAATCCTTGTATCGCGGGGAGTTCACATGCATGCAATTTAAGAATACAAAGTAGACCTCGGCTCAGAACAACACAAATAGTGCCCGTGCAAGGACCGGGACCGAAACACGTGAGCGCCGATATAACAGCAACTTTAACCACTGCGCCACACTTATAGTGCATTTAAGGCATTGACTTCAGCTTATTGATGTTTTTCCGCATGTTTTTAGCTTAAAAAGCTAAAAATAGGCAAGTCAAATTTGAAGTCTCTATTTTGAAGAACATTATCGATCCCAAAACACAAACTAACTACTTTCGTTCGATAGATAAAGATAAGTTCGAAAATAAATTTAAATGATCTATCTAGGGGACATCTATCTAGGGACAAAGTCACACAGATCATCCTAGCCCCAAACTAAGCAAAGCTTGTACTATGGGTACCAGGTGACGATATACATACTTATATAGATAGATAAATACTTAAATACATAGAAAACATCCATGACTCAGAAACAAATATTCGTGCTCATCACACAAATATTTGCACTTACCGGGATTCGAACCCAGGACCACCAGCTTTGTAGGCAGGAGCACTACCAACTAGGCTACGGTGACCGTCAAAAATTGTTGTTATAATATATCAAGACTTTATTGTAGTAAATCTATCACAAAAATTATCTATATTTTTCTTGCAATTAATCATTTTGTTATATTTTATCGTACTTTTTAAGTGTTCATTCTATTCCGACCTGTACTTAGTAACTTATATATAAAACAAGGTGTACCCTGCGCGCGTTGCTACGGCAATATATGAAATTCATTGGAATTATAGTCCCGCTATCTGTCGAAGATTGTCGTACCAACTCAGTAACTTACGTGGGCTCATGCACAACACTTTGCTGAAGATCATCACATGATCAAATGCATAGTTTACGATTCTATAAAGGACATACAGACAAACATTCATTTTTATATATATATCCTAAGTAAAAAATATTATTATTAAACTATTTATTGTACACCAAAATATTAATCAGTACAAGAACAATACACATTAGAGAGAACAGTACAATTGGCGGTCTTATCACTAAAATGTGATCTCTTCCAGACAATCTACATAGGAAACAGGAGAAAGGATACAGTCACGGGTAGTTGCCGGTGAACAGAGTGTTTAAATAAGGTACCTACTCTTGGGTACATACTACATACTAAAAATGTGTATTGTCAGCCTCTTAAAACAAAATATTATAAAGAGTGTTACAAAAATAACAAACAAGTACCCTTGAATACGTTTCACAAACACTTCGGTCTGGAAAATTTAGTTCAAATGGAATAAAAACTAGACCTAGATTTTTTTAACTGTCGGTCCTCTAAACGTGATGACGGTTTGATCCACCGGATTGTAGTATCTATTTCACTGGGTCACGAGTTGGTAGTTTGTGTAAATGTAAAAATTTGGGCCATCGTATAATTTTCTACGTGATTTTATTTTTATTGGACGGGTTTAGAGCTTTGATTCCTCCTTGAGTTTATTTATTCTTTTTTATATTTCAATTGTAATTCGTTATAATGAATACTGCGTAACTTTTTTGTCAACGCCTTACACTATGAGCACGTAGTAAAAGTAGTAGACACAAAGTAGTAGACTTTTCGTATGGGCAATGGTTTCGTATGGCAGAGTTGTTCAAGCCGCATAGTAGGCCTCTGACATGGCTTAACGAGTGTTGTCTAATTGCTACAACCGGGACCGACAGCTTAACGTGCCCTCTCATGACTCTCAGTAATTAAACCAATTTGGTGGTCGTCCATCTATGGAATGACCGCGAGCCTAGTTGCTTAACCTCGCCAATTATTTTATTATTTTTATGCTTTCATCGGTCCGTAAGTGACATCTGGCTATGAGCACATGGCATTAGGTGCATGTAGTAGCGCACTTCTATAGATTGAAAGTAAGTTTATTGTAAAGTAAGCTTATTGCTTTTCGTTACAGTAAATACTGCGTGAGTTTTTAGTCATCGCCTTACACCACAGTAAACACAGCATTACTTTTTAATTGTCGCCTTACAATAGCACATGGTATTAAGGAAATGTAGTATTCCTCGGGCAATGGCCACCTCTAAGACATCGTTCCATTGGTTCAGAGCAAGTTCCCATGTCAGTTTCTAAGGAAAATTGCGGGGATATCTTATATTTCAACAACTGAACTATTATTTCTTTTTTATTTACAAAATAATTGATAATAATAATTACCATTTTAAAAACATAAAATCACCTTAATTAATTAAGTAACGCAGATATTTTATTATTACACAAACAGAATTTACTTGACTTAATAGCAACGCCTCTATTCTATCCTCTATTTGGACATACTTTTTTACTTTAGAGGCTACATACAGATAATTAATTATTATTTCCTTCTTGCATTGCTATGCAACTCTGTAATAGGCATGTGCATTTGTACTGTATAAACTTATTTGTGTCATTGGAAACATAGCTGTAGAGTTTGCTTAAATAAACAAGTAGTCTGACTTGCTCATGACTTGATTTTAATGGATAAACTTCTATTAACTATATAATAGTCAGTAATAAATTTAAGCCAATACATGAAAGAACTTTTAGAATTTGGGGTAGCTGCCATTTTAACTTTTGCTTTAATGTAGTAATACCAATGCGGAAATTATTAAGAACTTTGAAAAGTATAATTACTTAGGTACACAATTACTTCACTTTATATATTAAGTAATACCTAACTACGGTTGATTCTTTACAAGTTATATTAATCATATAGATGAAGTTATATATGATTGATAACGGGGTTTGCCATTCTGAGTGCGATTAAATGAATAAAGTACAACACTACCTCACTCGGGAAGGAGATAACCAATGGGGCACTTATTATCATGTCTCACGTCCCCTAACAACTGCACGCTCAAAGATCTAATGGACGGTACTGATCATGTGATACTCGTAACCAATGTCAGGGGAGACACAATTTAGGTTGCCACTTGCTAAGAAGGAGATGTCGCATATAAATAGATAGATAGATAACTCTTTATTGCACACCAAAGACATAAACTTAGAGTAAAAAATTACATTAAAATGGAAATAGTACAAGTGGCGACCTTATCGCTAAAAGTGATCTCTTCCAGGCAATTACTCCTCCACTTTAAGATATTGTTCATTTTATCACATAATAGCTGTGCCCCGCGGTTTTACCTGCGTTAAATTTTATAAATTATAACCTATGTGTCAATCTGGATTAACACATAGGTATTAAAAAATTGTGTGAGCTAACTCCATACCAAATTGTATCAAAATTGTTCGAGCAATTTAGACGTGAAAAAGTAACAAACATACACACTCACAAACTTTCGCTTTTATAATATTAGCGTGATGATATATTTTCCTTATGTGACGATTTCTACCAGTCAACCGCGATTCCTCGCGAATACTTTCCAATAAATATAACATCGCAGCATGAAAACATAATATCATTAATATCACATTAAATTAACTGCATAACCCGTGGTAGGAAATCTATTCTCTGTATTGCGGTGGACATTACAAACAAGCAATTGATGGAAATATAGACAACCCAAAAATCAGATCAATAATTTATGGGTGACGCAAATAGTCATGAGTAGAACTCGAACCTGAAATACAAGGGCGCCGAGCTAGTAGTGTGGACCGTAACCACAGAATAAAAAGTACTCACGCCGTAACCACTGTGCCCTCAAATCTTAGATTTCGTAACCACTGTGCCCTCAAATCTTAGATTTCGTATTCTAAAATAAAGTTCTCTCACTTAAATCTTCGTTATTTTCAAAGGTACAGACGCCAGCACATCAAGCTACCCCAATCTGTCAAATTTCGCCAATTGGAAGTGAACCTTATGCTTAAGTGATAAAGTTGAAAATCTATAAAAGAAATTTGACAGATTGGGGTAGCTGGATGTGCTGGCGTCTGTACCTATTTATTTTCAATATGAATTCTGTTTGAAGATATTATAAATATTTCGTATATGTAAACGAAGTGTCATTAAAATCTGCTGACTGCTGGAGCGATACAATCATAATGATTTTTTTTTATGTACTATATTTTATGTGTCTAGATATTCTATATTTTATTCTATATTCTCTAATTAGATATTTGTTTTGGATTGACATCGACAAAGAGGAGGTTATAAAGCGAATTCACCGTAATATGCAAAGTTTTTATTAGTAGGTATTTTTTATTCGATGCTTGTACAGACGCCAGCACATCCAGCTACCCCAAACTGTCAAATTATTTTAATAGAGTTTCAACTTTATCACAAAAGCATAAGGTTCACTTTCAATTGGGGAAATTTGACAGGTAGGTGTAGCTTGATATGCTGGCGGCTGTACATATATGCTATGGTCTCATAAAAAAGAGCTGAAGTCGGTTATATAATAATATCCTGGGCCATTATTCACACGCGGCTATGTGATCTTAAACTAAGCCGTGCTTGTACCATGGAAACTGGATAACTGATATACTTACTATAATTATCTTTAAATATTAATCAACCTAATTTAACCAATTAACTTTTAATCACTTTGTATGAAAGAGGTGTAACAGAGAGTGAACGTAGTTCACTAAGTATAGACGAGAACAAATGTAAAGATGAAATTGGTATGGATGAGATTGTGAAAGCTATTAAGGGTATGAAATCAGGTAAGTCACCAGGGTATGACAGGATAACTTCCGAGATGCTGAAGGCTGGACATGGCGTCATAGCGAGTCAGCTGTGCAGCCTTTTCAATCTATGCTATACCACCGGCCAAGTGCCAAGTGATTGGTGCAAGGCTGTCATTGTACCTCTTTACAAAGGGAAAGGCTCACGGCAAGACTGTAAAAACTATAGGGGCATTAGTCTGCTCAGCGTCGTTGGTAAGTTGTATGCGAAAGTATTGGTTGAAAGAGTTGTGAAAGAAACCGATGCGAAAATATGGGATGCACAGGCGGGTTTTCGGAAAGGAATGGGATGCACGGATCAGGTCTTTTCTCTGCGAAGCATAGTAGAGAAGTTTTTGGGCAAAAACCAAAAGGTCTACTGTGCCTTCGTAGACTTAGAAAAGGCCTACGATAGAGTGTTGAGGAATGAACTATGGTCGGTACTGTCCATGTATGGGTTGAACGACAACCTTGTTCAAGCACTGAAATCTCTTTATAGGGATTCCAGAGCTTGCGTGAGGATTAACGGGTCATACACCGAGTGGTTTAGCATCCAAAAGGGTGTTAGACAGGGATGTGTAGCGTCACCGTGGTTGTTTAACCTATTCATGGATAGCTGTTTAAAAGATTTGAAAGAAAGTGAATGCGGTGTAAGGATGAATGAGTTACTCGTCAAATGTCTGCTTTACGCTGATGATCAAGTTTTACTTGCATCATCGGCGGACGAGTTGCAGGTGATGGTAACAAATATGTATGAATCTTTTGAAAGGAAAGGGATGAAAATGAATGTAGGTAAGACGAAAGTAATGGTATTTGAGAGGGATGAATACACGACAGCGTGTGATATTGTGATTGGAGGAGAGAAAGTCGAACAGGTGAATGAGTTTGTATATTTGGGAACTTTGTTTACGAGAGATGGGAAATATGAAAAAGATATTGTTAGAAGAGTAAATGCGGGGAACAGAGTGAATGGGGCACTACACGCCTTTATGAGTAGCCGGCAAGTATCAAAGAAGGCTCGACTAGCCGTGCCCGATGGAGTGTTAGTGCCAACTTTAATGTATGGAAGTGAAAGTTGGGTATGGCAGAAAAAGAATGAAAGTAAAATAAATGCAGTGGAAATGAGAGCTCTGAGAAGTATGTGTGGTGTGACTTTGAGAGACAGAATTCGAAATAGTGATGTAAGAGAGCGTTGTGGTGTGAAAGAGGATGTAGTCACAAAGATTGAAAAAGGCATGCTGAGATGGTTTGGCCATTTAGAAAGGATGAATGAAAGAAGATTGACAAAAGAAGTATACCTGGCCTGTGTGAATGGGACAACCGGAAGGGGAAGACCACGTCGAACATTCTCTGACCAAATTGGAGATGTTCTCAAGAAAGGGCAGGTCAGAAGTACCCTAAACCGGCGAGCATGTATGAAGAATATAATGACAGTAATCGAGGCAAAAGAAGTATGCAAAGATCGTGACAAATGGAAATCCGTTGTCTCTGCCTACCCCTCTGGGAAACAGGCGTGAGTCTATGTATGTATGTAACTTTTAATCACACATTCTCATACCATTCTTTTTGTTTTTTTTTTATTTAATGATAATAATTGATTACTTATTTTTTGTATGTATAATTTCACTTAGTAGTACCATAATTAGTTATAATAAGGTTAAAACATTATATAAAGCCGTTATTTTTGTGCATGTGGTGTTAACCTGTAATTAATTGTTGCACTTGTAATTGTCACCCTAGCTGTTTAAGTTGTAAATGTTTATGTGTAAACAATTGTTGGTTAACCTTAATAAATAAATAAATAAATAAATCTTTTGCAAATTTATACTCTCATATAGATAATAGCACCCAGACTCAGGACAAAGAGATATGTTCATGCACACAAATATCTGTCCTGGGTGGGAATCGAACTCACAACCTGCGGCGTGAAAGTCAAGCATCTACCAACCACGCCAACCGCCCCTAAATTGACTTCAAAAGAAGGAGAATATAAATTCGTTTACTTTTTGCTGCGTATGCATATATTTTTTTAATTTTTTTTACGGGACTAGTCCCTCCCTCTTACCCACCACTGCAACTCCTGTAAGCCAGGATCAACAGTGGCACACAATGAAATGACACTGAGCGGTGAAGCTCAGGCATGTCCCGGGGAATCGATTTAACTGTCTTGGATCCCGCAACGAATTTAATCAGAAAGATAAAAAAGGAGTAAAAAATGAATAGTTCCACTTCCCTCCAGAGCAAAACGGGAGACAGAATTATGTAAAGAGGCTATAGCCTCATAAAATGAGAGATGTATGCATGTTAGGAGATTTTTAGGTTAGGTTAGTTAGGAATTATTTGCGATATAGACTAGTCGATTAAATTTAGAATTCGCTTGACAACCTACCCTACCGATGGATGGCCGTTTCATCCATCGGCTTTATTTTTATAGAATCATAGCGGAATCATATATTCACCGTTGCATGTGTAAGATCATATCATATTGCACCATCCAAACTATTAATTTATTCGTTTTTGTTTCTATAAAAATATAGCAAGAGAGGTAGGGCATAGCGTTCATTCACTCAAAGAGCAGCCCGACTGGGGAAGTACTGGAGGTACCTTACAGAAGCCTTTCCTTAATAATAACATTAATCATTTTATTTTTTTGTTTCCGTGTGTGAGGAAGGTCGCCAGAGCTCATTGGGGTGGGGGGAAGGGGAAGGTCAGCAACACTTGCTTGCTGACTTTTAAAGGCCGGCAACGCACCCGTGACACCTCCCACCACTCACCTTGCGAGTGTCCATGGGCGGCGGTGATCACTTACCATCAGGTGTCCCACTTGCTCGTTTGTCGTATATAAAAAAAATAGCCGATAGATAACACCTACATCCTCCGGAATTACGATCATAGTTACATTTTTAAGTGAAAGGTGTTGACACTGGATCTCTAAATTTGATCTGCCAGTACGTATCCTTTGTATGCTTTTTGTGTTGTACGGCACTCAGGTAGAAAATAAAAAAAAAGGTTCTATAGGGTATTATTCTTTTAATATACCTTTTCAAAACTAACGTATTTACAAAGTTTCATACGTCTGAACCAATTCTGAAAGCATTTTTATTAAGACACCTATTCCACTTCTCGACGAACGCCGCTAGTGCATCTCCTGACGAGAAAACTATGTTCCTTTCAGTTGAGCCGCCCACGCTTCAATTCTCTATACCAGTGGTAAACGGTTGCTTTTGAAGGGCCCTTATCCGAAAAAGTCATTTCAAGTATATTGAACTATTCCTCCGGTTTTCGGCAACATTTAAAATCGTAAGAACTCATGGCGCGAAAATCTTCAAATACACGGCGGGAAATTTGAAAATGGAACGTGTAAAATTTTATAAATAAACTATTGATTGATGATATATTTATGTCTGGCCAGTGTTTCATACACAAAGATGAGATTTTAGAACATTCTGCGTGACCTGGTAATATAAAAATGATCCGCGATTTTTGTATTTTTTTTTTATTTTTTTATTAGGTTCACTAAACTGGCCAACGCACTTTGTACAATTTAAAGAACATTAAACAAATAAAGCTAAAGTGTTTGGTATTCTTTAGGAACCGATTTTGACAATGATTGTTTTATGGTAAATGTATTCTTTATGGTCACATTTTTTTAAAGCGGGAATTTTTAAATAAAACTGAAGTCAGTTTCATGTTAAAAATAGTAATTATCGTTTAGTCCATTATGTAAATGAAAACAAAAATGCGATAGTTGTTGTTGTAGCTATATTTACTGCTGCAATTTTCTTAAGGTACAAACATGTGTTAAAATTTTCCCGACGTTAAAACACAAGACTGTTCTTCAACAATAACTTTATTACGTAAACTCAATTTAACACTCTACAAATTGCGGATTTGACTAAAACGTGTTAATTATTACGGAAGTTTGTATAAAATAAAATATTAATTATCTTTCAATTTACCGTTGGTTATCACGTCCTTCGTAGCTCAATGATGACTGCCTCGTTGGCACTTGGGTTGCCAATTATATAGACTTTGATTCAACGACGAACTCAATTATTTTTGCCACAACTGTCGGAAGTCAAAAATAGCTAGTAAGAATTTTAATAAATATGTGGAGGCAGGACGGCTTGAAGGCTCTTCACCACAACTCATCCTCTTATAATTTCATGGGTAGGTGAGGGCGGAACAGAAATAAATTACTTCAAATCACAATCAACGTAATTCACAAGAATCACGATTTAATTAGATGTTTAGTGATTACTACAATGTAAAATCAATCAAATGAAATCTTAAAATATCGTGATGGCGAAGATTCTCAGCGATTCGTCACAAGCGTGGTGCGCGGGCGCCGTCTCGTTCAAAAGTGACTTCAAGATGGCCGCCCACACCACCATCGACAATGACGCTTCGCTAGGTTGACATTGACAGTCCTGTCAACCTGACGTTTGACGTAAACGCCGTCACGGCCGGACTGACGTACGACCGTCCTCGGGCGATTTATCTGAAACAAACTAAGATAACTGCATAGTCCGTTCGCTCATCCTGACTTAATCATTTTCATCAGTATACAAACACTAAAAACATTTAATGACTTTGACTAACCAGGCAAGTGTATCGCTTAGCCAACCGTGAGGTGTGACTCGGACTACACTTCAGTAAGACCAGTCGACAAACGCATTAGATATCATAACTCGCTAGAATTTAGCCAGTTATGATTAGCCAATACAGCACATTTTCGTTCTTGTGAACATCTAGACAAGCTAATCCTAACAAGGATGTGACCCGGACGACACAATTCGTCTTACACTTAGCAGGCAACCATCCAGAACAAGTCAGCCCTCCCGAGGGAACCGACTCGGACGACGCAACTCGTCTCGGATATAACAAGCGATTATCCATGACAAGTCAGCCCTCTCAAGGCAACTGACTCGGACGACACAATTCGTCTCGGATATAACAAGCGATCATCGATGACAAGTCAGCCCTCTCAAGGCAACTGACTCGGACGACACAATTCGTCTCGGATATAACAAGCGATCATCTATGACAAGTCAGCCCTCTCAAGACTGCCGATCGGTTGTCAAAAATTGTACTAGTGAATTAAAATTAATAATTTATTATAAATAAATGTTTTTACGTTGTAAAATATAAAATATTGCTATTAGCAATCTAAATTGTAAGGTAAATAATTGAATGTGATTAGTTTTCTGAAGAAATAAACCCGAAACAACTGATATCTGTCGACGCATCAGCTGTCTGTCACTGCGCTGCTCGTGTCCAACGATTAAGTTTAAACTTTTGTGTGAAATCCCGGGGAGTATATTACTTATTCTTTATTTTACACATACATACTAACCAAACATTTATTCGACTCATTGGTGTGAGTCACGTCCAATTTCACACTGCCATATTCTGTCTCCATTTGCTTGACGTACATTGTGGAAGCAAATTCGACGACTTAATTAGCTGGCTACAGACATCACACACTTCAATTACTCCTTAACTATACTGATATAAGATTGGCATTCGATAAATTTATTCCTATCTACACATACTAAGTTAACTTGACTAGACCCTAGTAATGAACTCTGATTAGGTGTCATATAGATAAAGTTAAAAGTGCCCCACTACAGTTTGTAACTAAATGTTTAAGTGTTGCTTTATTATAAATCTATTATAAAGTTAATTGCCCATCTGTCTTGTATATACTTACTTATATTATTTCTACCTATAGATCTCTGTAGTTTATTTTTCATATCTCACTCCTTTGACTTCAAATACATCTTAACCACTTGTTTCTGTCTAGTTTTCTGTTCACCCTCTCTTTGTTTTCAGCCCATCCTCATTCACCTCACATCATGCAGACCCGAAGCATGGCTGCAACTCAAGTAGCTGAACATAAGTTGAAATCAGCTCTCAAGGACTTACAGACATACCAAGATCAGTGTCATAAACTTGAACAGGAGCGTGAGGAGAATGAGATAGAGATAAAAAGGGTCATTGATAGTAACACATCACTGAAAAGAGAACTTGTGAAACTCAACCACCAACTGGAGTCTACTATTGAAGAGCGAGACAGACTGCATGCGGAGACAGAGTCTTTTGATAAGTGTAGAGTGTTATATGAAGAAGCACTGTTCAAAATTAGAGATCTTGAATTAGAATTAATTAATTGTAATGAGAAGTTGTCAAATTATGTAAAAAACACAACTTGTCCAGTAGCCTCCATTAATCAGAGCTTGTATGACGAGTTGGCCAGTTGTAGTCCGGTGGGTCTCCCTATTAATACAACGGTGACCATTAATTTGACTAGCGATGACTGTGTAGACTGCCAGCCAAGCATTAATTCCTTATGTAGTGACAAGCTAAAACAATACATACTTGAACTAAGTAAAGAACGTAGGGCATTATTAAACAAATTAGAAAATTATAAAATTAAATTAGAGGATAGCAAACTAATTTATGAAAAAGACACTCAGTCGTTGCTTTCTGAGATAAAAACTCTTGAGAAGTCCCTAGCAATCTCATATCACAGTTTCCAGTCATACAAAAATGAAATGCAATTGCTAGCTGGAAAGTGTAATCCTGAAAGCAATAGGACATTGGAACCAATAAACACCAGTAGTGCAGTAGTGGAGTCATACACACAGCTGGGATCAGAGTCACCAGTATCTCCACAAAATGACATTACTAAACATAGCTCCATACTGTATTCCGATGAAATGGGTAAGGGCCTTGGTACCTTGCTTTGTAATAAGCTGAGTTGTTCCTTTGTCAACTATTGTATGCCAGGATTACATTATAAAGATATAATACATAAATTAATTCAGAATAAACACAGTGCCAAATCATGTATAACTCTAATGGTAGGAAATTGTAAAAACTTAAAGAATCAAGACATTACAGATAGTTTCACTGAGATGTTAGAATTAGACTGTAATAAGATAATATTGTGTGCCTTCCCCTATGTGTCCAATGTGCCTGATAGTACAAATAATTATATCCACAAGCTAAATATGCACCTACAGTTTTTGGTTAGCCATTATAGTGATAAATTTATATTTTTGGACACAAATAGTTTTATAGATTCTTGTAGGGTAACCATGAGTACAGTTACTGTTTCAAGAAAATTTTTGAACATACTTGCAAGTTTAGTAGCGGCACATATTAACTCAGTCATAAGTAGTATGATAAAGTCACTTTTTATACCATCTTTTAGTAATGTTATTAAAATCAATTTAGTTAGTAGTTTAAACATGTAAGCATGACAATAGAGAAGTGTGATAACTTTCTAATTCTATCACATCAAAATATAAACCGCTTCTCTGGCAAAATTCTAGACATAGAACTTTTTAATAAAAAATATGAAATAGATATCCTTTGTTTTACAGAAACATGGCTGAAGGCACACAAGATGGCTTTTAGTGTCTGTGGCTATAGGGTCGCCAGCTTTTATAATAGGGTTTCGGCAGAGGGTGGTGGAGTACTGATACTACTTCGAGACCAAATTAAATTTAAAGAACGTAAAGATATATGCCAACTATCTATTGAGCGTGTGTGTGAGGTGGCATGTGTAGAGACGCAGTTTTACTGTATAATATGTGTGTATAGACCACCAGCATCCGATTTAAAGCTTTTTACAGCAACAATAGAAGACATTCTTAGGAAAAAAAAAGTAAAAAAAAAAACCTTGTATGTGGTGATTTTAATATGAACATTTTAGCAGATTCACCTGAAATAAACATATTTCTATCTGTATTTCGGTCCTTTAACCTTAAATGCTTGTTCTCTGAGGCCACGAGAGTCACACCCACATCTGCTACTTGCATTGATAACATAATTACCAACTTTGATGTCTGAGAAGTGTTTGGTGGCTGGTGTTCGCTCTGACCATAAATGCCAAATAGTAAAGATAAAAAATGAGATAAATATAAATAAACAAAAAATTAGTTTTAGACCTTTAACAAAATCTAATTTGGGAAAGTTCAGTAACAACCTGGAGAATAGTTTGTGCCATCTATTGCCAAACAAAAGTAAGCCTAACGATATGTACACTACATTATTCCACTGTATTTGCAAAGAATTTAATAAAGCTTGTAAAATAAAAAACATAACGGTTGACAGTAATAAGATAAAATTTAGTTCTTGGGCAACTCAAGGCATTAGACTGAGTAGAGATTTTTTATATGAGTTGTATGACAGAAGGTCCTATAACCCTGATGTCAATTTCATTAATTATGTTAGAAATTATTCAAAAATTTTTAAAAAGGTTTGCATTCAAGCTAAATCTTTATATATAAGAGATAAAATTAAAAAATCTGATAATAAAATAAAATCAGCTTGGCAAATAATTAATACTGAAACTGGTAAAAGTAGATCAAGAGATCAAACATTAGTATTGAATATTGGTGATGAACTGGTTTCAGACAAGCTTACCATTGCCAATTTTTTAGCTGCTTTTTTTGCAAATATACCCGTGGATATTACTAAGTGTCTCGCATCATCACCAGATGTGGCTGAACTCTTTTTAAATCAAAGCGTAAAACAAACTGTACCTAACTTTAGTTTTGAATCCGTAACAAGTGATGATATTATAAAAGCTTTTAAGAGTATTAAAAGGAAAGGCACAGAAGATTTGTGGGGACTGTCTGTTAAAGCAATTGAATCAATCATACTAAACATTGCTACAATCCTTGCAGCCATCTTCAATGGCTGTATAAGTGATGGTGTCTTTCCCGATTTAATGAAAATAAGTAAGATAATACCCATTTTCAAGGCAGGTTGTTCAAAAAATGCCACGAATTATAGGCCTATCTCAATACTGCCAGCTTTAAGTAAAATATTTGAAAAGCTGATGCTCAGCCAAATGTTGTCGCACTTTAACGTGAATGAGATATTGCATAACAAGCAGTTCGGGTTTACAAGGGGCCGCTCTACTCAGGATGCAGGTTGCACATTAATTAGGTCAATATTGGAGGCTTGGGAGGGATCACAGGATGCGCTGGGAGTTTTCTGTGATCTCTCTAAGGCTTTCGATTGCGTTGATCATCGTACGCTCGTTGTTAAACTGAAGTACTATGGAATATCTGGCACATCTCTTGATCTTGTGATGTCCTATTTATCGGGGCGACAACAGATGGTTTCGATAGGCGGTGTCACTTCGGCACGTCATCCTGTGAAAATGGGGGTGCCCCAGGGGTCTATATTGGGCCCATTTTTATTTCTAGTTTATATAAATGATCTCCCTTATCTGGTAGAGAAAGTATCAGAGATAGTTTTGTTCGCTGATGATACGTCGCTCATATTTAAAGTAAATAGAAAGGATAAAGATCTTATTGAGCATAATAAAACACTCAGCTTTATATCAGAATGGTTTTCGGCAAATAATCTCTTGTTAAATGCGGGGAAAACTAAATGCATCAGGTTCTCATTGCCGAATGTGACTCAAATTGTACCAACAGTTGCACTTAATGCGAAAATATTAGATTTAGTCCCATCGACCGTATTTTTAGGATTGACACTTGATTCAAAATTGCAATGGGGTCCTCAGATTGAAAAGTTAGCAGGTAAATTAAGTTCGGCTTCCTATGCTGTCTGGAAAATAAGGCAATTGTCAGATGAACAAACTGCTAGATTAGTGTATTTCGCGTACTTTCATAGCATTATGTCGTATGGCATTCTGCTGTGGGGTTCGGCGGCTGACATAGGTACTATTTTTGTATTGCAGAAAAGAGCAGTCAGAGCCATTTATGGTTTAGGCAGTCGCGATTCTTTGCGAAATTTGTTTAAAGAAATAAATATACTTACTGTGCCATCGGAATATATATATCAGAATATAATGTTTGTTAGAAAAAATATTCATAATTATAAAAAGAAAAGTGAACTGCATAATATAAATACTAGGAATAAAAACAAACTAGCCATGCCAGGCTTTAGAGTAAGCAAAACTAATAAATCATTTTTAGGAAATTGTATTAGGTTTTATAACAAGCTTCCTACTCAAATTACTGATCTGCCTGACACAAGTTTTAAAACACATATTAAACGTATACTTATGGCTAGGGGTTATTACACCACTAAAGAGTACATCGATGACAAAGACGTCTGGCTCTCACTTCCTACCTGCACATTGCTCGCTGGAGATCTTGTAGCCATATAGACATGACTGATCTGTTGTGTTACGTGAACTATCTGTAAATGATTGCTATCATATACTTAATTTAAAATTATTGACTCTGTCTCAAAATGAATAATGTTATTGTTTAGAAGTTTTTCTTTTGTATACCTAAATATAATCTAAAATAATAAGCATTCAGACAACCGATCGAGCATATATTGTGTTTGCCTACTAAATAATTACTCTAATTGGACCAAATCCCGTGTTCATGCCCGCTTGAGTATGTTTCGCCGGACCGTCTCAACTGGGTCGTGTTGAAACCGGTAGTAGATGAACCCACTGAGTTTGTTTCGCTGGGTCTTCTCAGTTGGGGCGCATTGGATCCGGTGGTAGCATTAAAGCGCGACCGTCGTTATTAACACAAGGTCCGTCATAATAATAATACCTTTAATATAGACAGAACCATTGACAATATGTAGTAAAAATATTAGACTTAAACTAGATAATTAAACATAATCTCTTGACAATAACTTGATACGAGCTAGCTAAATATCATTTCTGTAATAAAATAAATTTTATAAATGTTTTCATACAAGATGTACCTAAATATCTATGTTACTAGAAATAATATCTAATGTATACAACTATATTACTACAAACATGTTCTGACTATTTACAAGCGCTTTTTTAAAGTCTACGTGAATAAAAACCTTTTTTATTTTATTTTATTTTTTATTCAAGGCAACTGACTTGGACGACACAATTCGTCTCGGATATAACAAGCGATCATCCATGACAAGTCAGCCCTCTCAAGGCAACTGACTCGGACGACAATTCGTCTCGGATATAACAAGCGATCATCCATGACAAGTCAGCCCTCTCAATGCAACTGACTCGGACGACACAATTCGTCTCGGATATAACAAGCGATCATCCATGACAAGTCAGCCCTCTCGAGGCAACTGACTCGGACGACACAATTCGTCTCGGATATAACAAGCGATCATCCATGACAAGTCAGCCCTCTCGAGGCAACTGACTCGGACGACACAATTCGTCTCGGATATAACAAGCGATCATCCAGGACAAGTCTACCCTCTCGAGGGACTCGACTTGGACGACAAATTTCGTCAGATGACGCTAAATAAATCAATGTAACAAGTCAACCAGAAATGAATCGGACGACGCATTTCGTCTATCGTCTATGACGAGTGAGGTGTGCCCTCTAACTACTCACCTGGAATGGTCAGGACAACGCTTCTTCGCCCAGGATCAACCATTGTAACAATTTATCATAATAATATGAAGGTTACAATAATGTAACGATAGTTTGTAGTATTGTCCTGTTAAATGTGCACTTCAACTTCATGAAGGGCCTCCCATGTATCAGGTTCTGAGTATACGCTCGGGGTATCTGAGTTTGCAGTGACAGTGTTTAAGTAAGCCGATCCAGTGTCTGAGCATACGGCCAAGGTGTCGTGATGGTCTAATAACTCGTTAGAGTCGTTAGAGCACGAAGTATTTTCTACATGATCAGACGCCGTCTCGGCCTCTACTTCATTTAAAACGTTAGACGCGATTTTTTTTTTATATGGGCAGCGACAACACATAAATGTTAAATTTTTACGGAATTTATAATTTTAGCAAGTATATCTGCCTTGTAATCAAAAGGTTGCGGTACAAATATTTATATTCATGACATGTCAATTAGTCTTGGTCTGTCTATTTTTTGAGAATTATATAAAAATTATAAATTTTGTTGCTGGATGCGGATAGCGCAAGACCAGCAATTGTAGAAATCTTTTGTGCAGCTGTGTGCGTCTTTCGGCTGATATGATGATCATGATTTTTTTTTATGTTAGCGATCGACAATCGAGCAAGTGGGTCACCTGATGGTAAGTGATCACCGCCGCCCATGGACACTCGCAACACCAGAGGAGTCGCGGGTGCGTTGCCGGCCTTTAAGAGTCAGCAAACAAGTGTTGCTGACCCTTCCCCCGACCCCGATGAGCTCTGACGACCTTGATCTGCGATGATTCTTTTTGGCGATCCAAAAAGGTAAACTACTTTTTGGAGTGCACGCGTTGCATTTAACAGACGTGGTATGTGTGAGTAAAACGTATTTCGTAAAACCGTCAGTTATAATTCTACTTCCGGTCGCTCTTCCCGCTAAGCATTCTCGAAAAGTCAATATGAACTACGGACTCAACGGCCGGGATGATCAAACATTTTATTCCAAACAAATAATCTTAGCTGTAGTCGCAAACATTTAACAAAGTATAAACGATCAGTCAAATCACACCTTCACTCACATTCCCACACAAATTTCCACTAAGTGAAAAACACTTAAATAATTTTCGTGAGCTATAATTCGGTATGTAATACTCTACATCTCAACACACAAGCCTCCATCGTCATCGCGTGGGCTACCTCCATCCGGTACGCATTCAGCGATCGCTGACACCTCGGCCGCCAAACGCACTGGGACGGGAAATGAAGCCCGATGTTCCACCTAAGCCTACGAATACCATGGAGGTACCAGCGGTCTGAGCGACCTTCATACCACATAATGACACATTAACACGAACGTCCATCCCCTTTGTCATTACTTGTAAGTCTAAGTCGTAAGGGTTCACGTCGGGGTTCTCTACGTCAGGCAAATCAAAGATTTCAATGTGTACTGTTCGTTCAAGCCTGAAGCCATGACAAAAATTAAGAAATATCGCGCACCATGTAATCGATCAATCTGGTCAGATATGAGGGGTAGCGGAAACCTATCGGACACTATATTATCATCAAGCATACGGTAGAGAATAGTGACAAACTAGCTCGAATAAAATTTGCCTCATGCAATTAGTTTACTTTTTATCACACCACACTAAACAAGCGCAGTTTGGACTTAATCTATTAAGACATCGGAACGTCGTCATAGGGGTATTATTAGCAAAGTAGTTGGTACTCCGGTGGCAAACGGACTATCAAATAATTGCAAGAGCACTACGAACTACATAATTATTGAGAGAAACCACATCAATATTGAATTCAGTCGCGTCACAAAGGTTTACTATTTTAGACAGATAAAATGTCAGTTTATTACAGGTCGTATTTGCCCGCCTCGTTGGTCCAGCGGTAGCCGTTAATGAGGAGCTGGGTTCGAACACAGTTGGGCCAAAAAAACGATTTTGGGACTTATCCGCAAAAAGAAACCTCCCAGCATCAGCCCGAAGTCCGGGAGCTGGTAGCATTACACCCCCATGCCTCGGAGAGCACGCAAATCCGTAAGTCCCGAGCCCGACCCCTCATCGGTCGCGCCGAAAGTCGACCCATCGGATCACGAGAGTCATGGAACAAAAAGCGCCCCCATTCCCGCGCGGATACCCGTGCATCATAATACGTCCTACTAAACTGGCCAATCTCCACTAAGAGTGGCCGCCGTGGCCGGCACGTGTGGCCGATTTTTTAAGTCTCGCGTTAAATCATGATATCATAACGTAAACGACGATTGGGTTGTCCATGAAAAACAACGAAATATTATAATCGATCTCCATCTGTGTTGAAATTTGTAAGCTACAAGAATAGTTAACAACATTATAAAACAGTTTTGCTCGAAATTTATAAGCCGTCTGTAGCTTGTGAGCAATCAGCTCATGAGTCATAAGTGAGCAGTCAGCTCTAGAAACGTATAAACATGGAACTACTCACCAAAATGTCCTCTCTGGTGTGTTAACGACGTAGACGTTAACGGGCATCTCTTGTGATCACGTTGTTCATTGCCACGGTTGCACTTCGAAGCTAAATGGCCACAGCGTAAACAGCAGCGATGTCTGGTTTCTGGTCGCAGAAGACCAGGTCGCTGCCGGCGTTTTTGACCTTCTCTTTTTCGGACGACACTCACATGCACCATGTCCTAGCTTGCCGCACTGAAAACACTTTAAAAGCACTTTAAAAAAACAATTTAAAAACACTATAAAACCACATTAAGAACGATACAGTTTCGGATCGTTTTGCGTCTACACAATTATATTCAGCTACTTGAGGCGCATTCCTTTTCATAAAAGTAGACGGTTTCAATTTTCGCTGCAGCTTCTTTCTCGTAATAATCTCCGTATTGAAGGTGGTTGTGGAATTTTGACGAATGTGACAGTGCAGTGGACAGCAATGTAGTCTTCGCTCATATTTGTCCATTTTGAGGTTTATGTATGGTCACGCACAGATATTCGTTTTCCTTGCGTTTGCTATTTTGCAGGTTAATGAGGTCAGTCGCGGGTGTTTCAACACTA
Source organism: Pseudoips prasinana (assembly GCA_951640165.1). Taxonomy (NCBI): domain Eukaryota; kingdom Metazoa; phylum Arthropoda; class Insecta; order Lepidoptera; family Nolidae; genus Pseudoips; species Pseudoips prasinana. The sequence goes on from OX621240.1 coordinate 11,201,875, forward strand.
TCATTCCGTGGAGTAAATAACTCGAATCTGCAACCACCGCATCTCAAGGAACGATATTTGTGATAGCCACTGCGACGCCGTGCTTTTCAGCGCACCATAGCTATTATAAATGAGTTGCTTTATATTGTGGGCGCTCACTTGATTTTAAATCGCTTCCATCAGACTCAACATCCGGCTATTTTCTAGCTCAAACATTTTTCGAAAAATATCTTCACCATGTGGCTTATCTTCGGTTCTTGATCCCACTTCTGATGTGGAGGCAGGACGGCTTGAAGGCTCTTCACCACAACTCATCCTCTTATAATTTCATGGGTAGGTGAGGGCGGAACAGAAATAAATTACTTCAAATCACAATCAACGTAATTCACAAGAATCACGATTTAATTAGATGTTTAGTGATTACTACAATGTAAAATCAATCAAATGAAATCTTAAAATATCGTGATGGCGAAGATTCTCAGCGATTCGTCACAAGCGTGGTGCGCGGGCGCCGTCTCGTTCAAAAGTGACTTCAAGATGGCCGCCCACACCACCATCGACAATGACGCTTCGCTAGGTTGACATTGACAGTCCTGTCAACCTGACGTTTGACGTAAACGCCGTCAAATATATAACAATAAAAATATAAACATACTCTAAAATTACAAGTCAAAATCAACACGTTTTATGGTAAATTGAAAGATAATTTATATTTTATTTTATACAAACTTCCGTAATAATTAACCAAATAATATATATAACCAAATAATAATAAATAATTAATCAAATCCGCATTTTTTTTAAATCACTGAGCCATAAATTAGAAAATTTGCAATATCTAATTGAAATTATACTATGTTTTTTATCAAGCAACACAATATGCAACCTTAGTAAAGGAATGAAAATATGTCTTAACAGGGTTGCCAATATACGATCAATGCCTGGATTTTAACAAGCTGCAAGTTCCACCATGAAGGGGATATTTTTAACAGAAAAATACCATTATCACTTTAAAACCCAGGTTCTTCGATGAACACAATACTGTAGCATAAAGGTTAGTTAATCTACAACTTCAGTGTGCCAGTGTGCCATGACGGTTTGACACTCTTGTCGATCTGTTTTTTGACATTTTGCTCGATGTATATTTTATTTACATTGAAAGTTTGTTTCGCAAATCACAATAATGTTAAAGGTGTATTATTTACTAAGGAACATTCTAGAATTGGTATATTACTACCATAATTCTGCTACAATGCAACCGAAAGACCATTGCCTGTCCATTGTAAATTTAGTAGACTACGAACATTTGGTATAATAGTGATGACATTGTAGTTTTAGGTTGTTTATTGACTAATCAAATGCATTAGCCAACATGTTAAGAAATTAACCCTATTCTTGTCTACTGACTAAACGTATAAACAATGTAAGTACAAATAAGACTTATTGTTTGTAATATATTATGGAATGTTAACTTACGAATATGGATTACACTAAATAAGTCAATGTTTGAGAAGACCTATTTTGACCTACTTTTTTGCATCGTAGTCTTCAATAGATTTCCGTTCTTCTCTTCTTCTTCTTTTTCTCAAACAATAGTTTTCTATCGTAGGCAACGATGCAACAAAGTAGGTCAAAACAGGTCTTCTCAAACATTGACTTATTTAGTGTAATCCATATTCGTAAGTTAACATTAATAAAATTATATGCATTTCTTTGCCATGTATTATTTTCACCATTTAATAATATAGCACACATTTGCCAACAAATAATTGATTACATATAATAACAATTTTACTCGACTAAACACAATATTAATAGCACAGCACTAGCGGTAATGATCGAGCAGCCAACGATATGCAATGTGTGTTTACACAGAGTGAGATAACTTGCCAGTTGGCAAAACAAGCAAATTAAAATACAGTAACTCGGACTACAAAACTCGATATCTCTTCATAATTTTCAATGTCACTATCCGCGTGATACCTGTAAGTTCATGTCGGAGACCTATGTATATTAGGTACATATCAGAGACCTATATATCAGTTTAATCTGAATTTACGTAATTACAGTACCTGGGTCAATCGCTGTGTTGAGAAGGAAATAGTTGACAGTGTTTGGAGACTGCAACCCAGATTTATGATGCCATAAATCTAAAGGTTTTCCCGAAAGTCTCACAGGATGTGCCTGAGACGGTCAGGAACTTCGAATTCAAACAGCTTGTAAATTAAGCCATCTAAAACAGTTTAAGTTTTTTTTAGTTAACTAATATGTTTAAAAGTATTTTTATGATTTGAATACTGTAACGGTTTTGTTTAATAATATCTTGTTACATTATTTACACACGGCCATCTGATTCCAAAGTAAGCAGAGCTTGTACTATGGAAATCAGATAACTGATACACTACATATACTACTTTTCTTTTGTAAATACATACTTATATAGATAAATTACTCCCAGACTCAGTACAAACAGACATGTTCATGCACACAATTATCTGTCCTGGGTAGGAATTGAACCGACGATCTGCGGCGTGAGAAGCAAGCTTTTGCCAACCAAGCCAACAGATGTTTCTCACTTAAGTGTTGATTTCTTGTCTTCCGGACAGTAGAACAAAAATCAGGATTATTTGAATTTCTGTTAAATTAGGTTATGCTTGTTGAATAAAGTATATAAATTAACAAGCATAACTCAATTTAAATAGAGATTAGTTATAATCTATCATAGTTTATTGGAATACATGTAGTTTTGAAATCCGACATGCACCGTAAGAAGAGGCAAATGGAAGATTTAAAAATTTACTGTTTAAATAGTTTCAACTAAGATATAATTCCCTAAATATTACAAGTAGATTCTTAAAATAGTTAAACGAATTAAAAACCATTTTAGTAACTAGAAAATTCATTAATAGTTCAATGTGTATTGTATGAAAGTGGAATAACTTCACAACAATACCGCACCTCCATCTTAGTAACAAAAACTGTGGATCGTTAGGAAGCCACGTTTTTTATAGCACTTTTCGTTAGGATTTAGTGAAGTCAAGTTTTTCTACCAAGAATATCTTGAGTACTGGTTTAATTATTGCTATAGATTTTCAAGATTATTTTAATTGTGTTTATAATAAATTGTGTATAAATTGAAGAGTGTGTGGCGAAGCAGATCTTTCGTTCTGAACTGAAGAAGGGTAAGTGACAGCGTGGTAGGCAACACCTCCGATATAAAGATTTCCGGAAACGGCAGATGAAAAGATGCAATATCGGGCCCTTTAAGTGGGAAGGATTGGCAGTACAACGGCCGGAATGCCGCGGGCTTGTCAAGAGGCAAATACGACTTTTTGAGGAGCAGCGTAAAGCGGCGCTCGATACTAGGCAAGGTCGTCAGCCCGCTATTATTCAATACGATTATGTTAATCGGATATTCAAGTGCGCTTAATTCGTACGACAGTTTACTAAGAAGATCGGCTATGACTGACATCTTCGGGCGCACCAACGCTGAACCGACTGTACCTCTACCACGACTCCATATAGTTTACTTACTCGACGAAACTTACCATATTTTATTAAAGACATTTTAAGTTCATTGAAGGTTCCACTAGGGGCGGTGCTAGTTAATGTACCGGAAAAAACTGCAAGTATTTTTTGTTTCTTCGCTGGGTCTTCTCAGTTGGGGCGCATTGGATCCGGTGGTAGCATTAAAGTGCGACCGTCGTTTTTAACACAAGGTCCATTATAATAATAATACTGAATTCATACCTTAATATAGACAGAACCATTCAGACAACATGTAGTAAAATATAAATTTCAATAATTAAACAATAATTTAATACAAGCTAGCTAAATATCACTACCATTATAAAATAAATTGTATAAATGTTTTAACATTCCGTGTACCTAAATATCTGTAATAAGTAACTAGAAATAATAACTGTATTAGTACAAACATGTTCTGACTATTTACAAGCTTTTTTTTAAGTCTACGTGAATTAAAACGTTTTATATTTTATTTTATTTATTTTATCATCGAGGAAGTACTTAAATTACATGAACTTGAGGTGCTGTGTGGTGACGGCATAGAATATCGTCACCCGGTGGGGGGCGTAGAAACCCTCCGAGGGAATACCTACCGATAGAGAACGGGCATCAGCATTTGTCTCTGAACTATGACCATCAAGCTGCGATCGCCACACCGTCTGCCAAGCGTGGCGATTATGGCATTTGGGCGCGCCAACGCTGTACTGACTGTACCTCTACCACGACTCCATATAAATAGTTTACTTACTCGACGAAACTTACCATTTTTATTAAAGACATTTAAAGATCATTAAAGTTTCCGACTGGGGCGTTCCCAGGCGGAAACTTCAATGATAGTTAGATTAGATGTATGTTAGTTAGCTAGTTAATATACCGGAAAAACGAGGAAGTAAATTACATGAACTTGAGGTGCTGTGTGGTGACGGCATAGAATATCATCACCCGGTGGGGGGCGTAGAAACCGTCCCAGGGAATACCTACCGATAGAGAACGGGCAGCAGCATTTGTCTCTGAATTATGACCATCAAGCTGCGATCGGCAAACCGTCTGCCAAGAGTGGCCATTATAGCATATCCCCCCATACTTTGGGCAGTTTTTGTCCAGCAATGGACGTACTTTGGCTGACATGATGAGGTAGTTATTCTGGTGTTTGAATTGGCCGCCATCACCCAAAATCAGTCCAACCAATCATCATCAATAAATATGGTTTAAGACATTTATTTCTCATAAAGAATACAATTCATAGAATTACAGCATACTTAATTTAAGCTTATTAATATACTAATATATAAATTATATGATTACTCCAACCATTTGCTTTTTTGCAATACTACCGCAGTTAGTCTTACTAAACGCTCATAAGGTGTTGAACGAAGCATAATTGATATATAACGAATTTTAAATTATAACGGCGTTCACTGCCGAGACCTTTAACACCATTATGGCTTCCAGTTACAAATTGCGTCTTTATCGTTACGAGTCCCTTTCACTGTCTTATCGGTGAGATGGGTGGTGTTAATGATATTTCGAATTTATATATTTTTAGTTGGACTGCAATTTAGGTGATCTTTTTTTACGCTTAGTAAGGCAGCGCAAGTTTATGGATATTTTTACTACTTTTCTTAGAATAATATATTAATAATCATGAATGTTTATATCTACATGTAACAGTATTGTGCAATTAGTTTCTGAAGAGTTCTAAGAAATATTATTTAAATGAAAACCATTTTCACAATACTTAATTCTCTTCTTGCATTCGTAGTAAAATATTCAGCTATATAAAATGGAATTTGATGTTTCTTTACAATGTGAAATGTATTTAATTTTGCGTCTAATATTTCACAAAATTAAGTTCTGTTTTATTTTTGTTTTATATTACATATGTTGCCTATTCTTACATATAATTGTGTGTAGTGGACACATAAATATTTATTTCTAGACTTTATTGGTATGCGTTTGTGGAACTTCGTCCCTGACTTAACTATAACATATTTAATAAAAGCATTGAGACATTGACCATATACACGTTTTGTCTATGAAATTGAAATGTTATTCTTAAGATACCATACGCGTCTAGCTGATCTGTATCTCAACGTTTTCATAAGTAATGTCTGTATTTATAAATAAAATTGTAGTCGTTTTTACCTTGATGCTTAGAGAGCTAATTCAAACATATTTTAATTTATAAATTTAATTTAAGTATTCAAATCAGCTGCCGAAGTGTGACGTTCGGCACAGATGCTAGATGATTTATTAATAATAATAATATCTCGGGACAATGTCACACAGATCATCCTAGCCCCAAACTAAGCAAAGCTTGTACTATGGGTACCAGGCGGCGATATACATACTTATATAGATAGATAAATACTTATATACATAGAAAACATCCATGACTCAGAAACAAATATTCGTGCTCATCACACAAATATTTACACTTACCGGGATTCGAACCCAGGACCACCAGCTTCGTAGGCAGGAGCACTACTAACTAGGCTTAACAACTTAATTGCACGGGCATATCTCCAATCAAGTGCCCGCGCTTTGTATGGAACGCAATCTCCGTGCATGTCGTGCGTCCACTGAGTAATTAACAGCCGTTTGCTCATTAAAATTAATATAACAATTCAAGTGTATTGCACCTTTACACCCAAACACAGAAAACTATGTGCCTTCACATACATTATATGCAGATCGACCATTATGTGAATGCATTCAAGATTCAATAAATATTATAACATCAATCAAACTTTGAACAAGAATATAGTTTCACAAGTTAGACACATGTTCTTAACTGTTCCCCAGTGTACATTTATCAAACAAGATATACGAGTTTATTTGTGACATGTTTGTACTAACAACTTTAAATATATTTACATGAGTAATTAACAATCTATCAGTTTGTTATTCGTCAATAGTAATACAACATTGATTTAAGACGAAAGTAGAAGCAGAATATTTATATTCCGTTACTAACTAACCCTATCACTATATTGATATTCACTGGTTATCTATATAAATAAAAAGAGAAGTCCTGACTGACTGACTGACTCATCAACGCCCAGCCCAAACCCTTGGACCTAGAAAGCTGAAATTTTGCACAGATGTTTTCTTTATAATGTAGACAAGGAATAAGGAAGGATTTTTCGAAATTCAACCCCTAAGGGAGTAAAACGGGGTGCAAAGTTAGTATGAAACTTTGTCGTTTTTGAAGTTAAAGGCATGAAAGTTGGTATTTAGCCTTTCAGTTAAAAATAAAAAAATATGTGTTTCAGGATTTTTGGAAATTTCACCCCCAAAGGCGCAAAATAGGGGATGTAAGTTTGTATGAAAAATGTGACAATTTTTAAATTAAACGCATGAAAATTAGTATTAGGCCTTGCAGTTTATAATAAAAATATATATTTCAGGATTTTTGGAAATTCCTCCCCCAAGGGCGTAAAATAGGGATCTAAGTTTGTATGGAAATCTGTTATTTTTTAAGTTAAACGCATTAAAATTGGTATTTGGACTTTCAGTTAAAAGTAATAAATATATATTTGAGGATTTTTGAAAATTCCACCCTAAAGGCATAAAATAGGGGATGTAAATTTGTATTAAAATGTGACATTTTTTAAGTTGTACGCATAAAACTTGGTATTTAGCCGTTCAGTTAAAAATTAAAACTATATATTTCAGGATTTTTATCAATTTCACCCCTAAAGGCGTAAAATAGGGGATGTAAGTTTGTATGAAAAATGCAATAATTTTAAAGTTAAACGCATTAAATTAGTATACTTGGCCTTTTTGTTAAAAAACATGAAATATTTGTTTCAGTATTTTTGGAAATTCCACCCCCAAGGGCGTAAAATAGGGGATGTAAGTTTATACTGACTAACTGACATATCAATCCACAACCTAAACGGCTAGGGTTAGTGACTTGAAATTTTGACAGTAGGTACCTTTTATGTTGTAGGCATCCATTAAAGAAGGGTTTTTGAAAATACCACCCCTAAGGGAGTAAAATAAGGGATGAAAGATTTTATGAAAATCCGTAATTTTTGATGTGTGTAAAGACATGAACTTTGGTATTTAGCCTTTTAGTTAAAAAATAAAAATATATATTTCAGAATTTTTGGATATTGCACCCCTAAGGATACGTCCACTGGGGGTTTACGAAATAGGGGGTGTAAGTTTGAATGAAAATCTGTTTTTTTTTGGAGTTAAACGCATGTAAATTGGTTTTTGGTCTTTCAGTTAAAAATAAAGCAATACACGTTTTAAATCAAAATTCAGGGAATAATTTGTTGTTAGAAAAAAGTAATCAAAATCTGAATCAATAGCTCGACACCAACAATTTATGCCAACTCGAAATTTAGATAAATTCGCTTTTTTATGCCAAGTTGCTTAAAATGTCGTAGTCGTCGTCGTCTAAATAAAGACTTAATGTTTTATAAGATTTGTAACTTCTTTCTTTTTGTATGATTTTTATAATAAATTGTAAAACGTCATTTAATCATCAAATTGGGATAAAAACGAATTTGCCTAAAATTCGAGTTAGCGTACTATAAATTGTTGGTATCGAGATGATCGCGCCCAAAAAATATAGTAGTCCAAAACTTAATCAATAGATGATCGCCTATCACCCAATAATATGCACACATTTTAATTTTACCGCTTTACAAGTTTATATGTTTGTTAGTAGATGGCGTAATCATCGTTTTAGATCGCGCAATGGTTTTGTTCACAAAATGTGATATTAGACCTATCAATGCCGTGGTCGTAACCTAATCTAATGGGAATTTTGTGACCTCTGGGACCTTTGTGATTAACGCATCGTTGATTATTATTTGACTTTATTTGGCTATCCTTAAGGACAATTGATATGTATTCTTTGATTTTTTTTTGGTTGATGATGGGGACCTTTTTTTGAAATAACAGTAGCAAAGTAGTCTTTAGTTTCTTTCTTAGTTAGGTTATTTTAAAGGTTTTCTTAAATCTATATTGCATTGCTTATTTGTTTATAAAGTTATATTTTTTAGATTAACCTAGAACGCGTTCCCGGGGCTCCCCGTATCAGGCGCCAGAAGAAGTCCACGGCAGGTTAGGTTTAGTCGGTGCGAGTCCGACATACCCACCCGCAGACACTTTTTGCGGGTGGCATGCATTAGCATTGCCCCTGACTTATAAAAAAAAAAAAAAAGTTTAACCTAGAAGTAATTAGTTACATTGGTCATCATTCAAAATGGTCGCGGACGAAGTCGCGGGTGCCAGCTAGTCAATAATAATAAAGTAAACTCAGTATGAGTTAAATTAAATTAATGAGTGAAATATTGCTGAAAAGCTGGGTTTCGATAGTAGACTATGAGATCCACAGTAAAATATTTATATTAAACTTGTTTTATTTATAACTAGCTGTGCCCCGCGGTTTTAACTGCGTATTTTTTTTGTAAATTATCACAGCTCCTCCCCCGTAGGTGATAATATGTAGCGTATATGTTGACTCGACCTCTTAGTAATATTCATGCAAAATTTTAAGTAAATCCATGCCGTACTTTTTTAGTTTAGCCCGGACATACATACAGACAAATAGACACACAAACAAAAAATCTAAAAACATTATTTTAGGCTTAGATATCGATTGTAGATCACGCCCCAATAATCCTTTTTAAAAAAATATTCAATATACAGTTTTGACTTTCCTACGATTTTATTATATGTATAGATAATATCGTGGGACATTATTTACACACGGCCATCTGATCCCAAACTAAGAAGAGTTTGTACTCTGGATACCAGATAACTGATGTAGTACATTATACTACTTTTCTTTTGTAAATATGTACATACTTATATAGATATTACACCCAGACTGAGGACAAACAGACATGTTCATGCACACAAATTGAAGAAGAAAAAGTTTTATTAGACAAATATCTGTAAAATTTAAGTATATGTTATTTAAATCGGTATCTAGAATTTATATTGTTTTCTTCACTATTATGATTACTAGTACATTATAATTGATCGTTACTAAAAGACTTAGACAGTAACTACTTGTCACTGGCATTCTTAATAAGATAAAATTAAATCATAGTATACTATTGAATATTACTTTTTGATATATCTATACATATAATAAAATCGTAAGAAAGTCAAAACTGTACATTGAATATTTTTTTAAAAAGATACTTAGGGCGTGATCTGCCGTGGATTTCGAAGCCAAAAATATAGTTTTTTGAATTTTTTTCGGTTTGTCTGTATGTATGTCCGGGCTAAAATGGGGATTTTCTTCAAATTTTGCATGAATATTACTAAGAGGTTGGGTCAACATATAGGCTACATATTATCACGCTATCACCTACGGGGTAGGAGCTGTGATAATTTATAAAATTTAACGCGGGTAAAACCGCGGGGCACAGCTAGTAAATTATAAGCATAAAAGCCAAGATGTTTTGTATGTTATAGACACCACGCCACTGCTTATCATATGTATGTGTGTACCATGTCTCGCAAATCTTTTATTGTCATACTTGCAGCAACAACTAAAATAACAGTTGACCTAGTGGTCAAGATATTTTGGACGTCCTGCGGTTATTGTAATAAAAGTCAAATAAATAAGGAAAAGGAAATCCTCTGCCCGTTCTAAAGTCGCTAGGAAAAATTGCATGCAATCTGTATAAAATCCTTCGTACTGATTTATGAAGGATTCGTCTTGAGTTACTGGTGTATGTAACTACTTCGGCTGAAGTTACGTATTTTCAACCTTAGTTGGATTGATAACTTTGAAAATATGACCTCTGTATTTTTGAGATAAAACTTCTTTAAGCTGGTGAACGCGTTAGGAAACGTGTGATCGGGCGAGGCGAACGGAAGTGGAGAGGCAGATATATCCATCTTTTTGCGAGCCTGCCTATGCAGCAGAAAGGTCCTCGAGTGGCGACCAGGAACTAGAAGACGCTAGTGTCTAGTCACTACTCGACTTTTCTGCTCCAAAGGTTTATTCATTTATTTATTTATACTTATTGCACAAAACTGTACAAAGGCGGACTTAATGCAAAAGGCATTCTCTCCCAGTCAACCTTTGCGTGATGCAGAGATAATATGGTAGGTGCACTATAGACCAAGTATAATAAAAATTATTCTTTCTGTTCTACTGCTACTTCAGCTTTGCAGTCTTTCCTTTTGTGTCGGTGACTTTGGTTTACCTGTGGATTTCAACGGATTCGATCTCGAAGAGAAACTCAATTGCTCTTTGGGTGATCTTGAGCCTTCTAATAAGGCCCATAGTGAGTGACCACGTCTCTCAATTCAGGCACATGCAAGTCGAACTCTTGATATTTGTTACTGTTTAATTATATCTGCTTTTTATTTTATTATAACGTCAAAAATATCAATAAAATGCACATTTTATGAATGTCATACAAAACGAAATTCAAAAGAAAATTGTATAATCCGATACTGAAAATTACGAATACAATGTGAATATTACGCAGTTGCATTTTTGCACAATACAGGGCTCATTTCATTTTGGTCACGTTACCAATATAAAGCAGCTATCAATCGACCATTTTATCATGCATTTATGAAATGCTTGAAATATTTTCGGCCGTGCTGAAAATTCACTTTAATCTCTTTTTTAAAAAGGTCTGCGAACGTCTATTGTTTCATAGTTCTGCGCGTGTTTGATTGGTCAAAGGCTATTAACTCCTGTCTGATTTGGCTTTAGCGGCCAATCTCAACAAAGTACAGAAGTTTGAGCGCAAACACCAGTAGTTGGGAGTTGGTAGAGATCAGACACAGAAACGACAGCTGAACAGGCTCTCCGATTTACGGGCGTATATATAGTACAGCCCACTTACAGACTACGGGCTGTATCTATATAATCTAGTATTTTTTTTGCCAGTAAAATTGCAATTACACTTGACCCGACCCAGGGTTTGAACCCAGTACCTCTTTAGTTGCAGTTGGACATGATACCGCAAGACCAGAGCAGTCAAATTATGTTTGGTGTTAGTACAATTAAGAGCTTGTGAAATTGTAATCAACTAGGGCAGGAACTTAAGTGTGCTATTGCAATTTTTCACCAATAGTCCATCACTGACTTTATAATGTTTGAGGTTGTCAGACTAATGAATTTACAAATTCAATGATTTTATTATGATGGCGTACTTTTGATATTTTACAGAGAATATTATCAATATTTGGTAATTTACTACGTTAGGAGATTCTAGTCATCGGTCTTTATAAATTTAGTAAATTGCGTTTTTTGGACTAATCGCTTAGGTCTATTACCACAATGCCTTTTGGTATTGCCGTAATGGAATATCAGTATCATGACGGCAAATCAAAAAAATGTGCGGGGATGGTCCCAATAATACATATATGATTTTTCGTATTTCACTATAGACTGGAGTGTACAGGCATCTTATGGGTACGCGCGGTCCACCTTCGACCAAATCTTCACTTACCTTCAGGTGAGATCGTGGTCAAGCGCAAACACCTCCAGCATGAAAAAAAACGAAGACATTTTTATTATCAAAGTCCGTGAGATTAGATGTATACAACAAATAATTTATATAATTAAGGTCCACTTGTAGTTTCTATTGTTTGCGTCGTTGTTGGTAAAACTTGTTTGCGTCTCAACAAGGTAGCGATAGGGGTCGTGTTTAGATGTCGTAAATAGCCTGCGTTTTGTCTTAAGAAACTGCAAGCTTCGTAGACAACTAAAACAAAAATAAAAAAGAACAAGTGAGAATTGTCTCTAAAAACGACGACATCGCATGCAGCATACGGGTGTCATGCACTATTTTATTTCACGTATCTTATTTTGTAGTCACTTGTTTTGATCAGTTTCGATGTACAGACGCCAGCACATCCAGCCTGGGGTGGCTGTCAAATTTATTTTATAGATTTTCAACTTTATCACATAAGCACAAGTTTCACTTGCAATTGGGGAAATTTGACAGATTGGGATAACTTGATGTGGCGTCTGTATCTACTGAAAAAAAAAATCCTTTTTATTATATATAAAAAAAATTGTCTCAGTTTAAGTTTAAATCACGTTGTTAGTTTCATGACACTGAGTTATTATAATAGTGGAATAGTATTATTATTCAAGTGACCATATTCGATAAGGCTAACTTAATGCTCTAGTCCAGCTACTGTGTCCATACATGTCAGAGCAGACCTACGACTACCCACTTTTGCCCAGTGCCGCGCCAGCAATTAGATACGTATTACTCAGGCATTAAACTGGTATTGAAACGGTTTTATATAAAAGTAGGTAGGTACTAATGATTAAAACAGCCAATTCATGTTTTTTTTTATTTCCACACTGTCATTTTTTAATCGCCAACCCGTCTATCAAGCATGGCTGTTATGGCATATCCGTCCAAGATGATTCTTGAGGTAGGCTTTTGTCCACCGGGGAGGACAATCCAGACCCCTCCCAGGGTACGTGTCCCGACCATCTGGGAGATGGCGCAAAAGTGGGACACCGGAGCAGCAAACCACGTTCCCGGGGCTTCCCCTATCTGGCGCCAAGAGAAGTCCACGGCAGGTTAGGTTTAGTCGGTGCGAGTCCGTCGTACCCACCAGCAGACACTTTTTGCGGCATTCGTAGGCATTCCCCCAGACATAACAAAAAAAAAATAAAGGCTTTTGTCCAGCAGTGAACTTCTTCCGGCTTTTATGATGAATAATTTTTTTTTTTTATTTATTTCAGACATTGTACATCCATATAATTGTTAGTATTATAATAACTTAAAACTATGTTAGTGTACTTATTACAATTAAATTAATTTAAAAATTTCCGACCGCGTCCTGGTGCACCTGACACGCAGCAGTGCAAACGTGTCCAATGCCCCAGTAGCGGACAGTCAGGCCTCTCGCAAATAATGCGGAGGATGCCATTGGTGCTCCCTCGTATGCGACGCATCAGGGAGGCGGTCCTTTTGCGGATAATTGTTTCAAAACTATCAGTTGTCGCCTCCGCATGCATACCTGACGCGCTGCAAAATCTTGGAAGCCCCAATAGCACCCTCAGCGCGTTATTGTATTGTATACGGAGTTCGTTATAAGCCCTCTGCGTATACCTGACCCACAGACTGCACGTGTAAAAGGTTTGGCAGAATGCTTTAAACAGCGTAACTTTAACCTTGGCTGTACAACGTGCAAACCTGCGGGCCAGCATGTTACATCGGACCAACAACGCTCTCCGTTCTCTCTCCATATCTTGATCATCTTTTAAATACTCGGTAAGGATGTGACCAAGGTATTTAAATTCTGTGACTCTGTTTAGGGTCACACCGTACAAGTAAACCGGGGGGATCACTGCAGGCTTTTTTGTTCCAACCCTGAAGACCATCATCTCACTCTTCTTAACATTATATATCAACCCGTGTGTGTGTGCGTATTTCTCACATACTTCCAGCAGCCGTCGGAGTGCCTTAATTGAAGGGCTCAATAAAACCGCGTCGTCAGCGTAATAGAGGCTGTTCACAATTCTACCCTCAATTGAGCATCCGACGCCGGTTTCACCGAGCTCCCCAACCAACTCGTTGATGTAAAGATTGAAGAGGGCAGGCGAGGTCAGGCCTCCCTGCCTCACGCCACACTCCAATCCATACATCTCCGAAAGGGCACCCGACCATCTGACCTGGTTAGTTTGGTGGCCATACCAGTATTTAAAAATACTTACCAGCTGTTCGGGTATACCTCGTTTACGCATCTTTGCCCACAGGATATTGTAACTAACCAGGTCAAATGCCTTGGAGAGATCCAAAAAAGCAGCGTACACCGGTGTGTTTCGGTCTGTATAGTACCTGACCGTATGCTTGAGCGTCAGAATAGCCGCTTCTGTTGATAATCCCTGTCTAAAACCGAATTGGGCATCATGCAGTCCGAGCTGTCCGGTAATCCGCCGCTCAAGCACACCATCAAGCACCTTGGCTGATATTGTTGCCAGAGAAATAGGTCGATAGTTGTCTTTATCCGACACGTCTCCCGTTTTGTTTTTAATGATTGGGACAACTATTGTCTTCATCAGACTGTTTGGCAGATATGAGTGCCACAGACAAAAGTTGAGTAACATGGACAGAACCCTCGGGAGATGCGGACCTGCATTTTGGAAGTGCTCTATACTAAGATAGTCATGTCCGGGCGACTTACCTCTCGTCATAGATTTTATTATATCACGCACCTCTTTACACGCTATCCGTATCGGTTTACCCGATAGCATCGTCCCCTGTTTAATCTCGGTGTTATCGTTCTGGGTGCGCGATATTACTCTAAAATGTTCCCTAAACATGTCCACTATCCCCTTTGGATCAGACACGCCATTGACGCTCACAGGTACTACAGGCTTAGGTTGCATTTTCTGGGTAGCTTTCCAAAACTTTTGGAACCGTTTATTAGTGTGTGCAGTAGCTAAAATATCCGCTTTGATGTTTTCTTGGTTATTTTGACAAAACGTTAATTTCTGCTTAAACAGTTTTCGTGTTTCATACATTTTATCAAAAAGTGGCCCACTTCTAGGCCTATGGTGCCATACCCAGTTAAGAAAAGCCCTCCTGGCGTTCCCGTGAGCGTCCTTGACATGCTTGTTCCATCCAGTAATAGTACGCCGCTTTTTTAGACCGCCGCCTCCTTGCTTGGAACTACCTTCAGCTGCTTCACTTAGCGATTTCACAATACAGTTGTACAAATTATCTATAATAGTTCTGTGTTTTATGTTTGAGCAAAACTTGTCACTACACACACGAAGTTCGGGTGGAAAGTCAATATTTTTGAGTTTTGCAGTACACAACCTACCGTAACATTCTATTTGTACAGCATCTCTTTCACCCCACACCACCCTGTTTATGAGACAATTGACTGGCCTCATATACAATCCCGTTGGCTTCACCATTCCCATGTTGACATGTATGACAAGTGGAAAGTGGTCGGACCAAAACACATCATGTTTTACTTCAACTTTCTCTACTGTTTTCCACGCTGCTTCAGTCACAAGACAATGGTCAAGCCAACGTCTACTTCCACAGGCGTCACTAATAAAGGTGTAAGTATCAGAGTGCAGACCTAGTTTAAGATAATCAGCACAATACCAGTTTTGTTCTTCGCAATAACTTACCATTTCTCGACTAAACAATTCCCCGGGATGTGCGTTAAAATCACCGAGAATATATAGAAATTCTAAGTTTGAACTCTCCACTATAGCTGTGATCTCACTCATACAGTTACTAAACTCAGTTAAGTTGTCAACTGAATTAGTAGGCATATAAACATTAATACACAGTACCGTGCGGTCAGCGCAGGTTGCCTTTATTGCGGCTATCCGGTCACTCACGCATGGAACAAAAGAAACAGAAGTAAACACTGATTTTCTCCAAAGCAGTGCAACCCCCCCATACGGTCTACCACGCAGTATGCCCGTCGCTGTATCAACGGCCGACTTCCCGTAATACCCGAAATCTACATTAATGTTACCTAACGTGGATTACCTAATGTTTTTATCCCTTGGCAAGTCAATTTACTTTAATTTTTTATTTTATAAAACAATTTACCAAACGTCAAGATATCTAAAGTATCCGTATGTAGCAAAGTCAAATAATTTTCTCAATCTATGAAACTAGCATCATGGTTATGTAGAATTTATATTATAGTTTATGTGCTGTGAGATTCTGTCACCGGTAATACTTTTAAACGCTCTCGTTAGTGCCGTGCGGTCTAAGAATAGAACAGCACCATCGAGGACCATCTAGTCGACTTATCGTAGCTTCTTTGAGATGGATAATCGAGGTATTTCTCTGGTAAAAAGTAACGGGGACGGGTAAAATGTTCGCTGGGCTTAGCTATTGAAGCGTGACACGTAACTCCTAGGTGGAGCCAAACCTTGAAACATTTAAGGAACGTTGAGCATACCCCTTCAACTGACAGCACTCGCCCCAGTTAATATCATTATTTCAATGTAATTGTGAATAAGGTAGAACGCCTGCTCGTTCCGGCTTTATAATATAAAAATAAAAAGTTCATTGACTACACTAACCTAAGCGATGAAGTAATAGGATCGCATGAATTTTGCAGAGAGGACATCGAGGACCATGTAGTCGTCTTATAGTAGTTTCTTTGAGATGGAATATCGAGGTATTTCGCTGGAAATACTGACGGGGATGGGTAAAATGCGGGCTTAGCTATAGAGCCGTGACACTCCTAGGTGGCGTCAAAACTTGGAATATTTAAGGAACGTTGAGCATACCCCTTCAACTGACAGAACTCACTTCAGTTATTATTATTATTCAATGTAATTGTGTCAGGTACTAGGCTTCATCAGGGTAGACGGGATGGCTGCAAGTATGGTCGTTAAGATCAGACAGGTCTCCTGCTTGTTGCGGCTTTATAATATAAAAATAAAAGGTTCATTGACAACACTAAACTAAGCGGTGAAGTAATAGGATCGTACAAATTTTGCAGAGAGTTCCATGTACTTATTAATCTTCCCAGAAAGTACCTATCATAAATTTGTTATAATCAAGGTCTCATTATAGCTTTAGTTTCTTTGTTTTAGCTGTAGTAATATTTTATTCCCAGTTAGTTTATCACCACTTTTTTTACTTGAAGGCTCTGTCTTAACTTTGTGATTTATTACAAAACGACTAAGATTAATTTGACGTCTATTCGATATTATATATATTTTTCAAGTGCTGTGTTGTTTACGAAATAATTGTTGTATATGCCTACGGATTATAATTTTTATTAGGGTTCCTTAGCGAAATGGCAAATAACGGAACCCTTATGGATTCGACATGTCTGTCTATCTGTCTGTCCGTCCGTATGTCACAGTCACTTTTTTCCGAAACTATAAGAGCTGTAATATTGAAACTTGGTAAGTAGATGTATTCTGTGAACCGCATTAAGATTTTCACACAAAAATTGAAAAAGAACAATAATTTTGAGGGGTCATTTAATGAACAGAAATCCTTGCTGCTACGGAACCCTTGATAGGCGAGTTTGTCTGTAGGAATTAAGGTACTGGATTTTTCCAGGCGTGGATCCCAAATTTATTGGAAAAGATATTTTCGCTTTAGCTTATTTACCGGTTTACCGTTTCATGTTTGTGCTATCCAGATAGAACCATTCTCAGATTGTTTTGGGTATTTGTGGGATTTAATATGTAACAAATATCTGGATAAATAAAATTTCAATAGTTGGAGGTTATTAATAAACTTTCGAATTGGCTGCATATTGTTTTTATATTGGGTGGTTACGCAATATTTCCTTGTTTGTGAATAGATCACGGTAATCACTTACTATCAGGTGATCCACTAGCTCGATTGCCTTTTTGTTTTTACGTTCGGGGTTCAAGTATCAGTAAGGATTCCTCGTAGCTTTTGTAACATTTCGAGAATGTTCTAGTTAATATTAGAACAAAAGACAAAGGATTGCTGATGATAACGACTTAAAAAATCTTAATGCAAAATTGCGTTAAATGGTTCTATAAAGAAAAAAAAAAGGTGAAGACAGGGACAAAAATATTTCACTTAATCTGGAATATTCGTGAAAGTTCTGAAAAAAGAATGACTTTCTAATTTTTTAAAAATTTGGAACAAGTTAAGGGACATAAGCATCGAAACAGTTCGGTGAGTTTAAATACAAGTGTAATCGAAGTTGAATCAAGAGGAAGAAGTAAAAGTGAAAAAGTGAGCCGTTAAAATAAAGTGTCAAGTGTTCCGTACATATTGAGAAGTGTACGCCGGGGCTCTCGCACAGTACAATAGCGGGGGCTTTGTAAGTGCGCCATGTTATAACCCTCACGCAGTTCTTATTGCCGGGACTCTTAGCTCGTGTAAGTGTGTTCGTGATCTTAGAGTTGCATCAACTATCCCTGTCAACACCAAAGGTTCCGGTTGCAAACATTAGTGTCTTTTTCCAATCCACTGATCGACCGCTCGCCACGTTATTACCTGTATAAAAAGAAATTCGTTGTCACACAGAATGGTGTAAAACGGTTATACTATTGTTTTTTTTTTAATTTAATTGCATCCAAAATTACAATAAATATCAAATTTCAACAGTCAGTCATCATTCCAGTAAGTACTATAATTCATTTTTAATAAATATAATTTTATACGATATCTCGATAACATTTATTCATGAAATAAATTATTCCTTCCTTCATATTCCGAATCACATTCAAACGTATGTATATAAAAAGCTCCACGTTTCCGAAGTATTTATAATGTATTCTTGTTCAGTTCAATATGCGGAAATGGCCTATTATTATCAACATATAGCCTTATGTTAGTTGATCTTTACAAGTAAATATAGAACTTAAAAGGACATACCTGCGATACTTGATGTATATTTAAAAAATACAATTATATAAATTTGATTTGAGATTTGAAGAGCTATGGAAAGAAAACAAATAACACCAAATCCTTACAAAACAAACCCATTCATAACATCACCGTCCAATTTCAAACGACAATATTACATAAATTTTACTACAATAACAGCCGTAACAAGGTCCAATAAAAAATCATCATGACACGAAATTGCTTCTAGCAAGTGACCCAGCTGTCGAGCGTTCATTTGTCAAGCGTCGCATATTGGAATAAGTTGTGACGATGAAACAAGCTCCCTTGGACGGTAAAAATTGCACCTATTCATGGATCTGAAAGGAAAAAAAAATACGAAAAACGACGACACGACGTACTTTGTCGCAATAGGCAAAACTACATTATTTAGTTTTCTGCGGTAGTATTAAATTTTACTGTGTGGTGACGGCGACGAAAATCAGAATATCATCATCCCATCTCATCATACGACATATTAATCGTCTAAAAACACAACCGGCCACAACTATTTCATCATCATCATCATATCAGCCGAAAGACGTCCACTGCTGGACAAAGGCCTCCCCCAAGGATCTCCACAATTGCCGGTCTTGCGCTATTCGCATCCAGCAGTGTATAAGTAATAAATATAAATAAGATAAATTACGAGGATAAAGATTTTATTTTTTTGTTTTCTTGCCGCCGTCAACTATTTATTTGACTTGATACTGCGGCACGTAACTGAATGGTCAGGAATCATTAAGAGTGAGCATCACCAGTTATAAGTGTTCGTAAATGTCTCCGAATAGTACTTTGTATTCACTGGCCGAACAAAATCACCCACACAATGGCTGAACAGATTGTTTATGCTAATGGCGCGAGCTTGGCCATATGTTAGATAGAGGTTTTCTGTTCGAATTGGTGGCGCACGTTTGTTATTTACAGTGACTAAAATAAAAAAGCCATGCAAGTGCAAGATGGACTCGCGCACCGAGGCTTCCGAACAAACTTGTAGGTATGTAAATTGTGATGTAGCTACATATTTACGGTGCTCGGATATTTGTATTTATGAATACTTCTATTTGTCTGGGTTGGGGTCTTTTCTGTGTATTGTATGTAAAACGTGTACAAAAAAGTAAACAAGTATTTATACTCGGTGTCTAGTATCTATAGTAGGTGCGGACGCCGGCACATCCAGCTACCCTAAGCTGTCAAGTTTCTTTTATAGATAATCAACTTTATCACATAAGCATAAGGTTCACTTTCAACTGGAGAAATTTGACAGATTGGGGTAGGTTGATGTGCTGGCGTCTGTACAAGCTTTGCTTAGTTTGGGCTAGATGGCGCTGTATGATAAGTCACAGATATTTATTAACATTGGTTCATGTTCAAATTACAGGATTCTACGAAAATACGAATATTATTTTCAAATAAGTTTCCTTAACTTATGTTAATATTAGTATCGTTATCTTTGCTTTTTTTACTTCGGTACTAACTTTCTGGTACGTTTCACTTTATGTTTATAGGATCAAAGAGTTTTTAATTAGTCAGTAGTACATATGACTAGATAGTATACACGTGAGGCTCATCGGTTAAGACAGTCGCCTCCCCACTTGGTATCCCGGGTTCATACCCGCGTAGGACGACTATTTGTGTTACCCATAAATAGTGGTTCTGAGTCTGGATGTACTTTGTGCCCATCAATTATATGTTTGTAAAGTATGTACCTACCCCCAGACACAAGGATTTATTCACAAATACGGGCGATGACTTTATTTAAAAAAGTACAATATTTTATGTATTTATTTAATAAGATAAATTGTTATATCTGTTTACTGTTGCTACTCTACGTTAGATTAAAGTCTATTGATTCAAACATAGGTACTTTAGTGTTTTATGGATACTATATAATCGCAGTAGAGATAAGAATTCAAATTGTACCTATATGTTATGTTATTATATTAATATGATCTTTGGTGTCGGTACAATAAAGACTATTTTACTTTAGTTTATAAGTTTTGATTTCCTTGTAAATATCAACATATGTGACACTAGCTGTGCCCAGCGGTTTTACCCGCGTTACATTTTACAAATTATCACACCTCCTCCCCCATAGGTGATAGCGTGATGAGACTATAATTATTATGTTGACCCGATCTATTAGTAATATTCATGCAAAATTTGAAGTAAACCCATGCAGTACTTTTTGAGTTTAGCCCAGACATATATACAAATCTAAGACAAACAGACAAATCGACAAAAAATCAAAAAAACTATATTTTTGGCTTTGATATCGATTGTAGATCCCCAAGCATCCTTTAAAAAAAAATTCAATGTACAGTTTAGACTTTGCTACGATTTTATTATATGTATAGATAGATTACGACCGTGTAATGAAGATGGATTTTTTCAGTTCTAAGTGATTGTCGCCCTTAGGGTTCCATACCAAAATAGTTAACAGGATCCCATGTAGAGTCCCTCCGTCCGTACCTCGTCTGTCACTGCGGTAAATACATAGAAAGCGACTAAAATTGCTACCGTAGGAATTATGAATCGTTTTAGAATATCTAAAAATAGACTAAATTTCAAATTTAGCCAGCTTACTCTATCTTATAGCAAATAGATAATTTTCGAAATATTTCTCTCTCTTCATTAAAGCACGTCAAAATTTTATATTAGAAGTACCAAGTCAAGAAAGGTATCTTATAAAATAATTATTTTATTGTATGTCTTATTTCAAATTATGGTAAAAGGTAAAAAAAAACAATTTACCTACCAACTTTGATAGCGAAAAAATCTTAAATAATATCATTTGATAGAAATTTAAGTTAATTTTAAAGAAATATATAACAATATTTCTAGATATCACAAGTTTTTAAAGGTTTTTAAGTTTATCTTGAAACATTTCTATAGGGCTATGGACGATACGGAACCATCGATTGGCGGTCCAACTCGTACTTTATTAGTTTCAATTTTAAGTGCATATCACGATCTTATAACGATTCTGAAGTACTAAGTTTGACAATGAACACAAATTACTGAAAGACATGTACAGATCCTCATTTGAAATATTATAATATTCCAAATGAGGATGTCAGGAAAAACCCGGAAGCAGCTATTAGGCTGATCTTCCAGTATGACATATAATGTAACTTTTAAATGTTCTTTGGTTGATAATAAAGATTATTTTACTTTACATTAAGAAGAGGTGCTCCTGTCTCTTAAATCAACGATTCTTCCTTAAAAAGGTGGTTTATCATATCAGCTGAAAGGTACACTGCTGCACAAAGGCCTCCCCTAAGAATCCATTTGAAGGGGTTTGCCATAATTGCCACGCTTGGCAGACGGGTTGGCGAGTTGTAAGATAAACATGGTACTCAGGAGAACGCTGCTGCCCGTTCTCTGGTATAATATTCCCTCGGGACGACTTCTACGTCCCCCACGGGATGAGACGGGGTGGCGATATTCTTTATATTAACTAAAACGATTCAATGAAAAAACTGCTGGTCAGGGACGACTAGAATAGGGTTTCAAGGCTTTACAGGACATAGAAGGCCTGAACAACAGCAGTCAAGTATGTTTGATTCAATTTATCATAAAACTAGCTGCTGTGCCCCGCGGTTTTACCCACGTTAAACTTTATAAACTATCACAGCTCCTCCCCCGTTGGTGATAACGTGATAATTTGTAGCCTATATGTTGACCGGACCTCTAAGTAATATTCATGCAAAATTTGAAGTAAATCCATGCAGTACTTTTTGAGTTTAGCCCGGACATACATATAGACAAACAGACAAAAATTCTAAAAACTATATTTTTGGCTTCGATACCGATTGTAGATCAGGCATCAAGTATCCTTTAAAAAAAATATTCAATGTACAGTTTTGACTTTCCTACGATTTTATTATATGTATAGATTAAGTTAATAGATAAATTGTGGATTCTTTCATGTAACTATGGAATGCATATATAAGCAGTCAAACCAAAGGTTGAATATAAATCGGACCGCAGTAAGTACTTTTTATTCTGTGCCGCAGTTCTCATTCCAACCAAACTAGTAGCTAAATTGTGACTTAATATGTCACGTTTCCGTAGTGTAGCGGTTATCACGTGTGCTTCACACGCACAAGGTCCCCGGTTCGATCCCGGGCGGAAACAAATTATTTTTGTAGTTGAAACTGAGATTTAAATGACATTTCCCCACCTAATAAGTAGGTGGGGAAATTTTTCTACAATTGGCCGTAAAGTGCCTCATGACCATTTTCAGCCATTGGCTGGAAAAAAATATCCTCTCATTATACAGATTTACTTTTATATTATTGCTGCAGAACAATAATATATTTTATTCAGAAATGCAAATAATTCGGACGCGGTGCAACCTCGCGAATGCAAATTAGAGAAATATGGAGCATATTATTACGAAAAATATTTACTGCATTATACTCTTAACTGCGTTCTCTGTTGCCAAGTTCGTATTTTAAACTTAATTTTCATGTTTATTTTCGGTGAATAGCATTTAATGTTACACGACATTTTTTTTAATAAATCATTAGTTAAGTTTTTTGTTATATAATTTGTATGTCATTTAGATATGTATGACTGTCCGATGGGTTACCTATTGTTGAAAACGCAGGAACCATTAGTCTGTTTGGCCTGGTATATTAATGCTAGGAATGTATATTGTGACTTTTTGTATAAAGATTTATTAAGTGAGGGAATGCATACCTAGTTATCATTCGTTCTATAAACGGCTGGCTGGAACAACACCTCCACGTCACGAAATGGAGATAGTATGGAACGTTTATTTATGAGGCTTTTCCGTTTCATATACAAATTAGGCTCCTTAAGTTCATTCATTATTTAGGTACGTATTTGTATCTACATAGAGAGCAAAAACAATAACTCGGTCTCCTGTGTGAATGCGTTAGTGATAGTCAAATGATGTAACTTTATTCAACTTGATAGTTCATTATGAGCAGGAATAATAAGTTTCCGTAGTGTAGCGGTTATCACGTGTGCTTCACACGCACAAGTTCCCCGGTTCGATCCCGGGCGGAAACATTATTATGTTCAAATTAAAAAATCATATTTTTTTCATTTTGATAATAAAAATTACTTCATACTATTTAATGTTTGCCAAACAGATCCATATTTTTATAAAAAGGATTTGAAATGGGCAATGGTCACTACGTAAATTAAAGAGTGCTATATTGAAAACATACAGCAGAATGAACTCATCTCTAATTTAATGACTTAATCTAAGTTACTGGAAAAGGAATATAGACAACCACAATAGCGAACCCACTACTTAAACGTTGAACTAAGTTAAACACTGCCTCAGTGATGATACATGATTTTAGTATTGGTGTACCCAGAGTTAATCTATCTATCTATCTATCAGTTGGTCGTAAAAATAGCAACTGTTATAAATGCCAACACTGAGTACGACATTGACTCCATAACAATATTATTCTTTCCGAACTGGTTGGGAGTGATGCAAGAATGATGGTTGTACGCAAACCATCATTCTTGCATCACTCCCAACCAGTTCGGAAAGAATAATAACTAAACTGAGGTCCAGAAGGGCCAAAGACGACATGATAGTCAAGTTCAGAAACAAAAACTAAATCTAAATGTATAACATCCAATAACGTGAGCTTCGAAGAAAACTCTTCCAAATTGTTTATCAACAACAACTAACAGCCAAGAAAATGCTTCCGTATAATTGCAGGCACCGCGCACAAGACAACAAGCTGTCCAAGATTTATGAGAAACAACGAAAAATATCCACCAATACATATAAACACGGAAGAAGATATAAATAAATTCTCAGCATCAAATTATATCTTAAGCTTCCTATTCTAATAACACAATTCCACATTGTACATAATTTATAGTCCTCATTACGAATACAAAATTAAGGCATGCCCCAAGGGGCTTTATTATCCACTCTCAAAATTCAAAAAAGTCATTTATTCCGTTAAAATATTACATTTGTGTGGAATCGTCAATTTTTTTTTACCCTACCGTGCAGTGCATGACGTGGCAGCTACTGAGAAACACTGCCAGAAAACTCAGTAAGAATCCTTTTTAAAAATATTTATTTCTTACATAAAGTTACATTGTATTTAAATGTGTTAATTTAGAGCGACTCAATCCCAAGCTGTTTTGTCACTTATATAATCAGAAGTTTTGTAGTAAGCCCTGCTACACAATATGGCTTTTATAATTCTTTTAAACTTATTCATAGACATTTCTCGGACAGGCCGTACTTCACAATATCTTTTTGATATACCAGATTGTGCATCTTCTTTATGCTGAAAACGCAAAAAATCTTAGAATAGATACCATTTAGGACTGTCTTCTGCTTCAATCTGACTTCAATAAATTTACAACATACTACCAGTGTACTAAAATAAACATGAACACCAAAAAATGCAAAATTAATAGCTTTACGAAGAAAAAACATCCCATTAATTATGACTACCGCATATGCGACGAAAATACGCCTAGAACTTCACAAGTAAGAGATTTAGGCGTTATTCATGACAGCAAATTTACGTTCAGTGCACACATCGACCAGATCACCACTAAAGCTTATAAATCACTAGGGTTCGTGAAACGTAATAGTCAACCATTCGAAGACTTACAATGTCTTAAGAAGCTATATTTTAGTTGCGTAAGAAGTGTTTTGGAATTTAAAAAGTGTAATCTGGATAGCTATTTTTAGAAATCATATTAATAACAATTTAAACATCCTACAAAATTATCAAACATCTTAATTAGAAGGAAAAATTGCATTTTCACCTGCAACATTTTTGGATCAACGAGTCTATTTGACGGACATGTTATTTTCTATTTGAGGTTCTGAATAACAAATTGACTGTTCAGAGCTTCTAGCTAAATTAAATTATTAAAAAAAGGGAAAAATACTCTGATTGTTCCCTATGATTTTTACGAATTAGTTTCATTATCGTCATCATACCAGCCCAAAGACGTTACACTGGACAAAGGTCTCCACAAGGATATCTTGTGCTGCCCGCATCCAATCCCTTAGTTAATAAATTAGGTTTTTAGTTAATTTAATTAAATAAAAAAAAATATAAGTATATAAAATGAGCATATTCAACGATATCAAAATCATTATATTATATCTTCTTTTATTTTAACGAAATTTCCCAACCGCGTGCAACATACAACAAGAGGCCATTCCAATAAAGAATAATAAGGTCTTTATAAGGCCTAGCCCTGTTCAGGACGCTTAACTTCTTGATTGCCAGTTTGGCTTTGCCCTCCATATGACGCCTAAAAGATCCAAACTCCAAAGATTGCAATACTCTCGGATATACGGAGAACAGCGCAATGACAAATGGGTGAACGCGCACTTTCCTTCCTCACAGTGAACGCGCACACTTGTGTCTTCTTGGGATTAAACTAAACTAGGTTCTGAACTTCATTTTTGTTATTATTATAGAAGACGACATTCGCACTGGAGAAATTAGAGAGAGAGAGAGAGAGGACTTCACATAGATGCAATACACGTACACAAAGCAGACCCAGATTCGAAATAAAGTTCCACCCAACAAACAACATTCGCACGCGGGGATTCATTTATCCTTCCTCGTTATTTTAAAATACAAGAGAGAATGAATTAGACGATAGTGTAAAATTATTACTGTAATACAAAACAACTGCTTTATGCCTCAATCAACTCCATTTATCTGTATAGTCTTTGTAATAACTGTTACATTGC
The DNA here is from genome assembly GCA_951640165.1 of Pseudoips prasinana. Taxonomy (NCBI): domain Eukaryota; kingdom Metazoa; phylum Arthropoda; class Insecta; order Lepidoptera; family Nolidae; genus Pseudoips; species Pseudoips prasinana. The sequence continues at coordinate 11,228,449 of OX621240.1, forward strand.
TCGATATATACCGATATTGTATTCTAAACGTTATTAACAAACCGGAAACATTGTTGTAACAATACAGTCGATAAATTTATTGTTATGTCTACATTTACGTATTCAGATACAATCGGCAGCAATTATATTTGTACATTGTGAGAATGGTTTTTTTTATTCTTTGTTTTAATTCGGAACTTTTGACAATTGTCACGCCAGTTCCATCATACCAGCAAACAACTTGCAACTAACACATTAACACTATTATCATGATACAGTAATACTAAGTAAATAAGTACGTAAATCACACAACTCTTACAACATTTTGGCTTCATAACTACTTTTTGGTCCACTCACACTTACCAAATTAAATTCAATCGTGTCCTTAACATTTATAATATTAGTACACCAAACATGACATTTAGACATACCAAGTACATCAGATGAATACATTTTTTTGTTTTTAACTATATTAAAAGTCGACATCCAAATAGGCTTTTTTTGTTCAACCAATAACTATGGTTGCTAAGAGCACTAAATTCACATAAAAGAATACCCGTCACTCCATTGGCCCAAGACTTAACTTTAACGCAATACTTATAAGCCAAAAACTACGCCTTACATGTAATGGAAGTAGACATAATTCACTCTCCATTACATGTATGGGCGTAGATTTAATAAAACTACCTATAATTCTCATTGCTTGGTTGTTTCTATTTTATATAATCTTAAAATCGGAGGTGTGGCTTGGTTTTGTCTTTAGATCACTGACTTTAGAGGGCACCCTATATTTTAATCATCTATTCAGTCATAGCTAGTCAGGTATGCTGCAATGCCTATTTTCATCAAATATTGTTTTTGTTCACTGTACATTATTATTGGAACGCCTGTTGATTGGTTGTTGGCAAGATATAGCTAAATGAACAGAATGACAATAGTTTACTCCTTGTGTGTTTCCATTTACGATTATATAGCTTTGCTGCTCTACATTATTGTTTATGGTACTATATGTATGTAGTGACTTCCTTGTTAGTATTAAAATATAGAAATTAAAACAAAAAATACAAATTTATAGCTTTATCAGCCTTTGGCAGTCTTGTGACAATAAGAGCTATAAGAATGAAAGAAAAAATTAACTCCTTCCAGCAAAAAATACAAAAAAGTCCCTTCAAAAATTTGTCTGTTTCAAGAGCCAAGCAGCTAGTGCATGTTGGCACTACATGCTCTAAACATAAGTATTTCCTGCAATGGTAGCTCATAACACTGACCAGTTCTAGATGGATCGGTTATCCCAGGTACCTCATCAATCATCAAAATTTCGGCAAGTCTTTGTCTCATCAATCGAGGCAAGTTTGACTGAACCTCTCGTTCTCGACGTTTAACAGCTCTTCTAGTAGAATACTAGATTAGGGTATTTAATTTTAGTAAAAATTGATAAAATTATGCAAAAAGTTTACTTATTACAGAATAATAATAATCAAAATAAATATATAAACTTATCAAATAGTTACAATTAAGAAATTAAGCTATGACTATTTGACTTACGTAGTCTGTCACCCCAGTCTCTCGCATCGGGTTGGCGCTAAAACTCCAAGACGTACCTCCGCGTCACCGGCGCGGGGTTGGCTAATGATGGGGGACGCGGAATGAGGAAAGTACATGAAATTACTACTCTATTCAATAGCAGATAAAATAGTTATTCGACATTTTTGAACTACCCGGTCTTATAGACATACACGTCACAAATGGCGCGTTAATACTTAGCTGTAGCATGCGGTTTTACCCACTGTAAACTTTAAAATTATAGCCTATGTGTGCGCATATATAAGCTACATAGTCCGGTCAATTTAGACATTTACACCCCTTTTATCATTTTCAACCCTTGCCAATATCTATAGTCATTCAATAGCTCCAAATTAAACAAAATCACAACACATCACTGGAGTAGGCCTACCTAGGAAATCACATTAAAAAAAAGCGCTAAGTATACTAGCTCAAAGGTGGCGTGGAAACGTGTGCATATTATGACGATTACAACTCTTTGAACTTTTTGAATCGTTATATCTAAAAAACGGTGGCTCTTAGGAAAACACGCATTGAGACATTTTTTGTAGATAATTATCTAATCTACAATTTTGTCTCAGCAAATTTTATGATAAAACTTACCGTTTTGCTGAAAATCGTATAAAACCCGTTTTTGTGACTTTTGACCTTGAGTAATTTTTTTTCATCAATGGATCAATGAGGACTTTTCACATTTCCTTTATAATAGTGTAATGAACGATCCTACCAATTTTCAGCCTAATGGGAATTATTGTAATCTTACCCCTATTTTTTTGTCTAATTTGACCAGACTAATATTGCTACAAAATGTTCATTATTAACCGTTCGGTAGATTTTGCATGAAATAGTAACTAACAAATATCCATACCTCCATACTCACAAACTTTCGCATTTATAATATTAGTAGAATCAGACTGAAGGAATAGAGGAGCTCCCATGTTTGCGCTCACATTCATGCAATATACTCTTGGGAGACTAAGCGCCATGGAATGCAAAGGTGAGAAATATGGAATAGTGGTAATTTTAAATATAATAATAAATTTATTTTCATTCAGATAACAAAGAACCATTTTGTTAGTAAAACATAAATCTTAAAAATTATGTTAGTACAGTAATATAATTTAACATTCACAACTCTAACAGTAATGGCTTCTTGCGTGAGTCAATGTATCAAGCTGCACATGCAGACCGATCCAGTGACTGACGTAAGGGCAATCTAGCCGGTTTCCTATGACGGCCAAGACGGAGTTTCGGCTGGCCCGCACTCTGCCTAACATGGACGTGCACCGCTTGCGCAGAGTATATAATATAGACTACCCAAATTTATTCCATTTGAAAATTGAGGATATCTTTTTTTTTTTTGCAAAATGCTCGAATGCGGAACACATTCATGCAGAACAAAAAATTGCCAAGAGCCAAAATAATTTACCCACTTCATCAACAAAATCAGTGTGCAAAAACAACAAACTCTAACTAGTTTGCAAATTATTTCAGCGGGCGAAAAATTTCCTTGTTTTTGCTTCATATTTTACATTACTTCAATAGGAATGTAAATAGAGGTTTGAAAGTTCCAGTTCTAGTTTGTAAGTTGGTACATATTTAATTGCGACAGCAGTTCTGCTTTGTTTTTAACTGAATACGAATTTCTTTAGAATATTACATTTGTTTAGTACTTTATAATTCAAAATATTTATGAATCTTACAGTTTTCTACCATTGTAAAGTTATATTTTTAATCTAAAATTAGTTTTTCTGTTTATTTAATAATAAAAAAAACTGGCCAAGTGCGAATCAGACTCGCCCATGAAGGGTTCCGTAGCAGCAAGTATTTCAGTTGATTAAATGAAAGGTAAATTGCGGTTTACGGTTTATGACGTATTAAAAAAAAACTACTTACTAGATCTCGTTCAAACCAATTTTTGGTGGAAGTTTGCATGGTAATGTACATCATTATTTTTTTAGTTTTATCCTTCTCTTATTTTAGAAGTTACAGGGGTGGGGGGGACCCTCATTTTACCACTTTGGAAGTGTCTCTCGCGCAAACTATTCAGTTTAGAAAAAAATTATATTAGAAACTTCAATATTATTTTTGGAGTCCTATCCATAGATACCCGTCGTGTATGGGTATGGGTACAATGAAACAAAAATATTGAGTTTCAGTTCTATGTATGGCCCCCAAAAATATTGTTTTTGTTTTTTCTATTTTTGTGTGAAAATCTTAACGCGGTTCACAAAATACATCTACTTACCAAGTTTCAACAGTACAGCTCTTATAGATTCGGAAAAAAGTAACTGTGACATACGGATGGACAAACAGACAGACATGAAGAATCTATAAGGGTTCCGTTTTTTGCCATTTTGCTACGGAACCCTAAAAAGAAGATAAGTACACTTCACTTCAAAGAAAAATAATACAGACAAGGAATATTAATGACGGTCACTGTAGCCTAGTTAGTAGTGCTCCTGCCTACGGAGCTGGTGGTCCTAGGTTCGAATCCCGGTAAGTGCAAATATTTGTGTGATGAGCATTTATCTATCTATATAAGTATGTATATCGTCGCCTGGTACCCATAGTACAAGCTTTGCTTAGTTTGGGGCTAGAATGATCTGTGTCACATTGTCCCTAGATATTTATTATTTTATTATTATTATTATTAATCTCAATGCAATTAACGGTCTTACCCTTATCGCTAAAAGCTTTATTTCATCCAGGCAACCGTTTTACGTTGGACGTATTCAAATGAAGGTAACAGTGTAGGTATACTAAGTGCAAGAAAAATCATCAGCAACATTAAAAACTGAAAGATGTCCACGGCTGGACAAAAGCGTCACCTTGTGCAGGTCCTGCCTACGGCTTAACTTCCAGCTCGTGGTCAATACTCGAGAACTTTTCTGCCCCAGCAGTCGTCGGCTCTACAAGCTATGTGTAGTAGACTATATCACTCCAGCTTGGAAATTCGTCAGGCTATATCGGTTATTTTGGTTCGCCTGCGGATTTATTCATTTCTAATGTTATCTCGCAAGGAAACGCCGAGTTTAGCACTCTCCATTGCAATTTCTTTGCCAATAAAATATATATTCTGAATTATTATTAATATTGTTTGCATGTAATAGCTTTACAATTTTGCCGAAATAAGTCCGACTCGAGTACTTTTGAGGTCTGTTGTATTTCTGAACGGGACGGAAATGGTTTGAGTGGCTTAAGGTTGTCTCAAACAATTGCCCAATCAAGAGGGTAAGTGCGGAAACCAACACTCTAAACAATTCACACTAATTTGTTTATTTTATTTGAAAAGTTTTGCAGAAATTTGTATAAGTACGTACTTAATGCTAAAACCATTCTCTACCAGTTAACCTTTGGGTGATACAGGAGACTTGAGATAATTTAATATGAAAGAAATTTAGGTAAATTAAAACAATATACATTTAAAATTACTGAAATAAAAGTTTTTAAGTAATTTTATAATTGTAAGGCTTATGTTTTATAAGTTTGCGAGAAGAGACAAAATATAGAGATATTCTGTTTTAACATATACGGAGTAATTACAAAATGTGCGAACACAAGTCACGGGCACAGCTAGTTAATTTATATGCCATTATTACGTACTCTGATTGATTGCTAAAGCCTAACTGCGGAACAGAAAAAAACACACTTTGTATACAGTTGCCACATTTATGACATCAACATTATAATTACAATCATAATCAGTTCCTATTTTGTAACTAACTCTTTTATTAGTAATCCAATACCTAATTCCATACCAAATTTCATTGAAATCGCTCCAGCCGTTTAGGCGTGAAGAAGTAACAAACATACACACTCACACACTCACAAACTTTCACCTTTATAATATTACTGTGATGTAATTTTAAATTAACAGATGGTGTGTACCTACCTAACATATTTTTACGAAAAAATAACATACATGTTAGTAAGAGTAGTTATAACGCTACTCTGCGATAATCTTTGAGTATTGGTATCTATCATTACAATAAGCAATAACAATTCTCGTTACCTTCTTTTTTATTGGTACTAATACTCAAATATTTATCGTTTTATTATCGCAGAGTAGCGTAATAACTACTCTAACTTCTGACTATCATTTTGTTTATCTATAGGTACACACGGCTACATATCAAGCTATACATTTCCACTAAAAGCTGACCTCTCATTGTATGGAATTCCTATACAATGCGGGATCAGCGTATACTGGAAATGTTAACTAGTTTAACTGAACATTGAATTAAAATTTAACGCAGTGCATCGTCATGCACTGCGTTAAATTAGCAGCTACTGCGAATATCAGAAAAACTCAGTAGCAATCATTATTAACTATTTATTTCTTAATATTAAATTATATTTAAATGTGTTAATTATTTAGAGCAACTTAATCCCAAGCCATTTGGTCACTTAGATAATCAGATTTTTTATAGTAGTTAACGCCTGCTACACAATTTGGCTTTTATAGTTCTTTTAAACTTATTCGTAAACATTTCTTTAACATCACTGGGAAGTTTGTTATAGGATCTTAGAAATGGACTTAAAGATTATGATATTGAAATGCTACTAGAGTCAATTTGTAAAAAGAAAAGCCATCACTGGTAGTTCATTACTTATTGAATAATCTGACATAAAATGTAATATGAGAGGAAATCAATCGTTTGATCATCAACTGTTCAGTTGTCTTGTGTTAAGCTTGCGCTTCAAGTACTATTGCGTCTTTACGGTTCCCCCTTTGTAACTTTTCAGTATTTGAATCAGTTATATAAGATGAGTATACCAAAATGGTGTGAAAAAGGCTGTATTAAGGTCAGACTAAACAAATACCTATAATTTTATTTACTATTCTGGACAGTTGGCGCTCTTGTCGTTTGAAACAAGTAGGTGCCTAGTAATATATTGTCATTTTAGATTAAGTTACGGAATTAATTGTAAAGTTGTAAACCCGAGTTTGTAACAAGGCGATTGGGTGCCAGTACTGTCTTGCTATTCTTGACGTTCCGAACAAATAAAATCAACCTTTGATATTTTGGTATAAGGTGGGTAATATATATATATATATATTAGGACGGTCCTTACTACTACGAAAAAAAAAAATTTCTTTTATTTTGCGGGGCACCACGTAATTTGAATATATACCATAAGGAAGTCTTTCATAATTTTTTTTAATTTTTTTAAAAGACATTTAGGGGTCGCTACCAAGGTTTGAATTTTAAACAAAAACACAAAATCTGTATTTGTTAGATTCATTTATTTTTACAGCCAAGATATAAAAATATTACAAAATAATGTTGTTGCTATGAACTAAGATAATATGTACACATTTGAATCAATTATTTTTAAGATATAAGAGTTGACTTGTTAGTATTAGGGTACATTTTCCTATACTCTTTTACCAACAAAAGCAAATATTGCTTTTGTTCTTCATTGAATGTAATTAATTTATTATATTCCTCCATTAAAGCAACACCGCGCTCAGCTATGTCGTTCACTACTCGCAAAGAATGAACGATATTTTTGGCAGCAACATAATCAGTGTCCTCATTCCAACTTTCCACATCTTTTTTCAAAAAAAATTATGAGATATCTAGGATCTGGAAGAATCTTAAGGAATTACCACTCACGAAGTTTTCTATATTTTGTTTGGGGATATGTGAGATATCAAGTTTTGTTCTTTTTAAGCAATCTTCTGTGCCTTCAATTTTCAGTGCTTCTACCATTTTTTTCTTCTCTTGAACTGAAAGTTCGTCATCGAAAATGCAAGCGAAACTAGCTCTTCTGACAAATACCACAGATGATTTACAATCTTTTTCAGCGCAACAGTAGCTATATTTTTGTTAAAGCTTTCAAAAGCTTTAAGGTCGTTTAATAATTGCAAGTCGTTTCTTGGTGCTGAACATGCGGTAGAGGCTTGAAACCAATATTTAACATAAATCATCACCGTGAAAATGCATATTTCTCTCACAGCCTTTTCGTCCTTCTTCGTTAGCTTAAACTGATGCTTAAATATATAAATTTTCAGACAGTACAAGGCTCTTGCCATCCACCTAGCTCGATGTAGACAAGCAGGTCTCCTAAATAAAATACCTTTTTCAGGAATACCTCCTAAGAAAATGATAGTGAGATTCAACAGTTCTCTGTAGTCATCTCGAGGTTGATGTACTTGTAGTTGCTTTTTGGCAAAAGAAATCCTGTCTGCGGCCACTTCTGCAAGAATTCTTGCCTCAGGGTCATCAGTTAGTGTTTTGAAGTCGCTTTGGTCAATGTGGTTCCAATTGTTCTTAAATCTTTTAAATAATTGTATATCAGGACCACTAAATGGGGCAAGCAATTGATCCACTACAGCTGACAACATAATTTCCATTATGTGGTGACGACATGCAAACCAAAGCATATTTTTATCCATTTTTCGCTCCAAAAAAAGGCATACTCCACTTCTTAAGCCGGTATTTACGCAGTAGTGTCAAAACACAAACATTTTACCTGATCGCTCAAATTCCATGAAATTATAGCTTCGTAGACAGCTGACGCACATTCTTCGCTCGTTCCACGTTCCAATTTTGGAACTGCAAGCAGTTGATCAACTCCATGTCCTGATACCAAGATTGGCAGCCGATCTACAGTTTCATGCCCCGTAATGTCTTCTATCAGTTTACCGTCCCAATGGATTGTCAATGACGAATTGGGTTTAAACTCGTATTTGAGAGACTCCGCAACAGCTTTGGGATTTTTCATACGCTGTCGACGAATAGAAGATCTATTGACATTAAATTCTGATGAATCACAGCCTGCACTTTTCAAAGTAGATATCACGACCCTAGTCGCTTGTCTGTCACTCAATTTAGAGATATCAAGACTGGAAGATAATTGGCTGTTAATAATGTCTTTTCGAGCTCGTTTCTGAGGTGGTTGCATTTCTGACAATTATGATATGCATTCAGAGTCAGATGAAGTTGCTTCTATACTGGTGGCGGCCGACGACGACGATGAAAGAAATGATAATGCAGAAAAAGAGCACTTTTCTGTTAAAGCCGAGATATGTTTGTTTTCACGCTGGCGCAATTTCTCCTGGTGTTCTTTTTCTGTTTTCTTCTTTTTCTTTCTTATTAGAACTGAAGTGCGGGGCGGGCTAAGTCTCGACGCGTCGGTACAGAAGAGGGGTTGAGGGGAGAAGGGGACAAGAAGCGATTGTTTAATCTATCTATGCGATGTTCATTTGCACGTAAAATGTGATATAAACACTTAAATAAAACATTTATGAAACCATAATTTAAGATGATCTTTAACGCTTTTTGTAAAAATTTGACAGCTGGTAGCGACCTCTAAATCTTAACCAAAAAAAAAAAACATAAAGCTAATTTCATAATTAGAGGTATATAATCGAATGAGAAAATGCCCCGGGGATTATTCAAGATTCGAAAAATAAGGACCACCCTAATATATATAAAGCCTAGATTACATATTCATTATAAACATTATTCAAAAATTTAATTAGTGAGTTTTAAGGCGTGTGGTTACATTAGAGGGACATTGTTTGTACATTTCTGTGTGCCTTTCCTTTCTTTCTCTTGTTTAGAGAACTCACCATATAATTAAGAGGAGAAGAAAAGAATGTACATTGTACAACTCAGACACAAAGAACTGATTACTAGAATGGAAAATAAATAAAATAAGTCACCTTAAACTGAAAGTCATAAAATTTAAAGGTAACAAACACATAGAGCCTACCTGAATATTATTAACACAAATCTTACGTAACGAACTTTAGAGCTTACTTAACTTCCAATACGAAAAATCAGGGATTCGTGTTAATCAGAGCTCGGGCTATCTATTTAAATTCTATGGGCTCCACCTGGACGTCATTAACCCAATTTTATCTATCGAAGCATTTAGGTAACTAAATCCAAACATCTGAAATGCCATCAATTCAATTATAAACGTCCAGTACGCATTAGCTTAATTAGCATTAAACATATTGTTTTTAGGAATAGGTAATCTAAATTGCTTTTCTACTAGATAAGTTCTACATACTTATGTAGTTGATATAAGTCACATGCTATATAGAACTTCATATTCAAGCCCACTTTACTTGCGAAGCTTGTGGATACCAATTCTACGATTTACTTTTAGTGGGCTAAATATTTTGCAAACGTGAAGTATCTGTTCGAAGTCATCTAAAAATAATAGGGAGACTGAAGGGCAAAGGCGAATAAATTGAATAAGCTACGCGAGACACGATGTCATGCTTCATAAGAATGATCTTCTTAAAACAAGAAGCCTAGGATTTGATAACGTATTATCTAACCAATCTTATTAAAATGTACTGTTCCTATATGTATGATAACAATATATTTTTGTAAATAAACTATTTAATATTAACATAATTTATGATGTTTCTGTATTTCCAGACAACTTTAACGGGTAAATATAAACTCACGTCATACCGTAGCGCATAGGCGTAGAGAAAATACACGTCTGGTTTTTATTTTCTTAAAAAAACAACGCCCGCATTAGGGAAATTAATCCATGTGTCGCGGGGTACTTTACAAACATATAATAGACGGACACAAATTTCATCCAGAATAAATTATTATATAAATAATGGTTTAACCCTAAGCGGGTATTCCTTTACCAATAGATAAGATATTGAAAAGTAGAAATGAAAAAAAATGGATTTTAGTGACATCATAAATCCAGTAGATAATACGAAGCGGGTAGAGAAAGGCGTATATCAATTAACAGTTTGATCGATGTTATCAAAGTGTGCGTGACACCATGTGTGTTACAAGCCTCATACATAAGCTAGTGTTACTAATATAACTAATTAATAGATGGAAGTACCGACTTGATAGTATCACAATATTTAATATCATTTGTAACATTATATAAGAGTTATTTACTAAGATACCACAATCTTTAGATTCGGTTCATATTTGTTGAAGATGCCGTTGTTACGAAATATAGTTTTCATGGACATAAATTAAGATTTTTGGGTTAAAAAAGTCTCTAAAAAAATCCACCATTTTTCTGAATTATAGGTTTGCATTTTATTACCAAAAAGCTTTCCCGGAGGACCAAAGACATTCAATGAGACATAGTGAGCCGACTCATTGCTTTTCCCAAACATTTTGGTACGGACGTATTTCTTCCTTTTTTCTCTTTATGGATGATTCAACTAATTAATGGATTGAAATACAGACAAATATACAATGAAACAAAAATTTCTAATAGAAGCAAAAAGCTGAAAATAAGTTATATTTAAAAACTAAAACTAGTATTTTTATCTCAGTTCTTGTTTCCATGCCATTGCAGAATTATTATTTGACATGCTATGTAGATGAATTAATTTTTATATATAATATTATTATATTATATAATATTTACTGAATAAAACAAAACTAAATAAAGTAAAAGACAAAGAAACTTCTTACACCTTACACCTTACATTTAATTTTTTTTTTTATGTAGGTATTATTAATTTGGTAGTTGATTTCACGTTTCTCACTGCCATATCGTGACAATCTTATCTATCTATACATATAATAAAATCGTAGGACAGTCAAAACTGTACATTGAATATTTTTTTAAAGGATACTCGGGACGTGATCTACAATCGATATCGAAGCTAAAAATGAAATGAAATACATTTAATTCAGCACAACACACAAGAAAATGAGGAGTACAAATATACAACACACAGTTTTACAAGACATAACATACCTAGATTTGAAGAAAATGCACACACAATTACGATTCTTGCATGTTCCGCCGAAAGGGTCACCACCTCAGCACTAGCTAGGTGGGTTACACCTAGCGCTGGTTTTCAGTTGGCAACCCTGGAAGTCACGCACGGACGGGGGTAAAAAAATATAGTTTTTAGAATTTTTGTATGGTTGTCTGTATCTATTTCCGGACTAAACTCAAAAAGTACTACATGGATTTTGCATTAATATTACTAATAGGTCGGGTCAACATATAGGCTACATGTTATCACGCTATAACCTATGAGGGAGGAGCTGTGATCATTTATTAAATTTAACGTGGGTAAAACCGCGGGGCACAGCAAGTAGTATTTATATTACAACAATTTAAGTAGCTTGCATTGCTTATCACAGATTAATTTTCAAAAAACACTATTATAGTGACCTACAAATATCGTCACAATTATTGTAATCAAATAATTGTATCCAAAAGGTACATTATTATTAGTTGCTGTAACGCACTTTAGCTTCTTATGTATGTAAGTAGCTATAAATTTTTAATAATAAAAATGTCCTGGTTGAGTTTCAACCATGACCAATCATCATATTTTAGCGTGCAAGTGTGTGTTCAAGAGCAAGTGCACTCTTTATTCCCTCGTTTTCATGAAGGCCAAATGCAGTACCTACTCTACCTGGGGTTTAAATGATCTTATGGTGACAATGGTGTACACTGCAAACTTACTGCCTCAGGCTGGTTGAACCTCGGTCTTCATTATTCATGGCTGGTCTAACTGTTGGTTGACTGGCCTGTTGGTTTAGTGGTTGGTGAATGCCAAGCCAGAGGTCGTGGGTTCGATTCCCACCTGGTACCAATCTTTGTGTGATGAACACGATAATTTCTTCTGTGTCTGGGAGTAATTTATCTATAATATTAATAGTTTTTAGTTATAATTAGTAATAAATAAATAAAAATAAATAAAAATGGTTTTTATTCACGTAGCCTTTAAAAAAGCGCTTGTAAATATTCAGAACATGTTTGTAGTAATACAGTTATTATTTCTAGTTGCATATTACAGATATTTAGGTACACGGAATGTTAAAACATTTATACAATTTATTTTATAATAGTAGTGATATTTAGCTAGCTTAATTAATTTAAGTATTAATTTAAGTGTCCTCAATATGAGGATACTGACTAGCCTGTACCTTGTTTTTTATCAGTGTGTGTTTAATCACCAATGTCATTGTGCATGTTGTGGCACCTTTAGAAGCTATACATTTAAATTGTATTATTGTATTTATTAAAACATTTTAGATTTAAGTAGGTGTTACAGCTACTGGATATCCTTAAAAAAATAAATAAATGTATTTAGAAATATACTGGTTGCCATAGTACAGGCTCTGCCTAGTTTTGGATCAGATGGCAGTGTGTTAGTTGTCACAAGATATTTATGGTTGACTACGCTAGACCAATGAGGTAGACAAGTCCCACTATTTTGAAACATCACCATCATCACCCTGATGTCCATTGTTGGACATTGGCCTCCCCAAAGGTTTCTATGACGTTGACATTTGGAGGGGTTTGCCGTTTGAGTGAATTAGGGCACAGCATTGATTTGCTAAAAGCCCGACAGGGGAAGTATATCCACCTTACAGAAGACATTCCTAATAATTACATTAATAATTTTAATGGTAGGTTTCTGCGTCTGAGTAAGGTCGCCAGAGCTTATCGGGGTGGGGAAGGGTCAGCAACACTTGTTTGTTGACTCTTTAAGGCCGACACCGCACTTGCGGCTCCTCTGGTGTTGCGACAGTCCATCGGCGGCGGTGATCACTTACCATCAGGTGACCCACTTTAAGCTTCCTCGATGGACGTCATCAGATATAAAAAACGTCACCACGCTTGGCATGCGAGTTAGTACACAAGTTGCGCTACTGCCCTACTTTATCTTATCTTGTTTTGAGGTGTACTTGTGTACGGCACTTCGACCCTTCAGAATCTTTTTACTATCCCCCACTGGTTTTATTCTATCCCTAGAGCCCTTAATGAGGTATGCACATAATCCAGTACGCTTCTTAGAGGTAGATCCTTGTAGTCACCTGGTTCTGGATATGCCAGCCCCAGGATTGCCATTCTGTGTCTCGCCAATGCATCGCATTTGCATATTATATGCAGCATTGTTTCATTTTTTCCCCACAGGTCCTGCAGATCGGGCTATTCGACAGTCCCAGTTTGTGTAGGTGGTAGTTGGTGCCGTAGTGGCTCGTGAATACTGCTACTATTAGTCGTAGCTGGTTTCTGCTGTATTTCCAAAGCTTTTTGGACCAGCTTTTGTCTACTCCTTTCATGAGTTGTTTGGAGTGTTTTAGTTCCTTGACTATGGTCCACATTTGGTTGTGTTTAATTGTGGATTCGTGCCCTACTACTTGGATACTTAGAGTATCCCTTAGTCGCATTTACGGGATGACATGGGGTGGCTATTTTGACTAACATTTTGCTCTTCCTAGTTTCCCTTTATTCTCTTGAAGAAATCTGGCACCTTCGGCTGTCGTACCTTCATTGAAAGCCCATTAAGCGACAATGGGATCAAGATTACAATAGACTAATTAATTCCTGTTTTTCCTGTTTTCCTTTCAATATTGAACATGATTATGTTTTATATTTCCATTGTTATTGTTTTAGCTTGATTCCCGACGGTTTATTGATACTAAAATTATTTTATATTCAAAACATAATGGCATACGGGATTGAAAGGTTTGTAGCCTCAGGTGAAGCCAATTAATAAGCGGTATAGAGTCATACCCAAAGCGATAATAAATTTAAATTGGCACTAAAAGTTGGTGAATATGTGGATTTAGACAAATTCCTGTTTTATAAATTTTTACGGAGGCATGGGTAGGTGAATATTCATATCTACTTTATTTTATGTTATTTTTTAAATGGGTTCTAGAAGCCTTTGATCTCAATTGGCAGTAGATAATTTAGGATTATAGTCGAAAAGAGGTATTTTTATTGGTTACAAGATATGACGTGAAAACACCTATTCTGTTCTCATAGAGCTTATTAAACCCAAAATATGATATTATGTATAATGAAAAAATGCGTAGCGTAGCGGTTAAAACATTTGCGTCGCCACTTTGTCACGGGTTCTGAAAGCAGAGGACAACTATTTGTGGCACATATAAGTAGGTTCTGGTTGTCCTTTGTATCCGTTAATTATATATTTGTAAAATACTCCGCTACACATAGATTTATTCAGCGGGTGTTGTTTTTAAAACTACATGTTTGCCGGTAAAGAACCAGTATCAGTTTTTATCTGCGCATAAATTAATCAAGGATGGTACAGACGCCAGCACATCAAGCTACCCCAATCTGTCAAATTTCCCCAATTGAAAGTGAACCTAATGCTTATGTGATAAAGTTGAAAATCTGTAAAAGAAATTTGACAGATTGGGGTAGCTGGATGTGCTGGTGTCTGTACATTTGGTTTTAAACTGAAATTTACATTAATGTAAGAGGCTTTCATTGCTTCTCTCGACAATAGAGGCAAAGCGATTTCTGGTTTAATTAACTTCTTACCTCGTTCTATAATTATTTTACATGCTTTCATCATTACAGCTAAATAAGTCCACGGCTGGACAAGCCTCCCTCAAGAATCGTCTTGGGGGGATATGCCATAATCGCCACGCTTGGCAGGCGGGTTGGCGATCGCAGTAAGATGGTAATAGTAATCAAAAGGAAGCTGCTGCCCGTCCTCTGGTAAATATTCCCTCGGATCGACTTCTACGCCCCCCACGGGATGAGATGGGGTGATGATATTCTGATTCTGATATTTGTCGCCGTCACCACACAGCAGCTTTAGGTAGTCTAGATACCTTCTATTTGTTCCTCTCTGTAAATTTTTTTTCGGGTGCCATATAGAAAAGAATTTCAGTGATGGGTAATTAATAGGGTCTGTCAAGTACAAAAAAAGTTGTAAATGTAATGTAATTAACTCACATCCACAAACAGCCCATTTAGAATATTATGTTGTAATCATAATACATACACTGAATTTTTAATATAACATATTGTATATGCATTGTTATTTATAAATTCGTTTCTTGGAGTGAAGTTTATTTTTGTTTATTTTTATTGAATGATGGAATTTGTATGAATACAAATAAAATTGCGATTTATAAGTATTATTTCTTTGACTTACGGTCCTTTTCAATTTGTTTTGACTGTACAGGGTTAATATGGCAATAATTTCCCTAGTTTTAATTATTTTGGAATAAGAAATTACCTATATTAAATTGATATAAATCGATTCAGTAAACGATTCTGAACAAACTATTTTCAGGATGTGCGTTAATTAAGTTACATGTTGTATAACTGAAGCACATTAAATAGTACCTACAATTTATCTTTAAGGAACAAACTTTACAACTCCAATCAATAGCATCTAGCAGACTAAACTAAGTACCGCTCTTATCAAAACAAGTTCAACGTTAGAACAAAGACGATACCCTTACAATTCACTCAAGCGTACCCTTTTGTTTGTATAGACGAGATATTAATCATAACCGAGGTCTTAGGCTTATTTTAGGTGAAACAAGTCTAACAGAAATTGAATCACAAATTAAATCTGAAGAATTATGATTGGGACGTAGAAACAACCAGTAAATTTTGCTATGTCTTTGATATCAAATAACAAGTGAGTTGAACAAAACCGTAATCTTTTCCACCAATGACAGTCACCAAAAATCACGTCACTTAGCATTGGAGTAATATTTAACTTTTCTAATTGGCTAAACAGTTATCGATAACTCTTCAACTTCATTACGAAAGTATCGTACACTATAAAGTTCTAAATCAAATGACTAAAAACAAAACGAAATCGACCAAATTTAACTTGTTCAAATAATGTAATTTTCTTGTTTTGTAAACATTGAAGGTACGATTATATTATTTTTAGGTAACCGTTCAACAAGGTTTTTAGCTGATTTAAGAATATCTGGATAGGCTAGGTATGTGAAACAGTCCCAAAGGAATGCACCGATGGGATTTTTATTTATCTGAACTCTATTTTACACTAGATTGGTTTGGCTTTAGTCAGTAACAAAAACCTTGTGGTTGGAAAGTTCCAGCTTGTCAAGGTTGGAATTGGGGATTTATTCATAGATTGAGTTATAGTAGATTTTGTAAACTATGAAGTCAAACAAAACAGTGCTTATAGCGTCTATAGTTCTTACTCAAACTCTTATGGAGTCTATTTTAGACTAAGCGAATGCCTGCTATTTAGAGTATCCTTTACAATCTTTGACTGTTTGACCATATCTCAGAATTGTTAAACAGTCTGATGTAGGAATAATTGTAATTATTAGCAAACTGCCACCCAATCGGTTGGTTATTGGAAAAAAAAAATCCGCTGTGCCAAGCTTTTTTAACAAGTTCAAAACAAAGCGACAATTTTCTCCCATTTCCATAGTAAATTCCATTGTAAACGTCTTGAGTAGTTATTATACGTCGGTGTGAATTCTAGTTCAAAGAAACAATAAAACATAGTACTAAATTGGAATGGCGTCCATTAATTCTGGTTTTGTTAGAGTCTGGTCTGCCGTATTCAGCTACTAACGTTAATTGATTTTAATTTAGTCTATGTTAAATTGTAATAGGATTTCAAAAGTTTCAATACATTAAGTAGTCTATACAGAATACCAAATACATTAAAACACCCATGAGTTTATACTTACCTACACTTTTCTGATAATTTCGTTATTTATCACACTAATATTATAAAGGCGAAAGTTTGTGAGTGTGTATGTTTGTTACTTCTTCACGTCTAAACGGTTGGAGCGATTTTAATAAAATTTGGTATGGAGTTAGCTAAAACCCTGAATAAACACATAGGCTATATTTTTTAAAGATTAACGCGGGGCACAGCTAGTTGGACATAAAATTATTATATTCTTTATTTCACAGTTATAAACATAAAAACAAAATCAGCTAACTGCTGTTAATCATTTTCATCATCATCATTAGTCAGCCAAATAACGTCCACTGCTGGACAAAGGCCTTGCCAAGATATGCCATAATCGCCACGCTTGGCAGACGGGTTGGCGATCGCGGTATGATGGCCATAATAGACAGAGGGACGTTCTCTGGTAGATATTCCCTCTTTTATTATTAAAACTTCCTTTCTTTCTTCTTTCTTTTTTAAAAGACAATGCAATTAGGGAAATTAATCCTTGTGTTGCGGGGTACTTTACAAACGTATAGACGGACACAAATTACATCCAGACTCAGAACAACTATTTATGGATTACACAAATAGTTGTCCGGCGAGGGACTCGAACCCGCGACACGAAGTGGTGAGGCGACTGTCTTAGCCGCTGCGCCACACGTGCAGTCTTAAACTAAATTTACCTAATTTCACAGTAATGGACCAACTTGTGACAAAAACTTTTGAACGCGAATTTGTAGTTTTTTCAATTCAGGAATCCTTTTATTTGATTTATTGGATTTTTAAGAGACGTTAAAAGCCTTCTATAATTCAGGAACCTTGATTCCATTAGATTGAAAGTCCGAATACTTTTATTTTAAGACTTGTTTCAATTGGTGGCTTTGCTCGTTTGATAAATTGAATATTTATTATTGTATTAGTGTATCCACACAAAATATAACGTGCTATAGATATGTTTATTCCATAATGTTTATTAAAATACTTTTATTGATTTAGTTATTTTATCTTATTCTTTAAAGACAACGCCCGCCCTTCGGAAAGGGATACTTAACAAACATATAATTGACGGACACGAGCAAATCTAGACTCAAACAGCTATTTATGGGTCACACAAATGGCTGTCTTGCGCGGGAACCGAGCCCAGGATATGGAAGTGGCAAGACGACTCTCTTATAAGCTGCGCCACACGTGCAGTCAAAATGTGAGCAAAGTTTCTAGTAGACTATTATAAAAATGTAAGGCAAACAGCAATGCTTCAAGGCAATTCTAAGGAAAAGAACTGCCTCCCTGATGCGTCGTGTACGAGACAGTACCAGCAGCCTCCTAAATACTATATATTGATTGCCCAATAGTGAGCCACTGGAACACTGTTCACATGGGTTCCAGGTCTCCTATTTTTAATGTAAGGTAGATTTATTAGTGTAGTACTAACATAGTTATAAGCCATTACTAACAAATTACTATGGATCTATAAATCTGATATAAATATATTATTATATTATATGTCGGCGTTTACGTCAAAACGTCAGGTTGACACGACTGTCAATGTCAACCTTGCGAAGCGTCATTGTCGATGGTGGTGTGGGCGGCCATCTTGAAGTCACTTTTGAACGAGACGGCGCCCGCGCACCAC
The DNA here is from genome assembly GCA_951640165.1 of Pseudoips prasinana. NCBI lineage: Eukaryota > Metazoa > Arthropoda > Insecta > Lepidoptera > Nolidae > Pseudoips > Pseudoips prasinana. The sequence continues at coordinate 11,247,051 of OX621240.1, forward strand.
GCTTGTGACGAATCGCTGAGAATCTTCGCCATCACGATATTTTAAGATTTCATTTGATTGATTTTACATTGTAGTAATCACTAAACATCTAATTAAATCGTGATTCTTGTGAATTACGTTGATTGTGATTTGAAGTAATTTATTTCTGTTCCGCCCTCACCTACCCATGAAATTATAAGAGGATGAGTTGTGGTGAAGAGCCTTCAAGCCGTCCTGCCCCGACATCAGGCGTGGGATCAAGAACCGAAGATAAGCCACATGGTGAAGATATTTTTCGAAAAATGTTTGAGCTAGAAAATAGCCGGATGTTGAGTCTGATGGAAGCGATTAAAAATCAAGTGAGCGCCCACAATATGAAGCTACCCAATTTCGACCCCAAACTGACACAAACGCACGTGCTTGGGCATACTGTTGACCTTTTTTCGGTGAAAATCATTTAAAATAGCTATGGTGCGCTGAAAAGCACGGCGTCGCAGTGGCTATCACAAATATCGTTCCTTGAGATGCGGTGGTGGCAGATTCGAGTTATTTACTCCACGGAATGATAGTGTTGAAACACCCGCGACTGACCTCATTAACCTGCAAAATAGCAAACGCAAGGAAAACGAATATCTGTGCGTGACCATACATAAACCTCAAAATGGACAAATATGCACTGTCACATTCGTCAAAATTCCACAACCACCTACAACGATTAGCCTTCAATACGGAGATTATTACGAGAAAGAAGCTGCAGCGAGAATTGAAACCGTCTACTTTAGGAAAGGAATGCGCCTCAAGTAGCTGAATATAATTGTGTAGACGCAAAACGATCCGAAACTGTATCGTTCTTAATGTGGTTTTATAGTGTTTTTAAATTGTTTTTTTAAAGTGCTTTTAAAGTGTTTTCAGTGCGGCAAGCTAGGACATGGTGCATGTGAGTGTCGTCCGAAAAAGAGAAGGTCAAAAACGCCGGCAGCGACCTGGTCTTCTGCGACCAGAAACCAGACATCGCTGCTGTTTACGCTGTGGCCATTTAGCTTCGAAGTGCAACCGTGGCAATGAACAACGTGATCACAAGAGATGCCCGTTAACGTCTACGTCGTTAACACACCAGAGAGGACATTTTGGTGAGTAGTTCCATGTTTATACGTTTCTAGAGCTGATTGCTCACTTATGACTCATGAGCTGATTGCTCACAAGCTACAGACGGCTTATAAATTTCGAGCAAAACTGTTTAATAATGTTGTTAATTATTCTTGTAGCTTACAAATTTCAACACAGATCGAGATCGATAATGTTTCGTTGTTTTTCATGGACAACCCAATCGTCGTTTATGTTATGATATCATGATTTAACGCTATACTTAAATAATCGTCCGAGTCGGTTGCCTCGAGAGGGCTGACTTGTCATGGATGATCGCTTGCTATATCCGAGACGAATTGTGTCGTCCAAGTCAGTTGCCTCGAGAGGGCTGACTTGTCATGGATGATCGCTTGCTATTTCCGAGACGAATTGCGTCGTCCGAGTCGGTTCCCTCGGGAGGACTGACTTGTTCTGGCTGCTTGCCTGCTAAGTGTAAGACGAATTGTGTCGTCCGGGTCACATCCTTGTTAGGATTGGCTTGTCTAGATGTTCACAAGAACGAAAATGTGCTGTCTGGGCTAAATTCTAGCCAGTTATGATATCTAATGCGTTTCTCGACTGGTCTTACTGAAGTGTAGTCTGAGTCACACCTCACGGTTGACTAAGCGGTACACTTGCCTGGTTAGTCCAAGTTATTAAATGTTTTTAGTGTTTGTATACTGATGAAAATTATTAAGTCAGGATGAGCGAACGGACTATGCAGTTATCTTAGTTTGTTTCAGATAAATCGCCCGTGGACGGTCGTATGTCAGTCCGGCCGTGACGGCGTTTACGTCAAAACGTCAGGTTGACACGACTGTCAATGTCAACCTTGCGAAGCGTCATTGTCGATGGTGGTGTGGGCGGCCATCTTGAAGTCACTTTTGAACGAGACGGCGCCCGCGCACCACGCTTGTGACGAATCGCTGAGAATCTTCGCCATCACGATATTTTAAGATTTCATTTGATTGATTTTACATTGTAGTAATCACTAAACATCTAATTAAATCGTGATTCTTGTGAATTACGTTGATTGTGATTTGAAGTAATTTATTTCTGTTCTGCCCTCACCTACCCATGAAATTATAAGAGGATGAGTTGTGGTGAAGAGCCTTCAAGCCGTCCTGCCCCGACATATATAATACTTTATGTTTGGTGGATCTGTATCTGTAATAAGTTCTATTTATTGAGCATAATATACACTTTATGACACAAACATAATACTAAATTTACTTAGCTTTAAATCCTTCTGTCTGTTCAATACGGCTGTTCACTATAGAAACAACCTGACATTCTTTTAGGCCTTTTAGGCGGTTGGCACAGTGCCCCGCATGATGCAGTGTAGTGCGTGCGAGTTCTACCGTTGCTTGTAGGTAAGTATCTCCGTTTGAATAGAAAACACGCACAGTCCAACACACGCACAACGCACGTGGATGTATGTTCTGTGTATTGGACTGTGCGTGTTTTCTATACAAACGGAGATATTAATGATGATAATTTGTGTTTGTTTTTTTTTATTTTATCATTCATTTGTCCGTGTATTTGTATACTTAAGTTAATGTTCCATGAAAGTCACTCGGCACCATCAGAATTACCAGCCCTAGAACAATAAAATGTTCTAACAAATGCTGAGGTGGTGCGATTTCAGACTTGCACGGACAAAAAGTGCCTTTGTTTTTCTTTTTATTTTAACTTTCGTTTTGATTGTTATTTTATATTTTTGTTGTCTGTGTAACCTAGCGTAGCCTAGTTGGTAGTGCCTTGTTGTTAGTCCTGCCTACGAAGCTGGTGGTCCTCGATTCGAATCCCGGTAAGTGCAAATATTTGTGTGATGAGCACGAATATTTGTTTCTGAGTCATGGATGTTTTCTATGTATATAAGTATTTATCTTTCTATATAAGTATGTATATCGTCGCCTGGTACCCATAGTACAAGCTTTGCTTAGTTTGGGGTTAGTATGATCTGTGTGACATTGTCCCTAGATATTAATGTTTTTGAATAAATGTTTTTCTTTCAAAAAGATACAAGCAACGTTAGAACACGCACACTCGCACTTTTTTAGGTATTAACTACTAAATTATGATAATATTACAGAATAATCTTCAAATTATAACAAATAATAGATATAATTTAAGAAACATTTAAAGTAAGCTACTTTGTTAGGCACTGTAACGTTGTGCAAAGCAAATTTAAAATATAGTAAACCAAGGAGGTTTGGCACCATGTAGGTAACGTTAATAGATTTATTACTGTTTTGTATTCTCACAAATTTAGTACTCACGATGTTCTATTTACTTCTACCTCTATGGTGCCGAATTCATCACACAACTTTTCAATTAATTAAAAACTGAGACTTGGAACCTTCTGGGTGAACCTACTTTTTCTAATTTGTTTTTCGCTATATTACTGTTCTATTACACAGAAACGGTAGCAACGTTACTTTAAGTTTTTCTTAATTATACTAAGTATTATTTGTTATAATTTAAAGATTTTGTATATCCTGTAATACTTACATAACAATATCCTGGGACATTATTCACACACGGCCATCTGATCCCAAACTAAGCAGAGCTTGTACTATGGCAACCAGATAACCGATATATTACATATACTACTTTTCTTTTGTAAATAAATACTTATATAGATAATGACACCCAGACTCAGGATAAACAGACTGTTGCACTCCACTGCAACACGTAATTTTGGTTTTCTTCTTTCTTTTCGTGCTCTTTTGATTTCCTCGCTAATGCTCAGGATTATATTCCTACCTTTAATAGTTGAGAATAATAATATCTAGGGACAATGACACACAGATCATCCAAGCCCCAAACTAAGCAAATCTTGTACTATGGGTACCAGGCGACGATATACATACTTATATAAGTATGTATATCGTCGCCTATCTATATAGATAGATAAATATTTAAATACATAGAAAACATCCATGACTCAGAAACAAACATTCGTGTTCATCACACAAATATTTGCACTTACCGGGATTCAAACCCAGGACCACCAGCTTCGTAGGCAGGAGCACTACCAACTAGGTTACGGTGACCGTCGAACCTTTCCTTTCCTTCCTTCGATTCCTTAGCTAACTCGGTCATAAAAATTGAGCACGCGGTTAAAAAAGAACTTTGCACTCTTGTATAACAAACAGTAATATTTTATATTGGCAGGTTTTTCTATATCACCAAGCTTTCTTTTTACATGATGGTATCATACATGTAACTCATCCCATTGTGGAGCTGGACTTTATTGAATACGGACGAACTAACAGACATCCATCAAACCGACAACAATATGCTTATATTCAACCCCTTCGGTCTACCTACCTCCATATACAAGGTGAACTAAATATTAGACGTTATTGGAGGAGCGGTTTCTACTCATGAAACTCAACAAACTAAAAAAATCAGTAGGACAAAAGGTAAAATGTTTGGGGATTTCTGTGTAAAATGTGTCAGCTGATCGATATTTTTGTATGAGAATTTATTTTTTTGTAAGTTTGCATCTTTATGTTAAACTCATTATACAGACGCCAGCACATCCAGCTACCCCAATCTGTCAAATTTCTTTTATAGATTTTTAAGATTATCCCTTAAGCATAAGGTTCATTTTCAATTGAGGAAATTTGACAGATGGTAGCTTGACGTGCTGGTGTCTGTACAGTCTCATAGGTCATTTATGCTGCTTAAGTGTCGTCCACCATTTATGTTACACGTTGTATAAAGTAAATCAAAACTTATGTTTTCCATGCAGTTCTCGAAATATAATTTCTTCGTTTACAAAGCACTGTTTCATTGAGACCAGTCTGTGTGACAGGCGGGATCAGGTCTTTAATTTATTACCTTGCGAGAGGAAGCGGGACTTCCATTGTGTTCAAATTACTGTGACACGTTTCTCGAGTGTTACAGTTTCGGTGGCCAAGATTTTCCCATTTGTTCTTGTTTAAAGTAAAAGGAAAAAGTAAGGGCTCAGGGTATTTTTGGGTTATTTACCTCATTCTTTAATTGGGAAATTGGGAAGGGTAATTGGTTAATTAAACACTACGATCGCTTTGGTATTGAGCAGTAGATTGATATTTCAAGATAATTGATCCAATATTCAATATATTTTTTGTTATTTAATAGCAAGACAAACGAGCAAATGGGTAACCGGTCTTAAACAGCCACCGTAGCATGAAACTTATAATAATAATATCCTGGGACATTATTTTACACACGGCCATCTGATCCCAAACTAAGCAGAGCTTGGTACTATGGAAACCAGATAACTGATATACTACATTTACTACTTTTGTGTAAATAAATACTTATATAGATAAATTACACCCAGACTCGGGACAAACAGAAATGATCATGCACACAAATAACTGGCAATAACAGGCTCGTAATGAAGTTTTACTTCAGTAGTGTGGGCTAAAATCTGTGAACACTAATAATATAATTTATATATGTGAACACTAATAATATATTTTTATTATATTATTAGTGTTCACAGATCATACTCGGACATTTTTGACGTTATACCAAACTTTAGTCCGCTCCCAATTAGAGTACGCAGTCCCGGTATGGTGTCCTTTTTACGACATTTACATAAATAGATTGGAAACGATCCAAAAAAAATTTCTACGTTCTATGCATTTCCGATGTTTCCGATCAAAGCTACCGTATTTACAACTACTTAATAGGTATAAACGTTTAAGCATGAAGTCCAGAAGAAAACTGCTAATGTGTATGATGCTTTATGGATTTTGTAATAATATGTTTGATTGCACTGACATCACAAATCAATTATGTTACAGTGTACCTAGAACTGTTATACGGCGAGAGGTGCGCGTGCCCCGGCTGTTTTACACTACACGCTGCAGAAGTAACGCCGGCGCACGGGCGCCTCTCCACCGCCTAGTAGAAACATATAACACACACTTCTTTAATTTAGATATTTTGTCGCTTTCCACGTCAAAATTTAAAAGAATGGCCATTGATATATTAAAATAAAATATCAAAATTACCTTATCACGCTCTTCATTAAATCGCGCGAGTATTCTTAACTACGCACTTAACATTATTTCGCGGACATTGGTGTGGGTTACACGTTTACTACGCTCTTTATCATTCTGTTTAAAATTATGTATTAATGTGTAACTGTTTGATGTCCCAATAAAACAAAACAAAACAAAATACATACATACATAGACTCACGCCTGTTTCCCAAAGGGGTAGGCAGTGACAACGGATTTCCATCTGTCACGATCTTTGCACTCGTCTTTTGCCTCGATTACTGTCATTATATTCTGTATACATGCTCGCCGTTTTAGAGTACTTCTGACCTGCCCTTTCTTGAGAACGTCTCCGATTTGGTCAGAGAATGTTCGACGAGGTCCTCCCCCTTCTGGTTGTTCCATTCACACAGGCCAGGTATACTTCTTTGGTCAATCTTTTTTCATTCATCCTTTCTAAATGGCCAAACCATCTCAGCATTCCTTTTTCAATCATCAGATCAAATAGGTTATTAATAACTGTAACCAAATCACTTTAAGCATAGTAAAGTTTAATTTTACCATTGTACGTATAATTGTCAATTAAAACATTATTAAAGTGAACAAACTTGAAATATTGTTGTCAAACTTTGTACACAATTATAAGGGAGCTTTCCTGTACCAAAGGTTCAAAGAACTCATAGCCAGACAAGCGAATTTTCCTAGGCGTTTACTAGATCTTAATTACTTAAGCAACGAGGTACAGAGCGTACGTAGTAATAAAGATTTGGTCAGTATAATACTTATTAAGCTATACCTCGGTATAAGAAAAAGTATGGTATACAGCGGCATATGTGGATACGCCGAGGGCATATTCACATATACCTTTTGCATGCCGGTGGCAGTTTGCTTACGGTTCAACATGGAGCTGATTTAATGCATGATGCAGCATCATTTAAGATTGATAACAAAATGACAGAGTTGAATTGAGATGATAATGCAGTACTTTTATTAACAGAAAAGTATCAATAAAATTAACTATTATATATTGAAACGACAACCGAAGCTACAAGCCGGAGGCAAAACCAAATCCAGATCAGTGCAGCAAGGTAGTCTAAAAGCATGCGTGAATGCAGTAGTCCATTTGCACCAAAATGAAACTACTCAAACTGCGTTACAAGTATATGCATAATAATGTTAAAATTAAATCAAACATATAAGTTTGATTTACTTTTTAATTTTACTCGTACGGTAAAAGCAATTAAAAACAAGAAATAGTTAAGATTTTCGTTAAATTACTGAAACCAACTTGAAATTGGAGGCCGAATATCTAGAAGCAATTTCTAGAAAAAGTACAGGCTACCTAATGTAGATAAAGTATATTTTATGGTACATAGTATTCGGTATTATAAGAACCTTATTAAAATATATAAAATTAATATTAATTTTAGAAAATTACCATTCTACGTAGTAATTTAGGAACTTTGAGATTTCATATTTGAATATTTTCACTGAATGATACTAAAAAAACATAAGTTTTAATGTACTCGTCAGTTTCCATTTGAATATAGATAAAATGAACTAGAATATAAATAACTTTATTCTTATCTTCAACAAAAAACTTATCTGCTCCAAACTTTCTGTATATAAGATGTGTTTAAGATAAGACTAAAAAAGAATATGTTCGATTCTAATCTTAAAAAATCTTATCTTAAAAATATGTTGAAATTTCAGTGCAATAAAAATATTTAAAATTCGTTGTTTTAAAAAAACTTAACTTTCATATTTTTTCCTATACTATATGTGTAAACATTAAAAATACTACAAATTGTTACTATTAAATAATTCATGATCAAAAAATTCATATTGACCGTAAAAAAAAAATACATAATTGTTCAAAGCTCAAACAATTCCTTACCGGAACAACTTTAAAGTGCTTTTGGCACAATTAGAACGTTCCGTATATAACAATTTCCTAGGAAGTGGTTGAAATATTTAACAATGCTAACTATGTGTCCAATATTATATTCAAAATATAATGATACCCATAGTATTTTGGTTTCAAGAGAGAAGAGAAGCAATATAACATGTTATTGATATACTGTATGCATGTTTGCTGATTGTAATTAGTAGACTACCTCAATTTATCAAATTTGCTTTCTTTTTTTTAAATAGCTTTTATGTTCGTACTTCTATAATTACAGGTCTCTTTTTATCAATATATGAAACATAAAACATGGAAAATCTGCGGCACTTATGGGTCAACAACTTATTTAATACAGCATTAAAATATAACGGTGGAATCGTCAAATAAATAAGTTAATCTTCTGTCATTAACATTCTATCAAAGCTAAGAAGAGCTTATTCAGTCACTGCTTCCTAAAATATAATATGGAAATTATGTTGGAGGTAAATATTTTGTGTTATCATGAAATCATCGAGAGTTTTCACTTAGACCCGTTAATGTAAATTCGTTCAACGAATTTACATCTATATGTATATCATATTCACCTACAAGGGCACATAAAAAGAATTGAAATAGGTAATTTTCATTAGGAAATTTAAACACACAACGCACAACTATTATAACATTTAAAAATGGGCTTTTAAATGCAGTCTATTTCATCTATTTGTCACTAGCTTAACATTTTGGCGCCATTTTAAATGCGGTATCTTTACTGCACCATAAATTTAACTCCGGAAAATTTTAATAGTATGATTTACTACAATTTGAAGTGTAGTTTGACAGTTCAGAAGCGAGCGCTTGCATTCCCACTGCTTTTGGTGAAGAAGTACCAAGCAAAAATATTGTTTTTAGCTTGTTTGCAGAATACGAACGCCGTCGTATCAATCTAAATGATTAAACGAATCGAAAACATATGTACAGTATACCGTTTGATCGTGTCAAATATTCATGAGACTTACTATGAGGTTCGGGCTTCATAAGCAAGAATTAGATATAACTTTTTCCGATGGATCCCTCACAATTAAACTTAGACTTCAAAAACGAATCATTTAAATTTGAGCAAATCCATGCTTGCCAGATTATATACAAACATCGACGCTATGTGGGAATTTAAAAAGCCGGTGATACCAAAAAAAAACAGCAATTACCTGTTTGAGTCTTTCCTGGCGATTCGAAACCAATTAAAGTGGTCCGTGTGAGGTCTGCCGTTAAGCGGACGGTTGTCAGTCTTTTAATAAAATTGCACGCGTGGCTACTATGACTTTGGAGACCGTCGTACAAAAGGAAGCACTAATCTAATCATAGCGATTCTAAAAAACCAGTTTGAAAAAGTAGTACATTTTTTTTATTATGTTTCACAAATCGGACAATACAATATAACAATCAAAAGAATCTTACATCAAATAATATTATACAATTTGTATGCCCTAAAGTAGTGAACACAGCATGCAATTTTATGTTAAAACTAGGTAAATACAATTAACATTACTTTAAAATAATTTATGATATAAATTGTTTGACTTAAACTACTATACTCTACTGTTATAACTTAAACAAGACTTTAAAAATTTACGACCAAAAATAGCAAAAACACATTTTATTCAAGAGCCCTGCGGACTCTTATTTTAGCGGATGAAAGAGTGCCGTGATATATATCAAAGTTATTTCGTATGTTATACATTATTTTAATAAGACGGTAGCCCTTCATCTGGCGATATTTGGTCTGGCCATTGTTTTACTATTGCGAGTATAGAGGTAAAGCCATAACTCAATAAATGTCTCAGCACCATAACCCTTAAGCTGTAATCATCCCAACGAAAGGCAGACGCCGTTGTTTAACTATAATGTTTGTAATGTCTGCCGTTTAAAGTATTCATTAATTAAATTTGTGTTTCACAAAATATGCTTCAATTACATTTACAGAATGTAGATGAAAATGGCAATTAATTGCGACTAATTGAAGCCATTATCAGAAAAATTACAAGCGCAACTCAAACACCGATTCGCAAACACTTTTTGTTCATGTTTGTCATTTTCCCCGTTTATTACTGGATAATATTAAAAATCTACCTCCAGGGCATCGTACGTTAATTCAGCTGAAAATCCCACTCAAATTTAATCTCGGTGATTATATGAATACGCGCTATCCCTTACTCGGGGGTTGGCGTTAGAGCCCTTCGCCCCTAATTTATTCGGGTATACAGTTGCGATATTAACCATATTTTCATTGTGAACAGAAATTTTGGCCTAGATAATAACTTATGTAACGACAGTTGCGTACTACAAATATTGTGGTATAATTTCGGTGCCTCAAATTATATTATGAGCAATAAAATTGGAAGAGTCAAACTCCATAATCTAGTAATTTAACGAAAACATTAACTATCAATTACTCTGATTTTCTAAGTATTGAACAAAGGTATTTCTTTTGAAAAACACGAAGTAAAAGAACGTAACTGAATACAGACGTAGAAAGTTAATTTTAATCGTAGTCATATTAAGATGTCGTGATAAACACAAGGACCGCCGTAAGTATAATAATGAATGTTGACCATAATTTAGACAGAACCATAAGGACAAGATGTAGTAAAATATATCTATAACTATATATAATAACATAGATACTACGATAACAAAAATACTGACCCTGTAAATAAACATTTTGACAATAAATTAAATAAGATAGCCAAGTAACTAAATCATGAATGTGATCACCCTCATAATTATTATCATGTCAGCCAAAGAATGTCCACCGCTGGACAAAGGCCTCCCTAATGTTCTTAACTGGTATTGCTCCTTCTTATTGGCTTGTTAAGCCCATAGTAAGCGACCACGTCTCTGTTTCATAAGTCTTCACTGGAAACACACGTCCAACACGTCGAAAACTTTCGACTTAAAACACTGCGGTATTTGGGACGAGAAAATATGACCGCTTCCCGAACGCTGCCCAGTCGAGTAGGATTCTAAGACTGACCTCTTTCTGAAAGTTGGACTTACCTAGTTGAATGGTGTGTCCTAGGTAAATATAGTCGTCTTCTTCGGGTGCAATAAGCAAGCTGTAATGAATAAATATATTAAAAAAAATATGTTTGTACGTACATATATTCCCTGTGTACTCCTAAACGGCTGAACAATTTTGATGAAATTTCCATACAATATTTATATTAGCACAGATGTTGATGGTAGCGATCGGATAAATATAATTTTATCTTTGGATTTTCCTTTATATGACATTGCAACGCATGCCAGGTAGGTTCTTCAGCTAGATATAGATTAAATGTAGAGATAGTTTTGAATTCGTAGTTCCAGATTCTTATATGTACCAAATTAGTGTCAAAATATCAATATAATATTTAATTCATTAGCTTTACTTCTTCATCTAGCAAAAATTTATATCGCTAGCTCTGCAATCACCACCCCAATACATTATATTGCCTAAAATACAAATGTTGACATTGTTTTTGCCGTTTATATTCATCTATATGAATGTACGCATATGGCCCATTTCCCACCACATTAATCTTCCCGATAATCGTAATAAAACTAGCACATCAGTTAATCTACCACAGATGACTAATAGCGAAATATAACACAAATAGCCTAAATAAACTAACGCTCGGTATTAACGAAGCAAGGGATAATTACTCGAATAAATCCTAGAGATTGACGATAATAATTTGACCATCAATTTCAAATAGAGAACAAGGACGAGGCAATTGACAAATTACTTTCAACCAAAGTTGTTAGAACTTGAGATTCAAAATGGATCTATTCTAGAATTTGTGTCTAGTAAACATCTATCAGTTCACGGTTCATAAGATAAACTTTGGTAGGGTCAAGGACTTCTATCGATGAACAAAATACAAAACCAATATTTTACCACTTCTATCACACTCAGGTTTGTTGAAAATCGTTGAGACAAACAACAATAAATTGATATATGGATACGTTTCAGCCATCCTTTGTAAATATCGGAACATCACAAATTCAAAGGGTAATAAAGGAAGTTGTCAACAAAATTGATCTTATTTGTTGATTTTTATTTTCGTCCCTGCTCTTGTGGTGTGGAGAAATAAATAATTTAGGAAACAGGAGGATATGTAATACATAATATAATATAGTATCTAGGGACAATGTCACGCAGATCCTAGCCCCAAACTAAGCAAAGCTTGTACTATGGGTACCAGGCGACGATATACATACTTATATAGATAGATAAATAAATATCTAGGGACAATGTCACGCAGATCATCCTAGCCCCAAACTAAGCAAAGCTTGTACTATGGGTACCAGGCGACGATATACATACTTATATAGATAGATAAATACTTATATACATAGAAAACATCCATGACTCAGAAACAAATATTCATGCTCATCACACAAATATTTGCACTTACCGGGATTCGAACCCAGGACCATCAGCTTCGTAGGCAGGGGCACTAACAACTAGGCTACGGTCACTTATCTTTCTCACTGATGCCTATTGGTGGCACGATTTACTGTTCGGTAATGTCAGGTTATAATTGAGTACATACGCTGTCCTGTACTCTATCTTCTCCAAAGGGCTAGTTTTCAATCAGCCAACTCATTAAACGTTGAATGATAAAAGATTGGCTAAGGTATCCATATTAACATCGGCGTATAATTAAAAGCCTAGTTCTGGAATGAACAGGCTATTTGCTACAAACTTTAAACATAAAATAATGTAAGTTCTCAATTTAACTGTATGGTTTTATTTGTATACATGATACGAAATTAAATCAGTCAATTTACTGCACGTGTGGCGCAGCGGCTTAGACAGTTGCCTCGCCGCTTCGTGTCGCGAGTTCAAGTCCCGCGCCGGACAACTATTTGTGTGACCCACAAATGGTTGTTCTGACTCTAGATGTAATTTGTGTCTGTCTATTATATGTTTGTAAAGTACCCCGCGACACAGGGATTAGATTCCTTAGTGCGGTAGTTTATTTTGAGTTTCAAACAATCGGATTATTAAGTAAACTTTAAACTGGATGTTTGTTTTTAATACAATTTACTTCGACTTTTGTTTGTAAGTTTAATAATTTAGGCTGAATTTAGATATTATGCAAGTGTTGATGCAGCCCATACTGTCCCACTGCAAGAGAAGAGTCTCTTCTCATGAGTATTTAGGCATAAGGAGAATTTAAGAGAAAATTTAAATGAAATGCTATAGCAATCTAAAAAATCTGTTATAAGACAAAGGTGACATTACGAGTTACCGCCACGTTAAGTAAGTTGCGGCAATAACGGCCACAATATTGTTTTACTTCGGGACTGACAGAACACTTATTATCCTGTTGTTTAATGGTGAATTCACAGAATACGAGTGAATGGCGGCGTCCCGGTAGATAGTATCAGTGACCAACAACATGGTTTTGTTTCATCTAGGTCTACAACCATCAATTTACTGTCTTTTATTTAGTCCCTAGTGGAATCAGTAGATTCTAATAAATAATTTGAGGTGTTGTACACTGATTTCAGTAAGGCGTTTAATAAAATTTCTTCCTCCATTCTATTTGACAATATTGTATTGTATGGTATACCGGTATCTTTGTTGAAATTGTTGATATCCTATTTAACGACGCGTGAATTCTATGGTGCCATAAATGGTTTCACATTGACGATGAATTATGGTATGACTTTCGGTTCCCCCCAAGATACTCATTTGGCCCCTATATTATTTATTTATCTTTATAAATGAATGATCATTCCCTTATATTTCACTCTTCGGAGTGTTTTTTATAGGCGGAAGACTTAAAGTTCTCTAGAACAATTGAATCGTCAAGTGATATTGGGCTCTTGCAAGAAGATCTGAACCAAGTTATTGAGTAGTGTGAGAACAATAAAATAAAACGAAACTAGAAAAATTTTACCATTTGACTTTTTAGAGGAAATAAAACGCTTTTAGCTCAGAGTATTTTATTAAGAACGTAGAAGTTCAAGAAGTCGATACTATTAGAGAACTGGGAGAGCTATATGATAAAAATAATTTTGTTCTATATATTGAAAACATTATGAAAAAGCCATTATAAAACACTTGGTTTTGTGATTCGGTACACTAAAGACTTTAAAAAGGTGAGCACTAGAATATTGTTATACAATAGCCTGGTACGAAGATTGCAGCGTTGTACGGAGACCGCAATAAGCTACACATAAGCTCCTCTTAGAAAGAGTTCAGAAACGGTTTTATGGCACCTTGCATTTTTAAAGGACAAAAGTAAAGCACTACCTTACCTAGAGGGCTGAAATGCGTGTTGAGTATCGTACTTGTGCATGCAATTTTCTTATTTATATTGCCCAGCTTACATGTGTATATAATTTTCGGGGGAAAGGGGTGGAAATTGCATCCCGGCTTTATTAAACTTAGGGCTTAGTTTTAACTCAAAGTGGGCAACGTCAAGCTTTAAAGCTAAATTTAACCATAGAATGATTAAGGTCATAGACGCGGTCGTATATGAGGTAATAAAATTATAACATACAACAAAAAAAAAACACCTAGTTGAAAAAATTACATAAGCATGGGTCTAGAAAACAGTTATCCTGCCCTGTTGTTACCATTATGGTACAAAAGTTTATGTACAGACGCCAGGACACCCAGCTATCCCAATCTGTCCAATTTCTTTTACAGATTTTCAACTTTATCATAAAAGCATAAGGTTCACTTTCAATTGGGGAAATTTGACAGATTGGGGTAGCTTGATGTGCTGGCGTCTGTACATCATAGCTTTGTACAGACCATAGTTCTTCGCAACTTTCATCGTAGTTACTGTCGCATAGTGATAACACCTACTTGCCCAACGTAAATTGTTCATAATATTCCCGCATTACTGTGAAACTGTGGAGTGGAAACAATGCCAGCATTGTACTTGCTATAAACTATGGAAAGGTCTGGTATTAATCACAAAGCGGTTACGCATCGACTATGCCGCTACAAGGGTACCTACTACCTGAAAGGAAATAAATAATTTCCTATAAATATTTTATGAAAAGACGCAGTCGACGGTATATTTGAATGGCGCTCTGTGATAAAAGTACGTTTTTATAAGGCTATTGGCGGCCCGGTACGTTCTTCGCTACGTATAAGGCATAGTAATAAAAAAATGATTATTAAGTTCATTTATTCAAACAAAAAAATATTTTAAATTGCTAAAAGATATTGATTTTACACGTTTTCAAGACTGTTTTTAAATTTTCTCTACATATAAACCTTCCCTGGACTTCCACGAATAACTCAAGACCAAAATTAGCCAAATCGGTCAAGGCGTTGTTGAGTTATAACATTACAACGAAAAGTGGCATTGATTTTTATATATATAGATTTAATAATAATAATAAAAATAATTATTCTATTGAACTTTTGAGTAAATATATCGTTCTGTATAAGTGACATCTCATGAATCAGATCTCACTCTAGAAAAAACTTAAGCATCCTTACTCCGAATCAACTTCTCATTCTTACATCAAGACTTACCTTCCGCTGTAATGATTGCACCTCGGTATTGCGTTTCGAGTGGAAGTTCACACTGCTGGAAAACCGAATCGAACTAAATTTGTCAGTGAATTATTTTTGATATTACATAGAACACAGCAGGCAAACTAAAGTAACTGATACAGCTCAAAGGACTGCTCAAATGCCGCAGAAGATAAAGATAGAGAGAAGAGGCAGGAAGATAACTACAGCCCTTGAAAAATCTTGTGCGGGTCGCTTGAAGCCACAGAATGCGGATGCGCAAGAGCGGCGATTGTGAAGTCTCTCGGAAAGTCCAGCAGCGGACGTCTTTCATTTGACAATATGACCAACGTCAGCACTGGTTAATTATCTATACGTATGTATTGAAATGCCTATGGCGTAAGTGTACCTCTGTACAACTTTGTGTATAAAGTTTTGAAATATATAAATAAAGGAGAAAAGAATATACAATCATGATTTTCTCTTATACTAACAGTTTCTCCTATAATAGTTACGTAAGAATTTATAAGCGGTAATTTCATCAGAAGTTGAAGCATCTGGTTAATATTACAAACTTCAGAGAGTAATAATTTTTGGACATTCATCATAAGTGAAAAATAAAGAAGGATAAATAATCAAAACTTTTTCTAAAATTCACTAATGAAGACCTTTTTCTGTGATGCCGTGCTTCAAATAATACCTATATTTTAACTCTTTTAAGGGTCCCGTAGCCAAGGGATACCAACGGAGCCCTTAGTAGCCTTCGTTGTCCGTCCGTCTGAACGTAACTTTAAGTCTAATGCACCGCAATAGGTAGATAGTTGTAATTAATAGTATGAGTATTTGTACTATAACAAAAAATAATAAAGAAATTATGGTAAGGTTATTCAGAGCTGCATACCCGCGCCGGGGCTCCCCCCATGAGACGTCTAAAGAAGTCCACGGCAGGTACGTTTTGGTCAGTGCGTGTCCGACATACCCACCCGCAGACACTTCTTACGGACGGCAAGTGTAGGTATTCCCAATGCCTTGTCAAATAAAAAGGTTAGGTTTAATTAGGTTAGATTAGGCTGTAAATCTACGACAAAGGTACGGAACACTTTGCGTGCGAATCCAACTCGATTTTAGCTGGTTTTTAATCCATTGTACAAACAGTGGATAAAGAATAGGTTTATGTTATTTTAACAATTACTAATTAGCAGAGCGACTGGTTCAGCATACTAAAGCTGAGCTTTTAAGTTGTCACTTTGAAATGACTTTTATAGTTAAACTTAATATTGTACCCGAGAGATTTTCAGATATCTAGTCCCTAATTAAAACCCAAAAAAAGACTTTAACGATCTATACTAATTATTTATTTAGAACATGCGCAAAAGTCTATAAGAGATGGAGAATGATCATATATTCCTGTTTTCTACATGACCTATTTATATGTGCAAAACAAAAAAAAATCTATTAACAAAAGGCGCAAGAATAGAAATATAATAATATCTAGGGACAATGTCCCACAGTTTATCCTAGCTCCAAACTAAGCAAAGCTTGTAGAATGGGTACCAGGCAACGATATACATACTTATATAGATAGATAAATAATTATATACATAGAAAACATCCATGACTCAGAAACAAATATTCGTGCTCATCACACAAATATTTGCACTGACCGGGATTCGAACTCAGGACTACCAGCTTCGTAGGCAGAAGCACTACCAACTAAGCTACGGTGACCGTCATATAATTTGATATTAAGGAAGTACTTATATAATCCCTATAATAGCCTGAAAATATAAAGGCAAAACTAATCTGTTTTCATCACAAAGTGGAAGTAACGTAATAAAACGCAAAGGGAGTATTGACATAGTTCTCTTTTGTATTCAATGTCAGCCGCCAGCTGACGCGACGGCAGCGTTTTAAAATGGCTTATGAATTATAACACCTTCAGAAGAAAATTTAACTCAAATAATTTCGTTGCTTTCTTGTTAATAAATTTAAATTAATTAATGTTATGTATACAGTAGTGATGTAAATTACCCCAACATGTACTCAAAATTTTACTTAACAATTTAACATAAATTAAAATAATTGTGTAGTAGACTAATTGGCACAACCATCCAAATATATATATTACTAGTACTTGTGAGTAAATTAATTAAACCCAAAAAAGTTATTATAAAAATGATAGATAGATAGATAAAACTCTTTATTGTACACCTCAAGAAACAATACAAACTGATAACATATACAAATTAATACAGTACAAATGGCGGCCTTATCACAAGGTGTGATCTCTTCCAGACAACCTAGGTAGTGAAAGAATAAAGGAGTTACAGAGATGGTTATTAATAATTAAATGATTATTGTCACTATTTATAGTCTTAAATATATTTTACATCATGGTTGAATAGTTATGTCGATATTGAGGTAAGAAATCAAATAATAATAATAATAATAATGTCCTGGGACACTGTTCCCAAACTAAGCAGACCTTGTACTATGGAAACCAGATAACTGATATACTACATATACTTCTTTTCTTTTCTAAATACATACTTATATAGATAATTTACGCCCAGACTCAGGACAAACAGACATGTCCCGGGTGGGACTCGAACCCACGACCCGCGGTGTAAAGGCAGCGTATCTACCAACGACGCCAACAGACCCAGTGATTATTAGGGCGGTCCTTGAAATACCCAGTGAAACAGTTTGTTTCACTGGGTATTTCATGGGTTCCTCCGGATTCAACATGGTCTTACTTTATATTAATTGTTTAATTGACTTCAAAGAAGGATGATTTTGTTTTTATATTACGCAATTTCTCCGTCCGGGTCCCAAGACTCGATTTTGATAAGTTTTATTTTCCATGGGAAATGCTTTCTGTATGGGCCCATTTAAATGAAATCGGTTCTATGTTTTTAAATATAGTAAGTTTTATAAAACATGGACATCGATAATGAAATATAGCATAGCAACAATGTTTAATAATAGTGTGACCTATTTCTATATTCTGGTCCAATTATTTATGCTTTAAAAGTAAGCCTCCGGCTATTTTAAAATACGTTTCCAGAAAAGCGAAAGTAGAAATGTTCCTCATGTCTGTCAAAGATCACGATAAAGCCAATTATTAAAACAAAAAAATAAATATAATAATAATATCTAGGGACAATGTCACACAGATCATCCTAGCCCCAAACTAAGCAAAGCTTGTACTATGGGTACCAGGCGACGATATACATACTTATATAGATAGATAAATACTTAAATACATAGAAAACATCCATGACTCAGAAACAATTATTCGTGCTCATCACACAAATATTTGCACTTACCGGGATTCGAACCCAGGACCACCAGCTTCGTAGGCAGGAGCGCTACCAACTAGGCTACGGTGACATATATCTGGAACTTATCACAGAGCGCCATCTAGCCGAAACTAAGCAAAGTTTGTACTACACTTTAGTTTTTTGTAAATATTTACATACAATACATAAAAAAAAGCCAGAACCAGCCGAATGACATATTTCTGGTCAAGATACATGTTTATGAATAAAACTATGTAATAATCTTGCACGAGAATAGTAATAATAACAATCATATCCTGGAACATTATTCACACACGGCGATCTGATCCCAAACTTAGCAGAGCTTGTACTATGGAAAGCAGACTATACAATAACTGATATACTACATATATATATATATATATATATATATATATATATATATATATATATATATATATATATATATATATATATATACTACTACTACTTTTCTATTGTAAATACATACTTATTTAGATAATTACGACCAGACTCAGGACAAGAAGACATATTCATGCACACAAGTATCTGTCCTGGATGGGAATCGAACCCAGTGCGGCGTGAAAGGCAAGTATTTACCAACCAAGCCAACGGGCCCGTCATAGTACCCGAAACCTTTAGAACAGATGACAGTTTCACTACTAACTGAGTCACGGAGGTTGTTGGCCACGGATAATAAACCTTAATAAAATTATGTAAATGAACAGCTAAATAAACATAGTATTATTGTAAATATTCTACGTCTGTTATTAATTCTCCCATACGATAGGGAAAAAGTAATCGTCTCAAAGTCCCAATCTGTTGGCGTAAAGGAGTAACAAACATACATCCATACATCTATACTCACAAACTTTGACATTTATAATATTAGTAGGATGTGTACCTGCCTCTAGCGGTTTTGGAAGTGCACGCAGGAATAGCTCTCAGATGGTAGATATTTTTGTACTTACTTGACACTTATTGCATATATATTTTGGACAATTCACACAATATCTTTATAAATTGTAGCCTATGTGTTATTCTGATGTATAAACTATATTATTGTAAAGTTACATTAAATTCCATTAGGTAGCTTTTACGTGAAAGAGTAACAAACATCCATTCATACTTACAAACTTTCGCGTTGATAATATAGGATTATAAAACTGAACCAAAAGTATAATATTTAACAGTGATAACCCTACAATCAGTTGTAACACATTCCAATTTCCAGAACATTTTCCAATTTCCAGATAATGGCATGGTGAGTATGTGTACTTTATTGAATATAAATAATTGGTTGGTGGAAAATGCCGTGTGGTTTTCAGCCTAAAAAAAATAACTGGGTCACCCCATCATTATGTGGGTGTCGTAAAAGGCGACAAAGGGTTACGCCAAGTAGTCGGGCAGCAGCGCCAACTAACTGCGGTTCCCAGCTCACATGCCAAGCGCGGTGACTACGGCAAATCCCTCTAAATGGTAACGTTATAGAAACTTTTGGAGGAGGCCATTGTCCAGTTGTTGCTGGACGATATCAGGCTGCTGATGTGAGAAGAATTCTGAAAATAAGATTGTGTTTTAGAACCAACACTGTTTTGTACTTTGTTGTGGTAGACAAAGAGTTCTCTTCAACACTCTGTATGAATCTAGTATAATCATAATCAAAATAGTGCTCGAATAATGTTGCATTCGAGCACTTGACGTGTTAGCAGCCCTTGAGAATGGTCCATAGAACAAAACACGTGTTGGGTATCGTATTGGCGCATGTAATTTGCTTTTTATATTGTCCTTCTTGCATGTGCATATATTTGCGGGTGGAAGGGTGGTGCAAATTGCATCCCGGCATGATTAAACTGACAATTAGCGGAATTAACATTACATATTGATTTTGTATTTTGATTGTTATGGATTTCCGCAAAGTAACGCCTGATTCCATTACTTATAATCATAATATTATAATATTGTTTCTTTCCATCCCTGGACACCGTGGACTGGTTCAAGTATTATTTCTGGATTATGTTTATTGTAAGCAATGTTTTGTGATGAGATAATAAATAAATAAATAAAAAAAAAAAATAATAATAATAATCTTTATTCACAGAATATAGCTTAAAAGTACCAGTTGTTATAGTAGTAGGCTCTTGATTGATTTTAGCATTCCACATTAACCTAGAATCTGAAACTACGATAGCCAATGAGTACATTTCAGCTAAGAGCGTAAAGGACCGACTCCTTTGTTGTAATCGCTTTTGGCATTTATCAATTGTTTCTCATAGATGTTCATACTTTAAAACTACAATATATAATGTCGTTATACAAAACGTTCAAATAATTTTTGATACACCCATCACGTCAATTAAGAAGATATTACGTACCAGGTAACTTACCCCAGTAAACTTAAGGCTTTCAGTTTGTCTTTGATAAGCTATGGGCCTTAAAACTTAGCCTAAAATTACTGTTCAAGCAGTAAAATGAAACAATTCTTCCGGGTAACGTTGTTTTTACATAAACAAATTTAATTTAAACGAACAATACTCTGTCGGGGGCAAAGGGTGCCACTGACAGAGTATTGTTCGTTGACGAACGAGTGTCACATCGTACTAAATCTTCTTTTGAAATAATTCAAAGTAAAAAGTGTTGGTTGGTTTTAAAAGGTGTTTGGATTTTAGAGCTTGTCTATTTTGACGACGATGAAATGCGTTAATTTCACGACTAACGAGCTCTGCGTTCATTTCCCTTTATGAGCTGGTGCTGAGTATTGTTGAAATACATGGTGTCGTCTTCGAAGTTGTGTGCATAAACCTCTATCGTTGTGATAGTTAAACTACTCTTCAACAGTAAACAGTATTTCATCCACAAAGATAATTTTACTATGGCCACCGAATGTATGTTCCTGCAGCAACTATTACACTGTTATGGAATGTTCGAGACAAATGGTTGCTGTGAACAGCTTTACTGTCGTAATTTCATAAAGCCATTAGCATAAGTCTTCTTTTATGAAACGAAACAAAGGGAAAATTTTCATTTTCCTAGCCATAATTCTTAAAAAACTCGATGGAGATGTACACATCAGACATACTTCTTGTCCTTAAGTGGTAGAAAAATCAGTTCATCATCAACATATCAACTGAAAGACGCACACTGTTGGACAAAGGCCTACTTCAAAGATCTCCACAATTGCCAGTCTTGCGCTATCCGTATCCAGCGACATCCGGCGACCTTCACAACATCATCTTGTAGGGGGCCTGCCCACGCTGCGGAGCCTTCCGGTTTGTGGTCGCCACTCGAGAACCTTTGTGCCCCAGTGGCCGTCGGCAAAATTAGTTGTTCTAGTAAAATTAGTGCCAGACTAAAAACAGGGATTCTACTTCAGACTTTTGTTTAAGCAGTCAAATTTTTACAATGCCAACATAGAAGGTTTGATTCCAAATTCTTATGTACAAAGTAAGTATATATATATATATATAAGTTTGATAACGACAGTGATCCTAAAAACTCCACCGAAACTAATTTCAAATTTCAGGGAGGTTAGGTCCATGACATGTTCCATGTTCCATAATCAAAAAATATCAGACACGAAATCATAAGTATGGCCATATATGGACCCAATAAGAAAATAAAAATCGATACTTTCAAACTGTTACAATTAGGAAGTTTAAACGAGCACAATTTGTAATTAAAAATTGTCGACTCCGTTTTAACTTATGCTGATTATTATTTCTTTATCAAACGTTAAATATAAATAAACATGTATATGTAATATAAATCAAGTTACGGTTAGTAGAGCAACTGAGCTGAATTTATTTGTTGTGTAAATAAATCCTATTCATGAACTGTACTGTTTTCGACTCATGATTAAATTAAATACACAAATGATGGTAATACATAGAATCAGAAAAGTTTATATTATAGGAATGTTTACAAATCATTGTTTAGAAACTGATGATGTTTTTCTATCAATCAAATAATTTTTTTCTTAAATTATTGAAAATCTTGTAAAAATCTGCGTGACTTTGCGATAAACTTTTAAGTAGTACCTACATGAACCACTAAAAGATTTTCATACCAACATGGAATAAAGGTACAAAATTAGTCTCGGTAAAGAGTTCAACTCTGTCTTGGTCGATTTTTAAAGTATCTAATCGTATTTTGTTTCAAATATTGGACAAAATTGGACTGGAGTTTTACAACAATGTCATATGGCATCATTAACCAGGTTGATAAATGGAAGCAGTAATTTAAATGCCATGATATATATACAAGGAAACGACCATGATTACCAGACGTAGTACAATTCAGGCCGATGTTTTAGATAAACCAAACATTTTCAAAGCAGAGCCATTAAAATATGTTTTTATTTATGATCATTACGGCTACAATAGACTTCTTGTAATTAATACCTTCAACATCACTTAAGACATCACTTATTTAGAAATATGTATATGAGTAGGTAGATATGTTTATCAGTTGTCTGGTTGCATTGTAAAGACGCCAGCACATCCAGCTACCCCAATCTGTCAAATTTCTTTTATAGATTTTGAACTTTATCACAAAAACATAAGGTTCACTTTCAATTGGAGAAATTTGAAAGTTTGGGGTAGCTTGATGTGCTGGCGTCTGTACATGGTCTGACTAATATCGGAACAGATGATAATGTGTTAGTTGTCCCACTTTTTACGTTGCATTAAAGTTTGTTTAGTATGGAAAGCTTATCTTTTTCATGTGAAATATCTATAGCCGCACGTAAAACAGATTTCTGTCGTGGCGACGCATGCTGTGGTATTTTTTTTTTTAGTTCCTATCACAATATGTTCTTTTCGATTTCGACTTCGACTTCGACTTCTACTTGGACTTCGACTTAAATTCGACTTTGACTTCGACTGCGACTTATACTTCGACTTCGACTGCGACTTATACTTCGACTTCGACTGCGACTTATACTTCGACTTCGTCTTCGACTTCGACATGACTTCGACTTTGACTTCGACTGCGACTTATACTTCGACTTCGACATCGACTTCAACTTCGACTTCGACTTCGACTTCGACTTTGACTGCGACTTTTACTTCGACTTCGACTTCGACTGTGACTTGTACTTCGACTTCAACTTCGACTTCGATTTCGACTTCGACTTCGACTTCGACTTCTGCATATTACTTTTACAAAATAATGTCGATGTTTAACATCTGCCAGGAGTCCCGTGACGGCTCACATTTTTATTTATTCTATCTTGTTGTGAATGGCTAAAATGAAAAAGTGTTTATTTAAATACAATCAATCAAACGATATCAATTAAGAAACCACTTTATAGAAGTAAGTATTAACTTTTTTATATTAATGTTTTAAAAGCCTGTAATTGCGAAGACTTTTAAATTAACTTTTAGTTACCTATTAGCTTTATTAAAACACAACACTAAATATTTTACATATTAGATTTACAAAAAGTATGAAATCATCGTTTGAATAAGTAATTTCTTTAATGGCTTTAAAAATTATTTTTGTGTCCAATTCTTAAAAAGATATAAATGCTATTTAAATATAGCTATTTTGAAAAAATCAACTATTTAAATTTTTCTTATTAATCATTCATGTCATTCCTTGCAAGCAAGTTAGGTTAGATATGATCTTATGATGTCTAGAATGGACAGAAGGAAAGATGCCTGTTGGCGTGGTTGGCAAATGCTTGCTTTTCACGCCGGAGGTCGTGGGTTCGATTCCCACCCAGGACAAATATTTGTGTGCATGAGTATGTTTGTTTGTCCTGAGTCTGGTTGTAATTATCTATATAAGTATATATTTACAAAAAAAAACATAGTATATGTAGTATATCAGCTATCTGGTTTCCATAGTATAAGCTTGCAGATGGCCGTGTGTAGATAATGTCCCAGGATATTGTTATTATATACCCAGACAGATTAAGAAGTCTTCTTCAGAAGCTCCTAAAGGTATTTAATGAAGGTAGGCCGACTAAAGGTTGGGTTATCATCTTTGCGGTGGTTCCGAGGATTCGATGTCCCCTCTCTGTTAAAGAGCCTGACTTGGGTGTCACAGCGTTGTAGCCTTTAGTGCTGAGACTGCGTTAGGAAAACCTATATATCCATGGTCAACCTGGACGATTCTCAATAGATTCTAACAAAAACTTTGTAAATAGAGTTACATTCAAACATAACAAAACTTCTGCGAATGATGTGTCCCGCAAGGTATGGAGCATTTATCTGTGTGTCCCTTCTATCTACCCTCCTGCTCTCTACAGAAGCTGTATGAGGCTTCAACTTAAATATGCTGTCAGCATTGCCCTATTTTGGACAGGAAAGTAAAATTTTATCACCGATACAAGTACATTTCTTGGTTCCAAGACATCCGGGCGTCCCCCGAAAGACACATATATTGTTGTTGAAATAATTTTGTTTGGCCTAATCTGGATATCAAACTTGAAAACTATAAACATGCCCCAAATTTGTACCGCTAACAAAAAACCTTACTGTGTTTTCTATATGTACATTAAAATCTTCCCTCACTCTATTTAATAACCAAAACACGAGTAATCCTTCCAACCTAAATGTGGCTTACAAGGTTATTTATAAAACAGAATATTTTCCTCAGATCACGATGTAGTACAAAGATACCATTTATCCCGAGCCTTTCGGGAAGCTGCCGCTTGACCCTTTATCGCCGCTGAAAATAGGAATAAATGGAAGCTTTTTTCATGATTGCGGTCGCCAGTAAACTATTTGCATAATCTAAACGAGGCTTTACCTTATTGTCTTTTGTAAGGTTGAATGTTTGGAAAAATATCAACTTTACACATGCACGTGGATGGGACTTTGGGAATAAATAACGGGCTCATGGTGCCAACAGTTGCGTCTAAGCATTGAAAAAGTGGGTATTTTTGTATAAGATGCGAGTGTTGCATACAGAAATAAACCCTTGTACCGCAAGGTATTTTACAAAAGCGAAATTCATAGATAGCAAGCACACACAACTATATATGGATCACACAAATGGCAATTTTTGCCAAGTCTAATTGTATTTTATTCAAGTTCAGCAACCGAGCTAGACATAAAGATAAGATGAGACGAGTACAACATAAGACAACTTTATTCCATAAAAGTATATTTTATGTTATCCCTGACATTTATAATAAATTATCCAATAGTATTTTAGGTTTAAGTGACATTTATAATTTTAAAAAAGCATTGTATAAATTTCTTATTGACAAATGTTACTATAGCTTGCAGGAACATTTGAATGATTGTAATTAGTAGGGAAGTGATTTGTGTATTTTTTATTATAAATTTGTATAATATTCGTATCTAGCACATCGTAGCGGCACAACTCATTCTGTAACATCTATAACACCTATGTACCACAATAAAATTATTTCATTTCATTATTTCATTTCATTAATCAATTGCGGGTATCGAAACTGAAACACGAGTGCACAATGTATTAGTGATTTAATTACCTTAGCCACTGCATACGTGCATCTTTTATTCAACCAAAACATGGCTCTATATTAACTAAGAACTTGATATTTGATATGTTTAACACATAAATGTCATGGAAAATCTTTTTCCTTGTAATATAAAGAATATATAATAGGCAATACCCATTTTGATAGATAGTAATAGTTTACGCTGGAAGCCGGAAGTAGAAGTTTCAATAGTAACGGGAAGGTGCAACATAAAAACACAGTGGTATTGAATTGGCTTGAATTAAAAATAAAGTTTGGTCTCCATTATTGTTAAAATATAAGAATAATTAATTGTTTCAGTATTTTAGCTGATTCCAAATAACAGTACAGTACACGACAAGGCAGATTATTACCATCAATACGTTTACCTTAGACGTATTGACATCAGCCCAGATCCTAGCCGCAGCCAGACAAACTAAATAATTACATTGAAACTGGCCTTGCATTAAAATTATAAAAAGACCGCGTATTTGTGTCACTACAACTAGTTAATGGATACTGTGGAGTTCTTGAGTTTTTCGTGAGCATCTAAGTCTATCAACACAGGACAGACATTTGTGTGCATGAACATGTCCCCAGGATATTGGTACAAATATCAGCCTGGTTTGCAGTTTTGGATGCGACCCAAGTAAAGAATTACATAAAACTGGCTTTGTTCTAATAATTATAGAAAGATTGAATTAAAATAATACGTAATTCTCCGATACAATATATACAGCGTATTATTCAGGTATCCATACAACGCGGTAATATATACTATTTAAATTGTTATAGTTTGACTGCACGAGTGGCGCAACGGCTTAGACAGTCGCCTTGCCGCTTCGTGTCGCGGGTTCGAGTCCCGAGTAAATGGTGGTTTTAAGTCTGGATGTAATTTGTGTCCGTCTATTATATGTTTGTAAAGTACCCCGCGTCACAGGTGTTAAATTCCCTAAAGCGGAAAGTCTTTTTTAAGAAAAAAATATGGTTCTGTTTAGCGCTTTGACAGATCTAGGCTAGTAGGTATTTCCTTGGGCATTCATTGGTAGCTCGCTGGAAAGACGCTTGGTATCAAAAGGATCATCTGAAACTCCAGAAATGCAGCTGATTGAGGCTCTAAATACTTAAATGGAGTATTCAGCCATCATCACAGAAGTGGGAAATTCAGGCTTTTGGGTAAAATATGAGTAAATTTATACTCAAAAATGGTTTAACTATTTTAATTCTACTGACAACTCTACACTTTCCACACATCTATCCGTGAGCTGCATTGAGTCAAAGTTCAAACCGCAGAGGCTCCCTGGTGCGGCGGTTTACTTAGTGTATAGTAATATTTTGATAGATGGTTTAAGGTTTCGTTTTTATTAGGGTTCCGTAGCCAAATGGCAAAAAACGGAACCCTTATAGATTCGTCATGTCTGTCTGTCTGTCCGTCCGTATGTCACAGCCACTTTTTTCCGAAACTATACTACTGAAACTTGGTAAGTAGATATATTCTGTGAACCGCATTAAGATATTTACACAAAAATAGGAAAAATAACAATAATTTTGGGGGGTCGTCATACATAGAACTGAAACTCAAAAAAAATTTTTTTCATCGTACCCATACATGTGGGGTGTTTATGGATAGGTCTTCAAAAATCATATTGAGGTTTCTAATATCATTTTTTTCTAAACTGGATAGTTTGCGCGAGAGACACTTCCAAAGTGGTAAAATGAGTGTCCCCCCCCCCTGTAACTTCTAAAATAAGAGAATGATAAAACTAAAAACAATTATGATATATATAATATACATTATCGTGGAAACTAACAACGAAAATTGGTTTGAACGAGATCTAGCAAGTAGTTTTTTTAATACGTCATAAACCGCAATTTGCTTTCATTTA
This sequence comes from Pseudoips prasinana, assembly GCA_951640165.1. Taxonomy (NCBI): domain Eukaryota; kingdom Metazoa; phylum Arthropoda; class Insecta; order Lepidoptera; family Nolidae; genus Pseudoips; species Pseudoips prasinana. The sequence continues at coordinate 11,275,218 of OX621240.1, forward strand.
ATCAACTGAAATACTTTCTTTTACGGAACCCTTCATGTGCGAGCCAGACTCGCACTTGGCCGGTTTATTGTCAGATGAAGCAGTAAAAGCTAAGTGTTAACTTCAAATAAAAAAAAACAAAGTCGAACACGCACATCGACGGTTCTGTTCGAAATGGCCACGATAGGTTCACATTTACCTTAAAAATACAACATTTACACTGTGATTTTCTCTAGTTTTTCCCTTGGACATTGATTGAGGACAACGCAACGTAGTCAAAATCTATTTAGTCAATGTATATCAATTTAAGGTTTTGCCTCCCTTGCAAGTATTTAAATATACGGCTTTAAATTGCCATATATCTTTTGAGTGCGTATGACTGTTTTGATTTTTGTACAGTCTCAAGGGATTGCTAATTTCTAATGCCTTCGTAATAAAGACGAGGTTAAGGTCGAAGTGTATCCACAAAAGATTCATTGACTGTACTTATAGATATATCGAGATTCTGTTCGTATTTCCAGCAAGTTCTTAATAGGCTAATAACGTGCATATTCTGGCTTACGGTGCCTATTATTCCAGCACAATAATCTAGCATTATATGGGCTGTATAAATCGTCCTCGAAGCAAGGCAATTGTGGTAAATGGCGATAAATACCATAATTATTGGACTATTTGTCAGGTAATAGACGGACGAAGGATGTGATCCATTGAGCTTTAAGTCCGATTAGTGACAATGGATGGCAGGAGTGCACGTGTGGCGCAGCGGCTAATACAGTCACCTCGCCGCTTCATGCCCCGAGTTCGATTCACACACCGGACAACTATTTGTGTGACCAATAAATAGTTCTTCTGAGTCTAGATGTTGTGTCCGTCTTTTATATGTTTGTAAAGTACCCCGCGATACAGGGATAAGATTCCCTAGTGCGGGCGTAATCTTTAAAAACAATCAAAATCAGATTAATACAAAATTGACAGACATCGTACTTTTGACAACGACGTAGTGTTGGCAGATTCACGAAAGAAAATGCACGACTGTGTGTTTCAGCCTAATGCTCAGATAAAAAAAATAGGCTCAATTTGGATGGAAATAATTTTTTATGGAACATTAATAAATCGGTTTGTTCGAAGAGGAGCATTCACTTAACTGCCGTACCTTTCGTACAGACTTTTTACGGTAGTAACTTACTTCTTGATACTATAGAAAAATATTCATTGATTATAACGCCTGCAATCTCCAATTTCGTAATAATAAAATAAATAAAATAAAATAAAATAAAAATAGATATAAAAATAAAAAATCCTTTTATTCCATGCACATATTTAAAAAAACATTCAGTTACACAATTAGGATTTATAGTTAGACATTTATATACTACTAGCAAGAAAAAATAATAAAGAAAAATGTATAATAAGTTATTGATATATTGCTAGCAGTTAGGTAAGTACCTATATTAATTAATTAAGATTTTGCATAGACCCCTCTCAGGTGAAGGCCTCCTCCAAAGATTTCCATTTTTTTCTACTCTTGGCAGTCAGTATCCAGCTAGTTCCTGCGATCTGTTTTATATCGTCCTCCCATCTCATGTAGGGTCGCCCTGCTCGGCGTTTGCCAGGCGGGCCTTTCCATGTGGTTACATGTATGGTCCATCTATTATCGTCGAGACGAGCGACATGGCCGGCCCATCTAAATTTTAGTGTTTGGGCGTAAGTTAGCGCGTCTATTGCTTTCGTGTAATTCCTTATTTTTGTGTGACGTATTTTATGTATTTTATTTATATTCAACATACTACGTTCCATTCCTCTCTGACATGAGCTAATTTTGTTTTTAATTTTTTGAGTAAATTTCCACGTCTGGCAGCCATACGTTAGAGAAGGCAGGATGCATGAATCCATAATTATCTTTTTAAGCTTTATAGACATATTACTTTTAAATACTTCTTTTAAGCTCCAGTATTTATTCCAGGCAGCTTTAATTCTTCTACGTTCTATCTCATTTTCGTTTCTATTGTTTTTGAAACTTATTTGTTTCCCAAGATAAATATATTGGTCCACATACAGTACCAAAAAGTGCGTTAGAATAGAAAATGAGACTCTAGATCTCATTTTCTATTCTAACGCACTTTTTGGTACTGTTTGTGATGGATTTTGTTTTTGACAAGTTCATACTGAGTCCCACTCGTCTGCTGTTTACATGAAGTGCCTCTAGCATATGTTGCAGGCCACTACTAGATTCTGAAAATAGCACTATGTCGTCTGCGAATCTTAGATGGCTTAAGTATTTGCCATTAATATCCAAACCGCATTTTTTCCAATCCTTATAATGGTTTCCAGTACAGCTGTAAAAAGTTTTGGTGATAGTGGGTCACCCTGTCTTACTCCTCTCTTGATAGGAAAGCTTTGGCCAGTTTTTTCTAATTTTACTTTGCTAGTGCTGTTATTATATATGTTTCTTATTACTTCAATGTATTCATTCTCTACTTTTTGTGTTCTTAAGGCTTCCCAAATACATGCGTGGGATATAGTATCAAATGTTTTTTCATAATCTACAAAGGCAATGTAGATTTCGTAATATTCATTATTAACTTTGGCATAGCTTATTAACTGTAATGAGTTTTTATCCACACCAGTAATTTTACAAGCGTTCACATATAGTGTGGACAAAATAAAGTAGTAAAAGTAAAGTAAAAATGTTTATTTGAACAGAATAATAGTTACCAACTAATTATTACAGAATAGTAAATGCACAACTTTACAAAAAGTGTACTAGTACTGTCTCCCAAACTAGGCTATAGCCTGTATTTTGGGAAACAGTGCTCATTCTAATAGGTTTATACAATAAAACAGAGGTGGACGTGGTATTATTGGTAATTTACATATGTGTAAGTTTTAAAGAAAATTAATTCTCGGTAGGTAAGCGGCATATATTTGTACTATATAAAAATGTGTGTGTGTGTGTGTGCGTGCGTGCGTGCTGGCGTGCGTATGTGTGTGTCTGTGTGTGTTTGTGTGTGTTAGTGTGTGTCTCTATCTGGTAGCTTTTACTCAATGTACTTAAGCAGCGCTTCAGTGTTATCATAATCTAGCTGGAGAAGCCAACTGGTTGTGATCGACTTAACTTCATGGATGTTGAGGCCTCTAATGTTGTGATTTTTGTTAACCATGTTGTACAGCTTACATGAGACACTCCTATATTGACGCCTGGCAAAGGTGGTTCTGCAATGAGCACTTGAGAAGACTGACTGCTTACTACGTTTTTGGGATCATGAGGTGGCACAGCTTTATGCATTCTTAAGATAATCCGTTGCACAAAGAGCTGTCTAACAGATAAAACTTTGTTCTCAGTGTACAATTGTTTAGTAGGGTATCTAATCGGCTTTTTGTTCATTACTTTTAGTACAGCTCTTTGCGCACGCTCCAATCGCAATAATTGTGTCTTGCCGGCACTACCCCATACTGGGGTGCAGTATTGGACAATGGATTGACATAGGGCAAGATAAACCATTCGTACTTGGTCTGGTGTGGTAACTTCACGTAGGGTTTTAAAAAGATGTATAAGCTTTCTCACCCTTTTTTTTATCAGTTTCAACTTGCAGATACCAAGTCAACCCACTGTCCAACTGGACACCAAGATACTTCGCATTCGTTACTCCTGACAACTTATGGCAAGTACAATTATTATTAGAAGCACAGGTGTGGGCTTTAATAGAGAAATCATGAGGTGGTGAGTTTAGTTTAGATAAATAGAAAGGCAGAAAAAGGGTTTTGTTCAAATTTAATGTAAGTAAATTATTAGATAGCCAGACCATTATTTGTTTTAGGGAAAATTCCGCTCTGTTTTGCACTACATTCCAGTCAGGGCCACTCACTACAATTGCAGTGTCATCTGCATAAGTGTAAATTTCTGTATATGGTAGAGACATAGTACAAAGGTCGTTTACATACAGCTGAAACAGTGTTGGACCCAGAATGCTCCCCTGGGGTACACCGTAACAGACAAAGGCCTCATTACTCATCAAATCTCCAATCTTTACCCTTTGTTTCCTGTTCGATAAGTAATCTCTGAAAAGGTTATGAATTGAGCCCCGTATACCAAGCCTTTCTAGCTTATCAAGTAAGAGCGGGACAGAGACCATGTCAATTGCTTTCGAAACATCTAGAAATATGCTTAATACTGTTGTTATCGTCCAATTTCTTCACCACCGTGTTAGTTAGGTCAATGACAGCGTCTTCAGTAGAGACACCAGATCTAAATCCGCACTGATTCTTAGCTATAATTTTGAATTATCGACATATTGTTTTAAGGACTTATTTAGATACTTTTCTAACATTTGTTAAAGCGCTGGCAACACCGAAATAAGACGATAATTGTTGACACGGTCTCGGTCCCCGCACTTATATATTGGGTGAACTAAGGCGTTCTTTAATGCATCAGGAAAAACACCGGTATTGATGGCGAGATTATATATATGAGTGATGGGAGGGATCAAAAGCTGTCTGTAGTGCCTTAAGAAATTTGATGAAATGCCATCCAACCCAGTAGCTGAATCAGTCCGTAATTGTAAAATTATTATTAAGTAGCCGTAGTTAACTCCACAGAAATGGTTGTACTTGCGGCGGAAATCATGTGCCTCAGCGCGTCCACTTTCGGATTTTATCGGTATACAGGGCAACTTCTTGAGACACTTAAATGATTGTTCAAAGTCTTGGTTTTGCTCTGTGTCCGTAAACTGCTGGGATCCCGAACGCTGCCCAGCTGAGTTGGATTCTACGATTGACTTCCTTCTCGAAGTTGGACCTACCTAGTTGGATGGTCTGTTCTATGTAAACATAGTTCTCTACAACTTCGAGTGCAGAGTCTCCAACCTTCATTTGAGTGGGTGCAACATGGACGTTTGACATGATTTTCGTCATTATTTCGACCGACGTTATACGTTATACAAATTGATTAAAATATTAATTGAAATCATCATTTTTTTAAAATCAAGTTAAGGATTTCTAAACCTATTTAAACATTTCAGTCGCTAATCTTTTGAACTATTTCAGGAATTGTGGACTCGTTTTAAATAATAATTAAAATATTTATAATATCCTGGGACATTATTCACACGGCCATCTGGTCCCAAACTAAGGAGAACTATGGAAAGTATATAACTAAAGTAGTAACATATACTACCTTTCTTTTGTAAATACATACTTATATAGATAATTACACCCAAACTCAACACAAACAGACGTGTTGATGCTCACATATATCTGTCCTGGGTGGAAATCGAACCTGCGGCATGAAAGGCAAGTAGACGCCCATATGTAAAATATGTAATGTTAAATAGAGGATTTTTATCTCGATATTTGCTAAGTCCACAAGGGAAATGTACGATGCAGAGTTTTGAAGCGGACGTATACCTAGAAGAGTTTCAATTTTTGCTTGAATAACTCGGAGTAAATTCAAGTACAGTCAGAAAAAGTAAGAAATCTGGTAATCAGATACAAACTATCTCCACGTATGAATAAGACTATAAAAAAGTTAATCTTTAACCCTTCAAACTGATATTCTAAATGGTTATTTAATTTATAAAATTCTCGTTGTTAGTTACCTCCTCCGAAACAGCTTTACTGATTTTTGAAGTTATACTTCTTTCGGTGCGATGGTGAAAAATGATGAGAGTGAATTTTTACAAAATTTTATATGCATATTCAGTAGGTCTGAGAATTGGCTACTATATATTTTTCATACCCCTAAGTTATAAGTCACACTTTTAACATTTTTTTTAATTTTGATTTTGATTGTTTTTTTTGTTTTTATTTTTCTATAATGTGGCATTAAAAATACACACATGCCCTACATTTTTACCCTTTTATCACCAACTCCATCCCGCTCGATAGCTGATCAATTATCGTCTTTTTTGTAAATATTTTTCACTCTATTTCGATTAAAATTTCCCTATATATTACATAATTGGTGAATCTATACTTATATTATAAAGAGGCTATGATTTATCATCATAATTTTTATATATCCCGAACTTTTAACCCGAAGTATTACGTGGGAAAAACGGGCAGGGACAAAAATATTTATAACGCGGAACGAAATCCGCGTGCACTGTTAGTTAGATTATAATAAAACGAAAATAAACCTAATTAACATTATTATTAACGTTTGTTGATAGAATCTTAGAAAACATTTTTGAAACTATTACGGCTAAAAAAAATTATTATTCACCTTATCATGATCATATACATTTTAATAACCCAATTCCTGATAATAAAATTAAATATTTTATAGTGGTTTAAATGTCAAACCAATCCAGCCATTTTTTGAAAATGACTGGTTTGGGTTGCATTTTATTTGTAATGTTTTATTGGTCTAGTTATATTTTTGGGAAAGAAAAAAATAACAAAAATGTTGAGGGAATGCTGAGAAAACCTGAATATTTATAATTGTAGGGTTTTGTTTTAACTTACAATGCAAAGTTTTCGATTCATGTCTTTCTTTTAACGTTCTGGAAATTATCTCACAAAAAAACATCGGAATGATTATATAAGAAAAGTGAGAAAATTTGGTCTTACTCCATCCATAAAAAATTGAATTTTGAAATTAACTTGGTGATAGAACAGGAATAACTTAGCAGATTAATAAAAGCACAGTATCTGAAATAGTATCTGAAAAGAGTGGGGAGGACAACAGAACCCTAAAAGTTATGATCTACAGGAAACCGTATCAGAACTGACCTAAAAGGAAGAATTGACTTAGAAGAGATGGATTGACTGCATCAAAGAACATCAGACGGACAGTAAGCGCTTAAAGCCAGATGCTCTCACCAGACCAACAGTGATTGGCGAGGTTAAGTAACTAGGCTCGCGCTCAGTTTATAGATGGTTGACCGCCAAAGGGGGAAATTTTCTGAGTGTCACCGTGCTTCGGAGGGCACGATAAGCTGACAGTCCCGGTTATAGCCATTAGACAGCATTCATTCAGCCATAATGTCAGAGGCCTAATGGGCGTCTTGAACAACTCAAGACACTAGGGTAACCGCTGCCCACACGATAAATAAGTAAATGTACTCAGGTAAATTTAGGTAAGTCTCTTTTTACATGGGCCGACTTTATACTAAGACCTATGATTAACCTTTTTAAAGAAATACAAGCACATATAAGCATATTATACAGGATGTTTACTTAGTGATATAAAAGCCTATTGACGTGCTCTACTGACCTTTGCGTTGAAGTTCGAGTTAGATTCGTTGAACTAGTTGAGAAGAAAATGAAGGCTGTGTGACATTAATATTAATAATATTAAGTCAAACTGTATAAGTTTAGTTAACAGGCAAACAGTTTTTGTCTTGACATTTAACATTACAGTTTAATGCGGTAGGTATCTATAGCTTTGTGACAAAAAAAACATACGGGGCATTCTTCAGAGACTGCCGATGGAAGTGAAAAGTATTTTTCATGTCTTATAATCGGAAAGTAGTGATTATTTGATCCGAGTAGCGAGTGAAAGATGCTACTTGCCACTTAATTGCTTCCCTCCCTATGGTGAGAATAAATTTAAAAAATAGAACTTACTTTGGTTAGGCAGTCGGCTGTAAAAATCTAATATAATTAAGAAAACAATGTTGCGGTCATGTTAGTGTTAAATGTATAAAGGGTACCGTGGCCCGTGAAATTAAAAAAAAACCAGTCATCTTACGAAAATTAGATCAGGTCACGTGCCCTGACACGACGCGAGTTTAAATTTTTTTACCCATCCCAAAAAAGTGTACAACACCGCAAAAATAGTTTTCACTTCAAAATAAACGAAAAACTACAAAAAGAAGTCCTGCATGCGTTGTTGTTGCATTGTATTTTGAAAATAATTAAAAAGAATATTTAATCATAAGATTTGATCTTTTACACGAATAAACTAACTAATCATAAACGGCGACAAGCTTTCGCAAAAAAACATTTTAGTTCCCATATAACAAAAACTAAATAATATACCACTATGGTAAAAATGATTTCAGAATAGTTTCGTGTTGGTGTTTTCGATAGATAATATTAAAATGAAAGTTGTTTATCATGAAAACAACCCTGTGTTTACATATCTAATTTCCCTACCGCACTATATCGATCGACATAATATGCTTAAATAAATATGCTAAGAATATATGTCTTTGCCGCTGACCGTACCAAAATGCTACATAGTCCTAAGTCTTAAGGAAAAAACAAATCGTAACACACAATTCGGCTTGCTTAAATGACGGTCTATGTAATACTTGTTTATTTATATAGACCATTATAAAGGAAACTTGGACGTTTGCAAGCGTTATCAGATCAACCGTGACAATGTAGAGTGGGAAGGAAAGAATCGTATCTACGAGTATTTATGTGAGGAGAAAGTACACAGAAAAATAAAAATAATTTGTTTCGTATTAACACTAATGGAAAACCTAGTTCAGTAATTTTTGCTTGAAAGAGTAACAAACATCCATGCATGTATATATCCTTACAAAATTTTGCATTTATAATATCAGTAGGATATTACAATCCTATTTTATCCTCAAAAATTATTTGCTAAAACGATAATCATATTAAAGCAAATTATATAAAATCTATATATATAAAAATCAATGCCACTTTTCGTTGCAATGTCATAACTCAACAAGTGTCGTCTTTACCGATTTGGCTAATTTTGGTCTTGAATTATTTGTGAAAGTCCAGGGAAGGTTTGTACGTAGAGAAAATTTAAAAAAAGTCTTGAAAAAGTGTAAAATCAAGAACATTGACTTTAACATAATAATATTTTTTTTATTACTATGCCTTATACGTAGCGAAGCACGTACCGGGCAGCTAGTAGATTATAATTTGTACGTACTAAATAACAACTTCGTATGTAGGTAACTTTAAACTGTCACCCCAGGAGTGAATGAACGCAAATTAAAATTTAATAATGAACCTTGTAAGTAGATAATAGTAGATACAATTAAATTCAAATATTAATAAATTCATGTGGTATACAAAGGTGTCCCAGGATATTATTATTAAAAGAACCGATAAAACCAGAAGGACAATAATATATTATATTATGCCATAAAACTACTTCAGTTCTTATACGAGAATACATATTTTTTTACAAACTTTAGCTATATAAATACTGAAACGAACCACAAAGAAAGTGATTCCCCTATGTAATCTTGTCAAATATGAAACGAATATCCACAATAGTAGCGTGCAAATGTGATTTGTCTGTTATTCCCAAAATCCCATCGTTTTCCTCATATAATTATTTCCAACAAAGGCACGTGTGTTTTCACGTGAGTGGTTATGAAAAGCTAGGCACATAAGTTTATATATAACAAAATCACTGAATAGTCACATATTAAGGTAACATTAAAGTGAGTACAAAAATAGTAGTTGTGAAATTGCAAACTTAATGCTTATAGCATAATTTTTCAAAAATTTTACTATATACCCTATAATGGACTTCAAGTCACATGGTACTAAATTAACATAGACAACTGTGACCTAATATGCTATCCTAAGAATCCTACTATTATTATAAATGCGAAGGTTTGTTAGTATGGATGTATAGATGTATGGATGTTTGTTACTCTTTAACGCAGAAACTAGCGCACGAATTTTAATGAAACTTAGTGGTAATATAGCTTATATATCCGGCTAAAACATGGGCTATATTTTATAAAGCTTAACGCGGGTAAAACTGCGGGGGACAGCTAGTTTAAAATAAATATATTTAACTCATATCCAGCCAATAACAGTTTTTAAAAGCCGTTCGTCTTAATAAACAATTGTTGCAGTATAGAGACACAACGTAGCCAATTCTTATAACAAAGATTTAATAAATGTTTCTGAACTAATTTATACTGAAATTTAGCTCTAAAATCTTTTAGGTTAGTAATTATTGAGGGACTGATTAGACGTGCTGATTTTACGCGACTGAGTTATTAATGAGATTTAAAGATTAGCTGAAGATAGGTGATTTTACCTCGACTTTACTCATCTATAATGATGTTTGGATCAATAGATTTAATATTTTGCACGCCAGCAGTTTCTTCTAGTAGAATCTTGTTTTCGTACAGTATTTACAAAATCGTTTAAGGTTTTTAATAAATACCATTTATTTTTAATAAGGCCCGCATCTCTCGCAAATGTTTAGCTGCGTACAAAATTTTAACTTTTTGGGTCTTGTGGAATTAAGTTTAAAAAATTTCATGCAAACAGTTCATTGTGCAGTGAACCACAATAATAGACACAATCCCCAAACATTTGTTGTAATGTAAATTGGTTTCTTAAGTTGGCTTCATCACGTCAGCCATAGTACTCACATTCTACTCACATATACACACATACTCACATAGTACACCGCTGGACAAAAGCCTCCCCAAAAATGGAGGAAATGCCATAATCACCACGCTTGGCAGCTTGGCAGACGGGTTGGCGATCGCAGTTTTATGATCATAATTCACAGAAAAACGCCGCTGCTCGTTCTTTGGTATGTGTTCCCTTGGACGATTTCGATGGTGGGGTGATGATGTTCTATGCCGTCACCACATAGCATGTCTGTTTTCCTGAGAAAAACTGCTAGTTATTATCAATATAGCTTTTTTTTATTTACTCCAATTAAACTTGTGACAAGTTATAGTTCTTATCATTTTAGTAACACAATGCTGTTTTATTTAGTAGTAAAAGAAATTAACTTCTAGCCCCAAAGTGATTTATTCGCAGTGTTAAAAGCCACACACAGGATTACGGGTAACACAATGGGTATAAATCAATTTCACACCTTACTCACCTCTTAGTTCGCTCAAACGGGGTGATAAACTACTACTACAAGAATTATTACCGGGATTATGGCAAATACGAATAAAACTATATTTTTACGTGATTCATAGTAAATTAATGTCGTATGAGATGGTGCGAACATGTCATGCGAAGGGATGAGGAACAGGTACTACGCAAAGCACTCGCTATTCCCGAACAGAAGAGAGACAGAGGTCCCCCCCCTTCCCCCCTTGACGTGGTGGTCTAGTATGACCAAACTTTTAGAGAAAGCCTAAATACCACATTCGAGAATCCAGATATTTGTGTGCATGACCATGTCTACTTGTCCTGAGTCTTTACAAAAGAAAAGTATTATATGTACAATATGTACTCTGCTTAGTTAGGGATCAGATGGCCGTGTGTAAATAATGTCCCAGGATATTATTATTATTATTATCCGTAATCAACATAATAAGCATTATGCCATCGATTCATTATTTGCAAAATCAGTTCACACTTCAAGCCGATTTCCAATTGCCTACCATCAAGCCTATCATTAAGCAAACGTTAAAAGCTTTTTCTACTTAACCATGCATTACTAAAATCCACCAAATTGGTCGTTGCATTCAAATCCCGTAAGCACTGTCATCCCAGGAAATTTATTAGACGAAAACGACGATCAGGACCAACTAAAATTGTAGTCATATGATTGATGAACATTCGAAGCATACTAGGGTAGCTAGACAAGTTAAGGTAAAAAAAAAAACACTTAAATTAAGAACGCCTGAGTAAAATATTAGACTTCTAGTTTTAATAAGGCATATTGCGTGTAGAAAAACAGACAGAAGTCCAACATCTTCTGTACGTATGTGATATTTTCGACGGTCACCATAGCCTAGGTGGTAGTGCTCCTGCCTACGAAGCTGGTGGCCCTGGGTTCGAATCCCGGTAAGTGCAAATATTTGTGTGATGAGCACGAATATTTGTTTCTGAGTCATGGATGTTTTCTATGTATTTAAGTATTTATCTATATAAGTATGTATATCGTCGCCTGGTACCCATAGTACAAGCTTTGCTTAGTTTGGGGCTAGGATGATTTGTGTGACATTGTCCCCAGATATTATTATTATTATTTTCATTAATGTTAGTAATTAATGAATCGTAGATTATGTACTGACTGATGCCACTATTTTATTATAAAAAGTGTTCGATGTTCATCGTCTCGACTAGTTATTAGAATCAATGACAAGATCATGGTAAACATGAAAAATACCTAATCGAAATGTAAAAATCACGTTTTTTAGTAATGTTACGTAAAAAATGTATTTTTGTCGATTTTTATTACATATGTGTCATTAATACAAACGATTATGAATAAATTTGATTCCGAACACTCATTATCTAAGAAAAATACACATGTATATTTGTCGCACCGTACGTAGGTAGGTATCTAAATATTTCGATTCGAGACATTAGGGGAATAAAAGCAAAATTGGTCTCATATATCACAACTGTCTCTAATTAATATCGTTTTTAGGAGTACTCAGCTGAAATACCAAATAATTAATAAAGTTTTTTTTTGTTTGTTAGTCCTGTTGGTCAAGTAAGTGGTAAGTGATCCTGACTGTTTAGCCAGAGGTCATGGGTACGATCCCCACCCTGACAAATGTTTGTGTGATGAGCACGATTATTTGTTCTGTGGTGTAATTTATTTATAATATGTATGTATTTCGAAATATTTTATATTTTTACAGTTATCTGGTTGTCATACTGGAAGTACAGGCTCTGCTTATTTTGGGGTTAGATGTCAGTGTGTTATTTGTCCCAAGACCTTTATTTGTTTATTTTATAGTTTTGTTTTATCATTAACAAAAACATTATGTACCTAAAAATTAAAGGCACACAAACTTGTATATTTTCTGACAAATAGAATGGATTCCTCTACCTCATATTATGATGCTACTGATATTCAATCATTTAGGCTGCACGTGTGACTGAGGTGTTAACGATCAGTGCCTGAATCGAGGTTCAAATCCTGAACAAGACAAATATTTGTCCATATCAGCAAAATGCAGAGTCTTATTTCGTAGTGCGAGAATTTATAAGAAAATAATGATGGAATTTCAATTTATGCTCAGACCCATATCTCAGATATTTCATGGAACCAACGTCAAGATCTGGAGTTTAAAACTGGGTATCGTAAACAAAAGGAGACAGTAATTCACAAAGGAATGTATTCTAAGTTTCTGCATAGCTTAAGTTTGACCATGCTTTTATCTATGTAACGACTGTGGTCAAATATCAACGCAACTTGTCAGCTTCGTTACACAGATGCACTCAAAGGGTATTTGACGGTGATGTCATAATGAGCCTAAACGTGAAGCATGGATGTCAGGCTGCCTAAAATCTACTCAGTATAGAACAGATTATTTTATGGATAGTGCAACTGAAGAACTTGATGTCTTTACAACAAAACCTTTTAACAAACAACCAAGTCTCCATCGGTTTGCCGTTAAAAATCAAAAATTCTCTTTTTTGCTCTTTATTTGCACGGCCAAGCGGTGTGAGTCTCTTCCTACTGGCTAACTCCAAACATACGCTTTGTGTTTCATGATTCCTCGAACTTCGAAACCTAAAGTTTTGTTAAGCAAATGCGGGCACTTTAGTCTTTTAACGAAGACATTTATAGATCTGTTAATGCACATTATTCCTCTCTAGTTTATTGTAGACTACGTTACATAATAAGTTAATGGTTATACTTGCCTAAGAAAGATTTCTAGATTTCATTAGTGTGATATGATGGATATTTATTATATCACAAGTCGTCCATTTTTGGACGGTATGCCATTTAGAGAGGAATTCCACTCCTGACACGCAGGATTCTTGGCAGGAGTATTTGTTTCGTGCAGTCAGTGCATCACAGCAGCACGACTCTTTCCACTGCGAGAACTTCGGTTGCTACCTTCGGCTTCAATAGCGGCAAGTCTTAAATCGGATGCATTTATAATACTAGCGCTAATAGGGTAATGGGCCCAGAACCAGGAGACTACACAGATCAACCAAAAAAAGCGTACTGAAGTATGTACAGATCCCATTCAGGGATCTACAGATAGAATAAAAAGTAATTGGGGTTGGTAAAAAATATCCTGAAGGATCGAAGTGCTGTAAGTATGTACCTATACACAAACCTAGACAAATACAAGAGTAACGGGGATCAACTTGTGATGTAAGAAATAGCTATGCTGAAGTAGATGTTGATATGAAAGATATGAGAGATGATGTTTATGTGAGTGTAACATATACCTAGAAAGAATAAAAAACATATACGAATAAACAACAAATAACACATGAAAAAATACGTACACTGATAAGAGCAAATACAAACACAACCAAAACAACTGTCCTTAGCCAAGAGGCTAAACTTCTCAAACGTTTAGAACTTTCTGTCATTTCTTTCAGGGCCCAACCAATCTCGTCCCATCCGTAAACTTTAATCAGATGCGCGCGTAAAAAATAGGATCTATTTGTTAACGTCGCCGCGGAACGCGTAACTTTTTTTTTACAATATCAGTAGGAGTGGGTACTCCGCACAACTTTTGGCCTTCTATTGCTATACGGATATTATTTTCGGCAAGTATATTTAAGTGCGATTTTATTTATAGGTAAACGTAGACACACATGACGTGCTTAAACAGATGTTATTTTATAGGCTTAAGTCTTAACAAGTACCTAAATTAAATAAATCTTGTACTGAGTGTGTGTGGGACTCTTCCACAGTACCTCGGCCTTTGTACCTCCGCATGTAGTTATAAGTGGTACCTATTTGTTTATTTTGAATGAAATTGCTAAGGCAAGAAAAAAAAGTGTATCGTGATGCTTAATTTGAAGCAACCATTTCGTACTGCAACCATTTGGACTTTTGTGGTTGACTTTAATTGGAATTAATGGCTAAATTTAATCAATTATTCTTCAAATTTAGAAATCATTCTGTTGTTTTATATACAGTATTTCATCATCAGATGATGAAATACTAATCTACAATACAGTAATCATTCAGATTGGTATTTAAAAGTTATAGAACTTTTAAACAGTATTTGATCAACAAAACTGTTTTTAACGCCTCAATCGCTTTAATCTGTATGGCGTGCGTATACACATGTTATGTCTTCATATCGAAACAAATATGTTTATAGAATATTCGATTTTTGTTTTATGGGATTATTCGCAATGCAATTTTAGTAAAAGGGTTCCAACGGAACCCTTTTACTAAAACTCCGCTGTCCGTACGTCTGTCCTTTTGCCTGTCTGGTCAGCGGTATTATATGAATCTCAACAGGAGACTCCCAAAAAAAATCCTGCTAATATTATAAATGTTTGTTACTCTTTCACGCAAAAAGTACGGATCGGACTTTATGAAATTTTTGGTTATATAGCTTGTATATCCGAATAAAACATAATATATCAAATTTATATGTAAATAATACAAATAAAAGAAAGTTGATAATGAAAGGGTCCTCATACAAGTATAAAGTTATAAGCTTTCTTTTCATCATTTATATGAAATGATGTGTCTAGGCTGTTTCCATAGTTGACTAAAAGAAATTGCCTTCGTGAATAAAAGGCCGCCAGTTGTTTAAATTTATTTCTTTACTCGTACAATTAAAATATACGCCTTCGTCGTTTTTCTGTGTATGTTGATGACTATATTACTTTTGTATGTAAAACGGCTCCGTGAAAATAAACTCCTGTTAACTTATCATTAGGTCGAATTCAAATTTGTGTCTGACTTGGATGGCTGTAAATGTATATACCTTTTTTTTAAGGCAGGGGAGTGCTTAAGCATTCCACCCACAAAAGGTGTCTGCGGATGGGTATGTCGGACTCGCACCGACTAAACCTAACTTTCCGTAGACTTCACTTGGCGCCTACGAAGGAAGCCCTGGAAACGTGGGAATGCTGCTCCAGGAAATGAATTTTAGAAGATGTATTTCACCGTATTATCATCAACCCATGATTTAAACTGAAGACAAGTCGATCAGTACTCATTTAAAAATACTATGCATGAAGCGCAAAGCTGAATTTTTGGTGTTTCCACGAGCTTTCTTGCATAATATTGATGAACCGTGCCGTCGTTTAAGATTCTCTATTAAAGATAAAAGTTCTCTTTCATTACGCATTTTATAAAATACTAATCACTGGTATTAAATAGTGGATGAAGACGTGAAAAGAGCCAACGAGTGGACAAGCTCTGAAGTCGGTTGCAAAACCCGAATTAACTAAAAATATCCTGGGACATTATGCACACACGGCCATCTGATTCCAAACTAAGCAGAGCTATACTACATTTATTTTGTAAATACATACTTATATAGATAATTACTCCCAGACTCAAGACAAACAGACAATATGTTCATGCAAACAAATATATGTTCTGGATGGGAATCGAACCTACGACTTGCGGTGTGGATAGCAAGCATCTACGAACCACGCCAACCGGCCGGTCAACTTGCAGTTAAGTGGATCTTTTGTGTACAGTAAGATGGGTAGTTATTTGACTTTGCTAATTATGAGGTTTTACTACTGAGTAAAACTAACAATTTAAAACCTTACTATCAACTGCCATAAGAATTCGTTTAATAACATACTTCATATGCATTAGTAGGTTTTTATTTTTCCTTCCAATGTAGGCATACAGAATTGGCATTGCGCCATCGTTGTGGGATATTCTTGTAATAGCATTAAGTTTCCGATATTTATTTACTTGTATATCATGGGATATATGCAATATGTCTGATTAATGATTTCGCTATGTACAGTGTAAGTTATTAAGGGACAAAAAATTATTTAGAGATATTTAAGGAACTTATTAATGTCGCCGAATGCGGCATTCCTAGACCGGCTACTGTGGAGATAATTGGGAGGTTATACTTTGTCCAGGAGTGGACTTATTTTGGCTGATATTATGCTGATGATATACCCAATTGACTTAATTATTTGCAAATAATCTTTTTTAAAAAATAAGCCCTATGGTTAGAGCACTTGTGCACCTTAGCACCCGGGAGGAAACTTGTCAGATTCCTTTATTCATGTTTGTGTAAACCCGTTTATTCGTTTCGGGGGCTAATTGGAGCAGGGCCATCCCCCGTGCCTCGGAGAGCCATCGGTTCCAGTTGATAGTAGATAGTGAAGTGATTTATCCATGAATATTGGGTTAATGGGCTGGCCATTAAGCTTAGTATACTTTGAATATTTGTGGGCCAGTTTATCTTTGTTGACCGCCTCATTGCTCTAAAAAATAAAAGGTCGTAAATAATTCCGGCCATGGTAGCTTGACTTCTTGTCTACATGGAAATACACAAGCTTGTGGACTGAACAGGGGCACTTTCTAGTGCCTAACTTGCATAAAATGGGGTTTTGGCTTTAAATGCTGAGTCGCGCTAAGATGTGTTATTATTTTTCAAGTATAACAATCAGTCTTCGCCTGATCTCTCCCTCCTCGAAACAAATTGCCGTTCCATTGGATTATGAGAGTCAGGGGACAATGAACCTGTATTTGGGAACATATTTATGCAGTACAATAATATATGCTGTGTCGTATAAATGCGGGCACAAGCATTATACATATATTTGCATTCATCATCATCATATCAGCCGAAACCGTCCACTGCTGGACATAGACCTCCCCAAAGATCTCCACATTTGCCGGTCCTGCGCTATACGCAACCAGCGGCTTCCATCGACCTTCACAAGATCATCGGTTCATCTTGTAAGGGCCTACCCACGCTGCGTCTTTCGGCTCGTGGTCCACTCGAGAACCTTCCTTCCCCAAAAGGCCTTCGGTCCTACGAGTTATGTGTTCCGCCCACTGCCACTTCAGATTTGCTATTCTGCGGGCTATATCGTGACTTCGGTTCGTTTACGGATTTCAAAATTTCCGATTCGATCTCGGAGAGAAATATGCCGAGCATAGCCCTCTTCACTGCTCTTTGGGTGACGTCCCCGAGGTTTCTAATGAGGCCGATTGTGAGCGGCCACGTCACTGTTCCGTAAGGCATCACTGCCGCTCTTTGAGTTACTATAATATGCAAATATTTTACAGTAAATTCAAAAGCCTCATAGCTAGATGCTCTTACCGGTCCGAAAGCGATCGGCGAGGTTAAGTAACTAGACTCGCGGTCAGTCCATAGATGGGTGACCGCCAAAGTGGTTTTAATTACTAAGCGTCTCCGTGCTTCGGAGGGCACGTTTAGCTGACGGTCCCGGTTGTAGTTATTAGACAACATTCGTTAAGCCATGTCAGAGGCCTACTGGGCGGCTTGAACAAATCTGACACTAGGTTAACCCATACGATAAGTAAGTAAGTAATTCAAAACTGTTCAAGTTGTTGCTTTTAAAGGACTGTATGTATATCAGGTTAAAAGATTGAAACATACTAAACAGACGTAGAATGATTTATTGTCATTTTTCTCCCGTTTTGTAATAAATAACAATAGGTCTGGCATTGGTGTGATAAATTCGGCGTATTCAACTGTAACCTATAGTTTGTGGGTTGAATCCGAATGAGGTTATGGCTCTTAATTTAAGAAATTATTGCTGTAGGTAATGGTAGATATATTATAATTATCTCAATGTTATTTCGTACCGAATCCATATAAGTGTTGGCTAATTTACTTAAAATCTATGTTAATAGGTTCTTAACGGTTGCCCCATAACTATTTTACCCAGTGTCCCTGAATGGACAGTCAAGTCGGGCCGCAGTCATTTTCAAAAACTTTTCAAATTCAAATTTATTTTATCAAGAAGTTACAAACAGTATTCATACAGTTTAATAATGAGAGCATGGTTAACGTACAATCTACAAAGCTTTTGAGTAGATATAAGGATAATAGTTTCATTCGTAATTCGTATTCTGCTGTGGGGTTCAGCAGCTGACATAAGTGCTATTTTCGTATTACAAAATTTGTTTAGGCCCTAACGGGTGTTCTCAATAAAAACAGTGGACTGTATAAAATAGGTATATTGGTAATAGTTGGTCGAGTTTACAACAACAAGACGTCCCCGTTCCCTGGCTCGCGTGGAAGGCAAGTAAGTCCAGCGGAGACCAAAGCTGGCGCAACGTGAGGGCTAGTGCGGGGGCGGGTGCGGGGGCGGGCGCGGGGACGCAGATCACGGCCCCACCACCATTCCGCACTGCTACAGTTAGCTTAGGCGACGACATATTCCCCGGGTTGAAGGAACTTCAATTTTCTAAAGGAAGAGGGCAGATGCAGTTGAAAGCGCGACGAATAGTGCCTCTCTTCGTCTTCAACTCCGCCACTCGAGTGATTCCGTCCACGCCGGTATAGGTTTTCGTGACCCGACCCAGGGGCCACAGTAGTGGTGGTGCCGTCTTGTCCTTAATCAGGACTAAGGAACCTGGCTTCAGCTCGCCTCTGGAATGAAACCATTTTGACTTTGCCTGCAGCAGAGAAACATATTCATTATGAAACCGCCTCCAAAAGTGTTGCCTTGTATGCTGAATTCGTTTCCAACGATCAAGCCGGGTAATGTCGGCTTCAGCCACCTGAGGGTATGGTACTGATAAGAGCGGTCGTCCAATCAGAAAATGAGAGGGGGTAAGTGCCGAAAAATCGTTAGGATCTGTGGAAAGTGGAGTAAGAGGGCGTGAATTTAAGACTGCCTCTCTAAGAGCGAGACAAGTAGCCATCTCCTCGAAAGTATAGTGAGCATGCTTACGTTTTAAGTGGAACTTGCTAGACTTGACTGCGGCTTCAGCCAAGGAATTAAAATGAGGAGCATAGCTTGGAGTAAAATTGAATTGTATACCTTCCTGAGCTATCTCAGACGCAACATTAGATGAATTTAAAAATCTGTACATGTCATTTGATGCGCCTACGAAATTTGTACCGTTATCGGACGTGATACTTCGAGGCTTGCCTCGACGTGCCACGAAACGATTTAGAGCAGCCATGTAAGCCTCAGTGGTGAGGTCGGCAACGAGCTCCAAATGTACAGCTTTCACTGCCGAGCAAATAAAGATGCACACATAACATTTTGTTAGTTTGCAGCCCCGACCTTTGCGGTCGGCTATCAACACTGGCCCAGCATAGTCTACATAAGTGTGTAGAAAAGGAAATTCAAGGCGAGTCCTCGAACTAGGTAATTGACCCATCATTGGCTGAATGCCTTGAGCTTTGTGTCTGAAACATTTAATACATTTATTCACGACAAATCTAGATAAATTTCGTCCTCCTAAGGGCCAATAAGTCTGTCGGACGTGTGACAGAAGTAACTGAGGACCTCCATGTAAAAGCTTTAAATGTTGCATTTGAAATAAAAGTTTAGTAAATATCTGTTTACTACATAAAATTATGGGATGCTTAATACTAAACTCATAGGGTGAATTTTCAAGCCTCCCGCCCACGCGAATGAGGTTATGACTATCAATAAATGGAGTTAATGATATTAATCTACTCTTGCGTGGCAATTTGCTACCTGATTTCAATGTAATATATTCGTCAAAAAACATTTCAAGTTGAGAATAATGTATAATTACATTGAAAGAGTTTTCTAGCTCTTCTGTAGAAAAATTGCCACACATTTTATTTTTATGCTTTAAGTTATGTATAAATCTAAGTAAATAAGCGACTATTCTTTGTATTTTTGTTAGACTAGAGAACCTTGTTAATAAATTATGAATAACTAATGAATGAATTTTGTCTGATTGATGATTGTTATTATTATTGCTAATAAAATGACTAGCTACTTCTGGCAAATCGTGTTTCGCTATAGCTGGCATTTTAGGCCACTCATTTTCATTTTTTAATAAAAAGGAGGGTCCAGATCACCACAGGGGTGTGTCGGCAATGATGTCAGCTCTAAGTCCACGCGAAACAATATCTGCAGGATTATCTTTGGACGGTACGTAGCACCAAGTATAACCGTATGTGCTCTCCTGTATTTCGTGGACTCTATTTCGTACAAAAGGATTTAAATTATTAGAGGGAGTAGAGAGCCAACCCAATACGATGGTGGAGTCACACCAAAATCTACAAGTATGAATGGGTATAGTCAATGATTCTCGTACTTTCGTACACAGTCTTGCACCTAACAAAGCAGCAGAAAGCTCTAACTTAGGCATCGTAGTTGGTTTTATGGGTGCTATACGGTTCTTAGAGACTAGAAGCTGTACCCCTACAGACCCATGACTTGAGCATGACCGAATGTACACGCAGCAGCCCATTGCTTTTTCAGACGAGTCGGTAAATACATGTATTTCATGCGTAGTAGAGTCTGGAAGTAAAACCCAACGAGGAATTTTTAAGTTATTTAATGATGTAATAGAATTTTCAAATATTAACCAAAGACCTTTGATCTCTATGGATACCTCGTCATCCCAGTCAAGTTTTTCTAGCCATAGTCGCTGCATAATGATTTTAGCTTCAACAACGCACGGACCTATGAAGCCCAATGGGTCAAAAATCTGACTGATGACTGATAGAATATGACGTTTAGTGACTTTAGGGCATGATGTTATATTAATAGTATATGTAAGAATATCAGACTCACTTTCCCAGTTAAGACCTAGAATTTTAGAATTAGGTGAATTTAAATTATGTTCACAAAAATTTAAAATGTTACTATTAGAACAATGAATGCCGTCTGTAATTTGGGACAGAATTTTTGGATTATTAGACCGCCATTTACGTAAATTGAATTTTGCAGACGCCAGAACTGATTTTAATTTCTGGGCTACTTCAACTGTCTCAGAGTAGGTGCTTCCACCTCCAAGATAGTCATCTATGTATAGGTCGTGACGTAAGGCAGATTGCACGCGACGGTCGTCTACGTTATCGGCTAGACTGACAACACATTTGGTAGCAAGGTAAGATCCCGAGGCCGTACCATATGTGACAGTATTTAAAGAGTAGGTCTTAAGAGGTTCTGAGGGATCTGAGCGAAAAATATTTTTTTGAAGGGGTCTTTGAACTGGATTTAACTCTATGGCCCTATACATTTTTTCTATGTCACCTGAGACCACGTACTTATGTTGACGAAAACGTGTTAAAATGGAAAACAGATCGTCTTGAACTACGGGACCGACCATCTGGAGGTCGTTAAGAGACAACCCCGAACTGGTAGAGGCTGATGCGTCGAATACTACGCGTAGTTGAGTAGTGGTGCTGGAAGTCCGAACTACTCCGTGATGAGGAATGTAGTGACTAATCGTAGCTTCAGGTGTAGAACTGTAAGGTGAGCCTAAAGTCATGTGACCTAAATTCTCATATTCCCTCATAAATTCTACGTATTTATTTTTAAAAATAGGATCGCGTTTAAAGCGTCTCTCTAAAGACAAAAAACGTTTCTTAGCATAGTCATATGAATGACCTAAAGTGTTAGGATCTTTTTTTAAAGGCATTGTAACGACAAACCGACCATCGTCCTTGCGGACGGTGTTTTGAACGAAATGTTGTTCACACATTTTTTCTTCTAAGGAAAAATCATGTTTAGGAGAAACGTTGTCAAGCTCCCAGAATTGAGTAAGATCGGGAGTAACATGGGAATGGTGGCATACATAAGAAGAGGGTAAACTGTGCTGTTGCGAAATACTGCCCGGCACAATCCAGCCAAGCTTTGTTTCGCACAATTTGGGTAAGTTTTTCCCTAAATGTATAGAATTAGAGCCTAAGACATTCCAAAACACTTCAGCCCCTACCAGGATATCGATGACCGACGGAACATTAAAGTTCGGGTCAGCGAGTTTAAGACCTGATGGGATAGGGACATGATTAATATGCACGAAAGAAGACGGCAGGACCTTGGTGATCTCAGGTAGAACATGACATACGATATCAGTAGTAAATGCACGGCATAAAGACTCAATTGTAAAGTGCCAAGACTGTGTACTAGTAGATATGTGACTATTAATACCCGTTACCTTGGTACTCGTACCGCGTCGTGACAAACCAAGTTGTTCCGCAAAGCTCTGCGTTATAAAGTTTGCCGTACTACCGTTGTCCAGCAATAGACGCGCGGTGTACTTCTTACCCGTCGCACTGGCCACGCTCACGACAGCTGTGGAAAGTAAAACATGCGAAGAAGTAGCAAGCTGCATAGAATTGGCTGATAAAACAATATCGGAAGTAGAAGGCGGCGTAGCAGGTGGCAATATGTTGAGAACTGGTTTTAAATCGTTGGATTCTATGTGCAAAAGGGTATTGTGCATAGATTTACAATATTTGCAATGTGATAGCTTGCACTGCTTAGCACCATGCCCGTAGCGTAAGCAGTTAAGGCAGACTTTTAGATTATTTGCCTGTTGTATGCGATTTTCTATTGTCAAGCCTCTAAATGTTTCACATTTATACAAAGCATGAGATTGGGAGCATAGCGGACATTTATTATAACTAGATTTATTGCTAAGTTTATTTCGATTGTAATTACTTTTATTTGAGTGAGTGGAATTATTTAAAGTGGAGCTATTTGATTGGTTACTGTGATTATTATTTAAGGCAACTACATTGTAACCATTATTTATATTAAAATTAGATTCTAAAGACTCCAACAAGTCGGCTTTCTGGCTTAGAAATAAACAAAAGTCTTTTAATTTGGGATCCTCTTCGAGAGTGTTTCGATGTTCTTCCCAATTGCGACTAGTTAAAATGTCCAATTTTTTAAACATTATAAAAATCAATAAGGTATCCCAATGTTCAACGGGTTGCTTCAAAGTTTTGAGCGCCCTAGTATTTTTATTAATTATGTCCACAAGATTCCTGATTGAAATACTAGACTCTTTTACAATGGGCTGAATATCAAATAAAGCTTGTACATGATTGTTAATTAGAAGACGATTGTTGTTGTAGCGATTACATAACAAACTCCATGCGTTTTGGTACTCGTCAGCTGTGAAATTAATATTTTTAATTATCAAAGCAGCCTTTGATTGCAGTGAGCTTCGTAAATAATGAAATTTGTTAATGTTATCGATGCTATCGTTGTCGTGAATCAATGATTTGAATGTATCACGAAACTCTAGCCAGGATTGATAGTTCCCGTCAAAGTGAGGCAGGTCTATTTTGGGCAAACGAACAAAATTATGCTTATTGGAGTTATGTGCACCTGAGCAAGCATCTTTGAAGCCCGTTTCCGACACAGCACCGATGGGCGAAGGGCCGAGCAGACTGCGTGTGAGGGCGACCAAGTTGTAGTACTGCCGCTCGAAGTCCTCACGCTCTGGTAACACGTGGCCGTTCGCGACGTCCTCGGATTGCATCTCGATGTCTGTTTGCAATGAATCAAAATTAGAATATAATCCTTCAAATTTAACAAAACGCTCTTCTAAATCTAACCGTTGTAGCTGAGATAACGGGGATTACTATTTAATAGATTTAAATGGTTGCTATAAACCGTGAGCTTTGATTTTAATATGCCACGTCTCTTAATTAAAGATTTCAGCTCATCTGCCATTTTAAACAAATTGTTTACTTACTCGTTAAAAGCTGATAGAAATGTAAATATATTAATAGAATAAAAACCTACGCGTGAACAAAGAAAGGATCGTGTGAGCAGGTAAAGACTCGGCGACGAAACCGGTCCGGTCCGGTGGCATGCGGTGTGCGCGTGGACAGTTATTTACCGCTACAGCGCAGCGCGATATTATGCACCGGATAGTAAAAGCAGTAGGCAAATATTAATAAAACTGGGAAATCATTATGTGAAAGAGGGATGTGAAAGAAAGATAAGATTCACTAACGATTTTTTCGGTATTTAGCGATAACAGGAAAATAATTAATTGGAACGACTCACTCAAATACAGTATTTATACTCCCAATAGGCGACTTAAGCTCCCACGATGATGATGTAGGCAGCGGGCGACGACTTCTTCTCGTCCATGCGGTGTGTCCATGCGGTATCGCCACGTTGCCCGGATGGATATCGTGAATAAAACGGCTTTGACCCAACTATTTTCTGCTGATTCTTCAACGCGCTCGTTGGACCAATGTTTAGGCCCTAACGGGTGTTCTCAATAAAAACAGTGGACTGAATAAAATAGGTATATTGGTAATAGTTGGTCGAGTTTACAACAATAAGACGTGCCCGTTCCCTGGCTCGCGTGGAAGGCAAGTAAGTCCAGCGGAGACCAAAGCTGGCGCAACGTGAGGGCTAGTGCGGGAGCGGGTGCGGGGGCGGGCGCGGGGACGCAGATCACGGCCCCACCATTCCGCACTGCTACAGGTAGCTTAGGCGACGACAATTTTTTTATTTTTTTTTAACATGACGCGTACAGTTAGCCTCTCGGCTTTTACTGCTTCACCGGACAGTAGGGGTGAGCGTGGGCTCTAACCACCTAGTAAAATTCAAAACTACAAGCTAAGTACCCGCGCCGGAGGGCGCCCCCTGTGGGGCTCGAACCTCGGCCCTGGGCGGATACTGACGTGGAGAGATATCGTGGTTTTAGGGGATTTTGTGCAATTGTCGCTCTACGTTAATGCGCGACGCGGGCCTCGCTACCGGTTTAGGTCCGGAGCGGGCATTCATCGGATCGAATGCAAACTAAGGGTCATGGAGGGCGCTGGTGGTCGCGACGCGTTCGCGGTCGTACTCGCGTCCGGCGAGTACGAAATATCGGTTGTGCAGTGTTGCGAGAGTCTCTAATCGATTTGATGTGGTCAAGGTAAACGGTGGGCTCGTCGCCCGGATCGTCTAGGACGTGCTTCGGACGACGGTGCTTAATTGTGAGTCGGAGGGGAGTGTAATTGACCGCCTGTACCACCAATTTACTTGGATGGTGAGTGGCAGAGTCAAAATACCTTTTGGACATTTGCTTCATCCAATGCCTGATGGTAGGCAATTGGAGATCGGCATGGAGGCTTATGTTACGGACGAACCATGGTGCGCCCACGGCTCGTCGCATGAACTTGTTCTGGACTACCTGGAGGAGGTGGATGAGGTGATCCTTAGCGTGCGCGAAGACCGGGCTCGCATAGGTCATCATGGGTCGAATGCACGTCTTGTAAATTCTCACCTTGTTTTCAAGGGACATTTTACTGCGTCCTTTTAAGAGGCTGTGTAATCGATAAAGGGAAAATGAGGCACGGTTACGAGCGTATCTCAGATGGTCCTTGAAGTTTAACTTCTGATCGAGGATCACTCCCAAGTATTTGGTTTTCCTCTCCCAGGGGATCGGTTTACCAAACATTCGGACGGGATCTGTGGTGGGCGCGCGGTTTACCCTAGAGAAGAGCACGGCTATGCTCTTGGTCGGGTTGACTTCGATCCTCCATTTCCTGAACCATTTGCCGAGGGCATCGGCTGAGGATTGGAGTTCTCGGTGAATGGCTGACGGGCTCCTACTGGAGTAGTAGAGAGCTGTGTCGTCGGCGAAGAGGGCTAGATGAGCCTCTTTGGGTCTGGGGATGTCGCTGGTGTACAGCGAGAACAGGAGCGGGGCAAGGACTGAGCCTTGGGGAACTCCTGCACGTATCGGTCGGAGGGAGGAGTAATTTCCCTCGACGCGGTAGCGAAACGTTCGATCCGTAAGGAAGTCTCGTAGGATGTGCACGAGACGGTCAGGCACTTTGAGTTTAATCAGCTTATACAATAAGCCGTTGTGCCAGACCTTGTCGAACGCTTTGGCAGTATGACTACGGGTTCGGGCGGCTTTTACCAGGATGTGTTCCACGATGCGATGCACCTGATGGACACTGGAGTGTCTGGCTCGAAAGCCAAACTGCTCGTCTGGGAGAATATCGTTTGCGTGGATATACGACGACAAACGGGCGTGGATGATGCGCTCATAGAGTTTCCCCATGGCGCAGAGAAAGCTAATGGGGCGGTAATTCGCCGGATCGGATTTGGATTTAAACGGCTTCGGGATACCAATCACGTTCGCCTGTTTCCACTGGTGTGGAAAGATGTTGTTGGAAAAGGCCGCGTTGAAAATCGCGACCATCAGGCTAAGTAGAAGCAATGCGAGTTGCTTGAAAACGCGATTGGTGAGTCCGTCATAACCGGGGGCTTTACGAGGGTGGAGTTTCCTGATCAGAGTTTTAACCTCTTCGATGGTCACTGGCCTCAGGGGATCGTCGTCGTCGTCGACGTCTGCATCCTCCCGGGAGGGGGCAGTTGGGGTCGGAGGGAGAGGGATGGCGAGCCTACGTTCTACCTCAGAGTCGACCTCATTGAGGTGCTCCGGGTCTACTGGTAGGTTGCTGGGAGAACATTGGGACTCTAGATTGTCGGCCATGCATTCGGCTTTTTCGTCGTCATCGAACGCGGGGCGTTGATTCGGACGCGTCAGCGGGGGGATGGTCCAGTCGGTGTCTGTCTTGAGATGCTTGCAGAGATTCCAAAAGGCCTTCCGCGAGGGTTGAATCTCGGCTAACGTCCTATCCCACCCGGAATTCCGCCTCTCGGTCATGCGTTCACGTACAGTACGCTGTAGTTCACGCATTCGAGTGCGGTTTTCTAAGGTGTTATAGGAGTCGAAGGCTCTGATGGCCGCGTTCTTCTCAGTCACTAACTCACGCAAATCCTCCGGGAGCTTCCACCGTCTGAACGCGTCAGCCGCTGGGATCTCCCGGGAACATTCGTTCACTTGGATTTGGACGTGAGTCGTGAATGAGCCGATAGCTGCGAGCGTTTGCTCGGGGTTCTCTATGAGGGACGGTATCGAATCTAAGTGCTCCGACGTGGCTGTCTTGAGTTTACCCTCAAGTTTCTGCCAGTCGGTTACATATCTGGGTGGGAGGTTGCTATCCGCGCCAGAGTGGCTAGTGCGGGAGGCAAGGCTAAGGACGACCGGTCTATGGTCAGAGTCTAACTCGTGTAGCACTTCTACAGAAGCCAAACGTAGGTTTGTATTCTTAAGGAGTGCTATATCGAGTATGTCGGGTCGGTGACTGTCAATTCTGGGGAAGTGGGTCGGTTCGAGAGGGACTATAGGGTCGAACGCTATGATTGCCAAGTGATTAGCAAGTGCGCGGCCGTTCGAGTTGCTCGTACGGCAGCTCCATTGCTCATGCCTGGAGTTTAGATCGCCTGCCACTATGACAGAGCCATCTAAGTCATACAATGTTTGGAGATCGCTAAGTAGCATCTCCTTGTCTGGGGGGAGGTAGGCCGAGACTATCGTGATTGGCTGATGGCCTGTCATGCCTATTCGACAGACAGAGACCTCAATGTTCTTCAGCACGGGAGGGTCCAAAGGTACGCAATGCAGTGATTTCTTAAAGTAAATCAGCGTGCCCCCTTTGACGGAGTGGGTCCTATCGTTGCGAACTATACGATAGTTGGCAACTGTAGGACTCCTCCGTTTGCTCGGTTTGAGGAATGTCTCTTGAACGAGGAAGAGATCAAGTTGATGATCGCAGAGCAATTCTGCGACTTCATCGCGTTGTCTCGCTAATCCGTCTGCGTTGTAAAACCCGATCTTTAGAGATCTGGGTTTTAGCCTACAAGTGAATTGGGGAGTCATTAGCGGTGTACAGCCATTACGGTTGTAGTGATTTAATGAAGCGGCGGTAGACGTGTGCCGCGTCGATGGCCAACTGGATGTTGGACGGATCAGCTTCGGCCCTCTGGGAGAGTTCCTCAAACTGGTCGAGCAACTCCCAGCCTTGGTACTTGATACGCTCCGCAAAGCCGGAGGCGCGCCCCTTGCTGTTCGCTGGGGGCGCCTGGGCTTTGGGTGCTGGGGCTGGCGACTTTGAAGTCTGGGCTCCTTTGGCCGGGGCCTTTGATGCCTGAGACTTCTTCGTCAGGGGGTTGTAAGCCCAGCCCGATTGGACTGGGGCGGGAGGGGCCGCGCTGATTGAGGGTTTGGGGGACGCCTCTTTGACTGGGACTGGCACAGCCTTAGGGGCGACCGCCTTACCTGCAGCCTTGGGTGCGGTCGAGGGGACGTAATCTGGCAGAGGCCAGTGTGGTCTTGCTGGTCGCAGGGATGTCTTTTGGACATCCAAGGACATTAGCGGGGGAGGGCTTGCTTGGGGCTTGGCGGAGCTAGTCTGCGCCTGAGGCTTGCGAGCGTTGCGCTTACTGCGAGGCCTCCTGGCGGGTCTCCTCGCCGGTGCCTTGGGACAGCCGCGATAGTTCGCAGGGTGTCCCAAGGACTGGCAGTTAACACAACCAGGTGGCTCCGAGCATTCGCTACGATCCTTAGGTCTGGGGCTTTCGGAGGTGTGATGACCTGGGGTGAGGCATTTAACACACCTCGGGGCGACGTGACAGTTCTTTGACGAGTGCCCGTACAGTTGGCAGTTGTGGCACTGCCCCTGTACGGTCCCTCGCCGCGGCGGTTCGACGTGGATGCCGCCGACGCCGCAAACTGTTTTAAGGACAGTGAGGATATTCTGCCCTTCTTTCGAGTGATCGAGCTGGACCAGCACCATGTCAAAGGGCTCGCCACCGTTTGATCGGCGCATCTGATGCACCTCTCTCACGGGGTACCCTTGGGTGATTAGGTCCTCCTTGATCAAGTCGACTGGGAGATGGCGGCAAACGCGCCGAATTACCACCCGGAGGGACTTGTCCTCTGCGGTGCCGTAGGTGTAATAATCCACCTTACGGGCGTCGAAGAAGGAGGTGGTAAGTCTGTATTCGTTGGGGGTCTGCAGTTGTATCTTGTACATCTGCTCTTTTTGTATGTAGGTAGTGCTTAGCGCGACTACCCCTTTCGCCTTCAATACCGTGGACATTTCCTGCCACTTATCGATATTGAGTAACATGATGGGTGGGGGCTTTGTGATCTTGGCCGTGAAGCCAGAAGGTTTGGCCTTAGCCTGAGAGGCGGGGGCGCTTGTAGAGGGGGAAGAGGGGACAGAGTTGGTGACGGAGGGTCTCTCCGTGCGCAACTTCTTCATCTTGGCGCTCTTTTTGCTCTTCTCCTGAGTTGAAGCCTCAGAATCGGAGCCCGAAGAGCTGCCAGACGAAGATGATGACGACTTGTCAGCGCGGGTCCGCTTGTCGGCTTTCCCGTTGCGCTTGACAGTTATCCACTTGTTGTGGGCTTCGTCATCACTGTCAAGTTGGACGACATCCATCTCTTCCTCTGTGGCTAGAGGCTGAGATGGAGAGGGGGTGCGGTTCCGGGGGAGTGGTGACTGCCTGTCCGTCTGGGTGTACGGGGCAGAAGAGAAGGGGACGGAGAGACTAAGTTGCTCCTGCGTTGTTGCGCCGGAGCAAAGGAGGGATGGGGGGTCCTCTAACATGATTCGAACCTTAACGGTCTCCATCAGGTTAGCCCAGGCAACTGGGTCGGACTTGAGGTATTTAAAGACCGCCTCAATAAAGCGGGGGTCTTTAGTGACGTCAGCCACGGAGGCGGGGGCGGGGGCGGCCATCTTGTGATGGTTTTAGTGGCCTAACAGCTACCGAAATTTTACGTTGGTTCGCTCCCGGAGCGTTCCGAGAAGAAGAACCAACAAGAAACTTCTCGGCAGTCGCTCTAACAGTTGAATGTCCCTAACACCTATCGCCTCGGGTTGGACGGGCCCGAGGGTATGTTGGTGTGTGTATCACCCTCCTCGCCGGGTTAGACGAGGAGGTATGTGTACCTATGGTGAGCCCTAAGCTTGTATCCCTCTCGCCAGTCTTATTGTGCGAAAGGGTTCCTAGCAGCTCTAATGCAGAGGGTGATATGGGCCGGAGCCGTCAGCACCCAAACAACAAAAGAGAATGGGAAGGTAGGGTAAGGAGGTGGGATTCCGATTTGGAGTTGACTAGGGTAGCCCCCAAGGTCAATGATTCCAAACCGCTGCCAATTAACTGGCGTTGGTCTGAAGGAGCAAGGCCTAGTGCTTGGGTCTACACTAACTTGGCTTAGTTGGCACGGTTACGTTTCCACCAAGTACCACTAGAAAAGTGGATTTTCCCTGTAGGGGCACGAAGTACTAAGAAACACACACTATATTGGGGTAGCGCTGTCTTGAAAAAGACGCCACTACACCAATTAATAGTGTGAAGGTTTGCCGAGATTCAACCAATCTAACGATCGATTTATCTCGACTGACGAACGTACACGAGCACGTATGGTCGGAAATAGTCGGGTAAAGGCAGGAGCGCACGAACGCGTCCGTGCGCGTCGACTGTCCAAATGAGACTCTCATTACAAAAAAGAGCAGTCAGAGCTATTTATAATCTAGGCAGTCGCGAGTCT
This sequence comes from Pseudoips prasinana, assembly GCA_951640165.1. Classification (NCBI taxonomy): domain Eukaryota; kingdom Metazoa; phylum Arthropoda; class Insecta; order Lepidoptera; family Nolidae; genus Pseudoips; species Pseudoips prasinana. Next base: position 11,306,116 of record OX621240.1, read on the forward strand.
CTACAAAGCGTTTTTAAAGAGGTAAATATACTTACTGATCCATCTGAATATATATATCAAAATATAATGTTTGTACGGAAAAAAATAGATAAATATAAAAAACGGAGTGACTTGCACAATGTCAATACTAGGAATAAGGACAAACTAGCTATACCAGCCTTTCGAGTTAGCAAAACTAGTAAGTCATTCATGAGAAATTGTATTAGGTTTTATAACAAGCTCCCTATTCATATAACTAAACTACCTGATAATAAGTTTAAGTCACACATTAAACGTGAACTTATGGCTAAGGGTTACTACACTACTAAGGATTACATTGACGATAAAGACATTTGGCGGTCGCCATCTACCTGCACATAGTCCGCTGGGGATCTTATAGCCATATAGACATGAGTAATCTTTTATGTTACATGAACTATCTGTAATAAAACTATCTATCATTCAAATATTCTACGAATTTCAGAACTGTTGGTTGTGTCTCAAAATGATTAATGTTACTTTTATTATAACGTTTTTATTTTCTCTTTTTAATATATTAAACCTAAAATAAATACTTAATCAGACAACCGATCGAGCCTGCTAAATAATTTCAGTAAGTGAACCAAATCTCGTGTATAGATTATGTTTGAGTATGTTTCGCCGGAGCGTCTCAACTGGGCCGTGTTGAAACCGGTAGTAGAGACACCCGCTGAGTTTATTTCGCTGGGTCTTCTCAGTTGGGGCGCATTGGATTAGGTGGTAGCATTAAAGCGCGACCGTCGTTATAAACAAAAGGTCCGCCATAATAATAACATTTAATTCGTACCTTAATATAGACAGAACCATTCGACAATATGTATTAAATAATTAGCTAAAATTTAAAATTTTGATAATTAAACCTACACATGATCCTTGACAATAACTTAATTTAAGTTAGTTAAATATCGTTACTGTTATAAAATAAATCTTATTGTAAATTATTTCCTACAATCCGTGTAGGTACCTAAATATCTATATGTACCTAAATATAATTATAAATTAATTATATATTACAACGAATATGTTCTGACTATTTACAAGCGCTTTTTTAAAGTCTACGTGAATAAAAACATTTTTTTTTTCAAGCAGTAGTTAACGTCTAGCAACCTATGATCTACTTCGATATTTTGGAATTGAGTACCAAAATATGCAATATAATATGACAATAAAAATAAAAATACAAGCAAATAATATAAAACAAAACAAAACAGTTTAATTTGGGTAGGTACAGTTGCATAAATCTACATAATATGTTCGTCCTGTTATCTAACTGGTTGCATGGGCTATACTAAACAAAATAAAAACACTTAAATCATCTTCCGCACTCGTTTAAACTGTATTGCCGAAAGATTTATTAAATATATATTATAATAAAATTTATAAAGTTTAACTAAGTGTCTATGATGAGCGACCACCCTTGCTTATTTTGTTGTGGCTTCATCCTACATGACTCAGATACTTTTAATAGAGATTACTAGATTTTAACTTTTAACTAATATCTTCTTTTGTATAGTAAAAGTAACAATAAATAAAATATACTTTATTATGCATAAAGGAGGACATTTGACAATGAAACATTGAATATAATGTATAATAGGTGGTCTTATCGCATTAAGCGATTTATTCCAGGCGACCTTTGGATTAATAGGAATTGAATGTAACAATGTATGTAGTTCAGTGAATAATCAAAATCCTCTAAATGTTTACAAAAGTGGGATTACTTTTATAAACATTCGAAGGACTTTATTATTTACTGGACAGCACAACCAGAGCATAAAACCAAACTGCCTCGTTGGTCTAGCGGTAGCGTGTTCACCCGCAGAGAACGAGGTCCTGGGTTCAAATCCCGTCGGACCAAAAGTGATTTTGGGCCTTTCTGTAAAAAATAAAAATTTCTAAGCTGGCTAATCTCTGTTGAGACTGGCTGCCGTGGCCGAAATTCGGCTAGAAGGACATTATTATAAAACCAAAAGATTTTAACACTTAAAGGGCGTCGCTTTTGGCGTCTAAAATAAACCTCAACTATGAACCCTGCTGAAGTTTGAACAGCTATAATAATAATCCTGTGGTAATCGTCAGATAGACATTGAATTAAAATAAACTGCTTAAAGTTCTTTTGCTTATTTATAGTCTGACATAGGTAACATACATTTATTCTTAAAATTACCGATTGAAAGTAATGTAAGTTAACACACATATATTCATCACTTATAAAAATGGCTGATGGGGTACGGTTGCTTGTTCATGACCTGTCTAAAGTATAATAGACAAATATATTGTAAAATAAATATAAATATTTAAACAAAATTTGCCATTTCCATTCCAATATTTTAACGTAAAAAGTAACGGACAGTAATAACGGAATTTTAGTCTATTTCTTTTTATTAAATTTAAATTTAATTTTCACAGCAAATGTATCCTATTGTTACCGTGAAATTAAGTTTTGTTATATAGTATATAATTTAGTAATCAGATTATGTAGACAAGTTATATACATATTATAAGTTTGCGTACAAGTAAAAATAATGAAACCTGAATTTCTTAGTTTTCAAGGCTGCTCTAGAATTATGATAAAATATTATAAAAAAAAAGAATTTCAGGAAATATATTTAAACTCTTTGTACAGTGTGTCTAATTGACAAACTGTGAGAATTGAGATTTACTGGAAGAATCTTATAAAAGTCACAGAACTTGCACTATATATTTTTATTTATGAAATCATTTCCATTTATTTCCAGTACGTTTCGCACCGTGACATTTTATATACGACTAGCTGGTGCCGGTGACTTCGTCCGCGACAATTTTGAATGATGACCAATGTAACTACTTACTTCTAGCTTAATGTAAAAAATATAACTTTTAAAACAAATAAGCAATATAAATTTAAGAAAACCTAACCTATAAATAACCTAACTAAGAAATAAACTAAAGACTACTTTGCTACTGTTATTTAAAAAAACGACCCGATATCATCAACCAAAAAAATCAAAGTATACATATCAATTGTCGTAAAGTACAGTCAGTAAGTCAAATAAAGTAAAATAATACTCAACGATGCATTAATCACAAAGGTAACTCCCATTAAATTAGGTTGCAACCACGGCATTGATAGGTCTAATATAACATTTTGTGAACGAAACCATAGCACGATCTAAAACGATGATTACGCCATCTGGTTTATATTTTTGATTACGATTACGTAATCAAAAATATAAACTTGTAAAGCGGTAAAATGAAGATGTAGTTTTTAGGTGAGATTTAGGCGATCATCTATTGATTCACTTTTGGACTACCTTTTATTTCAAGCATTTATTTATTTTAACCGATATACCAAATAAGTTCCACGATCTGAATCGATATTACCGCCATCTAGTTACAAAATTGTCAACTTGTAGATCAGTAAAATTAAGATGATATTTTTTGGGTGCGATCATCTCGACACGAACAATTTATACTACGCTAACTCGAATTTTAGGTAAATTCGTTTTTTAATCACAATTTGATTTAAATGTCGCTTTTTTAGTTTGTTATAAAAATTATCAAAAAAAAGAAGTTACACATCTTATAAGACCCTAAATCTTTACTTAGACGACAACGACCACGCCATTTTAAGCATTTTGGCAAAGAAACGATTTTCTCTAAAATTTGAGTTGGCGTAAATTATTGGTGTCGATTTATTGAATCAGTTTTGGATTGCCTTTTTTAACAACAAGTTATGCCCTGGATTGCTTTATTTTTAACTAAAAGACCAAATACCAAAGTAGAGGAAGAAGAAGAAAATGTTTTTATTGAACACATACACATATTGAAACAAAGTTTGTACAAGTCTTATATTTACTTACATACTACCATTAATCTAAACATGATTAAGAAAAAAAAACATTATAAAGAAACAAATAACAAGGAATAATTAAAATATAATGTGTTCAATTGGTAGGCAGCTCAGCACACTGTTACAGCCAGAGCCCAACTGCATCGCTGATTTTCAGCTACCTGCCATCGTGAGTCACAGAAGTGCAAATCAGTTTTTGCTTTATATAAACTATAGATACTTAAGAACAGATACACAAAAAAGAAAATTTAAAGTTATAAAATACAATACGCACTACACACACACAATTAACAGTAAAAAAAATGTAAAAATAACCTTCTTTTTTGATCAGCTTAAATTAAACTGGTCCCTAAGAGTGAATCTAAATTTGCCTTGACCGCCTATCTACTTCACCTCCACTTCCCTGGACAAAATAACATAATATCATTTACATGCGCTTAACTCCAAAAAAATACAGATTTTCATACAAACACACATCCCCTATTTTAGTCGTCCTTAGGGGTGGAATTTCCAAAAATCCTAAAATAAATATTTATATTTTTTTAATGAAAGGCCAAATACCAATTTTCATGCGTTTACCTTAAAAAAATGTCACATTTATCATACAAACTTACGTCCTCTATTTTACGCCCTAAAGGGCTGGAATTCCCAAAAATCCAGAAATACATACATTTCATGTCAGCTATGGACGAAATTTAGAAAAGCCACTTGGAGTACCATGAGAGTGCAATATGATGATGCCTACCGCATTCTTATGGGATTCCCACGGTACTGCAGTGCGTCGGGCATGTTCGCGGAGGCGGGGGTGCCTGATTTCTATGCAATCATTAGAGCTAGCATTGCATCCTTCTGGGACAGAATACGGAGCTCAGCTAATCAACTGTTAAGGATTGTCAGTGAGGATATTTGCAGCCTGATTTACAGGTACTGGATTAAAGTCCACCAGAGTCCGAACCTTAGGTAATTAGGTTAGTTATAAGTAAAATTTTAATTTTAATTTATTTATATTTAATTTATTTATATTGAATAATAGTATAATTGTATATTTATATTGTAATTTAATCCAATGTAATTGATTTTTAATTGGGACTTAGTGCCTGCCAAAATAAACTTTTATTATTATTATTATTTAATTTTTAAATGAAAGGCCAAATACCAATTTTCATGCGTTTACCTTAAAAAATGTCACATTTTTCATACAAACTTACATCCCCTATTTGTCGCTCTTAGGGGTGGAATTCTCGGAAGTCCTGAAATATGTATTTTTAATTTTTAACTGAAATGCCAACGACCAATTTACATGCTTTAACTTAATACTTGTTGTCACATTTTTCATACAAACTTACATCCCCAATTTTACGCCTTTGGTGGTGGAACTTTCAAAAATCTTAAATATATATTTTAATTTTTAACTGCAAGGCCATATTCCAAAGGCTTTATCATCAAAATGACGGATTTTCATAAAATCTTTCATCCCTTATTTTACTCCTTTGGGGGTGGTATTTTAGTCTCCAACGCCAGCCGTTTAGGCTGTGCGTTGATATGTCAGTCAGTCAGTATAAACTTACATCCCCTATTTTACGACCTTGGGAGAGGAATTTCCAAAAATCCTGATATAAATATATATTGTAGTGAGGTGACGGTGGGCGCCGAAGAAACGACAGTACTTTCGAGTAATAATAACGTTTATTGAAACTTATCCTACGTACAGGCGACACGCTACTTGGTTGGCGGTTCGACGGAACCTCCGTACGCAATAGGTGCAGATTTCAATATTCTAGTTTATTGGTTCCAATAGCTTGAAAGCCGAATAAACCAGGTATATTGAGTCCCTAGTCAGAATACATAAGAAGTGAAAATCGGGGGAGGTCATTCGACGGCGGAGAATCTCAACACCGACTTCTAATTTTTCCAGTAACGCCATCTATCGGCAAGCGAAGTAACAACTTTTGGAATGCAATAAGTCTTACAATATTTTTTAACAGAAAGGCCAAATACTCATTGTCATGTGTTTAACTTCAAAAATGTCGCATTTTTCAAACAAACTTACATCCCCTATTTTACGCCCTAAAGAGCTGGAATTCCCAAAAATCCTGAAATACATATTTTTAATTTATAACTGAAATGCCAAATACCAATTTTCATGCGTTTCACTTAAATATTGACACATTTTTCATACAAACTTACACCCCCTATTTTACGTTCTTGAGGCTGAATTTCCAAAAATCCTGAAATAAATATTTTTTATTTTGAACTAAAAGGTCAAATACCGTGCGATTAACTTAAAAATTGTCACATTTTCATACAAATTTACATCCCCTATTTTTCGCCTTTGGGGGTAGAATTTCCAAAAATCCTGAAACACGTAATTTTTTATTTTTAACTGGAAGGCCAAATACCAATTTTCATACCTTTAACTTCAAAAACGGCAAAGTTTCACCGGCTAACTTTGCACCCCCGTTTTACTCCTTTAGGGATTGAATTTCGAAAAATCCTTCCTTATTCCTTGTCTACACTATTAAGATAACATTTGTGCAAAATTTCAGCTTTCTAGGTCCAAGGGTTTGGCCTGGGCGTTGATGAGTTAGTCAATCAGTCAGGACTTCTCTCTTTACTTATGTAGATAGATGCTATAACAATGTTTATTTGCACGCAATACACATAGGTAATACTCAGTAATGTTAGTCAAATTCGGCACTTAGTCGTACACTTGTTATTTTTCAGCTTTCGTTTCCAGTTTACCCTTATCTTTTGTAAAAGTACCCACTTAATATTAAATATTTAGATAGTCTTGTGTGAATTGTTTATATTGTATTTTTATAATAATAAGAATAATATCTAGGGACAGTGTCACACACATCATCCTAGCCCCAAACTAAGCAAAGCTTGTACTATGGGTACCAGTCGACGATATACATACTTATATGGATAGATAAATACTTATATACATAGAAAACATCCATGACTCAGAAACAAATATTCGTGCTCATCACACAAATATTTGCACTTACCGGGATTCCAACCCAGGACCACCAGCTTCGTAGGCAGGAGCACTGCCAACTAGGCTACGGTATTTAGTTTGCATCATATTTTTTTTTTTTGCTTTTAGAATTCCTTAATTTTTGTGTCACATTTCTCATATTTCTATACAAGCGTTTCAAATATTTGGGTTACTCTTCTTAAATTCAAATATGTATTCTTAGTTTTGAACTGGATAGGATCAAATTGAGGCTAGAATATTAAAATTAAAACTGTTTTCCTAAAACTTAAATCTACCTTTTAGTAACAAACTTTCCCTAATTCTTCGTGTCTATTATAATCTTCTTTGATTAACTCCGCACCCCTTTCAGCAATCATGACTGTTGGTGCGTTAGTATTGCCACTGGTAATACTTGGCATTATACTCGCATCAATTACACGCAAGTTCTTGACTCCATGGACGCGTAAACGACTATCGACGACTGAGGTTTTAGGATCGGGTCCCATTTTACATGTACCAACTGGGTGATATATTGTACTTACGATAGTACGACTAATACACTGTGTATAATTATCACTACCTAATTTATACTTGTTACATGGTGGCCAGTTTATTCTGCCCAAGAATCCTTTAATAGATCGAAAATATGTACTATTTACGATTTTTAACAGAATTTTAATACCATTTAAAGTTGATTTCATATCGTCAGGATTATCAAAATAATTTGGGTAGATGATAGGTTTATCTTTAGGATTATTAGAAGATAATGATAAATTACCTCTTGATTTAGGATGTAATAAGTTAAACCCGAATATATATAAAGTGTGGTTTTTGTTCAATTTAACAAATGATTCTACAATAGTATTTTTGTAATTTAGTACATTTTTGTAGATATATTGTATGTTGGGATTATTTTTTCGTATTATTTGTATATGATTTTGGTATTCTGGATAGCTTAACGTTACGTTAGAGGAATAGAACGCTAAAATATCTGGAACGCTATTGTGTGCAAGATATCCTGTACGATTATAAAGGTACTTTAGGGCATCAAATTGCATATCAGCCATATTTTGTTCCTCAGGTTGATTTCCGCAAACAGGAATTTGTATCAATAAATGATCTTGTAAATTTTGACCTACCATAGGCAAATTGAATATTACTGGAATATTCAAGGAAGTAAGATGAGTTTTAGGCCCGATTCCGGACAACATCAATATTTGCGGAGAGTTTATTGTTCCTCCACTGATAATAATGTCTTTGGTAGCATAGATAGTATATTTTTTTAAGTTTATTTCTATTTCAACCCCAAAAGCTACTTTATCTTTTAATAATATCTTAGTTACTAAAGCATTTTTAATTATATTAAAATTTTTGCGGTTGCGTATGGAATTTAAGTACGCTTTATTTGCACTTTGTCGTTCTCCATTCGCAGCCGCCCCTCTCATTTTTCCCGAACCTAGAACATTTGCGACATTTAGATCAGGTACATTTTTTATACCAATTTCATGCCATGCTGACAAAACATTATTATACAACTCCCTTTCTGTAGTATTGAATGAGTTAATAACAAGAGGTCCTTTATGTCCGTAGTGATTATAAATATAAGGATTTTTTAACGCATCGATGTCTTGAAAGCTTTCTGATTTTCTGAAACATCGGCGGACTTCCTTTACACTCCATTCAGGATTCCCAGCATCAAACCATGTTTGATAATCGTTATCATTTCCTTGTATATGAACCATTGCATTAATGTTGCTACTTCCACCAATCATTTTACCTCTAGGCCATCGTAGAGAATCGTCAACATACCCTTTGAAAATTGTTCCGTCAGAGGTAGTAGGATAATTCCAGTCATATTTTGAGCCATATAAAGCGGCATCTAAACCTGGTACCTAAAATATTATAATTTATAAAATAAATGACCTTGAACCTTTCTAAATAATTTGATATTTATTTTCGGATGAGAAAAGTGCCTTACATTTGCTTCTAGAGGTGGATCTTCTCCGGCTTCAATGAGGAGGATTGTCCAATCTTCTATTTCACTCAGTCTGTTAGCTAGCACGCTTCCAGCAGTACCAGCTCCAATTATAATAAAGTCAAATGTTTGGTTATCTAAAATGTTAGAAAATTATGATAACTTATTTATAGTTTGTTAATATACTAAAATCCGAATTTTTGAAAACACTTTAAAGTAGAATAAATATAGCGGTTTATTTCTATACTTTGTAAATGGACATTAGAATATTATCTTAGTTTATTGATTTTTTTATTACCTATTGTTATCATGAGAGAAATACATAATATATAATTGGCCATGTTAATTACCAGGATGTAGAGACGTTGATCCTAAATATACATGTATTTTATAAAATTAATAGGTTTACTATAGCATTATAAAGAAAAAAACTGCGACAGAGATAGAAGGAGATACTACTCACTCGTAACTTCAGAGTTATGTATTAAGCCTTCCGATAAAGCACATTGAGCTGCTGCAAAGAACTGGACTGCTGACGCGAAGGTCTGGCCCAAAGCTCCTGTTGTTGGTAATGTACACGAAGCATTATAACTGGTAAGAAAATAATCAAACATTTATTAAAACAGACACAGTTCATGTAAATAAAAATGTATTCTTTAATTAATTGTGTCTATATTAGCATACAATATAGATATTTTATAATATACATTCTAATACCAAAACTAATCGGAAAGTAACAAATAAAGTATTACACGTCACAATGTGTTACCTCTGCGAGGTCTCTATTCCGGGAATTCGATAGTGTAGAACCGAGATAAAAAAAAGGTCAATTAGTGTATTTGCCTAGCTTCTTTAAGAATAATAACCAAAAAATACCTGCTACACTAAAATGATACGATGATGTATTCCAATATCCGGTAAAACCAATACTAATTTATGCTGCACTAATAATATTTATAGATATTTGTATGCATAGTAAATTTATAAATAGTTGTTTAGTATAGTAGATTATAATTATACTTTCATATTTTTTCAAATAATTACTTAATTTATTACCATAATAATATCAAATGATTCAGATACCATAATAATATCAAATACAGTTACCACTGCATCTTTTCTAAACTCAGCTCTCTAAATAAATAATAGGTGCGTATCCTGCAATGTTCCTTTTATGATTTTTTTGCTGTTATTTTAGCTCCCACTTTATAACACATTTTTCAATAAATTGTCGTTAGAGCACAGTGCCTACTGTTTTATAGAAAGAGAAGTTACACCACATGTACCGCTCAGTATTTGTTCATATGCTAATAAACAATTACTAATAAGATAAGTGAACAAACTTTGACAATAGAACTGAAACGTTCAATGGCCTCAAATATTGTGTTGATAAAACCAGCCGTGAATTTTTACTGTGTTCGTAAGATGTTTTTTCTAATAAAATACAGTTTTATACAGTGGTTGCAAATTTAATTTGTGTTTATAATTGATGTTAGAAAAATCGGTCATTAAATTAATGTTGTTTCTTAATCGATATTATTATAAAATAATAATATCCCGGGACATTATTCTCACCCTGCCATCTGAACTTCAACTCAGCAGAGCTTGTACTATGGAAACCAGATAACTAATATACTTTATATTATTATTACATATACTATTCTTTTGTAAATACATACTTATAGATAATTACACCCAGGGTCCGGGCAAAGAGACATGTTCATGCACATAATATGTGCTGGGTGAGAATCGAAACCACGACCTGCGGGCTTAGTAGCGGTTTCGCCCTAATTTTGCTCGCCCGAATCGAGCGAATGAATTACTTTCGATTTTGAATATTTTTTAGGGCCGGTTTTGCCCGAGACAAATTTAATAGCGGGCGAATCAGGTTCAGTAAAATTTAGTAATGCACTATTCGCCCAAATACTATTATACCTCAGAAAAAATAAGTAGTACAATCGAGCGCACCATATTCAAATATTTTTAAAGAGGAGTTAAGTTAATCCTTTTTAAAAATATTTGTTACATGTGTCACTCGAAAATAGTAAGTAATCTACTAGATAATATGCATAATGACTTTTGTTCCTCAGCGATAGAAGTAAAGACACAGCAAATAAACACATCCACAGGAACACAAAAAATAGTAGTATAATGCTGTCTCTGTCACTCAATTGCAAATTGTGCGGCGTGTTTCCCATCATTTTGTTTATTAGATTTTTCTTTTGCCTGCTATTGCTTGCTTATTTACTTTTAAAATTTCAGATAAGTTAGACTACTTCTACTAATCAATTGAAGTGTAACTGGAGTATTTATGAAAGTAGATTTTTAATTACATATTCATACTTTCAAATATACCTACATAATTTAATTAATATTTAATGTAATATACTATTGACAATAGTTTATTAGTTGTTAATTGTAGAATGAAAACGCGTTATAATAAGTCACACACACGTTCCTCCGTAAATATGAATAATTAATTACTTAAACCAAAACGTTAACTACCTCATAAGTAAGCGAAGGAAAATACTTAGTTCATCATGACAGCCAAAGTACGTCCACAGCTGGACAAAAACCTCCCTAAAGAATGGGGGAATATGCCATAATCGCCACGCTTGGCAGACGGGTTGGCGCTCGCAGTTTAATGGTCATAATTCACAGAAAAACGCTGCTGCCCGTTCTCTGGTAGGTGTTCCCTCGGACGATTTCTACGCCCCCCACGGGATGAGATGGGGTGGTGATATTCTATGCCGTCACCACACACATAGTTATTGACTATGTAAGCGAAATATAATAATGTTTAAAATAATAGGGTTAATTGACAATTTTAAAGGTGGACGAAAGTTTACTTTCGTCCACCTTTAAAATTGTCAAGTTCAAAATTGTCAATATTTTAACATTATTATATTATTATTAGTAGTATCGATGCTTCCTTAGCATATAAAATTATTTTCTTATCACACTAATATTATAAAGGCGAAAGTTTGTGAGTGTTTATGTTTGTTACTTCTTTACATCTAAACGGCTGGAGCGATTTTAATAAAATTTGGTATGGAGTTAGCTGACACCCTGTATTAAGACATAGGCTATATTTTATAAAGTTTAACGCGCCAAAAACCGCGGGCACAGCTAGTAAATTATAATAGACACACTGTTAACCTCTGTCCAATTCTAACATTAAAATCTTAAACGAACTACCTACGACCGACTGACTTACTAGTATTTGCTCACCTATAATAAATTGTGTAGAATAAAATTAAGTATCAAATTGTGAAATATCATTCCACAGCGATTGCAATCGTAACGGTATGTAAACAGAACATAAAATGATTAAATCATAAAACATCTTTATTTGCTAAACCTAGATTAAAAATTCTGATAATAGTGTTTCACGAATGTCGCAAGTCCATTGCGAAATTGTGTATTTATTTGGAACCCACAGTTTTACGCAGTTATTTAAAACCAATTACGTATAGAACGTTTAAAATTTCAAATTATATTTATGTAATTAAATTTAATATACGCTATATCTTAATAAAATATAATCTTGTCCATTTGGCATATGGCTCCAGGGTAGAAGGAGTACACGAACTAGCAATGCCAATCAGTTGAGTTAATAAGACATAGGCATTGAACACCATTTAAGGTTATTTTATTTCGTACTAGCTTTACCCTGCGGTTTTACTTGCGTCAAACTTAATAAATTATAGCTTATGTGTTATTCGGATATATCTAATATAAATAAAAAGACAAGTCCTGACTGACTGACTGACTCATCAACGCCCAGCCCAAACCCTTGGACCTAGAAAGCTGAAATTTTGCACAAATGTTTGCTTTATAATGTAGACAAGGAATAAGGAAGGATTTTTCGAAATTCATCCCCTAAGGGGGTAAAACAGGGGCGCTAAGTTAGTATGAAACTTTGCCGTTTTTGAAGTTTATGGCATAAAAATTGGTATTTGGCCTTCCAGTTAAAAATAAAAAATCATGTATTTCAGGGTTTTTGGAAATTCCACCCCCAAGGGTGAAAAATAGGGGGTGTAAGTTTGTATGAAAAATGCGACATTTTTGAAGTTAAACCCATGAAAATTGGTACTTGGCCTTTCAGTTAAAAATTAAAAAATATTAATTTCATGTTTTTAAATAATTATTTCATTTAGAATTCCACCCCTAAGGGTGACAAATAGGGGATGTAAGTTTGTATGAAAAATGTGTCAATTTTGAGGTAAACTTATGAAAATTGGTATATGGTCTTTCATTTAAAATTATAAGTATATATTTCAGGATTTTTGGAAATTCCACCCCTAAAGACGACTAGAATAGGCGATGTAAGTTTGTATGAAAGTCTGTATTTTTTTAGTTAAACGCATGTAAATTGATATTTGGCCTTTCAGTTAAAAATAAAGCAATCCAGGAAATAATTTGTTGTTAAAAAAAGGTAATCCAAAACTGATTCAATAGATCGCGACCAACAATTTAAGCAAACTCAAATTTAAAAAAAATTGTTTCTTATGCCAAGTAGCTTAAAATGTCGTGGTCGTTGTCGTCTAAGTAAAGATTTAGCGTTTTATAAGATTTGTAACTTCTTCTTCTTGGTAAATTTTATAACAAATTAAAATAACGACATTTTAATCAAATTGGGATAAAAAACAAATTTACCTAAAATTTGAGTTAGCGTAGTATAAATTGTTGGTGTCGAGATGATCGCACCCAAAAAACACAATTTTAATTTTACTGATCTACAAGTTCACAATTTTGTAACTAGATGGCGTTAATGTCGTTTCAGATTGCGGAACTTAATTGGCATGTCGATTAAAATAAATGAATGCTTGAAATAAAAGGTAGTCCAAAACTGAATCAATAGATGATCTCACCCAAAATATATGCACACATCTTAAATTAATTTACCACTTCCCAAGTTTATATTTTCGTTAGTAGATGGCGTAATCATCGTTTTAGATCGCGCTATGGTTTCGTTCACAAAATGTCGCAACCTAATCTAATGGGAGTTACCTTTGTAGTTAATGCATCGTTGATTATTATTTTACTTTATTTAACTTACTGACTATACTTCCCACTTCCCAAGTTTATATTTTTGTTAGTAGATGGCGTAATCATCGTTTTAGATCGCGCTATGGTTTCGTTCACAAAATGTCGCAACCTAATCTAATGGGAGTTACCTTTGTGATTAATGCATCGTTGATTATTATTTTACTTTATTTAACTTACTGACTATACTTAAGGACAATTGATATGTATTCTTTGATTTTTGCTTGATGATATCGGGTCCTTTTTGTAAATAACAGTAGCAAAGTAGTCTTTCATTTATTTCTTAGTAAGGTTATTTATAGGTTAGGTTTTATTCAATTTATATTGCTTATTTGTTTTAAAAGTTATATTTTTTAGATTAAGCTAGAAGTAAGTAGTTACATTGGTCATCATTCAAAATTTTCGCGGACAAAGTCGCGGGCACCAGCTAGTAAGCTATATTACCGCCAATTTTCATCAAAATCTGTGTGGCAATTTTGGTTTGAAAAAGTAATTAAAATCCATACATCTATACTCACAAACTTTCGAATTTTTAATATTAGTAGAACTAGTAACAGAAAAACCTTTAAATCCTGACTATTTAAAAAAATTGACGGCAAATACTGGGTATTAAAAATATTTTGAGTAACTTTACTTCTCCCGCCACGAACGAACTTGTATCAGTAGGTGTAGAACGGGTTCGGAGGTGTCGTGCGATCTATGGCCCTGTACGGGGCGCCCGTCTGGGCCTTGTTTAATAAAGCTGACAAGTCGACATATCATATGTCCAAAAATAACATAATTGTAGAATTGTCGTGCTTAGGCTGTTTAATAAAGTTGACAAATATGTAAAAATTCGTCATAAAATCTTTGACATATTTGTCATTTAAAAACCCGTTTAAAAAAACTCGACATATGTCAAAAAACTACAGTCAAATTATTTTCGACAATTTACAATAGTTGACAATTGTCGTGACAATTATGTTTTATAAAGTCAAAGTCAAAGTCAAAGTAATTTTATTCCGTAAAAATTTTACATTTATGTGGAATCGTCATATTTTTTTTACCCTACCGTGCAGTGCATGACGTGGCAGCTACTGAGAAACACTGCCAGAAAACTCAGTAGGAATCCTTTTTTAAAATAAAATATACTTAAGATTAATTACAATCATGTGTGTTGACTCAGAACAACTCCATCCCAAGCACTTTTATCACTTAAATAATCAGAAATTTTGTAATATGCCCTGCTACACAATTTGGCTTTAATAATTCTTTTAAACTTATTCGTAGACAATTCTCTAATATCATTGGGAAGTTTGTTATAGAATCTTATACATTGCCCCATAAAAGAGTTACTTATTTTGTGGAGACGGGTAGTATGCAGTATGAGATTATTCTTATATCTAGTATTTACATTATGTGTATCGCTCCTTTTACAGAAGGAATCGATATTTTTATGCACATATAGTAAGTTTTCATATATATACTGAGATGGTACAGTTAGAATGTTGACCTCTTTGAATTTTTCTCTTAGAGACACTCTCGGGCCAAGATTATAGATAGCTCTTACAGCTCTTTTTTGCAATATAAATATGGTGTCAATGTCAGCAGAGCTACCCCAGAGAAGAATTCCATAGGACATTACACTATGAAAATAACTGAAATAAACCATTCTAGCTGTGTCAACATCAGTCAGCCGTCTAATAGTTTTCACTGCATATGCTGCAGAACTTAATTTGCCGGACAGTTTTTCTATTTGTGGGCTCCATTGTAGCTTTGAGTCAATAGTGATACCCAAGAACACAGTTGATTCAACAGGGTCCAACCTAGCTCCATTAAGTTGTACATTGGTTGTCGCCTGTTTCACATTCGGTATATTTGCTGATCATTCTGTTTTATGAAGATAAATGAGAGTAAAACAAGAAAAAAGTATCTACAAAGAAATATAATGATGTAATCAAAAATAAATAATAATAATAAAATAGGTATTATTAAATTGATTCTGCTTTTAAATGAC
Organism: Pseudoips prasinana; assembly: GCA_951640165.1. Taxonomy (NCBI): domain Eukaryota; kingdom Metazoa; phylum Arthropoda; class Insecta; order Lepidoptera; family Nolidae; genus Pseudoips; species Pseudoips prasinana. Next base: position 11,321,966 of record OX621240.1, read on the forward strand.
CGTCGCGTTGTTGCCTCCTCGTTTGTATTTAATTTTGTTCCAAGTATTCATCATCACTACTCTCGCTGTTCGATTTAAGTACCATTTTTTGTATTAAACCTTTTATAAAGACTTTCTTACACATTCAATATTCAAAATATAAATAGCGACAGAGGGTAAGGCGCCTGTCAGAATTTTTGGACAATTCTACAAATATGTCAATATGTCATGACAATTTTCTGTTTAATAAAGCAGAATTGACAAGTTTTTCACGACAACTTGTCGCCTGTCACCTGTCGTTCCTAAAGTCTTATTAAACAGAAATATGTCGGATTGTCGTGACAACACGACATATTTGTGGATTTTCCACCATGACAATTTTGTCACCTGTAAGTTTTATTAAACAGAAACATTGTCGAATTGTAACTTTTTGACATAATGTCGACTTATCGAATTGTCAGCTTTATTAAACAAGCCCCTTGTCTGAACGCTTGACGGGCGCCTCCCGCTGCAAAGCAATACTGAATAGCCTGCAGCGTGTGGTGGCCATACGGATCGCACGAGGATACCGTACGGTATCCTTTGAGGCGGCGACACTCCTGGCGCGCCTCCCGACTTTCGATACGAATACGCGCTTCAATATAATAATAAGAGGCCTTTTTCGAGATATTTATTCAAATTAGCATTATAATTTATTTTAACAATAAAGCTGTATCCTCCAATATCAAGTAACATTGTTCTGGTGTAAACATTTTCCAATCTAAGATACACTTTCCAATAAGTTTTACATTTTATAGAAACAAATTCATTCGACCCACTACCTGTTTATTTAACTTAAATGTTGCGTGTGTGTTCAATTGGTCCACACCTCTTATCTATAACCTTGTGCATATTAAGTGTTCCAATTACGTGTAAACTAGGTATGTTAAATACACTTACATGTTAATAGGCAATTTTGTGCATTGCGATTACTTAACTATTTGTACCTACTTTTTATTTTTATTCTTATGTGTTTTATAATTTTCCAAATGATCTTTGATCTTTGAATATAATAATAACAACTTGGGACATTATTCACACACGGTCATCTGATCCCAAACTTCCCACAGGCTGTACTATGGAAACCAGATAACTAATATACATATAATACTTTTCTTTTGAAAATACATACTTATATAGATACTTACACCCAGACTCAAGACAAACAGACATGTTGATGCACACAAATATTTGCCCTGAGTGAGAATCGAACCCACGACCTGCGGCGTGCAAAGCAAGCATTTACCAACCAAAGCTTTGGTCGTAGAAAATATTTTCATAATAAAATGCAAGTCTAAATTACAAAATGTTTGTCACATAATAAACCTGTTCATTTTATACAAAATATACATACTCATTTTCATATCTTGTCATCCGTAATATAATAACATATTTATGAAATCGCGGAGTACAGTTAAATATGTTTTTTTCATCGTATGTGTAACACCCCTGCAAATATGAAATGGATGGTTATTCACAGCTCAGAGATCACGGATATAAAGTTAAAAGCAGCAGGGCACCATGCTTTATATACGATAATTTTTCATGACTAGATACTAATATGAAATTAAGCAAAATAATAATAATATCTGGGGACAATGTCACACAGATCATCCTAGCCCCAAACTAAGCAAAGCTTGTACTATGGGTACCAGGCGACGATATACATACTTATATAATAGATAAATACTTATATACATAGAAAACATCCATGACTCAGAAACAAATATTCGTGCTCATCACACAAATATTTGCACTTACCGGGATTCGAACCCAGGACCACCAGCTTCGTAGGCAGGAGCACTACCAACTAGGCTACGGTGACCGTCAATATCGTTAACACTCTTGATGGATGTATTTTTACAAAATAAATTGTATTGATGTATAATTCTCATTGCTAAACATATGTTGTAAATTAAAATGTATACAATATTGCACACCTCATTGGTATGTTACAGAGATTTTAAAATAAGATACAATACCACATTTTCCTACTTCTAAAATGCGCCGTAAATTGTCTGTAATAGACGCTAAGGCCATATATATATATATATATATAAGTATAATAAGCAATAAATAAATTTTACCTTGACTTTGATTAATAAAGATTAATAATTTTACAATTTAAAGTTTAATCGAATTGCAATGTCTGTTAATGCTGGTTATTTTATCTTTTACACTACAAAACTAATTTCAGTGTTAATACTTCTTACTCTAATACAGTTTGTTTGAAAAAAACAAGGCATACATCATCATCATATCAGCCGCAAAACGTCCACTGCTGGACAAAGGCCTTGCCCAAGGATCTGCACAATAGCCAGTCCTGCGTTGCCCGCATCCCGCGGCTTTCCGGACATACATAGAACCAGCAAACTACTACAACTTACTGCTTATGACACATGCATCAAAGTTATGTGCACTGGGAACCTAATTGGTCGACAGATTTTAACGTGTCGTTTATTTTCCATCAGTATTTCGCTCCAAAACTAAATTGAAACAACTATACCTTGTGCTTTTCGAAAGATTTTTTTTTAATGCAATGATATTACTTATTAGTTACTTATCGTATAGGCAGTGGTTACTCTTGTATCAGAGGCGTTCAAACCGCCCATTAGGCCGCTGACATGGCTTAACGGCTATTGCCTAAAGCCTACAACCGGGTCCTCTGAAGCACGGAGATACTCAGAAATTAAACCACTTTGATGGTCACCGATCTGTGCACTGACCGCGAGCCTACTTGCTTAACCTTAGTGCCTTGATAATAGAGTGCCTTGAGATATCGATATTAATATAACTTTAGTTGGTATTTCAAGGTTAAAACTAATGAACCATGTCATGTATTTAACTCGAAATTCCTTTCAGATCTAAATACGTAAAGTATAAATAAGAAACAAAGGCATATTTTAAATACTACAAGTTCCTACAAAAAGTAAACAGTGTGAGAATAAAAGGAAACGGACAGTTCTGTTTTCGTTATTGCATGTTTAAAATAACTCCGTAAAGAGACTTTCACATGAAGTGTGGCAAGGAACATGGACAAATAGGTAATTACTGAAAATAACATATCGCACTAATATTATAAAGCTGAAACTTTGTGAGTGTGTGTGTATATTTGTTTCTTCTTCACGTCTAAACGGCTGGAGCGATTTTAATAAAATTTGGTATGGAGTTAGCTGACACCCTGGATTAACAAAAAGGCTTTTTCAAGACTTTTTTCAAATTTTCTCTACGTATAAACCTTCCCTGGACTTCCACGAATAATTCAAAACCAAAATTAGCCAAATCGGTAAAGGCGTTGTTGAGTTAAAACATTACAACGAAAAGTGGCATCGACTTTTATATATATAGATGAATATGCCTGGTTCAAATTTAAATGTTCACAAAATGGAACGCACCTTTTCGCTTTCAGTGGACTAACATCCCAAAACTATGCAGTGGTGTGAACTCCCAGTTACTGTTTCCGATGAGATTGCAGCATAAGTTAATTCAAAAGGATGTTTAGGGTTGGTAATACGCGAGCTACATTAGAAGTATCATCATGTCAGCTGAATGACGCCAACTGCTATACAAAGGCCTTACCAAAAGATTTCCAATAAAGAGTTTTGTGAAGACCATTTGTAGAGATATGCGATAATCGCCAAGCTAGGCAGACGGGGTTGGCGCTTGCAGTATGTTGGTCATAGTACAGAGAGACACATCGCTGCCCGTTCTCTGGGAGATATTCCCTCTGAAAGACTTCGATGCCCCCCACCGGATGAGATGGGGCATGGGGTGGTGATGGTCCTTGAAGTCAGCCACATAGCAATGAATGAAATAAATTACGATGAATGATTCCTTCACATCGGAAGCATATATCGCAATTAGCTATAATATGCACAACTTATAAATAAAATCACAATTATTATAGTTAAGTTCACTATGCCATTAGAGTGCCTAGTAAAAGAGCCTGGTATTTACTGAGTTACTAATTTAATTTAAAAAATGCAATACAATATTCCAAATATTTGTTTCAAACGCATAATCTATAATCAAGAATTTTTAAATTCTGAATTTGTAACGTATCGTATATTATGTGATATCTAAAATTTAATTTCTATTTATATTGTAGTCCAGTGAAAATGGCATGTGTTTCAAAATATGCAATTCAGACTAAGTACTGCATCTATGCTCCCTACTCTGTTCATTACGCGGGCTATTTCAGTTGCTGCCACAGCTGGTGGACTCATGTAAGTGCGTTTTTAGCCCTACCCATACATAGATATATTATTTGAAATATTTACAAAGAGAATGACGTTTCACATGTTTTATTGCATTTTATAATTGTTTTCGCTTTTTAAGCTAGCTGTGACTGAATATTAAAACTTATATATTACATTGATAATCGATAACTGAATGATAAGTCATACCTACTTGTAATTATATCGTGATTCCACTCCCATCAGTAAATCTTACTAGATCACTATTTATTTTTTACATTTCGAAATCCGTCATGGATACCCTTTGCCTGAGAATAACTACGAATGATATCAGACTCGGGCCGATTGAAACCCCTCCTACTGCCACTTCTGCCTTGTAATTCTTCGGGCTATGTCGATAAATTTATTTCGTCTACAGATTTTGACATTTCTGATTTTATCCTGCAGGGAAACTCCGAGCAAAGCCTTCTTCATTGCTCTTTGGGTGACCCTGAGCCTCCTAATTTATACATATAATAAAATCGTAGGAAAGTCAAATCTGTACATTGAATATTTTTTTAAAAGGATACTTGGGGCGTTATCTACTATCGATATCGAACCCAAAAATATACTTTTTAGAATTTTTGTCTGTATGTATGTCCGGGCTAAACTTAAAAAGTACTGGATGGATTTACTTCAAATTTTGTATGAACATTACTAAGAGGTCGGGTCAACATATAGGCTACATATTATCACACTATCACCTACGGGGGAGGAGCTATGATAATTTATAAAATTTCACGCGGGTTAAACCGCGGGGCACAGCTATAAGACCCATAAAGAGCGACCACGTCTCTGTTCCGTAAGTCATGACTTTTTTTTAAATATTCCTCACAAAATAAATTAAATAATTGGTTTAATATATACTGTTATTAATGTATATACTCTTATTATAAAAAATAAATAAAGGTCACCGAAAAATAAAACCCATTTTACAGTTACTCTTAGTTTTATTGTAAAATGTTAGGACATTATTTTCAGAATTGTCTTTCTTTTACCGAGCTGCTACTAACGACTTGCACTAGTACTAAACATTTATTTTTATACGCTAACATTAACTTTAAAGCGATACCGAGAAACACAGTCTATCAAATAAAACAATAAACAAAAAAGCCTTTTTAGAGTTCGATTTAAGGCTCAGTAGCTCGAACTTCAAAAAGGCTTCCTCTCATACATTTTCAGGTTATTGCTAATTCATCAGAGGGTGAGTATTTAGAGACATAGCTTTACATTTATACGCAGAAAGTGGGACGCTCATCCTATTTTTTTTGTTTTTAAAATAAATTTTATCTCCATAAATAAAAACATGATTTGTGTAGCTTAAAATATCTATTAATCAACATACTATTAAATACATTTTATCAGGTTGGTACACCTCTAAAAACTTACAAATATACATTTTATTTGTAATACAATATTATTTAGGTATTACAAAGGTTATTTATTCATTTACTAATTACATTATACACTATCAATTTGCAATCGTTGTATTTATTTACGATCTACGTTATATTGTATAATAAAATGAGTAATAATATATGCTAATAGACACTATAATTTAATTAATACATTATATGAAAATATATTTGATACTTTATACCAATTCTAATATTTTTTTAAAGTAGGTTGATAAATAACACAGTCGAGTAATGCCAGTGCGCAGGCGCATCGGTGTGTCGATTGTTGAGCTACCAGATGCCGCGCGTAGTGGGGATTGCTTATCGCTACTGTACAGGACGTAGTGATGCGCTAGGCGGTATGTTTTGTAGTTATCGATATAAGGTAAATTATTTAAACGACTGCGTCCTATCGATGAAACCAAAATATTAGTATTAGATGGTGTTTTATCAATCTAAGCTCGTTTGTCCTATTAATGATCGGTGGGGACTTGCATCTATACAAATGAGTATTAATTAATTTCCAAAAACCATAGGTTGCAGGAAAATTGCGTCCCCGAGTGACTTACGTTTGTAATTTTTACGTCCAGCTTACCTTGTTTACCCAGTATACTGACTGGCAAATACTTTTACTATAATAGGAGTCCCAGGTTCATTTACAAAACCAGCTATTAGTGTTGTATCGATTAAAATAGAAGGGTTCTCTAAAATTACATCTGATTTCCATTTGAAATCTGCAAAACCCGCTGTGATATTCTTTGCATAGAAAAAACTCGCTGAGATGGAAACCAAAGTAGGCCCACATTTTTGGACCTACGCTTATTACCGAGATCTGCCACCCAAAAACGTTATCGTCTCAAGACCACTTTTCGGCACATTCAAGCTAGCTCTCTCTCTCTGCAGAGAAACGCTAAAGCCAAGAATCACGCCCTTGGCTAATAAGTTTTTCCTTTTCAGATCAGATATATTATTAGCACTGGGCGTGTCTAAACATTGACGTTGCTTAAAATAGAACTATCTGTCTTTTATCTACTGTTTCAAATGACCAGCCTACGTGGTTAAGTCATAGTCGGTAAGACCATTATGTTGATGGGTGGCTGTTAAGGATAACGGCAGCCACTTAGTGAGGAAAATACAAATTTCTTTCTCGTTAGATATTAAAGTAGCAATTTATTATGTGCTCGGTGAGTGATGGTATGATTTATAATGAAGAAACTTATAGCCTAATAAAAAGAAGATGCGTTTTTTTGGGTAGAAAGATGATTGGTGATTGAAAAATTAATTAGTGTAAAACACTGTAAGTGCATATTAATTATAGTTATAATTAAAGTTGTAGTAATTTTTAGCCTTTATTAGGACTCATAGATTGACATAAGCCTCAATTATGGCAGAAACAAATAAATATAGATCTTTGGACAACTAAACGCTCTGCCATCTGATCCCATACAAGACAGAGCCTGAACTATGACAGCCCGACAACTTATAAACATATGTATATATTTGTGAAGACATACACATTATAGATAAATTACACCCTGACACAGGAGAAGAAACATTTGTCCTGTGTGGGGATTGAACCCACGACCTCTGGTTTAGCAGACAGCTTCACTAACCACTAGACCAATAGTAACCAAGAGTACTGTTTGAAGGATTTTAATTGAACTGTAAGTTCCTTATTTGTATATAGGTTATGCATTCACCGGCGTTTGAGACCTCAATTTGATGGATTCAATGGTAATTTGCTGATTTGCTATTTTAAAATTATTTTATTATGGATGTATAAATAATCGCATAATATTTTTTTACCAATAAAATTAAATTTGAATTGGTTCTTTGTTTTATAAGTGACTTCATTTTTGTAATATGGAATGCTTTTCGTTATCATGAAAATATTTAGGTAAGAGAAAGCCTTCTGTAAATTCGATGTGAAGGCACTCATCTGATTCAAATGTTGCAAAGTAAAGCTAATGAAATACTATTGCCTATGATATTTGTAAGAAAGAAAAAGGTTCATTCCTAACAAACACAGACAATACAAGTCCATAACTTAACTTTTTTTCATTTGGAAGCATGTAACATTATCTAATGTATATAGTTAACCCTCTGCACACGAATCTGCAATAGCTCTGGTGACTAAGGGCGAAGACTGGCTCTAGATCTAATATAGGTCGGCATGGTTGGTACACACTCACCTTTCACGCCGCAGATCATGGGTTCGATTCCCACCCAGGACGTATATTTGTGTTCATAAATATGTCTGTATGTAATATCTAATATCTGGGTGTAACTATCTATATATATTTTATAATTTTTATTTATTGTAAGTATAAAAACACATAAAACAATACAAAAGTAGACCAAAAAGCACGAAGGTTTGTCCAGAATACTAGTGTGTATTTACAAAAGAAAAGTATATGTGTATAGATTATAGGTTTCCATAGTGCAACCTCTAATCTATACACATATACTCTGTTTATTTTGGAATCAGATGGCCGTATGTAAATAATGTCCCAGGATATTATTATTAATAGATAATATAAATATGAGATGAGGATATATTTTTTCCGTTTTTTATTATCATCTTCGAGGCTCACAGTTAGTTGCATGTAAAGCAACTATGTAACTAATTTATAGTTATATAGGTGACGGTGAAATTATTAACATTTCTGAACGTCTTAATCGTCTAATATATAATACCCAATTCATAAATAATTATTGAAATTCCATATGTTTGTTTTCGGTTATTGACCGGCGGTAAAAAGTTCAGACTTCCTGTGATGGCTGTTAGTGTTATTGGATTAATTTCCGGCATGATGATCACCTAGTAGTAGCCCGGACTTTGACAATTGGCGGTGTAACCATGAACGGCATTTTAAAATACTTTCATTTCCTCACCTGGTCTTTTAATTGACGTGTCAGATAACCACCTGTTCAAATTGTGTGTTCACACATTCTCATTAACTATAGTTATAATATAATAATAATATCTGGGGACAATGTCACACAGATCATCCTAGCCCCAAACTAAGCAAAGCTTGTACTATGGGTACCAGGCGACGATATACATACTTATATAGATAGATAAATACACTGTTTATCATAGAAAATATCCATGACTCAGAAACAAATATTCGTGCTCATCACACAAATATTTGCACTTACCGGGATTCGAACCCAGGACCACCAGCTTCGTAGGCAGGAGCACTGCCAACTAGGCTATGGTGACCCCGCATTGTTGGCTAGTCTCCGTAGGTGATAGCCGCCGTTGTCAAATATTTGCCAGGAGAAGTATATAATTACATGTGCATAATAAAGTGAACTTTACACGCCTTTATTCTCGGTGGAGTCATTTGGAGATAAGTCAATGACGTGAAACGGTGAAATATTATTTTCTGGGGAAAACTGTACGAAATTTATTAGACAACAAAGACGAGTGAAATTAGTTTTAGTTTTTAAATTTAGTTTGATTTGTTTGTGAATGTGTTCATTAACAATAATGTTCTCTTGGTATATTTTATTATATACTATGGTTCACTACTAAGTCACGGTGATCGTCACATGTAATCACAGATTACCCCCCATAGATACCGCTTACAAGGCATGACACGGTCACACACAACACATACTTGATTTAACTATTATGAACAGCCACGCTTCGAATTCCAACTTCAGTCTCTACCAATCGTGGGGCGGGTCACCTTATGTTCTTTAACATGGTGAGAAATACGATGGCTGTGGACTTATCATAATCCAGAATGGCTGCAAGCAGACTTACCGTCGCTATGGAGTAGTTACTCAAGTTGTACTTGTTGTCATATGATAATTTTTAAAAGCATTAAGTAGTGTGATAAGTTACGATATTGAATCGGACAATATATGTAACTATTTTATACAAATTCTAACAAAAATATTGGTCGAGAACCATAAATTATTATTATGTATAAAAATATACTTATATATTATTATTATCATCTGCGACTATAAGCTCGCGTGGGGCCGCCCACGCCGCAACAGAGCCGTAACAGAAGCAATGCTCGCTGCAAGCTGCATGTTACATGGCTGCTGGCAGCGCGTAAACAAGCATACAACACATGCTTATTTGCATGCCGCATGCTGTATTCTTGTTTACTTTTTTCATAATCAACTCTTTTATTAAGTGCCATTAAATCTGGACATGAAACTTGGAGATTAAACATCACCAAGATTCAAGTCCTGTTTATTCACCATTTTGTGGGAACTGATTTTTACCATTAACATATAATATTTTTTTACTTAACTTACGTAAATTATTTAGGAATGATGAAAGAGGTACCTTAATACAGACAGATCTATTCAGATAATACAAGAATGTAGTAAAATATAGATAAAAACAATAAATTTCGATAATGAAACCTAATCTCCTTGACAATAACTAAATACAAGCTAGCTAAATATCATTACTATTTTAAAATAAATTGTAGAAACGTTTTAACAATCCTTGTACCTAAATATGTATAGGTTACTACAAACATGTTCTGACTATTTACAAGCGCTTTTTTAAAATCAACGTCAATAAAAACCTTTTTTATTTTTATAATGAAACCGCTACCTACATAATTTGTCATTAATAAGCACAAATGTTTATTTTTATGCATCTTTAATGTTAATGCCATAATTATGTTTTATTGTATATCTATTCATAGTTTCCCAGCCAAAATAATTACATTTTATTTATTTTTTTCCTTCCTGATTTTTAAGAAATTATTATAAAAAGTAAAGAATTTTGTGTAGTGTTGTCTGTAATCATGAGCTCAAAATATTACGTTATCAACATAATTATACTCCATTGTCTCAGTCACTTAATTGTTTACGTATTTTGTTTATTATCATCACATCATACTAGTTATTACAGTGAATATTTAAGAAGAGTCTGACTCAATGTGTTTGGCCTCGATTTTACAGGAAGCTACCTAAATCTTAAGACCTACGTGTAAACTACAAACAGCGATATCACTGTATCACTCACTGATTCTTCAATGGGAGGCGTTTTGCCAGCTACAGTTTATTCCTAAACACACTTAGTCTTTATGGCCATACACGATTATATATGTAGGATCCAGGGGCCAAAAGCGGTATGTCAGGGTTTGGAGTTCCCAGGTAGCTGGGATACAGTAGCCACAATTAACTAACAAGGTAGATTAATTTACACACTAATTACAATATTACAATAATTGCAATAAAAATAAAGAAAGTAAAATGGAGGCGAACAGAAGCTTAATCCTACGTTCGTATAGTGGCAATACAACCACCCGAATAGCGTATTGTCTAGGCAATATAGCTATAGCATCGGGTATCGGCAAGACTGTACCAAGTAGACCAACAGTTATGTTGGGAGCAGAGCTCTTTATCGAGTCTAATCCGAAGACAGACTGCCTGTACAAGCCAGTGCGAGCTCTTATATAGGGGTAGGCCACGCCTCCCACTCCCTCCAAACAGCTCTGTTCAATGGCGTACGGAAATACGTCACGCGTTTACTTGATACAATTTACAAGAAGGATCTAAATCCAAATAGTGTAACTATTAAAATTCATCAAATAATCTAACAGGAATTATCGTGAAGTTATAACAGTTGTTTTTTAAAAACTATAATCTAATTACAATATCAAAATATACGCTCAACAATGTTTTGTACAGTACCAACTAAATGTCGAACTTGGTTGGCGAATTTAATTTTTAACTATCTTCGACACGGCCAGAACTGACGATTCACACGTCCTCGTATGGTTCTGTAACAAAGCACAATCGGGTAAATACCGATCGGCCTTTCTGACCAACAATAAAGAACAGAAACTTTAAAGAAAAATCCTGAATCCATCATAAATCATAAAAAGTAGTTATAATAATTAAAACTGTCACAGACAAACATAACTTAGTCGAAATCACACCATGAGATTCGACCAATTGGAGTTGAATAGACATCTCGCATAGGAGTCAAGATAGACATCCCGCATAGGAGTCAAGATCAACATCCAAAACCTGGAGTCAAGATAGACATCCTTAGGCGTCAAGTCAAGATAGACAACCCACATTGGCGTCAAGTCAAGATAGACAACCCACTTTGGCGTCAAGATAGACAACCCACATTGGCGTCAAGTCAAGATAGACAACCACATTGGCGTCAAGTCAAGATAGACAACCCACATTGGCGTCAAGATAGACAACCCACATTAGCGTCAAGTCAAGATAGACAACCATAGTGGCGTCAAGTCAAGATAGACAACCACATTGGCGTCAAGTCAAGATAGACAACCACATTGGTGTCAAGTCAAGATAGACAACCACATTGGCGTCAAGTCAAGATAGACAACCACATTGGCGTCAAGTCAAGATAGACAATCCACATTGGCGTCAAGTCAAGATAGACAACCACATTGGCGTCAAGTCAAGATAGACCACCACATTGGCGTCAAGTCAAGATAGACAACCACATTGGCGTCAAGTCAAGATAGACAACCACATTGGCGTCAAGTCAAGATAGACAACCACATTGGCGTCAAGTCAAGATAGACAACCCACATTGGCGTGATCCTGTATCTCATACTGACCTTAAAACCTACCCTCGAAAGCAAATATCATACACCCGCATATCTTTAGAACATCGTGTAAGAACAAAGAGTTGCATTTATGATTTCAAATGTTTAAATACTACGGAGAAAATACGTTAGCCAGACAATTTATTACAAAAAGATTCACTAATAAGAGAACATTCAGCTCCAGAGTCATAACAAAATGAAAGTGTGTATAGTGTGATAAAACACTCAACTCCTGTTGAAGTTTATGCCTATCACACATTTGGGTAGTAAATGCCAGACGGTGAGCACGGGAATCGAACTTTGAAACATGTGCCATCACAGTAGAAACAGCGATTTGCAAAATGCTCAGGCTATTCCATTTGGAAGTAAGTGTGGTAACTAAACGACCAGCATAAGCAGCTATAGACTCACCATCTTTTGGTTTGCCATTTTGGAGGTTAATAAGAGTAGCGGCTATAGTTTCGGTTACATCAAAACGAGAAATAAAGAGACTCTTAAAGTCTAACCAGGTCATACCTGGATATGATATTTGGGAAAGCCATGTGGCAGCAATGCCTTTTAAGGCTTTGCTTAAGGCAATAATAAAAGCTCCGCCCTAAAGTGGTTTCTCGGTCAGACAAACATCTACGGTATTACTCCAATAGCGTCGATTAATTGGGCCATGTTACGGCTTTGAAGCTCTAACATTGTACGCCATGGATCCTCAGCCTGAGACACCTGCGCTTGTCCTCATCCCACTTCTGATGTAGGATCCGGGGGCCAAAAGCGGTATGTCAGGGTTTGGAGTTCCCAGGTAGCTGGGATTAAGTAGCCACAATTAACTAACAAGGTCGATTAATTTACACACTAATTACAATATTACAATAATTGCAATAAAAATAAAGAAAGTAAAATGGAGGCGAACAGAATCTTAATTCTACGTTCGTATAGTGGCAATACAATCACCCGAATAGCGTATTGTCTAGACAATATAGCTATAGCATCGGGTATCGCGTCAGCAATTCCGCGTATGCAATATACAGTGCAAGACTGTACCAAGTAGACCAACAGTTATGTTGGGAGCAGAGCTCTTTATCGAATTTAATCCGAAGATAGACCGCCTGTACCATTTTTTTTTTTTTTTTTTTTGTATTGACGCGTGCAGTTAGCCTCTCGGATTTTACTGCTTCACCGGACGGTAGGGGTGAGCGAGGGCTCTAACCGCCTAGCAAAAGTAAACTACAAACTAAGTACCCGCGCCGGAGGGCACCCCCTGTGGGGTTTAAACCTCGGCTCTGGGCGGATACTGACGGGGAGAGGGCAAGAGATCATGATTTTTAGGGATTTTTGTGCAACTGTCGCTCTACGTTAAAGCGCGACGCGGGCCTCGCTTCCGGTTTAGGTCTGGAGCGGGCATTTCATCGGATCGAATGCAAACTAAGGGTCATGGAGGACAGCCTGTACAAGCCAGTGCGAGCTCTTATATAGGGGTAGGCTACGCCTCCCACTCCCTCCAAACAGCTCTGTTCAATGGCGTACGGAAATACGTCACGCGTTTACTCGATACAATTTACAAAATGGATCTAAATCCAAATAGTGTACGTATTAAAATTCATCAACCAATCCAACAGGAATTATCGTGAAGTTATAACAGCTTTTCTTTAACAACTATAATCTAATTACAATATCAAAATATACTTTCAACAATGTTTTGTACAGTACCAACTAAATGTCGAACTTGGTTGGCGAATTTAATTTTTAACTATCTTCGACATATATGTATATGTTTGTTATTCTGATGGATGATGTTATTATTAAGCTATATTATTGTAAAGTTTCATTATAATCCATTCAGTAGCTTTAGTTGTTTTATGTCTATTTTTAACAAAGGTCCACAAAATAACAAAGGCAATAAGATGTGTGGCTATGCCCTATAATGTGTGTGGGTGTGTGAAAAACTCAGAAGTCTCAACAGGTAAACAAATAAACATTAAGCCTGTATAATATTTATATGATTTGCACAGATATATTAAGCTGTACTATAAAAACATCTTTCATTTCAGACAAATTAGTCCATATGGAAATTTCAATTGAATAATAATAATTTCACAATAAATAACAATCAATTTCATAATAAATAACAATAATAATAGTGATAATTGATAAGCAAGTGTTAGTAAATTATTTAAGCTTATCAACTATGTTAGTATTAACATGAGCAAATATTTTTAAAACATCTGCATTGAGCCGCTCAGCAATCATCTTCAGAACTCCATTGCAGCTCGCCCTCATCCTACGCTCTATAGAGGCTGACTTTTTGCGTATGATGGCATAAAAATCTATGCCAATCTCCGCAAACATCCCTGAAGCACTACAGTAGCAAGGAAGCCTCAGCAGAGCCCTGAAGGTATTCTTATACTGGACTCTAAGTGCCTTATATGACCTAGATGTAAAGTTTGTCCATAGAGCACGCGTATACAAACTTTGGCAGAAAGCTCAGAAGAGTTAGTTTTACCTGAGCATATTCTTCTTCTTAGCGTGTTAATGGCAATCTAAATTAAGTGAGCATTGCAGCTGAGAGCACATTGAATCTATGGGCCAACATATTGCCTCGAACTGCCATTGCCCTTCGTTCCCTTTCAATATCTAGCTCATCTTTTAACTCCTCTGAGAATATATGCTCCAGGTATTTAAACTTTCCAACACGGTACTCCATTAAGCATCAGTGGCGGAATATGAGCAGGTTCCTTAAAATTAGCTTTAAAAAACATGAACTCACTTTTGCTTTCATTGTATTTTAACCCGTGTTCCACAGCATAAGTTTGATATACATTGAGCAGTCTTCTTAAACCACTGATTGATGGGCTGAACAGCACCATGGCATCAGCATAACTTATGTTATTTACTGCTACACCTTCAATTTGGCATCCAGCATGCATGCTGCTCAGTTCACTAACCAGCTGATTTATATATAAATTAAATAATCTAGGTGATTTCAAACCACCTTGCATCACACCACAATTCAGAGTGGACTCGTCAGATTGTACATTTCCCTATTTTACTAGTTTTTTTTTATTAACATACCAGTATACAAAGATATCAATTACTTCAGGAGATATGCCCGCTCGTTCTAGTTTATGCTACAGTAAATCATACGACACCCGGTCAAAAGCTTTTGATAAATCTAGCATAGTATAAAATTTTTCTTGACATAGTTTTTAACAACATATCATATTTAAGGGTTAAAACGGTACTAACTGTGGACAGAACCTCCCGAAAACTAAATTATGTGTCATTTCAGTGAATATGTTTTCCAAGATATATATCTAATATTTAATCCAACACTTTTGACACAACCATAGCTAGTGATATAGGTCTATAATTAAATTCATCGGCAATAGGTATCTACTGTAGCATTTTTAGAAGAGGAATAAAATAGTTTTCATTAGTTCTGAATGTAGGTAAGAATGTATAATGCAAATCCTAAATAAAAAAGATAAAACCCCGTTTGTGTGAGGCCCCGCATGCTGCAAATACTCAATACTGAGCCTATCAAGCCTTGGTGACTTTCCTCTTTTCATTTTCTTTATTGCCTGAGATACATCTTTACTAGTAATATTAGTGGAACATGACACCTGACTGGGCACCAGACAACTCAGCAGGTTGCAAGCTTGATTCAACTCTAAAATAATCTTTCAATTTATTGACTATTATTAGCGATCATCAGCACCATCCACATTCACAGACAACTTTACCCTACCATTCAGATTTTTGGTACTTTCCCAGAAATTACTAATCTCGACATTGGGAGTACAGTCTTACAGAAAAGTTTGCGTTATTAGAATAATATGTCTCTATGAAGACAATAACTCCAATATTTTCGATAAAATTTAGAAATCCAATAATATATATATGTTATGGACCAGGTGATTAATGCGGGCATTATACATAATGCACGAGCATTATGAATAATGTCTAGCTCTATCGGGCTAAGTGATTAATACTATCTTAACTTCATTATGTTAATTTTTTTCTTCTTAATTTTTTTTTGTTTAGTTTTTTATTGTATGTCATCTGTATAATTACATAGCTCCAACTTTCCACCAATCTTCACCAACAGTGTTTTTAGCTCAGCGGCCGCTGCCGCGGCACGGTCACTTCGCTCACTCGCCCTAGTGCTAGATGATCGCAGTTCTAACCTAACCCAAGTAATTTCCTTTTTTTAGTAAATTAGGTGGCAATGTATGAAGAAGAAGTATAAGTTAAGATAATTGTTGATCTTTACTTGACGCTTTCTATATAATATTAGTTGACGTTGTAAAGAAGACGAATTACTTTATTAGAGGCTATCTCATTTTTCCGTTGCTTAAAGAAATATGTGGCTAAACTTATAATTTCTCTATTTTTAATATGACTTTACTTAAGTTTTAAATGCAAAATCAAGTGGATTCTTAATGTAGAAGTCTTTGATAATTAATCCAAATAATGAGTCTGATTATTTATATTGTTTAATATTTAGTTTATTTTAAGTTAAAAGACAATAACAATAAAGATAGTTATTATAAAAATAGTAATATGTTTGTATTAATCTGCCCAAAAGGTGATTGCCAATATATGTATATAATGCCCGGTCAATTTGATTATTTGAATAATTCTTATCAATTTGCCCTCTCATATTGGACATTTTTCATAATGACCGAGCTTTATGTATCATGCCCAAATTAACACGTGGTCCATAACATATACAGGGAGTTCACGTCTATGAACACATCATCATTCTACAATTACAAAAATAAGAGACACTCGGTCACCCAGGCACTCCTTGTTTTTATAACTTATCTTACCAGACAAATATTAAAGCACCGTGTGAAATGCTATTGTTGTTTTACTATTTTAAGAATACTTCACGGTTTATTCAATATAATTTAAATACAAAAGTCACGTACAGCAACAGTCTTTATAAATTGTAGGCAGGCGTTAAATAAAATCCAGTTTTCGATTTACCATGTACTTCAATACAAGATTTTTGTGCAAGCCATCCTTATTATTTTAGTGATAATATTTTCATAGTGGACTTAAATATATCCTAAGTAGACACTTATCGAGAAAATACAATTGTTTACTAAACATGACTTTGTAAGTAATAAATATAGATTACTAGTTACCTTGCTCATTCAGTATCTTAAATGTTTGTTACATTTAAATGTTTATAAATAAATTGATAATAATTATATAATAATAATAATATGATTTATTCAACAACAACAAGGAACAACTTATGAAAATATATCGCAAACATTACACATAAAAAAAAAACAATAAACTAGAACAAACAATGTTAAGTGATGTTCACCTGTACCTCTACATATCTAGTACATAAATGCTCCCCGGTGTAATATTGTGTGCCGAAAAGGCAGCAGCTCGGTGATGCTGCAATAAAAAAATATAAAAAAGGTTTTTATTCACGTAGACTTTAAAAAAGCACTTGTTAATAGTCAGAACATGTTCGCAGTAATATATAATTAATTTATAATTATTTCTAGGTACATATAGATATTTAGGTACACGGTTAGGTAGGTTTATACCTACCAACCGCCCGATTTTCAGCTGACGCCTGAAGAGGCTAATCATGAGTAAGTGAGTGAGTGTAAAACACGCGTTGCAGAAGTTAAATAAATAAAAACAAACAAAACGAAAATAATGTAAATAACAAAAAAAGTACGTTTTCATATAAGGCTAGTTGAAATTAATTATATGTTCGTGCTGGATTTTTGTTGGAATTACGAGGATACATTGAACACTTTTAAAGCAACATCTTCAAAATCCAATTTTGTTATGTTATGTTACATTTATGTGGTGTAAATGAGCGTAATTATTTTCACCCTACCGTATAGAGCATGACGTGACAGCAACTGAAAAACACTGTCAGAAAACTCAGTAGGAACCCTGTTTTAAATTAATTTGTCTGATGATTAATTATATATTTTATTGTGTCGACTAAAAGCCACTTAATCCCAAGCACTTTTGACTCTCAAACAATTCGAATTTTAGTAATATGCCCTGCTAAAGAATTTAGCTTTTATAGTTATTACGAGGATACATTGAACACTTTTAAAGCAACATCTTCAAAATCCAAATCCAAATACCGGAAATTAAAGTTTTAAGTTTATTTATTTTGTTATGTTATGTTACATTTATGTGGTGTAAATGAGCGTAATTATTTTCACCCTACCGTATAGAGCATGACGTGACAGCAACTGAAAAACACTGTCAGAAAACTCAGTAGGAACCCTGTTTTAAATTAATTTGTCTAATGATTAATTATATATTTTCTTGTGTCGACTAAAAGCCACTTAATCCCAAGCACTTTTGACTCTCAAACAATTCGAATTTTAGTAATATGCCCTGCTAAAGAATTTAGCTTTTATAGTTATTCTAAATTTATTTGGTTGTCATCTGCTTCACATTAGGTGTAGAAAATTGTATGCAGTGTCACAAATCGAAAAACTTCAACCAATCTCTGTGGGCAAAGATGACTTGCGGAACAGACACGTGGTTGTTTGCTATAGACGTCATAAGAAAGCTTTAGTTTATTCAAACCAAAATGGAGTTGGGTATGCTTGGAGATTTCCTGTGAGATCAAACTAGAAATGTTGAAACCTCGAGAGAACTAAAGTAACCTGTAACAAAGCAAACTCTTACTTTTTCAATCAAATCAAAACTCGTTTTGACTTTTCATCAATAATTGCTTGAATTAAAACAATTATATATTCGGCGATTCGATTTTATTTTAGAAGTAAGCCCTGAACAAAGTTTTTAAAGAGTGGGTTGGCAATTCTACGATGTATTTCTTCACATCATGGTGTTTTTGAAGTAACTTAGATTATTCTTTTATTTGAAAGAGTGTACGCTTATAGAGATACTGGTGATGAAGAAAGAATTTTTGTTTAAAGTTGGTAGTAATCTGAATATTTATAAGAAAATTAACATTTGATACAAGTTGATTTCGTTGTTATGAATTTTAATTTCCCCGTTGTTTGTGAACCGCTTCCGTTCATTCCGTTTTTATAAGATAAATATAATTTCAAAATGCTTCCACATAAATTTTTTTTTAGGTTGTATTAGGAATTACAATTTTGTATATGCCGCAATTGTTGTACGGCATCGAAATGGATTTAAAAGTTAATTATTAGTGATTAAGGGGGGGAATTGGAATATAGGTAGGCCATTACCGAGTTCCACCAAAGTCAAAGAGGTCCTCAATGCAAATCCCGGGTTAGGCCAAAACATTTTGTTGCAGAAAAAAAAATCACCGTAAGAGTCTAGAATTTCGCGCCTAGTATATACATATTATGTACATAAAGCTGGTAGACGTTTTCCTTACCTTATACTGAAAATGTTGCATGCTTCCTAGTGAACTCTTGTGTAAACTAAACGTAATTAGCTATATTATTGTCTTTGCTGTGTTTTCATCTTTTTCAACCGACTTCAAACCTATCAATAGCTAGCACATACAAATTATAGTATTCCGTTAATATCAAAGGTATTCGTTTTGCATAAGAGATATAATTATTATATTAAATCTTTAATAAGTAACTTTTTATACCAACTTCTTTTGTTTTTAAGTCGGTTTTTGAAACAAAGCTTTTTATCTTTATTCCTGTATCTAATATTTTTCTGGTCAAGTCAGATAGCTATCTCATTGAATAAGGAAAGTGTTTGCTCACACATAACAGATAATATGAACTGTGTTATCTGCGTTCAACTTGACCACAGGTGGTGCAATATTATTTTTTACATAATTGTTATGTACTGGCGCCATCACATCAAGCTACACCAATCTGTCAAATTTCACCAATTGAAAGTGAACCTTATGCTTATGTGATAAAGCTGAAAATCTATAAAAGCAAGTTGACAGATTGGGGTAGCTGGATGTGCTGGCGTCTGTACTTACTTATCGTATGGTAGTGGCTGTCAGAGTTGTTCAAGCCGCCCATTAGCCCTCTGACATGGCTTAACGACTGTTAGCTAACGACAACAACCGGGCCGACAGCTTAATGTACCCACCAAAGCACGGAGACGGTCAGAAATTAAACCACTTTGGCGTTCAACCATCTATGCACTGACCGCGAGCCAAGTTGCTTCGCCTCGTTAATAACTTACGGACTTACTATATATTTTTCAGAAATGATACATGTGTACATTCGGCGATTGGGACAGCAACGCACACATTCACATCAGCCCTCCAGTTTTTCACGGCTGCTCAATATCTTATACAAACTAAAGATTGGCCCCCGGATGCTGAATTACAAGGTACTTATATTTTTATTGTAAATACTAGATGTTACCCGCGACTTCATCCGCGACAATTTTGAATGATGACCAATGTAATGAATGACCAATGTACAACAAAAAGTTCTAACATACGTGAAAGACTCACTTTGAGAAACTGTGTAATGAATGTGAATAACTAAGGATAGGAATTTCATACATACAGATAAAACCACGGCCTCTTAAAGCATATTTCCATTATAAAATGTTTCACTGACTCACATATTAAGTTTAGGATAACTTTCCATTGGCCTACAATTATGAAATTTGGCACCAAAAGATAAAAGAAAAAAGAGAAAAATATCGTTACACGATGTTCCTTACAGTTATTTATGTACAAAACAACGGTTATTTCAATATTACAAACAGACACTCCAATTTTATTTATTTGTATAGATGACAATAGCTGTACCTGCGCTTCATCCGCGTGTTACTTAGTTTATTTCGTATGTTCTTGCTTTTTTATAAAATAAAAGAATTTTTCTAAAATAACCGTAGCCTAAGTTACTACTTATTACATAAGCTACCTGCCAATAAAAGTCCCGTCGAAATCGGTCCAGCCATTTCAGAGATTAGCCGGAACAAACAGACAGACAGGCAAAAATTCTAAAAATTCTTATTTTGTTGTATGTACCGTATATATATATATATATATATATTTATGTAGTAAAAAAACCATTATTTCAATCTTACAAACAGACACTCCGATTTAATTTATTTGTATAGATTAAAGGCTACAAGAAATTACAGCGACAGTTTCTATATTCTTTGCGTAAAAATTCGATTCTATTGTTGTTACTATTTATATTATTCTTAGTATTCTTATTAAGATTTAAATGGAAATGGTTTTGGTTTTAGGTCTTACATTTTATTATATAGTTGTGACTGTAAAGTCATAATAAAATAATACGTTGTCAAACACATAAGAGCTAAGTATGTGAGCACACGGCCATCTCATCCCAAAGTAAGCAGAACTTGTACTATGGAAACCAGATGATAACTGATATATTACATTTATGCAACTATTATTTTGTAAATGTATACTTATATGAATAATTATACTCAGACTCAGGACAAACAGACATGTTCATGCACATAAATATCTGTCCTGGGTGGGAATCGAAAGCAATCGAGTTTGTTTCGCTGGGTCTTCTCAGTTGGGGCGCATTGGATCCGGTGGTAGCATTAAAGCGCGACCGTCGTTATTAACATAAGGTCCGTCATAATAATATCACCTTAATATAGACAGAACCATTGCCAATATGTATTACAAATATTAGACTTAAACTAGATAATTAGACTTAAACTAGATAATTAAACTTAAACATAATCTCTTGACAATAACTTGATACGAGCTAGCTAAATATCATTGCTGTTATAAAATAAATTTTATTAATGTTTTAATACTATCAATACAATGTGTACCTAAATATCTATGTTACTAGAAATAATAATGTATACAACTATAATACTACAAACATGTTCTGACTATTTACAAGCGCTTTTTTAAAGTCTACGTGAATAAAAACCTTTTTTATTTATTATTTATTTATTTATATTTTATTTTTATTTAATCATTTGCCAACCACGCCAACAGACCCGTCACAAATACTGACTGTATTTGATGGAATTCATATACTATGTAGTATATTTCTTTTTTGGTACAACGCAATAATTTACTTTATTATATGGCCTAAGTGTAAGACACAATGTAAGGCATGTAATAAATAAACATCATCATTCTATATAATCATCTTCTTCCTCTCTCTTAAAATCTGTGATGTACAGACGCCAGCACATCCAGCTACTCACAATCTGTCAAATTTGTTTTATAGATTTTCAACTTTATCACATAAGCATAAGGTTCACTTTCAATTGGTGTAATTTGACAGACTGGGATAGCTTGATGTGCAGGCGTCTAGTCTGTACCCTATACAAGTCCATTGATTGATTGCTCCTTTATTTTATTACCAACTTCTATACATAAATTGTGGAATGGTATAAAAAATCAATAATAGAAAATAACCAGACTACATAGCTAGTTAACGTAATCATTACTATGATGAATTAGATTTTATTAATATGTAATACAATCCGCAGACCTAAATACTTAATTGTAGCTTTAATTAATTATTTGTTAATAAAATAAAAAAGTAGGATTATTCCACTTAAGTAATTACATACGTTTTTGTTTTAGATTTCGAAGAATTTGATATAATAATTGTGGGCGCAGGATCAGCTGGATGTGTTTTAGCCAATCGTTTAAGTGAAATCAAAGACTGGAAAATATTGCTACTTGAAGCAGGAGGTGACCCTCCAATAGAAAGTGATGTACGTATTTTATGAATATTTATTTTTAAAAGATTAAAACAGTGATTTTGTATGTCATGCTATTTGTCAAATTTTTTAAAGGTAGTTATTAATTGGTCTTAAAATTGCTCTTAATGAACATTAATTAAATATTGTTTTGATACAGATACCAGACCTCAATCCATACTTATACGAGACAAGCTATGATTGGCAATATTCAACCGTCAACAACGGAATATCAAATCAAGCAAATAAAGATGGAATCGTCAAATGGCCAAGAGGAAAAATGCTGGGTGGAAGCAGCAGTATGAATAAAATGGCATATGTGCAAGGAAATACTAAAGATTTTCAAAAATGGTATGATGAAGGTAATGTCGAATGGCATCCCGACATCACTAGAAAATACTTCAGACTAGCGGAAAACTTTCAAGATGCAAATCTATTAAAAGTTCATAAAATCAAGGAGCATTATGGATGTGATGGACCAATGATTGTAAACACTTTTAATACAACTCATACAGAAATACATGATAAAATATTATCTGCTTGGGATGAAATTGGTGTCAAAAATGTTGAAGACATCAATGTTGCTAATTGTTTAGGATCATCTTCGCTTAGAGTAACAGCTAGTAGAGGAAAAAGAGTGAGCACAGCTACTGCATACTTAAATACGATATCTAAAAGTAGGACAAACTTAAAAATAGCTAAATTGGCTTTTGTAACGAAAGTATTATTCAATGAAAATTTAAGAGCTCACGGTGTAACAGTGGATCGTAATGGTACCATACTTACATTATATGCTACCCGTGAAATAATTCTTAGTACAGGCGCTATAAATACACCCCAATTGCTCATGTTGTCAGGCATTGGGCCTGAAAAACATCTTGTTAGTAATGGAATCCCTACTTTAATAAATTCGCCGATGGTTGGGCAAAACTTACATGATCATACTTATGTGCCTGTCACAATTTTTGCTGATAAACCTGAAGATCAAAATGAATCTTTAAAACATTTTGAAACTATCAGATATCTTTACGACCGTCAGGGATATTTAGCGTATCATGGTTATTCTTTCATATGTGGATTTTATTCAAATTATTCCAGTGCCTTATTTCCAGAATTTCAAGGGTGCTTGCGTATTATTAGCAAGGGGTCGGATAGCATGAAATCATTTGCTTCCGAATACGTAAATTCAGTAGAAGACTCAATTTTAAAATTTGGCTATAACAAAACATTATTGCAATTTATACATATTGCATTACACCCGTATACAAGAGGAAATATATCTTTAAGTTCAAATAACCCGTACAGGAATCCACTAATTCATTATAATAGCTTCAGCGATTCCAGAGATTTAGATGTCATGGCTACTGGTATTAAAATGTTGACAAAGATCATTAATACTAGTTATTTTAAATCCATTGGTGCAGTTTTGGGAAGAATTAAGTTTCCTGCTTGTGATTCCTACGAGTTGGATAGCATGGACTACTGGAAATGTATAAGTCTGAATATGGCAACTACTACTTACCATCCTGTCAGTACAGCTAGAATGGGTTATGATATAAATAAAGGAGTAGTTAACAGTCGTTTGAAGGTGCATGGGGTACATGGCTTACGTGTGGTAGACGCCAGTGTAATGCCAAGTATAACAAGTGGGAATACAAATGCGCCTATTGTTATGATCGGTGAGCGAGCAGCTGATATTATAAAACAGGATTACAATTATCGTACTTTAGTTAATACAACTTTAGTTAATGGGGTAAAATAATCAACCGGAAATTTCTTGGACTTAGCATATAATGTGTGTTATTTAAAGGTAGTATTTATGAGACATGAAATTGGTTTAAAATATCAATATAAATAAATTCATTTGTAAGCTGACTCTACCAAAGAAATAATACATTGATAATTAGCAATTAACGACTGAGTACTCACCCTAAGAGCAATGAAGAGGGCTTGGAGTTTCCCTGCGAGATCGAATCAGAAACTATAAGATCCGCAGGCGAACCAAAGTAACCAACATAGACCGACGAATTGCCAAGTTAAAGTGGCAGTGGATAAGGCATATAGCTACTAGAACCAACGGCGGCTGAGGCACGAATCGGTAGACGCAGCGTGTTCAGACCCCTGGAAGCCTGGCAATTGTGGAGATCTTAGAGGAGGCCTTTGTCCAGCAGTGGGCGTCTTTAGGCCGATATGATAATGATGATGACTGAGTATTTGAAGAATCATTATTGATATTAAAATCCTTAGTGGTATCGAATAAGTAGCGCCATAAACTGTAACTTTATAATTTATTTAACTTGATGGAATAAATGACAAAAGAACAAGATTTATCATTACAATTACGAAGTATTTTGTTTATATGTGGAATAGAGGAAGGCAAAACCTTCCTCTATTCCACATATAAACAGTTAAATCCAAAATTTTGTGTTTGGGAAGAATGTATGTCTGTTAACAGCGTTTTTCTAAATTGGATATAAAGAACATAATGTACAATGAGTGGTTTTATTGTCTAAGACAAAATCCTCCTATACTAAGCTACACCCATGATGATGAAATTTTATGTTTGTTTGGTTTCGTTGATGTATATACATACAACACTTCAATTATGAAATAATAAGTACGAGAACAATCACACCGGATTTCAATATTGTATGGACTCCAATATATTTAAATTTATTTCTGAGGTGTTCTGAGGTTTCTAAGGTGGAGAGAGATATCGGGACCGCCAAGTATGAACTTAATTGGTTTTCAAGGTAATGTTAGATAATTTAAAAAGGCAACAGCAACCGCCTTTGCATACATACATATATTTATGCCTTAACATACTTCAAAGCATATCCAAGCCTGCAAAAAAGGGTATCAAATTAAATTTAACAGAAATCCTATACAACTGCTGACGCGTTAAGAATTGAAGTTAACAATACGATATACATACATCAGTCTAGATGCTAGGTCAGTGGTTTATTAATAATACCTATAAGTTAATTTGCATAACGATGTATAAAATTTTATAGAATTAAGTATCCTACATGTTTATCTACATTATTTCCAAGGTAATCTATTAATTACTACGATTTTGTTCTAATGTTCAATAATACAAACGACAATAATTATAATTCCATATAGTACGTATGAACAATTGTTTAATTACTTTAACAATAATAATTCATGACTGATGAAATATGAATTGAATGGTTTTCTCAGGAGAAATTGACATAGCCATGCCGTGGTATATAAAATAAAACATAACGATTCGTCTCTAAATAAAGCTTCTTATTTTCATGGGAATCATTTTACCTTGTATTTTTGGAAAATTCATTAATTCCATAATACGGTTCCACAACTTTTTAAATGACTTTAAAAAGAGTTTTGCCATGACTATATACTTTTTCGTATGGATGTTACCCAACTTTTCAGTTGTAGAGTTTGCAAATAAATAAAATAGTTTGTCGGTTCTATGCTATTTAAACCGTAACTGTCTCAGACAGAAAAAAATGCATCACGACAATGATTACAGACGTACAAGATATATATTTGTTTTAATAATGGAGCTTGTACTATAATAATTTGTATGTTGTCGCTTTGTAATTATTTCTTAAGGTGTACAATAAAGAGTTTATCTATCTATCTATGTATCTGCTTTTGACTACGACCCCACCAGATATTAAGTAGAAATGTACCCTAGGGTGGAACGCACCCATAATATAGCGAGAACCCTAAATTGTGTTGAATATTACTACAACAGAATTAATAAGGCAAATTTAAATGGAATTTTATTTATATAAAGTAAATAAATGAAGATAAAGAAAGATAAGGAATGTTAAAAACGCCCTTGTAAATAGTCAGAACATAATTGTAGTGGTAAATATAGTTAAGTATAGATACTTATTATGTCTATAATAAATAAGCGCAAAAAAGAGTGTGAGACAAACAAAATCGTATTAGATGTTACTATAAGTTTGCGGCTTTATCGTTTTACAATAGAATATATCCCTATGTATATTATAAACGTACACACTCAAAATACATGTTTCTCTAAAAATCTTTATGTATTTTTCATTGGCCAACAGTACAAAATTAAACATTAAATATATCAAAACTATTGTTTTACATTTTTAGATTTTCCCGTGGATTTAATTAAGTATTTTTTATTAAGTAATTGTTGTAATTCAGTTATACTTATATGTTATGTATCAGTCTAACGTGTATCTCAGTTTATGCATAACTTAAAGATTGATAAATACGACAAATTTGTTCAAGACTATAAACAATATTATAGATACCTAAACTTCACTAAATCTTAAAGTTCTACATAATGTGTATGTAAGTGCAATATACAATTTTTTTTCACATCAAACAATATATTTTTGGAGGATTAGGGTTTATCAAGTAAAAGTACGTGATAATAAAATAATTAATTACTTAATTTTAATGTAGTAGGCACCTAATTATTTTAAATATATTAAATTTTATTTAATTTATATCTAAGAAACAAATTTAATCACATAAAATTATTAAAGAAGAATGTATATGTTTACTTTAATTATTAAATTAAACATTCTTTTCATATTAAGATTCATATATAAATTAAGATTTAAATGAATATTTTATATCTCTTATTTTTTTTGTTAAAATTTTTTGAAAATTATATGGAGAACTAAATCTTTGAGAATTCATATGTTTAGCAGTGTAACACTTAGGATATGAGATCAAGGGCAACAGCGAGTACCACCTACCATGTACAAAACACCATCTAAAAGCATTATAGCATTATTAGTTTTAACTATCTCTTTAGATATACTATCTTATACCACAAACAATAAGTATTACTTACTTACTTTGGCATTCACCCATCTATGGACTGACCGCGAGCCTAGTTGCTTGACCTCGCCGATCACTTACAGACCAGTGAGAACATCTGATTCTGACTGAGTGAGCGCCTCACAAAAAGTATTGGTGGGATTTATCTCTCAAGAATATATCAATGTAATCTGCAAGTTCATGGTGCAACGCATGATAAATAAGGAATAGACAATTCAATTGTTTTTGTACAGACGCCAGCACATCAAGCTACACCCATAATATGTTAAATTTCCCCAATTGAAAGTGAACCTTATGCTCAAATTATAATGTAGAAAATCTATAAAAGACATTTGACAGATTGTGGTAGCTGGATGTCCAGGCGTTAGTACACATATTATATCTTAGACAAACATCTGTGCGAATTGATATGGCTATACGAATTTCGAGTCACGTGCAGACAATTCCCCATTGACATTAGTCACAATGACTGTAAACGGAGCGGCAAGTCAAACATAGATTTTCAGCAGTAACAGTTATTTAATTTTAAATTTGTCTCGCAGCCAGTAGGCTAGCGCGCTAAGCGGATTAGTCTGAGGTATCTAACAAAAAATCCCTAGTTAGGTTACACCTGGTCACACTGCCTCCGTACGTCATATTCAACGGATGTGCTTTTCGCTTTGTTTCTTATAAGACAAAAATATTTTCGGACTTCTTTTTATCCGTGATTCAATGCTATCTATATACTTACTATATAATTCCCCCCATGTCCAGAGATCTTTTGGTTAATAGTAAGAGAAAATTCAAATATACCTTGTAGTTTTTTATATTTCCTGAAATTTAACTTTAATTTTCTTAGTATTTAAAGATTTTATAATTGCTTTATTAAACCACGGTGGATAACGTTTTGACCCCAGTTTATGACCCGGAACGTTATTTCTTAGAACGCTATAAATAAATTCTATCATGCTATTTACGTCGTTGGTATGCTAAAATATTTGCAGTCTTGTTAGTTTTTGTTTTTGTTTGTGCATAATCAGCTTTGTCGCTTTTTGCGTGCTTAATTTATAAAAAGGAATATACGGCTGTTTAGTGTCTGACGTGTTTATTTCAAGGGAAGGATGTAGCTTATCAATTTATGTTAAGAGAATAAGCTTCATCCACAGTTACAGTACGAATATATAACCATATTAAGTCTAAAATTAATTCAGAGCTATTTGTAATTGAATTTTATTCAATGAATTTTTAACATTTATTTCTAATAACCTATCACAAGAATTTAACATAAAATCGGTTATGGTCTCTGTGTTCTATATGAAATGATCTGTTGTCGAAACTATGGGTGTAAGGAACATAAATTACACCTAGATAATAAATTTGCTAGATCTCAGCTTGAATAAATATTGAATATGTAATGTTCTGAAATCGATCTGCCAAGACTTTACTAAACCGTTATTTTATTGCTTAAGTAATCATTACTTATCACGAACAAACTCGATCCACAAGGTATTTTTTTAAATAGACTATTTAAGTACAACGTAATAATTTAATTTTTCAGTAGGATTACAATAAATAAATATCAAAAATAATATTGAATGTTTGAGTAATAAGCCTAAGTAATAATTTTCCAGAGAGGAATATAAAAAATATTGCATATATAAATCTATTTTCTAGAATTAATTCTAAATAAATCTTCTGCCTTGCATTCTTCCTATTTCTGTTGCGGCTACCAGGCTCAGTTGGGCGATTTTTATCTGACCTTGAATCTCTTAAAGTCCCATAGGAGTTTTCAAGGTGTTTAAACCAGATGTCACATTCTATAAGGCTTCTGAATACCTATTATGATTGTCAAAGATGTTCTCATGTCAACAGGGATCGATGCATAAAAGGTTTAACCCACCAGGCTCCGTACGAAATCCTTATTTGGTTTACTTAGAGATTATTTTGTGTGGGAGTCCAACTCAATTCTTGACTTCTTTGGTAAAAGCATGACTAGAAAGCTTATAAACAAGACACAGACGTTGTCAAAATACAAAAGTGAAATGTCTAGAACTACTACAAATGCCTACTGAAAACGATTCATACACGAAGATCAACTACCATAATAATATAAAATAATAGCGCGTCATGTCGTACGTCAAACACTTAGAATACCTATAAAATATTTGTACATAATATGTTTGCTAATGAAATACCTAAATGTGATTCTTTGAGAATAATCGAGTATATTCAGACTACATTGGTTCCAGTAATAATGCATGTACATCTTCAACTCTTGGACCTACGTCGCAGACATTTACATCAGCTATCCAGTTCTTCACAGCTGCACAGTGTCTCATTCAAACGAAAGACTGGCCTCCCGATGCTGATTTACAAGGTTCATTCATTCAGTCTATAGTAATCTTAAATGTATGGTCTCCCAGTGTTGAGCTGTTTGGACGTTATCGTTTATATAAATATGTTTTTCTTTAGATTCCGAAAAATTCGACTTTATTATCGTGGGCGCTGGATCAGCTGGAAGCGTTCTTGCCAATAGATTGAGTGAAATTAAAGATTGGAAAATTTTACTTCTTGAAGCAGGAGACAATCCACCAATTGAAAGTGATGTGAGTGTAAATTTAAACGAATTTATTTTTATTGCTTCGGTAACTAGACTTAGCTGTTTTCCTACCGGCTAGTTCGCGTACGCTAAATTACAATCATCATATTTTGTTAACAGATACCGTATTTGTTTCCATCTCTATTTGGTTCGCGTTATGATTGGAACTATGCTACAATTAACAACGGTGTATCAAGTCAAGCAAATAAAGAGGGTAACGTAAAATGGTCAAGAGGGAAAATGCTCGGTGGTAGCAGCAGCATGAATCTAATGGCTTATATACAAGGAAATACTAATGATTTTCAAAGGTGGTACGATGAAGGAAATATTGAATGGCATCCCAACATCACTCGGCAATATTTTAAAACTGCTGAAAACTTACAAGACCAAAAGTTACAAAAAAATCCCAAAATTAAACAACATTATGGCCTCGAAGGACCATTAATTTTGAATACTTTTAATACAACTAAGATTGCCAAAACAGTCCTTTCTGCTTGGGAAGAAGTCGGTGTTAAAAATGTTGATGATTTAAATGTGGCCAATTGTCTAGGTTCTTCTTTGTATAGAGTGTCTTGTCATGAAGGAAAAAGAACTAGTTCAGCTATTAGTTACTTAAATACTATATCTCAAAGCAGAACAAATTTAAAGATAGCTAAATTGTCTTTAGTGACTAAAATACTATTTGATAATGATTTAAGAGCATTTGGAGTCTCAGTAGACCTTAATGGATCTATACTGACATTACATGCAACTCGTGAAGTGATTCTTAGTGCAGGTGCAATAAATACTCCTCAATTGCTCATGTTATCGGGTATAGGTCCTAAAAAACATGTTCATAGTAAAGGCATCTCTAGTTTAGTACATTCACCATTAGTTGGACAAAATTTGCACGATCACACTCATGTTCCTATTACAATATATGCGGACAAACCAGAAGAACAGGATGACGCCTCAAAACAATTTGAAGCCATGAGGTATCTTTATGAGCGTCAAGGATATCTAGCATATACTGAAAATCCTGCCACATATGCATTTTACTCACGCGACCCGTTAGCATCGTTCCCAGAATTTCAAGTCCCTGTAAGGGTTTATAACAAGAACTCAAATGAAATTAAAGTTTTTGCTTCTGAATTTGTGAAATCAGTAGAGAATTCAATTTTAGAGCAAGGGAAGAACCATTCACTATTTCATTGTTTACATATTTTATTACACCCTAAATCTAGAGGAAACATATCTCTGAACTCAAATAGCCCTTATGAAAATCCACTAATTTATTATAATAGTTTTAGCGACCCTAGAGATTTGGATAGCATGGCATCTGGAATAAAATTCTTAACAAAAATCATTAATACCAAGTCTTTTAAATCCATTGGTGCATTTCTGGGAAGAATTAATCTACCAGCTTGTGATTGTTATGAACTGGACAGCATGGATTACTGGAAGTGTATAAGTCTGAATATGGCAAGTACTACGTACCATCCAGTTAGTACAGCAAGAATGGGTTCTGATATAAATAAAGGAGTAGTTGACAGTCGTTTGAAGGTGCACGGAGTTCATGGTCTGCGTGTTGTCGACGCTAGTGTGATGCCAAGTATTACAAGTGGGAATACAAACGCACCTGTTATTATGATCGGTGAACGAGCAGCTGATATTATAAAAGAAGACCATAACTTAATTTTGAGAAACTATTAAGCACAAACTCAAAATAATTTGACTTTGTGGAAATAAAAACACCTTATAATTTTATTAGGTGCGTTACATGAATTAATAAAAAACATTGCTGTTGAATGTTGTTCATTTCAAAATTAATAAATTGTTGAAATATTTCTTTAAATATCCTGACGCCCAAGGTTTCAAGAATAAATTAAACGTATGTATTTACCTACTCGTGTAAAATAAATTTATTGTAATTTCGTATTGTAAGAATAAGTATTTAAAAATTATTATATGTGTTTTTTGTATTGCATATCTTGAGACCTTATGCCAATATTTATAAATCCCATATCAATATGTTTCATTTAAATACATCATAATAATATTTTTAATGCAATTGTATTTGCTACTAATTTATTGCCATTGTTTGGGCTCAAATGCACAGACTGCACGTGTGGCGCAGCGGCTAAGACAGTCGCCTCGCCGCTTCGTGTCGCGGGTTCCTGCGCTGGACCACTATTTGTATGACCCATAAATAGTTGTTCTGAGTCTGGATGTAATTTGTGTCAGTCTATTATATAGATGTTTGTAAAGTACCCCGCGACACAGGGATTAAATTCCCAATTGCGGGTGTTGTCAAAAAAAATACTACATTTGTGAATCGGATAAGTACCTACTAGTGTTTATGTACACACAATTGCTGAATAAATATAATTTATATACTTCATAAATTTATTGAATTCCTTCACACATAATGATTATGTATAAATTATATGGGATGAGATGTGTTTTTTTAACCAATTATTTTTAAGTTTTTAATTGCAATATTTATAATAAATTTAGGAGGCTTTGGCTTGACAGTCCTTTCATAAGACTAAGCAAGAACGAAAATAATACAGTTTATAATATAATGAAGTTTAAAAACTCATGTTTGGTCTACTAATTTAATGATACATCATGGTATTGTTAAGGCTTTAAGGTTTCCTTCAGACATTTTCCAAGAATATTAGATGAGCGTTTGAGTACAACATCAGAAACTTCTTAAATAGAACAAATTTATTCGACCTCAGAGTTCAAGGAACGTTTAAATCTGTCGTTGTGACAAATTAAACTTGTCCCAACCCTGCATGGTCGAAAAGCAAATTAGATGCGACAAGTCGAGACACTTGCTGACTGCTGTAATCTTTGTACATCAGAATATATTGCGAATACGTACATTATTAAAGTCTCAAGGGGAGCGCCAGCAATATATATAAATTTTACCTATATCTCTAGTAAGGAAGATATTCAAATTGCATTCTGGATTTTATTTTATGGTTATTCGAAGGATCTTTTGAATTTGTCATGTTTTAGAACAAAATTAAATCACCAACAGTCATTCAGGTTTTAAATTATTTGTTTAAATAATCATACAGTAACCTACCCTTAATAATAAATATATATTTTATTATTAAGGATTTGTTTTAATTATTAAATTAACTAGTATTAAAACATGTGTGACGTAGAAGTTGTTCCGAAGGAATATATCTACCTTTAAACGAGCAGTAGCATGCCTCTTAGTACGGACTATGACTGTCATAATGCCATCGCCAAAACGATAACCGAGGCAATTTTGGCAAATCCCTTCAAGATCCTGGAGAAGAGCTTTTGTCCCATACTATAAGTTAGTTAACGGAATTTTTGTATTAACTAGATTGATCGTCTTTATGTGTATTCTCTACTTATATGACATTAATTTGCTTTCGCATTATTCTAATCTAATCATGTCAAAAATTGTTTAGGAGTTTCGTTCTTGTATTGAATCCTGACGAAGGATATTGGTTATATTGGTTTTATATCAGTCCTGGGCATGTACCGTGGACCCAGGAGGTCAAAGTTATTAGAAACTCTCGTGACACAGCATACAATCAGAAACATTGCACTCGCAAGCTAATTAGTAGTAGTAGTAGTAGTTGGCGCGCTACAACCATCATCACCCTCAATGAATATTGGTTTGAATTCGCATTGATAAAATGTACACACAGATCTTCAATCGAAATAGTGGCTCGCATCTTTGCTTGTTAACGTCGAAGGACAATTACAAATCCTCTCTCATGCAGGTCCACGTGCCACATGCCTTAAATTGAGGTTTGAACCCCTAGGGCTCTAGCAACGGTTATTTGGTTTGTAGTTTTGTTTGAAAAAAAAACAATAAAATCCTCCTAGGCTAATTGTAAACGACAAGTTATAAAAACAAAAAAACTAGTCAACGCGTTATAATTAATTCCAACTTCGCGTTCTATATTCAAAAAGCTTAGTAACGAAATTAGGATTCATGGATTTCCAGCCAGTAGTGCACAATTTTGACGACAGTAGCCGAAGGGGCCTCGACCCATGCAACATCGTCAGGGGAAATATGCTTGTTGATTTGTACGAAGAGCGAGACTTTGTGATGAGGCTCGTACTGTTTTCGTTTACACTAACAGCGAACGGCATCAAATTTAGGCAGTGTTTCTCATTTCAGGAAACTACGTCGACCTTTTTAAGCTCTGGGAGTAGGGTTGCACAATGTTTGGTTTTATCGATATGTTTTCCAACGGCACATAAACAATTTTATTAATAAATATAATTAACGAACACAAAGCACATCCAGGCTCAGCTCAACTAATTATGGGTCGCACAGATAGTCGTCCTGTGGGGGAAAGTGGCAACTACTTTCTTAGTTAGACAAAAACTCAAGTTTTATCAATTTTTTTTCGATTACTACATTAATGGATGATTTGATATTGTTAGCTATAGCAATTTATAAGATAACATTTTTATATAGAATAAAGCAATTCCTACAAGGACGGATCCTTGTAGGAATTGCTTTATCCTCCTCCTTTCCCTACTGATAGTGGTCACAAACATTTTATATTAAGTGCGAGTTTAATCGTAAAGAAAGCTATAAGCGTCACAGATGAAAGTTTTGGAATCCCTTAAGAAGGTCCGTCTTCGGTCATTACATGTATGCAGAATCAAGCATAAGTGTAGAGACAGTTTAATGTTCAAAAATGCTGACTATTTCGGGAACAGTTAAGCAAATTTGTCCTCCAGACTAAAGACAAAACATGACTTCAGTGATGGATGCAAGACATACAAACAAGTTTGTTTGAAACCCTTAATGCGAGGTTCAGACTGGCACTTAACACTGCTTTTTTACAAAGCTTCAGTGAAAGTTAGTCTTACGTGAGTTACGTTATTTTGGTTATTAAGTCAAATATAGAATGGAATTGGAAAGCATATTCGAAACAGCTTTCATAGACCTTTCTAGAACCACTTTGTGAGCAGTCGTTTCCTGTCCTAAATGGAAAAATCTAATATCGATATTGAATGCATTGAATCGTGCAACCCTAGATGGAAGGACAAAGCTATTTCATATATCACTTTTTTGCTGCGACCGAAACATATTCTGTGTTTCCAACGTTTTTATATTTAGGTTCCCTCAGGTGTATTACGAGACACGATGTAGAAAATAATTGTGTTACCATAGTGGGCATTCCTGAAATAGCATCAGTATTAAATTGTACAATGTACAGTTACTGCTTTAATAATGGCGGCTTAAACCAAAATAACACGAAACTTCACAGCTCAGTTTCTGGGATATTTTATTTGCTTTTACATTAAGGCGTGTTGGTTTCGCCTGTAATTACTTAAAAATGCTGATGTCTGTAACCACTACTATTGTTCGGAATAGATTATCTCGTTTTTAAATCTATAAAGCAGTTTGTGATGATTAGAGTTCAGCATTTAAATTATTGATTCTCAATCATTATAAGAGCGCTATAAAAAATATAAAAATAATTAAAAGTCAGCAAAATAATTAATTTCATGGCGTGAACCAAGTTTCAATCGGTGATTTTACAAAAAGAAATATATATTATTATATATTGTTTAAAATTATTATTACATCTCATATTAATGTAAAGTAACTGATTTGAATGGTGAACACTAAAACCTAAAAATTAAAATAAGGCCTATAAAATGAAAGCCTTAAGAATTGAAATTACTTAAAATGTATGTCAAGTAATTTATTTGATGTATTACTTAAGAGGCAATCAATACGTCATTATTTTATAATTTCATGGTAACATGGACCGTATTAATTTAAAATAATGAACCAACATACAGTGAACAG
The DNA here is from genome assembly GCA_951640165.1 of Pseudoips prasinana. Lineage (NCBI taxonomy): Eukaryota > Metazoa > Arthropoda > Insecta > Lepidoptera > Nolidae > Pseudoips > Pseudoips prasinana. The sequence continues at coordinate 11,358,022 of OX621240.1, forward strand.
GAAACTATCCCAACGAGTAAAATTCATAATTTACCCGCAATAAATATTTTATTAATTGCGGGCATAATTTAAAATTGGAGATAAATCTAGGGCATTCAAGTGAGCACAATTTTTATCAATGAAAAGTATTTGAATTTACATAAAATTTGTATGGTAAGGGATACCCTACTCGGTATATCTTACTAAAAACATACATGTGAATTTTGACTACAAATAATTTGACTTTGGCTAAACAAATTTAGCTAATGTCAGCCTTTTATTACTTAATATCCGTGTCAGGTTGAAGATTACGTATAGAAAACATTAAGTGGAATTGATGAATGCTATTTAGAGGTATATAATTATGATTTGAGATATTTTAATTGGACCAAGATGATGAATTGAAATAATTCAGTGTCAACTATGAACTATTACATCATTAGGTAGCAAATCAGACAAATAAATATTGCTGTTACTAAAGTAGTTGCTTCAATGCATATACATATATCTATGTTAATATGTATACAATTCAATGAATATAATTAGTTAATACTATCTGTGCAACGTAATTAAAGTAAGTAAGTAACTCTTTATTGTACACCAAAAAATAATACATATAATAGGAACTTTGAGTATGTTAAGATTGTACAAATGGCGGCCTTATCGCTAAGTGCGATCTCTTCCAGGCAACCGTTGAATGGACCAGGAGTAAAGAAAAGGCATTTGGGTATTTGTTGGCATAATTAGTAGAAAGGATTATTATTTCTTTTGATAATTTTCTTTTTTTGTGATTTTTTGTACCATGGGTACTTTTAACAATAAATAAATAAATACATACATATATATATATATACGACAGGTCATAGGAGAATAAGATATACAGTAATTTAACGTCAAAGAGAAAGATAGTAACTCTTCACCATTTTCTTAAAAATGTCCAGTGACTGAGCACCTCTCACTGTCTCTGGCAAAGCATTCCACTATCGGGCAGCTTGTACGGAAAAGGAATGGTCTAAAAATTTTGTGGAGTGCATTGGTATCTTGATTCGTAAATTTTTCGATGATCTCAGCAACCTCGAATGTGTCTCGTGGAGGAACTCAAAACGTTCCTTTAAGTAAGTCGGAGTAGCTGGATTGAACAATATACTATATAGAAGAGAAACAATGTGAGCATTCCGGCGAAGTCGTATATCGTAGAGTTTTGCACGAAATTCGGAAACATGATCATATTTACGCAAACCAAATATGAAACGAATACAAAAATTTTGGAGCCTCTCAAGTTTGTTTAATTGGTCCTCCGTGATATCGAGATAGCTGGCATCAGCGTAGTCTAAAATCGGTAGGAGAAGGGAATGGGCTAGCGCAATCTTGGTGGTGGTCGGCAAAAAATTACGAAGTCGTCTTAGTGACCCAGCGGAAGCAAACATTTTTCGACTAACTTCTTTAACCTGCGGGCCCCAGGATAACGTGGTATCAATATGTATACCAAGGTTTTTTACCGTCTTCGAGAGCGGTATGACTGAACCATTAAAGCGCACCTGTGGTACAAGCGACCAGTCTACCATAGAAATCTTTCTGGAGCTACCAACAACAATGACTTGCGTTTTTGATGTATTTATTTGCAGTCCATATGACCTTGCCCAGCTGCTTATCTGCCATAAGTCGGTATTAATATTATGAATGGCTTCGTGAAGCTCTTCAAGTGGTGCTTTTGAATATATTTGAAGATCATCTGCGTAAAGGTGGTAGGATGAAATAAGTTGATTGGATATGGAATTTATGAAAATTGCAAAAAGTAACGGAGATAGAACGCCACCCTGATGCACACCAACATTTGTATTGCACCACGAAGAGTAGCTGTCATCAATACGTATACGTTGCCGGCGGCCAGACAGGTAATTACGAAACCAGTCAATTGCCGTTGGAGATATGTTAATAGAGCAGAGTATACCTGTCAAGATATCGTGATCGACGGTGTTAAATGCATTACTGAAATCAAGTAATGCTAACACCGTCAGATCACCCTTCTCCATGCCCGACCTAATATCCTCCGTAATATGAATCAAGGCAGTCGTGGTACTATGACCAGGACGGAAGCCGGATTGGACAGGATTCAGGAGATTATTTTTGCATAGAAAGGAGTTCAATTGGTTATGAATAAGGCGTTCTAGGACTTTGGAGAGGAATGGCAGTATGGAGATAGGACGGTACTCGGAAAAGGAACTTGGATTGGATTTTTTTGGTAACGGGGTTATTTGGCCGTCTTTCCATGCTGATGGAAAGACCCCATGGGATAGGGAAAAATTAAGGATATGGCATACGACAGGAAGGATTTCATTAAGGATGGGAATGATCATATTACGACTGATAGTGTCAGTTCCTACAGCATTGGATGATATTGACAGTATACTCTTCCTGACATCACAAGCCGACAATTGATTAAAGACGAACTGAGAGTATTTGGGGATAGGTAGCGATGAAAGATAATTTAATGTATTAATTTTAAGTGCCCTATCAAAATTGGACGACGCAGTAAAATGTTTATTGAGTAAATTGACATCTAAGTCTTTAGGAATTGCATTTTGGCGAGACTTTCCAATCCCCATTGAGTTTAGAAATTTCCATACTTTAGCGGGATCACCGTTTTGTACAGAGTTGTGAATGTGCTGGCGTTGTGCATTCCTACACACCTTGTTGCAGTGATTTCGTAAAAAGACATATTTGTCGCGGTTCAAATCCGTTGGCCGACCTTTGTATTTTGATTTTGCCGCGATTTTTTTGTTTTGGAGAGCTTTCATTTCATCAGATAGCCAAGGAGCAGGTAGGTGTTTCAATTTAATAGGCCGTATTGGAGCATGCTTGTCGTACAACTGTAGGAGCTCGTTGTTAAATACTGTGACCATAGGGTCGACAGATGTAGCAGTATACACAGGTGTCCAATCGATGCTACCAGCATCCTCCCGAAGATTCTCCAGATCGATGCCACCAAAATTACGTTGCAGGATGATTTTAGGCTTCGCTTTCGGTGGGCGAACTTTATAGGACAAGAATATAAGGTCGTGATAGGAAAAGGCGTCAGCAGAGCACTGTCCGTGCTTATGGATGTGTTGAGGAGAAGAAATAAAGATAAGATCAAGAAGCGATGGAGTAGAATTAGGAAAATTATGGGTAGCATTAAGGGGTAGGATTGATAAGTTAAGAGAATCGGAAATTACAGTTAACGATGAGGAGCGGAAATCATTTTTGAGTAGACAGCTATTAAAGTCGCCCATGATAATTGCGTGACTGTAAGAAGGTACAAGTTTTTCAAGAAGGTTTTCTAATGACGAGAAATAGTTAATACGGAGAGAAGGACAGTAATAGACTCCAAGCAAAAGCTTTGTATGGTGAAGATGCACTTCCAGGAAAAGGTGCTCACCGCCATTTGCAGGTGGTGGTTGCTCAGAGACGTCGACTACAGAGAAGGAAATATTAGAACGCAGATAGATTGCCACGCCTCCACCGTTTCCTTTCACACGATCATTACGAATGAGCTCAAATCCTGGAAGTGAGTAAGCTAATGAAGGGAGACAAGGTTTCAACCAAGATTCTGAGACAAGGATAGCATGGATATTTTTACAGTCGAAGGTGGCCAGCATATCGGGGAAGTGAGCCGGAATGCTTTGGGCATTTATGTGAACTACATTGAAATTACGGGGAACATCGAAAAATTTCTGTGTCAGGGTGTCCGTTAGTGAAGGTATACTCGAGAAGCTATCACCATTACTACTGGCTGAGTAAAAGCTATCTTTATCACTACAGTCTGACATAATAAAATATAATATAAAATACCTATATAAAATAAAATAAATATATATATACCTATAATAATGTCAAAATATTTACAATAAAACAATTTATACTAAAGTCACACAGTCCACCCACCGGCTGCATTGTAAGGTATCACATTTACAATGTTAAAACTATTTATATACATATAAGCAGTGCAGCTAAGTACAAGCAAATAAAAATAAAAAATATAAGTAATCAAAATAGTGTGTCATCATGAGTAACGCTGTCTGTATTATAGCTATTATGTGAAGTTTGATGAAAAGGTACTAAAATGCTATTTAATTATATATAATATAAAATAGTATGGTTCATTTACAAAATTCAATTTAAATTCAATTTGGACTAAAATGTCGAAATTATGACGATAAAGAACTAAAAAGACCGAAAAAAACGTGGCTACAGTATGCTTACATACTCTTTGCCTGACATTAAAAGTAGACAAACAATTAATTACAAGTAGTAGGTGATTTGTAACTCAGATATTATTTTAATTTGTGATGATTACCCTGTTTAAATGCACTATTTTGATTATTCATAATACTCACAATGTGGGTGTTTGAGTTTCGAAGTAACTATAAACGTGACATACGTATAGCTTGTACGTAACTGGAATGTTAACTATAAAACAAGAACACACTTTGACTGAATGAAGCTACATTAGAAAAGATCTCATTTTTTACTTGCCGCAGCTGTACGTTTGGGCTTGGTGGTTTTGGTGCATACGACCGGCTTGGCAGTTTCTTGCGACAGAGTATTATCCAAAGGAATACAATTCAAGTCGGCGAGACATGTAATTTTCTTACGCGCCCCATTCGTTTCCGAGACATAGAAGATTTCACCCTGCTTAGTAAACGAGCGATTTACTCCATATCTGTCACGTACCTTCATGAAAAGATCGTGCCGCATCTTCGTCAGAAACTCCGATAATGTGATACCGGAACCTTTGAGCTTTGCCTTTCCAAACCAGATCTTATCGCGAAGTGTTCTATCATGCAGCTTAAATAGTATTGGGCGAGACTTCTTAGTCGATGATCTCCCCATCCTGTGACACCTTTTGATGTCCCCAGTTGAGAATGATGGCATGAGTAATTGGTCCTGAACAATACCTGCAACAACTTCTTCAATGTTTTCCTTGGGATTTTCTGTGACACCATGTAGCAAGAGAATCTTCCGGCGACCACGCATCTCAAGGCGATCAGCATCTTGAGCAAGTAGATCAACCTGCCGCTGTAGATTGTTCATGATGTCAACAACATTGTTCCGGAAAGTTTGGAATTCTGTGGCCATTCCTGAGGTGCTTGCAGATCCACTGATGCTTGGGGACTTCTGTAATTCAGCAGCAATGGCACCCATACGTGTGTTTAGCCTTGTGAACTCCTCCCTCATTTCACTCATGGACTGCTTAATAGATTCCATTGTGTACTGGAGATAATGCTATTCCGGTTGGTAAACTGTATTAACTTTCAATTAATATCATTAAATGTGTAAAATTATGAGTTATTCTTATTTAAAACTATTTTTAAATATAGAGCTAATTAACAGCAATGTGCACTATACAACTACCCTCGAAGAAAAAAAGCAGATATTAAAAGCAGATATAATTAAATAGCAGATAAATAAATCATGTCAGCGAATTATGTCCACAGCAGGACAAAAGCCTCCCCAAGGAACGAGGGGATATGCCATAATCCCCACGCTTGGTAGACGAGTTGGCGAACTCAGTTTGATGGTCATAGTTCACAGAAAAACACTGCTGCCCGTTCTCTGGTAGGTATTACCTTGGGACGATTTTCACGCCTCCCGCGGGATGATTTGGGGTGACGATATTTTAAGCCGTCAGCACACAGCGTAAACAAATATATTGAGACAATGAATAAACTGCCATCACAACTCAAACTAACAGATCCTGTAGTACTATGGTAACCAAACAGCTGTTAAGATAAGATCACTCTTTAATGTACACCAAAACATCGAGGAAACCAGAATACAGTATATATCACAAAATTGTACAATTGGCAGTCTTATCACTAAATCTCTACTAGACACTGCCTTTGAAGAATGGAATAACAAAGATAGGGTGGTTGTGAGTGTACACAATCTTAGAAGTGGTACGCACTGGAACTTTAAAAAAACAGTCAATTTTCTACGACGCAGTAAATAAATTGTTAAGATGCATATATACTATATTACATACACGCATATATACTTATTTGATTAATAAAAATAATTTTAAGTGAACAACAAGTAACGCAATTAATTTAGGAGTTGTTGCCGATAATTGTTCTATAAACCAATTGAAAGTAGTAGTTCTTGTATTTTTTGGGAGTGACCTTTCACAAGACTCTGAAATTTCCTTAGGATTGAGCTAGGCGTACTGATAATGGCAACGCATTCCATAGCCGAGCACCAACATTACTTACATATTTTTACATAGATACATATTATAGATAAAGTACAGTCAGACTCAGAACAAATGATTTTATGTGAAATCTTTGTGTGATGAACACAAAGATTTGCCCTGGGTCGGGATTGAACTTACTACCTCTGGTTTAGCAGTCAGAATCATTAACCACTAGACCAAGGGTCACATGATGATACTAAATCATCTTACAGTTTTCTATATTTACTACTCAATCTTCATTATCCTTCTTTTCTTCTTTGTACATAATTAAATGTTTCGTGAGTATGTAATGGCTAGCAGAACACCATTAATGGTTAACGCAGCCATGTAAAATCTCTAGCCATGCACTCGACTCATCACACGACTGACAAATCCGGTTAGCAACACATTTACATGGGGACCAATAAGGGAAACGTGTTTCAAATTCGTGTATTTTACCTGGTGTTCATCACAAATGAAAACGTTAAGCGAGTTTTGTTCAAATACATAAACAATTAACGAAATAAAGTAGTGACCGTATTTTTAAATTTAATATTCTACATATTTCTCAGTTGTCTAGAGAATTAAATCAGCTTATAGAAGTTTTAACTAACCTTCCGATCTGCACCGATGTCTTAAAAGACCACGGAGAGAATAACCTAAATCACTCAATATAATGGCAAAATCATAGTGATTTTTCAATTACTAAACTCATCCAATACCCAGCAAATACTACTATTCGGTAAAACCAACATTTTCCAAACAAGTTATTATTCCACGAACAAAAACTGATATTTCAGAAAGAAATTCATATCATATGTCGGTCAAAATATACAATCATATACCAGGAAATTATTAAATTTCACCTAGATAAAATTCAAAAGCAATTATATTATTTACTAGCTGAGAAATGGTTTTATTTGGTTAACGAGTTATTACGATCTATATATAAATATGCCTCGTTAGGAAGACTACATGATTACTGAGTAGTTGAAGAGGAAACGTAAAACAATAAGTAAAATTAGGAATTGATTTGGTTTTTATATATATAAATATGTAAAATAGTGTGTAACAAAGTGTGTATGTAATAAGTAATAATTATTAGTATTCCGAGCCGATTTCTGGTATGAAAATATTAGTTATATAATTCATAATTAATATTTTCATGCCAGAAATCGGCTAAGTGTGTGATCAAGAATAAAACCTTCCACATATGCACCACCTACATTTAATGCAAACATTTTATCTTAAATTTTACCATGATTTAAATAACACACGTGTAAAATAATTATAAATCTACAAAAGTCTCCACAGCACTGATAAATGATCCAAATAATATCAACAAATAAAAAGCAGCGAACCATTCAGTCCATCACAATCTTGAGATCACAACATACAACCATAAAATCAAAGCATGCACAAACATCTACTCAGAAGATCATTTCTGCCAATCACAGAGTAATTAAAACTAATTTACTCTTTAAAAAACTTATTATATAAATAATTTTGAATAACTCCTGTTGACCAAACGCCTATTGGACCGAAAATAAAAATTAATATTGTGAAATTTAAATACTATGCAAGTAGACAGACAAAGCAAAGTCGCGATTCCATAGTAATGGCAAGTGTCGGTTTTCTCTTAATTATAAGGAAAGGAAGGGTCCATGTCGCCGTAAATCATGTTTCGTGACGAAAACACGGTATCAAACTGATATATTAAACCTAATAATGGTTAGTGAAAACATTAAGAAAATTATTATGTTGAATATAAAAGCGAAGATTGTATTTAGTTTCCTATTTCATTTAAAAAATACGTTAATATAATAATGCTTATTTGATATGCATGCTGTGTTAGCCTATAAGTGATTATTACACGAAAAACTGTAACATTTAGCTTGTAACTCTGGCTTATAATGTGTAAATAATTGTTGGTTAACCTATTAAAATAAATAAAATAAAAATAATAAAAAGATCATTAAACATTTAAAATTCACATAAAATATTTTATAATAAATAAAAGTCTATATTACACTTACACTAGAGATTTTGTTGACGAATGACCCTCTAATAGTTCCGCGTTAATTCCTACTACTAAAATCTAAAACTAAATAAAAGCTAAATACATAAAAAAAAATTAAATAAAATTATCTCAAGTGCACTGTGTGTGTGTATGTGTGTCGGTGTATGTATGCATGTTGCTTGAACATTTGCAACTTTTTCTTAGCCAATATAATTTAATCATAGGAGCCCGTCCCATAAAAATCTGGTATTTAAAATCGAAAACTTGTACAATAACATTGATTTGGTCACATTTCAAACAACGCTTTTATACTGATTAATAATATATAAAAGAAGCAATATAAACGCACGACTCGATGCAAAGCATTTGGAAAATTTGCCTGAAAGTGTCGTGGTCGTCAGGGTGAGATACACAGATCTATTTTTCTTCTAAAATGCCCGCTCTCAAAATGATATAATAGGTGCTTTAAGGAAAAACATAGCATTGCCATGTTTTTACCTTTTAATGTAATATTAGTAAAAGGGCATTATATATTCAGGATTGCATAGAAATTTACTTAAAAATTAGAACACAGCGAACTTTATATTATATTACGAAGCACATACTATAAGACCACCTTAGTACTCAGCAACATGTTTTTAACATAATATTTTAAATTTTCAATAGGCCTTCACTGCTTCATTAATAAACTATGCTTGCACTGCTTCACTAAATATAACAATTATAACTTTTTCTTTGAAATAAGTGAACAATTACGCTGGAATTAATGGGGTGCAGGAATTTACAATGATCATTGTCACCATATCAGCCCACTTTAAATTTAGAAATTTAGAATAATTATTTTATAATTGAGTCCTCTTTATCCACCGCTAAGAAACAATACTGCAAACTAGTTTTGAATCTCAGAACCCATAGAGTGTACATACGACCTATTTATCTATCTCAAATCGGAATGATATGTACCCGTTGAAAACCTTCATTTACAAACATAACCATAATTTTCAGATCCCAAATCACACGTAGGTGAAATCATCGGCAAACAAACATTTATTTCATACGTTTTCTACCAAACGGGGCAATCAAAGAAAATAATAATATTCATATTTCACTTTAGGAAATCATAAATGATTCCGACAAAAGGCCATAACTTACAAGCTCACAATGGCTTTTACAGAACATTATTGCGCGAACAAAGTCATGTAATAACACGCAAGCTATGAAGCATGAACTATTGACATCACAAAATGAACAAATCAGATGCCTTTGGCACGATGCCAAATTTTAATGACGACCGACTACCGACGCCTTTCTTGGTCGGAAATTATTTGCAAATAAAATGTTAGCCTTGACTCTTTGATTTTATTGACTTTACTTACAGGCGCATAAAAGTTTTTGGCAACCCTACTGATGTACTACATCCTAACGAGAAGGAAATAAGGTTCAATATAAACAAGCAATCTGTTTCCGTTAAGGATGACAACGGTAAATAAAAGAATACTCTTGGCATCATTCTGAAAATCGAACAAGTAATAAATTTAAATGATTGGGCATTTACACACTAACTACCGCTTATGACTCATAATATTTTTGATTATTATAGCTATACAAAAAATGATAACAAAATTTGAGAAAATATTTACATAAAAGAAACATTATCGTTAACTGAAAAAGCTCTGGACCAATACTTCCCCAAAAGACCTATGGGATTGTGTCGTGAATTTAAGGAAATATGCTGCAAGCGCCATGCTTGGCAGACGGGTGGGCGAACTGTATGATAACCATAGTTCACAGAGATACGCTGCTGCCCGTTCTCTGGTGGACATTAGCTTGGGACGGCTAGAGATGAGGTGGTGATATTCGTTGCCATCAGCCAAATGAACCTACTAATATACAAACCCAGGAAGTAGAATCTTCGGGAGTTGTTTCTAGTTTTATGGAGTTTTCTTAGAGCCACAGCTTAGATGCTTTTCATTGTGAGCGGCTTAGGATACACTTTAACTTTGACAGCTTCTTAATAATTAAGGTGGTAAAAACGGTTTAACAGATTTACCGCTGTATTAATAAATCTTATCTTATCTTTAAATTGACAGAAAAATTCTTAGTAAGTAAAGTATTAAAATACCATTGTGAACTCCAAACATATCACTTTCTAATATTTGTTTGACTCCATCTTACAAATTTGGAAATAATTGAATGTTCTTCTCATTAATTCAATTATAATTTAGATTCATGTTTGTTTCGCTTTCTATTTTTAGCAGCATCCTATTTTGGTACCTTGAAGATTTACACAACAATTCGAGCATTAAGAATTAATAAAAGTTTCACGTACATTACTTGCTTTATACTGTGCACTATATATATTCTATATAAAACAACTCAATGGATCCAAAAGTTACCTAAAAAGACGTGTTCGATAATCTTTTTCTCGTACTCCTGAATGGATTCGGTGACTTGCGAAATAGAACAGTGAATTTATTCGTTTACTTTTACGAACGTGCTGTGATTTCGCAATGACGGTAGTTCGTACTTCCACGTTATTAAAATTGATTGTCCAATGAAATTGTTCCGGACATAGCTGGGTAGCCTTAAATATTTTATTAGTAGAAGCTATTACTAGTTACGTAGGCGCATAATACTATACAGGTTGAACTTTTCGAAGAATCTGACTGAAACTCGGTGAAGAACCATTTTATCCATATCAACGAATATAACTAATTATGTTTATAAAACCGCCGCGCGTTTGCTTATAAATGCAAACAATCACATTTGTTATCACAAATGATATATATATACCAAACTGACTTCAAGAGAAGGAGGTTATCAATGTAACTGTATGTTTTTTCTTATCATAAAAAACTCAAAAACAGCTCTAAAGTTTTGATTTTTATAATTTGTTTATTATGCAAAAAAAAAATTGTGCTAGTTAATTGCAAATATTATGACGTTCCACGAATCCTGTTAATTAAGTTCTGTGAGATCCTACCCAACTTTTTTTTTAAACTAATGTAGGTAGATACATTACCCACCGAAGCCGCCTATGTTAAGGCGTTACTAGATTCAGGACATAGTCAGCGTGTTGTGGCTGCATGCTTGCATCTTACCTTCCTGCTGCCTATAAAGTGTATCAGCGTTATCGGGAGACTAGTATGTTTACTCGCCGTCCAGGATCTGGTAGATACGTCTGATCAGATAACGGTACATAACCAGTATATTGATCAGTTTTTAAGAAACGTCACTTTAAAAATATAACACACACAGAATAATATACTGTTATAGATGTATCTATATGTTGTGTTATTTAAATTCTTTTTGTTCGCGAATTTTTACTTTCCTCGGGAATCTAAGTTTTTGGCATGTTTTCTTCAGTCTACGAAGTTTCTTACCTACATAATTTCCAAGATATCGTAATTTGATATTGATTTCAATCAAGTCCCTTTCTTTCTTTTGATTCCCATTACAATAAATTATTAAAAGGATCATGTTTTTATCTACATCCAGTAATTCTCTGACACCGGATAACTATCTTATACATTGATGGTAAGAAAACTAATGCGTTATTGGAGAAGGTTTTTCTAATAGCTCCAAGAAGTCGGTCAAGTCGACAAAAAATCTCAATTATAAACTTTAAATCAAAGCCATTAAGGCCTAAAGTTACACCTTACAATGTTGTTGTTCCTGGGTATCGGTGTATATTTACGGAACACGCAAACGTGCCTATTAACGTGCCAAAGTCAACAGTATAACTTTTAATAGGCAATACAAACCCAAATTAAAGCTTAGGTAATCAAAATTCACTTTAATAGCGCGTACGCCACATTTGGAGCAATTCTAAATAATTTTAGAAGCTCTTAAACGTAAATAATATTTGTTGGCTGATACCTAGATCTTCTGGACTATATACACCTGCATCTTTCTGGAAATATGGACCAAAAAATGGTATAGTATACACATTAGATATCGGAGGAAATACTGAAAAGAATACTGATTTCATTGACATTCAAATTATACGCACTGTGTGGCGACTAAGATCATCATACTGCGATCGCAAACCCGACTGCCACGCGTGATTCTGTCCAGCCGTGGACGACTTTTCGTTGACATGATGATGATTACGAATCAAAAGAAGCTTTGTAATATCTTACAAATATAATTGTTATATGAAGTGTTAATGAATTTAAAGTACTAATAACGCACAATAATACAAACCTTTGAAATGTTATGTACGTGTTATTATAAAAGAAAGATGAGTAGCACTTATAAGTGTAGTTTATTTATTATCTTGAAGGTGATTTAAATGAACGTAGTGATATTTACCGAGTAGAAATTGTGAAAAGTTTTCACATACAAAGACGTCAATAACAGACTTTAAATTTAAAACTATATATACGTTATTTTTTTAGCGGTAGTATTCCTGATATTACGATTACTTGACTGTGGTTCAGTACACGTCACATTAAGAAAGAGACCAACTATAATTTTTTTGTTTGGCTGACAGTTTGGAACGGTTAAAATCTTTAAAATGGATGGACTGACGGCGAACGTTCCAAAAATCAAGCGAGAAAGCCCCTGGTGGAAGCTAGCTAATGAAATGAAATTAGTTCTTTGCTATCACCACTTAGATTTTTCTTGCAACTTTATAGTTAACTCCACATCAGGGGATACTTTTTGACTTTATTAGAGTCTTTCTTATGTAGGCAAGAAAGACGGTTTTTGTAGTGCAAGTCTATCTATCGACGCCGGGCACGCTATACCTTAGCCATTATAATCACATTGCGTCGCAAAATTTTCTTGTTCTTTTCCCTCTGGAGTTTTAAGGCTATCATGAGCTCATAATTTATGTTTAGCTAACACCATTAATGTATTATGACTTTAGCAGGAAACGTTAGAATATTTTGTAATAGGACTCTGTAGCTTTATTGCAACTGTAAAGGTTGATTTTTGATTTTTTTTTTGATTTCACTCATATATTTGTCGGTAATAGTGGTTGTCGCTTGAATCTTTGCCGTGTGACAAAGTCAAAGTCAAACATATTTATTGCTTATTACAGGTTGGAAAATGTGGTATTGTATCTTATATTAAGGATCTCTGTAACATAAACATACCAATGAGGTGTGCAATATTTTATACATTTTTAATTTAATATTTATGTTTAGCAATGAGCAATATAGATCAATACAATTTAGTTTCTAAAAATACATCCATTTAATATAATTTCCTATAAATAATTAAAATAATTAAATCACTAATAAACATCTTTTGTCATATAATTAAATGTCAATTTTTATTGTTGTTTTACTACATATTATAATAATATCACAAATAATAATTAATATCACAATATAATCATTACTAAAGCTAAATTCATGCATTTTTGTCATTTATATAATCATTTATTGAGTAATATGCCTTATATATTAAAATGTTTATTGGGCGTAAAAACTTAGAACGATTTAAATGAAAGTCTTAAATCAACTTGTATATCTATTCAGGCTAAACTTTGATACAATAAATTAAACACAACAAAACGTGATACAGTTTCTAGGCACTAGTTGTCTAGTAGAAGTGCGCCAACATCACACTTATGTTTCGTAGTAAGCCGTTATTGCCTACTAATGACCATTCCGTCATATTTATTATATTATATTAGTTTCCTTAACCTTTAATCGATAATTGCATATTTTCATAATTCAACGACATAATAAAATACGAATGGAGGTGGAAATTATATTTTTGTTCGATTAACGGTTAACACAGTTTTTATTGGATTGTATGAATCCTAGCTTTATTTTAACATTTGTCTTTATAATTATTTAATTGCTTTGCTTTTTATAGTATAGTTGACATTACAAAAAAAAAAACAAAATAAATAAATAACTACGGTACAAACATCTTAATAATGAAAAGACTGTTGAAAATGTGCCCAGAAAACTGGCATCGCTTTCACGTTGTATAACAAAATCGTTAACGGCTTACGACATAAATCTGAACTTTGCAAATTTAAAAAAAAAGAGTATTTGATCGGAAATTAATTAAAAAAGTTTAAGCCTGCCAGTGTCACTGAAACGCAGACTCGTCGACATTGTGGAGATGCTCAAAGGTAGCTACTAAGCAGTATTACTCCTTAGTTATTCGTTACAAAAGATAATTCCTATCAATAAAAGAGTTCACTTTGATTTATATAACTTCATACGTGTCTTGCCTATGCACGAGACAAACAGACTCATCGACATGTAACAGAATACTAGCTAATATTATTGTAAGAGATCTGCCATCCTTCTTCTTAGCGAGTCGGTGGCAATCTAAATTGTGTCCGCCCAGACCTTGGCCACGAGAATCGCATTATGAGTAGCCTCCATCAGTTCTTTAAGCGTGCAGTTGTAAGGGCACGCGCTACATGATAACAGATGTCCCATTGTCTGTGGGACTACACCACATTTGCATTGAAGGCTGCGATCAGATCAGAGATCTGCCATTCATAAACGTGTACGTGAGGTTAAGAGTTTCTCAATGCCTCTGTATGATTTTACCAACATCTCATTTCTTTTACACGGATTTCATCAACACAACTTCCTGATATAAACGACCGAACAAAAGTGCCTTTGTCGCGCCATAATTCCTTATTCCAATGCATTTGTGGAAATAAATTACTTTGATGTTGTAAATAACCTCAAACGCTTAAGCAACACTATATTAAAATATTATGGAGTTTTAATATTACATTATCTCAATTTTATTCTGAAACTCATACATATTTAGACTACCTCGTGGCGTTTATGGTAAGTTCCCCCAAATGTTGCTTTGGGGGAGGACTTAGTCCAGCAGTGGACGCATCTATGAATTGGTCGTATTTTCTCAATCAACTTAAAAAAGAAATTTTCCTTTAAATTATTAAAGGGAGGAGCTATATAAATCCTGGGGACGGGTATTGATAAAATTTGTAAACGTGATCACCGCCACATTATTTTGAATTTCTGATATAATAAAAGATAATCCTAAATTGAATCAAACTACAACAAAGATTGGTGAGTATGATGATTGAAGAATCTCCAGTTGCCGCTGAATTAGACTTACACATATTATATTCATTTTTATTCAACTTCAGAGTGCCTGCATAACTATCAGCTTGATCTGTAGAAATAAGTCAATCATTGACATATACGTAAGGGATCTCTCATTATCTACAAAAATAACATAATCCGCTTTTTCATTGCAGACACCAACAGATTTACAAAACTTAGAACTAACAACCTAAGTTAGTATAATAGACGAGAAAAAATGTTAAATAAGAACATTTATGAATCAGTATGAAAAAGGAAGCAAGGAACTTTTAAAATAATACTAACGATTCAAGGAAATTATTCTGTAACGCATCACGTTCCGGTGTGCGGAACAATGTTTCTTGTCCTCTTCCTCACGCGGTCAGGTGTGCCAAAAAACAAACGTTGAACAGCATGCTGGAGCAACACACAGAAAAAAACACTCTGCAATGCCGCTCCAGCGCGCGGTTAGACGTTTTTATATGTAGGCACTTTTATAAGTAGGCTTTGTACTTAAGCCAATTACTTTTATAAATAAAAAGTATCAACAACATTCTCCAGCTAACAATATAAACAGAATCCAATATCAAAGTGTTGAAATGGGAAAAATGTTCGATCTTCAGTCTGGAATGCAGCGAAAAGTCAAAGGCCTTCATTTTGTTTTTACGATCGCGTCATGCCATAAAATGAAAAATATATAGCCTCCGTATAGCGCGATTTAATGAAGTAAATGGTCTCATCAAATATAAAAAGCCCTTTTTTGTAACGCTGTACTAACATGAAAATATTTCATGGTCTGGCCTTTTAGAAAGGGAAATTATATGATTTTACGCGAATTGTAAGATTATGGAACATACCTAAGACGTGATAGATATAAATGCACGTTAACTAGTTTTCACTTTATATGTTTTATTGTACTGTTCTTTATATTAGTTTTTTTTTCCAATTACTGATTATATTACTTTACGTTACTTTAGAACTAATACAAAGTAGGTACTGGACATTTTTAACATCCACGATACATAGAAAACATATAAATAAACTACTTTTACTCAAAAGAGCAGGTGGTCCAAATCCTATTTTGGCTTTAGCCAGAGAAGTTAATGTATTTTTTCTTGCTACAAGGGTCCTATATAAAATTAGGAAAACGTTTGTTGCCAAAGGGTTCCTCCGCATCGATTTGATTTCCTTCACGTTGGTAAATCTAGGGATAAGGAAGGGTCGAGCGCTTTAGTAATGGGTATCTAATTTGTGGTCCCTTCCTTTTTTAGATATTTAAATTATTTTCCGTGGATTTTCTATATCAAACCGTGTTTTATAAAAACAACAAAAAATGCTCAAAAACATATTGAGAGAAAAGCTGAGCAATAACATCTGCAGTATTTGCTCAATAGCAGTTGAATAGATTTATTATTGGTCGTGGGTTCGATTCCCACCCAGGACAGCTATTTGTGTGCAAACATGTCTGTTTGTCCTAAATCTGGGTGTAATTATCTATATAAGTATGTATCTACAAAGGAAAAGCAGTATAACAGTTATCTTATTCCGTCGTGCGCCTCACAGCAGAGCGGCTGTCTTATACTCAATCAGTATAACTTGTTTTAAAAATATCTTTGTGTGCGTAATTAGTGCGTTTGTGACTATTATACTCATTAGTGTTATCGGCAGGTGCGTTTGCCGTACAGAGTAGTGTATTGGACAGAGACTTCCTAACTTCGTCAACGTTATGGCAACTTTAAACAGCACTTTTGACCGTATTAGTGATGTCGACGATCTACCTGGATCTGGTGAAACAACTATCGATGGGTCCTTAATAGATAAGGAGTCTCCTCCTCCATACGTCACTTACCGCAAAGGCGTGCCATCCAATAGTGATATAAATTTGCGTGATGAGCTGAAAGATTTTCAGGCGAATATGAAATCTATGTTTGAAACGTGCTTGGCAAAACAGGATGAAAAATTTTCAATACTCTTATCCGAATTTGATGGAATAAAGTCTACTATCAAGTTTATAAGTGACAAATATGATTACTTGGAAGAGAAGTCGAATAATTTTGCATCGCGTATCTCGAAACTCGAAGAGAATATTTCTTCTCCTAAGGGAGTTGTCCAACGAATTGCTATCCTGGAAAAAAAATTGGAAGTAGCGGAGCAAAAATCCCGAAACTGCAATGTCGAGATAAGCAACTTGCCCGAAAAACGCGGTGAAAACTTGCTCCAGATATTTGAAAGTATTGCTACTTTGATCAAGCAAACACTTTGGCCACGTGACGTCATTCCTATTCATCGAGTACCGCAATTGAATCCAAAATCCACAAGACCAAAAAACATAGTGGTCAAACTTTCAAGCCAAATTCTACGTGACAACTTTATTGCGGCTGCACGTCGCAAAAAAGGAATTACGTCTGATGAGCTGAAGCTGGATACGAATTCGAATAAGATCTATATAAATGAGCACCTTACATTGAACAACAAGATATTATTTCGTCAAACTAAAGAAGCCGCGAAACAAAACGGGCATCGATTTGTCTGGATCAAAAATGGTGTTATACTTGTTCGCGCTGATGTTGCTCAGGCAGCCTTTCCTATCCGTACCGAAGAAGACTTATGCAAAATTAAACCCTATAAAGCACCTGAATGATATATTTATGTGTATTAGCGTCAAAGTTTGGTTTCAGTGCAGTCTAACTTTTTATTACATGTTATCTTGTTTAGCCCGAAGTGCGACTTCTCTGACTCGTAGTCTACTCTGTGTTGTTTACGCCGTTTTTACTATTGAAGTTAGCACGAATAACCTACCGATGACCCTCATGCTTCAAAATAAATGTGCAATGAATTTAAAATATTATAACTTTCTTAATTATGTTTCGTTAATTAATAGTAAGAAGCAAGACCATGTTAGTGTAGTTAAACTTAATTATATATTAGTGTTTTTAAGAACAGATAGTAAATACTTATACTTTTGCAAAGATAGAACAATAGTTATAAGATCGTGCTTAAAATATTATCGTTCCTATTTGCCGTTATTGATAACATTCTATATGTGTTGTAAAACTCATTTACTTGTTTCATATTTTAATTCGTTCAGATCTCTAATTGTAATGAACTTTAAGCCTTGTTTTGGTAACGTATTTTATATTTTTTCTTTTACCGATGGATAAGTACAATTTAAATATTTACTACCAAAACTGCAGAGGACTTCGTACTAAGCTCCACACCTTATTTATAAATATTTTATCATTTTCTTATGACGTAATAGTTCTCACGGAGACATGGCTAATACCCACCATATCTGACAGTGAATTCATTGACGATAGGTATCTGGTGTTTAGATGTGACCGTGACCGAAGTATTACGGGAAAACGAGATGGTGGCGGTGTGCTCATAGCCGTTTTGAAAACGTTACGACCTTCTAACGTTTTGATGCGCGCCTCGCATGCTGCTATTGAACACGTATTGGTGCAGCTGCCCGCGTCGCGGCCCTCTAAGCGCCATTTTATTAGTGCAGCCTATTTACCGCCGAATTCACCGGACCACTTGTATACATCACACTTAGATATTTTGCAAGACTTCATTAACGACACTAGTACTGACGCAGTTTTCGTATTAGGTGATTATAATTTACCAGGCCTAAACTGGTTGGACCGTAGTGGAATAAACTATGTGATTCCACAAGCGACAGATACAATAAGCAGTTTTTTCAGCAATTTTATTTCTTTTACTAATACTTTTCAATACAATACAATAAGGAATAATTTAGGACGCATACTTGACTTGTTTCTGTCAAACGTTGACTGCGAGGCCAAAACTTGTCCACCACTGTTACCTATTGATACTTACCACCCCGCCTTCTTGGTAGTAACGTCGCTAGATACAAAAGTTATACCAATGAAACGGCAATTATATACTAAACATAATTTTTATAAGGCCAAATATGATTTAATTAATAACGAGCTGTGCAAATTAGACTGGAATCAATTGTTATACGAGTCGTCAGCTCATCGAGCGGTTGAAATATTTTATGATAAAATTTATAGTATTATCAAAACACATGTTCCATTTACTCGCATAAAAAAATCACGTTTTCCAGTGTGGTTCTCTCCTGCCCTAATTCGCATTTTCAAAACCAAGGAAAAAGCTTGGCTAAAATGGAAAATTTATTCCAATGCATCGGATTATGAAAGTTTTTCAGTCCATCGTAAACGTTTTAAGTCTGAATGTGTTACATGTTTCGCAAGATACATGAAATCGGTTGAAGACAGCATCCCGCTTAGTATAAAACATTTCTGGACTTACGTTTCTAATCGAAAAGGCAGAGTGGAGATTCCAGCGAGCATGTTTTTGAAAATCTTAATTCTAATAATCCGACTGATATATGTAATATGTTTTCAACCTATTTCACTTCTGTTTATGAACCCTCGACCTTAGACCCCATGACGTGGCAGTCACCTAGTGCATATGCAGATAATTCGCCTTGTATCTCTGACATCTACTTACCAGTCGATACAATACATAACGCGATAAAAAAACTTGACTCGACTAAAGGTTCAGGTCCTGATGGCATTCCACCTATCTTTATAAAGAAAATCGCAAATAACATAGTCCTTCCACTCCATATTTTATTTAATAAATGCTTGCGCGAGGGGACTTTTCCCGATATTTGGAAACGGGCTAATATCACACCGGTTTTTAAGAGTGGTGACAAATCAAGTATAAATAATTATCGTCCTATTTCGATACTCTTCACCTTGTCGAAACTTTTCGAGAGTCTTGTACATGGCGCATTATACTCACAGATTCACAACCTTATAGTTCGTGAACAGCATGGATTTGTGAAACGTCGTTCAACTAATACCAATCTAATGGTTTTTACAGATTACTTATTTAAAAATATGGATGGACAGATTCAGGTTGACGCTGTGTACACCGATTTTCGGAAGGCTTTCGACAAGGTGGACCATAAATTGCTACTAGATAAAATTGCTTATAATGGTATCCGTGGCAACCTATTGCGTTGGTTCATGGCTTACATATTTAATAGATCACAAAAGGTGGTTATTAATGGCTTCCAATCTAACCCAATTATCGTCACATCTGGTGTGCCCCAAGGCTCAATAATTGGGCCACTATTGTATACTTTATTCGTTAATGACATTAAAACATGTTTCATCCATTCCCAATTTCTAATGTACGCCGACGATATCAAAATTTACAAGACATGCAAAACCATACAAGATTGCCTACTTTTACAGGAAGACCTAGATAGACTTTCTCGATACTGTTTACAAAATAAACTTCAGCTCAGCTTACCCAAATGCAATATAATTACTTTCACAAAAAAACAGAAACATTATAACATTCGATTATAATCTATGTGATATCAGTCTACAAAGAGTCGACCGTATTAGAGATCTTCGGGTCTTAATCGACTCAAAATTACACTTCGACTGTCACATAGATAATGTCATTAATAAAGCGTATCGTATGTTTGGATTTATAATGAGATCGTCATCTGACTTTAAAAGACCGTCGACATTTTTACTTTTATATAAAACCTTAGTACGTTCTCAATTGGAATACGCAGTCCCGATTTGGAGCCCTATTTTTGACGTTTACATAAAAAAACTAGAAATTGTTCAAAAAAAATTTCTACGATCTATGCACTATAGATGCACTAAGTCTAGAATACCATACACAGATTTATTGGAACGCTATAAACTTCAGAGCTTACAGTCCAGACGTAGTTTACTGATGGTCATGATGCTTCATGGTCTTTGTAATAACAAGTTTGATTGCACTGACATCACTAACAACTTATGTTATATTGTACCTAGAACTGTAATGCGTCGAGAGGCACGCGTGCCCCGGCTGTTCCACACCGCGCGGTGCAGAACTCACGCTGGCGCACGGGTGCCTCTCCGACGCATTGTGGAAACGTATAACACACACTTCCACGATTTGGACATTTTTGCACTATCGCACTTTAAGTTCAAAAAAATGGCTACTGAACTAATAAAATAGTTATAGTTAATACCTACTCACTAGTACCTACATAGGTACTTCTCTGCTTAATTAATGCACGCATTTATTACTACCTATTTTTAACATTAATTCGCGGACATTGGTGTGGGTTACACGTTTACCTATTCTTAAAATTTATATTTAAATAATTTAACTATACCTAATGTGTAACTGTTTTATGTCCCAATAAAGTAAAAAAAAAAAAAATCTAGTTTCCATAGTACGATTTCTGCTTGGTTTGGGATCAGATATGACAATGTCCCTGGATATTATTATATTTAAAATTTAAAATGACAAGAATAATATATAGCAAAATCATCAATATCAAGTTTGAATCTCAGAACACATAAACGCATAATATGTGTCGCCAACCCGTCTGCCAAGCGTGGCGATTATGGCATATCCCCACCAAGATGATTCTTTAGAGAGGCTTTTGTTCAGCAGTGGACTTCATTCAGCTGTTATGATGATTGTTACTGTATCAAAGTGTTTTCCCTCCCTTACTTACTATATATCCCTTACTTCTACCCTAACCATCTAGCAAAGCAGACACGAGTCCACTACGTTTGACCCACGAAAGCGCAGAAAATATGTTCTGAAAATTGTGTTTTAATGTTTTTCTGTTCACTCTAGTTTGATCCGTACTTGATAGCTCATTAGCTAGAATAGTGTAATACGATAAAATTGGGCAATGCCAGCTTTCAAAGCCCATTTTATTGTAAAATAGATTGCCACACATTGGATAGGCTACAATAATATGCTCGTTGGCCGCCGTGGTAGCATTAATATATTACATATGGACTGCTCTTGTGACACAGTAGTTAAGCCTTAATCAGTCAAGGTATTAAGGTGTATAAGTACATAATTAAGTGTTGGCTCTTATTACAACATAATTGAGACTAAAATGAGATGGTAAAACTTATACCATTGTTCAAGTACGGGATAAGGTGGTCGTGTCTCTACTAACTGTGCTACTAACTCAGCGCCCTTGTGTTTCGAGTTGAATAGCACAGATAAGCTACTTGTCTTGCCCATATTCAATTATTGGAACGAAGTTCCTTATCGAGCGTTGTGAAAGGGGGTTAGACGGAAAAAAATCTCACGAAAAGTTGTCACGACACTTTTTGCAGCTATGCGGCGTACGCATGTTTTTCTGTTTCTCTTTCTCTCTTATAGAAAGCAAGCCAGATATTTTCATTTCTATTTCGCATTGAACAGTGTGGTGTCGCGACGATTATTTTTGTTGAGTGTATACCTACAGGTTTTTTGTACATAATAAATAATAAGAAATAACTTCGTTCCATCCGGGTGTCCCTTGACCTCTCAAGTTTTTATTTATTGTTTGGAAAACCAACAGCTATCCATAAAAATATTACTGCTATAATAGGAAACATAAAGCCTTACAGGTTTCCACGGATAGCGACTGATACACACATACAATGCTTCCGATTATACTCTTAAACAGAGTAGCTGAAGACATATGTTAAAAGTTATTGGAAAAAATTATTCTGAGATTGTAGTGTACTTTATGTCGCTGAATACCAGGCTTATTCTCCGCGGTACAGGCGTTTGTTAAGCCATATGATACCTGCTTAAAACGCTTTGTTAATTATAAAATTAGTAACAATCTCTATGTTTATCAATCCCGACTAAATAAATCCTTTGTAAGCTGGCAAACTTTTTGTGGACACATAAATCTTCAATAATAATGTCTCTATAAGTCTTATTTCAACCATTCAAATCAAAACAACTCCAATTTCGTCGTAATTGTAAGAAAAAATATTTTTACAATCTATATTTAACTTTTTCAGTAATCTATAAGCACAAGCTGGATAACGAACCGATCTTTTTCAAAGAAAAATATTTTCTCCATTTTGTTATAATCTAATTACGTAGTAATTATCTCTTCTGTCTTATATTACATGTCGCAAATTAACAGAGCAATTAGTTAAAGGAGAATAATTTGTTTCTAAGACATAATACCATTAATTAATTCTAACAAATAAGTGACTACAATATATTAGGTATTTGGTACGAACTAATCAAGAACATTTTTTATTAGTAGTAATTGAGATATCATGTCGAGGACATTTTTTATATATTGGTGATGCTTTAATCCTAATCCTAACTAATATTATAAATGTGAAAGTAACTCTGTCTGTCTGTCTGTTACTCTTTCACGACAAAACTTTAAAACTTGAAATTTGGTATACAGATGGTCTAGACCCTGAGAAAGAACATAGGCTATTTTTTTAGTTAGGATAACACATAGGCCATATTTTATAAAGTTTAACGCGGGTAAAACCGCGGGGCACAGCTAGTGTACTATATAGTACTAAGTTTAGTAAGCAACCACACAAATTACCTTCACAAATCACACATCATCAGCCTGATATCGCCACTGCTGGACATGCCCCCCCCCCCCCCCCCCCAAGGTTTCTATAATGTAACCATTTGGAGGAGTTTGCCTTAGTCACCGCGCTTGGCATCCGAGTTGGGTACCGCAGTTAGGAGGTAGTTAGTACACAGGTAGCCCTCCAGCCCGACTACCTGGTGAATCTCACAGTCGCCTTTTACGAAACCCACAGGATGGTACCTATGGGGTGGCCCTGTTATTCTTTCTAGACCGGAAACCACACGGTTTAAAATATCTTAAGACACTTGCAACACTAATACCTTCGCTTTACTTACCCCTGGTAGGAGGTACCATGTGTTCTGGCGATGTTTCTCCCGTACAAAAATGGAACATAAGGTGAATTTGTGAATGTCTAATTTTTCCCGACTACTACAGAAGGAGAGTAATATTTTTAAACCTACCAAGAGCTCACATTTAGAGTGGAACACTCAAACTTTTTTGCCTCGCCTTTGCCTAGCGGTAACGTTAGTATACAACAGAAGATAGTAGGTACACCCTATCGTTGGTGAGTATAATTTATCCTGCGTAGTTTGATAGCCTCCGTTGAGATTGGCCATTGAAGTCAAAATTCGGCCAGAAACACAATTATCTTAGCTTGTTGGTCTGGTGGTTAGTGACCCTGCTAAACGAGAGGTAGTGAGTTCGATCCCAACCAGGAATGTTTTTGTGGGATGAACACGATAATTTATTCCGTGTCGTTGTAGAATATCATCATAGTCATCAGATCAGCCAGAAGACGTTCACGACTGGGCAAAGATCTCCAAGATTATCGGTCTTGCGCTACTCGCGTCCAGCGGCTTCCAGTGTCTTCGGTCCATCTTTATCTATAATATGTACGAAAACTCGGGGAGGCTTCCCGAGTGAAGCATTAATATTTCCTATGCTTCCGGCGCACCCTGGGCAATCTGCAAGGACAGTTAGTCGGTAACGCAGATTGGCTGATCCTTTCACTACGATGGTAAGAAGGTTTTAATATAATTCTTACCATCGACAAGATAAGAAGAAGATGTATTTATAAATACATAAGTATGTTTATCAATTATGTGGTTGGCATAGTACAGGCTCTGTCTAGTTTCGGATCAGATGGTAGTGTGTACGTAAACATCTTGGGACATCTCGCAAGATATTAATAACATCTATTAATTGAAAAGCAGTTTCAATTTTTATAGCTCAATATTAAATTAAAATATTAAGTAGGTAAGTAATCTTCATAATATCCGTTATTTCTTTTGTTTTGCATGTGAATACGAGCGTATATGTCATGTAAGATGCATCTTCTGTTCTTCAGAAATAAAACCAGTGCATCTCGCAAAAATAAGTTGACAAGACAAGAAATAATGGGTTTATTTGTAAATGTGAGCAATTCGTACAAAAGTATTTCTGAGAACATGCATTTCAGTTTGAAAGTCATTCATTACGCATAGTTGTGAGTAACCAGCGATACTCACTGTTGAAAAGAGCAGCCAACCCTTTATTTTTCGGGGCTAAGTCTTGATGAGTCACTTTCTGACATAATTTCTCCCTGTCCAAAGAATAGTATAGACTCAATATATTACACAAATGTGCGCAATTCGTACAAAAGTATTTCAGAGAACATGCATTTCAGTTCGAAAGTCATACATTACGCAAAGTTTTGAGAAACCAGCAATACTCACTGTTGAAAAGAGCAGCCAACTCGAACGAAATCATTTCTCTTTGTCCGAAGATTAGTAAAGACTCGATCTATTACATGTAACATACGCATTAAACTACCTTACAATCCTTTGATTTATTCAAAAGTACTATTCAACTCTATCTTAACAAGTAAAAAGTCTAAACATGCAATATTCTACTTAGCGATTTGATTTTTAACCTACCAGAAGTTTGAAATCAATTCAGATAATGTTATTTTATCATCATTCATTCATCGTTAGCCTGATATCATCTAGTGCTGGACATAGGCCTCCCTCCAAGTTTTCTAAAACATTGCCACGCGGTGTTTACGGGAAACCATTCCAGTTTCCCGTAAACACCGCGCACGGCATGCGAGTTGGTGACCGCAGTTAGGTTAGAACACAGGAGGCGCTGCTGCCCGAATACCTCGTGTATCCCTTAGTCGCCCTATACGGCACCCATGTGATAATATGGGGTGGCCCTGTTATTCTTTATGGGTCGGCTAAAAATGATATTAATATGAAGATAATATAATAAAAAAACGAGATATACATTTACTTATTTTCAAAAACAGTGTTTGTAAACTCTGCAACATTTTCATTTTGATACCGTTTGTACACAAACTTAAGGCTTACTTAATAGTATAATATAATAATAATAATATAATAGTATGCGGTTAATGTAATATATATGAATTTTAAATAGCATTACTACTTCACTGCTGATATTTGATGAACTTAAACGATTACAAACACTACATTTTAAATAAAAATTAAATCTAACGTAGCTTTCTAAACTATTGATCCGTATGTATCGCAACCCTAAAAGAACATTGGGTAAGCTTTTACCCAGAACGTAAACTATTTTAAACAACGGCATCATTTTATGACCACGGGTAAAGTTTGTAATTATCCTTGGAGCATGAATAATGTCAGAAATTCATCGATATCCATTAACGTCGTAATTAGTACGGCACTAAGTGAAAAACTTTAAACAATGAGGTTATATGGACTTTATTTTATGCAGTTAAGTTTTATGTTCGGAAATCAAGAAGCTATTCTTTTTTAAATGATTATGCTATCCTACAGATAAGAACTCGCATGATAATTAAGTCATGGGTTCAAATCCTGGGTAGGGCCAAAAAGTGATTTTGAGATTTTACTATTAGGAAAATGTGTCAGTATCAGCCTGAAGTCAGGGAACAGGCGGTATTACTTGTACACCCGGGACTCGGAGAGCACGTAAAGCTGTCGTTGGTCCTGTACTTTACCTCTTATCGGTCGTGTCACTAGTCGTCACATCGAATTGTAAGAATAATGGGATAGAAACTACCATTTATGAAATGAGTTTTATAAAAATGTAAGTGCGAGTAGGAATCGAAACCACGAACCACGGGGTCTCCAACCCCGTATTAAGCCATATCAAGGTATCTTAAGTAGCTTGAATAACAAGATGCTAATATAATAATTACAGTGTCAACTCTTTGGTTCGAGCTGCAACTCAGAAATCAAATAAATTATTATGTTAAATGACAGTTAATTATTATAACAACTAACTTTGACGGTAAATCATAATTACTATAGTCTCCTATAAAAATGTAACTATACAATTTGGCAGGTAAAAATTACCTCTATGGTGTAAAAAATGTAACTTTGCTAATTAAACTGTGAATAATAAACTACCTTAAGCTACGTAAAAAACGTAACTGCATAGTTTGGAAGGTGAACAATAATGAACTAAAGATCCGTAAAAATGTAATTATACAGTTTGATGAAAAATAATCACCTAATTATAACGCGTTAGGTAAGTATCGATAAAATATAAATGTACAATAAGGACAGTGCAAAATAATGAACTACAGTCTCGTATAATAATGTTACTATACAAGCGCTATAAAATTCCCTAATAAAGTAATAGGTACACAACAATTTAATCTTACGAATTAAGCATGATCATTAATAATGTTCTTAAACTTGAAATATAACTTTGGGCATCCAAATAGGTAAGTAGAAGATATGACAGAATGGGGCAAAATAACTTACACGAGGATAAGTAAAATTTCGTCATGAATATGTATTGATTACCGTGCAATCATTATTAAATCTGTTCTGGTCGGGTATTTTAACAATTATTAAATACTGTTCTATTGTAAACATAATTCTTGTATCACATTTAGGTTTAGTAAACGGGAATATTGTGTTACAAAGACCTTTCTCCACTGTTCTATTAAATGTGTTCTATTTAAAGCGACCGGGATAGACAATACACTGTGCTTATAGATTACAGCTACGCAATTTGAAACAAAGGCTCTTCGATCGTCAATCATCCATAGATTGGTTCGGTTTTCCTCAGTACGTTTAATTTAATATTTTGAATACCTTCCAACACAGAGAGTTTAATTTCAACGAGTCACACGTAAACACGTTCCATCGGAATATGATAGTGTATATAAAACGGAAACGAAAATGTGTGCCCAATCACAAACGCTTTACAAAATTTGCCGCTTTGATAACTTGAGTTTGATTGCAACGTGTTCAAATTACTACTTACTAATCTTGGTTTTATTAGTCGACTGGTCATTGCTGGCAATTCTGTTGAAATATGATTACATGCCCCTCTAATATTGGGATTATTAATAAATCATCCTCTTGTATTTATTCCCCAGATTGGGAAACATCCAAACATGCTCGCTACTGTTCAAACAAATATGCACCAAATTGTTTTAGATTAGGGTCGAAAAGGAGGAAGCTCAGTACAATATTTGATGGTTATCCGCATTATTTTGAAATGGAATCATTGAAAAATTCCATACCTAATTCGGTTCGATGCCTATAGATATATAGAATTTAGTGAACCTTCCAATTCAACAGGATCAAACTGCCACTCAAACTACTCCAAGCGATGGAATAAATAATAGTTAGGTTTTGTTGCTCTCTGCTAATATAACTCGTTAGAAAGAACAGGGCGTACATAGAACGGCCAAACTACTAAAACTGCTAATAACAGAGGCCCTTCCTTTTCCCCTGTGTTTCACGCCAAAATCAAATTCGAACAATTGAAGATGGGCATCTTCAATTGGTCGAATTTAATTTTGTCCTTTTCACAAGAACTATGTTAGGAAGAAATGCAATGATAATAATATTAGTTTAGTTAACGACTGACGGCCGATGGGGCAGAAAGGTTCTCGAGAGGCGACCACGAACCGGCAGACGCAGCGTGGGCAGGCCTCCTACACGGTGGACCGACTTTCTTGTGCGTGTCGCGGGAAGCCACTGGATGCGGGCAGGGCAGGACCGGCTATTGTGGAGATCCTTGGGGGAGGCCTTTGTCCAGCAGTGGACGTCTTTCGGCTGATATGATGATGATGATGATGATGATGAACGACTCCCGTCTGCCTTGCCTATAAACTGCACCTTCATGAAACATAGATGGTCCTACATCACCTCTTCATCTCCTGTTAATACGCTGACTTCATTGGACTCCTAGACCTTTAAGTTTTGATAATTAAACCTTTACATGATGTCTTTGACGATAACTTAATATAAGCAGACAAAATGTCATTACTATTATAAAATAAATTTAATAAAATTAAATGTCTATATATTACTACAAACATGTTCTGACTATCTACAAGCGCTTTTTTAGAGTCTACATGAATAAAAACCTTTTTTATTTTATTTTTATTTACTAACGCTATAATACTGAAAAGGCAGAGGAAATATCAAACCTTATTAGTGGGATTTCAGTTCACATTAACAGGTTAATATCGGCCCTTCAATATCAGCGCGGTTTACCAAGAATTCAAAACTCTGCAGCCTACAATGTTTCTCCTCACGGATACCTATTTTTTTTTTATGTCTGCCATTTTTTGTACATATGAAAGAGCTCTGGTATCTCCATAGGAACATCTTAGTGCCGTCTCTGTGCTATATGCCTTGCCTAATTTCAAGTTCATAAATCACTCTGAAGTGGTCTATGTCACTCTAGGTTTGACATGAGTGAGTAAGGTTGTCAGTGATAAGGAAGTAGTGCACCGCACCGTGGTACCAACCACAGTATGGTGGAATCCCTTTCCGTACTTCGTTTTGTTTCTCATTATACGCTCGGCCAAGCAGGGAATTTCCTTCCCAGATAACGTGTTGCGGAAACATTTAGGTTGGTTTATTAAAGGTTACTAAAACAGGTCTGTGAGCCCGCATGATCCACCATAGACTGTATCTTTACCAAGCATTTGGTGAGATTAGGGTCTATTGGACACTCGATCAGCCTTAAAACCTACATAAAAGTCGATAATTTTATTTTGTTAAAGTGCTTAACTATATTTTGATTTTCTGCTGTGGTAATCCCATCACTGCATCATCGTGTAAATCTTTTACAATTCAAATCAAATCATATCAAGTCAATATTTATTGGTTGAAATTTGGTACAAAAAGAGGATCTTATTCTATAAATAAATAGTTCTCAAAAATCAACCACACATGTACACAATTTTACAGGTCCTGCCAGTAATAAATGTCACATTTAGTTAAATATTCTTATGTTAATTTACTAAAAATAATGAACACCAATTTGTCATAACATTAAAATATTTTCTTATTTGATAGGGAATGCCTTCTTAACTCAGCTATTGGCTATACCTCTTGGCCGCACTATGAATGAGGCGCCCCTGACGCGTGCGCTTCGCACTCTTAATCTTGGGAGACACACATTTTTATCGTACACTGAGTGAATTCACAAATATAGCATTATATGAAATAAGTTTTAGAAAATCAGTTGTTATTAGATTTACCTACTATACCATTGCATTGGATTTCTGTATAATAATTGTGATGATTAATATGTAGTTGCATAAAACTAAACGACATGTTTTTACGAGTTACGTCTTCTTCCTGGCCTGTAAACAAATTTAGATAATAATTTTTGTGTTCAATAGCCACATAGAATTTAATAGATTGCAATTAAAAATAACTTTAAGACAGTAGTATGATTATCAAAACATTAATTATTATAATATGGCTCGTTTAGGGACGGGAAAGATTGTATACGTTTGATGATTGTTTGAAGCCCGTTAAGGGTTCCTATTCAAGGAGTTGATTACGTCACGACAGCGACGCAGCAGTGTCTTTGATTAAATTTAATGTGAATTAACCGTAATCATATTAAAACATAGTACCACTCTCAAGGTTATATACAAAGTAATGCAAATTTCCCAATAAATTTGGTGGGTTTAACGGGCCGGTTGCCTTTCAGGCCGCAGGTCGTGGGTTCGATTCCCACCCAGGACAGATGTGTGCATGAATATATGTTTGTCCTGAGTCTATCCTACCGTAGTCCTATATATATATATATATATATATATATATATATATATATGTGTAGTATATCAGCAATTTGGTTTCCATTATATAAGCTCCGCTTAGTTTGGGATCAGATGGCAGTTAATTAAATCCCATGTTCATGTCCGCTTGAGTATGTTTCGCCGGACCGTCTCAACTGGGTCGTGTTGAAACCGGTAGTAGATGAACCCACTGAGCTTGTTTCGCTGGGTCTTCTCAGTTGGGGCGCATTGGATCCGGTGGGAGCATTAAAGCGCGACCGTCGTTATTAACACAAGGTCCGTCATAATAATAATACCTTAATATAGACAGAACCATTGACAATATGTAGTAAAAATATTAGACTTAAACTAGATAATTAAACATAATCTCTTGACAATAACTTGATACGAGCTAGCTAAATATCAATGCTATAATAAAATAAATTTTATAAATGTTTTCATACAATGTGTACCTAAATATCTATGTTACTAGAAATAATAATGTATACAACTATATTACTACAAACATGTTCTGACTATTTACAAGCGCTTTTTAAAGTCTACGTGAATAAAAACCTTTTTTATATTATTTTATTTAAAAAATGTTCCACTATATTATTATTACTATTACACATTCATACAAAGTAGTAAAATATTTGGACTCCTTTAGAAATATATATATGTATATTATTATTTATTTTTTTCACAAAATATTTAGATCTCACTAGGGCAAATAAATACCTGAGTCGCAGGGTATTTAACATATAAGCAAATAATGAACACAAAGTACATCCAGACTCAGAGCAACCACTTACGCAGCAGATAGTTGTCGGTGCGGGGACCGAGCTTGGTCACCAGGGCAACGCATTGAGGGGCCAGATAATGTAAGTTCAGATCCTGTCAGTGGCCTAATTTATTAATCTCCTAATAACATTTTGAATATGTCCATATTAAAGTTTAAAATATGTATTTAATCGTTTAGTGAATGATTTTGTACCCAAGAGCCTCAAATGTCATTTAAAAACGTTCCCCTAACTGTTAATTTCACCCGCGCCACAATGTTAAAACAATTGACAAATATGCAAAATAAACTACATTGTAAAGGTAAAGAAGAGTTCCATTTTCAAAAGTCATTAAATATCATTAATGGTCCGCCGCCATTGCAGAAAATTAAAAAAAATTTAGTAAAGCACAATAAGCTCTTTTTGTTCCAATTAGTTTATCAAATTAATTTATTTTTCTATCTTTCTACCCGTGCAATGACGCGGCAGGTCGCTAGTACTTTTTAAAATATATTAAATAACCGTTAAAATTATAAGTAAAACCTGTTTTACATTAATTATTACGATTGTACAACCCTAATACTTAATTGTTGGCCCGGTATACCCTTTGTTGACTGATATGTAAATAATTTTACTTCATGTCTGTGGTATAAGGGATCGTTGTGTTAAGAGCATTCACCCGTACAAAATCGACGCGTTGAATACCATTCGGGTGTGGAAAGGATTACATTTTATCTCTTATTTATTAGATCTTTTGATAAGTCGTTTGTGTTTAAGTTAAAATTGGAAAATACGATCCCCATGACTGATTTGTTTGTGATCCTGCCTTCTGATCAAAAGGTTGCGGGTTCGATTCTTCCACAAAACAAATATTTGTGTTCATGAGAACTGTGAACATATCAGTCGGCCATGTTTCTAGAAAAAAGGAAGGCTTTCTGGAAGGGTTTTAGCAAGGGAATCCTAAATTTGATCATTGTGTATCGTTTGTAGCTTAACGCAGATCGCCAACCCCGGATTGATGGATGGTGCAGGTTCGAGACCCGCTGGACAATAAAATTTATGATTTCCCATTTTTGAGCATTGCATTTTGCATTCCGAATAGTGCTTTAAAATTCAAATTAAAAATATTTTTGACTTAGTTAAAACATCCTTGTGCTTAAATAATTTATCATTAAATAAATAGTTCCACTATTTCCAGAAGCCGAAATCTGCACAGCGACCACAGAGCGGGCCTTGCCCGGACCGATTTACCGCACGCGGTCGGTTAAGTATGTGTTTATGTTGAAAGCATCCAAATTGGTCGGCATTTATAGAAACTGGGGTCGTCTGACTATTTAGATTGGTACGGAACAATTTGTGAAGTGGACCGAACATGTTCTTTAGTACATCTATGTAAGAAAATTCAAATTTAAATTGACGTTCTATATCATACACACCATAATATATTTTTTTTGCTGGTACGAGTATTTAAGCTATAAACGTACGGCATCTGGCTATAAGTAGCTAGATGTCGTTATCGAAACGGCTACGATCAGGGTGAATAAGTGTCTAGGTGCCTAGTCACGTGATTAATCTATTGACGAGTGACCGCCAACGTAGTTTAATTTCTGGCTGACTTCGTGCTCTAGAGGGCTTATTAAGGCGTCATTCCCGGTGTATTCCCGTTCATGTAGACACGTCGTGTCACGACAAGTATGTATATAGGTATTCCCTCTGGACAATTTCTACCCCCCCACGACGGGATGAGATGGGGTGATGATATTCTTCGCCGTCACCACATTAAAAATATAAATTAACAAATCTCTTAACGTCAAAACTTATAATTTGATAAATCTAAATAAAAACAGGGACATACCTTGTGTAATCATCGCAAAATGTCATGCTAATTTCAAATTTACGACTTAATATTGTCAACATAATCATATTATAACCACGTAAAAGTTCATCAGAGCATTGAACTTTATAATTGTTACATATAGAACTGAAACACGTAATTACAAAAGAAGTGCCGTCTAAATCAAATTAAGACATGACTTTGTTCGTATGCTACATAATTAGGTTTAGCAAGAACAATGTTTCACATGATTATATTTGGTTGTTTAAGACGAAACGCAGGAATATTAGGTCTACATTATTATAATTCTAGCAGTGACTACCGTGTCGTCTACATGGCAGTCGAAATTAGCTAAAACTTTTAGAAAATATGAAACGTTTTCTTCCTTTTAACCACTTAATGACATATTTTTTCTTTTTCAGATATCATTCGATAGGTAGGTGGTAGTACTTTTTACTATTTTTAGGGTTCCGTAGCCAAATGACAAAAACGGAACCCTTATAGATTCGTCATGTCTGTCTGTCTGTCCGTCCGTATGTCACAGCCACTTTTTTCCGAAACTATAAGAGCTGTACTGTTGAAACTTGGTAAGTAGGTGTATTCGGTGAACCGCATTAAGATTTTTACACAAAAATAGGAAAAGAACAATAATTTTCGGGGGTACCCCATACATAGAACTGACCCCTAAAAAAAAAGTTTTTAATCGTACCTTTACATGTGGGGTAGGATAAGTCTTCAAAAATGATATTGAGGTTTTTAATATAATTTTTTTCTAAACTTAATAGTTCGCGCGAGAGACACTTCCAAAGTGGTAAAATAAGTGTCCCCCCTGTAACTTCTAAAATAAGAGAATGATAAAACTAAAAAAAATATATGATGTATATTACCATGGAAACTAACAACGAAAATTGGTTTGAACGAGATCTAGCAAGTAGTTTTTTTTAATACGTCATAAACCGCAATTTGCTTTTAATCAACTGAAATACTTGCTGCTACGGAACCCTACATGTGCGAGTCCGACTCGCACTTGGCCGGTTTTTCTTTTTCAGATATCGATCGATATGTAAGTTGTAGTATGTTTTAAACATCAATTATAATAATAAAATAAACGTTGCCCGCCAAATTGGTTTTGGAGAACTGACTTGATTCTAAAAATGATTCAACTATTTACATTTTTTTGAGGAGGCTTTTGTCCAGCAGTGCACATACTTTGGCTGGCATGATGATACAGGATTTCTTCTAAAACACCAACAACATCGCAGTGCTAGATAGATAACAACATAATCAACGACATTTGTTCTATGACTTTAGGTAATTTTTGAGATTATATAGTCATACAAAAATAAGTATTACTTTATTTTCGAGCATCGCAAAGATGCACACACGTGCGCGAGCTTATCGTCGGTCACGCGTCGCACTTTCGTTTACGAATGAAACATAGACCTACAAATAACACTACAGTACAGCAAATACCTTTAAATATTTTTTTTTCATGTATTGAGTTATGTCCGAACTCTTATAACACAAATGTTGTTGCACATGATGTTACCAATCTAATCCTGCGAGTTTGTTGGTGTTTTACAAATAAAAGCATAATGTCTGTTGTGCAAAATTTGTCATAAATATTCTATTATTCTCGCAATTAATGATTTTGTTATATTTCAGTCCATTTTTACGTGTTTTGACAGTTCTCTGTAATCTATTCTGAACTGTACTCAGGATGTTAGGTAGTTTATACGGAAGACATACTTATACTGTGACACAATAAAATTGGGTGTTGTTAGCCTCTTAAACAAGGTTGGCCGTATGATTGTTGGCCAACTTAATTGTATAAAAGTGGTTCACTTTATATAAGAGTAGAATTAGTAGTCCTGAAGTGTCGCTGAGTAGTTAATAATTATAGTATCACTAAACGTTGTGTTCGTACTATGGAATAATAAATGTTGTGAGAATTTGCTTTACGTTTTCATGTAGTATTTTGACCGTTAGCCAGTAATTTGTTACCCTAATCGCCTGTTGGATTTCGATGACCAAGGTGTACGAATTATTTTGGGATTAATCGATGAAAATAAAAATCTACAGCTTTTTTTATTCACATGTTTTGGTGTTTTCAATTGAAGGATAGTTTATTAGCTCTAAAAAATCTATTTGTATCGGCAAACATACATACGAATCACCTGATGGTAAGCGGTGACTAATTGACTACTTATATCCCAAGATGGAATAAAATTATATATATATTTTTTTTTTCTTTTTATTGTACACCATGACAATACGTATTACATGAAATATTACATAGTCAAATTAAAGAAAGGGCGATCTTATTGCATAAAGCAATGTCTTCCAGACAAACTTAAGATGGATTAGAGCTGAATTTTTTATCAGTTTCTCAAACAACGAGTAAATTAGATGACGTGATTTTTGTGGTATTAATTAACTGCGGAGTTTCCAATCCGGTATGAGAAAGCAACCTCCAACAAGCGAGCCTATGCATTCTTTCAAGGCCAGCAATGCACTTGCATCTATGGGCGGCTGTGATGACTTATCATCAGGTGACCCGTTTGCTTTGCTATTGTATATAAAAAAAAACATGTTACGTGATCTTTCCTTTATTTGTGGACCGATTTTGTCTATAGGTATATCTATTTTTACAATAAGGTAAAAAAAAAATTTAAAAAAAAGTGTTTGTGGAAATCGGTAGTCATGAAAAGTTCTAGTCAGTCATGCAACCATCAGTAATTATTCTGTAAAAAATAATGGTGTGTAATATTTGACATAAGAAAATTATTTTCAAATTGGTACATAAATTCTAGATTTTGCAATGAATAGTCTTTGTAACAGGAGCTCTAATGTAAAATGGCATGTCGATTTTGGTTTTGATTCGGTGAAATTATAATCCTTTTTAGTTAATTAACGCAGTTATTAAACCTTTATATATTCATCGTTATGATATTCATATTGATCTCGTCTTATCAAAATATACTTCTTTATATTTAGATTTCTTTATGATATTTAATTATTTATTTACTGAATAACCTATATTTAGCATTATGGATTCAATCATCAGATCAATATCACAGTAAGCAATAATTTTAAAACAAACTTAAAAAATTGGGGTACCCTAGTCTGACTATTTAATAAACACATTTGAAAACCAGCTCTTCAATCCATTGAAACTTGTTATATTCTTTCTTCCTTGTTACTCACATAATAAAATAATAAACACAAATATACGCCGTTTGGTGTCCGGCTGGGAAGGAATAACAGATGATATCAGGCTAATTATGATGATGGAACATATATTATCTATACATTAATATAGGTTTAGGTTTAAAGATTGTTTATTCTCAATAAAAACAAATAAGTCACTTACTTAAGAATAATAAATAATAACTTATAATAAATTACATAAGGTCGAGTTCGTAGTTTCCCTAAGTACATACATTATTATTATGATAAGGTGTGGTACTCATCTAACGTACCCACTTGCCCGAGGTTAAAATATTGAGTAATATTGTTGTACATATTGAAATAATCGGGTTTTGAAATCATTAGATGAGTGTACATTTTTAATGCCTGGTGGTAGTTTGTTGTACATCTGTGCCCCTTGATAAATCAACATCTTCTTGCCATAATTTGTCCTAATCTTAGGTAAGACCAAAAAACTCGCCCGGCGAGTACTACATTGAGTTGTGTGCTTAATTTTGATGAAAGATAAACTAGATTTAATATTTTTGTTAAGAACTTTCCGAATATAAGAAGTATGTATGAAAATTATGACATTACTTAAGAGGGATGTTATCTCGAATTTTTTTCTCGTATAGCTAACGTACGTGCCATGTAACTTGTGGTAGCGGAAATTGCTAGTGCTTTCGTTTGGAGACAAAATTCTTATTACTCAAGATGACCGGCTATTTAGATTCGTATCTTCTTATCTACTAGTTTTGGAGCCAGGTTTTATATTACTATTGGATTTCAAAAGGATAATATAGGATTATTGAGGTGTTTTATATATTAATAAAAAATTATTTCGTCAATTCTCAATGATTATATCGACAAAGTTGCCTCATAGAATTTCAATACAACTTTTCCTGTCTATGACAGCATTATTTTATAGGAAACTACTGAAGCTATGGATATTAATATACATATGTTAATATCTATAAAAAACTTTTTGTTTCGTTAAGAAGGCAAAGAAAAAAATACAACACAAGTATAATAATGTAATCCTAACCGAATTTTGGCCAAGGCGGCCAGTCTCAATGGAAACTAGCCACCTGCGCGGGACATATTATAGTGAACAAGTGTGTGCGCAAACACAGGAGGACACTTTCTATTCCATCAGTCTTATGATCCGATGGGACGACTAGCGACATGACCGGAAAGAGGTCAGGTACAGGATTGACAGCTTTATGTGCTTTCCGAGGCACGGGGACATAATACCAGACTTTGGGCTGATACTGGAAAAAAATCACATTTCAGAAAAATCCCAAAATCACTATTTGCCCGACCCGAGATTTGAACCCAGGACTTCGTTATCTGCGGTTTAACATGCTACCGCTAGAACTACTTGGCAGTCAATTATACTGTACAATTGGCAGCCTTATCACAAGATGTGATGTCTCCCAGGCAACCAAGGTGGTGAAATTATGAAAGGAGTTTCTTTCAGAGATGGGGGTGTACTAAACGATTTTCCTATAAGACAATTAATGATACAAACAGGTACAATACTTATAAATATACATAATTAGCTAATTGTTCATAGTATGTGATATTTTACTTTTATGTACTCCTTGTATAATAAATATATTATTAAGGCTGATTTCAGAGTGACGCGCGCGGCAGGCGCCGGAAGCCAGCGCGTCTCAGCAGCGGCGCGTGCGAGACGCGTATCTGAAACGCTAGCTGCCAGTAGAGGAGCTCGGGCAGCGCTGGCCGACGGCGCGCGTGTTATCGACGGCGAGTTTGAACTGCGTGACTATGAAACGCAACTACTATCTATCGCCGGCGCGACTCTGAAATCAGCCTAAGAAATCAGCATCGCTGAAGCCCCTAAGCGTTTTATTCAGTGTTTTAATAGTTTCAGTTAGATAGCAAGCTTTTTTATTGAACAATTTACATCGATGAGCTAAATGATAAATGTATTGTACACCAACAGTTACGTATATGAGAGTCATTAACATGTGTGAAAGGCATGAAGAGAAATCCAACTGCAAACTATAATTACAACTCTGAACACGGGAGAACAAAATTCAAAATAATGATGATAATAATTTGAAATAGATGTGTTTACTTATGAAGGTAAACTATACAAAACGGCTAGTATTTTAATGTATATTTATTTATCATCATCAAAATAAAACAAATCAACCGTAAGCTGTTCAGAGGTTTGGGATATTGTGTATGGGATGTGTGTGTGTGTTTTGGATCTATAATGGCGGCCGCACACGCGTACAGTGATTCGTGCCTCTGTGGTTTGTTCAGATGTGATTAGGCCTGCTTTATCTCCGTACAGATGGGTACGTCCAGACCTGTCTGGGCAGCAGTGAATGCTCCCGTGACCCAGGGTAAAGGTATTCGTGGCAACACCGTGAGGTTGGTATACTAGTAATCTACGTGTATGTTTCGCCGGACCGTCTCAACTGGGTCGTGTTGAAACCGGTAGTAGATGAACCCACTGAGTTTGTTTCGCTGGGTCTTCTCAGTTGGGGCGCATTGGATCCGGTGGTAGCATTAAAGTGCGACCGTCGTTATTAACACAAGGTCCGTCATAATAATAATATCTTAATATAGACAGAACCATTGACAATATGTAGTAAAAATATTAGACTTAAACTAGTTAATAAATAATTAAACATAATCTCTTGACAATAACTTGATACGAGCTAGCTAAATATCAATGCTATAATAAAATAAATTTTATAAATGTTTTCATACAATGTGTACCTAAATATCTATGTTACTAGAAATAATAATGTACCTATACAACTATATTACTACAAACATGTTCTGACTATTTACAAGCGCTTTTTTAAAGTCTACGTGAATAAAAACCTTTTTTATTTTTTTTCTACTGGGTGCCCGACATTCCCTGTCGCTTAGCCTGTACTGTAACTATAATGGATTTCCCAAGGTAAAAAATCCGTTTCGGCATTCAAGCCAATACATTGTGAATATAATTATGTTGTGTAACTTTAAGAAACGAAATCAGATTTAGTGTAATTGTATGATGAAGAAAGAAAGAAAGAAAAATAATTTATTAATTACCAGGACGGGCCAATTGATACAATAACAAAAATTCGATACTAAAACAGCTTATAATATAAAAAGTCCTTTCTAAGTGAAAAGATAATGGCTGTAGAAATATTCTTACAGTGCCGATATTCTGATAGCGCTAACCTGCGAGATAAAGATTGTTAACGCTTATTACATATTTTAATAAATATTGGAAAGCTAAATATATAAATAATAATCTTTAAAAGAATTTAATTTCATGTAGAAGATAAAATGTAGATAAGTTTGTCGGAAATATCACAATATAATAATAATAATCATAGAATCACAAAAATAAATTATACTCATATAAAGTATTTTACCCCCTACATGATGGACCGATGATCTTGTGCGGGTCGCTGGATGCGGATAGCTATAAAGACCGGCATTTTGTGGAGATCTTTGGGGGGAGGCCTTTGTCCAGCAGTGGACGTCTTTCGGCTGATATGATGATGATGAAGAAAGTATTTTATACAATTAAAATTTGTAAAATAATTCAGTTACTACTTTAAGTTAACAATATTTGATAGTAACTTTCATACTCTAACATAACAAAATAAAACTCATTGTTCCTGCCTATCTTGGTGATCTACCTTGGAAATGCACAGCTTGCTTTTGACGTTCCAACAAATATATTTTAAACATTTTACTACAGAAAAACTTACAACCTTTCACATTAATAGTATACTATTTTGTTTAATACATTTGGGAAAAATTCGTTTGTTTCTAAGAAAGTATTTCAGCTACGTGCGAACTCATATAGTCTTCTACTTTTATTAAAGTTACTGGAGAGACGACAAGGGTATGTGATTTTAAAGTAAATGAGACTTCAAGACATATTAGCTCGAAATCAAGATAAAACGTGTTTTTATTTGCAAGATTTCAGACATTTTTATTAAAATTTGTTTTCTTGTGAAGCTTAATTTTATCGAAATGAGATTCTTTTTATTTAGATTACTAATAAAAATATTACCATTTATGCTTTCAAGGGGTCTTTGAAACAATAAAATTTATGAGCAGTTGATTTTCAAAAAAATAATGTATAAAATTGATAAAGTTAATTTCTATATAAATTTAACAGCGTTGTACCAAATTTAATAATTAAAGTCAAAGTCAAAGGTTTAAGGTAACTTTATTCCGTAAAAAATTTACATTTATATAGAATCGTCATATTTTTTTTACCCTACCGTGCAGTGCATGACTTGGCAGCTACTGAGAATCACTGCCAGAAAACTCAGTAGGAATCCTTTTTTAAAATAAAATATACTTAAGATTAATTACAATCATGTGTGTTGACTCAGAACAACTCAATCCCAAGCACTTTTATCACTTAAATAATCAGAAATTTTGTAATATGCCCTGCTACACAATTTGGCTTTAATAATTCTTTTAAACTTATTCGTAGACAATTCTCTATTATCATTGGGAAGTTTGTTACAGAATCTTATAATATAATTAGATGTCATTGCTCCCCAACTGATAGGTAAATTGGCTCCATTGAGGGTTTTTTTTTGTTAAGGATCTAGTCCGGCCAGACTGGGTGTAGACCCAGACCCAGTATACACCGAGACTGGTTGGACTAGATATAACCAGACTGGGTATACACACAGTCTGGTTATCATAATCTATATAAATAAAAAGACAAGTCCTGACTGACTGACTGACTCATCAACGCCCAGCCCAAACCCTTGGACCTAGAAAGCTGAAATTTTGCACAAATGTTTGCTTTATAATGTAGACAAGGAATAAAGAAGCATTTTTCGAAATTCAACCCCTAAGGGGGTAAAACAGGGGCGCTAAGTTAGTATGAAACTTTGTCGTTTTTTGAGTTTAAGGCATAAAAATTGGTATTTGGCCTTCCAGTTAAAAATAAAAAATCATGTATTTCAGGGTTTTTGGAAATTCCAACCCCAAGTGCGAAAAATAGGGGATGTAAGTTTGTATGGAAAATGTGACAATTTTTAAGTTAAACGCATGAAAATTGGTATTTGGCCTTTAAGTTAAAAATAAAAAATATATATTTCAGCATTTTTGGAAATTCCAGCCCCAAGAGCGTAAAAAAGGGGGTGTAAGTTTGTATGGAAAATGTGACAATTTTTAAGTTAAACGCATGAAAATTGGTATTTGGCCTTTTAGTTAAAAATAAAAAATATATGTTTCAGCATTTTTGGAAATTCCAGCCCCAAGAGCGTAAAATAGGGGATGTAAGTTTGTATGAAAAATGTGACAATTTTTAAGTTAAACATGAAAATTGGTATTTGGCCTTTTAGTTAAAAATAAAAAATATATATTTCAGCATTTTTGGAAATTCCAGCCCCAAGAGCGTAAAATAGGGGGTGTAAGTTTGTATGAAAAATGTGACAATTTTTAAGTTAAACGCATGAAAATTGGTATTAAGCATTTCAGTTTCAAATTAAAAATATATATTTCAGGTTTTTTGGGAATTCCACCCCTTAGGGCGTAAAATAGGGCATGTAAGTTTGTATGAAAAATGCGACTTTTTTTAAGTTAAACCCATGAAAATTGGTATTTGGCCTTTCAGTTAAAAATAAAAATATGTATTCCAGGATTTTTGTAAATTCCACCCCGAAGGGCATAAAATAGGTGATGTAAGTTTATACTGACTGACTGACATATCAACGCATAGCCTAAACAGCTAGAGTTAAAGACTTGAAATTTTGACAGAAGGTACCTTTTATGACGTAGGCCTCCACTAAAGAAGGGTTTTTGAAAATTCCACCTCAAGGGCGTAAAATTGGGGATGTAAGTTTGTATGAAAAATGTGAAACGTTTTAAGTTAAACGCATGAAAATTGTTCTTTGGCATTTCAGTAAAAAAATTAAAATGTATATTTCAGAATATTTGCGAATTCCCCCCTAAGGGCGTAAAGTAGGGTACGTAAGTTTCTATGTAAACTGCGACTTGAAGTTAAACGCATGAAAATTGGTACTTAGCATTTCAGTTAAAAATTAAAAATATATATTTCAGGATTTTTGGGAATTCCACCCCTTAGGGCGTAAAATAGTGGATGTAAGTTTGTATGAAAAATGCGACATTTTTGAACTTAAACCCATGAAAATTGGTATTTGGCCTTTCAGTTAAAAATAACAAAAATATTTATTTCATTTTTTTAAATATTTATTTCATTTAGAATTCCACCCCTAAGGGTGACAAATAGGGGATGTAATTGTGTGACAATTTTGAGGTAAACGCATGAAAATTGGTATATGGCCTTTCATTTAAAAATTATAAGTATATATTTCAGGATTTTTGGAAATTCCACCCCTAAGGACGACTAGAATAGGCGATGTAAGTTTGTATGAAAGTCTGTATTTGTTTGGTTAAACGCATGTAAATTGGTATTTGGTCTTTCCGTTAAAAATAAAGCAATCCAGGGAATAATTTGTTGTTAAAAAAAGGTAATCCAAAACTGATTCAATAGATCGCCACCAACAATTTAAGCAAACTCAAATTTAAAAAAATTAGTTTCTTATGCTAATTAGCTTAAAATGTCGTGGTCGTTGTCGTCTAAGTAAAGATTTAGCGTTTTATAAGATTTGTACCTTCTTTTTTTTGGTAAATTTTATAAC
Organism: Pseudoips prasinana; assembly: GCA_951640165.1. Taxonomy (NCBI): domain Eukaryota; kingdom Metazoa; phylum Arthropoda; class Insecta; order Lepidoptera; family Nolidae; genus Pseudoips; species Pseudoips prasinana. The sequence goes on from OX621240.1 coordinate 11,401,155, forward strand.
AAATTAAAATAAGGACATTTTAATCAAATTGGGATAAAAAACGAATATTTATCTAAAATTTGAGTTAGCGTAGTATAAATTGTCGGTGTCGAGATGATTGCACCCAAAAAACATCATCTTAATTTTACTGATCTACAAGTTCACAATTTTGTAACTAGATGGCGTTAATGTCGTTTCAGATCGCGGAACTTAATTGGCATATCGGTTAAAATAAATTAATGCTTGAAATAAAAGGTAGTCCAAAACTGAATCAATAGATGATCGCCTAAATCTCACCCAAAATATATGCACACATCTTAATTTTACCGCTTTACAAGTTTATATTTTTGTTAGTAGATGGCGTAATCATCGTTTTAGATCGCGCTATGGTTTCTTTCACAAAATGTCGCAACCTAATCTAAACCTTTGTGATTAATGCATCGTTGATTATTATTTTACTTTATTTAACTTACTGACTATACTTAAGGACAATTGATATGTATTCTTTCATTTTTGCTTGATGATATCGGGTCCTTTTTGTAAATAACAGTAGCAAAATAGTCTTTCATTTATTTCTTAGTAAGGTTATTTATAGGTAAGGTTTTATTCAATTTATATTTCTTATTTGTTTTAAAAGTTATATTTTTTAGATTAAGCTAGAAGTAAGTAGTTACATTGGTCATCATTCAAAAGTGTCGCGGACAAAGTCGCGGGCACCAGCTAGTATGATATATAGATATCATACGATAACTTTAATTAAAAATCATTAGATCTTTAAAAATTACACTACACTACTACTACTTAATTAGACTGCACGTGTGGCGCAGCGGCTAAGACAGTCGCCTCGCCGCTTCGTGTCGCGGGTTCGAGTCCCGCGCCGGACAACTATTTGTGTGATCCATAAATAGTTGTTCTGAGTCTGGATGTAATTTGTGTCCGTCTATTATATAATAATAATAATAATAATATAATAATATATAGGGACAATGTCACACAGATCATCCTAGCCCCAAACTAAGCAAAGCTTGTAAAGTACCCCGCGACACAGGGATTAGATTTCCTAGTGCGGGAGTTGTCTTTTAAAAGAAAAGAAAACTACTAGATATAACCAGACTGGGTATACACACAGTCTAGTTATCATATGATATATAGATATTATACGATAAATTTAATTAAAAATCATTAGATCTTTAAAAATTACACTACACTGTCGTCGTTGTAGATAGCTCGTAGAACAAATGGCTACTGGGATAGAAAGATTCTTGAGTGGCCAGCACGAACGGGAAGACAAATTGTTCGTAAACTACCCACATGATAGACTGACAATCTTACAAGTGTCGCGGGAAGGCAACATTATAAACAGTTCAACACTACGCCTGTGAATGCACTTGCGCCTAGAGAAATTCCTCTCTTCATCATAAAGACGCTGTTAAATTCAAAGTCCCCGACACGGATTCAACTCTAACTACTAATAGCATTTCTTCTTTTTATCACAGCAATGGTGAAATTTATTTCCGTTGCAGGGAAAATAAAATATACTATTTTTTGCTGATGGTTGTTTTTGCAGTAATATGAGCAATGCTGACGGCATTAGTTGTGGACTCATAAACCCTTGAGATTATTTCTGTTGAAGGATTTCCTTTCATCTTGAAACTTAGCTAACAACAAAAACTGTTGTTAGGTAAGTTGGTGAGCCAGTTGCCATGGTTGGTAAATACTTGCTTTTTACGCCGCAGGTCGTGGGTTCGATTTCCACCCAGGACAGATATTTGTGTGCATGAACATGTCTGTTTGTCCTGATTCTTGGTGTAATTATTAATATATCAGTTATCTGATTTCCATATTAGTTAAGAATGAGATGGCGATGTGTGAATAATGTTCCAAAATATTTTCCCAAAAAATATCATACATTTTTGAAGGCAAAACAAAAAAGTTATTAATAGCAGGCATAATATAGTCGGTCATTACACCTCAGTCAAACGATATCATAACATAAAGAATTTCTTTTCAGGTAAAACTCATAAGGAAGTTCGTAGAACCCCCATAATAGAGAAATATTTTAAAAGAGGCAGTTCGTATTACCTTTTATATTAGAACACTGAAGAAAATACGTTTATCTAAAGAGTATTTATACGGTCGGTAATATTAAACAGGAATTTTAGACGTGTACTTGACTAAATTGTTAAATATTGCATTAAACTTAGAGAATAAATAATAATCATTATATCTAGGGACAATGTCACACAGATCATCCTAGCCCCAAACTAAGCATAGCTTGTACTATGGGTACCAGGCGACGATATACATACTCATATAGATAGATAAATACTTATATACACAGGAAACATCCATGACTCAGAAACAAATATTCGTGCTCATCACACAAATATTTGCACTTTCACCGGGATTCGAACCCAGGACCACCAGCTTCGTAGGCAGGAGCACTACCAACTAGGCTACGGTGACTATGAATACATTGCGTCATCATTTATTTCCTTCTGTGTGGCTGACGGTGACAAATATCGCCATCCTATCTCATCGCGTGGGGTAAGCAGAAGTCATAGCCAAATAGCCTGACGAAATATCTACGAAAATGGGCAACAGCGTCTCTCTGAGAACGGTGACCATCAAATTGTGATCGCCAGTACATCTGGCAAACTTGGCTATTATAGAATATCGTGAAGAGGCTCTTGTGAAGTAGTGGACGTCATTTGGCTAAAATGATGATGGTGATGAATCATTATCATCATGGTAGTCTAGCTGACAGTAAAGGAATGTAATTTTTATGGGATGGGAATTTTAGGAGGGTGTGTGAGTAGGTACCTATAAGAGAAACGCTCATGATGGTAGGACAGGGATAAAGGATTATACAGGATATTAAAAAGGAGACATAATATCCGAGAATTTCTGAAGGCAGCCTCTTGAGTTCTTTGTGATATTGAGAAACGTGGTCATATTTTTTCAAACCGAATGTAAAACGAATACATTAATTCTGCAGCCGCTCAAATTTGTTCGTCTTATTTTTTTACTTTTTGTACTGTACATTCTAATATGATGTCTCATTATTAAATTTATCTAATACTAGTTGTGCCCTGTGGTTTTACCCGCGTTAAAGTTTATAAATTATCACAGCTCCTCCCCCGTAGTTGATAGCGTGAAAATATGTAGCCTATATGTTGATCCGACCTCTTAGTAATATTCATGCAAAATTTGAAGAAAATCCATGTAGTACTTTTCGAGGTCAGCCCGGACATACATACAGACAAACAGACACACAGACAAAAATTCTAAAAACTATATTTTTGGCTTAGATGTTGATTGTAGATCACGCCCCAAGTATCCTTTTAAACAAATATTCAATCAACAGTTTTGACTTTCCTTCGATTTTATTATATGTATAGATGAGACTCACCACAGGAAGGATCGTATAAAACAAGGTGAGTAAAAAGTTTAGAAAAGAGACTAACATAAATACTCAATATTTACTCAAGCAAATAGAAAAACTACAATCCAAAATAAATTTACAAAATAACAAGCTACAATCAAACATAAGCCCTAACTACAAGACAAGTTATATTATACCAAGCTAAGTGCGTTTAAACAAGTAAAGACCTGCCTGAATCTCCGAAATCAACGAAAAAAACTAGTTGGCATATTATGCCTTTAGGTTTTCTTTTTTTTATCAACGTACCCAATACAATAGAAACCGCAAATGTAAACAATTCGAGGTAGCTTATACCATATATGTACATACAAGCACCACGAAGCATAATGCCATGGAAACTGAAACAAATATATACAATTTTGCGAACAGGCCCGTTTATACTCGTAACATAGTGGTTGTTCATTTTCTAAAGCTTTTGATAAACTTGCTTTTGCTGCAACATGCCTTGGATTGTTTTTGCACGAATGTGACAAAAGAAGTTTAATATGGATGAATACAACTTGTAATTAAAATTTGACAAAGTTTAGCTAACAACTTTCCATTGTTCTATCCTTACGGACCTAGCTCATCAAGCTATCCCAGCTTGATGTGCTGGCGTCTGTAAGTCAATTTTGGAAATACTTTTACAAATCCTTGTATTCAAAAAGCTTAAAAAATATTATCTTTTATTATATTAATAACCAAATTAACGTGTAATGATGACGTTACTTATGGAAATTATTTATACATGGTTACTTCTGAAACACCAACAACCTGACAGTATGTGTGTGTGAGTGAACACCATAAGCAACAACTTTTGTTTTGGAACTTTTGATAATTTGTTAGATTTTATTTTCATACAATATAAGTATTAATTTAATTTCCCGGATGGATTTGACCCTGGACCTCGATATCTGCGGTTACCTAAAAGTACCTAAAATATTCTATAACCAGCTGTGCCCTGCAGTTTTACCCGCGTTAAATTTTATAAATTATCACAGCTCCTCCCCCGTAGGTGACAGCGAGATAAGATGTAGCCTATATTTTGACCCGACCTCTTAGTAATATTCATGCAAAATTTGAAGTAAATCCATGCAGTACTTTTCGAGTTTAGCTCGGACATACATACAGACAAACAGACAAAAATTCTAAAAACTATATTTTTGGCTTCGACATCAACTGTAGATCACGCCCCAAGTATCCTTTTTAAAAAATATTCAATGTACAGTTTTGAATTTCCTACGATTTTATTATATGTATAGATAATTAAATACGTTTATTTTCCTTTCACAAATCTATATCTTGTATCTATATCTATCACCAATCTAATGTGCTCGAACTGAAAGTACCCAGCAGAACATCAATCAGTTGACTACCATGGATTTCAACACGGCGCAGTTGAAAATTTAGTCCAGTTGATGGGTATATTTAGTAGGCATTTTACCTGAAGTTATCATACTGAATATAAATTAGAGGATTTTAATTATACTTTTACTACAAAAAGAACGGCTTATATTTTAAGCCACTTGCCGGTATAATTACTTCAGTACCTGGAATATTATTTATATTTTAAACAATACGATTTTAAGAGAAGAAGCGATTCATAGTCTGGTTGGTAGTACCAAATTATCCGTATATGTCTCACTATTGCCGTACTTACCTAGGGGTTACAATTATTATTAATACTAATAGCTTTTTGTAGAATTATTAGGAATAATACACATTTCTTCCTCATACTACATTAAACTTAGTTAATAATATTACATAGCTTGTTCTGACAGATAGATGATACTTCTAGCCAGTCTAACGTTTTTATTGACTAGTGATATCTTATATTTTTCTGAAAAAAATAAAAAAACAAGACCTTTGATTAATTAAATAACATTTACCACAACGAACAAGAAATTTTTATGAAATAAAAATGCGATAAATTAACTCTAAAATAGCAATGCAAATAATAAATATGTTTAAATTATGGAATATTTATTATTATGGTACAACCGGCTGTGACATCATTATGAAAACGTAATGAGGTCACAACCTTTTATAACCTTATATTGATGAGCTCTTTAGCAGTCATGTCTATGTTATTCAGAAACGATATGGCGCATAGCCAAACTCATTCAGAAAACTGTATTTATGAAAAGCTATACAGATAATTACCCACTCGAAAAGATTTAATATGCTATGTACAAAAGCCAAAAATTTGTCCAGGAATAATTACGTTTTGTAGCCATTGTCTTATACAAATTCAAATCTAGCTCCTCTGACCAGAAGTCTATGGAGCTATTTGAAATATCATGCCCGTGCAATTCCACAGTCAATTGCCACTATAAAGGTAAAAATAAATACTCGCGTCCTTCGTGTAATTAAGCCCTATTTTCGCGTAGGTGTCAATCTAAATTGAACCACCAAGATACACCAGATACGGCAGAGTCGAAGACGGCAATTTAACTGAAATTATATTCTATACATAATGTCATTAAATTTCCTTTTTAATGTAATAGAAATTGTCGCAACATCATTCCAATATGTTATATTTCATTTCAAAATTCGAGCATTCTTAATAATAAGTTCTTTCGTATATTTAGACATAGCTTTACATAAATTATGTTAGCTGAATGACTTTGAACTGTACAGTCAACAGCATAAGTAAATGATCAAAATCGGACCTGAGTTTTGAGTTTATGATGCTATTGGGCGTCAGTTTTCACTAGTTAATATTTTTTACACTTAACACTCACGCACACCTTCAACTAGATACTCTTCACCGCCACACTATTTTGTCGCAATTTATGATAATTAGTATTGAATATCCGACCTTGATCATCTACTTTTGCTGTTGACTGTACATAGCGATCAGTTAAGACCATACTTTTCATGTGATATGAAATCATCCGGAATGGAAATGGTCCGGAATCGATTGTCAACGTTAAAGCGGATTTAACGATTGATTAAGTCATTTTTAACCTTTAAATATTTGAACACCATTTAAGAAAACGATGTTCGGTGACTTAGCCGTTAAAGCCCTTGGGTGAGAATCGATTCATGACTTGTCTTTCACGAATCAATTACCAACCAAGCCAACCGGCCCGTCAATATATTTATTTAGTATTTGTCTTGTAACTGTGGAGCGTAACAATTAGTTACAAGATAAATGCAATTACATAAAAATGTATTAGATACCTCGAAACAAATGGTCATGACTGAATATCAAATGGTATAAAGCTACAGATTTCTCGTGATGATTCTTATAGTTATAATTATAACAACCAGGGTTTTCAACTCCAGCAACAAACAACCAACCTTAAGAAGTTGTTAGTCGTTACAACAATGTCTACAACATATTTAGATAAGATAAGATAAGATATTTATTTGTCCAAACATGAGTATACACACAGTTTGCATGTAAGATAGTACACTTAAGATAACAGTCATGTTTGCCATAGCTACATGGCGTACTTTTGGTTAGGTTCATAGACCTGCACTAATATACGCTATATTGAGTAAACCCCAATACAAGATACAGCAATAAATTAAATGATTTATCGAAGCGGAAAAACATAAAATAGAAAAGGTTTTTATTCACTCAGACTTTAAAAAAGCGCTTGTAAATAGTCAGAACATGTGTTAAAACACTTTTAAAATTTATTTTATAATAGTAATGATCTTTAGCTAGCTTGTATTAAGTTAGAAATTTATTTTTAAGTAACATTATAATAATTAATAGTTCCTAAAGATATATTAGCTATTACTATATAAGTAAAAATTAAAAATCACATTAAACCTACATAGATATCAAATAAACCAAATCTAAACAGCGTCAAAAAAAATCCTCATCAAGCTTGTATTAAGTTGTTTTCAAAGAGATTATGTTTAGGTTTCACTATCGAAATTTATGTAGTAAATGCCACTCTATAATAAACTAAAAAGTATCGTTGTCTTGAGCCACGAAAGTCGATACATTTCTCTGGAAATATGTAAAATCAAGATAATTTAAAGTAAACCTTTTGAATGTCAAGAAAATTGATGTTTGCTGACTTTATCTAAATCCACAGCATCCCCGGAGAGCTAAAGGTGTTTCCGAGTCGCACGTACTGGATACGTGATATTTGGAATAGGCGCCCAATTTCTAAAGGTATTTTATGGACGTGACGTGATACAGACTGGAAGACCCCGAATTTGGGTAGCAATATTTTGTTTAAGATTACAGTCTTGTGTGATTTTTTAGGGTTTTTTAAAGGTCATTTGAAGTACTAATCTAAAATCAGACAATTGGCTATCGGCAGCTTCCTAGGAGCACTGCGTAAAACACTTTTTAAGAGCTATGTAAAGTGAAGTGTATTGATACAAATACGAACTTTCCTTCTAAGCGTTAATATTAACAACTTACTATACAATACAAATAAACATTAACAAGTATCAGTTAATCATCAACATAATATCAGCCGAAAGACATCCACTGCTGGACAAAAGCCTCCCCCAAGGATCTCCACATTGGCCGGTAGTGTGCTGCACGCATCCAGCGGCTTCCCACGGGCCTTGCAAGATCGTCAGTCCACCTCGTAAGGGGCCACTCTAGAGCCTTTGTGCTCCAGGGGCCGTCGGTTCTACGAGCAATGAGCCCCGCACTGCCACTTCCGTTTAGGAATTCTTTGGGCTATGTCAGCTACATTGGTTCGCCTATGGATTTCGACATTTCTGATTTGATCGCGCAGGGATGCTCCGAGTATAGCGCTCTCTATTGCTCTTTGGGTGAGCTTGAGCTTTTTTGTGAGGTTCCAGGAGATTTGACAAATTCGGAATAATTTTGAAGGCTTTACAATTTGGGGACGATTTTGAAATAATTTTTAATAGCTCCTGCAAATTTTCTGTTTAGTTAGTAGAGTTAAGTTATCGATATATATTTTGTTTCAATCAAAAAGATAAAGTCGGTTTTGTATTTTTGTTTAAGTATATTCTGTATGTATGTTACATTATTTATTCGTTGCCTGTGAACAGAATTTTCTCTTTTAATCGATAGGGAATTCCTTTGAACACGAGTCTAAAGGCATTCCCTATCGACCCATATAATTATATCCCTATCGGTTGTGTAAAAAAAAGTTGATCTTAAAGCCTTATATTGTTTTTTTTTAATAATAAATATTGATTACAAATTTTACGACAGAAAGGACTGATTAAAGTGGTTGGTGGAAATGTAACCTTTCTAAGATCAAAATTAAGATCCCAAGCTAAGCATAGCTTGTACTATGGAAACCAGATATCTGATAAACAGACATGTTCATGCACACAAATGTCTATCCGGGGTGGGAATCGAACCCAACAGGCCCGTCACAATATTATAATTGTGTAAACAAGATATTAATTTCACTCTAGCACTGCTTTTTTATAGAATAGAAACCCAATCGACCAAGCGGCTAACCTGGTGGTAAATATCACCGCGCGCCGCCCACACCAGAAGGGCCGTCGGCAGTGCGTTACTGGCCTTTAAGAAAAGAATAGGCTCGCTACTAAAAAAATACCCAAATATTCAAATACTCAAGTTTATAAGGAGAATATGTGTATATAGATATTGAAAGAAATTTAATGTGAGAAATTCTTCATATTATATGTGTAAGCACTAGCAAAGCCTTACTAAAACGAAATGAGTAGCGAGAAAACACTACATAGTATTACATTAAAACAATACATAGTATAAATTGTAATCACTCTCTTTTAAAGTACGTAAAACCATAAGAAATTTTACATTTTTCTTTTCATAACACGTCGTTCGTACACAAAGGTATCCACAATAGTATTCATGAGAAGCATCACCTTTGTGGCAAGATTTGACAATAAACGGTGACCCTAATAGGGCTGTCAAAACTGAGTTCCGCAGAATGTGACCTACTTTGAAGCCCGCCGACTGTACATTTTGCAGTGAATAAGTTTTATTAAGAAGAAGTTACCGCAAAATAAACTTTGTAAAGGATGAATTTATTTAGCATTTGTAAATATCAATCAACATATACTTTGGATATGTATTTGGTATGTAAGCAGATGCCGAGCCAGCAATTTAGATGTAAATTTAGATTTAGATTTTTTATTTCCACCCACACTTAAAGGACAATGCGCATTTTTCTTCGGGAATCGGTTGCGCTATTTTTGGTCCTGTATCTGTTCTCATAAGAGACAAGGTACCCAGAATTTTTCACTTACGTATATCGTAATTTCCTATGAAAGGAAAATAATTGTTTAATTTTGTGAGGTTTCTATATCATATTTGGAATATGAATGTTCCATCTAAGTATTTAATTATTACTTACAATGAAGTGTACGCACATATTATTTATTCTTTTGGGTACCTTGATATATAATACTTGGGGCGTAATCTACAATCGATATCGAAGCCAAAAATATAGTTTTTAGAATTTTTGTCTGTATGTATGGAGATACATACAGACAAAAATTCTAAAAACTATATTTTTGTCAAGTATCCTTTTAAAAAAATATTCAATTTACAGTTTTGACTTTCCTACGATTTTATTATATGTATAGATAGATCGCAGCTCCTCCCCCGTAGGTGATAGCATGATTTGTAATTTGTAATCTGACTATACCTAACGCGTGGGCACGAAATATATTCTCCCGGCCCCAAGAAAATTAAAGAAAATCGATTTACTCGTATTTTCTTAGCAATTTACACGCAAAATTACTTTTGTTCGACTTGTTGACGCGATTTAGTTGCCGAGTTGTACGACAAAAGCGACTAGATCGCTTCTACAACTATCTGGCTATTGCCCGACGCATTTTCATCAATAAAGTATATCATTTAGTTACAGTTTTTTAATAAATAACCCATATTTTTTTTGCATACGGTTACATACTATGTTTTCCGAGTTGCCTTTTATCAGAATCGTGATGTCGTCGGCATAGCCAACAGTGTAGTAGCATCTTTGGTTTAGGCATTGTATTAGTTGTATTAGGTCATCCACCACTATATTCCATAGTAGGGGGGAGAGCACCCCACCTTGGGGACACCCTTTTGCTACGATGCCTCTTGTGGTGGAGTTTACTGTAAACCTTATAGCTCTCAGCCTTAGGAGGTTGTCAATCCAGCCACTGGTGGTTTGATCCACTCCGAATTTGGCAAGCGAGTGCTTTATGCTACAGAATTTTGTTTTGTCAAAAGCTCCTTCAATGTCAATGAAAGCTCCTAGTGTCATCAATTTGTCAGTTAGGGCTGTCTGTATAGTTCCTACTACTGAGTGCAGGGCCGAATCTGTTGATTTTCCTGTTCTATAGGCATGTTGTTGTCGGTGTAGTGGCGTGCGTTGTAGTGCTCCGTCTCTGAGGTATCTGTCTACCGGCATCAAGGCGCAGCTGATCCCGAGTGCGCGTTGAGAATTGTCGAGGTGCAGCCGGTCACGGCCGCGCGCCGAGGCGCGGCCTATCCCGATCGTGTGGTCGAGACCCGTCTGTAGCGCCCCGCACCGATAGGCGTGGTTTCGAGCGGCGCAGATCGGGATGGTCACCCTCAAGGCTGAGTCGCAGATGGTTCACGTAACACAGCAGATTGATCGTGTCGATGGCTATAGTATCGCCAGCGAGCAGTGTGCAGATGACACCGTGAGTACATTTATTTCTTTAAACAAAGTACTAAGACTACCTAACCCATAAAGGGGTCCGGGCTAAACTCAAAAAGTACTGCATGGATTTACTTAAAATTTTGGATGAATAGTATAAGTAAGTTAGTAGTAGGGGTAATAATAAGGGTCAACATATAAAGGTTGTGGTGTGAAAGAGGATGTAGTCACAAAGATTGAAAAAGGCATGCTGAGATGGTTTGGCCATTTAGAAAGGATGAATGAAAGAAGATTGACAAAAGAAGTATACCTGGCCTGTGTGAATGGGACAACCGGAAGGGGAAGACCAAGTCGAACATTCTCTGACCAAATTGGATATGTTCTCAAGAAAGGGCAGGTCAGAAGTACCCTAAACCGGCGAGCATGTATGAAAAATATAATGACAGTAATCGAGGCAAAAGAAGTATGCAAAGATCGTGACAAATGGAAATCCATTGTCTCTGCCTACCCCTCTGAGAAACAGGCGTGAGTCTATGTATGTATGTAACATATAAAGGAGGGAGGAGCTTGGTTGTTCACATGTGAACCATAATATTTACTTCAAGGAACCCTAATTAATTTATATCAACACAGCAATCAATGACAAATTTACTACATCGACGCATCTTGGGACAAAGTACAGCTCAGCGTCAGCATACAACTGACCGAGATATTGAAGACTGCAGCGTCGACGCAACACACGGATGGCACACAGGTGAATAGGCGTGAATGTGTATTTAGTTTAAGATTAGTATATAAGATTTTAATATTGTAAATAAAACCAGTCATTACGTTGAATCCGACTTTGACTCATTACCCTGTCACCACCTCTCACTGCGGCCAAGACACCTTTAGCCGTCAGTACGATCGGTCTTGTGAGCCTGCTTGACCGGCAGTGAGAAAACCCTCTCTCCTGTGTACATTGCACTACGTACACACCCCTGCTTCCTTCATAGTTTCCGTCTGTTGCCTTAGGTCTCCTGGCAACAGGCTTCCCGTACCTATCTATATAATTATATGTTATCAGTACATATGGTTAGGCTAGGGTGGTAGGACTATTACGAGTGGTACACAGTAAGGAGTAGGTTACGTGCGAGCGTTGGTTAATTTGACCCTACAAATTATCTTATGCCCGTATATTTGGTCCTTCGAGAATTAATTTGAATCAGTCCCTTAAAATTTGTGAAATAATACTTATTATATTTTACTGTTTTTTTTTTCCGTAGGCTGACTGACTGACACCCTTACATACCCAGGTTAGCGTACCCAATTAGCGCTAGGTTGTTGTATGTTAAGACTGACTAACTTAGTTGCGATCGTGCGGTAGCGGATCGGGTACCGGTCTCCCACCAGCGGGTCGCCCCGGTATTTGAGAAGTCGCATTATACCGTATCGAGGACAAAGAACGCAACTAAGTGTTGTTTATCATATATATTATATCTGTTAGTAGATAGGGTAGGGCGGCAAGAAAACGATGGAGGTACAAGAAATAAATGAGATCATAAGAAACCAAGAAGCGAACTACAAGGAAATAAACCAAATATTCACCAACATCAAAAAAGACTCAGCTTCAAGGAAAACGGTGAAATACATTACGGAAAGGAGATCTCGATTAACAGATATCTTCACCAGAACTTCGGACAATCATGTATGTTTAGAGGACCAAGAAATACTGTTAAACCATAAATACGTCACTTCTGACTATTTCGGGTCCATTAAAGAGCTATATACAGAAGCCATGGAATACCTAGGAAAGTGTGAGAAGAAAGTTCAAACACTTTGTCAATTATATGAACCAGAAGGCGTGGAGCCGCAACCAGAAGTTGTTAATTCAGCAAAAATGAATTTGCAACTATATCGCATTAACCACATAAAACTTAATCTACAAAACGCAGCCCAATCTCTGGAGCAAAATAAGCCTATGTCGCATTTTACTACGTTACTGGAAACTTTGCAAAAACAATGGCAGAAAGTAGAGGAAACTCATTTTGACATATTGGACGAAGAAAACACAATGGATCACAGTTATTTTCAAGACGGTATATTCGAAACATTAAGAGTGGATTATGATCGTATAACAAATCAAGTATGCGACAAAGTACAATCAACCAATGAGAAACATGCTTCATCGGTTAAATTACCGAAAATAGTCATTCCAGTATTCACCGGGAGTTATGAGTCATGGAGCTCTTTTTATGATTTATTTCTGAAAATAATACATGAAGACAAATCATTGACCGCCACAGAAAAAATGCAATATTTGAAAACACATGTACGGGGTGACGCCGCTAAGCTGATTAAGCATTTAACAGTTTGCGACATTAATTACGTAACTGCGTGGAACCTACTGATTAAACGATATAAAAATGAGAGAATAATAATTACTAAACATATTGACAATATGCTGAATATTCCAAAAATAAAGAAAGGCAATGCAGTAAATTTAAGAGAATTGCACGACACCATCAATGAAAACCTGGAAGCATTAAAAAATCAAAACGTAAACACTTCGACATGGGACCCTATTATGACAAGAATACTGAGTAGAATATGGGATTCCGAAACTGATGAAAAGTATGAACATCAACTAGAAGAACCAAACAAGCCCCAAGTATTTGCGGAAATGATGCAGTTCTTAGAAAAACGGTTTAAATGTCTGGAAACAAACAGCTATTTCAAAGAAGAACCCTCCAGTAAACCTAATTACTCGTATGAATCACCACTGGCATCAAACAAACAAATAGTAGAGAGTAGAGAGAAGGAGTATCAATTTTGTTGGTTCTGTGACAGTCAAGAACACACTATATACCAGTGCACGGAATTTAAAGCGATGTCAGTACAAAGTCGTAGTATGGAAGTAAATAAAAAACATATGTGCAGAAATTGTTTGTCGCATGACTCATCAGAAAAGTGTCATAGTTTTAAAACTTGCGTGTATTGTGGAAAAAAAGGTCATCACTCTTTTTTACATGTAAATTATCAACATTCTAGACAATTCACCACTTCAAGCCCGAGACATGAAAACCCTAGGGGGTCGGAAAGTCGTAACTCAGTGATCCCGTTCACTAGTAAAAATGAGACAAAAACTTTGTCAAACATATCTACCACTACCAAACCTGACATACAAAAAACAACGTTGTTGGCGACAGCCCTCGTACGAGCAAACGCCATAGATGGAACACCACACTTGTTAAGAGTATTGTATGATCAAGGGTCCGAGGCATCCTTTTGCACGGAAGAAACAGCACAAATATTATCATATCCGCGCAGCAAAATACAAACTGAAATAATCGGTATTGCTGACGACAAACCTAAAACGTCGAACTATTGTATTAACGTTGTACTACAACCAAGATTCACTAGCAAATATAAATTACCTGTCACACTTATTGTACTACCGAAGCTAACTGGTTCCCTACCGAAGAGAACTATACCACAACTACATACAAACTATTTAGAAAACAAACTAATAGCAGATCCTACCTATTACAAACAAGGCCCAATAGATATAATACTAGGAGCTCAAGAATATAGCAAACTATTGCTAAAAGGGTTACAAAAAATACAAGATGGAATTATCGCACAAGATACCGAGTTTGGGTGGATTTTATCCGGAATTTCCTGTAACACTATTACGAATATTAAAATAATTAGTATGACAACCCGTACTACCGAAATCCAACAAATAAGCAAGTTTTGGGAAATAGAAGAAGTACCTGAAAAGTATCAATTGTCCAATAATGACCGTATGTGTGAAAATTTTTACCAAGAAACTACTGTGAGAAATCCAGATGGAACATACACTGTAAGGCTTCCTTTCAAACAATATAATGTAAGTTACGGGAATTCTCGCCAAAAAGCCGCTGCAAGGCTTTTACAATTAGAAAGAAAGTTTGCCAAAGATAAAAGCTTACAAATCAAATACCAAGACTTCCTTACCGAATACTTAGAGATGGGTCACATGACAAAAGTGCCGAAATCCGATTATTATCAAGGAAAATACTACATCCCTCATCAACCCGTGATTAAAGAAGATTCATTGACCACGAAGTTTCGAGTAGTGTTTGATGCGTCAAGTAAATCAAGCTCCCAGATAAGCTTAAATGACAATATGTATGTGGGCCCAAGATTACAGCAAGATTTAGCATCGATCTTATTACGCTGGCGTAAGCACAAAATAGTGTTTATGGCTGACATAGAGAAGATGTATAGATTTATAAAAATTGGTAAAGAAGATTGGACATTTCAAAGAATACTTTGGAGAGATTCCCCGAAACAACCAATGGATGAATATGAATTGACCACTGTAACATACGGAACCTCATCTGCACCTTACTTAGCAATCAGAACATTACAACAACTAGCTATGAGTGAAAAAAAGAAGTACCCCAAAGCCAGTCAAGTAGCGCTTCAAGATTTTTTTGTAGATGACATGTTATCAGGAGAAAATGACGTTGAGTCAGCAAAAATATTGCAAACAGATCTAATACATATGCTACAAGCAGGTGGATTCAACTTAAGGAAATGGTCATCCAATAACGTTGAGTTATTACGGAATATACCCAATGAAAATCAGGATAACCAAATGATGAAAATTCCTCTTGATGAAACTAGAAAATCACTAGGGATATTATGGTCACCACTAAAAGACAGTTTTTCATTCTCGGTTACAGTCAATAAAATGGAAATACCAACAAAACGGTTTATTTTATCAGAAATTGCAAAATTGTTTGACCCACTCGGCTGGCTGGCACCCGTTCTAATAAATATGAAACTTATAATCCAGGAACTATGGACAAATGGTACAGAATGGGATCAACCTGTAGATAACGCTATCAAAAGTAGATGGGTAGATATACAAGATCAATTAAAAGCACTTGAGAACATTTCTATTCCAAGATGGTGCAAATTTACAACTGGTTCACAAGCGGAATTACATGGATTCAGTGATGCATCAGAAAAAGCGTACGGTGCAGTAGTATACTGTCGAATATATAAAGGAAATAACACATATGATGTCACCTTACTACAAGCAAAATCTAAGGTGGCACCAAAGAAACAAAAAACTACGTTACCTAAATTAGAGTTATGTGCAGCCGTTTTACTCGCGAAATTAATGCAGAAGATTGTAAACGAAATGAAAATTCCGATTACAAACATATATTGTTGGTCAGACTCTATGATCACCCTTGGTTGGATTAAAGGAGAGGCAGACAAATGGAAAACGTTCGTGGCAAACAGGGTTTCCGAAATACAAAAAAAGTTACCTCAAGGAAAGTGGTATTACATAAATACATCTCAAAATCCTGCTGACGTCATTACAAGGGGGGTTGTCCCGAACAAACTTAAAAATTTTGATTTGTGGTGGAATGGACCAGATTGGTTAAAAACCGGCTACATCCCTAGTACAAAGACTATACCAGAAATATGTGAAGAAATTAAGCGTTGTTACCACATAACGAATAATGTTCAACAACAGGACATTATTTGGGAAAGATTTGCGAGTTTTCAAAAAATGGTACGAGTATTATCTTATTGTTACAGGTTCAGAGACAAACAAAGAAACATTAAACCATTAACTCGTACGGAAATTAATAGAACAACTGTCCAAATTATACTACTTGTTCAGCAAGTCGAATTTTTGGAAGAATACAAAACTATCAAAAGTGGATTACTACTCAAAAACAATAAAATTGCATGTTTGGATCCGTTTATTGATCCAGATGGATTATTACGAGTGGGAGGAAGACTTCAAAACTCAAATCTTCCATACGACCAAAAGCATCCAATTCTATTACCCCACCACCACCACATAGTTGCAATCTTAGTACACGACGCTCACATAAACACATTACACGGAGGCAATCGTTTAACCTTGGCGTATATACGACAGAAGTATTGGATACTTGGAGGAAAACGTTTAGTAAAAGGCCATATAAGAAAGTGTGTGAAATGCATACGATATAAGTCAGCTACAATGTCACAGAAAATGGGGGCATTACCAAAAGCCAGAGTAACGGAATCATATCCATTTAGCCACACAGGCATAGACTATGCAGGTCCAGTCCAGGTTAGAGCAATGAAAGGTCGGGGTCATAAATCGTACAAAGGATACATTGCAATATTTGTCTGTTTATCAACTAAAGCCATACATTTAGAATTAGTGGGTGATTTGTCAACAGAATCATTCATCGCCGCGTTAAGGAGATTCATGGCACGCAGAGGTCCAGTGGCACATATTTATAGTGACAACGCAACAAATTTTGTGGGTGCGGCCAACTTCTTATATAGAGAACTGTTGATAATAACTCAATCAAATGACTTTCAAAACACCATGGCAAACATTGGAACACACTGGCATTTTATTCCACCGTCATCACCCCATTTCGGAGGTATATGGGAAGCAGGAGTCAAGTCAATGAAGCATCATTTGCGCAGAGTAATAGGAGAGCAGACTCTAACATATGAAGAGTTAACTACATTTCTGCATCAAACGGAAGCATGCCTGAATTCAAGACCATTATGTGCACAGAGTGAGGATATAAACGACAACGTAGTATTAACACCGAGTCATTTCCTTATTGGTAGAGAAGCGGTCGGCGTACCGGATCCGCTATCGAACATCAACACCGACCTTGTGAATAGATGGAAACATATTCAAAGAATGAAAAAAGATTTCTGGAAAAGTTGGACTAATGACTATCTACAACAATTACAACAAAGATACAAATGGAAGAAAAATCAAGAAAATTTAGATATTGGATCCGTAGTAATTATAAAAGATGAAAATATTAATCCTAGCAAATGGCCACTTGCAAAAGTTAAAGAAGTACACGTTGGAAACGATGGTTTAACTAGAGTTGTGACACTTCTAAAACCGTCGGGCTCCACGCTAAAAAGATCAATTCATACCCTAATTCCATTACCTATAAAATCAAATAAGGACGATCACAGTTGTAACAATGTTGCATCAAACACTGTACATACGAATATGACAAAAACTTATACAAGAAATAGTAATGGAAACCAAACCAAAACAGCCAGTAACTGTTCAAAATGGTTCATATACTTATTAATAATTATACAAATGTTCAGTACAGTAACATCAACAACCACATATTTTATAAAAAGTTTATCACCAGGAATATACGTTGAGCAAATAGGAACAGCAAGCATCGACAGAGGAATGTTTAGGATAGAAAAACATTTTGAAAGACAACGCCTACAACAAGATTACATGAGAATAAAAACAGTAACATCCAAATTCAATATACTCTGCAGTAATGCAGAAGTCGTAACAACAGAAACTCACTGCAAACAACTATATCACCACTTAATTGAACAAGAAACAAAATATGAGCGAATCAAAGAATACTTAACAGAAGTTAATCAAACCAGGAAGAAGAGAGGACTATTAGGGCAATTTCTAACGTCAATTTTTGGCGTAAATGATGAAGTCTACAAAGATATAAACTCACTGAATATGAATCAAGAAAAATTAATTAAAGCAGCTAACCATCAAACTAAATTCATGATCTCAACTATTTCACAAGTTAACAGTACTGAGGAGAGAATAAGAAAAAAACTGGAAGGTTTTCAAACAAAAATTAATCATGTAATAGAATACGCAAATAACTACATTACGGAAATCATAGATTATTATAATGGATTACTAGATATCTATCTAAGTAAAACAACGGTATATAGCGTGTTATCACCAAAAAATGTTAGCGATTTGATATTGTCAGCAAATAAAAAACTTCCATCTAATTTGAAAATCATTCAACAACACTTACTAGAAACCAAAATATTTGAAAACATTAGCCACATACTAGTTCATGCATACTTTCCTATTCAAGATATTAACAAGTATACGTTGATTCACACCACACCGATTCCAAAAAAGGATGCTCATAAGTCATTTCAAAGCATAGAAATTTCAAAACCTTACATAGCATTAGACTATAACAATGAGCTATATTTTGAGTTAAGTAATGACGAATACAAGAGTTGTCTGCAGAGAGATCTCCATTTTATTTGTTTTCCTGGGGCGGTGAAAAATATGCAATTAAATAAAAATTGCATTATTGACCAACTCTTCAAAAATGAGACACGAACGAAATGCCCTGTAAAAAGTTTTGACATACCAAGTAGCATAATGTGGAAACAACTATGCATGCAGAACACTTGGATGTTTTTAGCTAAGGACAGTACCACTGCATCAATAGTTTGTGATGGACAACGAGAGGAAGTAGTGCTTCAAAATGTCGGTGTAATAAAAATCTCCGACACTTGTATCATCAAATCAACCAACAGCATACTTGCCGCTCAAAGATCAGTGTCAGCACAAATAGCATCATCATATTCAAAACAGATAAATTTCACTATAGATACATACGTGTCCACTAGTAATAAAATTGTAAATATGTCTAAAGAGGAAGTAATAGGTAACTCACGAGATTTTTTTCTAAATTTAGTTAACAATGAAAATAGTTTAAAATTAGAACTAAATAATACCATTTGGAAACAAATTTATTCCCATACTTATGTAGTTAGTTTTATATCGTCACTACTCATGTTAATATTAGCGATAGTAATCGTACGTTATGGTCCAAAAATGATAAACTGTATTAGAACGGCAATACAGCGCAACACCAGGCATCCCAAGGAACCATGTGCCAAACAACCAACAACGAGACCAGGCAGCGCAGACGATACTATTTACAGCCAACCGAATCGACAGTCGACAAAGAACTTCACGTCAACGAAAAACTCAACCAATGAGATACCGACCATCACCAGCGGGACAACTGAACTATATGAACTGAAGCCTATTCCCGAGAGGCGGCAGAATGTTCACATGTGAACCATAATATTTACTTCAAGGAACCCTAATTAATTTATATCAACACAGCAATCAATGACAAATTTACTACATCGACGCATCTTGGGACAAAGTACAGCTCAGCGTCAGCATACAACTGACCGAGATATTGAAGACTGCAGCGTCGACGCAACACACGGATGGCACACAGGTGAATAGGCGTGAATGTGTATTTAGTTTAAGATTAGTATATAAGATTTTAATATTGTAAATAAAACCAGTCATTACGTTGAATCCGACTTTGACTCATTACCCTGTCACCACCTCTCACTGCGGCCAAGACACCTTTAGCCGTCAGTACGATCGGTCTTGTGAGCCTGCTTGACCGGCAGTGAGAAAACCCTCTCTCCTGTGTACATTGCACTACGTACACACCCCTGCTTCCTTCATAGTTTCCGTCTGTTGCCTTAGGTCTCCTGGCAACAGGCTTCCCGTACCTATCTATATAATTATATGTTATCAGTACATATGGTTAGGCTAGGGTGGTAGGACTATTACGAGTGGTACACAGTAAGGAGTAGGTTACGTGCGAGCGTTGGTTAATTTGACCCTACAAATTATCTTATGCCCGTATATAGGTGATGATGATTGATAGGTGATGATTTATAAATTTAACGCGGGTAAAACCGCGGGGTACAGCTAGTAAACGGAATAGGTATATTAATTTTGTTTAAATACATCCATATTGTTAACGTTTGAGCATTGTTATTTTGTATGGTTAATATGTAAGCTTAAATATCTAAGTGAGCGTGACTAGTTCTGAAACATGATAAATAATTAGTAGTATAGCTAATTTTGTACACACAACTAACCCTTTAATAACATTATAGTGTAGTTATATAACACTAGCTGTGCCCCGCGCCTTTACCCGCGTTACACTTTATAAATTATCGCAGCTC
Source organism: Pseudoips prasinana (assembly GCA_951640165.1). Taxonomy (NCBI): domain Eukaryota; kingdom Metazoa; phylum Arthropoda; class Insecta; order Lepidoptera; family Nolidae; genus Pseudoips; species Pseudoips prasinana. Next base: position 11,421,945 of record OX621240.1, read on the forward strand.
CTCCCACGTAGGTGATAGCGTGATAATATGTAGCCTATATGTTGACCTAATATTCATGAAAATTTTGAAGTAAATCCATGCGGTACTTTCTAAGTTTAGCCCGGACATACATACAGACACACAGATAAACAGACAAAAATTCTAAAATCAATATTTTTGGCTTCGACGTCGATTGTAGATAACGCCCCAGGTATCCTTAAAAAAAATTAAATGTACAGTTTTGACTTTCCTACGATATAACTTTTTTGGGATCTTAGAAGCCAAGAAAAGTGGGCCTAAATTATTATTATTATTTCTTTTATTTCGTGTCTTTCTTATTTCATACATTTACAAATATATAGTTCCAAAAAATATATATATTTATAAATATAAAAAATAAAGATTATAAATTATTATTATTATTACGACGTATCGTATATGTGTAATTATAGCCTACGTCACGATTAATCTTTTAAACGTCTTGGTTGTATAACAAACAATTTCTTGACTATTACTCGACACAAGTTAGTAATTTGGGTGGTGGTGGCCTGCTTGCCTACAAACTAAACAGAACAAACTTTACAACTGGAAATAGGCAACCGTAATATGAAACACAATTCATGGCCCCGATTCTAAGCAAAACAAACAAATATTAATGTAACTATATTTCTTTCATACGTATTTCTTATGAAAAGGATAAGACATCTTCAGTTCTATCAATTTTGTTTTGACACGTAATAATGAAGGAAATAAACGACCCGCTAGAAACTGACAACCATTTTACGTACCGGCCTTGCAGTTGTATTAGTTTAACTGATTGAAATATGCTCTATCCCTTTCATCCGTATGAAAGAGATATAGTATTACGAGCTGTAATATACAACATGTAAAGTAATCAAACACCCCAATTAGAATATTATGTTGTAATCATGATACATACACTAAACTTTTAATTTAACATGTATACGCATTGTTGTTTACTAAATTAGTTTCTTGGAATAAAGTTTATTGAAGTTATACCTACTTCTTTTGGCGCGATGGAGAAAAATGATGAGAGTGAATTTTTACGATGCGCGCGCACACCGACACCAAAAAATTTAACAGCATGAAGTTAGTTCTAGGTGGTATGAAAGTGAATTTTTACGATGCGCGCGCATCGTAAAAATAACAGCATGACGTTAGTTCTAGGTGGTATGAAAATTGATAACTATGTTCAAGTTCTATATTAAGAAGTATAACTTCTAACGCGTGTACATAAGTACACACAAGTTTTTTTTTTCTTTATTTTGTATTTAATGATGGAATTTGTATGAATACAAATAAAACTGCGATTTATAAGTCTTATAACTTTGACTTACGGTCCATTTCAATTTGTTTTGACTGTACAGGGTTAATATGAAAATAATTTCCGTAGTTTTAATAATTTTTGAATAAAAAAATACCTATATTAAAAATTATATAAATCTATTCAGTAAACGATTCTGAACAAACTATTTTCAGGATGTGCGTTAATTAAGTTACATGTTGTATAGTTATCTTTCTATTATAACTCGTACTATTCTGCGTCTTTCGTCTAGCAGTAGTGTGTTAAACCGTAGATAATAAGGTCCTGGGTTTAAATCCCAGGTAGTGCCAAAAAGTGATTTTGATGTTTCCGTAAAAAGAAATTTCTCCGTAGAAGCCCGAAGTCTGGGAGTAAAGCCGTCGGTCCTGACCTCTTTCCGGTCGTGTCGATAGTCGTCCAATCGGATCATGGGAGTGATAGAATAGAAAGTGCCCTGCACAGTTGGCTAGTCTCCATTGAGACTGGCCGCCGTGATCGAAATTCAGCCAAAGGACAGTAATATAATAAAGATACGTAGGGACATTAAAATTAGTTTCGTCGTATTAAATACAAAATTGCCAGCAATATTAAATTAATATAACTATAGTTCCCCTGTTTATTTGTTGTGGTCAACCCTACCCAACTAGATATAATTTGAATGTTCACTATGTTTGCTACGATATGTGTACCTTAATTTTGTTTAAGGTTTATGGGGGTCTAGTTGGACAATGTAGCCAAGTTAAACGAGAATGTTGAACGTGCCCGTAATGTCAATGGTGTTAATGATTTATGAGTTCGCATATTAGTTGATAGTTGTTTCCCGGTTGGTTATGTGACTATAAATAATAAAGTGGTTTTGGAATTGTAGATTGGAGTTCTCTTTCTACCTGCAGAACGGCCGCCTGAAATCTCTATGGAATATCATTCATCGTATATGTAGGTATTATAAAGGGATTCGTCATTCCTACTCTCTAAGTGAATAGCTCTATGTGGGTAATTATAATATCCTGTAATAATATCCAGGGACATTATTTACACACAAAGGAAAGCTCGTACTATGAAAACCAGATAAATATAATACATATACAACTTTTCTTTTGTAAATACATACTTATATAGATAACTATATAAGTGTGTATATATAGTATTTTTTTTTATTTAGCATAAGAATGTGTTTCAGTTATTTGCTTGAGTTGATTATAAATATGTTTTAATTATTGTTATGTTAAAAAATATGTTTAATTTTATTTGTTTTATGTAGTATATTTTATTTCATTTAATTTTATTTTTCTTTATGTGTCACTATTATGACCTTTATGTGCATGCTGTGACACCTTAAAATGTTGTGCATTTAATTATAATTTTGTAGTTAATAATCTAGACGTAAGAAACAATGTAACAACTACTGGTTGTCCAAATAAATAAATAAATAACTAGCGGCCCGGTACGTGCTTCGCTACGCTTTTAAGTATTAGTACAAATTGTTTGTATATGGGAGTATAGAAAGATGTTGATTTTACACTTTTTCAGGACTTTTTTAAATATTTTTCTTAGGACTTAGGACTTTCACGAATAATTCAAGACCAAAATTAGCCAAATCGGTAAAGGCGTTGTTGAGTTATAACATTACAACGAAAAGTGGCATTGATTTTTATATATATAGATTACACCAGACTCGGGACAAACAGACATGTTCATGCACACAAATATCTGTTCTGGGTGGGAAACGAACTCACGACTTCCGGCGTGAAAAGCAAGCATTGCCAACCACGCCAACAGGCCCGTCAATTGGTTGAGTACTCAAATTTCTCCCTTAAAAGTAGTACAAAATAAATATTAGCAAATATCAATTAGGCAGGTAGGTATTATTCTGTTATCAAAATTGCAAGAATTAATCTTATTTTCTATTCATCACGTCCACTGCTGGACAAGAGCCTGCCCAAAGAATTGGGGGATATGCCATAATCGTAACGCTTGGCAGACGGATTGGCGATCGCGGCGGATGCCCGTTCTCTGGTAGGTATTCCCTTCTATTTTCCTACGCCCCGCACGATATAAAATGGGGTGATAATATTCTATGCCATCACCACACAGCAGATATTTTCTATTACATTCCATTTTTGGGACTTATTATTATTGTTTTCAATATTAAAAGGTTTACAAATCTAGTACGTTTATTATGTCTAGCAATAACTATATTTTGCTTGAAATGCTTCACTGGTTAAATGTTACCGCGGCTAAGATCTAGCAAGCCTACTCTCGACATCTCCATAATGCCTAACGATAGTAACATTTAAGAAAAGCAGTGCCTAATATTGTTTCGTTACTTTATGAAGTGAAAACTTCTTTAGGCGTGTTGAGCACTTTTTGGCTGAACAAAAATCGTGAAACTCGAGTCATCGTCTCGTCATTCTTCGCATGAACTATATCTATACTGCCTTACACGTACCTTTTGGCTGAACAAAAAGCGTGAAACTTGCAATATCCTCACGTCACGCTTCTTGTGAGGGATCTGATACACGAAAATGCTCATAAACTAAACTAATGTATCTTATTGAATAAGTACACCCATCTACCTACAGATTTCACACAATATTATCTTAATACACACTTCAAAAGTGTCTCGTGATTCAGTAATTCTACTAATTCTTTCATGTTGATTCAGCAATTATTTTACTTCAAGATAGTTTAATTATCACTTTTCAGTTTTCTTAGAAACAAAACCTCTGCATTTTTGTTAGTAATCACTACTACACCTTAATATATCGCATATAATGTACGCTAAATAGAATTAACTCTAGAACTAATTAAGCGCCACAGAAGTTACTCTGTAGCTAACAAATATTAGTTATCTTCTCATAACAATACCATCATTTCATTATTGATTCCACTGATTCAGCAATTATTGTATTTCAAAGTAGTTCATGACCACTATACGACTTTCTTAGCGAAATTATCTGCATTTTAATCACTATTGCATCGTGCTTTTGTACACTATACAGAATTACACAGCGCTACTAATAATGTATGCTATAAAGAATTACACTGTGCTACTAATGGAACGACGGAAAGTAACTGTACCAAGAAAACAGTAGTTACCTACTTAGAAGAATACTGCCATTTCTTTCATGCTGATTCAGCAATTATTTTACTTCAAGATAGTTCATGACCACTATTCGTCTTTCTTAGCGATTTTTTTTTGCATTTTTAATCACTCCCACACCGTGCGCTCGGAATTCAATTAATTTAACATTTGAAAACTCAAATTGCTTTAGTAGAAACTTTTGTACCACCTCTTGTTTTTAGTAGAGGTGTCAACTTGGGTTTTTTAATTTAAATTCTTTCGTTTTTAATGCTATTAAGCAAAAAACTTTAAGATGGCACCTGAGCTAGTACTTTGGCAGAATGCCTAGGTTGAACACTGAACTTTTTTACCCGCTCTGAAGTACTTGTAAGTTCCATTGCATAAACGACTGTTTTCTTTGTTTATTTCTGTAGCATAAACCGAAAGAACTTAATGTACGTGGGACGGGAGAAACAAGAGGAAACGAAAGTTAGTTCATTTAATTTGACTGACATAACGCTCTTGTCTCGCGGTTCTCTTATACATGACTGTTGTCTAATGAGTACAAAAAGGCCGACAATCTTAATTCTGCTGTGCTGTGCCCTCCGAAGCAGGGTGACGCTCACAAATTTTGCCTCTTTAGCGGTGACCTATCTATAGGCTGACTTAGACTTAGTCATTGTTGAATTCTTAATTACCATAATCAGTCACTTAAAATTATATAAAATGGTTTGTTGGATACCAATTGCCTTATTTTGCAGCAGAACCTTGCCTGCCCTTTTTTATTTTTTGGATGAGGCGGGGACAATGCCTGCCCTTGCCACCCGCAAAAGGTGTCTACGGATGGGTACATAATAATATGTCGGAATCGCATCGACTAAACCTAACCTGCCGTAGACTTCACTTGGCGCTTACGAAGAGAGCCCTGGGAACGCGGGAATGCTGCTCTGGTGCACCCTGCCCTACCCTGGTTTAACAAATTTATATAAGCTTCCGTAACGGTCTGGCCTATCTGGTCTGTTGATCTATCGCCATGTGATAAAATCTCATCAAACTAAAATAGTGTGTGTCAATACAATCCTTGCCGTGTGGCTGACGGTGTAGAATATCGACACCCTATTTCATGACATTTCACCCCACGTAGAAGTCATTCCGATAGAATATCTCCCAGTGAACGGGCAGCAGCGTCTCTCTGGTACCGTACTATAACATCGTACTACGATCGCCAACGCATCTGCCAAGCGTGGCGATAATGACATGTCCCACCAAATGTTGGACACAATTCCACATTCTATTGTGAAAATCTTGGTCCAGCAGTAGATGTCATTCAGCTGAAATTATGAAATCAATCCACATGGCTTGCATCCAGTAGAAGTACTTGTGTAGTGTGTTAACTCTTAAATATTAATGGGACGACTAACCAAGACGACAGGAGTGGTGACAACACATCGAGGTCTGCCAATTTTACTTGTTTTCTGAAGAAGTATAGAATACCAACTTTTAGACTACGGTCTACTACTGGTCATTCTATGGGGTGGTTGGCACTTGGGTACTTCTTCAGTAAAGCTGCCTATAAAGTTAAAGAACGCTGTGCTCTGTGCGGACTTCCAACTTATTTTAAATATTAAAATTATTTCACCCAACTTCTCTTTTTCTGTCTTGCCTAATATTAACGTACAATTCCTGCAATGTCGGTCCAACACCTTTCAATAGAATCGCCGCCTTCTGGTTCCCGAAACTTTTGCATTCTGAGCAGAAATTTAAAAACTCTGCTTGATATCGCCTCTGGTACAATTTATTTATATTTACGTTCTATATTCTACATCCGACGTTTTTTTTCCACACTACTCGTTATGTCTTCTTATATGCTTAGGTTCTTTACTACATGCACTAAAGTAGTGCGACACAAGAAAATTAAAATTATCATAAAGAAAACAGTCTCTCTCTAAGAATACACGTAGAAATAACTACGTTTATTCTCTTTTCTCATAATAATATATTCATTATGCTTAGGTTGTTTATACTGACAAAAAGTATGTACAAAAGTGTGCCTTTATTACTTTTTTTATCGGGGTTCAGGCCAAATTAAACAAGCTGGCCATGCTTTTTTCGTTCAGTCCCAGAAAGTACCTTTCGCAAAATGCACTACATACGCAAAAAGTACCATTCTCACCGTGCATATTTCGCAAAATGCTCCTTTCACATAACGTACTATTTTATAAATCATGAAGGTTTACTCGTACTCATTTATCCACCATAGAAATTTATAAATAGAAATTTTAATCTCACCTTGTTGTCTTTACAAATTGCGAAAGAAAATCACCGATGCCCAATTCGGCATACAGAAAAATATCGTTCTAATTTTGAAATTTAACAAAGTAAATATTGATGTGAAACATCTATAGCCGCACGTAAAACAGATTTCTGGCGTGGCGACGCATGCCGTGGTTTTTTTTTTAGTTCCTATCACAATATGTTCTTTTCGACTTCTTCGACTTCGACTTCTACTTGGACTTCGACTTGACTTCGACTTTGACTTCGACTGCGACTTATACTTCGACTTCGACTGCGACTTATACTTCGACTTCGACTGCGACTTATACTTTGACTTCGACTTCGACATGACTTCGACTTTGACATTCACTGCGACTTATACTTCGACTTCAACTTTGATTTCGACTTCGACTTCGACTTCGACTTCGACTTCGACTTCGACTTCGACTTCGACTTCGACTTCGACATGACTTCGACTGCGACTTATACTTCGACTTCGATATCAATTTCGACTTCGACTTCGACTTCGACTTTGACTTCGACTTCGACTTCGACTTCGACTTCGACTTCGACTTCGACTTCGACTTCGACTTCGACTTCGACTTCGACTTCGACATGACTTCGACTGCGACTTACACTTCGACTTCGACATCAATTTCGACTTGGACTTCGACTTCGACTTCGACTTTGACTTCGACTTCGACTTCGACTTCGACTTCGACTTCGACTTCGACTTCGACTTCGACTTCGACTTCGACTTCGACTTCGACTTCGACTTCGACTTCGACTTCGACTTCGACTTCTACTTCGACTTCGTCTTCGACTTCGACTTCGACTTCGACTTCGACTGCGACTTATACTTCGACTTCGACTTCTGCATATTACTTTTACAAAATAATGTCGATGTTTCACATCTGCCAGGCGTCCCGTGACGGCTCACATTTTTTATGTAATGGAATCAGGTGTTACTTCGTGGAAAAACATAACATTCAAAATACAAATTTAATATGCACTGATAATTTCGCTAGTTGTCAGTTTAAGAAGAAGAAAGTCGTATTCGAGCTCTCGACGAGTTAGCATACCTTGTGACTGGTCCGTGGAGGACTGAAACACGTGTTGGGTATAATACCGGTGCAAGTAACTTGCTTGTTTATATTGTTCTTCTCGCATGTATATGTTTTTGCAGATGGGAGGACTGTACATATTGCATCCCGGCTTGATTAAACTGACAATTAGCGGAATTAACACTACATAATGACTTTGAATTTTGAAAGTAAATATTTACATAAATATTTATAAATTATAAACTTTCAACGTTTTATGTAAATTGATACTGTACATACATTTTTTACAATTTTTACTTTTTCGATATTCTTTTTTACAAAAGGGTATGACAATTTTATTAAAGTCTTTGCTGTAACAATCTAATAATTACATACAGGACAGTTGCATCTTTTAGTTTGGAATTTCATTAGTGTGATCAATATGACAGACTATAAGATATTATTAAAATCCTGCATATTTTTTTTGTAAAAATAAAAGCTAGAAAATTCACGGTCATCAAACTAAGAATACGTCCCTAGAAAGATTTTCAACCGATCTAATATTTTCATTTATTAAAAATACAGGCTACGCTTTGCTAAGGAGTTAGAAGAGTTCCAAGTGGAAGGACTTTCAAAGCATTTCTATTGTGTCTGCACACGGGTGTTGTAACATAGGATGATTGCTATTTGAAATTGGATTCGTTTTCAGTTTCATATTTTTTTGCGGGAAAGCATTAAGGCTGCAATATCTCGCACGAATCTCTAAAAGTTCTTTATATTTAATTTTATATACAATTTAAAAAGTTGAGGCTTCTGTTTGTTATGTAATTATTTTAACATTACAAACAGAATGGAGCTTTATTTAATTGTATGGATATAATTAAGATACGTATATCAGATGGCGCGCGCGAGGGAAAACCTTTTTACAAATTACAATTAGTCAAGCGTTGTTGTGTTTACATTACAAAATTATATAGAAATATTAGATTTCTGTGCCAGTTTGTAGGTCAATCTCCGGAACGGATAAACAAATTTTGATGGGATTTTACTGGCATATAGTTAGTATTACTCATTGCCACTTGTCTGTTTATTATCTTCATGATATCGTCCACTGCTGGACATAGACCTCCCCCAAAGACTTCCACAAAGTTTCCATTTGAAGAGGTTGACGGTATTCACTGTGCTTGGGCATACGAGGTGGTGACCGCAGATACTGAACAGGTGCTGCTGTTGCGCGAATACCTAGTGTATCCTTTAGCCACCTTTTGCGACACCCATAAGATCCTTGTTATTTTTTCTGGGCCGGGAACTCCATTTCTAGAGAACTAACATTTTTTTTGGATCAAAGGTACCCTACGTCCTTTTTTGGACTTTTCAATGTGTGAGTCAAATCTCATAAAATTTAGTTCGTTTTTTAATTGGTTAAAATTGTAAATTGTTAGTTTGTTCATAAAATTTCATAGGTCATTTTTCAATTTCAATATATTTTTGTAATCACCATAGAACGTGAAATATACTGTACCACACAAACTAAAAGTGTAAACTCACAAGATGTCCTAAGCACATTTTTGGAAAGTCTGAGTGGGTAGCTACCTCGCTTACACTTTTTAGGCTTTGAAGTTCAGTGAACTAGGGCATAAGTAGGTAGGGCATTAGAATGTCCCAGTTCGAACTCACCATCGTGCCATTTACAATTGATAATAGTACGTCGATACACAGGACTATATGTATATTAGGCGATATTATATTGTAGTAGTATAAATATAATAATAATAATAGATTATTATTATTATATTAATTATTAATATAATAATAATACATTATTCACACACGGCCATCTGATCCCAAATTAAGCAGAGCTTGTACTATAGAAATCAGATAACTTTCACCGTAGCCTAGTTGGTAGTGCTCCTGCCTACGAGGCTGGTGGTCCTGGGTTCGAATCCCGGTAAGTGAAAATATTTGTGTGATGAGGACGAATATTTGTTTCTGAGTCATGGATGTATTCTATGTATAAGTATTTATCTATCTATATAAGTATGTATATCGCCGCCTGGTACCCATAGTACAAGCTTTGCTTAGTTTGGGGCTAGGTTGATCTGTGTGACATTGTCCCCAGATATTATTATTATATAATACATTGTATTACTTTTCTTTTGTAAATACGTACTACTGTTTGTCCTGTGTCTGGGTGTAATTATCTATATAACACCCCGACACAGGACAAACAGTTTCATTTCAGACATGTTCACAAATATATGTCATGGGTGGGAATCAAAACCATGACCTGCTGCATGAAAGGCAAGCATTTACCAACCACGCCAATGCAAGCCGAATTCATAAATAAATGAGGTCTCTTATCTCATCTATATAGTCGATAAAAATATTAGTTATGAGTAAAGTATGACCAATGTGTTTACGTGGTGTCCTAGGCCCCGATGCATCACCCACTTACTATGTCTGACAGTGTTACTTGAAGGAACAATACGCTACTATTATGCAATAAAGTGCAATACCGTGTTTGCGTAGACGTAACACTAGATTCTAGTATCTATACTTAAGTAGTCTTTGTTCTTTGTCCGTATGGTACAGACGCCAGCACATCCAGGCACCCCAATCTGTCAAATTGCTTTTATAATAATAATAATATCTAGGGACAATGTCACACAGATCATCTTTGCCCCAAACTAAGCAAAGCTTGTACTATGGGTACCAGGCGACGATATACATACTTATATAGATAGATAAATAGAAATAGACATAGAAAACATCCATGACTCAGAAACAAATATTCACGCTCATCACACAAATATTTGTACTTACCGGGATTCGAACTCAGGACCACCAGCTTCGTAGGCAGGAGCACTACCAACTAGGCTACGGTGACCATAGATTTTCAACTTTATCGCAAAAGCATAAGGTTCAATTTCAATTGGGGATATTTGACAGATTGGGGTTACTTGATGTGCTGGTGTCTGTACTACAGTATAATACTTTGTGCTGGAGTGTTATAAAATGGACACATACTCACGAAATGGGATGTTTTTTGTACCGATACTGTTCGAATAGAAAATACTAATTACCCCCGAATCTATTAAATGCTATCATGAGCCTGATATGGCCGCTGCTGGACATAAAGCCTATGTCCAAAGGTTTCTATAAGGTTGCCATTTGGAGAGGTTTGCCGTAGTCACCGCGCTTAGAGGGCTAGTAGGCGACTGCAGTTAGGTGGTAGCTATGGTACACAGGTGGCGCTGTTGCCTGACTACCTGCTGTATCTCTTAGACGCATTTTACTACACCCACGGGATGGTATGGGGTGGCCATGTTATTCTTTCAAGGCCGGAAACCACGCGGCTTCAATACCAACTAAACTAATTTTAATATTATTACATTTCTTTATATAAGGGTCTTATAAAAGGGACATGGTAAATTTAGTTGTGTTATTTTAGTTTTAACACGAAATACTAAGTTAAAGTAAGTGACACGTTAGAACCTGTCGACTTGTGCACAATGTGAGCATATAAGTGCACATTTTAGAAGTTTGGCAGTTCTATGTATGCACAGTTTCTTTCATACCATCCTTATTAGAAAAAAATTGTAATGACATTAAAATTACTTCAGTGTTATAAAAGATAATATCGCCAGCATTGCCAAATTATTTTAATACAAGTCATATTTTATTTAAATAATTATGTAGAATATTTTATTTGGGTCTGTAAAAATGCACTGGCACTTTTAATGAACCCATTCCACAACTTTAGCGTTGCACTTCAATAAACTCTTTAAAGCTATAGTAACCGCCAGCTATTAGTATAGCTGATGATTACAATAGCATTAAAGAGTTTAATTATCCGTAGTAATTCCGTTTATATGCTTAAGGCTGATTTCAGAGAGACGCGCGCGGCACGCGCCGGCGCGGCGGCCAGCGCGTCTCAACAGCCGCGTGCGAGTCGCGACACTCTGAAACGCTAGCTGCCAGTAGAGGAGCTTGGGCAGCGCTGGCCGACGGCGCGCGTCTCACACGCGGCGCGCTTGAACTGCGTGACTATGAAACGCAACTACTATGTAATGTAATTGTAAGCGCGCGCGTTTGGACGGCTCCGCTCGCCGGCGATACTCTGAAATTAGCCTTAGGTTTCGGAGTTGCATTTATTCGAAGCAGATATATATTTTTTTATAAATAAAGTAAAATTACGACAACCCATCAACCAAATATTATGTAAGTATACCTTCGACATAAATACTTTAACTGGACCATAAACCCCATTTCGAATATTTCCCCATAGCTTATCGACTGGGCTGCGTTCAAACGGGTGATAGAGAAAACATCAAGTTTGTTCCGCCGAATAATCAGTTTGGCCGCATTGAATCCGACAGTACAACGACCGTAGCGTCGTCACATTACACACGTACACACAAGATGCAATCTAATAATAACTGTTGAAATATCCACCTCAACACAGAACAAAATAGACGCGAAATACCATTCTTCAATTGGTATAAAGTTCTTTTTGACCCAATAAAATTCAGAGCGAACGAAGAAACGGGATTAGGCCAGTCCAAGTATATCTTCAAACCGACCCAATATCTATGAGGTCCACTGAGAAATAATAATGAGGAATTCACAAAAAAATATTTTATATGCGACCCACATTAAAGATTCTGGTTCACCCTGGCATATTGCGTTCCATCTAAGGCCGGTCAACCGTGGCCCGCAATTTAATGATTTTTATTGGTCCACCCTTCCTGTAAGGGACAGGAAAACTTACCTGGCCGGGGTAGGTCACGTACAATCACGTTATTGGACATTTATTAGGTAACACATTGAAAATTATAGCTTCTGGGTCCTGATCTTTAATTTGGATCGGTGAACATACATATTGAATTTGTTTCGAAAGAGTGTTTTTGAACAGCCACATGAGCAATCCGACTGGAAAAACACCGTGCTGAATACATTCCAGTATTAGTATTATTGTGCTAATGTTGTGGCCTTGTATGAGTAAGGTGGCTAGAGCTTATCGGAAGGAAGGAGACCTCGGCAACTAATGATCCTATGTGTTTTGGAAGCGTCATAGACAACGATTATAGCGAACCTTCACGTGGGCTATGTCCCTATTTGTCCAAGTTTGTTATAGATAGATTTTTACTAGCCATTATTATATGTTTTTGATTTATTTGAGGGCAATAATATAGAGTTGCATATTAAACAAGCATTAACAGAAATATTATTATACTAGCTATGTCCCGCGGTTTCACTAGCGTTAAAGTAGTTCTGGCGAAACAGAGTAACAAAGGTACATCCATACATCTATACTTACAAACTTTCACATTTATAATATTAGCAGGATGTGTACCTCTAGCGGTTTTGGCAGTGCACGCCGGAATAGCTCGCAGATGATAGATTTTTTCCTACTTACTTGACACTTATCGTCATATTTTGGACAATTCACACAATATCTTAATAAATTGTAGCCTATGTGTATAAGCTACATTATTGCAAAGTTTCATTAAAATCCACTGAGTAATTTTTACGTGAAAGTGTAACATAACATCCATCCATCCATCCATACTTACAAACTTTCGCGTTTATAATATTAGTAGGATGTTTTGATTACATAGATGTCTCTCAATACTTAATACTAGATCATTATTTCATTAATAATTTTAATGTCACGGAGATGGCTTCATATCTATACATAATGAAATGAAATAATGAAATTTATTCAGCACTTGGGTTAATACATACACTTGTACTTGTCAAGTGTCACTGTCATATACTATCTGAAAGAGATTCTACATTTTAATTTTAATAAAAAGTTATAAACAAAACTCATGCAAAAGCCTAATATAGCTGGAAAATTTACAAAAATCTTAGAATACGTGCACATTGTTGACATCTTTCAGGTTACTGTAGAGTTAATATCAGGCCTGGCTTTATTTGGAACACCCTGAATTATAATTGAACGAATTAATTCCGCCAGACTGGTTCGTGGGAAATTGAAATCAGTAGTCTTTGACGTCTCTTGGGGGAGACAACGTTAATATGATGGCATGTGTGTCATACATGTTGTGTGACAGGCGTAACCACGACATTTTCCAATTTCCTGTTACACTGGATGTCGCTTAACAGATGCCAAGCAGTTCCTGTAAAGTTTCACAGCTAAAAGATAATCATTTAGTAAATAAGGAGAAGGGGAGGTAAATATGAGGAGCATTTTAGAAATGCTTAAATTATAGCCATAAAATTTAACAAGTATAGACACTTTAATTAAAAAAATATTTTATGAGGGTCTACCTCACTCAGATTCTAATAGCTGTAATGGTAAGCTACGTATGAAAAGTCCATTAGTACAGACGCCAGCACATCAAGCGACCCCAATCTGTCAAACTTCCCCAATTGAATTTTTTACTTTTAATTTAAACCTCATGCTTAAGTGATACAGTTGAAAATATATAAAAAAAATTTGACACATTGGGGTAGCTGGATGTGCTGGCGTCTGTACATACATTTCACTATTGAAATATAGATCCTAACAATATTATAGATCTGTAAGATTGTCTGTTTAGATGTTGGTTACCCTATAACTCAAAAGCTACTCTTCAGATTTGGTTTCAATTTGGGTTAAAAATTGGCTAAACCCTGAGTTAACGGATAGGCTACAATACATTATTAAGTGTTGCGTAAAGCAGTGACAGCCTCCTTGGATTATGGTAAACGTAACACCGCGGAGCACAGCTTGTCAAATATAAGTAAAACCAGTCAATTAAATGTTAAAAGATCTCAACATATTTTAATATTAACTCTGCTGACTATTTACTTCTTTAATGCCAACATACCCAGCTATCGCAATCTGTCAATATTTTTATAGACAGATTTTATCACATAATCATAAGGTTCACTTTCAATAGAGGAACTTTGACAGTTTGGGGTAGTTGGATGTGCTGGGATCTGTACATTGTAAATAGTGACAGCAGAGCATGCAAATACTCTTCCATTCTTCCATGTGGTGGACTGACCAGATCGCCAGAAGCGTCCAACTGGCATAAAATTGATAAATACGGAGTGGCGTGACGGCTATAATTGACCCAACCTGAACTATGTTAGGTTTGACTAAGAAAAATATGAATATTGTTCTGTATATTCTAGAGACTTAAATATTCAAAAAAATTGAAAATCTTGCCGTTTTACGTCTATTTATTGCTTTACTGTTCAGCAAGTGTTAAGAAATATTTTCTTCTGTTATACGAATAGCAATAAATATTATATTATTTCTTTAAGGCAAGCGAGGCCATCGCTTGCCTTAGTTTAGTTATTAATTACAGTTATTTTTATTTTCATTGTTTTTAAGGAAAACTTTCAGACTAATGACATACATAAAAGAAATATACTCCTATAAATAAATGTATATAACACGTGATCTAATGTATTATAATTGTGTACGTGGACTTGTATTTCATTATGTTCATTATTTCATATTAGTAAATAATATTTCTAGAGTAATTTATCAAAATACATTTATGAATACCAAGAACTCCACTTTAAAAACCCAATTTAAATCGATTGAAAAGGTTCAATAAATGTACGTTGGTTCTCATTCAAAATATAAAGAAGTTAATTTCAACGAGCTCATTTCAATATTTTTGCAATTTTAATTTCAAGACCCACCATTTTAAATAAATAGTGGACGTAACGTAATGAGCTTAATTTGCCAACTTAACTAATAAAACAACGTGTCGCAATAGTAAATAATCAATATGCACAGGATAGATTAACTTCCCCTCCACGAATAACGATCAGATGCATTTTGTATGTAAGAGCGAAAAAAAATTATAGTATACTAACTGGTTTTCAATCATTTGTTCATTTTCATAGATATATAACGCTGCTTAAGTTTCCTCCTCTATCTAAATTATTCTACAATTAAGTAGATATCATTATTAGTCTTAAGTTATTATCACCTAAAATACTTACACCGTACATGACTATACCCCTTCCCTAAATTCCTTACAATATGGTCCAACTGAAGCTTGTTTGGGAGAGCTCGCTGCAAGCGATAAGACCGCCAATTGTACCTTTTTTTAATATTTTTAATTATATTATAAATTATGTTCTGTAACTGGTGTGCAATAAAGTGTATTTATCTTATCTTACATTACTACACATTGTATAAATACGATGAACAATCTTATTCCTCGAATTAGATTTGTACATTTTTTTCACTTTTATTTTCATTTTTTTCACAAGAAATTCTGGTTGCATTTCTTATGAAAAATGTAGAACTACTATTCAAAAAGAAACTGAATATAATTTAACGCTAGCGCTAGGAGCGTACAGGGTAAAATCGCTAAATACATAAATTGTGAAACTCATAACTATACTATCAGTAGTAATGTAAAAATCTCGTTAACTAACTGGCGGTCATTACCATTTCGTTCATCATTTCTTTATTTCTGTTCGTGTTTTATGCAGTCCCTAGAAAAGCTTCCAAATAAATAAACAGATACTCAAAGAAGGTTTATATTTCTGAATCAGTAAAAGCACCAAATATGAGGCAACATACATTACTCCCAGTATGTCGTTTGAGTACCTAGATTCTAGGAAATAGTCACTACGTATGCATAAATAACTCGAAAGCGGGCCAGCGTTCTTTCTGCAAAAGCTCCAAAGTCTATCAAACATTACATCTCAGACACAAAGATCTTCTACTTGATGCTTATTGTTGTATATGTTAATTGGCAGTTACTTATTTCCTACTCATATTTAAAAAAATATTAGTGCAATAATTAGCTTCACAATTTCAGGCGAGTACTGTCTCAAAGTTCGCTAATATTCTCTTTTGCGCGGTCTTAATATAGCTTTCTCTTTTTTATATGAGCGTATTATAATATATAAATCACTAATTTGCCATCGCGTAGGTAATGGAGATAAAATATTCAATTAATAATAAATGGCAGCCATCACGAACAATATATGTCAAGACGTACATCAAGAGCAAAATCACTGTTGGTTTCAATAAAGATTGATAATAATGTGATATAAATGTAAATGACGTCAGTTCACATTTAAATATCATTATTATTAAAGATATATATGTTTATTTTATTTATTAAATTATATCCTACTCACTTAAACTTACTTTCCTGTCACAAACCACTACACAAACATGCCATATGTTTGTGTAGTGGTTTGTGACCCTGAATGTTAATTCAGAGGTCGTGGGTACGATTATTTGTTCTATGTTTGGATGTAATTCATCCAAAATATGTATCTATTCCAAAATATATAAGTACAGACACATAAGCACATCCAGCTACCCAAATCTGTCAAATTTCTTTTATAGATTTTCAACTTTATCACATAAGCATAAGGTTCACTTTCAATTGGGGAAATTTGAGATTTGGGTAGCTTGATGTGCTAGCGTCTGTACCTAAGTTGTCAGTTGTCTGGTTGATTTATTTATTATAAAACAGCTGAAAGGATCTAGTTAAAGTATAGAAAGGTGATAGATTATAACCTGAATCTTTGAACTTTTTTATTTTAGGATGTTAAGATGTCTGTTACTCAGTCACGTTCTGTTGATCGGATTTGGTTCAAGATGATGCAATTTAATAGGTTTTATATAGAATTGACACAGGCTACAGACAAAACATAGTGCACTGCTAATTTTCGAATGAATGAATCATTCTTTAAATCTCTACTTGAAATTCATTTAATTTTCAAATAAAAACTTACTTGAAAATTAAATGAATTTTATTGTGAACAGGTGTTTTGTTAAGTTGATTCTGTTCATCGACTTTTGGTGCTGACTGTACGTACTTCTCATACAATTTTTCTAGTAGACATAAATTTTAAACCCACCTGATATTAAAAATGGGGAATGCTTTAAAACTAATCTGAATTTACTGTAACTGCAGGTAGAAAAATTGTAGGTAGTCCTACTTAAAACTGTTTTCGTAGCGCAGAGCTCTCTCCATAATTAATCTACATTCCCATGTGTTTGCTTTACTTTCGTGTGCCCAGTGAAGTTTTGTTTATTTTGTAGTTCTGATTTTAATATTACAGTTTATTTTATAAACAGTTTTGGTTAGCTCTTTCTGATATTCAAGTTTAAAGATTTTTATTTTATCAATTTTCTTAGTTTAATGGTACCACACGAATAATATTATAACGATAAACAAATGCTACATGTTATATCCACCCAAAACCATAGATCTTTTCAGGTGAGACATAATTCTGAATGCCCTTAACTCTGGATGGCAATTAGATGCTGTTTATATATCGGTAGATATTACGAAAGCGTTTGATAAAGGCAGTTATTCAGTTTTCTTTTATTGGCTTGATATGCATGTTTGTACGTTAGTATTATATTATCTTTGATGTGAGTTTGTGTGTAACGGAAATTTTGAACATGATTTTGACCTCTTATAAAACGACGGATAAAATCGAAATTTGGCATACTTATTAAGGACCGATGAAAATTTAATATTTAAAACGGTCCACCCGTTTAAAATATTGAATTGTCATCGGTATCTGTTTATCTTTACTAGGATAATCAGGACTAGCAATAAATTGTTCCCTTATAAGGTTTTTAGTTGTTTTGTACCAATCGATAAGAATTTTGTGGTAAAAAAAATAATAGTTTAAATACCTAATCAATACGATTTTATAGAAAACCAAACTATAAAAATATGGATAGTGATAAAGTTATATTTAACTGTTTTCTCATTATATGCGGTTGAACACGCCACCATTAGCTCAACAAATCAAATATACCACACGTGCTGTAGCAGTATGACTACTATAGAATGTATGATAAACTGACTGCACATACATCATAGCATACCACACGAGTGTTAATTTAAATAAAGTCTTTTAGTAATCAAATGAACTCTCCCATACTCGGCTACTGACTAATCCCAGAACGCAAAAGGAATAATTAAACGGCACTTAATCACAGCATGTTGCAAACCACGTAACAAAAGAAAGGACACACAATCCTAAACTCTTTACAAAATGTTTGCTTAATTTCAATTTCACGCTTGCATTTTGCCGCAATAAATTTAAGATAGCGGTGACCAACTGATTTATGGTTGTGTAGTAGGTTTTAAATTTAAAACTGCTCTTAAGCAAGAACAAAGAGCCTGCTTCGTCTTATCTCTTCTATAGGAAAAATGAACACGTATTTGGAGCTAAACTTTTGGAGTTAATAAATTTATAGTGTGTATCTTTCAGTTCGTTTTCTTTTGTAGTATATTGCCTTCACAACAGCTCCTTTCCATTTCCATTTCTTGTGATTGGTAGAGTGATACAGGGTCATGGAAAGCGATCCAAAAAATTTAGTGGAATCAAACTCATTTTTGTATATATTTATATATATATTTTATCGCCTTCCATGACTCTTTGTTTTTGTATCCATGAAAACCTCGCATTTTTGCGTATTAACATAGACTAACAGTTGCATAAATTGACCCTAACAATCGACCATTTCATTCATCTCAAGACGGAAACTGCCCTGAGCCGAGCGTCAAACCCCAAAAGAGGTATTTTCTAGCGTAAGTGAATTAAGTTGTAGTCTTATTTGCAAGGCTTGACCCCTTACACATCTCAATTGTTCAGTAAAACTGCAATATTCTTGTTTTAAATTCAAGTTAAAATTAACCAACCAAGTGCGAGTCGTTAATAAATGAAAGTTTCTATGCCGTCACAGAAGATTGTTTGCTATCCAGCTAAAACAACGTCGTAAAGTCACGTTTCTTGTATGGAGGCCACTCACACAAGAAATCCATACATTATGAAAATTTCCACTGTCCACTTACTTAATACTATTCATTCTTGAGACATAGCCTGCTGACGGACAGCCGGTACGACGGACAGGTAACCGAGACTTAGTAATAGGGTTTTGATGGCACCATTTTGGGTTCGGAACTCTAGAAACGCTCAGGTCTTTACTTCACACCCAGATCTCTAATAAATTTGAAGTGTGTCAGTGTCTCTGTCTGATTATGGTAATATAAGTTTCAAAGCAATATACGGATGTGAATATTTTATCATTTGTAACTTTGTTTATTTAGGATGTATGATTAAATTCGTAGAGCCATCCAAAAGTTTCGGGTTTTATTTAATTGGAGTTGAGGTTTTCGAAAATTTGATTATTGAACAATTGGATTATATTTAGATCATATACGCATTACACACCCATTGTATATTGATGTCACTTACTTTGTTGGGTTTATTCCATAAAAATAACAAACAATAATATAAAACCGTAGGCCACCGTAGCCTAGTTGGTAGTGCACCTGCCTTCGAAGCTGGTGGTCCTGGGTTCGAATCCCGGTAAGTGCAAATATTTGTATGATGAGCACGAATATTTGTTTCTGAGTCATGGATGTTTTCTATGTATTTAAGTATTTATCTATCTATATAAGTATGGATATTGTCGCCTGGTACCCATAGTACAAGCTTTGCTTAGTTTGGGGCTAGGATGTCTGTGTGACATTGTCCCCAGATAAAAAGAAAAAAATAATAATTTTAGAGCATAGCCCACTCTAAAGAGTAATAAAGAGGGCTATGTTTGGAATATTCCTGCGGGATCGAATCAGAAATGCTGAGATCAGCAGGTGAACCAAAATAACCGACATAGCCCGAACAAGTGCCAAGCTGAAGTGGCAGTAGGCAGAGCACATAGCTACCCAAGTCGACGGCCGATGGGCAGAAAGGTTCTCGAGTGGCGACCACGAACTGGAAGACGCAGCGTGGGCAGGCCCCTAGTACTGATTAATTATATAATGCATTCCAGCACAATTATATATCAGCGCAAAAATAGCGTCGTTGGATCTTGAACTATTTTTTATTTATATCCGGAGGCGACAAACGAGCAAGTGGGTCACCTGATGGAAAGTGATCACCGCCGCCCATGGACACTCGCATCACCAGAGGAGTCGCGGGTGCGTTGTCGGCCTTTAAATGTCAGCAAACAAGTGTTGCTGACCCTTCCCCCCACCCCAATGAGCTCTGGCGACCTTTCTCACACTTGGAAACACAACATTAAAATTATTAATGCTATTATTAAGGAATGTCTTCTGTAAAACAGAAGTACTTCCCCAGTTGGGCTGCTCTTTGAGCGAATCAACGCTATGCCACTATGCCGCTACCTCTCTTAAACTAACTATACATGTATTGACCCATTTTGGGCTCACTGTTAAACTTTCGACGAAACCTTAACACATGACTGAGTGGACTAATCTCATGATAAACATTGGAGACTGTTCCTGGATCCCGGTGATGAGCATTGAGCTTAAGCACATTGTTTAAGTTTTAACGAGATCTTACCACGTGAGTAACAGACTTGAACAGGAACGTCAGAGATTTGTTTTATTTAGATATTGTAAATATGTACACTGTGTTTGAAAACCAGTGTATTACGTAGTACGTTGGTTACGTATATTAACCTAAGAGTATATTTAAATAAAACTGATTCTTTTAAAAAATAATGATATCAAAATTAGTGGCATTTATGCGCCAGTTCAGGGAAACACATATGTATGTGTTGGATTTATTATACTGACAAGAGAAAAATAAGTTATTTCCCGAAAAACTACAAAAAGTCGCCGTATTTGTATGCATGGCTTCAAATTATCTATGGACAATCCTGTATGTTGTTCTCCACAAACGATGAACATATTTACGACAATATGGCGGACTGGACGGCGTCTATGTAATCAAAATCAGAATCATTTCTGATTCAGATTCCGATTCTTATTCTATGTGTTTTACTTTCGGAAACTCTTCCTAACAATTTGTAATATCCACTCATGAAATGTTAGGAAGAATTTGAAAAGCTCTTTTTATAAGATGGTAGGTAAGTTAAGATTAGCGTAACATTAAAAGATAGTTCACAAATCAATTAAAGTCTTAACAATGAACAAAAACAAAATAGTCATTATCCTCATCATCATCTCAGCCGTCAGAAGTCAATTGCTGGACAAAAGCTTCCCCGAAGATCTCCACAAATGTTGGTTTAAAAGTCTACTAATAAACATAATTAAAAAAAAAGTCTAAATTATGCTTCTAGACCTAGGCTATTGCGAGTCAAAAACCCTACCTACCAGTCGTCGGGAGCAAAGTTCCCAAAAGGATTATTATTATTGAAGCCAATACTGATTCTTTGACCCAAAAAAAGGTCACGGGAAGCGTCGATCAAGTGGGTTGCGTACATCAACCCCACAATCCTATTAAAGACTTTATATGAAATAGCAAAATATTATTAAATATTTTATAGAGACTAAATTTTTTATACAAAATTTGTTTTAAGACACTGTAACTGATAGCTTTGTTCCTTTAAGATACTGACTATAAACAATATAAGTCTGGGTGTAATTATCTATATAAGTATATATTTACAAAAAAAAAAGTAGTTTCACTCATATCCAACCACGGGTCAAAATAGATTTATAAGAAAGCTATCGATAAATTCATTAAAAACTGGGTGAAAATAATAATATGGCTACAACTATACAGTTTTTGATTTAGATTGTATTACAATTATAATACAATTCCAGTTAAGGAGCCGATCTGGAACCTTCCCAGAATAGCAGAATAGAAGTAAAACTACTGGAAAGTTCCTACCTCGACTAACTTTTCCGCATTTCGTTTATGTAGATGAAATGTACCCAATGAACTCACAACTACCTATCCGCACTAATGCAATTTGCAAATTGAGTTAGATGCTAGTTATACGTTACCTATAAATATCTTATCAACTAACTGACATCAAAAGAACCTTCCTGGTTATCAATATTTTGTATGTACATATATTAGGTCAGCATTTCTCCGTTGTTTTTTTACTGCTTTTAATAATTACTTCTTATTCGATAGCAAATGTTTATAAGACCAGTTCGCAAGCGGAATATAACGTAAAAGTTATATTAAAGAAAAATGTAAGCCGGTTTTATGGGTTTTTTCAAATATGTATGTTAAGTTACAACTAAAACCTCGCTATTGTCTTTAAGTACCTTTTGCTAAGGCAGGGGACCTGCTAGTGCCTACGGGTGGGAATATCGGACTTGCACCGACTAAACTTACCTGTCGTGGACTTCTTTTGGCACCTGGTGGGGTGAACACCTTTCGCGCCATGTCCCAGATGGTCGGGACAGGTCATCACATCATATTCCCATATTATGATAAATAAGATTTGAGAAGGAACTATGTATATACCTTTATACTCATAATATAGAACGTAATTTGAAATCGTGAGATAAGTTTTTGTGATAAATTTGAAGAAATAGTAGCTACGGTCTCCACTATTATTTTCTTTTATAAAATTTATCTATATATATTTAGGAGTAGGGGGCCCAAAGAGCGGTATGTCACGGTTTGGAGTTCCCATGTTGTTGTTACTTAATTACAATATTACAATGATTGCAATTAAAATAACGAAAGTAAAATGGAGATGAACAGAATCTTAATTCTACGTTCGTATAGTGGCAATACAACCACCCGAATAGCGTATTGTCTAGGCAATATAGCTATAGCATAGGGTATCGCGTCAGCAATTCCGCGTATGCAATATACAGTGCAAGACTGTACCAAGTAGACCAACAGTTTTGTTGGGAGCAGAGCTCTTTATCGAGTCTAATCCGAAGATAGACTGCCTGTACAAGCCAGTGCGAGCTCTAATATGGGGGTAGGCCACGCCTCCTACTCCCTCCAAACAGCTCTGTTCAATGGCGTACGGAAATACGTCACGCGTTTACTCGATACAATTTACAAAAAGGATCTAAATCCAAATAGTGTAATTATTAAAATTCATCAAATAATCTAACAGGAATTATCATGCAGTTATAACAGTTGTTTTTTAACAACTATAATCTAATTACAATATCAAAATATACTCTCAACAATGTTTTGTACAGTACCAACTAAATGTCTAACTTGGTTGGCGAATTTAATTTTTAACTATCTCCGACACGGCCAGAACTGACGATTCACACGTCCTCGTGTGGTAATAAAACACAATCGGGTAAATACCGATCAGCCTTCCTGACCAACAATAAAGAACAGAAACTTTAAAGAAAAAATCCTGAATCCATCATAAATCATAAAAAGTAGTTATAATAATTAAAACTGTCTCGGACAAACACAACTCAGTCGAAATCACACCATGGGATTCGACCAATTGGAGTTGAATAGACATCCCGCATAGGAGTCAAGATAGACATCCCGCATAGGAGTCAAGATAGACATCCCGCATAGGAGTCAAGATCAACATCCAAAACTTGGAGTCAAGATAGACATCCTTAGGCGTCAAGTCAAGATAGACAACCCACATTGGCGTCAAGTCAAGATAGACAACCCACATTGGCGTCAAGATAGACAACCCACATTGGCGTCAAGATAGACAACCCACATTGGCGTCAAGTCAAGATAGACAACCACATTGGCGTCAAGTCAAGATAGACAACCCACATTGGCGTCAAGTCAAGATAGACAACCACATTGGCGTCAAGTCAAGATAGACAACCCACTTTGGCGTCAAGTCAAGATAGACAACCACACTGGCGTCAAGTCAAGATAGACAACCTTACACATTTTTTAAATTGTAGCTATGATATGTCAGTAACAGAACAATCATTATCATCACCGTCAACATTGACGTCCTCAATAACGCTAACTGGACATTCAGGCATTTTTCTTACACATTACTATTTAAAGATTTCAACAAATATCGATCACCATCCAATAATTCAATGATTTTATAAGGAACTTTAAATTTTGGGTCTAATTTGGTTTGGTTTCTCTCTTCATTCTCAATAAGGACAAAATCACCAACTTTAAATTTGTTAAAAATAGCTTTAGACTTATCAAATCTTTCTTTATCATATTGAGCACTCTTGTGTATACCTAGAGCTGCTTGTTCTCCAACACAAGATAAACCAACTTCAATTTCTCACACTCTTTCTCACAATTTCAACCCGTCCCATCAACAATTCCAAAGGACTAGCCTTAGCAACACGATCGACTGTGCAATCAAGGGCCAATTGGACACCACCAACCGCGCCCTGCCACGATTGCTCACTGGTTTTGACGGCGGTAAGCATACCTTTCAACGTCCTCATTACACGTTCAACCTGACCATTGGCTCTACATGATCCAGTTGCTATTAAATGTGAAGTAATATTATGGGAATCACAAAATTCTTTAAAGTGTTTGCTGGCAAAACAACGACCCTGATCGGCTACAATTCTAATAGGCGCTCCAAATAAGGAAACACTAGACTTGAGGGCTTTAATACAATTAGAAGTGTTGATCTGGGTAGTGTGATATAATAAGACATATTGTAAAAGAATCAATAAGAACTAATGTATTCTTTGAGATCACTTTTCCACCAAGTTTTCCAATAGGTAACGTCAATGTGTACAGTATGCCAAGGAATACTAACTTTAGGTATTGGATGTAATTCGAAAACAGAAATAACTATGTATGTGCCTACTAAGTTAGATTGCCCCTTTTTTATCACAAGCTTAAATTACAAATATCTCGAAAACCGCTGGTTGAATCGAAAAAGTAACGAAAGTTTTGCTCCCCTTGCACACCCACCGACGTGAGCCTGTATCTCATACTGACCTTAAAACCTACCCTCGAAAGCAAATATCATACACCCGCATATCTTTAGAACATCGTGTAAAAAGATTAAAGAACAAAGAGTTGCATTTATAATTTCAAACGTTTAAATGACGGTACGGATTTCTCCGCTATCTTACGACAGTTTGTAGATTTGTGCCCAGATATAATATGATATGCCCAGATAGAAGTGGCAAACCACCGATCGGGTCTGATCCGCCTACTTTCAATTGAGTGAGAATTCTCTGAGGTTTCAGTTTTCCATTTAGAAGTAAGTGTGGTAACTAAACGACCAGCATAAACAGCTATAGAATCTCCATCTTTTGGTTGGCCATTTTGGAGGTTAATAAGAGTAGCGGCTATAGTTTCGGTTACATCAAAACGAGAAATAAAGAGACTCTTAAAGTATAACCAGGGCATACTTGCGTATGATATTTGGGAAAGCCATGTGGCAGCACTGCCTTTTAAGGCTTTGCTTAAAGCAATAATAAGAGCTCCGCCCTGAAGGGGTTTCTCGATCAGACAAACATCTACGGTATTACTCCAAGCCAAAGCATTAGAATCGGGCAAATCAGGATTAAATTCGGGCAAGCGTATCACAGGCGCAGGGGTGGAAGGCGTCCTAATAGCGTCGATTAATTGGGCCATGTTACGGCTTTGAAGCTCTAACATTGCACGCCATGGATCCTCAGCCTGCGACACCTGCACTTGTCCTGATCCCACTTCTGATGTAGGAGTAGGGGGCCCAAAGAGCGGTATGTCAGGGTTTGGAGTTCCCATGTTGTTGGGATTAAGTAACCACAATTAACTAACAAGGTCGATTAATTTACACACTAATTACAATATTACAATGATTGCAATT
This sequence comes from Pseudoips prasinana, assembly GCA_951640165.1. NCBI lineage: Eukaryota > Metazoa > Arthropoda > Insecta > Lepidoptera > Nolidae > Pseudoips > Pseudoips prasinana. The sequence continues at coordinate 11,448,113 of OX621240.1, forward strand.
AAAATAAAGAAAGTAAAATGGAGACGAACAGAATCTTAATTCTACGTTCGTATAGTGGCAATACAACCACCCGAATAGCGTATTGTCTAGGCAATATAGCTATAGCATAGGGTATCGCGTCAGCAATTCCGCGTATGCAATATACAGTGCACGACTGTACTAAGTAGACCAACAGTTCGGTTGGGAGCAGAGCTTTTTATCGAGTCTAATCCGAAGATATACTGCCTGTACAAGCCAGTGCGAGCTCTTATATGGGGGTAGGCCACGCCTCCTACTCCCTCCAAACAGCTCTGTTCAATGGCGTACGGAAATACGTCACGCGTTTACTCGATACAATTTACAAAAAGGATCTAAATCCAAATAGTGTAATTATTAAAATTCATCAAATAATCTAACAGGAATTATCGTGCAGTTATAACAGTTGTTTTTTAACAACTATAATCTAATTACAATATCAAAATATACTCTCAACAATGTTTTGTACAGTACCAACTAAATGTGTAACTTGGTTGGCGAATTTAATTTTTAACTATCTCAAACATATATATATATATATATATATATATATATATATATATATATATATATATATAGTTTAATGCGTTCATGTATAAGTTAACTAATCGTGCCCCGCACTTTCACCCACGTTAAACTTTATGAATTATATAGCCTATGCGAAATTCGGATATAAAAGTTATATTACTACCAAGTTTCATAGAATTCCGTTCCGTAGGTTTTGCGTGAAAGTAGCAAACATATGCGAAAGATTTTTTTGTGTGTATGTATATCCGTACACACTAACTTATACATTTATAATATTATAGTAGGATTGTATGATGTTGAAACCAAATCAAACAAGTTATCGTTGGCAAATTTCTCCAAAGTATTCTACAAGTTTTGTATACGTGCTCAAGTCTTATAGCAGCGCATTTATAGTAAAGACGTGACTTCATATGGCAGTCAAGGCCATGAACTGTTGAACTCTATATTGTTTGATTTTATTGGTGTTATTATCGATGAAGCTCTATCTTTTAAACAACATATCCTTGCCTTGTCAAATCGGGTACGGAAGCTCATATTCGTGTTTAAAAAACTACGCCATATTGCTGATATCAAATTGATTAAACTAGTCTATCAGGCATTATGTCAATCTATTATTCAATACTGCATTACTTCCTGGGGTGGTGCTTCAAAAACCTTAATGTTAACCATTGAACGTGCCCAAAGAGCAATACTAAAAGTTGCAACTTTTCGACCTTTCCTTTTTCCTACGTGCCTTTTGTATGAAAAATGCAACGTCTTAACTGTCCGCCAACTCTTTATTAAACATGCAATTTTAAAACAACACTCAACACTCACTTACAATGCTAACCTTACTAACAGCAAAAGACGGAAAGATATTATCTGCACTAGTGCATCAGAGTCTAAGTTTATTTATACAAACAGGTTTTATCCTTTTCTCGGGCCATATCTTTACAATAAAATAAATAAGTCACTATCTATATATAACCTTAACTATATAAATTGTAAAAGAATAGTCAGTAATTTTTTACAAAAGTTGACCTATGATGAGACTGAGGCGTTATTTAGTATTCTAAAATAAGTTAATTTTTAAACATTATATCTTAGATTTTTGAAAATGTATAATTTAATATTGTTTAAATTTTTAATAAAGGATAAGTATACTTTTTAAGCCATTAGAACGCCTGTGGTACAGGTTTAACCTAGTACAGGCACAAACTGTCTATAGCTTAGTATTAATTATTTTTAATATAAATAGATATAAATTTTGTAGACATTTTTGAATAAATTTATTTATTTATTGGATTTTGTTATACCATTGGTTCACGAAATGTATGTCTTTTAAATGTGTCTTCTGATTATGATCTCCTAATAGTGTCAAGTACATCCAAATAAGGTAACTGTTTAGTTGTAAACTGCACAATCTTGAATAATAATAAAAATATCTTGGGACATTATTTACACACTGCCATCTGATCCCAAACTAAGCAGAGCTTGTACTATACTTACTTTGATTTTGTACTTAACTCTACTGATCTCACACTTAACTTTACTGATAAAGAAATTTAAAAAGGCTTGTGAATTATCTTAACTTATTCTTAACCCATAAATACCCACATAAAGTTGAAAACTTTATAAAATTTAAATAATACGAAAAAGAAATAACGTCTTGCGATAGAGTCAATGCTGACTCCATCTTACCATCGACTCCGCGTAATTCTTTATAGCTTACTTGAAACTTGACTGTAGCTATTTAATTTGGAGCTATCCAACAATCTACAGTCAAGTTTACGACGTAATGGTTACGTTACGTTAGCTATCCAAAGCAATCGTAAATAAAATGTCGATCGTTACATAAAATAGGGAAGTGAAATCTTTGCGAACAAGCATACAAGCTAATGTCAAAACAAACCATTTGGTGTCATTGCCCTTAACTTGACAATAGTGCGTCCAATTGCCCTAATCTTGATTTGCGATTTACAAATCTTACTCATTCTGGCAGGAATGTTTAAATCACCTAAAATTGTATATTTAATATTAGCTTTATTTACATTAATAATTATAAATATCTTTTAATCTGAATATCTGATCCCAAACTAACCATTCAAAATGCACATTATAGAACTTATCACTCATCAATTTATATTCATCAAATAAATATTTTTTACATCAAATATGCTGATTGCACATTAAACTGAAAATGTATTTCGCTAGTAGAAAAGTAGGCTAGGTTAGTTTGAAATTACGAATATATTGTGGAAAAAAAACAAGGACAGATATATTTGCACAAAGAAATTTGTTCAATTAAATAGAAATACGTCATGAACTGAAATTTCTGCTAAAATTCTAATATTTGAGGTTACGGATTTTACTGTAATATAAAAGGAATATTTTTAATTTGCAGCAAAATAATACACTAATATAATTACATTTCTCTTAAAATTGATATAATTATAATATTATAATTTTGAAATTGGACATTATAATATTATTACAGGGTTAATTTTATATAAAATGAAAACTTTTATATGATGATTTGATATTATTAATATCCAAATTAATTGACATAAATTCACTCCGTCTCAAAACCTGGTAAAATGTGGAATTTAATTTATTCGTTATCTACTAGATTCTATTAAGGGATGGCGTAATGCCTTGTTTAAAACAATTTTAAAATAGCAATGATAATGTGCGAAGTTTAGTTTGTATGAAACTACTGATGTTCCTTACTGCATCTTATTTTCAAATATTGATCAAAAATCCGATATCAGCCTCGGTTGAAATTCCATTAAACTAGAATTTCTTGACTTCAGTTAGCAGTTATTTTACGATCTAAACGGCAATAGTATTCGTTTTAGAGCTTCAACTGGCTTTACTAGATTTTAAATAGTTAACTGACTATCTGAGAAAATTTCCAAAATACATCTTAAAATGTACAACAATACGGTTTCATTTTGAACTGTATCGAAATGGTTGGTAGCTCAGTTTGGGAATATGGCATCGAAATGTACTTGGAATTCTATTTACGGGTTTGATTCCTCTAGCAGAAATCTAGTTTTATGAGAGATATTCCGGGTTTAGTTGTAAAGGCACTACCACACTTATGAGCTTTAAAATTTCAAGTGCAGAGTGTCTGTATTGCGGAATACATCCCAGGTACTAAATAATGAAGTATCTCCAATCTGGAGACGTGCATTTCGAATTTAGTAGAACAGTAGCAATTGATTGGAATTTGAAATGTACTTATGATTGTTTAAAAGATTTAAAACTTAAATACATTTTTTGAAATGTAAACTGGTTTAGCGGCGTTGTGCACTTTTTTGGGATGGGTAAAAATGTTAAATTCGTGCCAGTACACGTTACTTGATCAAATTTTCGTAAGACGGAGGGTCTTTTTTTAATTCACACTGGCCGTTTACACACTCACATAACGGCAGCATTTTTTCTTAATCATGATAGATATTTTACAAATTTGGTTCTATTTTAAAAATTATTTCCACCATAGGCAAAGCAATTACTATGAGTCTTTACCGCCCAAAGGTGGGAAGTAGCATCTTCCACTCGCTACTCTGATCAAATAAATACTACTTTCCGAGTATAAGAGTTTTTTTTTATCTATGTATTTTAAAACATCTTTATTGTTTTTGTACTATATGTTTATAGTATCACGTCGGCAAACAAGTATACGGTGTGATGGTAAGCTGAAAAGGTATTTTATGACGTTAGCGACACGAAATCATCGTTTAGCATTTATTAGCGGCCATCATTCTTATACCCAGGACCAAAACATAATAGTAAATGGTATGGCAGAGATACTAACTCAGTCGTAACTGATCATAGTGTTGTAACCATTTTGGTCTACTTAACTTTTTCCATTTATTGTATTAAAATAATGACACCTTAGAGGTTGCCAGCGTTGCACTAAAACCACAAAGTTTTGCACTTATGCTACAGAGTCATAAGCATAATTAGGTATGTAATTGTATTGTTGTCTAAAATTATTAATTTAAAGTACTCTTCAGATTAGGTGAAAGATGTTCACTGCTGGACGAAGGCCTACTCCAAAGGTCTCCACAATTGCCGGATTTGCGCTATCTGCATCCAGCGACTTCCAGCGAACCTCACAAGATCATCGGTCCATCTTGTAGGGGGCCTGCCCACGCTTCGTTTTCCGGCTCATGGTCGCCACTCAAAAACCTTTCTGACGAAGCGGCCGTTGTCTCTACGAGCTATATGCCCTACCCACTGCCACTTCAGCATGGCAATATTTCGGGCTATGGCGGTTACTTTGGTTCGCCGGCGTAAAGTATTAATAGAAAGGAATAGCAATATTTTATACAGTCCCTTCAGCAAGGAAGTATGTTTTTAACTTTGAAACAACGTTAAATGTTGCTAACGTATAGTACTACGTGCAGAGTATAGACTATCGCGGCACATCAATTAGTATTTGGAGTCAAAACTAATATATCATAACTAAATATAACCTTTACATAAGAACTATGTTATAAAGAAATGCAAAAATATTAAAATTAGTTTAGTGGGTGTTGCACACAATCGGGGGAGGTACTTTTTTTAATACAGTACTCCGAAAAGTATCGATAATGAAGCCGGTAAACAAGCTTCAAAGTTGTAAATTCACCATCCACGCCATTTTTATCTTCTTTTTAAGAGCCGTGCGTTTTTTTTCTAACTTTTTAATTGCGATGCTGTAGTTGAATTTGCAAGTGTTGTTCTAGGTAAAATGATTACAATTGGGTGAAATTTATAAAAAAAATGATTATTAATAATATTAACAGTTTTCGTCACAGAATAATGATAAAAACATATGTTTGTAAGTCCGTAAATTTGTTCGATACTATGTGGCTGTTTGGATATTCGCAGCCATTGCCCGTTTAAAAACGATACTTGTAGCATGATCTACTATCGATATCGAATCCAAAAATATAGTTTATAGAATTTTTGTCTGTTTGTATGTATGTATGTCCGGGCTAAACTCAAAAAGTACTGCATGGATTTACTTCATATTTTGCATGAATATTACTAAGAGGTCGGGTCGACATATAGGCTACATTTATCACGCTATCACCTACGGTGGAGGAGCTGTGATCATTTATAAACTTTAGCGCGGGTAAAACCGCGGGGCACAGCTAGTTTAAAAATATAAGCAAATGTTACGATGATTATTATATTAATGTTTTCCCGTAAATGCATTAAAATACGTAATTAACAGAGACGAGCGGGGGTTTAAATCTTACTAATATTATAAATGCGAAAGTTTGTGAGTATATGGATGTTTGTTACACTATCACGCAAAAACTAGCGAACGGATTTTGATGAAATTTTTAGTAATATAGCTTATATATCCGAATAACACATAAGCTATAATTTATAAAGTTCAACACAATATCATACATACGAAAGTTTGTATGTATGGCAGTAAGGATGTTTGTTACTCTTTCACGCAATAACTACCGAACGGATTTTGATGTATCTTTATAGTAATATAGCTTATATATATCCGAATAACACGAAGGGTATAATTTATAAAATTTTACGCACGTAAAATCGCGGGGTACATCTAATCCTATATAAATTCAGTTGGAAGAGCCTAGGGTTATTTCTAGCAAGTGGCTTTATAGCAGCCGCGGACAAGCTTTTTTGCTTGCAGCTCGTTCAAATAATATTTACGCACTTTAGAAACTTGTGACGCCATAATTATACTCAAATCAAACAAATTACGTATGCATAATATAATAGTAGTATATTATGCATGCATACATAGGTAGTTTTATTGCTATCTGCGACAATTTTGTTGTTTCTTGATGAATACAACCGCAATTGGTGATACAGATGATTAGTAGACTAAAAAGATAATTGAAAATGTGACCATTTAGGAAATAGAAAAATAATTTAAAAAATCAATAGTTGTTATCAAGTCATCATTATCATGTCAGCCAAATGACGTCCACTGCTGGAACACCCCAAAAGATTTCCACAATCCAGTTATGTCCATCGTTTGTAGCGATATGCCATAATTGCCACGCTTGGCAGACGGGCTGGCGAACGCAGTATGTTGGTCATAGTAAACAGAGATACGCTGCTGTCCGTTCTCTGAGAGATTTGTTCCCTCAGAATGACTTCTACGCTCCCACGGGATTACATGGGGTAGCAATATTCTTTGTCGTCACACAGCAAACTAGTTAGTAGGTACTATGGCCATCTGCACTCCAGATGCCTTCGGGATTTTTTTGATATAGGAATTAAATACGCCGATTTAAACTTGAAATTATATTCTATTTATTTTTATTATAGCTGTTGCAATGTTGTAAGCTAAACGGGTTCTGTAGTTGAATGACGGCTCGAAAAGGTTTGTTTTTTGTTTGAATTACTTTCAATATTTCTTTTCTAAACGTTTTCTTGGACGAACAAAGGTGCACGACCATGGAGATTGTCACAGTTCTTAACTTCGCCAAACGTTAACAAAACGACGAGAACAACTAGCTATAAGCGCCCCATCTTGAATATTCATGAACAAATAGTGCTCCTACAGATACCGACCATGCATTGATTTTGTATTGAGAATGTCATTGCACTTCTACGAGTTCTGCACAATATTACTATATTGTGCACACGCGTAAAATTTATGCATACTCTTTGTTCAAATCTTATATAAACAACTATCTCTCATAAAATCTAGCAAATACAAGTAATACGAAATTCTGCTCGGATAAACAAGATAGTACAAACATAAAACAGACACATGCTCCTTGGCTTTACTGGATTATAGAGCGTAATTTGGTTATCGACCCCATCGCTCAAACATCAGATCAACGCTGCACTTCGACCTTAAAATTGGTGCATGACAATGTTCTTATACAAGTAGCATCGAGTTCTATCGCCTAACATTCTTCTTTTGTTCTTTATAAAAAGAAAATGTTTTCGCTAGCGGATTAAATCCTGATAACGTGGGGACTTCATTAACACGTATGTACAGACGCCAGCACATCCAGCTACCCCAATCTGTCAAATTAATTTTATAGATTTTCAACTTTATCACAAAAGCATAAGGCTCACTTTCAATTGGGGAAAGTTGACAGATTGGAGTAGCTTGGTGTGCTGGCGTCTGTACATACATATATCATGGACACAAAACTCAATCATACTCAAAGAAACTGTATGACTGGCTAGTTGGTCTAGTGGTAAGTCTGACCACTAATCCAGAGGTCATGGGTTCAATCCCAACCCTAAACAAATATTTGTGTGATTAGCACGATAATTTATTTAAAAAGGTACTTAGTAATATATAAGATTGTTCATCAATTGCCTGGTTGTCACAGTAATGGGTCTGCCTAGTTTAGAATCAGTGTGTTAGTCATCTCCAGTAATTTAATAATTTTATTGTAATAATTATTGTTATTTAATTTATATTTATAATTATCGTAAGGGAGCTTAGTAGGTACTATTACCATTATACTACGATCGTCAACCCGTCTATCAAGCGTGGCGAGTATGGTATAATATACCTACAAATTATGGACATAGTGCAAATGTTTTGGGAAGGTTTTTGTTCAGCGGTAGATGGCATTAGTGCTCCTAGATATTGACTGCAATAGCCAATTGAGGATCACTCAACGGTAACAAAATTCCGGGCAAGTGAGATAAAGCATAGTGTGTACTGTATTATACGACAGAACTCAATTATTCATAAAGTTTTAAATAAGTAATTCTAATATAATAAATTGGTTACAAACGAGCAAGTGGGTAATCTGATGGTAAGTGAACCCATGGACACTCGCTACATCAATGAGTCGCGGATGCGTTGCTGGCTTTGCAAAGAATCCGCAAACAATTGTTGCTGACCTTCCCCACCCCCACCCCTATCTATTAGCTCTGGCGACCTCACACTCAGAAACATGACATTAATTATTAATGTTATTATTAAGAAAGTCTTCCGTAAGGTGGAGGTACTTAACTTCTTCTACATCAGTTGTACTGAATTGAAGAATCTGAATTAATCTCTAAGATATTAACTTTTATTATGATGATGATGATGAATTTATTTAGTATTTTATTTTATTTATTATTTAATATATTTTATATACAGGACTAATCGGAGGAGGCCTTTGTCCAGCACTGGACTACTTTCGGCTGATATGATAATTATAGTACTAGTTACTTAAACGAATTCAGAACGCTACAACCTATAAAACACAAATATAACCGATGAACTGACGCCCGTTGTACGAATATTAAATAATGTAACGAATTTTTCAAACTAATCTTCTATACATTTCTGGTAGATAGAGTGATTTTGTTCGAGCCATTGTTGTTGCTCATCCAACCCGTTGATTCAGTGCTTTGTGTCCACGAATCAGAGGTGTGTTGTAAATCCCCGCGACAAAGGTATATGTCTAGTACGGGCGGCGGCTCTTGAACAATAAAACAAAAAATAAAATTGTGACAGGATAATATACGTTATTAATATTTTTTTTTATTCACGTAGACTTTAAAAAAGCGCTTGTAACTAGTCAGAACATGTTTGTAGTAATACAGTTATTATTTCTAGTTACTTATTACAGCTATTTAGGTACACGGAATGTTACGGGCTGCCGCTGCGGAAGCTGCTGCGGCTCGGGCTGCGGCAATGCCGGCGCCGACTGCGCCGCCACCACACACCGAAGGCACTTGGGCCCAGGTGGTTGGCCGAAAGGCCAGGGCAAAGGCTGCCCGGCTGAATCGGCCACCGCCACCTCCGCCTCCAAAGAGGCCGATCGCGCTGCCGCGACCTCCACCGTCCGCGGCAGTGACGATCAATCTGCCATCGACCTCGGCCACTACCATGGCTGAGGTGATGAAGGTGGCGAGGACAAAGGTCCAGTTAAAGGACCTTGGCTTGGAGGCGGGCCTTCGCCCTAAGAGGGCCCTGACCGGGGGCCTCATTTTGAGGATCCCTGGTCCAGAGGGGTCCGCGAAGGCGGACGCCCTAACCTCTCGGCTAAGGGAGGCCTTAGCTGAGACGGGTGCAGTGGTGGCGCACCCAGTTGCAATGGGAGAGCTCCGGGTGATGGACCTGGATGACTCCGCCGACCCCACCGAAGTGGCGGAAAATTTAGCCACGGCGGGAGGATGTGCCGTCGCCGACGTAAAAGTCGGCGAAATTCGGTTTTCCCCGTCGGCCTTAGGTTCGGTCCGGGATCCGTCCGGATGACAGACGAGGCTCGCAGTATTGGTGGTCGGCCGAAATCGCGCAACTCCGTTCGGAGTATGTCGCAGCGCGTCGCCGACACCAGCGGGCCCGTCGGAGGAGGCGAGCCAATCCCGAAGAGGCCGCCGGAGTGCACAGGGCGTATCAAGTCGCCGTCAAGGCGCTATCCGTTGCGATAGCGGAAGCCAAAGCTCGGTCCTGGAACGAGCTCATCGAGGGACTGGATAGGGACCCATGGGGGCGCCCGTACAAAATGGTACTGGGCAAGCTCAGACCGTGGGTCCCTCCTTTGACGAGTACCCTGGACCCGGATTTCCTGAGGAGTGTGGTGGACACCCTCTTCCCTAGGGTCCAGAACAGTCCATCGGACCCTCCGTTACCGTCGTACCATGATTGGGACGACCAGTTGGAGGTGACGGAGGGGGTGTTGGACCGAGCAGTACGGCGACTTGCAGCCCGAAATACCGCCCCTGGCCCGGATGGGATACCGGGCAAGGCGTGGGTTTGCGCCCTGGCAGTCCTGGGGGACCGGTTGAGGCAACTGTTCACCAGCTGCCTCCGTAGTACCGTGTTCCGGGCAGGACCGCTGATTCTCCCTCGGCGTTCCGACCAATATGCTTGCTGGACGAGGCGGGCAAGCTCTTTGAGCATGTCATAGCCGCCCGTCTCAGCGAGCAACTGTCGCGCGTTGGCCCCGATTTATCAGACAACCAGTTCGGTTTCCGGCAGGGACGTTCGACGTTCCGCGCCCCTTCGGAGCCCGCCGTTCGGGCGGGGGGGGGGGGGGGGGTGGCGTTGGCGGTGAGTTTAGGCATCGTCAACGCCTTCAACTCCGGGAGGCACTGGTCCATCATAACGTGCCTCCCTATCTCCGTGGTATAGTCGGGGCATATTTGCGCGACAGGACGATCAAATTCGTCGGTCGGAACGGGATTGAGATCCAGAGGGAGCTCTCCTGCGGGGTTCCTCAGGGGTCCGTGTTGGGACCCCTGGTATGGAGCCTCGCGTACGATGCGGTCCTGCGGATAAGCCTCCCTCCCGGAGTGAGCGTCGTCTGCTATGCGGACGACACGCTCGTCATAGCCCGGGAGGTAAGCTTCCAGCGGGCGGTACGGCTCGCCGAACTCGGGGTTGCGTGTGTCGTCGCGGCCATTTTGAGACTGGGCCTTCGGGTAGCGCCTCACAAGACCGAGGCGTTATGGTTCCACGGCTTACGCCGTAGGGAGGAACCACCCAGTATGTCGATACGTGTAGGTGACGCAGAGGTCAGGGTGGGGCGGTACATGAAGTACCTGGGCCTCACCCTAGACAGCCGATGGGGCTTCGAGGAGCATTTCGGGCGTCTGGCTCCCCGAGTGCGCCGGGTAACCGGTGCGTTACACCGGCTTTTGCCGAACCTCGGGGGTCCCAGGGAAGAAGTTCGCCGCCTCTACGGAGGTGTCGTGCGATCCATGGTCCTTTATGGGGCGCCCGTCTGGTCTGAACGCCTGACGGGCGCCTCCCAATGCAGAGCTATTTTGAATAGCCTGCAGCGTGTGGTGGCCATACGGATCGCACGAGGATACCGGACGGTATCCTTTGAGGCGGCGACACTCCTGGCGCGCCTCCCGCCGTTTGATCTCCTGGCGGCAGTCGACGCGACGGTTTACACCGAGATCCACGTCCGCCGGGAGAGCGGTGAGGCGCCAGAGCAGACGCTCGTTGCCTATAGGCGGGATGCACACCGGCGCGTACTAACACAGTGGCGCGCACGGCTTGAGTTGCGCCTGAACGCGCGCCAACGTGCCGTCGGTGCTATCCTGCCTCACCTCGAGGCCTGGGTGGGAAGGAAGGGCGATTACGTCACCTACAGACTGACTCAGATACTCACCGGACACGGGTGTTTCGGTGAGTATCTGTGCCGGATCGGCCGAGAAGTGACGACACATTGTCACCATTGCGGGAGTGACCTGTACTCTGCCCAGCATACGCTGGAGGAGTGCCCGGCCTGGGAGGTCGAGAGACGAGTCCTGGTCGCTGAGATCGGACGGGATCTTTCGCCGCCAGCAGTCGTGTATGCGATGCTGGCTGGCGACTCCACCAAATGGGACGCCGTGGTCTCCTTCTGCGAAGCAGTCATGCTCCAGAAGGAGGCCGCCGAGCGGGATCGGGAACGAGCCGACCCCGCTCGTAGACGGAGGAGGCGTCGGGGCGGCGGCGGCAGCCATTAGCCCTACTCCCCTCGGGGTTGCGGTGGCAATATGAGAAGTGTCCTCTACTGCCGCCACGTGCAAGCAGTCCCGGGAAGACAGCGAACTGTATGTGGCACAGTCGCTGTGCCGTACTGGCAGGAGTCGGCAAATGGGGAGGGCAACCCACAGCTCTCCCCGGGTGCGTGTCCCGACCATCTGGGACACGGCGCAAAAGGGGGGCACCGGAGCAGCATACCCGCGTTCCCGGGGCTCCCCGTATCAGGCGCCAGAAGAAGTCCACGGCAGGTTAGGTTTAGTCGGTGCGAGTCCAACATACCCACCCGCAGACACTTTTTGCGGGTGGCATGCATTAGCATTACCCCTGCCTATACAAAAAAAAAAAAAAAAGGTACACGGAATGTTAAAACATTTATACAATTTACTTTATAATGGTAGTGATATTTAGCTAGCTTGTATTAAGTTATTGTCAAGGAGATTATGTTTAGTTAAAGTTTTTAATACTATGTATTGAAATTTATATTATATTATATTTAGAGCCAACCACGCTAACAGGCTCGTTTACTATATGTTATCACAATAATGTGTTATCATGAGCACTGTAAGTATGTTTACTGCGTATGCTTATTATTATTCGTTCAGCAGGTAATGATGAGACGGCAACTGAGGAAAACTGGAAAAACAAACTGGCATTTCAAATGTTTGTCGGAAAAACGCCATAAGAATTATGATGTGCATTACCGCATCCACTCGCTTTCGCTCGGTCCATTAGTAGCACCATTCATAAGTGCTGAATAATACATTATAATATAGAACAAATACTTTTCAAAGATACTACATATGTATGTAGTACTTGCAATTCAGCATGAAATGATATAGAGCTAGGCATAATGTGTTATTATTAACCTTCTTACGCGGCTAAGTATGTAACACTTGGAATTTGAAAAACAATATTATTATGATCCAACGTTTCAAAAAATAATAGTTTGATGATACTAATGGATATGTTTCTATTACAATAAAACAAATCAAGTAAATAAAAACCGGCCAAGTGCGAGTCGGACTCGCCCATGACGGGTTCCGCAGCAGCAAGTATTTCAGTTGATGAAATGAAAGGTAAATTGCTGTCTACGATTATGACGCATTAAAAACAATACTTACTGGATCTCGTTCAAACCAATTTTCGTTGTTAGTTTACATGTTAATGTACATCATATACTTTTTTAGTTTTGTCATTCTTATATTTTAGAAGTTACAGGGGGACACTCATTTTACCACTTTGGAAGTGTCTCTCGCGCAAACAGTTTAGAAATAAATGATAATAGGAACCTCAATATCATTTTTGAAGACCTATCCATAGATACCCCACATGTATTGGAGTTTCAGTTCTATGTAATGGGGAACCCCCAAAATTATTGTTCTTTTTCTATTTTTGTGTGAAAATTTTAATGCAGTTCACAGAATCTACTTACCAAGTTTCAACAGTACAGCTCTTACAGTTTCGGAAAAAAGTGGCTGTGACATACGGGCGGACAGAAAGACAGACAGACAAACATGACGAATCTATAAGGGTTCCGTTTTTTGCGATTTGGCTACGGAACCCTTAAAAGGCCTGTTTGCGTGGTTGGCAAATGCTTGCTTTTCACGCCGGAGGTCGTGGGCTTGATTCCCACCCAGGACAGATATTTGTGTGCATGAATATGTCTGTTTGTCCTGAGTCTGAATGTTATTATCTATATATGTATGTATTTACAGAAGAAAAGTAGTATATGTAGTGTATCAGTTATTTGTTTTCTATAGTACAAGCTCTGCTTAGTTTGAGATCAGATGGCCTTGTGTGAAGAATATCCCAGGATATTATTATTATAAAATAAATTAGGATAAAGACTTTTTCTTATTCCTATGTTCTTTCCTTTGTATTTTGGAAAGTTTCAGCATGAAAACATGGACTGAACCGTTTTTTTTTTCTAAAAATAAATTAAGTTAGCACCACTGTATTTATTATATGTATTAATCTGTTACATATTATATTACATAGTAATTGTATTTATTATATGTATTTATATTACATAGTTTATTTATATATTACATATTATATGTATTTACCTTTTTTTCTTAATGGTCTCAATCCGTGAGGGGCTCCGAAGTCGTTCCAAGGAAATACTTGTCAACAACAGCGTCTCTCTGTGAACTAAGACCATCAAGCTGCGATCATAATGTGATTATAATTGTTTTTCCGTTTCTTGGTGCAGAATTTTGTCACGCAGTGGACGTTACTGAGTTGTTATGACATGTGCAGTGGTTGCCATAGCGTCAGAATTATCCAAGATGGCCGTTGACATGGCTTAACAACCGCTGACTAATTACTACTACCGGGACCGATGGGTTCAAATACGCTTAAAAAAATGGAACTGGTGATCTCCCATTACAACGACTTCGCACCTAGGTGTGTGTCTGATTATAGTTAAATTTTCCAAATTCACAGATTTTTTTTCGATATGACGATACCATTGTATTTTTGAACATGAGTATTTATTCAGAAATCTGATAACTTCTTCATCTGAGTGTTTGTTTAACAACTAAAGTATTATATGGAAGGAAACGCATAAAGAACAGGAAATCACATTATGAAATTTATGACCAAAGTTTCGTAGTAGGTTAACTGTAGTAATACTCGTATTGGTGGTATGCCATACTCGGCAGACGTTATTTTTATAATAGTGCAGATATAAAGTCATTAACATGACATTGGGCTGAGACTCCTAACGCCTCTTCCTCTCTGTATAAAACTATAGTGCTTTTAAGTTTAAATTTTATAGCATTATTTGCAATGCAAAATCTCAAAAAAATACCAATGTGACGTGTTACCTATATGATACATGCAACTGTAAACATATCAGTCGGCCATGTTTCTAGAAAATAAAGCCGATGGATAATACCTACATTTTCCTGAAGGGTGTTAGCAAGGGAATCCTAAATTTGATCTGCCAGTGTGTATCGTTCGTAGCTTAACGCAGAGCGCCTACCCCGGATTCGGTGCTGGTTCGAGACCCGCCGGACGATTAAATTTATGATTATATGGTGTAGTGCTTTTATTGTATTGTAGACAGATGTAACTAATAGTCTATATAAATAAGGGCAGCGGTGACAGTTTTAGAAGTGTCCTCTACTGCCACGTGCAAGGAGCTCCGAGAAGACAGCGATTTGTTTGTGGCGCAGTCTCTGTGCCGAACTGGCAGGAGTCGACAATAGGGGAGGGCAATCTAGGTCCCGAACATCTGGGACAAGGCGCAAAGGAGGGCACCGGAGTAACATACGCACGTTCCTGCGTCTCTCCTCCCATCAGACTACAAGGCAAATCCAGGGCATCTTAAGTTTAGTCGTTGCAGGTCCGTTATTCCCACCTGCAGGCACTGTTTACGGGAGGCCTTTGCTCTAATAAAAAAGACTATTTAACTGACGATGGGAGATTATTGTTGGGAGGGAGAACACTTGATTAAGGACTAATGCTATATTGCAAATATCCATAAACCTATTTGGTCCTAATTCAATTACCCCTCAAGACAACTATTTTATAATGATTGAAGTATTCCATTAGCACAATTAGTGTTCTCGTGAGCAACTAGGAAAAGTTATTCAGAGTTTGGTGTGTCCCTAATTTGTATATCACATAAAATCCCAAAAAAATGTTTTGATATATAAACTTTTAGAATATAACCTTTTGCAAAACAATCATGGTATTAGGTTAAATAGCTTGCATACCTGGAATTGTTTATTATGCAGTTTGCAGTTGTGCGTTAAAGCGATTTTCCCATTCTTAGTCTTAACTAGGAGTGGCAAAATCGCTTTGAATCAAGAAATTGGAATCACGTATATCTTACCCTTAAAACTCCTTCCTATTTCTTCCTGATAAAACTGATTGCGGGGTCCAAGAAAACTTCATCTATTTCTCAGAAGTGCCTATGTACCACTGTCAATCCTATACATAACGATTAGACCACCATCACTGCACAACGCATGTAATCTTTAAATGTGAAAAAATATCTAATAGGCAGTTGCAAGTAACTGGAGGACTTGCTATGATGTTGAATTCGTGGAGTATAGTTTCATGGGCAAGGCTCGAGATATAACAAAGATAAAATGTAAATATGAAACTTACCTTAAATTCACCGCAGGAACTTGTTCTCTCTGAGTCTGGAATCCACTTCAGTCTCAGTGTCGTCAGTCTTTGTGATGAGAACATTTAGATTCTATTTTACTTAGTTATGTAACAGTAATATTAAATAGACTTTATATGTAGAGTTACCATTTATGATAATTGAATTTAATAAACCTTACATTTGAATGAAAGTAGCACATAAAGTGCGGTAATTGGTGTTTTGGATTTTGCATGACTAAGCAAAAACTACCTAAACCTACTTAAATATTTATAAAAAATACTACGGACAAATACAGTACTTTACCAGTATATTGTAAAATATTCTTCATGCCAATAAGAAATGAAACTCATATATACTAAGTTTGTAAAGTCATAGCCAAGTGCTTGAAACTAGCATCCTCCGCTGTCTTGTACTAAGTTATGTTGTATCTCCGTCGACGCAAGTTGCATTGCACTAGCGAGACTTTGCAGTTACACATAAGGTCCTGGATCGCATTAGAATAAGAGTGGAATACTCACTAGTGTTACCAAACCATAGGCAGCACAATTAATAGTACATCGCTGCATTGAACTGGAGGTTGTGTCTCAGTTTTAATGCAGCGGTGCACTTGTGGAGCAATTTACTGTATTTGAAGATTTTCTTTCCCGTAATGTGTTCAACTACACTTTAGGTGAAGAATAAATGAAACAACCTTTAATGTGCATTACTTTATATTAAATCGATGTACGACATAAAAAGTTATCTGTACACAGATGTTTATTAGTTTTACAATTAAAACTATCAACTAACGTGATCGGATAGGCATACAGTCAGTCGTTTTTTTATATTTCTTTCACTACGTATTCAGGCTCTATTTTGATGTGTTTTAAAATGTTCATATTTAAAAATGAATTATGTTATACAAATCTATCTAGAAATATAGTAAAATGATTTGTGTATTTTTTCCTTTTTTGTCCTAGAAAATTCTCGATAGATTCGATGATATTGATTCATATCCCGAAGGAAAAGGTCAAAGTAAAAACCGTTGGAATATTACTTATCTCCGAAAAAAGAATCAACTGTAGCTCTCTAATGAAGAAAATTAAATATAAAAAGCGGAGTACAGATAAATCTAACGAAGCCAATTTCCTGGTACCTTACAATTGCTGTTGTAACAGATCTACGGTTAGAAATAATTCACTTAGAAGCTACGTATATAGTCAGTACTACAGTTAATTGGCCGCTGAACACGTTCGACGATTCGAGTCTTGTTAGCACGCTGCGAGTTCCGAAGTGTTAGTTACTAGTGACGTGACGATGTGACTGAAACGTGTTTGTGTCGATTTCAAAGGAGTTATCAGACAAAGATTTAGATCTCAAAGATGTGGTTTCAATGATTATTATGTTTGATGCTTTGGATAGTATCACGCTTTGGAATTACTAGGGTATTTTGACTACTGGATATTGAGTATAAGCAAACTCATTTATACGAACGTCAGTATTCTGAATATACCAATTTATTTCTTTTTCAACTAAAACACCTTTTTATACTTTAAAAATTACTTTACACCTCTAAAATACCTAAAACATGTACGTATCCTAGTAGACAGTAAACCATCAAACAATCAAATTTAAAACTAGGGAAATATCAAGCATTGTCTTAGACAACAAAGAAAATTAAATGAAAAAAAAATTAGAAGTTTTCCTTCACAATTTGACACAGCTCCTTTATATTGACATTTATTTATGGTTTGAATAAGACCAACCAAATTAATGACTAAAACTGGCGGCAAAATACAAATCATACTTTCGCCATCCTATAAGATTGGCGATAAATTTCAGTTTACGTAATTTGTGACATGACATGTTATAAAAATAGACTATATATACTAAGGAATTACGTACTTATGGCACCGATATTAACCGATAAACACGCAATTTGTGTCACAACAAATTGCTGTTATGTTTGTGTCCAATTGTAATCATCCGGGTAATCATAATGAAACGTTTTCTGTCTAATAGACGTTGGTTCTGGTGCGATTTGACCTAATCTCTGATATTATGTTGTCTCGCTGTAGTACTCAACACACACTTGTAATGGTTACCAAATGAGAAAATAAGATGTTATTAGATATTAAAACCTCTTGGTTGAGTTTAGTCAAGCCCCAATTTAATCGCGTTAAATTTTACAAAAATGAGTTAATATATATGTGAACACAAAACCGTCAAAACAGAAGATAACAATGGTTTGAGTGAAGCATTGAAATCCTTCTAGACTAACTGCAAACGTGTTATGCTATATCTACTACATATATGCTTAGCAGCCGCGTACCTATTTATTCTTCAAATTCTCGTTTTTTTTTTAATTTTGTTTTCTTAAGCTCACAGTAAAATCATTAAATAGGTAGAGTTTGTATATATTGGTGATAAACTTCTATACTATCGACATTTATTTATTTACCGATTGAATTGCAGCGCGCCTGGTTAAGTAGGTACGAATTCGGAATGCTGGTCAAAATAATATAAGCCTACACTTCAGATACGTGACAACGTACCAGGAGTCTAGAGCGCTGGCTTATATCTTATCTATTTTAATATTGCTGTTACCAGCATCCTGAGAATATTGCCATGATACAGATTAAGAATATATATTTCATCACAGTTTAATTCTAATGATAGTAGTAGTTGATTTCAAATCATTTATATTCTTGGGTATGTCTATCGGTGTCACATAAATTACAGGTTACAGCTTATAAATAATATTCACTTTCACTTTAGTTTCCAAGGATAAATTTCACTTTTCTTTTCTTTAGAAGATGTAAAACACCAACAACCTTGAAGGACTAGATTGCTAACATCATAAGCAACAACTTTTGTTCTACGAATTCTTATTTAACACAATAGGTACATAAAAAAAAAAAAAAAAGTATTTGCTGCACTGTCGTGACATTTGTAGGTCTATGTTTCATTCATAACCGAAAGGATGGCACGCGAACGACGCTAAGCTTACGCGGGTGTATCTGTACCTTATCTTTGCGATGCTCGTAGACTTATAAACATTCAAGCGAGAAATTAAAATGATACTTATTTTTGTATGAGAATAAAATTCAACATATTATCAAAAGTTGTAGAACAAAAGTTGTTGCTTATGGTGTTAACTATCTAGTACTGCGTGGTTGTTGGTATTTTACAAGTAAGTGTATTTAAGTTATTCAGTACGCTAGCTTTTAGTTAGGCTATAGCGTAAAAACCAGTTTTTGAAACAATATATCACTAAATTTAAACCATCGTGTTATCTCACCGATATTCGAAGCTAATTTATAACGTATAATTGGAATATTTAAATTTATTACGGTCTCTACAAATATTATTATAATTATTATCCTATCCCGAACAGTGATAAAGTTACACATAGTTATTATCAAAATAGAGCCTAATCTACACAGCCAATTATTAATAAACTCAAAATACAAACTGTAACACAAGTAATCAACCAATCGTAAATTATTTCACAACATTCTCATATAGCCAAATTCATTTACTATCTCACAAACAGTAGATACAAAAAAGATTATTATAATGTAATAAATACCTTTGATACAAACAAAAGTTTTGTAGTTATTACCAATTGTATGGAAATTTTACAATCATCGTAACAGATTACAAGATAGCAACAGAATTTCATATAACGAACAAGGTATTTCTTAAATGACAACTTAATATTTATCTTTTACGTAAAAAGTACTGGGCCGTGGATTTTTGTCATTTTACGCCAATTTTCCATTAACATTTGAGCATGTTAATGGAAAAAAGTACTGGGTTATTTTTGTAGTTTTTACGTCACATTTCCATAATCATTTGATCGTGTTTATCTAAAATTTTCGTAAAATTATATTTTATACTTGTTTCTGAATTCCTAGTAATTAAATAACCAAGTTGAAATTGAATCAAAATCATTTTGAATATTACATGAGATTTTATATTCAAGCAAACAAACGCAATCAAATATTTGAGTATGTAATATTATGTTTAATATATTTGTGGTTAGCTTGTAGGAAAATTTGGCATAGAACCAAATATTTTCTACGCGCCACTGCAAGCAAGGCTGCCTAAATTTTCAGTGGAAATTAATATTTTACAAAATAAATACCTACCCAAATTTAACAGCTGCAAACTACGTCTAACTCACAAGAGAAACAATACAATGAGAATTATATATTAAAATATGAACACGATTCATTCCACATACAAAACAATGCTTAGTTATCAAAAGGTCAACACATAACAATGTTCTAACAATGATCCATCTCAATTCACATCAGTACAACCACACTGTCTTTCTGTGTCTACAGTTGGAAAACTGCTCGTAATACAATAGGAAAGTTTTCAATTAATATCACAGTTTCCGTATTTAAAAGTAGAACATCATAAACTTCACTAGTCAGTTTGTGAACTATATACACTTCACTACACGATACAACTAGAAACAGTAAGTTCTAGATACGTCCGAACACTGGCTTTTGTCTTGTTGTCACCCGAAGTAGTACTGGGCGTTCGAATATCGATATAAACTCCGTGTGTTAGGGTCCGTTTCCGTTTGTATTTGCACTCTTGGCAGTGTTTTGACCGCAACTCCGCGCCCTAATGTGCCATGCGGCATAGTTCGGAGAGGCATTTCTATGGGAAATTCAGCCACCTGTCCGTACATATTAGTGCTCACATGGGGATACGTATTCGGAACTGGTCGACCGACGTATTTATTGATTTTGGGACTGAGAGCCACACTCGTGTATTGTATATCTTGTTTGATTCCTGAGTCGACGGAGTCAACTGGTCCAGATAGGCTTGTAATGTTTATGTCATTGTCAACCTCAGATATACTGTCATTAAAGCCGTTTGGGATGTCAGTGGTAGCGGATACATCTGGTCCTTTTGGTTGTTCGTTAGACTGCCTGGTCATGACACATCTGATTATTCCTAAGATGATGCACAGAAGAAGGGCAACTGCGACTCCACCGATGATGTAGATGTACATAATGTCGATTTGATCTGTAGAAAAAAAAAATAATATGAGAAAAGAAACAAAGTACTTAAATGTAAAAACTGTGTAGAAATTGTTAACATGAGTGAATGACCGATTTAATAAGAATGTATGCTAATAATGAGTATTGTGAATGCTATATAATTACGGACCACACCCGTGTCCAAACAACTGTCGTAAAAAGGGTTTGGGTCAAAATCGATGCAGAATGGCGTCGAAATATCCTTTGTCCATTATTGGTCTAAATTGATTGATGACATGTATGAATTGTGTTTGGTTTGAAGCAATAAATTATGAATGCATACAAACACTTTGGTAAATCGTTAGCGTAAATAATGACTTTATTTGAAATTATGTCAGTAAATCGCTGGATCGTATAAAATTATATATGTTTAATTAAGCAGAAGCAGATCTAGAAAATGCAATATTTTAAAACTTTTTATGTTTATACACATACGTAAAAAGAACAAAATGTTGAAATTAATACAGAGACGTGGAAATGTCTGCTATGGTATATTGTTAATATTGAAGAGTTTTTAAAAACACTGAAAGTGTTAGTTTACTTTAAACTTACTCAAATATTATTAGTATTTATCGTATTTATGAACGATTCAATATAAATATTTTAATAAAGAGAAATATAACATCTATAATCCTACTAATACTTTTTACTTTGGATGTTTGTGTGCTAGGTTGTTTGTTAATCATTCACGCAAAATGGCTTAATGATTTAGACGAAATTTAGCTGACAAGTAGTAATTACCAGAATTAATACAAAGAATACTTTAAATAAAAAAAAAATGCACATACCCTTGAAATTTGATAAAGACGTATCTTATGAAAATCATTCCGTGATAAAAAGTATGTTTTATCTTACGCCAACGAGGGTCAGTCTTATATGAATTTAATTAAATAAAACTACACTGGACAGCAAATAAACCGAGCCACCCGCTACCTAGGCACTCTAATTCGATTTTCTCAAAAACTAAAAAACCTACAATTATCAAAGTTGTACCTACAGAAAGTGCATTTCATGGTGATTAAAATGAAAGGAAACTCATTGGGTTTAATCAATATTTCAGTGTTTATTAAGGATTTTACAAAGAAGAGTCGTTTTCCAGTCGTGACAATCGTTAGTAATGATAAAGTGAAAAAAAAAATTAAAGCCAAAAACAAAGATAAAATCAAAAAAAAGTTTTTGATCAATATTCCGTATTCCCTCCCCTTGCTCGGATAACTGCCAGCATCCTTGTATTCATCGACCTTACGAGCCTGACGATAAAATCTTGAGGAATTGTATTCCACTCCTCTTCAATTGCGATTCGCAGCTCTGGAAGCCTTGTTGGAGCAGGTACTCGGGCTCGAACCCGACGTTTCAGCTCATCCCATAAGTGTTCTATCGGATTCAAGTCCGAGCTTCGAGCTGGCCAGTCCATCGTACGAATGCTGACGTCGCGTAGATACTGGGTCACCACATGAGCAACATGAGGCCGTGCATTATCATGCATCAATTGCATATCCTGTCCGATATATCCTGCGTAAGGTACCACATGGTCTGCGAGGATTTCAGTAATGTAGCGATGAGAAGTCAGTCCACGTGTACGGCCCGTCGGTTCGATGAAAACTAACGTTGTATGTGCTGTTAACGAGATGCCGCCCCAGACCATTACAGATCCTCCTCCATAAGCAACAGTTTCCTCGATGCAACACTGAGAATACCTTTCTCCAGGGCGACGATATACTCTCTGACGTCGATCACTTCCATGTAGACTCACCCTGGTCTCATCAGTGAAGAGTACATTACTCCACTGCTCTAATGTCCAATCCCTATGCTCTCGAGCAAATTCAAGTCGTGCTCGACGGTGTGCTACCGTTAATGCTGGGCCTGTTGCAGCTCTTTTTGGGGTCAGGTTCCGTTCAGCAAGTCTCCTTCTGACGGTATCTGAACTTATGACCACTTGTCGTTCGTCACGCAGACTTTGTTGGACTTGAACTGCGTTGAGGTGGCGATTTCGCAGAACAGTAAGGTGGATATAACGATCATCTGCTGCTGATGTAGCCCTAGGTCTGCCCGTACCTGGACGGCGATCGAATGCTCCAGTCTCTAGGTATCGTCTGTAAACTCGTTGCACCGAAGATCTGCTGATTCGAAGCCTTCGAGCGACTTCACGTTGCGCAATGCCTGCTTGAAGTAATGCTACAGCTTGAGCTGCTTCCTGATGTGTTGTATCCATTATTAATCGAAAAAAGTAGCAAAAACACACGCGTCTGAGCAAACGATGGACAAAAACTAAAGAAATGATAAGAAATATCCGACTACCCTCATTGTAGAGAAAAAGAACGCTAATTTCAAACTCTGGTGAAAACAGAACAAATCGTTAGCATTGTGTTTGTTGCTTGATTACAATGTGAGTTGAGGGTACTTTCGAATTAATTTGTAGTCATTTTAATCACCATGAAACGCACTTTTTGTAGGTATAACTTTGATAGTTGTAAGTTTTATACTTTTTGAGAAAATCGAATCAGAGTTCCTAGGTAGCGGGTGGCTCGGTTTATTTGCCGACCAGTGTAATTAAATAAACGAAAGGCACGTTAGTTTGTGATAAATATAAACTTAATTTGAATTTATTATCTAACTACACAAATTTCAAATTCAAAAAGTCAATATAGTAGTTGTATTGAGTAACATAGGTGCATCATTATATGGATGGGTAGTTAGATGGGTGGTTGATAGATGGGTGGTTGATAGATGGGTGGTTACTTTTGAAGAAAAAATTGAATAAAATTTATTAAATCCAATAGTGCTTCCTGCACTATTGCGATTTTTAACACATTTAGTAGACTTATTTTTTGGACAAAATATGTGTGTGTATTAACTATTTATATATGAAAAAATAATGTTTGATAATCTTAGTTCCGTCTGATTATTCAAGGGTTTCTGGCCCAAAAATGTCAACCTGGATTATGTAGTTCTTTTTTTTGTACGCATGCCGAGTACAGTTATTTACAATTAATACATGTTTCACCATCATCATCATATTAGACTTCCACTGCTGGACAAAGAGGTTACAAGGTTACAAGGTTCTCTACCGGATTTGGATTTGGATTGCCGGTCTCCGGACTCTCGGACGTCTCCGGACTCTACTGAATTGGATTGCCGGTCTTGCGCTACCCGTATCCAATTGTTTACACTAAAACAAATTTGTAGCGTCACCTATCAACTTTCCGTTTTATCCAAGAAACCAACTAGATTACCAATTACTTTTAGTACTTCATTAAATAAATTGCTCTACTGAAAGCTAACATAGCGTGATAAAATAATTAGATTTTTATAATTATTACAGTACTAATTTGACAGTTGTTATAATTGAACAGTGTATTTATTTTTTTGTCTGTAAACATTTATTATTATACTGCTACAGAAGTATTTATTAATCATTCAGTTATAACTAGAGTCCTTAAGTCTCAGATAAAAGTGTGTATTAAAATTAATCGATTTGGTGGCAACATTTATAAAACCAAGGAGGGTTACGAATCAAAAACAATATTAAGATTGGTTCACATCACATACACCACAGAACAAGAATAAATAAATAACCATTTATGTATTTGTTTCTACATTATATTCATAATATAATTAAGTGTATATTTAATTAACTATAGAATATATAACTGACGGAATATTACTCAGTACAATAATATTACTCAGAGCTTTAACCGATTTAAAAACCAAGATTTATTTATAATGAGGATTTTAAGCACACTTTTTTGAAGTTTTTCTTAAAACTTACTACTAAACCATAGTATACTCGAAAATGTAGGGATGTAGTTCTCATATTTTTTACTATATAATTAGTGTATGAACACGAATTGAGTAATTGATATGCTAAGTTGATCAATTTCAATAATCTCACATAAAGGTAAAAAATAATTGATTATCATGTTAAGACATTCATGTGTTTTAAAATAGATCGTTGTTATATTTATTTATGTTAGAAGAATTGAAGTTTCATGAAGTATGCAGGTACTTATATCGAATAAAAGCAACAAGGTATCACATGGCATTCAAATCATAATGAAACAAAATGCCGTTCTCTACTTTTAAAATAGAACGTTGAGTTTAAACTTCCAACAACAATTTATTAATTTAAAAATAATCGTCTGTAAAAATATTCTTAATTTAAACTTTGAGTGGTATGAAAATGACAAATATTCTGATCCTTGAAATATGAAAATGCAGAAATAAGGCTGATTCAGAGTGACGCGCGCGACACGCGCCGGAGGCCAGCGCGTCTCAACAGCGCGCGTTTGTCGCGCGGACCACTGTGAAACGAGTTTTAGTATCGCGCGTTTCTTTACAATGTACAGTTGTGTATAATCTAGTTTAGCTATTTATTTTTTCAATTTTGACAAGGTTTGAGGTCTCCAATTTAGACTTTATTTAGGCCTTGCATTATTAAAAAATATGATAGCAATTTAAACAGTACCCTAGCAATACGTAGTCCGTTTATTTTTGGAAAGAAGTTCCTTATCGCGCGTTGCGTAAGGGGGGTAGACGGAAAAAAATAAGATGAAAAGTTGTAACGACACTTTTTTTGCTTATTAGTAAAATTGAGCCTACTGATTAAGTTTATATTACATTATATTTTTTAATAATAAAAAAAAATAATTAACACTTAAAAAACAATATTACAATTCCTACACTAATTAAACGAAAGGAACTTCGTTCCATCCGGGCGTCCCTTGACACCTCTCAAGTTTTTCATCTCAGTCTTTGGACTTCACTAAGTCCAAACTGGCCACTGCCAGTTTTAACAAAAAGCACTGTTTTATTTAAGTGTACGCAACAGCGCGTGCGACCCGCGTCACTCTGAAACGCTTGCTACCACTAGGGGAGCCCGGGCTGCGCGCGCTTCGCCTGCGCTGGCCGACGGCGTGCGTCTCACCGGGGCGGCGCGTTTGAACTGCGTGACTATGAAACGCAACTACTATCTAGTGTAGTTGTAAGCGCGGGCGTTTGGACGTCGCCGCTCGCCGGCGCGACTCGAAATCAGCCTTATAATATAAAAAATGGTATGTCCTCTGTTTTTTTTATATTATTATTTATGTATTAATAGTTTCTTAAATATTTAAAAAATTAACTTACATATAAAGTTTACAGCAAGAGAGAGAGAGAGAGGTTTAAAGCTTTTAAGTAAACACCTTGTGAAGAAACACAAAACCCATAATTTTCCAAACAATCACATTGTCATATAATTATCTAATTATTATGAATTTAGGTGTAGTTCTATTTGTGTTTCTACTGTCAACAAAGTTTGAATACCATTGATTCAGAGTTACGGAAAATTGATCATATACACGCTTCACATTCCGAACGGTATTTGAGAATTATTGTTAAATAATACTTTGTAAAGCCACAGCAGGTAAGAAAAATGTTGGCAGATTACCAATACGTATGGCCCATTTTCTTCGCAGCCTTAAAATTGGGCCAAAGTTTTCCATTGAATATTTTAAAGTTATTGGTGCAGATGCAATGATTTCTGCATAACTAGAAAAGCAAATAATAAAGTTAAGTTCAAGCTAAAGGTTTAACTTTATGTAAATAAGATCCAAGACAACCGCGGCTGCTTGCAGTGCACACGGTTGAATAACAAACGGGGATCTGGTGAAAGGTACAGACGCCAGCACATCAAACTACCCCAATCTGTCAAATTTCCCCAATTGAAAGTGAATCTTAAGTTTTTGTGATAAAGTTGAAAAACAAATGAAATTTGACAGATTGAGGTAGCTGGATGTTTTGGCGTCTGTACACTAACGGCCATCGTGCTTGAAATATGGTACAAACTCCCTTTGAAATAAAAAAAAAAAAAACCAGCTAAGTGTGAGCCGGACTCGCGCACTAAGGTTTCCGTCCCATTAGCTATAAAACTGGCAAAAATGTTGCGTTTGTGGTATAGGATTAAAAAAATATATTAATGTTATTCTGTTTTTTCGTTATCTTTGTTATGACGGCAATAGAAATACGTCATCAGTGAAAATGTCAACTGTCTAACTATAACGGTTACAGGCTGGTGACGGACGGATAGACAGACAGACACTGTAGTTTTAATAATAGGGTCCTTTACCCTTTGGGTACAGAACCTTAAAAATGAAAGGACGATCACTGAACAAGGGCCAATTACCTCTCAGCTCTGGTGATCTAGATGAGGATGACGCTATTTTAATAGTCTCCGGAACACAGATAAGCTTGATATTCTCACATCTTTGTTTTTTTTTAAAGCCCCCGTATTAAGTTATTTCAATCCCTGTGTCGCGAATACACAAACATATAATTGGCGGACACAAAGTACAGTTGTCCTGCGAGGGAATCGAACCCGAAACACGAAGTGGCGAGGTGGCTGTTATAACCGTTGCACCGCACATGCAGATGATGTATACCTAGTTACGACACCAACATTAACCAATCAAACTGTCATTGTTGTAAAACTAAGCATTTTAATACTTAATACGTGGAAGTGCCTACATATAGTCATTCGCCAAGAACACCCATGTTTGCTGATGTAACAAGCCCCAAACTTTGACATAATATACATATTCTCTGTATTTCCTCACTACCATGTTGTGATATTACACGTTTTTAAACTATTTATTTTTAAATAGTTTAAAAACGTTTTCCCAAGTATAAAGGTGATTTTCCACCAGAGTTGCTAGGCGAGGCGAGGCGAGGAAAGAATTGAAATTTGTATTCAATCCTCTCCCAGAGCATCTTTGGTGGAAACAGTGTGGTTTGACGAGAATATGCGAGGCGTGAATTGAAATAAATCTTTGTGTAAAAATGAACCGTATTGCTTCCAATGTAGAGTATAAATTAACTCTTGTTATTCGTTGTGCGTGTGTATTGCAACTCAAACAGCACTGTTATATGGTATTTGGTTTTATGATGGATGAGCCGAGGTGATCTGAGACGAGGAAATTAAATTCTGAAATAATATGTACGATAATATTTAATACGAGTAGGGTGTAAGAGAAAAAAATATTTAATAACAAGATAAAGCAGTATTGTGGCCGACTGCCATTAAATACTCTTTTATACTACGGCCGACCTCGTCTTAGGAGGACGCGGACCTGGGCGGTTCCGACTGCACCAGTCTCGTGGACAGCCTCGACGACCCTAACTAGCCGCGGGTCGTCCTGCTTCGGCGTTCGCTGGTGCGCTCCGCCATCGACTGCCCGAGACCGTGCGCGAGCACGACGCTTCGCCACCCAGGGACAAGGGAGAGGCCTTCTTTATCAAGATAAAGGATAACGAATGCAAATGCGATAAGGAGAACGTGAACGTCGCCGACCACATGCCTGAGAAGACCCGGCAGAGATGGTATTACGAGAGTGGTGGATGTAAGGACTATGGCGGGGACGTTGCGACGACCTCTTAAGAAAATCATCTTATTATAAAAAGGGGAGGATGTGGCCGACTGCCATTAAATACTCTTTTATACTACGTTTTGTGTCTTTTCATAGTTTTTATTGTCTTGGACTTTTGGTTGCTAGGATACAAACAAATGTAATAAAAATTATAATGTGACGAGAAAATATTTTATTTTCGTAGAATTATCACTCACAAGTATTAATATGCTTAGAGCTTGTCCGGTCTTAGAAGTAAAATAAAACATGACAGGAAATTAATCATGATATTATAGGACTACCAGAAGTGAGAAGTGAAAAGGTAAAAGAAATGCTAAGTTTGTATTAGTGACTTTAAGTGAAAAATAAATGTAAAATATCACTTTTAGACCTATTATCTACAGTTGAACACGTAGAATACCAAGGATTTTTTTTATTATGTGCTGTGACTTTTACTACAGTTTGCTAGAACTGACATTTCGAGAAATTTTACAAATAAGTTTAAAAGTCTAAAAGTTTATGAAAGTCAAATTGTGTAGTAGGACTTACTATAAAAGTTCTGATAATTTAAGTCAAAAAAAAATTAAAGCAGGATTCCTACTGAGTTTTCTAGCAGTGTTTCTCAGTAGCTGCCACGTCAAGCACTGCACGGGAGGGAAAAAAATATTAACGATACCACGCAAATGTAATAGTTTTATGGAATAAATTAATTTTGAATTTGATATGGCTCAACTTTCTACGCTGCGACTAAATCGGAAGCTTCAGTGATTAATGTACATATCTAATTAGGCTTGAGGTCTGTCTCGTTGATCTTCGGAGCTGAATTGGCTTTATTGAACTTGAGTTTTGGTCATGCGGTTTGTTGTTCATTACGCGTTCTATAGACTATCTAATGCTAGCAATCTACGTGTGAATAAACAACCAAATACACTATGTTGCTGTAATATATTGTTGGTATAATATATGTATTAGATAGGTAGGTTAATATTTATATTAGTTTAGTTACCGCGTATTTTAATTGTAACGTAGTACATTCGACGACATTTATTATTCGAAAACACCTTGTAAAAATCAGTTCACAAAACCAATTTTAATCATTTTTAGGGTTGCGTACCCAAAGGGTAAAACGGGACCCTATTACTAAGACTTCCCTGTCTGTCTGTCTATCTCTCTGTCCGTCTGTCAACAGGCTGTATCTCAAGAACCATGATAGTTAGACGGTTAAAATTTTCACAGATGATGTATTTCTGTTGCCGCTATAATAACAAATAAACAACTAAAAATAAAATAAATATTTATAGGGGCTCCCATACAACGAACGTGAAATTTTTGCTCGTATTTATAGATAATGGTACGGAACCCTTCGTGCGCAAGTCCGACTCGCACTTGACCGGTTTTTATGGTATTGCTAATACTTACAGAATGTTCAATTTCACATGTAAATATTGTTTAAATCTCTTGTCATAATATGGAGATGTTAAAGTCGGTTTAAAATCAAGTTATTATTGTTTTCTGTAGACTCATACTAAGTATTCCATGTTTTCGAACACAACGAATGAACTCATTGTATAAACATAAGAAGCTATTAAATAGATGTTTTACTGAATCTGTATAAATTGATAAGCCCTTTACGTGGGTAGGTTTAAGTCATCACTATCTCTTTGTGATGACTTAAAGCTACCCTCGTAAAGGGCTACAGATTCAGTAAAACATCTTCAGTGAAATTAATGTACATACAGATTTTGATTTCGAGCATAATGTTAACACATATTAAACCTACATGAATAAATAACGCATTTTATACAATTTAATTTCGAAGAAGAATTAATAATTTGGCGGCGCGTGTGGCACAGCGGCTAAGACAGTCGCCTTACCGCTTCGTGTCCCGGGTGCGATTCCCGGTAAGGACAACTATTTGTGTGACCCATAAATAGTAGTTCGGAGTTCGAATGTAATTTGTGTCCGTCTATTATATGTTTGTAAAGTACCCCGCAACACAAGGATTAGACTCGCAGTGCGGGCGTGGTCATTAATAAAAATTTGTTTATTCAATTTGAGCATTTGCTACTAGGTGCATATAAAATCGAGAGCTGAACGTTTTATAGATTAACAACTGTGATTTTTTTAGGGTTTACTTCAAGATATGAAGCATGAGTTCCATTTCTAGGGTAGTTAATTCTTGTATCGTGTGAGGCTTTATGAACACACAAGTCACGGACGCAAAGCACATAGTTCTCCTGTAAGGGGATCGAACCCGAAACATGAACGGGTGCAGAGGAGCGAGGTTAACTATCTTAACCACTGCGCCACACACCGTAGGTACACCATCAATAGTCAAGTAAGAACAGTTCCTAAGCTGATAGACGCCCCTTAATCTATGGAGACGATGAATGTTAAAACGACGTAATTTTAAATGTGACAGTTTTCTCTTACCAAATTGCGGTGTGAGTACTTTGAAACCTATTATTTATGTACAGACACCAGCTCATCAAGCTACCCCAATCTGTCAAATTACCCCAATTGAAAGTGAGCCTTATGCTTATATGTGATAAAGTTGAAAATCTATAAAATAAATTTGACAGATTGGGGTAGCTGATTGTGCTGGCGTCTTTACCTTTATTTAGAAACTCGTCCGGTAGCTTTTTAAATGCATTTTATAAATGTATAAATCGTTAATTTGATCAAGAGTCTGTCTCCAAACCACCCAACACATCCTAAGCTCGATGGAATAGGCACATTAATTAGACGGCTGAATATGAAAACCGCTTTAAATATAATTGCCATAATATAATCGCCACAAATTTCGGCCGGTAAGAAAACGTACCCTCTTTAGCTAAATGGTGTCTCGGGGGAGAAGCTGATGGTTCATCTCTGTTGATGCTCGTAACATTCAAGGTGGTAGACATGGAAGGCCGTTGAGGGGGCACAGCAGCCACTGCGGGAGCAGGAGGTACTGCTGATTCTCCCCACCACCGTTCGTTGGTTTCGTCTAGAACAAGAGAGGATGATGTAATGGTTTGCATACAGGAAGATGATTATTATTATTGAGGATAATGTTATTCTACGACATTTAAGTATTTTACGATTTTTCGTTAAATTCAGACGAAATTACATGTGGTAAAATTTGGTTAGGTTAGGTGGTAGTTAGGTTCGAAGGCTTCACGCCCCTGGAGGAGCGTATTTTTGGACGTATAGGTTTAACGGTGGTGTTTCTGGATTACAATCGTTACGAGTTCCGGGAGCCATTACTAAAAGCATCTAGAGGTTAGGCTGCCGTGGTGGCCTTAGGATTCCCATATACCCCGACACGACGTCTCCCCAAACGACGACGCCTTTAAAAAGATTTCCACCACGAATAAAACACATGTTGGTAATTAGGTTATGTAAATTTGTTTAAGTTTCGCGAGAATATCCATAGTATACCCCGTATTTAGATGCAATTAAATAATTATATAAATTTAAGTGTGTGTTCAAAATATCATAGTTGTCAAAAACAGTGCTGTATAAATTATCTAAGATATATTTTTCCTTTTGCAACAGTACACGGATTGATGATATTTTTTATTTGTGCTATTTCGCTGTCAAATTTTGTTTTATATTGCTCTTATTTATTTTATGCAAGTGCTGGTTAAGTATATTACAGTTCGACTGGGTGAATACGTAACAAAAATGAATTTGTAGTCTTAAAAGGTAAGATAAAATTTTCTTGTTTTACCTACTGAGTTATATAAACTAAAAACCTTCCATTTTTCAGAGTTGCTCATAAATAACCTGCATGTAACATATACGTATTGTACAATTCGAATTATTTTTGAGTAACTCCAGATGACAGGCCAAATACATAATACGTCAAACAAAAAAATAAATAAAATAATAAGCCACTTCCAGTGTTACGGCATTCTTGGTTCCTAAATTAATCTTTTATATCGGGACCTTTTTTCTTTCATTACCGAAGCTTCATTCTATTTGATTAACTTCACGGTTCATCCGATTAATTCTTTATGAATTAATTATTTACTTTTCAAAGAAAAATAACTTAAAGAAAAGAAAAAGAGAATATCTGACCACGCGCAAAATCGCTGTTAAACTTTTGTTAGATGGTCTTAAATTAAACTCTTTTCGAATAAAATTGAAGAACAACTCTGAAAAAAAATTATTATTTTCGAGACTGTTCAAAGAAATACACGAAAAATTTCAAAATGTAGTTAAATAGCTAGGTATATTGAGAAACAAAAATACCCGATTTAAATGAAAATCTAAAAAAAAACCCCACAGAGAATTAAGAGTTATTAGTTATAACTTCAGCAATTTCTTGCTGTTGAACTCTATAAGGGACATCAAACTACCGAGGCTAGAGTTTGTTTCATCTGTAATATCTGGGTTGTATAAAATAGAACAAAGTCTGTGTGAGTATAAGTGGTCGATTAGTTAACACTTATTAGTTATAGCTTTAGCAGTTTCTTAAGTGAACTCTATAAGGGATAATCAAACTATCGAGCTTACAGTTCGTTTGTCTGCAATATCTGGGTTGTATAAAATAGAACAAAGTCTGTGTGAGTATAGGTGGCCGATTATTTAAAAGTTATTAGTTATAACTTTATCAGTTTATTACTGGTGAACTCTATAAGAGGCATCAAACTACCAAGCTTAGAGTTCGTTTGTCTGTAATATCTAGGTTGTATAAAATAGAAAAAAGTCTGTGTGAGTATAGGTGGTCGATTAGTTAAAAGTTATTAGTTATAGCTTTAGCAGTTTCTTACTGGTGAACTCTATGAGGGATAATCTAACTACCGAGGTTAGAGTTCGTTTCGTCTCTAATATCTGGTTTCTATGAAATAGAGCAAAGTCTGTATGAGTATAGATATACATCTGTAATATTTGGGTTGTATAAAATAGAACAAAGTATGTGTGAGTATAAGTGGTCGATTAGTTAGCACGTATTAGTTATAGCTTTAGCAGTTTCTTAAGTGAACTCTATAAGGGATAATCAAACTACCGAGCTTACAGTTCGTTTGTCTGCAATATCTGGGTTGTATAAAATAGAACAAAGTCTGTATGAGTATAGGTGGTCGATTAGTTAAGAGATATTAGTTATAGCTTTAGCAGTTTCTTAAGTGAACTCTATAAGGGATAATCAAACTACCGAGCTTAGAGTTCGTTTGTCTGCAATATCTGGGTTGTATAAAATAGAAAAAAGTCTGTGTGAGTATAGGTGGTCGATTAATTAAGAGTTATTAATTATAGATTTAGCAGTTTTTACTGGTGAACTCTATAAGGGACATCAAACTACCGAGGCTAGAGTTCGTTTCTTCTGTAATATCTGGGTTGTATAAAATAGAAAAAAGTTAGTGTGAGTGTAGGTGGTCAATTAATACCGACATTGAGCTTAACTTGCACAAGCAAGTTACAATATACAATATTAACAAAATATTGTATTTTATAACGAACTGCGAACCGGCGAGAGAACATACAGCTCATGTTTTCCGAAATAATCTAGGATATTGAGGGTTCCACTACGAATATCAATGGTTGCCGTACCATTCGTTGGGAGCACCATTACTGTTGTCAATATTCTTTAAAACTAGAACAAATTTATATACTATGAACTCCTATTAAATTTTGCTCATTATTCCACCCGTTTACTAGGTTATATCCCACAACTCATGGAAAGAATGAAAAATCCAGTAACTTTTCACACGCCATAAAATATACTTATTACATATTCCAGAGTCTAGCCTTGCAGGTAATGAGAGTTCGTAATTCGTGTCATTTCGTTAATACAGTGAGTCAGGACTTTATTTTATTCTACAAAATACTTGCTGCTAATACGACAATTAGAAACAATATTCACACACTCATACCCTATAAAAACACTTTGGCCGTTGGATATAAGACTAAATGTCGAGATTAGACGACATAATGCGATTGCCTCAACTTTGTCTACAAGTTTCCTTGTAAGACCGAACTTAATAAACGTCGGTGAAGGCGAGTTGAACATTTCAATGGGAGAAAAGCAATTGCCTTTGTAAATAAAACTTGTACCTTCAACAGATTAATAACTTTACTGACATTATTTCCATTAGTTGCCGGAGTAAGGTAAAATTTTATATAACTGAACCAGCTGCTTATTATCCTTTGTATTCATAATATAATATTCTTCAAGGGGTAAGGTACAGACGCCAGCACATCAAGTTACCCCAATCTGTCAAATTTCCCCAATTGAAAGTGAACCTTATGCTTTTGTTATTAAGTTGAAAATCTATAAAAGAAATTTGACAGATTGGGGTAGCTGGATGTGCTGGCTTTTGTATAACAAACATTTAAGGGGCTATTAATGGCCTAATTGAAACTTTTTCGCAAGTTTATTACTACACCCAAAAAAGCTGTCTGAAATTTGACTAAATTATAAAGAATTTCATTAATCTTAAAACAAGATTCAATCTGTCAGAAAATAAAGTCTGAGTATCTTAAACATAATAATTTACATTAATTATTACAAAAACAAAAATTATTTTCTTTAAAGTGTATTTTTATAACAATGAATTAATTAATTCACCTTCAACGTCGCATTTTGTCGTTCCGTCTTACGAAACAGACAACCTATAAATACATTTTGAAAGTCATAAAGTTTATTTTTATTTTATTTATTTATTATTAACCATTTATACATTATAGTAGTAAAAATATTAGACTTAAACTAGATAATTAAACATAATCTCTTGACAATAACTTGATACGAGCTAGCTAAATATCATTTCTGTAATAAAATAAATTTTATAAATGTTTTCATACAAGATGTACCTAAATATCTAGGTTACTAGAAATAATATCTAATGTATACAACTATATTACTACAAACATGTTAAGACTATTTACAAGCGCTTTTTTAAAGTCTACGTGAATAAAAACCTTTTTTATTTTATTTATTTATTACATTACAAAAGTTGTTTCCGGTGTATCAAAAACCCAATCAGGTTTGTCCGTACACCAGTATTTAGGAAATATATGTATTCCATTAACCTTCACCTTGTTTTTGTTTAACTTTTTTAACGTTTACGGTTTATTTTATTTTGACCCGTACAGGGGAGCTATATATATGTATGTATACATATACAAGACAAGTTTAATAGGTTATACGTGGCGGTGTAGCGCGTCGGGGATGTTCGCGGAGTCGTGCGTCGACGAGATCGCCGCGATCATGCGGAGGCGCTGCGCTTCCATGATGGAGCGCTTGCGCTTCTCCTCCAATGGCATCCTGAATGTGTTTTCTGATCGGTGGGACTCTCCCCTTTTATACAGGTGGGTAAGAGTCCAGACACCCTTAATATAATTAATGTAATTGATACTAACATTAGGCTAAGTTATACTAACATTATATGGATATTTTTCCGAAATAAATATTTGAATTTGAAAAAAATTAGATTTCTTAAGTATAAACTTTATTAAATGACTATCGTGATCGGCGTTCAAATAGATGAATGTTAATTTTAACCTTAAGGTTAATTACGAGTATAACCTTCATCTCTTTGAACGCCGATCACATTAACGATGACCGGCGAATTAGGCGGTAGCTCTGGTTATCTCATTTGGGCGGGATAGGCGTGAAACAGTAAAATTAGATTTCGTCTTAAGATTTAGTCGTATTACTGTTTGGGCACGACAGCCAATATCTATCACAAGTCAATTATGCAGATATCAAACATCATTATCAAGTCTTAAATCAAAATTGTGTAGCTGTAGGATATTTTTGTAATGGAAATAAGGTTGAAAATGGCGTAACACATTTGATTATATTTATTATTTTTATCATCCACGTTTTTTGCTTGTCCTAAGTATCGTCACTGAGTCTTAAAGTAGTAAAGGCGAGAGACACTCCCCTGAAGCGTCAAACTACATTTATAATCATAAATCATACTACGGAAATTTTCCCGACGTAATCCATGGTGAAAAAGACACGCCATTTTTAAAATGGCGCCAAAATATAAAACCAACTGAAGAATATATTCAACTAACAGCATTTTAAGGCCAAAAAGCACCATTTTCTAATCGTGTAATAGTTTTTAGATATTTTAATGGACACCTTCGCAATTCTTTAGAGCGTCCTAGGTATAAAATATATATATTAACTTTGACGGCCCTGTAATTGGCGGGTTTGGTAGATGCTTGCCTTTCACGCCGTAGGTCGTGGGTTCGATTCTCACCCAGGACAGATATTTGTTTGCATCAACATGTCTGTTTCTTCTGAGTCTGGGTGTAATTGTATCGTAATCTATATAAGTATGTATTTACAAAAGAAAAGTAGCATATGCAGTATATCAGTTATCTGATTTCCATAGTACAAGCTTTGCTTAGTTTGGGATCAAATGGCAGTGTGTGAATAATGTCCCAAGATACTATTATTATTATACAATTTATTTAGTTATTAACTTGGCAATTATACCCCAATAAGCTGTATTCTTCTCTCCTATTCAACTGAACTACGTTTTGGTGTCGACATGGTCTTAATTGATCAGTATCAATTAAACATCCATAGAACATCTACAAATTATGTACATTATAAAAGACAATAAACGTCTCATCTTGCTTTGCGTGTCATTATATTTTATTAGGTTAAATGGGTTAGTAATTACAAAGCCAACTTCGTAATTACAAGCCCATCTTTTTTCTATTCCTCTCACAGTTCTGTTCCGAAGCAAAAGAACATTATTAATTGACTCAGAATATGAGTCGTCACGAACGGCCCCGTCTCAAGGAAACCTTTTATCCCATAATCCGTTTTCACACTGACAAAGCAAAGAAGCGCCGTGACACGGAGCCAAACAAATCCTCGTAGATTGTACAAGTTCAAATTAAGGGCGGATTAACCAAATTTCTTCGTTTGCGTCTTCCCATACACTTAGAATGTTGGATAATACACTTAGCGGGGCGAGTTGGATTGTAATCTCCTGCTTGCTTGATAATTTTTGCCAGTGTTGTAAAATATAATAAATAAATAAAAAGTAATTTATTCACGTAGTCTTAAAAAAAGCGGCCAAGTGCGAGTCGACAATGAAGGTTCCGTAGCAGCAAGTATTTGAGTTGATTGAATGAAAGGTAAATTGTCATCTTACTTTACGTGTTCTTATATTTTACTACCTAAAAAGATGGGCTAGTAATTACTAACTTCGTAATTACAAGCTCATCTTTTTTCTATTCCTTTCACAGTTTTGTAGCGAAGCATAAGAACATTATTAATTGACTCAGAATATGAGTCGTCACGAACGGCCCCGTCTCAAGGAAACCTTTTATCCCATAATCCGTTTTCACACTGACAAAGCAAAGAAGCGCCGTGACACGGAGCCAAACAAATCCTCGTAGATTGTACAAGTTCAAATTAAGGGCGGATTAACCAAATTTCTTCGTTTGCGTCTTCCCATACACTTAGAATGTTGGATAATACACTTAGCGGGGCGAGTTTGATTGTAATCTCGTGCTTGCTTGACAATCATTGCTATTGTTGTAAAATATAATAAATAAATAAAAAGTATTTTATTCGGCTAGTCTTAAAAAAGCGGCCAAGTGCGAGTCGCCAATGAAGGTTCCGTAGCAGCTAGTATTTGAGTTGATTGAATGAAAGGTAAATTGTCATCTTACTTTACGTGTTCTTATATTTTACTACCTAAAAAGATGGTCTAGTAATTACTAACTTCGTAATTACAAGCTCATCTTTTTTCTATTCCTCTCACAGTTTTGTAGCGAAGCATAAGAACATTATTAATTGACTCAGAATATGAGTCGTCACGAACGGCCCCGTCTCAAGGAAACCTTTTATCCCATAATCCGTTTTCACACTGACAAAGCAAAGAAGCGCCGTGACACGGAGCCAAACAAATCCTCGTAGATTGTACAAGTTCAAATTAAGGGCGGATTAACCAAATTTCTTCGTTTGCGTCTTTCCATACACTTAGAATGTTGGATAATACACTTAGCGGGGCGAGTTTGATTGTAATCTCCTGCTTGCTTGACAATCTTTGCTATCGTTGTAAAATATAATAAATAAATAAAAAGTATTTTATTCGCGTAGTCTTGAAAAAAGAGGCCAAGTGTGAGTCGGATCGCCCATGAAGGGTTTCGTAGGAGCAGGTATTTGAGTTGAGTGAATGAAAGGTCCATTGTTGTCGATTTATGACGTATTAAAAATACTAGGTACTAGATCTCGTTCAATCCAATCTTCGGTGGAATTTTGCATCATATATTTTTTATTTTTACCATTATCATTATCTGGTTCTTTACGAAGACTCCGTAATTTCCTTCCCACTACCACAAAAATTGCGCTAGCACAGTCTCTCCTTCTTCCAGTTCTTGACTACGCCGATACCAGCTATCTTGATCTCACTGAAGCACAACTTAATAAACTTGAGCGCCTTCAAAATGTCTGCATAAGGTTTATATTTGGCCTACGAAAATATGACCATGTTTCTCAGTATCGCACTAAACTCAAGTGGCTTCCGATCCGCCTTCGCCGTAATACTCATATTTTAACTCTTCTCTATAACATATTGTTCATCCCCTCTTCACCAAATTACCTCAAAGAACGTTTCGAGTTCTTACATGACACACACTCTAGATGTTTACGGTCTTCGGAGAACTTAATTCTAAAAACACCTACACAGGTAACTAACTTTTATTCTAAATCTTTTACTGCGCAAGCTGTCCGCCTCTGGAACGAATTACCATTAACTACAAGACGTGCGCAATCTTTAGCGACTTTTAAAGGAGAAGTGAAGAAGTATTATTTTTCCAAATTAGTATCCTAAACTAGTGTTAATGTCTTTATCATTTATTTATTGTTTCTTTTTCATATAATAGTTACGCAATTTCTGCTACCTTTTACATTAGATTTATAGGAATCAGTTGATAATTACATGGGTATTCTTGATATAAATATTTATTATTATATATCATAGGGATATTAGTATATTTATTAATTTATGTATATATTTTTATATTTGTTGACTTTTGTTAGTTTAAGTTAGGTTAAGGTTAATTTTTTCAAACACCTGCACTACCCAATTTATTTCTAGATCCTTGGATTATATTCCGTTTAAGGTTGTCTGGAAGAAATCGCAGCAGCGATAAGACCGCCCATTGTACCTTAATAACTTTATGTTAAATTATTATGCTATGTATTGGTGTACAATAAAGCGTATTTTACTTTTACTTTATCTTTTTGAAGTTATACTTCTTTTGGCGCGATGGAGAAAAATGATGAGAGTGAATTTTTACGATGCGCGCGCACGATGTAAAAATAACAGCATGACGTTAGTTCTAGGTGGTATGAAAATTGATAACTATGTTCAAGTTGTATATTAAGAAGTATAAATTCTAACGCGTGTACATAAGTACACACAAGTTTTTTTTTTTTTTATAAATAACATACATTTTACCACTTTGGAAGTGTCTCTTGCGCAAAATATTCAGTTTAGAAAAAAATGATCTTAAAAAACTATATTATTTTTGAAGAACTACCGATAAATGGGGTGATGAAAAAAAAATTGAGCTTCAGTTCTAAGTATGCGGAACCCCCAAAATTTATTGGCTTTTTTCTATTTTTGTGCAAAAATCTTAATGCGGTTCACATAATACATCTACTTACCAAGTTTGAACATTACAGTTCTTATAGTTTCGGAAAAAGTGGCTGTGACATACGGATGTACAGACACACAGACCTGACGAATCCATAAGGGTTCCAATTTTTGCCATTTGGCTACGGAACCCTAGTTTAAGAAATATTTTTCTACATCTTATCGGAATGCGAAGGCGAACTTTGTGTTTATAACGATGCTTTAGTGCTACCACCGGATCCAATGCGCCCCAACTGAGAAGACCCAACAAAACAAACTCAGCTTGTGTCTCTTCCGTCGTTTTCTCCACGACCCTGTTAAGAGGGTCCGGCGCGGCGGCGCGGCGAAACATACTCAAGGGGCATATATACCACTCCATCTCCACTTATATTAGCAGACGCGGAAACATACGCTTCTAATTTATGCCACGCTCGGCTGCTCGCTAGATTTCTATAGT
Source organism: Pseudoips prasinana (assembly GCA_951640165.1). Classification (NCBI taxonomy): domain Eukaryota; kingdom Metazoa; phylum Arthropoda; class Insecta; order Lepidoptera; family Nolidae; genus Pseudoips; species Pseudoips prasinana. The sequence goes on from OX621240.1 coordinate 11,488,670, forward strand.
TTTTTTAACTAAATCCATTATATACACTTTTAAACTTTCGCGTATCATAATTATATATGAACATTGTTATATGTATCTGCGCCAGTCATCCCGTGACCACGATCAATGCAACATGGTCGAAACATCGGGAAAATAACAATAAGGTTAGTCGCGTTACTACCTGTTAACAATGTTCATATATAATTAATCCATTATCTCAAAATTATTAGAGTAATAAATTCAAAACTAACGTTATTCAAATACTACTAAGAATTCTTTTCAGTAGCAACCTACTTAGAAATAATTTCTTAACAAATTTTTAACAAATTCCTAGACGACTACTAGACTGAAAATGATCCACAGGCTTACTTTGTTCGCAAGATTCATTACCTAGTCTCTTATTAATACAAAGCGGCATCAAGCGATCCTTCATAATGTGCCAAGTACCCTTGCCAACTACGATGAACAAAGTTTGAAAGCCATTTTTCATTTTAGCGGCATGTTGGCCTGTATCGGCGTGTTGTACTCCTTCATTTATGGGGAAATTGTTCTTGTTATTTGAAAATAACAAGACAACACAACGTATTTTCCTGGTAATTTTGAACACCGAAAATATTTCCGGTTAAAGTTATTACGAGTGTGAAAAAATTACATTTTTTTTTTGCTTTCCACGTAATTCTATTATTTCTTATTATTGTAGGTTGTGGGGTAGTGTAGGCGCTCATAGCCAGATGTTCTCACCAGTCCGTTAGTGATTGGCGAAGTTAAGCAACTAGGCTCGCGGTCAGTCCATAGATTGGGGCCCGCCAAAGTAGTTTCATTTCTGAGCGTGTCCGTGCTTTGGAGGGCACGTTAATTTGTCGATCCCGGTTGTTGTCATTAGGTAATTGTCATGTTAGAGGCCTAATGGGGGCTTAAACAACTAGGCTCGCGGTCAGTCCATAGATAGGTGACCGCCAAAGTGGTTTAATTTCTGAGCATCTTCGTGCTTCGGAGGGGAAGCTCAGTCAGTCCCGGTTGTAGTCATTAGACAACAGTCGCTTATAATATTAAAAATGGGCTCCTAACCGCAATCCGGCCACGGCGGCCAGTCTCAACAGAGATTAGCCATCTGCGCGGGACATATTATAGCGCTCAAGTGTGTGCGCAAACACAGGAGCACTTTCTATTCCATCACTCTCATGATCCGATGGGACGCCTAGCGACACGACCGGAAAGAGGTCAGGTACAGGACCGACGGCTTAACGTGCTCTCCGAGGCATGGGGGTATAATACCACCAACTCCCAGACTTCGGGCTGATGCTGAGAAATTTTTCTTTTTACAGAAAAGTCCCAAAATCACTTTTTGGCCCGACCCGGGATTGGAACCCAGGACCTCGTTCTCTGCGGGTGAACACGCTACCGCTAGACCAACGAGGCAGTCAGTCGCTTAGTCATTTCAGAGGCCTACTGGGCGGCTTGAACAACTATAACACTAGGGTCACCATTGCCCGTATGGTAAAGAAAGAGCGTGAAAACGTCTTGCATTCCACGTAATACCATTATTATATTACTGTTGTTGGTGCGAGAACGGGAGCTAGAGTCCGCCTCACATGAGTCGTGCCAGCCATGTGTTGTCTAATACTTCAATAACCGTTTACCATCACGTGCTTCTACCATCATAACAAGCATATGATGGTATCCCAACTTAAACCAATAATAACAAGACTTGTATCTTTGTTTTACTTGCAACCTTTTAATACTTAGAAGAAGTAGAAATATTTCTCAAAGACATCTTAATTGCAGAACTTGCAATATAAACTTTGTAGAGCAGAGCCGCTTCAGTAAGACGCTTGCCGATAGCGTAGAATTTATATACCGCATTAGGACTATTGTAGTGATTTAGCTGAATGAACTTTACTGTAACACGTTTATAGCAGTGAGGTAAAACTCTTACATCGATTCATGAGGGCGAACTTCCAGTTCATAGTTTCTCTTCTTTGTTTAAGAGGTGATACCAGTAATTTGTTTAAGTGTTACGAGAAGGGTTGGTTGTCCGTCGATTAATTTGATGACAGCTATTATGTCGATCGTGTTGGCGAATGTTATGGCGATAGAATTAATGTTGAGGGCTTTGCAGTGATTTGGGAGTTGAAAGAGATTTATAGATGCGGTTGTGTAGTTTGATTTTAACCGACTTCAAAAGGGAGGTTCTCAATTTGATCCGTAGTTTTTTTCGTGTATGTACACCGATTCTTTATTGCTTAGAGAAAAAAGGTTTTTGTTTAGGAAATGGTTTTTGGTGCCAATAATTAAGTATATTCGTTATCTATTGTTATGGCCCCTACTTCAAATATAATCATTTAGTGTAAAGATGTTACTCACTTAGTTGGTTGATTAAAGATATTAATATTCGGATGCCATTTTTAAAACAGTTTTTATTTAATATGTACACAAATATATGTATGTAACAAAACACTAAATAGTATTACATAAAATTACTCCAATAAATTAGTAATATTCGTATGCAATCGGATCTTATAAAAAATTATGAACGTTTCGAAAAGTTAATAGAATTTTTCAAGGTACAAATATTTTATTGAACATGACGTTTGCAGCTAACCTAAGTATTCTGCGCCAGAGGGCATCGCCTTGGGAATCAAACCTCGAGTCTGGATATTCTGCAGATATGATAAATTTATAAGCGAAGACAGGGATTGACGTTGCGATTAAAAGCAATGAAATGATTAAATGAAGTCTTAATTCAACAATGTTATGTGTTTTGTTTATAAAAAGTAATCATCATCATCATATCAGCCAAAAGACGTCCACTGCTGGACAAAGGCCTCCCCAAAGATCTCCACACTTGCCGGTCTTGCGCTTTCCAACGACCCGCACAAGATCATCGGTCCATCTTGTAGGGGGTCTGCCCACGCTGCGTCTTCCGGTTCGTGGTCGCCATTTGAGAACCTTTCTGCCCCAGCGGAAAGGTTCTCAAATGCCATGCTCCGCTGCCACTTCAGCTTGGCAATTCTTACGTCTATGTCGGTTACTTTGGTTCGTCTGTGGATCTCAACATTTCTGATTCGATCTCGCAGGGAAACTCCAAGCATAGCCCTTTCCATTGCTCTTTGGGTATCTTTGGGTGGAGTAATATTTTATGATATTGAATTTATAATTAAAATAATTATTACTGTTTACAATACATAAAACCGGATTTAACTCAATTTATAGATAAAAAAATTATTATCATCATTGGTACCTATACAATGAAAAAATTTGGTAACACTGTGATGGGTGTCTCAATTAAACACAAGTGATTAGCTTGAACGTCGCATTTATTATTCCATAACTTACATGCTACTTAAGTCTAATATAGGTAGTAGGAGAGAGGCAAGCCGCACACTACACCTCCCCCGCTAATAAAAAAAGAAAATAAAATATCTATTAAATATTTTATTTTTCTTTTTCATTATAATACTATAAAATATCATAAGGCTCTAAAAAAGCACATTACTAACATAATCTAAAATTATACATACAAAGTTATTAAATAAATGTACTTTAAACTTTCAACTAATAATATGTTAAAACCAAAGCAAGTAGCATAAACATTCCACTGGTATGACATCAGATATTGTCTACCGAGAAATATACAATACGATACGGTGTAGTATTTCGATGTGACTCCAAAGACGCTTACATTGCAACATTGATCTTTACACGTGTGATTACTTTGAAACCTATGTACCTTTTTAAGACTTTATAATTGAATCAACATTTATGTAATAAAAGACAACTTCCAGAAAAGGCTATCTTAGGTATGAAATACTTAGATAAATGGCCGTAAATATTACCATTATAATATTAAGCCTTTAACAATTAATCAATCAATCAATCTTTATTTGTGAACACAGGTATACAGGTATTGTAGTCGAGCTCTATGTTCTACCAAAGAAATTGGTGTACAAATAGTATTTTGGTTTAAAGTTTAGTCAATAGGTAACCAAACGGGTTCTAGATTTTTTTTTAAATCGAATAACTAATAATTCAATAAATGTAAATTAAATGAAGAAATGTCAATAAAATTTTACATGCAAGACAAAGGTAGATAATAATATTATAGGAATTGTGCTATACGTCTTATCTGTTAGAGACAAAAAAAATACTAGCAATTAAATAGATAAAAAAAAAACAGATAAACAACACACAACACAACTTTACGAAATAATTTCTACTAGACATTGACAACGATGCACGTGTGGCGCGGCGGTTTATGACAATCGCCTCGCCAACTCACGTTCTGTGTTCAATACCTGCACAGGACAATTTGTATGACTCTAAAGTGAATCTGAATGTGGGTGTGCTTCGTGCTCGTCTATTATAAATTTGTAAAATACATTTTCCTAGTGCAAGCATTGCTTTCTTTATTAATTATGAAAATAAAACTAACATTGAATTAACATATACACATATTAATAACATTACGCTCTGTTGACAATTTTGCAAATACAAATGATAACCACATTTTTTTTTTTCAGTTGAATAGAAAAACAAAGTGCTATGTATAATAAAATGTATAACAATAAAATTGACTTATAACTCCACATGCCTATAATTTTGAACATTTTCTAATTTTGTTTGTACTGCTATAAATTACTTTCAAATCAGTTTTTAATCATATCAATCGTTTTGTATGTGTAAGACAATCGCAATTTATTACAATTATTAATGATTGATTACATTTAATAAAAATATAGTGGGATTAATTTAACTTAGTCTCTTTCCCTTTATATCTGCTAAAATCTTTTTTTACAAAAAAAATTTCTAATGGCTACTAAAGTATTATAATATTTAATCTAACTAATAATCATAATCTAAAATAACGCATATAAAATTGATACATAAATTCTTATACTAAAATAGAACATGCATTCTATAAAATGATTGCATCACAACTTATAACAAAGTGCTGCGTTGCATTTTTAGCACGCGGTATGAAGTTCGGCGAACTGAGTGTCCGTGTACATTTGTAACGCTTTCAAGTTATAACGTTATGAAATATGATATCATAATCACTAATCGTTGTACATATTATTAACCGCGTAGACTATTTTGAATGTCTAATTATTATCAGGAATACCTTCGACTCGTCCTTTGATAAGAATTACCAAAATCAATATATAAATATAACACCTGAACTATTGTTCTAATATAGTAAAATTTAATTTATACCTCCTTTTTTAACACTGGATAATATAATAATAATAATAAAAAAAACACAAAAGTTAGTAAACTAGAACAAAAAATAATATCTTTCACTTTAGTGAGATATTGCTTGAGGGAAACTAAAACCTGAACCATTTAAAATATTTAAAAAAATACTTGAGAGGTGTCAAGAGACAACCGGGTGGAATGAAGTTTTCTTTCGATTTATTAGTATAGGAATTGTAATATATTTTTTTTTAAGTTATAATAATATTTTCTTTATTATTAACAAATATAATGTAATATAAACTTACTCAGTAGGCTCAATTTTAGTAATTAAAAAAGCAAAAAGTGTCGTTACAACTTAATTTTTTCCGTCTAGCCCCCTTTCGCAAAGCGCGATAAGGAACCTCGTTCCAAAAATAAACATACATTTTCTGCAGATTTTTAAAAGATATTTCATCATATCACTTTCAATATCTAAATTAATTCAAATCTATTTAAAAGAGTCGCATGTCAAAAATATTGTTTTTTCTGCTCGCTAAAACTACATTATAATTATATATTTTTATATTAAACACAAATACAGCTTCGAGTAATCATGGCCAGTTGCTTCAAACAATTGTACATATAATTTCTTAGTTAGCCACATAATGCAAGTAAATGGATTACAGTGGGGCAAATGATGCAGCCCCCTACAAAATTACAGTGGACAGAGTTTTGATATGTTTTTATAACATTATGACCATGAAACGTTATCTTAAATATAATTTTAGACAACATAAATTTTCTACAAAGGCAAAGTAAATTTTCTACAAATTAATGAAACTGTGTTTCTTAGAATCATGCTCTTAATAAAGTAAAAATCAATGCAAAACCATCGTACTTTAAATTATTCAATTAATGGCAACACTTAATAATATTCGGCAACAACCTCGAACATCTAGTTTATTCTTGTTAAAATGTACCTAATTAGGGCTGGTTGTCCGGCCTGTTACGTTTTAAAGCATATGTGTCACATAAATTTTAGCTTACTTTGGATGCAAAACTCAGACTATGATATACGTGATTGGTTCAAATGCCTCGCATAGTGAATATACATTATATCACTGCATTGATTACTATTAATGAACTAATGATAATCATAATTAAAAATAACCTTAATTATAAAACACTATGTTATTATATTCTTGGCGTACCTAAATACCAAATTCATACTAAATAAATCTATCTAAGTCTTATTCTTTGCGCTCATTACTACTCTGTACGTACGTAACGGCTACTTGAATATAAAAAAACAAGGAATATATTTGCCATTTTCTCATAAGACATGTGACCTCTGATATAGGTCTTTTTCTCTTAATATATTAAAAGGTTCTTTTAAATGTCCATTAAACCCTCACAGGGTGCCGCGTATATAGGTATAACCTTGACGGTAATATTTATATTTTATTTTATTTATTTATTGCGCATTCTCGTGGGCCCATACTTCCTAGGAATAATAAATCATTTATTTATCATTTTGGTGATTTATATTATTCATTAATACATTGCATCTCAATGTATTCATTATACCCTTTTCCATTAGGGCGGTACACATGGTCCGGCCGGACTCTTAATTTGTTTCACCATTAATATATTTTAATATTTTTCTAGGGTAACGATTTAAGACTTTTGTCTCCAAATACTTTCATAGAGGAAATTCATTCGCAACATGATAAAGTAAAGGATGTAAACCCCATCATTAACTTTGATGTGTACCTTTTATTTTATGTATGAGTAAACTCTCACAATAATATCATCCATTACACATATACATACCCAAATGTACTATCAAATCCAAAATGAATATTTTGATCTATAAGGTTCTTGATTCGCTTTTGGTTGATCAGTCCACAGGCTTTTCAAAAACTTAAATACCAAAATATTCTCAATCACTTTTCAACCTTCATACAAATCCCACTTTCATATAATATTAAACATTCACACACTTTTCAATTACACATTACGTGCTTTATGTATTATCTAAGTCATATAACAAAACAGTACCTAATTGAAGTCATCAGACAACTAAAAGCTTTTTAATACTGTTCTTCCTTTCCTCTTTCTGCCTATTCTTTATATACGAATCAGTACCTAATTGAATTCACAATGCTACAAAAAGATTTTTAATACTGATTTACTACACGCCTGGAAATTTCTTATCTCTCTGGTATCGAAAACCACTAACGCTCTAACTAATCACTGTAACGAATAAAATACGTTGTAATCGTATCGTATAATCATAATACATTCAAGGTATTAAGAATGTTTTTTATATATCATACTTCTTGAAATAAATTAAGTCAAAGAATATTACCATGTCGCAAATAATTGAGTGAATTTAACGTTTAATTCATAGATAATTTAATTTTCCTATTCATTAAATTGTTTTCAACGCCTACTTAAGTAAACAACCCTTTCATCATCATCATATCAGCCAAAAGACTTCAACAACCATTTAATACAAATATATTTTAAAATTATGAAAATTGTTGTCTGTAGTTGACGCGAGTAAGTATAGAGTATGTATTTATTTTAATTTTACAGAAATATTTAGTATCTATATATATGTATATGAAATTAATTTAATTCAAAATCGTAAATACGGCAATAAATTTCTAAAATAGTTACATATAAAATTGCCTAAAAATAAATTCAACTCAGTATTGTAAAATAAATGATACGAGTAACTCACATTTTTGTCTAATCATATTCTTACTCGGCACTGGTCAACTTTTCGTATCGCTCGCAGGTCTTGAAAAAAAAAAAGTTTTGAATGTGACGCCTCGCCTGCCGCAGACTGGAACTTGGTTAAGCTTGACATTTTGGGCCGGGATAACCCTGGACTCCGCTGGATGGCTGGGATATCCCTAGCCTAGCCTTCTTTCTTCATTAACATATTTTCTTCTTTATTAATATTAATCTTATTGTTTTTTTTTTATCTTCTTTCCGTTGTTCCTTTTTTTTCTTATATTCTGTTTTTCTTATTTTTATTTCCCGATATTTCTTCTTATGTATTTTTCTGGCTCTTCTTTATTTATTATTGATTCTATTTTTCTTTTTGTCTCCGCAATTCCCCTCTTCCTCGTCAGGTCCTGGCCAGCACCGCCATGGTGATGACAGCGCTGGCAGGGTCGCCATGTGATGTTGGGTGTCTCAATTAAACACAAGTGATTAGCTTGAACGTCGCATTTATTATTCCATAACTTACATGCTACTTAAGTCTAATATAGGTAGTAGGAGAGAGGCAAGCCGCACACTACATTCAAATATAAAAAAAGTGATAAGGGTCGTAATGCCTGTGCTTAAAGGTTTAGGCTAGCCGCAATGCGGCCAGCCGTGCGGCTAGCGCTTTTATTCGCACTGTGACGCGGCAACTGGTCAACAATATTGATTGCTGATGACTGACGGCTGACCGCATTCCGGCTAACCGCAAAGTGCGTAGGAGGCCTCAATAAGTTAAGAAGTCTTAAAACAATCAAGAGAATTCCAGAAAGGAGGATGCAAATCCTGGTCCCACCTTCCAATAGCTATGTGTGTGACATCGTTGGATAGGTGTTTTTGAGCTGAATAAAAGTTACTATGGCGCCAAGATCCAAATCTCAGTCCGTTCAGAGTTATTCTTTAATAAACATGGTAGTTTTATCAGTAGCCAAGTAATGTTATTTTTACGTAATAATTGCATTTGTGCTTTATACACGTAGTGTAGACGGTAACGCAAACCTTTTTATCGGTCTGTCTCACTCGCACTCGTTAAGTATGCTTAGAACAATGAAACTGGTTAGCGGCACGGATAGGCGGCGAGGGTGCGCGCAAGCGCAGGTAGTCGTTCGTTTGCAATACGTGTGTGACAACGTCTTGTCTTTCCGTTCGTTCTACAGTTTCTACTTGACCCCGGCTATCTCTTGGACTTTTTTGGTACCTGTTTATTGACATTTGACATATTACACAATTGACATTCGGCTTGTAATAAGGATTATTGAAGTGCTTTTCGATTGGACTATTGTTTGTTACTATGGAAGTTTCACGGAACTGTGTCATGTGTCGTAGAGGATTCTATCGCGGAAGATACCAGCAACATCTTTTGACTAATGAACTTACAAGAATGCGACCAGAGTTTGCAACATACATTCAGGAAAATGCATTGTTAGAGGTAAGAGCTTCAAGAGATATTGCGCTAGACACTAAATAGAGAGACTACAGAAGTTAAGCATAGTACTACGCGCGCTCGAACACGCACTTTAACTCGTTTAAGATTCCAGTTTCCTAGTTTAAGTTCCGGTGTATTCCGTGTCGGTGGGAGGGTGTCTATGTGTGCGTTGTTTGAGCGCGCGTAAACTTAACTACTATACTTTATATTGAGACTATGAGGTATCCATAAAAAGAAAAAATGTTTAATAAGTATACTTTTTTACAGGTTGCATTTGACAACACGCGGAGTGTGTGCCATCGGTGTTGGCAAAGGGTTGAAAGTGCAGTCAGACCGCCTCCTTCATTGTCTCCTCCTCAAGAAGAAAACGACGAGCCACAAGCACAAATCTCAACAGTAATTCACGTTCCCGAGTATACACGAGCACCAAACACTGCTAGGCATTGTATTTTCCTCAACTGTCGTAATGACACTCGTCATAGAATACCAGAAATCATAAAAATACACACTTTCTGTGAACACAAGCTGTACATACCCGATAGCGCCAGAGTTTGTCAAGAACACCTAGAGAGTAACATTTGGGACGAACTACCTCAACATTGCAATGTCACCCATGACTTCAATGCAGCACAATTCAGTGATATTAGTGACATTATGAGAAAAACTGTACAAAAAGGTTCGAGGTTAGATTTTAACACGATAGGTGCTGTTACTAGCGAAGAAATGCACTTTTGGACCGGCCGTAGTTTTGAGCAATTCCAAGAGATGTTGGAACAAACTCCATCATTGAGCCAGAGATGTAAAAATCCTAGAACCGCTTTAGGTATCTTTCTAACAAAGCTGCGAACCGGTGACTCAAATGAGAGGCTCGCGACTTTATGCAATATGTCAAGACAAAACCTTGAGCGATTGATGGCCATAGCTCGTGAGTGTCTCACCAATGAGTACGTTGATCATCATCTAGGGCTCGACCATATAAATAAAGATGATATTTTACGTCGAAACCTGATGATACCAAAAGCTTTATTTGGAAACGATGAAAATACGAAAGCCATCTTAATATGCGACGGGACATATGTTTATATACATAAAAGTTCCAACTTCCTTTTTCAACGACAGTCCTACAGCTTACACAAGTATCAAAATCTTTTAAAGCCGTTCATTATAGTCACAACGGATGGCTACATAATTGACGTCACAGGGTCCTATGCTGCTACAAAAACAGACGCAAACATAATGAGCGATATTATGAATAATGGTGAACATCCAATTCACTGTCTCCTTGAAACTAATGACGTGTTTATTTTGGATCGCGGATTTAGGGACAGCTTGGATGATATAGAAGCCTGTGGTTACGAATACCATGTCCCGCCTTCAAAGGATAGACACGAATCCCTACTTACTACTGACCAAGCCAACGAATCTCGATTGGTCACTATTTGCCGCTGGGTAGTGGAAGTGGTTAACGGCAGGTTCAAGCGGGATTTTAAACTGTTTCGCCAAAAATATTTCAACAATGCGTTGCCGCATATGTTTTCTGAGTTTAGGATAGCTGCTGCTATCACAAACCACTTTCATATACTCATCGAAGATAGTCAATATGCAGGAGCTTTCGTCACCGAAATAAGGCAGAAGTTACATACCCCTAATATTTTATATGAATATGTGGAACGGAAACAAGAGTACAGTTTTACAAGAGTAGAAGCAAGTGATATTGATTTCCCGAGATTCAGTGAAGAACAAATCATTTTGTTAGCTTTGGGAACCTACCAACTGAAGTTAGCGAAATCTTACTGCAGCGAACATCTACAAAATGGAATGTATACAATAGAAATATACCGAGAAGCTGCACTGGAGGATTTACCTGATTTTGGCATTGATGAGGATGCTTGGCTTTTACGTGGTCGTATACAGTCGCGACACGTGAGAGCTAGAAAGTACTACTGTTACTTATTAGTTCGCAACACTGATATTATACAAAGATATTGTACCTGCATGACGGGACGACGTACTGTAGGAACCTGTGCGCATATCGTGTCAATCGTTTGGTACCTAGGGCACGCCAGGCATGAGGGATTGGTAGGCCCAGCCTTATTTTTAAATAACGTCATTGTAGACAACGATGATTAAATAAATGTATACGTTTAAAATCCGCAATCGTTGTATTATTTGTAAAAAAAACCATTTTGTCAATGTTGACATCTGTTTAACTTTTTGTCATAAGGTTTGCGACTCAGTGACGCAATTGATAACCGTAGGTTAGTATCTACACTACGTGTATAAAGCAAAGAAATGCAATTATTACTTAAACAACATTAGTTGGCTACTGATAAAACTACCATGTTTATTAAAGAATAACTCTGAACGGACTAAGATTTGAACTTGGCGCCATAGTAACTTTTATTCAGCTCAAAAATACCTATCCAACGATGTAACACACATAACTATTGGAAGGTGGGACCAGATCTCATAGAAACTCTGGCATCATCCTTTTCAAGTTAGCTGTCTGTTAGTTTTAACTTATTACAAGTTAACGGATTACATGCAAAATGTAAAAGTATCAGTATATCTCTAAATATATGCTGTGCTATTGGAATCAGTCCAACGAATCTCAAACACAAGCTTGATTTTTTACTGTATGAGCACGCTTAGAACGGGAATGTGTTCCTTACGTTATGTGTTAATACGTTTTTAGTAAAGAGATAATAAAGATAACTACAACCTTCGTCTTAAGTAAATATAAGTAAATGTTATTCCTCCGATTGAAACCCGCGTTGGTTATAAAAGTGTTATTGGAATTTTTCTGGCACTAAATATACCAAGAAGCAGCCAGAAATATGGAATATGACAATGCAATACACCCGTGCCTTGGAAAGCACGTAAAGCTCATGGTCAAGTCAAAGAATTAGGAAAAAGAGAGTGCACATGTTTAAGCACACAGTCTTGCACTATAATATGCTTCAAGAAGCGAGCCTATTCCTTTCTAAAAGGCCGGCAACGCACTTGCGGCTACAATGGTGTTGCGAGTGTCCATGGGCGGCGGTGATGACTTACCATCAGGTGGCCAGGTTTCTCGGTTGCCATCCTATTTAATAAAAATTAGTATTCTGCTAGTCTATATTTATATTGGTATCCGTACCTGAAGTTCACCTAGAAGCTCAATTATTGAGACTATTCTAGATTTGAATTTGGAGCCAGTGCAAAAGCTCTCATACGAATAGTAATGTGGCTGCTTCGGGGTGGAGCAGTACGCAAACACGCTTACTGTATTCATTCAAGTGTATGTAACGGCCAATGCTTGTAAAGGATTTATTTGACTGCGTACTCCAAGTAAGACCCCTCTTATGTTTGCATAATGTAAGGTAAATGTACGAACAAACAACTATGATTCCATTGCAAATAGTTTTCGACCTAATCTCATCTAACATGTTGTATAATATATAGGTGAAATGTCCAAATTGGTTGGTCTGTAGATTATGATTAACAAAACATGTCTTCAACTTAAGTTTAAATAACCTAAGGGGTAGTTCCCTTAGCAACTGTGGGATTTTGTTAAAAACTAAGACACACATGAACGTACAGTTTTTGTGATGAAAGCTAGTTCAAGAATTATGCGTCAGTATTGCCTCTACAGCTATATTATATTCAGATATTTTTTGTTAAATTTAAGTGAGTATCTATTAGATATTACATCGAATCGATAATATATACATACATACTTAGACTCACGCCTGTTTCACATGGCGTACCCCACGCAGAGACAACGGATTTCTATTTGTCACGATCTGTACACACTGATTTTGCCTCGTTTACTGTCATTACATTCTTCATACATGCTCGCCGGTTTAGTACTTCGAACCTGGCCTCTCTTGAGGACCTCTCCGCTAAGAGTTAGATTAGTTCCATTTATATATAATTGTATATATGGAACCACTCCCAACCATTCACATTCGAATGACTAAAGGCTTATAAAAGCCACAGGAGCGTTTCTAAGATCGATTGGAGAACTTCGTTAAAATAGATATTTGTATTGATTCTTAATTTCTTTTTATATTTGTTGTGCTCGAAATAATGAGAATAAATGCTTGGAGTTGTTAATAAACAGGGATTCAATTAATCCACAATCCTTATTCATAAGCCACTTCAAAATTTCTTACCGTTACACTTACCAAACTTTGAGGGAATTCTCTATGAACCCTGCAATTTTGAACTTAACTCTTGTTTTCAGTACTGACGAATGGAATAATAATAATATCCTGGGACATACGACCATCTGATCTCAAACTAAGCAGAACCTGTACTATTTGTACTATTTTGTTGTTAATACATACATATTTATGTATGTATGTATTATTATGTTTATGTAATTAAGTATGTATTTATATCTAATGACATGGTAGTATTACTATTAAGTAAATGCCATTATTAGTTTGTAAGTATTTAGATTCCTACTTAAATTATTTTATCTTGCTCTACCTTTATCGTATTGTCTTTCTATATTTCTGCTTCTTATCCATCCAAAGGTTGTCTGGAAGAGATCGCTGACTGCGATAAGACCGCCTATTGTACAATTTTCTTTCAATGTTTTCTATATTTTTATCTGTAATTGGTGTGCAATAAAGAGTATTTATCTTATCTTATCTTATATAGATAACTTCACCCAGACTTTCAAACAGTCATGTTTATGCACATAAATATCTGTCTTAGGTGGGAATTGAACTGCCTGCGGCGTGAAATGCATATTATTTACCCACCACACCAACTGGCATGTTTCGCAGATAAGGTTGAAACATACCTCTAGGAGAAAATTAATTATAATATTATTATATGCTTCTGTAACAATGGTAACCAAATATGTTACACCATTAACGGGAACGTTCAATTTACATGTAGCGGTAATAATCACCCTGCAAACGGGAGCAACACCCTAAAAGCAATATTAATGTATATACATCTACTCTGCTTTCGCTACGAATTGTCTATACTATTAAGTTACAGGATTAAGGTCAAGCTAAAATAAATTCAGGCGCAATAATCGTTACGCCAGTAATTGCTACGATCATACCAGTACAATATAGAATTGTTTGCTTACTTTAGCTGCGATGAACAATCACAAAAATATGTAGATTTTTGTATTTCGGACCATAACTCATCGTATACTATACATGTAACGAATGAATTTGGCACAAAAATAGCAAACTTATATGCTGTATTCGTATTCGTTATCCACTTCATTTAAATAAATCTGTGGGTGTATCCAAAAAGAAAACGGGACATCGTTTTCTTTTTGGTTTTATTAAAGAATAAAAAGTATATATTACTAACTGAAGGAAATATATTCAACAAATAATAAAGAAATTTATCCATTTTTTTAAAACCATTATTAATAAGGGGTTTTTTGGCCGTTTTTATCCACGCGGATACGTCAACCCGATTGTACTTATGCGCTATTTACACACAACTGTACCTATTTAAAATTGATTAATTAGTAGATAAACTAATGATTATTATTGTTATATACAATTCTGACATTAACTTAATATAGGATAGTTAAAAAACTAAATCATGACTATTATAATATAATTGTTATTTCTAAATATTTTCATGCAATCCGTGTACCTGAACTTAACCTATAATTATATTACTATAAACATGTTCTGACGTTTATAAGCACGACTGATGCTTATTAATATTATTTAAAGACTACGTGAGGAAAAACCCTTATTATTCTATTTATTTTTAATTCTGGCAGGATCTGTTTGAGAGCAACTGAATAAACAACATGGGCGTCACCTAAATAGTTGATTTGATAACGCATTATACCTAAAATTGTTCATAAACTTTAGAATTTGCATGAAACACTTATAAACTTAATAAATTAATTCAAAATCAATGAAGTTTATTATGTAAACACCATTACTGCTTCACTTCAGGACAAGGACCTCCAGAGACTGAGAAATATATTTTAAGTGTATCTATCTAGTATACAAGATTATGTTCTTTGTGTCTAATGTATTCATCTTGTTTAGTGTGTACTGTAAAAATATATTAATATTTCACTTCAACTGCTTTAATAAGTTCAAAAAATGTTATAACGAACATATCATAAACACATAGAATAACAATGCAGTCATTATGCGCTCAAAACGCTTAGCCATTCTGTCGGCTTAAAGTGTCACGTAATGCACTGTAAACGTCTACAGCGGAGTTTAGCGCAAAATACTTTGCTTAAATTGTCGAGCTTAAGGGTTAACCTTGAAAATATGGTTATGTCCTTACCTACGCATAAAAACGTGATCGTGTTCAGGATCAGGACAAACAGACATGTTAATGCATGCCAATATTTGACTTTGGTGGGAATTGAACCCACGACCTGCGGCGTGAAAGGCAAGAATTTACCAACCACGCCAACCCGCCCGTCAGCAATATCAAATTTTATGAACCATATACATTTGATACTATAAAAAAGTAAATATTAAGTTATTCCATAATATTAATATAGCTATGTCTTTACTCAATAGATTTTACTGTATTCGATCCAGGTCAGTCAGAAACAGCCATTTTTAAACTTATCGGTTGTATAAGATATTTGGCGTTCAGCCATATCAAGAGTTGGACCTATGCTGAATTTCAATATACACTTTAAAGTTGAATATCGAAGTAAAATTGTGAGACAGACATTAACTCCATATGTTTTTAAAGTTTCAAATTTCACATTTACAACAAATTGGAACATTATATTGAACATTTACTTTGAGTGCACGTATGGAGCAGCGGTTAAAACAGTCGCCTCGCCTCTTCGTGTCCCTGGGTTCGATTCCTGCGCATGACAACTAGTTGTGTGACCCTTTAAAGTTGTTTTGAATCTGGATGTAATTTGTGTCCGTAAATTATATGTTTGTAACGCACCCTGCGACAATGGGATTAATTTTGGGTTCGATTCCCGCGCATGACAACTAGTTGTGTGACCCATTAAAGTTGTTTTGAATCTGGATGTAATTTGTGTCCGAAAATTATATGTTTGTAACGCACCCTGCGACAGTGGGATTAATTTTGGGTTCGATTCCTGCGCATGAAAACTAGTTGTGTGACCCATTAAAGATGTTTTGAATCTGGATGTAATTTGTGTCCGAAAATTATATGTTTGTAACGCACCCTGCGACAGTGGGATTAATTTTGGGTTCGATTCCCGCGCATGAAAACTAGTTGTGTGACCCATTAAATATGTTTTGAATCTGGATGTAATTTGTGTCCGAAAATTATATGTTTGTAACGCACCCTGCGACGGTGGGATTAATTTTGGGTTCGATTCCCACGCATGAAAACTAGTTGTGTGACCCATTAAAGATGTTTTGAATCTGGATGTAATTTGTGTCCGTCAATTATATGTTTGTAACGCACTCTGCGACAGTGGGATTCATTTTGGGTTCGATTCCCGCGCATGAAAACTAGTTGTGTGACCCATTAAAGATGTTTTGAATCTGGATGTAATTTGTGTCCGTCAATTATATGTTTGTAACGCACTCTGCGACAGTGGGATTCATTTTGGGTTCGATTCCCGCGCATGACAACTAGTTGTGTGACCCATTAAAGTTGTTTTGAATCTGGATGTAATTTGTGTCCATTACCAATCACGCTAACCGGCCCGTCATAACTATCCCGATGAGATCTAACAATGTCCTCCTAGCCGAATTTCGGCCACGGCGGCCAGTCTCAACAGAGATTAACCATCTGCGCGGGACATATTATAGTGCTCAAGTGTGTGCGCAAATACAGGAGCACTTTCTATTCCATCACTCTCATGATCCGATGGTACGCCTAGCGACACGACCGGAAAGTGGTCAGGCACAGAACCGACGGCTTTACGTGCTCGCCGAGGCACGGGGGTATAATACCGCCAACTCCCAGACTTCGGGCTGAGGTTGAGAAATTTTTCTTTTTACAGAAAAGTCCCAAAATCAACTATGGCCCGACCCAGGATTTGAACCCAGGACCTCGTTATCTGCGGGTGAACATGCTACCGCTAGACCAACGAGGCAGTCAATGAGTGAGATCTAATAATCTTTATCAAGCGCAAGATTATAAGATTAAGGTTGTACATGAAGTTAACAATTAGCCTAAAAGGCTTTCCTCACTTCATTGGATAAATTAAAATATAGCGTATTCTATAAGGTATTTACAGACGCCAGCACATCAATCTACCACAATCTGTGAAATTTCCCCAATTGAAAATGAACCTTAAGCTTAAGTGATTAAGTTGAAAAACTATAAAAGAAATTTGACAGATTGGGGTGGCTGGATGTGCTGGCGTCTGTACCCGGACATGCTACTCATACACGAACCAACTGTTAAGCGCTATCTCTGGATTTTTTCCATAGAAATGAAATCGTTGAAGTTCTATAATCTTAAATAGAAAAATTGTACAGAAAAGCATTAGTTATTGATACTACGGAATAGACTTAAACGATGTGACAAAAACTATTTTAATATATTGGTGTGAATATATTACAACCTAGCCAGAACGATTTAGGAAACTAAGTCATTTAGAATTTATTGGCTGTGTGACAAATTCGGTTGATGAAAATAGAATATTTAAACGAAATTTCAGCTGTACTGTTAGTGTTTTGACCGGGAATTACTTGATTTATGAATTAGTTTCTATGAATTGACTTAACATTGTAGTTTAAAATTATTTTAATCAGGGTCATTAGATATTAGTATTTTTAATTACATTTACAATTACAAAGGATATTTAATATTATAGAAAGATATTCAAAATATACACTAGGTACACAAATATAAACGAAAAATGAATTATCACCAGTGTACATTTTTATGATTAGTATTTTTTTTTTTCAGATACTTTATTGTGGATCACAGGTAGGTACAAAATGTACACTGATCATAATTCATTTTTCGTTTACTACTGTATTTTGAATATCTTTCTATAATATTAAATATCCTTTGTATTTGTAAATTGTAATAATGGTAGTATGCACTTCTCCAAAAAATAAAACATTAGGTATTTAATTTTGTTTGAAAGTGCAACTACCTGGAAATTAGATAATATTTCAACCTAATATGTTGCACGACATAATAATATATTTGTACAATATAGTGAAACTATACTACAATGTAAACAATACTCTGTAATCTATATTCTGGAAAACAAATATTTAATTAATTCATTCATCTCAAACAACAATTCTCAGATACTAATACCTAAATCGACATTCGCGTGGAGAATTACCACAAAGAATGAGATTGAGTTCCGTGAGTATTACCATTTATGTTTCACTATTTATACGAGTAATATGGTGGGTGCTTATCTTATAAGGATATCACCTAAACAAGGAAGTAAATAAAATACGTAACCACTCTTACAATACTGCTTTCATACAAAAGCGTTATAACGATCTAATTTTATCCTTTTAAGAGCTACCTACTGCATTGTCAAGTACTGGCGTCTGGTCTCTTAATAAGTTTTAAAAAAGGAAAAAACACTTACCGACGTCGTCGTGCTCAAGATCGGACACGTCGTGAGCAACCTCATCCTCTTCGGGAGCACTTTCGTACTTCTCCTTTAACACCGTACGTGGAACTGCAAATAAAAATGCACTTTATTTATACAACAACAGAATACAGTTTAGTTAACATAAACGAGTGTCATTAAGGGGATGTTAATTTTAGACTTTTAGGGTGCTCCGGGTTTTAGAGTATTTTTGTTTTTCAAGTACGGTAGACGTTTTATGTGCCGTAGAACAAGCAGTTGCGGTCGAACGTGACCCGTTATCTGTATCTCTTTCAAATTTTTTCCTCGATCCTAATGTTTTTAATTCACTAGGTTTTTTGAGTTTTAGTCATTGCTTCTGAGGGGGAATTAAATTGTTAATAAGTATTTGTATACGCCAGTTATATTTGAACAGGCGTAGGTTGTAAAAGTACTATTTGGATAAGTAAATGTTATTATGGCTGGTTATAAAACGTATTCAGTTGATAATGGTACATACTCGTAGTAGCGATGGTCTCATCCCGAAATAAAGGAGCATATTGATTCAGTAAAATAAGGTTACGAATTATGTATAAATACAAATAAACTTTGGATACAAAATGCTGTATACATATTAAAATATACATTTTCTTTTTTTATTTCACAAAAATCCAAACACAAATTATGGCAATAATATTTTGTTTAATGAATCTTTGTTGGAAATAATTATTTTTAGAGAAACATAGTCTGTTTTCCGTGAATATTGTATAGAACGGAATATAAATTAGCAAAGTAAAGCAGTAATTTGTAGAATTAATATATATCTGCTTGTTGTTCTTGTTGTTGGCTTCTGAACATTTTTACCCGGTGAATCTATATATATAAAAATCAATGCCACTTTTCGTTGTAATGTTATAACTCAACAACGCCTTTACCGATTTGGCTAATTTTGGTCTTGAATTATTCGTGGAAGTCCAGGGAAGGTTAGTAGTAGAAAATTTAAAAAAATGTCTTGAATATGTGTAAAATCAACATCTTTTAGCAATTTAAATTATTTTTTTGTTTGAATAAATGAACTTAATAATATTTTTTTTTATTACTATGCCTTATACGTAGCGAAGCACGTACCGAGCCGCTAGTCCGGTATAAAATAACCAACCGTATTGAAAAAATAACCATCTCAATAAGCTTCTTTTTTCTCCTAATATGTTCCGTCATGATGAATATTGAAGAACATGATCAGAAGTTACCATGAAGGGTTCCGTACCAAACTGATACTAGATATTTTTAGTTTAAAACTTTTATTATATATTGTTATAGTAGCAATAGATAATATGCACCTTTTGCAAAAATTTCAACTGTCTACCTACTATGGCAAATGAGAACAGCGGAGGCCGCCGTTAATATCCTTTGCGTATGAAACCCCAAGAAGAGTTTATTTTATACTAGCTGTGCTCCGCGGTTTTACCTGCATTAAACTTTAAAAATTATAGCCTATGTGTTAATCCAGGGTGTCAACTAACTCCATTCCACATTTTATTAAAATCACTCCAGCCGCTTAGACGTGAAGAAGTAACAAACATACACACTGACAAACTTTCGCCTTTATAATATTAGTGTGATTATTTTGGCCTTTATCACGCATGCTTTATGACCAAATAAATGACAAAGGGTATTAACCTACTCAGCCAAATATTTTGAAGAAAATAATAGATTGTTGAAATCCTTAGACATTATTCATATACGGTCAACTGATCCCAAATTAAGCACAGCTTGTACAATTAAAATCAGATAACTGATAAACTACATACACTAATTTACTTTTGTAAATACATACTTATATAGACAATTACACCCAGACTCAGGATGAACCGACATATTCATACACACAAATATCGGTTCTGGGTGGGAATCGAACCCACGACCTGCGGCGTAAAGGCAAGCATCTACCAACCAAATTGCCCGCCAAAATCAAAGTCAATTGAAAAGGGCTGACAATATCCGTTTATGTCTTTTCACGAAATTGAGTGACGACACGATTGACATTAAATTTTAACAATATACAAAACTTACGCAAAATAACTTTTAATAAAAATATTATAAGCCCGTAGTAAATTTACAAAGACCAATTTTTGAGAATTGACTGTGTTCATACAGTCATAGAATAATAGTTTGTTGCTTAAAGATTTAGACGTTCATTTTAATGTATATTATTTGTAATATTTCAAATGTAATATGCAATGTAAAGTAATAAATTTGTTTCATCAGCTTAAACATTAACCATCCAGTATTTAATACTCAAATAAACAAACAGCATTAATTACAATAAACCGTGTTAACCAGTTTCATACTAAATATATTATTTTAAAATATATTAGTGAAATTTCGAGTTTCTGAATTAATGCTGACGTTTTAATATTACGGAATATCTAATAGGTTTATTTATGATGTGGGCAACTTGACTGACTGCTGCAAACGAAATAGATGTTGCTGAGTATACTACGTATTAAATTAAAATTAAATTTTATTTAAAATACTTGAAGCTAGTTGACTGCTCTCTGAATAATTAAACTGAAATATTATAAAATGGATTGGTACGTTTAATCATACTATTATCTTTGAGCTGCGATGCAAGATGGTCGAAATATTAAAGATATTTTAACTTAATTTAAAATGAAGGAGTTTGGCAATTTGGCTTGTTTTATTCAGGAGGTTTTTAGAGTTGTTTTCAACCATATAATTGGTGGACACAAATTACACCTAGACTCATAACAACAACTTACAGGTAGTTGTTCTGTACGGGCATTGAACTCGTAAAATGAAGTGGCGAGCCGACCGTCTTAACCAAAGCGCCACACGTGCGGTATAAAAATCAAAATGATGGTTCCGTACCATCAAGCGACCATCTTTTGCTTTTTCTACCGCACGTGTACCCTTCTTGTTTCGGTCCAAGTCAAATACGGTCGGTATTTTTTTCCTATATTACTCGGTTCCTCCGTTTTTTTTAACAGATTTTGTTTTTATACACTTTTAAACTTTCGCGTATCATAATTATATATGAACATTGTTAACAGGTATTAACGCGACTAACCTTATTGTTATTTTCCCGACGTTTCGACCAAGTTGCATTGATCGTGGTCACGGGATGACAACAATAACAATATGGTTAGTCGCGTTAATACCTGTTAACAATGTTCATATATAAAGATTTTGTTTATATATTCTGTTATTTTTCTTTGGAAATTTCTTTTTGTATGGCCTAATACATACATTATATTTATCTAAATTCGGCCACTATAACGAAATGTTAACTTTTCGTTGTAGTGACCGATTTGAGAAAATACATACATATAAGTTTAATATCGGTTCTATGTTTTGAAACAGTATTTTTGAACGGGCGGTGTGTAAGTAAAAAAGTAATAAAAGCCCTCTAAGTGTAGAAAAATCCTATTAAAAGCATAAAATAATAAATTAAACCGAGATTAAACGAAACTTTTAGACAATATAAAGAATAGCCGACGTGCGTGACCACCCTGAATGAAAGATAAATGTGATCACGCACAACGGCTGCTCTTTCATTTCTTTAAGGCGCTGATATCAGTCAAATTAGTGTAGTTCCGTAAAGTTTTAGTTGATACGCCGAGCTTCATCTTGTTGAAAAACATATATGTCAAATTTGACTATATTTTAGGAAAATCCTTCACGAGTATAATAGAAACACGATTCAACTGCTCTCGTAAGATACCAAAAATCACAAAGTCACCCCTAAAAGTGCGTTCGATTCCCACATAGGACAGATATTTATGTGCATGAATATATGTTTGTACTAAGCCTGGGTGTAATAAGCTATATAAGTAGATATGTATGTATTTAAAAAAGAACAGTTGTATATCAGTAACCTGGTTTCCATAGTATAAGCTTTTTTATGTCTAAGGCGACAAACGCAAGCGGGTCACCCGATGGTAAGTGATCACCGCCGCCCAAGTACACTCGCAACACGTGAGGAGTCATGGGTGCGTTGCCGGCCTTTAAAAGAGTTAGCAAACAAGTGTTGCTGACCCTTATTCCCACCCTGATGAGCTCTGGCGACCTTACTGACACGCAAAAACATTAAAGTTATTATTATGGAATGTCTTCTGTAAGGTGGAGGTACTTCCCCAGTCGGGCTGCTCTTTGAACGAATGAACGCTGTGCCCTACCTCTATAAAAACGTCTGCTTAGTTTGGTGTGTGATCATAATGGGTGTCAGGGATAATGGAATGTCTCGCAAGCGTTACTGGCAACGGAAACCATATAATAAAAAAAAAAAATCATTTTGGTATGGTACTTATTAATATATGTAGAGGTTCCACTTCAAGGCAGCATTTTATGTAAACCTCTAAGCATACGTATAAGTATTTCGCCACGGCTATATCTATAAGCTGTGCTCATGTTTGTGGGTGTATAAAGGTTAACTGAGGCAAGCTGGTTAATATGTGGGGCTGTACGCCGTAGTTTACTAGGCTGTTAATACCGGATATTAGGTAGAGACCTTAAACCTAATATATAACGATATATAGGTTCAAACTGACGCATACGGTACGGTCAAAGGCATTCCGAACTTATGTTACATGTTTGCTATATACATAATACAAATAAATATATATATGCCTGCCTGGTTGGTCTAGCAATACAACTTATACCGCAAATAATAAAGTCCTGTGTAAAAAATGCTACTTATGAAAAAAAATGCCTTGGAGAAGACCTAAAGTCATCGGTCCTGTATCTGATCTAATTCCAGTTGAGACGGTTAGTTATTCGCATAGAAAGTACATCTGTCTTTGAAAACGTATTTATGGAATATAATGAGTCCCGCACAGTTGACTAGTTTGTATGGTGACTGGCCACCATGGCCGGAATTAAATATAATAATAATATGCTGAGACATTATTTACACACGGCCATCTGATCCCAAACTAAGCACAGCTTGAACTATGGCAACCAGATAACAGAAATACTACATATATTATTTTTCTTTTGTAAACACATACTTTTAAAGATAACACAGGTCAACAAATAAAAGATTTTTTTTTGGTGAGATCTCTTAGTGATTTTGTATAATGTATGCATTGGCAACACTAAAAATATTTTTTATTTATTTTTCCTACGTGTAGTTTTGTATCTACTCTCTGCTTTTGATATGTTCTGTTGTTAGTACTATCGGCAACACGATTTCAAGTCTTATTAGTATCTACCTACAAATAAATTGATTTTGATATTATGTCTTCATTGCGAAGAAGTTGTCTCAATGACCCAAAGGTGTTTTGTTACATTTATGGGGAATACACAATGAAAAAAATAAGGAAACCTATATAAACCCTAAACAGATTTGATAAAACGTGCTTCTTTTTCGTACTTTAAGTCGCAAATTGTAGATGAAAAGAAGCCGTGGATACCTCAAATTGTTTGCAAAATGTGCTATGAACACTTGGGACAGTGGGTACGTGGCAGAAGAAGCCGTATGAGGTTCGGGGTGCCAATGTAAAGGGGAGAACAAAAAAATCACTTCGATGACTGTTACTTCTGCTGTGTCAATTTGCGTGGTGTTAATGTTAAAAAAAATATTTACCCAGACTACAATCGGCTAGAAGATCTTAACCACATTCAGAGGAAGTACCTGTTTCAAAATTTGATATAACCGTGAACCAGTTGAAAAAGCCTATAGTGAAGTGTCTAGCGATAGAGATATCTAAAAATTGCGTCTACAGAGCTAAAACCTATTACCCAATTAAAATTAAACGATTTAATAAGGGATCTTGAACTACCTAAAGAAGAGGTTTTAGCTTCTAGGTTAAAAGAAAAAAACTTGTTCGCATCAGATACAAAAGTGACTTTCTGTCGTACAAGAGAGGAAGACTTCCTATCATTTTTTAATTCGGAAAATGATTTTGTTTTTTGTTCGGATGTGCAAGGCTTTCTTCATTCCTTCTTTTATATGGGTCTTACAGAATACCAACCAAATGAATGGCGTCTCTTCATGGACAGCTCTATACAATGGAAACCAATATGCTTCAGTACCCGTTGTTTCTCTTTAACATTCTCTAGTCTAAGCATAGAAAAGATAAAAGCGGGTATTTTTGATGGCCTACAGATAAGAATATTGATAAAAGATACTAATTTCTCAAGATCAATTACCACTTTAGAACTACTTGGGTGGAATTCGTTTATTGAAGTTACTATAAACTTTCTGGGAAGTCACAAATCAAGTAATTACTCTGAAATCGTTAACAACATGCTGGAAAATTTCAAAAACTTATGAAATAGCATGTCCTTCAGAGTGCATTAGCTCCCCAGTTACCTCGACCAATTTCCAGAGAATCTTGGTTCGTATAGCGAAGAACAAGGGGAGTGGTTTCACCAGGACCTAAAAACTATGGAGGAGAGGTACTAAGGCCGATGGGATCAACATTTGATGGCTGAATATTGCTGGGGGATGCAACGCAATTATCCTGATACATCTCATTCACAAAAATTGCGTAAAAGAAGGCTTTTATGTACATAAAAATTAAATAAACGTTGTTTTTTGTGTGAATTATCTGTTTTTTCTGTTTTATTGAAAATCTAAAAACTACACGTAGAAAATCTGTATTTTTGCTATAAATGTAATCAGTATAGGGTCCTAAATTAAAAAAATATTTCAGCTTCTCGGCACCAAAACCACTGTTGACCAGTGTAATTACACCCAGACTCAGGACAAACAGACATGTTCATGCACACAAATATCTGTCCTGAGTGGGAATCGAACCCACGACCTCCGGCGTGATACAGATTAATACAGATACAAAACAAGTAAATGCACTTAACAGTCTAGACATTTATAATTTTTTACTAAAAATAATGATTATATCTATTCTATTCTATAGTTCAGGTGTTACGATTCAGACCTTCAACTCATAACCGTGTCCCTGGTTCGATCTCCGCCGGGCGACTATTTGTGTGTACCCATTAGTTGTTTTGAGTCTGGATGTGCATTTTTTTCATCAAGTATATGTTTATAAAGTGCTCCGCGACACAGGGATTCATAGTAATGAATCTTTGTATTATAATTTAAACAATGCTGTTGAAATAATATATATATTACTGTGTAAAATAATAAAATGAATAACATTCTTCATCTATTCTATCTCTTAGCTATTCTACAATGTATTTTATGGTAAGAGAAAATAAAACAATTTTCAAACAACTATAAACTGAGAACTAACCTCTAAAAATAAAAACTATTCTAAAACCATGCCAGTTTATATGCCGAGAATGTTGGTGTTGCTCCGAAGGATGGCAATTGATTTGCCATTTTAGCGTTAAGTCGATGGAAAATCATTGAATTATTCTAATGGCTGGTGTAAAGTCTCAACATAGGATTAGTATATCCTGTATATTTATAAGAATGACATACTAAAATGTCCGACTAAATTGTATAAATGGGGCACGGCAGCCTTAGCCCTAAGGCTGAGATCTATAGAGCGTACTAAGACTTTGCTCAAACTTTACTTACGTAAAACTTTGCTAAGTGTATGCTAAGCTTATACTTTGATTTGGTATTTATAGACTTTTTGAAGTTAAGATTATGCTTAGCGTCTTAGCTTATGCTAAGCATAATCTTAACTTCAAAAAGTCAAAACAACAATTGTAATTTCGTTACATGCATTAACTTCTGTCTAAGTTAAGTCTGAGCAAAGTCTAAGTACGCTCTATAGATCTCAGCTTAAGTGCGATCTCTTCTAGGCCACCTTTCAATAGACCAGCATTAAAATTATGTATTTGTTGGGATATTAACTGAAATTATTATTTTTCTTTTGAAGCAGAATTAAAATTATGTTTAATTAAACGAGCTGCTTTTTATTTCTAACTTCTAATAAGTAACTTATTTAGAGAGCAATGTTTTATTCTCCTATCAAAACCTTAAACTCTTCTTTATTAATAAAACTCATATAGCAAGTTTATAACTGACTTAAATATTTGATATTATTTGACGTATATATTCGTCTATATACACATTACGTGACGTCACACTTATCGGTGAACCGATTTTGAAATTATTTTTTGTTATCAATTGGAAATGTTGTGGTCCACATGTAACCTCCGTGACTATATTTTACTTTTAATAATGTTTAAAACACAAAAGAAATTTAGGTGCCATGTATTTTTTGTTAAAACTATGGATGTATAAACAAAATTTGAAGCTGGTTATATGTTTCGTTTGTGTTTTAAACATTCATGAAAGTGAAATATATTCACAGAGGTTACGAGTTGAACACAACGTCCGACGATTTTTCGCAAAGGCTCTGTTGCCAAACGTTACCACGTCAATTGTGATAATAGTTTTACAAAATTTAGAGGAATTCAGTCAATTTCACGTTGATGTTTCGTTTTTGGCTCCGAGATTAATTTTTAGCGTACACAGTGTATAAAAACCTAGTCAACCACAAATTAATGATTTCAGTTTGGTGTTTATTAACAAAAGGAATAGGAGTTTCTATGCATTTTGCCTATCAGCTGCAATTTTAAGCAATCAAACCGTATGGAGACGGCCACCTGCTTTAACATCCTGAACGAAGCGAACAGTTTCAAATTGATTAATTAATTTCTCCACAGCGACACAAGATGGCTAAAAATGGCGCGACATTTTCGATTTTGCACCAGTTTAATGGTAAATTAATTTACCAAGAGTTAAGTAAACATTTATTTCCCAAATTTGCCCGGAGTCTTGTTTGCCACATTCATTTACCGCATAACTCTCAACAAACCAGGCCAATGTATTGTATGACGGACTTCATAGTTACTTTATTTGGCATAGCTGCAGAACTATAAAAAATGTATCGTTCATTATTGCTGAAGCCAGTGCTACTGGTTAAGGGAAAATGGAATAATTTCCATTTTACATATATGGACTTACGACATTCAGCTCTGGGACACAGCCAGCCCTACTAATAACGAAATACTTGAAAGCTTCCAAAGCAAATCAATGAGAGCCATGTTTGATATATAAGCAATAAATACATAAACCTAGACTTCAATAAGCGAACACTGAAAGAAAAAAATGATTTAAATAGCAAGAAGTATCAAGTCAGATTGGACCAGCAAATAAATGAGCGAGCTTCCTAAGTGCAGGGAGAAGGAAGTCAAAAGGTTCTCGCGCATTAAGAGGAATAGTATAATAGAACTATCGATAAGATTTATGTAGATTGCTCCACTTGGTGCACGTTTCTACTGAAAATACATTAATAATACAAGGGCATTGGCAGTGCGGGGCAATATGTTGGCCCATAGATTCACACGCTGTAATGCTCAGGTAAAATTAACACTCTTCAGAGCGTTCTGCCAAAGTTTTGATACGTGTGCTCTATGGACAAACTTTACATCTAGGTCATATAACGCATTTAGAGTCCAGTATAACAATACCTTCAGGGCTCTGCTGAGGCTTCCTCGCTACTGTAGCGCTTCAGGTATGTTTGCAGATGCTGGCATAGATGACGTTTATGCCATCATACGCAAAAAGTCAGCCTCTTTAGTGCGTAGGATGAGAGGGAGCTGCAATGGAGTTCTGAAGATGATTGCTGAGTGGAGGGATGCCGATGTTTTAAAAAGATTTGCTGATCTTCATGTCAATACTAACATAGTTTATAAGTCTAAATAATTTACACTAGCTTGTCAATTATTACTATTATTATTGTTATTTATAATTAATTTGTATTTATTGTGAAATTATTATTATTATTAGTATTATTATTCAATTGTGATTTCTATATGGACTAATTTGTCTGAAGTAAAAGATTTTTATTTTATTTATAACTGATAAAAATCTGATAGCACATTAGATTATTGTTTTGTACGAACGGATTTCATCATCATATGAGCCGAAAGATGTCCACTTCTGGAGAAAGGCTTCCCCCAAAGATCTCCACAATTGCCGGTCTTGCGCTATTTGCATCCAGCAGTTTCCAGCGACCCGCCCAAGATCATCGGTCCATCTTGTAGGCCGCACTGCGTCTTCCGGTTCGTGGTCGCCACTCGAGGACCTTTCTGCCCCGACGGCCAAACCAGTGTGTGTTGCCAGTGATGATTTACAGAACATAGACGTGCTCGCTCACTATGGGCCCTATTAGAAGGCTCAAGGTCACCGAAAGAGCAATGGATAGGGCTGGGCTCGGAGTTTCCTTGCAGAAATGTCAAAATCCGCAGGTGAACCAAAGTCACCGACAGAGCCCGAAGAATTGCAAAACTGAAGTGGCAGTGGGCGGGGCACATA
Organism: Pseudoips prasinana; assembly: GCA_951640165.1. Lineage (NCBI taxonomy): Eukaryota > Metazoa > Arthropoda > Insecta > Lepidoptera > Nolidae > Pseudoips > Pseudoips prasinana. The sequence continues at coordinate 11,517,803 of OX621240.1, forward strand.
GCTATAGAGCGTAGTAGCAGATTTTATAAAATAAATATGCCTCTTGCGAACTTTTGTGAAAAATTTTATTTGTCACGTAGATAATAGTGCTGCATAAAATACTTTGTAATGTACTATGCAACAGTGCGAGTTTTAACAGGGAGGCGTAAAAGTTCTTGAATGTCATTTCATCTCGTTGGTAATACTAAGTTTGTTACAGACATTTTCTTCGGCCTACATAAAAAAAGTTTTAAGTAATGAGAATGTTATAATTTTAAACATGTTTTTACTTTAATAGTCAAATACATAGTCAATAATTGCTGTTTTAACTGATCACAATAAAGAAGACATTTTCGTAAAAACCTTATTCATATTGGTTTCAATTGGTGACATTTCTTTAAAACTGATTGGGTTGCTCATCGTCCATATTCCACGTTTCTATAATAACCTAATAAAATAAAATAATAAAGGACACATTATCGTTATGAAAACAGTTCCTAATACTTACTTAATTATCGTATGTGCAGTGGTTACCCTGGAGTGAGAGTTGTTCAAGCCTCCCAGTAGGACTCTGACTTACCTTAATGACCTTTGCCTAATGGCTACAACCGGGACCGACAGCTTAACGTATCCTCCGAAACACGAGATGCTCAGAAATTGAACCACTTGGCGGCCACCCATCTATGGACTCACCGCGGGCTTAGATGCTTTTCCTCGCCAATCACTTACGATCCGGCGAATTAGCTAAGGACTAGAGCGCAATTTTTGAATACAGATATTAACAAACCACGTTCATCTAGAATCACCGTAGATCAAAAAATATGTACAGTATAAGGAGCTAGGTATTAGTTTGAGGTACTCCCTAGCCAAGCTGCTCAAAGAGCAAATAAGCGCTGTACTTTACATACCCCACTTGTAAAATATAAGTAGTCTATGAAATTGCTTTTAGTCAGGATCAAATAAAATTGTATTTTGTTGCTGTATTAATGTTTTTAGTTGCTGAACTGATGGGTCTCAAAAACGATATTTGAGACCGTGTGCTTCATGAACGTATCTACATATGTACAAGTACAGTAATAAGATTATTAAATAATATCCGCGATTTTGAATTCCAATCGACTCGAATTATAGCCCGGTCGTCCTCCAAATTAATTTCTGTGAGACCGTGTAGCTTTTAATAGTATGTAGTGTGTTCAAAGCGCATAGAAAAGTTCTTAAAACTATACACAAATATGCATTGATCCCATAATTCCAAATAAGCTAACTCAGTGCACTATTTCACTTAGTAAAGCTTCGCGACGACAACAAACAAAAGCCCTACTTTAAGCTACTTACTGAACTGTCAATTTTTTATCCTGCCTGTGCTTCCAGCTTCGCCAAAGTATTTATCTGCGTTTTTAGAATGCGGCATATTTTATTACTGATAACGGCTCGATTAACACAGTGTATTGTACCAAGACTTGGCGTTTCTACGGATAAGTAATACAGTTTTATTACTTTTTTATTACTGATTGTTATGAGGTAGACACTGTATAACAATCAGTAATAAAAAAATCTTACGGTAACTTGAAAACGTAATAAATCCCAATATAATATTTTAAGTATTTGTTATTTTTATAATTTTATTTTAAATTCAATATTGTTTTCGGATACTCATACTTATGTGATACCGTTACCGCAAAATGTTTATTTAAATATTAAATATTATTCTCTTCTCATGTTTACTGTAAAAATATAACTATTAATTATATTATAAGTTGTAAATGTTAGTAACACTTGCTTAATATGTAACCTATAACTCATATGTTTGGTCTAACCGTTAATGTAATTTGGTTAATAAATAAATAGTTTTAATGAATAATATATTGCATCTGGGTATTAACCTCTTGGCAGATGACGGTGTTACACTTAAGTGACTCGGAGAGCACGTAAAGCTGTCGGTGATTTACCTAACTTCTTTTCAGTCATTCCGGCTAGCCACCCCATCGGAATATGACAGCGAGGAGATTGCTAGTGCACCTGTCTTTGGGCAACCACTTATGCACTGTAGTATGCCTTGTCCCAATTGCGACTGGCATCTTAGTCAAAATTCGACCAGGAGAGCATTTGACTCATTTAATTTATTAACTTCAGTTAGTGTATAGTATATTATAAAACTAAGCATTAAGTTAAAGGTATTCTAAATATTCTTGTATCGGTAATGTTCCCAGAATACTGGCAGCATTACCACGCTGTATGGCAATACCTATTTGTCGGGCGAAATATAAGCCAGCATTCTGGGAACGTGTCGCCTTCAGTTAGTTGAATAATCCTCATAATAGTTATAAGAAGTATACTACTGAACTAAATTGCCCCAATAATCATCTTGGAAGGATATGCTATAATAGATTGTTTCTACGCTACGATGCGTAAGAGATGCGCATCTCTGGTGCGCAGAATACGTGGCAGCACCTAAAGCATCCTTCGCACGATCGCTAGTCGGCTAGACTGTATTTACGTCAATCATTGCTGCGCCATTTCGCATGGAATGGTAAATTTGTTATATTTGTTACATATTTTAAAAATACTTATTACTAACACTAGTTTATAATAAAATTGTTATAAACTTATTGGAGACTAATTTGGTCTCAAATGAAGTCTTATAATCACCACGCTTGGCAGACGGGTTAACGATCGCAGTATTATGGTCATAGTATCCAAAAAGAAGCTAATGTCCTTCTTCTGGTAGACATTCCCTCGGGTCGACTTCTACGCCCCCCACAGGATAAGATAGGGTGATGATATTCTGTTATTCGCCGCCATCACCACACAACTAGTTATATACCTCTACTGGTATAATGTACCCAGTATCTATCATCATTTGAGTAATGAGACCTTTAATCTGCTCTTAATTAATACATGAGACGTGAATTCAACGCAGAAGCGAATGTTAACTAGAGCATCTATGGAAGCACTGAGGTACTTATCCCTGTGTAATGTGATAACGGGTAATTAGGCGTATTCGTATTCATTAATGTTATATGACTAGATTAAGACGGAGAGAATTTGTTGGAGGAATATCTTGGAGCTCGAGATTTCGAGTTTCTGGTGTTTATAGTGGAAAATGTCCTCCTATAATGTCTTTCGCCACGATGGCCAGTCACAATGGAGACTAGCCATGTCCAACGCCCTTGCGTTGGGCACTATAATATGTCGCGTATGAGAGTGACGAAATAGATGGATAGTGCCCCTGTACTATCTAATTCATCACATCATGATCCGATGGTACGTAAACGACACGATCGGCCGATTAAGGATTAGCCGAATTAAAAGAACATAAAATAAGAAATTTTGACTATAATGCTTATATTTACTAACTAAACTAACTAACTAAAAGCAATCCAATAACCACTCCGCATCGGCATCATAGGGTATCGTGCAAGACTGGCAGCATTGCCACGCTTTATGGGAATGCTTATTCTCTATATTTACTTGTAATTTATTTTTATTAATTTTCTTCTAATATTATTATTAAAATAAAGACACCGAGCAGTTGGCGAATGCAGAAGGCTCTCAAACCATTAGCATACTAACTAATCTAAATTCTCGAGAATATAGCCCAGTGATTATATGTTGTCTTAATGACGCCCATTAGAATGCTTCGTTCCGAGCGAGAGCATGTAATCGATCGTTTCATCTTCTGTACACTCATAAGTGTCCTAAAATTTATAGTAAACAAATAATGTCCCCTGGTCGAATTTTGGTGCCTCTCGTGATCCAATGGGATGGTTAGCCAACATTACTAGAAAGGGGTCAGGGTTAGAATCAAACCGAACCGAAATCGAAAGAATAGAAGAGGTGGATCAATACCAAAGGCTACGGGCTAGACTGGCATTATCTCTTAACACAAAAATCACAATATCTCATTATCAGCGCTTGAACACTCTACCACCGCAGGATTTACGAGGCAGTTATACTGTGTTTGAAGTTTAGGTTATTAAACAATGATTTTCTGGTGCAGTAAGAGCTCAAGATCTCAGCCCAACAGCTTATATAGATAAGACACTTATGGACATTCATCCGACTATGATGTTGTAAAGATTATGAGAAGGATTCAATTGTACTGTAAGTTTTATGTGGAAAGTTTGAGAGTATTAAATATATGTACATGTTCAACAAAAGCTTGCTCCAACGATTTGGAATAAAGTGAGATTCAACTAGGATCTAGGCTATGTGTCTACAATATCTGTTTCTAGCTTATATTAAGGTTTACAAGCAACTTTGGGGCAGTGTTAACTGCCTGTTCGTGACAGCAACAGTGTAGGTAGAGGTTTACATTAGTTTGATACAACAGACAATTTACGAAAATTTGGTGTTAGTACTTAACTGTGTGCTACGGATATATATTAGGATAAAATAACCTGACATAATTATTACTATGAGGAATAAGAATAATGACGAAAAAATTATATTCGTACCTACTCAATATTAAGGAAAAAAACTAATCTGCGCTACCGGAATTATCCTTGTATTGGACTTAACCAAAATACAATTTACGGATACAAAACCCACCTAGACTCGGAACTATTATAAATGGGCCAACAAAGAGTACTCCTGTGCGGGGATCGCACCCGGAACAGAGGGTGGTGCTAAAGCGGTAGCACAGAATAAAGAGTACTTACGTACAGAACCGGCTCTTCGCGCAACAATTTATAGAAATAGCGACTCTTGCTACTAAGCAACTAAGTGCAATTCAGCTTACATTCGCGCTCAGTGCCTACCGCGATATTCACCTAAACGCTGCCGCTCTCTTCTAACGCATTACACTGTCTCTGTCTCCGAGTCATGAGTGTACTGGCGTAGGGTTACCGGCTTGCCGCTGTTACTATGATACCTATTAATCGTCTATATAATCCCAAAATCACTTTTTGGCCCGACCCGGGTTTGAACCCAAGATTTCATTTTCTGCGGTTGAACACGCTACCGCCAGACCAACAAAGAGTGAGTTCGTATAAAAATATGAACTCAGGTTAGAAAAAGTGCATCTAATTTTTGGATATTTTTTGCAGTCTGTACCATTTTGTAACGAACTTTTGTATGAAGTGAACCCAACTAAATTCTATTTATCATCTACACCTTACAAATTTTGGCTTTTATAATGGGGTAAACATCATAAAATATTCACATTTTGCAGTACTTAAAAGTTCGTAGACGAGAAAAAGTAAAAATTCTGGTTGTTTACATTTTCACTATACTAATTTATAAATATCTCCTAAACGCGTGGACCGATTGACATGACTCAAATGGATAAAATGGTTTTAGGCCTAGATCTTTCATTTGACACCAAAATAGTTAAGATATCTCGACAAACAAAAAAACACATTTTCAAGTTGCTCTCGTAATTATTTTTCCCGTACTAATTCTTTTAAAAACTATCTTGGTCAACAAAAATGTTAAAACTAGAGTTTATACGACTAAAAACACTTTATTTGTATTCTAATTAGAAATAATCAACACCTACAAAGCTACTTTGGTAGGTATTTAAAAGAATAATTTGAACTAACCTTTCTGCATCTTTAGGTAATGTAAAAAATGATAAACCCTTGTCTCCTTTTTTCGACAGACATCCGTCAAATGAACAATATCTAGCACCAGATTTGTGATGAGACATTTTTTCTGTTAAATATTTATAGTATTAAGTAGTCTTTTAATCCGTGGCTGTGCGCGCGAGCGGTGACAACCGACTGGCGCACGCCACTTCAGAGGCGCGCGAAAGTGTAGGTACTTATCACCGTAGGTACGGCCGAGTGAAGGGGCCCTGGCGGTAGTAGCAAGGTGGCTTAACCACTGCAACACACGTTGCAGTTAATAACTAAGATATGGATAAAACCCATTGCTAAACTAAATTTATAAATAAAAACGGTGTATAGACGGGGGACCGCCATGAGGAGCAAAATTCCTCTACGAAATTCTTGCAAAATTGTAATAATAAGAGAATAAACTCATGGACAATAAAAATAAATTAAATGAAAAATTTCTTTAAAATGTTTTTTATGAAATTTATTATATTATATTAATTTATATATTTGCAAAGCTGAAGTGACAGTGAACAGGGTACATCGCTCGTAGAACCGACGGCCACTAGGGCAGAAACGTTCTCAAGTGGCGACAACTAACCGGAAGACCCTCGTGGGCAGGCCCCCTACAAGATGGACCGATGATCTTGTTGGGATCGCTGGCAGTAGCTGCAAGTAGCGCAAAACCAGCAATTATGGAGATATATGGGGGAAGTGTTTGACCAACAGTGGGCGTCTTTTGCCTGATATAATGATAATGTTTTAACGAAATTTTTAAGGTTGTACAACTGGCCGAACATAATGCTTGCCTGAGCAGATCTCGAATTAGTGTGTCTCGAGTCGCGAATCTCGAGCCTTATGCTCATAAGGCTTGAAATACTCGAAATTTCGAGATTTGTGAGGCTCTGAATATAATTAAAAAAGACAAAAAGAAAGGGTAAGTTGTAGTGCGGAGGTATAAACCATTTTCCCGACGTGACGTTTTCTACCTGACAACTCACAACCTCCAAGTTGCGTCAACAAATTCAAATTTATTACTGTCGGAAATAAATTTGAATACGGTTACCATTGAAAAACAAATCCGGTAAACAATCATGTAAAAGCTGTTTTTGTAAAACAGTGGCAAGTACTTTTAAAATGAGCCAGCGCATAGCGTTTTTGCGCTCTGCAGTTCTACTGAAGAAGCTTATCCACCTAATACATAATACATAAACGATACTGCAATTATTATTATTGTGTTCATGGTGTAATCCTATCGTAAGTAAGCTTATCGGAAAAAGTTGACAACGTGTAAGTGATGCCAAGTGTGTTCCAATGTCATTCAGCTAAACATAAGATGGCCCATTTATTATTGTGCTTTATACCGCTATTCAATTTAAGAAAAACTGACTGTATGGTTATAGATATTGTACAAGTCTAGTCATGACTGTACCTACTGAGAATAATAATTTTTGGAATTGCAAATTTATTAATCTATACATATAATAATATCGTAGGAAAGTCAAAACTGTACATTAAATTTTTTTATAAGGATACTTGTAAATAATAAACTGCAGTTCAGCAAATTTATTTTATTTATGTATAATAATGTCCTCCTAGCCGAATTTCACCCACGGCGGCCAGTCTCTATAGAGATTAGCCATCTGCGCGAGACATATTATAGTGCACAAGTGTGTGCGTATACACAGGAGCACTTTCTATTCCATCACTCTCATGATCCAACTGGACGCCTGGCGACAGGACCGGAAAGGTACGGGACCGACGGCTTTACGTGCTCTCCGAGGCACGGGGGTATAATACCGCCTACTACCATTATATAATAATAATAATAAAATCTTTATTGTCTCTAATTAATAACAATTTATACAAAATTGAGACATCCCCAGTAAGTAATGTAATACTTGTGTAGGGGCTGCCTCGCTTCTTACCGACGGTTACACAATAATATAATAGTTCTTATCTATAAGCTTAAATTAAATTTTGACAAAGTAATAAAATATAATATATAAGTACTAAAATAATAAAAAAAGGAAAAGAAAAAAATAAAAACTTACTACTTAAATTGTTTTATTTATTTATTTACCATAAAACTTATTCTATCCTTACAGGCGAGCCTAATGCGACAGAGTAGTTAAACTTATATCTATCTTATATCTATATAACACCTACGTACCTAATCTTACATTATTTTCCGTACAAACTAACATAACTTAAACTAAGCTAGCTACTGCAAAGGCAATAGGCAGCCGTTGTGAATACGTTCAGTGGACATGTGTGTGTGTGTGTGTGTGTGTATTATATATATGAATTCGGTCTATAACTTATCTTTCTGCCAAATTTTAACCAAAACCTCTTTTGCATGATTGAGTGACAAACATCCAAACATTTATAAAATTAGTAGGATTAGTAAGATGGTAAGGTTCAGCCAAGTACTACGGTTTTAATCTAAAGGTCAGGACGAATACAAATTTAATTGGACTATCCAATATGGATCCAGTCCTAATTCTGATGAGCAAAGGGAGATTACATTCGATGCGTATTATGTGGCTCCCAGAGTTATATTACTTTCCTGTAGATCTAATCCAGCAACGTTTGATGTGCGACCAAAGTTACTAATTATTACTGTATGAAAGATTAAGGAGAAATATCGAAAGTTTAGTAGGATTTTCAAGCATCACATTTCTTTTAGTTTTTATACTATAAACATGATAGCTTATGTGTTTTTCAGATATATGTATAATATAGAAAGTTACATCAAAATCCGTTCGATAGTTTTTGCGTGAAAGAGTAACAAATATCCATACATACATACTCACAAACTTTCGCATTTATAATATTAGTAGGATAAAACGAGGTTATCACTTGAACTGAATGTTTTTTTCTGTTTATATGTCACTCAATTTCTCCATGGTTTGGAAACCGATTCTTTTTTTGGTTATGAAATGCTTTCTGACTAACAATATGAACTACATATTATGTTTGTTAATAACGCTTATACAACAGCGGGATGGATTTTTTTTGTTAAGTAGTTTGAATAGCCGATACATATGATTACTGTTTAAAAAATACAAAACCGGCTTCAATTTTATGTTTAGTCTACCGACTGGAACAAAACATACATAAAACCATTACAAAAGCATTTCCTACGGATTAAAAAAATAATTATCAAAATTGGTTTACTAATACCGAATAAATCGTGTACAACGTAACAACATGTTACGATGTTTATTGTTTATGGCTTGTTTTTGTAATTAGTGCAAGTTTTTAATTAATTTATTGTAATTAACTTCAATAATGTAAAATTTTAATGCTGTGGTTGTCTTTAAGTGTTGCAGCACTATTATTTTTTAAGTATGTATGTGTCTTATAACTGCATGAGTGTATGTAACGTTGACGATCCTTAAATAAATAAATAAATAAACATTAGAGTAGTAGTGTCAGAAGCTTATTGGCGGACCTAAACAATCCTAATACTGAGACAATCACTGATATTATAAACGCGAAAGTTTGTAAGTATGGATGGATGTTTGTTACTCTTTCACGTAAAAACTACTGAATAGATTTTAATGAAACTTTACAATAAAATAGCGTATACATCAGAATAACCCATAGGCAACAATTTATAAATATATTTAGTGAATTGTCTAAAATATGACGATAAGTGTCAAGTAAGTCGGAAAAAGTCTACCATCTGCTAGCTATTCCGGCGTGCACTGCCAAAACCGCTAGAGATACACATCCTACTAATATTATAAATGCGAAAGTTTGTGAGTATAGATGTATGTTTGTTACTCTTATACGCCAAAAATACTTTAACGCGGGTGGAAAAATAGAAGGTATGTGGTTTCCAGCCCAGAAAGAATAACAGCCCCCCGTGGCTGGACGTAAAACGCAACGCAACTAAGTGATACACCAGGTAGTCTAGTCCAGTGAAACAGTGACAGCTTCCTTGGCTAACTGTATTCGTCATGTTAAAAAAAGCAAGGTAATCGTGCAGGAGCGCCTAACTACAGTCGCCAACTTGCATGCCAAGCGCTGCGACTACGGCAAACCTCTTCAAATGGCAACGTTATGAAAACCTTGAGGCCGGGCATATGGCCAGCAGTGGACGATATCAGGCTGGTGATTTGAAACAAAACAATAGTTACAACGGACAGCAAGCAATGAGTCAACAATTTAGCTGTTTCTCGAGGTAACTTATAAGAGCATCAAAAGAAACTTCCTTTTATACACAGAGGCGTCCCCGAAATTTAAACCCGTGAATTTTGAAGCAAGACACTAGTCGTCTTTATAAGTGATCTATATTAATTGACTGCCTCATTGGTCTAGCGGTAGCGTGTTCAACCGCAGAAGATAAGGTCTTGGGTTCAAATCCTGGGTCGGACCAAAAAGTGATTTGGGGATTTTTCCGTAAAAAGAAATTTCTCAGTATCAGCCCAAAGTCTGGAAGTTGGCGGTATTACACCCCCGTGCCTCGGGAGCACGTCGGTCACAGTACCTGACCTCTTTCCGGTCGTGTCGCTAGTCGTCCCATCGGATCATAAGAGTGATGGAATAGAGAGTGCCCCTGTGTTTGCGCACACACTTGTGCACTATAATATGTCCTGCGCAATGAACTAATCTCCATTGAGAATGGCCGTCGTGGCCGAAATTAGGCCGGGAAGACATAATCATCATCTATATTAATAGTAGGTTTATTTTTCAAAATTATAAGGTTAAATTCAAACCTACAGGAGGTAATACATTAAAAACTTATCATTCGAAAAATGCTACCATATGGGGCAATTAAGCGTCGACGACACCTGCTCGATGTTATAGAATGGCTCAGTCTGTAACTTACAGCAAAACATTGCTGCTCTTGAGTGTATGTTATTGATAATGTATTTTTTATAATTACCGTTTTACTTAATTTTTTACATAGAAATCTCAAGTTTATAATTTCAACTAAACAAAATGCCTATAGGATTATAATAAAAGAGCACCGTCTAAAATATAAATTATAGTAATTGGTTCTTAAATAGATAATAAATCACGTAAGATTTAAATAAAACAACAACGTGCAGTGGAATTGAAATTTTTTATTTGTAATTATTTAGTAATATTATACAATTTAGTAATCAAAACTTCAAAACTGCTAAGTTCAATAAAAACTTAAATCTTTTTAAAAAAAGGTAGCTAAAAATAAGTTGCGCTTATCTAGCCATATACACAGACAGAACACATACACAGATATAGATATCAATTATTTTCGGGAGCTTAATAACAACAAAATTTTGTGTCCCATGTATCGAGAAACAGATGTTTCATAGTGGTGGGGCAAAAATTTTAATTTGTTTGCAACATATAAATAAACAAATAATAATAATATCCTGAGACATTATTGACACACGTCCGACTGATCCCAAATCAAGAAGACCTTGTACTATGGAAACCAGATAACTGATATACTACTCACGATATTCAGAATCAAGAGAAACAGACATGTTCATGCACATAAATATCCTCCGACGTGAAAGTCAAGTATCTACCACTACGTCTACCAGTATCAGTTAGCGTAAAATATCCAATGAATAAAGAAACAGTTCTCTATTGGTTGGATAATCAAGGTAGGAAGCACTTTCTGCGACATTTCTCGGAACATTTAAAAACTGCAGATCGTACTTCTATTACGTTCCATAATTGAGACCTAGTCAGATAACATTTTGTTCCGGAATACCGGAACAGCTATCCTGAAAAATATATTGCAATAGAGTTGTTTTCGATAATTTTATTATACGTAATTATATTAAATACTAGCGATGCCCCATGGTTTTACCTACGTCAAACTTTATAAATTGTAGCCTATGTGTTAATCCGGGATGTCAGCTAACTCCATACCAAATTTTATTAAAATCACTTAAGCCGTTTAGTTGTGAAGAAGTAACACACACAACATACACACTCACTCACTTTCACCTTTATAATATTAGTGTGATGAATTGCTCATTAGTTCAGGATGTTTTAATAATATCTAGCTTTTAAACAATTAATTATTATTAAACAAGGCAGAAATCATCACGTGACGTCGATTACTGGGTCAAACAGACCAATAAGTGGCATAGGTTACTTTTTGGCTAGGAGAATTATTAAGAGTAATTTAATAACCAAATGTCCCAATAATTTTTTTTCAAATAAATAATATTGAAGGTATAATATATATTAATATAATACTTTGTCAGATTTAAGTTTACTGATATTCTTAAATTTATCATGAACTCCATTGGTAACATATAACAAACAAGAATATAATAATACAGACAAACATATAACAAATATGTTTGTCGGTAAATATAGGAATTTTGGAAATAAATACCTTGGTACAATGACAAGTACAAATGACAGTGTGTTATATCACACTGTCATCTGATCCCAAACTAGGCACAGCCATTACTATAGTAACTATAATTTTTCTTCGTGTATAATGTTAAAGATAAATAACATTATACATAAATTATACCCAGACACAGGACAAAAAATCGTGCTCATCAAATAAAGATTTGTCCTGAGTGGTCGTGACTCCAGGAGTAGCGGTCAGACCACTAGAGTAACAGGCCAGCCAAAATTATGCGTATTAAAAATTTCGATGGGATCCTATCAGTATTTACTCGTTGTTTTTTGCAATACACTCACATTTTATATTCATAAGTAGGATACGAATAGACCTTATTATTTTTGACAAAGATAATTAAAAGTGAATTCGTCATGTTTTTCTAAATATAACAGAATAATTTCTTGGCCCTCTTGATAAAAACAACAAAATTACGTAGAGTCGCGTCGGTCGCTTTCCTTGTGTCCACAAACTGAGACAACATATACAAGGAAAAACAACGTTCTCCCAAAAATAATAAGCGCAATTATTAAGGTCAAGCAATTTAGTATTATGCCAACATAAAGAAAATTTCATCCAACATTTTCATTACAACGTAAAAAGAAACAATGGCTAAGGAATTGTACGTCATGGAGCCCACACGTTAAGACTAAATGGTGAAAGTAGTCATGGATAACCGAAAATGTACCCTCTACTTATAGAATTAAAACTGAATTTTATTTTTTTTTGTCCCCTGACTAAAAAGGCTAGCTAAGATTCAGTTTTAAGTAACTTAATAAAAGTCTATGCAATAAAAACCATTTCCTTGAGGAAAAACAACTTAGTAACGTGTGAGATTTTAAGTTATAAATGTTATAACACATAACGGATAGTGATAGGTTCAGAAAATAGCTAATTATTTTTTTATTGGGACACTACCATTACTTTTTAGTCGTGTTATAAATATCCGACTAATTATTTATTAAACATAAAGAATAAAGAAAACGAAGGTAAAGAAAAAAGAAAGAATGCTAGTCTTTATTTAGTCAAATAGATTGCTTGGTTAGATAGATTAAACTTGAACTAAGCCTTAGTCCAAGAGCTGGCACGCATTTTTGGGTAGGTATTTGAGGCAAGCTGAAAACTTGTCCTATAGCTCTTCAGACACACCCCAACACGGAACTGCAGACCTGGCTGGCGGGTAGCGGGTCTAAACCAACCCCTAAATTTTTGAATTTTTTATCCAAAAATGTATTTGAGGCAAATTGAAATTTTGATATATATAAATTATATAAAATGTGCTTAAAAACCTATATATGGCAATTCAGTACACAATTCGTATCGACTACGTAATGCCATACCCAAAAGAATGGCAGCATTCCCACATTGTATGGCAATGCTTACTTTCTGTGCTAAAAATAGGTCACGAGTAACGTCGATCAATTTCTAAGAAATGCAATTATTATTATTATGAATTATGCACAGCGAAAAACGTTGAGATTATTGTAGTTTCAGCAGTCAATACCATGGTGTTGGAGATTCTGACGTCGATGTCAATTGACATTGAAAGCGTTTTTATTACGTAGGCAGTAAGGGAGATGTTCCAAGTGAAAGTGTATCCACTGATGTGGCATCTACTATACGCAGTGACGACTAAACTTATTTTTTTTTTATTTGACATACAATATACTGCATGTTTATTTCCTCATGCAAATGCCTGAAACAATTTGATCTATTATCGATAGTTATTTTTTATGATTTTCGTACATAGCATACACAATATCATTTGAAATTATTTATTTGTAAAATGCAATTGGAAGGCAGCAATAAAATAAAACGGTTACTACATCAATTGAATAACAATTTTAGAGCGATAGCATTTGACAATTCAATTTGCTTCCATGGGAGTACGAAGCAAGTATGGTTACGTAGGTAGGTTTAAGGAAAGATTAATCTCAATTATATTCCAATATACTAAGAGTTTAGGATGGCCCATTCATCATGCACACTGGCGCCTTTGCCACAGTTTCGAGATATGAATAATATAAAGATTAAAAAAACGCAAGGAGGCATATACTTATATGTATGACATACTAGCAATGCCCCGCGGTTTCACCAGCATTAAACTTTATAATATAGCCTATTCGTTAGTCGGATAATTTTATATAAATGAATTGAACTGTTTGATCTGACGCCAATAGCGGTTTTGCGTGAAACAGTAACCAACATCCTTACACCCATACTCACAAATTTTCGCATTTATACATACATACATTGACTACGCCTGTTTCCCAGAGGGGTAGGCAGAGACAACGTAATTCCAATCGTCACGATATTTGCACACCTCATTTACTGTCATTATATTCTTTATACATGCTCGCCGGTTTAGGATACTTCGCATTTATAATATTAACTAGTAGCGTAATGTGGGCGTCAACATATCTCTATCACATACTTATTGCTGTCCTTAACGATGGCACGTCAATCCTACAAAACTAAAGAGAAATTAAGTAGAGGACTGACGGGATCGATGAAGTTCACTACTATTACTTGTCTCTGGGCCACTACTAGAGATTCTCCGCGGGACCTCAATAGTTTCGATTCAACGCGTTACCACTAGAAAGTCAAATATCAAATATAATAAAATCGTAGGAATGTCAAAACTGTACATTGAATATTTTTTTTAAAGTGAGGGAGTGATCTACTATCAATATCGAAGCCAAAAATATAGTTTTTAGAATTTTTGTCTGTTTGTCTGTATGTATGTCCGGGCTAAACTCATCATCACGCTATCACTTACGGGGGAGGATCTGTGATCATTTATAAAGTTTATCGCGGGTAAAACCGCGGGGCACAGCTAGTATCAAATATGTAACTATTGTTCGAAACGATTTTGCTAGTCAGTATTCAAAAGGTGTCAAGTTTTGGCAAAATATCGATATGTCGTCGTACGTATCGATATATTAGCCAAAGTGCCTCCCACAACGAAGGGCGATGCGCCATCGTAAAATGCAATATCTCTACCAGATAATAAAACGGTGACCAGAAAGAGTCAGTGTCGACTGTCTCTGTGACTCGTATTTTTATAACTTAGATTTATGGCAGTAGGCGGAGACTTCGGGTAATAACTTAACTGTATTGCTGTTGAAGGGCTTAATCGTTGGGCATAATGTGGATCGGCTTTAGTACGGATTTATGGAGCTTTTAGATTAAGGGTTTGGTGATAATTCTGGATCTTTAGTAGGAATCTGAAATTTATTTTTATACTTAGACGGGGAAATAATATACGGTGAATGTAATAATTGCTGTGTGGTGATGGCGGCGAATACATCATCACCCCACCTCATCCCGTGGGGGGCTTGAAGTCGACCCGAGGGAAAACCTACCAGACGACGGGCAGCAGCTTCCTTTTGAGTACTATGACCATCTTACTGCGATCGCCAACCCGTGGTAATTAGTGTAATTAGTAAAAGTGCCAAGCGTGGTAATTAGTGCGTCATTAAAGATGATTCTTGGGGAGGCTTTTGTCCAGCAGTGGACGTGTTACAGCTGTTATGATAATGATGGATGTGATAAATAAATATCTAATCTAATTACTGTTTAACTTCACTGCTATATGCTAAGAAAATATTTAATATACATATATGTTATACTAAAAATCGATATCTAATCGATCTAATATTATAAAAACAAGAAAAAAATGGAACAAAAAGGAGTTTTTTGTAGTTTGGTATTTAATTATAAGACTGTACTACAGTCAAACTTTTCTCTTTTGTATGTGCTTAATGGCAAAGCGCTTACCCTACGTTGGTGGAGAAAGTTTGACATCGATTGAACTATTAAATTTAAGACTTACGAGTTTTAAGTTTGTTTGCTTATAAGTATGGGCCAAAGCTGAAAAGTAAATAACTAAAATCGAGAAAATTTAAATGTCTTTCTTTATTTTACACATTACTTATTTACTTTTCCTTTTATAAAATTAGATTTATGGTTTACCTGATTGCGTAAAGTTTTATTTCTATAGTTCATTTTCACACCGGATCTGTTATAACCATATGGTTATAACATATATTACCATGAACAGACGCCACACATCAAGCTACCCAAATCTGTCAAATGTCTCCAATTGAAAGTGAACCTTATGCTTTTGTGATAAAGTTGTAAATCTATAAAAGAAAATTGACAGATTAGGGTAGCTGGATGTGCTGGCGTTTGTACCTAGATAGTCTAGATTATGTACAATTATTGCCAGTTATTTAAGCAGAATGAATTATTCATTTAATTATTTATTCATTCTCCATTAAATACATGTTATTATTCTAACTTAACTTTTTATCTTTGTTTACCTTTACCTACCTTGAAACTTTTCGCTTTTTCATCGACTTTTTTGCTAACAATATGCAAATAAGCGGCTGACTATGTCACCGCGAGTGATTTAAGCGCAACCTTATATATATTACAAAGTCGTCTTGCATTCAGGATTAATTTAAACGATTTAAACAAATATAAAAAATATGTATTATGTAATAACATAGATCGTTATGGGAATTGAGATATAATCAATAAATAATTAAACCTATACATAATCTCCTTGACAATAACTTAATACAAGCTAGCTAAATATCACTACCATTATAAAATAAATTGTATAAATGTTTTAACATTCCGTGTACCTAAATATCTGTAATAAGTAAGTAGAAACAATAACTGTATTACTACAAACATGTAAAGCGCTTTTTTAAAGTCTACTTGAATAAAAACCTGTTTTATTTTTATTTATTTTATTTTATAATCATATACTATGCTTTAAATATTATCTGAGATCATGCTTTTTAGGGTTCCGTACCCAAAGGGTAAAACGGGACCCTACTATAAGAGTTCCCTGTCTGTCTATATGTCTGTCTGTCCGTCTATCACCAGGCTGTATCTCATGAAACGTGAAAGTTAGACAGTTGAAATTTTCACAGATGGTGTATTTCTGTTGCCGCTATAACAATAAATACTAAAAACAAAATAAAATAAATGTTTACGAGGGGGCTACCATGCAACAAACGTGAATTATTTGCTCATTTTTATAGATAATGGTACGGAACCCTTCGTTCGCGAGTCCGACTCGCACTTGGCCGGTCTTTTTTAAGCGGACGACAATTGCACGAATGAACATCCTGCTGTTTGTGCGTGAAAGTACACGCAATACTTTGCCGTGAAGGCCGAGCCTAACTTTTTTTTAGTAAATAAAATAATACAATAATATTATTTTGTTCAATGTTCAATAATTAACAACATTAATTATAAAATATTTAATTTTATTTACTTTCAGATTCTCATTATTGAGGCGCATCATTGCGAATCAAGTAAATATCCAATCATTGCAATCAGGTCGGGGCTTCGAAATAAAATATTGCTGTGATTAACCACTTGTTAATATTAATATTATAAAACATTATTCATTTACATATTTGACTGTTGTTTTATAAATATTTGTTTATAGCTTTGTTCGTACTTTCATAAGTCTTGATTACGTCTGAAATGAAAAAGAGATGACATTAATATATATTGCAGAAATTACTAAGAGCTGTAAATATACTTGAACCGACAGAAAACTTTAAAGAAGTCTACATTCTAACCGTATCATCTCAAAATATAAGTAGTATATAAGTAATAATATATAAGTACATAACGTTGAATATTTGAGTGTACACTTACAGCTACTGCCTTTTCTATCTTACTGTTTTCCTTGTCCACCCAACGGCTGTCTGGAAGATATTGCTACAAAGCGATAAGACCGCCGATTGTATTTGCTTATTTGTAAGTCATGTATTGTTTCTTTTGGTGCATTAAAGTGTACTCTATCTATCTATTTATATACTAATATATGCATAAAAATATAGATTCCTTATGTAAAAGGCGCAATATACACAAATACTAGATATTAGCATAGTCTTGTGTAACATACTACCTCTCCACAAAATATGTAATAATTTTTAGGAACAATGTTTAAACAATCTTCACAATCACATCAGATAACTGTCTATAAATAATTCTCAAATAACTTCATGCACTGTCTGAAAAAATGTCAAATTTTTTTGTCAAGTGAAATTTTAATTTGAGCTCTCCAATGGATTCGCTAGCCAGCGTCACATTTAGCGTATAGCGTATCAAAGTAATATACTCACAATTCGAATTCCTCATTTATTCATTCAGAGTAGTGGTTATTTAAGAAATATGGTGAACAGAAAACTCACGACTTATCGAGTAAGTATGTAATTTAGCTTCTCCGATTGTAAGTACTTTTGTTGCTGACCGTACTATAAATAAATTATTTTTGTGTGTTTGAGCACCTGTAAAGTAAAACCTGAATGTTGATTTAATATAATAGTCATTTCAAAAGTTCATAAATTACCGCACTGGTTCTAGAAAACAACATTTTCGTATAACAAAATAACTATTTGATCAACAATGTGATCTCTTCCTGACAACCCTTAATATTAGTTAAGTTTCTTGACAAGTACTTTAGTTGCTGACCTTACATAGCTCTAAGTACATTATTTTGATGTGCTCGAGCATCACTAAAGTAAAACCTTTAAGTACTAGGAGATTTTATTCGTCGTAAAACAGAAACACTCGGAACGCTAACTTAGCATTAATAGAATGATCTGTAAATGTTGAATTTCCTCGAAAACTTTATGATTCTACTGAAATTTTCCTAGCAGGGTCGTAACTAGAACTACTAACATTTAGACCACAGTGAAAGATCCATAAATAATGGTTTTTAGTCAGTTTATGAGGAAGAGTAGAGCTTTTTACTTACATTTTTTATTATCATTAATTTATTTTATAGATCTTGTATCAACTAAAAAGTTCCTAACCCAAATAGAATAAATATTTCCTATTTTTTTATAAATTACATAAAGATTTCATCCGAAAATACACTCCTCGGATACGAAAAAAATGCGTCATTTTTGCGCTTATGAAGGCATTAAAAATAACAGATGTTTTCTGTGCATTCTAATATGTATCAGCTATTGTCTATTGAATACCATCAAATTCGTATCTCTTAATGTTTCTAAACATTCACGATATTTTATTTTAATATCAAGACCCCGGAGACGACTCTTCCGAGCCACATCAGTCGACCCGTGACTACGACTGGTGCAATCCATGCCCAAACGTCGGAAAAATCTAAAGATAACGATTTGCCTTAAATTATTATCGCAATCGAGACCCGTTCCACAGCATACGATAACTTATAAAACTTGTTTCCTTTACTTCAAAATATTATCTTAGGAACACGTTCCAAAATAACTATCACATTAGAAAACGGTATCTGAAAAACTTTTAAAACGCTTGTTCTATGCAGTCTTGTTTGATTATTTTATTTCGTATAAAATTGAACGTGAATAGTCCACTCATTTCCGTATAAAAATATATTTTCATAAAAATGCATGTTTTTATCCACATTTGAAAACAGATAACGATGCAATTTGGTACAACTTCTTTCTATTCAAATTGAAACCGCATTTGCCACACAAATTATGGCAGAAATATAATACGAGTATAACTGTTAACCGTGACGATTCGTTATTTGACTAATTTCTTTTTTGGTTAGATAGTAAAATGCTATCGAGTTCAGTTTCAGCCCTACTTTAAATGGGAAAGTACCTCCCTACCCACCTCCGTACCTGATCGAATACACTCCAAATTGCATTATTATGTTCATGGTGTAGTCCCATGCGTGAGTAAAACCTTCAGAGTTCAAAGGAGACGGGGAAAAGCCGGCAAAGTCAAATGTGTCGTAAACGCTTCAAACGTCAGAAGGGGCGTTAGCTTAATTGGTACTATACAAAATTAAGAACATGATCACGGTCACTACACTATGAAATTATTTTCGTGGTTTACGCACCTATCAAAAAATTATAATAATTCCTCTTATCCACACATTTTACGAAATGAAAACACACAACATAATAACCTGCTTTCGGACAATGAAAAACGAGTTCAATCATGATTTACAAATCCGCATTTCTAGAGAACTCTTACAGAAAATTTCCGCCAACTGACCTCGAATAAATAAACATTTGACAAGGAAAAAAACGGGGCAAGAATACGAAAAATATGAAAAGAAAAACAAGGCAAAATAAACACCAAACTTTTTGACTGATCGGCAAAAAACAACTTTTCTAATACGGCACAAGGTCTGTTTTATTTCAATGTAATAAAAAATAAATTGTTCTATAACGAAATTCTAAATTTTAAGCGTATTATTTAATATCTAAGAGCAGCAATAACGGTGTACGAAATGGAGATTTCTGATTGAAATAATGTCAGCAGATGTTCATAAATATTAATAACTAACTAGGTAGGGCCCTGTGGCGCTGTTTGCTTGTACATTTTAGTGGTCCCTAGTGATAATAAAGTAGAGGGTCCTAAAGTTGTTTTACTGGTCCGTCTTGGCTTTGTTTCTAACTTCCTTTATTGTTATTTACTATTTGCTACAGTTACACTCATATGTTACATAAGCATATGTATATTTCATTTAGATACGCAAAGTACGTATTTATAAATAAATAATATAATCGCCTGCTTACATCACACTGATATTATTATTATAAAGGCGAAAGTTTGTGAGTAACAAACATACACTCTCAAACAGTCACACTGTTTGAGTGTGTATGTTTGTTACTCCTACACGTCTCAACGGCTGGAGCGATATCAATTAAATTTGGGGGAGTTAGCTGACACCCTAGAGTAACACATAGGCTATAATTTATAAAGTGTAACGTGGGTACAACCGCGGGGCAAAGCTAGTAGTCTATATTTATACTATAAAATCTAGCCAGACTACTTTTTAAAATGTGAAATTTCGTTTTTTGGCTTTCACGACGAAACTGCTGCACTAATTGTAATTTTCGATTTAGAATGGAGTTATTTTAGAGGTACCACCACTGGTGACAATCGTAGATAATTTTAAAAATTACCCTAATGGGAAAAACTTTGTACAAGAGATAATGAACCAGCAAACGATTAGGTAATACGTACTTATACATGTACAGACGCCAGTATATCCAGCTACCCCAATCTCTCAAATTTCTTTTATAGATTTTCAACTTTATCATATAAGTATAACGTTCAATTTCAATTGGGCAAATTTGACAGATTGAGGTAGCTTGATGTGCTGGCGTCTATACAATAGCATACTCCTGGACCTAGGTACGGAAGTAGGATATTTTATTTATATTTTTTTACGAACGTATCGTGGGCCTTGTCTTATTTATATATAGTGCTCCTGCCACATTTTTTTAGTCATCATAAAGTTGTTTGGTAGAAAATGATGAGACTACGCCATTTGACAGCATTTTTAGGGTTCCGTAGCCAAATGGCAAAAAACGGAACCCTTATAGATTCGTCATGTCTGTCTGTCTGTCCGTCCGTATGTCACAGCCACTTTTTTCCAAAACAATAAGAGCTGTACTGCTGAAACTTGGTAAGTAGGTGTATTCTGTGAACCGCATTAAGATATTTACACACAAATTGAAAAAGAACAATATTTTTGGGGGGTCGCCATACATAGAACTGAAACTCAAAAACTTTTTTTTCATCGTACATTGTACCTATTCATAGACACCCCACATGTATGGGACATGTGGGGTGTCTATAGATAGGTCTTTAAAAATCATATTGAGGTTTGTCATATCATTTTTGTCTAAACTGAATAGTTTGCGCGAGAGACACTTCCAAAGTGGTAAAATGAGTGTCCCCCCCCCTGTAACTTCTAAAATAAGAGAATGATAAAACTTAAAAAATATATGATGTACATTACCATATCACAACGACAATTGGTTTGAACGAGATCGAGCAAGTAGTTTTTTTTTAATACGTTTTAAACCGCAATTTGCTTTCATTTAATCAACTGAAATACTTGCTGCTGCGGAACCCTTCATGTGCGAGTCCGACTCGCACTTGGCCGCTTTTTTTAGAATATATCCTAGTTATGCATTAAAATTCAATCTCTCTGCCTTCCTTGTTGTCCTACCAATGATCTCTCTACACTGCACTTTATGTAATACTAGAATATTGTACATGCTGAGAATAGAATATTCGCTATCAGTTCCGACAGGTTACATATTATGTCCCTGATCAGACTGTCCAATGTATCTAAGCCAAAGCCGCTGTTTGATTATGCAATGAATATCCATATAATCCGTAACATTGCTTTGAATCTGTTTGTTTGTAGGTTTTAGTAAACAGTAAAGCATTTTGAAGACGCCTCACATGTTACCTATGCATATACTGAACTATTAAGTACAGTAACAAAAATGGAGAACACGATCAGGTTCTCCGAATTAAGCATATTGAGGAGTAAAAAAGACTAAAATTAATATCCTGGAACATTATTCACACGTGGTCAACTGATTTTTAACTAAGCAGAGCTTGTACTTTGGACACCAGATAGCTGATATACTAAATATATCTACTACTTTTTTTTTTGTTGATACATAAAGAGTCATCATTTAATCCATGATTACGTGTTGGTATGTATGTTATATGATTTTTTCTTTATAAAACTTTCATATGAACATATTGAGAATTTTGGTATGTTATGATGAATTTGAGAATAGTTCACGAAAACACTTCCCCACACAATACACATAAATTTCAATGCTTTTAGCACGATAAACCATGGAGTGCTAAACAAAATCGAAATTAGGAAAATATGTAGTTCTCACACGTGATAATAATACTTATACTCTTTATTTTTTTTTGTTATTTTACCTGTATTGAGCAAATAAAAGCCTAAACTAAAACTATTAAATTTGCCTTCCAAAAAAATGTACCCGTACAGTTCCAATTCGGGTATTTGTCGGTACCTACCCTTAACTTCATCCCTTCCTTGTTCTCATTTCTACTGGAGTCAGCTGCTGTGACCCATTGTAGCTATAATTATTAAGCTATAGTTATTAGGTATTGCCATCTGACCTCGAGACCTATTGGAAACTAGAAATTAAGATAGGTGTCCGAACCTCTAAAAGTGAAACTAAATTGGATACATACGCTTGCCCTTTTAATCAGTGTATCTTTAGGTATTACCATATAAATAAGTATTTAATAGTAATTATCATATTGGCAGTGGTTACCCTGATGTCAGAGTTGTTCAAGCCGCCTAGTATGTCTCTGAGATGAGTTAACGGCTGTTGCCTTTTTTTTGATAAGGCAGGGGGAATGCCTAAGCATGCCACTCGCAAAAAGTGTCTACGGGTGGGTATGTCGGACTCGCACCGACTAAACCTACCTGCTGTGGACTTCACTTGGCATCTAATGAGGAGAGCCCCGGGAACGTGGGTATGCTGCTCCGGTGCCTTAACGACTGTTGCCTAAAGGCTACAACCGGGACCACCAACTTAACGTGCCCTCCGAAGCACGGAGACACTCAGAAATTAAATCATTTTGGTGGTCAACTATTTATGGACTGACCATGAGCCTAGTAGCTTAACTTCACCAATCATCATCAATCGTATTACAAAATTAGTAGCACTTTTTAAGCAAACTACTAAAAGAGCCCGAATATTGTTCTACAAATACCGTGAATTCCCATTTTAGTTTAGGAAGTTACTGCAACCGAAGTTGTTAATAGAATACCCTAGTGGGAACGCAGCTTAACTAAACGTATAAGTTAAATTTCTTGCAATGTAAACGTAAATGCTTGTACCATTTGGACTAAATGTTCTTATAGGTGTAAGTTACGTACATATGACTTTACGGAGATAGTTAAAATGAAACTTTCGAACATTGCTGGCGATTCTGACTTTTGCACTACTAAAATTAATCAAATATCATGAGGGAGATATCCAACATACGTTATTTTTTTATTTATTTCAGTTTTATATAGGTATAGGCATACTTTTAAATAATGTTTATACTCTACGTAATATTGGTATTTATTGATATAGTAAAAGAGGTAAGTTTTGGGCGTTCCTAGAAATTCGGTATAATATAGGTCATTTAATTATAAAAAGTATTTTACATGTTAATCCAATACAATGTAATTTCTTTTAGTAGTATTTTTTATTATATAAGCGTTGTTAGTTTCTTTTATTTTCGTAAAATGTTATTTCTGGAAAATACCAGTGATGCGTTGATTGCCCCAATTTGAGCCGCCATTTGAATGTGTTTATTCAAATTTTATTGTTCACTTCATTAAACTGCTCCAAATTCTTTTAACCCAAATTAAAAGCTCCATAACACATTTAACGACGTGAAAAATAACCGACTTTTAAACAATTCATGCAACACATTTAACCGGGTTTACGATTTAACGTTTAACTGCTTGTTATACGACTATTTAAAAATGTTCTCACGACTTACCGCAAGTGTAAACAACTTTGAGGTAGGTTCTGCTCTCGAGTCGGCACGGCTTGCCGAACATGTTGCTGTCTGCGGAGAGCACACATCTCCTCTTGCCATGGCACTCCCTCATTGCGGTCTCCGTAGCATATGGCTCCAGACATGCTGTAAAAAACAGGCTGTTAGTGCTACTGGTAATGGTTGAGATTGTTAATTGTTTTGTAAATAAACGTTTTAAGTTGGTTGTGTCGTTTCTGAGTAAAGGGTGTGTACGTATGTTATGAGTAAGATAATTAGCGTGATATATTTTAAGATTTATTTTCACGATAAAACAAATGAAACTGGGTAAACATCAGTTCGAAAACTGAATAAATCTTTCAACAATTCTAGTAGTTTGTTTTGATTTTTTATTTGCATTAGGCATGGTAATTATACAAGTCTTAGAAATAAAATAGGGTCCACATGTCTAACCAGATAGACTGGTATACAAATATTAAACAGCTAATTAAGCTGTATTACATAACATTATTTAAGTCCACTAATTAATTACAATTATATATCATTAAAATTACGTCAAGAAGTTAGTAAATGGGTACACAAACAATAGTAAAATGTCAGTAAACATAAAATTATACAAATACAATACAAATATACACAATCACACACTGTTCTGAACTTCGATCGTCTTACATTCCTCCTACAATTTTGTTCATATACTAACATTGTCATGTTTGACCATATCCCTGAACTAAGACTTTAGTAACTACTCTTGTTGCTCACGTACGTAAACGTAAGATTATCGACATGTTTCTATATAAATATAACATGCTATAGAACATTTTTGAAATTGATATTTGACCGTTAATTTTCATGGGTTTCATATATTTCTTTAACGATGGCTACTGGTGTTCCTATACGAATAGTAAAGAGACACTGATGACTGGTAAGCATTTACAGAAACCCGCAGTCAATAAATTCATATTGAAGCTGGTGGTCCTGGGTTCGAATCCCGGTAAGTGCAAATATTTGTGTGATGAGCACGAATATTTGTTTCTGAGTCATGGATCTTTTCTATGTACTATATATAAGTATTTATCTATCTATATAAGTATGTATATCGTCGCCTGGTACCCATAGTACAAGCTTTGCTTAGTTTGGGGCTAGGATGATCTGTGTGACATTATCCCTAGATATTATTATTATTATATTCATGTATCAATTTGTGAATGAATAAGATCATCAGACCTCATCGTCGCAGCTTTAACAACGCGCAAATCGATTTGAAAGCTATAAGCGGCGAAATACACTAGTCATTTTAGTTTTAAATGATTTGATAATAGATTAAATGACTTAGAATATTGCTTTTTATTCTAATATACCCGAGAAACGCCATATATTTTGTTTAAAAAACATGAAACCGACTTCTACATTCTTCTAGACAACTGATTGGAACACAATTAATATATTCACGGATTACTCCGAAAGCATTTCCTATTGATTAAATTGGTTCACAAACAATGGAGAAATTTTGTTTAATATATACAAAGACATACAGTCTACTTAATAACCTACTTCTTTTGAAATCGGTTAACAAATGTATTTCAACTGCGCCTAGCTTGGGTTTTTGAATAACCTTTTTGTTTGCGCAAAAATTGCACTGGTATTTAACAAAAAAGTGAAATAGTAGGTCAAAATGTATGCTGTGTATGAAGTTACTATTAAAAAAAATATTGAGCGTTTTGCCATTAAATAACAATTAAAATAGTAATAAATTGTGTGCGCTGTACATTAGCTGTTCATATATAGCGACTGAAGCGTACATGAATAAATCTTATCCCATCGTTTTGTATCGTTGCTTATACGTCACTCTTCCTAGTCTTCTCTTTAGTAACAGTGGCAATAGAAATCAAAATATGAGAATTTATAGTGTCTACCCTTGAGATACAGTCCACATACAAACAGACAGACGTAAATAAGCACAGACGCACGGAGACTTACTAATGGTGTTTCGTTGGTACCCTTTAATATTTAGAGACTTCGCTTTTGTACTCATACAATAAAATAAAATTGAGTGAACGTTATTTGTTCGTAGTCCGGTAGTTTAAATTGCGTGGTTTTACTAGCTTTTGTTGTATTTCCAAGTGATAGCGAAACCACGCCATTTAAAGTAACTTGGTACCATTACTCAAAATAAAGCTTTTCACGCTCAAATTAAAATAATTGCGGTGGATGGTGATCGTAAATGGTACGATTTCATGATTGAAACAATATACGTGGGAATGTACATATTGTATGTGTCTTCAGAATTGTACATAGTTCACGGGTATCGCTTTGATGAAATTCCCTTTCAAATCCTCAATCGGACGAGTAGTCCGCGTTATAGTATATTAATATAGAACGAAAGTTACACAAGAGTTTCTAAAAAATAACGGCACTCATGCATTCCCTCGTCAGTATCCACCCAGTCTTTTTTATTTTTATTTTTTTTATCCGTTTATTGAGGACAGCCAGTAATTGTTAAATTTTTCTTACAAAATTAAAAATACATGAATAAAAACCTAATGCACAATTTTTTAAGGCGTCACCGCGAGTCCAATTTCGAACCTCAAAAAGGGTGCTCTCCAGCGCTAGTCGGTAATTATTTTGGAATTGTATTGTTAGACGGTCTAAGCAAACGCTTGCCTCTATTGTCCGGTGAAGCAGTGAAAGCTAAACTGGAAACATCATGTATAAAAAAGTTCCAAGACTATTCATCCAGGTGATAAGGATGAAATTTCCACTTTTGGAGAGGATTTGTGGCTGAATGTGGCGGCAGGTATAAGCTCTAACGATTCCTCTGAACACACACCGTGATAAATGCGGTACAGGACATATAGTGGTAGACACACCACGCCTCTCCGCACGAGGATCGAGCCAAATCGTGGTACCCTCTGTCTTCAACGACCATTCGAACTGCATAACGTGGAATACGATCAAAAGGAAAAGGTTGGTACTGTGGTGACCCGGCCTAGGATCATTTAGACGTCATATCCTTTGTACTTGCACTACAAAAACTGACCCTTAACTTAACTTACCCTTGCTGCTTACGTAATAAATACGCTGTCAAATACAAAGTGAACAACGAACTAACTAGGCAATATATGTAAGTATAGAAAACACATAAAAAATAACACTGTTTTATAATAACTATTGTGTGGACAGTCCATTTACCCTACACTCACATGAATGTCTTAATAAAATTGTCAAATTACATTTAATGCATATGCTGGATGATATAGGAGATCGGATTCTTCTTAAACTATCTCCTTAAATTTTTTAATTCTTCTTTAAAAAATTACTTCATTTAATTATAAATATAACAGATATTAAATAGATTGTATGTAATTCATATTCCATTAATTAATGTCCTTATCTCTTTTAACCAAATTATTAGTAATTTTGCTAGACACGATACAGAAACATTTTCAACAAACATCATAAAAATAATTCAAAGGCCTCGAATACGGTATTCGAATTTATCAAACCACCGATAATCATATGATGGCTTGACTCATTGTAAGAAGAAACATCTAGACTGAAATGTTTTAGTTTCATACCGTGTTACTAAATGTATAAGTTTTATACCGTGTAACAAAACCGGGTAGTCATATTTAAGGAGCTTGATAAACTCATCAAGCTTGTAGTTGTTGAACACTGTCGCTAACAGCTGATTTTGAATGTCTTCAATTTTTTATTAAAGATTATTGTATTTTCATTGTAAATAAGACCAGTTATCTGTAAATCACTGAGTATTTAGTGTATTAAAAGTGTTCCACGTATTAGTTTTGTATTTTGTATGTGAAATTCGTGTGAGTGAAGTGATTTGTGTTGTGACAGTTACCGGCACATTTATATGGACTCTAAAGGTAAAAACCACTGCATTTACGCGTAATTGCACATCGAATATCATTAACTATCATTTAATTTGGCATAGACTAAGTTATTTTATAATCAAAGTTATTACTTCTTAGTCTAGATATTAAATACGTGAACATAACCCCATTCGAGTCGACCGGTGACACGATTCTTTGTTCAATCGATCGGTAAACAATCCAGAAACTATGTCTGGTATTCTGACTCGTGGTGTCATAGCTCGCCAAGCTGAAGAAAAACTTCAAAAGGCTTTGAAAGAACTCCAAGCCTCAAAGCAGTTGTGTGATCGGTTCGACAAAGAACGGGATGAAAATGAAAGAGTACTATTAGAGTCATCAGTCCAAGTGAAACTGTTAAAAAGTCAATTGTCACAATTACATGTCCAATACACAGATGCCATTGACTCACGGGATAGACTCCAAATCATCATAGACGGCTTTGATCAATGTCGCATTGAATATGACTATACATTGAACAAATCCCATAGCCTAGAACAACAACTTGAACAGGCTAATAATGAAATATCGTTATTGAGATCTGAACTACAATCATTAAAACATAATTTAATTGCTTCACAGAACCAAACACTATATGATGAGTTGGTAGTCAAAGATCCTTCCATGGTTTTTGTTGTTGCCAATAACCAGTCCTGTAGCACAAAACTGCCCACAAGGGATGATGATTGTATTAAAATGAATTCAATGGTTGATGGCTGTAGCAAAAATAAATTTAAAAAATACCTAAAAATAAATAAATTTATTAGAAAGTCCCAAAACTTGATAAAAAAACATAAATTCTTCTTTAAATATGATAGCCAAAATAGGGAACGATTAGAATTAATAGAAAAATTGAATATGTATACCATGAAATTAAAAAATGTTAGTTTAAAATACTCTTGTGATTTAGAAGCTCAACAGAAGAAAATGGACTCCCTTAAAGATGAACTCCATACATTATCAATAAAGTATGAACTATCTGAAAAACAGACACAACATTACATTCTGGCTATGAATGAGCTGATTGACCTTGGCAATTATAATAATGAAAGATTAGAATCGCTCAGCAATAATTATTCTTGTATGTGTCAACGGTCACTTAGCCGTTCCTCACCACCAAAGGATACTTCTGCTTTATTGCAAATTAGTAATGATAAGAATAACACTAGTTTCATTAGTCAATCTCAATCTGTAATGAACAAAACATTAGCAGTTAAGTCATACACAAGGAATGAAATAAATATTTTTAAACCTGAAATAACAATATTCAGTGATGAAATAGGTAAAAACTTAGGGCGCCTACTGTCAACAGAAGGACATTCAAACATCAATTTTTGTATGCTGGGTGCCTCTTGTCACCACATTTTTAAAAAGGTCTTTAATTATAAATTTAATAATGATGAAAATCAAATTCTTTTTATGGGAAATAGGGGTAATTTAAATAAAAAAACCCTAATACAGTATATTGATTGTTTAGATCGTTTAAATATAAGTAAAATTGTTATGTTTACATTTCCTTATAGCCATAGTTTGTCACAGGAGGAAAATAGGATAAGGTATAATTTGAATTTGACATTACATACAATATCTACCTACATGAGAGAAAAACTACATGTAATTGATATTAACTCATATGTTAAGAAACCCTTTTATATGACAAAAGATAACTATTGTTATCTGCCTAGTTTTTATACCAGACAAATAGCTTTGTCGCTATGTTATTGTTTTCATATTTCAGCCAAGAACATATTTGAGCAATGTACTGATGCTATAGATAATGTCAGTACTTTTCCTACTGACAATGACATATCCAGCTTGAATGGTGACATCTGTATACAGGATAATTTAAATTAACTGATATGACAATAGAGAATCACTCTTGCGTAATAGCAAATTCAAATATTAATTGTACTGTCAAGCATGATAAGGAATGTTCAGATCTTGTAATGGAAAATAATGTGAACCCATCAAACATAAATGCCTACAATAAGAAAAACCAAAAAAATTGTATCAACCTGGTGCATCAAAATATTCAAGGTTTGATGGGGAAAGAGTTAGAATTGGAGTTGTTTTTGAATTGTAGCAATATTGATATTTTATGTTTAACTGAGCACTGGCTACAACGCCATCAATTCATTTCCAGCTTCAATAATCACCAGGTTGCAAGCTCGTTCATCAGAGAAAAGTATATTCATGGTGGCTCTCTAATATTAATAAATAATTTGTTGAAGTTTAAAGAAAGAAGTGACGTTGTGAGCCTCTCTGTTGAGCGAGTAGTAGAGATTTCATGTGTTGAGTTGGAGCGATTTATTGTTGTGAGTCTTTACAAACCTCCTTGTGCACCATTTGATACCTTTTCAGACATTATGGAGGATGCCTTAAATAAGTTAACTAATACCCATAAAACTGTTATCATTTGTGGAGATTTTAATGTAAATATTTTGGAGAAAAACTCAACAAGTTGTAATTTTTTAAATTTGTTTATGTCCTATAATTTACATCACAACTTTACAGAACCAACTAGAGTTACTGCCACAAGTGCTACATGCATTGACAATATATTTAGCTCGGCAAAACCTTTAAATAAATTAATAATGAATAAGATTCAGTCAGATCATTCTGGTCAGTTGGTCACTTTTTCAAATTCTCCAAAGGTTCAAAGTACACAAATAAGTTACATACCATATAGTGAAAGCCGTTTAGGAATATTTAAATATAATATAGCAAGAAAACTGGCACTGTTGCCCTATCATAGTGATCCGGATCACTTGTACAACTCTTTATTCAACTTGATTAATGGTGAGTTCTGCTCAATATTCACACCCAAACAGTTGTCTGTAAGTAACCGTCTGATGTTCTGTGATTGGGCAACTCCAGGAATTTATAAAAGTCGCAATCAATTATATAAATTGTATGAAGAAAGATCCTATAATCAAAATACGACTTTTCTAGAACATGTAAAACAATATGCCAAAACCTTTCGAAGAGCCTGTTCCATTGCTAAATCGATGTACTTAAAAAATATTATAAAAAATTCGACAAATATTATTAAAACCACCTGGAAGATTATTAATACTGAGACAGGTAGGAAAAAAATACGTAGTCGTGATTTTAATTTAAGAATAAATAATGTTGACATTAAAAGCGATTTAGAAGTGGCGACTGAGTTTGAAAAATATTTTTCTAATGTTCCAATCGATGTTACCAAATCTCTTGCGTCTTCTTCTGTATCTGCTGAGCTAATACTCCAGCAAAGCGTAGAGAAGTGTGACACAGATTTTGAATTCTCGGTGGTTAACCCTAAAGATATTTTGAATGCTTTCAAAAGTATTAATATGAAAACCACTAGGGATCTGTGGGGTTTATCTGTTAAGACTATTTCATCAATTATAACTATAATCGCCCCACATCTAGCTGCTGTGTTCAATTGCTGTGTCGCATCTGGCGTATTTCCTGACTTGATGAAGTATAGTAAAATTATTCCATTGTTTAAAGCTGGTGATACTTCAGATCCTTCAAATTTCCGACCTATTTCCGTATTGCCCACTCTAAGTAAAATAATAGGTCTTTACCTATGAAATTGCCGTTTTGTATGAAAAAATTTAAACGAATTTTTTTCATGATTTTTTTTATTTGTATTAATCGAAGTAATCACCCATGCAATCAATGCATCTTTGCCATCGCAGTGGCAGTTTATTGATGCCCTTCTTAAAGAAATCAGCTGGACGGGAGGCAACAAATTCTTCAAAGGCATTTTGTACTGCCTCTCGGGTATTGAATTTTTTTCCCGCCAAGAAGTTATCCAAATTCTGGAAAAAGTAGTAGTCTGTAGGCGCAAGGTCTGGTGAGTAGGGCGGATGACGGAGAGCTTCCAACCCCAGTTCTTGCAACTTGGAGACCGTCTGCTGTGCAGTATGAGGTCGCGCGTTGTCGTGCAGGAGCAGCGGAGACGAGCGATTGACCAATGCTGGTTGGAGATGCGCCAGCTTCTCCATCATTGTGCTCAGTTCTTCACAGTACACATCTGCAGTAATGCTCACCCCGTTTGGTAAGAAGCTGTGATGAATCACACCGGCGCTAGACCACCAAACAGTGACCATCACTTTTCTAGGGGTAAGTTTTCGTTTAGGGCATTGTTTAGGTGCTGAACCAGGATCCAACCAACTTGCTGAGCGCTTGCGGTTATCAAACAGAATCCATTTTTCATCGCAGGTAACAATGCGGTTCAAAATTCCTTCATTTGTGTGTCTGTTGAGCAGTGCAAGGCACGTCTCGACGCGTACTTCGCGCTGGCGATCATTGAGTTCGTGGGGCACCCATTTGTCAAGCTTTTTTACCTTGCCAATTTGACGCAAATGGACCAATATTGTTTTGACGCTAACGTCGAAAGCTGCTGCTAATTCAGCCGTAGATTGTGTATCATCAGCTTCCACAACCGCCTTTAATTCGTCATTGTCGACCAAAGTCTTCGGACGACCGCGAGGTTCATTTTTCAGGTCGAAATTTCCAGAACGGAAGCGAGCAAACCAATAACAGGTGGTGCGTTGGTTTGTAGTGTTAGCTCCGTAAACGTCGTTGATGTTGCGTGCCGCTTGTGCCGCGTTGCTGCCACGACGGTACTCATATTCCATAATTACTCGAATTTTTAACGTATCCATGATGACGAAAAAGATTGAAATGCGATGAAAATGTAACACTAATCAATAAAGAAATGACTACTTTTGGAAAAAAGAATCCATGTTTTTAAAATAAAATTAATTTGAAATTAGAATTCTTAGCCAAACAAAAATTATTTTGATTTGAAATGGCCAGTACTGCAGAAC
Organism: Pseudoips prasinana; assembly: GCA_951640165.1. Classification (NCBI taxonomy): domain Eukaryota; kingdom Metazoa; phylum Arthropoda; class Insecta; order Lepidoptera; family Nolidae; genus Pseudoips; species Pseudoips prasinana. The sequence continues at coordinate 11,550,756 of OX621240.1, forward strand.
GGCAATTTCATAGGTAAAGACCTAATATTTGAAAAGCTAATGCTTAGCCAGTTGCTCAGTCACTTTAATATACATAATTTACTTCATCGGAAACAGTTTGGATTCACGAAGGGTTGTTCAACTATAGATGCAGGAGTCAATCTGTTAAAAAGTATATTCGCGGCTTGGGAGGACTCGCAGGATGCATTAGGTATCTTTTGCGATTTGTCCAAAGCATTTGATTGTGTTCATCATGACACTCTTGTCAGGAAACTACACCACTACGGTATCAGGAACAAGGCTCTCGAACTTTTGACTTCTTACTTGGGCAATAGAATTCAGAAGGTCGATATAAATGGTAAAAAATCTGCGGGATCCCCAGTGGTAATGGGCGTTCCACAGGGATCGATTCTCGGCCCATTCTTATTTTTAATCTATATAAATGACTTTCCCCTACTATGTAAGGGATAAACATGAGATTGTTTTGTTTGCGGATGATACTTCATTGACGTTTAAAATAAATCGACAATTACGCAATTTTGACGAAGTAAATGACGCAATCTCTAAAGTTGTTCATTGGTTTAATGCTAATAATCTTTTGCTAAATGACAAGAAAACTAAAGTCATAAAATTCTCTACACCTAATGTGAAACAGGTGGCTACCAATGTACAGCTTAATGGAGCTGGATTGACCCCTGTTGAGTCAACTGTGTTTTTGGGTATCACAATTGATTCAAAACTACAATGGGGCCCACAAATAGAAAAACTATCAGGCAAATTAAGTTCTGCTGCATATGCTGTTAAAACTATAAGACGGCTTACTGATGTGGATACAGCTAGAATGGTTTATTTCAGTTATTTTCATAGTATAATGTCCTATGGAATTCTTCTCTGGGGTAGCGCTGCGGACATTAACACCATATTTGTATTGCAAAAAAGAGCTGTAAGAGCAATATATAAACTTGGTCCGCGAGAATCTTTGAGAGAGAAGTTTAAAGAGATTAACATTCTGACTGTAGCATGTCAGTATATATATGAGAATCTAATTTATATGCATAAATATAAAGACTCCTTCTGTAAAAGGAGTGATACTCATAATATAAATACTCGATATAAGCATAACTTTGTGTTACATACCACCCGTCTCCACAAAGTAAGTAACTCTTTTATGGGGCAATGTATAAGATTCTATAACAAACTTCCCAGTGATATCCGAGAAATGTCTATGAATAAGTTTAAAAGAATTATAAAAGCCAAATTGTGTAGCAGGGCTTATTACAAAACTTCTGATTATTTAAGTGACAAAACAGCTTGGGATTGAGTCGCTCTAAATTAACACATTTAAATACAATGTAAATTTATTTAAGAAATATATATTTTAAAAAAGGATTCCTACTGAGTTTTCTGGCAGTGTTTCTCAGTAGCTGCCACGTCATGCACTGCACGGTAGGGTAAAAAAAATTGACGATTCCACACAAATGTAATATTTTAACGGAATAAACGACTTTTGAATTTTGAATTTTGTAGTTAAAAATTAAATGAGAATCACACATTAAAAAATTGTTCCATATGCGCCATGTGATTCGGTTTTCTATTTGCCTATTATGAGCACTTATAGTTCAAGTATAGTATAAAACATGTAATATAGATAAAGTGTAATATCGAACTAAATATCAATTTTCAAAACACACTCTAATTATATTGCTCTCCCTGTTAAAGGAATAATAAAATTTTGATATTTTATTTTGTTCTATGAAAATGATGAAAATATGCTGAACTAAAAATATTTTTGTATAATATATACATATTTTGTAAAGATTTGTTGATTGTCAACTAACATTCAACTGAATATTCCGTTACAATACATAACATTTTGTAAACACATGACAACCATTTCTTCTTACACGTTGTTTAAGAGAAGCCAGATAATGAGGGTCATTATCGATTTCATGTTTTCCATCCGCTTTTATCGCGCACTTTGGGTTGAATAATGTTTACGGTTTTGGTACGGGGCGGGGCGAGGTTAACCGAACTAAAATGAGATGGATGCTTTAAAGGACAGTAGGCAGTATAAGGGGGAAGCTCTATCTACATATTGATATAAAAATATGCCTTAATATAACAAAAAGGAAATATTACTTTTTCCCCTATTTTACGGATGGAAAACAATACAAAACAAGGTGATCATAGCCAGTGTACTCACCGATCCGTTTTCTACAGAAACCGCTAACAATAAGGTGGGCCGAATGCTTTTTGACTGACTTTTATTATAAACTACCTGCGCCCCGCAGTTTTACCCGCGTTAAACTTTATAAATTATAGCCTATGTGTTAATCCTGGGTGTCAGCTACCTCCGTACCAAATTTGTTAAAATCGCTCCAGCCGTTTAGACGTGAAGAAATAACAAACATACGCACTCACAAACTTTATAATATAAGTGTGATATCATATCACATTTAAGGAGCCAATAGATGCATATTTGCATAATTATACAACAACATTTTAAATAACAAAATCAATCTAAAGATTTTGTGAATTTTCCATTCCTTATCTTTCTTTACAAAGTTGCCTATTTTGAGATAAAGTACTTGTTTCTTGGTACCGGATCTAGTCGAGCAGTTCCTAGGTACTGTGTAAAATCAGTCAGCTGACTGGAATATTATTTTAAATGAACTGATTAATAAGTAGAACATACCGAAAACAGTGAAGCAAAATCTACATTATTAGATTACAAACCATATCTATACGTGCTTTTTAATATTGGCAGATCTTCAATAAACCCTTAGTGCAATTTTTATTAAAACTAACTTTTATAATTAACTATTTGTATATAGAAGACCTGCCCCATTTCCAATTTATTTCTTAGATTAGACTTATCTACGGATTGAATAATAATGGATCGTTAATCATTACAAATAAATTTTAAAAATAATCATTTGCAACAGTTTCAGGAGAGCTTGGGAAAAGCTCGAGTTTCTTTTACTATACATATTTGCGAATCCATTAGAGAGTTGCCGTCATTGCGCTTCAACGACCTACTTCTATTTTCAAGGGTACTTCATTTACTATGATATGATTCAATAAACTGATAGCTCTTTATTGAAATTTTTTTATTACATTAATAAATCACCCAATACTGCTGACTACTCGTGTGGTGCTTATATAGCGGAACTATTTATCCAGTCACCTCTCCAATTCGTTTACCGGTTTTGATTCTTTATATTTAATTACACATATGCTTGTTTAAATAATAATTTTAAGGGCGTATTGATTTAAAAAAGTGTTTAAACGCCCAACTTAATTACAAACAAGACTCAGTAGTAATTAACAATACAATTGAATACGTCATTTGTGTATAAGTTCGAAAACATACAACAAAGAAGTAGAAAACTAAATAAGTCTAAGCGAGTTTCAAAAATAGATTGCTCCATTTGTTAAAGTTTTACATCAACTCTGCCAAGAGTAACAATACAGAAAAGCAGGTACTTCTTTTAAAATTCTTTAAACCCGGAGCCAGCTAGGTAAACATACTTTACTACAAACTAAGTCGGAAGTTGTAGAAAATAAAATTTTCAACGGCGACAAAATGCAAACATAAACGCGTGTACCGCGGAAAACTCGAGTTTATACTTTACAATGCGACGACACTTCACCGAACGACACAGCGTGAAACAAATTGAATGTTTTATTTCACGATGCGGTCGGTTTACTGCAAAATACACAACCAAAACAGAAACTTTCAACACGCATACATACGCAAAGTTTATTCACGTATGATTTCAAAATCTCAACACACCCTACGTCGCGGAAGCTTCTTTTTAGTTCGTTTTGTATGTGTGCAAAAGGTTTCCTCCGTTTTTGTGTTATAGTCTCACATTTGTGTAAGTGTGCATTACGTGTATCTTGTCACAGACGGTTGCCTTTTACCAGTTACAAGCAGTCTTCCTTCTAAAATACATTGTTATGAAACTGTTACGATAAGGGTTAAAAAAACATTGTGTACTAGCGATTTACCCGCGTTAAATTTTATAAATAATCACAGCTCCTCCCCCGTAGGTGATAGCGTGATAATAATAATAATAATATCTAGGGACAATGTCACACATATCATCCTAGCCCCAAACTAAGCAAAGCTTGTACTATGGGTACCAGGCGACGATATACATACTTATATAGATAGATAAATACTTAAATACATAGAAAACATCCATGACTCAGAAACAAATATTTGTGCTCATCACACAAATATTTGCACTTACCGGGATTCGAACCCAGGACCACCAGCTTCGTAGGCAGGAGCACTACCAACTAAGCTACGGTGACCGTCGAATAATATGTAGCCTATATGTTGACCCGACCTCTAAGTAATATTCATGCTTATCCATGCAGTACTTTTTGAGTTTAGCCCGGACATTCATACAGACAAACAGACAAAAATTCTAAAAACTATATTTTTGGTTTCGATATCGATTGTAGATCACGCCCCAAGTATCCTTTTTATAAAATATTCAATGTACAGTTTTGACTTTCCTACGATTTTATCATATGTCACCATAGCCTAGTTGGTAGTGCTCCTGCCTATGAAGCTGGTGGTCCTGGGTTCGAATCCCGGTAAGTGCAAATATTTGTGTGATGAGCACGAATAAATGTATTTATCTATCTATATAAGTATGTATATCGTCGCCTGGTACCCATAGAACAAGCTTTGCTAAGTTTGGGGCTAGGATGATCTGTGTGACATTGTCCCCAGATATTATTATTATATGTATAGATAACCCGATTATTTAAGCGTTTAGAATACAAAAATATGAATGATTAGTATTATTCGCAAAGAGACTTAAAAATAGGCAACGCCAGTGGTATTAGGCCTGTGGAAACTGACGAATTTCAATGGGTAAAAATTTACTGGAGTTTTCTTCAGCACCGCACTGCTTTATTGTCCATCAGTTCCTCAGGCGAGAATTGCTACACCGAGTCCTCAGAGTGCAGAATCGCCGTAATTTGGTGCGGTTTTGTGGAACAGCATCTAACTTCCCATCCTTGAACATGTTCTCAGTAATTATTGTGTCTCGTCCTTGGTTTGTAAGAATTTGACTTGGCTTAGGAATGATCGCTATCATCCTGCCACATGAACTAACCCAAACCCCAGATAACGCCAAAAACCGGTTCCTCAGACAAATATTCCAGTGACTCATTCTTGGTTCACGGAATGGACTGGTTGAAGGAATATTCACCACTAACCTGCAAACTGGACTGCCCACATTGCCACACCACTGGTTAAGCAGGGGGTTAAAAAAAGTCTAATAAAAACCAAACAGTGGATTAATAATGATCAAGAAGAAATTTGTCTTACGAGAAAACATGTGTGGTATCAAACTAACACACTAATATTATAAAGGCGAAAGTTTGTGAGTGTGTCAGTGTGTATGTTTGTTACTTCTTCACGTCTAAACGGCTGAAGCGATTTTAATAAAATTTGGTATGGAGTTAGCTGACACCCTGGATTAACATATGAGGTATAATTTATAAAGTTTAATGTGGGTAAAACCGCGGGGCACAGCTATTGAAGTATATAATCGAAGCTAAAAGGCTTGATGACATTTTTATCCTAAAATCCAAGCATAAAATTAATAATAAAACCACAAAATCCAATTTATATTTAAGTAGATATTTTAAATGAATGAAGGCGGTTATTGTGTGTTGTTGTTTGTTTTAATTAAATTTATTATTAATTTTGTTGGCAACATAGATTGTTACGCTCCACTTCACATTCTAATTAACTCCCGTTACTACGTAGTACACTAATCAAAAGTTATAAGTTTAATAATTAAGATATTTTATATAAAGATATTCGACGGTCACCGTAGCCTAGTTGGTAGTGATCCTGCCTACGAAGCTGGTGGTCCTGGGTTCGAATCCCGGTAAGTGCAAATATTTGTGTGATGAGCATGAATATTTGTTTCTAAGTCATGGATGTTTTCTATTTATATATGTATTTATCTATCTATATAAGTATGTATATCGTCGCCTGGTACCCATAGTACAAGCTTTGCTTAGTTTGGGGCTAGGATGATCTGTGTCCCAAGATTTTATTATTAAAAAAAAAAATATATATAAAATAATAAATCATAAGCCTCACTGATTGTCTGATCAACTTACAGTTTTTTAAACTTCCTACAAAATAAAGTACTCTGAGGGGATTTATTACCTGTCACTGCATTTGAAGGTCCCGTTGGCGTGGTCGGTAGATGCTTGCCTTTCATGCCATACGTTGTGGGTACAATTCCCACCAAGGGTATATATTTGTGTGCATGAACATGTCTGTTTTGTCCTGAGTCTGGATGTAATTATCTATATAATAATAATATCATAATATAATATCAGGGACAAAGTCACACAGATCATCCTAGCCCCAAACTAAGCAAAGCTTGTACTATGGGTACCAGGCGATCACGATATACATACTTATATAGATAGATAAATACTTAAATACATAGAAAACATCCATGACTCAGAAACAAATATTCCTGCTCATCACACAAATATTTGCACTTACCGGGATTCGAACCAAGGACCACCAGCTTCGTAGGCAGGAGCACTACCAACTAGGCTACGGTGACCGTCAATATAAGTATGTATTTACAAAAGAAAAGTAGTATATGTAGTATATCAGTTGTCTGGTTTCCATAGTACAAGCTTTGTTTAGTTTGAGATCAGATTGCAGTGTGTGAATAATGTCTCGGGATATTACATTATTATCACCGCTTTTCATTAAAAGCGCGGAGTGCTACAGGTTTTGGTATAGTGAAAGCTATAACTAAACAAATCAATTATGAGGGAGTCATACTATAAAATTAAAATATTTACCACTGCCTAAACGTATTCTCGAATCTCGACGAATTAGTGGAGAAAATTGTCATTTACCATTTCAGAATGCCTATTATATAATTAAATAATACGAATTCTAAGCATTTCAAATATCATTTGAATTCGTTCATCCTTACATTTCTCCGTTAAATGTAAGAATCTAAATAATTTATTCAATAAACAGGCGTCAATGGGCTGAATTTACACGTTAAAATTAAATTAGCGATTCCGACCAACGAGCGCTTTCATCCTGAAATTAGGTTTCCTTCAAAATGAATTTTATATGATAAAAGTAGGTACTTACTAAAGAGTGTGCTTATTAATTTTCTATGAGCGTCTATTGTTTTGTTAAAAGAACTTTAAGCGGTCATGCTCTAAAATGGATTACGTATAAAAAGTATCCCCGAAACTGTAATGGAACTAAGTTAGGACTTTGAATAGAAAATATTTAGGCAAGCTCTTAGGGCCCCTGAGAGCTCTTATTTTTTTTTTCAGTTCATTCAAGTTTTGAAAAGTTAGCAGCATAATAATTAGTTTGAAAGTCGTGAATATGAATGATAGTAACATTCAAGGAGTTATATATATTTTTAGGTAGTTATACTAAACGGTATAATAAAACGTTACATGTTATTATTAACTTCACATTAAATTACGTTTTGTTTTAATTATTCGCAATGCAAAGAGTAAATCATAAATTTAATCGGCCGGCCGGTCTCGAACTACACTCGCGAGCAACCAAATCGACTCAAGCCTTGTCGGCGCACACATACATTGATACAACTAAAATCATGAATGGAAATTATTAAAATGATATGTCATTCGAAAGCTTAAGATGTCAGCTTTAATTTGATATCATTATCATTGAAATCCATCCATCATTTTTGAAATAAATGATGTCTGAATGCAAGAGTAGGAAAAACGGGAATTTAGGAAAAAGGGTATGTGTCTCGTATTTGACAAATTAAACAAAAAAAATTAAAAATAAAATTATTTTATTTAAATCAGTATTTCGTATTGCCCCCTCTAGCCCTAATTACATCCCGCAGTCTGTTTTTCATGGACCTTATCAATTTTTTGACATTTTCTTGAGGAATGCCGTCCCACTCCTCTAATAATGCTGTCTTTAGCTCGTCTACGCTTGAAGGGACTGGATTTCTGGCCCGAACTCTTCTTTTAAGCTCGTCCCATAAGTGCTCGATGGGATTCATGTCAGGACTGAGCGCAGGCCAGTCCATCGTGCGTAATTCGACCTCTTGCAGAAACTGTCGAGTGACTCGTGCCGTGTGGCAGCGGGCATTGTCGTGCATTAACACGAAGTCTTCACCGACAAACCCTGCGTAGGGCACAACATGATCCAGTAGAATGTCGGTGATGTACCGATCAGCTGTTAGCCCGCCTCCTCGGCCGCCCCCAGGCACGAAAACAAGTTCGGTTTTTCCCTCTAAAGAGATACCAGCCCACATCATGCAGGAACCGCCGCCATATGCCACTGTTTCAGCGAAACAACATTGGGCAAATCGTTCTCCCGGACGCCTGTAGACTCGGCCTCTCCTGTCACTGCCATGCAGACACATTCTGCACTCATCAGTAAACAGGACCGATCGCCATTGCGCAACGCTCCAATTGAGATGCTCTCGAGCAAATTGAAGGCGCGCTTGTCGGTGGCCTGCAGTCAACTTAGGGCCCGTCGCAGGTCTTTTTGGCGTCAAGTTGGCTTCCTTCAAGCGTCTTCTCACTGTCCACTCGCTGACAGCCACTTGTCGTACACGTCTCAGTTCTTGCTGCACATCAACGCCCGTAAGGTGTCGATTGCGCAGCGAGGTTGAGACAATGAAGCGGTCGTCTCTCTCTGAAGTGCACCGGTGGCGGCTCGTTCTTGGTCTCCGATTGAAGGCACCAGTCTCTTGGAACCGTCTGTATACTCGGGATACAGAAGACTGGCTCAAGTGGAGCTGGGCAGCGATTGCTCGCTGACTTAACCCTTGTTGCAACAAGGCAACAACTTGAGCGGCTTCTTCTGGTGTGGTATCCATGGGTTAGCGAAAACAAGGAATGCAATTTACGGAGATGTGTACCGGTCAACCTGTAACAAGCAACTGATAAGATAAACCGGAAGTGGGGGGTTTTATAGCGGGAGCAGGTAGCGCAAGTCGTGGATTCCTAAAGAGGTAATTTACGCTGACGGCCAATTAAAATGTGTCAATAAATCAGCGCTTAGTTTTTTTTAAGGTATTGATGTTAATTGAAAGCCTAATTCTTCAGCTTTCGAATGACATATCACTTTTGTAATTACCATTTATCGTTTTAGGAAAATCAATGTATATGTGCGCCGTCTAGGCTTGAGTCGATTTGGTTGCTCGCGAGTGTAGTAACCCCTATTTATCCGGGGTAGGCACTCTGCTACGAACGATACTCAGAGACAAAACTTGTCTAACATTAAATTTTGTTTCAAAATTATTCTCTATTAGCATCTAACTTAATGTAATGTAATATTTTTTACTGCAATTACGTCTCAATTAGAAGACATTAACACGTAGCAACTGCTCTTCAGCTTTCACAAAAATCAATGTCACAATGTCAATGTCAATTTTAAATAAAAATACATTTTATTCTTCTTAAAATAACTAAATCTCGTATTTATAACATCCTTTTGAACTCCTTTATTATGTACTCAAAAATAACAAAAAAGTACACGTATGTAGCACAATTTAAAATGACCTTTCATATAAAAAAGAACTCTCTTTCAAAATTTGTGATGTAAAATTAGCGGGTTATAAGCGGCAATGTAAAGGTTATTAGTATGACAGTTGTTTAAGCAGTCCAGTAAGCGACTCCATGGCTTAACGACTGTTATCTTACAACTGCAACCAGGACCGACAGCTTAACGTGCCATCCAAAGCACGGAAATACTCAGAACTTTTACCACTTGGCGGTCACCCATCTATGGACTCACCACGTACTTAATAATTACACAATTTACGTACTTTTAGTTACTGATAATCAACGGATTTGAGAGACTAACTGCCTATACGCAATTGATTTTATTAAAGTAAAGCTATCATCAATAACAAAAGGAGTCAAGGCTCTTTCAGTGCGCGAGTCCAAATGGTTGCTGGCCGCTTTTTTAGCCAGAAAACCTTAATAGTAAGTTCAGCTAGAAAACCTTCAAACAAACTAGAGCCCGCGTAACACCCCCAATTCTCCCAGAACAACATATAAAATCGATGACACCTACATCCATCATCCAGACAGGGTGTAAATGAAAAAATAATACACTGAGAAATAGCCGAAAGGAAAACAAGACCAGTTAGAAACAACTTGATGAGTTTTTCAGATGAATGGTAAAAGAAAATTTGACAATGGATTACAAACAGAAAAAAAAACTTGTGGGTACTTATGTACACGCGTTAGAAGTTATACTTCTTAATATACAACTTGAACGTAGTTATCAATTTTCATACCACCTAGAACTAACGTCATGCTGTTATTTTTACGATGCGCGCGCATCGTAAAAATTCACTCTCATACCACCTAGAACTAACTTCATGCTGTTAAATTTTTTGGTGTCGGTGTGCGCGCGTATCGTAAAAATTCACTCTCATCATTTTTCTCCATCGCACCAAAAGAATATAACTCCAAAAAATTGAGGAGAATTGAAGACCCTTGTTTGTTACAATAATAATAATTTTCTAATTTTGGCAATGGCAGATCTACGTGGGTACAGTATAACGGTAGCCGGTAGTAGATATACTGTATGGCTGTCGACCATAAGGAATTTCGTCACCCCATCTCAAGCCGAGGGAGGCAGTAGAAGTGGTCCCGCGGGAATATCTACCAGAGGACGGGCAGCAGCATCTCTTAGTGTATGTACTACAACCATCATACTGCGGTCGTAAACCCGTCTGCCAAGCGTGGCAATTAGGTATGGCATATCCCCCCAAGATCATTCTTAGGGGAGGCTTTTGTCCAGCAACGGACTTTTTGAAGATGTGTCTGGATACCTCTTACGGGTTATGCTATATGTTGGGCTCGTTGTTTAAGTCTTAATGGGACCATAATATTTTATGAAGGGCTTTGAACATAATAATTAATATATTCCAATGAATAATATAATTGAAAATCAATAATTATTATATACAAAAAGCCCTTAAACCAAGATAAATATCCTTTGGATGAAATATCAGAAAATCGTAACAGCTCTAAATACTATTAATAGCCTAAACTTCTAACACGATATCTGTTAACTAAATTCGCATGATAAATCTAGTTGAACGCTAAGTTAAGGTATGATTGATTGTACTGACTAAAGGGTCAACGAATACCCTAAATAAAAGTGACAGATGAGATCCGTCGACGGTGCTTTAGTTACTGCAAAGATTTAGCGATTCAATTTTTCCAGAATTTTGTTGGACATTATTGCTATCTCACCGAGATCGCTTTTATTTGTTATCTTTTAGCTCACATATAGAATACCAAGGACAGAAGGAAGTGGGTCTTCGTCCACATGCCATGTTGTATTTTGTGGGGATATCGATACCAGCCAGATTTTAGCTTTGTTTGATCACTCTCGTTCTCCATTTGTATAGGCCATTTCTTCGTAAATGCGCGGCGTTTAATTTTGGCGATGATCTTCAGGTCGAACATGATGTCTGGGATTTCGTCGAGATCTTACAGCTTGAGTTGGGTATCCGAGCTACTTATCCAAGAAACAATATTTTGTCGCTTTTCGATGGAAACGATATAGCCCATTAATAAACACAACCTACTAAAAAAAATGGCGCCTGCCTTCCATTTGCATGATCGCGGCTTAAGTGATAAAATTTGCCTTTAAATCAGCCATAACAGTCAAAGAAAAAAAAATACAGGTACAGCCTCTAGGCATACCTTCTTTGGAATAACATCTTTCGCTGGTGGCATGCGTATGAGGAATGCCTACGTATGCCATCGCCTCCGGGTGGGTATTTCGTATTCGCACGGACTAAATCTAACCTGCCGTGAACTTCTCTTGGCACCTAGAGAGGGAACCTGGGAACGCGGGAATGCTGCTCCGGTGCTCCCTTTTATTACGCCATGTCCCACGTGCTCGGGAACACGTGCTCTGAGAGAAAAGTTACGTGTCCTCTCGGATTATCTGCCAACGGACACAGCAATTTGCAGAAGGTTGGCCTAAGTGTTTTAACTGCTGAGCAAATCTGCGCATCAAAGGAGACGTAGAGTTGTAGGTCCCGGGAGGCTTGAGTAATACTGTCATACCTACATAAGGGTATCTATCGTCAGGAACAAACAGAGCTAATATGATAAAAAATAAACTTACTTTCCTCCTTAATTCCTCTCGGTTGTGGGCATTGTATTGAGTCGTACTCAGTTCTTCCGTACTGCGCCGAATAGATCGCAACTCTCGAGTGGGGGTTACAACTCAAGTGTAGGACGTCATTCTCACAACCAACTTTACTCCGAAACTCATCTGGGAACAATAATACATGGTTTAAGATTTTCGTAAAATAAAATAGCCACTTCATCAGTAGTGTATTTATTTATAATTCACTTATCCACCAATACCAAGACCTAGTGGTGCTCCCATAGTTCGTTTTGTTTTTGAATTAAAATTCGGTATAATTCATAAAATACATAAAATTAATTTGACTAGCCTTAGATTTTAGTGGCCCTGACTGCTACAGTAGGTTTGATCCCTACCCAAGTCAAATCTTTTTGTGATGAGCACCATTATTTGTTCGGTGCCTGGGTGTAATTCATTTATAATATGTATGTATTTAGAAATATATAAGTATGTTTATTATTTAGTCTAGTTTAGAATCAAATGGCAGCTGTGCCAAAATATTTATTATTAATGCTAATATTATCTTGGACTTTTTTTGTTGCTAACCTGATATTACTTTAACAAAATCCGTATTAACTGTTTGATATTACTGAGCACTTCAACCAATCTTAATAAATCAGCCACCAGTTTTTAAGCTCCTCTGACTATAAGAATTGTGGATTGGTTACACTGGGTAAACCTGTGCGCCATTGTGTTCCGGGTTTGATTCCCGCACTACAACAATTTGTGTGACCCGTAAATCTTTTTTCTGTGATGTAGTGTGCTTTTTGTCAGTTACTTATCGTATGGGCAGTGGTTACCCTAGTGTCAGAGTAGTTCAAGCCGCCCAGTAGGCCTCTGACATGGCTTAACGAATGTCGAATGACTACAACCAGGACCGGCAGCTTAACATGCCCTCCGAAGCACGGAGACGCTCAGGAATTAAACCACTTTGGCGGTCACCCATCTATGGAGAGACCGTGGGCCTAGTTGCTTAACCTCGCCGATCACTTACGGACCGGTGAGAGTATCTAGCTATGAGCGCCTGTCAGTTAATGTTTTTAAAGTCTCTCTCCCTAAAGGAGGAAGGTTTGTCTTAACAAATATGAAGGTCTTCATACTTTCAAGATCGAATCTGGTAATATAGTCTACTAACTCATGATAGTCAAATAGTAGTCAAATAGTAATTTATTGGTAATGGTTTTACATGTCATAGTTTTTAAATAATATAATAGGATACAATGTCAAAGAATAAAAATATTTGTAATACAAACTACTTACTTAAACTTTAAAAATTCGTCATGCGAGTAAAACGATTGCTCGATAAGCCACCTCTTCAATCGAACTTTAAAACTCGGTAATGAAGGGATATTGGATATGCTCACCGGGAGTTTGTTATAAATATACATTCAATTAGACAAAGATCAAATTTAAATATGGCCGATTTAGTTACGTCCAGCTTCCGTAGATAATGTTTGAGACCACTTATTCAATGAAATACGGACTTTTGACCCATACAAGTTTACTATAGCATAAATATGTACTGACACAAGGAACGGTCTTCACTGTGTTTGAGGCAAATAAAATCTCGGCTTACAAATAAGTCCTATTCACAAAGAAAGCAATTGGATAGTTCCAATACATCCAAATAAAGAGAATCCAATTTAAATTGTTTCTCATTTCTATTGTAAAAGATTTATACGAAATGTGAAACAGATTATGATTTTTCACCATACAAATCGAAATTACTCTTTGTAAAGTGAAATGGATATACTCAGAAGACTTGATTACCTGCCATTAAATGTATGAATGAGCCTACTATGAGCCTTCATATAAAATGTACGTTTTTGAGACTTGTATAATTGCTTGCTTAGAATTGATTTGTAGTTTTAAAGGATTTCGTACACAAATTATAACAAAACCGGCCAAGTGCGAATCGGACTCGCGCACGAAGGGTTCCGTATCTATAAAAATGTGCAAAAAAACTCACGTTTGTTCTGTAATATAGTGGCGAGAGAATTAAACATTATTATTATTATTATTTAATTCAAGGTATGACTTATCAAATCTTGGGAAGGCCGGTTGGCGTTGTTGGTAAATGCTTGCCTTTCACGCCATCGATTGGATGCGGTCAGTGCAAGACCGGTAGTTGTGGAGATCTTTGGGGGTTGCCTTTGTCCAGCAGTGGACGTCTTTCGGCTGATATGAAAATGATGATGATAACTAAGAGATATTATAGATTTCAAGCAACTAAGTTTAGCTGATTATGCGTAGCAGACTTCTCGCCAGCCTTTTCATATTTCTAATATAAGCAGGATACTGTTAAATAATAATAAAATTTACTTAATCTCGGTAAGCTTTATTTCAAGCAAATAGTTTATCTTTATTACCATTAATATAGTCCATATTATATTATAGAAATCCTTATAAAAGAAACTACGTTTGTCGTGTGTCCGACTTACACAGATCTACCGATGTGTGTCAAGCTTATAAATAACAGCAATCTGTTTTTGTTAGAAATTAAACATTTATTCGGAAGTACCACTTGTTTTTATTCATTTCGTAGATTGTATTTTTATATCCCGAGTCAATAGGGTTGCAACTCTGCCACCGCCGCTCGCCAAGAGTTTCAATCCAGATAACTCCCAACGTCCAGGGATTTGAAATCAAGACTTCATGACCTGCAGTCAAATACGCTAGACCTAGACTAGACCAACAACGAAAGGATTGTATTAAAACGTCTCTTTTGTATGCATATATGTAATCGTGTTCTATAATAAGCCAATCTCGTTTTCACAGAATATAAATGAGTATAATATATTATTTATATTCTATGCATATATTATTATGAACAGATATGGTATATTGCTTCATACATTTGGTTGTTTATATAACAAAAGAATATATTTCATTTATAATGCGCTTCATAACTCAATAATTATTTATATGTGCTCGCGACCGAAGTAATTAATATGTTCATACTTTGCAGAAATCAGCTATTTGGTTTGGTACTAATATTGGGTTTCCTCCATTTGGCAGAATATTTATATTCCGAAATTTATTTCGCATACATACTTGGCATAATTTTTCTAAACGAATATATTTAATGCATAATAATTAATCTGTTAGAATTGTCCGATCCAAGTATTGGCATTCCAGCCGCTGCTGTTAGCCGTATAGTTTTCGGTCAGATGGCATTAAAAGCGTCTTAAGTTAAGAAAATATCGAACGGATTGTATATATTCGTATCTGAGAAAATCGGTGCGGTGGCGGAGTGGTTAACGCATATGGGGCCGGCTACTCCGTGGATTGTGGGTTCGATTCCCACTCGCTAGAGGCTGACTGGTGAAGTCGGTCAGCATATCGAAACCGTGCTTGTGAGCTTAAAATCATCTGCTGCCATGTCTGCCCAAAAATGCCAAATTGGGTGAAGTGATTTAATTCATCATTACAGATTTTTTTTTTAATTTTGCAGATCTTAGACTGTAAGCAGTAACAATCAGTTTTTTAGTGCTTTTTATCCGTGTATTGCGTTTTAGTAAAGTCCCACGCGATACAGATATTTATTTTTCTAGTGCGGGCCTCGTCGTAGGCAAAGTGTGTTATCAGAGCATAGTAGATTAATAACATTACATAATACCTATTTTTGTACGAAAGTAAAATCTAACAAAATATAAAAAGTTGTAGAAAAAAAGTTGTTGCTTATGGTGTTAGCTATCTAGTCCTGCGAGGTTGTTGGTGTGTAGTGTGTAACTCTGCATAGTACTTTTATCTTCTACTTGCTGTGCCCCGCGGTTTTACCGGCGTTAAACTTTATAAATTATAGCCTACTAGCAGTGCCCGCGGATTTCGTTCCGCGTTATAAATATTTTTGTCCTTGCCTGTTTGTCCCGCGTAATACTTCGGGTTTAAAGCTCGGGATACATTTTAGAATTTTTCATAGCCTATGACACTCCACAATAACGTTGGTTTTTTATTGGTAAAATAATTTTGAAAATCGGTTCAGTAGATCCAGAGATTATCCCTTACAACGTCACAAACTCACAAACGTTACCTCTTTATTATACTATAGTATAGGAGTATAGATGTGTTAATTCAGGGTGTCAGTTATCTCCATACCAAATTTTATTAAAATCGCTTCAGCCGTTTGGACGTGAAGAAGTAACAAACATACACACTCACAAACTTTCGCCTTTATAATATTAGTGTGATCTTCTATATAAAAGTTAAGTTAGCTTTAGCCTCATGTGCGCCATAGATATTCTGAGGTTAAAGAAACGACAATAACGACACTAAGACAATAAATTCCTGTAACGAGAGATGCCTACTTTGAAACCATATATGAATACAAAACAACTGTGTATAGGTCTCACAAATAGTTGTACTAAGGGATTAAACCCACAACACAAAGGCGCTGAGGTCCTAGTCAAATGCCGAGTTGCTAACGACTAGGACAGAATAGATTCCGACACAGTGACTGTATTATTTTTATTTTAATATTTTTTTCACAGAAATTTGGTCACTGTGTCCGAGTCGTCTGAAACTCGAAACGCTCAACTCGCTTATCTTAACCACTGCGCTCAATGCACTACAAACTGATTATCTACGACTTATTTAATATTAAGCTTGTTAAGTTACTCACTTATTTATATTACACATTGTTTAGTTAGGAATAATAAATCATGCGAACAAAAGATTTATTATACTGCAAAATGCTTTGTACTTCAATTTCAATTCAGCTTGTGATGAAAGTTTATAATTTCCACAATTAATTCTATAGTTTTAGTGTTATAAATTGCTTTGAACACTATAAATTCTCCGTTTGGTTTAACTCCAATGTATATTGCTGGAAACTAAATAAAAAAGTGCTTTGATTTATATTTATGCGGTAGTGGGCAACGCGTTTCATGATAAATTTAGTTTGTATTCATAATACCTGTGTGGTACGTTCATTCGTTCGTTAATAATTATTGAGTCGCGCAGGTCTAGTAGTTCTATAGGCAGTGTTAAAAGCAGGCCATAAGCTGTTTGACTGGGGAAGTACCTCCACCTCACAGAACTGTACTTCGTGAGCTCGAGTAATGCATGTGCGATTAACGCTTCCACGACAAAACTGTTCTGTGACTGACCATAGTTCGAGATACACTGAAGATCGACATTACTCTAGTACGACATGAAGAGTTAAAATTTGTATACTATGTTTGTAGTATGCCAAATCGAAAGTCAAATAATCGAATACCAATTATTCGACCACTATAAATCGAATGTTTGAATAATCAAACGATCACAATATTGAATGGTTAATAAATTGAACAGTTGAAAACAGTTGTTTAAAACTGCGACCATACAACGATCTAGAAACAAATCAATCATTTATCGCTCAAAGATACATTCGACTGTCGTAAATTCGAACTACTGTCGCACTATTTTTCGTCACACCGCCCCAACCGCCCCAACGCCCCGCACCGTCCTAATGTCGAACTGACACCCAAGCGTGGGTTCAAACTATGGTAACTCGCAAAAGAGTTTCGGCGCTCAAGGGTTACATCCATTAGTCGAGCTTACATAGTGCACTCACAGAAAACACACCAGATAATAAAGGACTTTATTTAAAAAAGTTCGAAAAGTGAACTGAAATAAAATACGATTTAACTTAAAACACAAACATTTAGTTATCATTGTCCGATGAAAATGAACCACAAAAATGCGGACACAGCACACGGCACGTTTGCTGAATAGAGCACTGATTTTGACAATAAATTTTAACAATTTCTACGTGTTGTTGAAACGTATACAATTCCATAATTCAATGTCATGATAAAATATTTATGCCAAATTGGACTGCTATTGCTGTACCAAGATGGTCCCTATGTGTTGTCAATCTTCGGGCGTTCTTATTACAAAACGCTTTGGTTGTGAGTAAAGTTGCCAGAACTCATCGGGGAGATATCGGCAACGCGTAGGTTATGCCATGTTTCACACGTTGATCTGTGTGTTGAAAGCGTCACAGGTTATGGAAACTGCTTACTACCTTAGTTTAGTCGCATACTTGTTTGCTTTCTTTACAATAATAAAATATATTTTATAAATCTTCACTATATTTACTAAAATCCTAAACAATCTTTTTTGGAGCAAGACAAGTCTTGATGTGTCTATTTCTGCACAATATAATGTCGTAACTAAGCCACGCTTAAGCATAGGCATATACTCGTAAGTAACGCGCTGAGCTTGAAAGCAAATAATAACTGAGAACCAAATTATCCAAATTCGCTTAAAATTTGGATAATTTGTTTCTTAGTTTTTTGACATGAGATTACCATTTTATATTGGTATCGATAGACATACCAAGCATGGTAAATTCGTGAACGACTTTTATTGATGAGCAATCAAAAGTAGAACTAATCTGGTGGAGCTTTTTTAGAGGGATAGAAGGACATAATGTAAGTTTTACAAACGTTAACCTCGAGATTATTATTGCTCATCAAAGTAAATATTGTAGTAAGTATATTGGTTTGGTTTGTTAATTGTTTTCACAGAAAGTTAAAAGGGAAATTTCGTCTGCAAATAGGACACGAGGCCCTTCAATCTTTCTTGTTAAATAAATTAAAAAAATAGGAGGCATCCATTTACACTTCCTTGGAGAATTGAGTTGTTAATTATTTTGTTTCTTGATCGATTTCGTTGGTGCTATAATAAAAAAAATCAATTTCTTCAAGGACTTCCCTTTCTTTTAAGTACGAAACAAACCATTCATGAGCTTTTCCGTGGATTCTAATGCCTTGATTTTTAATAACCTTTTATACTGCACCTGCGCTAAGGAAGTCAATCACTGTATCGCGAAGTCCATTGCAACCATACAAAATGGACTCAGAACAACTATAAATAGGACTCAAAAGTAGTGGGAAACCGAACTCAAAACAGGGCACTGCGTTCATAGTAAAACATCTGAATATCCACTGCGTCACACACGCGAGAATTTGACCTTCTACGAATTATTTAAAATTAAGCTTGCACGCTTCTACGTTAGAACATAATTTTGACTTGAATCCTTAATGTAACGATATCAATATTTAAACATTTAGAGCGGTTGAGTTTACGTATATGTTGCAGTGAAATGAGGATATCAGAGATTTCACGAATTTCCGGTAGCTGTCGAATGTTCTTGTTTATTACGTCTTCTTAGTAAAACTATCTAGTGATATGACAAATCACCAATTTATCGTCAGTGTTATATCGTTTCACTAAACTAAATCTAGTAAAATGACAGAAATTCGGGTACTGCCCAATAAAAATTAGGATACCAATCTAACCTAACCTAATCTAATTTATTCATCAACAGTAT
Organism: Pseudoips prasinana; assembly: GCA_951640165.1. Lineage (NCBI taxonomy): Eukaryota > Metazoa > Arthropoda > Insecta > Lepidoptera > Nolidae > Pseudoips > Pseudoips prasinana. The sequence goes on from OX621240.1 coordinate 11,570,261, forward strand.
GTTTTGTACGGCAGTAGCCACTTTCCTGACATAATACTAGATTTAGTTTAGTAAAACGACATATCACTGACGAAAAATTGGTGTTTTGTCAAATCAATAGATACTTTTAGTAAGAAGACGTATTATACAAGAATATTCGACATCTACCGGGATTTTGTGATATCCCTAGGGATTTCATGGAGTCCTTGATATCCTCATTTCCCTGCGACATATACATTTTAAGTGGTGTGAGCATATTAGAACACAAATTACAAGGCAAAGTTTATTTATCATTTAATTTAAACATTTATGCAATGTTAGACATACTCCAAATTCGAAAGTTTATTCAATGTCTCGAAAACTGTATTACAAACATTATTGACTTGAGTTTATACTAGGTATTTGGATCTATCTGTGAATTTAACATAATATCTATTTACTTGACTTAAACTTATTTGAGGTGTTTTTGATATATAAGTTATAATAAACAAACGGTCAGTACATGTTAACCTATAACCTAAGTAGGAGACCAACTCTTCACTCACCTAATTGAAGTTATAAGAGAGTTTATATCTGTTAGATAAATTATTAATGCATAATATCCGCTAGAACATAATTTTGACTTTAATTCTTTGTGTTGCTATATCATTATTTAAGCATTTAGAGAGGATGAGTTTACATATGCATTTCAAGCGGTATAGATGTACTTACATACAATACGCCTAAAACTCCCAGACCAAGGCTAATATATATGTTCATGTATACAAATATTTGACATGTGCGAGGATCGAACCCGCAACCTTTGGACCAGAAGGCAGGCAACCGCGGCGGTCGTCAAATTCATTCAAAATACATCACATATGTACATAGATGAACCACACGTATCCTACTAATATGATAAAGTAGCTGTGCCCGACGGTTTTACCCGCTTTAAACATTTTAAATTATAGCCAATGCGTTATTCGGATATATAAGCTATATAATACAAAGTTTCATCAAAATCGGTCCAGTAGTTAGTGCGTGAAAGAGTAACAAATATCCATACATGCATATTCACAAACTTTTATTTTATTACATTAGTAGAAAAAAATGTTGATGCAGATACATGCTTTTTTATGAACACATGAAGAGTCGCAGAAGGAGATAGCATGTTCAAATGTTTTTTTCTATGTATACTATTGTTTGTAGGCTGATGTATTATAAAATATCTTAATATCTTGACAATAACTTGATTCGAGCTAGCTAAATATCATTGCTGTTATAAAATAAATTTTATTAATGTTTTAATACTATCAATACATGTGTACCTAATATCTATGTTACTAGAAATAATAATGTATACAACTATAATACTACAAACATGTTCTGACTATTTACAAGCGCTTTTTTGAAGTCTACGTGAATAAAAACCTTTTTTATTTTATTTATTTATTTATTTAATATTCAAAGTGGCCTTAGAATACTTTTTGTATTGTATTATATTCATTTTAAACATTTTCGTGTGGTACCCGGCCCAGACTGAACAATAGGGCTACCCCATTACATCCCATGAGGGTGGTAAAAGGCGACTAAGGGATACATTAGATAGTCGGGCAGCAGCGTCACCTGTTTACTAGCTCGTACCACCTTACTGCGATCGCCAACTCACAGGCGAAGCATGGTGCCACGGTTGGTATGGCAACGTTGTGGAAATCTTTGGGGTAGGCTTATGTCCAGCAGTGGACGATATCGGGGTATGATGAATTCAATAATAACGACATGCAAATTAAAATTATGTTGTTTTGAATGAATGGCATTGGATTGGCTGAATATTTGGTAAACACTATTAGCAATAGTCGTGCAAATTTAAAAGATTATTATAAATTTAATGATTGAGCTACTATTTGTTATAAAACAACTTGCTATCAAATTGTTGCCCAATTCATTAGTTAAACATAAATCTAAAATCATCAGAAGCCGTGCAAATTTATTGAACAATTTTTCAACTGTTTACATTTTAAATTAATTTTGCCGATTCCGGTGCAAAAAGAAAAATGTGTTTTCTACACATTTAGCCAATCCAATGTCCGTAAGTTAATTTTATCTTTTACACAGTACTACTGTAGTAACAATCCGCTTGAGTACTTCGTAAAAGTCTATGTGGTTATAGTGAACGCACCCTATTTTAATATTGACCTCCCTCTATGTTACTTAACTCAGACATTGAAAAGCCTCAACTCAGCTTTAGTTAGCATAAAATATACTAAGTAGTAACATTATGTAACATCATAACATAACATTGTGTGTTAAAGAAATAGCTGCACGTCTTGTTGAGGCGACACGTTCCCAGAATGCTGGCTTATATTTTTCCCAACAAATACATACATACGTATTGCCATACAGCGTAGTAATGCTGCCAGTATTCTGGGAACATTACCAATACAAAAACATTTAGAATACCTTTAACTTAACGCTTTAAGTATTTAGTTATAATATATCGGTTACTTATATTGATTGTTTGATAATAATATAAATTTAGTGAATTTACTAAATAATAAAAACAAAAAAAAAAAAAGATTTACATAAAATCTTAGTAGTTGACAATAGATTTTACTTACAAGGACGGCACTTATAAGCGACTTCCACGAATCTTCTCGATCCAGGACAGGGATCGACGCCAAACGCCTTGGGGCTGGTGTGGAACTTACACTGGCGCTTCTTCTGACAGGCCTCAACCACCGTCTGCAACAAGGAATACTACGCAAATTAGTTAGTATGTCTATTCCGTTCAAACTTGGGAATATTCTAGATAGTTCCTTTGCCTAAACTCTTAGGAAGTTTGTTGAAGACAGTTTGCAAGTAGATTTATAAGAAGTGCCAAGAATAAACTTTGGTTTTAAGTACCAAAGTAGTGCATTTGAATTTTATGCAAACAATTTTAATGTATTTTAGAACTAAGAAACGGTATGTGCTTTTTTATTTTAAACAAGTTGGAAAATATGCATACGGCCTGCCTGATTGAAAGCAATTACCGTAATACTCGGGACATCCGGAGGACTCTCCCATTGTTCGATGAGCTCTGGCGATCTTACTTCTCATTCTCACCAAAACCTCAGTATAAACTTAAAAGTTCTATTACCGGAAATATCTTCCGTAAGATTTATACAAATCACAACCAAACTCAAAACAACTACATATGCGTCACACAAATAATTGTCTTGCGCGGGAATCAAACCCAAAACATGAGGACGTACTTCGGCACTACCAGGTTAAGCTATTATTGCGTGCTACTAAAATTAAAGCGAATGCCTTCGGAACTAAAAACCCATTAAGGATAATTCTATAGCTTTTGAAAAGTTGAATAGATTTTGAGTGTTTTCGAAATCCATTTAAATCAGTTTTCAGTTAACAGAGCTTAACGTTCGTGAAGTACGATGAGAAACAGATATTCATACATAAATAATGTTATTGTGCCTATATACAATATACCATTTGTTAGATACATATATAATTCAAAAATTCCCAAACAATTCTGATGTTTATTTTCCATAAAATAAACAAACTTGAAAAGCTCACCAACGCAATAAAAACATTCACACAAAAAAATAAATCGAACGGCATACCATTCGAATTTGCTCGATTAATAAAAACAAAGAGAATATTAGTATTTATTTTTGTTCGACATTGTAAGAAAAATATTGGGCAAATATGGAATGGGAGAAATCCGTACGATGTTGGATTAGAAGGGTTGACAGCAATGGCAGATGCTCGTAAAGCCGACTTATTGCCTAAACATATAAGAATGAGTAATAAAATTGGCCGAGAAGAGAAACAGCTTCTAACGTGTTTGGGATTTCACTAAATAGATGTTTGGAAACTCGTAAAAGGAACATAAACGGTTTTATTATGGTACACATTCGATTGAAAATGTGAGCTTGGATATTTATGAGATGCTATACTGTGATGGACATAAAATAAAATAAACATACTTAACAATATTGAAGGAACACTCTGTAGGCATGTATTAAATTTATCATATTATAAATCATTCGACATCTGGGTCTGGGATCCCGTCTCGGGAGGTCGCGGGTACGGTCACCACACCGAACAAGTACTTATGTATAAGTAAAGATTTCTTTCGGGGTCAGATTGGTATAGAGACCACCTACCCTTTGAACCTTAGAGAGGATGTTAATGCGACGCATTGATAAATGAAACTAAGCGGACTGCGGGGCAGTGGCATACATACCCCGTGCTATTTAATTTGTATCGAAATTTGTTTCATGCTGGCAACAAGCTAACTCATATTTTTTTTTAAATTTTACAGCATTTAAACATATTCTAAGAAGAGATTTAAGTACACATTTAATATGATGTGTTCCGAAAATTTTGGTAATTGATTCGTTCTCTTTAACTCGTAAAAACATAAAACCAGTTTAAAATTAGAAATATTTGATATCATTTTTCTGATAAAAGAAAAAATACTTATAGATATATGTGGATTACATATTTATATATTTCAAAGACCTGATAAGCAAAATACGTATATATCAGTCCCACATGTTAATTGCTAAGAAAAAAATAATTTCCATCTTCAATGCGACGCGTTGCCTTAATTCTTCGGTTTCATTGACACCAGTGTGACTTTAACAACAGTTGTTAAAGTCACACTGTCACAGTTACTGTGACAGTTGATACAGCTAGTCGAATAAAATCAGAGTTTCTATCATATTGGTTACTTGTTTTGAGTAGCCCGCCGCAGAATAGAGGCTGATTGTGCAGATAACAAACACTCACGCGCACCCTACTAACGTGTTTATGTACTCCGTTGACAATATGTAAAGTACCATTATACAAGGCTTGGCATAGTTTAGAATATTTATCGACCATGAGTTGCTGATATTTCCCAATACAAAATCTATTCAAAAATCAGAATGTTTATTGAAGGTGTTACATAAACAGTGAAGTAAATTTAAGAAGCCCGATCTACCAATGAAAATTAGCAGATAAAGAAAACAATTTGGTGAAATACGTAAAATATATTTTTAGCTCTCCATACAACATGCGTCAGCTAACCGCTATTTTTGTAAGGAAGTATATTTTGTTAGAATTATCCAGTTTCATGGGAAAATAAAGATCTTTAAGTTTATTTCACTTATATTATGTTCCACCGTGTGTAATATTTGTCCAATTAAAAAACAAAAATATTAAAATTGCCAATGTTTCATTAGCCAACACGTTAACGTATCCTAGCATATACGCACTTTCAATATACTTTTAGGAACTTAAAAAAGATTTTTTCGATAACTAAAAACATTGCTTTTATTAGTCAAATTAAAAGTTCTTACAACATAATGCACATTTAGCGTTCGAATGTAAACACATATCATGGCGATTCCTTCCAAGAGCAATGGCTTTTTACAGCTAGAAACTTAAACATAATGTTTGCTTGAAACTGACGTCTTAATATATTTTAAAAAATAATCGAAAAGCATAATAGTTTATGTACATACAATGATAGATAATCCGGAAGAAACAGCCTTGATAATTTTAAATATTTAAATGATTACCTTGTCACTTAGAAATATTTTTTTCAAATGATGTACATTCAGAAAAATAGTCTCAAAAACTATTAATAACTTTAGAACAATAGAAATTAATGTAACTTTAAAAACTTAAAAAATAACCTGTAGAGGGTAAAAATTACCTCCTACTTATTATTTCTCTTTGGGATATATATGTATATAGTCTCAATGTTAGATTAATAAACTAATAGAAAAAAAGTCATACAATGTGACAATATTTTGTTATTAACTTTAACGTAGCTAAAAGAAAACATCGTATTTTCTCTTTTTGTTCAAATATAACAGATATATGCTTAATAACAATCTGAAGTTGTTCTCATCAGGTGGACGCCTGTTAATGTCTAAAAATAGCTCAAAAATGCTCATTTTCTACTGACTATTTAGCATACATACGCTTATTTCATTCGCATTTTTAAATGAAAGTAGAAATAGCGTCATTGGATTTCGTACTGTAATTAAAGAGATTATAAGCACGCAAAATTCATCTAACCTGCAATGCACTAGGCCAAACACAGTTTGTGTCTCCCACAACTTCCACTGCCACTGGCTGGTACTCTGCCAAGTCTGATGCACAGGAGCCTTGGGTTGCTGAGGCCCCATACTGAGCCACTTGTATACTGATGGTGGTGCCTCGAGGACATATGAGCGTCACCATCTCCTCATCACAGGCAGCTTTCTGGTGTGTCCGGAGAGTGCCCAGGAGAAGTTCTGTCGACAAATAATGATAATTAGGAATCTTATATGTAGACAAACTATAATAGCGATAACAATTTATAATAGCGGTCGTACGTGATTTCATCCTCGAGGACTTCCTTTATTTAGACTCACTTCAGCCCCGTCTTCACGAATACGTTTTAAATTGACGGCTGCAACATATAAACTACCCACAGAATTTTAGTAGGATTTGAGATTTTGTATTAGTAGCTCACAATAATAATTGTCCCCGTGACGATGACAATCTTAAAGGCATTCTTAATTCTGTATTTACTGTACCATAATAATAGAAAATGAAACATCATTTTTCCTTCCCCCAATTAGTCTGTTCTTGGCACCTTTTTTGTTAATAAAAATACAAAAGCTAAAACAAGTATTCAAATGGCAGCATTTTTAAATAAAGTATTTTACTTTAGGCTATATTGTTACTTTCTAGACATTCAATCCTATACAGTTTAAGCCAATTTATTTTGGATTTAGCGTTACCTAACATTTTTTATATATTTTGTGCGTTGCGAACTTTTTATTTGAATTCATAACGGTTAAAAACTTTTTGTGTTGTAAATTGATAAAAATAGCTACAATAAAATACGCCGAAGCTTAAAATTGGCAACATTTATTTACTCGGAGCGCAGCTAAACTATAGAAAAATAATAAATAAAGTAACTTGCGCGCCTACTATTTTTCCATTAAAAATATAATTTTATCTCTGGCGTTCTTTTTACTTATAACTTCTATTATAAATACCTTGAGTAATATGATCTGTAGTGTATACTGGTATATCGGCAAGTGAAGGTACAAATTAAAGATAAAAATCATAGAAGTATGTATGTTAAAATGGATCTCAAACTTTGTAACAAGCTTTACTACTAATTTAACTATATTTTTAACGAGCCTTTGGCGTAATGACATACTGTTTCTCGAAGATTAGTACTGTATCCACTCAAAAGCCTCCAATAGACTGCGATTTTTTACAGGCTATAGATCAGATACTTAAAGAGCCTACTCTAGCTATGAATCTGATTATTTTTACAATTTATAAACGATTCATGCAAATTAATCTTCATACTAAGTTATCAAAATATTTCTATAGGTAGTTTAGCTTTTAAAGTACTGTAATATACATTGTTTGTCTATCCAACAAACAGCCTGTATTTTCAGTCAATTACTAGCCCTTAGCTACTAAGCTCGCCTAAAGGATAATATAATTAAAGCAATGTAGTAAAATTATTTTCAGGACAACAATAACACTATAGCACTACAATTTTGGGTATAATAACACTAATTGGGTTTGTACTAGCAAAATAACAATTTGAGGACTGTGTAGGTCCCGCGCAAACCTCCTGAATATAACTAAGAGGCCATTCTTAGAATTGTTATGAACGGAACATGGTTATTACTTTTATATTATGTTGGTCTGTAATATTTATTTTTAGGGTGGCGTACTCAAAATGTTGCTTGATTGCTATATCAATAAAGCAATCTTGTTTATAATCGAATTTTTTACTAAAAAATCGGAAATTTCTAGTTTATGCTTTTGTTGTTTTGGTAGATATGATTTTACGTGATTTCTCAGCTTTTTCTTTACAATTTTAAATATTTTATTATTTATTCCATTAAAATTTTTCATATCGAACATTGTTAAAAATCATGCTTTTTCTTCGTACTTCTTTTAAAAAAAATCATAAGATCATCTAAATATCTTGTATTATTGCAATACAAGATATTTAGATTCTGCATATCAATGACATGTTATCTATAGAAAACATGCATTGCTATGCGGATGACAGCACGGGTGATGCGCAGTATAGCGGCCACCAGAATGTCTCTCGCAGCTCGGTACAAGAGAAACGGTTGCAACTTGTGTCTGAAGTCGAGGATTCTCTCAGGCGGGCCTATGAATGGGGTGTAGAGAACCTAGTCCAGTTTAACCCCAATAAGACACAAGTGTGCGCGTTCACTGCTAAGAAGGACCCATTTGTCGTAGCGCCCCGATTCCATTCTCCGTGTATCCGAGAGTATCGGGATCCTCGGAATCGAAATTCCGAGCACCTGCCAATTTAGGGGTCATTTGGAGGACAAAGCCAAACTGGCAAGTAAGAAGTTGGGCGTCCTGAATAGAGCTAGGCGGTACTTCACTCCAAGACAGCTGCTTGCGCTATATAAAGCACAAGTCCGCCCCCACATGGAGTATTGCTCACATATCTGGGCAGGAGCCCCTAAATACCAGCTCGACCCACTTGACTCCCTCCAAAGGCGTGCTATTAGAATCGTTGGGGATTCCAATCTTACGGACAGATTGGAGTCGCTAGAGCAGCGGAGAGACTTCGGATCTCTCTGCGTGTTCTACCGTCTCTATCACGGGGAATGCTCTGAGGAACTGTTTGATCTGGTGCCACCGTCCCCTTTTTATTATCGGACCACGCGCACTCGCGGTAAGGTTCATCCGTATCACCTGGAAGCGATCTCGTCAAGCACGGTTCGCTTTCAGCGTTCATACATCCCACGTACGTGCCGGCTCTGGAATGAATTACCTGCTGCGGTGTTTCCCCAGCGCTACGACATGTCCTTCTTCAAACGAGGTTTAAAAAGAGTACTAATATCACGGTAGGAAGCGGTTTGCTGTGCCCCCTGGCACTGCGAATGCCCATGAGCAGCGGTTACCACTTACCATCAGGTGGGCCGCTAGCTCGTCTGCTTACTAAGGCAATAAAAAAAAAAAACTAATTTGATTAATGAATAACTTTCCTTATTACACATGTAATACGCTTAACTATGATGAGGTATATATATGCCCTGTGTCACGTGTCTCCCTCTCGTAAGATGTGACTAAAAGTTCGAAGCGGGTTGTTAAGGATTATGGGCGGGTAAAAGAGGGGAATCGTCATGTACTCGAGACCTCGATAGGAAGGATGTGGATTGTGATCATATGTTGCGGTTTTAATAAATGCACATGTGATGTAGTTATCAAGGTAGTCGCCTCGCTACTATGAATTTCGGATTCAATTGCCGCAAAAGACAACCATTTTGCCCATATACCTACAGGGTGGACGAGGAGTTGACATTCAAACGAAAAATTTATATACTTTATGATGAGGAGTAGCCCAATCACCCCCATATACATATGTTCTTCGATTTTAATATTTTTTTTCATACTTTGAACATTTATGAGTCCTGAGCTCAAACCCTAATTTTGAACTTTCGAACAAATTCTAAGTCAGTTCTGCAATGATTAGATAAACCATAATAATAATAATATCTAGGGACAATGTCACACAGATCTTCCTAGCCCCAAACTAAGCAAAGCTTGTACTATGGGTACCAGGCGACGATATACATACTTATATAGATAGATAAATACTTAAATACATAGAAAACATCCATGACTCAGAAACGAATATTCGTGCTCATCAGATAAATATTTGCACTTACCGGGATTCGAACCCAGGACCACCAGCTTTGTAGGCAGGAGTACTACCAACCAGGCTACGGTGACGATACTTTTTAGAGTATTAGGTTAAACTATGCTAATTAGTTGCAACAAAAAAACTGAACCAGAAATGTTCAAGAGAACGAGAAAAAAATCGAAAACTGATATTAGGTGAAATTTACGTAAAAGTCATAAAAAAAAATCTATCTTGAAATCTACGCAAAATCTTAGAACATACATACATGGGGGTGATTTGGATACTCTTCATTATAAAGTATCTTAATTTTGCGTTTGAACGTCAACTCCTCGGCCAGCCTGTATAGTTGTTCTGAGTCGGGGATTCTAGTCAAGTTTGCTTCGCTGAAGGGTTGCGATGCAGGGTTTTATTAGGTACGAGCCCGATAGCATTCTGGTGACCGCCAAATCGGTTTAATTTCTGAGCGTGTCCGTGCTTCTGAAGGCTCGTCTAGGCTTTCAATATAAATATTACGCTTTTCTAAAAATTATCAATTAAGACCTCAGATATGGCAACATAAATAGTAAATTCGGTCACCGTAGCCTAGTTGGTAGTGCTCCTGCCTACGAAGCTGGTGGTGCTGGGTTCGAATCCCGGTAAGTGCAAATATTTGTGTGATGAGAACGAATATTTGTTTCAGAGTCATGGATGTTTTCTATGTATTTAAGTACCTATTTATCTATCTATATAAGTATGTATATCGTCGCCTGGTACCCATAGTACAAGCTTTGATTAGTTTGGGGCTAGGATGATCTGTGTGACATTGTCCCTAGATATTATTATTATATTATTATTATTAAATTAAAACTTGTAATAATCCTTGGAGTTGGTACCAATAATACTAGTGACTTTATGGTTTACACAAAATTTTTATGACACCACCTCGTAAATAAACCAATATATCAAGTAAACACAAAAACGCGTTTAAGTGAAACCCCTTTTCATTTTTAAATTAGTTGAAAATGCGGTAGAGGAATTCTAAGTGCTAGAAAAAAATAGCAACCTTACTTCTAAGGATATAAAAGGAACGTTCACCATCGTATTTTCGCACTTTACTTCTCATTCCCAAATTAAAGGAGCTATCAAATAAAATCCTACGACCACTTCCAATATAATAAATAATAACGGCCCATCAAGTTATATCCATGCTTAATACTAATTTATAATGTCCTATAAATTTAAAGTACTGTTTACCTTATCTTTACACGGCACACGTGGGATCATAAAGCCCAAGATTATGTTTATCGTCTATGGTTTGCTAGTATAAAAAGGATGTGTGTTTATGGGCAATACTGGCTTGTGCATGAAAAAGTTTGAATGGTTATAGCTTCTTTTGGTTAGTGGATGAGTGGGTCTTAAGTAGCGCGCAAACTTAGTTTATACATTTATAATGGCCTGTACATAGGCGCTTTTTAGCGAGTAACTAAATTTATACAAAATTTATATTAAATATTATACCTAATTTAAGATGCTTAGATTTTTTGTGAAACGCAATAATGTGTAGCAGATCCACATGCAACTTTTATTTTTTTTTTGATAAGTCTGGAGGAATGCCTACCCATGCCACCCGAAAAGGTGTCTGCGGGTGGGTATGTCGGAGTCGCACCGACTAAACCTAACCTGCCGTGGACTTATCTTGGCGCCTGATAGGGGGAGGCCCGGGAACGCGGGTATGCTGCTCCGGTGCTCCCTGATACTTTACTTTTATGGGTAACTATGTTACCTTGTATAATGTCCCTTAGATTTATAAAAAACTCTATTCCTAATGTGCTCTCCTTCTAAGTAAAGAATTTATTATTATTAATATAGAAACATTGTGTGTATAACAACGATTCATCTTTTATTTTAATATTTCCTCCTTAATTCAAATCATACTTCCATCACTGAACCCAAACCACACAAAAGATTTACAGAGTCTCTTCATTAGGAGGATGTTATCTTCAAACAAGGATTCATTAAGGGCGGAGCTATTTATAAATAAGCTCATATTTCATAGTCGACGAGAGGCGTAATATGCCTCACGTGTTGGCTGTCCGATAGAATGGACGGATGGGTGGATCTGTGATCGTACCTGAAGTGATGTGCGGCTAAAGCGGTGGTTCCGAAATAACTTAAGTGGATACATTACTAGTATGAATTGAATGCCTTGGTTTAACCGTAATAAGTACACATATAGATAACTAGTCGTGCCCCGCGGTTTTACCCCCGTAAAATTTTATAAATTACTAGCAGTGCCCCGCGGTTTTACCCGCGTTAAATTTTATGAATTGCCACAGCTTCTCCCCCGTAGGTGATAGCGTGATAATATGTAGCCTATATGTTGACCCGACCTTTTAGTAATATTCATGCAAAATTTTAAGTTAATCCATGCAGTACTTTTTGAGTTTAGCCCGGACATACATACAGACAAACAGATAAACAGACAAAAATTCTAAAAACTATATTTTCGGCTTCGATATCGGTTGTAGATCACGCCCCAGGTATACTTTAAAAAAAATATTCAATGTACAGTTTTCACTTTCCTACGATTTTATTATATGTATAGATAACCTAAGTGTTATTCGGATATACATTCAGTCAAAAAAGTATCGGGAATGGATGATTTGTTTATGGTTCCAAATTCAATTTTTGATTTTTTTTGTTGTTTTGAGATTGGCACAACTATTTTCCATTTTGGCGCGGAGTTTGAGTTGCATCTGTTATTTATATTAAATACAGTGCTGGTTTTAGTAATATCATATATAGTGTGTATTGCGAATTTCATAATGGACAAAAATATCGAACAAAGAGTTTGTCTTAAATTTTGCATCCCTAATGGAATTTCGTGTTCAGAGTCACTGAAAATATTACAGAAGGCTTACGGTAAATCAACTTTATCAAAAACTCGTGCTTATGAGAGGTTCAAAGCGTTCAAAAGCGGTCGAGATGTGATGAAAGATTTGCCTCGCTCTGGTAGGCCATCAACGTCTGCAACTGAAGTTAATATCGCAAAAGTGAAGGAAATAGTGACTGAAAATCCTCATTCAACTCTGAGAGAGATAGCCGCCGAACTTTCTGTATCTCACGAGTCGATTCGTACTATTTTAACTAATCATTTGGGTATGAAACATGTTGCCGCTCGGCTAGTCCCAAAAGATCTGAATTTTCTCCAAAAACTCAAGTCGCTGAGGACATGGTAGAATGAGTCAATTCCGACCCAACATTCATGAAACGCATTGTTACTGGTGACGAGACGAGGGTTTACGAGTTTGACATGCAAACTAGTCAACAAGCTTCGGAGTGGCGCCTTCCAACTGAACCGAAACAGAAAAAAACACGCCAAAGTCGATCAAAAGTCAAAGTCATGTTGACTGTTTACTTTGACTATCGCGGTGTTGTGCACTCTGATTTCTTACCGGAAGGTCGAACGGTAAATAAAGAATATTATTTGAGCGTTGTGCGGCGTTTAAGAGAGCAAATTCGACGAAAAAGGCCAGATTTGTGGAAAGAAAATTCTTGGTTTTTGCACCACGATAATGCGCCTTCGCACAAGGCCATCATTGTGAACGAATTTTTCACTAAACACTCAACAAATACCATCCAGCAACCACCATATTTACTAGATATGGCTCCAGCTGACTTCTTTTTTTTTCCTAAACTCAAATAACCTTTTCGTGGTACCCGTTTTCAATCGGCAGAAGACATAAAGGAGAATTCGCGGCGAGAACTGAACTCAATTCCGAAAGCAGCGTTTAAAAAATGTTTTGATGAATGGATTATTCGTTGGCGTAAGTGTATCGTTTCTGAAGGAGCATACTTTGAAGGTGATAAAATAAATTTGGATGAATAACAAATATTTTGTATATTATTGATCATTTCCCGGTACTTTCTTGACAGAGTAGTATAAGTTATATTACTACAAAGTTTCATTAAAATTCTTGCGGTACTTTTTGCGTGAAAGAGTAACAAACATCCATACATCTATACTCACAAACTTTCCCATTTAAATATTAATAGGATGAGATCTTGGGTTTGAATCCCGATTCAGGTGAACATTGTATTGTTGGTATTTCTGGACCAGAGAAATCTCAGTAGCATTCCGCAATCAGAAAATTTTGGATCAGATGGCCGTGTGTGAATAATGTACCAGGATATTAATGGATATTATTATTAAAAAAAATGTCATGACATGGTGCCGGCAGCACCATATAATGCAGTATTTTGTGTTGTTTCGTACGAAACATTAGGGGGAATCATTTAAAACTTTTTACTTGACATTTATAACAGTGTCAATCATTGTGATAGGCTATTAACTAAAAAAAATTAAAGGAAAAGGTAACAAATTAAAGAGCAAATATTTTTTTTTTGCTACTAGCACATGTACCGTCTATAGGACTTCCGATAGTTAGTGTCCTCTAATTTTTATATTATAATTGCATGATGATAGATAAAAAGCATGATATGATCATTCACATCCAACTGCAAATATATTAGTCGGCCATGTTTTTGAAACAAAGCCGTTGGAAGACTTCTACTTGGTCCGTAGAGGTGTAATGTGTGCAAGTACCCTAACAGTTCAGTCTCAAACAATTCACACCGTCATCTATACATATAATAAAATCGTAGGAAAGTCAAACTGTACATTAGATATTTTTTAAAAAGGATACTTGGGGCGTGATCTACAATCGATATCGAAACTAATAATATAGTTTTTAGAATTTTTGTCTGTTGATCTGTTTGTCTGTATGTATGTCCGGGCTATAGTCAAAAAGTACTGCATTGATTTACTTAAAATTTTGCATGAATATTACTAAGAGGTCGGGTCAACATATAGGCTACATATTATCACGCTGTCACCACAGCTCCTCTTGTGATAATGTACAAAATTTAACGCGGGTAAAGCGGCGGGGTACAGCTAGTATCAAATATAGAAGTTCCCTTGATTGATATTCGATATGCCCGTGTGTATTGTGTGAGATTATACTGCTAAAGCACTTACTTAACAATAAATTTAGTTTTGATACCCGCTGGACGTTTCCAAGATTTGAGCTTAAAATATTTATGAATTTATTCAACCGTAAAATGCAACTTGTCACTTAATTAGCGGTAATTTAACTTGAATTTTCCCTTTCTATTTATTTTCCTTATCACCTTTTAATTTTTAGCTAAACGATAAGGAGGCTTATGGTGAGTAATCCTTCTGTCCGCCGGGTAAGCAATATTACCTTGATGTTTTTATCATCCATGTAGACATTAATTAGTACATATTTTTAGTAGCTTTTTTACGTGTACCTTCACGGTACAACTCAGCGCGACTGAGTAGGTACAGTCGCCAGTACATCCAGCTACCCCAATCTGTCGAATTTCTTTTATAGATTTTCAACTTTATTACAAAAGTATAAGGTTCACTTTCAATTGGGGAAATTTGAGAGATTGGGGTAGCTTGATGTGCTGGCGACTGTACAAAACAGAGACACCAGGAAAAGTGAGTGGAATCCTTTTTCAAGAATAGGACACCATTTAGGCAGCTAAAACAAATTGTATTTGTTTCGTTAGTAACTATAAGTCGGTAAATATAAAATACAGAAGGCGCAGTAAAAGGATGTTTGAATATCAATATTCCCAACAGATTTTCTCACTTATAATGTAATGTTTAGTCAAAACTGTTACGTGATGTCTTTGCACATTTACAACTGCTTACCTTACACTTTGTGCAACAACCAAGAACCATATATTATTTAACCAATAACACAGCTATTTAGTTGGCTAATGTTAAAAATGTTTTTATACGGTAGTGTAATGGTTGAATGTATATTATCAACTAAATTGATAACTGTACTTTTACCACATTTATGCATATAATAATAATAATATCTAGGGACAATGTCACACAGATCATCCTAGCCCCAAACTAAGCAAAGCTTGTACTATGGGTACCAGGCGACGATATACATCCTTATATAGATAGATAAATACTTAATAACATAGAAAACATCCATGGCTCAGAAACAAATATTCGTGCTCATCACAGAAATATTTGCACTTACCGGGATTCGAACCCAGGACCACCAGCTTCGTAGGCAGGAGCACTACCAACTAGGCTAATAAGTTATCACTATGAAGAACTAATTGATACGGCGAGCGGTATATAAGATACCTAATAAGATAATAATTTAATAAAAAAAGTGGCAAGACTTCTACTAGAAAGCTGGCTCGCCTATTTACATTATTTTTATACAAAGTAAAGTCATACTATGAAGTTTCCGTTTTGTAAAATTGTTTTATTTTATAAACTCAACTTCAAAATAAGTTATCGACGAACACTGTATTAAAGTACGTAACTAAGATAAAGATAATATTGTTTGTTTGAAACTTTGTTTATGGGGATAAATTTAACTTTATAACATCGATTATTCAGGTATAAAAGGAAAAGTAGCCTCTTGTAACTAAAAGTTATCAACACACGTAATTATAGCCATATAAAAAATAAACTTAAAACACAAAAAGAAATATTATTAAACAATAACACTGTTATCTGTCAAAATGAATTAGCATAACATCAAAGTCATAATTATCTATACATATAATAAAATCGTAGCAAAGTCAACACTGTACTTGGAATAGTTTTTAAAAAGGATACTTGAGGCGTGATCTACAGTTGATATCGAGACCAAAAATATAGTTATTAGAATTTTTGTCTGTATGTCTGTTTGTCTGTATGTATGTCCGGGCTAAACTCAAAAAGTACTGCATGGATTTTCTTCAAATTTTGCATGAGTATTACTAAGAGGTCGGGTCTACATATGGGCTACATATTATCACGCTATCACCTACGGGGGAGGAGCTGTGGTAATGTATAAAATATAACGCGGGTAAAACCGCGGGGCGCAGCTAGTGGTCAATATAAAACTCATATTATTATTTTAAATTACAATAAAGTCTTATTATTGAAATTCACATGGAAAAAGAAACAGTAGAAATGCGTTGTTGAAAATATTAACGGGTAACTTACATTATTAATTTTATGATGGCTTTAGTCAACAGTTTCTACCTCTTTAGAAGATCATCTTCAGGGAGAATGCGACACAGGTTGCCCCCTTTGGGGTTCGAAACTTGAGCCTGGGCGGTTACTGACGGGGAAATGGATGGGGGTCACTTCTTTAGGTATGTTTTGTGCAACTGTTGCTCCATGTTAATACGCAAAGACGCGAACCTCACGTCTGATTGAGGATCAGAGAGAGCAAATATATGCCATGGTAACTAATGACAATGTTTATAATAAATAATTTAACATTATACGAGCTATTAATATCTACATTTTATAAATATTTGAAAAACACATCGATGAAAGACAGCCATCACAAGCTATATATTTTAACATTTTTAACTTCAAAGATCATTATCACTTTCATTAATATTGAAATAAGTACAAAAAACTTACAAAAAGAGGAGTCATTCACCACCGAGATTTGAAGCCCAAAATAAAACAACGGCACTTATCTTATTACTGATATTTCTGTGGCGCATTATATTCTATAAATAGTGGGAACATCTGTTCTGGTTAGCGTGCACACTTTAGGGTGGAATTTAGGGTTGTCACGCGTTTAAATATGTTACTTATGCAAACAATGTTCTTGTTTATCTTATCGTTAGTTTGGTAAAGTAACATTTACTTTAAGAATTTAAGCGGTTTTTGAATGACGTCTTTGCAATAAATAGTCAGTGGTCGAAACTTAGCTGGGTTGTTTTATAGTTCGAGCTAAAACTTAAACAAATCATACAATATTTTTTTTCGATGATAATAATAACAAGCTTTATAAAAACAAACATGCCTGAAATTATTTACTTTGACGTTCACCATGATAATGCTTGTTTTCCATAAAGTCAATACAAAATATTACTACCGTTTCACCATATTCATTTTTTACTACAACTCGTAAGCGCGTTTTATAACCCTTTCACTACGATTATGCTTTTATACATTTTTATTGGTACCATATGAAAGAACTGCAGGTAAAATATAAAATCCAATAAAAATATAATATTACTAGCTGTGACCGCCCTACGTTTACATCCGCACATTTTGTAATGATTCCGTAAAAACGTATTACAACAGAATATTTCTAATATTTTGTCTCTTGTCCCAAACCTATAAAATATTCACATAAACCTTACATTTTTTATACAATATTTCATACCTTATTCTCTATTTATTTTATACTCTTGAAGGCAAACTTATAAAAACTTTAAATGTCATATTTATTAATATCGATTCTTCAGCCTAAATCATAAGTTTCAAAATTCTAGCTCTGAAAATGTCGATACTTCCATAAAACTTTTCATCCTTCCTTTCAACCTTTTATAAAAATTTTTGGCATTATTAAGTAGTCTATGACCTTTGTCAGGGTCTAGATTAGCTGTGTAAATAATTTCATTAAAATCGGTTCAGTGGTTTTGCCGTGAAAGCGCGACAGACAGAATGACAGACAGAGTTAGCTTTGCATTTATAATATTGGTAAGGATTATTATAAAGTTGGCAGCCCTAGCAGCACCTACATAATAAGAGCTGAACTTGATGAAGCCACGGTTAGCGCTCCATCAATCTTAGTCACATAATGTCGCACAACTGCGGCATACGTGACATCCTAGTTTACCACAAATTGAAGTATTTTTAAACGTTTTTTTCGTAGGTAAGTTTCATAGGTACTGGTAACTTAAGAATTTGTACCTATGCTGGGTTAAGGTAATTAATGTCCACGCTAGAATAAGGTATCAGGCCGCTATAGAATACATAGCATACCTAATAATGAATAGGCACAAATTTAAAACAGAAAGCAAAAATATGTTCTAACTAGGTTAATCAAGTTTTTAGATATAAGCGTTTGAAACTTCTCCGCGGATAAAGTGGGGATATTCTGTCCCTTTCCCGCAGAGTGACTGTTAGTATGTACCTTCAATAGTTCCACAAAAATTTACGTCATTATGTTAGTGTGGCGCGTTCTTAACTAACAAGATTATAAAATATTTATAATATCACTAGCTTAAAAAAAAATATCTTTTTAATGTTAGGTTTCTTTTATGATCCGTTTTAAAATAGACAAAAAAGCCAAATTAGGCCGCATCCCTACTGGTTTCTTAGATTGACATATAATATTATAATTCTCCTAGGAGAATTTCGGCAACAACGGAAATTAGCCATCTACGCTGCATATTATTTTGTAACAGAGTGTGGGCAAACACACGTGCACTCTTTACTCCTTGACTTGCCTAATCTGTTAAGACGGTATGAGTGTAGGACCGACACATTTACGTGATCTCCGATGTAATGCCTACATCTACTAGGCTAGGACTAGATCTGCTACTAAGCTTTTTCTTGATAGAAACATCTTACTACTTTGGTGGCCCGACTCAGTAATTACATTAGAACCGAATAAAGCAAATTTATCAGTGAGACAGTCAAAATTCCTGCATTAAGTTCACATCAATCATAAGTAGTGACTCTGACTTAAAAAGTTGTCGAATCAGAATACACTGCATGATGCCCAGAGAAATAAACAATCACATCGACATAAAGGTCCTAAAATTGGAGAATCAAAGTTAGGGACACCAAAATACTTCTTTTACAGTTTTATCTGTCAATAGTACTCCCTATCATCCTAAGAAACGGCCTTTTATTTAATTTTAAAGAAAACAAAGGTAATTTTATTATAAAAGGACCCTTTTTCATGTAAAAATGTTACAATAAATATTTAGAAAGGTTCACATCGATGCAAAGCTCTTCATCCGAAGGTTTTTCAAAAAGGCACAGATGAGGGTACGCTTTAAGCCCTTAAAATACCATTCTTTAAACATAAAGGAAAAGGAAATTTGGTTTCATTAAAAGACACCTTAAAGGAATTGTTAGTTAATTTGATTTCATTAGTCTGGTGGGAATTATTCAGAGTTTTTGTAAGTGGATCATTTTCGGAAGGCCTTTGTAAGTTGAACACACTCATATAAATGTATGTGAGTGTCACACCTTTTCTTATACTCATAAATTTCATGGCAAAAATAAGAATTATTTGCTCCATACTGAACGTTAATTAAAGGTTGTTAAATAATAATATAAGAAATAGATACGTTACTGTCATTAAAGGATAAGTCTGATTTTTATCAGAAATTGATTACTTGATCTTTGTCTGGTTTATTATTATCGTGTCTTTTTATAAAGAATATTATAAGAAATAATTTGTAGTTATATTCCTATATTTAGGTAATTCCATGACCATTTAAATAACAAAAACCACTATTATCTACGTGACCTTAAACATTCAAGGTGCTTATCTTAATGTACATGATCGATTCTAATAATATCATTTTTTTTTTCAAGTTTAACTTTAAAATACAACGCCCGCACTAGGGAATCTAATCCCTGTGTCACGGGCTACTTTACAAACATGTAATAAACAGACACAAATTACATCCAGACTCAGAATAACTACTATCATATATTAAAATGTGAAGCAAAAGCTCTGTACCTACCACTTTTTATGAAAATTGCGCGGACGGAAGAGTATGAGATTTAGAACAGTTATATTTAATATGGAGAAGGAGTGCAGATACCATGTTTTTGACACACCAAGAAACTGAGAAGAGATGACAAACTGGGTGTCAAAACTGTGAAGTCATTAATATCTATAGTTTGACAATAGAATCTTATTGGTCGAATTTCGAACAAGTGCGATCTTGAGTATACAGAAATTTGTAAGCTTAGCTAACTCTTTCACGTCCATTTCCTTGTGACGAGAAATCAAATAGACGGATAATTTGATTTGGGTTTCATTGCTTGTTGGCATACTCCCAATTTAATTTTCGCAAAATAATTAATTATAAATGATAGATCCCCCTTAACGACCCTCACAATTAAATTATGCATTTTTTATTTATGTAGATTAATACTGTATCTTCTCTAGCTTATTTAGTTTTTAACAATCACAGTTAGTGTTGAACAAAAATAATTCTACTTCTACAATGACTTATAAAACAATTAGCTTGTTCTATTTGTATATGACTATTGTATTTATATACATATGTATGTATATACACATTTTTAACGGGACCGTTACAGGAAGCAAGCTGTCTATCAAAACAAACCAACAAAAACCTATACCAGAAGGAAGACTCTTTGGGGTTTGAATCTTGACTCAAGGCGATTACTTACGGATGCGTGAGAGAATCGGTTTTGAAGAACGTTTTGTGCGACTGCCATTCTATATTAATACTCGAAGATGTGAAACTGCTCATGTGCATGAAGATCGGAGACAGGAACTCTGATTACAGTTCCATCTCAAATTATTAATACTACTGTTATTTTGACGTTGTTATTTTCTCTTCTTAAGACTACTAAACTTACAATAAATACTTAAACAAGCATAATTTCAGAAAGAGGACTAAATCTCGTGTATATGCCTTTGAGTATTTTTCGCTGGACCGTCTGAACTGGGCTTTGTTGAAACCGGTAAAGGCGTGTTCTGGGTGGGTCGTCTCAGTTGGGACACATTGGATTAGTTACTAGCATTAAACTACCCCAATGATAATATACTCTTTATTATCAATATGGTAGTTTCTACGTTAATAATAGACAGAACCGGTCAGGCAAGATGTAGTAACAAATATATAATAACCAATATTTAATTATATATAACAACCTATATATAATTAAACCCATAAATAAACTAATTGACAATAACTGAAATAAGCTAGCTAAGTAACTAAATCATAAATTCATTACCATGGCTTGTACAAAAAAATATTTAGAATGTTTTTTTTTGTACAAGCTATCCATATGTACAGACGCCAGCACATCATGCTACCTCAATCTGACCTTAAGATTTTGTGATAAAGTTGAAAATGTATAAATTAAATTCGACATATTTGGGTAGCTGGATGTGCTGGCGTCTGAACCTAGAAATAATTATGAATACTTAACTAAATTACTACAAACGTGTTCTGACTATTTACAAGCGCTTTTTTAAAGTCTATATGAATTAAAATCTCTTTATTTTTATCGTAAGTACCAGTTGCATGTGTTTTTAAAAATGGTCCGGATCTAAAAGGGTAACGGAAACTTCTGAGATCACTTTCATGTCTCTCTCTCTCTCTCTCGCAATAGTTATATCGTAGTATCAAAGAATTACAAAATTGTAGGTCTCTTGATCAGAGTCGAAATAAAACCATTTATCTATTTCAAACGATCGATCGACAGGAATTTGTATCATCAACATTACTAACATACCCACATGCATCTTAACATTCAATAATATATTTATTTAATATAATAAATAATGCACCTGTGTTGCGGGGAACTTTACAAAGATATAATTAACAATTAACAGACTCAGAACTACTACTTATACATAGGTCACATAAATAGTTGCCCTATATGGTAATCGAAACCAGGATATGCAGTGGCGAGGCGATTGTCTCAACCGGTGTGCATAACTAATATTCCCTGTAATGTTCTACGCAATAAAGCTCATATAACAAATGAAGATTTCCGAAAGCTATTTTTCATTTGTACACATATATTTTTCTATAACAAATAAAACATCACACCAATATTATCAAGGCGAAAGTTGTAAGTGTGTGAGTGTGTATGTTTTTTACTTCTAAATTTGGTCCCTGACCCTGGATCAACACATAGGCTATAATTTATAAAATTTAACGCGGTTAAAACTGTGAGGCACAGCTGGTAAATAATATATTTACAATTACAAGGTGAACTATATTAAAATTTAAAATCCGTGCAACAAAAATGAATAACTAAAGCACTCGGAGACGTTGGAATTTCAATAAAGAGACAAATGGTGCCGCAAACTTTTATTTGCATTGAAAGTCGTGATGCGAATAAAAGAGTATACTATGAAAGACAGAAAAACGAGTACGTATTTACTTTTATTTGAAGTCTTCGTAAACCCAATACTTCAAGCTGACGGGCCAGTTGGCGTGGTTGATAAATTCTTACCTTTCTCGCCGTTCGATTCCCGCCCAGGACCAACACACACGCAAACACGATTTAAATTAATATTTAGGTTAGTATATTTTATTTTTTGTATTCATTTAATTAACTTAATTTTCTTATTCTAATCCTAAGCTTAGCCTTGTGTAATCTTTGTTTGATAATCCACGTCCACTGTTGGACAAAGGTTCAAAGGTCATTTGAAGTTATTTGCCATAATCGCCACGCATGGCAGACGAGTTGGCGATCGTAGTATGGTGCTAATAGTAGATAGAGTGATACTGTTGCCCATTATTTGGTATTATAATTCGCTCCTACGTGGTGATAGTCGTCACAATATACACAGCATATTCTGTGTTGCTGACGGTGACGAATAGGTACAAATACACAGATAATCGTTCGAATTTCAATAAAATATGTAGGAAAATGTATTTATATCTTTCATCGTAGAAAATAATAAGGTTAATTTACTTATGATGTAGTCCAAAGAAGTCCGTTTCCTTGTTAAAATAAGTACAGAAAACATCTAAAATGATGATGATTTATCGCTAAGTCAAACAGTTAACATTAACTGTAGTCAGTAATGCTTTCCAAATGGGACTTCAAAACAGTTTTGAATCAACACCCGGTTCTTTGTACTGAGCGTTTTGAAAACACACTTAGATCTTGTCAGAAGACTTTTATTTTTAAACACTCCTCTTTGTGCCATTTGATCTGTATACTCGATACCGTAATGGCATTTTTTTCTTTATTTGCTTTCTCATTAAATCGATATGTGTTCTTAATTTCCTATATGACTTCTGGTTGGGAGTAGCGTTATGTGTTTGGATATACAAACGCCAGCTCATCAAGCTACCCCAATCTGACAAATTTCCCCAATTGACAGTGAACCTTATGCTTTTGTGATAAAGTTGAAAATCTATAAAAGAAATTTGGCAGATTGGGGTAGCTAAATGTGCTGGGTTCTGTACATAAGACCGACGGCGCGTTAGAGGGTACACCTACACTACGAAAAACTTCCTTAATGTTTACGTAATAAGTTGCTTGTAAGGCTAATAAGGCATAAAATCTAGATTATTTAACATAGAACGTTTTTAATATGAAAATACTATGATACTTACTTTAACCTGCTTGTTATTGATATACTTTATAGGAGAGAGAATAAGAGAGCTATACATAAAGTAGAGCTATTACCACCCGTAATCTTTGTGTTACGTCATATAGAAAAAAAATAATATGAAAAAAGGTTAACGCTTAATATAAATCGCTTCTTCTGGGCACTTTATAAAGGCTAGAAGACTACTTAGCAGCGTTAATGCTGCCTGTAATATTTGGGTTACGTAACATAGAACATTTTTAGGGTTCCGTAGCCAAATAAAATGAATCCCTTATAGATTCGTCATGTCTGTCTGTCTGTCCGTCCGTATGTCACAGCCACTTTTTTCCGAAACTAACTAACTGTTTTGTTGAAACTTGTTAGTAGATGTATTCTGTGAACCGCATTAAGATTTTCAAAAATAGAAAAAGAATAACTATTTTGGGGGTACCCCATACATAGAACTGAACTCATTTTTTTTCATCGTACACCTACATGTGGGGTATCTATGGTTAGGTCTTCAAAAATGATATTGAGGTTTCTACTATCATATCATTTTCTCCTAAACTGAATAGTTTACGCGAGAGACACTTCCAAAGTGGTAAAATGAGTGTCAACCCCCCCCCCCCCCCCTGAATGATAAAACTAAAAAGAAATATGTTGTACATTACCATGCAAACTTCCACTGAAAATCGGTTTGATCGAGATCTAGTAATTAGTTTTTTTTAATACGCCATAAATCGTAAACCGCAATTTACATTTCATTTAATCAACTGAAATATTTGCTGCTACGGAACCCCTCATGGGCGAGTCCGACTCGCACTTTGCCGGTTTTTTTAATAAAAATGATACAAGCCGATTGTTTTTAGAGAACTTTAAAAAGGACAGAAGAAGAGCTGTTGCTACTAAGGTTATAAATTAGACTTCACATGTCTATTATGACTCCACATGCATATGAACGCGATTTGTCGATTTTTTGTTTATTAGTGAATTAATTTTATATAATTGTCAAAATAGTGGGATTTTAATAAATAGTGTTTAAGAGGATTATAAACCTATGATTTATAGAGGAAAGTGAGTATATTTTTTTTTTTATTATTTATACATGTACACACGTCAAAACTAAAAAACAGGAAAAAGCTTACAATTTTAATAGAAATTTCTTATATAAAGGTACTCCTGAATTCATAGGCAATAATAACATAATTTAATAAAATTATAGCGCTAGTTAAAGGTTAGTCATTCAGCACCAAACACATCTCAAAAATTTGGATCTTTCACATCAATTAGGAAATAAATGACTGGCGTATATTTGTAATGAGCTCTTATAAAAAAGTATTTATTTATCATGTTCTTTTCAATTATTAAAAAGAGCTGCTAACAATAGCAGATGTATAAAATCTGCCTGTATTCCAGTATACAAAATAAACCATGGCTTAGGTAACCTCGCTATTATCTCGCCACTCTCATTTTTCAGGTTCGTCTACTATTTGTACAACCTATATATAGGTGTTTTCAGTCTGAATGTGGTTCGTTCAAGAGTTCTACATTTTCTCGAGATGCTGATATAAATTTCCCCAGCGCTGGCGCATATAAAATATATAACATCTAGCTAATGCCGCCATTTTCGGAATCATGTAAATATTACATTGATGTGTCAATTTTGTACAATAAAGTGGTACTTACTTACCAATATGAAAATAACAATAACATTTCCCACAAAATGGAAAGCTTTTACAAAACTTCAAAATATTGTCATCACATCTAAACCGGGATTATTAAAAGTGATACCATAGATACACACTTAGATTTTTATTTTTTAGGCAGGTCAAATAACACCACCACAATTAATAAACAGATATCTAAAGTGTAAAGCAAACTCGTCGGTTCGCCGATGATGTTAACTTTACTTCCCGACCACGCACCTACACCTAATGATCCACTAAATAGATTATTATTTGTGTATAGATAAGATAGTAAGATTAATATTTGTGTATCTAAAGTAGCTTTTCAAAAAATTAAAAATATCTTTTTCAAAACTTACGGACGCGACGTTAAAACTTTCACTTTTTTACTAACGGCCGACAGACCCGATGCCTTTGTGACTTAATCTTCCTCCATTTGGTTGATGGCTAAGCTTACTTTTGGCACTTAGTTTTAAATGCCAGGTTTATTTTGCAGATTTCAGTTTTATTTCAGGTTAGAAGGTTGATTTACGAAAATATTTTTACTTATACTTACAGTTTAATAGTTCCTCTATGTTCGCTTTTTTGTGTATATTATATACTAATTATAACAATTAATTATAATAATATTATTCATATTCTTTACACTTTGATGTGTGGTGACGGCGGCATATGTAAGAATATCATCACCCCATCTCATGCCGTGGCGTCGAAGTCGTACTGAGGGAACATCTAACAGAGGACGGGCAGTAGCTTCCTTCTGAATACCATGACCATCTTACTGCGATCACCAACCTGAAGCGTGGCGATTATGGCATTTCCCCTCAAGATGATTCTTGGGGGTGGCTTTTGTCAAGCAGTGGATTTCTTAGAGCTGTTATGATGAATTGATATTAATTATTAAGTAATAATCCATCTTTCAGAATATTTCATCAATTTTATATGAATGGTCTATATCAATACGGTACCGTATTGATATAGACTCTATGTCGATACATTTTAGTATATATGGCCAATCAATAACAACAATATGTGATTATGCAACTGGTAACCGTATAATAGTTCATGAGTTCTTGATTATGTGAGTAGATAATACGCGAATTAAATGTTTCACATTTGAAACACAAAATGGCAAACAGCTATAATCTAGAACTCGTATGTCGAGCCAGCATTTTGTTCTGTAGTTCGCTAAGTGATGACATGAAAAAGTACTTACATAAATGTCTGACTGTAAACATACACGTAACATGACGAATTATGGAAAGAGTATGGGAGACTTGGTAACCTGAGACTACTCACGATAATAAGGAACTTTTAAAATTAACTGTCGGAGGACACGTAAAAAGTAATTAATATCCAAAAGTGCCATAGCATCAGCATAATATTTCTTATAAACGTAAGACATTATTTCATATATTTTTATAACTGTGCTATTATGGTCTTAAGAATAAGATTTTTGCAGTTCTCTCCATTGCATTTTGTCAATTATAATAATTTATATGTTTTTTTAAGTATATTTTTTGTTTAATTATCGATAACTAGCTGTGCTTCGCGGTTTTACCCGCATGTAACTTAATGAATTATAGTATATGTCTTATTCGGATATATAAGCTATTCATTACATTACAAAGTTTCATCAAAAATCCATTTGGTAATATATGAACATTTTTAACAGGTATTAACGCGACTAACCTTATTATTATTTTCCCGACGTTTCGACCAAGTTGCATTGATCGTGGTGACGGGATGATCCCGTGACCACGATCAATGTTAACAATGTTCATATATAATTATAATACGCGAAAGTTAAAAAGTGTATATCCATTTGGTAGTTTTTGCGTGAAAGAATAACAAAACACTATGTGTGAAAAAGTAACAAACACTCATACTCACAAATTTTGGCATTAGGTATAGGATATAATATTAGTAGGATATATTCACAGAATAAAACATAATTATAATAAATACTACAGGCAAAATAACAATTACCATTAACCGAACTACGTATACATACATACGCCAAATAACGGCTACATCACAATGTTTCTTATAGAGAAAAAAAACACATCAAATCATTTGTTTCCTAGCTACACCATATTTTATTAGATATCAGGGATATATTAGTGTACAGCATTGAAGAATATTGGGAAACGTGGAAGTGGACCTTATGATAATCAGCTGACTATGACATCGTTTTTCACAATAATAATATTCAAACGCGACAATTTCAATTCAATTGTAATCAAATGTCTAGTATGCTACCGAAGTAGCAGAAGTCAGCCAAGCAAAATAGGTCAGAGGTGTCGACGATGAGCACCTACAACACTTAGGTACAGAAGTGAATAATCGAACAGAAATAAAGTCTGATCAAACTTAACATATGAAATAATCAGTTTCCCTTACAAATAATTTACGCTATAGCATCAGATTAACACTTTGTTTTCAAGTGCAGTATTTGTAATTGCCTATTGGCGTAATTAAACACTTGCCTTTCACGCTGCAGGGCGTGTGTTCTATTCCCACCCAGGACAGATATTTATGTGCAAAAACATGTCTGTTTGTCCTAAGTCTGGGTGTAATTATCTATATAAGTATGTATTTACAAAAGAAAAGTAGTATATTTAGTATATCAGTTATCTGGTTACATAGTACATACATATTACAAGCTCTGCTGAGTTTGAGATCCGATGGCCGTGTGTGAATAATGTGAAAATAATTAATGTGTAAACGTTCACGCTATTAAACAGTAAGTGCAAAGGTTGTGTACAAATTCTTCACACTATCAGCCCGGTGTCTGGAAATCAGAGGTGACCCCGTACACCCCCGTGGGGTACACCATATGCGTCGGAAAGCACGTAAAACCCTCGATCCTGTACCTGAACTCTTCCCGGTCCTGTTAGCAAGCTGACCCATCGGATTATGGGGGGTGGCAATTGGAGGTTCACCTGTGTATGCGCATACACTTATGTACTGTGCATAATTCATGTCTTTTAATGTTACTTTATTTCCGAGTAACTTTTTACGATTTCTCCTCCGTGGGATTATTGACTATATAACCTAGGTAACCTATAAATTTGTGCGGAAATAAAACTGTTTCCACGTTAAGCAATAGTGTCTTTATTGATTATATGAAGGAGAAGTCTTGTGGCTTCATTTATAGCTCGTAACTACAGGTAGTTATCATGAAATATCCATCTAATGGTTTGGGAATTACGGGGCGGTTAGCACGAATATATATATTTTTTGTAGGAAATAAATCGCCCTCGTAATGATATACAGTAGGACATGGTGTCAGGGTCAGCAAAATGTATTTATATGGTGACATTATTTCTTTATCTTCAATTTTCTCGTCTTTGTATAGCACACAAGTGTACGGCCTACCTGATGATAAGCGGTCACCGTAGGCTATGACGCTGGAGACACATATGCCATGACTCCGATGACCGCTAGCGACCTTACACACAATTGACATTACTACGCCACCATTAACCACCACCTGGAGCATAGTTTTTTCTTATCCTGATATTTACAGTTAGCCAATAAGGATTTCACTGCTTTATCGGACAATAGAAGGAAACGTGGGTTCAAGCAGTCTTACCAAATAAAACAACATCAATAACTACCCCCTTTAGACTTCAAAATTACATTTTGATTTGTTATTCATATATAAACATTACATTAAAACGTTAATGAACTTAATCTAAGTATCTCATAGGATTTGCCCATCTAGTATGACGTTGTTAAATAACTTTTGAAGGGCCCGTAGGATTAGTGTACGCCTTTAGAAGCTTGTTGTTTTAAAATTGTTTAAGAGCCATTCTAATTATAAAATGTATATAATATAAAATTTTGGCGTGTTACACAAAAACCAATTTGGCGTTTAATTTCTAAGAGGTACATTAGCTGTTTGGTATGTGAAACCAGTTTTAACAAATTTATATTTAACAAGCTGTTCACTGTCTCTTTGCCGAAATTATCAAGAAATGAAACCAACAAGAAAATAATTGCTAAAAGTAATACATATAACGCTTGACGCTAAAAGTTGAATTCCGCTTTATATTTCTTAAACGATTATAAATGGTATATAATTTATTAGTTTTATTCTGTTAATACGATAAAAACGTACCCGTTATCAGCACATTTTTAACTAAATAATTTGACATTACGCTTATCGTAATAACAGCAATTCTGCGAAGCAATGAACTAGGGAATCAAGCGCCAAAAAAAATAAGGTGTCACGATAATTCACTTTGGCACGTTCCACTAATGAGGTACTGTTTTAACTGAAAACGACCCTTATCATACTTTAGAACAGAGCTAAATTTTACTCTCTAAAAATCCTGTAATTCGCCCCATTATAATAAAAAGAAAACTTTTCTGAAAACATAAAGCTAACGTTTTATTACGAAAATTTAATTTTCCAAATAATTAATCTCAGATTGTGGTAAACCCTTGCAAAATGGTCCATTGGAGGAAGTAAAAGTTAAAATGTACAGACACCAGCACATCCAGCTACACTAAACTGTCAAATTTCTATTATAGATTTTCAACTTTATCACAAAAGCATAAGGTTCACTTTTACAGACAGACTGGGGTAGCTTGATGTGCTGGCGTCTGTACAAGCTCTATCTGCAGCAACATTAACTAAACAAGAGAATCAAGTTAAAATTATTTTAACTTGATTCCTTTGTTTCATTGCCCCTTAATCATTTTAAAATACTCAAAGGTTTCGATTGTTTAGAAAACAGTTTCATTGTATTTAGGCTACAATAAATATCTAAGTAAAAAACCTCTAACGAAAACAACTTCAAACATAACTCATTTTAATAAATACATGTTCTTTTGAAGTGAACTATTCTAGAAATTACTCACACAGATAGTTTTACGATGCGGACGTAGAAGAGAAAAAGCTGAGGGACATAGATGGACATTTATGTGTTAGGAATGTATGGGCCCATGCAGTATGGCCATCAAAACATTTTTACGACGAACATGGCCAATCGTAGAAACTGCCCCCAACGACTGATTTATACTCGTTTCCGTTGAAAAACATAAAGAATGCAGCTGCAGACATATTTAGCGGTTAATGGGTCGTTTGACTTTTATAATGTTGCTTTAAACAGTTAAATGCTGCTTCTTGGGGGCCTATTAACGTTCTTAAGATGGCCGATAGATATAACAATCATATGTTGTGGGCACTTAAAAATAGATAACACCAGATGGCCATTAGACACCCTTGTATACAAAACATGAGATTTTAAGAGATCCTAGAATCAAAGGAAATACAACTGTTAAATATTCAAAGGAAATTAAACATAAAATAATTCGCTGGTAAAACAAGAAACGATGGTTTATTTAAATGGGCAAAACTGTGAACTGACATTGATGTATCAAATTTTAAAATAGCACAGGAATTCTGAATATAAAGTGTTCCATAAAAGGTTCGATTCGTAACAACAACATTTTTACTTTCATAACTAATGAACGACTATATTGTTTATTAATAGTGGAGATTAATCTAATTTTAAGTTAAGTCGACTTTACAAAAGCAACATTCGTTCAAAGCCGGTGTATACCAGAAGACTTTGTAAAAGTTCGCCAAAAATGAAAACAAAACGACGATGAACGAGAGTTTAATCACATAATGCCCATAAATACCGCGGTAAAAATACGAATCGCGGTAAATAAGTCATTGAGATACTTCAGTGCATTTTACTTTTTTTAAACTTACACTATGGCATTTGACACACAGGTAAAAGGTCTTTTACCTGTGACAATAATGACTGCATTTTCATTAATTTATCTCGTATGTTATCCTGTTACCCAGTGTAAAGTATTCTAATAACTAACAGTATTCGTTATATTTTTTTAGTGCCTCGTCCTCCGTCATCCTACATTACCTTCCGTTAAGTAAACTAAAAGCGAAAGCTTTTTAAAAGCACCCTTTCTTTAACCGCCCATTTGCCAACTAGTGGCAAAAACCACAAACATCTGGTAACATTAACATTATGTTTGAACCTTTTCGAGAGGACTTGAGACGAAATGGATGATCCTCCACATGTGTTACTACAAAATGTATGTAGGATCTACAAATGTCGATCATAAAGTTGAAAATTCACAGTCTAATGGCCGTTTCGGCTTACCTCTGTTTGTCCCAAACCCTTACGTATTCTCTACCTAGGATTGCTGAGGCCTACCTCTTATACCGACCGCAAGTCCGTGGATGGCCAACCAGCTGTGAATAATCGCCTCAAAATACCACGGAACAAATTGTTCAAACATTTCTTTGCATCTGCGGTTCTCCGAATTTATTGTATTTTGTATTTATGTAGTGATATGTTTTTTAGTAATAGTTTGGAGTTTAGTTAAAACAGTTTGAAATAAAACCACTGTCCAATTGTTTTCGTTTATATGTAAAACATGTAAACGAAAAAAATTGAACAATGGTTTACTTAACTAAAGTAGCTATGTAAATAAAACTATTAATAAATACTATCAATAATCAATTTAACATAAATAAAACATACGAGGGATTTCTTAAATTTCAAATCTCTATAAATTAAAGGATTTTAATCTTTATATTTATATAATATTAAACTTTTATATGTTAAGTTTAAGGTAAATTTTGTAGCACTTTTGCTTATTCTGCATACATGCGTTATACGTTTTATCTTTATGTCAGTGTTTGTACACCCGCAAGTTATCAACTCACATATTTTACCTAACCAGCTGTTTGATCAATTTACCGTTCCCTTTTTATCACACACTGACTCCTGATTTTGACACATGTAAAATAAACACATTAAGGGATCGGTTATAAGAAGTTTAAATGATAGTTTGACCTTTTCTTTATTATGAGGACAGAAGGGGTGGTTTACTGCAAGTAAATAGACTTTATCGGTGGTTTAACGGTAGAGTGGGTAATGAGGAAATCAGGAATTCTGGGTCTAAATGAACATTGAGACCTCTCAGAAAAAATGTCGGTATCAGCTTGGCATCAGAAGATTGGCGGTATTACACCTCCGAGTCTCGAAAGGTACTACGTAAAGCCAACGATCCTGCACTCTTTTCGGTCATGGTGATATAAGAAAAAGGACATAGAAATATTATTATATTATATTTTCTCTTGTCCCGCGCAAATGCCTAGTCTCGATTGAGAAAAGCCGCCACGGTCGAAACTCTACCAGGAAGATGTATTTTATTTACCACAATTCCTAAAATTCAATAAATAAATAATAATGTCCCCCTAGCCACATTCCGGCCACGGCGGCCAGTCTTAATAGAGATTAGCCATCTGCGCGAGACATATTATAGTGCACAAGTGTATGCGCAAACAAAGGAGCACTTTCTATTCCATCACTCTCATGATCCGATGGGACGCCTAGTGACACGACCGCAAAGAGGTCACGTACAGGACCAATGGCTTTACGTGCTTTACGAGGCACGGGGGTATATCCCAGACTTCGGGCTGATGCTGAGAAATTTTCATTTTTACAGAAAAGTTCCAAAATCACTTATTGGCTCGACCCGGGATTTGAACCCAGGACCTCGTTCTCTGTGGGTGAACACGCTACCGCTAGAACTACGTATTCTAATAGAAACCTACTTGAAAATGCAGCGAAAAATATAAGACCAATAAATGGGTTAATGTATGTATAGGCAAATATCTTAAATTATTTCACGGTGTGTTTAACAGCTTTTTATTTCTGAATCCAGTCCCAATGAAACAGATATTAACTATTTCGTAGTTCAAAGTAGATGCAAAGAGAATATACGATCCATAATTATACGTATTACTGTACACCTATGGAGAGGATTTTCAATTTGCTGACGCATAACACTTCAGTATGCCTATGATTGTATCAATTTCCGTAGGTCTGCGACAAATGAACGGGCTTCAATTACGAGTATCCGTACTACGTAAAAGCAGTTTAAGTTCATCCTGATTATTGAAATATTGCTGGGTGCCTGATGGCATAGAATATCATACCTTCTTTCATCCAGTACGGGGGCGCCGAAGTTAAACAGCGGATATATCTCCCAGAGAAAAGGCAGCAGCTTCTTTCCGTGAACTATGACATCATACTGAGATCGCCAACCCTACAGCCAGGGGTGGCGATTATTGCATATCCCTCCAAATTATGGATACAACTCCATTGTGGAAATCTTTTTCAGCGGCCTTGTCCAAAAGTGGACGTCATTAGGGTATTATGATTGATGATGATTGGTATATATGATATAGTATATATACTTTTTATTAACGACAGCCACGCCCTCTTACATTCACTCCAATCCAATATTAGATTTCGGTTAAGAATCGGGTGATCGGAAAACTGTTAAAACATGTCGAAAAATATTGATCAAAATGATTTGCTGTGGTCAAAATATTTCTAAGCTAATTTGAAAGAGGTAACTGAATGTTTTGCGATCAGTCAGTTGCCTAGGTATATTATTTGTGATAAACTAAATAATCTAAAAGTTAAATAAATAAAATAATGTATACCGCTTAAGGTATAATGCTTAGCTTTTAAGTCCCTTAAGCTGTAAAAATGCACGCGTCATTTGTGAATTACCGTTTTCAATTGGTTTAAATTATTGTGTCTAGATCTCTATTATTACAAACAACAAAATTACAAAATCTTTTGCAGTCTATTTAGATTTATATTAATAAATAATTAGAATTAAGTATTTAGTTTAATTACTATATACCTAAATATACTCCGTGGCGGCGATTGGTGTCAAATTGTCGCACAATCTTTGACAAAGCGTTGTCTTTATCGGTAAATTATCAAATAATTAGGTACATAAACACCGACCGACCAACGGTTTATTCGCGTAACGTAATACAGATATCTAGACCGTACCTACCATAGCATTGGCTGGCGCTAAACTGTTACTATAGGTAAGTAGGAACTACACTCGATGTTAGTTAGTTGAGAGTTTAAATCTTGCTGAATAGAAGAATAGGAAATATAACATTTGAAATGAATGGTTTGGCCATTTAGAAAGGATGAATGAAAGAAGATTGACAAAAGAAGTATACCTGGCCTGTGTGAATGGGACAACCGGAAGGGGAAGACCACGTCGAACATTCTCTGACCAAATTGTAGATCTTCTCTAGAAAGGGCAGGTCAGAAGTACCCTAAACCGGCGAGCATGTATGAAGAATATAATTACAGTAATCGAGGCAAAAGAAGTATGCAAAGATCGTGACAAATGGAAATCCGTTGTCTCTGCCTACCCCTCTGGGAAACAGGCGTGAGTCTATGTATGTATGTATGTACATTTGAAACTTTAATCCCTAGGAGTCCCTACATAATGCTTGTATATACCTATAATTTATTGTTTACAATTTTAAGCACATACTAGATGTTAGATCTGGACACAAGACTTATACAACCATATTATAACGTAATATTATTATAGGTAGTAAGTAGGTACTACTGGGTTTTACTACTTTGCTAGAAAGATATTTTATTTTATGCTAGGTAGATTTGTGAGTAGGTAACGCGCTAGGTAGGTACTTATTAAATAGTCTAAATATTATAATAATCAATACTATTTTAGTGTTACCTTTACCTACCTACCGATACGGTTTTGATAAGTACTGGGGAACGTCTATCAACATTGATATTGGAAGGACCCAAATAGCTGCCTACTTAATAACGCTTAAATCTCAGTTTGACTTAAATGCGAGACCCAAGAGTCTCGTAGGCTTAGTCTTGTTCTTGCTCAAATCTTACAGGGTCAGTCTTGGTCTTGGTCTTGCTACAATAAGTGGGTCTTGGTCTTGCAAAAATGCAAGAACAAGACCAATACTGCAAGACCAAGACCGATTTGGGCAACACTAACACACACTAAGCCTAATTGTTTCTGATAGTATGTATATCTCTCTTGCTATGGGTTTCCAGATCAAATGGCATTGATTCTGGTAGTTATACTCGATAGGTATTTGTTTTTATTATTTTTACTAGCTGTGCCCCGTGGCTGTACCCGCGTTATTTTTTTTAATTATCACAGCTCCTTCCCCGTAGATAATAACATGATAATATGCCTATATGTTGATCCGACCTCTTAGTAATATTCATGCAAAATTTGAAGTAAATCCATGCAGTACTTTTGGAGTTGAGCCCGGACTTACATACAGACAAAAATT
Organism: Pseudoips prasinana; assembly: GCA_951640165.1. Taxonomy (NCBI): domain Eukaryota; kingdom Metazoa; phylum Arthropoda; class Insecta; order Lepidoptera; family Nolidae; genus Pseudoips; species Pseudoips prasinana. The sequence continues at coordinate 11,605,877 of OX621240.1, forward strand.
CTAAAATCTATATTTTTGGCTTCGATATCGATAGTAGATCACGCCCCAAGTATCCTTTTAAAAAAATATTCAATGTAGTTTTGACTTTCCTACGATTTTATTATATGTATAGATAAATAAACTCGCGGCGTTACTTTTAAACGTACTTGGTAATATATAATTACTTTATACTGTCAAGAACCTTTCTAAAGCATCGCGGTTCGCGGTGTAGCTCATCTTTTGTATGGTAGTATAATTAGTTAGTAGCAAGTTACTTCTGTTGACAAAGTTTTACTTAGGAATGACTGGGTGCTGTGAAAACACTGGCTGTTTATATATGATACCTATTCATCTAATAATGTAGGTACTACGTCAAAAGGTTACTTTCTGCCTTGTGTTTGTACATTTATTTAAAATGTTTTGCTCGAAACTATCGAGAAGCGTACTGAAAGCGAACGCGCACATTAGTAAACTTTGGATGATCGATTTGGATAATTGCATTTTTATACTAACTCGATAACATAATCTTTGTTTCCGAACAGTGTAGGTAGTAAAGGAGGTCGTAGATGAGGTTTCCGCACTAAAAAACCTTTGTGTAAAAAGAAAAATTTGCCACCTCTCTCCATTTTGTACCAGAAGCCTAATTGTTTCTAATATCTCTTGCTATGGGTTTCCAGATGGCAAATGGCATTGATTCTGGTAGTTATACTCGATAGGTATGTTTTTTATTACTTTTATTATTTAAATGATAAGCTCGCTATTTGTAATTTACGAGTAAGTATGTAAATATTAAATCAATCTTGCTATTAATTTGTTAATTTCGGTGTCCATGAGAAGTCCTGATAATCTGTACTACATGTTTTACGACTTAACACAGGCACCCATATCTGAAAAGCTTCGATAGCATAAGTTTATATAGAGATACCTATACGAGACATTTTACTGTACTAAAATAGAATTAACGTATATTTTACGTCAACAATTAATATTTATTAAAATAGACATAGAACTTTAAATAATGTCGTTCTATATCTAAGGATCAAAGGATGTTTACCCGAATTAATTAACTTTAGTAAGTATAATACGAGTACTAAATTGAAATAGTACTTTAATAATAGCTACACATTCAATGAATTTTCCTACAATTTAAAACGACAGTATAACTTAGAAGTAACTTAAAGACGAGGATATTACTAGGAAAATTTATTAGATTTTCTAGATGGAATATACTCGCGAAGTTCATTACTTTTAGTACCTACATTCTATTTTTAGTACGTCTATTTTCTTTTGGGGACAGTCAACGTCACGTGAGTGAATACACCTGCATAACGAGAAGCGACCTATGGAAAAAAGCTCGAAATGAATCAACAATAGTGGCGTGCTTTATACGTAAACTAAATATGATCTTAGTGACCACATAATTAGTAGCGATGAATGTGTATAAAGACAACTATTAAAGAAAAACACAGAAATTACATTTTGTCTATCGTCTTTTATTCCCATATTTTTCCTTGTCACATTCGTTTCATTCGTCATATCAAGTCTCTTCTTGTTGAGTAAGGTGGCCAACGTCAGGACTAGGAGCTTTATTTAGGACAAGTCCTACGATGAGCTCGTAGTCGGTGCCTCCGTCTTGCATTACATTCATGAATGGCATTATAAGTCTTATTAAGCTAGCATTATGCCTTGAAAAGTGCATCAAAATATAAGTGCGGTTAGCGGTAGCCCCCCTACCGCTAATTCGCCGGTTATCGTGATTGTAATCGGCGTTAAAATAGATGAAGGTTAAAAATTACTCAATCATTTGTTCAATCGGCTTTAACGTTGCAAATCGATTCCGGACAATTTATGTCGTCACATGTGCTCATGGAAGCCGATTAAACAAATGATTTAGTAATTTTTAACATTCATCTATTTAAACGCTGATCACGATCACCGGCGAATTAGGCGGTAGCGCGGTAGCTTCTGATATTTCGGTCGGACGGTCACCGTATCCTAGTTGGGAGTGCCTACGAAGCTGGTGGTCCTGGGTTCGAATCCCGGTAAGCGCAAATATTTGTGTGATGAGCACGAATATTTGTTTCAGAGTCATGGATGTTTTCTATGTATTTAAGTATTTATCTATCTATATAAGTATGTATATCGTCGCCTGGTACCCAAGCTTTGCTTAGTTTGGGGCTAGGATGATCTGTGTGACATTGTCCCCAGATATTATATTATATTATTTCCCCAATCGTGCCGCAATCCAGTCCCATTATATTATAAGGGTGAGAGAATCATGAGAACGGCTATAATTGTGTAAAAACTCATGCACAATCATGTATCCTGCGTATTTGGCTAGTCTCCATAGACATCGGCCACCGTAGTTTATATTGGAACAGGATCACTATTAACGATTCTGAAAACTAATTTAATTTGGAGGACACTAATTCCCTAAGTCCCCTAGTAAGTAAATGATTTTTAAACATCGCTTTAAAAGTCTTTTCGTCCTCTACGAACTCGTAATTCAACTTTACAACCCGAACAAGAACTGATAAAACTTAGTACAATCAAGGTTTACCAACTTAGCTTAGTTACCCGTGTTTGTGTTGAGAACACATGGGATTAACTTAGTAACTTGGAACTCAATCAAACTCTACGGAACACGTGATTGGCGGCCATTTGTAAATCAACACAATTTTTGTTTAAGAAGCTTTGTGTGAAAAGACTATCAATATGATTGAGAAGATGTCTGTATTAAGCTGTTTAAGTAGTCCGTTCAGCTTGTTCTGCTTATACGAAATAATAATATAATAATATCCTGGGACATTATTCCCACACGGCCATCTTATCCCAAATTAAGCAGAGCTTGTACTATAGCTCCAGGTAACTGATATTTTGACATATGTTAACTGTTAATTACACCCAGACTCAGGACAAATAAATATGTCTATGCACACAAATATTTTTTCTGGGTGTAATCGAACCCGCGACCTGCGGCGTGAAAGACAAGCATTTACCAAACCATGTCAATCAGAACGTCAAATTTCAATATCCAAACCAGGAAAACTAAGATTTGTTTCATGTTTCGGTTGGTTGAGATCTAGAGTTCAAGGTTACATTGAGTTAAAGCATGCTAAATTCCTAAAGCGTGGAAACCAAATTTAAATTAAATAGGAAAAAACATCAATTTGATAATGTTTTTGTAGTATGAAGATTATCTGTAAGAGGGGGTAATGGTACTTTAACCCCCACTTATAGATAATCTTAGTACAATTCGGTAGCCCAAAGTACAATTCGGTAATTCATCTTATCATCATCATCAAATCTTTTTATTTTGTTAAATTCTATTCCCCAAGAAAAGTTACAGCTAGATTTTACAAATAGAACAAGAAATAGTAACAGAAGGCTAATCACAAGTTTTCACATATATGCATTGATTTAATGTTAGAATTAAATATCATTGCTATTATAAAATAAATTTTATAAATGTTTTCATACAATCACTACAATGTGTACCTAAATATCTATGTAACTAGAAATAACAATGTATACAACTATATTACTACAAACATGTTCTGACTATTTACAAACGCTTTTTTAAAGTTTACGTGAATAAAATCATTTTTATTTTTTTATTATTATTTATTTAAATTGTTGGTAGACTGTGAACTAGATATTATATCAGCCGAAAAATGTCCAATGTTTGACAAAGGCTTTCCCCGAAGATCTCCACACTGTCCGGTCTAACGCTACTTCTGTCTATCACTTTTGGTGTGGTGTGATTATGCCATAATTGGCACGCTTGGCAATCGCAATACGATGTTCATAGTACTCAGAAAAACGCTTATAGTCCCTCGCTCGCTTATAATACTTCTACGCCTTCTACGGGAGGAGATGGGATAGTGATTTTCTATGCTTCATTATCATTATATTCAAATTAAATATAACATGTATTTAAGCGACATTTAATAGAGGGTATTCTGTAAAGGTCAGCACATAATATATGTTTGGTGAACGTCTGTTGGGCGTAATCAATTTGACGGGCTTTAGCTTCAAGCGAGAAAGGTTGCTGAAACCGCAACACAGACAGACAGTGTTATTTGACAGATCTTCGGAACGTTTTGGTTCTTTAACAGAAACATTTAGGGTTATTGAAGTGGCACCCTTAATTTATCTTAATTTATAAACAGTATTTTTTGTATAGATTTCTATAACATTAAACGTACATACTAGTACGTAGTAACTTTTGAAATATGTCCACTGCTGGACAAGGCCTACCCGAGGATCTTCACAATGGCCTGTCTTAAGCTGCCCGCAGTTTCCGTCGACCCTTGAAAGACTATCATTTCACCTTGCGGTTGACACTCAAAATACTTTCTGTTCTAGTGGCCGTCGGTTATACGAGCTATGTACATGTATAACTAAATATGTATTACAGCACAATTATATTAAGATATGACATTTCTAGTTCCTATGCATATAGGTAGATAGTTATTTACGATTACGCCAAGCTATTGTCATGATTGGTTGTGTTGTAATCCACATATATCCTGTTGGCGTGGTTGGCAAATGCTTGATTTTCACGCACGAGGTCGTGGGTTCGATTCCCACCCAGGACAGATATTTGTGGGCATGAACATGTCTGTTTGTCCTGAGTCTGGGTTTAATTACCTATTACATATGTAGTACAACAGTTATCTGGTTTCCATAGTACAAGCTAAGCTTAGTTTGGGATTAGATGGCCGTGTGTAAAAATGTCCCAGTATATTATTCATATTACATCATATTAGCTGAAAGACATCCATTGCTGGACAAAGGCCTCCCCCGAAGATCTCCACAATTTCCACTGTCGAAACTTATGCTCTCGTATCCATTGGCTTCCATCGATCCTCACAAAATCATCGGTCCATTTAATAGGGGGCCTGCCCACGCTGCGTCTTCCGGTACGTCGTAGCCACTCGAGATCCTTTCTGCTCCAACAGCCGTCGGTTGTACAGACACCATCACATCAAGCTTCAGATTGGGGCATCTGTCAAATTTCCCCAATTGAAAGTGAACCTTATGTTCTTGTGATAAAGTAGAAAATCTTTAAAAGAAATTTGACAGTTTGGGCTAGCTGGATGTGCTGGCATCTGCGCTCCACCCACTGCCATTTAGCATTGCAATTCTTCGTATTTACTCACATTAGTAAACTTTGGATGATCGATTTGGATAATTGCATTTTTATACTAACTCGATAACATAATCTTTGTTTCCGAACAGTGTAGGTAGTAAAGGAGGTCGTAGATGAGGTTTCCGCACTAAAAAACCTTTGTGTAAAAAGAAAAATTTGCCACCTCTCTCCATTTTGTACCAGAAGCCTAATTGTTTCTAATATCTCTTGCTATGGGTTTCCAGATGGCAAATGGCATTGATTCTGGTAGTTATACTCGATAGGTATGTTTTTTATTACTTTTATTATTTAAATGATAAGCTCGCTATTTGTAATTTACGAGTAAGTATGTAAATATTAAATCAATCTTGCTATTAATTTGTTAATTTCGGTGTCCATGAGAAGTCCTGATAATCTGTACTACATGTTTTACGACTTAACACAGGCACCCATATCTGAAAAGCTTCGATAGCATAAGTTTATATAGAGATACCTATACGAGACATTTTACTGTACTAAAATAGAATTAACGTATATTTTACGTCAACAATTAATATTTATTAAAATAGACATAGAACTTTAAATAATGTCGTTCTATATCTAAGGATCAAAGGATGTTTACCCGAATTAATTAACTTTAGTAAGTATAATACGAGTACTAAATTGAAATAGTACTTTAATAATAGCTACACATTCAATGAATTTTCCTACAATTTAAAACGACAGTATAACTTAGAAGTAACTTAAAGACGAGGATATTACTAGGAAAATTTATTAGATTTTCTAGATGGAATATACTCGCGAAGTTCATTACTTTTAGTACCTACATTCTATTTTTAGTACGTCTATTTTCTTTTGGGGACAGTCAACGTCACGTGAGTGAATACACCTGCATAACGAGAAGCGACCTATGGAAAAAAGCTCGAAATGAATCAACAATAGTGGCGTGCTTTATACGTAAACTAAATATGATCTTAGTGACCACATAATTAGTAGCGATGAATGTGTATAAAGACAACTATTAAAGAAAAACACAGAAATTACATTTTGTCTATCGTCTTTTATTCCCATATTTTTCCTTGTCACATTCGTTTCATTCGTCATATCAAGTCTCTTCTTGTTGAGTAAGGTGGCCAACGTCAGGACTAGGAGCTTTATTTAGGACAAGTCCTACGATGAGCTCGTAGTCGGTGCCTCCGTCTTGCATTACATTCATGAATGGCATTATAAGTCTTATTAAGCTAGCATTATGCCTTGAAAAGTGCATCAAAATATAAGTGCGGTTAGCGGTAGCCCCCCTACCGCTAATTCGCCGGTTATCGTGATTGTAATCGGCGTTAAAATAGATGAAGGTTAAAAATTACTCAATCATTTGTTCAATCGGCTTTAACGTTGCAAATCGATTCCGGACAATTTATGTCGTCACATGTGCTCATGGAAGCCGATTAAACAAATGATTTAGTAATTTTTAACATTCATCTATTTAAACGCTGATCACGATCACCGGCGAATTAGGCGGTAGCGCGGTAGCTTCTGATATTTCGGTCGGACGGTCACCGTATCCTAGTTGGGAGTGCCTACGAAGCTGGTGGTCCTGGGTTCGAATCCCGGTAAGCGCAAATATTTGTGTGATGAGCACGAATATTTGTTTCAGAGTCATGGATGTTTTCTATGTATTTAAGTATTTATCTATCTATATAAGTATGTATATCGTCGCCTGGTACCCAAGCTTTGCTTAGTTTGGGGCTAGGATGATCTGTGTGACATTGTCCCCAGATATTATATTATATTATTTCCCCAATCGTGCCGCAATCCAGTCCCATTATATTATAAGGGTGAGAGAATCATGAGAACGGCTATAATTGTGTAAAAACTCATGCACAATCATGTATCCTGCGTATTTGGCTAGTCTCCATAGACATCGGCCACCGTAGTTTATATTGGAACAGGATCACTATTAACGATTCTGAAAACTAATTTAATTTGGAGGACACTAATTCCCTAAGTCCCCTAGTAAGTAAATGATTTTTAAACATCGCTTTAAAAGTCTTTTCGTCCTCTACGAACTCGTAATTCAACTTTACAACCCGAACAAGAACTGATAAAACTTAGTACAATCAAGGTTTACCAACTTAGCTTAGTTACCCGTGTTTGTGTTGAGAACACATGGGATTAACTTAGTAACTTGGAACTCAATCAAACTCTACGGAACACGTGATTGGCGGCCATTTGTAAATCAACACAATTTTTGTTTAAGAAGCTTTGTGTGAAAAGACTATCAATATGATTGAGAAGATGTCTGTATTAAGCTGTTTAAGTAGTCCGTTCAGCTTGTTCTGCTTATACGAAATAATAATATAATAATATCCTGGGACATTATTCCCACACGGCCATCTTATCCCAAATTAAGCAGAGCTTGTACTATAGCTCCAGGTAACTGATATTTTGACATATGTTAACTGTTAATTACACCCAGACTCAGGACAAATAAATATGTCTATGCACACAAATATTTTTTCTGGGTGTAATCGAACCCGCGACCTGCGGCGTGAAAGACAAGCATTTACCAAACCATGTCAATCAGAACGTCAAATTTCAATATCCAAACCAGGAAAACTAAGATTTGTTTCATGTTTCGGTTGGTTGAGATCTAGAGTTCAAGGTTACATTGAGTTAAAGCATGCTAAATTCCTAAAGCGTGGAAACCAAATTTAAATTAAATAGGAAAAAACATCAATTTGATAATGTTTTTGTAGTATGAAGATTATCTGTAAGAGGGGGTAATGGTACTTTAACCCCCACTTATAGATAATCTTAGTACAATTCGGTAGCCCAAAGTACAATTCGGTAATTCATCTTATCATCATCATCAAATCTTTTTATTTTGTTAAATTCTATTCCCCAAGAAAAGTTACAGCTAGATTTTACAAATAGAACAAGAAATAGTAACAGAAGGCTAATCACAAGTTTTCACATATATGCATTGATTTAATGTTAGAATTAAATATCATTGCTATTATAAAATAAATTTTATAAATGTTTTCATACAATCACTACAATGTGTACCTAAATATCTATGTAACTAGAAATAACAATGTATACAACTATATTACTACAAACATGTTCTGACTATTTACAAACGCTTTTTTAAAGTTTACGTGAATAAAATCATTTTTATTTTTTTATTATTATTTATTTAAATTGTTGGTAGACTGTGAACTAGATATTATATCAGCCGAAAAATGTCCAATGTTTGACAAAGGCTTTCCCCGAAGATCTCCACACTGTCCGGTCTAACGCTACTTCTGTCTATCACTTTTGGTGTGGTGTGATTATGCCATAATTGGCACGCTTGGCAATCGCAATACGATGTTCATAGTACTCAGAAAAACGCTTATAGTCCCTCGCTCGCTTATAATACTTCTACGCCTTCTACGGGAGGAGATGGGATAGTGATTTTCTATGCTTCATTATCATTATATTCAAATTAAATATAACATGTATTTAAGCGACATTTAATAGAGGGTATTCTGTAAAGGTCAGCACATAATATATGTTTGGTGAACGTCTGTTGGGCGTAATCAATTTGACGGGCTTTAGCTTCAAGCGAGAAAGGTTGCTGAAACCGCAACACAGACAGACAGTGTTATTTGACAGATCTTCGGAACGTTTTGGTTCTTTAACAGAAACATTTAGGGTTATTGAAGTGGCACCCTTAATTTATCTTAATTTATAAACAGTATTTTTTGTATAGATTTCTATAACATTAAACGTACATACTAGTACGTAGTAACTTTTGAAATATGTCCACTGCTGGACAAGGCCTACCCGAGGATCTTCACAATGGCCTGTCTTAAGCTGCCCGCAGTTTCCGTCGACCCTTGAAAGACTATCATTTCACCTTGCGGTTGACACTCAAAATACTTTCTGTTCTAGTGGCCGTCGGTTATACGAGCTATGTACATGTATAACTAAATATGTATTACAGCACAATTATATTAAGATATGACATTTCTAGTTCCTATGCATATAGGTAGATAGTTATTTACGATTACGCCAAGCTATTGTCATGATTGGTTGTGTTGTAATCCACATATATCCTGTTGGCGTGGTTGGCAAATGCTTGATTTTCACGCACGAGGTCGTGGGTTCGATTCCCACCCAGGACAGATATTTGTGGGCATGAACATGTCTGTTTGTCCTGAGTCTGGGTTTAATTACCTATTACATATGTAGTACAACAGTTATCTGGTTTCCATAGTACAAGCTAAGCTTAGTTTGGGATTAGATGGCCGTGTGTAAAAATGTCCCAGTATATTATTCATATTACATCATATTAGCTGAAAGACATCCATTGCTGGACAAAGGCCTCCCCCGAAGATCTCCACAATTTCCACTGTCGAAACTTATGCTCTCGTATCCATTGGCTTCCATCGATCCTCACAAAATCATCGGTCCATTTAATAGGGGGCCTGCCCACGCTGCGTCTTCCGGTACGTCGTAGCCACTCGAGATCCTTTCTGCTCCAACAGCCGTCGGTTGTACAGACACCATCACATCAAGCTTCAGATTGGGGCATCTGTCAAATTTCCCCAATTGAAAGTGAACCTTATGTTCTTGTGATAAAGTAGAAAATCTTTAAAAGAAATTTGACAGTTTGGGCTAGCTGGATGTGCTGGCATCTGCGCTCCACCCACTGCCATTTAGCATTGCAATTCTTCGTATTTACTAATCATAAAATAAGACATGAATATCATATACAAATTATATAAACATTTTTTGTATAAAAGATTTTGTTCTTAAAATTTGATATTCCAGTTCTTGTGGGTCATTTAGTATTTTGTTATTACGTAATGCCACGAAAATAATTGGAAAGAGGCAAAAATCCTTCGTGTATATATTACAAATTAACTATATAACTTTTAATTGTGAAGTGATTTATCCTGCCGGCACAAGAGGTTATCGATCTGGTGGAATATTGAACGGGATTTGTCATTATAGATAAGTACTTAAATATTTAAATTGTTACGGGTTTGTTATATATTTTATAAATCAGAGTTTGCAAATATTAGTGTGTATTTTAGTATTTTAACAATGATTTTACCTTGAGAGGTTTATTAAATAAATATTACAATTTATTTAATTATACACTACCCGTGTTCATTATAACTAAACCTCACTGTAATATAGTTTATCTGGAATAAAAATTCATTAATCGATTTAGCTCGTTTAAGTGCACGCTTTTTCTCTTTACATGTAACTTTACTATCGTATAAAACACTCAAAATCTTTCTTAATGCCAGTTCAAAATAAAAAGTTCAAAAAAAAATAATAATTTTCTTTTGCACGCTCCATAAATCACTCTTCAAACGTTTCCCATAAATCCCAGCACATTAAAGGATAAACATAACAGTCATACTGAAACTAAATAAGCTCGTACAAAAATATAATCAAGAATAACATTTGAACATAGATTCCGCAAACATTGAACGATGAAACAAAAATATTCCCCTTTAATTTTCTTCAGTATTAAGCAACCCAAGTACGAATGCTTTTCAAACATACGTAAAGTCGTATTTAAACTTGAACTAACCTGTTTTATGTTTCACTAGCTGTGTCCCGCCGTTTTCCCCGCGATAAACTTTATAAATTATAGACTATGAGTTAATCTAGGATGTCAGCTAACCCATACCAAATTTTATTGAAATCGCTCCAGCCGTTTAGACGTGAAGAAGTAACAAACATACACACTCTCATACTCACAAACTTTCACCTTTATAATATTAGTATGATAATATAAAGCTGGCAATGGGAATCCAACCGATCTGATGGTATGCGGTTCCGTGATATACGACGCTTGCGGCATACGAGAGTAAGACACAACACTCAAATTGTATTTTTAATATCTATGGGGTTTATAGAGTATATAGCCTAAAGCCTACATTACTTATATTTTGTTAACCAATAATACTGAGGTCACGTGTTTGATTGTAAGAATCAATTTTCAATCACTACTTAATTTACAAAAAAATAAATTAAATACGCTAATACAATAATATTCCATAAATAAATCCCTTTGTGTATCCAGTATTAGGCTCTTAAGAGTGATTTGTGTAAATATAGTTTTTCAATATTTTGGGACAGCTAAAACACTGTCATCGGATCCCAAACAAACCAATAGCCCTAGCTATGGCAACCAGACAAATGGTAATTTAAATTAAACCCACAATGTTTTGTCCTGAATTTCCATTAAACTCACAACATCAGGTTTAGCATTCAGGCTAACTAACCATTAGACCAATAGGCCCGACTTATGCAGTTAGTAGGTGATACCTTAGGCCATGTATTTATAGCCTTACGTGCTTAAAAGTCAATGTGCCTTAATTGCTGGCATACAAATGCATTACTTAACACTACCAAATCATTTTGGCATTTCTCAAAAAAAAAATTACTTTCTATCTTATTCATATGTCCCATATGTGATACCTTAGCCCATGTATTTATAGCCTTACGTGCTTTAAAGTCAATGTGCCTTAATTGCTGGCATTACTTAACACTACCAGGTCAACTGTGCATTGGAACTGGGACGCAAAGAATTACACGCAAAAGCATTCTTTTAAAAAGGTTTGCAGTTATTTCAAATTTCAAATGAGGCTATAATTTAAGTTTTGGAACATATTATATGCACAGTGTTTTGTATTTTTTTATTCAGGTATTAATTTACCACAGAGGTTTAATGTCTCCCATTAAGTTAGTATACATTAAATAAAAAAGATACTGGCTGAAAATAAAAATCGGCCGAATAAAACCGACGGGGTAAAATAACATTTTGTACCATTGTAATACTTCATATTTGCCAAGAAAAGTAAAAAAATTGAAATAGCCAGCAATATGAATTCAACACCAGAAAGTATTAGAAACAGCAAATGAAATTTTTAATAACCTTTTGCCGCAAAAGTCGCAAGATAAATATTTAATTTTAAAAGCTTATGAAAAAATTATAAAGTAGGAAAGACGTGTAAAATCACTAGGTATTCAAAAGTGTGTTTTAAACGTATTTTAGTGAAAGGTCCATAAAAATGAGACCATTTTAATTGTGGTCTATATATTCAATGTTAAAAAGCACAGTTAATACCGAGCCAAGCCAACATGGACATAAGAATACCAGAAATTAACATCACTTATGAGCAGCCAGCAGATGGGTATATGAGTAAAACATCGAAAATGTTCCCAGCTCAGGATATAATATAAACTTTTATGAATGAAGCATTTGACAATAAATATTTAGCAACAAGGTAAGTTTTAAGTATGTCGGCACGGCGGGTGCCTTCGTCAGGATTGGTCATGATTGTTCATCTAGGCGCATCAAGAAGAGGTAGAAGTCCAAAATCGGTTATAAAATCACTAAACTTCACAAATAATTCAAATTACAGTTCATTTCACAAATCAATACTCTACATATTAAAATAGTCACTTTTATTTTAGGAATTAATCACAGTTTATTAGCATTATCGTATGATTATTTTTATTTATTTATTATTATAGGTTCACCAACAATTATATACACCGTCTTAGATCTAATAACATATGAATAAAAATAGCAATAGTGTAATAATCACTTACAGGTGAACTCTGCATGCACGTGAGACAGTACGTTTGTAAGCTTAACCTAACTATGAACTATGCTTATCTTCTAAGAGCCATACATGAAAGTGTTTTTGACGGCAGAGATTAGACATCGCATATATATTTGTACAACTTTATTCTGAGCGTATTGAACGAATCAAAGTGTAAGTCAATTAGATCACTACAACCATTCACCACCTTACATAACCTGGCGCATGGGGAATTAGCACCTAAGACTGTCCTCCTCCGCGGCGGACAAAGCGGTGTTATTGGGCTACGGGGGATTCTAGATGGGGCACGGAAGTTGAAAAGTTGCAGTATTAACTCGGATTACTCGGAACAAAAGCGATCCGTCGATAACGTGGTGCGCTCACAACGGCCATTACAGATATAATGAATCTAACATGGCCGCGCCTACCATTGACACGACATTCCGCTACAAATGACATCTGTCAAATCTAGTTCTGACATAATACAGGTGACATTTCGAATGCGCCATCAAGTATACTTATCCAGACGGTGACACATTATGAACGGTATAAACACTTAATTGCCCGGCAATGCATGAAATACTTAATACTTACCCTCAACAATGTATATTTTGGCGTTTAATATAATTTAATGCCCATAAATGATGTGTTAATTTTTGTGTAAAGTCGAATTTTAATCTTTTTTACTGGTTGCTCTCATTTTCGGTATAAATGGTGCTTGCAAAAGCTTTGTACTAATGAATATCACAATTGACAACATCGAAGCACTTAACCAGATTCTGCTAATATTGAAAATAACTGAGAAAGTCTGACAATTTGTAATATGTGGAGATTTTTATAATGTAGTTCTGAAAAATAAGGCGCTGCGTTTATATTCTATAAACACAAAGTGGTTTTACTTAAATTACCAGGATCGAATATGCACAAAACCAGCCATCGATAGAAACAAATTTGGAAAACTGTACTTTGAAATTGCCAGTTATCTGAAGATAAAACCCATACATTAGGCATTGTTTTCACTGAATGCCAGCAATGCTGCTAACTGAGTCCGATGCTAATTTCGCTATAATAATATAAGGATCATGATAGATGGAAATTGGATCAGATTGTTACATAGAGGAATCCGTACAAAATAAAAGTAGAATTACTTAAAACATAATGGAAAAAAATCATTTGCACCAATCGATATCACCACGTCTATCTACTTCTCATAATTTTAAATTGAGCGTGTCTTCCTGCTTCTCCCTTTACCGTCTGATTGTGATAATAATAATTATTATTCATCAATAGATCAAACGAATACTAGAATAAAATGAGAAGAAGATACATAAATCTTTGTTTTCATTAACTTGAGTTTTTGTTTGGAGTATGTTTATTTTATCACGGTAGGTAGATTGTTAGTTGAAAGACAAGTTGATGACGCACCTGGCTGAAGTGAGTAATTAAAGCACTCGTGTACTGCACAACTATTATTACTGGTAGCAATCCAATGTAATTGTGTAGCAACCCTAATAAAAACGACTTATTTTTAATATCTCATGACATATGTACAGACGCCAGCACATCCAGCACCCTAATCTGTCAAATTTCTTTTATAGAATTTCAACTTTATCACATAAGCATAAGGTTCACTTTCAATTGGCGAAATTTGACAGATTAGAGTAGCTTTATGTACGGGCGTCTGTACTACCCTTGCGCGACAAGTTGAGACCTGAGCGCGGTGACGTTGTAGGAAAAAACTTTAGTTTCCGTTCGTTTACTTAGAGATAAGTCTATCGTCATGCACAATTAAAAAAAAAACAATTCTCGCGGCCCCTGAAGCCGATGTATATCCCACAAGTCGGCTTTCTGCTACATCGTCACCGGTCTCAAGGTCTGACTCAACTTGTCGCGCACAGGTAGTATATTTTTGTGTATCCACTCAGTGTACAGATGCCAGCACATCAAGCTACCCCAATCTGTCAAATTTCCCCAATTGGAAGTGAACCTTATACTTATGTGATAAAGTTGAAAATCAATAAAATAAATATTACAGATCGGGGTAGCTGGATGTGCTGGTGTCTATACAATTCAAAATGTCTATCTCCTCTACTAAAAGGTTGAGAGTACGAAGCGTTCGCATTAGAGGCGCTTCATTCAACATAACAATCCTGATCATTTTTACTTTGCCAGTTTGTATCCAAGTTATGATTAAAAATAAGAAACCTACGCAAAATTTATACTAAAAATATTTTACTGAATAGAAGTGTACCAAGATTTTACAGAACAAAGTAAACAATCCTTTAGGCACAAACTCAGATATGCGGCTTAATATAACATTGTATCTTTTGTGTAATATAACATATTAAGTATACATAAGCGAAGTAACTTTTATATGTCAAAGGAAAGCACGTATTCTTTGGGGCGTGAGGCCGACTGGGACTGCGCTGAATTTTTTTCGTCGTGTTTAGAGACCGCCGTGTATTCTAAGAAAACCTTCTATTCTTTAAATATTCATTTTATGTTTTTGTATGTTAATATCATACCTTTACCCATTTACAACTACTAGATTTAATAGGGAGTAAAAGCAAAATTCAGAGTAACAGATAAAATACACGAAATATCAACGAAATGACCTTAAAGGTGGTTGACCTTGACCTTAAAGAAAGCTACAAATTATTTTCAATTATAC
This sequence comes from Pseudoips prasinana, assembly GCA_951640165.1. Classification (NCBI taxonomy): domain Eukaryota; kingdom Metazoa; phylum Arthropoda; class Insecta; order Lepidoptera; family Nolidae; genus Pseudoips; species Pseudoips prasinana. The sequence goes on from OX621240.1 coordinate 11,621,277, forward strand.
CAATACCCTTTGGGTTTTTTATTCGAAGTGAAGCCGAGAGAAAAAAGGATCACTTCCAATAAGCCTTTTAACGTTATTGATTTTTACTTCAAAGAACTTTCACCGGAAATTCAATGAATGTATTGAAACCAGAGTACCACAAATATGTTTATAAAATGTAAAGGATTTATATTGATAACTATTTTTTTTCATCGAATAAATTTACATATTTATTTAATTTAGGTTTACCAACAGTTGTTACAGATTTACTATACATAAGAACTTACATGTATTAGGTCCTAAATCATAATCTTTAATCTTAATGCAGGTTCCTATTCCAAAAAGACGTATCGTTTTTAGGCTCAGGTGTACTGTACAGCCCACAGGGTAATCCGGCCACAGAACTGCGAAGAGAATCACTACCCTCTTTTTTTCTTTTGACAGGAACATGAAAATGAGTGGCGACTCCATACATAAGCCGTATACAAAAATAATTGTATCTTGTATCAGGAACTAAAAATAGATACTATCATTAATATAAATGACTGAAAATGAGACTTTTTAATACATTATTTATTGTATTAAGTTCGAAACGCGTCAGTAAACGTAGAACTGTTGTAATTTGATGCAAAATTGAGCAATTTATTCCTCTGGCAGCAACGCCAGACACTATTATACAGTAGTGAAGATGACGATTATAGCGCATAAAGTTTCCAAGCTATCTCGCGCTTAAAAGCTCTTTCGTGCCCTTCGGTTTGGTATACTGTAACAATGGCTTGATATTTTATAGATTATCTTACTTTCTTATTCTTATGATAACTATCTATTCTCTCAGCGGTCTGGTCCGGTAAGTGGTCGGCAAGGTTAAGTATTAGGCGCGGGGGCTAAAATGGTTAAATTTCTGACCTTATCCATGATTCGGAGGGGCTATCGGTCCCGGTAGATCTCATCAAACAACAGTCTATAAGTCATGTTACGAGTAGAAGCCTATTGGGTGCCTTGAACAATACATTTTTTTTTAATTCCGTTTTACCTCTCTGCCTTCTTTTGCCTTATGAGCCTTCAGTAAATATATTTTTATATCATTTATTTCCGTCATTTTCGAGTAAAGTCCGTCACAGTCAAGTCATACATAGTCCTTGTCCAACCCCAGTAAAGCAGTGGAGACTTTACTAGAGGCTTTTATGGAGTTTTGGTGACAACACGGAAAATTACAATGCACGGCAATATCGCACTTTCCTCCACTTGTGTATGTTGTCGAAGATGTTATGTATGTAAAAACTCGAATTTACACCAGTTTTTGAAAATAAAACATAGCCTCTATGCGTCTTTTTCCGCGTTGGCGCCAAAACTCCTTGAACAATACACTAGACACTGTGTAGTAACTACAGCCGGAACTTTTATATTGACGTATCCTCAGAAGTATATCGTTAACTGACCGATGGGAGCAACAGGACTATGGAACCTTTTAGTATTCATTAGCCAATACAAATGATATCAGGAAATGTAATTTAACCTAATTTGACTATGGAACCACTAGAGCTGTCGTCGCAAGTGTCTCCACCGCTTTGTTGTTAGCATTCCCTGCCCGGCAAAGTATTTGGCTTCTATTTTTGACTAAGCCATGTAATTCTCGCCTAGTACAAGAGCTTAATGGAGACAAGAGTAAAAAGGCATCTAGTGGAAGAGCGCAGTGTACTTCGTTCGTAACTACAATTTTCATGAGATGGGTAATAATAGCAGTATGTAGGGAAATTAAGGCTTGTATTTCGCGGACATTTTGATATTTATTCGATTTTTTATTTTATTTTATTTTATTGGTACAGAAACAGATTACAGATTCTATGAACTTCTACATATTTTATGTTATAAGCAAAATTTTAACCTGTAGTCCAATTATAACTGTACACAGCACTTATATTATAGCTTCATATATATTTATAATTATGTATTCGAGATAATTGAAATTAGAGTACACACACAGTAATTATACATTATGCACAATAATTGGCATGCTAAAATTAATAGTTTTAGTTTATAAAGGTTTTAAATGTAGATTTTCTTTTTTAAACAAAGCTTTTTTAATGTTGTTTATACTGTCATGAAATATGTCAGTATCGGAGCATATAGAATTATACTGTCTACACATTCTTATAAGTGGACTATTTTGAGATACATTATTATTTCTAACAGGTATGCTAAAGAGTTGTGGTATACGCACAGATCGCGTTGGTATTTTAAAGTCTCTAAGGTCACTGTTAAGTGTGTTATTTACAATTTTATGTAGAGTGCACATGTCGTTTATCCATCTCCTTCTTTCTAGGCGTATCATACCAAACTTTCGAAGTCGACCTTCGTAATCTATTATTTTTCTCCTTAGGCCATACTTTGTGCAAAGAGCTCTAACAAATCGTCTTTGTATTGACTCTATTCGATCTGCATGAATGTCATATATAGGAGCCCATACTGAAGAGCAGTATTCAAGTATACTTCTCACTAAGGAGTAATACAATGTGATAACAGAGTGTGTTTGTTTGAATGGTTTGGAATTTCGAAGTACAAAGGTTAACATACGGTTAGCTTTATTGCAAATATGATCGTAGTGTTGCCTGAAGGATAAATCTGAATCGAATATTACTCCTAAGTCCCGAATCACTTTGACCCTGTCTACCGCACTCTTTTTTATGGTATAGTTGTAACTTATGGCATTTCTGTTTCTTGTAAATGAAATTACTTGACACTTCTTGATGTTCAGTGACATAGAGTTTTCATCACACCAATCCACTATAGTGTTAATATCTGATTGAAGTGTTTGACAGTCCCGGTAATCAGAGATACGTCTAAAAATTTTTATATCATTAGCATAAGCTAAACATTTACTGTCTATCTTGTTTAGTAGGTCATTCACAAATAGTAAGAACAACAATGGGCCCAAATTTGAACCTTGGGGCACTCCTGATGTCGCTAGGAACGGGACAGACTCGTATCCACTGAGAGCAACCAATTGCGTGCGATACATCAGATATGATGTGAGCCATCTATATAGATTGCCATGAATTCCAACATGGTGGGCTTTGGAAAGTAGTATCAAATGATCAACGCGATCGAAAGCCTTAGAGAAGTCCGTGTATATTGAATCCACTTGTACTTTGTCGTTAAATGATTCGCATAAATATGTGGAGTAACATAGCAGATTAGAATTAGTTGATCTACCAGTAATAAAGCCATGCTGATGGGGGCTCAAAATTTTTGTAAACAGATATTTTGTACTTGGTTTAGCGTCACGGGTACATTTATAGAGACACGATTATAATATCAAAATATTACCGTGAGGGAGATTAAAAGAGTTAAGAAGTGGGGGCACTTGATAAAGCTTCACACTTATAAAAAGTCATAAAGTGTCTGTCTTTATGACTTTTTATAAGTATGTGTGTATACGACCATGGTTAACTAACATAGATAAAAACTAAGAAAGTGAAAGTAGATCAATAAGTCAAAGTACTTCCCAAGATAGGGAAAAATAGTGAACGCTCCTCCGAGTAGAGCACGACAGGAAATAGTGAACCAAAAAATAACATTTAAAAATTCTTAGTACATTAACGAATCACTTTTCTGCTTAATCAAATTCAAAATGTTGCGTATATCCCCGATAAAAGGTTCTTATTTTTTCAGTGAAGCTCATTGGATTACGTGGCAGAGTGATATTTATTGCCTACTTATACGAAAGTGGCAGGAGGCAGAAATTCACGATTGAAAGGAACGATTGTACGCACGCAGCCGTCATACGAAGTTAGTATTTAAGTATTTTAATTTAATGTTGTGGAAGTTGAATGACGTGTTACTTTTATAATAAACTAAGGATAAAAAACCGGCCAAGTGCGAGTCGCACTCGCGCACGAAGGGTTATGTTAAAATTCACGTTTGTTGTATGGGGTTTTGATTTTACATAAATACTTCATCTGAGAAAATTTCAACTGTATAACTACCACGGTTCATGAGATACAGCCTGGTGACAGACGGACAGATAGACAGACAGCGAAGTCTTTGTAATAGGGTCCCGTTCTACCCTTTGGGCACGGAACGCTAAAACCATGTTATTAGAAAGGAATATCGTTAATTAATTAGTTTAATTTTTTCATTAATTTTTATAGTGACCATCGCAATTTGATAGTTTAAGTTTATTTTTAGGTAAATATATAAATCTAGGCAAAATTTGTTCGTGTGTTCGACGTTAAATAACGTTTTGTCCGTTGTAAAGTTAATTTCCATTATCACAGAACGATTTTTTGAGAGCATTGGGCTGAGTGTATACATAACACATTTATCTTATTGTACCAAAATTGGCAACATTAATTATTAATGTAAACAATAGGAAATTTGTACCATAGATTGGGACGACGTTTGATGATTCCAGTTTTTTAACTAGTGGATTATGCTGCAATTTAAAGTAGATTGTTAAATCGAAAATTGTAGCTATTCGAAGTGGTGCATACCTATTACACAACTCTTGCATTTTTTGGGTACTTTATAAACATATAATAGACGGACACAAATTACACCCAGACTCAGAAAAACTATTTATGGGTCACACAAATAGTTGTCCGGCGCAGGATTTGAACCCGTATAGCTTGCGGGAGTTCTTTTTTATTCTAGCAAAACTTAAAAAAAATGGAAGTAAAGTGTAATTGTTGAACGTGGCGGTAGACTGCGTTCGTGTGAATATCCCGGATACGATACGTGGCCAATTATGTTTATGTTTGGGAGACAAAACCTTTAGGCATAGAAGTACTCGTCACTGGACGGTATAGGTGAGTCTTATATTACATCTGCAAAACGCAGATGAGTTAGCACATGTGATAACGTTCACAGTGGCTTTCCACTATCAAACATATTCGATGGCAGTTTATTAAGGTTTTTCTATTATTGTTATTATATTATTGGGTAAAATTCCAAATACCACGTGATAACAAATAAAAACAAAACTTGAGAGGTGTCAAGGGACACCCGGATGGAACGAAGTTATTTCTTATTATTTATTATGTACAAAAAACCTGTATACACTCAACAAAAATAATCGTCGTGACACCACACTGTTCAATGCAAAATAGAAATGAAAATATCTGGCTTGCTTTCTATAAGAGAGAGAGAGAGAGAGAGAGAAAGACAGACAGAGAAACTGCGCACGCCGCACAGCCCCCTTTCACAACGCGCGATAAGGAACTTCGTTCCAATAAATAGGTTAAACAAAGATTTTAGGTTAAACTGCATATAACTAGCAAAATACTGTACTCTATTTAGACTTATAGAAAATATACGTCTAATAAATAAATGTGCTGGGATAACACACTGCCAAAAAGATAAATTATATAAGATACCTCTCCAATGTTAAACAGTCGTCAAGCTTTTTAAAAGGGTTGAATAATAATACTGTTTTGTCCAAACTTCATCATGCAAAAAAGATAAGACAAATTGTGAAAGACTCGTAAAAAAATAAACAACTACTAAACTGGTGGATTTTGGTTGGAAAGTTATTCATGAGTGATTTTGGGTATATAGAATTATTATTAAATCCATACTTACACAAAAAGAGGGGTGTTGTATGTTTGAATGTGTGTGTTTGTCGTCTACTTGTGCCATTGTAAATGGATTTCGGGACGGATATGTAGTACCCTTAATTTGAGTGGGTAAGCCGCTAATCTACTGATTAAAGGATACTAAACTTATAGGTACGTTAGGTAGAAGGTTTACGCAGTTTAGCCAGTTTATTGATTTATGTAGATACAAGAAAATCTTTATCGTTTTTACGTTAATACCATTAGATCTTGTGTGTGTGTGTGTGTGTGTTAGTGTGTGTGTGTGTGTGTGAGAGAGTGTGTGTGTGTGTTTGTGTGTATGTTTATCATTAAGAAAATCAGCCTCTTTGACGTGTCGCACCTATAGAATTAAAGGGACCTAATTTAAAAAAATCATGATTTTGACTTTATATCAAAAAATTACCTAAAACTACAATGTTTATCGATTTACTTAAATTAAAATACAGGCTGATTATGGCGTAGAAAGCTACATCACCATTAATTACAAAAATGTAACTGTTCATATCTTTATGTAACGATTCCCAAAAAATCATATTTTCTAATTAGGTCACTACAATTCTAAAGGTGCGGTGTGTTCCTCGTACAGTCAGTCGATAGACTTTAACATTGGTAGCGTCTTTATAGCGTAGGTGGTTGTCATGATCGTGTATTGTAATGTTGAGTGTACCTTCACGAAAGATACACTAAGACCAAGACAAAAAAGACCATGTAAAAGAATAGCTGTCGAGCTTGCCCTTAGGATCCTCTTTTTGATTTTGGTTTCGTGTCAATGATCTGCCATATTATCTGAAAAACATTTGTGATATTATGCTCATGATAGTTTACTTATTATTATGGAGCATTTAAAAAATGTCGTTAAAAATAATAGTTCTGCCACACGTTATTATAGCCCGATGACGGTGTAAAAACCTTAGTAATGAAACAAAAATCTGCATATCTTATTTAAGAGCTCTAGTTAAATATATCTAATTAGAGGCGAAAATTATATCACATTTAATGCTCTTGATGATAGGATGGATATTTCACCATCCCGCTGTATCTTCAGCATCCGCTTTAGATTTTCATTTCCAGAAATTATTTTTTTTCAGTTTCACTACCTAGTTTTCTACGTTCTTCGATAACACTACATTTCAATTGCGTTGTATCTTTCTCCGACTATTTGTTTCAGTATCCATATCCTAAAAAAATATTCCAGATGTTCGTTTTAATAAGCCGTCTTTTGTTCTTTTTGAATATTATTCTAGCAATAAGGATTTTTTTGTTGCTAAAATTAAATGATCTAAAGCCATGGCTATATTAAAACTTGGTCTGGGATATATTTTGGATTGTTTGTATTATACTTCCTGTATAGATAGGTATTTGAAGTTAATACCTTCTTTCTTAACAAGTTCTATTTCATAAACATTTAAATGATGCTAAAAAAACTAAATTCATTGTATGATTTGCTGTGTGGTGATGGCGTAGAATATCATCACCCCATCTCATCCCGTGGGGGGCGTAGAAAGGAGGGGGTTTGAAGGGAATACCTACCAGAGAACGGGCAGCAGCGTTTTCTGTGAACTATGATCATCATCAAACTGCGATTGCTAACCCAGCGTGGCGATTATGGCATATCCCCCAATTCTTTGGGGAGGCTTTTGTCCAGCAGTGGACGTCTCTCGGCTGATATGATGATAAGACTAGATATAAAACCAAATCCTATTACAAATGTAGTAATTTATAATGAACAACAAAGTTATAAACACAATTAAAACGTAAATGCCTAGAAACGCACTATGTTTCTAGGCATTTACATTTTTTTGTTTTTTTCATAACATTAGATAGCAAACTTGAATGGAGTGTTTTTATATATGGCTTAGCCGTACATTTTAGCTCTAGAAACAGTTATTAAAGTGTATCTAAGTTATCTCAATAATTCTGCATTGCGAATAATGCTATAAAAACTTCATAAATATTAAAAATATTTCAGCTCTGTCTACGATATTATGATCTATTAAATTCTACTTTTAATAAACGGTTCCTTCTTAATATATCTGTGCCGAAATAATTAACACAAAAATAACCAAATTATCAATATAAAGGTGACGGGCACGAACCTACAACCCCCCCAAAAATTAGAGTACATAAGTAATTATAGTGTTACTTTAATTATTTCCTGAGAGGTAAAATTCAGCTAAAATGAAATATTGATTATTTTACAATTCTTAAAACTATTTAATAATTATATATTATGAGTACGTTTTATACCACTGGATCAACTTAAGATTTTTTTTGTAAATCGGGGCAAAAGCAACAAGTGCGAAATGGCACCTAACTTTTCATCGTTTAAGATAAATTGTCAAAAAACTCATAATTTTAATAAAGTTCAACTTTATTAAAATTTCGAGTTTTTTCATCTTTATTATCTATTAACTAATAACGTTTTTATTTGTGTGATGCCAACGTTTACGGTCTCAGCATTTTTCGTTCTAATCTTGCTACATGTTTACACGGTGTTTTATTTCTGCGAAAGAAGCTATTAGTCCATCAAGATCCGTCTCAATAGCAGTTTTATTTTCAATGGCTAAGAACGCGAGGCCATTTAGATGTTCCTAAATCATTGTGCAACGCAAGTTAATTTTAATAATTTTCACTTTGCTGAAGTTTTGCTCGCAGCATTTTTGTTGTAGGTAAAGTACAGTACATTCTTAAAGCCATACTAACACCAGGAAATGTTGGACGAATTCTGAAATTCACTGCGAACTGCAATTAGATGTTGCCAACAATCTATTGAGCTGCAGCTGCAGAACGAAACCTTAGGATATTAAAAGCAACTAGGCGTTTTAAAATCACGTGAATAAATGGGAAAAAGAAGTATTTCTGTCGTACTCACGCTAAATGGTAGCAACATATTTCCACTGATAAGCTTCGGCCGTGGCTGAATTGAAAGAATATCACCACCCTATCTTATCATGTAGGTAGCGCAGAAGTCATTCCCAGGGATGATCTCTCAGAGAATGGGCAGCAGCGTCTCGCTTTGTACTATGAACGTCACACTGTGCTCGCTAACACTGGCTCGCCAATTATATAGCGTAGAATAATAATAATGGATTCCAATACTCTTGTTTAGTATTAGCTACCACTCTAATAATTACACTTAATCCGATTTACAGTGGTGATTTAAATTATTTCCATTAAGAGAAATCCCTCCGCATTCCCATTAATCCTTTGAACTCAATATCACCATTTCCAAATCGATGGATACATGGCCTTATTTTCAATAATAATAGAACAGTTGACGGGTTTATCAGTTATCTAACTCAATTGACTTGACTGTGAAATTCACTGTTCATTAATTCATGTTGTATATTTGTACGGTCGACGACATGTCGTCGGTGAATTGCCTTAACTTTGACAGCATCTTTATAAAGGTTGTAATAAGGCCCGTTTTTGTAGTGCAACTGTCTACTGACGAGGCGTCGCCTGTACTTGTGTAATAAGTTAGAGTAACATTGTGAATTAAGCTAAAACAAGTTTCAACTAGTTTAAACTCGTTCTGCTCATGTGGCTGGAAATTATCTGTAGCGAAGTTTCTACCTACCTTTTGTTAGTATTATGTTACGAATACAACCGTTACTAGGAAGGCTACACTACGCTTTTTAGAATAAAAGAACAGAATTTGGAGTGTAAATAGAGATGAGGAAAATTTTCGTACATGAGTTAAAGTATTGTGATTGCATTATTTTCTTGAGTATCTGTGACGCTCTTGTAAAACGAAATCATAATGCAGGGGTGAATCGAATTCTAAAGTTAAATAAAATTTCTATACACTAGTTAAAACACATGCGTTATTTGATTAAGTAAATGAAATTCCGCCACATACTCTCTCGACAAAAGTGGAAATTTCTTCCTAATCACCTGGATGAATGGTCATCTACCACTGTGCGTTTCACAAGAAACTTTTGACCGCGTACTACCGCACTGTGGAACCAATTAACTGCGGAGGTATTTCCGATCTGGTATGACATGGCAACCTTCAAGAAGCGAGCCTATTCTTTTATTCAAGCCCGGCAACACGCTTGCGGATCCGCTCGTGTTGCGAGTGTCCATGGCCGGCGTTGATCACTTACAATTAGGTGATACACTTTCTCTGGGTCTGGGGTTCTACCGGCTAAGTCGCCGAATATCGATTTCTTAAATGGTGTTCAAATAAATATAGGTTAAAAATGACTTAATCCATGGTTAGACTTAGCCGGTAGAGCCCCTGGTCCCTATTGACCCCTGAATTTCTATTCTTAAATATTTATTTATAGATTCTTAACTTACTGTGAAATGGGCACAGTAAGTTAAGATGTTTAACTAACCCATATATATCGGCGCTTTCAATCTTATCTATTGCGGCTTTCTGTCCAATCTCAAAATAGATTAGGAACCAGAAACTGTGATATTAATACCAGTTGTAAATTTTGACTTAAACACTACCTATTAGTTGAAACTAATATAATAGACCAGACACTATGTAATAGTTTGTATAATATCTTGGGACATTATTCACACACGGCCATCTGATCCCAAACTCAGCAGAGATTGTACTATGGAAGCCTGATAACTGATATACTTGATATACTACTTTTCTTTTGTAAATACATGTTTATATAGATAAAACACCCAGACTCAGTACAAACAGAATCGTTCATGCACACAAATATCTGTATTGGGTGGGAATCGAACCCACGACCTGCGGCGTGAAAGGCAAAGTATCTACCAACCAGCCTGTCAAATATATAGTTTAGTCGTAGTAACGTATAGTTTAGCCTTTTGCTTGTTTTCTAATTAGAAAGCAATCAAAAGACTAAACTACACAACAAACAATTGTTATAATTTATAATTATTGTTACATTGACAATCAAATTAACAATTAACAGCGTACGCAATATATTTAAAATAACAAGAAACCCCTTATTTTTCATTCCAATTACGTTTTCCAATTTCCATCTCCCGTCTAATTGTAAGTAATTATATTAGGAAAATTAATTAATTCGCTCACACTCCGATCATAAAATTAATAACAGATGCAATATATTTTGCGAAGCCTATTTTAAACCCTTTTAATGTAGGGTCCAATCAGCTTCTAATTTATTCTAATGATAGATTTTAATTAGACTGCTAGAATTTGCTTTACATAAATTTTACATGGGATAAATACATTTTATGTTATTGTTAAGTTTTTTAATGTACAAACGCCAGCACATCCAGCTACCCCAATCCGTCAAATGTCTTTTATAGATTTTCAACTTTATCACAAAGGCATAAGGTTCACTTTCAATTCGGGAAATTTGACGGATTGGGGTAGCTTGATGTGCTGGCGTCTGTACATTTTATTTTATTGTTATTTTCATTTTCGTTTCGATTCGATTAGCAGTCAGAGTCCATAACCACTAGGTTAACAGGCCAGTCAATTACTATGTTGGCATTATTTCTAAAAAAGCTACTCAAATAAGTAAATAACCTATACTTCCCTTTTTTTCAGTGGGCTTTTTTGGTTAGAAGGTTTTCACTAGAATAATTGTTCTTAATGTTTACGTAATAAAGACGTTCTCAATTTTAAAGCGTATAAGCTATCGTTACGTACGTCTAGAATGAAACACAATATGTCAAATGAATAAAAATTTATTCTCTCACGAATTGCAATGGTAAGGATATCTCATGTCAGCCGATGATATGGTAAAGGCCTCATCAAAAGATCTCCACAATAGAATTGGGTCCATCATTTGGAGGGATATGCCATAGTCGATATGTTAGGCGGACAGATTGGCCATTACATGTTTGGTCAGAGTTCTGAGCGTAGATTCATTACGATTACAGTATGATTCCGTAATGGTGCCAAACCCAACTTGCACTTGACCAATGCTTTCTAATAATTTTTAACTATAAAGTATTTCTAAGTATACACACACCTGTTAAAGTTGAAATTATAAGTACGAAAAATTTTATATTCAGCCAACTACACATGCTTAAATTTTATGAAATGGAAGCACGTTTAAGAATTTTCAGTCGCGAGTGTGTGTAGCTATAAATTTTATTACCTACATTACTTATGAAAATATTTGTATGAAGCAATGTGTACTTTCAGGTACAGCTGTAAGCGAACTTAAATTCCTACTTGAGTACTAAATGTCGGCTCGCTAAATTATGTATGCCTGCTGCCAAAAGTTGGTTTGCCTTTGCGGAGAGTAATTTTCTACCTGAGCTGGTTTATAATTGGAAGCAAGCAATTTAAACATACGAGTGATTTTAGTGTATTTCTAACTGGTACCAGGGGCTAGTTACGCAAAATTAACAATTCATATTCATTATTAAGCCAACTTGTTTGCTAGGCAATATCACGGAAGTGAATATAAAGGTAGTAGGAGTAGGTATTTGTAGCTCGTGATATATGAAAGTTATTTTAACTATTCATTATACATATATTAACAGTAGGCTCTTGTACTGAGTACTATTGGGTAGTGTTTACAAGACTTAAGTACACCTACAACTGCCCTCTTAAATAATCCCTTAAGAGCAATATTTAAACTTAAAGTTACTGATAGTTGTGTACCTATTTTCAAAGCTCATAATTTGCTAACTTTTCCGAGTCTTTACATATTAGAAGTAGCCAAATTTGTTAAAAGCAATATTATCCTATTTCCAGCGTTAAATGAAACCCGAAAACGAACCGTAACTCTAAGATCTCAAGATAAAAATATGTTAAGTACCGCAAACCATAATACTGCTCTTTTAAAAAACTGAATTTGGTATGGCACCTTTAATTTACAAGAAAATTCCATCAGTAATCAAAGAGCAACCATAGAATAGACTGATTACTCTATTACTAGAAAGGTGCTACTATTCAGTTACGGATTACTTAAATGATTCATTCGAATTATAGTTTTGTAATTTAATTAGATAGAATTTAATTTAGTAATTTATTTGATTCCCTTTTTAGATTTATTTTAGTTTTAAGTCACTGCAATGTTTGTATGCCAAATTGGCAGAATGAACGCGGTATCTTTTATTATTTATAACATCACGTATTGTGATCACCTACATTCTATGCAAACAAAGAATTATTATTATTACTATATTATTGGTGGTCTGGAAGCGGTCACATGGTTGTGTTGTGATAACACTGCCAATTAGGTACATAGGTATATTGTAAAAATATGTTCCTGTGAAAGTGTGATTTTACTATTGCCAACATAGATTTTAAGTAAGGTAACGTACTAAATTAATATGTCATAAAAGAAAATCATGCTTTAGTGCTTCTGTGTATGCGTGCTTCTATATGGGGTGTGTTTGAGTTTTTGTATGTGAGTGGCTTTTTTATGCATGTCAGATAAAATTGTATGTTTTTAGATTCAGTAATATATGTATTATGTCTTATTCATTAACCAACCAAATTATTTGGTAATCTGATCATAAACCTTATAGTTTCTTAAATAATTGTTCCGTTTCTTCCTAAGGTATACTTGGACGGACACAAAGCATACACAGACTTAGAATAACAATATATTTAAATCAACAATAATTGTGCCTAAGCGGGAATCGAACCCGAAACATGAACGCGACTACCACCTTAATTATAATAAATGATTGGAAAGGTAAAATTCTAAATTCAACTTCCTTTAAGTTTCGTCTTCTTCCTTTACGTCAACCGATTTAAAACGACTATTTCGAGTACGTTCCCTATGGAATAAAAATAAGAATTATCAATATCATTAAGAAATAATGTAGAAATCACTTAATATTGATGGTAATAGTATGTAAACTCCTTCTTTTGTGGTCATATAAAATATAAACAAAGTGTGTCTTTATATTCTCTTATATAAAATGTAATTAAATAAAGGGAACAGAATTGATATTAACAAACATGAGCGACAGTTGTCGCTACAATTTAATTTTAACCCGCAACTGAACATTTTCCCTTTCTAAAACGAAGTTATTAGACTAGGTGTTACAACCACAAAATTTAAACTTTATTTGCCGTAATTTCATCAAAACTAACACAGTCCGAACCCATTTGAAATAGTTCGTTAGGTGAAATTAAATTTAGTTCATAATATTGACTAAATTTAATTTAGATGTAAATTTTCAGAATGTAATACATATAAACAAATTATTATTATTTTCCTGCTTTGACGAACAATATTTCTTCCGGGGTAACACGTAGGACGTTTTTTAGCCCTAATCTATCTTTCTGTAATTTAATGGAAATGATTAAGTCGATGTTCATCGCATATTACATTAATGTACTCGTATATACATTTTGTTTATTGAATACAGCGCTCGCATTTTTGATATAAGATATATCCCTGTATCGTGGGGACTTTACAAAGATGCAATTCATTGACACAAAGCACACTCAGACTCAGTACATTTATACATGGGTCACACAAATAGCTGTACTGTGCAGGGATCTAACACGAATTATGCAAGCTTTAAGGTTTAAAGCAAGGAGTTTTAACCAATACGCCACACGTGCAGTCTAACACTTGTATTTACATTTACTTCTAAGGAGTAAATTACTTGTCACGATTACTAATAATACAAGAAAATGTATTGCACATTCTGAAGACGCCACGTTTGTGCTAAGCCAGAGGTTCTGGGGCGATCCCGGCCCGGGACAATTATTTGTGTGATGAGCACGGTTATTTAGTCTCTGTCTGGGTGTAGTTATTGTATAATACATTATGTATTTAAAAAACAGAAGTACGTTTATCAGTTGTATGGTTGCTATAGTACAGGCTTTGCCTACTTTGGACGACAAAATGGAGTGTTGTGTCGCTCTCAACGACGAACAGTCTCACTTCTTTCCCGTCACCTGTGGGGTGAAGCAAGGGTGCGTATTGGCGCCCACACTGTTCGCGCTGTACTTTGCAATTGTAGTCAATGATGTCTTACAAACTTCTTCAGAAGGGGTCCGTATTCGTTTCCGCACCGATGGCATCCTTTTCAACCTTGCGAGGCTCAGGGCCCGCACAAAGGTATCACACGCTGTAGTTACCGAGATCATGTACGCCGATGACTTAGGTTTCGTAGCGGAATCCCCAGAAGGTCTGCAGAACCTTATGTCCGATTTCCACAAGTCTTGCCGAAAATTTGGTCTAAAAGTCAGCGTCAAAAAGACGGAAGTGATGTTACTAGATACTCACGGTCATGAGGCGCTGAACATAAAACTCGGGGAGGACGAGCTAAGGCAGGTCGATAAGTTTCGCTACCTGGGGAGCACAGTAACATCCAAGTGCGACCTTGAAGCTGAGATAAACAGCAGAATCAATGCTGCAGCTGCAGCGTTCGGTAAACTGGATACCAAGGTCTTTCACTCACATGACCTAAAACTGGCGACCAAGATCTCAGTCTACATGGCAGTCGTGCTGCCTAACATTCTATACTCTCCCGAAACCTGGACTGTATACCGCCAGCACATCCGAATGATCGACCGTTTCCACCTCAGATGTCTACGCAAGATCATGAATATCCGATGGTCTTATTATATACGGAACACAGAAGTGCTGCGAAGATCCAATGTTAATGGAATTGAGGCTTATCTCATGCGGCGACAGCTTCGGTGGTGCGGTCATGTGTCACGCATGGCAGAGCAGCGAGTGGCTAAGCGCATCTTCTACTCGGAATTTGAGGAGGGCAAGCGAAAGCATGGCGGACAACTCCTCAGGTATAAAGATGTGCTTAAGCGCCACATGAAGAACTGTAGCATAGAGCCCTCGCAATGGGAACAGCGGGCAGCCAAACGGTCAGAATGGCGGACTTTAGTCCAGGGCAAAGTCGACTGTTTCGAGTCTGGAAGGCGCGCTGAGCTGGATACCAAGCGGGATGAATTGAAAGCCAGACCACCTGTGGCGATCAATTACAATTATGACAATGGTGTGCTCACATGCCCGCAATGTGCGAGGAATTTTTCAAATAAAATTGGCTACATAAGTCACCACATGAACGTCGGCTACAGTAGGAGAAGAAGCGGTCGCCGTGGCCGAAATCGGCCGGGACCACATCATCTCTTTGGGATCAGATGGCAGTCTGTCAGTTGTCCCAAGATATTTATATATTATAACGTAACTAAATAGTTAACATATTACACATATAAATAATACATTTTTTGAACGGACTTCAATATTTTTACAACAATCGTTTGAACAAAATGTGTATAGAAAACATTTAGAGACCAAAACACTTCCCATAAAATAAAATATTTTTTTTAAACCAGTTTCCAAATAAAGAAAAAATCGCGTCACATATATACAAAAAGAATCCTATTTAAACCTCTTTTTGAATCCGGATAAATATAATAAGTTAACTGAATAAAAACATTTCTCGGTAACGAAAGTTACTAATTTAGTTAATAATTTAGTTAGTTACTTACAGTATTTTCAAAAGTATTTAACTTAATACAGCCCACATTTACCATACACATAATTTTTAACATGTAACAAAAGTAAACAAAAAACCAGTGAGAGATTCTGTTACACACAATGCGCAAAAAAGTAAAATACGGCCGGTTCCCGAAAAACTGCGCCCATGGGACCATTTAACATTGGTTTTACTATTTTGTACAGTATGTTCTAAATAAAACGCTTCACTTTATTCATGTGTGAAAGATAAAAAGAAAATATGAGGTAGGGGTTAAAATTTACGTTTCACATCACGTTTGAATGTTACGTCAATTGTAGATATCACGTTTCAATGTAATTTGTTAACACTTAAATATCTTTTAGCGTAATCTTAACAAATTACATCGATGTATTATGTTAGTGAAGCTGAAGTGGGCAGGGCACATAGCTCGTAGAGCCGACGGCCGCTGGGGCAGAAAGGTTCTCGAGTGGCGACCACGAACCGGAAGACGCAGCGTGGGCAGGCCCCCTACAAGATGGACCGATGATCTTGTGCGGGTCGCTGGAAATCGCTGGATGCGGATAGTACAAGACCGGCCATTGTAGATCTTTGGGGGAGGCCTTTCTCCAGCAGTGGACGTCTTCCGGCTGTTATGATGATTATGATTTTGACGATCACCGTAGCCTAGTTGGCAGTGCTCCTGCCTACGAAGCTGGTGGTCCTGGGTTCGAATCCCGATAAGTGCAAATAGTTGTGTGACGAGTACGAATATTTGTTTCCGAGTCATGGATGTTTTCTATGTATTTAAGTATTTATCTATCTATATAAGTATGTATATCGTTTCCTGGTGCCCATAGTACAAGCTTTGCTTAGATTGGGGCTAGGATGAGCTCTGTGACATTGTCCCTAGATTTTATAAAAAAAAAATGATTATGTTTGTCACATCTAGATACAATTAGGAGTATGGGTGAATTATTAAGTCTAGCCATTAGGTACAAAAATACACAAAAACATGCTCTCACCGGTCCGTAAGTGATAGGCGAGGTTAAGCCCGCGATCTGTCCATATATAATAATAATAATAATGTCCTCCTAGCCGTAATTCGGCTACGGCGGCCCGTCTTAACAGAGATTAGCCTCCCAGATCTGCGCGGGACATATTATAGTGCACAGACATGTGTGCGCAAACACAGGATATCGCTAGCGACACGACCGGAAAGAGGTCAGGTGCAGGACCGACGGCTTTACGTGCTCTCCGAGGCACGGGGGTATAATACCGCCAACTCACAGACACAGGAGCACTTTCTATACCATCACTCTCATTATCCGATAGGACGCTTAGCGACACGACCGGAAAGAGGTCCGGTACAGAACCGACGGCTTTACGTGCTCTCCGAGGCACGGGGGTATAATACCGCCAACTCCCACTTCGGGCTGATGAAAAGTCCCAAAATCGCTTTTGGCCCGACCTGGGATTTAAACCCAGGACCTCGTTCTCTGCGGCTGAACACACTACCGCTAGACCAACGAGGCAGTCCACCAAAGTGGTTTAATTTTTGAGCGATTCCGTGCTTTGGAGGGCACGTGAAGCTATCGGTCCCGGTTGTAATCATGAGGCAACAGTCGTTAAGCTATATCAGACGAGTACTGGGCGGCTTGAACAACTCTTGAATATTTTTTGTAACCTATACAACATGTATAACGTAATTAACGCACACCCTCAAACACCCCAATAATAAAATTATGTTGTAATCATAATGCATACACTGAATTTTTAATTTAACATGTATATGCATTGTTATTTACTAGATTAGTTTCTTGGAATAAAGTTTATTTTTCTTTATTTTATATTGAATGATGGAATTTGTATGAATTAAATAAAACTGCGATTTTAAAAGTCTTATTACTTTGACTTACGGTCCATTTCAATTTGTTTTGACTGTACAGGGTTAATATGACAATAATTTCCGTAGTTTTTATTATAATAAAAAAATAACCTATAATAAAAATGATATAAATCGATTCAGTAAACGATTCTGAACAAACTATTTTCAGGATGTGCGTTAATTAAGTTACATGTTGTATATAATTTGTACCTACCTTATCTCAGTGCATTCAGCAAACAACACAAATCTGGGGATAAATTCCCATGAACCGAATTAAAAGCTACCATTTCGACTTTAGTCACTAAATATTGTCACCAGTATAAAAAATAAAACCAAATCAATTAGCAGTTTACTGCCAGACTTTTCAAACAATAACTTCGAATTCGATGTTTTTAATCGGAAGGCGGAAAATTTTAATATTCAAAATACATTTAGTTTTCCGGAGTTTTTTGACGTTCAAATATAAAACCGAAACGATACTAATTGGGTACGGTTATATTATCTCGGAAACATAACCAAATGTTCATTATAAAAGATAATAAAATGTAGTAAATGTTTTATGTGTTCCTGCGATTATATATCGCTATAAATATAAAAATATAACTGTGATCCTATTTAAACTTTGCTGATAAATTTGTATTCTATACATCTTTACATTAAAGGGATTTGTGCAAAATATACATACTTCGTTTAATTATTGTCATTATTAGTATATTACCAATTGAATATAAAAATATAGAACATCGTCATGAAAAATCATATGATGAATACTGTGAGAAAGTGATTTATATGAAACTGATTAGAGATCTCAATCAACTATCGTTCTAGGGCTAATGGAAATATCCAATAAAATAAGGTTACAACTGAGAAGATTTATTGCACAAATTTTGTATCACACTAATATTATAAAACCGAAAGTTTGGGAGTGTGTATGTTTGTTACTTCTCCACGCCTAAACGGCTGGGGCGATTTTAATAAAATTTGGTATGGAGTTAGGTGATAGGTAGGTACCCTGGATAAACACATAGGCTATAATTTATAAAGTTTAACGCGGGTAAAACCGCGGGGCCCAGGTAGTTGTATATGTTTTTAATCAGTGTGTCTGATTTCAGTACAATTTAAAAGAAGTGGTTTGCCCACATTGAGCCTATCCAGTATCCTTAAATTAAGTGTCCTTAAGTTAAGTGTCTTTAAGCCCCACCGCACTGTACAGATCTAACAGCTGGTTTAAAGTTGACAAACTGTTGCCTTAACTGCCAATCTGCTATATATAGTAACATACATTTATCTTAATACTGGGCACTGTCTCTATTCATCCCAAATTTTAATTCAATTCGTTCATCTGTCTTTGCTTAATTGAGTAACATACACATTTATAATTATAGTAGGATCCTATCGTTATAGCACCGGTCCGCGCTTCAAAGAATTGACGCGATATAACTGAAAAATACGATCGTATATCTTTTAATACCCAATAAATATCCAAAAATGATAGTCAAAGATTACAAAGTTATAATGAAAATCCCTTTCAACTGTCATATTAATAATAACCTGCCACGATATTATTAGAAACCTTTGATCGTTTATTTCGCCGAAGCTTTATTTTCTGACAACCAAAATCCGATGCGAATGAAAATCATATAAGATATTCGTTTGATAACATGATAGGTACGATATTAGGCTGAAAATAATTTTCAGCATACCTCTTTATTTATTTAAGTACATAAACTCCTCGAATGCTCGAAGGAGATCCTTCGAGCACTCGACGAGTGAGCAGCCCTTGAGAATGGTCCGTGGAGGACTGAAATACGTGTTGGGTATCGTACTGGCGCATGTAATTTGCTTTTTTATATTGTCCTTCTTGCATAAGCACATTTTTGCGGGCGGGAGGGCGGTGCAAATTGCATCCCGGCATGATTAAACTGACAATTAGCGGAATTAACACTACATATTGATTTTATATTTTGATTGTTATGGATTTCCACAAAGTAACGTCTAATTCCATTACTTAAGTACATATAACATAAATTATTATTAATTATTTGATTGTGTGGTGACGGCATAGAATATCCCATCTCATCCGTGAAATCGACCGTGAGAATACCTACCAGAGAATGAGCAACAGCGTTTTTCTGTGAACTAATACCATCAAATCGCCAACCCGTCTGCCAAGCGTGGCGATTATGGCATAGACCCCATTCTTTGAGGAGGCTCTTGTCCAGCAGTGGACGTACTTTGGCTGGCATGATTATCAACATAAATGTTTTATACTACAATGAAATCCATTGGTCTTTTTTTGTTAGTTACAATTAAAATACCAGCTGATATAGTTAGTAAACTCTACGACTAACAATTACTGCTACCAGAGATTAAATATTTTCCAAATTGAAATATGTACATATGTATAATTTATTTATATGTTTCACCAGCAATAATGAATTCTCAGTAAACAGGAGAAGACCTTCTGTTTACTGAGAATTCAGTATTGCTTATATTGAATTCTCAGTTAATAGAACAGGGCCTATAACAATAGATGTTTTAGTTATAGTTCTTGTTTGTTAACTCAGAATTCCATATTGCTTGTATTGAATTCTTAGTTAACAAAATAGGGTCGATGACAACAGCAGTTTTAGTTATAGGTCTTGTTCTGTTAATTAAGAATTCAATATTTCTTGTATTTAGTTCTCAGTTAACAGAACAGGGCCTATAACAAAACAATTCTAATTATAGGTCTTTTTCTGTTAATGATGGCAGATTGGGGTAGTTTGATGTCCTGGCGATTGTACATTAAAAGAATCCAGGTGGTTTTCCGAATAATATTCCTATATTTTAATGAGAAAGTTGCTGTGTATGTGTATAATGTACCGGATTTGGTAGTAGAAGTTCTTCTTAACAGTGACCTACAGTAGCTAAAGTAGTAGCTCATATACAACCAATTTAAATTGTAAGCACGAATGAATAATAAGCTTTTAATTTACAATCTATTCACGAACAAATACTTAAAAAGACTTCTTATTTCTATTAGCTGTAGCCCAAATCGTAATATTAAATTTCATTTACCTGTAATAACAATTATTCTCTTTTAAATTTGTACTGAGAAACAATTAGACTTTGGAAACGGTTTCTTAGAACTTATTTGAATAATTTTATCAACAAACATTTTTGTTATTTTGTAAAATCTCTCACCTTTCGTGGTAATTAAAAGCTCGGAGGTGATTTTTTGTCCTCTTTGTTCAATGAAGATTAAAGGTAGCCAAATGGCGAAATGTTTTTGTTCTTCTGATTTTATAGAGAGTAGCTAAATGGTGTCCAATGGGTAATTATCCTTATAAAAAGCGTAACATGATTGTACATATATACAATCTCCTTTAGTACTTGCTTACTTCTTCTTAGCGAGTCGATGGCAATCTAAATTGTGTCCGCCTAGAACTTGGGCACGAGAATCGCATTATGAGTAGCTTCCATCAGTTCTTTAAGCGTGCACTTGTAAGTGCACGTGCGATATGATAACAGGTGTCCCTAAAATTCACTGACTGATCGTATGGGAAGTGGTTACCCTATTGTCTGAGTTGTTCAAGCCATCCAGTAGGTCTCTGACATGGCTTAACGACTGTTGTCTATTGACTACAAACGGGCCCGACAGTATAACGTGATCTCCGAAGCATGGAGACGCTTTTAAATTAAACCACTGTGGTGGTCACCCATCTATGGACAGTCCGTGAGCCTAGTTGCTTAACCCGGCCAATCACTTACGGACCGATGAAAGTATCTAGCTATGAGCGCCTCATTTTAGTCAGTAATATAGTCCCGGAGTGAAACACCCTCGTATGCAATATAGGTACCTAAACCCAACCAAGACCCAACGAGATATACATAGGTAAACACGTACTGGCCCTAGGTAGTTAATAACTTTTCAGTGAAATACTATACTATATAAGTAGTACCTAAATTGAATAACGGCTAAACCAACAGCACGAGTTACATAACAATTCGTTTGTTTAGGCACATGAGAAAACTTACCACACTAACCAATTTACAATAAAAACAATTCGGTTAATTGAATATTTTTAGGAGGGTACATGTTAATTAAACTTAGGTTTTTGATGACAAACATATTGATAATATATTTGAAACTACACAAAGTTTTTATTTATTTTTTTAGCTTCATAATATCAAAGGTCATTTTATTGTTGATTTTCATTAATAGTTCGCATGATCGAAACTAGACCTAATACAATTACAGAAGACATTCCTCAATAATAGCATTAATAATTTTATCTCTATAGCTCATAGGGGTGGGTGAAGGGTCAGCAACACTTGTTTGCTGACTCTTAAAGGCCGGCAACGCACCCGCGACTCAGCTGGTATTGTGATTGTCCATGAGCGGCGGTGATCACTTACCATCATTGTGACATTGATCGTTTACGACCTCTAATTAAAAAAAATGCTGGATTATCTCTGACTTTAATCAAGACAGCGATCCATCAATAGTTGGATAAAAATATAAAACTATAAATAAAAAACTTGTGTGTACTTATGTACACGCGTTAGAAGTTACACTTCTTAATATACAACTTGAACATAGTTATCAATTTTCATACCACCTAGCTAACGTCATGCTGTTATTTTTACGATGCGCGCGCATCGTAAAAATTCACTCTCATACATTTTCATACCACCTAGAACTAACTTCATTCTGTTATTTTTACGATGCGCGCGCAAATTAAATTACTAAAAAAATTCACTCTTTTACCACCTAGAACTAACTTCATGCTGTTAAATTTTTTGGTGTCGGTGTGCGCGCGCATCGTAAAAATTCACTCTCATCATTTTTCTCCATCGCGCCAAAAGAAGTATAACTTCAAATATAAAACAAAATCTCTTAACCTTGCTTTATCGTATGGATAATGGTCACACTAGTCTCAGATTTGTTCGAGCCACCCAGTGCGATCGTTGTCTACCCGTAACAATTAAAATCGAGACCGAGAGAAAAGTTGAGTTGCGACGCTCGAAAAAATTGTAGATACTTGCCTTTCACACCGCACGTCGTGAGTACGATTTCCACCCAGGACAGATATTTGTGTGCATGAATATGTCTGTTTGTCCTGAGTCTCAGTGTAATTATCTGTATAATAATATAAGTAACTAAGCTTAGCTCTGCTAAGTTTGGGATCAGTTGGCCGCATGTGAATAATGTCAGGATATGAAAAAAATATATAAAACATGGTTGACTACTATCTGAGCGGCGAGTTTAAGCATCAAGGCATATTGTCAGTCTACAGAGACTGCATGACCACATGACTTGATGCTTAAACTCGCCAGTCAGATATGAACTGGTGAGAGCTATTGACTGTGAGCGCTATGCCTATATTCGCAAGAAAATTTAATAATATGAGAAAACAATTAAGGAGCAAAGAAAATACTCAGATTTGAGGAAACTTTCCTTATGTTACATAAACAGTGACTTTATAGAGAGATCAAATAAGCATTACATGGGCTCAGAGTAACGAGGCGATTACCTTAAAGTCAGAAGCATGAGTCTATTCCTTATACCAATTATATATAGAACATGAATTTACGGCCATGGTAATCCATGCCGTGTCTATGTCATATGAATTATTTAGCGGCCAATAAATATCAAATAACAATTTATATCATCATCATTATCATCAGTCAGATATTATCATCCACTGCTGGACATTGGCTTCCCTGGTGTCCTGTCCTGTGCCCTGGGTTTGCCTTACTTATCGCGCTTTGCATGTGAGTTGGCGATTGCAGTATTAGGTAGTAGCTAGCACACAGATGACGCTGCTTCCCGACTATTCGGTGCCCCTTAGGGTCAGCGCAGACAGAGAGGAGCGCAGCGGAGAGGATTTTATTAAGGCACTAGAAATTCAACTTTAGAGCTATAGGAATAAAGTCCATATATGCTTGAACCTGACAAAATGCCGGCGCAGTCTCGCGCATTATAATGCTCAAGCATACATGCACTTTATTCAAATAATATTAAAGTAGATTTTTTAGTGCCTCAATAAAATCCTTTAGTCACCTTTTACGACACCCACGGAATGGTAGGGGTGGCTCTGTTATTCTTTCTAAGGCGGAAACCAGACAGCTGACAAGTAATTTACGACAGCTATTGACAATTTATTTACGATGAATTTATTAATGATATATTGCGTCCGAATATTATTTTCTCTTCATCTATCGCTATTCAACTGAATAATGTTTGTGGGCGGTATTATAATATTTTATGTATTCTATTATATATTTTTGCTTTGAATGTAACCCACACCCTATTATAAGCTCAAATGAGCATCGAAACTATTGCCATTCAATATAAACTAGATGTGCTCCCGGATCCGTGAAGTGCTTATTTTGCGTATTAGTTGTAGTTTCTTATAAATCCTGATAAGTTTTTAATCTAAAAATAAAACCTTAACTAATCTACAATGTTCTGATATTAACTATTTTCACAACAAAATGCAAACATTGCCCATCCTCTTCAACAGTTATCGTCATAGCGCGATAGCGTCTTTATCAATATTTCAGATTTTTATACTCTATCGTGCAGTACATGACATGGTAGCTACCGAGAAACACTGTGACCAAAAAACCTTTTTTAAAATGAAATTTACTTAAGATTGATAATATATTTTTAATGCTGTTGAATTCGAACAACTTTATCCCAAGCACTTTTGTCAGAAATCAGAAATGTTGTAATATGTCCTGCTACACAATTTGGCTATAATAATTCTTTTAAATTTATTCATATACAAATCTCTAGTGTTATTGAGAAGTTTGTTATAGAATATACATTATACATTGCCCCATAAAAGAGTTACTTATTTTGTGGAGACGGTTAGTATGTAACGTAAGATTATTATGTGTATCGATCCTTCTACAGAAAGAATCGATAGTTTGTAGTGCCTTAACAATCACTTGCGGGCCGTTGACAGAGACTAGTTAAGTTGCTTGCTTGCTTGCTTATCGTATGGCTAGTGGTAACCCTAGTGTCAGAGTTGCTCAAGCCGCCCAATAGGCGTCTGACATGGCTTAACGACTGTTGTCTAACAACCGGGACCGACAGCTTAACGTGCCCTCCGAAGCACGGAGACGCTCAGAAATTAAACCACTTTGTCGGTCACCGATCTATGGACTGACCGCGAACCTAGTTGCTTAACCTCGCCCATCGCTTACGGACCGGTGACAGCATCTAGCTATGAGCTATTATAGCTATCTACAAGGGTGTATATTGAGTAAAAATGTAATAATGTCTATCATATAGAAGCTTAGAAATTATATCACTAAAAGTTTCACCATATCTCAATAAAGTATCCTCTTCCCAATTGCTGTGCCTACAATAATATCTTTCATCTGTAGCACTAAACAATTTCGCATAAAAGCAATAATATGTAAGATGACCTATTTTGCCTCGTATTTGAGCGTTCGAGGATATCAATGCCTTGTTTATAGCACCGGGCAAATATTTGGGTGACCCAAACGGCAAATATATTTGTTTCGGATCTGGCTTTACATTATATAAATACGGATAACTTTCTCATATTGTTAGAAGCCAATCAAAGTGATTTTAGTTTATTAGTTAGTATAGTAAAGTTAATATTACAAGCAATTTTCTACAGTTCGATTAAAACTCTGTCGCTGCCCACTTTTAAGTTTCGAAAAGATACTTCATTTTTAGGTTACCCGAAAGAAATTGCTGCAGAGATAAGGCCGTAAGGCGTCAGTTTTGCAGCTTCGTACTTGATTAAGAAATTGTAATATATGTAATTAAGTTAGCCAAGAGCAATTCATACCGATTTCCTTTCTATGTTTTAGATAATATTATGATTTTCCGGTTCATATTAAGTTTACGCCAAGCATTGTACGCATTATTGTTGATATTATCTATGATATAACAAACAAATGAACAGTATCGTATACCTCTTACTTTGTAAACTCAATCACATTACAACAAAAAGTCGACACAAAACAACAACTTGAACAAAAAAACCCTTAATAAGTAGTACAATCCCTAAGTTCCTTTTAACTTAGTTGGGATAACTAAAGAGGAAAAACTGTAACACACATTACCACAAAGAAGTTACAAATACACGCATTGGACTTACCGAGATTATCGGCTCGATACAGCGGAAAGATTGCAATCCACAACACGACAAGTAGCCCAGGTTTTCGCTCCATTTTTTCGCCGATCACTGTCAGTGTTGTTGATATAAGTCTTGTAAGGAGTCGACACTAAGCATCATTGTAGTTGCAGTGTTTTTTGTTAGCAGTTTCAGAAATGTTGACGGGAGGCTTTGGTCTGAAACAAAACGAAAGCGCACATTAAATTAAGGGACGACCACTTTAAACTTCGTAAATAAAAATGGGGTAACATTTTAATGATAGATACGTTAAGCCAATGATTACTTTTTAATACCCATGAAACAGACTTCGTCTTTCTTTATAAAACATAATTCAAATTAAAAAAATAAAATAAAAAAGCTTTTTACTGACGTAGACTTAAAAAAAGCGCTTGTAATTAGTCAGAGCATGGTTGTAGTAGTATATAATTATTTCTAGGTAGATACATATAGATATTAAGGTACACGGTGTGTACGAAAACATTTAGGATAAAATTTATTTTATTATTTTAATGATATTCAGCTAGCTTATATTAAGTTATTGTCTATCAGATCATGTATAGGTTTAATTATTGAAATTTAAAGTTTAGCTATGTTTTTACTACATATTTCTGAATGAGTTTGTCTGTAATAAGGTACAATTAGATTCACAATTTAAATTTTATCACATTTACAAAAGAATAACGGAATCATGACCCCCACGATCTTGCAAAGGTCGTCGGAAGCCGCTGGCTACCGACACCGCAAGATCAACTATTGTTTTAGTTCCTTGCTTTATCAAAGAGTGAATGTCTCTCAGCTGACATTATGTACTTATTGATGAAAATAATTAGCATGATCAGAGTGCAAAAGGCAACAAACAAACGCGCGGTAGTCTTTGGAGACTGTCGATAGGAGTGTAAAATTAGTAACTTGTGAATTTTATAGTCGAGATATTAGATTATTATTTCAAATAATAAATAATTTAAAGGCACGGAGGTATATTACATATATACAGAGTATACATATAGCTCTCGGAAAACGTTCGGTGACGATGAGTCAGGTATATTATTTTTATTCACCCATAAAGTGCTCCAAGAGCCTAAAGAGGTTTTCACTTTAATAATATAAAAGTTACTAAAATCTTTGAAATATAAATTATTCAGTTCACCTAAAGTACATATTGAAACTGAGGCCTATACGCTTTAACTAAATACCAACCAGAAAATTGGCGTCCATTTCACAGAAAACTTCTTTATTCCAGGTACATCTTTGTTGTAATAACAATTTTTTTTAATCACATCTAGGAATTATATGTAGCTAATGTATTGTTTAGTTTAGGCTAGACGCGTTTTTGCGAAAACAGATTTACGGCGAAACGTGTCTGTTGGCTGCCCTAAAACAATATTTCAATTATATTTTGATAAGGATAATTGAAGAGTCAATTTAGAATAAATTATAATGGTAGATATACAAGAGCAATGAATACAACTTTTATTATTTTTAGTAATTTAGTTTCTGGACTTTGAATCAATATTTGACTATGTCAGTCCTGTTGATCTTACTTCATACTCTAAACACAATACTAGAAACACCAACAAGTAAGAATTTTTAAATTAATATGACAGTACATACTATCACAAGGCTAGCTTACTTATGGTTTTACAATAGAATATTACCTGCTCAGACAGAGGCGCAGACAGACACTTAGTTATTGCCATCCAAAATGGTTGTTCAGAAATCCACCAAAAAATAAAGTTAATCCAATTCGTATGGTTGCATTTGAGGGTTAAAAGCTACCTAAAAAACAAATTAAATATGCATTTATATTGACCGTAATTAATGAACATGAAAAACGATTTAATTAATAATAAAAAACAGTTAAAGTAAACTTCACGTTAAAAATTCTTACGAACAGATTACTCGTTCTGTATTTTGGTTATACTATTACGTCAACAGTATGCAAATTAACTTCGATGTAGCAGAGATAAGTTAACAGCGACTGAGGGGGAATCCTATCTCAAATTAAGCTTAATACTGAACCTTTCTGTGTTAACCTCATGTAAATTTTCCACCGTAATATGGTTAATTGCTTTGAGTGTATGGTTGCATACAAAATAGATTTAATATGAAGACTGCGGCTTTTGAATATTATCTACAAGAAAAGAAACTAAAACTCGTACAAATTATTTTAAGGTTTACTGAAAATTTTTGAAGAGAATTTGCAGATACTAGAAATGACTTTTGAATTGAATGAAAATTTAAGTAAGTTGGTAAGAATAGTACGAGTATGTCTCACTTGAACCTACGAATCTCAGGATATTTGCGCCCATGAGTGCTAACCAACTGAGTTTATACAACTCATTCTATGCCATATGCTTTAAAGTATTAAACACTTCCAAGAATGTAATGGTTAGAACTAGACTCTAAGGAAAATTCTCTTGCTAGAGTATTTGGTATGTGTGTTAATTCTAACACATATACCAAAGAGTCTGTATACAAATTCAGTCAATAACATTTTACGAGTAATACTGCAAACTTAAAAAATCTTCCTTTTATTATAAATAAATCTGTATCCTAAGCAAAAATACTGCTTCCATAGTAAAAGAAATATCTCGATATGTTAGCAAAAGTTTAAATTCATAACGCATTAATATTTAAAATTGATTGTTTGTGTCATTAAATTTGTTTCTAGTGTAATTTAAATTAACAGGAAGAAAAACGTAAGCAATAATAGCTTCGATATCAAATATCAATGAGTACAGTATGAAAGATGATATCCAAGGCCACTCTTGTTTATTGATGCGAGTTGTAATTGAAAGTTAAGTATTTAAATGATACCTCCTATATTTTTCAACTTTATGGTTTCTTTGTACTTACGTAACATGAACAATAATGTTAAAGAGAAAATATATTTCTAACTATATCATCATAATTATCATATCAGCCGCATAACGTCCACAGCTGGACAAGGGCATCCCCAAGGACAAAATAATCTTTCGGAGGACTCGTGAAGCTGGCGATCCTGCCTTCAGTCTTCAGACAACAATCGTTGAACATACTTAAACAAATCTGACGATCTGGGCGGCTTAAACAAATCTGACGATCTGACGCAAGGCCCGCAAGGCTTGCAAAAATAATAATCCTAGTATCGTCAAGTAACTTTGTTACTCAGAAAATCATTCCAATACCTAAGACTAAAATTAGTATTTGTACATACTTACACTTGTTGTTTTTTTCAAGTGGAGCTTAATCCCTCAAATTTGGGCTAGTGGAGCGAGCGACCAAGTTAGAGCGTTTGTTAGGAAATCTCTGAGGAAAATATTGGAACTGTGCCCAATAAATACTAGGTTCTAGTAAAGTAGGGCCAAAATGTAAATATTAGTTACAATCTTCAAACCCTGAATATACTTTGACCTTGATATCTTATATACGTAGGCTCTAAGGGCTGTTTTCGTAGTACACTAGTGTCCACTGAAGTGGCTTTGTACTTGAAGGAAGTAAGATTTTATCGGTTTCTTGGATGATATTGGGGCATGTTATACAAGTTCAATTTATACTTTATTGTCTTTTGATCCGCGGGGTCGCTCTTGTATTTTTTCAGGAACGTTAGTTTTTTCTGGATCAAAACGTACTCTATTTCCTTCTCTGTACTCCTAACAAGGTGACTGAAAAATTTTATGATGATTGGTATATTGAGTACGTTTATAACGAAAATCCATATTTGCATTTATAATATTATATGTTAAGATTTATTCGATTTATTGATAACTACTTAAACGAAAATGACAATCAAATGTGATACCATACTATTCTGTCACTCAGTCTCAAATCGAGTGTTGTTTGTTTATCGCGTGTTATACTTAAGATAGGTCTTGGGTTGAAATCAAAGATCCAAAAGCCAAAAAGTGTTAGATTTTATGACAAGACAAGACAAGACAAGTTCTTTATTTGCAATAAACATGGTATTAAGATGTTGGGTACAGTGTTCTATAATAATAAGTGTCCACATGTTTAGCGATACAAATTATTTGTAAAAATGCATGCAAAATATATCAATATTACAAATACAACCAATAATAAAATAAATGTCAATTACAGTTATACCTAATAATTTTCCTAAATTTAATAACATTACATATAATTAATTTATAAATATTATTTCTGAATGAATATTATTTTGATGTATACTCATGTCTTAAAAATTCTCTTACGTCATAGAAATTATGTCTGTTCAGCCATTTATGCAGTTTATTTTTAAAAAGATTTATGTTGTTTATTAATTTAAGTTCTTTTGGTATTTTGTTGTATATTCGTATACACATAACAAGACAACTTTTCGCATACTTGTCCGATTTAGGTATATCTTTTATGACAAGCCTGTCTGCATTTCTTTTTTGCCTCGTATTTACTTCATAGGCTTTTTTAAATAACTTTTTATTACTATAAACAAAATTACAAATTTCGTGAATGTATATACAAGGTAGTGGCAATAGGCCTAGACTCTTAAAAAGTGGTCTACATGACTCGTCAGGACGGATTCCACAAATTGCCCTTATACATTTCTTCTGTGCAATGAACGCTCTATTCTTATCTGTGCAGTTACCCCAAAGCATCAATCCATATCGTAATATAGATTCTATATAAGCCTGATACGACATTATTGCTGTTTTTCTATTTGTGACCTTCTTTATTCGGCTAAGGGCGTAAACAAATTTATTTATCCTATTGCACAAATTTTCAACATGGACTTTCCAGTTTAAGTCTTGATCTATAAGTAGACCCAAGAATTTTGTTTGTGAGACTTCCTTTACCCTGTTAATATTAAGTTGAAAATTGTATTGTTTATGTTTCGATTGATTAAATTGTATGTAATTCGATTTGTCTAGATTAATTTTTAATTTATTGGCTGATAGCCATTCTAAAATGTTAACAATTGTATTATTAATGTCCAATTCATGGTCAGATATTGATTTGTACTTTTTTTGAGATGTCACAATGATTGAAATGTCGTCTGCGAATAAAATACATTTATGATTAGTTACTAGTGATATGTCATTTATATAAAGTATAAATAGAATAGGACCAAGCACGCTCCCTTGAGGTACGCCACGCTCATTTTTTCTTAAGTTAGATGAGTAAGAATCAAGCACATTTTTGTCAACTTTATTGATGACAACATATTGTTTGCGATTACTTAAATATGATGTAATCCATTGCAGTGCTAGTCCTCTTATCCCAATGTTTTCTAATTTTTTTGTAAGTAAATTATGGTCCACAAAATCGAATGCTTGTGACAGGTCAAAGAATAGTCCTGTTGTTAAATAACTGTTATTTAGATTTGTTAAAACACTGCCCAGGAGGGTAAATATTGCTAAAGTAGTAGATTTCTGCTTTTGAAATCCAAACTGCTCATTTGCAATGATATCGTATTTGGCACAGAGGTCTATTAGTCTTTTATACATACATTTCTCGAAAACCTTAATAATAATAATAATAAATTGTGTCAGTAGTGACGGTTGTTATTTTTTCAATTTTATTAATATTTATTGTTTAAATTATTATCTCTCGCATTATATTACTCACAAACTTAAAATTACTGTGTAAAATCTATTTTAAATTTTAACATACAACAAAATACAAGAAATAATTACAATATGCAACGACGTTGGTACTACATACAGTTTGACATGAGTGAAAGTGACAGCTATCACAATGAAAATCCATATCCATGCAGACAATAATGTTATAAACAACCAAAATGCTGACCAGACGGAGAGCACGAGCAAGACCCCCGGACTCATCGCCGCGTCGCTCCACCACCCAAGCGTTTGATACCGTCCCAGTGGTGATTTCGCCAAACTCCAGTGCGAACAACGATGACGATGAATATTTTTCGCCGCCGACGTCGTCTCCACCAATACGGCGGCGAAGAGCCCGGCCACCGCGAGAATTGGGACTTACGGGGCAACCAGCCCCGAGCAGGGTCCCCGCTCCCGGTGGTAATGTGCAGCGCATGCGATGGACTAACTCCATTAATGAAAATGTGATGCGCGCATATTTTGAGGCTACAGAGGGGGGTACTCAACTTACTGCATATCGTGCTCGAATGCTGTCTTTTTTCCAGGAACTTGAACCAACTATCAACGTATCGGCACAGCGACTTTCGGATCAGGTACGGGTTATTCAGCGTAATCATATGTTGAACGATACCGTGCTTGATCAGCTGCGCTCGGAGGCCCTCAATAGCCGTATTGTTCCCGTCCCGCCCGTGGCCCAAACATCCACCATGGCTCCACCGCATTCTGCCGCTAGTGCGGGCGACGATGGGGATGATATGACTACTGACGTAAGTAGTATGTACAATGAAATAAGAAGCACCTTTGAGGTTGTGGTTCGAGAATATCGGTCCACGGCAAACCATCTCAAACCACGGTTGCCGCGCTTGCCCATGCATAATAAAAATAAAACATTAGTGTGCACCCTAGATTCAATAATGGCGGAATACTTTGCCACTAGTGAAGACCTAACGGATATGCATTCTCTCCTGTATTGCGGGGCTATTACCGTATGTCGTGTAGCACGTGTCAAGTTTCCCGATTATGACGGAGCTACACGACCGAGATCTGCTGTACCGACCTGGCAGTGCAGGATTGAACGGCGTATCCGTGAGGCTAGGGTGCTCATTGACAAGCTTCGATCCTTTCAAGAGGGTAACACCCGTCCTCGAGTCATGCGCTTTGTAAAGAAGGTGTTTATGGGGACTGATATCAGTCCCCGCGATTACATATCACATGTTACAGAGCGCATAGATTTCTATAAACAAAAAATTTATGCATGGGCTAGTCGTATTCGGAGATATAAAAAACGCGTGGATCGATATTCCCAAAACCACAAATTCCAAAAGGACCAGAGATGGGTATATAAATTGTGGGAGCAGACTGAACAACGGACTAACGGCGATGGGCCCCGGCCAGATAGTGACGCCATGATATCTTTCTGGCGTAATATCTGGTCGGTACCCATCGCTCACTCCGAGGGCGATTGGATGGGGGTCGTTAAACGTGTGTGTGAGCCTATTGAAGAAATGAATAGTACTTCTATCACACCCGACGACGTCGCTAGTGCAGTCTACCGTTTGTCTAACTGGAAATCTCCAGGGCCAGATGGACTGCACAATTTTTGGTTAAAATGGCTACGTAGCTCGCACGAATATTTGGCTATCAAATTCCAGTCGGCTTTAGAGTCAGGTTCGCTCCCACAATTTATGACCACAGGTGTAACCCACTTGATCCATAAGTCAGGTAGTACCGCGGAACCCAAGAACTATAGACCAATTACATGTCTTCCAACCATGTACAAAATTTTAACATCAATATTAAAAACCAAAATCTGCAATCACATTGACAGAAATGCAATTATATCTACAGCTCAAAATGGATGTAGGAATGGGTCCCGCGGTACTAAGGAATTGCTTCTTATTGACACGGCCATTTGCCAGCAGGCACGCCGAAACCGAAAAGATCTGTCGACATGCTGGATAGATTACAAGAAGGCCTATGACTCCGTGCCCCATACTTGGCTTATGAGAGTGCTAGAATTGTATAAAATAAATACAATTTTACGTACCTTCCTGAGGACATGTATGGAGCAGTGGAGTACAGTCCTTCTTTATCCAGGATCTCGCCAGACCTTGGGGAACGGTGAGCCTATAAGGATAGAACGGGGAATCTTTCAGGGCGACAGTTTGAGCCCATTGTGGTTTTGCCTGGCTCTGAACCCTCTGAGCACACTACTAGAGGATTCTGGGTTAGGTTATCGACTGCGGAGAGGAGGACAAGTAATATCACACCTCCTTTACATGGATGACTTAAAGTTATTTGCCTCTAGCATCTTCACTTGTCAGCGTTACTGAAGCTCACAGAAAACTTCAGTAACTCTATCAGAATGGAGTTTGGTATTGACAAATGTGCAGTCATGCATGCAAAACGAGGGAAGATAGTGGAATCTCAGAGCACCCAACTCTCAGCTTCCATTAACTTAGTAACCCTCTCTGCAACCGAAACCTACAAGTACTTGGGTATGTCACAGGCATTAGGCATCAAAGAGGCTGACATGAAGGAGTCATTGCGGGGGCGCTTCTTGGGCCGCTTGACAAAAGTGCTGAAAAGCCTATTGTCCGGAGGGAACAAGGTGCGTGCTTACAATGGCTGGGTCATGCCAGTCTTGTTGTACTCCTTTGGAATACTCAAGTGGACTCAAACTGAGCTAGACGCCCTGGACCGAACAGTCCGAACGCGGCTGACATCACATCGGATGCATCACCCCCGCTCTTCTGTGATGAGATTGTACATCGCACGGAAATGTGGTGGTCGTGGCTTTTTAAATGCTAAAACTCTGCATAACCGTGAGCTGTATAATCTTAGAAACTATTTCCTACATAATAGTGTGGGTATGCATGCGGACGTGATCGCCGTGGACAATGGATTCACCGCTCTATCCTTAGCCAAAACTAACTGGCGTCAACCTACGGTACTTAGCACCAGTGACCGCAAGGAGGTATGGCAGAGCAAGGAACTTCATGGCAGATTTTACAAGGCCCTGCATGGGCCAGATGTAGATTTAGCAGCATCAGTAGCCTGGCTACGGTTCGGTGACCTTTTTGCGGAAACTGAGGGTTTTGTCTGTGCAATTACTGACGAAGTAGTAATGACGAAAAACTACCGGAGATTTATACTGAGGGATGGTACTGTTGACATTTGTCGGGCATGTCACCGCCCTGGGGAATCCCTCAGACATATAATTTCTGGTTGCTCCCGTCTTGCTAATGGTGAGTATTTGCACAGGCACAATCAAGTAGCCAGGATAATCCATCAGCAACTTGCTCTGCGGTACAACCTTGTGACGTCGGAGGTGCCGTACTACAGATACGTTCCAGAGACAATACTGGAGAATGGCCGTGTCACATTGTACTGGGACAGATCCATCATCACAGATAGGACTATTGTTGCCAATAAGCCTGATATTGTGATGGTGGATCGCCAAGAGCGCCGGGCAGTGATCGTCGATGTTGCTGTCCCACATGATGACAACCTTGTGAAAGCTGAAAAAGACAAGGAAATTAAATACCTTGACCTAGCACGCGAGGTTGTTGACATGTGGGACGTCGAATCGGCGATCATTGTACCGATTGTCGTTTCTGCCCATGGTTTGATTGCCAAGAGCCTCGACCGTCACCTTAAGAGGCTCGCGTTAGGCAGTTGGGTCAAGGGTCAGGTTCAGAAGGCAGTTATTTTAGAGACGGCGCGTATTGTGAGGAGGTTCCTCTCTCTGGAGCCTTGACCATCGGTAGCATGGACCCTGCTCCCGTTGCCGATTGGAGGTCTATTTTTTATATTTATAAATATATATTTTTTTTTAACAATATATTTGTAAATGTGTAAAATAAGAATGAAATGGAATAAAAGACATAATAATAATAATAATAATAATAATAAATTCTTTATTTCTCAGTATATGGTACATTGAGTTCTTACATTTATACATTGGATCACATATACTACCATTGCTGGTGTAGAAATAATAAAAAGATATGTCATGGCGGTATTAATACATTTAAAAAAAATACTATTACAAGCATTACCACCACAAATTAAATAAATTATATAAAATGTCAATGAGAATAAAATAATAAATTATAGAAATACAATGTCATGATGAGTTGAAAGTAATAAACTAAATAATAATATTCCGCATTCAATGTCAACATTTTATAATAATTAAAACAAAAAAAAAAAAACTGCAGATTAAAATAACAATGTTAAAATTTATAATTTAAAAATTCATTAACGGAATAAAAACACATGTCCAATAACCAAGAAAATATTTTAGTTCTGAATTTATTGAATGGTAAATTTCTAAGTTCAGTTGGCAATTTATTAAAAATTTTAATTGCCATACAATGGACATTTCTACTATACAAATTTAATCTTTGAGCAGGTACAAGCAATTTACCATGATTTATATTATTTAGTCTCACGGAGACGTTCTGGCTTAATGGAAATCGCTCAGGATTCCTTTTTATAAATAAGCAGATTTCAAAAATATAAAGGCATGGGAGAGGGAGAATGTTTAATTCTTTAAACAAAGGTTTACAGTGGTCTAAATATTCAGCACCGCTTATAGCTCTGATACACTTTTTTTGTACAATAAACGCTCTTTCCACATCCACTGAATTTCCCCATATCACTAAGCCATACCGCAGCACCGATGAAACATACCCATGGTAAGCGCTGAGGGCTGTTTTTTTGCTAGATACAAATCTAAGTTTCCTAAGAGCGTACACAAATTTATCTAACTTGGTGCATACTCTTGCTACGTGTTCTTTCCAGTCAAGTTTTCTGTCAAATACTATTCCTAAAAATAATGTAGATTTTATTGGTTCTAAAATAGTATTATTATATTGTAAATTAATATTAAATGAATTATATTGGATCAATTTAGTTTTGTCTATATTGACATGAAGATTGTTCTCTTTTAACCACCTTATGGCAATCGCTAACTCGTTTTTAGTGTCAGTTTCTACGTCCTTTTTGTTTAAACATTTTATAACCAATGTAGTATCGTCAGCAAATTGGATACATTCGTGCTTTAAACATTTTTTAAGGTCATTTATATACAATATAAATAGCAATGGCCCTAGTACACTTCCCTGCGGGACGCCAGAGTTGTTATTCCTTAGTTCTGAAGTATATGTATTCATAGAGTTATTTTCTATTCTAGAGATAACAGTTCTCTGTTTTCGGTTAGATAGATAACTTTTGAGCCAGTTATGTGCATTTCCCCTAATACCGTATCTCTCCAATTTGTATAGAAGACGTTTGTGTGACACAAAATCAAACGCCTTGCTCATATCTAAGAATACTGATAGAACATACATTTTGTTATTTAGAGCTTCAGTAACTTGTTTAACTAATGAATAACAGGCTAATGTCGTTGAGCTGAATTTTCTAAAGATCTTAGATCTTAGATAAAATAGGTATTAAAGTAATAGGACGGTAGTTCTTAACATCATTTTTTTCGCCTTTTTTGTAGATTGGTTTAACGATGGATAATTTTAAAGCCTCCGGGAATGTTCCTGCAGAAAACGATAAATTAACAAGATATGTTAGAATCGGTGCTAATTGCGTTTTACACGCTTTAATAATCCGTGTACTGATTCCATCATAACCCTCGGAGGTAGTATTATTTAAAGAATTAATTTCTTTTTTTACCTCTTCTTCAGTCATGGGACTGAGGAATATGGAGTTTGAGACTGGGACTTTATAATCATTATATTTATTATTAGATGTCAAGTCCTTTGTTGAGTCAATAAAATAATTATTAAAGGTGTTTGCAATGTCAGTGGCGTTTGTAAGTATTTGTTTGTCAGTTATTAATTCCGAAATATGGTTGTCAGATTTTACATTACCAGTTTCGCGATTGATGACTGACCATGTAGCTCTACATTTGTTTTGGCTTTTCTCTATCAATTTTATATTGGAATTCATTTTATGAATACAACATATCTCATTAGCAGACCAAATTTACAAGAGAAGTAACTAATATGGATAAAAACTAATACCGATCGGCCATGTAGCACCAATCCTGGTGATATTTGAGCGATACGTTCGCGTAAATGGGGAATATTCATATTGGCCTTTAGCGCACTATTGAGTGTGATTTGTCTGCATAGAGTAGAGATTCCAAGTAACTCCATAGAACGCGTCAAAAGTGGTGTCATACGATCTCTGCGGCCAGTTGATGTTGATCCACACAAAATGTCGTAGCCCTCGAAGTTCTCATTCAATATTTTTTGCCGTTGCGCCTTCGTGATCATATGATCCATTTCATCTAACATAGGCCTCAAAAAATTGTTCAAAAGAATTGTAATTGGTCGCAATGCACAAAATCTTAGGCGAATACATATACATAATCAGGCCAATTGTGATTAAAATATGCTTAGCAGTTTCTACGCCTTGTTGAACCGTGTCGCATTCCTAGGTGAAATGTCTCGACTATATAATATGTAGGTATTCATTCCAATTTGTCAGCTATCGCTTAACCAAGAATACACTAAGCGCTGTCAAAGTATGCGCGTCCCTATCGAACACCTTTTATATTATATCCCCTCTTCAAATAAGGGCAACTTTTCTCATATAACATTTCCAATTTGCACCGGAAGACCGGCAATCTAGAAGTTAATATTTAATAGTTGATAACTTGATACATTCTGAATTGCTCTTCCATTACTGACCTAGTAATGGAAGAGCAATTCAGAATGTATTCCGGTTCTTCATAGCACTGTTTTGTCATCGAAACTCCAATTTGTACATACCCTTACTTTTTCCAACACATATTAAGCGACGGTACACCATTTACCAAAAGCCCTGGAGAAATATAAAAATATTACTCGTTTAATTGGATATAATGTTAGTCTCTTTTATGGCTTCCTCCCATCGCTCAAATCAAATTCAATATAACCTACTTCTGCATGTAGAGCAACCAAAAATTAGGATTTTACTGGTCATATTAGTTTAGTTTCTGAACGTACAAAAATTCACAGTTGTAATAAAGTACTAGTACTATCGACACTGCACATACGTGTATACAATTTCACTACGAAAGTCGCACATATATATTTTACGCAATAACGACTATGTGAAGGTCAAAATGGATTGAGCCAAGTATCGTGACTGTACTTCTGGTAAAGGCCCTGATTAGAAATTAACCGTAATTTTGGCAAGATACATTACAAGACCAAAATTTAACTACCACGGCTTAAAGGCCCATTTCGTTTTATCTGCACGGTTGCAAGCATGCACAAAACGTTTTCGCTTTCGTGTCCTGCTTTTTACGTCATCGTAACATTTTACGTTAGTAACGTCCTTCATGGTTACTGTCAATACTTCCTGACTGCAGATGTGGTGGAATTACTCTGATAGAATGGGATTTCATCTGAGTGTAATTATCTATATAAGTATGTAT
Organism: Pseudoips prasinana; assembly: GCA_951640165.1. Taxonomy (NCBI): domain Eukaryota; kingdom Metazoa; phylum Arthropoda; class Insecta; order Lepidoptera; family Nolidae; genus Pseudoips; species Pseudoips prasinana. The sequence continues at coordinate 11,660,249 of OX621240.1, forward strand.
TTACAAAGAGAAAAGTAGTTAGGTATCTGATTTACATAGTCCGAGCTTTGCTTAATTTGAGATCAGATGGTCTTGACTGAATAATGTCCCTGGATATTATTATTATTTGTGTGACCTTACGCGTGATTTTTCGCTTTCTTCTGCTTAATAATGTAATTATTGTCACCACAATACATTACATTTAACAATCGCAAATAAGTGTGTAAATACTAGGTTACACACTTATTTGTAACTGTTTTATTGTTTAATCTGAAACATTTCGTTTTAGATTTTTATTGTATTTTATACTTCCAATTAAGTAGAAATCACAAATTATTTGAAAACGTAATAGCTTTTAATATTTTCATATGAAAACTAAGTTTAAAATGCGATTGTAACCACCGTGCTTCCAATTAGGTTTACATTTTACCTGGAAAATTGCGTGGACCTTACAAAATACACTGCACAATATTAAACTGACCATGATTAATTAAAATATAAAATGCTACTACCTTTATTAACTTCAGGCTGCTTTTTATAATAGTATTGAAAATAAATAAAATAATTTCAGAGAGAAATAAATGATTTTATTATTATTATTATATAATAGTATTGATCGAAAAATTCATGTTACACTATTTGGTGCAAGCCCGGATGCAAACCGACGATCTCATTTTTCTCTTGTTAAACATATTGCCCATAGCGCAATGAGGCCAAATTATTGGCTTACAATCAATAAAAATCTATAACAATTTTTTTAATCAAACAAACAATTGTCATTTATAAATTAATCAAATTTATCAGAGTAGGTACCTGCAACGTTTTATTCATTAAAACTCAGTTAGCTGTTCTCAAAGGATAACAAGGGTCAGAGTATTATGGAAATCGCTGCGTGTAAGGTGAAATTTAATTAAGAAAACAACAAATAAAATTACACGATGAGAATATATCACGTGGCTATGTTTGTATGGGTAAAGATTATCCTTGTATCAGAGTTGTTCAGGACTTCCATTAGTCAATTAATATTAAATATCTGGGGACATCTGGGGACAATGTCACACAGATCATCCTAGCCCCAAACTAAGCAAAGCTTGTACAATGGGTACCAGGCGACGATTTACATACTTATATAGATAGATAAATACATATATACATAGAAAACATCCATGACTCAGAAACAAATATTCGTGCTCATCACACAAATATTTGCACTTACCGGGATTCGAACCCAGGACCACCAGCTTCGTAGGCAGGAGCACTACCAACTAGGCTAAAATGCTCAATAATTCACTAAAACTGATATGCAGTAACTTTAAAAATACTTCATTTTTGTCGTTGGATCTAAATTATACCGACACGAAACTAGCTCCGAAATACATAAATACAATGAGCGCAAGTAGGCTAATTCATAAAGAAATACTTCGTTTAAAGTACAGAAATAACTATTTAAAATATGTTAAAACTATTCCAGATGAATTAAAATCTTATAATCATGTTTATTCACAGACAGAAACTGCAACTGAGCATTACATGCCAGTAACAGTCACAAATGACATTGGCACACAGACCTATGAAGATGATTTTTTTCGATCCTATATTACCGAATAATTCTTGTATCCTGACAAATATATCTGATGTCAATAAATATATCTCCATCAATATTTATCACCAAAATCTATGTGGTGTCATGAACAAGAAAAATGAACTTGAAGTTTATATGGAAACTCTAGATAAAAGGCTGGATTACGTGTGTATAAGTGAACACTTCTTGAATGAGAGCACTGCAAATATTTTTAACCTAAATAATTATAAGTTAGTAGCTTACAACACTAGAAAAACTAAACTAAGAGGAGGTAGTTTAATTTTAGGGCATATGGATAGACGAGCCAACATTTGTGAACAAATAAACAAATTGTATAAAATGGAATGTTTTGAAATTTGTGGAGCTAAAGATGCTGACACTGGTCTTTATATCTGTTGTTGCTATCGAAATCCCGTTGATAAAAATTTCGAACAGTTCTTAGAAAGATTGGAGAAATTGTTGGACTATTTATTCAATAGGAAATGTATAATATGCGGTGATTTTAATATAGATCTGTTAGTAGACACTAAAAAAAGTGCAGAATTTCTTAGTTTGTTAAAATGTTATAACTTTAGGCATCTGATATCTTCTGCTACTTTCATCCGTAATAATAGTAGTTCATGTATCGACAACATTATAACCAATCTGCCAGAGGCATGTATTTTGGGTGGTGACGTAGATCACAATGGTTTAGCCGACGCGACGGTCATGCAGGTATTTTTGCTGAACTTTGTTTAGAAAATCGATCCAACCCTCATATACATAAGAATAGGTATATTGTAATAGATAAAAGAGCATTCAACATTAAAAATAGTGCAACTTTCGTTCAGGGTATTCTTAAAGAATCCTGGGCTAATATGGGTATTAATACTTTTCTTAAAAGATTTTATAAAGTGTTTCGCAATAGCTACAGGAAGAGAGAATGTAAGATGAACTTTCAGAATAAATCACAAATAAAGTGGATCACTAAAGGGATACCTACCTCTAGCAAGATGAAACGATTTTTATGTGCACGCAATGGAAATAATCTTGAACCGAGTGTTTTAAAATATAAAAACTTGTACATTAAGCTTTATAGAAATATTGTTTCTAAAGCTAAAAAGCTTGCTATAATGAGACGAATAAATACATCAAAAAATATAGGTAAAGAAATTTGGAAGATTGTTAATAATTGTACTAATAAACAGAAAGTAATTAAGAAGGATCTCAGACTTAAGGTTAATGGAAAAATTGTAGTGGATCCAGAGGAAATAACTAACTTACTTGTGAATCAATTTGACTATAAAGGTGCTAGTGAAGTAATTGAAGGAAACCGTGCATCGGCATTACTCCATCTATATACTGACAAGGTTGTCAGTGATATGTGTATTTCTCCTACCACTCCAAATGAGATTAGTACGATGGTTAAACGAATGAAAAACAAGCATTCCTGTGGGTATGACGAAGTACCGATTTGTCTGTTCAAGGAGCACATAGAAATATTAGCTGAGCCCCTATCTGACTTCTTCAATAAGTGTATTAAACAGGCTATCTTCCCGGAACAGCTAAAGATGGCGAAAGTTATACCTGTGTATAAGAAAGGAAGTAAGTCTGATTCTAAAAACTATAGACCCATCTCTCTATTACCAGTGCTGTCAAAATTATTAGAAAATTTGCTTAAAACTCGGCTTTTAGCACACTTGCGCGTAAATAAAGTTTTAAATAGAAGACAATTTGGGTATCAAAAGGGTGTTGGTACTACAGACGCCATACATACATTATTAGACGATGTGATAAACAAAATCAACAATAAAATGAGAGTTGCAGGCCTTTTCCTAGATTTAAGCTCTGCGTTTGACACTATTAACCGTGAATTACTTCTGACTAAAATGAATCATTACGGAATACGCGGAAAGGCTTTGCAACTATTCTCTTCGTACTTAGAAAACAGGCGGATGTACGTTGAAATTGACAAAACTGAGAATAAACAAAAGAAAAAGTTTAAATCCAAAATTGTACGCATATCAACGGGTGTGCCACAGGGATCTACTTTAGGACCTATTTTATTTTTATTGTTTATTAATGACTTGATTAATTATCTTAATACAATTTTACCTGACATTGAATTAGTAATTTTTGCAGATGACACAAATGCTATAGTGGCAGCTAATGACATGATAGACTTGACACAAAGGGTTAATGCTACGTTACAAGCTTTTCATGAGTGGTTCACGGCAAATAAATTGATTGTAAACAGTAAAAAGACTCAAATAATGTTATTTAAAACTACAGCACGTAATAAAGATGATTTAAAAGTTGCCTTAAATGAAGTCGTCATCGAGCTAGTTGAGGAAGTAAAATTTTTAGGTATTCATATTGACAAACTCTTAAACTGGAAACCAGAATTAAAAGCAATTGATGCATCGGTATCATCTGCATGTTACGCTTTGCGAGCCCTAAGAAATGAAATCAACCTAGAACAGTTAAAAATAGTATATTATGCACTAGTCGAATCAAAAATTAGGTATAGCATACTTTTTTGGGGCAATAGCTATGAATATAACTGTAGAAGAGCTTTCATACTACAAAAACGTGCAATTCGTACCATGGTCCGCGTCTCACAACGGGAAAGTTGCCGTCAATATTTTATTCAATTAGGAATACTTACAGTACCTAGTCTTTACGTACTGGTACTTTTAAGTAATATGGCCAAAAACATACATGACTATGAGACAGTAGAAGAACGGCGGATAAGGGAAGGTACCCGTAGATTGGTCTTGAAGAATCTGACTCAACATAATTTAAGAATAGTGAAACACAGTCCACGATACCAGTCTGTAAAATTATTCAACAGGTTGCCTAAAGACATAAAAAGTACTTTATACAGTAGCGCATTTATAATAAAACTAAAAGAATTCCTATTGAGTAAATGTCTATACGCTGTAGAAGAACTGTAATTTTTATTGTTTTATTTTTATATTTATATAACGTTATTAATATTATTATGTAATATTCTAATTGCCTTTTGTACATTTTGATTTTTTGATGTAACTATTAATTTAATATAATTATTTTTATTAATTTCTTGAATCTGTCTCATCTGTAATTAATTAATCATTTTATTATTATTGAACTTGTATTATTCAAAATTAATTTTAAATTTTATTAATTGTATTTTATTTAAAATTGTAAGGTATTTTGTAAATGTTTGTTAAATTTAATGTTTTTTTAAGTTGTTAATTTAATTCATTATTATATTCTTTTATTTTAGCTTATATCACTATGTTATGTTTTTGTGCACATTCAAATACAAGTTTCTTGTTTATGAATAAATGAAATGAAAAAAAAAAAAAAATGAAATGAAAGGCTATGGTGACCGTCAAATTTAAATTAATATAGCTTAACGATGTCTGATGACTACAATTTTTGATCAATTGTCTGATGACGACAGTTATTGATCAATTGTCTGATGACGACAGTTATTGATCAATTGTCTGATGACTATATGTAGTTATTGATCAATTGTCTGATGACTATATGTAGTTATTGATCATCGCATCAAAAATTTAACGAACCACACTAACTATGTACCCGTAAATATGAAAAAAATGCATGAGATGAACAACCTACGGTTTGATTAAACGCTTATCGGAATCTAAGTTTAAGTGTATTTGTATTTAAAGTTAAGAATTAAGTAATTTGCTCTAGTATTTTGGGCCCCAGGAAATTCTCAGGTGTTGGAACTAGGAGTGACACTTGAATCACAATGAATTTCTACGAAAAATGCATGAATTCTTAAGAAAATAAACCACTTAAACAGACAACACTTAAAAGACTAGCATAGGAAGGGCGTCGCCGATCGTTCACAGATGGGTGAGGGCAAGCTAAGAATAATTTTGATCTCTTCACAAACTGATGTCCAAATGTAATAAATAAATAAAGGTTTTTATTCACGTAGACTTTATAAAAGCGCTTGTAAATAGTCAGAACATGTTTGTAGTAATATAGTTGTATACATTACTATTTCTAGTAACATAGATATTTAGGTACACATTGTGTGAAAATATTTATAAAATTTATTTTATTATAATGAAATTTATTCAGCTCTTGGGTATTAACATACACTTTGTTAATTGTTCAGTTTTAATGATATAGTTAAATATATCTAAAGCTATAAGTATTGACAAATTAAGAACCTTAAATAATCAATTTGACAATAACTTCAAGAAATACCTTTGAATTAAAGCATTATTATCTTAAATTTTATTCTACTTGATCAAATACAAGTCACGATGTACTTGTACCCAGAATTTAAATATTGATAGTTAAATTGTAATACTATTCATGTTCCGACTATTTACAAGCGCTTTTTAAAGTGTATGTGAATAAAAACTGTTTTTTTTTTTTTATATTATTTTATAAAAAAAAACAGTTTAATTCAAAGGTATTTCTTGAAGTTATTGTCAAATTGATTAGGGTAGGTTTCTAACATTTGGTGTAATATTTGTGTTACTCGTCATTAATCTAAACTACTTAGATATCTCATATTGTCCTACAACAAAAACAACGGAACTCATTATACACAACAACTTTAGTGATCTATCATTTGTTTGTTTTGTTGGCATCAGTCCAGATCATATAGTACATCAGTATAACCAAAATAGACATAACTCACATGTAAATTTTAATCACATAGAAACGATTTTTACAGACCATTTATTTCCATATTTATCTCTATGAGACCAGACGTAATTCGAAGAAGAAAAGGTAGGAAATATTTTAGCATGTATACAAATTTAGCATATGCATGGGAAAAGATTATCAAGAGAGAAAAAATCTGATTATTTAAGTGACAAAAGTGATTGGGATTAAGTTGCTCTGAGTCAACACACATGATTGTTATTAATCTAAAGTATATTTTATTTAAAATGAAGGACTCCTACTGAGTTTTCTGGACGTGTTTCTAAGTAGCTGCCACGTCATGCACTGCACGATTCCACATAAATGTAAAAATTTTACGGAATAAATAATTTTTGACTTGAGTTTGAGGAGATATTGACGATGTTGATTTATAAAAAATCTTGAATCAAAATCCAACTCTGAGGTGAACATGTTTCTTAAATATGATAAAGAGTTCATTTATTTTGGACACATAGAAAAATATAATAGGTACAGCAGAAAATAATATTTACTCCCATACAACCATATAGATTGATGATTACTGTGATTACTACAAATTATAGATTTTTGGTCTTTTATATGTTCTGAAATACCTTTTATTGCCAAATTATTTTTTGCTAGTTCATCAGTATATACTATATAGGCATTATGACTATAATTTAACCTGTTCCAAACAATATACAACCATTTACAACAATTTTTTTCAAAAACTAAGTTTATAAGGACTTGAACCAAAATAAGACTATTAAGTGGACTAAATCTGCAAAGAACAAGAAGAACATATTTTCTTTTTGTAACAAAATCTCTAGTTAAAATGTAAATAATAAAATTAAAAAAAAAATTGTGCACGACTTTTGATGGATTTATATATTTAAATAAAATAAAATAAATAAATAAAAAAGGTTTTTATTCACGTAGACTTTAAAAAAGCACTTGTAAATAGCCAGAACATGTTTGTAGTACCTAATATAGTTGTATACATTATTATTTCTAGTAACATAGATATTTAGGTACATATTGTATGAAAACATTTATAAAATTTATTTTATTATAGCAATGATATTTAGCTAGCTCGTATCAAGTTATTGTCAAGAAATTATGTTTAATTATCTAGTTTAAGTCTAATATTTTATATAAAAACTACTGAATAAGGCTACAGTTTACTAACAAGTATATTGGTTATAGCCAAAAGTACTTCTTAAGCTTTTTCTTTAACCTAAACTTATCAAAAATCGCTCATGTCTATTGCACAACTTTTCTATAAATTATATATTTTTAAATATGTTACTGATAATGGTACAAATACTTAAATGTGTTTTGGGCACATTCAGCCTATCCAATACCATAATATTAGACCTCCAAACCGTAAACTTTGGTATCTGAAGATAGCAAAGGGATTATAGTAAGGGTTTAGATTCCTTTGAATGGTGCCCTAATTAGAATAAATAACACGCTTAATCCTTTGGATTATTCGACACTGACTTGGAAATATAATAATATCCTGGGACATTATTTACACACGGCCATCTGATCCCAATCTAAGCACAGCTTTTTACTATGAAACCAGATAACAGATATACTACATATACTACTTTTTTTGTAAATACATACTCATTAAGATAATTACACCCAGACTCACGACAAACAGACATGTTCATGCACACAAATATCTGTTTTGGGTGGGCATCGAAATCACGACCTCCGGCGTGAAAAGCAAGCATTTTCCAACCGCGCCAACATTAATCAATAAATATTAATAGAAAAATTTGATAAACTACAGATACACTATTTACCCTAAAAGGCGTCCAATAATCCCTCCGCATCGCTTATGTGCAAGTGCCCAGAAGGCTGACCGCATTGCTACGCTGGATGGCAATGCTGATGCTCTGACCCAAGAACAGACCAGCCCTCTGATCATGGGAAGCGTCGATCAAACGTTTAGCTATGTCTCGAAATATTAAATTTGCGCTTGGGCCCCATGGTTCTAAGGTTTCTTTAATAGAATAATAATTTAATAAAATACAACTCAATACAACTCGTGCAATAAGAGTTGTTACATAGCAAACTAATTAAGGAACTGCTTTGTAAACTTGTGCAAACGCTAAGAATACGACTAAGCTAGGACTTATTTTTCTTTGTCCGTTCTTAAGGATTTTCCAGTTTTTATTTTCACTCCTGGCAGTGAAAATAAAAACTGGAAAATCCTTAAGAGCAATAAGTTACAAACTAACTTTGATTAGGTATCACTTTTTTTTTATTTATTATTCTTTTTTTAAAGACTACGCTCGCACTAGGAATTCTATTCCCTGTGTCGCGGGTTACTTTACAAACATATAATAGACAGACACAGATTACATCCAGACTCAGAACAACTATTTATGGGTGACACAAATAGTTTTCCGGCGCGGGACCCGAACCCGCGACATGAAGCGGCGAGGCGACTGTCTTAGCCTATGCGCCACACGTGCAGTCATTTTCTTAATATATTTTAATAGAAATCTTCGTTATATCATATTTCAAATATTTGTTTAGTCTATCAAGCATTAGCAGTAGTTCTTTAAGTCCTTTTTAAGTATGAGAATCAGCTGACAACACCTGATATTTTTCTCAGACGCTGAACAATAATAAATTAACTAAGAAAATATGGCGAGAAAATTTTCAGCCAAAGAAAAATAAAGCCAGTTTTAAACATTCTACATTATGAAGGTTAATTTTACCGACTTAGAAACAAAAACGTTAACAATGGCGGAGTTCATAAATGCTTTAAAAACTTCACCTGTTCTTGTGAACATTTAGTCTGGTGTTAGAACTGAGTTTTTTCCTACCAAGTAGAATATTCTTGGTATTAAGTACAGTTAACAAAAATGGACACAGTATACTTAATTTAAAAAAAAGACAATTCCCGCACTAGATTTAGGAAAATTTGGAGTAAATCCATGCAGTACTTTTTGAGTTTAGCCCGGACATAATAATATATATAGGTAAACATACAAAAATTTTAAAAACTATATTTTTGGCTTCGATGTCGATAATAGATCACGCCGCCAAGTATCCTTTTAAAAAAATATTCAATGTACAGTTTTGACTTTCCTACGATATTATTATATGTATAGATTTAACTAGCACCAATGTCAACTATCTTCCAAACTTTTATAAGATTAAGTCTCTTAATTTAGATAGATAAATAAATCAATAATATCTAAATCAATATGTTTCATAAAATAAATCTATACATATAAACATAATTATAACATACATTAAGACATTAAATGACAACAAATACATTAACGATAACATAATATGCGCGTTCTTTCAAAGATCAGAAGGAATATTCATTCTAGTTCTATGAACTCTAAAGCACATTATCTTAGAGGCAATCATTCCCCCAAGTAGAATGTGTGTAGTATGTTTACTTATAATTATGAAAGATAACATTAAACAAAGGATGAAATAGGATACTTTTGTGAAGGAACAAAGGGTGTTTCTCCGCAACATATATAACAAGCACTTTACTGAGTATTCTCGTAAACAAGTCCACGCCTATACTCATTTATAGGAAAAGCTTTTCAGATCGAAATGCGTACTGGGTTTCTTTAATAAGTACCTAAGTCCATTGTATATCAAGTACAAACATAATTTAATGTTATAAATAATTATTTTCATTACAATTTTATCATCTCTATCTCTCTATCTCTAAACCATACATCCGAATATCTATCTGGACCGAGAACTAAGTCGGGTTCTGACTTTTTTCTGTGTGAATAAAACTATTATTATTATATTTTGAATTATTAAAAATATATGTCGGCGCATCGTTTAAACTTTTTCATTAAGAGTGACATAGACGGGTTACTCTAGCGGAGCGTCGTGTCGATGGTAGCGGGACGGCCATCTTGGAGAGGCTGTTTGAACTGGAACCGTCAGCGCACCACTTTTGCGACGAATCGCTATTAATTAAACGAATCAAGGAAGTTTTGGACTAAGCTAATATTATTTGTGTAAGAACATATTGTGATTTACGTGAAAGAAATTATATTTTGTTGTTACTTATAAATTTAATATTTTATATTTTCTGTCAAACCAGATTTTATTGAATTCCCATTTCATACTGCTTATTTATCAAAATAATGAAGACTGAATGTGTTGCTCTGCCCTGTTTACACTTTTAAATTATTTATTTATTTTTTGTTTCCTTAATATTAAAACACAAGTACCTACAGAAAAATACCCCACAAAACCGATCAATCGGTTTGACTGCGGGTGAAAAGTCTCAATAAACAAGAAAACAACAACAACATCGGACTACTAGGCGTCGGGAGGGTTTTCACCTGCCGTACAAAGCGCTTTGCTTCCTCCTTTATCATACGCACGGGTAAGCAGTGGAACACCCTCCCAAACGACGTGTTTCCACACTCATACAACATGGGTTTATTCAAGGCTAGAGTGAACAGGCATCTTATGGATACGCGGTATAATGTCCATCTTCGAACACATCTTCACTTATCATCAGGTGGGATCGTGGTCAAGCGCAAGCCCATTCAACATAAAAAAAGAAATATTAAGCCCAAATACGAAAATTGATTTCCAGAAGTTAAAGTTCAAAATAAGGTTGCGAAAACTATGGTTATTGTAAATTTCAATATAGAATAAATCATGACTGATATATAACCCTACGACAGACGCATGAATAAATAGACAGACTCATTATGCACATACCAACAATGCACAACACAAAGCAGATCCTATGCACTCTTAGTTTCCGTTTTGTTATATTTTGTGTGTACATAAATGTATAAATAAAAAAAATGTCCATGCTTTTGAATTTTTTGCTTTGAGGGACCAACCTAAGTTTCCTTACCAAAGAGGGACCTCTTTGGTAGGGAAATAATAATTTAACCTAATCTCTAAAGATGTAGATTGCTTTAAAATTACCAGAAGTGTAACTTACTAACTAATTCAACAATATTTGTTTCCATCTTAAAATAGAATTACAACAACGTTAATAGTACACTACCTATGCTACTAAAGCAGATAAAAGCTTCCCCAAGCTCAATTAACGATATACTGTACATACATATTAAATAACTTCCACCGCCCTTCTGAAGTTCCCGAAGCGCTTCGTAATCCTTAGTTATTTATGCACCCTTATCCCAAAGTATTAAATCTTGTCGAATAAAATTCATTAATTTTAGTTGGATAAGACAAGTTTACTTTATAAATTAGTAATTAGAGTCAATCTGTTACCAAAGTTTCAAGAAGGTTAATAAAGTGCAACTTTGATTCACGTTCTTAATAAACTTTCCGTCAAAAATTGCAACTCTAAGATAAATAATGGGATCAGTCGATACTTTGCTGAAATCTATGAAAATAAATATAAATACTTAATATGTATGTAGAGTTAATTCCGCTAATTGTTAGTTTAATCGAGCCGGGATGTAATTTGCACCGCCCTTCCACCCCAAAAAATGACACTTCTGCAAGAATCTCAAAAATCTTAATGATCTTGTGAGGGTTGCTGGAAATCGCTGGATGCGGATAGCGCAAGACCAGCAATTATGGAGATCTTTGGGGGAGGCCTTTCTCAAGCAGTGGACGCCTTTCGGCTAATATGATGATGATGAAGAAGGATAATATAAACAAGCAAATTAAATAGGTACACCAGAGGTGTAAGAAGATCGTGACAAATGGAAATCCGTTGCCTCTGTCTACCCAGAGAGACATCGGATTTCCATATGTCAGGGCTCTGGGAAACAGGCGTGAGTCTATGTAAATTACATGCACCAGTATGATAACTAACATGGTGTTTCAATTTTTCATGGTCACTCTTAAGGGATACGAACTCATCTAGTACATGCGACTAAATACGCGACGACTAGTTTGTTTAAAAACGCAACAAAGGCAGGGAACGAACGTTTTCAGACATCACTTATCATTTTTATCATTATTTTCACAATCATCCGATTGAATTACACTGGCAGGAAGCATAGTAATTGCAACAGAAAATGTATTCCAATAACTGCTTAGATATCAATGTTATATACAATTTTTATGTGTTCTTGAACATGGCACTAAGCATCCGACTAGAATGCAAGAACAAACATTCTTGCTACAAAATTGTAGATATTGGTTGGTTAAACATGTGACGACTTCGAGTGAGCCCCTCTAAATTTATAAAGATTAGTGAATATTTTAATTTCTTTTAGAACTAAAAAGCGATTCCTAACCACCTTGAGGCAAAGTTTATATGAAACAAATGCGAAAGATAAGAAAGGAAAAGTATTATGTGCAACTTCTCTGTATAAAGCTGTACTTATTCTCAAGAAGCTGAGATAAAGAGTTCCGTGAGCAAAGATACAGGATTTAATATAAATATGGTGCCGCCTTGACGGAAACTGATCCTGATAAAACAACGTAGACTGAGAACGTAGAGATTGGTTCAAATTATTCATACTTTATGTAGCGTACGTACGGTAAATTTGCAAGTTTAGATCTTATTTTCTTTTCATCGTAATTTAATAAATGAAGTTGAGGGCCAATGTTTATCTGTAATACCACAAATCAGAAAAGAAGAATATTATAGCTTAGGATACATTTAGAACATCTACTCTAACTAACTCGTTCTTTGACGATCCAGAATCTTTTTCAGTCTATTTCTTAGGGACCAAATGACTATTTTTATAGGAGTTAAATTAACTTATCATTCGGGATCCGTACCCAAAGGATGATAACAGTACAGTACAGTCAACAGCATAAGTAGATGATCAAAATTTGACCTCAGTTTTGAGTTTATGATGCTATTGGGCGGCAGTTTTCACTAGTTAATATTTTTTACACTTAACACTCACGCACACCTTCAACTTGATACTCTTCACCACCACACTATTTTGTCGCAATTTATGATAATTAGTATTGAATATCCGACTTTGACCATCTACTTTTGCTGTTGAATGTACAACTTTGACAGTGTGTATTTCTATAGTTGCTATAACAACAAACAATAAAAATTACAAGAGATTTTTATTTTTATTATTCACCTTAACAACCGACGTAAAATCTTGTGCGATGGTACGGAGCCCTTCATGTGCGAACACGAATCGTAATCAAAAGGCTCTTTTTATTTTAGTTGCTTAATCATATATACTATCCCGTTAGATTTAAACTCATCTTTTAATAAGAAAGAATAAGAAACTATAAATCATAGTAAACTACATTAGGAAGTTCATTAAGATGTAAATTTCCTAATGTTATTAGAGAAAACCACACACAAGTTTAAAACAAATTTTGCAACATATTATGAGATTTATAATTAAGTATGTAAGTAATAAGACGACTTAAGTTGCTCTTAGTAACGGTTGTAATTTCTTTATTTCTCAAAGATTTACAATCACATTGAGGAGAAACAAGATATTTGTACATAATTAAAGTATTAATATTCAATAATTGAAAAGTTCAGACTGCGCATTATATAAAATAATTTGCTAAACAACGTAATATTAACAATTGGTAAATAATATAGTTGTGTAGGTAGATTGTTGCTCTTAGTAAAAGATCTCAATCAAAATACAAATTCAATATGTAGTCCATACCCAACACGTGTTTTATTTATTTTTTATTTATTTAAACTTTATGAACATATAGGTACAAAGGTGGACTTAATGCCTAAGGCATTTTCTCCCAGCCAACCTTAAGGTGGTGCAGAGATAATTAGATAGGTGTTTCAGTCCTCCACGGACCATTCTCAAGGGCTGCTAACTCGCCGAGTACTCAATATCTATATAAATACAGTCTCATTCGAGCACATTTTTGTCCAAACGTCCCAGGATATTATTATAAAATGATATTATTATTATCTATTTGTAGTCTACAATCCAGGTTAAGTATATAATTTTAAAACCCACTTGAGCCGTGTCCGATCATATATATTCATCACAATTTTATACGTGTCGTCAATAGCATTTTATTAGTAAAAACATAAAACTCATTAAATAAAATCATTCGTATCCCATACATCCTACGTTTATTGCCACAAAATCTATAAATAAATTTTATTTTTAACGTATTATTTCCTTGAAATATAAAAAGTCATTCATTGTATCGAACATTAAAGCAATACAGTATAATAAAAGTGACTCTTGCCTCCACCAATTGCTTCCACTTATTCGGACGAGTTTTATGGTAAAATGTGGTTTCGAAATAACCTGGGTTCCGTATACGGTTATTTTTAGGCGTTTTGTTGGTTAGCTTGTTGTGCAGCAAAATGCTTGAGCGTTTTATTCCTCGGAGAAATAGGGACATTGATATTACCGAAATAGTGTCCTTCTATTATAGTGCCTATCGAGCTTTAAGTGGCATTTAAATTTATCCTTACACCATTTAATTGTGATGAACATTTTAATTTATTTACGTCAAAATATAAATGTAATAAATACTTAAAAGATTATGAAGTCACATATTTACAGAATGGGTAATAGTGCTGTAACATTTATATACAGCATCTTTAGTGAACTATTATGAGACAGAACACTTCTAAAAAAATCGAAGTTTATTTGATACGTTTATTTGATACTCGATAGTCCATAGTTTTTGCTCCTCAAGGCAGCGACTACAAAAAAGACACTTATTATATTTGATTTATTAATAGTATTAAACTTGACGTTTACAACTATCCCACGAGGCTTTCGCTGATTCACCAGACAATAGACGCAAGTGGGGGCTCAAGCCATCTACGAAATAAGACTGCAAATTAATTTACCCGCGCAAGAACTTATCCCTTTTGCACCCTCGGCTCAAGGTTATTTCTGAATTGAGGATGCAGGAGTCGGTCGGATATTTAGGGCGTTTTATGTAACTATTGCTCTAAGTCAGTACGCAAAGACGACTCTTATTAAAATGTTCTAACTACTTATATACTGAATCTGCACTTTACATTTCAAGCGAGAAAATTGCAATAATTTCGCTGTTCAATGTTATTAACAGTTATAAAAATAAAATAATTTGAAAATAAATAAATACTGAAATAAGAATTACCATTATAAATACAAAAATAATGAAAATCAAATAGACTTAAGGTTCTAAAGTTATTTATAGTACCTAAAAAGAATATGATAGCATCTGACACGTTAATAACAATAACCAAATTTCAACGACTACTTTTAAAATGAAATAAATAGTAATATATCACCTTAATACATATACCTATAGGCCTTTTTTCCAGCAGTGGACGTCTTTCGGCTGATATGATGAGACGACTATATACTTGCCTAATTGATGTACCTATGTAAAAATGTAAAATTCAATTAAAAGCTTTTAGTGCTATTTAGTATATTCTATTCAATACTTATATTCTTATTTATTTTTTTCTTTTTGCTTATCTCTAAAGTATCACGGAGACCTATTCATTCAATTTTATAAAACGATTTAAACGGTTTCTTTCTAAAGAAGGCTGTAAAAAGACTTAGAAATTATGATATTTTATATCGTACAAAAGGCACTTCCGCAGTTCCGTCAAATAAATCCTCGTAATATTGGCAATGTTAAAAAATTGCTATGTATGGATGTCCTGTCTATTATTATTGTAGTCTATATATTATTGATTCTACAAAAAAAAGGGCAAGTAGTTTAAGTTCCAACAATTTAGTTAAGTTACTCGTTACAGAGGAAAGATTAGATTTAGATCAGAACTGATATCAAAATTGATGATATTTAGTTTAGAGCCGCGCTTAAAGTAGGTTATTGGCAGTCATCTAATTTATTTAAAAATACTATATTTATATTACTTACCGTCAAACTACATGTTTATAGGACAAGGAATAAAACAAAAGTATATAATATGTTAATTTGTTTTAAAACTAAAGGAGGCCTTTCTCCAGCCGTGGACGTCTTTATATCTATGATATGACGATGATGATGATTTTAAAACTCAATCAACTGTAAAATGGTCACAAAATACACTCCACCCAACAGTACCCTCAAACAATATTTTTTTATTCTCTAAAAGTCAAGAATTAATTTCGCTTTTCCAAGGATTGGTCTGAGTTTTGTTTTATATAGGATTATACATAAATGCATTTAAACAAAAAGAGAGTGAAGTAATATAATTAAAAGAGGCGACGAGCTTCTTTGTAATCATGAATGGACAGCATTATTCATAGAATAAGGAAAACGAGAAGGTTTGTGTTTATTATACAATTATAAATGTTTTTGTTGCAATTTTACCGTTTGTATGACGTAAATGATGATAATATTCAAATAATGTCAAGGCAAAGTATACTATAGAAGAACACTTAAAACAAAGACTTTGAAAATTGTGTCATAGAAGTACTATCAGAAAAAAAATGTTGGGGCGCAGCATTTTGAGAATCGGAACCATTATTAATATACATCCCATATATATTAATAATGGTCCCGATGCTCATCAACAGAACCAAAATTTATTTTTTATTATTAAAATATCAGAGCATTTTTAATTTGTCAATTTATTTTAACCGCTTAATAGAGAGGAAACCTCACGTTAGATTCTATTGATTAGTTATATGTGAGAGTAGTTTCAGAAGTTTGACAGTTCTAACTCCCTGTCCTTCTCATACGATCTTTAATAGAAACAGATGTTATATTATTTAAAAAAGTTTAGACATGTAAAATAAGACGAGCTTGGCAGAATTCTTCGCAGAGCCGCTCATAATCCCCATAGAATAAATAGTGCAAGTTACTTATACTTTCTTTATCTTGCTTTAAAACTGAAAAAACTTATACATTAGTTTATAAATTATTCACACACGACCATCTGATCCCAAACTAAGCAGAGCTTGTACTAAACCAGATAACTACTATATTATAGTACGACTTTTTTTGGAAATACATGCTTAATAACCGAAATACTTCTATTGACACCCTATTAATATGACTTATCATTGGATTGGATTGGATTAACTTAGATAATTACACTCAAGATAAATTAGACTCAAGATAAACCGACATGTTCATGCACACAAATATCTGTCATAGGTTGGAATCGAAACCACGACCTGCGGCGTGAAAGGCAAGAATTTACCAACAGGCCTGTCAAAATAATCAACAATACAATTAACGTCGTACTAAGCTGATTATTTTAAATCTTAAAATAAAAGAAAACAAGGTCTTAATCAAACTACCCGTACAATACAAGAAAGTTGTTCAATATGTAATAAAATGAAGACCCATACTGAAAAGGCACAAACAAGATCGGGCGGAAGCTTAAAGCTCCGGATAACAGAACGCCTGAACATATACATAATAAAAATTCGTATAGAGGATTATGTAGATCAAATGAGATACCAAAATTATATACAAGGTCAATGTGACGTCATATTTAGAACAAAATATATAATATTCTATTTTTAAACAAAGGAGGAGGAGGTTCTTAATCCGCCTTAGTTTGTTTAATGTTTGTTACTTCTTAACTCCAAAAGAAGCAGGTTATCAATTTAACAGCATTTGTTTTTGTACGAATTTTATCCGCTGTGTGCGAACTGATTTTTAAATTTATTTGATCATTCAATATGGAATTCTTTTGAAATGATCCCTTTTGATACATTTTGTTTAAATTGGTTGTAGGAAAAAAAACGCACTAACAATTCCATACTTGAACGTCACGCAGCGTCTGTCGGCCATAGTATGGTCGCGCATACCTACTGCAGTACTTCAGACATGCCTCGAGACGGGATAACGACTCCATAGAACGATTGGTTGTGCAAGGAAAAGTGGAGAGAACCAGATCGCGTGGCAGGTCACCGCTACACTGGACTGATCAAGTGAAATCCGCAGTAGGAAGCTGCGTATCTGACTGCGCCAAACATTCAGCAAACAGAGAGAGATGGCGGGAGATCGTGCGGAAAGCTGTGTCCACCTTTACCACCGATGTGGATGCCTCGATGTAACCACGACCGCTCAGCCACGAGTATAACGACAGAGAAGACGGAAATAAAAGTTGCAGTCGGTTCTATGTAATTTAGTCATTCATGAGCCTGATAACGTCGACTTCTGAACATGGGCTTCCCTCAAAGGTTTCCACAAAGTTCCCGTTAGGAGAGATTTGCTGTAGTAACCGGCTTGGCAAGCGAGTTGGCGACCGTATTTAGATGGCAGCTAATACACAGGTGACACTGCTTTTTAGAACTTTTCTTTATGGACACCGATTTGAACAAATTATTGGAACGAAGTTCCTTAACGCACGTGAAAGGGGGCTAGACGGAATTTTTTTTACGAAAAGTTGTCACCACACTCTTTGCAGTTGCGCGGCGTGCGCATGTTTCTCTGTCTGTCTGTCTCCCTCTCTCTCTCTCTCTCTCTCTTATAGAAAGCAAGCCAGATATTTTCATTTCTATTATGCATTGAACAGTGTGGTGTCGCGACGATTATTTTTGTTGAGTGTATACAGGTTTTTTGTACATAGTAAATAATAAGAAATAACTTCGTTCCATCCGGGTGTCCCTTGACACCTCTCAAGTTTTTTTAGGTCTCAATAGAATCTCTATAGGTTACTTATTAAAACTGCCTCTTATTTTTGTTTATTAGGTGATTCGCTAGTGTTTATTTAATAAATAATGAATCAGACCTGTTAGATTGTGCAGCACAGTAGAAAAGAAAAACCACAATTATACTACTTATTAACTTTGCTACTTGGACCTCTTTAGCGCGATGGCCCTAGTGAAGGGCAGACTTAGGACCCGGAATATATTATACTATTAGTTTCTTTGCTGAAAGCCAGCTGGCAGATCTATGACCATTCCGTAGCTGGGCAGCAATTTAACCATAAAATAATACACTGATGAAAATTGTTAAAATGAAAGTTTATATACATTATTTATTGCTGACTAGCTATGCCCCGCGGTTTCACCCGCGTTAAAGTATTTTTGGCGTAACAGAGTAACTAACATACATCCATACATCTTACTCACAAACTTTCGCATCTATAATATTAGTAGCATGTGTACATCTAGCGGTTTTAGCAGTGCTCGCCGGAATAGCTCGCAGATGGTATATATTTTCCTACTTACTTGACACTTATCGTCATATATTGGACAATTCACAAAATATCTTTATAAATTGTAGCCTGTGTATTATTCTGATGTATAAGCTATATTATTAAAAAGTTTCATTAAAATCTATTCAATAGTTTTTGCGTGAAAGAGTAACAAACATCCATCCATCCATACTTACAACCTTTCGCGTTTTTAAGTTGGATTTGCTGGTTTGTATTTGTTTCAATCGACGATTATCGCAACTCAGCAGTTTGTTTAAAATAGTAATCATAATATTTGAGTTACAAAACATACAAACCAATAATAAGCCTTTAGTGTGCTCATCAACGGGTACCAAATACTATTTAGTCTTACAAAGGGAATTGGTATTCCTTATATTAGTCACGAAACAATATAACACTGGACCTCTTCTACGAAGATAGCTTTGTCCTCAATAGTTTATCGAGGACAAAAACATAGAACTTCTGAGAACTAGTGAGGCGACGAACTGGAATAAAAACAGCTTAATTCCTCTTTGAACATGGTTTGTAATTAAAGGCTATTGGTACGTGGTTGACCTCCATTTCTTTTGGGACCATTTTTTGCCCACCTTTTTATTTGTATTAATACATTTTTAATTTAAACAGTTTTTCAATGTAGAAATTAACTCCGTTGTATTATTTTATCACCATCATCATCATATCAGCCGAAAGACATCCACTGCTGGACAAAGGCCTCCCCAAGTATCTCCACAATAGCCCGTCCTGTGCTGCCGCATCCAGCGGCTTCGGGCGACCCGCACAAGATCGTCGGTCCACCTTGTAGGGGACATGCCCACGCTGCGTCTTCCGGTTCGTGGTTGCCACTCGAGAACCTTTCTGCCCCATCGGCCATCGGTTCTACGAGCTATGTGTGCTGCCCACTGCCACTTCAGGTCGGCAATTCTATTATTTTATGATATGTGTTAATTCTTTTAAGAATAAGAATAAGAAATTTTATTTGCTTTAACTGCACGTGTTTTTTGACTGCACGTGTGGCAAAGCGTCATGACAGTCGCCTCGCATCGTGTCGCGGGTTCGAGTCCCGCGCCGGACAAGTATTTGTGTGATCCATAAATAGTTGTTCTGAGTCTGGACGTAATTTATGTCCGTCTAATATAATTTTTTAAAGAAAAATAAATGTGTTTTTTGAAATCCGGTAGCACAGACCCCTTTATCACGGGTCTTATAAACATGCAATTCACGGATAAACAAAATATATGTCATATGTGACATAAATAGTTGTCATGTCCGGGAACCGAAACCGAAACGTGAGGGCGCAAGGTCGTAACGAAGCGACTACCTTAATCATTAAGCCACACATGTAGTTACGTAAAGTCATATAATTATTTGTAACATAAAATAATTACATAATTATTTTATGTTACAAATAATTATATGATTATATTACATAATTATATACGTATAAGTTCAAACTTTCTTCCTCGTCTTTTTTTAAGGGTTGTCTATGTGTATATTATTTGTAACAAAAGTAGGTTTTGTATACAAGTATAAGTTCAAACTTTCTTCCTCGTTTTTTTCGGGTTGTCTTCCAACAATCATTCCATATCTGGCTTCGAAACCCATATGGAACCAATATCAGACTTTATAACTACTGCTGATTATAGACATCGATATTTCATTACCCTTATTTTGTGTTGGTATCCATTAATTAATGCCCCATCCTATCATCAATTGGACAAGTAATCTGTGTCTTTGCATATTAATATTAAAAACTGCTACTCCTCTTTTCATGCATCTCCTCGTTGGAACCATCCTTATCCGAATACCAATCCCCAAAGGGGTTACGCTAAGTTATTAGGTTCGGATTTTATTATTAGGTTGGGACAATGTGACACAGATCATCCTAGCCCCAAACTAAGCAAAGCTTGTACTATGGGTACCAGGCGACGATATACATACTTATATAGATAGATAAATACTTAAATACATAGAAAACATCCATGACTCAGAAACAAATATTCGTGCTCATCACACAAATGTTTGCACTTACCGGGATTCGAACCCAGGACCACCAGCTTCGTAGGCAGGAGCACTACCAACTAGGCTATGGTGGTGAAGTAGTGACTTACTCTATAGTCTTAGACGCCTTGAAACCCCGCCTGCCTCAATTGTAAGTCGCAAATGAAGCAGAGTAAGCTCCAAAGGCTAATTCTAAACAAAAAAAATATTAGCGAATGGAATTCGCCTTCGAACTGTTTAAACTACTCGTAGAAAGTTGTCACGTTATTATGATAATAAATTTACATACGTTAAAGAACCAAGCAAACTAGCTGCCAAACATTTAACAATGCCCCAAGCGATGTGAACATCTTAGAAGATAAGAGCATACGATTCAAGCTAAAGCACATTTAATTTGCAAGCGCGGCCATCTTACTCCATGAATACAACACACGCGCGTGCCAAAATCGTTGCCAATTCAGCTCCGTAGGCCCTCATGGATCGGTCATCGAAGTTCATTGTCTTGTCGAACCGCCATAATCTCCACCAGAATTTGGCTTTCTAATTGGATTACATGAGTACTATTCCTTTGATACTAAAGTGCTTATTATAAACATTAGAGAACGGTATTAACGGTATATTGAATAAGTCTATTTTGCATGATTTTTATGCTAAGAGTCTTGCTTTGAATATTGGAATTAATGCAGTGCTTTGATGTTGTGTTTGGCTTTGGCACATCAAAAACGAATTATGAATTAATGGCATTGATACTTACATTTTTATATAATTTAAAGATTTTAGTAAATATTTTTATAAAGAAGAAATGTTAGAGGGGACACCTGTGGGTCCCTTATAACATTTCTTCAAATATGTATCATAAATTTTATATTATTAATAATTTATTAAAGATAAATATATTTGTATCAAATATTTGTAGCACAGGATATTGTTCTGACTGACATACAGATATCGTATATGGTAGCAACATGCCCTGCCATATAAGGCGTACAAACAGGATATTAATTTAATAATATTAAGTGCCATAAAGAAATTATATTAAGAATCAGTGCTTAATTATTATTACAAATAATTAAATTAAGTACTGATTCTAAATAAATTGCAATAAATATATAATTTACGGTTTTTGGTATCTGCTATAATCTTGTAGCAGTTTACAGGAACAAAGAAGGAGGGTATCCAATAACAATCATCCAATTTAAGGCAAGCTTACAAATTAAATATGAAAAACGGATCATAAATTAATATCAATCTTAATATCGTACGCTACACGTGTTCAACCGTAAAAAATAAGATCTTTAGTTCAAATTTAGAATCAGTCAAATACATACACACAATATAATTGGTAGTTTTATATCAAAAATAATCTTAGTAACAGCCCATAGTCCGAAACTGGGAATATTATACGCTTGGATCGTCCTCCTGTATTTGATCCCTCTCTCTCATTGCGTCAATAAGCCTCATCCATAGGATCATAAGAGTAAGTAAATAGAAAGATTTCGCACGTGCATATTCACTATAAAAATGATCGCGCAGACGGTTAGCCTTCATTGAGAAGAATTTTGACCATGGTGGCCATGGTCAATATTTGGTCAGGTGCAAATTATTATTATAATCAATTACGGATGGAACGAAGTTATTGCTTATTATTTATTATGTACAAAAAACCTGTATACACTCAACAAAAATAATCGTCGCGACACCACACTGTTCAATGCGAAATCGAAATGAAAATATCTGGCTTGCTTTTTATAAGAGAGAGAGAGAGATAGAGAGAGAGACAGACAGAGAAACATGCGCACGCCGCACAGCTGCAAAAAGTGTCGTGACAACTTTTCGTGAGATTTTTTTCCGTCTAGCCCCCTTTCACAACGCGCGATAAGGAACTTCGTTCCAAAAACATAATTTAAATGGAATACAGTAAGTAAACATGAAATTACAGATGCATTAAATCAACAACTTAAAAGAAAAAGTGAGTTGCTCTTGGTAAAGAACGATTAAATGAACAGGGATGATTCCCGGAAATCTTCAAATCTGTGTTATATTTCATCCCTGTCAAATAAAAACAAGCTTAGATATGGCACACTTTTATGAGACGGTATCTTTACTAAAAACCTTTAAGGCTCAAATATAATAAAGCTATCAAATTTAAAATACAGCGGCAGTTGTGTAAGCTTCAGAGCTTCCAAGACATTTATTATTATATAGTATAATAAGACATTTACGTTGTAGTAATGTGTTTCGAGAGCTGGTTGTTAGACTAAAACAATGAAATCAAAGCCAACTGTATTGTAATTCTGGTACAGCTGAAGCACGTAGCTACCTAAATCTTGAATTCAACTCACTCTATCAGACGTCTCTTCAGATACAGATTGTTTAATGCAGTATCCTTGTTTCAAAACCTTTTAAGTTATTGAACATAGAAAAACAAATGAGCAAAATTCTTTCTTTATTTGTCACTGGGAACCATTTGAGTGAATCAATTTAAGTGCCAGAGTAATTTGCCTTTTAGCGAAATTGAACGTTGAGAGAAGTTGAACTTCTGTACCTTACAAATAATATTTTCTTCCAACACAGTATTGCCATTTGCAGAAAAAGAAATAACTACACGATATGTTATTAAATATTTAACGAAAGTAATTGATGGAAAATACCAATTCATACAATATCAATCACCACATAATATCACAGTGATATCAGCGTAGACACCATTTAACTATGTTTATTTTGCCATGATTTGTATATTCATTATTTTGTTAGTTTGCGATAAGAGTAACTCGACGAAGTGGCAACACAATTAAATATTAAAATTTAATGTCTCATTTAAATCGTACTACATAAACATGTATTAAAAATATAAATAGTTTATATCATGAATTTAATAATTGTCATGAAAGTAATAATTATTTTATTATAAGGAAATTCCTTCTTCGTGGCAAACTTTACGTGCGTATTCTACGGACACAAAGCGTTAAGTTAATTCATTAAAATTTTGCTAGCGTGGTCGCCACAATAACAAACTTCTACTTAAATAACCTCGGCATTTACAAAAAAAACCGGCCAAGTGCGAGTCGGACTCGCACATGAAGGGTTCCGTAGCAGAAAGATTTCAGTTGATTAAATGAAAGCAAATTGCGGTTTATGACGTATTAAAAAAAACTACTTGCTAGATCTCGTTGAAACCAATTTTCGTTGTTAGTTTCTACGATAATGTACATCATATCATTTTTTTAGTTTTATCATTCTCTTATTTTAGAAGTACAGGGGGGGACACTCATTTTACCGCTTTGGAAGTGTCTCTCGCGCAAACTATTCAGTTTAGAAAAAAAATATATTAGAAACCTCAATATGATTTTTGAAGACCTATCCATAGACACCCCACATGTATGGGTACAAGGAAAAATGTTTTTTTGTGTTTCAGCTCTATGTATGGCGACCCCCTAAAATTATTGTTCTTTTTCTATTTTTGTGTCAGAATCTTAATGCAGTTCACAGAATACATCTACTTACCAAGTTTCAACAGTACAGCTCTTATAGTTTCGGAAAAAAGTGGCTGTGACATACGGACGGACAGACAGACAGACATGACGAATCTATAAGGGTTCCGTTTTTTGCCATTTGGCTACGGAACCCTAAAAAAGTGTTCAAACAAAATGTATACGGATATGATGATTATATTTTCACTGAGTAGCAAAGGAGGAGTAAGTTATATAGGTAGGCCGGCAACTTGCTCACTGTACACATTTATTTATATACTTACCTATGTTTTTATATTTATTATCAGAATTTGTATCATTTAAATGAACCTATACTGAAGGCGACGACGGCAGAAACTGTTTTGTTTTCTTTCTAATTATGTTATCACGTGAGTCAATGTGTCATGAGTAGTGATATTATAAATCTTTAAGTTATAAAATCATAGAGTTAAGTTTACTTGAAATCAAAGATATCAAATGGAAAAAAAATTGTCAAAAGCAGTTCACAAACAACGGAAAATCGAGTAACATACAAACAAAAACACATACCTACCTGGATAACCTCTATCTTTTGAAGAATAAGTTAAAAAGGCACAAAACTAGGTGAAACCTTTAAATAAGTCTCTACTAATCTATAAATAGCCTTACCAGCGAAAGCTGCAAAGTTTAGATTTATTGTTGAGCATTGAAGAAGCAATTTTCAAAATAAATATAAGTAGCAGGTTTTAATTTTCACTATGATTTATTTGAAAATTGATTGTTAAAACGAAAAGCAAATTAATTTAGGGTGTCAGCTAACCCGGGATCAAATTTTATTGAAATCGCTTTAGCCATTTAGACGTGAAGAAGTAACACACATACACACTAACAAACTTTCGCCTTTATAATTTTAGAATGATAAGTCATTTTACTTTATTTTCTTTGTTCAATTTGACTTTAAAGTGCCGAGAATAAGAAATACATTTTATTACTAAGCTAAAACTAATTTTCTTACAGTTATTAGTCACATTTATTGTTTCTCCGGAAAATCTATCTAGACTCTTGATTGCTTGACGCTAAGTAAGTTATCTGGAGCAGATTGCTGTAAGATTCAGTATTCCAGGTTATTTGAATCCTTCGTCTTTCAGGCGTCTTATCTTTGATTGATCCGATCGACTGGGGCTATAGGAATAAAATTGTGAATAGGTATCATAATATATACGTCATCAAATAATTGAATATGTATTTTACTACAAGTTAATCTTATAATTGAGACAAAAGGCTTTGGAGACATGAAATCATATCTGCAAGGAATGGAATGGAAATGAAATTTGATTATGCAATCAGAAGTTAAGTTTTATACAATACAATACAATACAAATACTCTTTATTGTACACCAAGATTTACATTTAAAGTAAACAGTTATATTAAATATGGTACAATGGGCGGTCTTATCGCTAACTGCGATCTCTTCCAGACAACCTTAGGATGGACAAAATCAGCAAGAAGAACAATTAAACGAGTGATAGGGGTGTAGCAATTTAAGAAAGAAATAATAAATATTAATAGACTAGTCTAGTAGATTAAGAGCGAAAAGTACGAAAATAATCTTGAAGTAACGCCTACAGCTCGTAGGTATTACATATATATAATTATAATCATAATATATTTACATATTAATATGTAATATAAATTTATTGATATATATTATATACAACATACATATAACAAATAAATACTTATATAAATACATACATTCTATTAGTGATAGGAGATGACGGTAACACTGTTATTATGCAATAATAACTATTTATTGTCTCTTCTTCTTCTTTCACTAGCTTTTTAAAAGTTAGAATGGATTGTGCTCGCCTTATTCTTACAGGCAAATCATTCCAAAGACGCACAGCTTGGACTGTAAACGATTGTCCGTAGAAGTTTGAGGAATGCTTAGGCATTTTGAGTTGCAAGTTTTCTGATGACCTCAGGGATCTTGAATGTGTGTCATGAAGGAACTCGAACCGTTCTTTGAGATAAAGTGGGGTGGTAGGATTAAACAATGTACTGTATAGAAGCATTAAAATATGAGTATCTCGGCGGAGGCGAATCGGGAGCCACTTGAGCTTGGTGCGAAATTCTGAAACATGGTCATATTTGCGCAAACCAAATATAAACCTTATGCAAAAATTTTGAAGGCGCTCGAGTTTGTCAAGTTGGGCTTCGGTGAGATCAGGATAGCTGGTATCGGCATAGTCAAGGATGGGTAAAAGAAGAGATTGTGCTAGCGCAATTTTAGTGGCAGTAGGAAGGAAGTTTCGGATTCGTCGCAAAGATCCTGCGGAGGCAAATATCTTGCGACTGACTTCCTGAAGCTGAGGACCCCATGATAATGTTTTGTCAATGAATATACCGAGATTTTTCACTGTGTCACTGTAGGGAATGCTTGTATTATTAAATTTAATCTGAGGTATCGAGGACCAATCTATTTTAACAAGAGTTCTGGAGCTGCCAATTATAATTATTTGCGTCTTTGCCGGATTAACTTCAAGTCCAAAAGACGTACTCCATTCGCAAATCTTATCAAGATCATGCTGCATGACATTGATAGCGGACGATATCATTTCTAGAGATGCCTGTGTATAAATCTGGAGATCGTCTGCATAGAGGTGGTAGGAAGAATTGAGGTTTTGGGAGATAGTATTAATAAATACAGCGAAAAGTAATGGAGATAGCACGCCTCCCTGTGGTACGCCGACAGTCATATCGCACCATGAAGAAAAAGTATCTTCTACGCGAATACGCTGCCGACGACCTAACAGGTAATTATGAAACCAATCAATAACCATTGGAGATACATTAAGTGAGCGCATAATGCCAAGCAAGATGTCAAAGTCTACGGTGTTGAATGCATTACTGAAGTCTAGTAAGGAAAGTGCCGTGACATTGCTCTCATCCATGCTGAGACGAATGTCGTCGGTTATTTTGATCAAAGCAGTAGCTGTACTATGACCGGGTCGGAAGCCAGATTGTAATGGATTTAGGAGCTGGTTTTTACAGAGGAAAACATTTAGTTGGTTATAAACTAACCGTTCCAATACTTTGGAGAGAAAGGGGAGGATAGATATAGGACGGAATTCGGAGAATTCTTTAGGATTTGATTTCTTAGGAAGCGGAATAATATAGGCTGCTTTCCATTGGGATGGAAAGCACCCATTGGATAAGGGGAAATTATAAATGTGACTCAGGACGGGTAGGATTTCATCAAGGATGGGGAGGATCATATTACAGCTAATGTTATCACTACCAATGGCTTTCGATGTAATTGACATAATGCTCCTCTTAATGTCACAAGTGGGTATTTGATTAAAAACCATAGGATTGTAATTGGGTGTTGGTAGTGACGAAAGATAATTAATAGTTTGGTCTTTAGTTATCCTGTTGCATTTGGATGAAGAAGAGAAATGTTGATTTAAGGAATTGATATCCAGATTTTTATGGATGGAAAATTCTTTTGTCTTGCCAACCCCCATAGATCTAAGAAATTTCCAGACTTTTGCTGGATCACCGTTTTCGATGGACTCGGTTTTATTTGTTTATTTAATTAGTAATTCCAACAAAGATTACACTATGCAATCACTCAGTAATAGCTCTCGTAGCAAAATCTTTACTTACAGGAAATCACAGCATTCGAAGAGTATATAATAAGAAAGAGTAAACTAACATTGAATTACCAGTGGTGTAATTTTCGTCTCTGTAATGTAACTGATTAGAGTGTCCAATGTCCCGTAGTAGAAATATAATCGACAAATTCAAGGCTCAAGTTATTTTAATTATCTAACAAACATTATATAACTTAATTAATTTAAAATTGTTTAAGAATATTAAATGATACATTTCTGTGCAGTGATATAATTACCTCTGATGTGTAGTGACGGCATAGAATATCAACACCGCATTTCATCGCGTTGGGAGCGTAGAAATCTACCGAGGGAATACCTACCTGAGAAAGGGCAACAGATTTTTTCTGTGAACTATGAACATCAAACCGCGATCGCCTACCCGTCTGCCAAGCGTGGCGGTTATGGCGTATGGGGGATATTTGGGGAGTCTTTCACTTCCAGTAGTGGACGTACTTGGCTGACATGATGATGATGATGATATAATCGCCTCTATAAATGTGTTTGAGGAGAAGAATTTCAACACTAGGTTAGCCACTATCTATATTTCTCTGCGTGTCTTGCCATATCTTCAATAATAAAAAATAAACATCAAAATCAGTACTTTGACCCCCGATGCATTAGATAATCTGATATGCGTCAAACAGATAAATGATAAAATTTTACAGTCGGTTAATAAATCTTCCATGCTTACTCAAATCTGAAAACATAAACGTACGTACATAAAATCAAAACTGGGGAATCATATATTAAATCATATATATTTTATTTCCCAGTTTCTATTATATATTTTATTTCTCAGTTTAGATTTATGCTCTGCATTGCGAAAAATACTATACAACTATATGTAGGTTACATGTTTAGTGAAACGATCAGTTATTTACAAATCAATAAATTTGTAGAATAATATAGTAGCAGTAATATACCTAGAAGAATGATTTGATGTTAGTTATTCTGAGAATATCAGAAGTTGAGTAATACGCTTATATAAAAGCTAGCGAAGTTCAAGTCGTGCTTTTCTAAATTATTTTTCTTTACATATGAAAACTATTTCTATTTTCGTAAGTTCAAGTCGTGCTTTTCTAAATTATTTTTCTTTACATATGAAAACTATTTTTATTTTCGTTGTTTGCTTAAAAGGCTTATGTAAAGTGAAACTAAACTGAATTTTAATTTTACCCAAAAATATCTTGTAACTAAACAAGAACCGTATGTTACTAAGAAATAGATTTTTTTTTTTGTGAAAAATCTAAAGTTCCCGAGTTTATTTTTTAGCGTGTATATTTTTTCAACTAAAATATTTTATATGTTTAATGGAAGTACAATATCTAAATGCGAACATACGCGTCACCATGATAGTAAGTGATCTGTTTACTAGAGAGTATAAACTGTGATATGCGAATAGATGAACTGATATCAGAGTACTTTTTACCTTTAGTAAGTCGTATGGACAGTGGTTACCCTAATGTGAGAGTCATTCAAGCCACTCGATAGAGATCTCACATGGCTTGACATATGTTATCTAATGAGCACAGACGGGACCGATGGCTTAACGTGCTTTATGGGCAAGAAGGAGCTTAGAAAGAAAACTGCTTTAGCAGTCATCCGTCTATGGACTGAGCCTCGCCAATCACTTAAGCTTTAAACTCATTTCCTGGCTACGAACGTCTCATCGGAGTAAGAGCAAAAGAGCTTAGTTTGTCCCATTTATACCTTAGTAACCGTAAACATATATATATCGTTAAATGTAGGTATATAAAGAAGAGCCCTCTAATAAAATATTCTAATAAAATATTAAGAATTATATCTGATACCCAGTCGATACTAAGAAACTCGTAGGCGATCGTAGCAGTCTCATAACATTATTATGTCAAGAAAATTGTATGTAAAGATCTTATGGACGCTTATTTTATATTGATTGATATTGATCAAGCAATATAAAATAAGCAACCATAATTTCTTTATATACCATTTTCTTACGACAGTAGCCGACTGTTAAGAAAAGAAAGGGAACAAGGCAATAAATAAATTTTTAATAAATAAGTAATTTCCGTAATTAAAGGCGCAAAAGTATATATATATATATAAATATCTAAGGACATTCTTCTTACTTTTGACATACGTCTTACTGTGTAGTTAAGGTAAATAATATATCCACCCATCTCATCACGGGCGTATAAGTCGTCCCAAGGCAATACCTCTCAGAGAACGGGCAGCAGCGATTTCATTTCCACATTTCCAACCACCCATAACAATTATGGCATATCCTCCAAATGATGGACATAGCTCCCTTGTAGAAAGCTGTTGGGGAGGTATTTGTCCAGCATTGGGTGTAATTCAGTTAACATGATGATCTTGGAATAACTAAAACACTGCCATCTGGTCCCAAACTAGGCAGACCCGCTGCTATGGAAGCAGACAACTGATGAACAG
This sequence comes from Pseudoips prasinana, assembly GCA_951640165.1. Lineage (NCBI taxonomy): Eukaryota > Metazoa > Arthropoda > Insecta > Lepidoptera > Nolidae > Pseudoips > Pseudoips prasinana. The sequence goes on from OX621240.1 coordinate 11,691,048, forward strand.
ACTTAAATATTTCTAAATACAAACACATAATACAAAAACTTAACACTGACCACTGGCTTGACCAACAGTATGATAGTTATGAAATGACTTCAAGTGCGACGGTGAATATGGGCTCTTGTTTTTTGAGTTTAGCATAGGTCTACCAATTGTGGACCCATATATATTATTTATTTTGACTGCACGTGTGGCGCAGCGGCTAAGACAGTCGCATCGCCGCTTCGTGTCCCGGGTTCGAATCCCACGCGGGACAACTATTTGTGGGACCCATAAATAGTTGTTCTGAGTCTGGATGTACTTTGTGTCCGTCAATTACATGTCTGTGAAGTACCCCGCGACACAGGGATTCATTTCCCTAGTGCGGGCCTAGTCTTTTTAAAATAAAAAGTAAAAAAAGCAAATTAATAGCATTATTCCCTATAAATAGCGAAAATATATTCTGAAACTTTTAAATCAAATCAAATAAAAAATCATTTATTCCGTAATAAATTTACCGTTTGTGTGGAATCGTCCTTATTTTTACCCTACCGTTCAGTTCAGTGTGTTTAAAACTAGGAACTCAGGATCATCCGGCAGATATCTTTCTGGCACCCTTTACCATAGCGCCTAATATTGCCGTTAGGCTATGTACGAAACACGTTGATATATCAAATTTACAATTACTCAACTAACAGTCTTACGGAGGATGTAGGTGCCATCCATCGGCTTTGTTTGTAGAATCATGGCTGACGATATATAGTTGTTCTGAGTCTGCGTGCCTTTGTTTCTGCGAATCGTTTGCCGCGATACAGGGATTTATTACCCTAGTGCGGGTGCAGAGATATATTTGCGTATGTCGAACATTGTTTTTCATAAAATAAAACAGAAATCTGAACCTTTATTTCTATTTGTGAAAAAAGGTTTAGTTTTCTGTTTTATTTTATGAAAAACAATATTCGCCGTATGCAAATAGATTTCGTAACTCATTCAACTCGTTTTTTATTTAAATATTTTCATTATTCAGCCATATTATGTTTAGATACAATATTAAAAAAGAACGGCTCTCTGAATCCAAAAAAGCAAAACGGCCTAACTAAAACAGTTAACAGAAAAAATAACACACAAAAATAGAACATCAAGACTATTCTTATATATATAATATTGTGTGTCAACCTAGTCAAAATAATACTCATTATTTCCTACCCACACAAAATCTGGTTATACGGCTAACTCTTATTATAACCCGCATAATCTGGTCTATTAGTCTTGTCGTAAATGACCTTGGCTGCTAAGCCGGAGGTCGTGGGTTCGATCCCCACCCAGGACAAATCTTTGTGTGATGAACACGATTATTTGTCCTATGTGCGGGTTTAATTTATCTATAATATGTTTGTATTTAGAAATATATAAGTATGTTTATCAGTTGTCTGGTTGCCATAGTACCTACAGGTTCTGCCTAATTTGGGATCAGTTGCCATAAAGATATTTACTATTAAAAAAATATTTATATTTTTCTAAAACATCCCTGTTGTGTAAACATTGCTGTAATAAAGATGAAAATAAGTCAACTATGCTATGTACGAGTTCATCAAAATGGATATCAATTTTATTAGACATCCAATTGATATGTCTACGAAAATAAAATAGAAATTCTGATCTCATTAAAATTAAAATGAGATATTTATCTACGTGTATTGACGTCAATCGAATATCGTATTTTAAAAGAAAAAATATATCCAAATTTAATAAAATAAATTTCCAATGTCACTAGACCATATAAACACCAAAGATAAGATTCACATTTTATTGCACACCATTTGTACATAATGGATACAAGAACTCAAATAATTTAAAAAATACGGTACAATAGGCGGTCTTATCGCTTACAGCTATCTCTTCGAAAATAAATACTCAATCGACCAATCAGGGACTACTTGCTATATTTCAGTAGCAGTATTATTGTTAAACATTATATTAGTTCAGCAAAGTTACGAAGTCCCAAGAGCCCACATACACCTAGTTAACATTCACGAAATTTCAGCAAAACAACTCTTATGTCAATCTTTACATCAGCCTACTTATTTATATTCTCCTATGTCAATCAACAAATCAGTTCGCCCATTTATGAATATAATTAACTAAACTGATTTGTCAATTGACATAGGAAATTGTTGGTGTAATTAAAATATCCTGATATTTTAAGTTGTAAGACCAAATCCCAACCCAGCATGTCACAGGTTTCCAAGATAAGTCCAGGATCCATTATTTAATTTATATCTATATTTATTTATATCTTTGGTTAGTTCTCATCAAATTTCGAACCAAATCACGTAGTGGGATGCCGTCAAGAGATTTCCTTGAACAGCCTCCGATACATACCACAAAGTGTGTCCAGTAAGCACTGCGGTATATTCAAATCTTAAATAATGAACCCAAATTCAATACATACACATAATAACTATAACCTTTCTCGGGGCGTCATCTGATTTGTGATTCTGTTTGGTATATTTTCAGCTGGTATTGTTGTAATTGTATAGATAAATATGGTTGTCAATTAAACTGTATATTTAAAAAAATAGGAAGAGTAGGTTCTCAATTCGGCTGTATTTTTTGTTTGTTACTTGATAACTATAAGATGGATTGGAAAAAAAATATTTTCTTGAATAAAAGCTTGAGACTATACTTATAGTCTATGTATACATCATAGACTATAAGTATAGTCTCAAGCTTTTATTCATGAAAATATTTTTTTTCCAATCCATCTTATAGTTATGAAGTAACAAATAAAAAATACAGCCGAATTGAGAACCTACTCTTCCTATTTTTTTAAATATACAGTTTAATTGACAACCACTTTCTTTTTAAGTCGGTTAATAATTCATAAAACTATAATGTAAAAAATTAATAAAATAATAATGTATGACAAAAATCTTTCTTTCTTTCACGGAGACGCTGATAAGTAAAACCAATATTTAACGCTCACCCATCTATGGACTGACCGAGTGCCTTGGTTCTTTACCTCGCCGATCACTTACGAATCGTTGAGTGTTACTGGCCATGAGCACCTCAAAATAATCTGTACTCCTCACTTTATGCGGAATAATCTTACGAACCGGTGAGTATTACTAGCTATGAGCACCTCAAAATAATCTGTACTCTTCACTTTAGTATTTATATAATAATATTAAAAAAATATTGTTATTCTACTGCTTAAGAATTTTTGTATGATTTAATTTAATATTAACACTTTTTTTTATTCATTACAATGTAAGGATAAACTAAGTATATTATAGATAATTAAACGATAAAATCAAAAATACTAAATATTCTGTGTACGTACATATTTATACAAAACGTTGCTTAGTCTCTCTGTAGATTTAACATTATTGTAAAGTCTGTGGTACAAATAAGTATGGTTCAAACAATAATCCATTTTCCGTATTCAAAGCACACTCGGTTAAGCACGCCAGATTTTAATTCTACGCTTAAAATTTCAGCAGCCCATTCAAGTGAACCGGAATTTGTAAAAGGGTCCTAAAACAATATATTACATGAAAATATTTATTGAAAAATAGTACTCGTAGTTTATTCCTTTAGTTGCTCTGCCTTCTTTACATGGCCGCAATTTAATTTTCGACTACAACCAAGTTTTCTATAGATTATAATTTTAAATATTTTTGGAGCTAACAATACCATACATTTTATGGTTACAATTATTAAGCATTTGGCAATACAATGATATCACCTCCAACAAAAAAAAACAAGATTTTCGAAAATATTTTCATAATAAAAAAGACAATAACATATATCTATTTCATGTACGCTGATCATTAAATAATAAATATATTTTACTTTTTGCATGTACAAATTAAAAATCATTAAAGTTAGATACTATACGCATTCAATAAAATTTTGTATCACACAAATGACAGTTAATATCATTAAATCTTTTATTCAATTCAAAGATTTTTAAATAATTAAAAAAAAAAATTCAAGCATATAATGCATAAGTACTTATTCATACATCATTTCAACCCACTATTCGATTGATTTTAGTTCTGATATAACGATATTGTAAGAAAATAATTAAAATAGAACGTACTCATTCGCTTGACGTATAATTGTCATGATTAGTTCCGTAATCACCCCGGTTAACGCATAATATACTACACTATCGATTTTATACTAGCAGAGATCCCACCGTCTATAAAAATAAAATTCTTAATTATTTGATTTAAAACAAAATACACATATAATTAACATAAATCTATAAATCCCAGACACAATTTGAATAATCATACCTTCATCGCCACTGAAACAAATCACCAAAATCCAGCCAGTCTCATAAATCAAACATTTCAAAACCAAAATTACACCACACTAATCAACGTGGCACATTAAGAAACAAATCACGTATTAAAGTTTCACATTTAGCACTGAAGTTTAAAATACGCTCACGTTACGCGCGTAATTCCGGAATGCTGAAATTCAGGATACACGTGTCACTCTCTCGGCAACGCGCGGGCGACTGACATCCTTGAATGGTCTGGAGAGAATCAACGCGGGCAAAATGCGCAGAGACGCCAAGGGAATTTTATGGTGTCGGTTCTAATATCGGTCAGTACATCCAATGGTGGTGAAAGAATAATTGAAATGATTTTTAATCTGTGATTAATTACGAAAGTGCCAGTTGGAGATCTTGATAAAAAAGAGGATATTTATGAGCTTATAAAGCGTGTTCATTATGAAAATTTATTGACACAGCCCCTGAAGAGGTTGAAGTAATATCATTTTTTAGGGCTTAAGAGGAAAATTTGTAGCAATAACCATTTTTAAATTTAATAAACTAAAATTATGTTCTTATCTAGAATTATCTGAGCAGATGTCTTGTTTGGCAAATATGTAAATCGTTATATTGATGATTAGCTAAGTATAAGTTTATTTTTGTTAGTTTAATAAATATAGGTAAGTCCTAGTAAGTACAACTAAGCAGACTTAATTTGTTGTGTGACAACTAATAGTTATAAAACATTAACATTTAAGGAAATAACTACTAAGACTAAAATCTTATATAAATACCTACTCAAGTTCTACAGTCTACATAGCAAATAGTTTCGAGCCATTTCAATGACTTATGATGCTACGCAAAGCATTTTGCTACAAACTTTATCTTTCATCGATAATATATGTATGTATGTAGCAATTCGTAGTACAGACCAATTTGTGAATAATTGATCATTTGACATATCAACATTTCTTGAGATTTGCAGCTTTGGTTCTCACCAAAGCTGCAAATCTCAAGAAATGTTGATATTCAAGATTGTTGTTGTCGTACAAAAACAACAATTTAGCGAGGATTTATATTATTTTATTTTTAATTAACATTGATTAGTCAACATCTTATTCTGTTAACTGTGATAATTGTAACAGAAAACCACTACTTAATTGTAGTACTATGAAGGTGATGTGGTTATTGTGCATTAACACATTAAGAAAGGATGAATGAAAGAAAATTGACAAAAGAAGTATATCTGGCCTGTGTGAATGGAACCACCGGAAGTGAAAGACCTCGTAGACCATTCTCTGACCAAATCGGAGACGTTTTTAAGAAAGGTCAGGTCAGAAGTATACTAAACCGGTGAACATGTATGAAGAATAATCGCAAAGATCGTGACAAATGAAAATCGATTGTCTCTGCCCGCCCCTCTGGGAAACAGGCGTAAGTAAGTATTGTGGGTACTTAGGTATAACGTATATGGCTCCAGCATACAAATCATATAGTATAGCTACGAAATGTTCCTTATGAAAATCCCCTTTACTTATTCTTGTCATGAGGGACATGTAACTGCACGTGTGGCGCAGCGGCTAAGATAGTCGCCTCGCCGCTTCGTGTCGCGAGTTCGAGTCCCACGCCGGACAACTATTTATGTGACCCGTAAATAGTTGTTCAGAGTCTGGATGTAATTTGTGTCCGTCAATTATATGTTTGTAAAGTACCCCGCGACACAGGGATTATTTCCCTAAGTGCGGGCGTTGTCTTCTAAAATAAAAAATAATAAAAATAGAAAACATTCTTAAAAAATAAATATTAAACATCAATTTCAATTTCTTCTGTACACTTTGTCCTTTATTCTGTTGATTAATTACAAGTAGTCCTTTGAGATTCACTACATCATTCAGCATACAAACTTCGTACCTTCATGTAATCTTGTCCTCATAAATATTGCATCCATCGTATCCATTCACCTCAGGCCTTTCTGAAGTTCCTTGTGGTTTGTTTCTAATCTACCTTAATGGTTACTCCCATTAACAGGTTTGGTTGCTTATTTAGTACCTACATCTAATTCTATTGAATTGGTTTACTTCGCGTCATTAGTTCATTCATGATACCTAAACCTTTGTCTATACGTATAGCGCTGTAGGTAAGGTAGTCGCCTCGCTGCTACCTCTTTGCCCTCGTATTTCGGGTGCGATCATCACAAGACAACTATTTGTAACGTGTTTGGTTGATCTGCATTATCGGCATATTGCACATATGTGAGATTTCACGCGATACAAGGATTTATTTCCTTGGCGCGAGCATTTAATTTTCTTAAGTTTTTTTTAAAGACGACGCCCACATTAAGGAAATGGATTGGTTTGTCGCGGGATACTTAACAAACATATAATTGACGGACACAAATTAGATCCAGATTCAGAACATTATGGTTAAAAAAAAACAGTTGTCCTGCGCGGGAATCGAATTAGGGACACGAAGTAGTGAAGCGATTGTCTTAACCTTAAGTTGCTCCGATTTAAGCAAATTTAACACCGGTATTATTTTATTTATGGCAACCGCTGGATGCGAATAGCGCAAGACCGGCAATTGTGGAGATCTTTGGGGGAGGCATTTGTCCAGCAATGGACGTCTTTCGGCTGATATGATGATGATTACCAGATGATAATTTTAGAATTTTAAATCTCATGTGTATTTCGTACCATATAATGAGAAACACTGCCGAATCAACGCAGTAGGAAGCTTTCTTGAGAGATCGCAAATTAATAATTAAAAGAATGGCCTAGTGTGGACTGTTTAGTTAATCACTGCTTTCTCAAAAGTATCGTTCGAAAAATTAAAGATATTTTTATTATTTACATATTTTTACGTGTCTACGTTAACAATTTGATTCCAGGCATTTTAAATTGTGGGTTTTATAGCATTACTAGCTGTGCCCCGCGGTTTTACCCACGTTAAACTATATAAATTATAACCTATGTGTTAAACCAGGGTGTCAGCTAATTCCATACCAAATTTTATTAAAATCGCTTCAGCCGTTTAGACGTGAAGATGTAGCAAACATATACACTCACACACTTTCGCATTTATAATATTAGTGTGATTCGCAATGTGAAGTGTAAATTTCATTTCAATAATTGGAAATCTATACACATAATAAAATCGTAGGAAAGTCAAAACTGTACATTGAATTGTGGCGAAGCCACAATTACCACATTATATAAATATAATATATACATATATAAATATCTAAACTTAATAACGTAATTACTAATATAAATATAACATAAATACATATATATACTTATCATAAATATCTACATAAATACGTATTACAATATACAAGTAATTAAATTAACACCAATTATTAAGTACTAAATATACACTATACTAAACAGATACACTAAACATAACACATGCACAATACTAAACATAATAAATAGTACTTACCTGTGTCGACCACACCGACTAGTCGCCGAGCACCGCGGCCCGCACCCGTCGTCGTGTCGTATCGAGTGAAGCGCCTCAAGTCCCGTTATCGACGTCTTCGAGAAAGATCCACGCAACTCCGCTGTGCGCGAGCGCCGGTGCGGCGCCCGGCAGTTCGCTTCGTGCCCTCGCTGCTGACGCACGCTCGCTTGCTTAACGCGCTCACGGATATATAATATATGTTTACGCTTGCCGCATCTTACCTGATATCATATATATATAAGTGGAATAACTCTGGTGCCGATAAATAAACTATTAAGTGGACTAAGTGTTTCTTTGTCGCCGTTTCCTCACCGGCACCTCCACACTGGTGACCCCGAACACTGGACGCAGCTAAGAGCAACCTGAATCCTGGACGCAGCTTGCAGTAACCCGGAACAGTAAGCTAGTGGCAATATAATAACATGTCTAAAGCTCAGAACATTTCAATCGAACAAAGCGATGACGAACAGTCGCATTCCAAAGAAAGGACTTTTACATCGTCCGATATTTTTCGTGTCGGAGTACGATTCCCACCGTTTTGGGCAGAGGAACCTGCGGTGTGGTTTGCCCAAATAGAAGGCAGCTTCGCCCTCTCCGGCATCAAGGATGACGACACGAAGTATAATTACGTCAGCGCACAGCTCGAGCATCGCTACGCCGCCGAAGTGAAGGATATTTTAATTAATCCACCTGCAAAAGGCAAGTACGAAAAATTAAAGTGCGAACTCATCAAAAGGTTATCCGCGTCACGCGAAAAAGAGCTAACCCAGCTGTTAATGCATGAGGAGCTAGGAGATAGGCGACCTTCGGCATTCCTCCGCCACCTGCAGCATCTAGCCGGACCAAACATACCGGACGATTTAATAAAAACCGTTTGGACTAGCCGCTTACCAAGCAGCGTACAGATAGTGGTAGCATCACAGCCCGAATCTTCCCTTATGGCACTCGCGGACCTGGCCGATAAGGTACATGACCTTGTACCAGCAGCACGACAAGTGGCTTCCACGTCTACGGACACCGTCCCGATTACACTAGTTGAAAAATTGACAATGGAAATTACCGAGCTTAGCCGCCAAGTGCAAGCCCTCTCAGCAAGAGATTCCAGATCCCGCTCGAGAGATAGAGGCCGTGAACGTGGAAGAAGCAACACGCGTTCCCAGTCAAACTACAGAAGATACCCCACCTGTATCTTTCATCACCGCTACGGAGACAAAGCACGGAGATGCCTAAAGCCCTGTGATTATGGATCCGGGTCGGGAAAAGCCGGGGGCAATCATCAGTAGCGACACATGATTGCCAAGGCCCAACAACTGGTCGCTTGTTTATAACAGACAGACGAACAAAGATGCAATTTTTAGTCGACACAGGAAGCGACATCTGCGTTTTTCCCCGCTCTGCCCTCAAACAATGGCGGCCACGTACCACAGATTTTAGCGTCTTCGCAGCGAATGGAACACCAATTGCTATATACGGAGCCCATAATATGGAACTGGATCTAGGCCTACGCCGCGCATACTCCTGGAAATTCGTAGTGGCTGACGTCACCAAAGCCATTATTGGGGTCGATTTTTTATCATTCTACGACTTGGTAGTAGACTGTCGTAACAAACGCCTAATCGACAACAAGACCAGCTTATCAACAGGAGCCACCCCGGTTGCTTCAGCCGACGCCATATCTTCGGTCAAGACCGTAACCGGCGAGTCTAAGTACTTGGACCTCATTAGAGATTTTCCGGAAATCACTCGTCCTGCGGGCACACATCGGGTCATACGTCACAACACTGTCCACCATATAAGGACAACACCTGGACCTCCCGTATACAGCACACCAAGAAGACTTGCTCCAGATAAGCTGAAGATAGCTAAACAGGAGTTCGACGAGATGTTGAGATTAGGGACTGCAAGACCATCAGAGAGCCCATGGTCGTCCCCGCTCCACCTTGCTCCGAAAAAGGACAACGAATGGCGACCATGTGGCGATTACAGGATGCTAAACGCTCGAACGATACCCGACCGCTACCCAATCCGTCACATCCAGGATTTTACCCAAAACATTGCTGGCTGTAAGATATTTTCGAAAATAGACCTAGTAAAAGCTTACAATCAGATACCGGTCAACCCCGAGGATATCCCCAAAACAGCCATAACCACACCCTTCGGGATGTTCGAATTCCCATACATGAATTTCGGCCTGAGAAATGCGGGACAGACTTTCCAAAGATTCGTGGATGAGATGACGCGGGACCTGGATTTTTGCTTCACATATTTAGACGACTATTTGATCTCGTCCCCTGACGAAGAAACCCATTTCCGTCACCTACGTCTCCTATTTGAGCGACTGAAGGAATATGGGATGGTGATAAACACTTCTAAATGCGTATTCGGTGCAGAAGAAGTAACTTTCCTCGGCTGCAGCGTGTCTTGCTCGGGCATCAAACCACTTGACAGCAGAGTTCAAGCCATAAAAGACTTCCCCATCCCGAAAACAGTACGAGAACTTCGAAGATTCCTGGGGATGATTAATTTTTATCGTCGGTTTATTAAAAATGCCGCTATATCCCAAAGGCCCTTGCATGAACTGCTCACCGGATCCGTAATAGGCTCTCACCCAGTAAATATCACCGGAGAAAAGCTACAAGCATTTGAAGACTGCAAAGAGAGTTTATGCCAAGCAGCACTTCTAGCGCACCCGGATATGGACGCAAAAATAGCACTGGTCACAGACGCCTCAGACATCGCAATCGGTGGAGTCCTGCAGCAACAGAAAGACGGAGAGTGGCAGCCACTCGCTTTCTTTAGCCGAAAATTGAGCCCTGCACAAAGAAAATACTCACCATACGACCGGGAATTGCTCGCGATTTACGAATCGATAAGGCATTTTCGTTACCTCGTCGAAGCAAGACACTTTACGGTATTCACCGACCACAAGCCTATCTGTTTCGCCTTCCACGGTCCCAAAGAGAAGTGTTCACCACGCCAATTTCGCTACTTTGATTATATAGCGCAATTCACTACGGACATCCAGCATATCACGGGAAAAGATAACGTGGTAGCCGATACGCTTTCGAGAATTGAAGAAATAATTCAACCTATCGATTTAGAGACCCTGGCGAACACACAGAGTACAGATCAAGAGCTAAAAACACTCATAAAAGGGGGAACTTCGCTCAGATTCGTCAAAGTCAACGTACCAGGGACAAATCTGGAACTTTACTGTGACGACAGCATGCCTACCCCACGACCTTTCGTACCCATAGAGCTGAGAAGGCAAGTGTACGACAGCCTGCATTCACTTAGCCATCCTGGCGCTAAGGCCTCCGCTAGGCTAGTGGCACAGCGCTATGTATGGCCTGGAATAAACAAAGATTGTCGCGAGTGGAACAAACTCTGTCACGCATGTCAACGCACAAAAGTCACACGACACGTAACGCCACAAATGGGTACCTTCAAGCTACCAAGCGGCAGATTTACCTACGTACATATTGACTTAGTCGGCCCATTGCCCCCGTCGGACGGCTACCGCTATTGCCTTACGGCTGTAGATAGATTTACCCGATGGCCAGAAGCAATCCCTGTGCAGGACATAACTGCAGAAACAGTCGGCAAAGCTTTCGTCTCCAGCTGGATATCACGATACGGTTGCCCCACAGAAATTGTGACCGATCGCGGAAAGCAATTTGAGTCCGCGCTGCTAAAACAACTGTCAGAACTTGCGGGATTTCAACGCAACAGGACAACCGCGTATCATCCTGCAAGCAACGGAATGGTGGAACGAATGCACAGGCAACTCAAAGCAGCTATAATGTGCCACGAAGGCCTTAAATGGACAGAAAGCTTACCATTAGTACTCTTAGGAATGAGGAGCGCCTTCAAAGAGGACATACAAGCGTCCCCCGCTGAACTCCTTTACGGCGAACCCCTCAGACTGCCTGGAGAATTTCTGCAACCAACCACCGTACAGCAAACGACCAGCGACCTTACAGAATTTTCAGCAAGACTCCGTTCCACCATTAATAAAATTCGCCCCCAGCCAGCCTCGAGACACAATAGACGAAATATCTTCGTATTCCGAGACTTACCTTCTGCTTCTCACGTTTACGTCCGAGATGATACCGTGAGAGGATCTCTTCAACCGGCTTACACCGGGCCGTATAAAGTAATAGAACGTGGTACTAAAGTCTTCAAGCTGCTAATGAAAGGAAGAGAACAAACAGTATCGATAGAGAGACTAAAACCAGCCTATGTACTCACACCAGAAAAGCAGCCAAACGCTCGTCCGCTGGTAGAAGAAATTCCACATACTGTCCCGAAAAACCAAGAAAATTTAAAGACTACTCGCTCAGGGCGACATGTGAGGTTCCCCGATTATTATCGCCCATCATAAGATGGCCTCTCAGGGGGGAGCCATGTGGCGAAGCCACAATTACCACATTATATAAATATAATATATACATATATAAATATCTAAACTTAATAACGTAATTACTAATATAAATATAACATAAATACATATATATACTTATCATAAATATCTACATAAATACGTATTACAATATACAAGTAATTAAATTAACACCAATTATTAAGTACTAAATATACACTATACTAAACAGATACACTAAACATAACACATGCACAATACTAAACATAATAAATAGTACTTACCTGTGTCGACCACACCGACTAGTCGCCGAGCACCGCGGCCCGCACCCGTCGTCGTGTCGTATCGAGTGAAGCGCCTCAAGTCCCGTTATCGACGTCTTCGAGAAAGATCCACGCAACTCCGCTGTGCGCGAGCGCCGGTGCGGCGCCCGGCAGTTCGCTTCGTGCCCTCGCTGCTGACGCACGCTCGCTTGCTTAACGCGCTCACGGATATATAATATATGTTTACGCTTGCCGCATCTTACCTGATATCATATATATATAAGTGGAATAACTCTGGTGCCGATAAATAAACTATTAAGTGGACTAAGTGTTTCTTTGTCGCCGTTTCCTCACCGGCACCTCCACAGAATATTTTCTAAAAAGGATACTTGGGACGTGATCTACAATCGATATCGAAGCCAAAAATATAGTTTTTAGATTTTTTCTCTGTATGTATGTCCGGGATAAACTCAAAAAGTGCTGTATGGATTAACTTCAAATTTTGCAAGAATATTACTAAGACGTTGGGTGAACATATAGGCTACATATTATCACGCTATCACCTACGGGGGAGTAGCTGTGGTAATATATAAAATTTTACGCGGGTAAAACCGCGGGGCACAGCTAGTCATAAATATAATCGTAGGGCTGGTATCGAACCAGCACCTTCTACCAATGCAGGGTACGCGTTCTGCGGTAAGCTACGAAATATACATACTGGCGGATCAAATTCAGGATACCCTTGAAAAAAAGATTTTTATCGTTCGCACTTTATACACACATACTCGTATATCACGCAATTTAAGCTACATGTTGTGAATATTACGGGTTTATTAAATGACTCTAGTTATGCCCTGCGATTATACTCGCAGATAAACGTTTTTTTTACAAGTATCAAATCTTTATATTGCATTGACGGTCACCGTAGCCTAGTTGGTAGTGCTCCTGTCTACGAAGCTGGTGGTCCTGGGTTCGAATCCCGGTAAGTGGAAATATTTGTGTGATGAGCACGAATATTTGTTTCTGAGTCATGGATGTTTTCTCTGTACATAAGTATTTATCTATCTATATAAGTATGTATATCATCGCCTGGTACCCATAGTACAAGCTTTGCTTAGTTTGGGGCTAGGATGATCTGTGTGACATTGTCCCTAGATAATATATTTGCATGATTCACTAGCATATATCCATACATTCAAACAAATAATCATTCACATTTAAGATATTAAAAGATAGCAGTATTCATTTATTATGCTTAATAAAAAATTAAGTTAACCGTCGAATTGTATGATATGATATTTTATTTGTTAACTATAGATAGACAGATAGATAGAATACCTACTCTTTATTGTACACACTCAAACAGAAAAAAAAGATAAAATACAAAAATACATTGATATAAAGAACATAATATACAAAGAGCGGTCTTATCGCCTTAAACAATCCCTTCTAGTCAACTTTTGGATGGATAGGAACTGAAAGTAAAGTAAACAGTAACAGGAATGCAACAAATAAATTATAATATGGAACGGTGATATAAATATAATACATACCAAATACTTAATATGACTTCACAAATAGAAGTATGTTATGTACAGACGCCAGCACATCCAGCTACCCCAATCTGTCAAATTTCTTTTATAGATGTTCAATATCATCACAAAATTATAAAGTTCATTTTCAATTGGTGAAATTTGACAGATTGTTAGAAGTATGTTATGTACAGACGCCAGCACATCCAGCTACCCCAATCTGTCAAATTTCTTTTGTAGATGTTCAATTTTATCACGAAATTATAAAGTTCATTTTTAATTGGTGAAATTTCACAGATTGGGGTAGCTTGATGTACATGTATAATACAATAATAAATATTTTATTTCAGGTGTAAGAAATTATGAACATAGGGAGTAAACCTTAACAAGCTCATTGAAAATTAACTATAATATTTTATATAATAACAATGTATAATGTAAATTAATGTATCATTGTTGTTATTTTCATAACCTTTTGCGAAATTCTGAACAACTAAATCAACTTATAAAGACACATATATTTTATTTAACTGTAACATATTGCCACAATTTACATTCTATTTACATAAAAGCGTGCATAGATCAAACAGTGTGTTATGCCCGTTTTTGTTGGGAAGCAAATATGGCGCCCAAGTACATTGTTCCTGTAAATTGTGGAGAATAATGATGATGGATTCGAAACCTTGGATGCGTAGAACAACCATTTGTTGTAAGTTTGGTGTAATACCTACTATTTTATTTAATCCGTTGAGCCTCAAACTTAAACTATCAATATATTATTTTAGTTTTTTGTCTGGAATTTATTCCGCGTAATATTTTCGCCGAATCGCAGACAGTCTCAATGGAGATCAGCCAATTGCGCAGGACATATTGCAATTGCATAAGTGTGTGCGCAAACTCAAGGATTCCATCACTCTCGTGACTATTTAGTACCGCCAACTCCCAGGCTGTGGGTTGACACTGAGATTTTTTTTTAACGGAAAAATCCTAAAATCACCTTTTGGCCCGACCCGAGATTTGAACCCAGGATCTGTGGTTGAAGATGCTACCGCTAGACATGAGACATGAGACAGTCAAATTTTAGTTATCACACTTATTGCTGTGTGGCTGATGGCATCAAATTTCGCCACCCTAACTCATCGCGTGGGGGGGCCTCTGACATGGCTTAACGACTGTTGTCTAATGAGTACCACCGGGATCGACAGCTTAACGTGTCCTCTGAAACATGGAGACGCTCAGAAATTAAACCACTTTGGTGGTCACCCATCTATGGACAGACCGCGAGCCTAGTTGCTTGACTATGATGTTATTATCCATACATATAATAAAATCGTAGGAAAGTCAAAATAGTACATTGAATATTCTTTAAAAAGGATACCTGGGGCGTGATCTATAATAGATATCGAAACCAAAAATATAGTTTTTAGAATTTTTGTCTGTGTGTCTGTTTGTCTGTATGTATGTCCGGACTAAACTCAAAAAGTACGGCATGGATAACTTCAAATTTTGCATGACTATTACTAAAAGGTCGGGTCAACATATAGGCTACATATTATCACGCTATCACCTACGGGGGAGGAGCTGTGATAGTTTATAAAGTTATACGCGGGTAAAACCGCGGGGCACAGCTAGTAAACTATATTCTAAATACAAATCCGTTCATTCGTTTTTGCGAGACTGAGTAACAAACATCGAAACACACGTACTATTGCTTTTTATTTATAATATTAATGTGCTAATATACCGCTCAGCACATTATTTATATATTTTGTGAGGTAGAATAGATGTAGGATTTGAGATCTTAGATCAGATGCGTATAACAACCGTTTGTTGGAAGTTAAGCGAATTGCCCACTTGTCAAAATTTTGAAGCCGTCCAGTAGGCCTATGACATGCCTTGACGACTGTTGTCTTATGACAACATCCATCGGCTTAGCAAGCCCTCCCAAATACAGAAAAGAACATAAATCACTTTACATGTAACCTATCTATGGAAGAACAGGCAGTTTTATTACAGTATTTCTATCTTACAGGTGTCTCAAGTTGCAGCCGTGGACATATATTTATATATTTATCTTTTACACAAATTTTTCTTTTTTAACGAAATTTGGTGAAAATTTACCTTTTTCTGTCCCAAATACGCTGTAATTTATTTGATTAAAAATATTTATTTTTTCACCTTATTTTGAATTAATATCGAAAAAACACCCTAATTTTCAATCGAAAAGTCACCCGTCAAAATATCAGCATTTTGCAAAAAGTTGGTATGTTTTCTGTTCGTTGAAATCTCTACTTTCCGATGGTGAAAAAAAATATATATGTTACTATAGTAAATTTTCTCAGAAAATGCAAAAAATCGAAAATAACTCGAATTCGATTTTTTTTTATTATTATGAAAAAAATCATCTAAGAATTTGATTGCTGCAATTTGTTTCAATTAAAAAGTTGATTTATTTAATGCTAATTACATTTATGTCATAGAAAATCTCATTATATATAAATATGAATGTAAATAGTACAATTAAATGTAGATAATTTATTCTGATTACGTTATTCATTACAATATTTTTAAACAACAAAATATTAAAGAAATAAATGTCAGAATGTATAAAAATTATATTATAAATATATTAAAAATCTATTTAAAATGTATAAATATATAAAAAATATGTATAGTAAATATATTTTTAATAACTAACTTTTGGCTGATTTTCATGTATATTTCATATATTTTGAATATATCTGAAATATATTTGAAATGTATAAAATATATTTGAAAATCGCCCAAACGTTTGTTATTAAAAATATATTTACGATATATATTTTATATATTTTTATAGATTTTTAATATATTTTTATGTATTTTGAAATATAATTTTTTTTTGGGTTTAACTAAATTTGTTTGTGCAAAATAAAGGAGATTTTATTATTAGTAATAATAAAATCTCCTTAATGGGTCTTAACCCAGACCCGCCTAGCCCCTTCCCCACTTCTCCATGAAATACCTTTTGATGGGCTACTATTTTTCGTAGGTCACTCAGGTATATAATTTATCTTAAAATATAAATAGACATCTACGCATATAATTTAAAGAAGATTCGACAACTTTCTCCAAATATTGTAGATGTCTTATTAAATATTAATTTTACTAACTTATTTGTTTGTTAATTATAGTAGTATATTTTAATTTGTATTTTTTTTTTATCAATGTTACATGTAATCTAATGTTTTTTGAGTAATTAAAGTGTTAATTTTATCAAATATCTCAAATTTTTTTATAGTAATTAAAAAAAGAATTTGATTTTTTTTTGCATTTTCTGAGAAGATTTACTACAGGTACATATATATTTTTTTTCACCATCGGAAAGTAGAGATTTCAACAAACAGAAAACATACCAACTTTTTGAAAATAGCTGATATTTTGACGGGTGACTTTTCGATTGAAAATTTGGGTGTTTTTTCGATATTAATTCAAAATAAGGTGAAATAATAAATATTTTTAATCAAATAAATTACAGCGTATTTGGGACATAAACAGGTAAGTTTTCACCAAATTTCGTTAAAAAATAAAAGTTTGTGTAAAAGATAAAAATAAAAAACAAAAAACTTGTTTTTTTGAAGTTTTCACATAAATTTTAGGTTATGTGAAAAAAGTGTAAATACAAAAGTTTTAGATCTTTTTATTACCTACAACTTTGCCAGTTGACTTTTTTCAATAGGACTTTTAGTTTTGCCGGAAATCGAAAAAAACCGTTTTATACCCTTCAAAACTCACCCCCATCCCCTTCCCGACCTCATATCGCCCGTAAATTATTTTTGCTTTCATTTTTATAATATTCCCCTCCTTTTCTAATGGGTTTCATACTACTATTATTTTTTTTTGGTTTTAAAAATTATCGACCCTGGTCTAATAGATACACGTATTTTTAGAAACCGCATTGTTCTAATAACTGCTATGATATAATATAGAGATGAAATAAGAGACATAATAATACAAAACAGCTGTATATTCTATTTTTACTATAAAATAAAATAATAATAAATTATATCCTGGATTACATTATACACACATGGCCATCTGATCGCAAACTAGACAGAACTTGTACTATTTAAACCAGATAACTGATATATTACATAATATACTAATTTCTTTTGTAAATGCTCAATAATATAGATAATTACACCCGGACTCAGGACAAACAGACATGTTCATGCACACAAATATCTGTCTTGGGAAGGAATCAAACCCACGACCTGCGGCGTGAAAGGCAAGCATTTATCAACCACGCCAACCGCATGAACTACTTTACCATATTATTGCAAGTTGAAGTTTTGATTATAGGTACAGTAGCGGCCGCCTGCTATTAAGTACACATGGACTTCCTTTGACGATCCCTTAATTCAACCTAATAGCCAATCTTTCCAAATTGCAGCTTTATTGGTATAGTAGTTTAGTAGGTTTTTGAAATTTTATATTTACTCCGTGAGTGTATCAGAGAGATTCCGATATAAATATACAACGTCGCCACTTCGTCAAAAGCTGAGTGCGTAAGTGTAATTTTAAAATATGTATGTAATAAAAATGGAAAAAATATTTACTTTAATTTTTTATACCATATTTCACTTTTTCCCTGAAAATAATAAGCAAAGTTGTCCCCGATTCCCCGAAGTGATTAATTTAAACGACTTCTCGTATGGCGCTATTTGCATAATCTGGTAGACGTGTGAACATTGATTATATTCTTCTCTGCTGTAGATTGAAAATACTTCCTGTTTTCGCATGGGTGCTGCGCAATAATTTGATCTGGGTTAACAAACCATAATAATATACACATAGCTTATACCATTCACACAAATTGCTTTATATTCAGATTTTTTTGCTAATAAATTTCGTTGTTAGTTGAATTTTCTATGATAAAATAAGGAATTAATTAGAACAGAATAGAATCCAACTAAAACATTCTGTAAAAAAATTGCCAAGTCTCGATGGAGCTGCTTGTTTATCTCTAAAAAGTAATGAAATCTCTGGACAAAGTTGAGCCAAGTAAAAGGTTCCTTACTGCAATTTCTTTATTATTGTATTTAATGTTATGTGACTTCGCTATTGACCTGTACCCATCTATTGTACCTCCTGTAACGTTTTTTACACGATGATTATAGCTTACTAGATGACGAAAATTTCATCGTTCTGGTCCCATCCAGGGGTTTAGAGGCCTGAAAATTCGGTTAAATGGTTCCAGGAAAGGATGGCACGGCAGTGTTGTTTTGCGCTCGACTTGGCGGGGGCACTGCCGTGCCCCCAGATACTCTTTATTGTATAACATAAGAATACATAATAATATGACATGCGATATTACATAAATGGCGTAGTGCATGTACAAAGGGCGGTCTTATCGCATATAGCGATCTCTTCCAGACAACCAAAAAAATTTATCGACTGATTGTAATTTATTTGATTAGGTTTCCTTTTTTATTTTATTTTTATTGTAATTTATTATTATTTAAGTTTGTGGAGTTATATGAAATAGATATTTATTTTTTAAGACTGAACAATTAATATGACTGTTTGTAATTAAGTTTGTGACATTGGATTAGGTATTTTTTTTTCTAGCTGTTTTAGAGATTATTTGTAATTAAGTTTTTGACATTCGATTAGCTATTTTTATAATTTTTATATACTGTTATATGAACTATTTTAATGTACTAACGAGTTATTTTATAGTATGTGATGTGCAAAAGTGTTCCTTGTGTGCCTAATTGCAATAAATGAAAAAATACCTTAGGATGGATATGAGCGTATTTATAGTTATAATATAAACTATAAATAAGAGGGACACCGTACATAACTGTATGCGTTGGCGTGGTTGGCAGATTCTTGGCTTTCACGCCGCTGGTCGTGGGTTCGATTCCCACCCAGGGCAGATATTTGTGTGTATGTACATGTCCGTTTGTCCTGATTTTTTGTTTTATAGACAACGCCCGCACTAGGGAATGTAATGCCTCCGTCGCGGGGTACTTTACAAACATATAATAGACGGACACAAATTACATCCAGACTCAGAACAACTATATGGGTCACACAAATAGCTGTATTGCGCGGGACTCGAACCCGCGACACGAAGCGGCAAGGCGACTGTATTAGCCGCTGCGCCCCACGTGTAGTCAATTCTGGGTGTAATTATCTATATAAGTATGTTTATACAAATTAATAAAAGTATTGTATGTAGTATATCAATTATCTGGTTTCCATTATAAGCTCTGCTTAGTTTGGGCTCAGATGGCCATGTGTTAATGATGTACCAGGATATTATTGTTATTTTTATATAAATTTGTAAACATATCTTATACTTACACTATTGAAATTTATTATTAAATAGTTTAATTAACCGCAGTAACCGTTAAATGTAACCTTTTATATGTTAACCTATACAAATAGTAAACTAATCCGACTTTACATTGCCATTATTTTCTTCTCAGAATATAATCCTGATGGTTCTCAATTCTACGCGACTAATCTAAGTATATATTTTACCTTTACATCGCTTTCTACAATAAACACTTTGAAAAGTACAGGGCGTACTGAGTACTGTCAAACTAAAATAAAACTGCTTACGGTAATTAGGCAACTTCTTACGTGACGCTAATTTTCTCTCAGTAATTCGTGGTTAAATTTAAATGTGAGAACTTAAATGCCTTAAATCTTTTCATAAGAAATTTAAATTAAAGCCTCTTTGCGTTAGTGACTGCATGTGTAGCGCACCCTAAACCGGCGAGCATGTATGAAGAATATAATGACAGTAATCGAGGCAAAAGAAGTATGCAAAGATCGTGACAAATGGAATTCCGTTGGCCTGCCTACACCCCTCTGGGAGACAGTCGTGAGTCTATGTATGTATGTAATAGTATGTGTAGCGCAGTGGTTAAGCCAGTTCGCTTCGCTACTGCCTAAGAGCCCTCGTGTATCGAACGAGACAACTATTTGTGCCACCCATAAATGGTTGTGCTGAGTTTGGGAACACTGTGGGTCCATTAATTGCGTACTGGGAACAGCGGGCAGCCAAACGGTCAGAATGGCGGACTTTAGTCCAGGCCAAAGTCGACTGTTTCGAGTCTGGAAGGCGCGCTGAGCTGGATACCAATGGGATGAATTGAAAGCCAGACCACCTGCGGCGATGAATTACAATTATGACAATGGTGTGCTCGAATGCCCGCAATGTGCGAGGATTTTTTCAAATAAAATTGGCTACATAAGTCACATGCGAGCACATGAACGTCGGCTACAGTAGGAGAAGAAGCGTATGCCGTGGCCGAAATCGACCGGGACCACATCATCACTTATGCAAGTCCCCCGTGATACAGGAATGATTGCTCTATAGCGGGCGTCGTAATTATATTTCTACTAACGAAATTTAGTTTAATATATAGAGGGTTGCCTCGTAATCTACGCACGATTTTGAGTAAGAATTGGAAATCTCCACGGTGTCTTTAAATATATGAGGGTCAGCGGTTATGGATAAAATACACAATTTAGCCACGGCCTTTCACTGCAGAATAAAATAAATAAATAAAAACCGGCCAAGTGCGAATCGGACTCGCGCACCAAGGGTTCCGTACCATTATCTTTAAAAACGTGCAAAAAATTCACGTTTGTTGTATGGGAGCCCCCTTAAATATTTATTTTAATATGTTGTTTTTTTGTATTTGTTATTATAGCGGCAACAGAAATACATCATCTGTGGAAATTGCAACTGTGTAACTATCACGGTTCATGAGATACAGCCTCGTAACAGACGGACAGACAGACAGCGAAGTCTTAGTAATAGAGTCCCGTTTTACCCTTTGCGTACAGAACCTAAAAAGGTTTTTATTCAGTTAGACTTTAAAAAAGCGCTTGTAAATAGTCAGAACATTTTCGTAGTATAATTACGTAAGGATATGATAAGTATAGCCGACTGTAATACGAGATACTAGACTTCCTTAATTCAAGGAGGATATTTTTATATTTCTTTTTGTGGTATGTATTTCATTGATATTAAAAGAATATTGTCTCATCTTGCCCAATTAAGGTTCTCGCATAAGCGCCCCTACTATGGTATTAAGGCTTCCCTAACTCAAGGACAACTTGGCAGATCAATTAATCTTGGAGGTTATCCCATGAACGCGGTTAGATGCCGGGTGGATGATGAATCGATATGACCGGATAAAGTGCCTAACGTGACTAATGTAATAAATATAGCTTACAATAAGTAGTCTTATGAAGGTATTTAAAATGCAGAAACTTAATGCAAGAATGATTGATTTGAAATTCAGTTTACTGTAATTTCATGAGCATGTTGAATCGATGTTCGGCGACGTAGCCACCGGCTAAGTCGCCGAACATCGATTTCTTAAATGGCGTTCAAATAAATAAAGTTTAAAATAAATCGTCATCATCATATCAGCCGAAAGACGTCCACTGCTGGACAAAGGCCTCCCCCAAAGATCTCCACAATTGCCGGTCTTGCGCTATCCGCATCCAGCGATTTCCAGCGACCCGCACAAGATCATCGGTCCATCTTGTAGGGGGCCTGCCCACGCTGCGTCTTCCGGTTCGTGGTCGCCACTCGAGAACCTTTCTGCCCCAACGGCCGTCGGTTCTACGAGCTATGTGCCCTGCCCACTGCCACTTTAGCTTGGCAATTCTTACGGCTATGGCGGTTACTTTGGTTCGCCTGCGGATCTCCACATTTCTGATTCGATCTCGCAGGGAAACTCCAAGCATAGCCCTTTCCATTGTTCTTTGGGTGACCTTGAGCCGCCTGATAAGGCCCATAGTGAGCGACCACGTCTCTGTTCCATGAGTCATCACTGGCAATTTGGGACGAGAAGATATTACGTAGCTTCTCGAACGCCGCCCAGCCGAGTTGGATTCTACGATTGACCTCCTTCTCGAAGTTGGACCTGCCTAGTTGGATGGTCTGTCCTAGGTAAATATAGTTCTCTACAACTTCGAGTGCAGAATCTCCAACCTTAACTAGAGTGGGTGCAACATGGATGTTCGACATGATTTTAGTCTTATCCATGTTCATTTTCAGACCCAATTGTTGAGAGACTCTGCTGAGGCCATCGAGCATTGTACCGAGGTCTTTTAGGGTCTCAGCCATGACTATTATATCGTCGGCAAATCGAAGGCGGGTGGTGTACTCGCCATTGACATTGATGCCAAAGCCTTCCCAGTCCAGAAGCTTGAAGACATCTTCCAATGCAGCGGTGAACACTTTCGGAGATATAAAATCTCCCTGTCTCACACTCGCTGCAAGTGGATAGGTTTCGAGTTCTGGTCCTGGAGTCGCACTGACATAGTGGCGTTTTCGTACAAACACTTTAACACCTCAATATACCGGTAGTCGATTTGGCACCTTTGGAGAGACCTCAGTACGGCCCAAGTTTCGATCGAATCAAAGGCTTTCTC
Organism: Pseudoips prasinana; assembly: GCA_951640165.1. Classification (NCBI taxonomy): domain Eukaryota; kingdom Metazoa; phylum Arthropoda; class Insecta; order Lepidoptera; family Nolidae; genus Pseudoips; species Pseudoips prasinana. The sequence goes on from OX621240.1 coordinate 11,714,397, forward strand.
ATAGTCCTCAAAGTCTAAACATAATGGCTGGTTATACTCTTCGGTATTCTGAATAACCTGCCGCATCGTATGTATGTGGTCTATGGTACTAAAGCCTTTACGGAAACCGGCTTGAAGTCGTCAAACCTGCGTGCGAGATGATTCGTAATGACCCTCGAAAACAACTTGTAAAAATAGCTCAGCAATGTGATGGGTCTGTAATTCTTCAAGAGGGTTTTATTTCCCTTTTTGAAGAAGAGCACCACCACACCCCTGTGCCATGCTTGTGGCGTTTGACCTTCTAGTATGACGGAGATAAATAACTTCTGAAGGGCCCGTAGGATTAGGGAAGGAAGAGGCCGTAACTCCATCATCACCAGGCGCCTTGTTGTTCTTAAGCTGTTCGAGAGCCATTCTAATCTCGCACAGGCTGACGTCCGGGATGTCTTCGGTGAAGTGTTGGGTTAGTCGTGCTCTGGGATCTGAGGCACAACTATCGACAGGTGACTGGGTTTTCGTATACAGCTGTCCGTAGAACCTCTCGATCACTCCCAGCAACTCAGGTCTAGACGTGACGATTCTGCCATCCTCAGTCTTCAGCTTCGTCAGTTGGCTCTGTCCAACAGACAGTTCTCTTGCAAACACTTTAGAGCCTTTGTTCCGCTTAATGGCTTCTTTAATACAATTTGTATTAAATTGGCGTGTGTCGAGAGTCAAAGACTTTGAGATCTGTCTTTTGAGCTGCCGGTATCTGGTAGCATCATCAGAGGATGTCAGAACCATTTTCCGTCTTTCATCCATCCATCCAGCTGCAGGGTATAGTCAGAGATCTTTTTGGTTCTGTTTGTACGGTGGGCCTTAAAGACCTTAGACCCAGCCATATGGACAGCTTCTACGAGCCTGTCGTGGTATGAGTCCACTTCCTCGCAATCTGTTAGGCATTCGAAACGGTTTTGTAGTTCAAGCTGAAAGGGTTCAGGGTTTTGGATGTGGATGGGTAAAGGTCGGAGCGTAGACTTTATCAGTCGGGACCGCTGGAGCTTGACATTTAGGTTTAATGAGCCTCTCACCAGTCTGTGATCGCTCCCGGTTTTAACCGTATTAATCACTGAGACGTCATTGAACATCTGTCTGCTCGTCGACAAAATAAAGACTATCTCGTTTTTTGTTTTACCATCGGGCTTACCCAGGTCCATTTGCGGTTTTCCGACTTCTTGAAAAAGGAGTTCATCATTAAGAGTCCCTCCTTCTCCATGAAGTCGGCCACCATTTGGCCCCGGGGATTCCGGTCTCCAGTTCCAAATTGCCCCACTCTCAGCTCATTCCCGAATCGTTTACCCAGCTTCGCGTTGAAAACCCCCATGACCATGTGAAATAAGTGTTAGAGGTATGTATGGCTCTAGAAATATCCTCATACATGACCTAAACCTCATCGTCGGAGTGCGTCGAAGTCGGCGCGTAAACCTGTATGATCTTCAACCAATACCGCTTGGTAATTCTGAGTATAAGGTACGCAACCCTAGTCGAAATACTCTCGATTTTCACCATGTTGTGGACGAGGGACTTGGACTATGAACCCAACACCACCTTGGGACACTTGGTCGCCCTCCCGGAAATAGAGCAGATTTCCGGATTTCAGGATTATCGTGTCCTCCCCCTCTCTTCGGTCTTCAGATAATCCTATTATGTCCCAATGTAACCTGCTCAATTCTTCCTCCAGTTCGATCATCTTCTCGTTGGTCCGCAGTGTGCGTGTGTTGTACGTTGCCAGGGCCAGAGGTCGTCGGTTTTGGTAACGCGGAATCTGCCGGGGATTCTTAGCACCCCCTGCCCTGCCGTAACCACGGCTGTTACCACGGCTGGGAATAGCAGGGCTGCCGGGGACTGGGGGCCGCGGTTTAGTTGTGTCCTTCATTTGAGGGGATCTGCCATAATCGGCACGCTTGGCAAACGGGTTGGCGATCGCAGTAAGGTAGACATTGGTACTCAGGAGAACGCGGCTGCCCATTCTCTGGTATATATTCCCTCGGGACGACTTCTACGTCCCCCCACGGGATGAGAGGGGGTGGCGATATTCTCTAGGCCGTCACCACACAGCCATTAAAATAAATAAAGTTTAAAAATGACTTAATCAATCGTTAAATCAGCTTCCATGAGTATATGTGACGTCATAAATGGTCCGGAATCGATTATCAACGTTGAAACCGATTTAAAGATTGATTAAGTCATTTTTATTTTTATATATAATATTAATAATAAAAAAAATAATGATGTATACAACTATATTACTACAAACATGTTCTGACTATTTACAAGCGCTTTTTTAAAGTCTTAAAATATATTTTTAGTTTAGATTTAAATTATTTCTATAAATACCCCAGGATCTACATGATTTTATCTAATTGTAAAAAAACTGAGTATCTGGTCGATTCTATGACTATTGGTTTAAAAGATATAATTGTTCGATAATTCAACTCTCCCAAAAATCAACCAATTCATTCAAAAACGAATAACTACATTTCAAACAGTAACTATTTGGCTTTGAAACGCAGTTTATTTCATGTATTTGTCACTTTTGTATTTTGCGCCTTTTTTAAATATCGCGTGTCGTTGTCACCAGGCCTCAGATCAAATAAAAAACTTCGAGACAATTTCCATGGTAGGATCTACTAATATGTACAATTTAGTTTGAGGCCTACGCATGTAGAGTGTAATTTGTCTTCGTATTGCTTTAGGCGATGAACGGTACCTACTTCATTGCCCATGGGATTACTGTTTACATAGACAGTTGACAGAATTCAAATGCTTGACGACTGCTGTTTATATTGCAATCCCACTCATTCACTTACTAATCATGCATGTATTAATGATTAAAAAGCATTAATGATTATTAAGCATAACATAGGTACATACAAAAATAAAACACCAGACTTTAGGGACTCGATAAAAGTGAAAACTATTTATTTATTTCTAATATTTGGACAGTATTGTTTATTTGATCCAAGTAGCCATTGGAAGGCTACTTCCCACCATTTGGTGGTAGACTTATAGTAATTAATACCCTCCCTACGGTGGGAATAAATTTTAAAAATAAAACATAATTTGGTTAGGTCGAGTAAGAAAATCTAACATAATGTGCGAGCCATTGCTCCATAGTAGGCGTGGAAAAAAAAAGTGGACAACGCCACTAAAGAAGTTATCACTTCAAAAATGCTGCGGTCATGTGAGTGTATAAATAGCCAGAGTGAATAAAAAAAGACCTACCATCTTACGAATATTCAATCAGGTTACGTGTCCTGATGATTTAACATTTTTTACCCATCCCAAAAAATTGCACAACGCCGCTAAAGAAATTTTCACTTCAAAAACGTACAATTGATAACTTCAGCCTCAGTCGGTTAAAAATAGGTAGTCATTATGGTTAAACTTGGAAAACTCGCAGATCGTTAAAAGTGAGTGGTAAGAAACAAAACTTTCCGTGCAAAGTTGCCAATCAGCAACCGATATAAACTCGGCGCCTTAAGTAAATACATTTTGCAATATTGTTCTCTCAATGATGTTGCAAAGTAAAACTTTCTATTATTTTGATGTTCTATGACGTTGCCTTCCATAATTATATTCTTTGGTGAGCCAATTATAATTTAGGTAGCATTTTCTTTGTCTTCCTGCACCCAATATTAAGCCTATGTTGTAATTTTATGTATATAAGTATTTATCGGAGAAATGTATCATAAAATTTATGAATACCTATTAATTCATAAATCCATTAATAATTAAAAAATTAGGTAAAAATATAAGCGTGCGTTTTGTAGTCTTACGAGGCTTATGACACGTAATATATTTAAGTTACAACAAAAAAATAGTTTTGTTAAATTTGTAGTGTAATTTAAGTTTAAAGGGGTATCTCTAGGCCCATAATATATTCATAAATACACACTCAAAACGAAAAATCTATGGAATAGTTGAAAAGTCTATGGAATAGTTACTTGAAACACTAACTCAAATTACTTGCTTTATTTTGCCCAAGGCGGGGACATAATTTTGCCTTTAGTCCTTTATTTTAAAAAGTTACCGATATATACGGTTCTTGTGCCACATGCTTATATCTGTAATATTCACTTACCCTCTTTTGTTTATACTCCGTATTCGGGGCATTTCCTCTTTTACCAAAACTTATTTCCGCCTTCACCAACATAATTCCGAACAATTAATCAGTTGATAGGCGTGTTTTGATCCGCCATTAATATGTGCCTTTTGCTCTAATTTCCCAGTAAAAGTGTGTCAGCATTTTATTATCTTGCGCAAGTCGTAAAATGCGAGAATAAGAACTATTTCTTATAGTACCGACTATAATCATCAGTTTATGGTTAAACTAATACCATAGTGCAATAAACTAAATTATGTGTAATGTCAACATTCAAATTATTAAATGACATGTAAGTGGGTAAGTACTTTATATTACTAATTAATTTATGGGCAGTGGTTACCCTAGTGTCAGAGTTGTTTAAGCCGCCCAGTAGGCCTCTGATATGGCTTAACGACTTGTTGTCTAATGACTACAACCCGGTCTGACAGCTTAACGTGCCCTCCGAAGTACGGAGGCGCTCAGAAATTAAACCACTTTGGTGGTCAACCATCTACGGACTGACAGCGAGCCTAGTTGCTTAACCTCGGTGATCGCTTACGGACCGATGAGAGCATCTAGCTATGGGCGTCTCAAGTATTTATATTAAAATCTAATTATCTTCTTATCAAAATTAGATGCAATAACCTAACCAAACTATTATTTTCTTGTAACATGGCTATTACAACACAATTGAATATGCTTTACAAACAACGTATTGACATCACTCCCTTCTTTATGAACGTACGATATCATAGACCAAACTAGAGTAGTATAGTTTGTCTATGAAACTGACAACTATAGTATATCAGTCCCAGGATATTATAGAATATATATAAATACTAATATTAACATCCCATAAAAATAATTTAAGTCACTGACGCAGTTTGTTGGAGAAATAATATTTTTTCATATTTCAAATACTTCTTTCATTTAATTTGTTCAGTTTTAAATGGCGCTCCCTAATTTCATTTCACAATTTTAGTTATACTTCGTGTAATATTGCGCAATATAATACATTACACTTAAACATTTTAACCATCCCCATTGCTATGAAATATCATAACAGATGAACTAATTAACGGGCAATTGGTTCCATTTGTGAGTAATGTGATTGAACACAGTTTTTATTATAACAATAACCATGAAATACAAAGGAAAGGTTTATAACTACCACCCACTATTATGTATAAGTATGATCAATTAAGTCACATTTTCCATATTGATATTATTATTACATACTAGCACAGCTAGTAGGTTTTACCAGCGTTAAACTTTATAAATTATCACGGCTCCTACACCGTAGGTGATAGCGTGATAATTTGTACCCTATATGTTGACCCGACCTCTTAGTAATATTCATGCAAAATTTGAAGTAAATCCATGCAGACTTTCTGAGTTTAGCCCGGACATACATACAGACAAACAGATAAACAGACAAAAAACTATATTGCATGCACGAACGTGTGTTTGAACATGTCTGTTTGTCCTGAGTTTGGATGTAATAAGTACGTATTTACAAAAGGTAAGTAGTATAATGTCTCCTATTCGACTAAATGGTACTCCTCTAGCTAGGGTAAGGCATTTTAAATATTTAGTGAACATAGTTACAACAAGAGCGGAGGGCATTGTCAGTGCGAGCGAACATGATAGCACATAGATTTGCGCGCTGCTCTATTGAAGCTAAAATTGCCCTATTTAAGGCTTATTGTACTTCACTTTACACCGGCAGTCTATGGATCAAGTTCACACTAAAATCCTACAGTGCCCTCCGAGTACAGGTCAACAATGCTTTCAGGGCTATGTTGGGACTACCTCGTAGCTGCCTCAACTATGTTCGCCGAAGCGTGAACTGATTGTTTTTATACAAAAATACGCAAGCGCGGCACATCTCTGGTGCGCAGGGTGCGAGCTAGTTCCAACATAGTGCTGAAAAAGATCGCGGCGAAATACAAATAACTATTATATTTTATTACTAACACCTAGGCTAATTTTTACTAACAATTATGAGTTTTCAATACTTGAAATAAACGATTTATTATTATTATAAAAATGAAATATATCAGTTATCTGGTTTCCATAGTAGGTACAAGCTCTGCGAAGATAGGATCAGATTGCCTTGTGTGAACAATGTCTCAGGAGATTATCTTATCTATTATTTTTACTACAATGACAGCTAGCAATGACTATAAACTGTCGTAACGGAAAAGTATCTATCAATATAAATGCCACACGCTCATGGCTGAATTGTTTAGAATATATCATGGCGCTCTAAATAACATTTACCAAGAGTTTAATGTAGCCTTTGAGCTTGTGCACGGTAAAGGTAGCATAAAGGTGAGTAAGGTTTTTGATTTTCTCACACGTTCTAGGGGTGTTTAACGTTAGAACGACGCATCGTAGGTAGAAAAATGCTTCAGAGTAAAGCTAAAAGCAACATAATTGCAACCTTCTTTCTTTTATTACACGATGAAGATTTCCAGCCTACAACCAATTTGGGAGTCACTCAGAACCTTAAGCTAGGAGTCAGCACTTGATAAAGTCCTTTTTCATAGATTTCAGCCACATATAACACACACACACGAGCTAGCTCGCGTATTATAAAAACAATGGCCACTGAATTTAGGGATTTATCGATAATTTTGATAAATGCCTTTTATTATTTGAATTGTAATTTTCAACATGAGACTATATTGCTTTACCAGCACTCTGTCTCAAGCGGATTAATTTTAGTGTCTATAATAAATGACAATGTTTTTGTTATTAACCTGGCTTTATATAACATAGTTTATATATTACAGACAGGGTGAGCTCTAGTACCGAGCGGGAGAACGCTACACATTATGTGATTTGCCAACTCGCTTTTTTAATGAGCCATTTTTTTCGGTGACTTTTGTAATACGCCGCCAAATCCTTATGTTACATGCAAACTCATATATTTCAGACAATTTGCTAGCTAACTCATGATCGGTAATCAGAGACGGTTGAATATCAACTCTATGGTAATTTCATATTCGACCAGCAAGCTAATTCAACCACCAATATATAATAATAAGGGAATGAAATTGAAATAAATCACAAATCCATTTTGAATCTTATTGCATCCATGAAATAAGATTCAAAATGTGAAATAACCCTATAAATATAACAACATCATTAGCATCATTATTCATTGAGTTTTGTGTCGGAATTGACCTTTGATTTCTATGTATTGAACAGTTCATTGTAATTACAAAATGGACCTTGAATACGATAAATAGTGCTTCTGAGCCAACTTCAAATAAGGTGGGCAATGGTATCGGAGCCTTGCCAAGTACGTAACATATATCAGCATTGACCTTCGATGTGACTATATTGAACAGTTAAGTGGTATTAGAATTTAGAGCTTTAATATATTAAAAAATGTTTCTTATCACACTTTGTCTGAAATGGACAATCACATCGGAGAACTGATCCCAACTGATACGGACATTTGTACCCAAATTAAGCAGAGCTTGTACTATGGAAATCACATAACAAATACACTACATATATGACTTATCTATTGTAAATATATACTTAAGTAAATAACTAAACCCAGCCATAGGACAAACAGGCATGTTAATGCTCACAAGTATCTTGTGAGAGGCAATTTACCAACCACGCCAACTGGAATTACTAACTACATGATGCATAATATACTGAGGTATACGTACAAGTCAGTTGGTTAGCACAGTTCTACTCTCTAAGTATTATCATATTTACGACTGCACGTGTGGCGCAGCGTCTAAGATGGTCGCCTCGCCGTCGTCGCGCCGGACAACTATTTGTGTGAACTGTAAATAGTTGTTCTGAGTCTGGATGAAATTTGTATCCATCTATTATATGTTTGTAAAAGTAAAAGTACCCCGCGACATAGGGATTAGATTAACTAGTGCGGACGATGTCTTAAAAAAATCTCTCGCTCTCACCATCATAGTCTATGGAATTATTAATTTTACATGTATGTAAAAACTGTGAATGTCAATGACGCAAGTGCTTGTTAATACTACTGGGGATTTGATGGAGGCTTCCTAATATGCGAATACAGTTCTGAAATCTGAATTTGAGGCCTTATTAATACCAATTCGGTTCCCTACTAATGCTTGTCATAATATGATACCTACAAAGAAAGTATCGTTTTTACGCAAGCTGTTCATTATGTTGACCATTCTACAAAAACATTCAGTCATGGTCTATGACCCTATTTGTTTGGTAAGAAACGTTGATTTTTTTTATCAATATCGCAGAGAACAACTTTAGCCGACGACTTTTATTTTTATTTACGCCCTTGTTAAATAAAATTAACAGATAACTTAATATATATCCACAAACTATGAACAACAGTAAAAAAATACAAAATTGGTCTCTACAACTATCATATTATGACTGCCTCGTTGGTCAAGCGGTAGCGTGTTCACCCGCAGAGAACGAGATCCTGGATTCAAATCCCGGGTCGGGCCAAACATGATTTTGGGACTTTTCTGTAAAAAGAAAAATTTCAGCATCAGCCCGAAGTCTGGGAGTTGGCGGTATTATACCCCCGTGCCTCGGATAGCACGTAAAGCCGTCGGACCTGTACCTGACCTCTTTCCGGTCGTGTCGCCTTGGCGTCCCATCGGATCATGAGAGGGATGGAATAGAAAGTGCTCCTGTGTTTGCGCACACACTTGAGCACTATAATATGTCCCGCGCAGATGGCTAATCTCTATTGAGACTAGCCGCCGTGGCCGAAATTCGGCTAGGAGGACATTATTATTATTTATTATGACGAAATTATAAATTTTACCAGATAACGTCAAAATAATTTTAACAAAATTTCAAAACATGTACTTGTAGCCGATTATTAAATTGAAGCGTTAAGTGATTACCACACAGTGTTCCACTGTTTTAGTATCTGCCTTTAATTATCTAATGTTTTTTGATGCAGTGGGGAATGACAAGAAGTAAAGAGACGCAATAATAATAATAATATCTGGGGACAATGTCACACAGATAATCCTAGCCCCAAACTAAGCAAAGCTTGTACTATGGGTACCAGGCGACGATATACATACTTATATAGATAGATAAATACTTATATACATAGAAAACGTCCATGACTCAGAATCAAATATTCGTGCTCATCATACAAATATTTGCACTAACCGGTATTCGAACCCAGGACCACCAGCTTCGTAGGCAGGAGCACTACCAACTAGGCTACGGTGACCGTCAATGCAACTATGGTGTTCAGCTCCAGTCAATAACGCACGTGTTGTTTGTTCTGCATGCCCTCAGACCTGCACCTACTGCTGGGGATTTTATCGAGGTTTCCTTAAAGGAACAGCCAGTGGCCACATACCCACATAAGCCCACGAAGGTTTCTGAGTTGGTACGACCGATCTTAAATAGATGGCGCCACTATAATTCGAATGAATTTCATATATTGCCGTAGCAACGCGCGCTGGGTACAGCTAGTCCCAAATAAAATTAATAAATATAATTTCCTAAAATTTTTGGATATCCTCTAAAATATACAAACGCGAAAGCAAAATTACTGCATGCCTAAAACGCATTAATCCAATATACCGTAAATCATTTACATCACTGAAGCAAATACTTTAACTCATTACAATTACATATTTGTACAGTTCAGGTGATGCAAATCCAATTAATTATTCAATTAAGTAACATTAATTAAAATATCGATTGCTCAATTTAACTGTCAGGTGGCAGCTGTCTCAGAGATTGGTAATAAATAGATACTACCTGATATATTGCAGATTGTTGGTATACCAATGATTGATTGCTCTTCATTCATTAATGATTCGATTATTACGATAATAACATTACGATGATGTCAATTCTGCGTTTTAAATGAAAAACTGATTTTAATGTTATTTATTATCCTATTCTGGTATATTTTATGGACGCCACAAGCGCTACTTTAGCTTGCCTGTTGTCCCTTATAAAGGTCCGAAGTAAAGAGTGGGTTAAGCATGGTGTCCATACTGGATAACAACCTATCCCAATTTAGAGCCCATAACTTACATACCAATAGATTATTACCATAGCATATGAGCTCATACTGCTATCTATGAGCTCTGATTTGGCTTGTTCACTGTCCCTTAAAAATATTAATTAAAAGTGAGTTAAGGTAAGTGTCAATAAAAACACTAATTAACCATACTAAGGTTACATAATCTAGATTGCTGACGCCATTAACTCTTCATCAATTTGTGTGTTGTTCCTTGTAAAGTCCTGTAGTAACAAACTCAAACTCAAATATTTTATTCGCTTAAATATGGGTTATAAAAGATCTTAAAAATAATACAGTGTACGCTCCATATTAGCCTTTCGGCGTGCAAATGTTGACAATTATTGTATTTACCTACCTATTTTATTACTAATCAAATTTAATAAATTATTTAACTTGCCCATTTTATTAATATACTTATATAATTACATTATTTTATTGATTGGTTTACAATTTAAATTATATAATTGTTGATTCCTACTTAATAATGTCATCTTAATCATAAGTTATCATTTAAATATTCATCAAATGTATAGTATGCTTTATCAATATAAAATTCATACAATTTTTTCTTAAATATTCTTGAGTCTTGGATACCTGTTATATTTCTTGGAATCTTATTATAAATCCTGGGCGCCATACAGAAAACACTTTTATTAAAAAGAGCTGTTTTATGTAATGGCATGCACACTTTATTTTCATGTCTTTTACTTCTTAAAGCAATAAATAGTTCCTTGTTTGTATTGACGAAAAGAACTGTCTCATACATATATAAACAAGGAAAAGTCAAAATCTTATATTTAATAAAATGCGGTTTGCAGGAATCTGTTTGCTGCATATGAAATACTGCCCTGACACATTTCTTCTGGGCCCTGAAAGCTCTATCTTTCTCGGTTGTCAGAACGAATGGGTTAAACAGAAGAGGTTGTGAACAAATGGGTTCGGCTAAGTGACTTCAGTAAATGTTTTTTTTTCTCGTTTATTGGTACTACAAATGCTAACCAATATTGAGCCCACTTATGTAATATGTTTCCTACTGTACCCCTTAAAACATTTTGTAGTTAATAGTAGGTTATGTTAAGTTATACAGTGAAAGGCAACCAATCCTCATATTGAGCCCATTTATGTACCGTAATTAAAATGTGCTTTATCTTGTTCATTGTGTCTCCTATAAAGTTATTTAGTTAGTAGTGGGTTATGTTTAGTGTCAGTAGTCACCGACAAGTAATTCCCATATTGAGCCCATTTATGTAACATAACTCACATGTGCTTGAGCTTGTTCGTCGCGTCCTTTATATAAAGCTGTGTAGTTTGTATTGGGTTATGTTAATTATCGATAGTGAACGACAACCTATCCTCATATCATCATCATCATATATGTCTGGCGCAGCGGCTTAGACAGTCGCCCCACCGCTTCGTGTCGCGGATTCGAGTCCCGCACCGGACAATTATTTGTGTGACCCATAAATAGTTGGTTTGAATCTGGATGTAATTTCTATCCGACTATAATATGTGTTTAAAGTACCCCGAGAAACAGGGATTAAATTCACTAATGCGGGCGTTGTCTTTAAAAAAAATAATGACGTCACTTATGTAACATAACTATCATGTGGCCAGTGTATCCCTTAAAAATTTTGTAGTTAATAGTGAGTTATGTTTAGTGAGTTGTGTTTAGCTCAATATGAGAATAAGCTGTTCACTATAAACAACTTATTTTCATATTGAGCCCACTTATGTAACATAACTCAAATGTGCTTTAGCTTGTTCGTCGTATCCCTTAGAAAGCTGTTTAGTGGGTTATGTTCAGTGTCAATAGTGAATGACAACCAATCCTCATATTGAACCCACTTATGTAACATAACTATCATCTGTTTTAACTTATCCAATGTATCCCTTCAAAAATTCTGCAATTAATGAGTTATGTTTAGTGTTTATAGTGAACAGAAACTAGTTCTCATATTAAGCCCACTTGTGTAACATAAGTCAAATGTGCTATAGCTTGTTCGTCGTGTCCCTTATAAAGCTGTGTAGTTTGTAGTGGGTTATGTTAAGTGTCAATAGAGAACGACAACTTATCCTCTTAATAAGCCTACTTATGTTACATACTTTAGCTTGTTAGAAGTGGCCGAACCGTCTTCAATTAAACGTTTTAGGGTTAAGTTAAAGTTATTTTTGTTACACAAACAAACTGAGTATGAGGATGTAAATATAAATGTATCATTCATTTAATACTAACTTTTCTTTTATTACTGTTTTATGTAAATATATTAGTTTATGTATTATATTATATAAGTATTCTCATTTAATAAGAAGTAGTAAAAATAATGTTTATATTTATAGTAAAAAAAAATAATTAGGTATTTAATTAGTGCGATGGGCCGGGCAAAAGAATGGACTTCCCCAGGTGAGTGTCTTGGCCCCGCTACTGTTTAATATATGTCGGAGAAATTAAGTTAAAGGACTGTTTACGTACTAGTAACACCATCTATTAGCGTTTGGAAAACACTACTCACTGAGTCAGTAGTTCGAGTCGAGGTTGTCTATGAACTGTCGCATGTGACGTTTGACGTCCTGTCAGTTGTCTAAGTGACATTAGTGTGTTAGCGACACGACAGTTGGCATCCATAGCTCGACCGCGCCGGGTGTGCGCACTGATTCTTTTAACCACGTGCATGATGGCGGACACCGACGATGTTTCGGAGTTAAATCCGTCAGAATCTCCGACAGCAGCGGTGGGATCGATTCCAAAATCATCCCACGTATCTACCGCAATGCCTGCTACTCAAAATCAAGAATATTTTCGTGATTCGGTTCCACCACGTAACGAAAATAGTGTCGTTACAAATTTGATAAATAACGATGAAAATACAACCCCGCTGATTGTGAATTTACGGCTGTATCGCAAATTCGTGGACCGATTACGAAACTCGACACGTTACATTGACACATCTTCGATGTCGAGCTCGCAAGTGGACTTCGAAGTCGTACCCGTTGTGCAAAACGTTAGACGAATCAAAGAAGCGTGTATCAAGACAGTTTGCGGCGACCGAGAGATTGATGCCCTTTTTCAAGATATGGTGCCGTATGGTGCAGTGACCGTGCGAGAACTTACATACGTGGAGTACTCGACTTACAAGCTTACCTTGATTGACCGGTTGGAGCCTGCTTGGAGCGAAGGTAACAATATCGAAGTTGTTATCGCAGGTATCTCGGATACTCAGGTATGTTCAGACTTGTTTAAAACATGCCTACTGATTTCGTGGCACTCGAAAGACCTCTTAGTATTTAACAAAAATTAAAATTTATTGATTTTGATTGATTGGTAGATGGTGCAGGTTCGAGACTCACCGGACGATTAAATTTATGGTTTGGGAAATCATAAAATTTTTGAGAAAAATTAAAAGTTACAAATTACCTCTTAGTTCACGTTCCCGCCAGAATTAACGTATGCCTGCGAACGTATCTAAAGCCCGATAAGCTGAAGTAAATGTCGATAATTTATAATTACACGCTCTTGTGGACAGTGGTTCCGATTGTTCCCTAATTCGTAAATGATTTGTTGATAACCATACAGGTACTTGAGATTTTATATCCACGCGCCTGACAGGTATTGGGTCGAACATTACATTTTCTTTTTCCCGTATTAGTCTGCCTGTCAATCAAAATAGGAGTCTCCTTTGAGCACTCGACGAGTTAGCAGCCCTTGAGAATGGTCCGTGGAGGACTGAAACACGTGCTGGGTATCGTACTGGTGACAATTAGCGGAATTAACACTACATATTGATTTTGTATTTTGATTGTTATGGATTTCCGCAAAGTAACGCCTGATTCCATTACTTATCTGCCTGTCAAGGTCAACGAAGTACTCGTGTGTGAGAAGTGACTTTTGTAATTGTAGATTCACATATTTTGCCTCATGATGATATGATAGGTAGAGATGTTTTTACCTAACCGGGATTGAGCTTGACTATTAGTAACAAAGTCATCAACATCACTCGCGAGGTCCATGCTGAAGTTTGTTTATTACAGAATCTTGACACTTGTACAAGCTATCGATACTGATTTCATCGACTGTAAAGACGTTTCTCAATTACTGACAAGTGGAGAGGTTCATGTCTGTTCTAATAATAATTCATCATCATTGTATCAGCCGAAAGACGTCCACTGGACGGAGGCCTCCCAAGGGAATCTCCGCAGTGGTCGACCCTCCTTGTGGGGAGCCTGCCCGCGCTGCGTCTTCCGGTGCGTGGTCCCCGGTCAGGAGCCTGTCTGATCCAGCGGCCGTCGGTGTTGGGTTGAACTCAAAATAATAACTTACTGATTTGTGACACAATTTTTATGTCGGCTGCTTTGTTTCGCCTGCGGATTGCGACGTTTTTGTTCGGTCGCGCAGGGATGCTCCGAGTGTGGCCCTCTCCGTTGCTCTTTGGGTGACCTTGAGCCTTCTTGTGAGACCAATAGTGAGCGACCACGTGAAAGACTTTAGACTTGAAATACTGCGTTATTTGTGATGGGAGGATGTTGCGTAGCTTCCCGAACTATTCTAATTAATTGCTTCACTATAACCGAGAACCACGAGCGTAGGTTCTGGAAGGCAGGTTCAGGTGAAATCCAAATCGCGCTAAATTGTACCATAGTTAGAAGTACAGTTAGAAGTCCGCTTCAATTGTTGATGTGTTGTAATAAAAGTTCTCCTCCAAAATTAATGCCCTTGTCCAAAAATATGGTAAGGTTAACCTCTACGAACTTAGATGTAAGGCAAAATGCAGGATGGGTGAGCTAGCTCATGCTGATAAGGTGCGTTATGGCAATAGCAAAGTTAAAATTCGTCCATTTAAAATAGGAGACGTTGTTTTTGTCGGAAAGAACCCTAACAAATTGTGTTATTTACTTTGTCTTCTATGTAATTGTCCTGTTTGAGTGTGTACAATGGGGAGTATTCTATTCTGATAATAAACAAATGAAGTGAAAAGTTTTCAAATCCTTGTAAGATAATAGAGGTCTATGACAACGATAGATACAAGGAAGAGCCAATAGCTGGTGGAAGCGTTAAGTACCTACGTATGTTACAAAAAACTTGAATTTGACAGTTGTAGTCAGAAATAACAGTGTAGTTAATGCCGATGGTTGAGTTTAATTCCAACGTTTAAAATTATTATTGGAGTTCATTGTAAGACACATTTATGTGTAACATTATGAGTAATAAAGCTGGTTGATTTGAAATAAATTGTGTGACAAGGGAAATATCCTACTTAGAGTTCCTGAAACTTGAGCATTGAAAGCTCCACGCTTTGTGCTTGAAACTGTTGAGCTTTGAAAGCTCCGCGCTTTGTGCTTGAAACTGTTGAGCATTGAAAGCTCCGCGCTTTGTGCTTGCGACGGTTGAGCATTGAAAGCTCCGCGCTTTGTGCTTGTAGCAGTTGAGCATTGAAAGCTCCGCGCTTTGTGCTTGTAGCAGTTGAGCATTGAAAGCAGCTCCGCGCTTTGTGCTTGTGGTGGTTGAGCATTGAAAGCAGCTCCGCGCTTTGTGCTTGTGGTGGTTGAGCATTGAAAGCTCCGCGCTTTATGCTTGTGACGATTGAGTATTGAAAGCTCCGCGCTTCGTGCTTGTGACAATTGACTATCGCAAGCTTCGTGCTTTGAGTTCGTGACGCTGCATTGCGCACTTACCTATAATTTTCGAACTTGTAGCAAGACCTCCAAGGAGTATGTGATAGCCATCGTAGATGCTTTTACGAAACTTTGTCAATTAATGTGTGTCAAAGATTTAACATAACGATCTGCTTGCGAGGCACTACGTAGCTTTGTTCACATATTTAGAACCCCGAAACGAATTATCTCTGATCAAGGTAACATCTTTTACTGGTCAAGACTTTCAGGATTTATGCCGAGGTTGAGCCATTGAGTTCCATGAGATTGCTAGTGGTGTTATCCGAGCTAATGGTCGGGTGGAGCGAATGATTTCCAACTTGACAAATTGTTTTACAGTGGCCGAAAATTATAAAAATGAATCCTGGAAGTCTGTCTTAGGCAAAGTAAAACTCGTTTTGAATTGTACTGTAAGTAAGAGTATAGAGAAAAGCCCCTTACAGGGTAGCTAAAGTGTGTTCCAATGAGCGTTATATGGTGGAGTAGTATCTGAGGGATGGGCCCAATATGTGTGCCATGAACGACTGCGTAAATATCCAGCTAGTTTACCTGAATTGGCACAATGTCTTGATCCTGTAGAACCCATAATTGAATAGTTTTATTTAATTATGGAACAAATTGTATTGATTAATTTGGTATTCTAATTTGGTGTAATTAGTAATTTGGATTGAATTACTGTATTGAATCATGATCATTGTTTGAGTTGAAACGATAATTACATTGTTTTGTTGAACGTAAACCTGTGTTGATAAAAGACTTATGTTCATTGCTGATTGATAAAATGTTTTATTTAAACTGAAAGCTACTACGCTTTATTGAAGGGTGGATTGAAAGCCTTATCGCTTTGCCCTGATGTCCTGCTGAAAGCCATCATGCTTTGCAGTAAGGTTGGGCTCATTAGTCGTGACCCAAGTTTGATGCTGAAAGCTGCAACGTTTTGCAGCGTTTTTTAAGTGCTGCCTCTGTGCAATGCTGAGAGCTGTAACGCTTTGCTGTGGGTTGCAGTTTATGCTGAAAGCTTCAACACTTTGCTGTGTATTGCAGTTTATGCTGAAAGCTTCAACGCTTTGCTGTGTATTGCAGTTTATGCTGAAAGCTTCAACGCTTTGCTGTGTGTTGCCGTTTATGCTGAAAGCTGCAACGCTTTGCTGTGTGATGCAGTTTATGCTGAAAGCTTCAACGCTTTGCTGTGTATTGAAGTTTATGATGAAAGCTTCAATGCTTTACTGCGTGTTGCAGTTTATGGTGAAAGCTTCAACGCTTTGCTGTGTGTTGACGTTTATGCTGAAAGCTGTAACGCTTTGCTGTGTGATGCAGTTTCTGCTGAAAGCTTCAACGCTTTGCGGTGTGATGCAGTTTATGCTGAAAGATTCAACGCTTTGCTGTGCGTTGCATTTTATGCTGAAAGTTTCAACGCTTTGCATTGTGTGAGGTACGCCCTCTAACTAATGATGAAAGGTTTAACGCTTTGTGGTAAATGCAGAAAGCCTTTAGGCTTTGCTTTGTGTAACATTGAAAGCCGCTTGTAACGCTTTGTGTCCTTGCCAAACTGAAGAGCTGTAATTCATGTTGATTATGTCAGCGAGTAACAACGCGAGAGCGCGTTGGTTGTCAGAATGGCCGTGTCGGAGAAATTAAGTTAAAGGACTGTTTACGTACTAGTAACACCATCTATTAGCGTTTGGAAAACACTACTCACTGAGTCAGTAGTTCGAGTCGAGGTTGTCTATGAACTGTCGCATGTGACGTTTGACGTCCTGTCAGTTGTCTAAGTGACATTAGTGTGTTAGCGACACGACAGTTGGCATCCATAGCTCGACCGCGCCGGGTGTGCGCACTGATTCTTTTAACCACGTGCATGATGGCGGACACCGACGATGTTTCGGAGTTAAATCCGTCAGAATCTCCGACATATATATACCAACGACCAACCATCCAGCCCAAATACTTCCCGTTTCCTATATGCGGACAATCTTGCGCTCACGTCTCAAGCGACCAGTTTTGACAAGGTTGAGGCTAATCTCACTGCAGCACTAAGTGACCTGAGTAGGTACTATGGTGAAAACTCTCTCAAGCCTTATCCCTTCAAAACTGAGCCTGAGCCAGAGTCCTGTGCTTTCCACCTTCGCAACGCTCAGACGGGGCGTGAGCTCAAGATTGCCTGGGAAGGAGTGTCTATCACTCATAACTGCTCTCCTTAATACATCGGCGTTATCTTGGATAGATCCCTCACCTATAAAAGGAACTGTGAGGAACTGAAGCGGCAGGTGCACGCCCGCAATAACCTGTTGCACCGCCTAGTCACAACCAAATGGGAGCAACGCCGCAAGTGCTGCGCACGTCAGGACTGGCGCTAGCATTTTCTGCCGGCGAATACGCTTGCTCAGTTTGGGCCCGCTCCACGCACGCAAGGCTAGTGGATACAGCCTTAAACGAATCGTGCCGGATAATCACTGGGTGTTTGAAGCCGACCCCAGTAAATTTGCTGTATCCACTAGCTGGCATAGCGCCACCAGGCGTTCGCAGGACTGTAGCAAGCTCACTAGAAAGGGCCACTAGAATGGGTGGTGATCCCCGGCATCCCCTCTATGGGCATAGGCCACCGCCGCAAAGGCTTAAAAGCCGAAATAGCTTTGCAAAATGCACCACGCCACTAACGACCGATCCCTCAACAGCAAGATGGAGTATCTGGCGTGCACAAAAAGGGTTCATGGATCAGTTTGTCACGCTTTCCGAAAGCCTCCCACCTGGACATCAATTACCGTGGCCGATCTGGAAGTCCCTAAACAGACTCCGGACTCAGGTGGGCCGAAGCAAAGAAAGTCGAGGTGGGGACTGTCGAACAACCCCAAAATGGATTGCTTTTGCGGAGCATCGGTCTAATCCATGGCCCATCTAACAGCTTGCCCAGCCTGCCCTCCCACATGTTCATGGCACTATCTTAAAAAGTGTGGCCACGTTCTGGGCCACAAAAATTTTACGAGTTTGCCATCGAAACGCTAAGAAGAAGAAGAATGGGCCGGTTGGCGTGGTTGGTAATTGCTTGCCTTTCGTCGTTCGTTATATATTTTTATATTATATTATGTAAACATTTAGTATTGTACTAGCACTACCCCCGTCCGTGCGTGACTTCCAGGGTTGCCAACTGAAAACCAGCGCTAGGTGTAACCCGAGTGTCTCCCTGTCCCTGTCCCTGTGCTGAGGTGGTGACCCTTTCGGCAGAACATGCAAGAATCGTATTAGTGTGTGCATTTTCTTCAAATCTATGTATGTTATGTCTTGTAGAACGGTGTGTTGTATATTTGTACTCCTCATTTTCTTGTGTGTTGTGCTGAATTAAATGTTTTTCATTTTTTTTTTAATTTCTTCAGAAAGGAGTTATTTTAAACTGTAATCTATTTACTTTCTTTTTCAGAGGCTACTTCTTTTTCAAAGTTTTAATAAATATACGAGGTTTCCGTTTTTAGAAAATTGACAGAGTTAAGATCTCGTCTTAAAGAAAATATTTAAATAAATTGCTTCTCTTGTAATTTTTTAGTCTAATTTACCTTGAGCGGACTCTGTACGCTTTTGTATTATCTTAAAGCACGCGTACGTAATAGTATATACTGATAAAATAACGCACGACAAATTATTTCGCTACAATTATCGCAGGATTGTTGTATCCTTCTTTCACTTCTTAAAATAATACTGATCTACTCCGCTCACCGAGGTTTCAATGTACTTCAATATATAAACATAAGCTTCATGTCAGCCGAATGACGAACACTGCCGGGCAAAAGGCTCCTCCCCAAAGAATTTCCACCATCCAGTTGTGTCAATCATTGGGAGAGATATGCCATTGTCGCCACGCTTGGTAGACGGGTTGGCGATCGCACTATGATGTTCACTGCTCTCCATTCTCTGGGATATATTCCTTGGGCTCACCTACTATCCACGGGATGAAATGGGGTGATGATATTCGTTGCAGTCAGCCACACAGCAGCATATATCAGCCGAGTGACATAGGCTCGATAAATTAAACAAAAAAAAGAGATAATTCTTTTTTGTACAACAATATGTAAGATAAAGGATAACATATGCATTGTAAAATGTGATCTCTTGCGGAAAACATTGGTACTAATAACATTTTGCGATGTTCGGGAGTTGAATAAATATAAGAAATGGAGTCTATTCTGTCTTTCTTCCTTTCTATTATCACTTCAACTCAGTCAGTCGTGTAACGAGATCTCTACAATTTTAAGGTACCGTACTCCAATAGGAATAAAATACTGTCTATGTGCCGTCAATCTTTTTCTCTTCCATAGAAAAATACCAACTCAAATCTACGGTAGTTCTAAGTCAAGCAAAAAAAACATATATCAAAAAAGCAATAGTTAACAGAACAAATAAAATTTAAGGTCCCTAAAATGTTGGAAAATTCACCATAAAGTATATCGATCTATAATATTTTTTACCCGCAAATAGTAGGATACTACTCTACTCCATTCACGTGATGAACGAAATATCAAAAAATAAATTTGTTCGGACCCCTTCTTGCACGAATCTGACTCGCACTTGCCCGGTTTATATTTAATCAATGTTTTAACTTGACATGCGTATACCCCGTCATGGAGTTAATTGTGATTTTAATGTTAGAATTTTTAGGTTGTTTATTGAATATTGTAACGTTGTATTTCTATTCAACGCTCCTTAGTTCATTTTAGTATTAATTCTCCGCCGCTTTAAACAAGTTCGGTAGCCGCCGAGCGGTCGCTAAGCAAAACCGGTTGGGAAGCGTGAGCCGCCGAGCGGGGATTTAGCGAACGTTGGGAGGTCAGACTCAGATTGCACTCATTGCGATAGCACGTACGCACTCACTTCAAAAGACACGTTATATTTTTCTTAGTCGCGTCGTGTAACATCTTCAAGTTGAAGTGAATCTTCATTCACAAATAGTCATTAGTTTAACAAGTTAATTTCAATCAGTGTTAACCCCATATTGGGTAAGTGTTGATTAGTATTTAGTTCTCATCTCATGTAGGGTATTGTAACGTGTAACGGCCACCTTTATTTGACCTTGTGGCAAATACCACGTCAACTTCATATTGTGCCTTATGCCTACACTAAATTTATTTTATGTGCGGTGCTTCACACCCTTGTTCTATAACATTTTTATAACAAACTTAAATTTGTAAACTCCGCTTCTGCCTGTGACATTTGCACACATTCGCCATATGCGTAATTAGTACTCCCGCTTCCTCATCACCATTACGCGGTCACAGGCAGGAGAAGCTTTTGGATGTAAAAGAATATTTCATTTAGTGGACTTCAATTCCCAGGGTCCAAAGTTCGGCCTACGAGGGTCCAAAGTACGAATTGCAACTGTACCTCAACATCCGTCACCGTTAGCGACGAAGCCACACTTCAGACCAGCCCAATCCCTGTGGGTCATCCTCCGGCCTGCGTGATCCTCCTGGAACTCCGCGACATCTCCGTTAGCGACGAAGCCAGCCAGGAGAGTACTTGGCGCGCCTACCTCCATAGGGCATAATAAATGACGGGCTTATAACCCATGACCATACTTTTGTTTTAAATAAATTTGTAAGTTTATGATTTGTGTTATTTAATTCTTCCAAACCACATCTCATACGCTTCAATATAGTCCTTGGAAAAATTACTACATGAAAGAAATGACAGGCTGCACCAGAATCAGGGATAGATATGGAGGAATCAGGGATAAAAGGACACAGAGGGATATTAAATTATCTAGAAAGAAGTTTGGTAATTTTTAAGACAGAAGAAGAAAATAATATGTTCCCGATGTCTAGAGTCAGTTTAATATAGAACAATGGCAAATAATTGGCTAGTCTATGGTGGTTAGTTTAAGAGCCGTTTCACGTAACATACATGGTTAAGGGAAGGTGAATTGACGTTGGTTCTAGCGCAACTTCCTTGATGTACTTTGGATTTCCTTTAGATTACGGTTAGAATCCAGATGGTTTCTGTTAAAAGCAGGGCATATTCAGCTTATTACTCCTGCAGCGTCAGTTAATTAACCCTTATATGTCTTAATTGTATAAAACTGGTGTTCAGATTGTAGATTGTATGGTGATGATTAATGGTTTGATTAGCTTATTAGTTGCTCAAACAAAAAATCTGCACAGAACTTTTAAAGTCCCAAGCTTAAAGTATTATTTCTAAACTTGAGACCCTTGAGTCACATTTTTATAATAATGAGAATAAATTTTAGTAGCATGGGTTAAATTAAATATATTTTTCAGTAAATAAACTAACCAACATACAAATTTAAACAGAAGTAATATTATTTACATATCATCATATCTTTTACTCGCGTTATTGCTTTCCCAATAAATATAATCCTGCCTGTAAAACTGAAAGGTATTGAATAGGCTGAATGTGTGCAAAACATAATTAACTTAGGTTACCAAAATTGGCAACATTCGTCCAAAATGAAAACAATAATAATAATTATGATAATATCCTGTGACATTATTTACACACGGCCATATGATCCTAAACTGAACCAACCAAAAACTAAACCAGATAACTGATATACTTCATATACTACTCGTCTTTTGTCAATACACGCTTATGTAGATAATTACACCCATAGTCAGGACAAACAGACATGTTCATGCACACAAATATTTGTCCTGGGTTTAAATTTAGATTTAAAAAAGGACTGTTTTAACGCAACCTACATTTTTATAGAAAATAATAGCCTGACTTATAAGTTTAAAAAAATGTTAAGTCATCGAAAGTCATGCACATCTATTGCGCAATTTTCTCATTGGGTACATTTTTTATTAGTTTTGATGATTCGTGTGTAAAAAGAAAACTATTCAATCAATCCAATGCCAATAACTTTCCCGAATAATGTTTATTTTAAGCTCTTGGCTTTGTCTTTAAATTTTAAAGAATATTTAAGAAGAAGCTTAGGTACCTTAACTAACTTTAATATTGTAGATAAAATATTATACGACGATATCATCATGCCTCGAGTTGGTTGGTAGATACTTGCTTTTCACGCCGCAGGTCGTGGGTTCGATTCCCACCCAGGACAGATATTTGTGTCATGTCAGTTTTACTGAGTCTGGATGTCATTACCTATATAAGTATGTATTTACAAAAGAAAAGTAGTGTATGTAGCATACCAGTTATCTGGTTTTCATAGTACAAGCTCTGCTTAGTTTGGGATCAGAGGACCGTGTGTGAATATTGTCTCAGAATATTATATACTTCACGTTAACAGGTCAACAGACAACCTAAAGCAGAGATCGTCATAACTAAGATGTCTGTCTTAATTGTAAACATTTCATAAGCAACTTTATTTCACAAAAAAAAGTGTGATAATCGACAATTCCAATTTAGTTGAAGTATCAAAAACTATAAGGAAACAAACAGACCCAATACCTGAATTTTAATATAAGTATGAAATTATAGGCTGTGAGTTCATTTACCGCTTACAGGTTACCCACCTATAAGGTAACTTGTTATTTTAAGTAAGAATTTCTAACGAAAATGTGCTTACACTACCTATCGAAGGGTTATCGTCTCGTATTTGTGATCAAAGTGAAATCGGAAACCTGTAAACATCTTGAAAAACCCAAATACACCTTATTTTCCGATTTATAGAAAAAGTTCAGTGACGCTTCTACGCCACATATATTGCTTTCAAAAGGTTGATGTTTGAATTTTGAAATCTTATTAGGTAGAATTTACGTCACACAGGTAGTAACAATGTCAGACTTTAAATCTTCTGCGATAAGGCCCATTTTTGGATAAAAACGTTTAGGCCGATGTGACTTTTACTGTTCTCATCTAAACCATAGCGTAAAGAAGGCCATATTTAACATGTATTTGTAATAGGAATATACAGATAGTATGAGAGCAATTTAAGCTAAATTTTACTAGTAAGAACATTACATTTATATGGCCATAAATATGATTGACCTCCATTACCTGACTGACAATGGGACTGACAATATTAGTATGGGCATTGGTTGCTCTATTGTTATAGTTGTCCAATCCGCTTAGCAGGCCTTGGTATTTATATTTTAATAAATAACGAAATACGAATATAAATTTTTTCAACATAATATTTAAATAACGAAATACGTATATATAATATAATACGTGTATATATTATCAACATAAAGTTTTAGCCTCTAGGTGTAAATCTCAGAGGAAGTACTACAGGGTTGGGAGTGCACTTTGACTATTTGCTCAATGTGAATCAATCAGTTAATCTTAATATCATAAGGTCATCGCATATGGTCAATACTTACCGTCCGTTTATTTTTCTGCTGACTAATGGTAGTGACTACTTTGTCATACGATAAAGGTGGTTTGAGTAATTCTGTTAAAAATCTTTCAACACATGGAAAGATTTTTAACAGAATTACCTCAAACCGTCTCATAACGTAGTCTGAAAAGTTACTGCCAGAGACCTAATTTGTCTTCCAACCAAACTGTGGTAGATGTAAAGCAATTTCTCTTTTTTTAACCGCAAGAAAAAAGACGAAATCAAAGTCGTCAGCTCTACAGGTCAGCAAAACAAGTTGACCCAGAAAAGGCCTTCGACAGCGTGTCCCGTGAAGCCATGTGGTTGGTTCTGAGGAAGCTGGGTGCCTCGGAGAGGTTCGTAAGACTTTCAAGACTGTCGCATGATAACATGCAGTGCTTTACATTAGACGGAGAACATTTAGAGTATTTCCCCGTCACCTGTGAGGTATGTTAAACAAGGCTGTCTTCTAGGTCCTGCTCTCTTTGCGTTATGCTTTGCTGTAGTAGTAAAATAGATTATGCCAAGGGAGTACTTATATACTTCCGCACAGAAGGCAGAATTTTTTAAATTTAGGCAGATAAAAACGTGCTCCAAAGAGTCGTATGCAGTCATACTGAGATCTGAGATTAGAGGATAACCAAAAGCGCCAGCGCAGCGAAAAATAAAAGATACTATTAAAATTTATTTATTAAATAAAATATAAAATAAAATAAAAAAGGTTTTTATTCACGTAGACTTTAAAAAAGTGCTTGTAAGTAGTGAGAACATATTCGTAGTAATATATAATTAATTTATAATTATTTCTAGGTACATATAGATATTTAGGTACACGGATTGTAGGAAATAATTTACAATAAGATTTATTTTATAACAGTAACGGTATTTAACTAACTTAAATTAAGTTATTGTCAAGGATCATGGGTAGGTTTAATTATCATATTTTTTTATTTTAGCTATATTTTTACTACATATTGTCGAATGGTTCTGTCTATATTAAGGTACGAATTAAATGTTATTATTATGGCGGACCTTGTGTTAATAACGACGGTCGCGCTTTAATGCTACCACCGGATCCAATGCGCCCCAACTGAGAAGACCCAGCGAAACAAACTCAGCGGGTGTCTCTACTACCGGTTTCAACACGGCCCAGTTGAGACGCTCCGGCGAAACATACTCAATATACACGAGATTTGGTCCACTTACTGAAATTATTTAGCAGGCAAACACAATATATGCTCGATCGGTTGTCTGATTAAGTATTTATTTTAGGTTTAATATATTAAAAAGAGAAAATAAAAACATCATAATAAAAGTAACATTAATCATTTTGAGACACAACCAACAGTTTTGAAATTCGTAGAATATTTGAATAATACGTAGTTTTATTACAGATAGTTCATGTAACATAAAAGATTACTCATGTCTATATGGCTATAAGATCCCCAGCGGACTATGTGCAGGTAGATGCCGACCGCCAAATGTCTTTATCGTCAATGTAATCCTTAGTAGTGTAGTAACCCTTAGCCATAAGTTCACGTTTAATGTGTCACTTAAACTTATTATCAGGTAGTTTAGTTATATGAATATGGAGCTTGTTATAAAACCTAATACAATTTCCCATGAATGACTTATTAGTTTTGCTAACTCGAAAGGCTGGTATAGCTAGTTTGTCCTTATTTCTAGTATTGACATTTTGCAAGTCACTCCGTTTTTTATATTTATCTATATTTTTTCGTACAAACATTATATTCTGGTATATATATTCAGATGGAACAGTAAGTATATTTACCTCTTTAAAAACGCTTCGTAGAGACTCGCGGTTGCCTAGATTATAAATAGCTCTGACTGCCCTTTTTTGTAATACGAAAATAGCACTTATGTCAGCTGCTGAGCCCCACTGCAGAATACCATAGGATATAATGCTATGGTATTCTGCAGTGGGGCAAAATATACTAGTCTAGCAGTTGGTTCGTCTGACAATTGTCTAATTTTCCAGGCTGCATATGAAGCTGAACTTAATTTGGCAGATAATTTTTCAATATGAGGACCCCATTGTAATTTTGAGTCCAGTTTTATTCCCAAAAATACGGTTGAAGGAACTAAATCTGAAACTTCCTCGTCAAGTGCAACCGTTGGTTTAATATGAGTCACATTCGGCAATGAGAATTTGATGCATTTGGTCTTTCCTGCATTCAAAAGAAGATTATTTGCCGAAAACCAATTTGATATGAGGCGGAGAGTTTTATTATATTTATTTATTAAAAGATACTATTAAATAGATACAAACAGTGACTTCAAACAGATACTTTGATGACGGCGTCATTATTAGCCAAGTAATAAGGGTGGTTTTTGTTGTGCAAGTATATTTACTGACCTGAGTCGACTGTACAATAGCAATGAAAGCCACTAGTAGGTTCAGTGACTCATATCCACTTTCAAAGAATATTTCAATTGAAAACCCACCGTGTCAAGTATGATCAAATACTCACTTTGGATTGATTTTCATTGAAAAAACCTTTACAAATAGTGGACTTTCTATGTTGTACATGGGAGACGAAGGACTTGTATACTCATAATATTTTTTATTCATTGGAACCAGCATACGTTGCAATTCCAGGTAAAGGAGAATCAAAACTTCAGAAAATAAATTCTTTTGATCCGATCATTAACAGAATCAACCTTCGGTTACAAGAAAAATTTAGACGACTATTTGAAAATTTCATCAAAATCGCTCAGCCGTTTTTAGTCCATGGGCTACCATAAATATGTAAATTTATGGTAGCATATGTGTTAATTTAGGTTTAACCTATTTCTATTCCCAATTTCATTAGAAACCAGTCTGCCACATTTGCGTTATTGAGTTACAAAAATCTAAATTTGTATGTATAATGTCACACTGAATTACCTATTTTTTTTTATCTGATGCAATCGCTATAAAATTACTTTACAAGACCACCAGCTGGCTAAATATTTAAAAATTATATCAGTATTGCTCCTCGTGGAGTCGTTAGGGAACATACATACAAACATCGACCTATTTATATAGAGTTATGTAACATTTACACAATTTATACACATATATTAGCAAATAAGCAGACGGATCATTTGATTTGTCGCTTATTATATAGCATAGGCACAATATAGGCAACAAACAAACAACCCTGCAAAAACCATGACTCAAAGTACGTGAAAAGTTGAAGTGACAAGGAAAAATAAATCACGTGAAATGACAACTTATACATATAAAAGCAAACAATTCCTACTAAATGGTGTCTACTTTATAGTAGTTCGATGATTTGTCTAATTAATTATATTTATAAAAATAAAACACTAAATTATATTTGAGAACATAAATATATACAAACACATATTTTACATATATAAATATCTACATACAATATAAGATGGAATTAAATATGGACTAACAAAAAGTCTACATAACTATTGCAGTGACAGGTACAGGGTGTTTCTTCACAAGGGCTTTATAAATAATAATATCGTTGAAGCTTGAGCTTATTTTATTAATAATGGAAGTGCAATCCAGAGATAAAAGATTTGCTAAAAAGTTGGTGGAAAGCAGTGGTAAACATAACTTAATGTCTTCTGATGATCTCATTAACTCAGTTGTCTTAAATATTTAAACAAAGTATTCTGATCTGTTTGTTTATGTAGCGCTTATTATGGCTAATAATAGATAGGTTTCAGGCATTGAATATGAATATGAAAAAGTTACATTTCAATAATATTTCTTGTTTGAAAATAATGCACAAACTGTATACGTTAATAAATTTCAGTCTAAATGAACGCTTACAATACCCACCTTTGTAGGCACACAAAAAGGGTGTGAATTGTTGAAGCGGATATTAACAATCACTTAATAGGTTCTATTAAAAAATATGGCCAATTTGATCGTCCAATAATTTCAGTCTTTTTACGTAGGGCTGAGTGTTTATTGAAAAACAACTGTATTTTTGTACTACATCAAAATATTATATATTACAATCCGTCTATTGGATTGGTAATACTTCGTTACGTTTAAGTGGAAGTGCGTTGCGATTTGTTTCGGGATACGTTAATATTTGAGTATAAATATTATGCAAATAAATGTTTTGTATTCTATTAAAAAAATGTCTATTAGTTAAGGGTCTTAGTTTTATGGTATTTATGTCTTGACTATAATATCGGCTATTGCCGAGAAGAAAAACACAACAGTTTGAATTTACATAACCTACGTCAAAATTGTAAAGTAAGATTTTATTATTTTCAACATTTCCAAATAACAACTTATCAGTTTTCGATTTCATGTGCTTGTTACGGGTTAATTAGTACACTTTAAAGGCTAAAAGTCTGCATGTCTGAAAGTTCTCCAAAATGTTCTGGTTGTAGATGTCATATATGTGATATCTGTCAACCTGCGTTATATATCTGTCAAGCGTGATAGCCTATGCTCTATCATTGTAAAAGGATGAGAAAGTAATGATGCAGCGTCAAAGCTTATTTAATTCCTAAGAGTTTATTTTGTTATAAATAATAATCTTTCGAGACATACGCACATTCGCACATATGCGTGCTGTATGCCGTTATGCTGCTCAAATCGAGCAACCGCTATCTTGAAATTGGAGGGGAATTTGTCCTAAGAGCCCGTAATTTCGAGATAAGGCTTGTCACTTTTCCTTATATCTTACTCCTCGGCGATCCTACGACTGGGGTAAGTTGGTTCATGTGTTATATTTTCATGGCACTTACAGTTAGCCCAAAAGGTTTTCACTGCAGTAAGTTATTTTGCAGTTTTGTCATTGCACCAATTGCACTCGCATTTACCTCTTAAATCAGGTGACTAATGCCTTGCATTTAGCGATAACGAAGACAGAATCTGCAGCTGCAAACCTGGGTGATCTATGACTAGCGGCGTGATCGATTTGTAGGTTTTACTCGTCACTAGGAAAATATATTATAAGAAAATGATGCATGTTGATTTTATTGTAAAATAATTTGAGATAATATAATAGAAAAATATTATTATTATTATCGTTATTCTTTTATTTGTAATTTAGTATTTTTATTTAAAGTTTATAATTATAGTATTAGTTTGTACGTAGTTTTAATCTATTTCCAATATCTATGTTAGTATAGTTTTAATTTAATTATTAAATTTACAGTTATTTATTTAAGTTATTATTTAATCCATTGTACCTACATATTTAGTTGAATTTAATTATTATTGTTATAAATAAATTTTAAGAACAACTTTAAAATTTGAGATATACTATATAAACAAACAACATCCTGTTATAAACTTGAACCAAAGTAACTGTCGAAATCCAGCCAGTAGTAAGATTATTTTATGCTCAAGTTACAGAGAATGTAATTCCCTGTATGCTATATTTAATCCCTATTGGGCTTATGTCTATCAATCAGATAGGCGTTCTCGTTTTCACGATATCTATGCCACCCTTGATTTAGTTACTTCCTCCTAGAAAATCACAGATGTGTAAATCACTGTCCATTATTTGTGCTTGCCAAGTGCTTCGCACTTCTCCTCGACATTTACTTCGAAGAGAAATAATCGTTTTCTATAGGTACAGTTGTGATATTTTATTCAAAGCTTTCAATACATCCCAGTTGGTATACTAGTCCAAAATTTATTTCAAGATTTTTATACATATCAGTTTGATAAGTAGAATAGTTTTGGCACACACTCAGAATAAGTATCGAAATCAAATAATACTATGTCTCCGAATTTTAATACTAATTTGTATTAAGTACTTATTTTAGCATCTTTATAAATATGTTGACTTTCCTTCCGATACACATTAGTTCATATATTGTGTGCATATTTATATCATCTCATGTCATGACGTCCTCTGCTCGACACAGGCCTCCTTAAAAGATTTTCACAATGGAGTTGTGTCCGCCATTTAGAGGGATATGACTTAATCGCCACGCTTGATAGACTGGTAGGCGATCGAGTATGATAGTCATAGTACACAGAGAGACGCTACTATCCGTTCTCTGATATATATATGCGATTCTGTAGTGCATCAGGGATGTTTGCTGAGCATTGCGTAGATTGTTTCTACGCTACGATGCGTGGCAGCACCAGCAGCATCCTTAGCATAATCGCTAGTCGGCTAGACTATTTACGTCAATCATTGCTGCGCCATTTCGCATGGAATGACGCAGCAATGAATGGTAAAGGTGATTGCCCATTTCTGTCTCCCTTAAATTAAACCGAGTATGATCATGAAATAAAATCCATTATTCATAACCTATTTTTATAATTATTATTTATTTGTTACGCACAAAAAATGTGGGGTTTAAGTTTTCATGTTTATTGGTTATTTAATTGACTAACTTTTATTTTGAGTAGATTTGCAAACACAGTTTAAGACTGAAATCATTACAATCCCATTAATCACTTGCTGTAAATATCAAACTAGAGGTCTTGTCATTTTAATAACTTACATTATAATTAAGTTGTTCATTCTTTAAATGTATTAATATCGTTAATTAATAGATAGGTATTAAAAAAAGTGAGTTTTACAAGAGCAACTGACACTTGACAGTATGCGTAACGATCCCCGCAAACGGTAAAAAAAAGAACTGTCAATGTCTATCTGGCTGTCATGTTTACTTGGTGAAAAACAAGCATGATTTTCGGACGTTTTTATCGTTTGTTGCCACTGTTTTTGTTTTTATAAAGTGTGTCGCCGCCGTTCGTTGTAAGGTCAGGCTATAGTTAGCTTAATTCTACTGTTGTTAATGTTCAATTAATGTATAACATGCCAAAGCTTATTCTACACTTTCATATTGAGTGTCATTATCGTTATTGCTTGATAGTTCTAGCATCATCTTACTGTTAAAAACTATTTAGTTAAAGGGGACATATTTCTTATAATTCTTACATTGTTGCAGAGCCCATCTTTCAATTTACCAATATTTTTTGAGTAGGTGGGTACTCATCTACACCTAACCTCAAAACTGAACTTTGATTTATATTATTACGAAAACCCCACAAAATATTTCTATATTTTTTACTTTATTATATGTTATGATATCACTCCTCTTTTACCTCCAATTTTGGTAATCATACAAAATTATTTACTGAGGGACGAAGGTCTATAGAAGAATGGGCAATTTCCTTTGTTACATATTTTAAAAATACTTATTACTAACACTAGTTTATAAGAAAATTGTTACTAACTTATTGGACACTAATTTGGTCTGAAAATAATGTCTTATTATTATATGATACCATGCCAGGCTTTAGAGTAAGCAAAACTAATAAATCATTTTTAGGAAATTGTATTAGGTTTTATAACAAACTTCCTACTCAAATTACTGATCTGCCTGACAAAAGTTTTAAAACACATATTAAACGTGTACTTATGGCTAGGGGTTATTACACCACTAAAGAGTACATCGATGACAAAGACGTCTGGCTCACACTACCTACCTGCACATTGCTCGCTGGAGATCTTGTAGCCATACAGACATGACTGATCTACTGATTTACGTGAACTATATGTAAATGATTGCTATCATATACTTAATTTAAAATTATTGACTGTCTCAAAATGAATAATGTTAAGGTTTCCAAGTTTTTCTTTTGTATGCTTAAACATAATCTAAAATAATAAGCATTCAGACAACCGATCGAGCATAATTATATTGTGTTTGCCTGCTAAATAATTACTCTAATTGGACCAAATCCCGTGTTCATGCCCGCTTGAGTATGTTTCGCCGGACCGTCTCAACTGGGTCGTGTAGTAGATGAACCCACTGAGTTTGTTTCGCTGGGTCTTCTCAGTTGGGGCGCATTTGATCCGGTGGTAGCATTAAAGCGCGACCGTCGTTATTAACACAAGGTCCGTCATAATAATAATACCTTAATATAGAAAGAACCATTGACAATATGTAGTAAAAATATTAGACTTAAACTAGATAATTAAACTTAAACATAATGTCTTGACAATAACTTGATAAGAGCTAGCTAAATATCATTGCTATAATAAAATAAATTTTATAAATGTTTTCATACAATCAATACAATGTGTACCTAATTATCTATGTTACTAGAAATAATAATGTATACAACTATATTACTACAAACATGTTCTGACTATTTACAAGCGCTTTTTTAAAGTCTACGTGAATAAAAACCTTTTTTATCTATTTTTTATTTTATTTTATTTATTATTATTATATTTCATCAGATTGACTTGTAGATGGGGTGGCGATCCTCTATGCCGTCACCCCCACAGCATACGTATATCATATCTGTCTATAAAGGTGCTAATGCCACCGGTAGCAAAGTGGTACTAGCATCGGTAAGTAGAGCCGGATAATAAAATGACACCAATGAATGTAAAATTCAATTCCTCCTACCAAACACAAATACCATAAAAGAAGTCAATAAAGCATGCATGCACATAATAAATTGCCTGACATTTCTATGTACAGTTCGGCTATTATATTCACAACACGTTTTCTGAAAGTGACAACCCTACTTAAACTGGATGGTGAATATAGTCCCATAGCGCACCTATATTGACAGAACACAACTTTTAATAATACGGGAATTAATTTATTCACGTATTCACCAACGATTGACACCATTCCAATTGTGTGGATTTCAATTTGATTCCATAACAATATGAACCATTCCATTGTTAAAATGGTTTTATAGGCGTTTTTATTTATACATTGGTTATGGTGTTGTTTCGTGTTAGAGTAGGAGTTTTTTTTTGTTAAAAAACAATGCCCGCTCTAGGGAATGTAATCCCTGTATAATAATATCTGGGTACAATGTCACACAGATCATCCTAGTCCCAAACTAAGCAAAGCTTGTACTATGGGTACCAGGCGACGACATACATACTTATATAGATAGATAAATACATGTATACATAGAAAACATCCATGACTCAGAAACAAATATTCGTGCTCATCACACAAATATTTGCACTTACCGGGATTCGAACCCAGGACCACCAGCTTCGTAGGCAGGAGCACTACCAACTAGGCTATGGTAACCGCGGGGTACTTTACAAACATATAATAGATGGACACAAATTACATGCAGACTCAGAACAACTATTTGTGGGTCACACAAACAGTTGTCCGGCGCGGACTCAAACCCGCGGCACGAAGCGGTGAGGCGACTGTCTTAGTAAGGTCGTAAGTTTAAGTTTTTAAATTACATGTACTGTTTTACCGACTTCATAAATATAGAAATCTATAATATGTGTACTAATTATGTATTTAGTACGTTAGTTAAAATTTCAAAATGTGATAACTTTGTGTTGTAGAGTAATGAACAGTAGAGCTGCATTATTTATAATTTATATTATTTAACTAGCTGTGCCACGTGATTTTACCCACGTTAAATTTTATAAATTATAACAGCTCCACCCCCGTAGATGATAGCGTGACAATATGTAGCCTATATATTGACCCGACCTCAGTCTAGTAATATTCAAGGAAAATTTGAAGTAAATCCATGCATTACTTTTTGAGTTTAGTTTAGTTTACAGACAAAAAAAAATTCTAAACCTATATTTTTGACTTCGATATCGATTGTAGATCACGCCCCAATTATCCTTTTAAAAAATATTCAATGTACAGTTTTGACATTCCTACGATTTTATTATATTTTTATATTATTATAATAAATCGAGCAACGGAAAAGAGGGTATTAAAATTACTTTTTGAGTGAAATCTGTAGGTTAGCAAGGATTCTTCGTTGGCTTCGGCTGCGTTGAAAAATGTGTTTGCCAACTGAAATGATATTGATATTGAATATTAATGTAAATAAAATTGAAATAAAACTTGCAGTGCATTCATTTTGGAACGATTTGGGTGTACATTGTACATCGTCCCACAAAAACATATTTCTTTTCTGTCGTAAAGACGTTTGGTATCAAAATAGATAGCCACAAATAAAACCGACGCTTCATTCAGTAGTAAACATCAATCGCTGTCCCAAAATATCTGTTGGTCGTTTACAAAATTTGTATTCCCACAGATAAGCCGCGGGTCAGTAATGAAACCAGTCGAAGCGTAAGAAACGATAAGGCAATTTGGTATACGGGCATATTTCGTCTTTCTATCAAAGTGAACCTTGAAGGTGTTACTTATCTAATGTTGGAGAATGATGGACTTAGGAAAGTGTGTTTCTGAGTTTTGGAATGTGTCATGTAACGGAATCATTCCATTATAGGTTTTTATATTTCAAATTTTACGATAGAGACACCAAAAGCTTTTCAGTTTTTGAGCATTGATTACCCTTCAACAGGTAAAGTACCATTATATGGCAGACACTATTGTTTAACTATTGAGTCTAGAATTAGTGTTGTGTAACATAAAATAAATAAAAACGTTCGTGAAATAAAAAGCAACAAAAAATAAGAACATATTACGATTTCAGACTATTCCCAAAACAAAAACCTAGTACTCGTATAAAGGCTGGGCTCCAGACTTGTTCGCCTGTTTCGTACAAAATTATGCTACTGCCTCGCTGGTCTAGCGGTAGCGTGTTCAACCGCAGATAATGAGGTCCTGGGTTCAAATCCCGGGTCGGACCAAAAAGTGATTTTAGGATTTTTCCGAAAAAAGAAATTTCTCAGTATCAGCCCGAAGTCTGGAAGTTGGCGGTATTACACCCCCGTGCCTCGGAGAGCACGTAAAGCCGTCGGTCCTGTACCTGAACTCTTTCCGGTCGTGTCGCTAGGCGTCCCATCGGATCACGAGAGTGCTGGAATAGAAAGTGCCCCTGTGTTTGCGCACACACTTGTGAACTATAATATGTCCTGCGCAATTGGCTAGTCTCCATTAAGACTGGCCGCCGTAGCCGAAATTCGGTCGGGAGGACATCATCACAAAATTATATCAAAATTAGTGAAAATTAAAATTTTCGAGTATCAAAATCAGGTTGTTAGACACTACATACAAAGCAGATCAAAGCTTATGAGAGGTGAGAAACTATAGTGCGATTGATTAGTAACAAATTATGTAGCGAGTATAAGATGTATCCAGATTACCAGAAGTAGCTAAAATCTTGATGATAGTAAGGTATGAATCCTATAAAGAATTCAGCACATATGTATATCAAAAAGGATCGGAAGCGGAACGTCACTGAATAACTTAACCTTGTCAATAACTTAATACAAGCTAGCTAAATATCACTACCATTATAAAATAAATTGTATAATGTTTTAACATTCCGTGTACCTAAATATCTGTAATAAGTAATTAGAAATAATAACTGTAATACTACAAATATGTTCTAACTATTTACAAGAGAGAGGGCCGGAGGCCTAAGTCCCCCCCCCCCTTTTATAACATGGCAGCGGAATTAAAAGAAAAAGTACCCCAGGAGGGTACCAGTACGCTACGTAATGGAGAATCCCTTCCTGAGCATTCTTGCTCAGGCTGCCCTGTGTATTCTGGGGAGGGCAAAATCCCGCTCGCAAATTCTGCCTCAGGCAAGAGCACAAAAAACACGGCGCTACCACCTGAACTCCATGTACATTTTTGCAACATCAGGGGATTACACACCAACCTAAACCCTGTTCACCATCATCTTGAGACGGAGAAGCCGTCTTTGCTCTTTTTGACGGAAACTCAGATTTCGTCTCCTGCGGATACATCATACCTAGACTACCCAGACTACAAAATTGAGCACAGGTTTGTGTTTAGAGCCGGTGTATGTGTATACGTGAGAGATGATATCTGTGTCCGCCGCCTAGGCAATCTTGAAGGCAGGGACCTCTCCTCCATCTGCCTGCGTGTTGATTGCGACGACCACCCTCGCATATATGCACGCCTCTATAGGTCCCACAGCGGTGATGCAGAAACAGACCGACTCTTTGAGCACGTCGAAATGGCCATCGACTCCGTGCTAGAACAGACTCCGTCAGCCTCGATTGTGGTGCTCGGTGACTTCAACGCCCACCACATTGAATGGCTTGGTTCACAGAGAACTGACCATGCGGGTAGATCTGCTCATGCCCTTGCCATGGCCTATGGTTTAACACAGATGGTTCCCTCGTTCACACGTGTGCCAGATGTGGAAAACCATATGCCTTCACTGTTGGATCTTCTGCTGACCTCTCATCCAGATGGCCTACAAGTTACCGTTGGTGCTCAGCTCGGCTCGTCGGATCACTGCCTGATTCGAAGTGTGATGCCACTCACGCTCCGACTGCGTACTCGCACTGCGGGCTGTCGCTGTGTCTGGCACTACAGGTCAGCAGATTGGGATGAAATGCGGACCTTTTTTTCATCATACCCATGGGGAAAAGTTTGCTTCTCGCTGGAAGACCCTAGTGCTATTGCTGACTCCATCGCGGATGTGGTACTGCAGGGTATGGAATTTTTCATTCCAAACTCTTCAGTGCCCATCGGCGGCAAGTCCCAGCCCTGGTTTTCCTCCTCTTGCAAACTGGCATCTAGCCAAAAGCAAGAAAAATTTCGAGCCTGGGCCGATGCAATAGCTACTAAGGATGCGAAAGCTTGTCAATTGAAAAAGGAGTACAACTTTTCCTCCAGATCCCTCAAAAGAGCGCTGGCCATAGCAAAGGCAAAGCACATCGGCAGAATTGGCGAGAGACTTGCTCGTTTACCTTCATAAAACACGCGCCTTTTGGTCTCTCGCCAAAGCTGTTGAAGGGAATTTTTGTTGGCCTTCTTTTCCACCTCTGCGAAAGGGGAACGATGCACTGGTTCTCGTTTTGCGTCGAACTCCACTTTGGACGACGGGGAGAAACCACCGCCAACGATCCCACGGTGTGACAGCACTTTAGTGGACATTAAGTTCACAAAAAATCCATGCGAAGTGTACTTCTCTCCATTAACATCCACAAGTCCAGTGGGCCTGACACTATCCCCCCTATTGTGCTGAAGACATGTGCTCCGGAGTTGGCTCCTGTTATAAGGCGTCTTCTCCGACTCTCCTACGAAAAGGGCGTAGTCCCGCAATCATGGAAGACGGCCTTAGTGCACCCCATTCCCAAAAAATCGCTCTGATCCAGGTAACTACCGTCCTATTGACATTACTTCCTTGCTCTCAAAAATAATGGAAACCATTATCAATCGCCAACTTCTACGGTATCTTGAGGATCATCACCTTATTAGTGACCGCCAATACGGATTTCGTCAGGGTCGGTCTGCTTGTGATCTTCTTGTCTACCTGACACATCGTTGGGCGTTGGCAATTGAAAGCAAGGGGGAGGCCATGGCGGTAAGTCTGGACATTGCAAAAGCCTTCGATAGGGTGTGGCACAAGGCGCTACTTTCGAAGCTTCCTATGGGCTGCCCGAGAAGCTCTGCAAATGGGTTGCCAGCTTCCTCACGGAGCGCAGCATCAAGGTCGTTGTCGACGGTACATGCTCAAACTCCAAGCCCGTGAACGCTGGTGTCCCACAAGGCTGTGTGCTTTCAGCAACCCTGTTTCTTCTGCATATCAATGATATAATACAATTCCATGACATTCATTGCTATGCAGATGACAGTACGGTGGATGCCCCTTACTTTGGCCACTGCAATATTTCTCGGGCACACGTCATTGAGAGTCGGAGCAATCTTGTGTCTAAAATTGAGACAACACTTGACCAAGTCTCAAACTGGGGGCATATCAACCTAGTTCAATTCAACCCCCTAAAGACACAAGCTTGCGCGTTCACTACCAAAAAGTTCCCATTGCCATACCTCCTCAATTTCAGGGCACTCCTCTGGATATCAAACCGAAAGTAGGGATTCTCGGCGTCGACATCGAGAGTGACGTCAAATTTCGCGGTCATCTGGAAGACAAGGCCAAATTGGCCTCCAGAAAGCTGGGTGTCCTTCGCAGAGCTAGGCGATATTTCACATGGGTCCATCGCCTCCAATTATATAAAGCGCAAGTTCGGCCGCATATGGAATACTGCTGCCATCTCTGGGCCGGGGCACCACAGTATCAACTTCTTCCTTTTGATCGCATACAACATCGTGCAGCTCGAATGGTCGTTGATGACGGGAGTCCCACTATTTGGCTTGATACTCTTACCCTGCGGAGAGACGTGGCGTCTCTATGTGTCCTTTACCGCATTTACCACGGGGAGTGTTCAGAGGAATTGTTCGAGCTTATACCTGCCGCCACATTCCGCCACAGACCCTCTCGCCAAAAGTGGAAATTTCATCCTTATCACCTGGATGAATGGTCATCTACCACTGTGCGTTTCTCAAGAAAATTTTTGCCACGCACTACCGCTCTGTGGAATCAATTAGCTGCGGAGGTATTTCCGATCCGGCAACGCACTTGCAGCTCCTCAGGTGTTGCGAGTGTCCATGGGCGGCGGTGATCACTTACCATCAGGTGACCCACTTGCTCGTTTGCCAACCTATTATATAAAAAAAAGCGCTTTTTTAAAGTCTACGTGACTAAAAACCTTTTTATATTTATTATTTATAATCGCCTTTCGCCTCGCTGTCAAACAGGCGTCAACCTAACGTAAGCACGAAATCAAAGCGGATAAGCAGCTCCAATACATTGATTCTGTTACGGCTAGGTGACGCCTCGGCTACGGCTAGGCGACGCCGCGCTTACGGTGAGCTTGTCCCGAGGCCAGTCGTTTACGTTACGTTCTCATTAGTGTACTTTGCAGTAGGGAGTTGCATACAAAGAATACTGAGCTGTTCGAGTTGATACGGTTACGATCCGTTTCCGAGTTGATATGTGTGCTATGACCTTTATTATTACACATCGTACTCAACTTTAAGGACCTTAAATTCCATGATAATTATTTAACGAAAAAATATGACGAAAGCTGAAGATCCATATTGGGAGAATATATATTTCTGCTACGTCTACAAATAGCCGACCGTAGGTATGTATTTGTTTAACGAATAAATGTCTGGTAAACAGCTCGGGTGACTTGAAACGAAATAATAAAACGTCTAGGCAGATTTTCTTGTCGTTTGAATATTGGAAAAAATAATTGAAACCGATTCAGTTTTGTATAAGGTAAGGAAGAATACGAAACTTTGATTTTGTCAATTATTAGTATTGTTTGCTTTTTCAGAAGTATACGTGGAGTGCGAGACAATCTCGGTAGTAAGGAATCCTTTAGTACTTATAATAAGCTCTGAGTAACTGATTTCAAAATCAGCTACGATATTTTACCTTGTAAATTAGTTAAAACAAGAGCTACTAAAACTTTCAGATAGTTAAATGTATGCAGCGATTCCACAATCCCATTTTCGTGCTTTCATAACTCTCTCTAAATTTAACTACTTTAAAAACAAAAGTTCCTTAAGTATAAAAGATTAGAAAATCTAAAAGAGGCTAGATGTAATGGATTAGTTAGAATACTCACGCTAACATTAACCGACCACTTACAAGCGGACTTCAATAAAGTAGTGGTGAGTGCTCATAGCCAGGTGTCCTTACAAATCCTTAAGTGAACTATAAAGTTATGCACCAACGTTCGCAGGCAGTGTATAGATGGGGACCGTTTAAGAGATATTTTAGAAAGAGATAGATTATTTCGGAGCATCTCCGTGCGCCGGAGTGCATGTTCAGCTATTGGTTCTCGTAGTTTTTATTTAACAGTCGCTTAGCCATGTCAGATGCTTACTTGGCGTCTAGAACTACTTTTATCAAGAATGAAGAAGAAAAAAGGAGAGGTAGTATCAAAGCCCAGTAACTCAAACAGTAGCTCCGTTTGAAGTTGTATTTCTTTAACTCATCTAGATTTGTTCTTTATTTGTTATTAATATTCACAAATGTATTATATAGTAAGTAGTATATATTAACCATATTTTGTTGAATTCTATCCTATTTTTTTTATATTGTCCTTGAAAATTCAAGAAATTTCATGTTACTTTTTCAGAAAGTCTGCCAGTATTCTTAATAAATTTCAATTTCATTATAAATAACAAATAATACAAAGAAACATTACAAAAAAAAACATTTAGAAACATATTATATATTTACGATCAAATTCCTTCTTGGGGTTGATCCCAAAGAGAAAAAATACTCCCTGGTGTAGGCTAATATATAATATATATAAGTGATCGCAACTCCAGAGGGGTCGCGGGTATTTGCCGGCCTTTATAAGAGTCAGCAAACCAGTGTTGCTGACCCTTCACCCGATCCCGATGAGCTCTAGCGACCTTACTCACACGCAGAAACACAACATTAAGTTATTAATGTTATTATTAAGGAATGTCTACCTAGTTTATAGTCTTATTTGCTAGAAGGCTTGATCACCCGCTCGCCTTTTAATGTCCAGTGAAGCATTGAAAGCCTCCTAGGCTAACTGTAAAGTTCAAGTAAA
Organism: Pseudoips prasinana; assembly: GCA_951640165.1. Classification (NCBI taxonomy): domain Eukaryota; kingdom Metazoa; phylum Arthropoda; class Insecta; order Lepidoptera; family Nolidae; genus Pseudoips; species Pseudoips prasinana. The sequence goes on from OX621240.1 coordinate 11,754,794, forward strand.
GAGAAATACAAATATATATATATTATGTAAAACTATTTACTATTTCCGAATGAAAAAGTCCTTTTTTAAATAATTTGCATTCAATAACTATAGGCTTCCATTTGATTTTGGGATTCAATTTAGCATGCCTTTTTTACCTTTCAGTTAAAAAAATAGTTATTCACCATTGTTGATTGGAAAAGCAAAAAGTCCAGGCTATATAAAACCATCACAGCCGAAATTTATATTATTCAGTTTTGATTTTTTGTTTTATCAATTTTACCCAAACAAATTAACTTTATCGGTTATAATATACTTGATCTTAATTCACAACTTTCATCTATCACTATGTGAAACTAGATAACTATGATAGAAATGATAAATAGAAGTGTAGTCATGAAGATATGTGTAACGTGTCTGTCTTTGTTAAATAGACGCCAAGCTGTCTAGATGCAGAATAGTTAAACAGTTGAAAATGAGGCAATTAGTCAGTGAGCGTGTTAAACGACGAACTTAAAGCACCGCGTTTGCCTTTCAGTAATCCATTAGTACGCAATGATATATCTAGACGTCTGCATGTTTGTGAGAACGTTCCGTAATTGACGTTACTATGAACTTAAAAAAATACTCAACCTCTCAATACAGACGTACCTATACTCTCCATATGTGGACGAATGGAATAGAATTGCTAGAATTCATATCGCTGTCTTCAAAGACATTCAACTCTGGAAATGTGTAACAAAAATGGGACTCGTATCCTTAGATTCATCTGACTTCCAGCATCAACTGAACATCAACTACAAGCAGTTTTTTCATTTTTTTTATTTATTAAGGACAGACAGTAATTGTAGAAAAATGTAACTGGCATCTTACATTTTTCTTAATATTAATGTGGATAATACAATCACACAGATCCTAACGCAACATTTTTAAAGGCGTCACAGAATGCTAAAGTTCCATTGCATTCCGTTGTAACTACTTGCCGTAAAAGACAAAACAAGGGCTCAAATAGTTAAGGTCAGGACCTTGTTTTGTTGAACTTAACTAACTGTGTGATATTATATCCTATACATTTTCTGTTAAGCTACGATATTAACTATAATATGGAGTATGTCCAAACTTGTGTGTCCTACCGCAAACAATATATTTTTGGACTTGTGGTTTCATTATCCACGCTTGATATACAGACAATACGAAATAAGCTTCAAATTCATAACACCGCATTTGTACGCGAAATGGTAAATATACTATAAATCCCAGAAACTATCTCCTTGAAAAAATCGGACTGAACATCGTTTATTTCCAAACATCTCTAAAAGGAAATTACCTGAAAATCCGGAACAAACACGAAGATATATTAAAATAATAAGTCTCCGTCGTACCTCTTACGTGAAAATCAAGGTCGTTCTATTATACTCACCATTTTTACCTCGAGTATAAATTTTTACGGGATTAGACCCTTGGTCTAACATATAACAAGTTTCGAGTGCAGAAGCATGTCACAAAGCAGATTTAAGATGTTTTGTGGACGATATTTTAGAATAAGTCCAATAAGCCAAAATGCGGTTAGCTTGCACTTCTAAAGAAAAATCTTATTTAGTCAATTTTTTTTCTCTACATATCCTCGTCGTAGCTGTTGGTAAGCAATGTCGCTTGTAATTGGAATACCAGTTTAGTGGCCATGCGAAGGGTTTGGAACTATGTGGTTTGTAATAATCTTTAGTTATAGGACGTTATCCATTAACACCAATAGAATATGAATTTTGTATGTGGTAAATGGGGAGTTATTGTGTTTGTATCAACTATAAAAAGGAAAATGCAGTTCAGTGTTTGTTAATTAATTTGAAATGTAATTTAGTCAATTAGTAAATATCGCTGTAAAATTTTGATAAATATTATCAGTAAATATTATCAGTAAATTATAAAGTTATTAAAATCGTAGGAGAGACAAAACTGTACATTGAATATTTTTTTAAAAGAATACTTGGGGCGTGATCTTCAATCGATATCGAAGCCAACAATATAGTTTGTAGAATTTTTGTCTGTGTGTCTGTTTGTCTGTATGTATGTCCGGGCTAAACTCAAAAAGTACAGTATGGATTTACTTAAAATTTTGTATGAATATTACTATGAGGTCGGGTCAACATATAGGCTACATATAATCACGCTATCACCTACGGGGGAGGAGCTGTCATAATTTATAAAATTTAACGCGGGTAAAACGGCGGGGCACAGCTAGTATTAAAATAAAATTCAAAAGTAGGTATAAAGTTTCCTAAAATTTTATACCTACTTATTCCCTTATTTTGATATGGATACTCGCAATCCTAAATATATTATTTTGTGAAACGTATCGCTTGGCTAAATGTTAGGTTCTTCCTGTATTTGATGTATGGACATACACAATTTCAGTATTGACGGGTATTATGCAGGATTATATTTATCTGCATAAAAACTACTTAACAATAATATTGATTATTCATGTTGCAATACCAACGATACGGGTTGGCTGTGTAGTTTACACATACTTGTTGTACTCGGTTATAGAACTGTTATATAGTACTAAACTGTTGTAGTAATTAATATAGAAGACTTATTGTGATGAATAAATATATAACTGTAACTTACATATGGACTTTGTTACAGGAGACTTTATCTTACATCACATCTATTTGAGTGTATAATTGATGTTTTCTTAAGTAAAATATCTATTCTCTTCTTATTTGCTTATTTAATTTTGTCTTTTTTTTCATATTTTAACAGTCAATTTACTAAAAATAGTTATATGGATATACCATAATTTTGGTATATCTCTTGTTGCACACCTACTGCTAGGTATAAGTTAATGTTCAGCTCCTATCCATCCTAAGGTTGTCTGGAAGAGATCGCTTTATGCAATAAGACCGCCCTTTGTACAACTTTTCTATGTAATATCTCATGTTGTATTTATTTTTATGATGTACAATAAAGAGTATTCTTTTCTATTCTATTCCATTCTTCTAGACAATAAAGTTGAGACTCGGGAATGAAGTTATGCTGTGGAACAGTCGCCAGTTACATAATAATACACATTGTGAACTGTTGAGTCCAGACTAACATAAAACCTAATTTAACCTAAATTCCTTACTATAGATTTTTTTCATAACTTCCTACGTCGTGTAGTGACACATTAAAATGTGTTGTAATTTCGAATAGGTACATTTTTTTCTTGCCATTTTTCGTGTCTGTCGGGTTCGGCTATCAATAGTCATCTGTTGCCATTCGCTAATAGAAGTAATAGAGCGACTACCATTTTACTTCAAAATCTAAAGGGAACAGATTCAACCAGCTACGTATTTTACCAGACTACAGACCACTGTACGGTGCAGGTTACTGTGGCAAATGTCATAGAAGTTCGCATGACAACCGAGATTCACATCTTTATATTAAGTTCTCCGAGGTACGGAGGATAGTCGAACCCGCATCATTCTGAGTGTGAAGGCCTGAGTGAACGGCTTTTACCATTTTAATATAGATTGCATGTAGTTTTTCTGTTAGTTGTGTATCTTTGGAGTTGTTGTTTTGTTAGTTAAGGACATGTGTCACTTTTCATCAGATATTGACCTAGTAACCGAGGTTAGCGCCACATACCTTGGTAGGCTCATGCTATTGGTAGTAAAATTCAAGGTAAAGGTACTTTTTTTTTCTTTTCACACTCATCGTTTAACGAACCATCGACTTGTCTCCCTTTACCTATAAAAAATAAAATAAATATGTAGTATCTGTTATAAATAAAAGAAAAAAAAATCAGTTTTCATATTATCTAGTATTAACAGAATCCTAAATGACATTTTTCAGGAGCTATACAATTAATTAATATAAAAATTTCCATTATTATGATATTTTTCTTCTGGAATGAAAATAGAAAATCAGACTGATGTTGAATAAAGTTATAAAGATAAATATAATAGATAGATATAATAATATCCTTTATTCAAAAAACTGTTCTAAACAATATTTTAGATAATACAATATATGAATTTATTGACATCGACACTAGGTATCTGTTTGCCTTTCTGTGGCAACTAAAGGCTAATAGATAGATAGAATAGGTTGAATACAAAATTGATACAAACATAATTAATAAATATTAAATAATAAAATCTTTAATTTCCTACTAATACCATATTTTATTTTCAAAATTTTCGAGATGTTGGGCACAGCGTTCATTCGCTCAAAGAACAGCCCGACTGGGGAAGTACCCCCACCTTACAGAAGATATTCTTTAATAATAACTTTAATATTGTGTTTATAAGTGTATGAGTAAGGTCGCCAGAGCTCATTGGGGTGGGGGAAGGGCTTTAAAGCCGGCAACGCACCTGTTGCGAGTGTCCATGGGCGGCGGTGATCACTTACCATCAGGTGACCCGCTTGCTCATCAGTCGTCCTATGACATAAAAAAAATACCTATTATATAGTTTTTTACATTTACATAGTTTTAGGATACTCATTTACTTAATCATTAATTATTGTATTGTGTAGGGAAAAACCAATACTGATTTATATTACACTGTAATATTAGGATAGATTTAAGAATATTTGTGTATTTTGATTAAATAAATAAATTCAACTAAACATAACTAGTTTTTTTATATAGCTATATCTGCAGGAACCCCATATTGGGTGAAGACCTCCTCCAAAGATGCCCATTTGTCTCTGTTCTGTGCGGTCTGCTTCCAGTTTCCAGTTTTGCCTTGCAATTTCTTCACCCCAGCGTGTCAACGGTCTTCCTCTGCTCCTTTTACCTGGAGAGCCTTTCCAAAATGTCACTTTTAGGTTCAATCTCTGATCTTGAAGCCTCGCGACATGCCTCGCCCATTTCCACTTGAGTGTTTGTGCATAATTCAGTGCGTTTGTTGCTTTGGTTATTCTTAGATCTTATTTTTGTGTGTCTTATTTTATCAAATTTCTTAATTTTTAGCATGTTGCGCTCTAGTCCTCGTTGGAAGGTTGTAATTTTATTTTACAGTTTTGATGTGAACTTCCACATTTCACCTCTAAATATTAAATATCGGTATGTAATTAGTTATACACGGCTATTAGCGGCGGGGATGATCTAACCCGTTCTCGTTTAACGAGAGACAGTACGGATATTCTATGGCTTCTTGCTTCAAGTGACGTCATTATGTTAATATAGCGCGTTCTTTGTCAAAAATAATTTAAAAACATTTAACTTAGTAAATTTTTTAGATGATTTTGTTAAGTCAAAATTTAAAAAAAAGTTATTCCACATTCCTGTCACTCAGTCAAGAATTAGAAAGTTGGTAATGACTTCCCAACTTCTACGTCTAATCTCACTCCGATCGTGAAGGATACTCGTTATATTGAGTTAGGATAGTGGAAGAAAATCATTCATTATATAATCTACGTAGTTGGCTACGTTGCATATTTAAACAAAACTGTATTGATACCTACTTATATTACATTTGGTAATAAATAATTTTTATTTACATTTGGTAAAAAAAACATGCGGTGTAGTCTTTGGAGACTACCGATAGAAGTAAAAACAAATTTTTCATTTCTCACACTCGGAATTAGTGATTATAATTACTTCCCTCCCTATGGTGGAAATAAATATAAAAATAGAACTTTATTTGGTTTGGCTGCAAAATATCTAACATAATTAAGAAAAAAGTGCACAACGCCGATAAAGAAGTTTTTACTTCAAAAATGGTGCGGACATGTGAGTGTATAAACAGGCTAGGCAGTGTTAATTAAAAAAAGACCCTTCGTCTTACGAATATTCTAATATTATAATAGGTTAAAACCAACCCATCCCAAAAAAGTGCACAACGCCGCTAAAGAAGTTTTCACTTCAAAAAACAATAGTTGAAATAATAACACGTCTTAATATTGTAATTATATTATATTATAAATGCATCGTTCATGGACAGAATCAGTAAGTGTAGCAATAGTATAATTGTAGAATTATACGACAGACTATGTGCCACTAGTGCATATAGAGAATGGCTAGCAATAGCTGCCTAGTAGTGATAATTTAGTATTAGTATTAGTGATAATTTGTCTTTTTTAATCAAGTATTTATTTAATGTATATTGTTGTATGGATCTTGAGTCTGAAATAAAGAATTATTATTATTATTTAGTTTTTTTTTTCTCGAAATTATATTTCGGTAAATAATGATACTCACGGGCTTACGCCAAGTCAGTATCAAGTTATTATTATTAAAAACACAAATATATGTATAATTTTATTTTATATTAAGTATGTCAAATATGGAATAATAATATTAGTTCAAAATGTATAAATTTAAATTATAAAAGTATATTTTATGTGTGTGACTAGGAATAAAAATATTACATACCTAAATCGCATTGAAACTGGCACATATAGTATTTTTTTTCATTCTGGAAAAACATAAACCATCCAACGCATTCAATGTTACGATGAATAAAATATAAAATTTGAAAGCATCATAAAATGTTGCGATTTATATTTGGCCCATTTTAAATTGCATATTTATAAATGACGCAGGTTTGAATACGTGATGAAATATTTTAGTTTATTTCGTTATTACATTTTTAATATGCAGTGGGTAAGTGTTTGTTTTAAAAAGACGTAACAGATTGTGATGCATTTGTGATGGGTATCGGTTGCTATTATAATAACAGGTAAACATCGCCCGATTCATACAAGACAACGAGCTGGAACTGATGCACGATTGAATAGATTGCCATAAAAGTTAGCTAAATACTGCTGACATCATCATAACAGCTGTAAGAAGTCCACTGCTGGACAATAGCCTCCCCCAAGAATCAAATCGGGGGATTATGCCATGCTACGCTTGGCAATCGGGTTGGCGATCGCAGTAACGGGGACATAGTACTCAGAAAAGAGCTGCTACCCGTCCTCTGGTAGATATTCCCTCGGGTCGACTTCTACGCCCCTCACGGGATGAGATAGAGTGATGATATTCCGATATTCGCCGCCATCACCACACAGCAAATGAACCGAATGAAAACAAATATGTCAGCCATGTTTCTAGAAAAACGATGGCGATGGATAACACTTCTTACAATAGGGTGTCACCAAGGGAATCCCAAATTTGATCTACCAGTGTCTCTCTTTTGTAGTTTAATGCAGAGCGCCTACTCCGGATTGGTTGAGATTGGGTTGTGCGAATAATGCAATGAAATTAAAACTTAATCATGACAATAATAATAATAATTTAATTCAGAATAAATTCCATATGTGTTAGTTACAATGACAACTTACAAACTAGTGTTAGTAAAAATATTTCTTGCTGCGTGGGCATCGTGGCAGAGCCCGCCGACTCTGGGTAATGTCTACTTGACTGCGTGCAGTCGTATCCACCTATCCAATAGCTTTCAAATAACAATGAAATTAGTTCAGACGTTTGCTAGATACGGTGCCATAGATAGGATCTACACTATCTGATACTAAACGCCATAAGATGTCACTAGTGTAAACGTGGGACATATTATAGTGTACAAATGTGTGACCAGGCTGCACTTTCTACTACCTTGCTATAATGATGCAGGGTGCAACATCACTGACACCCTCATTAGGGGCTAGTATTGCAATTTTAGTTCACACATTCAAACCCCTTTGTCTCTTTTTGGACCACTTGGAATTTGAATCCAGGATATCATGATATGGGGATTCACACGCTGCCATTAGACCAATGAGGCAGTCTGCGGAGATATTTATAAACTGACACATATATACTGCATACAGTTAAAACTTACAATATGTCCTTTCTATCTAAAATGAACAACTACTATAAACGAAACGCAATATTTAAATGAACACAACAAATGCCCATTTATTACAAGCCAAGAAACTGTGATTGGTACCTACTAGGTAAAGTTAAAAAAGAATATCTTAATCTTTTTTTCTTCGTCACAAATACATTTTGTCTAAAATAGTAGCGATTACTTTAATTTGCCGTTGATTTGTTTTCATATTATTCTGTTAGATCAAAATATAAATGAAACATTTATTTATTTTCGTCGCTTGACTTTTCTTCGAATAGGAATGATAATTTTCTTTGTGTCTGTATCTTTATCGGTATGATTACAGAAATTATATTAGAATTTGTATTGTTTCAGAATCAAGTAGCAATAATAATTTGCTTTCTATACTGCAACAGCGTCGATTCAGTTCGTTTGCACAAGATATTTCAGTTTATCGATGGCTTCATTTCTGAACATAATTTAAAAGGATTTCTTCATATTGGTAATGATTACGCCGTATTTTTAAGAGTACCTAAACCGCACGATAAATTCCTTACATATGAATTGTATGAGTCCAAAAATGTACCAGATGTCGAATCTAAGCCTCGATTGCTAGCTATAAGTGAAATACCTGTGGAATATGTGAAAGAACAGCTTAGAACATACAAATCTGAACTTTATACTGCCAAGTATGTGGACGATAATGTTGTTCCTGGGACGCAAGTGAAGACTCTTAGGGAATGGCAGATAGACAGAGCCTTAATGCTAAAAAATAATGTTAATATTCCGAATAAAGTTAATGTGCTGCGGACCAAATTATAAATGAATTGAAAATAATAAACACATTAAGCTCTTTTTATATTTTATTTTGGTTCGCCTGCGGATCTCATCATTTCTGATTCGATCTCGCAGGGAAACTCCAAGCATAGCCCTTTCCATTGCTCTTTGGGTGACCTTGAGCCGCCTGATAAGGCCCATAGTTAGCGACCACGTCTCTGTTCCGTAAGTCATCACTGGCAACACACACTGGTCGAAGACTTTCGACTTGAGACACTGCGGTATTTGGGACGAGAAGATATTACGTAGCTTCCCGAACGCTGCCCAGCCGAGTTGGATTCTACGATTGACCTCCTTCTCGAAGTTGGACCTACATAGTTGGATGGTCTGTTCTAGGTAAATATAGTTCTCTACAACTTCGAGTGCAGAGTCTCCAACCTTAACTAGAGTGGGTGCAACATGGATGTTTGACATAATTTTCGTCTTATCCATGTTCATTTTCAGACCCACTTGTTGAGAGACTCTGCTGAGGCCATCGAGTATTGTACCGAGGTCGTCAAGGGTCTCAGCCATGACTACTATATCGTCGGCAAATCGAAGGTGGGTGATGTACTCGCCATTGACATTGATGCCAAAGCCTTTCCAGTCCAGAAGTTTGAAGACATCTTCCAATGCAGCGGTGAACAGTTTCGGAGATATAACATCTCCCTGTCTCACACCTCGCTGCAAGTGGATAGGTTTCGAGTTCTGGTCCTGGAGTCGCACTGACATAGTGGCGTTTTCGTACAAACACTTTAACACCTCGATATACCGGTAGTCGATTTGGCACCTTTGGCCACCTCAGTACGGCCCAAGTTTCGATCGAATCGAAAGCTTTCTCATAGTCCACAAACGCTAAGCATAATGGCTGGTTATACTCTTCGGTCTTCTGTATAACCTGCCGCAGCGTATGTATGTGGTCTATGGTACTAAAGCCTTTACGGAAACCGGCTTGTTCGGGAGGCTGGAAGTCGTCAAACCTGCGTGCGAGACGATTCGTAATGACCCTCGAAAACAATTTGTAAACATGGCTCAGCAGTGTGATGGGTCTGTAATTCTTCAAGAGGGTTTTATCGCCCTTTTTGAAGAAGAGCACCACCACACCCCTGTGCCATGCTTTTGGCGTTTGACCTTCTAGTATGACGGAGTTAAATAACTTCTGAAGGGCCCGTAGGATTGGTGTACCACCCGCCTTCAGAAGCTCTGCCGTAATTCCATCAACACCAGGCCTTGTTGTTCTTAAGCTGTTCGAGAGCCATTCTAATCTCGCACAGGCTGACGTCCGGGATGTCGTCGGTGAAGTGTTGGGTTAGTCGTGCTCTGGGATCTGAGGCACAACTATCGACAGGTGACTGGGTTTTCGCATACAGCTGTCCATAGAACCTCTTGATCTCTCCCAGCAACTCAGGTTTAGACGTGACGATTCTGCCATCCTCAGTCTTCAGCTTCGTCAGTTGTCTCTGTCCAACAGACAGTTCTCTTGCAAACACTTTAGAGCCTTTGTTCCGCTCAATGGCTTCTTTAATACAATTTGTATTAAATTGGCGCGAGTCGCGTGTCAAAGACTTTGAGATCTGTCTGTTGAGCTGCCGGTATCTGGTAGCATCATCAGAGGACCGACATAGCCCTAAGAATTGCCAAGCTGAAGTGGCAGTGGGCAGGGCACATAGCTCGTAGAGCCGACGGCCGCTGGGGCAGAAAAGTTCTCGAGTGGCGACCACGAACCGGAAGACGCAGCGTGGGCAGGCCCCCTACAAGATGAACCGATGATCTTGTGCGGGTCGCTGGAAAACGCTGGATGCGGATAGCGCAAGACCGGCAATTGTGGAGATCTTTGAGGGAGGCCTTTGTCCAGCAGTGGACGTCTTTTGGCTGATATGATGATGATGATGATATATTTTATTTAAGTTATACATTTTTGGAGTATCCTGCCTAAACGCATTTAATGTCTGAACTTATATTATTAAGAGAAAAGTTAGATTTTTTGTATTTGTATTTGTTTCAAAATGTGGTCAATAAACTTAAAACCGTAAAACTACAACAATTATTTCATCTAAGGAAAGCTAGATGATCAGTGATTAACATTAGCAATTTTTAGGTAAAAAAATTAATGAGATCCCTACGAAAATAGCAACTGACTTTAATAAGTCAAAGCGGTGTCAATTTGCGTTATTCTCTTCTTTAAATTTAAATATTCGTTCAATAGAAAGTAACAAAACTCCGAAGAGTTAATCTAATTCTACTTGTTAGAATTGGAATGACCCATTCGGAAATACTTTTTTTTCATCTAAATTCATCCAATGCCAACATCTACCATTAACAAACTATTTAGAAAACTAATTAAACTAATTTTTATAAACATTACATATTTTTAACAAAAATATAAATTCGAATGGTTGTTTTTTTATTTGTTATAAAAATACAAAATCTTGATTTTTATTCCACATAGATTACTTACAGAATGGTTCAATATTATAAACTAATATAATAATATTATTAATATTTTGTTCAAAGCGGAAGTTATAAAGTTGTTGTTGATTCTACGTTTTTCATAGAATTATTATGATTTTTGTTAATTATTATGGATATAAGAAACTTAAAACTTATATTTGAATTTGCTTATTTACAAAAAAGAAACCCAGCAATTTTGTAACATTACAATGTAATGTATAAACTTTAGTCACAATATCAAAAATGTTAAAGTCGAAAGATTGCTAATAAAACATTTCGCAACTGCTGCTATCCGTATAATATATAACACAATTCACAACTTTGTCTCGGTGATAATCGTCGGAGGTCTGCTGGTGTACAATCACAACCAGAAACAAATGTACACAGCTTACAAAATATGTACAATACTTGTGACTTGATGTGGATACAGTAACATTCACGTGACATATAATGCCTTTTAAAGTCGAAGTCTGGAAGTTGGCGGTATTTCACCCCCGTGCCTCAGAGAGCATGTAAAGCCGTCGGTCCTGTACCTGAACTCTTTCCGGTCGTGTCGCTAGTCGTCCCATCGGATCATGAGAGTGATGGAATAGAAAGTGCCCCTATGTTTGCGCACACACTTGTACACTATAATATGTCCTGCGCAATTGGCTAATCTTCATTGAGAATGGCCGCCGTGGCCGAAATTCGGCCGGGAAGACATCACAATGCCTTTTAAACTATAGGAGATAAATATTTTGTACATTGTAGAGAAAGTGTTTGTCTTTTGGTAGAGGCATTAAGTAGATATTTATTGCTAGTGTTGAGAGTACAAGCGCTTACAAAATCTTGGAATTGCAATTTGAGTAACAGCTAAAGTTTGAACACGAATTATTCGTGTTTGAAACTATACACATACACTGTTATGATATTTCTTTGTTACAGGAACTAGCTTCAAATAACTAATAGTTTGAGTTTTGCAGTTGTTCTTCTATGAAGTATGTTTTTAAACCTGACAGAACAATAAGAGTTTTCTAAGTTAAAGTCTAAAATTGTGTCTCTCTGTGTCTATTTCCGGAATTATAACTATCAAACAAATATATTGATTAAGATGCGGAGTCACTTCGGTTACAAAGGCGAAAAAAAAACTTTTTAAGACAACGCCCGCATTAGGGAAATTAATCTCTGTGTCACGGGGTACTTTACAAACATATATTAGATGGACACAAATTACATCCAGACTCAGAACCACTATTTATAGATCATACAAATAGTTGTCCGGGGCGGGACTCGAACCCACGACACGAAGCGGCGAGGCGACTGTCTAAGCCACTGCGCCACACATGCAGTCAACTAAAATGATAATAATAATAATAAATAAAGATGTTGGTACAACTAACACAATGCCATCATGCACTAACTAGGCAGAACCTCCACTATGGCAATTAAGAAAGATAGATAGATAACACTTTATTGCATCAAATCGAAGCATAACATTATCACGTCAATTAACTTATATAATATGGTACAAACGGCGGTCTTATCGCTAATACAGCAATCTCTTCCAGACAACCGTTGGATGAACCAAAGCAATTCAGGGAGATAAAGAAATATACTTATATATTTCTACAATATATCATAGTTATATTAGACACAGAACAAATAATCGTGCACATCACTCAAATATTTGTCTTATCTCTGGCTCAAGAGCCAGTGTCGCTAACCACCAGAATAACAGGCCAGAAATAAATTGTTATCTGGAAATATTATAGGTCTAACCGAAATATTTCGGATGAAATAACGTTTTGTTTAAGAACCGTAGGTATATTCATACCAATTCGTTACACGTAATCAAATTCTCTCAAACAAGGTGGCGAAAATACTTCCTCAATATTCAAGAGCTACGAATACACATTTTTTCTCATACAAAAGATTACATTTTCCTTATCGGAACAGTTTTGATAAATAATTCTTAATATTCACTACTTCAAGCTCTTTGATGGTCATCCATCATCTGAATGGTTCTCAGTTCACGGTGCTTTGAGTTTCATAGCTCCCACTATTAGTTCTCGACTAGTTTTCATCTCCAAAGAAAACCTAAATACAAAAGTTAATTTCCAATAAACACAGACACTAAAAACTAAATAACTATAAATACAGTTCTTATCAGAGTTATAGATATTACCTTTTGTATGATTAATGCTTAATACAGGAAAAAATAGTACTATTTGGTATTTAATCAGCTGGCGAACTTAGTATGATCAGCCATATTTCTAGAATTTTGTAAACATCGGTTTTGTGCGTTGTTGAATTTCATATTTACGACCCTGTTATTTTGAATACTATCTGAAAAGTAAGTACGATTAAACCATTTCTTTATGTCGAGTAATGATCAGTAATGTACACTTCTAAGACTTACTAACTAATAAATTGAACCATTGGTAAGGCCACCGCCTTCATTACGGTATAATTTATTGCTTTTACGCCGCGTGGAAAGGGTTCATCAACCACGACATCCAAGAAAATAAATGTATGAACCGCATCATTATATTTCTTATTCTGATATGATACAGTACGAATAAATTTACGAAATAAACTATAAAAGATAAATCCTTTGGATTAACGCGGAAGATTTCAGTATAGAACTTGTGTGGGTTGAATTTGGGAAAAGGTTTTTTTATACCTTGAGTAAACTTCTGATGTAGGTAATAAGAATTAAAACGTGTACCAATTTATTTACAAACCCAGTTTATAGAAAGGTTCTTCAGGAGGCGTATAAATAAAATACAGAATGTAATTTGTAAAGGGGTCGGACTTTATCAAAAATAGATTTATACTTTTTCGGTATGTGTCATGTAAGAGACCTCCATCAAGAACTAAGTCCCTTATTTTCTCTTTCAATATTCTTTACGGCCCTTTTTTAGTTTAGGTATCGTATTGGTAAGAGGTAGTCAAGTCGCAATATTCGTGAAATGGCTTAACGCCCTTTTGACAAATGACTACAACCATGAACAAACGCTTAGCGTCAAAAATTAAACTACATTGGCAGTCTCCCATCTAAAGACTAAACTTGTGCTTAACTTTGCCGTTAACTATTCATGATTATGAATTGATGAGAACAACGTAAATAAATACATGGTTGGGCAGTTCCAGGGATGGAGGGGGGACATTTTGTATTTATTTTATTTATTTATTTAAGGACATCCAGTAGCTGTTACATCTACTTAAATCTAAAATGTTTTAATCAATACAATAATATAATTAAAATGTACAGCTTCTAAAGGTGCCACAACGTGCACAATGACATAGGTGAGTAACACTGATAAAAACAAGGTACAGGCTAGTCAGTATCCTCATATTGACTTTAAAGGATCCTATCTCGTGCAATAAGTATCTGAATTAAAAGTAAATCTCAAGACCTATCCAACGACACACACGTGTATTTATATTGACTGCAACTAATTTTTATACCCAAAATATTTAACCCAGTCGGGGTTAATAAAGGAGGTTATAAAAATAAAGGTTAAAATAATTTTATATTTCAGTATATTATCATATCATGTTATTCCCTAAATTAAAGGTGAAAGATCACCGAAGAACAACAGGATAGCATCAAAATATATTTTATTATATATATTGCCAATATCATAATTTTGTGTTCACTGCTCCTCCAATATGTAAGTAATTATTTTTCTCAGTTGAAAAAAATATTTAAATGAAATGTAAAGCGTTTATTAAAACTACTGTCAAACTGTATAACGCTTTATTGGCAGATGGTACTCCCTATTTTATCAAAATTTGATAAAATAGGGAGTTCCATTTAGTAGTTTAAATCCTTACTATATTATGTGAAAATAAATACTATAAGATACAAAATAAACTTTTCAATTTATATTATTGTTGACAATCTCCACGTTGGAGTCTTAACCATTTTACGATACGGGTTCCTTTACCTGGGGGCACAGGAGCAGCATACCCGCGTTCCCGGGGAGTCTTCCATCAGGCGCCAAGAGAAGTCCACGGCAGGTTAGGTTTAGTGGATTTGAGCCCACATGCTCACCCGCAAACACTTCCCCTGCCATAAAAAAAAATATCCACCTAAAATGTTACTTTTTGAGTTGCTTGCCTCACACAAATGTCTTCAAGAACAACACTTAGCAACTAATTAAGTAAACAATGAAGACTGTACTAATAACTACGTTTGTTATATCATCATACATCATCAGCCTGATATCATCGTTAGACATAGGCCTCCTCCAAAGGTTTTTTATAACGTTACCATTTGGAGGAGTGTGCTGAATAACTACGTTTGTTATATCATCATACATCATCAGCCTGATATCATCGTTAGACATAGGCCTCCTCCAAAGGTTTTTTATAACGTTACCATTTGGAGAAGTGTGCTGAATAACTACGTTTGTTATATCATCATACATCATCAGCCTGATATCATCGTTAGACATAGGCCTCCTCCAAAGGTTTTTTATAACGTTACCATTTGGAGGAGTGTGCTGAATAACTACGTTTGTTATATCATCATACATCATCAGCCTGATATCATCGTTAGACATAGGCCTCCTCCAAAGGTTTTTTATAACGTTAACATTTGGAGGAGTGTGCTGTAGTCACCGCGCTTGGCATGCGAGTTGGCGACTTTCGTTTCGTTAGTTCGCTTTTTTAAAGCATTGTTTTTCTGAAACTATTTAATGTAGTTTGTGACTTAGCTGTTTTTATTTTATATCAGGATTAAAATACGTAGGTTTACCCAAGTATAGTATAATTATTAAAGTTTAGGTTTGGTAAAGGTAATCTGTAGTCTCCGTACGGGTAAATTCTAAATTAAAGTGTACCTTGAAATATAAAATCTAATTAAACTCCATACACCATTTAGCTTGCATTTTTTAATTTATGTTTAAAATACAAACCTCTGAAATAATTAATATTTGTTATTGATAGATGTTTACGTAGAACTAGTTAAGACTAGTTCTGTTGTATAAATATTATTTAGTTAATCATATACAAATAAGGAAGTCCAAGAACCCTCTAAGCGGGCATCCAACTCGAATATTTATCCGGTATTTTTTTCTCCACAGTAGAAATATTTAAATTAGAGCCAGAATTTATGGCACGACTTACTTCCAGATATACAGAAATTATTTGACGACCTTGCTAATGCTAATTTTCCACGATAGCTGTACGTCTAAATTATATCTGAATTTCCGAGATTATTCTTATAAAATTTCGAGTATTAGAAAAAAATAAGACACAGAATGAACTAAATGACGCCCAGACATATCCTTTTTATAATTCTCCTATTGTTTTGACAAGAGTCATTTATTTCAGCTTTATTTACTTTTTAAGCACAAATTATTACGTAAGTTATTAATGAATATTAAGCCTTGATATGCTTGAATGGCTGTGGTTTTATCTCTAACTTTAAGAGTATCTAGTGTTGGACTCACATAAATTTTAAATGTTTTGTTGTTATCTTATAATATATGGCGCAGAATTAGGTTAGTGTCCAGAGTTATTTTTGTAAAAGAAAATATTTTCGCACGGCCAGACCCAGATTTAGATTTTGAGGGATAAAATAAAAAATACTTTAAATAACGAAGCTATTTTTAGTTAAGATTTTCATTGTGGATGAATTCAAAATGTGGGTGTGTTTCATTGTGATATTTGGAACGTAAGGAAAATATAAACCAACTACAGCTTTCCTTTACACTTATATTATAACAAAAATTATATAGTGACCATTCCGATAGCATCGAAAATTAAAGATACATACAAATAAAAGATACCTGCAGTAGGATTGATACATCCTTTTTTGAAGTCAGTTAAAAAATAAATGCCCAGGGTTACTGAGTAAAAAAAGTGTTGATTTGTCGGGACAACAGCCCACTCATATGCGAAAAATTCGTCATTGCTATTTCGATTTGCTCCCCCACCAGGCTTATTATATATTTGGCACCTTTAAACTCTTATAAAATTACATAATTATGTATAAAGTTACACTTATCTCTATTTATTTGTATAGTGTCATTTGTCATTTATTGGCCTAGTCGTCCTCCTCGTCGGATGCGGCGCCGGCGATCTGCCCTGGCGCAGGTTATTAAGTCTAGAAAGAGCCGCCGCTGAACGGGGGCGAGTAGTCGATGAGCACGCCGCGCGCCGGATTCCAGGCGCACGATGAAGAATGGTATGTTCACCAGCTGCTTGTGGACCCTAATGTACCTCTGTCTGATGAGAAGAAATTAGAGCACATAATCGAGCTTTATTTGCTTCTCATCCAACACACCAACACGGACCAGATTTCTTCCCAAGGGTGAGAGTTGAAGATGCAAGCGAGCGTGTATTTCACCCTTCATATTTCACAGTCAAGTCTAGACAACCCTTCTGGAAGAGACGACTGGGAGTGACATAGGTTTTGGAGAATACCGATTTTTTAGGTAATAAAAGCATACTACTAATTGGAGCGGAAAATAAATGTAGTTGAGTATTTGAATTTAATAATTCAACTACACGTTATTAATATTTAGAAATCTTGTCTATAAATTTAACAATTTTCTTTTTATTTTTTTAAATTTGTGTTTTACCGAGTAATAAATTAATTATGTGTGTAGAGTCAACCCCAAAAGTAGACGATCAAAATCGGAGATTCAAAACGAATGATTTTTTATTCCTTTACATTTGGTGAAAGTAGCATCCACTAATATTAGGTCTTTACCTATGAAATTGCCGTTCTGCAGTACTGGCCATTTCAAATCAAAATAATTTTTGTTTGGCTAAGAATTCTAATTTCAAATTAATTTTATTTTAAAAACATGGATTCTTTTTTCCAAAAGTAGTCATTTCTTTATTGATTAGTGTTACATTTTCATCGCATTTCAATCTTTTTCGTCATCATGGATACGTTAAAAATTCGAGTAATTATGGAATATGAGTACCGTCGTGGCAGCAACGCGGCACAAGCGGCACGCAACATCAACGACGTTTACGGAGCTAACACTACAAACCAACGCACCACCTGTTATTGGTTTGCTCGCTTCCGTTCTGGAAATTTCGACCTGAAAATGAACCTCGCGGTCGTCCGAAGACTTTGGTCGACAATGACGAATTAAAGGCGGTTGTGGAAGCTGATGATACACAATCTACGGCTGAATTAGCAGCAGCTTTCGACGTTAGCGTCAAAACAATATTGGTCCATTTGCGTCAAATTGGCAAGGTAAAAAAGCTTGACAAATGGGTGCCCCACGAACTCAATGATCGCCAGCGCGAAGTACGCGTCGAGACGTGCCTTGCACTGCTCAACAGACACACAAATGAAGGAATTTTGAACCGCATTGTTACCTGCGATGAAAAATGGATTCTGTTTGATAACCGCAAGCGCTCAGCAAGTTGGTTGGATCCTGGTTCAGCACCTAAACAATGCCCTAAACGAAAACTTACCCCTAGAAAAGTGATGGTCACTGTTTGGTGGTCTAGCGCCGGTGTGATTCATCACAGCTTCTTACCAAACGGGGTGAGCATTACTGCAGATGTGTACTGTGAAGAACTGAGCACAATGATGGAGAAGCTGGCGCATCTCCAACCAGCATTGGTCAATCGCTCGTCTCCGCTGCTCCTGCACGACAACGCGCGACCTCATACTGCACAGCAGACGGTCTCCAAGTTGCAAGAACTGGGGTTGGAAGCTCTCCGTCATCCGCCCTACTCACCAGACCTTGCGCCTACAGACTACTACTTTTTCCAGAATTTGGATAACTTCTTGGCGGGAAAAAAATTCAATACCCGAGAGGCAGTACAAAATGCCTTTGAAGAATTTGTTGCCTCCCATCCAGCTGATTTCTTTAAGAAGGGCATCAATAAACTGCCACTGCGATGGCAAAGATGCATTGATTGCATGGGTGATTACTTCGATTAATACAAATAAAAAAATTCATGAAAAAAATTCGTTTAAATTTTTTCATACAAAACGGCAATTTCATAGGTAAAGACCTATTATTAAGAATATTTATCAGACACGTTCTTTAGAAACATTTCACTGCCGCACGCTTTGTAACAATTTTTGGTAATTTTGCTGTTGACTGTACAGAAGGTAGAAGAAATACATGTCATTAGTAATGTACAATTTATTTGAGTAGATTAATCTACTTATCTTACAAAAGTTAAATGAACCGACTTTGATTACCATTGCTGCAACAAATATTGTTTTTGGGATACGTCTGACATTTCCATAAACATTTTATATTTATGATGCTTTCCAAATCTCATTATAATTATTAAGGAAAACGATGGAAGTACAAAAGTCATCAATCCTTACAAAACGAAAAAGGGAACGGCGCCTATTAATTTTATTATAGCGATAAAATAATAATTCAGGGCGATGGCATGGCCGGAAATAATATCTTGAAGCGTTAAACAAAAGGCAATAGCTATACATAAGTAACGACGCTTTCGGCAATATTGAGGAATATTCGGCGAGGTGTGGCCTATTATAAGATCGAGAGTGACCCTAATTTTATTAGGTAGCCGAATTAAATTACCCTCTATTTTATTTTTAATCAAGTGAAGTAGGTGACCATCGTATATTGGGTGTATTATGTATTTATCGGTTCGATATCAAAACCCTTAAATATATAGCTGTAAGGTTGAAAGTTATCCGGCTTTACTTCGGAGTGAATTTAATTGTAATGAAATTCCAGCGACGTTTTTGTAATGGTTAATTTTAGCTACGCTAAGGCTTTGAGACGATCTGTGACCCAGAAACGGCGGTAGGGGAGAGATAATGTGGTTTTTATCTCATCGATTGAATTACACGGTAATACATTGGGATGATAAGAGGACTTCTAACATCAAAGGGTCTAATAGAAATAGAAGTTAAGTAGATAGGCCTAGAAGATTATTTTATGCTGAGTAGTTCATGCCAATTACAAATTGATACTATGTCGACCAAAGTGCTTTTATAGTATTATATGTCATATATATGTATATAGAATTCTTATATACATACATATATACAAGTTGTGACATAATATGTGAAGGAAACTTAAGGAGTGTTTTATATCTATGAAACTGAACCATTTAAAATAAACCGTCCAAGTGCGAGTCGGACTCGCCCATGAAGGTTTCCGCAGCAGCAAGTATTTCAGTATATTAAATGAAAGGTAAATTGCGGTTTACGATTTATGACGCATTAAAAAAAAACTACTTACTAGATTCGTTCAAACCAATTTTCGTTGTTAGTTTACATAGTAATGTACATCATATATTTTTTTAGTTTTATCATTCTCTTATTATAGAAGTTAAAGGGGGGGACACTCATTTTTCCACTTTGGAAGTGTCTCTCGCGCAAACTATTCAGTTTAGAAAAAAACAATATTAGGAACCTCAATATCATTTTTGAAGACCTATCCATAGATACCACACATGTATGGGTACGATGAAAAAAAATGAGTTTCAGTTCTATGTATGGGGAACCCCCAAAATTATTATTATTTTTCTATTTTTGTGTTAAAATCTTAATGCGGTTCACAGAAAACATCTACTTACCAAGTTTCAACAGTACAGCTCTTATAGTTTCGAAAAAAAATGGCTGTGACATACAGACGGACAGACAGACATGACGAATCTATAAGGGTTCCGTTTTTTGCCATTTGGCTACGGAACCCTAAAAACGAGCTCGTGATATATGATTTTTTTTTGGTTACTTGTATAGGACGTACATCTATTTTTTATGACTTTATAATCTTTTATGTATACAGTACTGTATATAAGTATTATTCTTACGTATATGTACGTAAGCTATTTTTTCTTATCCTAACTAATATTATAAATGCGAAAGTAACTCTGTCTGTCTGTCTGTCTGTTACTCTTTCACGCCAAAACTACTGAACGGATTTGAATAAAATTTGGTATACAGATGGTCTAGACCCTGAGAAAGAACATAGGCTAATTTTTATAGTTAGGATAACACATAGGCCATATTTTATAAAGTTTAACGCGGGTAAAACCGCGGGGCACAGCTAGTTTCCAATAAATTCGTACATCTTTTGCTACCATTATCCATTGATATTAAATTCTAGTCCATCTAACACAAAAAGGTTGCCTGGAAGAGATTGCTTTTAGATATAAGGCCGCCAATTGCAAAATATTGTTCTATGCATATTGTATTGTTTTTATTCCTTATGCAATAAAATGTACCTAGTTCTTCTTTTTCTTAACATTATTACCATCGAAAACTTTTTAAATCGGCATTTATGAAAATTATTATTAATGAAAACATCTAAAATAATATTTTCTATTCAAGATTATCATCTATTGAATTAGGCAATAAATATGTAGAACTGTTTTCGCCCGGCATCGAACCGAGGATCATTTCCGCGCGAAGCATACTTGATAACGGCGGTTAAGACACTTCATGTCTTGGGTTCGATTCCCCCACAGGCCAACTATTTGTGTGACCCATACATAGTACTGAGTTTAGAAGTACTTTGTGTTCATCAATCATAATTATGTTTCTAAAGTCCCCGCAACACAAGGATTCATTCCTTTATGAGATGAGACATTTAAGTTTAATGACTTACATTATTCAAGAATTGCTTATAATACAAAATATGTTATAAGTAATTATACTAGCAAAAAATGAACTGAGATACGCCTGAAAAAAAAATACCGTGGACAAAGCTGTCCTAGTAAAAGGTTATTTTTATGCTTATAATAAGTTAGGCCAGAAATCCCCTCAATGTTACTGAGCAGTAATATTTCATTAGCTTGCATAGGCCCACTTGCCTTCTCTCTTCCTCAAATATTCCCTAGGGTTGATTCGAAAGGGCAAATTTACTTTATGTATATATGTATATGAGCTTATGTTTCCTCATTGCTCTTTAATGACTTTTACGTACACACAGCTACATATCAAGCTATACATTTCCAATATAGGCTGACCTCTCATTGTATGGAAATCCTGTACAATGCGGGGTTAGGTTTTACTGGAAATGTATAGCTTGATATGTGGCCTTGTGTACTATGAGTATGAAGGAAAGTAAAGTTATGTGTCATCATTGTCATAGGCATGGGATGTCATGACAAATTTAATAGGACAGATATCGTGGGTTCGATTCCCACACAGGACAGATATTTTTGTGCCCGAACATTCCTGTTTGTCCAGAATCATTGTGTTATTATCTATATAAGTATGTATTTTCAAAAGAAAAGTAGTAATCTCAAAATTGTTTGCGTTGCGAACAATGCTATAAAATTCAAATTTAAGAAAACAAGTATATTATTTAATTTATCAGTTATCTGGTTTCCATAGTACGAGCTTAACTTAGTTTGGGATCAGATGGCCTAGTGTTAATAATGTCCCAGGATATATTATAAAAATCATCACATCAGTCAATGAACCTTAAATGCAAGAGAAGAAATAACTGAGATAATATATCGCTTCCTAATGTTTCATCCGTTAGGGCGTTACGATGTCATATTTTTATTAGATTGACATACATAAACAAAGGAAAACAGATTTCAGGAATCTTTCCATAATTTTGAACCGGGAGTTGAAATTCACAAAAAGTCACTATCCCACCAAATGTTTGTGTTCAAAGTACTATATCAATTGAAAAACATTATAAATAATCTTTATTATTTAGTCATTAAGGATGGGTTGACTGTACACTTACAGACACGGCGACACGCCGCGACCGCGACGGTCCCTACGTTAAATAGCAAAGGTAAAAATGGTTACTTCGAAGCATGATTTATTGATATTTAGTACTGGTGCAATGGCGACTCGTTAGTCTTCAAATAAAGTATACAACGAATATTATAGACTATACCAAAACTCAAATTGTTTTAATAGTTTGTTACATAAGTATGTTGAAATTAGGGTGTCAATCAAATATAGAGGTATGTACCATATCTACTTGGTAAGTTTTTATTGATTTCCTCTTTGGTTTTGAGGTAGCGTAATTAACTACTCATGATTAGGCCCTGGTTCAAATCCCAGGTCCCAGCGAAAAGGTGTCATTAGTATGTTTCTACCAAGAAGAACACTAAACTGGAATTTAGCGATGTTATGCACCCGTACTCAGAGAGGACGTAAAGATATTGGTCCTACACCTGAGACCTGTTTAATAAAGCTGACAATTCGACAAGTCCGACATATGTCAAAAAGTTACAATCTGACAATGTTTCTGTTTAATAAAACTTACAGGTGACAAAATTGTCATGGTGGAAAATCGACAAATGTGTCGGGTTGTCACGACAATCCGACATACTTCTGTTTAATAAAACTTTTTGAGCGACAGGTGACAGGCGACAATTTGTCGTGGAAAACTTGTCAATTCTGCTTTATTAAACAGAAAATTGTCATGACATATTTGTAGAATTGTCCAAAAAATCTGACAGGCGCCTTACCTTCTGTCGCAATTCATATTTTGAATATTGAAGGTGTAAGAAAGTGTTTATAAAAGGTTTAATACAAAAAATGGCACTTACATCGAGCAGCGAGAGTAGTGATGATGAATACTTGGAACAAATACAAACGAGGAGGCAACGACGGTCATTTAAAAGCAGAATTAATTAATTTAATTAATATTTATTAATATTAAATTATTATCATTTGCTTTTGATTACTTCGTTCTATTACTTTGTAGATATTATTTTCTTGTTTTACCCTCATTTATCTTCATAAAACAGAATGATTAGCATATATGTCACAAGTTGACATAATTGTCACGACAATCCGACAATTGTCAACCGAAAAATTGTAGTATATAATTTGACTGTAGTTTTTTGACATGTCGAGTTTTATTAAACGCGTATGTATAATATATCAAAGATTTTATGTCGACTTTTTACATATTTGTCACCTTTATTAAACAGCCTAAGCACGACAATTCTACAATTATGTCATTTTTGGACATATATATCGAATTGTCAGCTTTATTAAACAGGGCCCTGATCTGCCCCAGTCGTGTCGTCGGTCCAACACATAATGAGAGTGAATAGAGAGTGCGCAAGTACACACTCCTGTACCGCAATATGTCCTACGTCGTTGGCTAATCTCCATTGAGATTGGTGGTTTTAACCGAAATTTCACCAGAAGTATTTTTATTATTTTTTATTTTTGACATATATTAACTTCTACTCTCATAAGCCTATAACATTATCGCTGGTATAATATCTACAATAAGACTACTGCATATAACAGCGCTTTGCAGTAATAAAATCTTTGTACCTTATTAACTATGCTCTGTCATTGGTGTAATTTATCTTACGAAGAGTTTTAAGCTAGTTACCCTCACCAATTTGTATACGACTGCTGAGGTTACCTATATACCCCGCCTTAGGGAAATAAATCCTTGTTAAAATTCACAGATACAAATCACACCCAGCCTCAGAATAATTATATTATGTGCGTCACACAAATGGTTGCTCTGTGTGGGGATCGAACCTAAAAACAAAAAAAAAATTAACATCGGTTTATCCGTTCGGGAGCTACGATGCCACAGACTGACAGACACACACACACACATATACACACGCACACACATACATCGACATCAAACTTATAACACCCTGTCACTTTTGGGTCGGGGGTTAAAAAATGTGGGCGGTGATGTAGTAATCTCAACCACCACGCCACACGCGCATTCAAAAGCATCTGGTTGGATTGAAGATGTTTCAATAGATATTTCAGCACATAGGTCCTTATTTTATAAGGGTATACGATGGTGATCCAATTATGAAACTTGTCCAATGTCCATATGGTAAGTACTTACTCTTCCAACTACCCAAATGTTCTTGGTAAATATGATTTTATTTTACCAAGAACATTTGGGTTTCGAGATCAAATGAGATCTAAACAAGTTTCAATGACACTTGCAGGAATTAAAGTTGCATAGTGGGTGTACATAAAAGTAGACAAAACTTACGATAGCAATTTTGAGCGGACGCCAATTTGATTGTGCTGATATCATGTTTCCGTAGTGTAGCGGTTATCACGTGTGCTTCACACGCACAAGGCCCCCGGTTCGATCCCGGGCGGAAACAACATTATTGCCGATTTCATTCTTGTAATCAGTGCTTACAAATTATGTGTACAGTATCTAAATTCCTTTGCTGAAACTGTGAATTAAAATGGTTTTAATACATAACATAACCAATACTTCAATTTATAGTAATAAAAATATATATAAAACTAGCGGCCCGGTACGTCCTTCGCTACGTATAAGGCATAGTAATAAAAAAAATATTAATTAGTTCATTTATTCAAACAAAAAAATATTTACATTTCTAAGAGATGTTGATTTTACACTTTTTCAAGACTTTTTTAAAATTTTCTACGTACAAACCTTCCCTGGACTTCCACAAATAATTCAAGACCAAAATTAGCCAAATCGGTAAAAGCATTGTTGAGTTATAACATTACAACGAAAAGTGGCATTGATTTTTATATATAGATATGGGGCATTGACAGTCAGTGCTCCAAAGTGCACCAAATGATTGGAGAAGTAAAAGCACCTAGGCAAGCCGTGGGACTAAAGATGGGTGTCAACCAAAGTGGTTTTATTTATGAGCGTCTCCGTGCTTCGGAGGGAACTTTCAGCGGTCGGTCTCTATTGTTGTCGTTAGACTACAGTCGTTCAGCCATGTGAGAGATGTACTGGGGGGCTTAAGCAAATCTGACTTCAATGGCGGGCATGTTTGCGGATGCGCGCCCTGATTGTTTTCTCGCTTCGATGCGAATAAGGCGCGCCTCCCTGGTGCGCAGAGTCCGGGCCAGCTCTAACACTGTCCTGATGATGATCGTAGATCGATTGGATTGCCCCTATATCCAGCACTACTCTCAGAGGCAAGTCATAAAATGTGGGATATAGGCGTCATTTCAATCGTTACATATTTAATTTATTATATGTATATTTATTTATTATTCAATTAGTATTGTGTTATTATTCATATTCTGTTAGTTTTAATTATTAATTTTCTTTTTCTTTTTTATCGTGTATAGTAATAATAATAATAATATTTCCGCACCGCTGTCACGGGGGGTATGCATGCGGAGGTGGTTGCTGTAGATAAAGGCCTAACCCCGCTGTCAATGGCAAAAGGAAACTGGCGTAAACCTGTGGTACTTAGCACTGATGAACGCAGGGCAGTGTGGCAGGGCAAGGAGTTACATGGCAGGTTTTATCGGGCTCTTCACGCACCCGATGTGGATCTGCTTGCATCTGTGGCTTGGCTACGATGCGGTGAACTATTTGCTGAGACTGAGGGTTTTGTCTGTGCAATTATGGATGAAGTTATGATGACGAGAAACTACCGGAGATATATTCTAAAAGATGGCACAAACGATGTTTGTCGAGCATGTCATCGCCCCGGTGAATCCCTCAGACATATTGTCTCCGGTTTTTCTCGACTAGCAAATGGTGAATATTTGCACAGACACAACCTCGTAGCCAGGATTATTCATCAACAACTTGCTCTGCGACATGGCCTTGTAGCTTCAGAGGTGCCTTATTACAGGTATGCACCTGCGCCAGTTCTGGATAATGGTACTATCACGTTATACTGGGATCGATCTATCATTACAGACAGGACTGTGATTGCCAACAAACCTGATATTGTAATGATAGATCGACAAAAACGCTGCACAGTGATGGTTGATGTTACCATCCCGCATGATGAAAATCTTCTGAAGGCTGAAAAAGAAAAAGAAATTAAATATTTGGATCTTGCGCGGGAGATTGTCAGCATGTGGGATGTTGACTCAGCTATCATTGTACCGATAGTCGTTTCTGCTAATGGATTAATAGCAAAGAGCCTCGAAAAACACCTAAAGAGGCTGACGCTAGGCGGTTGGGTCAAGAACAAAATCCAAAAAGCGGTGCTTTTGGACACGGCTCGCATTGTCAGGAGGTTCCTGTCTCTAGAGTCGTAACCTCCGGTAGCATAGACCCTGTTCCTGCTGCCGGTTGCAAATCCTATTTTTTATATTTTAAAATGTATATTTCTGTTTTTTATATATTTTAAAATGTATTTAATAAGAAATATATATGAATAAATGATAATAATAATATCTAGGGACAATGTCACACAGATCATCCTAGCCCCAAACTAAGCAAAGCTTGTAAAAATATACATACTTATTTAGATAGATAAATACTTATATACATACAAAACATCCATGACTCAGAAACAAATATTCGTGCTCATCAGACAAATATTTGCACTTACCGGGATTCGAACCCAGGACCACCAGCTTCGTAGGCGGCACTACCAACTTGGCTACGGTGACCGTCACGTATGAAATGGTATGTATTTTCTGTCTATGGGTCTCAATTAGTTACCCCAAATAAACATATATTATTTTTTAATTTTTATCATTAAGCGCTAAGTGCCTTACGAGATATACAGCTAAGCGTTGCCGCTCTCCGTTACACTGTTGCTGTCTGGCGCGGAGTGCCGCGCTAGCTATGGCGCTAAGGTTGCCGGCTTGTCATTCTATTTATTTTATTTATTTATTAATTTGAACATGCAAAACAGACAATAAATTGAAACAAGTACGAAGAAATGATGAGTACAAAGGTAGGTACTGCTTATTTCGCAAGAAATTTCTTCCAGCAGACCCGTGACAGGAGAAAATATATAAAGCCATAATAATGTGTGTAGGTCTATTATACATACTAATAGTTAGATAAATACTTAAATATATATATATATTAAAATTATATCCAATTTAAAGTTAACAATATACTAACCGTTGCTACTATAAATACCTATTCATCTATGTTTGATGCGTACACGGTCAATTAAACAAAATGTAATCAAACCTAGGCACTCCTTTGTTTAATCCTTAGTGATATGTTTGTAAGTTTATTTAAAGTACGCCTGACGTACTCTTAGGTTGTGTTTTTTCGTCTGTTCGTTAGGTATAAATAAGTATATATTAATTAAATTAAAGACATAATTTACACACGGCCATCTGGTCCCAAACTAAGCAGAGCTTATACTATGGAAACCAGATACCTGATATACTACATACACCTACTGCATTTTCTTTTTTTGTAATTACATATGTACTTATTTAGATAATTACACCCAGACTCAGGACAAACAGACATGTTCATGAACATAAATATCTGTCCTGAGTGGGAATCGAACCCAACGACCTCCAGCGGGAAAAGCAAGTATTTGTCATCCACACCAACAGGCCCGTCCGTCCCGCACTTATATTGTAGTTCCATTTACTTAATGCAAATAAATTAATACAAATGTATTAATTACGACTTCAGAGGGCTATGGCTTCAGGGCTCCAATTCATCCATACACAATGTAGCGAATTGCGAGCTCCTTATTGGTCTTTAATGGTTTATTAAAAACACTGAATTTATTGGTAAAAACTATTGTATTCACAATTAAGATCTAATGGTTTACACTGGTAGTACACTGGTAATATAAACTAAAATTTCCCATAAACCATTTAATTATTATCTACCATTTATAATAATAAATGGTAGATAATAATTAAATCGTTTATGGGAAATTATGGTTAAATGGTAGGAACTCCTTTGCTGGTGGATTGCGAACTGACTTCAAAAGTCTTATAAAATTATAAATTAGAAGCGTACCAATTGTGCATGCAAACGCTGAGCTGTTCGGTTTCATCACTCCGGGCACACAAATTACTGGTTGTCAAGTCTGATTGACTGTTAAGAACTCTAGAGATTTGGGTCACCACTACACTTTTGTTTTACCCCTTTTAATGTATTTAAACATTAATTTATTTTAATTGTTGTTTTCTGATGAGAAATTTTACTATAATTAGATTTGTCGACGCTCAAATTAATTATTTACCAGCTACTTGACCCCGAGTTTCGACCTAGCGGCCATTTCTAGCCTGGATATAATTTGGTTTTAAGTAATTGCTTTAAAAAGTAGTATTTTTAAGGTTTCGTATCCAGGAGTGCCTCCAGATCCATATTACTAAGTCTCCGCTCTCCGTTTGAAGCCCAAAGGAGGAGCCCTCCAACGCGGGTATTTAGTTAAAGATAAAATTATTTCCGGACATAATTTTCCATGGCCAACCTGGAGGACTCTTAATAGACTACATATCCAAGTAAATAGACCCAAAGAAAACATGTGCAAATGGGGTTATATTCCCACATCACAGAATAACTGCGAGTGTAGCGTGTCACCCCAAAGTATGGCCCGTTTATCTTTTTCTTCCTTCTGTTACCTTCAGGAGTTTTAAAAGGCTTCAGCAAAAGTGGCCATCATTGCCTAATTATGTGCCGATTACATTGAATCCTTCCCACCAACAAAATAAGAAGAACAAGTAATAAGATCTAAACTGGTTCAACGACAAATCAAGATCACTTGCAGAAGTGAAAGGTGCGTTCATAAAAGAGGACATGTCGCTATAATCATTTAAAACAGATATGAAATTTGTGCCAAAGTATACATGTTTCCGTAGTGTAGCGGTTATCACGTGTGCTTCACACGCACAAGGCCCCCGGTTCGATCCCGGGCGGAAACAGAATTTTTGCCAAGTTTATGACACTCGTTATGAAAAAAGTTGACGAAACAGTAATTACTAAATGTTTTCGTCATATAAAGAAGTTGGATGTACGTCCTATTTTTTTAAACAACCCCAATGTAATAAAGGAAACTTTTCTGGATTGCACCCAGCATTCCAGAAAAGTCCAAAAAACGTATCTAAGTAATTACAAAAAATTTCGTTCACTACATTTTTTTGGTTTATACCGGTCATAAATGTGCGAAATATAATAGATATATTTTATATAGACAAATATAATAATCTATAAACAACTACTGTTAGTAAATAAAGACATATTTTACATTTTTTTATTGGTATGGGCCCTTATTAATCTGCTTTCCGAGTACCTAGTTCAAATCACCTATTATGTTTCCTAACATAGCTTAAAACTATTTTCTAATGTCTACAGCTAGGAACGACAGCTTTAAGTTTTGAAGTTATTCTATCTATAGACGCCAATATGCTTGGAATTATAAGCACTTGAAATTAAAGGTTTTAACAAAATGAATTACTAATTTCTGCCTAGCCAAATTCCAATAAATGCTTTTTTGAAATGTTATATAGCGCATTTTACAGGTTAGAGGACCACTTCTTCATAGTTTGTAGGTAAAAAACCACAACCGTTACGAAGCAGTGAATATTTTCATTTTTCATTTTTAATTCAAATTGAAAAATAAGTAGAGTACAAACATAAATTAATAGCAGCTGTATTTTACAGATGCTATTGATTATGCTATTGATTATGTTTGAACTATATTTACGTCTGCTTTATGTAATTTTTTTTTATTAAATGGGTTGCCTTAGACTTAGACAGACTTAAAAGAAATACAAAAATTAAATAAAAAAGTAATCGGTAATCATTTTCACATGTTATCAAGTAACTGGATTTTAGGTCTCGGTAACATATTTTAATGGCTTTCTTTCCGTATTTATGTACAGATGTATGTATTTCTTTTTTATTCTATCAGATCATTTTACTTCTTGCTGATACTTCTATCCATGTTTACTCATCTTATTGATTTCGTATCATTGTTAAATCCCAATGAGTAACATTTGAGGCTCCAAAATATGGTTTCGGTAAAATTTAGATCCAAACGGCGCTTTAAAGTACAAGATTTTGGAATGTCATATTTTAACAGTGGTGAACATAGATATAATGTTGAATACGATATAATGTCGAAGTTAGCTGTACAGGTACCTTAGTACTTTTTAATCTGTAGTACAGAGCCCATACTAGGACTTACAATAGATCATTAAAGTGAAAAACTGTAAAAATACTGTATTGTAAGCCGAAAGTTATACATAGAAGGTGGTTATAGTTAGTAAGGCCTTTTACAACTTACTAAAAGTATTCTGCTCCTATAGCGATATATTCATTCACAATAGGACTTCCAGCTTATAATTTACTAACAAAAATGAATAATATAGCTAAATATAACAGTCCTGTTCTAATTTTATTATTAACCATCTGAGTTCTGTGGTGTTGCCAGTTTTTACACCAAAGCTTGAACGAAGGCACTTAGAAATTAACTAATTAACTAACTTTAAGTTAGTAAGGCCTTTTACAACTAACTAAAAGTATTCTGCTCCTATAGCGATATATTCATTCACAATAGGACTTCCAGCTTATAATTTACTAACAAGAATGAATAATATAGTTAAATATAACAGTCCTGTTCTGATTTTATTATTAACCATTTGAGTTCTGTGGTGTTGCCAGTTTTTACACCAAAGCTTGCACGAAGGCACTTAGAAATTGAACTACTTTAACGGTCACCCATCTATAGACTGACCGCGTGCCTAGGTGCTATACCTTGCCAATCACTTACGGAGCGTGGAATGCAACTGACTATGAGCGCGATAAGTGAAATCGTGTTATGAAAACAGTATATTTTTACATAGCTTAAAAGCAATAATAATACCTTCATCGTTATCATCATAAAGAGCTGTAAGAAGTCCACAGCTGGACAAAAGGCTGGCCATAATTGCCACGCTTAACAGACGGGTTGGCGATCGCAGTAGGATGGCTTCAGTAATGTCCTCCTAGCCAAATTTCAGCCACGGCGGTCAGTCTCAACAGATATTAGCCATCTGCGCGGGACATATTATAGTGCACAAGTGAGTGCGCAAACACACGAGCACTTTCAATTCCATCACTCTCATGATTCGATGGGATAGGAGAGGGGTTCTCTCCGAGGCACGGGGGTATATTACCGCCAACTCCCAGACTTCGGGCTGACGCTGAGAATTTTTATCTTTTTCACAGAAAAGTCCCAAAATAACTTTTGGTTCGATCCGGAATTTGAACCCAGGACCTCATTCTCTGCGAGTGAACACGCTACCGCTAGACCAACGAAGCAGTCAAAGTACTAGTACTCAGAAAGAAACTGCTGCCGTTCCTCTGGTAGGGCTTATTCCCAGAGGTCCACGATTCTTTTGTTCGTCTTTTCCCATTGGGTCCATGACACGTTTTAAAATATCCTAATATAAATTCCCAGTGGGTCCATGAGATTCTTCTAAAGTACAGTCAGCACGTTATGTTTGACATGACAAGATTGCGGTCGGACGGTTAAAAATATCTGTTTGTGAAATCACAAAGAACGGAAGATTATGAAATTAGATAAAATTGACAACCTGCATTAAAAAGCCGATCGGAAAACTACCAATAATTTCAAATATATCTATTTTAATGAGGCTTGAGGCCTATTTTATTCTATGAATGAACGAATTTGTTGTTCTGTTGGTTTTTTAAATGCTAGTAGACCATTATAGACTAAAATTGAACTGATTTACACTGATTTTATTACGACAATATTCTTAATAAAGAGCTTTTATTAATCTGTTAATTGTCATCTATTTCCAATATTAATAATAATACTTATACTATATAACCGAAAGTCTCACTAGTCGGCTTTTACAATGCTAGTACAATCTCTCTTAGACAGTAAGTTTATATAGTAGATTATTAATAAATATTTATAATCATCCAAACCATAACAGTTTAGATTGCTGACTGTACCTAACAATCTTATGGACCTGATGGGAAACGAAGAGAGGTAGGGCATAGCATTTGTTCGCTAAAAGAGCAGCCCGACTGGGGAAGTACCTCCACCTTACAGAAGACATTCCTTAATAATAACATTAATAATCTTAATGTTGTGTTTCCGAGTGTGAGTAAGGTCGCCAGAGCTCATTTAGGTGGGGAGAAGGGTCAGCAACACTTGTTTGCTGACTGTTAAAGGCCGGCAACGCACCCGCGACCACCAGAGGGGTTGCGAGTGTCTATGGGCGGCGGTGATCACTTACCATCAGGGGCTCTACCGGCTAAGTCACCGAACATCGATTTCTTAAATGCTGTTCAAATAAATAAATGCTTAAAATTACTTAATCAATCCTTAAATCGGCTTCAACTTTGACAATCGATTCCGAACCATTTATGACGTCACATGTGGTCATGGAAGCCGATTTAACGACTGATTAAGTCTTTTTTAACCTTTATTTATTTTAACGCCATTTAAGAAATCGATGTTCGGCGACTTAGCCGGTCGAGCCTCAGGTGACCCACTTGCCGCTTGTCGCCCTCTGATATAAAAAAAAACCAAAGGTTTTTAATTTAAAATGTCGTGGACCCGTCAATTCGAAACAATGGAATCGTGGACCTTTGGGAATATGCCTCTAGTAGATATTGCCTCGGGTCGACTCATACCCCCGCGCCCGCGACGAGATGAGACGGGGGTGATGATATTCTGATATTCGCCACCGTCACCACACCGCTGAATAATAAAAAAAACAATATAATAATACAAGTGACGTTAAATAATTTCACCTTTCTGAGAGAAAGTGGTTTCACGGCTGTTGTCTAAGCACTTTAATCGGCGTAAACAGATTATCTTTTCCGTCCGAAGCATTTAGACATTTGGAAACCAAATTGGCTATTGGCTAGGATAAAACCAATCATCCTACGATATACTGTCCTTTAGCCTAGGTATTTCCTAGATGCCGATCAATTTACGGCCTGGATAGTCCTACTATTTGTAATATACAACTGAATATATTAATGTAATTTTCATCCAAATGTAATAAGTTTCCGTAGTGTAGCGGTTATCACGTGTGCATCACACGCACAAGGTCCCCGGTTCGATCCCGGGCGGAAACAACTTTTTTGGCCTCATTTAGTAGACTCTTTAAGATGTGAACTAATGTAAAATGGAACCATGAGTTCACATTAAATTTCTTTAATATATATATCTTTAAATAATAATTTATAATCTCCACGTATGTGTCTATTTAGGGTATACTTAAAGAAAATATAGTCAGGTAGGTATAGAATAAAGGCCATTATATTTTTTTTTGGTGAGTATTTATCTGCAAATCAGAAATCTTTTTGTTTTTATAAATTCCATCTGCTAAGCAAGAATAGATACTGATTGCACAGCAAAATAGTTATCTCAAAATTCAATCTTAGCAGCAATTTCAGTTCATGACGAATTGCTATTTATTTAAAAGTGGATTGTTTGTGTAAATAAATTGTTTCTGGCTGGTTTTCTATAGTTGCAATTCTAACTTAACCTTATCTACATTACTATTCTAGTAACAAAATATTTATTTTCAGTTAAGCCCGGGGAAATTTGATATGCAATCAGTATATTTTATATGAAAATTATTTAATTGATGTAAAGACGCCAGCACATCCAGGTCAAATTTGACAGACTGGGGTAGCTTGATGTGCTGGCGTCTGTACATATCTATGTATTATGTTGTGTGTATATTGTGTATTGGTTTTGCATGAAAAAATTGCCGTGTTTACATGGATTTAAAAGGAATATTAACATTTTTAAATATGCATGTATTATTGGGAAAATGTTAGTAATGACAAGCAGTTTAATAAAAAAAAATCTAAATCCAGCTGCACCAGCTTAGCAAAACCAATTGGACTTTCCACTGCTTTGACACTGGATACGCCTGCACGCTGCATCGTGACAAATAAGCAAGAATTAAAAATGTGTTTATATTGCTTTTAGTTAATCAATAATTAATATTTTGTAATGATGTTTTTAATTGAAATTTAAGGCCTATGCACACCGCGTTTTTTAAGCGCGCCGTTGTCGCGCGTTTGTAGCGATAGAGACGTGCGTTAGCATCGCGTTTGTATCGATACAAACAAAAAGCAAACTGCTCCGTAGGATAAAAGCGCGCCGTTGACGCGCATTTCCAAAACGCGCGTCGACAGCGCGTTTAAAAAACATGGTCTGCTCAGGCGCTTAAAGTGTTGGCTGGCTACTTCGTGGACGGGCTGAGTAAGGGTGCCTTTTGAACTTTTATGAATCTAAACACTCTTACAATTATATACTATTTTTAGCAAATACAGAAAATAAAGAATGTTAGATGTAGAGAGGACACGACAATTTGGGAGATTCTAACAAATGCTTGACTAAGTTATGCCAATTTTGTTTCGAATGTCTATAAAACGATAATAATGTATTACTATACTTAATTATTGTACTAAATTCACACGAGATTTGTTTTAATTTCAAATATGTTGTTACGACTATAATTTACAAATACTTACTTAACGAAAGATTTTAGTGGTTCAATATTAAGTTATACACGTCAGTTGGACTGCCTCGTTGGTCTAGCGGTAGCGTGTTCAACCGCAGATAATGAGGTCCTGGGTTCAAATCCCGGGTCGGGCCAAAAAGTGATTTTGGAATTTTTCCGTATAAAGAAATTTCTCAGTATCAGCCCGAAGTCTGGAAGTTGGCGGTATTACACCCCCGTGCCTCGGAGAGCACGTAAAGCCGTCGGTCCTGTACCTGAACTCTTTCCGGTCGTGTCGCTAGGCGTCCCATCGGATCATGAGAGTGATGGAATAGAAAGTGCCCTTGTGTTTGCGCACACACTTGTGCACTATAATATGTCCTGCGCAATTGGCTAGTCTCCATTAAGACCTGCCGCCGTGGCCGAAATTCGGTCGGGAGGACATCATACACGTCAGTTGGTTAAGTCATTT
This sequence comes from Pseudoips prasinana, assembly GCA_951640165.1. Taxonomy (NCBI): domain Eukaryota; kingdom Metazoa; phylum Arthropoda; class Insecta; order Lepidoptera; family Nolidae; genus Pseudoips; species Pseudoips prasinana. The sequence goes on from OX621240.1 coordinate 11,790,348, forward strand.
GTATTGAAATACTAGTTATCCCGGCGAACTTCGCACCCGCCATATTTTATCGAACAAAACAAAAATAAAATAAAAAACTTCTGTCTCACTCGCATTCGTACACTCACACTTTTTTTTCAGTATTTGCTTGATTTCTTTTTCATTCAAACCCTCTCCTAGCAATAACAAATACATAAAAGAAAGATGTATACAGTTTGGGCAGTAGTTTCAAAAAAAAAAGAATCAACATATTTCTTCAACAGTCAATAGTCTTCTGACTTATTAGCGAGTGTACGACTAAACGCCGACAGACATTACGCCGACAGACTGTACACCGACAAGACTTTACTTTGGCTTACTGTCGGCAAAGTATTCTGTCGGCGAAAAGTAAAGTCAAATTAAAGTCTTGTCGGTGTACAGTCTGTCGGCGTAATTTCTGTCGGCGTTTGGTCGTACAATGCTTATTAGCATACTCAATTTTTGAATAGTATTTTTATAATTTCTTTTTTAGGGTTCCGTTTTCGAAAGGAAAAAACGGAACCATTATAGGACCCTTTGTTGTCCATCAAGATTTTTTTTCTCAGGAATTGAATAATGCTCTTATGAATGATTCTTTGAAAACCTCAGAACTGGCTTGGACTTTTCTTGATAAAACCACAAATATAGATTTTATCAAGAAAAACCCAAGTCGGTTGCAATCCAATTTGAACAAAATTTGAAATGGAACCATCTTGAAGGCGTTCGCTATCGAATAAAAATAAGCAAAATTGGTTCGCAAACAACGAAGAATTTGCGTCACATATATGAAAACAACCTACAGTCGACTTTATAGTCTTCTCTTTGAAGTCGATTAATGTTATAAAGTACTACCCATACACATCTAACACATGATCATATTCTTAATTACGTTTCTAAATATAATCTTGGTTATTTCTTCTGCTCCATTTTATAGTAATCATATTCGACAGTGCATAAATAAAGTTCGAGGCTTCTTAGACCTTAGACTTAACTCACATGAAGATGGCCGTGACAGGAAGTGGAGAGTTGCACCTCAATACCTTGAAAGGGATCCAAATCCCAATTAGCTGTGACGATTCGACCAAAAAAACCATTTTCATCAAATAACCCACTAAACATCATGTTTACTAATATTTCTTACCTTATAATGTTCATGAAGTACCCCGCGACATAGGGTTTAATTTTCGCATAGCGAGTGCTGTATTTTAAAAAAGAAGTATGTATACGTCATTGTTATAGTTCTTTAATTTTCATAATCAAATAAGTGCATCAACATTTTTGGAGCATTTATGGAGCACTCGAGGATATAAGTACACCTGTGTTTGCATATGTACATGAGACGGCATTTTTATGGTCACCAATCAAATCGTTTTCTACGGATGCCGTACGTTATTATTCTTTTTGTAGGTATTGTGGTATTTTCCGTGTACAAAAAAATAGTGTATTTTTTTTATTTAAAATATAGGATAATTGTTAGTGTACATAGCATATTTAAACCACAAAGGATTGTACTCACTGCTATAGGTAGATAATCTACGCCGATGCAAAGTATGAAGTTGTGTGTTTGATAATGGTTTTATAGTTGCAGTCGTAGGTTAGAAAATACGGAAGTTTATTCTCACACTACTTCAAACACTATTCTACTATGGTCGATGGTAGTAAAAGTTATAAGTTTTATGTGAATAGTATAAGTTAGGTACTTGCTGTGGTAGCTGCCCGAGCGCTGAACAACTACTAATTTATTATAATTATAAATGACACGCGCCGGTATAATGTTGTTGGCGCACTTGCAATGCACTAAACCCGTATAAAGAGTTATCTTATATTATCTATCAACTCAACATTACAAACACTTTCTCTGCTTACTCCAAATGGATTTATCCACTTTAAATCTGACTACCATATAAGTCACCATTACCATAAAATAAAATAAACTCAAGTAAATAAAATCTAAATCCAGTGGCAGTACTTTCAGTGAGCTCGTGGCGTCGCTTTTATACCGAAATACAGGTCGAGGTTGCAATGTACGGAAAAACGTAGGCAATAATGGAAGAGCATTTGGATTCATGAATACCAAGATCGCATCTGCGTAATAAAATAAAAGAATACAACCTATCGATGAATAAAAAGCAAGGTGTCCTTATTGTACTTGTATTTGGTTTCGTTTGATTGTGTTTACGTTACCGTGTTTTGATTGGGATTGCGGGCTGTGTTTTATTAGACTTTTATATATCAAAAAAATTATTAAAATGCTTCTTTATTCGTTTCGCCAATGTGTATCCGTTTCTTATGCACAGCGTTTATCATTGATACATTGGCGAAACGGAATCAAAAGATTATGATTACGTTTGCCAGTGGGCTGATTAATGTTTAAAGCCAAGACTGTTGTGTTCTTTACACCGCCGTTGAAAGGAAAAAACAATCGACGAAATTGAGATTTGGTTTTCATACCTATTACCGACCGGTATTGTGGAGATCTTTGGGGAAGTCTTTGTCTAGCAATGGACGCATATCAGTTGAATGACAATGGTCTTCTCTAAAACCAAACTAATTTAAATTTATTTCTTAATAATCACACCCAAACACAACCAAAAACCATGCCTGACTGTAATGTTCATTGATTTCGAAGTTACCCTTCAGAATAAATAAAAACTCAAAAATATGTGTGTGGCGAATTGAAACAAATAAAAAAATAAGTCAGGTATGGTTTTTGGTGGTGTTTGGGTGTGATTATTGAGAAATAAACTCTATAAAAATACAATTAAACTTTTGGCCCAAAATTTTATAACGCATTATTCGAGACTACCTAGGAAAAAATATTGCTCTTTATAAATACAGGAACGTAAATGCGGAGTCCATTAAACACCATGTCAAATGCTGATACTACCCGGGCTCGAACTTGTGTTTGTGAGACCCATTTGTGAAACTTGAGATAATAAATAGTTCCTATTTTGGCTCACTTTATTTAATAATGATAGTGCTTTTATTTTATAATTATATATTTAATACTACTGCCTTTTAATATACTGTTCATATTATATTAACAGTCTTTAAAATGTGAACAATGTCTTTTATTAAAGTAAGAAATTTTGCAACTTTTTCTACACGAATATATGAATATCAATTACAGGCTAGTTTATTGAACCCAGACGAAATTTAAATGTGTCTGAACTTTATACGAAAATTGCCAATTACTTTCATTCAAGTTAAACTGAAAATGGATGTTCATATTATGAAAGATCTATTACTTTATATTTTATAATAAATGTAGTTTTGTCTACAAATTGTTAATATTAACGATAAAATATTTAATTTATGTCATATTTTAATAATAACATTTTTATTAAATGTACTATTTCTGTAATCGAGCTATCTAAGTCATCCTAGCTGATTATATTAGGCTCCAAAATTTGCAAGTTCAATGCCCTAATCAGGACAAATCTTTGTGTTATATTATAACTGAAGTTTGTTACTGACGACTGACTGTCCATCTACCTCAGAAAGTCCATGAAGCCTTCAGAGTGCGTTATCGCAAAGCCAATCGCAAAGCAAACCGACAAAGCATCTATAACAATTAAATATAGTCTTCTGGACGTCAATAACAATAGTCATAATGTAATCTGACCCTATCGATAACTCCTACGAGTTCTAAGGTGAGCAGATCTGCCACTCCAGATGAAGGTAGTAAATGGTAAACATTTAAATAGTTCTGGAAATCTTGGCGACAACGCTATATGGCGTTTGCGGATATTCTATTAAATAAATAATCTGTTTATACTTCCTTACCGATTCAAATCCGGATACTATTGAAAGAAAGAAAATTAATATTTATTTATTGACCAAAACTGATATCTACGTTCTACCTACATACATAGCAAATATTTCCAGAAAAACACCAAAAGTTATTTGAAGCAAAAAATACCCCTAGGTTAGTAGTAACTTTAATAGATTAGTTTGTATAAGCCACATTGGCGGAATATAGGTATATAGTATAGACATGCTCGTTTAAATTATATAATTTTAATATTTAAAATCAAATCGTAGCTTACATATATTGATGAGATAAGATGAGATGAGAACATACATTGATGAGATGGGCCGATCATCTTGTGAGGGTCGCTGGAAATCGCTAGATGCGGGTAGCCCAAGACGGGAAATTGTGGAGATCTTTGGGAGAAGCCTTTGTCTAGCAGTGGGAGTCTATCGACTCATATGATGATGCTGATGCTGATAATGATAACTAAAATAACTTACACTTCAAATAAAATATCTACTTCATAAGGCCATTAACAATTTACATTATATTTTAACGATACATAATACATCAAACAAAAAGCTCTTTCAAGTTAGGCTAAAATTTGAAAATAAATAACTGAAAATGAATATTTATTCTACACATAAACTTGAATTTACTGCAATTTAATATCGTTGCATAGTTGCAACTATTAAAAATAATCTAATAAGCATCAAGTAAGGAATCGTACTAATTATGCGCACTAGACCTGCAATTTCAGATTTAAAAATGTCTTGAATATTCTTTTGAATTTTTAAAAACTCTAATAGAACGCTTAGTGATATAAATTCAGTTAATACCGACCCTACGTGAATATGTTTTCGAAATTTAATGGTTTATTGTAATGATCAAAAACTGTAGTTCGAACAAATGTAATTAATTCACCTGAATTAATGGTTGTCTACCGCTCTGAATTTATAACACAAGAAACGGCTCAGGTCGACTGTTTGGAATCAATTAACTAGGTCCTTCGATTCGATTTGGTGTGTCATGTCAAGAACGAATCTTTTTTTTGAAAGGCCGGCTACGCACTTATAGTGTTACTTGTGTCTATAGGTGGCAGTAGTCACTTATCCTTTGACAATCCGTTTGCGTTGCACACGTATGTTAGGATTTTTTGTTGTAGGTTACATTGGTCATCATTCAAAATTGTCACGGACGAAGTTGCGATGTGAATACTGTCCCACGATATTATTATTACTTTTATTATTCTGCCGGCAATACTAGACACACCGGATCTAACCGAATGTAAGCCTCTAAAAAGCAGTATTTTTTATTTTGTGATGCCTTTCATCGATTATGAAAGCATGATTAGACGCATCGCGCAGTAGATAAGGTAGTCTCGTTGCGCGTCGACGTCCTCATTTCTCAGGTTTGATTCCCACATAGGAAGAATTTGTGTGTTCCAGATGTTTTTTTGTGAATGTAAATTGTACGTACGTTGCAATTCTGTAAAAGAGAGGCAGATATAATTTATTATAAAAAGATGAACGCGGAAAAATATACATCCAAATTAAAAAAAAAATGCCCTAAGGCGCAAAGGCCGGCTACGCACTTATAGTGTTACTAGTGTCTATAGGTGGCAGTAGTCACTTATCCTTTGACAATCCGTTTGCGTTGCACACGTATGTTAGGATTTTTTGTTGTAGGTTACATTGGTCATCATCCAAAATTGTCACGGACGAAGTTGCGATGTGAATACTGTCCCACGATATTATTATTACTTTTATTATTCTGCCGGCAATACTAGACACACCGGATCTAACCGAATGTAAGCCTCTAAAAAGCAGTATTTTTTATTTTGTGATGCCTTTCATCGATTATGAAAGCATGATTAGACGCATCGCGCAGTAGATAAGGTAGTCTCGTTGCGCGTCGACGTCCTCATTTCTCAGGTTTGATTCCCACATAGGAAGAATTTGTGTGTTCCAGATGTTTTTTTGTGAATGTAAATTGTACGTACGTTGCAATTCTGTAAAAGAGAGGCAGATATAATTTATTATAAAAAGATGAACGCGGAAAAATATACATCCAAATTAAAAAAAAATGCCCTAAGGCGCAATGGCTCTACAGCCACTATATTCAACCGGCGGCCCACCGGGCGTTTGTTATTGACCCTAATGAAGTTATTTTTGTTTAAATAAATTAACTTCATCATTAACAATTGAGACCTTAATAATTTTTGCTTGCGGGCCTCGACAACATGACTGTAACGAGTTTGTGGCCCCTATAAAAAAAGGGTTGAGTATGGCTGCTATACAGGATATACTAGTATGTATGAGCAGGAATATTGCGTTTTAATCCAAAACCGTCATTTGTTGTCTAACATTGACTCATAGTGGTGTTTAGTTTTATGTTCAGAACCATTTAGGAGCTGGAGGACCTAGTAGCTAAGTCTAACATAATATCAAAGTCACATCTATCTATATAAATAAAAAGAGAAGTCCTGACTGACTGATTGACTGACTCATCAACGTCCAGCCCAAACCCTTTGACCTAGAAAACTGAAATTTTGCACAGATGTTTTCTTTATAATGTAGACAAGGAGTAAGGAAGGATTTTGAAATTCAACCCCTAAGCGGGTAAAACAGGGGTGCAAAGTTAGTATGAAACTTGGCCATTTTTGAAGTTAAAGGCATGAAAATTGGTATTTGGCCTTCCAGTTAAAAATAAAAAGTATGTGTTTCAGGATTTTTGGAAATTCCACCCCCAGGGGTGGATGTAAGTTTAACTACTACGTACTAAAGTACTACGTACTACTAGTTACCTTTTATGACGTAGGCATACACTAAAGAAGGGTTTTTGAAAATACCACCCCTAAGGGAGTAAAATAAGGGATGAAAGATTTTATGAAAATCCGTCATTTCTGATGTTAAGGGCCATGAACTTTGGTATTTGGCCTTGCAATTAAAAATAAAAATATATATTTCAGAATTTCTGAAAATTCCACCCAAAGTGCTTAAAATTGGGGATGTAAGTTTGTATGAAAAATGTGCCAATTATTAAGTTAAACGCATGAAAATAGGTATTTGGCATTAAAGTTAAAAATTAAAAATACCTATGTCAGGATTTTCGATAATTCTACCCCTAAGGGTGACAAATAGGTGATGTAGTTTTAAGGTGAACGCATGAATTTGGCCTTTCAGTAAAAAAATATAAATATATATTTCAGGATTTTTGGAAATTCTATCCCTAAGGACGTAAAATAGGGAATGTAAGTTTGTGTGAAAATTGGTATTTGGTCTTTCAGTCAAAAATATAAGCAATACATGTGCATAAATCAAAATTCAGGGAATGATTTGCTGTTAAAAAAAGGTAATCCAAAACTGATTCAATAGATCGACACCAACAATTTACGCCAACTCGAATTTTAGCTAAATTCGTTTTTTATGCCAAGTTGCTTAAAGTGTCGTAGTCGTCGTCGTCTAAGTAAAGACTTAGCGTTTTATAAGATTTGTAACTTTTTTTGTATATTTTTTATAACAAATTAAAAAACGACATTTTAATCAAATTGGGATAATAAACGAATTTACCTAAAATTCAAGTAAGCGTAGTAAGTATACTATAAATTGTCGGTGTCGAGATAATCGCACCCAAAAAATAGCATCTTCATTTTACTGCTTTACAAGTTCACAATTTTGTAACTAGATGGCGTTAATATCGTTTCAGATCGCGGAACTTATTTGGCTTATCGGTTAAAATAAATAAATGCTTGAAATAAAAGGAAGTCCATAACTGAATCAATCTCACCCAAAAAATATGCACACGTCTTAATTTTACCGCTTTACAAGTTAATATTTTTGTTAGTAGATGGCTTAATCATCGTTTTAGATCGCAAATTGAAGAATTCACAAATGTGATGTACACGATGTGAGACCTATCAACGCCGTGATCGCAACCTAATCTAATGGGAGTTACCTTTGTGATCAATGCATCGTTGATTATTATTTTACTTTATTTGACTTACTGGCTATCCTTAAGGATAATTGATATGTATTCTTTGATTTTTTTTGGTTGATGATATCGTGTCCTTTTTTTTGAAATAACAGTAGGAAAGTAGTCTTTAGTATCGTTCTTAGTTAGGTTATTTTATAGATTTTCTCATATTTATATTGCATTGCTTATTTATTTTTTAGATTAAGCTAGAAGTAAGTGGTTACATTGGTCATCATTCAAATAATTATAAATATATAATAAATAATTTTGGGGTTTCCCCGTACATAGAACTGAAACTCAACATTTTTTTTTATCATCGTACCCATACATGTGGTGTATCTATGGATAGGTCTTTAAAAATGATATTCAGGTTCCTAATATCATTTTTTAAAACTGAATAGTTTACGCGAGAGACACTTTCAAAGTGGAAAAATGAGTGTCCCAGGGTCCCTGTAACTTTTAAAACAGAAACATGATAAAACTTAAAAAAAAATATGATGTACATTCTCATTTAAACTAACAACGAAAATTACTTTGAAGGAGATCTGGTTAGTAGTTTTTTTTAATGCGTCATAAATCCTAAACCGCAATTTACCTTTCATTTAATCAACTGAAATACTTGCTGCTGCGGAACCCTTCAAGGGCGAGTCCGACTCGCACTTGGCCGGTTTTTTTTTATTAAAACCATAGGAATGAATATACACGCCACCCGCAAAAAGTGTCTGCGTGTGTGTACGTCGGACTCGCACCGAATAAACCTTATCTGCCGTGGACTTCTCTTGGCGCCTGATGGGGGAAGCCTTGGGACCGCCGGTATGCTGCTCCGGTGCCCCCCTTTTGCGCCATGTCTTATATGGTCGTAACCTGGGAGGGCTCTGGATTGCCCTCCCCTATTGCCGATTGCTGCCACTCCGGCATAGTCCGCCACAAACAGAGCGCTGTCTTCCTGGAGCTGCTTTCACGTGGTGCCAGGAGAGGACACTTCTCATAATGCTACCGCAGTCCTGAGGAGAGTTGGGCTACAGGCTGCTGCCGCCGCCCCGACGGGGACGCCTCTTTCGTCTGCAAATAACAAGTAACTTACCTACTATTTTAAACTTTCTTTTTAAATTAGTTTTAGTTGCTCTCACAGATTGCTTGAATTTAAGGAAAATGCAAATAAAAAGATGTCAGCATTAGAAAATAAAAATACCCACCTACAAAAAGTTAACAATGCTTTAGAATTGAGAATATCGGCCTTAGAACAAAGAGAAACTGAAAAATGTATAGAGATTTTTGGCCTTGATGAGAGTAAAAATTAAAATACAATTCAAATGGTGAAAACAATATCCCAAAAATTAAAAATCGATCCCGATAATAGTGTGGAATCTAGGAGGGTAGGAAGAGACAAAGAAGTCGATAATCGACCGCGCACAATCGTCGTGACCTTGCGCACAAAAACTGCAAAAAAGGAGTGGATTAAAACTAGAAAATCATGCCTCACTAACGATGATATTTTAGGAAATAAAAATGGAAAAAGAATCTACATTAACGAACATCTCACTAAACATATGCGTCAAGTACTATGGAGTTCTAAACAAATGCTCAAAGATAAGTACAAATACATTTGGGTTCAAGACCAAAAGGTCTTAATAAAAAAGGATGAAGGTGCGAAGATCCATGTCATTAAATCGGAGGATGATATTAATAAAATATGTTTCAATAGCGAGCTGTAAACAAACAAACCGCGGCCAGCTGAGGCTGCACGAGTACACACTAGGCGATTACTTCCCCATTAAAATTCGATGACATACTTTCCATCGTCGATAATAATATTACATACCAAAAGTATACTGACGTTTGTAAATGGAGTTTATACTTAAAAAGTACAGATAGTAAAATACAAATAGTTCACCTAAATATAAGATCTTTAAGACAAAACTTTAATGAATTGCTTATTTTATTGAAACAGTGTGCATACAGTATCAATATTATTGTACTAAGTGAAATAAATATCAAACAAGATGAATTGGAAATGTACAAGATAGACGGATATGTCATGCATGGAAGTACTCGTGAGGATCGACGGGGAGGCGGACTACTCATGTATTCGAAACCTACGTATAATATTTCGTTTTCAACACGTAAGAATAATCGCTACATGGAACTAATACAGAGCCGTATTATGCACGGAAAACAGTTATTACACATCATAGCGATATATAGACCGCCAAGCACTAATAAGCTGCTCTTCATCGAGGAACTAACTAACTTGTTGAAACAAATACCAGAAAAAGAAAATTTGATCATCCTTGGTGACATGAACTTAAATCTATCGAGTCATAACACTCATACGTAGAAATATAAAACCAGTCTGTGTGAGTACGGCCTACAAAGCGTTATCAATGAATGCACGCGCGAAGAAATAGTAGCCGGCCGTTTGGTGACGTCGTGCATCGATCATGTTTGGGTGCGTAGTTCCTGGCGTGTCTCCGCACACATGCTTACCTGTAAGTTGTCAGATCACTATTTAGTAGGCGTAAACTTAGCGGCCAATGAAAGGTGCAGTGAATCCAGTGTAAACGTAAACAGTGCAATACGCGTGTTAAGTAATAAATTAGTGCAACAAAACCTAAATGACGCTGACTGGATGAGTGTTTACAACATGGACTGTCCGTTAATAATGTACAAAAATCTTCATTGTTTATTTAGTGATATTTATGAACGATCAAAAATTACTGTAACCTGTAAGAAAAATAGGGAATCACAGCCTTGGATTACCAAAGAATTAAAACATTTGTTAAATCGTAGAGACGAGCTTTTTAGAAGATGGAAATCATGCCCCAAGAATCATTATTACAGGTTAGATTAGATTATTTATACACGGTGTAGAAACAGAACTAATAAAATCATAATTAAAGAAAGAAATAAATATAGGCAAATGGAATTAATACAATGTAAGGGTGACATTAGAAAAATTTGGAATAACATTAACAGCTGGATAGGTAAATCGAAAACTAATTTGGATTGTGTAATAATGCAGTATTTGGGTAAGACAGACACACTTAGTAACATATGTACAAATTTCGCACGAACATTTACTGAAGATGTAGAAAAAATTAAGCATCATTGTAAGCTATCGTTCTTAAATCGTGACGACTATGTAAAGCCCTGTAATTTATCTCTTCGTTACCAAAAAGCGACTTCCAGTGAGCTGGAAAGAATTATAAATCAATTAAGTAGTAGGAAATCACCCGGTATAGATGGTATAAGAATACAAGATGTAAAATACATTAAAGACAAAATCAGCCCCATACTAGCCAAATTCATTAACCTGTGTATCCAAAAGGGAGTATATCCAGATTATTTAAAAAAATCTATCATTCGGCCTATTTACAAAGGAGGCAATCATTTGGACTACACAAATTATAGACCAATTGCCATTCTACCTGTAATAAACAAAATAGTTGAAAAAGTAATTGTAAAAAGAATCAGTATTTTTTTAGAATCCAACCATATAAATTCAGACAAACAGCATGGCTTTAGAAAATCACGTAGTACAGCGACTGCCTTGTCAAAATTTACAGATGATATAAATATACAGTTAAATAATAAAAAGTATGTTGCTGTTTTATTCATTGACTTCAAAAAGCGTTTGAAACGTTAGACCACGAGATTCTTCTAAAGGCCATGCAAGAGTGCGGAATTCGTGGTCCTCTAAACAAATGGTTTCAGTGTTATTTAAAAAATAGAACGCTTTGCACCAGTATATGTGAACAGCGTGGGCAAGAAGCGGTCGTTGGGACGGGTGTGCCAACCGGATCAGTATATGGGCCTGTTGGGTACTTTATGCACGTTAATAACATGAGTAGAGTAATAAAGAATTGTAGTGTATATATGTACGCTGACGACACGTGCCTAATGTACGCTGACACCAACTTGGATACTATAGAAAAATGTATGCAAATAGATCTCGAAAATGTTATCAAATGGTCCCACGACAATGAGATTATATTAAATGTATTCAAAACAAAATGCATGCTCCTTCACTCACCATATAACAGAAAATCAATTAGAAAAATATCCATTATTGGTCACACGTATGAATGCTTACATAACAATATGCAACTATGTATGAATTGTGAACATATAGAGTTTGTGGAACAATATAAATACTTAGGTTTAACAATAGATTGTCATTTTAACTGGAAAACCCACATCGATATTGTTTGTAACAAATTAAGGTCTGTCTTATGTAAATTCAAGCAACTTAAATATGTCACAAACCGATCCACGCTGTTTATGTTGTATCATGCACTGGTCGATGCAATTTTGAGCTATGGGCTGAGTGCATACGGGCGTACATTTAAAACTTATTTGGATAAAGTCTTGAATATACAAAGTAGATTCCTAAAGATTATGGTAGATAAAAACACGAAAAATGAATGTAATAAAAACTATATGAAACTGTTTAAAATATGTCATATATTACCGGTGCATCAAAAAGTTCAATATATGTTAATTGTCGAACAATATAATAAAGCAGAGTTTAAGATACCTAAAGCTCCACATTGTATGCTCAGACAAGCTGTAAGAAATAAATACAAAGAGCCTGTGTCATGTAATTACTATGGCGAACGAACACGTATGTTTATAATACCAAGACTATATAACAAAATTATGTTTGAAGAAGATTGTTTAAACTTACATATATTTAAGAAAAAGTTAAAAGAACTATTGTTACAAATATTTCATGATCAAATTCAAGATTAACAGCATCACTACTATTAAAATATATACTAGAATCTAAAAAGTTTTACAAAGGAAATAATAATTTATATAGTGTGTAATTTTTAAATGTGTTACATATTTTGTTTTGTAAAATGAGCGCACAGTGTTCGCCAACAAACTGTCATGCAGTTTGGCGATATCATTTAATATGTATCTAAATGTATCACATTTGTTCTAAATAAATAAAAAAAAAAACAAAAAAAAAAGATCCGTAAGTCATTGAAAAGTATAAGCACATAGGCATACAGTCGGTCCACAAATGGGTGACCGCCGAAGTGTATTAATTTCTGGGCATTTACGTGCTTCGGATGACATATTAAGCTGTCGGTCCCGGTTGTAGTTGTTGGACAATAGACGTAAGTCATGTCACAGGCCTACTGACCGGCTTGAACAACTCTGACACTAGGGTAACCACTGCCTATACGATAAGTAAATAGTAGTAGTTGGTATATATTATTGAAAGCATTAACTTTCGATAAAAATATAATGATAAAAATCACAAATAGCGGAGAGAGCTTTTAACATACATAAATGCTGTACTGATAACCTCCTTCTGAAGAAGTTGCTTCAAAACAGCTTTTTCCAGACTTACACGGCGCCCTAAGACCTTACATGCAAAACAATAGTTTTAACCGTCGAAATCTTGGAAACTCTAGATCATAGTTTGAACCCGCCAGAGTGGTTACAGTTTCTGAAGAAAAGTATGCAAATGACTTACGTGTACCTAAAGCAGGGTTCACATGGGCTCGTGTTATCATTAAGACCGTCATAACCACCAGAAAGACTTTTAACTCACTCCAAAACTATAGCTACATACATTATACATATAATAAAATCGTAGGAAAGTCAAAACTGTACATTGAATATTTAAAAAAAAAGGATACTTAGGGCGTGATCTACAGTCGATATCGAAGCCAATAATATAGTTTTTAGAATTTTTGTCTGTTTGTGTGTATGTATGTCCGGGCTAAACTCAAAAAGCATGCATTTACTGCATGGATTTACTTCAAATTTTGCATATGCATATTATCACGCTATCACCTACGGGGGAGGAGCTGTGATAATTTATACAATTTTATGCGGGTAAAACCGCGGGGCCTAGCTAGTTATAAATAAAATAGCCCTTATCACTATTGCTCTTCAAGAACGATTTTCACACCACGCACACATATACCACATTTTTTATCTGTTCGGAATTCCTACATAATAATATGTATATTGTATAAGTAATGCAAATTCCGGACAGCTAAGTATATATGTGTGTATGTGTGTGTGCGAGTTTGTGAGTATGTATGTTTGTGTTTGTTTTTCTGTTAAGATATCCACATAAAGGAAGAAAACTGAAACTGCACGTGTGGCGCAGCGGCTTAGACAGTCACCTCGCCGATTCGTGTCGCGGGTTCGAGTCCCACGCCGGACAACTATTCGTGTAACCCATAAATAGTTGTTCTGAGTCTGGTTGTAATTTGTCTCCGTCTATTATATGTTTGTAAAGTACCCCGCGACACAGGGATGAAATTCCCTAATGCGGGCGTTGTCTTTAAAAAGAAAAGTATGTTGTGCTACTGCGGGTGACTTTCCAAGCATTAAATTTACATTCACAAAAAACATCTGGATTATAAATTATGTGTGGGAAAATGAGAAATGAGGACGTCGACGGGCAACTACCTTATCTACTGCGTGATGCGTCTTATCATGCTTTCACAATCGATGAAAGGCAACACTAAATGAAAAATACTGCTTTTTAGAGGCTTACATTCGGTTAGATCCGGTGTGTCTAGTCTAGCTACTATACTAATCTGTCAAGAAAGTACCGGGAAAAGATCAATAATATACAAAATGGTTGTTATTCATCCAAATTTATTTTATCACCTTCAAAGTATGCTCCTTCAGAAACGATACACTTACGCAAACGAATAATCCATTCATAATAACATTTTTTAAACGCTGCTTTCGGAATTGAGTTCAGTTCTCGCTGCGAATTCTCCTTTATGTCTTCTACCGATTGAAAACGGGTACCACGAAGTGGTAATTTGAGTTTAGAAAAAAGAATGAAGTCAGTTGGAGCCATATCTGGTGAATATAGTGGTTTCTGGATGGTATTTGTTGAGTGTTTGGTCAAAAATTCGTTCACAATGATGGCCTTGTGCGAAGGCGCATTATCGTGGTGCAAAATCCAAGAATTTTCTTTCCACTAATCTGGCCTTTTTTGTCGAAATTGCTCTCTTAAACGCCGCATAACGCTCAAATAATATTCTTTATTTACCGTTCGACCTTCCGGTAAGAATTCAGAGTGCACAACACCGCGATAGTCAAAGAAAACAGTCAACATGACTTTTATTTTTGATCGACTTTGGCGTGGTTTTTTCGGTTTCGGTTCAGTTGGAAGGCGCCACTCCGAAGCTTGTTGACTAGTCTGCATGTCAAACTCGTAAACCCACGTCTCGTCACGTTGGAATTGACTCGTTCTACCATGTCCTCAGCGACTGTCATGCGATTGAGTTTTTGGAGAAAATTCAGATCTTTTGGGACTAGCCGACCGGCAACATGTTTCATACCCAAATGATTAGTTAAAATGGTACGAATTGACTCGTCAGATACAGAAAGTTCGGCGGCTATCTCTCTCAGAGTTGAATGAGGATTTTCAGTCACTATTTCCTTCACTTTTGCGATGTTAACTTCGTTGCAGACGTTGATGGCCTACCAGAGCGAGGCAAATCTTTCATCACATTTCGAACGCATTTGGACGCTTTGAACCACTCGTAAGCACGAGTTTTTGATAAACCGTATTGTTGATTCACCGTAAGCCTTCTGTAACATTTTCAGTGTCTCCGAACACGAAATTCCATTAGCGATGCAAAATTTAAGACAAACTCTTTGTTCGATATTTTGTCCATTATGAAATTCGCAATACACACTATATATGATATTACTAAAACCAGCACTGTATTTAATATAAATAACAGATGCAACTCAAACTCCGCGCTAAAATGGAAAACAGCTGTGCCAATCTAACAACAACAAAAAAAAATCCTCCATTCCCGATACTTTTTTGACTGAATGTATTTGTAATAAGTAACTAGAAATAATTACTGTATTATACAAACATGTTCTGTAGCTTAGCGTATTTTTTTTTTTTAGCTTAGCGTATTTTATTTTATTATTAAACAGTATATAATATGGAGGTGCGCGTTTTATTTTATTTTATTCTATTCTGTTCTGTTCCGTTCCGTTCCGTTCCGTTCTTTTCCGTTCCGTTCCCTTCCGTTCCGTTCCGTTCCGTTCCGTTCCGTTCCGTTCCGTACCGTACCGTACCGTTCCGTTCCGTTCCGTTCCGTTCCGTTCCGTTCCGTTCCGTTCCGTTCCGTTCCGTTTCGTTTCGTTTCGTTTCGTTTCATTTCATTTCATTTTATTTTATTTTATATTATTTTATTTTATTTTGGATGTAATATGGAGGTGCGCGTTATACACTCCCCCTTTTGATAAGGTGAGGACCTCCAACCTGATCAAACAACACAAATAACGCGGACTGACACCTAACTTTACGCGGGCGACCTCTGCCACGCTTAGGGGCGATCGGCTCAGGACATTCACCCTCCCTAGCATGATAACGCCTTAGATCCGACACGTGGTACTCACCAAAAACCTCACCAGATTTATGAGCCAAAAGGTAGGCTTACCTTTTTAGAGATGACGTATGGTCCATCTCGTTTCGGGTTGAACGCCGCCAAGGGTGTTAACCCTTGGCGGCGTTACTGAGAACATGGGTTCTCATTAATACCAAGTCACCCTCTAAATACCCCTCAGGAGAGGCACGACCTTGATCAGCGTATACCTTGCGAGCATCCTGATGACGTTCAAGGTTCTCCTTGGCTGCCGAGATGGTATCTGCGAGCTTGATCAAGTACGGTGTAATTTGGGGTACAAAATTTTATGATGTAACGATCGCTCTTAGATCCGCCTGGGCAGTCAAAGGGGACCGCAGCTCACGACCGAAAGTCAGGTAAGCAGGGGTATGCCCAGTAGAACTGGTGAGCGAACTATTAAAAATAAATCGTACGAATGGCAATACCTCTGGCCAGTTTTGGTGACGACCCTCAACCAATATAGCGAGGTGAGCTTTGAGGTCTCTGTTCTTGCGTTCAACCGGATTTGCCTCAGGGTGATAAAGTGGCACTAGGTTTTGTTTTACACCTAAAACAAACATGGCCTTCTGCATAACATCAGCCACGAACTGCACTCCGTTATCAGAAATCAAGCGCCGAGGTAAACCAAATCTCATAAATACCTCATTGACTAACGTCTTGGCACAGATCTCTGCTGTAGCTTCCGTGAGAGCGAAGACTTCCACCCACTTACTAGTAGTGTCCTCTACAATAAGGATCCATCTTTCACCTTGCGGTCCCTTCGGCAAAGGACCAAAGAGGTCCGTCGCGAGAGTTTCAAACCTCTGAGCGGGGAGTCTGTAAAAGTCCAGCTGGCTTAAGGTTTGACGCCTTGTACCGCTGACATTCGACACAAGTTTTAAGATATTGTGTCACAAACCGTCTCATACCAGGGAAATAGAACCTTTGCGAGATACGGTGCAATGTTCTATCGATACCACCATGAGCGGCTGTAGGCGAGTCATGGCACTTGAACAAAACTTTACTCCGCAGGCTTTCTGGGATGACGAATTGAGGCTCCTCGGAACCAGTATCAGGCACATACCTATACAGAACCGCTTGATTCAAGAGATAACCTCTCTCGGTCCAGCGATTAATAGCAAGTTCATCTTTACCTTCTAAGTCCTGGATGATCTTGGCAACTTCTGGATCAGCCAACTGAGCTTCCCGGGTCGAAGTTGCATCCCAGTGTGGTACATCCACGACAACCGGACAAATGTCACATCCTGGTGGCTCACCATCACTGGTCACGGGTCTACTAAGAGTATCGGCTAGTACATTGGCCTTACCTGGGGTATACTCGATACGCAAATCAAAAGCTTGCAGCTTCATTGCCCAGCGAACCAACCTACCGCTTGGGGACTTCAGGGAAAACAGCCACTTCAGAGGTTGGTGGTCAGTCATAACGCGGACTGGATGACCATCGATGTAACCACGAAACCGCTCGACAGCCCAGACTACCGCGAGAGCCTCCCTCTCAGTAGTAGAGTAGTTCTGCTCGGCTGCGGTGAGCAAACGACTAGCGTATTCTATTGGATGTTCATCCTGGGGTGCCTCCCCCTGCAGTAAAGCAGCACCCAAGGCATAGTTACTAGAGTCCGTTCTCAGTAAAAATGGCTTAGTGTAATCTGCTTGTATTAGAATAGGAGACGTGGTCAGCAACTTCTTAAGCGCTTCAAAAGCCTTCTTTTGCTCCCAATTCCATTCCCACACGTGAGATTTCTTGGTCAAGCGGGTGAGTGGTTCTGCTACCTTTGCAAAGTCTGGTATGAATTTGCGAAACCAGGAACATGTTTGAAGAACAGTGCGCAAGTGCTGAAGACCCGTAGGCTCCTTCATATTTAATACCGCACGTACCTTGTCCTCATCCGGAGATATTCCCTCCTGAGAGATCACGTGACCCAAATACTTGACCTTCTCTCTAGCGAGGACACACTTGTCTCGATTAGCTCGGAGCTTAAACAAGCAGAGACGGTCGAATACCGCCCGGAGATCTGAAAGAATGAATCGGATATTACCAGGATGTCATCAAGATAGGTTAACACTATGACGTCCTTAAGCGAGGATCCTGATCGGAACCTATCTATAAGTCTCTGGAACGTAGCAGGTCCGTTCTTCAGGCCAAATGGCATCCGATTGAAGCGATACATACCGAACGGTGTGACAAAAGCCGTTTTATCCTTATCCTTGACTCTGCACTGCCATTAACCACTTCGAAGGTCAAAGGAACTCATCACGCAACCCTTCTTGGTTGACTGCAGCAGCTCGTCAATGCGTGGCATAGGATACGCATCACTTCACTCTTGGTCACAGCATTCAGTTTCCGATAGTCTACACAAAACCTATACCCACCGTTAGTCTTGGGTACCAGCACAGTTGGTGCAGACCAGGCTGACTCGCACTCTTCGATGATGCCTTCTTTTAACATCCGATCGAGTTCTGCGCGAATTATCTCCTTCTTCGCAGGCGTGACTCGATATGGTGGAACAGCAATAGGGGCGTGATCACCTGTATCTATATGATGTTCGGCAAATGGCGTTGGCTCTCCGACTAAGTCAAAAATATCCGAATACTCACTGAGAAGATTCTCCAAGCTGGAACGCTCCTCCTGTGTCAACAAAGTGCCCTCGTCGTCCCTCAACAGGTTGACAGAGGAGCACTGCACCATGCCGCGTGAACTCTCTGTTAGCAGGGGGTGAATGACCTGAGGCCGATCAGCTGTGAACCATGTCATAGTAGAAAAATTCAAGACCAACTTAAATTTCGTAATAAAATCTATGCCCAAGAGTGTCTCGTTATTTGACGCGTCAGGAAATACAACAAATTCTATAGGTATACACCTAGACATACAATTCACCTCTACACATGCTAACATTACAATATTAGTACGTATGCTACCATCAGCAAGCTTGACCGACATTGCTTGCGAATTAAATTTAATACCTAAACGTAACAAAAGTGAGTACAAGGTTGAACCCGCAATACTACGCCGAGCAGCCGTATCAACAAGCGCTGTACCGGGGTAGCCACAAATATCGATATTTAAAATGGGTCGACCTTGAGCAACAATATCGTTGTTATCATTACATTGAACATTACAAACTGTATCTAGTGAATAAAATGCATCCTTTTGTGATTGTGGCGCATTTGAGTCTAAAACGTCGCAAGTCGAAACATTTTGTTTACATTTAGGACAATTCGCTCGAATATAACCCTTCTCGCCACAACCATAGCAAAACAAGTTAGACTTATTACTATTAATCGAGTCTCTAGAATTCTTCGGACGCGAATCGCGTGTATGACCACGACACTTGCAATATACACAAAATGAATTTTTATTCTTTATTCTTTATTGCACACAGAAATACATATTTATATAAAACATTAGAGCTAGCATGTACACAGGCGAGCTTAACTCAACTATGAGTTCTCTTCCAGCAAACCTTTGTCAGAGTGAGAGCTTATATGAGATGGGTTAGAAACAGTGCACAACAATTAAACTTAAAAATAATACAAAATAATAACAAAACAGAATTTACCAGTGGTAAATAAATATATACATAAACCTGCTTACTAATACTACATACTAAGTTACTTTCGTAACTACATACCTAATTAAATAACATATATATATATATATATAATAAACATATAATATACACATAAATATTAACTGCCTGCCTGCTTAGTTAATTGAAAGAAGTGTTCTTTTGTCTTTCTCTTAAACACGTCAAGAGATGTTGTAGCGCGAATTGAATGTGGAAGGGCATTCCACAAACGCACTGCTTGAACAGTAAATGATCCGTCATACCGGCTTGAGGAGTGAGAAGACATTCGACATTTTTTATCACTTGTCTCACTCTTCACTTTAACCGCGGAATTATTTTTATCGGCACTGATTGGAGTCGAAGGCGACGACGAACGTTGCGGAGACTGCGCTTGTAACCGCTGAGCCACCGCGGCCCTCAGCGGCTGAAAGCTACGATGCGCCGGAGGCTCTTGCCCGCTGTTTCCCGCCAAATTCACACCATCCGATGCGACGACGCGAGAACTTCGCGAGCCGGCCGGTAGGTAGCGCACCGATCGCGCACGCTGCGACGACGACGTTGAGGTTATGCTCGTACTAGCATTTTCCATGAGCGATTCTTCAATGGCTCGCGCCTTATCAATCAGGGTCTCAATATTCGCTACCGCATCTAGTGATAAACGTTTTCGAATACGCCTATCTAATAAGCCGTATATCATGTCCAACTTCATTTATTCGGGTAACGTGTATGGTAACGTCGACATTATAGCCCGTATTTTAATAATAAACGTATCCGCCATCTCTTCATTCTGCTCGACAGCGAATATATTACGGAAAATCTTGTAGGCTGGACGTGGTATACCATACATATTTCGTAGTCTCTTGACGGCATCAGGCCACGAGGACACTTCGGTCCGGACCACTCTCCACCATACTGCAGCATCGCCATGCAGCAGCATGGGCAGACCTCGTAATGCAAGGTCATCGCTGACCGACGCACACTCTTTAAAAATCTCCACTGAGTCGATGAATGCTTCTATGGCTTCAGGGTCTCGGCTCTGACCATCGAAGCGCGACGTACACTTAGACATGTTGCCGGAATTTCTTGTTGATAACGTCGGTGACAGTGAGGATGCCATCGCAGCACCGGAGCCTTCAAGTGGCACCCCTGGCCCACCTTTCCCATACGATGTCATGATGGTTTCGACGAGTTGCCGATTCGTTTCCGCCTGAGTTTTAGCGAAGGCGGCAAGGAATGAGGTCAACTGGTCCCCAGACATAAGTACTGGCGAAGATCTTGCGGCTTCGTCTCCCGAGCTGGACTGGTCACTGTGATCACTCACATTAGTGCCCGTACGTACTTTGCGTGGCGGCAACTTCTAGCACATTCTTTTTCCGTACGAACGAACGAAAGTAGGACACGCACCACGTAACGTTTTTCAACCGACGCGATATCTGGTTTTAACTGGATTCGCGGGCCACTAGTTGGGACGCCGCTTATAACGAGATTAAAACATATCGGTATAAGTTATAGATTGTTTATTGGGTGTGAACCACGAAAACACAGATACACATTACACTTATTTTATTTTATTTCATTTTTATTTTTATTAAATGAAATGAAATGACATTTCGTTTCGTTTCGTTTCGTTTCGTTTCGTTTCGTTTCGTTTCGTTTCGTTTCGTTTCGTTTCGTTTCGTTTCGTTTCGTTTCGTTTCGTTTCGTTTCGTTTCGTTTCGTTTCGTTTCGTTTCGTTTCGTTTCGTTTCGTTTCGTTTCGTTTCGTTTCGTTTCGTTTCGTTTCGTTTCGTTTCGTTTCGTTTCGTTTCGTTTCGTTTCGTTTCGTTTCGTTTCGTTTCGTTTCGTTTCGTTTCGTTTCGTTTCGTTTCATTTCATTTCATTTCATTTCATTTCATTTCATTTCATTTCATTTCATTTCATTTCATTTCATTTCATTTCATTTTATTTTATTTTATTTTATTTTATTTTATTTTATTTTATTTTATTTTATTTTATTTTATTTTATTTTATTTTATTTTATTTTATTTTATTTTATTTTATTTTATTTTATTTTATTTTATTTTATTTTATTTTATTTTATTTTATTTTATTTTATTTTATTTTATTTTATTTTATTTTATTTTATTTTATTTTATTTTATTTTATTTTATTTTATTTTATTTTATTTTATTTTATTTTATATTATTTTATTTTATTTTATTTTATTTTATTTTATTTTATTTTATTTTATTTTATTTTATTTTATTTTATTTTATTTTATTTTATTTTATTTTATTTTATTTTATTTTATTTTATTTTATTTTATTTTATTTTATTTTATTTTAGTTTATTTTATTTTATTTTATTTTATTTTATTTTATTTTATTTTATTTTATTTTATTTTATTTTATTTTATTTTATTTTATTTTATTTTATTTTATTTTATTTTATTTTATTTTATTTTATTTTATTTTATTTTATTTTATTTTATTTTATTTTATTTTATTTTATTTTATTTTATTTTATTTTATTATACAGACGAGTACAGCGGGCGACGCGTCATCGCCCTCCCAGCATACCCGGGGATCTTCCCATCAGGCGCTAAGAGAAGTCCACGGCGGGTTAGGATTAGTCGGTGCGAGTCCGACATACACGGACAGAGACACTTTTTGCGGGTGACATGCATAGGCATTCCCCCTGCTTTATCAAAAAATAAAGAAGGCGGCGCGTGGCGGTGGCGGCGCGCGGCGGCCACCGTTACTAGATGAAACTCACGCGCTGCAGCAGGCGCTGCGCAGCGCTGTTGACTCGAGCGTTGCGCGCGCTCATTGCGATAGCAAACCAGGTTGATTTGTTTTCGTGTTCACCGAATGAGTTCACAGTGGCCATAAATAAAGAACTATGTAATAATGATGTATTAATTCTACGCTATAGTATTGGGTGGGGTACTTACCTGTAATGTTAGTGTAAGATAATTAATATAAATAATTACTAAATTCCGCAAAACAACATTAAAACAATTTTGAAGTATATTTACTATATTTAAATTCATACATATAATATTGTTATTAATTTAACGACCGTAGTTCAAAGTGCACAAACTAATTGTGAGTGTGTTATTATTTACAAGAGGTTTAAAATAATTCCGCACTCTGTTATACAAATAAAGATAATATGGTGCTCATTGTTAATTATTTACTTATTTGTCCGGTGGCATTTGGTTTTCTTCCGTAAATTATATTGAATTAAATGTATAACTGCTGTGTGGTGACGGCATAGAATATCATCACCCCATTTCATCCCATGGGAGGCGTAGAAATCATCCGAGGGAATACCTACAAGCCAACGGGCAGCAGCGTTCTTCTTTGAACTATGACCATCAAACTGCGATCGCTAACCCGTCTGCCAAGCGTGGCGATTAAGACATATCCCCCCATTCTTTGGGGAGGCTTTGTCCAGCAGTGGACGTGCTTTGGATGACATGATGAAATTTATAAAAGTTTATTAATAAATTGTATTTGTCCATCCTAAAGTCATTATTTTGCGCTAGCTTAGTTGACACTACTGGACCAGATATAAGCTGATATTATGATACATACTTACTTATCGTGTGGGCAGTGGGTACCCTAGTGCCAGAGTTGTTCAAGCCGCCCAGTAGGCCTCTGACATGGCTTAACGACTGTTGCCTAATGGCTACAACCGGGACCGACAGCTTAACGAGCCAGCTTGCCGAAGCATGGAGACGCTCAGAAATTAAACCACTTTGGCGGTCACCCATCTATGGCCTGACCGCGAGCCTAGTTGCTTGTCCTCGCCAATCACTTGGTCCGTAAGTGATTGGCGAGGACAAGCAACTGATACACGCATGATACACACATGGTGATAGCATCTAGCTGTGAGCACCTCCTAATATGATACATGATGATATGAGTGACCTGAATATGATTTTGTACGTAAAAATCTCATAAATAAAATAAATAAAATAAATAATCTGTTTATTGCATTAAAAAACTTACAATTATTTATGACAATTCTTAACTTAATCTAAAACTAAATAGATTGTTTAGTTAAGGAGTTGCTATACAAGGTATTTCAAAATATAATGATGATTAATTACATAAATTGTCGGGTATTTAAGCAATGTCTCTTCAGAATGTTACGTATTTGTCTACTGTTCTTGTTAAAAAGCTTATTAATTACATGTTTAGGTATCCTGTTTAAAATTTTAGGTAAAATATATTTAGATGTTCTCTCACCGTATACATTAGTATATTCAGGTATTACGAATGTTTTCAGATGTGGCAAGTTACGTAAATTACTTGGTCGTGATGTTCTAGTCAAGTTAGGTATACAATCACTATAATGGGCTACAATTTCCAAATCAATTTTTTCATAAATACTCATGACCTTGCAGTAATTAAAAAGGTTGTGGTAATTGTCTCTGTTTTTGTACTTAACTTTTAGGGGAACAATTGTTTTCAGTAACCTGATTTGAAGGTTGTATATACAATCTAGATACGTTTTATATGTTCGTCCATAACAAACAAGCCCATAGTTTATTGCGGATTCAGCTAGTGCCATATACAGTAGTCTTAACGTTCTGTATGGGACCTTATTTTTAATTAAGTACAGTTTTGACAATACCGCCCTAAGCTTATCACATACGTGTTCAACGTGTGGACCCCAATTCAATTTCTCATCGATTTTTAGTCCCAGGTAGGTATGTTCTTTGACACGTTCCAATGTTGAACACGTACATGTTAAGTCCTTTCGATGCATGCAACTGTGCTCATGTGCAACTATCTCAGGTTGACCAGCTGTTTTTTTATATGGTGAGTGAATGTACATAAGTTTCGTTTTGCTGTAGTTAATAGATAGACCCATATCATGAGCCCATCTACACAATAAATTAAAATCTTCTTGCATCATACTTTGGGCCCTCGAAAGGTCCTCATGAGCTGTAATTATACATGTATCGTCTGCAAATTGATATACAGATCCATGCCGGAAAATGTTACACATATCGTTAACGTAAATAAGGTACTCAGACGGTCCGAGAATCGAACCTTGTGCCGTGCCTTGACACGTTGCAATAGGATCGCTGCGTTCACCCGCTATGCTGACTGTGTTAAATCGATTTAAGTGATAATTTTTCAACAGTTCCAGCATTGGTCCCTGTATGCCATTTTGCTGCATTTTTTGAAATAGTGTAGAATATTTCAATGTATCAAAAGCTTTATTAAAGTCTACCATAACAGTAAGTATATGTTTTCTATTATCTAAATGTTTATTTAATTCATCAGTAAATAATGCGAGCAGCTGTGTTGTATTCTTACCTTTCTGAAAACCAAATTGTTTTTCGTTCAAAATGTTATTAGTAGTGAAAAAGTTATTCAATAAACTGCCTAAGTACTTCTCAATAATTTTATTAATGCAAGACAATATAGTTATGGGTCTGTAGTTATTTGTAACATTCTGTTTACCCTTTTTATAAATAATACCTATCTTTAAACTATCAGGATATATTGACGTTCTTATACATAAATTGATTAGATGCGAGAGTACTGGGGTCATATGCTCCGCTATATACTTTAAGTCCATAGCTCTTATATTGTCATGGCCTGGACTTTTTTTTTCATCTAGTTTTGAAATAATTTTGTGCAATATTTCATCAGTAATTTTCTTGCATCGCAAGGATACCAAGGGAGTATTAATATATGTGTTTTTAATCAATAAAGGTTCCTCGCAGCTGCTCATAACATTATTAACATTTTGCTCAAAATCATGTGCGAATATACCGGACAGCATATTTGCTGGGAGTTTAAAACATTTAATAAGCATATCATCTATCGATTGGACAATTCTGCCAGTCAATCTGTTCAGTATATTCCACATTTTTTTTGGATTTTTGAAATTATCACAAATTTCGGTTTTTATGGAATTATTTCTAGCTTTATATATTAATCTATTTGTTTTATTTCTATATTTTTTATACAATAATTCATTCTGTTTATTACTTGTATCTTTTATGTAAATATTTAACAGTTCCTTCTTTTTGTTACACATTTCAACTAACTTCTCCGATATCCAAGAACATTCGCCTTTAATATTAATATTCATTTTACATTGATACGTACACTTGTTATAGACCGCCTGAAATTTGCAAATAATAAAATCAATTAATTCATTAGGGTCACCAAGCGCTAGTGCGGGGCTCCAATCTATTTTTTTCAACTCTTGTTTAACTTTGTTATTGTTAAATCTTGTTTTAATAAACTGACACGCTTGCGCATTGTCGGAGCTAATGAGCGCCAGACCGGTTATGTAGTGGTCCGCCAGTGACTCATACACTACGGCCGAGCGTACAGAATGCGATATCACAGCTGTAGGCTTAAGGGCGTCACGGATGAATAAATGATCTATACACGATTTGGATGTGCCATTGATGTTAGTTTCTATTCTAGTGTATTGTGTAATACAACATTCATAACCTAATCCGTTCAAGTTGTTGAGATAGGTTCGAACAATGTTATTTGAGCACTTTATATCTATATTAGTGTCACCCACCAATATGCAGCTTGTATCGGTAGGAAAAACGGACAAAATGTTTGTTAATTCATGAATGAAATTGACTTTATTTAAGCTAGGCGGTCTGTATATAGAAAACAGGTTAGTTTTATAGCCATATGAGGTAGATACCTCACCACATAAGCATTCGAAATTAACCGTTTGCATCAGTTTTCGTGTAAAAGAGACACTTCTGTGAGCGTACACAATTATGCCACCTCCTTTTCTATTTGTTCGTAACTCATGGTACATAGTGTAGTCTTGTAAGTTAAATAAACTTGAGATTTTGTCGGTGATATTTGCCTCTGTTATAATCAATAGGTGTATAATATTAGGGCTTCTTGCAATGATATACTCCAGTTGTGCATGATTTTTGATCATGGATCGAATATTGACATGTAGTAAAAAGAGTTTGTGTTTATCATGTGGCATGGCATACATGAAATTATTCCATGATGAGTGTGTTGACTCGTAATCCCGTGCATTTGTGAAAGCCATTAAACGTAACTATATAGATTGACATGTTGACATACCTGTTGTTTTTGTATGATTCAGACAGTCCTTTGTACTTCCTTGGCTATTTTTTCGATATCTCTCTCTGCACGTACGTAATATACCTTCTTGTCTCCCTCTTTTTTTCGCACCATGATCTGCCCATTTTTACACCAGACGTATTGACAGAGTTCCTTGCCCTTCAGAGTTGTTTTAGCTTTCCATAATAGGTATGATATTGACGGTGACAGTGATTCACGTAGATAAATATTATTGTCACCTTCGCCGCCTATGTCTTTGGCCGTTAACTTCATCGATCGCGCAGCTTGGTACCAGTAGTCGCGCTTACCCTCCCGTAATGATATAATGATAGGCGAGTCAATCTTAGCGCGTTCTGCCTGAGCCGACCCTGGACGGATAGGTTTTTTTTTCCTCCCCACTCTAATTATATCATCTGTGTTTTGGTTCAGCCTCTGTCCAACCTGCGATGCCAGTTTTTTTAGATCTTCATTTGGTTGTTCGGCGATACCGCATATTTCTATGTCGTTGAGGGTATTCGATTGTTCGAGTTTACATAATTTTTGTTCCAGGACCTCGTTCTTCAGAGAAAGATTTTTACATGTGTTCGACAGCTCTTTGCACTGGTTTTCCATTACCTTTACTCGCATTTCGTAGTTCTGAACTGTCTGATCGTATTCGTCTATTTTGTTAGAATAATATTGTAGTGTACTTTGTAATTCATCCCGTATGATATCTCTCACGGTTTGCCGTAGACGTTTAATTTCATCGTGAATTTCGTGTAACTTTTTGTCTTGTTGACCGAGCGTAATTCCTTCAGACTCCGAATCTTCCTCCGGGTCAGGAAGAATTACCGATATGCGTTTATCCTTGCCACTAACTGATAACGCGCACCCGCGGCACTTCCAGTCAACCGAATCCACTTGCGATAACGCATTTAGTTGATCAGTCGTCAGCGATGCACATGAACCGTGATACCACTTGCTACACTTCATGCACTGCACTCCAGGATTTTTTTTGGTGACTGTTTTGTTACATTTAGCACATTTGGCCATCTTATTAACAATTCGACGCACTTATCGTTAAAAACATAACTCTCAACCGAATAGCAACCGTACGTAACGACGGCGCGAGCGCAACTCATACATCGTTGGTTTATCTAGATATTCTCAAAGTCACGATTGAATCCATTAATTACGGGCTGGTTGGCGTGGTTGATAAATGCTTGCCTTTCTCTTCGCAGGTCGTGGGTTCGATTCCCACAGAGGACAGATATTTGTGTACATAAACATGTCTATTTGGTCTCAGTCTATATGAGTAGGTATTTAAAAAGAAAATTAGTATTATGTAATATATGAGTTATCTTGGTTAGTTTGGGATCGGGTGGCCGTGTGTGAATAATGTCCCAGGAATGCGAATTGAAAGGTTGAATCAATTCATTTACACGCAAGTGGATATAAATTTTCAAATAAATTTAAATACTAATTTTTGAATGGTATAAAATTCGTTCTATATCAAAACTAGATTTGCCTTAACTATTTATTTGTTATTAAGGCGTATATGACATTAGTAATATTGATTACTAGCTGTGGACCACGGTTTTACCCGCGTAAAATTGTATAAATTAACACAGCTCCTCCCCCGTAAGTGATAGCGTGATAATATGTAGCCGTAGTAGTGTTGACCCGACCTCTTAGTAAAATTTATAATTTAAATTTAAATCCATACAGTACTTTTTGAGTTTAGCCCAGACATACATACAGACATACAGACAAAAATTATAAAAACTATATTTTTGGCTTCGATATCGATAGTCGATCACGCCCCAAGTATCCTTAAAAAAAATATTAAATAAACAGTTTTGACTTTCCTACGATTTTATTATATGTATAGATGATATGTATTAGTTCTCTCTCTCGTTTTCTATCTTTACTTACGCATTCCGTTCGCATTGCCTGATCACACTTTTCATAACACTCTCGTCACGCATTCACCAGCATACTGCCAAAGTCAAGCTTTTACTACAAAAAATAAATTTCACATCAAGATAATCGAAACAGTCATGCAACCACAAACATATTTAGGCAGCATTTAATTCTAATTCCTTTGTATATCAGTGGAACTTTACAAACGTGTAACCAATGATCACACAAAAACACGCAGCACACAAACAAAATCACAAGCATACTCACACTCGGAACAACCATTTATAGGCCACGCTAATAGGTGTCATGCGTTGGGATTGAATCTAAAACGTTTGCATCGCGGCAGGAGCGAGGCTGACTGGAACATAATTGGCAATCAAATCTAGAATTATACAATTACTAGCTGTGCCCCGCAGTTTTACCCGCGTCAAACTTTATAAATTATAGCCATTATTATAAATATATGTTATTAGGATTTATAATTTAAAATAAATAAAATAAAATAATATAAATAAATAAGATATGTTACTACAAAGATTCACTAAAATCCTTCCGGTAGTTTTTGCGCGAAACAGTAACAAACATACATAAATAATAAATAAATAAAAAAGGTTTTTATTCACGTAGACTTTAAAAAAGCGCTTGTAAATAGTCAGAACATGTTTGTAGTAATATAGTTGTATACATTAGATATTATTTCTAGTAACATAGATATTTAGGTACATCTTGTATGAAAACATTTATAAAATTTATTTTATCACAGAAATGATATTTAGCTAGCTCGTATCAAGTTATTGTCAAGAGATTATGTTTAATTGACTTAGTAGCGGTTTCGCCCGAATTTGGCTCGCCCGAATCGGGCGAATGAACTACTTTCAATTTTGAATATTTTTTAGGGCCGGTTTCGGCCGAAGCAAATTTAATGGCGGGCGAATCAGGTCAAGCAAAATCCAGTAGGGTACGATTCGCCCGAATACTATTATACCTCAAAAATAAGCCTTTATTTAATAATAAAATGTGAAATTTTATAAAAAAAAGTACAGTTGCGTACACAATTGTTACTTACAATAATAACAAAATTTCTGTTGGTGAATCTGGTTATTCCTGTATGTCTATTACTATCTACTCAACAAACGAGCTATTGATAAAAATAGAATATATGTAACTATTATGTCAGTCAATTGGTTTAGATGGGATCCAGAACGGGTGGGTAAGTATTAAATAAACATCATACATAATAATCAGATATATTTTAATTCACACTAACAATTTGAAATAAAAACTATTAATAATATATCAACACTTAAATATTTCTTATAATATACTTAACAGTCTTTTACTCGTTATAACTTTTTACTTACTAATAATCAATCACAGTAGTTTTACAAATATCAAAGCAATTGACAAATATAATTTTGTACTTATGAAATATAAATGTTAAATATTTGAGTTACATAAAAAGTCTAGCAGATTTTAATAATAATCACAGTATTTGTAATTATAATCAGTGTATATACAGTGTTTTACTATAATATCTATAAACTAAATCTAATTTTTAATCACAATCATTATCACAGTTTTTATTTCATATTTTTTATTTGGTATTTATTCGTAATTAGTGTTTTGATTTTACAAAGATACAAATTTAGACTCGTAATTTTTCAATACACAATGGTAAATTTATTTCCCCATCAAATAATTGTTGCAGGAAATCATCGATCCTATTGTGTAATTTAATAGTCTCAGAACTTTTTTTAGATATATATTGATTTTTTTTATGTAATGATAAATAATAATTTGAATCTTTCAAAATAATATTTAAGAATACAATTAACTTTGTATAATATTTATATGTATTTAAAACAAAAAGCACCTAGAATTACAAGTATAAACAACTGACTACATATTTATTTATTTATTTTGATAAGAAACAAACTGTCATACAGAAGAACTTAAATATTTCATTTTTTACTTAAAGACCTGTAGTTTCCTCATGGATTAAGTACTTACTTCTTACATATTAACTACTTATTTCTTAGTGTAACCAGGCTTTTATGAAGAAACAGTACACATAAAACCAATTATATTTTTAACTTCAGATTATTTATGCACGCACTTTATGCAGTTATGTTGTTACACTGTCAATATTTTAGACACACTAAGCCAAATGGTGGGAAACACGCCGCACAATTTGCAAATGAGTGACAGAGACAGCAATATACTACTATCTTTTGTGTTCCTGTGGGTGCGTTTATTTGCTGTGTCTTTACGTTTATCGCTGAGGAACAAACATTGTGCATATTATCTAGTAGGTTACTTACTTTTTCGATTAACACAATATCTTAGGCACATATTGTGTTAATCGAAAATAGTAAGTAACCTACTAGATAATATGCACAATGACTTTTCCTCTATAAAATCCTCTTTTAATTGGTGCGCCCGACTGTACTACTTATGTTTCTGAGGTATAATAGTATTCGGGCGAATCATACCCTACTGAATTTTGTTTTACCTGATTCGCCCGCCATTAAATTTGCTTCGGGCGAAACCGGCCCTAAAAAATATTCAAAATTGAAAGTAGTTCATTCGCCCGATTCGGGCGCGCAAAATTCGGGCGAAACCGCTACTAAGCCGTTTAATTATCTAGTTTAAGTCTAGTCTTGTCTAGTTATTTTTACTACATATTGTCAATGGTTCTGTCTATATTAAAGGTATTATTATTATGACGGACCTTGTGTTAAAAACGACGGTCGCGCTTTAATGCTACCACCGGATCCAATGCGCCCCAACTGAGAAGACCCAGTGAAACAAACTCAGTGGGTTCATCTACTACCGGTTTCAACACGACCCAGTTGAGACGGTCCGGCGAAACATACTCAAGCGGGCATGAACACGGGATTTGGTCCAATTAGAGTAATTATTTAGTAGGCAAACACAATATATGCTCGATCGGTTGTCTGAATGCTTATTATTTTAGATTATATTTAGGTATACAAAAGAAAAACTTCGGAACAATAACATTATTCATTTTGAGACAGGGTCAATAATTTTAAATTAAGTATATGATAGCAATCATTTACAGATAGTTCACGTAACACAGCAGATCAGTCATGTCTATATGGCTACAAGATCTCCAGCGAGCAATGTGCAGGTAGGAAGTGAGAGCCAGACGTCTTTGTCATCGATGTACTCTTTAGTGGTGTAATAACCCCTAGCCATAAGTATACGTTTAATATGTGTTTTAAAACTTGTGTCAGGCAGATCAGTAATTTGAGTAGGAAGCTTGTTATAAAACCTAATACAATTTCCTAAAAATGATTTATTAGTTTTGCTTACTCTAAAGCTTGGCATACATACACACTTACAAACTCCTTTATAATATTAGTGTATATCTAACAGTAACCGTCATAGCCCGAAGAATTGCCAAGCTGAAGTGGCAGTGGGCAGGGCACATAGCTCGTAGAGCCGACGGCCGCCTGCGCAGAAAGGTTCCTGAGTGGCGACCACGAGCCGGAAGCAGCAGCGTGGGCCCCTACAAGATGGACCGACGATATTATGAGGGTCGCTGGAAATTGCTGGATACGTATAGCGCAAGACCGGCAATTGTGGAGATCTTTGGGGGAGGTCGTTGTCCAGCAGTAGGCGTCTTTCGTCTGATAATGCTATTACCTGATTTTGTCCTCCTATTAGACCTCTTTTGAGAGTTAGAAGCTAGATAACTCTATTCATTCTTTTAAAATAGCTGGACGAAGGTTTTGAAGTTAGAATGTGTTTGTATTTACAAAAAAAAGTATAATTTAATGTTGGATAGATGATTATCAGCAGTTACTAAATGTGCTAAAGAATAGTAATGTGTTGTGAAAATAGTTTATTATCACACTAAAATTATAAAGGCGAAAGTTTGTGAGTGTGTATGTTTGTTACCTCTTCACGTCTAAACGGCTGGAGCGATTTTAATAAAATTTCGTATGGAGTGAGCTGCCACTCTAGATACACATAAGCTATAATTTATAAAGTTTAACGGAGGTAAAACCGCGGGGCACAGCTAGTTATAAAATAAAACACGTTATTAGTGTTTTATCAGTGTGTTGTCATTTTGAAGATCTCCCCCTAGATTCCTGATGGAAAGCCCTCACTGCTGCGAGTAGAGTACATAATATACACTAATATAATCTATACATATAATAAATCTGTAGAAAAATATTTTTTGTACATCAAAAGAAAATCCAAAAAGAATAGCCAGGGTATTAAAGAACAACCAATAGAACACATTTATAGCATTTTTAGAATTTTTGTCTGTTTGTCTGTTTATATGTTCGGGTATAACGTAAAATATACGAAAGCAATGTAAATAACTTTTATACACAACGATTGAGCGTAACTTGATGTAACATTTAGTTTTTGTTTTATTGCAATCGGTTCATTCTATCAAAATATATTAGATTTTAAAGTAATCACGAAGAAAAATAACACACATTTCTTTACTTCAAGATGAACTAATGTTTAAAGTTGAACTACCTAACTGTCCGATAGATGTCATTGTGCATATTATGACATCTCTTTACTGAATGAACTACGTTGATAGTTGATTTTTATTTTGATAGATGTCGTTGTGCTTTCTTTTGACTCGCGGTGTTAAGATTTGCCCGTGTTTGCTGATTGCATGATTACGTAGGGTTTTTAATGTTCTGAATTGTTTCGAAATAAGGTCTTGGTTGCCTAGAAGTATGTCGTTGTCCAAAATTGGTTATTAAAAAAATCTGTTTTCTTCGGGCAAATTGAATTATGTATTAGGTTGGATTTGTTATAATTTAATTTTAAATTATTGATAGTTGATTTTTATTTCGATAGATGTCGTTGTGCTTTACTTTTGACTCGCGGTGTTAAGATTAGGACTTTGAATGTTCCGAATTGTTTCGAAATAAGGTCTTGGTTGGCTAGAAGTATGTCGTTGTCCAAAATTGGTTATTAAAATATTCTGTTTTCTTTGGGCAAATTGAATTATGTACAAGGTTGGATTTGTTATAATTTAATTTTAAATTATTATATCAGTCGATCGAAAGTTTGTGCTGTCGATTCGTTTGTAACGCGAATGTACAGACGATTCGAATTTTATTGAGCCTGTCCAATTGAATGTATTTGAATGTAGTAAATAAACCCTGTCTCTCATAATTTTCTCAGCACAAATCTATATACCTACCTATGTAAAAGAGGAAACTGACTGACATATCAACGCACAGCCTGAACGGCTGGGGTTAGAGACTTGAAATTTTGCCGGTAATTACTTTTTATGACGTATGCATTCACTAAGGAAGGGTTTTTGGAAATACTAACCCTAAGGGGGTAAAATAGAGAATGAAAGATTGTATGAAAATCCGTAATTTTTGAAGTTAAAGGCATTGAAACTTATATTTAGTAGTTCAGCTAAAAATAAATATTTAAGAATTTTTGGAAATTCCACCCCGAGGGCGTAAAATAGGGGATGTAAGTTTGTATGAAAAGTGTGTAATTTTTTAAGTGAAAAGCATGAAAATTGGTATTTGGCCTTTCCGTTAAAAATAAAAATATGTATTTCAGGAATTTAGGAATTTCCACCCCTAAGGGCGTATAATAGGGGATGTATGTTGCGTGGGGGTATACCTATAATGGTTCTGAGGAATTTGAAGCCACCTAAACTTGGAAGGGCACTAGGTTTCAAGTCAAAACTTTGCATCGTGTTATAGAGGCTACTATTATGCCTGGATCCGCCCAGGGAGAAACAGTGTTCGTGTCACGTATTCCGTTAGTGCCAAATTATTTCCCTTTTCAGTTTAAAATACTGTAGTTCCCTATAAAAGTGTGTGTCGCGATAACCATCAACAAAGTGCAAAGTCCAACTAACAAGTTAGCTGGAACTGACTTAAGGAAGGTTCACGTGGCGTGCTCACGTGTGAGTTCATCCCACAGTCTGGTCCATGTAGTGCGAGGACCTACGTCTTTTGCTGAGCTCCGTAAAGTTGATAATATTGAACACCCCACATACCAGGCCGCTTGCCGAGCACGCCATTTATTAGATGGAGGTCAGCATTGGGATGACGCTCTAGCGGCAGCATGCGTGAGCGATAGTCTACATCGCTTGCGACATTTGTTTGCCAGTTACCAGTTATGGCAAAAGTACCATGACAAGTTTGCTGAACATTTTTTTTACTTTTTACTGATGAAGAAATTCCTGACAGGGTACGTCAAATTTTTCACAACAGGTCCTTATTGGCTATTCAAAAGATAGTTATAAGCTTAGTAGGGAACACGATCAGTCAGAGGCTGCGAAAATACACAGGAGTATGCCAATTTTTTGTAAAAAATCGGCGATGGCACATACCATAAGTTATTTTGATTGGTAATCTCTGCTCTTACGTTACATCACAGCAGGAGCTAATTTCTTCTGTGTACGGAGATACCACAAACATGGGAAATCAAGCCGGTTCTTGGCTATGTCAGCGAGCTATTTTGACTCCCCGCAATGACCAAGCTGCGGCAATTAATTTCAAAATATTGACTCATGCGTCCGGGAATAGTAAAGAATATAGCTCAATAAATACAGTTATGGAAGAAGATGACGCCACGCACTACCTGGTAGAATTTTTGGATTCCCTCAGCACACCCGCACTTCCAACTCACGAAATAGTTTTAAAAATCGGTGTACCAATAATTCTCCTCAGAAATTTATGTCCTCCCAAACTTTGTAACGGCACTCGGCTCAAAGTCACAAATCTGCAGCAAAACATTATCGAAGCTGAAATATTAACAGGTTGCGGCGCCGGTGATATTGTTTTTATTCCAAGGATACCTATAATTCCTAAAAACTTTCCTTTCGCTTTCAAACCAGTGCAATTCCCAGTCAGTCCCTGTTATACCATGACGATTAATAAAGCTCAGCGCCAGACATTATCCGTTGCGGGGGTGGACCTAAGTATTGGATGCTTTTCCCATGGTCAACTATACGTAGTTCTTTCACGCGTAAACAACCCCAATAACGTTTTTGTGTACGCTCCAGATGGTTCCACAGGTAAAATAAAGAAGCAATGAATTAAATTTAAAAAATTGTATCGGTGTCCTCCCACAGCACTATACACAAAAAAATACATTGTTAAGTTCCGACATCCACGCTAACGAAGTCGCGGGCACAGCTAGTATAAGAATAAGTTTAGATATGCATTGAACGAAAACCTCCTCTAGATTTATGTCAGTTTAACAAAAGTTTGAATTTATAAACGAAATTCCCTAAGTTTTCCATTTCAAAGACGTTCCTAATTATGTTAAGTTGTATAATCCAACTGGAGTTTATTTGTCTCTATTCTTGAATAATGCTCGACCAATTCAATTAGCAAAAACTGGTGGTCGGATATTAACCAAAAGACAAATTGCTACGTTTCACGCTTCACGCCCGTAAATTCCGCTAGGTGGCGATAAATTAGAATCAGTCCCTTTAAGGACTCGGGTTTCCTTTTTGAAGTTAACTTTTTATTTCTTTGTAACACGAGCAGGGTGGGGCTAATATGAAAATGAGAAGGACGTAATAATATATTAATGTTATTGGACCACGTTTTATTACAATACATATTATATACATACATACATCGTTGGTATAATTATGTGCATACTTATATTTATATCGTGTAATTATCTTTATGATACTACTTATCGTATGGGCAGTGGTTACCCTACTGTCAGAGTTGTTCAAACCGCCCATTAGGTCTCTGATATGGCTTAAAGACTGTTGCGTAATGGCTAGAAAAGGGGACCGACAGCTTGACGTGCTCTCCGAAGCACATAGACGCTCAGAAATTAAAGCACTTTGGCGGTCACCCATCTATGGACTGACCGCGAACCTAGTCGCTTAACCTCAATAATCACTGAGAGTATCTGGCTATGAGCGCCTTAACTATATAAATATCTATTACATAGATATGTATATAATATATTAGTTATCTGATTCCCATTGTACAAGCTTTGCTTAATTTAGGATCAGATAGCGGTATCAAGTTCTTTATTGCCTTTATGTGTAAAATTCGTGTTTACATATAAAAGTAAGTAATAAATATGAACCTTCCGGTTTAAGTATTGTCTTTGGATATTATATTATTAAAGCGGTGTCTTAAACCGACTGCCAGATAATGAGGTCCTGGGTTCAAATCCTAGGTCGGAACAAAAAGTGATTTTGAGATTATTCTGATAAGAAATTCTGTATTATAAAAGCTATTTTAACCTACCCTTCACTAGAACAGAACCAACGGTTGAATATGCAATAGAGCTTTATTGAACGAAAGCAAACTACCCACAGTGTTCAATCAAAATAAAATTGGCCAGGCAGATGGAAATGAATCAACATATAACAACACATGCGACCTCAAATGATCAAATTTCCTGCTATAGGTTGCTTATATCGTCAATATTTGTTATAATAAGACTTGCGCAAGAAAAGTGATATAAATATGGAGAAAATGATACAGGATATCCAATAAACGATAGCGAAACCTGTGGTCGCAATATTGAGGATTTTATTACAAAATCATTTTCTTAGCCTGTGGTTAGCCCAAGTCAAAGAAACACGTCAGCAAATCTAGCCTTTTGAAGTTATACTTCTTTTGGCGCGATGGAGAAAAATGATGAGAGTGAATTATTACGATACGCGCGCACACCGACACCAAAAAATTTAACAGCATGAAGTTAGTTCTAGGTGGTATGACAGTGAATTTTTGCGATGCGCGCGCATCTGCGCATCGTAAAAATAACAGCATGAAGTTAGTTCTAGGTGGTATGAAAATTGATAACTATGTTCAAGTTGTATATTAAGAAGTATAACTTCTAACGCGTGTACATAAGTACACACAAGTTTTTTTATACCTTCACCTTTTATAGTTCCCCGTAGTTGGGGAGACTACGGGGTATGTGGGAATCCCCGTGGGTTACCCACTTAAACCACCACGGTAGCCTAACCTCTCGGTGCTGTGGGTGATGGCTCCGGGAACTCGAGACGATCTCCATCCGGAACCACCTTCATTTCACCTATGCAACTTAAAGAAGTTCTCCCCGAGGAGCAAAGATGTTGATGGCCTCCGATTCACTCCTTATGCGTAGGCAACCTGCAGCTACCACAAATTGCTTCTTCCCGTGACAGCAAATCTAGCCCTAGAGTCTGTTGGTCTGCGTAACTAGCTACCACTTACTCTAACCACAGATGCAATCAGAACACCTTAAATTATTTTTCGGGTTGGTTTGTGGGGTTAGGTACATACTTGCCTTTCACGCCCTAGGTCGTGGGTTCGATATAAGCTTAACTGACCCTTGCACCGTCTCATCTTCCCGGTTCCCAACATAAGGCTGGCGCTGCGGCTGAATCGGCTGAGGCCCTCAAGAGGCGCAAATATAGTAGGTACACTTGATAGCGGCCTTTTGGGGTAGAAACATTAGGGCCGTGGGGACCAGCGGCCAAAATTATGTTTAAAGAAATAGCAGCACGCCTTGTTGAGGCGACACGTTCCCAGAATGCTGGCTTATATTTTGCCCAACAAATAGATATTGCCATACAGCGTGGTAGTGCCAGTATTTTGGGAACTTTGCCAATACAAGAGTATTTAGAATACCTTTAACTTAATGCTTAGTTTTGTTATTTGTGTAATATTAAAGCTTAACTGATAATAAGCATTTAACGTGGCTTAGGGATGCTTGGAAAATCAGAAGCTTCACGCATGTATTGCCAACCCATCCCTCTTCCGTGAAGATCTCCCTAGTGTTATGCCTCGATTCCTCGCATGAAGTTTACGCGCATGCGCTTATACGTGTTATTTTTACATAAATATATTATATCACTTACCCGAGCAGTTAGATTAATTAATCAAGTATACGAAAATGTGACACATATTATATTCTTGTTTAATTTTAGTGAATTCGCAAAGGTATTGTTCAATGTAGTTAGTTATTATATGAATAATTCGTTTAAAATATAGTTACATAAGGTCGTATTTTTATGATTATAATACCAACACTATCGTATTAGGTCAAGACATGTAATAATATATGTTAAGAAGAGAGATAAATAAATATCATGTGTAAAATATCAATATTATAATATTTCACACATTTTTTTCTGACTTTTTAAAAAGACAACGCCCGTACTAGGGAATCTAATCCCTGTGTCGCGGGGTACTTAACAAACATTTAATAGACGGACACAAATTACATCCAGACTCAGAACAACTATTTATAGGTCACATGTGACCAAATATGTCTGTGGTTGCTCAAGCAACTAGATGTTCAGTTTAGTAATTTATAGCTCACAAGCTTGACATTGATTTTCAACGGTACCCTATTTCGCCTTAATGCGATCAAAACTTTTTTAATAATATTTAATGTTAACTGCGTGTATACTGTGAGGCAGTACCCCACTTGTTTTCTACTCTAAGAGCAAAATATTAGAGTCTTACATAATTATTATTTACTTTTAGTAAATTCGACGACAACACAGAAGACAACACTGAATTGGCTTTAGATTTAATATTTTAAAAAAGTGTCATGAAATATCCAGAACTTTGCTGGGATGAAATTACTCGCTTAATAGGGTTGCCATGCGTCCGCTTACAGTAAAATTTTGCAATTTTGCGAAAATTCGATGTTTGTCGGTTCAATACACAATTTCAAGATTTTATTTATTTTTTTAATTAACTATGGATATAAGACGACGGGTACTGATTGATTGTAAATATATACACAATACAAAAAAAACATCCAGACCACAACAAATAGACATATTGTTTGCAACACTATTATTTGTCTTGTACTAGGATCGAACCGACAACCTTTAGATCAGAAGGGATGTTCACTACTAACAGAGTCACAGCGTTGCTTTGCTCGTGCATGGTTTTGTAAGTTACGCTTCTTACTTACATATTTTATCCCTTAAAAATCCTATGGAGTATAGGTATATAACTTTTATCTTAATAACAATTTACCGGAAATTGACTGGTATAAGGCCAATATTATGAACCAGCAGTGCCCGCGGACTTCGTTCAGCGTTATATTTTTGTCCCTGCCCGTTTTTCCCGCGTAAAACTTCGGGATAAATAAAAATTATGAAGATAATTGTTAAAAAAAAATTGAAAATCGATTCAGTAGATCCAGAGATTACCCCTTACAACGTCACACACTCACAAACGTTACCTCTTTATAACATTAGTATAGATTATTTTACTCCAGTTTAATCAATAAATATTTGCCATCCCTAGCGCTTATTAACGAAAAGAGAGAAAGTCTGCTAATGGAACCGCCTCGTTCCGAGATTATGTTCCCCAAGTGAAAAATGTCACTAAAATACGTCGTTGGAACACTAAAACGACTTGCCTTATACTGTTATGCAACTTTCATGAGTTCGTAACGACACATTTTAAGCCACATTAATACATACCCTTGTTCGCCAGCAAATTGGTGTATTTAAAACTTTCACGTCAATTTTTAAGCGTTACTGATAGAAAATGTGCGTACTCCGTAATTTATAAGCGATTGCAAAAATAAGAAATAGAAAATTCCGGACTATAAATAATAGGCGGTGAACTGAAAATGGTTTAGCCGGTGATGCTTTAACGTTATCTATTGGATTTCATTCAGCTATAACTGACATTCGATGTATTTTAGCATTTGTGAAATATTGCAGTTGTGAATGGACTATAAATTCGCACATATATAAAATACCTATAGAGTCATAATCTTCGATCGCTAACAGGTGGGCACGAGAGACACTGAAAGGGATTTTGTTCTTAGATTGTGTTGGTTTAATTTGTTTATAATTTTGGGAATGAAGTGCGTGTTCCCTATTTTTCACTTACGACAACATAAGAAATGCAGTATCTGACCGCGCTGCATAGCACCGCGTGATATGGTATCATATATACCAGGCATTGACAATGTCGTGCACAGTACAACAAGATTAAAGAAAATACCATGTGAATAAACAATTTAAAACTTGACCAGTGGAGATGCTCAACTTTAATATTATCAATAAAAACAAATGTTTTAAAATCTTTAGGGCTCTGTACTATACTGATCAAAAATAACCTTTATCTCTACGACTCGGTCCGTCATTCTATACTTCTGTCAAAGCGATATATCCTAGCTTTAATTAATGTTATTCAAAACAGAAATAGACCTACTTAGAAAATAGTTTTATATGTAAAATGGGTGGAAGTGGGACGCAAAATTTTTAGAACGAACGCACTTGACGGGAATAAGTTTCCAAATTTTATGCTGTAAAAGTCAGAAATAATAACTTCTGATTAATTTTCACGTAAACCGCCACGGTAAAAATAGATCAATTTTTGTATGTAAGTTGAAAGCATCGAGTGTAATCAATCACAGACAAATTAGAGTGCGCACAATTAAATAGGAAATGAAATAAGCGGGACTTTAAAAAAAAACAATAAACAAACAAAAAGTACACCCAGAGAAAAACATTATTATGATACAATATACGAAGAAAAGAGTAGAATGTGAGTTTTACTGTTTTGGTTAATTTATTTTAATAATAATAATATCTGGACAATGTCACACAGATCATCCTAGCCCCAAACTAAGCAAAGCTTGTACTATGGGTGCCAGGCGACGATATACATACTTATATAGATAGATATTTATCTATCTATATAAGTATTTAAATTCATAGAAAACATCCATGACTCAGAAACAAATATTCGTGCTCATCACACAAATGTTTGCACTTACCGGGATTCGAACCCAGGACCACCAGCTTCGTAGGCAGGAGCACTACCAACTAGGCTGCGGTGACCGTCAAATTTTAATATGCTACAATTACAATATCTGTTCACCGAATAAAACAGCACTATAAATTCAACACTTTAAATGCTGTATGTATGTGTAGTATATCGTCCTATCCAAAATATACAACAAAAGTATCTAAATCTTCCAAAATACCGTTATACGCCATGGCCCTATAATCTAATATTTCATAGGAGCCAATAATTGGTGCGTACGTTCCATAAACGACACAAAATTCTCTGTTATGACTCACCCAGGTGTTAAGTATAGGCCTTTTGATATATTTGGGAAGGTTACCTATAGGTTATGGCTATAGGCTTTTGTTATGGTTTTTGTGTAACATTCTAAATAAAAATAATACATTCTGTGTTTGATCTTGATATTTGATCAGACAATTTTTTTTTATATTAAGTCCGATATTTTAATAGTTAATCTGATAGTCTTGGAAGGGACTAATCTATGAAATTAGAGATCATCATAATCGGTGCATCCTTTCTTGAGAAGACTTAATTCTTAGCTTTCCATGGATTCAGCGTGCGGAAATCGGGTCCATCGCGTGGTAGAGGAGGGAACACTCAACAGAGTCTGAAACTTGTGAAATCTCGCAAAAACGTGTGAACGGATTTTCTTGTAATTTGGAGAAGAGATAGTTTATACCTTGATTTAATAGATGGGTAAAAAATTGCCTTCACGTTGCTGTCTACGTGGTGTCCAAAACTAGAAACGACAGCTCGTAAAATGGCATGCCGAAAATTTTTCCTGAAGTACACGCTATTTACTTTACTTTTTTATTGCTTTTCTTACGTGTTGTCAACACTTCAGGCAAACAAATCACCTGAAAAGTCGACAAGACGTAAAATAATTGATACCTGAAATAATTTTTAGGGATCATTTTCATTCGAGAGCAAAACTTTACAGGATTAAATTAGGATTGGGTTGAATATTAGTAGCATATGTGAGACACATAGATGTGGAATAAAAATATAGGTTCATGTTATTTTAACTAAGTATATTGGTGTTATTTTAGTTCATTCTTAGGCTAAATCACATGTCAAGTAAAATCAAGAAAATCTTACAGAAATGTATAGTGAACAAATTAAATAAAAAGTATTTTTCAGTTTATACAGCGCTACTGTTTGAGTAGCAAGAACAGAATAAAAAATAATATGAATAAATTTTCCGGGTATATTATGTATAACCCAGAAAAGTGGGGTAGATAAAGCCAGTGCTAATGAAATGAAATGAAATAATGAAATGATAATAATGATGAAATAATGAAATTTATTCAGCACTTGGGTATTAATATACACTTGTACTTGTCAAGTTCACAATGCAGTACATAAACATAGTCGAATACAGTATAAAAATTACAAAAAATTAATTAGTCCGTCCGTGCGGTCTGTTTTATCAGATATATTTTCTTAAATCCTAAAATAAATAACAAGTTTCTAATCTATTATTTTGAAATTTAGTTGAACAATATTAAAATTAAAGAATTAAAGGAAATGAGCATTTGGCTAGCGCAGAAGGCTCTTAACCAGTAGCTTAAATTAAACGACTAATACCCGAGGCCACCCTGTTGGGGTTCGGGCCTCAGCTCAAGGGGCCGCTGAAGCAAAAGGACAGAATTTTAACCTAACCTAACCTGCGGCTTTCTCTAGCTACCTAGGTAGACGACCCGGAGAAGAAAGCCACAAAGAAACTCCGGGCTTGCTTTTTTGTCTTTTTTTGCTTTTTGTTTTCGTTTTTTTTTATATCATGTATTTTCTAATATTCATTCATCAGTAAAACTTTATTCCCGTCTCTATTCGCTCGGAATTCTATTAACTCACTTGTTTTTTTAAACCCAGTAGGTACATATTAACATTAATTTAAATCCTATTCTGTTTATAACATACCATAGGTAGATATAGGTTGCTAATAGGCTTTTCTGAAATAGCCAATGTGGAAATTTTATGTGGAATCACAAACCTGAAACTCAGTTTCATTCGCAAACAACATAGGTCAAAGTTTTTCAGACCCGTTACTCGATAGTGATGCAAACAAAGCGTTCAATATACTATAGAAATCATTGATGTGATCGTTCGATGGTTCACGTCAAAGTAACGCACTTATACGCTATGACGACAAAGGCACCTAAATTGACAACATAAAAACAAAATATTATAAGTGCCTAGATTCAAACGCTCCAGCGACGTAAGGTAGCGGACCGTGTCAAGCGACGCGGTTTGATTAGCGAATTTATAAATATCTATAGTAGCATTGAGGGGCGTGGTGTTCAACATATCATCAATCAGATTTTCCTGAAAATTACCCTCTTTTACATCGTCACTTCTGTAACGAGTTTTTGTTATTTTTTTTCGTGAGAAAATCCGTCACGGACTCACGACCCCTATAACTCGTAGTTCTACTCAAGGTGTCGTGAGTCCGTGACGGATTTTCTAACGACACCTTGAGTAGAACTACGAGTTATGTTGAACTCTAACGTAGTAAAACTTCACGGTTGCCTTATTCAACACATTTGGAAGAGCACCGGTAGTTCCATGGAGACATCTTGGTGCCCCGTATGATGCTGTAGTTCCACATAAAAGGTATCAACTGGTTTTATCAGTTTAACCGCAGTATGCGATCACAATATAATGCAATCCTTGTTGAACTTGTTTGTTTAATGCTTTGAGATCTCATTCAAGACAGCTTTAACCTCGAAAAGACATAGGAGCGGCGATACAATAGTCTCACTGTCACCATCTTTCTTTTAGTCACCCCTTATGACAGGCTGCAGGCTATACCTGAGACCAATTCTTTTTCCGGTACTACAAGGCTGCCTG
Organism: Pseudoips prasinana; assembly: GCA_951640165.1. NCBI lineage: Eukaryota > Metazoa > Arthropoda > Insecta > Lepidoptera > Nolidae > Pseudoips > Pseudoips prasinana. The sequence goes on from OX621240.1 coordinate 11,834,669, forward strand.
AGCCAAACCTGTATTGCCGCGAGGTTAGAAGTTTGAGCCCCCACTCGCCGTTTCTCATCACATCCGCCGAATAAAGATAGTAAGTTACATAGGAGTTTTCATATTAGTTGATCATAAAGCTGATATATATAATATATAAAGACGTGTATCTGTACAATTAAAAATAGCGTTTCTCTGGAAAAGTTCAAGTATAAAGAGATAGATAGCTAGGTCCATTTTATTGCACATCATAGAATAAAAATTGAGATATTGTATAGACAGAGTTTCAATTAATGTAAAATAAAAAATCAATTTTAAATAGATACTAATAAAAAAATATATATATGGTATGCAGATGAAGCGTACTTGACGTTAAAACGAATTCTCTACCAGCGGCCCGGTACATGCTTCGCTACGCTTTTAAGTATTAGTACCAATTGTTTGTATATGGGAGTATAGAAAGATGTTGATTTTACACTTTTTCAAGACTTTTTTTAAATTTTCTCTACATACAAACCTTCCCTGGACTTCCACAAATAATTCAAGACCAAAATTAGCCAAATCGGTAAAGGCGTTGTTGAGTTATAACATTACAACGAAAAGTGGCATTGATTTTTATATATATATGTATAGATTTACAGGGCATCCTGCATACAGAGGCTTGGGACTGAATCACTACACACTAAGTAGTGGTTTAGTCCCAAGCCCATGTCAGTAATATATAATGACGCCCACTTACTTGACAGCATATTCCCAAACTCTTATTATATAAAACTACTAAAATGAAAACTTTGTAATGTACTCTGCGTACAGACTCGGTGACTACTGTGGTTTATACATTGCCCGCCGCTTTGCAAGCCTTCTGGCGCCAAAGCTCCCGCTACAATCTAAAGAAAAAACATGGTCATAAACGCGTGTTGTGAAGGATCTAAAAGTATGGTTCATTTGTTTCAGCTAAACGCGTCACCCGACACACCGCTCACCGCTTACCATCTACCTTGCCACAGCCTAAGGTAAATGTCAACAATCTATAAAACTGAATGTATCAATCCACAAGTGTAAGGGATTTTAGTTTGCAGATTTTTGACGATAAAATATTGCAACGTATTTTCCTATGTATTTTTACCGTGCTTTTGATGCAGTCTGGTACACTACACCTTAATATTTCACGATTCCGCGGTTTTGTTTGAGAACGAACGAACGCTACGATGAACATTTTCACTTTTAGGTGAAAAGTGTAAATTCAAAGCTGTAGGAAAATTTTTGCGCTGAATAAAATTATTTATCTTTCCCACTAACAACTGAACACCTTTAGTTTCAGGGTTCCGTTCATTGAAAGGATAAAAACAGAGCCCAAAAATTGTGTAACGTAGAAAAATGAAAACACCCTTGTACAACTACTTAAAAACTAAAATTGCGCATGCAGCACAGTCAGGACATGTAATAAGAAATAAACTTCTGATAATAACACATGCTTTGTATGAACAGTTGAGAAACCACGTATACATTTTTGGTGCCTCAGCTGTCCATATGTAGCGTCAGAGGCGTACAAATTGTCCACCTTATCTTATTCCATCGCTTTTTTTTGTCATGTATGCTCCATTTCTTTCTTTCTCTTTACATCATATCTTTTCTCTAATGCAACGAAAAATTATTGTTCATAAAATTTTACTCTCATTGTTCACTTATCAGTATCGAATTGGCACCTATATCGTTCCTATGAAGTTTAACTGGAAATGCTCTTTGATTTATATACGGAGTAAAACTTAACTTTAAATATTACAAAACTGAATTTCATCGAAACGAACGTTAATTATAAACCTCGGCTTAATAAAACTACAGAGGGGAGCTAAATTTATCACAAAAAGTGACGGTTAAACGAGTCGACAGTTTTAAAAAAGAAATAATTAAGAGACGAACTGGAGTGTAATAAAACACAAAGCGTTGAGTGACAAAAATCACTACAGCTAACATCTATAAGCGGAGGGGAATTTTTAAGTTGTTCCCTAATGAGTTGGAACACCTGTGACATGAGTTTTAATGTGTTTTATGGGAATGAGGTAAAGGAACTTAGATGTACTTTGTATCCGTCAATTGGATGTTTGTAAAATTTTCCACAATACTGGGTTTCACATCCTATCTTTCCTTTTCCTTCTTTCTTTAAAAAAGACAACGCCCGCACTAGAGAATTTAATCCCTGTGTCACGGGGTATTTTACAAACATATACTAGACTCAGAACAACTATTTATGGGTCACACAAATAGTTGACGGCGCGGGACTCGAACCCGCAACACGAAGCGGCGAGGCGACTGTCTTAGCCGCTGCGCCACACGTGCACGTCAGAGATTTTGTATGCGCTTTTTTATAAAAACCGCTCAAGTGCGAGTCCGACTCACGCAGGAAGGGTTCCGTACTATCTATAAAAAAGGCGGAAAGTCACGTTTGTGAGAAATTAAATTTTTATTTTGTTCCTTTTTTTAATATTTGCTGTCAACAACAAATGTTTGCTGTCGGAAAATACACGATTTGTGATAATTTCAACCGTCAAACTCATGGTGGTTCATGAGATACAGCCTAGCGACTGACAGACAGCCAGCGGAGTGTTCCCGTTTTATCCTTTAGATATGAAACCGGAAAAAAATTCAACGATGTTTTTAATATTTGGCATGTTTCCGCTAGACCACAAGCATAACTGATATTAGTAGAAGCGCCACGTATGACATTTCTGCTTCGATGTTATCGCACTAATATTATAAAGGTGAAAGTTTGTGAGTGTGTGGGTGCATATGTTTGTTACTTTCACTTTGATTTTGATGAATCTTTATAGTTTTAGCTTATAGTATATCCGAATAACACATTGGCTATAATTTATAAAGTTTGACGCTGGTAAAACCATGAGGCACTGCTAGAACTCTGTAAAGTAAGCGACATAGCCCGAAGAATTGCCAAGCTGAAGTGGTAGTGGGGCTCGTAGCTCATTGAACCACGGCCGCTGGCGTAGAAAGTTTCTCGAAACGAGTGTATTTAACTCATTCCCCTGAACACGATAAATGATTTTTGTAAATCATTCTGTTTATTAGGGATATATATTTGTTGTACGGATATATCAATGATAGATATCGTGTTACATTAATGCAGTTGGATTAAGCCGAATACGTTCAGATTAATTAAAATAAAATGCGTTCACATTACATTGTTCATTGCGGCATTGTTTTGTTAATTCTAATTGAAACTTAATATATATTACGAATGATTGAAAAAAGTTTGAATTAAAATGTATATCAATTTAGACTGTGATTTCATACTTATAGCATTTAATGTATTTATTTTAGTACAAATAATCATTCGAATGTTTATCTATAAAGCAGTCATACATTCAGTCAAAAAAGTATCGGTAATTGATGATTTGTTTATGGTTCCAAATTCAAAATTTTGTTTTTTTTTGTTGTTGTTAGATTGGCACAATTGTTTTCCATTTTGGCGCGGAGTTTGAGTTACATCTATTATTTATATTAAATACAGTGCTGGTTTTAGTAATATCATATATAGTGTGTATTGCGAATTTCATAATGGACAAAAATATCGGACAAAGGCCATCATTGTGAACGAATTTTTGACCAAACACTCAACAAATATTCAGCAACCCACTATATTCACCAGATATGGCTCCAGCTGACTTCTTTTTTTTCCTAAACTCAAATTACTACTTCGAGGTACCCGTTTTCAATCGGTAGAACACATAAAGGAGAATTCGCGGCGAGAACTGAACCAGCGTTTAAAAAATGTTTTGATGAATGGATTATTGGTTGGCGTAAATGTATCGTTTCTGAAAGAGCATACTTTGAAGGTGATAAAATAAATTTGGATGAATAACAAACATTTTGTATATTATTGATCTTTTCCCGGTACTTTCTTGACAGAGTAATATTACAATATAGGTACCGCTTGGCGCCTCCCACAGTATAAGTCTGTATTGTCCCAAACTTAATTACATTGGATTGAAAATGGGTATTTTCTTGCCGACTTATGTTACACTAGCCCGCATACCTCGTTCCGCGTTATAAATATTTTTGTCCCTACCCGTTTGTTCCGCGTAATACTTCGGCTGAAGAGTTCGGGATAAATCACAATTATGATGATGAATCATAGCCTATGACACTCCACAGTAAAGTAGCTTTCTTTTGGGGAAATAATTTGGAAAATCGGTTTAGTAGATTTTTTTTTGTCATAGGGCGACAAACGAGCAAGCGGGTCACCTGATGGTAAGTGATCACCGCTGCCCATGGACACTCGCAACACCAAAGATCCAGAGATTACCCCTTACAACGTCACAAACTCACAAACGTTACCTCTTTATAATATTAGTATAGATTTTAACATTAATAGTCGACGAAATGTAAGAAACACAATTTTACTATGGAACTAGACAATTCGCAGAACACCATCTTGCAAAATAGACAAATAATGTACTAAATTACTATACAAAATTGTCAATTAGCTGATGATTTTTGATGAAAGTCAAAATATTATTGACGTTTTACGTAAGTTTTTACGTAAGTGCAGGAAAAATAATGAATAAATATTTTCCAGTACGTTAACAACCAATCTAGGAATGTGGGTAACGTCCTCACAACACTGGCAGCATCGCAGTTATTATAGACGGAAGATATAGACGGAAGATATGGCTATTACAGAATCAGTTTAATTTTCGGATTTGGCAAATGCACCAAAAGGAGGGATTTAAATTTTAAGTTACGTGTTGTATTCAAAACACATTTTAAAATAGGTTTTTATATTATAATAATATTATCCTGGGACATTATTTACACACGGCCATCTGATCCCAAACTAAGGAGAACTTGTACTATGGAAACTAGACAACTGATGAAGTACATATACTACTTTTCTTTAGTAAATACATACTTTTATAGATAATTATACCCAGACGCAGGACAAACAGACATGTTCACACAAATATCTGGGCAGGAATCGAAACCACGACCTTCGGCGTGAAAAGCAAGCATTTGCCAACCATTCCAACAGGCCCGTCAACCGTTTTATGCCTAGTTTTTCTTCTCTATGAATTTAGTCCTGCAAACAAATAGAAAATCGGACTTCGTGTTTAAGTCGTACACTTTGTTAAACCATTAATTTTTCCACATAAACTCAACACAAATTCAACTTGCCTATGCGGTTCAACCTCCCCTAAAGTGTTAGATGTGCTAATGAATATATTCATATATAATTTATTATTTTAAAAAAAAAACCGTATTCTACTTTTTTTCTGACAACCGTTTTGAATATTTATATGCAACCTTACTGAAAGTATTCCTTAGAATAGAATTATCGAAATTGAATCACAAATAACTGAGAAATCGCGTTATATACATATGTTCATGCAACAAAAAACTACAGTTAAAAACGTAAAGTTAATTTTATAAACTTTTTTTAAAATCATTTAAAAATATACCATACTACCTAAAGAATTTTTTGAGGACTTATTTAGGCATAAAACTTCAACTTGCAGCTACCATCGTTTTTTATTGTTTTATACCCAATTTCTGTTAGAAAATACGTAATCAAGTTGGAAACAGCCTTTTTGCTTGCGACCTCATTTCACGGAATTCCGTTGGAAGTCGACGAAATAACCCCATTCCAACAAAAGCACTCAACAAGTTCCAAAGGTGCCCTGATTCACTTTGGTCTAGTGTTAAAGAAAGCTATAAAATCAGAGTCACTAACAGACTAAAAAGTATTTGCAGTTTTTAACACTATTATCTCGAGAATAAGTTTGAGCTGAACATAAGCATGGCCTTAATTTTACTCAAACCACAGTCTAACGACAGAAGTTAAATGTCTAATAATGGATCCACTTTGCCAATGAAATTTTCGACGCTTGTCCCATTTACTTTACTAAACTTATTTAGCACCTGTATACTCTCAGTAAATGTTTTAACCCCCGACACAAAAACGGGTCGTTTTAAGTTTGGAGATTAAGTCTTGATGCTTTTTATGCGGGGCGTCTTTTTGATCATGTATATATGGCGTCATAGTTCCCAAACAAAAGAACCAATTTTAGTGCAATTTCATTTAGCAGACAGACAGTTTAATTGTATGAATGAGATGTTAGTCTTGAGGACGTCAACGGCAGAGCAGATTATTCTTCTGAAAATCGGTACTGCTGTTCAAAAGTTACAGTTCATTTTTGAGATGGAATCAGGGATAATGGATGGTTGGTTAGGCTATTAGTAGAATTAATTTTTTTTATTGATTGATTATTGATAAACTTTTTTATGAATAGTTTTTATATTGTAAAACTTGTCTCAAGCTAAATATAGGTCCTAAAATGGCTAAAATTAAAAAATAAACGATATATTTTCATATGTATGGATGAGAAAACACTCAGTGATTGGCATCAGTGAAGCGAGGGTGGGCAAGCGCCAGTAAGCACGAATCGTTGTTCATTTGTTTTCCGAACAAATTTTGAGCTAGCGACGCGGCGACGACGGTTGGACGGAAATTTGAAAATCTAAGAGCACAGGTGAGCGACTGGGGTGGACGCGCGCCCACTCCAAATTTCTAATAAAATTATTATAAAGAGAAGAGCTAGAAACCCATGGCGCATGACAGACATACATAATAATTATATAAAATATTGACACTAAATACTGAATTCCATTTTTTGGATTGACTACGGAAATATAAAAGATTTTTGAAAAAAATAATATTTACACTATAACTTCTTCTTCAATGGGAACATATTTATAGTGCAAATATGTGCGCTCTGTAGTCCCTCACTCTCGTTCTTAATAGGACTAGCTAGTTGACATGGCCTAAAAGAGGACATGTGCAAGTTTGAAGGCCATATGTGCTCACCGAGGCACGGGGACGTAACAGCGTAAATTACCAACTTCAGTCTGAATTTTTTTTATTGTCAGACAAATTCTAATATCACTTTTTGCTTGACCAGTGATTTGAAATCGACACCTCAATATCAGTGATTAACACGTTTCCTGATAGATATTCCATCGGGGTGTCCCACATGGGATGCGATGGGATAATGATATTCCTTGCCATCCATCTATACATGAATAAAATACTTTATTTATGAAGTTGAATACAGTTACAGAAACTTTCACAAAAAGCAGCAGGCACCATATTTACAATAATATCACATAATAATACTAATATCTGGGGACATTATTCACACACGGCCACCTGATCCCAAACTAAGCAGAGCCTGTACTATAGAAATCAGATAGCTGATATACTACATATACTTAATACTTTTCGTTTGTGAATACGTACTTCTATAGATAATTACACCCAGTCACAAGACAAACATGTTCATGCACACAAATATTTATGGGATTGAACCAACGACCAGCGGCGTGAAAGGCAAGCATCTACCAACCACGCCAACAGGCCCGTCATATAAGTAACTCTATACAACATGTAACTTAATTAACGCACACCCTGAAAATAGTTTGTTCAGAATCGATTTATATTATTTTTAATATAGGTAATTTTTTATTCCAAAATAATAATAATTAAAATTACGGAAATTATCTTTATTTTAACCCTGTACAGTCAAAACAATTGAAATGGACCGTAAGTCAAAGTAATAAGACTTTTAAATCGCAGTTTTATTTGTATTCATACAAATTTCATCATTCAACACAAAATAAAAAAAATACTTTATTTCAAGAAAATAATAACTAATCTATACATATAATAAATCTGTAGAAAAATAATTTTTGTACATCAAAAGAAAATCCAAAAAAAATAGCCAGGGTATTAAAGAACGACCAATAGAACCCATTTCCAGCCTTTTTAGAATTTTTGTCTGTTTGTCTGTGTGTCTGTTTGTCTGTTTATATGTTCGGGTATCACGTAAAATATACTAAAGCAATTTAGATAACTTTTATACACAACGATTGAGCGTAACTTGAGGTAACATTTAGTTTTTGTTTTATTGCAATCGGTTCAGTCTATCAAAAGATATTAGATTTTAAAGTAATCATGAAGAAAAATAACACACATTTCATTACTTCAAGATGAACTAATGTTTATAGTTGAGCTACATAACTGTCCGATAGATGTCATTGTGCATATTATGACATCTCTTTTCTGCATGAACTAGGTTGATAGTTGATTTTTATTTCGATAGATGTCGTTGTGCATTTATTTTGACTCGGGGTGTTAAGATTTGCCCATGGATTTATTTGCCCGTGTTTGCTGATTGCATGATTACGTAGGGTTTTGAATGTACTGGATTGTTTCGAAATAAGGTCTTGGTTGCCTAGAAGTATGTTGTTGTCCAAAATTGGTTATTAAAAAAATCTGTTTTCTTTGGGCAAATTGAATTATGTGGAAGGTTGGATTTGTTATAATTTAATTTTAAATTATAATGTCAGTCGATCGAAAGTTTGTGCTGTCGTTTCGTTTGTAACGCGAATGTACCTACAGACGATTCGAATTTTATCAAGCCTGTCCGATTGAATGTATTTGAATGTAGTAAATTAACCCTGTCTCTCATAATTTTCTCAGCACAAATCTATATACCTACCTATGTAAAAGAGGGAACTGACTGACTGACATATCAACGCACAGCCTGAACGGCTGGGGTTAGAGACTTGAAATTTTGTCTGTAGGTACTTTTATGACGTATGCATTCACTAAGGAAGGGTTTTTGGAAATACTAACCCTAAGGGGGTAAAATAGAGAATGAAAGATTGTATGTAAATTCGTCATTTTTGTAGTTAAAGGCATTGAAACTTATATTTAGTAGTTCAGCTAAAAATAAAAATAAATATTTTAGAAGTTTTGGAAATTCCACCCAAAGGGCGTAAAATAGGGATTTATGAAAAGTGTGTAATTTTTTAAGTGAAAAGCATGAAAATTGGTATGGCCTTTCCGTTAAAAATAAAAATATGTATTTCAGGATTTTAGGAATTTCCACCCCTAAGGGCGTATAATATTCCAAATAATATTTCAAATTCCTCAGAACCATTATAGGTATACCCACACGCAACATACATCCCCTATGTATGTTGCGTGTGGGTATATCTATAATGGTTCTGAGGAATTTGAAGCCACCTAAACTTTGCAACGGCACTAGGCTTCAAGTCAAAGCTTTGCATCGTGTTATAGAGGCTACTATTATACCTGGATCCGCCCAGGGAGAAACAGTGTTCGTGTCACGTATTCCGTTAGTGCGGAATGATCTCCTTTTTCAGTTCAAAATACTGTAGTTCCCTATAAAAGTGTGTGTCGCGATAACCATCAACAAATCGCAAAGTCCAACTCTCAAGTTAGCTGGAATTGACTTAGGAAGGCGGGCAGGTTCACGTGGCTTGCTCACGTGTGAGTTCATCCCACAGTCTGGTCCATGTAGTGCGAGGACCTACGTCTTTAGCTGAGCTCCGTAAAATGGATGATATTGAACATCCCACATACCAGGCCGCTTGCCGAGCACGCCATTTATTAGATGGAGGTCAGCATTGGGATGACGCTCTAGCGGAAGGATGCGTGAGCGATAGTCCACATCGCTTGCGACATTTGTTTGCCATCTTATGGACCTTTTGTGCGTTATCGGGTGGTAACCAGTTATGGAAAAAATACCATGACAAGTTTGCTGAAGATTTTATGAGACATGTACAACTAAATACTGATGGAGAAATTCCTGACAAGGTACGTGAAATTTGTCACAACAGGTCCTTATTGGCTATTCAAGAGATAGTTATAAGTATAGGAGGGAACCTGATCAGTCAGAGGCTGCGAAAATGCACAGGAGTTTGCCAATTTATTGTAAAAAAATAGGCGATGGCACATACCCCGTACAAGAATATGGAAAAGTTATATTGATTGGTAATCTCTGCTCTTACGTTACATCACAGCTGGAGCTAATTTCTTCTGTGTACGGAGATACCACAAACATTGGCAATCAAGCTGGTTCTTGGCTATGTCAGCGAGCTATTTTGACTCCCCGCAATGACCAAGCTGCGGCAATTAATTTCAAAATATTGACTCATGCGTCCGGGAATAGTAAAGAATATAGCTCAATAAATACAGGTATGGAAGAAGATGACGCCACGCATTACCCAGTAGAATTTTTGGATTCCCTCAGCACACCCGGACTTCCAGCCCACAAAATAGTTTTAAAAATCGGTGTACCAATAATTCTCCTCAGAAATTCATGTCCCCCCAAACTTTGTAACGGCACTCGGCTCAAAGTCACAAATCTGCAGCAAAACATTATCGAAGCTGAAATATTAACAGGTTGCGGCGCCGGTGATATTGTTTTTATTCCAAGGATACCTATAATTCCTTAAAACTTTCCTTTCTCTTTCAAACCAGTGCAATTCCCAGTCAGTCTCTGTTATGCCATGACGATTAATAAAGCTAGACATTATCCGTTGCGGGGATGGACCTAAGTATTGGATGCTTTTCCCATGGTCAACTATACGTAGCTCTTTCACGCGTAAACGACCCCAATAACGTTTTTGTGTACGCTCCAGATGGTTCCACAGGTAAAATAAAGAAGCACTAAATTAAATTAAAAAAGAAATTGTATCGGTATCCTCCCACAGCGCTTTACACTAAAAATACATTGTTAAGTTCCGACATCCACGCGAACGAAGTCGCGGGCACAGCTAGTAACAACATAATATTCTAATTGGGGTGTCTGAGGGTGTGCGTTAATTACGTTACGTTTTGTATAGATTAAACATACCCCCTTACATACCTTACAATACATTCACGAGCCTTTCAAAACACAGTGATATTAAAACAACGTATAAAACGTAAACCCACAACATATATTTGTCGCTATCACCAACACAGCTATAAATACTCTACTAACAAAATGTTGAATGAAAGTCAGAGAAACTTTCACAAAAAGCAGCAGGTACCAAAATATATTTACGATAATATCACATAAGAACCTCTACATAGATTAAACACACTCCCTTACATCCCTCACAATACATTCACCAGCCTTTGAAAACCCAACGATATTAATGACAACATATAAAACGTAAGCTCTGCTTAAGCCCTGTCTTTGTTTTTCCTGCTTTATACAAAGGGGTAATTATCTGTATCGGGTTTCGTGCGACGTTGATGAAGGTGCTTGAGTAGATTATCTCGAACATTCGACCACGTTTAAGCCAAAAATAGAATTAAATCTTAACTAGATACTTTACTATCTCTTAGATACACGTAACTAAGCAAATATGTCACTTATGTAATTATAACTGGATTTCATCCTACAGCGCTGTTTCCATTCGACTCGATGAAATACTTTCTTCGATGAAGGCCTACATGTATTAACGTAGAGTGACAGTTGCATAAAATGTCCCTATAAGATATCGAGCCACTCACCCATGTACAGACGCCAGCACATAAAGCTATCCCAATCTGTCAAATTTCCCCAATTGAAAGTGAACCTTATACTTATGTGATAACGTTGAAAATCTATAAAATAAATATGACAGATTAGGGTAGGTAGATGTGCTGGTACATATATGCTCTGGTCCAGTGAAGCACTGACAACCTTTTAGACACAAAAAACAATGAAAAACCTTTCGCCTTTTCACGGCGGTCGAGGTTCCAGACCATTAGACCAGACCAGAGGTATCAGATTCTTCTTCAACATCGAGCAACTCGAATCGACGTCAGCAACGTGGTTTCAATCGTTTGGCATGATTATCTTGGCAAATTTTCTCTATGCTCTTTAGCGGGAAAGGTTATTTAATATTGAGAATGTTGGAATTAAGGAATTGTTCGAGATTTTACCTGCCGCCAAGTTCCGTAACAGATGATGATGTGGCCGAACGTGGGGTACTTTGTATCCTTGAATGTGTTAATCATATAGGAATTAATATATGTAGGTGTTTAGTAGATGCGGAGCGGCTCCTTTTTAAAACAATGTAATTATAAGGAAATAAATTAAAACTCACTGCTTAGATTTCTATAGCTAAAAGAATGTTCAAGATCAGTTAAGTAGGTTTTGAGCTTATCCATTACAAAGAAACAAACATACAAAAAATCACACCTGTCCTCGTTTACATATTATTTCAAAAGTTCAGATAGTTAAAATTGGATATGTATTTAGAAATATATATGTATATTTCTCAGTTGTCTGGTTACCATAGTAAAAGCTCTGCCTCGTTTGGGATCAGGTGGCATGGTGTGGTATGTCTCAAAATATTTATTTGCTTATTTTTGTATCGTAATTTTCTACTCCAAACCACTCTGTATCGCATGTAATTTTGTGAACATTCATTTAGATTTCCCTGTTTTAATAATAAATGCCAATACTCAAGTGTTCAGCTCATCTAAATAAGTGTATTCATCCAATATTCACAATGGCAAGGACATCGTTAGACGGCGTTGGCGTCAGAGCTTGTTTCTTACCTCGAAAATTCTTGTGAATTCACAAATACAGTAAAACCGGATAGATTTGCAAGCCCAATATTTGAAATTAGTTTTAAAAGTTATGATTTAAATATCAATCAATGACCATCAGGTTTAACATATTTTAGGTAAGTATTTTTAACATTTCAAAAACAGAGATTTATTAAAATTCGGGGGTAAAAGTAAATTCCGGTATCGTATAGTAATATAAAGTTAACCTGGGCTTGTTGTATCCTTTTTTCCTCCTATATTCGAGTATGCCCAGGCATTGGCTTTCGCTGCAATACAGCTAATCCGCCTCTTTTGTATAGCATTCACTTTGATTACGCGATCCCTTATTACCTCAAAGGATACTGCCACCGCAACGCGATGTACAGGCGCCAGCACGTCAAGCTACCCCCATCTGTCAAATTTCCCCAATTGAAAGTGAACCTTATTTTATTGTGATAAAGTTGAAAATCTATAAAAGAAATTTGACAGATTGGTGTAGCTGGATGTGCTGGCGTCTGTACATACATACGATATCACTGAGATTCTTAGGCGGAGAACCGATAATCGATAAGTGGACGGGATTTGAGACTTAACGAGGGATTCTACCACTTTCGAAGAAATGTTAACCCAGACTTGGACAAACAGATATGTTCATGCACACAAATAACTGTCCTGGGTGGGAACCTGCGGTGAGAAAGGCAAGCATTTATCAACCACACCAACCAGCCCGTCAATATTTAATACATCATTAGGTTCCCACAACGTAAATTACAAACTTTATGTATTAGTATTGGTCCCTCTCGTGTACATGGTTCTATTTAGTAGGGCTGGTGAGGGCAATTTTTTAACTGTCATAATAGTTTTATATTACCCTATCGCTTTTTGTAAAATTTTTGATTAATGTGCACAGTAGCAGAGTAAATTGATTAATTAAGAACATCGCGTGATTTTTCAGGAATAATCAGTTACTAATTTCTGCTAGTATTACGAATTTGTTCAAGTGCTTCAATTATATCGGAACACAAACAAATTGATTTGTAAATTGTTTGTTTGTACAAACAGTTTACAAATCAATTTGTTTTTACATGAAGATTTGTCGGATTTTGTCGGATTACTGCGTAAACAGACGGCTCACAACGCACAAGGAAGTAATTAAAAGTAACCGTTGTTGTCTTCAGAAATATTTATTTTCAGCGCAAAATAATCAATTTAAAATTTTATTAATCAAGTTGGTCGCAAAAAGTTACGGTACCTACTACAACTGATTATTCTGTTACATAACAAAATTTAATACAAAATTCAGGGAATTGGGAAGTAAAATATATTTTGGTTCGACAAAATTGAATCCGACTCTATGTTGGATATGTGAATATGGCATTTACATAACCATTTCTTATTCTGTGGAAGTGACCAAATAGCTTGTTCCCAAAAATTCAATTTACCAGAATGCAACTAGAATGTTAGGAAAATATTCCACAATTTTTATATTGCCTATATTCGCTCTTTTGAATGAAGTTCCGAGAATGCGCATTTTTCAGAACTATCTATTGATGAAAAAATATGTGTGATTTGAAGTGTACATTCGGTTTATATTAAATGACGTAGGACTCAAAATATTTAATTTTATCATTAGACCAAAAATATACCCAATCATACAGGTACATTAGTCTATCTCGTATGAACTAATAATAATAATAATGTCCTCCAAGCCGAATTTCGGCCACGGCGGCCAGTCTCAACGGAGATTAGATATCTGCGAGGGACATATTACGCAAACATACATAGTGCGCAAACATAGAAGCATTTTCTTTTCCATCACTCTCACGATCCGATGGGACGACTCGCTACACGACCGGAAAGAGGTCACGTACAGGACCGACGGCTTTACGTGCTCTCTGAGACACTTCAGGTTGATATTAAGGCTGATTTCAGAGTCGCGCTGGCGAGAGGCGCCTAACAAACGGGCGCGCTTACAATTACACTATATAGTAGTTGCTTTTCATAGTCACGCAGTTCAAACGCGCCGCCGGTGAGACGCGCGCCGTCGGCCAGCGCTGCCAAAGCGCGCGCGGCCAGAGCTCCTCTACTGGCAGCTAGCGTTTCAGAGTGACGCGGGTCGCACTAGCTGTTGCGTCCACTTAAAACGAAAATGTTTAAAACAACTGTAACTAAGTATCTTCTGGTAAGTCGGAGAACGATGTTACGAAGGCGCCTCTTAGTAGTTTTACACCTAGATAAGTATAACATTGTTTAAGTTTGTTATGATTAGAACCACGTAGCATAAATTATGTTTTTACTTTTTGTTTTATGTTCATTTTAATTTTAAGTTTTTACTATGCCAACGAACATATATTATTATAATTCATCATGTGAGTGACGTATGTCTTAATGAGAATAAATGTCTTTAAACTTTAGTAACCTTGTGGCATTGAACGGAATGATTTGCCATCTTCTACGACGACGTCACTGTTGCACTCTTTCCATAAAAAATAAATAGCTAAACTAGATTGTATACAACTGTATATTGCAAAGAAACGCGCGATACTAAAACTCGTTTCACATTGGTCCGCGCGTCAAGCGCGCGCTGTTGAGACGCGCTGGCCCACGGCGCGTACCGCGCGCGTGGCTCTGAAACCAGCCTAAGATTTTTATTTTTACAGAAAAATCACAAAATCACTTTTGGCTTGATCGGGATTTGAACTCTCGTTATCTGCGGTAACACTCTACTGCTAGACTAACGAGGCAGTCAAAAACCATGTACCAATAGAGTAAACAGTAAACTATCAAAACACGTAAAAACAGGTGTGTGGGTAGTTGTAGCATTAACACTAAAGTTCAGTAGCGCAGTATTTAAAATTTAAATTAAATTATTTATTAAGTTTTTAAATAGGATTCAATGCTTAAATTCAATAGTTGATACTGTCTACCTACCGGATTAGTGTTATCTCCTGCAAGTTCAAGAAAAATACATCACAAGTCACATTAACTCTATCTCAGTGAGCACTATGGAGTCTATTGTACAATCCATTGATGGGATGAGGGAGCTCTTCAAAACAAAGATGGCAGATATGGAAGCACAACTTCAGCAGTCCAGCAACCTTCAGCCCACTGGTCTAGCAGCAGAATTTGGTACGTTTCGGAACCTTATGTGTCAGCTGCTTAATAGTCTTCAGCAACAGGTTCATATATTGACACAAGCAACTGATCGCCTTGAGATGCATAGTAGACGCAAGATTTTGTTACTACATGGAGTTCCGGAAAGCAAGGATGAAACTGCGGTGACTATAGTCAACATTGTAACCAGCCGTCTAGAGTTTTTGGAGTTTGCTGCTAGTGATATTAGCCGGTGCCATAGATTGGGACGGACAGCCAAGCCGGATAAGCCCCGATCTATCCTTCTAAAACTCCGGGATATGGATATCCGGGACAGGGTGTGGGGAGCCAAATCAAAACTGAAGAGCTCTGGCATCACAATGTCTGAATTTTTAACCAAACACAGACACGCAGTATTTCTCGCTTGTCGTCAACGTTACGGCATTCATAAATCATTTACGAATCGAGGCGTTATTTACGTTGTTGGCCCAGACAATACGCGGCATATAATCCACTCAATGTCGGATCTAAATAACATCGGGCTTCAAAACACAGCTGAAGACGAATCTGCCGTCTCTGAGGCGGTCGCAGCGAAAACTTTGCCTAAGAACACCTCAAGGTCCAAGCGAGGCGTTACCAAGAAGTGATTTTTATTATGTGATCGCAGTCAGGGTCGTAAGTCTTTTGTTTTTGATTATACCCCTACTTAGTTTGTTTCACTTGAGAATGCCGACCGATGTTTACTTTTCTCGACGACGTCACACTGACGTTACGTAATGGCGTGAGACTCAAAGAGTATATAAAAAACTATTACTTGACTAACACTAGTGCTGTCAACCATTCTACAGTGCAACAAACACAGTTCGGCTGATATTCTCGTCATTGTATTGATTTTTTTTTATTCTATTTTATTTAACCATTGATATAATTATAATACCCCGACTGCGATATCGTTTTCATTAACATTTACTGAAATGTTAGATATTAATTTATGGATCATTTTAGTCTGCTGTGTGATTTGATTATGCTTTTAAGACTTTCGCGTATTCTTTTTTAATCATTGTTATACTTACTTTAAGAAACACATAACCGGTGGGTGGACGATAGTAGACAATTTTAGGTTAGGTTAGTTTTAGTAATTATAATTTATTTATATTATCTATTTTATTTATATTATATTATTTTATTGATATTAATTTATTTATGTTACAATCTAGTTTTAATAGTGACGATGAAGACTTTGTTTCATTGACAAGCGATGAAACAAGTTTTGCCAGTATTCCCTCCTTGACAGAAACCTTAGAATCTCACTTCTCTGATGTTCCCAAGAACTTTAATGTTATTCACATCAACGCCCAGAGTATTCCGCCAGATTATTCTAATATGCTGGCCAGTTTTGACTGTAAGAATATCCACGCAATTCTTATCTCTGAATCATGGCTTAAACCGTGTTTGCTCTCTACTTCATATTCTCTACCCGGTTTCCATTTAATCAGGAACGATCGTATTAATGGTAATGGTGGGGGCGTAGCTATATATCTTCGATCGCATATTCCTTACCGTATCATTAATATGTCACCGCAGCCTCCCCCATTGAACGCCGGCGAGCATCTTTTTCTAGAAGTAGAGATGCAGCACACGAAAGTCCTTCTTGGTGTTTACTACTGTCCTTCTTTACGTATAAACTTCTTCTCCTCGTTGGATATCCTTCTAGAAAACTTAGTCCCAACTTACAGTCATGTTATAGTCATGGGTGACTTCATCACTTGCCTACTTAAAACAGATTCACGATCTTCTTCACTTCAGTCTTTAATTCAATCACACAATCTTTCCCTATTGCCTCTTAATGCTACGCATAATTTTCCAAACTGTACACCACCTCTTTTAGACTTAGTTATTGTTTCTTCCAAGGGGCATGTGGCTAATTATGGCCAAAGCCCTGCGGACTCTTTTTCTTATCATGACCTTCTTTTCTTATCTTATAAAATTCGTCCACCTAAAGCAAAACCTAAATTTCTTCTGCAGCGCAATTTTAGTGGCATGAACACTTATAATTTAAGGAAAGACGCTAGTGCTATTGACTGGAGTTCACTTATTTCTTCTGGCTCTATTGATAATAAGGTGTATTTGTTTGAAACATTATTAATTCAACTATACGACGTCCACGCGCCTATCAAGCGCGTCAAACTAAAACATCTTCCTGCTCCATGGCTCACTGAAAATATTAGAAAATTGATTGATAAGAAGGCAATAGCCAAGTCTCGATACAAATCTGATCCTTCAGACAAAAATAAACAAAAATATTATTCGGTCAGGAATCACTGTAATAAGGTGTGTAGGAATGCTCAACGCCAACACATTCATAAATCTGTCCAAAATGGAGACCCAGCAAAAGTCTGGAGATACTTGAGATCTTTGGGGATCCCTATCCCCAAAAGTCACGAGAAGACAACATTTCTAAAGATTTAGATATTGAGTCACTAAATCTTCATTTCTCAACGTCGTCCAATTTTGATAGGACCATAAAAAATAATACTCTGCAGCGTCTTTCATCACTTCTCACCCCTAACCATTCACAATTTAATTTTAATCAATTCTCTGCTTGTGATGTCAAGAAAAGCGTACTATCAATCAAATCCAATTCTATTGGAAGTGATTGTATCAGTCGTAATATGGTCCTTCCCATACTAGATGAGATCCTACCAGTCCGTGTTCACATCCTAGATTACTCAATTGTACATTTCCTTCTGCTTGGAAAACTGCGCAAATTACTCCTCTACCTAAAAAACCTAATCCTTCTTCCTTTTCTGAGTATCGGCCCATCTCCATTTTACCTTTCCTCTCTAAAGTCCTGGAGCGTCTTATCCATCTCCAATTGAGTTCATTCCTATGTACAAATTGTCTCCTTAATCCATTGCAGTCTGGTTTCCACCCCGGCCACAGTACAACCACAGCACTGGTCAATATTACGGATGATATCCGACTGGGCATGGAATGTGGTAAGTTGACGGTGCTTGCGTTGCTAGACTTTAGCAATGCATTCAACACCGTGGACTTTGACATTCTGCTTGGCATATTACGCTCTCTTAACATATCTCCAAAGGCAATTGATTGGTTTCGTAGTTGCCTGTCATATTCTTCGTGGTGCTATACTAGTGCAGGCGTGCCACAGAGTGGAGTTTTATCTCCATTACTCTTCACAATATTTATAAACTGTATTTCCTTTAATCTAACTTCTTCCTACCACCTTTATGCAGACGATCTACAAATTTATACACAGGCACCTATAGAACGACTTGGTGAAGCGATGGGTGTCATGAATAGTGACTTAGGTCGAATAAACCAATGGAGTTTGGAGCATGGTCTAACGGTGAACCCATCTAAAACTCAGGTTATTCTCATGGGAAGTTCACGCATGATAGCCAAGGTTGACTGGTCACTAATCCCCCAGATTATATTTAATAATACGTTAATACCCTTTAGTGATAATGTGAGAAATCTGGGGATATACTTTGATAAAACGCTTTCGTGGGGTCCACAACTTGAACAAACTAGTCGCAAATTATATGCGGCAGCAGGTTCCTTACGAAGAATGCGTAATTTTCTCCCAACCGCCACTAAAATTGCTCTTGCTGAATCTCTTCTTTTCCCCATCCTTGACTATGCTGCTGCCAGTTATCTTGACCTTACAGAGGACAAACTTGATAAACTCGAGCGTCTCCAAAATTACTGTATTAGATTTGTAATCGGACTTCGCAAATACGATCATGTCTCTGAATTCCGGAAAAATCTCGAGTGGTTACCAATCCGCCTTCGCCGTAATACTCACATACTTTGTCTCCTTTACAATATTTTGTTTAATCCGACAGCTCTCAATTATCTTAAACAACGGTTTGAATTCATTTGTGATACACATTCTAGGCCTTTGAGATCATCAGAGAACTTAAAACTACATATCCCAGTGCACTCTACAGATTTTTTTTATGACTCGTTTACTGTCCAAGCAGCCCGGCTATGGAATTTACTTCCTGTAGAAATTAGGCGTGCACAAATCCTAGCATCTTTCAAAGTTTCCTTAAAAAAACACTTTTTATCGCTCTAAATGTCTTTATCCCTTCTTTTCTTGTCTCTTAACTTCTTTTAGTAACCTCTTTCTGCATAACTCCTTAATTAAAAAGATATATTATGTATGTATGTATAGTATATTATTATAGTATAGTATTATTAGCATTTATACAAATATATTAATATATATATTTATGAAGCTTGTACATATGTAATGTATGTATTTAATAACGTTAAACATTTAATACACACGATAGTACACTAACAACTACCGCCTTTTCCATCTTAATTCTTCTTGTCCACCCAACGGTTGTCTGGAAGAGATCGCTACAAAGCGATAAGACCGCCGATTGTACCTATATTTTCTTTATGAAGATATTATGTATTGTGTTTTCTGGTGCAATAAAGTGTACTCTATCTATCTATCTAACAGGGTGCAATATAAAAAGAAAACATTAATTTTAGAAGAATATAATACCTACATATTATTATTATTTTAGTTTAGCTGTATTTGATCTAGATCCAGCGCCTTAATGCGAGGTCGGCAGTACTCATTGTGGGTTGGGAATAAACATGTGATTTGTATTTAGGACTTCAATTTATAAATAATATTAGCTTTCCACTTCCCTGGCACACACGTGTATCGGCCCTATTTCTGCATATGATAACTATTTGTGTGACCTACATATTAAAGTTGTGCTGAATCAGCGTTTGCGTGTTTATAAGTTCGCCGCGATAAAGGCATTTATTGCGGCGTGCATTTGTTTATTTATTTTAAGCGTAGGCGTTGTTATTTTATATAACAATTAAACTTAAATCGCTTCCTCTGGCCTCTAATGATAAAACCACTAATTTATGAAATAGGGTTCACACATCGGATATTATAGTATAATATATTCATATTATGATTACGTAATAAAATAATAAATAAATGGAACAATAGTTAACTTTAACACATCTTTGCTTAAAGAACATCTACATTCTTCCACTGGATGCTACTCATCACGTTCCTCACATAGGTCTTCCCTTTTAATTTAAATAATTGTATCAGACAATATGTAGTAAACTATAGCTAAAACTATAAATTTCAATAATTCAACATAAACATAATCTCTTTGACTATAACTTTATACAAGCTAGCTAGATATCATTACTATTATAAAATAAATTTTGTAAATGTTTTCATACAATCCATGTACCTAAATATCTATGTAACTAGAAATAACTTTTTATACTTAATTATATTACTACAAACATGTTCTAACACCTGTTTGATTAAAGACTTTACAAGCGCTTTTTAAAAGTCTACGTGAATAAAACTTTATTTATTTTATTTATTTTTATTGTATCAGATCTTTCCGAAGTATCTAAAAGTCAGCTGCTAGCTCCTAGCTTCCAGCACCTATCATGGTCTTGTATGTATGTCTGTCGTATTAAATTCGTTGCCCTCGATGAAAGTCTCAATTTCTCTCTATATGCAGCTCCAACAATATTGTCTTGGACCGTTTGAGAGAGGATGCGGGCAGTATTGAGTAATCTTCTGTTCATAACTCTAATGACTGTTGTACCTCCCCACCCTACCCCCCTATTCTAAATTCCCTTAATTGATGTGTTCCCTAACGTTGTACCTGATCATCCTAACTAACGGCCTACAATTTAATATCTAACTGAACTTAATTATATGTATCTAATCATGTATACTTGCTTGATTCTAATATGATCCTAAATGTTCTTAACTTAACTCTCAAAAAAGAAACTATATCCTAATGAATTTACATTCCTGCTGGATTTGATTGAAACAAGTTGATTTAAATTGGCCAGTGATTCGTCTAGTATGGTAGGAACCTATGTTGCACATAGTAAACCAAGAACTTTTTGAAAAGGAGAACAAACCAATCAATCCTAAGTAATGGAATCAGGCGTTACTTTGCGGAAATCCATAACAATCAAAATACAAAATCAATATTTAGTGTTAATTCCGCTAATTGTCAGTTTAATCATGCTGGGATGCAATTTGCACCGCCCTCCCGCCCGCTAAAATGTGCACATGCAAGAAGGACAATATAAAAAAGTCTCCTTCGAGCACTCGACGAGTTAGCAGCCCTTGAGAATGGTCCGTGGAGGACCGAAACACGTGTTGGGTATCGTACTGGCGCATGTAATTTGCTTTCTTTTTTTTTTTTTTTTATTATTATATTGTCCTTCTTGCATGTGCACATTTTAGCGGGCGGGAGGGCGGTGCAAATTGCATCCCAGCATGATTAAACTGACAATTAGCGGAATTAACACTAAATATTGATTTTGTATTTTGACAATCAATCCTATATAAACTTTATCCTAATCATAAATAAACTTTCTAAACTTATGTAATTGTACAAGAGTGACTGAACTAATGAAGCCTAGTTTACCCTAAATTAATTACCATAATGTTATCTAAAATCTTATTAGAACTTTATTTTAATATATAAGACCATAAATATGTGGTTTTAATTCTATAATTTCTCTGATAAACATAAAGGTTTCATACTACTTCTTATTGGAGTATAAATTATTTTCATAAAGGATATTATGTTATTTGATAAGTCCTATTGAATGAATGTCTTGTTGATATTGTCTAATTAGATTATATGTATGTTTCCTAAATGAATTGTTTGTTTTAATTCACACATCTTGAAATATAATAGTTTAATTCAGCCATAGTATATATGTTTTCCTTAAAATATTGTTGAGATTGACTTTATATCTTTTCTAGATTATTCTAGCTTGTTTGTAGATTATACTAGAACATCATAATATACAATATTATTTTATTTGCGGCTATGGTACTCGCCCAAAGCATCCCCGCGAGGTACAATAGTCTTCGGCTCCATAGGGTCAAGACTTCTTCCGCCTTTGGACGACAAATGTCCTTAATATGGGTACTCTTTTATTCTAATTACAGAAAGGTCTGTGTGGGTTGTTAGTCATAGTCAATGTCCTTTGAAAACAAGAGACATGAGAGGGCTTAATCTTTTGACTACCCTAACCTTTACTTATTTATTACAAAAATATATATGACTCTAGTTCATAATATATATATATATATATATATATATATATATATATATATATATATATATATATATATAATATCAAGGAAAACATTTATATATGGATAATATTTATAATTAACCTTATGTAATAACACAGAAGCCTTATTATTAGTATTATTCTTTGTATTCATTACCCAAGTAATGACTGCTTGATATGAAACATGGTAGGTAGAGATGTTGCATAATAACATCATTGGAACTTTTGTAAAGGTTCTACTAAATCTTCCATAGACTCTTTAAGACTGCTTGGAGGCCGGTCTTAAGTACCAAGACATCATTATGAAACTTAATATTTCCGGTTAATCCTAAACACAGCACGTCATGTTTGCTGTTGTAGAATAGCCTCTACTATCTTCCATAGAGAACTAAATAAGACTGTCAGTGACCGGTCTTAAACAAACAAGACATCAGTTTTCTCTTCCACTGATAGTACATGTATTCAAAATTAACCCTTTAAATAAAGGCTTTAACATCAGGTAAACAGTTAACTGCTATTAACCCAGTTAATAACTCAGGTACTTTTAATTAGAAGTTATTATATTAATTACTATCTAACATTGATAGCTTTCATTCAATAATAGATATATTTCTGGTTCTATTGTCTAGTTAGTTTTAACATAGAATTAGTTTTAAAGTATTTGTCTTATAAATACATGAGTAATACAACTTTTGGGAGCATCCCAACATAATCGTGTATGAAAATAGAATCGTTATAGCATCTAGACTCAACTAAAATTACCGAGCATTCGTAATAATGTAATAATTTAAATAGAAGTAACAAAGTCTCACCTGTGTTCAAGCTTACCAACACGAGATGACGCTTCCTTCATTATCTCTCCTTTAAAACAAATGATACAACCAACATTCAGCAGATCCTCCACTCTAATTCCACCAGAAACGACGCTCGCTTCCAAATCTTCTATAGGACTCCTGAAACCACACTTAAAACTTCCGAAACAACTTTTTCTTTCGTTAGCGTCTGGCGCGAAGCGCCGCCATTCTCTTGACAGTCCTCCATATTGCCCAAAATGCGTCGTCAATAATGCCACATCCGGTCAGTCTCATTAATTAAATAAATGTAATCTGCATAATTACATAAAAATAAATAGTTAATCTTCTATCAAAACGACAGTTAGTATTATATTACACATAAAAATTTATTAATACATTATCCATTATTGTATATGAATAATAAGTAGCTGTTTTGTGAAACAATCATTTTTCCCGGTAATCCTATAACTGTTCCCATTGGTCGATTTAAGATTAGAGAAGGGACTTATCTTTATAGTAACTAGTGATGTCCCTATATGTAAATTATTACGATAATTTAACTAATGTTAAGCTTGTTCCACACATATTTGCATCGATTAGTCTAAATTTGATAATCAGGCATAATACGAATTAAAATACTATAAATCAGTTGTTATATTTTGTTTCATTTAAAAGATATTTTGCAACACGCCAGCTAAATTATAGTACGATTAGCTGGACGAAGGATATGTGAATAATCTCAACGTGACGAGCCAGTATGGTTAGTAACACTGTGAAACAAAAATTTACACACATTATTTTAGACTTGCTTATTTTTGACCTGCCATGCTCCAATAAAAAAGTGACATATAAACACGCACCTGAACAATGGCTGTCTGACGAAATAAACAAACTTATGTCTAAGCGGGGTTGTTTGAGTGTGAGTGAGTTTGAATTCAAGCAGTACGTTTGTGGAACTTCCACATTCAATTCGTACTACAACATCTCTTGGCGTTTAAGAGAAAAGAAGATTTTTTACTAACTAAGGCAGGCGGTTAATATGTAGGTATAAATTTCTTTTAAAGATTTTCAACTTTATCTCAAAAGCATAAGGTTCACTTTCAATTGGGGAAATTTGACAGATTGGGGTAGCTTGATGTGCTGGCGCCTGTACATTAACTTAATATGTACAAATGTTTCCCATACTTTTGTTTGTTTTAAAAATTAACATTAATTTTTCTAATCTATTACGGTTTTTATGTCGAAACAAAATTCTTTTCCTCCTTACATAGGTGACAATTTGAGATCCATCAATTAGGGAGGTCGCATTACCAGCCTCCGAGCTTGACCCTCATTAGAAAGGGCCAAAGGATCCTTTTACTTAATTAAACTTACATCTTTATAGGCACAAATTCTTTTACGCTACTTAATTAAAGCTTTGATTACGGGATAAACATTGTTTGTTATCTTATCATTGATTTAAAATTAATTCTTGTAATGTTTCTGAATTTTTAACACGGCGGCTGTTATGTATATCATCATCAATTTTATAATTAATTAATGTAATATAATAAATCAGTATTAAGACAATCTAAATTGATTTCTCGGATTCATAGCTTCTTAGATTGTATTATTGGCATTTTTAAAGCAGTATTATTAGTAGTACGAATGCTTCCGCTGAAGTGACGTTGACTTCACAAATAATATAATAAATGTAGCGTAAAATGAATATTCAAACAATCCTTCAACGGCCAAACTCGGAAAAGTAAAATTATTGAAGATTTTCCAAACAATTTGTCGATATGTCGGAAGTTAAACAAGTTTTGAAGATGTTTGACGGTTGAGCGTTTGGAGCTCAATCAAAAGCCTCATTAAGGTGCATAAACTTTTTGTTAATGCTTACAGAAGAGATTAATTCCTTCACTCATTTTCTTCAGAAATCCGTGTATAAAGGGCGTATTAGACTAAGTCACCGCAGTATTTCTCATCAACTTCAAAGACTAAGAATTTAAAATTAAGGTTCGTATTTAGAAATAAAACTTATGTTGAAAGAGGAAGTACTTTTAGGAACTGGGGGGCTACCGCCTAAGTCGACCGTTATTGTGATAATGATCGGCGTTTAAATAGATGAAGGTTAAAATTACTAAATCATTCGTTCAATCGGCTTTTACTATGAAAACGGACCATTTATGACGTCACACACATATGCTCATGGAAACCGATTGAATGACTGATTCATCTATTTGAACGCTGATCACGATCACGATGACCGGCAAATTAGGCGGTAATGATCAATCAATCAAATAAAGAATCGACATAGATATTCATAATAATAATTATGTAAACACGAGCCTTAGAATATTTTAAATATTGTTTCTTCTTCTTTGATGTTCAGTGACTTTCCGTTTATAATATTTATATAGAACATAAAAAATGTAATTGTTGTTAAATATTTTTACATAGAATCAACTTTAATTTTTCTTAATGGCAACGATTTGAACAAAAATATAAGAAAAAAGTATGTAAATCATGTGGCTCACAAAATATCATACAGTGTATAGTGGCCATCTCATAAAGCTACATTTGTGAAATTTTAGCGAGTATAATCCAATTCCAGAACACGTTAAATTTTAATCTCAAAATCAGTGGTCTGTTCACCTAACGTTACGTGAGCTGCGATCACATTATGATATTCCTAGAGATCCTATAATTCGTCTTCTAATCCATAAATCCGAAACGTATGATCGTTACAGAATAGTGTTGCCGTTCGGAACAGTTTTCGGAATATTTCAGACAGTCTTTCTGCGTCTCAATAGGCGGATTATGCGTCGATACCTGGGCATTCATGCGTAAACAGTTCGATTAACTCAAGGAAATCTACTAACACTAATAGGATCATACGTTTGCAGATTGGACCAAAGAAATAAAATAATAAATTGGTTGCTAAAAAAATATTTCTGGTTAAAAGGTTACGAACCGTCTAACCAGTAAAATTATATAAATAGGGAGGTTTCACCAGGTGCCTATACACTCCTAAAAAGTCAATGTGAAGCCCAACCATGTGAAATGCCATGTTTCCTTGTAGGTTTTCAAAATTGCAATCCTGTCGTGGAACCATTGCAAATTTACTTTACAAACTCCCTCCTTTGATAACAGAATTACGAGTAGAAAGAAATTCAATGATTATTTTCAAAAGCGATTATCGGACGGAAGCAATAAAGAAATACTGCTTATTAAATTAAATTAATATTTCTTTATTATAGACTACATTGATTCATGAACTTCTCCAAAATAAGAGAGTTCCAACTCCGCCACAGGGTTCACAATGCTGTTGGGACTAACATCATTCTAAAAATATTATTATATTAGACTCGTAGAGGATTAAACGATCTCTATGAATACTGAACCCATAGGTTTCCCGTGTAAAAACTCTGACAATATACCCTAAACAGAGTCATTTTTCTATACAACGTTCAAACCTATTAGGTGACATATTGCCCCTAATCGCTAGTGACCTTCGTTCCCTTTCAATGTCTACATCGTCCTTAAGGTCTTCGGTAAGTTAGTGTCCCAAATATTTAAATTTGTAATTTCACTTGATCACCGTATCGTTCAAGTGTATTTGAGAGGCGTACCCGACACGTTTACCAGCGGCTTTAAAGACCATGTACTCACATTTATTGATGTTAAGCGAATTAGGATTTTACTAACTTCGTCAGTCATCCCGCTTTACAATTATGAACCTAACAATAAGCATTTAGAAAATAAGGAAAATATAAACTAAACGTCTATATTAGGAAAAGAGAAGACATTTTTTAACAGTGCTCATTAGCAGTCCCGGCAGACATTGTCCTATCCTATAAAGAAAAAAGTAGTGGCAGTTTAATCCAATAGTAAATCCAAACTATTCAGTCAGCCACTCAAACACAGTAAAATTCAAATCAAAGTTTAATTTGTATTAGTTAGTGTTAGTTACTTTCTTTTTAGTTTAAATAGCTTCAGTTATTGTTATTTTTCTATTTCTTTATTTATTTTTAGAATACTCACAACACAAAAACATGTCAATACGTGGAAAATGTGGTTGATATTTCAATTATCACTCTAATTTTAAGCTTACTTTGTAAATATGTATATTGTAATGTTGTTTATTTTCCCAAATAAAGCAAAATAAAAAAAAAATAAAGAAACGAAAAACGTAGAGGCATCTTAACGGGTCCAATTGTGACACTAAACCATTACGGGAAGGTCGAGTTTTTGCGAGACTAACGCACGGTAATTGGGTTTTTATACATACAAATAAAATATTTAGGCTATTTCTACGGAAGTAGCTTTCAGATGAAAATAAGAGCATTAATTGGCATATTCGATACTATAGGTGTACAGGTACACAGATACACAAACTAAGTTTAAAATTAATTTATACCGCCGGAATCTAAAAATATATTGTGCTACAATATATTTTAGTTCCAGATTATTACTAAGCTAATTATTGCATATATTTAGAACTTCTAAAAAGAAATGTAATATTTTAGAAATTAAATCCACTGTACTGCAATATACTACAGTTCAAAAATTATTTTATTTGTCTCTACCAGCTTCGGTTGCTTTTTAATGCCAGGAAAAGTCACCCGTTGTACAAGGGGCTCCATCACTAAATTGTCATTGACAGGTGTCATATATAGTGGAAAAACTATTTGTGTGAACCATAAGTAGTTGTTCTGAGTCTGGGTGAACTTTGTATCCATTAATTATATGTTTGTTAATTACTCGGTCACACGGAGATTTTTTTAAATCCTGCAAAAGAACAATTTCGAACGCATGGTCCATGCTAACTGTTCTATGATTTCATCCGCATGCTAGTGAAAATTCGGTTAAACATAGATGAACTTTATATCCTCTCACTCGTCTAATTCGGTAGGATGCCAACCCGACACAATATGGATAAAGTGAGGAACAGAACCAAGTAGTTCAGCAACATTTAATTTTTGCACGAAGTTTACAATTAGTCCTATAATGTCCGGCGAGTGACAACTCAAGCTAGGTATCTAACAAACTACAAACTAAGTTATCCTCGTTACATCCTATTGGGTTCAAACCTTGATTCAGGGACGGTTCCTGAGGAAGAGATGCATAAGAAAGCCATTTTCATAAAACTGATGATCTACTTTATTACACAAAAACGTGGGGCCTCATTTTTGTGGATTGGAGAGGTCATTATAATAATAAGAATGCGTCACAAGTAAAGATATTAGAGTGGAAGGTATGGTGGTCTCAGCCGGCGAGTGCATATAACATGACGCCATATGTACATACATATACACCGCCCTCGTGGTGGTGTATTCAGCCCAGTGAGACAGATAATCTATAATATAATGTCGACTGTACCTACATACTAAGATATTTATATAATGATATTATATTCTTATACAAAGATGAGGGTAGACAGTAAACTGGCATATTAAATTATGCGTCATACAGGAGGTAAAAAGGGATAATCCTGAAAAGTCTGGCTACATTATTGGACGAGGAATGTATTAAGTCGGCTATTTTGGAAGATGTATCCTTATAAAATAATATTATTTCTTCTTATTTTGTCCGAATTATTGTGCAATACGTAAAATGGAGAGATGTGGTTACGCATCTTATACAATTAATATCTGACGCAGTGTATTAAGATGGGAAGTTTCGCAATACGTTTCTTTGAGAATCTTTAACTTATCGTAATATTTTTTTCCATACAGATAATTTACAAATCCTTAAAAACACAACTACAAGTGCTATAAAAAGGAAATCTGTTGCAAGCTCTATAATGGAGGTAAAGAATGGAAAAGGGAACGAGGAAAGACCAAACATTGATAGACTGGTAAATAAGATGAACATGTCTGTAAAAATAGTAATTCAGTAAATTTGGACTGGATTACATTTATAACGTGAATCGGAATGAAATATCTTTTGTTTCCTGCCATGTTATCTTACACAGTGCATCCATTATTTTTCTTTCTGTTTTATAGATTTCATTTATAGCTCTATATCTAATATTAAATAAGACTGATTACTTTTATCTGAAAAGTTAAAGAGGTTTTTAGATACAACAGATCTGTGACCTGTGGCGCGTTGATGGTTTGTTTTAATTAATTTAATTAAAGGATAAGACCAGCTAACTATACAAAATGTTCTAAGCTACATCATTATAAATGTTGAACCATTTTAACCAATAATAATGTAAATATGCCATCAGTTTCTTACCGGCTTTGAATAGAAATCCTTCTGTATTGTTTTGGTTCATTCATCCAGGGCCGTTTTTGACAATCGAATTTCATTAAAATTAATAACGTCTTGAATGCCGGGCCTTAGAGATGGTGAACAAAGCCAAAACGTCGTGTTACGTAAGTCTAAGTAGATTACAATTAATACGGACTTGTTTATGATTGGTGAAAAGTATAATAGTGGAGACTTAGATTCAACATTATCAGAACTAAATTGAATTTCCTAGTATATTCAGAACATTAAAATTTTACTTGTAACCATTGACTTATATGTATAACTATACACGCTGTTTTGAATAAAAGCTCTGTCCAAGTCCGGCTGTGCGCGAGGTGAGGTGCCCGGACGCGGCGGCCAAAATTGCTCAATGAGTTGCAGCGCCCGCGCTGCAACTCAGTGAGCAAATTCTCAATATGGGATTGCGCGTCAATGCCTGTAACGGATCATGGAGGTGAGTGCACAGAATCCAACTGTGTTTTCACATGCTCACTGGTGCGTTAAGACGCTCTTCTCTATTGAGACTGCCCGCCAAGGTGAAATTCCACTATGAATACATTGTTACAGTTACTAACTTGTAAATGATTTATTTATTTTATGGAAAACTTACAGCTACATACAATTTAATATTACGTTAGGTTAGAAACAGTGAACCAATTACAAGTTCTCACTTATAGACCCATCATATTTTTCCAGTAATACAAATAAAGAGTGGACTTACTTTCGGATTTCCTAGGTGAATATACAATACAACCCTTACGCATTTCATAACAATGGGAACAAGATAATAAAACAACACTAATACAAAATACAATGATGTCCTATATCAACTCAAATCTTTTACTATAATTAACGATACATATATATTTATTTATATCTGACTTATACAAAGGAAGTAAGCCAAGAGCTTTTTTATATGTTTTTACAATGAGGTCTGTGGTATATTAGTAATTTCTATATTCGCTTTGTATGGTTTCGTCTGACTGTCACTTAGCGAGCTGCAGCTTATGAACTGTAATAGGGAGACAGTTGAATATTTCACAGAGTATGTATTTCTACAAGTAATTAAAAAATAAAATAGTCTTCCGTCGGTACTTAAATCTCCTTTAATCATGTATAAATCTTCAATTTCGTTATTGCATAAATTTTACCCATCAAGTTTTACCATTTTCCTAGATATCATAGGGGTGAAGAAAATATTATAACTTGCTAAAACTGACGGCCGCTGGGGCAGAAAGGTTGTCGAGTGGCGACCATGAACTGGAAGATGCAGCGTGGGCAGACCCCATACAAGATGGGCCGATGATTGGGTCGCTAGAAGTTTCTGGATGCGGGTAGCGCAAGACCGGCAATAATAGCCGGTAATATAGAAAACAAGTAGTTTACAGCGCGCGAGCTCGAAGCAGTGTGTAAACTACTTGTTTTCTATACTTGTAATTATTATTGCTGGTGTAAATTAATAGTAAATCTTTAATCTAAATCTATAATAATACTCTTCATTCTTCGCCTTCATCCTTCTTTTATATACCTATATACACACTATCACCTGCTATCGCACGCTTTGGATATCACTATAACGCGCACGGTACGGGTTCTATTCCCGTGCAAGTTAGGAGTAAGTGCACTGCCACTTACTTCTACATTGGTGACCCCGACGTGATCAGGATGGATGTGGGAAAAGCGAGAGGAAGGAGTAAGGAATGGGGAAAGTGGAGATTTGGTGTGGTGCGCTACTTTGCACGCCTGACAATTTAAACATTGCCTTGCCCACTCTCTACAGTCTTTGCGAATCCCTGGCCACACAAAGTTTTGCGTAACCAGTCGCACTGTAGCTGCTTTTCCCGGATGGTGAAGGTTGTGAAGTGAGCTGAAAACTTGCTTGCGTAGTGTCGGGACGGGACGACGACGGTATGGACGGGGAATTTGCATCGAGGTGTCGCAATAAACGGGTAGGTAATTGCTGCAGGCAGTTGCTATTTTCTCCAATTTAAGTGACGAGCCATGAAGTAGTAGGTCCTGCAGTTCTGGATCCTCGTCCTGAAGCTTTGCAAGATCCTCGAAGTCTATGCCACGCACAGATATTCCGTCCACACGCGACAATGCATCTGCAACAACGTTCTCACATCCGGGTAGATACCTTATATCCGTCGTAAACTGCCCGATGAAGTCGAAGAATCGGTACTGCCTCGGCGAACAACTCTCTCTATTGGTCTTGAATGCGAAGGCAAGTGGTTTGTGGTCCGTGAACACGGTGAACGCTCTAGCCTCAACCATGTGCCGGAAGTATTTGATTGCCTCGTATACAGCTAGCAGTTCTCGGTCATACGGGCTGTACTTCCTCTGGGCACCACTGAGCTTGCAAGAATAGAAGGCTAGAGGTTGCCAGTTCTCACCTTTACGCTGCTGTAGAACGGCTCCAATTGCAGCCTCAGAAGCGTCGGTCATGATGGCGAGTTCAGCTGTTGCGTCTGGATGAGCCAAGAGAGTTGCCCTCGACAGAGACGACTTGCATTCTTCGAACACCTTCAGTAATTCGAAAGTCATGTTCACTGGGTGTGAACCTTTTACCTTCGGGCCAGCAAGGAGAGCGTTGAGAGGCGCTTGTAGCTGAGCTGCGTTCGGGACAAATTGGCGATAAAAATTTACCATTCCCAAGAATCGTCGCAACTCTTTTATGGTCTTGGGGACGGGGAACTGCTGGATCGCATGCACTTTTGTTTCCAGTGGCTTCGTACCTTGGGCTGTGACACGGTATCCTAAAAATACGACTTCTTCCTGACCTATATTGCACTTCGCCGTGTTGATGACGATACCGTACTTCGTTAGACAGTCGAACAGTACTCGCAAGGGCGTCTTATGCTCTTCGGGAGACGTGGAAAATACAATTATGTCGTCAATATAGCCGTAGCAGAAGTCTAAGCCCAGGAGTACCTCGTCTATGAACCGCTGGAAGGTCTGTGCTGCATTCCTCAAACCATAACTCATAAAACTAAATTTGTACATACCAAAGGGAGTAGTGATAGCGGTCTTTGGTATGTCGTCCGGGTTTATCGCTATCTGATTATATGCCTTGACGAGGTCGAATGTGGAGCCTGCAAGCTGGTGGGAGAAGTCCTGAATGTGGCGAATGGGATATCTGTCTTGTATTGTACGGGCGTTCAACGCTCTATAGTCACCACATGGTCTCCATCCGTCGTCCTTCTTCTTCACCAGGTGCAGTGGGCGGACCAAGCACTCTCCGATGGCCGTGCTACTCCACTCGCGAGCATATCCTCGAACTCTTTTTTAGCTGCCTGCAGTCGAGCAGGGTCGAGGCGTCGAGGCTTGCATGCCACAGGTGGTCCCGGTGTCGTCCTGATGTAATGCACCGTACTGTGCTTGCCTGGTAGCTGACTGCCTGGTGGTCGGGTGATCTCTGGGTACTCACGTAAGATGTGATGATAGTCAGTGTCTCCTACCACAGCCTTTATAGACGCGATGTCCAAGAAATTGCAGTTTGTAGCCGGAACTGATAAGGACGTGACACTATCGAGCAGTCGTTGGTTCCTGCAGTCTACCAGCAGGTTGTAGTAGCCGAGGAAGTCTACACCGATGATAGCTCTCGATACGTCTGCTATCGTAAAAGTCCAGCTGTAGTTCCTTCTAAGACCTAGATTGAGCGTGAGGCGTAAGGGACCGTACGTATGAATTACCGTATTGTTGGCAGCTACCAGATCGTACCTTGATCGTAAGCAGGGCGTCTTAACAGCAGACCGGGGAAAAACGCACAAGTCAGAGCCAGTGTCCACGAGGAACTGCATTTTTGATATCCGGTCCGTGATGAATAGACGGCCTGAAGACACGGGACAGTCGTTGGCCGCTACTTGCGACGGCCCTGGAAGTTTTCCGCTGGAAAACTGCACGGTTTTCTGCATTTTTGAGCCTGGTCTCCATACGTGTAATGGTAAAAGCAGTGCGGGTGTTTCGGGGGTGGCTGCTTGGGTCTAGACCTAGATCGATTAAAGTGTTGTCGATTACCACGTGGTCGTGAGCGTGAGCGAGGCCTTTCTCTGTTGTTCATTTGTTTTATTGTTATTTTATATTTTTGTTATCTGTGCAATTTTTTGAATAAATCTTTTCTTTCTTTCTATAGAAGTTTTACTTACCTCCTAGTGGAATATATGAATTGGCGATAACAAATCGGTCAAACGGATAGATAGGTAACCTTTGCTTAACAGGAACTAACTTTATTTCTATTTTATTTGGGTAACAAACAATTGTACAGACGCCAGCACATCAAGCTAAGTGAGGCGGTAAGTGAGTTGAAGAGGTGGCTCTCAAACTGGCGACCACGGTCGGTAGTCACCCGTGCTGGACAGCCGAACCTGGCTATCCAACCAGACACCAGCGCGGCTGCGCAGGTCTCCGCCGTGATGTCCTTCAAGTATAAAAATTTCAAAAATATAATTAGTCCGTCCGTGCGGTCTGTTTTATCAGATATATTTTCTTAAATCCTAAAATAAATAACAAGTTACTAATCTATTATTTTGAAATTTAGTTGTACAATATTAAAATTAAAGAATTGAAGGCAATGAGCATTTGGCTAGCGCAGAAGGCTCTTAACCAGTAGCTTAAATTAAACGACTAATACTCGAGGCCACTCTTTTGGGGTTCGGACCACAGCTCAGGAGGGCCGCTGAACCAAAAGGACAGAATTCTAAGAGAGGGTGTGATCAGTTGCACGGGATCACCGATGACGCGTTAAGGGGCTAAAGCGATCCTCGCCGCTGAGGAGCCTACCCTTAATAATAATAAATAATAACGGGCCTGTTGGCACGCTTGGTAAATGCTTGCCTTTCATTCCGCAGGTCGTGGGTTCGATTCCCACCCAGAACAGATAACCGTGAGCATGAATATTATGTCTGTCCTGAGTCTGGGTGTAAAGTATTACAAAAGAAATATCAGTTATCTGGTATATGGTATCCATAGTACAAGCTCTGCTTAGTTTGGGATCAGATAACCGTGCGTGAATAATGTCTCAGGATACTATATTATTAGTATTAATAACTGAATAAATTGCATGTAAAAACCACATCTTATACTCGTACAACGATACGAGAATATTTCTTTAAATACCATCTTAAAAATGTTCTTCAGAAATCCATTACGTATTTACGGTTTCCTTATATCTTGAATAATGGGCTTAGTGAAGAGGCACTTTATTTTCTCAATAAGGCTTTTTGCCGTACCTTATTGTTAACGTGGCCTGTAAAAATAGCAACTTGTAATGTATTTTCTGGTGGCTTATATTTTATTACTCATCTGTCTCATGTACTCGACGGAGTTTGTATACTGGCGGCAACTATTGAAGAAGTTACATTAATCTACATAAAGTTGCTTCCTGCGTTCTTACCTCAAATTAAAGCCGTTAAATTCTTTTAAACTCTGGCAATAAGTTACTTTTACATGGGTACGTAGGTTATTGAAATTGTGCATTAAGCCGCAAGACCATTGGTTGATCACGTTCCAAATAAAAATAAGTCATAAAAGTCTGTTTGCGTTATCAATGATCTGCCATCTGTGACTTTGCTACCAAACAATGTTTTGTTTTATTTTTCCAGCTGTGGAAATAAAACTACATAACAGATGATTGGGATGGGTCATGGGTCCTAAATGAAAAAATTAAATAAAAAAAAAGTGAACGAGAGTTTGATTTTTTCGATACCATTTTTTTATTATGTAGTCGAATTAAGATTAGAGCGGCCAATCTCAATGGGGTCTTGCCATTTGCTCGGGAAGAAGACCTAATTCTTAGCATTCCATGAATTCACCATCCGGAAACCGGTCCATCGCGTGGTAGAGGAGGAAATCTTGACAGAGCCTGTGACTTGCGTCTCAGATGTAGGTTTAAGGGGGCCCCCTGTGATGCATCAACGCTCACCTTCCTGCTCAGTCTTTCCGCCTCTTCCTAGCCAAATTTGAGTGTATGCATAAACACAAGGGCACTCCCATGATCCAATGGGATGACTATCGACACGACCGGAAAGAGTCAGGTACAGGAACGACGGCTTTACGTGCTCTCCGAGGCACGTGGGGTTAATACCGCCGATTCTTTACAGAGAAGTCCCAAAATTAATTTTAGTCCCGACCTGGGATTTGTACCCAGAACGTCATTATCAATAGACAAACGAGGCAGAAACATTTTTTTTTAAGACAACGCCCGTTCTACTTAAATTAATCCCTGTGTCATAAGGTACTTTACATACTGCTAAGCTGTGGAACAGCCTCACAAACCATACATTCCAGACTCATATAACATGGGTTTATTCAAGGTTAGAGTGAACAGGCATCTTATGGGTACGCGCGGTCCACCTTCGACCACATCTTCACTTACCATCAGGTGAGATCGTGGTCAAGCGCAAACCCATTTTGCATAAAAATAATACATATAATTGACGGACACCAAGTAGACTCAGCACAACTATTTAATTTATGGGTCGTACACATAGTTTTACTGCGCGGGAATCAAACGCGGGACACGAAGTGGCGCGGCGACGATCTTAACCATGATAATAATTAAAAATATTGTTTATGATTCCGTTAGCGCCCCACGTTGGTATAGACATGTTGACCTTGCCACAGATACAGGATCTTTAAGACACAGTCAGTAAGGGCGGTTTTCGTGGTGCAAGAGAATACAGTAACGTAACGTTGACTGTATTAACCTAAGAACAGAAACTCATCAAACAACAATAACGTCGTGAATGCTGTGAAAACAATAATTTGTCCAACTAACAATTCCCACTTGCAAACAGCGTCGTACTCCAAGCTTTGGTCCGAGAGCTGCCAACGTCGACGCCACAATTGATTTTACTACAGTTTGTTTTATTTGATATATCTCTATACACATCATCACTATTTTATTATTTTTTACATATTTCTTACATTCATCTAGGGTAAATAATAGTTTAAAAAATACTGGCCATACTAATACACAATTTTTCGTTACGTTGCCAGATCTCTCACTGCAATATTATAATAGCATATAGCAATATGATACCTTACTCCAACAAAATTATAAACCTGCTACAAAAAAGTAATAATTAGGAAACTGATAAAATACATTAATTAATTTTTTTCAAGATATTATTGAGTACCGTTTTGTTAGAAATCTGTAATAATTTACATTGCATATTATCCTCAAACTATTTTGTACAGACGCACATCCAGCTACCCCAATCTGTCAAATTTCTTTTATAGATTTTCATCTTTATCACAAAAGTATAAGGTTCACTTTCAATTGGGGAAATTTGACAGATTGGGGTATCTTGATGTGCTGGCGTCTGTACCTAAGTATGTACACATAATAATCCAACAACGTTGATGTCGAACATGTTGTGAATACGAATAATCTAAACTATTTGGTTTCTAAGTTCGAGGAAGTTTCCAATTCAATGGATTTAGTGAAACGGTTTGAATGGAACGATTAATTTTAGCGAGTTCATGCAAATTTCAACTTACATTATAGGGGTGTACAGACGACAGCACATCAAGCTACCCCAATCTGTCAAATTTCCCCAATTGAAAGTGAACCTTATGCTTATGTGATAAATTTGTAAATCTATAAAAGAAATTTGACAGATTGGGCTAGGTGGATGTGCATCTGTACAAAATAGTTCAGGATAATATGCAAGGTAAATTATTACAGAGTTCTAACAAAACGGTACTCAATAATATATTGAAAAAATTTAATTAATGTATTTTATCAGTTTCATAATTATTACTTTTTTGTAGCAGGTTTATAATTTTGTTGGAGTAAGGTATCATATTGCTATGTGATAATATAATATTGCAGTGAGAGATCTGGCAACGTAACAAAAAATAGTGTATTAGTATGGCCAGTAATTTTTAAACTATTATTTACCCTAGATGAATATAAGAAATATGTAAAAAATAATAAAATAGTGATGATGTGTACAGAGGTGTATCAAATAAAACAAACTGTACTGCGTCTGTACAAAGTTAATATATTAACAATTTAAGTGGCTCGTTTAGTGCTTAGTGAACCTGACTGCCAAGACTGATGCCGTGGCTTCGATCCCCACCCAGGACAAATCTTTGTGTTATGAGTTCGATTATTTTTTTCTGTGTCTGTGTGTAATTTATCTATAGTATTTATAAAAAAAGTACTAGCTGTGCCCCGCGGTTTTACCCGCGCAAAACTTCATAAATTATAGCTTATGTGTTATTTGGATATTTAAGCTGTATTACTTTTTTTCATCAAAATCCGTTCAGTAGATTTTTCGTGAAAGAGTAACAAACATCCATACTCGCATTTATAATATTAGTAGCGTGTTTATCTGTATCAGTTGTCTGGTAGTTTAGTTTGGGATCAGATGGCAGTATGTTAGTTGCCTCAAGATATTTATGTAATAACCGAAAAATATGATAAAAATGTTTATATAGTTCCATACCGCAATAAAAGGTGACGGAATATTTATCAGAATAATTTGCCAAAACCCTTTCTTTTATAAACGGGACGAGGTGAGGACTCTTAATTCTTAAGTGTACAGTACCTAACAGCCGTAAATTACAAGAATGTAAAATAAACATAGTTAAATATGCCGTAATTTACGTCATATATGTATTTTATGCTCGTGAATTCAACTATCTTTTTTTTACATATATTTAGTTTCAGTTGGCCTGGGATGCTTTATCTGTCAGTTTTTATCACCAAACAATAGTGATGAGCGGGGCGTTTTTCCGGCCCGTTTTTCTAATAAGACTACAAACTAAGTAAACCGCGCCAGCAAGCTCGGGGTTTGAACCAGGGTTTTTGACGGCTCTGATGTGAAGATGCATGAGGGGGGTCGGATTTTAGGGACATTTGGAGAAACTGTCGCTCTACGATAAGACTGGGACCACTCTTCCGATTGATTGAAATACGAATTAAAATTAACGGAAAACTCAGGGCGCAGTTTTTTTAAATGTAACTCGTTCCTGGTCGATAAATGAGTTTAGGTAGCTTCGACAAATCTGGCTGACAGAATGTTTACCAAAAAAACATTACTTCGTTATTGTGTTCCATCGAAGTAAATATATTCCTGTTACATTAACATAAATATGATTAAGAATTACTTAGAGAGAATAGAACTCACTGTTTTGATTGAATAACAATTAAAAATTTACATTACAATAAGAAATAATGGACAACATTCTATATTAAACATTGGCTACAGCTATGTCCTACCCTTGATATAGTAGAAATTTATAGAGTTTCTACTTCTGCTTTATTCAGGCAGAATAAAGGAAAAATAAACAAACTGCCATCTAATCCCAAACTAGGCAATAGTCAGTACTATGGCAACCAGACAACTTATAAACATATTAATATATTTCTTAATACATTTTACATACTTATTCTAATTTTCAGACATCTTTAAAGTGAATTGTAGGTATAAATTTAAGTCCGGTAGGGAATTGAACCCACGACCACGGGTTATTACACCTTAATATAGACAGAACCATTGCCAATATGTATTACAAATATTAGACTTAAACTAGATAATTAAACTTAAACATAATCTCTTGACAATAATATAATATAAATTTGTTAATGTTTTAATACTATCAATACAATGTGTACAGATGCCGGCACATCAAGCTGCCCCAGTCTGTCAAATTTCCCCATTTGAAAGTGAACCTTGCGCTTATGTGATAAAGTTAAAAATCTTTAAAAGAAATTTGACTGATTGGGGTGGCTGGATGTGCTGGCGTCTGTACCTAAATATCTATGTTACTAGAAATAATAATGAATTCAACTATAATACTACAAACATGTTCTGACTATTTACAAGCGCTTTTTTAAAGTCTACGTGAATAAAAACCTTTTTTATTTATTTATTATTTATTTATCCGGCCCCATGTGCGTTAATCGCTCCGCCATCTCACCGTTGTTCTGAGACTCGAATTTATACAATCCATTCGATATTTCTTAACGCATAACACATTTATCCTAGGTTGTGTATTTTTACATTTATCACAAAAGCATAAGGTTCACTTTTAATTGGAGAAATTTGACAGATTGGGGTAGCTTGATGTGCTAGAGTCTGTACCTTATATCTCTGGCCTAGCAGTCGAGGCCACTAACTACTCGATCAACAGGCCACTTTGACGTAGAAATTAAGCAAGAAGCGTTTGAAACCTAACCTCTTGACGATATTCGATATTATTTGTTTTTCA
The DNA here is from genome assembly GCA_951640165.1 of Pseudoips prasinana. Lineage (NCBI taxonomy): Eukaryota > Metazoa > Arthropoda > Insecta > Lepidoptera > Nolidae > Pseudoips > Pseudoips prasinana. The sequence goes on from OX621240.1 coordinate 11,874,539, forward strand.
TTCAGGGCACCAAGATTCCTCACCTCGATCACTGAAGACCTCGACAAGACCGCTTATTCCAAAAGTTTTCAACTTACCAGAAGCGATCAATTACTAAACAATAGTACTCTCGTACTAATAGATCAATTTCGATTAGCCCTGACAATTAGCCTGTAACAGTTTGAAGTGGTCATCTAACTTGAGAAATTGGACCATAAATTACGTGGCACGGTTTCTTGACAGAAGTACTTGGCGTAGATTGATGTGCCGCGAAGTACGAGAAATATCGTACGCCATTTGAATTTATAGGTGGCTTATAACAGATAGGGAGGGGTATTTATGGGCCATGTATGGGTGTGGAAAAAGTCAATGTTAAGGTGTTAACTGAAGAGGGTGATATTAAAAATATGGATTACTTGACTTTATATAGTATTCCTGAATTCCTATTTTTTATAAGGCATATGCATATCACGCTATAAATGTGTCTAAAAGTGCTATATCGCACAGACTATACCTAACCTCAAACCCGTCGTGGACTTTTTTGGCGATTGAGGAGGGAGCCCTGACAACGTGGGCATGCTGATCTCTTGGTCACTTTTGCGCCATGTCCAAGTGTTGTGGGTGCCCTAATGGATTCCTGACTCCTGCCAATCGGAACCCTTGCTCGCTGCTTACCCTATCGACCCCTCTGCGTGTCGGAAACTGATTTAAGTTACAAAAGAACCATACTGTGCAATATTAGTTTTTAATTTATTTTATATTACCTACCTACCTGTAAATTTAATCTAGTGACAACTATACGTTTTTGAAGACATGTGTAAGATATATTTTTGTTGGCAGACGCTTTTTTTGCGCGTCTGCCATGTAAATAAACAAATGACCTATGTAATTTATTTTCGTTAATAAAAAATAAATATCGTTTTCACAGAAAATAAAATAATTGCGGTTTACAATTTTGGAGATGATTTATGAGTAGGTAAAGGAATTAACGCTCATATTTTTAATTTTTGTTACATATATAGTTACACTAGTAGTCTACTTTTTAAATTTGTTATATTAAGATATTACCTCGTACCTTTTATTTTTATAAAGTCAAGACTAGGAATTTTAATTCCTGTATAGCTATATAACTTTACAGACATTTAATTCACGGACACAAAAAAAAACCAGACTTGAACCCAAAACATGCACACCCGGGTGCTGATTTTTATGAATTAACAATTTATACTGAAAATAGACTTTGTTTATAGTTCTAGATAAGATGTAAATTCAATCTCCTAAATAATACGAGTGAACCTGATGTACTAGTAAATTATGCGTGAAACTTCGGTATTTTTTTATTTTGATGAGGTAATCAGAATCACTCTGAGAGCAAAACTCAGCTCATTGAATATGTTATCAACTTCTCGCAGTCGAACAAGATACTTTTGGAAAAACTTTGAGAAACACAAGATTTGCATAATAAGCCAAATAACAATATTTGAAAAGATAATACATAAAAGAATTCATTGAAAATATTTGTGAAAAGCAATTCATACCAATTTCAAAAGTGATTTTTGTTTGTTACCTACAATTCTAAAGTCAGTAACACGTAGGGTAGCAATTAAGCCAGGAATTTCTACTGATAGGTGAAGCTGCAGGCAGTAGTTAGTTTATGATAATGCGCTTTTTTGCTGTGTGGTGACGGCGTAGAATATCACCACCCCATCTCATCCAGTGGGGGGCGTAGAAATCGAACGAGGGTTTACCTACCAGAGAACGGGCAGCAGCATTTTCTGTGAACTATGGTCATCAAACTGCGATCGCCGACTCGTCTGCCAAGCGTGGCGACTGTGGCATATCCCCCCATTCTTTGGGGAGGCTTTTGTCCAGCGGCTGACACGATGATGACGAAGTGGAACGCGCTTTTGGCTATTTTGCAGGTATTTTGACAATAATCTAGCTGCCTGAGGCATATTCTAATGCACAATTATACAAATACGTAAGTGCTCTCCATTTCTCACTTTCATAATTCTATAAAACGGTTTTGAAGAGTTTAGACGCAGAGCCGTCGGGCTTTTCAAGCTCTGCTGCACTTGAGGTGACACCGCCAGTTTTTACTATAGACCCTTAATCAGCATTATTATTGATAGAAAAAAAATATTAAATCTATTGGGATTAACTCAGCGATTTAACCGTTAAAGTTTAATAAAATAAAATAATTGCATGTTTTCCAAAAGATTGATCACAATCACTTTAATTAATTTAAAAGATTTAAACGATGGCGTTATTCGAGTACATTGCGTTAAAACAAACCTGAAAACGCAGCGAAGGCAGGCTCCCTACAAGCTGGACCGACGATCTTGCAGGGGATAGACTTAGGGGAGGTCTTCGTCCAGCTGTAGATGTTATTTGGCTGATATGATGCAACATTGAATGGATTGTTCTAATAGGATTCGGCAGGTACGGAGTGTATATCACACATGGTTCGGATACCTCGTAGTTTGTGAGTTTTATTCCCACTTGCACTTAAATTCTTAAAAACTCATCTTCAGGATATCTAAAATTCACTTTAATTGTTTAATTTTTATTTTTATTGTAGCTACATCCAGCAAGGGTCATTTAGAAAACACAGAATTCGTTAATTAAGCAAAAAGCCATCTAATTTCCTTGTATATTTCGCCATTTCTACAAAGTTAAGCAGTCATAGCGCCTTGAGTACAAGTCGTTACAATGTAGATAAAACGAATTTTAGAATTGGAAATTATAATGGCTGGACCAAATTGCCTTTTTTGCGATTTTAACCATAGATTTACCCTTCGGTACAAGTACTTATAGATTGATCTTTTATTTTCCTCATACTATTCCTATACTGGTACTGATCGTTTTGAAATGTTTTTGTTCTATTTTAGTAAAATTTTTAGTTATCGTAAAAAAAAGAGCGGCGCCGCCCAAACGCGCGCGCTTACAATTACACTAGATAGTAGTTGCGTTTCATAGTCATGCAGTTCAAACGCGCCGCTAGTGAAACGCGCGCTGTCGGCCAGCGCTGGCAAAGCGCGCGCGGCCCGAGCTCCTCTACTGGCAGCTAGCGTTTCGGAGTGACGCGTCTCGCACGCGCCGTTGAGTACACTTAAAATGAGTAACGATTTTTAACAGATTTCGAAGGGAGGAGGTTTATACACCGATTACGCTGAGATTTATGAACCGATTTATATGATTCTTCTTTAGCTTGATGCGGAATAGCTGTCATTTTTAGAGTTCCGTAGCCAAATGGCAAAAAACGGAACCCTTATGGCTTCGTCATGTCTAGCTTGTATTAAGATATTTAAAAACATGTGTTTAAAAACATGTAATTATCTTCTCGTAAATCGGAGAACAATGTTACGAAGGCGCCTCTCAGTAACCTTGAGGCATTGAACGGAAAAATTTGCAAACTTCTACGCCGACGTCGCTGTTGCACTATTTTCAATAAAAAATAAATAGCTAAACCTCTTAGTCGGTTTGTCTCCCTGATGAAGATTATACACAACTGTACTTTGCATTTATTCTCATTAAGACATACGTCAGTTCCATGAGAACTTAGATATAAACAAAATTTTAATAATATATGTTCGTTGGCATGGGTACATACATAGTGAAAAATTAAAATTAAAATGAACATAAAACAAAAAGTAAAAACATAATGACAATTTATGCTACGTGGTTCTAATCATAACAAACTTAAACAATGTTATACTTATCTAGGTGTAAAACTACTAAGAGGCGCCTTCGTAAAATCGTTCTCCGATTTACGAGAAGATACTTAGTTACAGATTTTTTAAACATTTTCGCATATAAGTGTACGCAACAGCGCGTGCGACCCGCGTCACTCTGAAACGCTAGCTGCCAGTAGAGGAGCTCGGGCCGCGCGCGCTTCGCCAGCGCTGGCCGACGGCGCGCGTCTCACACGCGGCGCGTTTGAACTGCGTGACTGTGAAACGCAACTACTATCTAGTGTAATTGTACGCGTGCGCGTTTGGACGGCGCCGCTCGCTGGCGCAACTCTGAAATCACCCTTAGACGTTGTATTTCGTCAGCCTAATGACGTCAACTGTTATGCTATAATTGTCACGCACGCAATTTTTTTTATACTGATTACATTCTGATTGGAATTTCAGCCGATCTATGTATTGTTTATCTTTCACGTCAGTAACAGTAGCGGATATTTTAACCCAGAAAATTAAAATATAAAATAAAGCCTAGAGAAGTCAAGCGGAAGCCAAGTAGAAGCCAAATGGAAACTAAGCGGAAGCTAAGTGGAATACAAGTGTAAACTAAGCGGAAGCCAAGCGGAGGCCAAGCGGAAGCCAAGCGGAATCTAACCCTAACCCAAGCGGAACTCAATCGAAAGCCAAACGGATGCCTAGTGGAAATCACAAGGATTTAAAAACGCAACAGCATCTAAAAATATCTAAGTTCGTAACTTCTGCTCTTATTACGGAGACGATAGTTAGATTTATATTATACTTGCTCAAAACTGGGTTACGCTGTCATTAAAATAATATTCATATAAAATTTTGCAGTAAGTACTCTTGGGACACATTTCTATACATTTCTGAGGTTCTGTTTGATCATATTTACTTTAGGTTTGCTGACTTGTTGGGACACAAAACATATCCAAAAACTTTGGTAAACAATACTTTCACTTCAATTATAGAAGAATTTGCCAAATGATTTGGCAAGAGTAATAATGAGACAACAAGATGGTATTTTAGTCTGATTTATTTAAGATATAAAAAGGGTTTAAATACTAATGTTGTACGTGTAAAATACTGTCTTATTTTATCGCTAAGCTTAATCAATAAATGTGCCTTATCTATATACGTGATATTATGTGCGATATACAGTCGCTACATATACACCCCCTTTAAAAAAATATATATTTATAATTCCTATCGTTGATTAAAAATATACAGTAATGTTTTAAATTAGTAATAATTACATAATATGTAACTAGTGACGGTAACCTTGCTGATGCAGAATATAATAAAAATTGCTGATGTTGTTTTGACACATTACACTGCCTTGGTCGATGCACTTGGTTTGTGCAAGTCCGTAGCCACCTCGAATATGCGTCCCCAATTTGGAATCCAAACTACAATATATATATTAACCGCCTTGAAGGTATTCAGAGAAAATTTATGAGATACATTCAATATCGCTCAAACTCATATCTGCCTGACTATATAAGTCGTTGTAAAAAATTTCATATACTCCCGCTATATGAAAGACGAAAAATTGCAGATCTAACATTTTTATTAGGTATCATGAATGGTGCGATTGATGTTCCTGAGTTGGTTGGCAAGATTGGACTGAGAGTACCTTCGGCTTTTCTCCGTAGATCAGATCTTCTCCATGTGCCTAGCGTAAGAACTGTTTACAGACAAAACTCATACCTTATAAGAGTATGTCGCTCGTTTAACGCGGAGTGTCGGAGGGTTGACCTTAATTTATTTGATATGAACATCGCTAAATTTAAAAATACGGTTGGCAAAATCTTTTTTGATGCTTAAAAAGCATAAATGTATAATATTCTCTTTACTTAAATTTAATTGTATTAATGTCCCTTTTTATGTTTAATTTTGTTTTCCAACGCGGCTCAATGCTGTCTTTTTAATGCTCAACTGTATCTTATGTATAGAAACTGTATAATAGTGGAAACTTGTAATTGGCCTTATTTTAATATTAATATTTGATTATTGATTGTATTAGCTGTAAGTTTTTCAAATAAAAATAAAATAAAATAAAAATATGCGCCATGACGCATGCCGCCATGATGATATACAGTCGCTACAAAGAATGTTCAAATTGTGGAAACGATACTTTGTTTAAAAGACTACGTTATTGTGTGTAAACGTAGAACAAATTCCTTATTGCTAAAGTTAAAATTTATAAATGTTTCCATTCGGAAGATATGTAAGAAGTTCAAGACACTTACAAACAGTAAGATCGAAGCTGGAAGAATTGTGCTGTAAAGTTTCACATATGACGGAAGCTAGCATCTAACTCTGTTGAGTCGAATGCATCTCGCGATAGACCATTTTATGAACAAGAAAAATATATGTAATTTTATTTCGTTTATTATTATCATAATACGCAGGGAGCAAATATAATAATATATATATTTTTTAATTTCTTATATTACAAGTTATATTTCAGTAGGAATCATTATATTATAGATTTTAATAGATTGTTAATATTTTAATTTTATATCCAATAAAATAATTCGATCGATTATACTAGGTATATTCTAAATTATATATCACGCACGTATTAAATAGTGCATGCTGTTGCTTCCTAATATTGAAGGAGCACACTGGAAAAAACCTGTATTTTTATGTTTATGAAGAAATTGTATTTTGTGTTTCCTCTGTTAGAGGTCCATAAATAAATAAAATAAAATTTATTATCATAATACCAACCAGCAATTATAGTGAATGTTGTTTAAATATTTTTTTTATTTCTTATAGATCGTTTTTTTTAGAGTATATTAGATATCCATTTCTCCATTGATCTTCCTAATCTTCACACCAACAAATAATATCTTAGCGTTGGTTAAAGCAAACTCTAGTATTAAAAAAAATGAGAATTATTACAATATATGTGTAAGTAGTGAACTAAGTATTATATAAGTGCTAAAAATAAAATATATACCAATGTCACTTATCATGTTTATTGCTAAAGGTTATTTAGTTGTGATGCGACGATGGATGAGCAACATCCTTTAATAAATGGCACCTGACAGATGACAGCTAATAGACACGTCAACAAACGTCATAAGGGGGAATAGTGAAGGCGTCGTTATCACCTATAATAACGGTAAGATCATACCACTTCTTACTCCCTGTATTCCATGCCATTATTGTGGAAACGTATATTATAAGCATGTTGTGTCATTTTGAAATCAAAGTTAGGTTACCAAAAGAATTTGTACTGAAAAATAGCCTTGTGTTATTCGATGCCGCCTTCATACAAAGATGATTGCAACAATAATAGTAAGCACTGCATAATTATAACAATTAGTTGCGAAACAGGGCTTATACTAGTACAAGAAACATCAAAAAAAAAAAATTTTTTTGTTGTTTTTAATAAAGACAACGCCCGCACTAGGGAATCTAATCCCTGTTGCGCGGGGTACTTTGCAAAAATATAATACATGGGGATACAGTCTACATCCAGATTCAGAACAACTATTTATGGGTCACACAAATAGTTGTCCGGCGCGGGACTCGAACCCGCGACACGAAGAGGCGAGGCGACTGTCTTAGCCACAGCGCCACATAATTAACTCACTATCCATTTCTTTAGATTTAGTGTAAGTACCTGTGTTATCATTTGGGAAATCATACAATAAATCATCGATTGAAGCATCAGGATACGTTACGTTTAACTACAAAGCTTAAGGGAGGGCAATCCAGAGCTCCCAGGGTACGTGTCCCGACCATCTGAGATATAGTGCAAAAGGGGGCAACGGAGCAGTATACCCGCGTTCCCGGGGCTCCTCTCATCAGGCGCCAAGAAGAGTCCATGGCAGTCCAGGTTTAGTTGGTGCGAGTCCGACTTACCCACCTGCAGACACTTTTTGCAAGTGTCGGGCGTAGGCACTCCCCTTGCCTTATAAAAAAAAGTACGGAACTAAATAGCATTAACAGATTTAAATGATGAGTTTTTTTTTCCATCCACGTTACGAAGATTGAAGGTGGCATTTATCGGCTTACTCTGAAAATTGCATAGAAATTCATATAATTACAATTAATATGAAAGTACATATTATATTTCTACTATCTGCTAATCAATCACATATTATTTTTATAAACTTAAAATTAAAGTAACCTTTGAACTCTATTAGGGTAGATAGTAAGTAATTTAAGAAGTAGGGCGCCTAGTTGGAGTACGAAGTCATTACGCTGTAGCAAAGCCTTGTCAATAGAGTTAGTCATTACCGTAACTCAGAGTGAAAACTTGGTCAACGCGATCGATCGTACAAACTTGAACAGAGTTGCAAACACGGCAATCTGGCATTGTATGAAGATTGCGCTAATTGCAGGAACTTGCACAGCTTCAGTACTAAAAAATTACGTTCATTTGCATCACATCATTATACCTACAGCCTTAAAAAATACTTTTTGTAACTTTTGCTGTTTTATTATCCAAGACAGGTATAATGATGTCTTCACCGCCCAGGCCGTTTTAATTGGGTGCCATGCATGTCCCCAAATTCTAACTGAAATTATTATTTTATGAACACATGTTATGAAACTATACTGGATGTGGATGCGCAAAGTATTTTTTTTAAATATAAATATGTTGGAAATTAATATAATGCTTTGAAATATCAAAATTATCGTAAGATAAATATTAAGTCTGATGGAGTCACATATGAAGTTAAATAAAAGGGCAACTGATGATTTAGATGTTTGTGCACAGACTTGTGAAGTATTATTGGGTTTTGAGGTAAATCACTTAAAAACCATAGACTTCGGTAAACAGACACAATGATTTAAACTTCAACAGATTGTTTTAGATTTTGAAATCCGTATTACCATTAAATAATCAAAGTTAGTACCCGCCCTTACCGAATGAAAACTAGGAACTAACTGATTCGGTATATGTTCATTTTCCTGCCATTTAGAGCACTAGCAATGTATGCTTCTGTTATGTGCTTCAGGAGAAAGGAGGCCATTAGTACTATATCCCTTGTAGCTAAACCCAGAATTGCACTAGTGAGCAATAACCGAAATATATGTTCTGCTTTTATGACAATTTTGATAGCCACAATAAGAATGAAAAGATTCGTAAACTATCACGTTGACTTAGAGCTACACATATATCAGTTCTTCTCTCACACATTAATAGCGGAACAAAGTAAAAAGTACAAACGATAAATCCCCTTAACAGTACTGGTAAAACGCCCAAAAAACTTGAAATATTCCGAATGGCCGAACTTTTACAAAGCCTTTAGAGTAATGTCGGCATGTGGGTATTTTATTATTAAAGAAGCTCACCCCAAAAATGTCAACACAACAAAACTTTGATTAAAACTTCGAGTTGAGTTGAATGAGTAAATTTTCTTAACTTTGAGTACATACTTGGTTAAGTTTGATGTATTCATAAGCCCGTTTAAGTTATATTGAAATGTATGATAATGAATATGTTTAAGATGAAATGACCTTCTTTTTTGAATTATTAAAAAGAACGTAACCTAATACGTGAATTTAATATGACGTCACAAAAACCAGAACGTAGTATGAACGAATTTCAGTCCTTCATGGGAACATTGTTTTGGTCTTTGCTATCCTTCCTTTTTGGTATTCGAGTCCTAGTTCTTTTTAATAGAATTAAATAAGTAAAAAGTAAAAGTCCCACCTTATGAGTAAACATTGGAAATAAATAATTGATCTCCAATTTTTACTCATAAGGTGGGACTAAACTTTTTAAACTGAGACATCACTCAGCAGTAATTGCTGAGTAATGTTTCAGTTAAAGTGTCTTATGAAAGCCAAAACAGGAGCTCATTCCATATGCAAGTGCTCTTTGTTAGAATTTAAGAATGTGTTTTCGTTATATTGGGCTTAACTTTTGAGTATATTTCTAATATTCCAAAAACTTAAGCTATAGCATAAAAACTAAAACTATTATTAGACATAGCATAAAAACTAAAAATATTAAATATTTTTATAAGATTGAGTGAGAAAATAACCACAATCTACCTATTATTAGGTAGCAGTGTAGAAGAGGTACAGCCCGCTCCTTTGAAGAAAGGAAACATGTCATTGTGTGCGGGAAGAGAATTCCATTTTACAATAGGGCGACTAAGGATTTACCTAGATAAACTCTTTGGTGGTTTTGAAATTGTTTAAGTTTAATTGTCTCATTTTTATATAATATTCTTATAAATAAAATAATTTTATCATAATGTTATAACTATATATTATTATATTTTTTATGAATAATAATGTACTTATTAAATAACAAATACTTGAAAGTGCTACATAATAAAAGACCATACCGTCAAATTAGGATTAACTTTAATAAAATAATTATATAAAATATTTAATTTTAATAATACAATATAATTTTCCTGAAATTTTCAGAATAGCCCACGTATTTAAACAGTCTCTATCAAATAGTTCAACGACCAACATAACTTGATACATGGCCTAATTTGGCGACCAACCATTTGGGGCAAATTTTCAATATAGTTAGAGGTCTTATTATAATAGTATTTCATGATACAAATGCTTATCAAACACAATCTGTTTTAGTAACAAATTCTGAGACGCGCGTAGGGAATACGTATAATACCGATTTAAGATCATGGCTTTAACGCTAGGCTTTTAATGAATGACTCCAATTATGCAATGGGCTTAGGGATTGATTGAATACAACGTCTAGGTTTGCGTGGCCTCATTTTGTCATTCAGTTACATTCCATCCCTAATACGAAGGAAGACCCTTGCGTTTAAATAACTATCAGTTGTATTGTAGAGATTTCCATATTGTTTTGTAAATCAGCTTTAATGAAAAGGCTCAATTTCCTAAAAATAACTTCTTTGTTTTTATGTTTGGTTGTTTTTTTTGAAGCACCCAAACCTAGATGCTGTTACCGGTCCATAAGTGATTGGCAAGGTTAAGCAACTAGGCTCGCAGTCAGTCCATAGATAGGTGGCCGCCAAATTAGTTTAATGTCTAGCTTCTCCTTGCTTCTAAGGGCACGTAATGCTTTCGGTCCCGGTTGTAGCTATTAGACAACAGACGTTAAGCCATGTCAGAGGTCTAATGGGCAGCTTGAATACCTCTAATAATAATAATATAAAAAATATTTAAAAAATACAAAATTATATCTATTTATATTAAAAATAATTAATACTAAGCCAAGCCATAAACAGTTGGTGCCTATACTGGGTTAAACCCTGTACTACCTCTATCTACCCTTTTTTCCGTTTCCTTTGTCTATCCACTCCATAATTAGTTGTCTGGAAGAAATCGCAGTAGCGATAAGACCGCCCTTTGTACCTAATTAATGTATGTTAATTTTAATTTTAAGTTATGGTGTACATTAAAGAGTATTTTACTTTACTTAAAAAGCATACTTTTTATTTTTTTATAAATTTGAACAATATTTAATTAAACACTTTTAAAACCTAAAATATAATGTTTAAAAATTTACTTATTTTAGAATACTAAATAACTGCTCAGTACACTTAGCTTGACGCTAGGTTAACCACTGCTAATACGATAAGTATTTATTTTAGGTGGTATTTATTGGTGTTACGATGGGCGCCATCTAGTAACTCGTAAGAAAACTACGTAACATATTTACGTCGCTGGAAGCCGCTGTGTGTGGATAGCGTAAGACCGGCAATTTTGGAGATTTTGGTCACGTGGTTGATAAATATTGTACTGTTTTTCCCATGACATTAAAATTTGTGTTATATATAATATTGTTATTTTGTCCTATTTATATTTATTTTTAAATAATTAATTATTTGCTCGTGTTGTATTGCTTATCTTTGTAGTTTGAGTGACTGCTACCTACCTCGTATTTCTAAATACAATAAACTTGGTCTGCACTGTCTGGCGCTGCAGTTTAGACAGTCGCCTCGCAGTGTCGTGTCCCGAGTACGATTGCCACGCAGGATAACTATTTGTGTGAACAATAAACAGTTGTTCTGATTCTGGATGTACTTTGTTTCCGTCAATTATATGTTTGTAAAGAACCCCGCGACACACGGATTCAAACACAAGGAACGCATCACTGTCTTTATATGAATTCATGTGCGGATTACCCCAATAGCTAATTGTTTGCGGATAAAATAATAATAAAATATGTTTATTTTTCCTTCAACCAATTTTTTGGGTAGGTTGGATTATAACTATAATTGAGTAAATACTATTTTCATTTGTGAAGGACTGGTGCCTGCAATAGGTTGCGCAAACCTGTGCCACAGGTCACCAGGCCCCCCCTCATGCAAAAGTAGTAGGTATATGATTTCGGCAATAGGTATGTAGGCTTAAAATTATATTTCTAGCTACCACTATACCAACGTGACAGTAATAGAAGTTATTATACCATTAACATGTGAAAACCGTTTTACTAAAAACAAAACCGCACTTCTTAACCAAACAAGCCTTCCAAACTACTTTATAGTATTAGGCCCCGACATGTTAGCTGGAACCAAAATCTATTTAAACATTCTTATCCGCTTGCATCTAAAACTGGCCTAAACATGGCGTACTACGCTACATTTATCGTGGTTGGATTTGTCTATGTAATCCGTGTAATGGACTTCAAGTTTAATTTATGTCTGTTCTGCCCGCTTCCGTTTCTGCTCTGTTTATTTTTCTTTTATATAATAATAAGGCAAAGATCCGGATTGTTCGCCATAGATAAAAAATATGGTTTTAAAAACCAAATATTTGATGTTCCTTAAATCTTATTATTCAAGGAGCCAATAATTTAAAACGATTATATATTTATTACGAGTTTGTCTTATAAAGTATGAATTAACAGTTCGTGCGAAATAAAAAAATAAATATCTTTTATTATATTAGACACGAACGAAGAACAATAAGAAAACATAAATGAGTTATATTGAAAACCAGGCGACTCAAATTTAGATCAATTTTGCGTTGTTCCTTTTTTGAATTCAGTTCAATTATGGCAGTTAGGTACCTAAGTTTAATTGGGAATACATTTAGGAAAAAGTGATCAGAAATATCATCGTAAAGTTCCTTTAGTCCAGTAAATATGTTTTGTCGAGTATATTCTACAGTAATTTATTATAATCAATTCAAGAACACGATTGAAATATACTTGAGAGGGTTTTGATCGCTCCACTGACAGGCTGGTTGGCGTGCTTGGCAAATACTTGCTCTTCACGCTGCAGGTCGTGGTCGTGTGTTCGAATCCCGCCCAGGACAGATATCTTTATTATAGCGTATCCTCTCATTCTTTGGAGGAGCAGTGGACGTACTTTGGCTGACATGATAATGGTGTATTTACAAAAGAAAAGTAGTATATGTACTATATCAGTTATCTGGTTTTCATAGTACGAGTTCCGCTTAGTTTGGATCAGATGGCCGTGTGTGAATAATGTCCCAGGTTATTTGTTTTATTTAGAAATAGGATGGCAAACGAGGTGGGTCACCTGATGGTTGAAGATCACCACCGGCCATGGACACTGGCAGCACCAGAAGGGCCACAAGTGCGTGCAATAAAAACGGGCAACTTTTGAAGGAAGAAGAAGAAAATATATTTCTTCAGTAAACAAGCACAGATAATAATAATATATAGGTACACATAAAGAAATTCTTAATTGCTATCTGTGCGAGTACGAATTGGTCCCATCTCAGCACTAGCTGCGACATTAACTGTAGCAGTGCTGGTTTTCTGATGGAACCAGGTAAAATAACAAATTTTAACGAACAATTCATGTATCAGTACCTACAGCTCAAATTTCAATTTTAAGAGTATCTTATAGTACACTAATAATCTTACTTACAGCTAATTCAATATAAAATATGTGGATATGGACCCATAAAATAAAAATATTAATAAATTAACACTTATTTGTAAATACGTAACATACACACTATAAAAAATAAAATAAAAATATTTTTGTTATTGTGTCGACATTCTTCACACACGTTTTTCATTTCTTTCGATACACCAAAATAACTAATTACTTACAACTAACTGGACTATAATTGCACAATATACATTAATTTTTCATCTATGTTACTAGTCGAGTCGTGTTGGCTGTCATCTAATTATATACTCTCGGATTCGACTGTCAGATGAAAGAAAAGGGGACGCGCAATTTGATTCATTTCAAAAGGAGTTTTGGCGCTAATGTGGAAAAAGACGCATCGAGGCTCTGTTTCATTTTCAATAACTGATGTAAACTCAAGTTTTCATGTGTAAATATATGGTGGATTTTTAGACATAACATCTTCGAAAACGTACCCAACTGGAGGAAAGTGCAATATTGCCGTGAATTGTGATTTTCCGTTCTGAAACCAAAACTCCATAGAAGCCTCTAGTAAAGTCTCCACTGCTTAACTTGGGTAGGACTATGACTTGACTGTGACGGACTTGACTGGACTTTGACTAAATGACAAAAAACATAAAATATTTCAACTGAAGACGAGGCGGTATGGTCTATGATCTTAGCCTGTCCAAAGCGGCGAAAACAAAAAAATTAAATCATTTCAAAAATCGATGTGCACTACAAATTATTTTGGTTCTTAATTATACGCAGTACTAAATTAATAGCGTAAATATGTTTGGTGTATAATATGTAAGAGTGGTGATTGTGATTTTTTTATATAAATCTATTCTACCAAAGGTTATTCTAAACAAAATATTAAAAAAAAACCCTTCACATCTGTGTGCCGTTGGCCATTCTATGGGATAGAATGGCTAACGGCACACAGATGTGAAGGGTTATTTTTTAATATTTTGTTTAGAACCTGCTGCTAACTGCTTTATTATTCAAAGAAACTATCACTGATTTTGGTATTCAGAGAAACTATAGTTCGTGGTCAACCACAGATCAACAGTGAAAAGTCTTTAGAGCCACTCGTCCAAGCCCTGCTTAGAAGTTATTAATGATTGTCCACAAAATCTAGTTCGGAAATCAGGCGTTCCGAGGAGATTGAGTCATTTCCTGCCGTATGTAGGTACGACTTACCTTGATTAAGGTGTTTATTAATACTACTCTGGAATTATAAATAATAATATAATATCCGGGGAAATTCTTCACACACGGCCAATGATCCCAAATTAAGCAGAGTTTTGAATTATGTAAACCAGATAACTGATATGCTACTTTCTTTTGTAAATACACTTATATAGATAATTGCACGCAGACACAGGACAAACAGATAGTGGGAATCAAACCCACGACCTGCGGCAAGCTATCCAACTGGCCCCTCAATAACAATACCTAGGTATGTATATACATACTTTTTTATTAAGCTTGTAGGGCAAACAATCTTTCAGTTAGGTAAATCTTATTTTCATCCCTTTCTATCCTAGGTATTGACTACATTCAATCTTTCTTATTGATGATGTTGGCAGTTAAACATTATTTCGTACCAATTTTCAGGAAATTCCTGCTGGGGAGAATATCCAATGCTCCGGGATAATTGCTATCTTATATGTTGGTCCGGAATAAGATCCATCTGTTTTCTAAATGATTGGTAGATGAATTATGAAGCTGAAACGAGGTAGGAAATAAGCATGGAGGTATTATAAAGAGGAGACGGCCTAAGCAACTGTGCACTATGATTCTCAACTAAGTCCTGACGTCATCATGTAGGCGTGGCCTAAGTCAGTGTATTGTTGGCGTTTGTCCTGTGCACAACTACGTGAACGTTCACAATTTACAGCAATATTTGCGCTAGAAGAAAATAATAATGAAGTGTTGTGTTTTATCTTGTAAAAACTACTCGGATAGATGTTCTAATGCCATGGGTGGCATCATATTTCATTTCTTTGTAATAGCTCCATGGAAATAAGTAATCAAACATATACACTTTTTCAATTATGTTGTTATATATTTTACTCAAGATTAAGTTTGTTATTAAGTATTGAGATCACCGTGCCTCAAGACGCCGCAACCGGAAGGCGCATCATGAGTAGGTCCTACAATATGAAAACATGATCTTGTGCGTCGCTGGATGCTGCTAGATACGAGTTAGGATTTGCCGAGATTTTTGTAAGAAGCCTTTCTCCAACAATGGATATTTTTTAGCTGACGCAAAGTGTAGATAGATAGATAACTCTTTATTGACACCAAGTAAAATAAAATATAAGGAACAAGGATGCATTACAGAAATGTACAATTGGCGGCCTTATCACTAAATGTGAACTCTTCCAGACAACCTAGAGTATGGAAAAAAAGAGTTGCGGTAGTTGTCAGTGTACAAAGATGATGACATGGTACGCGCTCTGGTACCATGACAAAAATAGTGAACTTAATACGCTACAAACTTATACTTAACTTACATATTACATAACATCTATACTATATACATACATATATAAATATATACATATGTAAATAAAACATATACATTGTTGAAAATTATAACCGTAATGTACACAAGAGCTATTTTTAAGGCTGAAGTTCTAGACCAATTAAAAGTAATCAATTTGTACTTTGTTGACGAGACAAGTAGTGTTTTTTCACAAGATTCTGAAAATGTCGTAGTGATTTTGCTTGACGAATTACTAATGGCAGTGCATTCCACAGACGGGCACCTTGCAAAGCAAACGATTTGTCAAAAATATTGTGGAATGCTCTGGCATTTTTAATCGAAGATTTTGCACATCGATTTTGCAATCGAAGATCTTAGTAACCTCGAATGTGACTCATAAAGGAAAGAAAAGTGTAAATGTAAACTAAAACCTGGTGTCCCATAAATTTCATTGTCTGGCGGCGATCGGACCAACAGCCTCTAGCTATTCAAAGTAGATGCTATGCTTTTAAGCTACGAACCATACACGCCGACAGATAAATTTATAGGTTCTCTTCCTACCACCCTTACGGAGAATGTAGGCCATATATTCGCTTTGCTTATAGAAACATGGCCAAAAGATATCACAATATTTGAATCGTTCTGGTTTTTATGCTCATTTTTTCATCTATTGATACGGAATTATAAACAATTGGCACTTTTAATCCATTTGTAGGAAAGTTAAGGGCAGCAAACTAGCTAAAGCAGAGTTAATGCTATAATGTCTGGGCTATTTAACAAAGAGCGAGCTAATTAAGTAAGTAACTCTTTATTTTACACCAAAAATAATACATAAATAGAACTATGAGCATATTATCAAGATTGTATAAATGGCGGCCTTATCACTAGGTGCGATCTCTTCCAGGCTTTAAGATAGGTTACTCTCTATAGTAAATTAAAATAACTCATTTGTTACTAGACTACTATATAAGGGACAGCGGACTAGCTTAAGTCTAAGCTATTACTGTCATAAATAATGTCCTCCTAGCTGAATTCCGACCACGGCAATGGTTAGTCTCAATGGAGACTATCAAAATGCGCGGCACATATCATAGTGCGTAAGTGTGTGCGCCAACACAGGGGCACTTTCTATTCCATCACTCTCATGATCGGATGGGACTTCCAGCGACGCCAACTCCCAGATTTCAGCCTGATACTAAGAAACCATTTTTTTTTCTTTTAACAGCAAAATACCAAAATCGTCTTTGGCCCGACCTGGGATTTCAATATAGATCCATAACATATAAGATAATAAAGCCTAAAATCTATACAAATTAATAAAATTGGAGTGTCTGTTTGTAATATTGAAATAACAGTATTTTACTACATAAATATGAATATACACACCAAAATAACATTTTTTACAATTATTGTCTGTCTGTCTGTTTGTTCCGGCTAATCTCTGAAATGACTGGATCGTTTATGACGGCACTTTTATTGGCAGGTAGCTTATGTAATAAGGAGTAACTTGGCTAAGTTTATTTCAGAAGAATTCTTTTATTTAAGAAAAAACTAAATAAACTAATTAACACGCGGA
Organism: Pseudoips prasinana; assembly: GCA_951640165.1. NCBI lineage: Eukaryota > Metazoa > Arthropoda > Insecta > Lepidoptera > Nolidae > Pseudoips > Pseudoips prasinana. The sequence continues at coordinate 11,892,101 of OX621240.1, forward strand.
CGAAGCGCTGGTACAAGTATTGTCATCTATATACAAATAAATATAACTGGAGTGTCTGTTTGTAATATTGAAATTGATTGTTTACTTCATAATTATATATATATATATATATATATATAGATGGTTTTCATCGTATATATCTAATCGGTCGCAAGCTGTTGTTATTAATAATTATATATTATATATCCAGCTGGGTTATCATCCCAAGTGGAGTTCCGCAAGGTTCATTGCTAGATCCTCTGCTATTCTTAATCTTTGTAAACGACATTGACAAATGCTTTCACCACTCTCACTTGCTATGTTTTGCAGACTATATGAAAATATTCTCAGCCGTGTCTTCTCATACTGAAGTTCTTAATTTCCAGTCAGATTTAAATCGTCTGAATAATTACTGCAAACTAAACAATCTTGATCTAAATCCGTCCAAGTGTTCAGTAACCACCTATAGTAGGAAACCAAATACTATCCTTTCTGAATACAGCCTTTAAAGGGCACAAACTCCGAAAATGTATTACTGTAAGAGATCTAGGCATTGTTCACGACTCTAAATTGCTTTTTCAAGATCATATTGACCACATTATAAGTAAAGCATCTCAAGCATTAGGTTTTGTGATGCGAATGTCATCTAATTTCAAAAATGCTAAGACATTCAAAATTGTATACTGCACTTTTGTTCGCAGCACATTAGAATATTCTAGTCAAGCGTGAAACCCCTGTACCTGAACACGTATATTACACGTGTCATATACATTCAAAAAAAATTTATAAAGTATCTTTGTTACCGTCTAAAATGTAAATTTAAGTCAGAAGACTACATCTCACTATGCGCCAAATTTAATTTTCTTCCTCTAAGTATGCGGCGAGAAATCACCGACATTATGTACCTATTGAAAATTATATCCGGTGGAGTAGATTGTCCCGATCTCCTTTCAAAAATTCAGTTTAATGTTCCTAATAAAGTGGTGAGACATCATGTTCCTATTCATCTACCTTTAGTGTTAACCAACTATCGTCAAAATGCGTTCCTGTGGCGAGCAAGTAATAGCTTAAACCAACAAACTAAAAAAAAACGATTTAGACGTATTTAACTCTAAACCAGAGAAGATGAGAAGGGTGCTTAGCCAAGATTTTTTCAAAAAGATGTGTTAGTTTATAATAATATCAAGTAATTTATTTAGCCTTACGTACGTGTTTAATTTAGTTTTTATTATTTGTTTTTAAAATTTTACCACATACCACTTATAGATTTGTAAGTAATGTTTTTATTCGTGGAGACCTATTAATGGATCTCTGTTATGTATACATACAACGCTAAAATGTCGCTGAAAGCTGTTAGTCTTCCTAAGAGAAATAAATAAAAACATCGTGTATAATGATAATAAATTTTAATTAAACGAACCATTGAACTGAAACCCAAAACAACAAAAGAGAAAACTAGTTTCGAATTTAATTGCCTTCTAATTCTAAAGATGCGTTCGTTAATCGGTTAGAAAAGTTTAAATTTCTTAATAAAAGCATATTGTCGCCGTTGATACGAACCAAAGAGCACTTTTTTGTTGAAGATCTTGTGGCAAAAAAGACCCATTGTCCTAAAATGTACACAACATTTTTTTTACTATTACGTCGGCAAACACAACAAACTCTGGAACACACATCTACTATCATTACTTACTTATCGTATGGTCAGTGGTTGCCCTAGTGTCAGGGTTGCTCAAGCTGCCCAGTAGGCCTCTGACATGGCTTAACGACTGTTGTCTATTGACTACAACCGGGGCCGACAGCTTAACGTACCCTCTGAAGCACGGAGACGCTCCGAAATTAAACCGCTTTGACGGTCACCCATCTATGGATTGATGGCCTAGTCGGTCAGACGATCAGTTTCGCACCGGTAAGTACAACTGGCTATGAGCGCTGGTTATTATGTTAGTAATATTAAAGTCATGTTTCCATGCGATATTAGGAATGAAGAGACACTTATACTACCAACACCTACCAAACTACGTAATAAAGAAATAAAACAATACTGTTTATCTTAATTGTCAAAATATGTTTTAAAGAATATCTGGTTTTTCACATATTTACTAGTTATTTGAAAAAAATACTACCGACTTTACTATTGCGGAGGAATTTTACGATACCCTACAACTTAGTTCATAATTATTCATAGGTATTATAGTTAATTTAGCTGATATGTTGCTCTTATAAGTTCAGTTCATTATTAAAATTTGTGTTTCTTCATCCTAAACTGTCCGGCAAATTAAGTTCTGCAGCATATGTAGTGAAAACTATTAGACGGCTGACTGGGGTTGACACAGCTAGAATGCTTTATTTCAGTTATTTTTATAGTGTAATGTCCTATGGAATTCTTCTCTGGGGTAGCTCTGCTTACATTTACACCTTATTTATATTGCAAAACAGAGCTGTAAGAGCTATCTATAATCTTGGCCAGAGAGTGTTTCTAAGAGAAAAGTTCAAAGAGGTTAACATTCTAACTGTAGCATCTCTATATATATATGAAAACCTACTATATGTGCATAAAAATATCGATTCCTTCTGTAAAAGAATCGATACTCATAATGTAAATACTAGATATGAGAATAATCTTATATTGCATACTACCCATCTCCACAAAATGAGTAACTCTTTTATGAGGCAATGTATAAGATTCTATAACAAACTTCCCAATGATTTTAGAGAATTGTCCATTAAAGCCAAATTGCGTAGCAGGGCATACAAAAGTGCTTGGGATTGAGTTGTTCTGAGTCAACACACATGATTCTAATTAATCTTAAGTATATTTTATTTTAAAAAAGGATTCCCACTGAGTTTTCAGGCAGTGTTTCTCAGTAGCTGCCACGTCACGAAAAAAGAAGATTCCACATAATCGTAAATTTTTTACGGAATAAATGATTTTTGACTTTGAATATAAATAAATAAAAAAGAATTTTCTTTACTATTTAATAAAGAAATATCTCGATTTAAGTGAAATGTATATGGAATTTAAATGGAAATCAGGTAAAACAACAAACACCTGCGCAATCGATAAAAACATTTTTCTGTCAACGGATTTGAGGTATTAAATTCAATTAAATTGAGAACCTCTTTTTTGTTGGAGTAGGTTAAAAATTTAATATTATGTATTTTGTAGGTTCTGTAAATGGTATCAAAAAGAACAATGGTTTTTATAATAAAATAAAATAAGTGGAACCCCATAGTCTTGTAATATTTATTTTTAAAGACAACGCCTGCACTATCCAATTGAATCCCTGTGTCACGGGGTACTTTACAAACATACATATAATTGACGCACCCAAAGTACATCCAGACCCAGAACAACTATTTATGGGTCACAAAAATAGTCATCCAGCGCGGAAATCCAACCCGGGATTTGGAATCTGAATTTAGAAGTTTATTTATTACACGCGTGTCCCAGCAATGAAATGATAGCTATTTAAAAATCTTATCACAAAAGTTTTTTGTCACGGTATCTAATACAATCCAGCATTTATCCTTTATTATTATAAAATTGGAAGCTGTTCAAAGTTTTCTAATAACTTAGCGGTCCCTCGTTTAAATTTCAGGTGGAACGCAGATCTCAATCAAACTTTGTCGCTCGGAGCGTAGAGTTGGAAACAGGGCGGTAAGTTATGCAAAAATGTGTCCTCTGTTCGATAGACGGGTAATTGTGTGTGATTAATGTGCTGACTGGGTGGTTGGGAATGCAGTTTACCAACATAAATTACGGTTAAAAATATTTATTTTTCTCAAAAGATGACAGTAATCGCTTACAGAGAAAAATACACTTAAATACTAAATATATTAACCAATTAGCGTATAGTAGTTGTAGGGTAGTTTGAAAAATGATTAAAAAAATATCAGTACAATGGCAATTAAAGTGTAGTGTCGAACTTTATGTCAATTTATATACAATTTGATATGGCGATTAAAAGAAGTAATCGCGCGGGTGTTATTTTTATATATATTTTGTTATATATATATATATATGTTTGGTGGTTATGCTTTTGTAATAATGAAATATATTATGTGTTTAGTCGTTATGTCATAGATAGTACGTACTGATATAATATTTGTTTTTAATTTATGCTTATTTATAATAGTGATGTGTATTTAATAATAAATAGGTAGGTGATCATATATATTTTATTGCTAACTTTTTACTAGCTTTTGGTTAAAGAACACCTATGACAATAGTTACAGGAGCAGTCGTAACAGTATAGATTCTGATACTTGTATAATGCTTGCTTGCTTGCTTATCGTAGGGTAGTGGTAACCTTAGTATCAGAGTTGCCAAGCCGCCCAGTAGGCCTCTGACATGGCTTAACGACTATTGTCTAATGACTACAACCGGGATCGACAGCTTAACGTGCCCTCCGAAGCACGGAGACGCTCAGAAATTAAACCACGTTGGCGGTCACCCTTCTATGGACTGACTGCGAGCCTAATTGCTTAACCTCGCCGATCGCTTGCGGACCGGTGGGAGCATCTAGCTATGACTAGTTACTTTTTTTTTCTTTTTCTATTTAAAAAGGCAACCCCCGCACTAGGGAAATTAATCCCTGTATCTTGGGATACTTTACTAACGTATAATTAATTAAATTAAAGAACAACTACTTACAGGTCACACAAACAGTTTTCCTGTGCGGGAATCGAACCCGGGATACGGAGTGGTGATGAGACTGTATTAACCGCTGAGCCACAAGTGTAATCAATTTTAGTTATTGATTTCTTTTTATTGTATTCTGGAAGCCGATCCTAATGAAAATAGAAATGGCCTGGAAAGAGAAGAAAGGGGTCCTTAAATAATGAAGGTAAGTCAAAACGATGTTCTATTATTTTTAATGAAGGGCTTATGCGCCGGAAATCTTCATCAGTTAATTTGTATTTATCAAACTAAGTTTTATCTCTAGGTTGAAAGGATCTGGGATCAGTTCCTTTAAGCTCAGCTTCATGTTTTATTGAAATTTGTCAATTATTTATTAGTTTACTAAGGTTAACCAACATTGTTATGCATTTACCAAAAAAAAGTAGTATATTTAGTGTATCAGTTATCTGGTTTCCATAGTACATATGTACATAGTCCTAGGATGTTATTATTATTATTATTTCATAGAAGTAATAATCTTATTCATCAAGATTTATACCGTACACAACATGTAACTTAATTGACGCACATCCTAAAATAGTTTGTTCAGAATCGTTTACTGAATCGATTTATATAATTTTTAATATAGGTAATACTTTATTCCAAAATAATTAAAACTACGGAAATTATTGTCATATTAACCATGTACAGTCAAAAAAAATTGAAATAGACTGTAAGTCACAGTAATAATACTTTTAAAATCGCGGTTTTATTTGTATTCATACAAATTCCATCATTCAATACAAAATAAAGAAAAGTAAACTTTATTTCCAGAAACTAATTTAATAAATAACAATGCATATACATGTTAAATTAAAATTCACTGTGTGTATTATGATTACAACATAATATTCCAATTGGGGTGTCTGCGGGTGTGCGTTAATAACGTTACATGTTGTATAAGGAATGATTATTTTATTAATAAAAACTTAAATTGTACAGAAGAAAAGTAGCTGAATACTTTACTACAATTAAACATATAAATTTATATAATAATAATATATCTTGGACAATGTCACACAGATCATCCTAGCCCCAAACTAAGCAAAGTTTGTACTATGGGTACCAGGCGACGTTATACATACTTATATAGATAGATAAATACTTATATGCATAGAAAACATCCATGACTCAGAAACAAATATTCGTGCTCATCACACAAATATTTGCACTTACCGGGATTCGAACCCAGGACCACCAGCTTCGGAGGCAGGAGCACAACCAACTAGGCTACGGTGACCGTCAATTTAATTAAAATAATATCTTGGGACAACTAACAAACTGCCTTCTGATCCCAAACTAGGCAGAGCGTATACTATATTATACTATACTTGCCTGTTGGCGTGGTTGGTAAATGTTTGCTTTTCACGCCGGAAGTCGTGGGTTCCATTCCCACCCAGGACAGATATTTGTGTGCATGAATATGTCTGTTTGTCCGAGTCTGGGTGTAATTATCTATATAACTATGTATTAACTAAAGAAAAGTAGTATCTATACATATAATAAAGTAGTAGGAAAGTCAAAACTGTACATTGAATATTTTTTTAAAAGGATACTTTGTCGTGATCTACAATCGATATCGAAGTATAAATATAGTTTTTCGAATTTTTGTCTGTTTATCTGTTTGTCTGTATGGATGGCCGGCCTAAACTCAAAAAGTGCTGCATGGATTTATTTCAAATATTGCAAGAATATTACTAAGAGGTCGGGTCAACATATAGGCTACATATTACCACGCTATCACCCACGGGGGAGGAGCTGTGATAATTAATAAAATTTAACGCGGGTAAAACCGCGGGCCACAGCTAGCATGTAATATATCAGTTATCTAGTTTCCATAGTATAAGCTCTGCTTAGTTTGGGATCAGACGGCCGTGTATAAATAATGTCCCAGGATATTATTTCTAAACGTTTAATCATATTGTAGATAAATTACATCCAAATTTTTGTGGGATGAGGATGATTATTTAGGCTTTATGCCTAAATAATCATCCTCATCCCAAAAACATTTGTCTTGGGTGGGGATCTAACCCAAAACCTCTAGCTTAGCAGTCACGGTCTCTAAGCACTACATCAAAGAACCAGTCCAGGTTATTCAAATAATTATACAAGTAGTTTTATAATAGATATTTAATCTTCAATGTTTTTAACACTAATCATATGTGCTTTCATTTTTAAATTACAAACGTCAAAGTCATAGTTGCAAAAGCACTACTTCTCACATTACGACTGCCTCGTTGGTCTAGCGGTAGCGTGTTCAACCGCAGCAAATGAGGTCCTGGGTTCAAATCCCGGGTCGGGCGAAAAAGTGATTTTGGGATTTTTCCGTAAAAAGAAATTTCTCAGTATCAGCCCGAAGTCTGGAAGTTGGCGGTATTACACCCACGTGCCTCGGAGAGCACGTAAAGCCGTCGTTCCTGTACCTGACCTCTTCCCGGTCGTGTCGCTGGTCGTCCCATCGGATCATGAGAGTGATGGAATAGAAAGTGCCCCTGTGTTTGCGCACAGACTTGTGCACTATAATATGTCCTGCGCAATTGGCTAATCTTCATTGAGAATGGCCGAAAATCGGCTGGGAAGACATCATCACTTATCACAATGGCATATCCATTTTACTCAATCATGAAATCTCCACCAAATTGTTTCCGTCATAACTACGAGTATGACCAGTGACATCTGCCAACTAATCATTAAAGGTGATCACTTTGCGGCAGTTGACTGCCAACATGAGTTCATAGGTGTTCAAGCGTCATAGGCTGCGGTGTCCGCTTACCATTAGGTGCGTCGTATGCTTGTTAGCCAAATCGGTAGTAAAAAGAAATACGATAAAAAAAAATCAAATACAGTTTAGTATAAATTAATGCTAAACATAGTTTAACTAGTTTCCAATTAGGACTTACGCCCAGCGTAAATCTAAAATTGGGGAATGGTAGGGAAAGTTCTGGGAAATATAAAAATGGGTAAATATAATATAATTTAAACATATAATTTAGTCGTAGTATAGTCAAAACTGTACATTGAATATTTTTTTAAAAGGATACTTGGGGCGTGATCTACAATCGATATCGAAGCCAAAAATAAAGTTTTTAGAATTTTTGTCGGTTTGTCTCATGAAGTACTGCATGGATTTGCATGAATATTACTTAGAGGTCGGGTCAACATATAGATACATATTATCACGCTATCACCTATGGAGGAAGAGCTGTGATCATTTATAAAATTTAACGCGGATAAAACCGCGGGGCTCAGCTACTCTTGAATAAATTACCTCAAACCGGGAATCAGGATACGTATATTATATAGTTACTTAAGTCATTATGATAATTAATCACTATATTCCTAGTAATATAATTTAGTTCAAAGAATAATTATTTTCATAGTGACTTACAGGGTTACAATGAAAGCTAATAAGGTTAGTAGCATAAATTATACTCATTCTACAAATGTTGACCTCTAGATAACTAAATATTATTTTTTTTTTTAATAACTCTCTTCTGCCAAAGCAGGGCAGAAGAGAGTTATTACTATTAAATAAATAAAAATAAAAAAGTTTTTTATTCACGTAGACTTCAAAAAAGCGTTTGTAAATAGTCAGAACAAGTTTGTAGTAATATATATCTAATAAACAATTGGCGTTGGCTCCCAGCCTAACATATTGCGGCTACTCTGGCTAAACTTCAAGTGAGTGTCATCTGACTTCAAAACCAGTTGGGATCCAGTAACCATGAGCATTGAACCAGGTGTCTCATTCTTTTTGGTTTCTGACTATATATAAAGATTTTCACAGATGTTCTCAGGACTACTGAAACTAGTAGCTTAACGAAGACAGGGTAATCCTTCAAACAATTCCAAAATAAACCTTTTATAGAAAGTTTTTTGGGTAGGGGAATAGAACCTGTTACCTTCAGGGCACTAAGGTTCGATAAAAAAAAAATATTTTTAATTTTATTTGTTTTATGTAGTATATTTTATTTCATTTAATTTTATTTTTCTTTATGTGTCATTATTATGACATTTATGCGCATGCTGTGACACCTTGAAATGTTGTGCATTTAATTGTAATTTTGTAGTTAATAATCTAGACGTAAGAAACAATGTAACAACTACTGGTTGTCCAAATAAATAAATAAATAAATCAGACGCCTTACATAAAAACAAAGGTCGTCTTTTTTGTTTCATAACTAAAAAAGAGTGTTTCCGTATCCCCTGAATAATTTGGAACCATTTCAAAACATATTAAGTATATGGTGGTTCAAGAAGATTTTTGTTGCACTTCCTCGCATTTCTGGGATATGATATAAATATATATTCCATACAGACAAATTTTGTTTCCTGGAACAGAAAAAGTATGTAATTATTTATTCTTGGTCCATGTAGATTTAGGGAAATGAGATAGAGAGGGGGGCGCAAACAGTAAAGAAATGTCAACTTGATTTAAGATTTATTTTTATTACTTCAGATCATTCTGGAAGTAGAATGATGACTTGTAAGGAACTCGATGGTGAAAGGAGCACAAATAAAACAATTGTGTTACGTGAGTTTTACAGATCCTCACAGGATTTGTATATTCTGTTATAGACTGTGGCACGCATACTTGCTTTGTTACAGATTCCATTGCGTTCATAATGAGTAAAGAACTAGAATCTATTGAGTCTTAACTCATTATGAATCTATTGACTGATGACGGTAAGGAAAAGGCCATAATGACATACTCGTTCAAAAACGCAGCTCAAAAGCCTCTAAAGAAGTCAATACTGGTTATTTTTTTAATTTAGATCACCGAAAATTAAGAATCAGAAACTATTGTAAACTTAATTTTTCACGTCCATTTAAAGTTCAAAAAAAAACTAACGTTCGTTTTTAATTCAGTAAGTGGCCGGAGAATGTGATATTGACAGAAATAGAGCAGGTAAAAGTCCAGGGACACCGGATAAGGAAATTTTGTCAGTCAGTCAACACAGCACGAAGGAGAACCATGAGTCTACGGTGGAACCATTTGGGCAACTCCGCTGGACGCTCGACATAAAGTAAAGCTTATGCCGTCAACTTGTACGGTGAATTCCTGACGCCCTCCGATAAAAGTTGATGGCAGAAGACGCTACACTGCCGCTGGACCTATGACTCGAAGCACTGGTCTAACAGCAAGCCATTTTATAAGTGAGTTGAAATAAAAACATTCCAGTGCTCGCGGCTTGTGACAAAGGCTTTTTTATCTAAATTTTGCCCCAGCGTTCTTGTTAATTTTGTTGACAAAATACGTATTTGTTAGTACAGATGCCAGCACATCAAGCTACCCCGATCTGTCAAATTTCTCCAATTGAAAGTGAACCTAATGCTTTGTGATAAAGTTGAAAATCTATAAAATAAAATTGACAGATCTGGGTAGCAGTAGCAGTAGTAAATTTTGGCAACTTTTGATACCGGAAAGATTTACTGATGTACTTTTCTAAAATTTTGGAGTAAACCTATATAGTATGATAAGTATATTTTACGGTGAGTTATTTTAAATTATAGATATTTTATAAAAATATATATATATATATATATATATATATATATATATATATATATATATATATATACAACGTGTAACAGAAAGTGTGAACGTAACTTAAGGGGGTTATAGGGTATCAGGACGGCTACCTATGGACGAAACTTCAAACTGAAATAATCATTTTTTATTCAACTAGTAATTTATTTTTCTATCGACCACCTAAATCAACAAGAAAGATTACCGACATTATGAACAACACTAAAAACTCAGCCGCAAGGGTAATGAACCTTACCGTGAACTCTTTGGGTACCTACTACTTAGACTGTAAATAAAAAGTGTGGTTCTGTACAGTCATATAATTTATTACACGTGTTTATTTTAAGATTCAATCAAATGTTTAACTGAATTTTTGCTCAAATTTTTAATGACATTTTAATGATTCATACTTTGATAGCTAGGAAAAATCACTTAATTTAATTTAAATTGATATTCCGCAAGATGTTGGATCTAGGAGTAATAAATAATTTAATTGACTTATGTAACTGCAGATATTTTTTTGTGTGTTAAATAGTAAGAATATTAAATTTTTCTTTCAGTATGTGAATTTAATCTGGCCGGAAACGAATAGGTACTTAATTTTTAATACAAACTATACAAACTAACCAGATAAACCCACGCGGTACGACTACTGATAAATTACGAAAAAATATGAATAATGTACTAGGCTCATATGAACATTAGGGGACATTTCGAATTCCGTCCTGATTTTGTCGCAATTAACTCTAATACGGCGGCGAATACAAAGGATTGATGTAGGTAAATAATAAATGGTTAAATATTTTTTAATATTCATCAAAGCGGGCCCCGCGCGCCGCGCCATTTGAATGTGTTCGTGTATAACTCATTGGTCTAGCGGTAGCGTGTTCAACTGCAGATAATAAAGTCCTGGGTTCAAATCCCGGGTCGGGCAAAAAAGTGATTACGAGAATAATGAAGTCCTGGGTTCAATTCCCGGGTCGGGCCAAAAAGTGATTATGGGATTTTTCCGCAAAAAGAAATTTCTCAGTATCAGCCCGAAGTCTGGGAGTTGACGATATTACACCCCCATGCCTCGGAGAGCACGTAAAGCCGTCGTTCCTGTGCCTGACCTCTTTCCGGTCGTATCTCTAGTCGTCCCATCGGATCATGAGAGTGATGGAATAGAAAGTGCAGGGGCACTTTCAATTCCACCTTTAAAATTTAACGACAATGCCTGTAACGACATATTAATCATTCATACAATACATACAAATAAAAAAATATGAATAATGTACTAGGCTCATACAACAGTAGGGGACATTTCAAATTTCGTCCTGATTATATCCAAAGTTACACTAATATGGCGGCAAAATCAAAGAGTTGATGTAGGTAAATAATAAACGGTTAAATATCTTTTAATATTCATGTAAGCGAGCCGCGCGCGTCGTCGATACCTAAGCGGCTCTTTTGAGTGGACTCAAAGGGGCCGCCAAAGGGGCCGCGTTCGAAGAAAGCCGCCAAATTCATCAAATATTGTGCAATTTCATTTATTTAATAAAAATATTAAAATCATCAGTTGTTCGTAAACTGCTGTCTATTTAGGTCGTGTTTAGTTACTAAATCGTCTAAAATGTCGTTTAGTAATGAGTGAAGTGTTCCGCGAAATCCTTAACTATGTCGTTTAGTGATCGTAATAATTTGGAAAACTTCGTGCATTCATCTATGAAAGAATAGCCTCAGACGTGCACTTTGTGATGATGAGGATTCATAGGTCACAGAATTTAAGGCTGTTTAATTACGAGGAACCTATGTCGTGAAGGGTACAGTGTCGCGAAGGAGGCCTCTTTATAACTAAGAAACATGAAAGCTTTACGATTCTATGAATATGTTGTACATGAGAGAGACTCGTGTTATTTGGCAAGTCTTAGAGTTAAGCTTTCGGTGTCGGTGCAGATTTTAGTGAACGTGAAATAATGAAATTCTTCCATCAGTACTGAAAACAACTTCAACTAGAAGTTAAACTATAAAAAGGATCTCGTAATGTGTTTGTGTATCACGCACTTATACGATGTAAAGTATCCAATAGCTATTCAGCAGTGCTATAAATAAAAACATAACTCTAAAATAAAACAAAATATGTGTAGTGAGTGCAATCGGAATCAAACTACCAGGCGTGCATAGAAACACAGAGGTATGTCAAACAATTTCTAGCGTAAATCAGAATCAGCTGTGCTGTGTTAGAATGGTTGTTCGTTATATCGATAAAAATACTTGTCGATATATTGAACGGTATATTATTTTACGATCAAGATTAAAATGATGGTATTTCGGTATGAGATTTTGTGTATAGGTAGGCTTACGGAGACCGTATATGCCCCTTAAGTTACGTTCACTCTTTCTGTTACACGTTGTATATCGTTTATAAAAATTTTACTTATAATATTACTTATTCGATTATTTATGTTAATTGTATTTGGAACGGGTATCCCGGAAGGAGTTGCAAGTGACGCCACTTTGTCCAAAGTAGGTCATATTGATTCCCGCACTTGACATGAGATGTACCTACGCTCGCAGGCCAATCAGATCTGAATCTATTTAAATCTTCACTGTCTCTTGTAATTTTAATCCTATGTTTAGTGTCTGTATTGGACTGAGTGTAACCCTTTAATTCTGTGCTGATATTTTGTATTTCAAAAATCCTTAACGTCTACAATTTTACACATGGCCATCTGATCCAAACTAAGCAGAGCTTGTACTATGGATACCAAATAACTGATAATACTACTTACACTACTTTTCATTTGTAAATACATACTTATATAGATATATACACCCAGATTCAGGCACACAGGCATGTTCATGCACATACATGTCTGTCCTGGGTGGGGGAATCCACGACCTGCGCCGTGAAAGGCAAGTATCTACTAACTACGCCAACCGACTTTTAAAATAGGAACCTAACTTGACGAAGTTAGTAGCTTGTGTCTAAGATTCTTGTTCTAAGGTATTTGGATGATCCAATATTTCTTTGTCGTTCCCATCTATTGTTTTTGACGGGTCGTTTGGCGTTGTTTGTAGATACCGATGTATTATCATCATCATTATCTGATTCCGAGATTAATAAACACTTTACCTACCTCCCTACACGATAATATTAGTGTAAGTAACATTAAATACTGTTTACATTAAGTGCTGACACAGAAATTGTCCGATTGTTATTTTTACCTGGTTCCATCAGAAAACCAGCGCTGCAACAGTAATGTCGCAGCTAGTGCTGAGATGGGACCAATTTGGCCTCGCACAGATAGCAATTAAGAACTTCTTTATTAGTACCTATATATTATTATTATCTGTGCTTGTTTACGGAATAAATATTTTTTCTTTCTTTCTTTCTTAAATATAACTTAAAAGCATACTATACTTCGCAATTGTAACGTACATAAGAATATATATATACTTACTTATATATACTTTACAATTGCGAACTATATAATACTACCTTGATGTTGTGAATTGTGATGATAAGTACCTTAGGTAAGAATAAAAGTCGAACCTACTATTATGTTTGTCAGCTACACAACGTACTACAAAAGTAGCACGCACAAGCCCAAGAGGTTTTTGTGTTATTATTATTGTTTCTATTTATAATATGTATCTTTTGTGTTTGCCAAATAAATAAAAATAAAAATTTCAATTCATAAATTATTCTATTTTATATTTGAATCTCCAGAGTAAACAAAACTAGATCGCTAGACGTAAGGCTTTTATATGACTAATTCAACATCATATATATAAGACAGAATATTGTCCTAGATTTGCTTATAAGACCCCGAAGATTTACAACTAGGTCAACGTCTCTTATCTCGAGATTATACAAACGCGGAATGATTTGTTGTGGCTGACCTCGATTTTAGGGGGAAAACAAATACCTCTTGGAGTTCTAAAAAAACAGCAAGGGAACTAATTTTACTATCTTAGCATTTTGTTTTATGAAACTTCGTGTAGATAACCTACATACAGTGAATGGTTCATTCACTGCTTACATAGTAAAGTCGCAAATTGATTAATAATAATATGGTAACCGTCATGTTGAAGTTTAGTCTTTCTTCATTATGCTCCTCGAACCTCAATTTCTTCTAATTAATAACAAACAAAGGTCGAGAAACGCAAGAATTTTTTTTTTATTTTTTTTTCAAGACACTGCCCTCACGAAGCTATCCCTGTGCCGCGGGGTACTTTACAAACACAAAAACGGACACAACTTACATCCAGACTCAGAACAACTATTTATGGGTCACACAAATAGTTGTCCGGCGCGGGACTCGAACTCGAGACAAGAAGCGTCGAGGCGATAGTTTTGGCCACTGCTGCACACGTGCAGTAAAATTTTTGTTTCAAAAGTTTGAAAACTTTCCTGTTTTATTTTTATTTGTGGACTATTTTAGCGTAATTAGTTAGTACACCTTCCAAAAAATAAATAAATGTGTTCAATTTGCTTCTCATAAAGAAAAGTTGTAGTCGGTTCTATTAAACAGTAATAGGTCTTTCTTTTAAACAATAATACAGTTCCAAAGAAAAACTTGTGTGTACTTATGTACACGCGTTAGAAGTTATACTTCTTAATATAAAACTTGAACATAGTTATCAATTTTCATACCACCTAGAACTAACGTCATGCTGTTATTTTTACGATGCGCGCGCACGATGCGCGCGCATCGTAAAAATTTACTCTCATACCACCTAGAACTAACTTCATGCTGTTAAATTTTTTGGTGTCGGTATGCGCGCGCATCGTAAAAATTCACTCTCATCATTTTTCTCCATCGCGCCAAAAGAAGTATAACTTCAAAAACTGATTAATAATACCGTTCTTTGACATATGTATTTCTATATTTATATCAAAAACTTAGTGACTTAAGACCACTTACAATGCTATACACTCAAATGGACCAATCACAGCACTAGTGCTGAATGACGCAAGCTATGTTTTCACCCATTTAACATGTAATATATGCGTTTAATATAATTTCGTAGTGACATTAATACCTAACTGGGAGTAAATTGTTTGTTGCCGTATGTTTAAGCTTAATTACCCAGTAGCATTGCTGTAGTTTCTGAGTAAATTGGTTTAAGTTACCGTCTATATTGGTAAGGAATACCGAGTAAGACTGCCGGCTATAGCGTCTAAAACTTGGCATTGTACATTAATTAAAACTAAAGATTACCATTGTTGTTGTCATAGAGCAAAGCAGCTCTAATCAGGTCTTTATTGCTGAAGTTACCAAGTAAATCGTTGTAGTTACCATATATTGGCTAAAATACCAAGTTAAGGCGATTGGCACACTGCTCCGCATGATGCAGCGTAGTGCGCGAGTGCGTGTCCTAACGTTACTAGTATTGTAAGTATCTCCGTTTGTATAGAAAACACGCACAGTCTCCAACATACTGAACATGCATCCACGCGCGTTCATGCAGATGCATGTTCAGTGTGTGCACGCACTACGCTGCATTATGCAGGGCAGTGTGCCAATCGCTTAAAGTAGTATAAGTAAAAAATTAACACAATAGATGATTTGACGATCTGAAAGACGGTTTGATGTTCCATAGTTGAATAACTTGTAGATGATGCTTAGGTAGGGGCACAAATTACCCCCCATAGATACCGCTTACAAGGCATGTGACGATCACAACACACACTTGATTTAACTATTATAAACAGGCATGCCCAAATTCCAACTTTAGTCCCGACCAACCGTGAGAACCGTGCGGGAGTGCGAGTTTATTGTAATTTTTAATTGTAAAAGTTTAATATGGCTTCATGTGCAGTGTGAAATGGTGTGGAAAGTCAGCCAAAACTTCAAGTTACAAAATAGATGGCATAACGTTTCATCGGTAACTCATTTTGTCGTTGTTTCCAATATATTACAAGCCAAACAGATTTCAGTTTATACTGGTTCTACCACTCTCGTCTCTTTCACTCATTACGCTAAGTGCAACACTTATCCTTGTCTAACGAGAACACGTGTAAGTTAGTGTTAGGTGTTGGGCATTGATATAAACTATTTATAGATATTTAACTCAATGGTGTTGGGTATCATAAATTAATCTGCTCAATTTGATATCGATATTTCTACCAAATAATTTAGAAAAAGTTCAAGTTATTATATGTCCGTACAAGTAGCGTACGGTTAAAGTTTGGTGTGTAGTATATACTTGATTGCTCTTAGATACAAACGGATAATAGAAAACTATACATATAATAAGCCAAAATATAGTTTTTGGAAGTTTACATACATTTGTTTTAGTAAAACCACATTTTGCAAGTAGGTATATTCTTAGTCCCATGTAATAGGGGGCAAACCGTTTTAAATATATTAATGCCACTAACTCAAGCGTTTTTGTATAATGTGTAAAAATATGCAAATGGTTATCGACATACGTAGCGAAAGTCATCATCGACATGTAAAATATAAAGTTCTACGGCCTACCCCATCCTTACAGTTAGAATGCATTTGGTTGCGACCTTGAAATAGCCAATCAAAACGCATTTGTTTCAGTCCCCGCAACCTGCGCCTTGCTCTAATTTTGGTGAGTTTGAAACAGAACAAAGATCCCGTGATGCGGTATCTATGGGGGTAATCTGTGGGTAGGAGCCTCTTTTTGTCTAGCGTAATTGTGTATTCACTTACTCTAATGATCGTTTTTTTATTATTTCTTTTGTATCTGTGTTTGTCAAGAATTAATTAATTTCTTTCTTTCTGCTAAATTAAAATTGATTTTAATTTAGTCATCATAAAAAGACTAGACGTTTATACATTGCTTGAGCTATTGAAAAAAAATTGAATAAATAAAATGAACTTAAATTCAATTTTACCAACAAAGTTTGTGTTATTACCAACAATTTTAAAGCAATTTAGTAAGTTAGTATTTCATTATATATATAATTTATTTTTAATATTTATATGTTATAAGCATTGCAGATGCTATATTAAAAAACCCTCTCTGGTAATTTTCCCTTATATTGCCTTTTCTTTACTCCTGGTCCATTCAACGGTTGCCTGGAAGAGATACTGCTACAGCAAAATTATTTTTTACAAACAGGGTGCTTACTTACCCAGATAAGTAATTCCTGGGTATCAATCACGAGTGGGGTCAATAAGTGTTTTATTTTTGGTAAGCTAATTTCTTAATACCTTCTCTAAGTCTAGAAGCTGCCAATATAACACCACCGTCCGTAGAGCACGTATAGCCGTCAGTCATGTACCTGACCTCTTTCCGGTCGTACCGCTAGCTGGCCAGTCTCCAATGAGACCGGCCACCGTGACCGAAATTCGAGTAAGAGGATATTATTACACGTCGCCTAATCCAACATCATGGCAATGTTAAGCTGTTAAACTTAATAATAACTCTTATGGCTTATTTTACTTCTTCCAGACTGTCTAAAAATTCAAAGCCAAATATCTTAAGACCCAAGCTACTCTTATTAAAGAGGCAGGGTTTATCCTTAATATTGTTGTACAGATGTGTTATGTATGCAATAAATATGTCAAAGGTGATTAAATAGAGTTAAGTACACCTTAGGGTGTAAGTTGTCGTGATCTTCGAACAATGCATCGATTTGCATTTAAAATAAAGTTTAACAGCTCTACAGCACTGTTTCCACACATGCCAAAGTTTTATCCCAACGGATGATCGTTTATCCCCAAGTTAACCGTCTTGCCATACTGATTGAAGATAGCCCAAGTTCGTAAGTTTAATTTCAAATGTTATGCAAGAAGATGTTCAATATTGAGATAACGTGGAATAATATTATATTTAGATTGATGCGGGTGCGATTGTGAATAATTATTGATTAATTATGATATTGGGTAATTGAGAACCGAGACCAGAGTTTTTTCTCACACAGACATTGTTTCGAGCACCGGATAAATGACATCCGGTCCTCAAAACAAAGTCTGTGGGTGAAAAATCTCTGGTCTCACCTTTTCCATCACACCCTCCAAACATTACTTGTCATTAAGACAACAAAACCCAGCATGCTGGCTTGTATGAAACAGTTGTAACATGCCAATGAAATAGTTTTTAATCTGTTTCGTGTATGTATATGTGAGTGGTTATACGATTAAGACATAGCGCCTGCGCTTAGAGCAATTTTCTCTAGGAACAGTCCGATTAGAGAAGGAACTCCAGCTTATTAATAACATGCAGACTTAATATTGTGCTCAAGGGTTCAAGAATAATGTTAGCATAGCATAGAGAAATGCATTAACAACAAACACTACTTTACATCTTATTCTGGATTATGTCGAAGTACATACTTAGTACCATTACAGACACTTACTATGTACTTTGACAGAGTCTGACACGACGTTCGTACGAGTCGACGAGACGTGTCTGCATGATCGAGCACTCACTTCTCTTCGAGGCTCCGAGAGGACGACTATTACCTAGGAACTGTCACACGTTTCGTTGTGCTTGATTTATTTAGTCAAAGTTTATTAACTTTTTTTTTTTAAGACAACGCCGAAGGGATTCTAATACATGTGTCGCGGGGTAGCTTACAAACATACAATAGACGGACACAAATTACATCAACTAAATAGGTTAAATAGGTTATAACTAAATAGGTCTAAAATTGAACTTTAATTTCAACCACACCAAGTGTTTTCGCCCACTAAATTGTACCACGGTGAAGATTCAAGCCATAACAACAATTAAATTATAGTAAAAAATATAAATAAAAATTATCAACAAATAAAACTACCAAAATAAAATTCCAGTTATTAATAACTAAAGTAATGATATCTGAAATCTAGGCACAAGAAAAAGAAAACCTAAAGACATCTAATAAAATATTCAAAAACTACCAAAGTAACCTCGTCGGACTCCATCGGGCAAGCGTTAAAAGGTCTAAATCGGGTAATAAATACTTATTTATTTCTTAGCAACGCGGCAACCCTTTTTCCCTAGTAAACTTTTACGATGGCGAGAGATAATCAAATGATACACTTTATATTTTAACACTATGTGCGATATAGGCATTCAAGGAAAATATTGGGTAGCCGAAATACGTTTCGTGTGTTCACGTACGTAGGTGTCCATGTCGATACGATCTTTGGTGATGATGTCTATCTATTATTTAATATCGTGTGTTTATATAATAATTAATAATAACAATATCCTGGGACATTATCCACACACGGCCACCTGATACAAAACTAAGCAGAGCTTGTACTATGGGAAATGGATGACTGATATATAACTACTTATAGTACTTTTCTTTTGTAAATACATACTTATATAGATAATTACACCCAGGTAAGACGGACATATATGATAGGCAGACAAACAGACATCTTCATGCACACAAATATCTGTCCTGGGAGGGAATTGAACTAACAGCTTGCAGCGTTAAAGGCAAGCATTTACCAACCACGTCAACCGGTCAGTTATATATATATATATATATATATATATATATATATATATATATATATATATATATATATATATATATATATATATATATATATATATATATATATATATATAACATATAGTGGATTTGATAACGTTCTTCTTTTGAAATTGGTTAATAACACTTTGTAAGCGTAGGTTAGTACATATTTTTCTTATTTTTATTTATTTTTAGAATAACAGTGCGTCTTAGTATTAAGCTTTTATATGCTTTTAACATACATAGACGAAAAACTCAGGACACGATTATAGCGCCACCTGCCGTTTAATAGGAATTCAGTGACAAACATACATACACATAAACAGTGATATATTATGTAAAGATATATGTATGTTGTGGGGGTTCGTTTCCACCTTATTAACTGTAATGAAATAATGATGAAATAATGATGAAATAATGATGAAATAATAATGAAATAAAGAAATTTATTCAGCACTTGGGTATTTACATACACTTGTCCTTGTCAAGCTCACAATGTATTACATAAACACAGTTTAAAAACAGTAATTAAAGTAACAAAATATTTTAAATTAGTCCGTCCGTGCGGTCTGTTTCGTCACATGTATTTTTAATATTCTTAAATAAATAATAAATAGCAAGTTGCTAAGCTATTATTGTTACATTTAGCAATAGTGTATCAAATTAAAGAATTGAAAACAACGAGCAGTTTGCTAGCACAAAATGCTCTCAACCAGTAGCTTAATTTAAACGACTAATACCTGAGGGCACCCTTTATGGGCGACATCTCAGGCGGCCGCTGAAGTAAAAAGATGGAATTCGTAATTGTACACAATTTAAAATGCATTGATAGTCAATTGTAAAATATAACCAATGCACATTTTGTGTTTTACTGAAACCGCAAAAACAGATTGGCGGTGTTTGTTGCTAAATTAAGTAGGTAATTAGACTTAAATTGCTGTGGATTATCCTCTAGATAATTTGTTAATTGTAATTATGCTGGTAATACGATAAAACTCATTTAAAATACTATAATATAATTAGTGAAAATACATTTTAATAAAATTACAGACTTCTATTTTCATTATAAACCCACGATTTACTGTAAGCGCTTTTAAATTGGTATCTACATGTCTGTGGAGGATTATAATATTGTAACATTTTGAGCACAAATTACGGAATAAATTATAATAACATTAGCAATGTAGTAAAACCAACAAAAATTACAATTATACCGTATGTAAGGGATAGCGTAACGATACTAATTACCAGTAACCCTGTGTGTAAATATTGCTACTATCTTTCTTTTATTATAAACTAGCAAAACTTCGCGGTTTCACCCACGTTAAACTTTTTAAATTATAGCCTCTATATTATTGAGATATATATATAAGCTTTAGGTATTACTACAAAATTTCATCATAACCCGTCCCGTATTTTTGCGTGAAAGAGTAACAAATATCCATACATACATACACACAAACTTTCACAAATATGATAGTAGTAGGATCTGTATGTTTGTATGTTAGGATGTGCGTAACTCAATCACGCAATCACAGAAAACACGTCATGAGATTTGCCACACTTTTAGAATATTATCTAAATACACACATAAGATACTTTTATCCCGAAATAATGAGAGGTTTATGCGGGATCATCAAAAATTATATATTGGGTATAAGTTTAATTTTTTATAGACCTAAATTCTAAGGACAATAAAATGGAGTCAAAACATTGGTGTATTTTAAAAAAACAATAAAAATAAAACTTGTGTGTACTTATGTACACACGTTAGAAGTTATACTTCTTAATATACAACTTGAACATAGTTATCAATTTTCATACCACCTAGAACTAACGTCATGCTGTCATATTTACGATGCGCGCGCAAGATGCGCGCGCATCGTTAAAATTCACTCTCATACATTTTCATACCATCTAGAACTAACTTCATGCTGTTATTTTTACGATGCGCGCGCACGATGCGTGCGCATCGTAAAAATTCACTCTCATACCACCTAGAACTAACTTCATGCTGTTAAATTTTTTGGAGTCGGTGTGCGCGCGCATCGTAAAAATTCACTCTCATCATTTTTCTCCATCGCGCCAAAAGAAGTATAACTTCAAAAATTTAAATTTCGAACAGTATTTATCTACGCTTGATTTTAAATGCATTTGGGGAGCAACCAGAGAATAAAGGTTCCAATTTATTACCTTTAGAATCTAATTTCAGATTCAGAGATCAGACTTATTTTCATTCTGTGTTAATAATTATATAATTTGGACGACAAGTTTCAACACTAGTTTGACCTCAAACCCCATGTTGATTTTCTATTATTTGTAGCCAATTAGTTGTAGTCAACCTAGCCAGATCCAGTTTCTACAAAAACTTACATATTCAAGGACCTTTGAAAAATGACTGCACTATTTTAAATACGGGCTCTGATTTTCTTATCGGCTAATTGGAACACAAAATAGCAATTTTCAGTCTTATAGCGTAAACAATGCACAGCCTAAACCTAACCTCAAAATTGAGAAATTATATTTGTTTTTATTTGGTGGGGTACGAATCATCACTATCTACCCCAGATTGATTGGTTATGTAAGGTGGTGAATGGTTGTAGTGATCTAATTGACTTACACTTTGATTCATTCAATATGCTCAGAATAAAATTGTACAAATATATATGCGATGTCTAACCTCTGCCGTCAAAAACACTTTCATGTATGGCTCTTAGAAGATAAGCACATAGTTCATAGTTAGGTTAAGCTTACTACACACAAACGTACTCTCTCATGTGCATGCAGAGTTCACCTGTAAGTGATTATTACACTACTGCTATATTTATTCGTATGTTAATTAGATCTAAGACGGTGTATATAATTGTTGGTGAACCTATAATAATAAATAAATAAAAAAAATTGCCATTTACATGATCACTGGCTGACCGAAAAAACTTTTTTAACCTAATCACATATTTGTAAAACGGTAACTATTATGAAGCAGTTTTTTTTTAATACCTACTGATCAAATTACAGAAAATCAAAGCGGAGCTGTGAATTACGAGTTCGTCGTTTTTATCTAGTTGTTTAAAGCAAAGAAAACGTTTACTTGATTGTAGTGAAATACTTTCAGCATTTCATTTGATTAAGTTAACTTAGCTTTTAAGTTAGCAGTTTAAGTCTCGGATTCCAATTTAGTAGTTCAGTCTCAAATTGGTTTAAACGTCTCAAGGTTGTAGGGATCAGTTAATCCCCGTATCAGAGTGTGTCTCTTGAAGTCTCTGGATTTATTGAATTGTTTGGCATCGAGATGGAGAAGCTTTCAATTCAGTATCTAGTACAGTTGTTTTACGATTATATATATATATATATATATATGGATATTATCCATTCTTCTTTGGAACTCCCTTTCACCGGAAATCATGGCAAGGAATGTGCCGGGAACGAGAACCTCCGAAACGATATACGAGTACTTCACATCGCCCCAGATTTAAACAACTCGACGGCTGTAATGTTTTCTTATTATATCTACTTTCTGAGGCTGCTATTGTTTTGTATAAAATTGTGAGGAAGGGTATGCGACGGCGTCATGTATGTATTTTTCCAAGACTCGTCGTGCAAATAACCTACGTCCATTTAACACTGAACAGCTACAGTGGCCGGGCACTAAAAAATCTACCTACATATCGGAAGCTCTAACAGCAAAGTCTAGTCGATTATTTTATGTTGCTCGTGAATATGTCAGAGAGAGAAAACTGGCTGCTGCGTGGACTTCATTTGGAAATATCTTCGTTAAGAAAGACGAAAGCGGCGCGCCCATTCGTATCGTAGATGAACCCCAAATTAACAAAATTATTCAATTACTAGTTTATTTGTACAATCTCTTTACTCCCTGTGGATATTATTATAATTTTTTTGCATGCCAGTGTCTTTTATGAGTAACTCAGTTATAGATACAAATAGTGCTAATTTTATTGATTATTTCTTCATACACATTATTTATTACGGAGAGTTCTACATATATTATTACCCTTCAAGTACACTACACCAACCATCACACCAATTTCACCATACTAATCACTTACCCAAAATTAACATAAACAAACGAGTATCGTCGTCGAAGTTTAATTTACCCCGCAACTCGTATAGTTGTAAATTAGTTAGCACACCAAACTACGTTTTTAAAAAAAATAATTTGAAAGAAACCTTATTGTTTAACAAATTTACAATAGAAGAAGAGTTCTGTTATACCTTTACACTATTATAAAACTGGATTACACAACGTTTTTATAATTGTAACCTCAACTACAGTAGCTTTGACAAATTACACAGAGCACAAAACTTGTAGTTTAGGGTGATGGCCGTAATGAAGAGCAGAGTAACAACCCGGACCAACCAACCAACAGATCTAGGACAATTTCGTAGCTGGGCAACAATTTGACCAAAGAATAATACACGGATATAATTTAGGAAAGCTCAAGTATTTAGACTGTCTTTATAGTTGACTAGCTAAGCGGTTTCACCCGCGTTAAACTTAATAAATTATAACCAATGTGTTATTCATATTTCTGTATAAGCTATATTACTACAAACTTTCATCAAAATTCATTTCGTAGAATTTACGTGAAAGAGTAACAAACATCCGTACCTACATCCATAGACATAAACTTAGCCATTATGTCAATTCACCAATAAAACTGAAAATTGCAATAAAGCATTATCTAATAGTTATAATAAAAAAACTTGAGAGGTGTCAAGGGACACCCGGATGGAACAATGTTATTTCTTATTATTTATTATGTACAAAAAACCTGTATACACTCAACAAAAATAATCGTCGCGACACCACACTATTCAATGCGAAATATAAATGAAAATATCTGGCTTGCTTTCTATAAGAGAGAGAGAGAGACAGACAGAGAAACATGCGCACGCCGCACAGCTGCAAAAAGTGTCGTGACAACTTTTCGTAAGATTTTTTTCCGTCTAGCCCCCTTTCACAACGCGCGATAAGGAACTTCGTTCCAATAATGTCCTCCTGTTGAGTTAAGTTAAAGTCATTACGACCAATTCAATGGAGTCTAAGCATCTGCACGGGATATATTACTGTGCACAAATGTTTGCGCAAACACAGCTGCACTGTACTTGGGATGGCGCGCCGATACATTTGGAAAGAAGTCAGGTACAAGACCGATGACTTTCAGTGATCCTCGAGACGCGGGGGTAAAGCACTGCCAACTTGCAGACTCCAGGCTGGTCATTGGAGGAGGCCTTTGTGCAGCAGTAGACGTCTTTCGGCTGATATGATGATGATTTTTGTATGTCGTTACTCGATTTTTATTGTTCGTAACATCCTTATTTCGAAAGTAGATTTGATGGCTAATTCTTTCTGTATATTCCAATATCGCGGTCACCACAGCCTAGTTGGTAGTGCACCTGCCTAAGAAGCTGGTGGTCCTGGGTTCGAATCCCGGTAAGTGCAAATATTTGTGTGATGAGCACGAATATTTGTTTCTGAGTCATGGATGTTTTCAATGTATATAAGTATTTATCTATCTACATAAGTATGTACATCGTCGCCTGGTACCCATAGTACAAACGTTGCTTAGTTTGGGGCTAGAATGATCTGTGTGACATTGTCCCCAGATATTATTGTATAAATTTTATTCCAAGCAGTCGTTGGGTAAATAAAGTTTTAGTTATTGAATGTTAATTGTGACTACTTACGTTTGTAAGCTCAACAGGAATGTCACTTCAAATACCGTACATTTCCGTCTTAAATTCCATGGTATAATGTACTTAACGACAAACATTCCGCGTTACCTCTTAGTAATCAAGAGAGGGTCGGCTTGAGTAAGATTAATTAAACCAGTGGCGCATCAATCATTCGACCGGATTCCGTATAGCAGACGCTTTCACTGGTTTTACTTATAGGTTGCTTATAAAACCTATTTTAGCTGAGAGTTTGTTAGTGTATTATGGTTTCCTTGATTCGTTGAGATAATAACCTGCGTTGCAGTGGTTCTTACTAAATGCTAAAGTTTGTGATTGAATGTATGGATTACTCTTTTCAATAAGTAGGAATTTACGTTGATCTGGAACTATGAAAATTGGCTATTATAATAATATCTAAAATCTGGGGACAATGTCACACAGATCATCCTAGCCCCAAACTAAGTAAAGCTTGTACTATGGGTACCAGGCGACGATATACATACTTATATAGCTAGATAAATACTTAAATACATAGAAAACATCCATGACTCAGAAACAAATATTCGTGCTCATCACACAAATATTTGCACTTACCGGGATTCGAACCCAGGACCACCAGCTTCGTAGGCAGGAACACTACCAACTAGGCTATGGTGACCGTCCGATGATGATGATGATGATTAATACCGTCTTATACTTACTACTACTAGTTTAGGGAAAAGTCTGCAACTATACAATATAAATAAACAGTTAAAGCAGTGTGGTTTCCAGCCCAGAAAGAATAATAAGACCACCCCATACCATTCCGTGGGTGTCGTAAAAGGCGACAAGGAATACACCAGGTATTCGTGCAGCAGCGATGCCTGTGTACTATTTACCAACTAACTAACGCCAATTCGTAAGCCTAGCGCGGTGACTTCGGAAACCTACTCCAAGTGGAAATATTATCAAACCTTTGGGGGATGCCCACGTGTAGCAGTGGACAATATCAAGAATATGATGTAAAACAAGTATAGGAAGGTATCTAATAATTTTGGCTGCACGTGTGGCGCCGCGGCTAAGACAGTCGCCTCGCCTCTTCGTGTCGTGGGTTCGAGTCCCGCGCCGGACAACTATTTGTGTGACCCATATATATCAATTATATGTTTGTAAAGTACCCCGCGACACACGGGTTTCGATTCCCTAGTGCGGGCGTTGTATTTTTAAACAAAAAAAATATAGTACTCAACAGTTTGCACTGCTATGTGTTTTGTACCTAGTAGTATTATAGATATAATATTAAAACTAGCTGAACCAGCAAACGTAATTTGGGCACATTATAAATTATTTCTAGGGAATATATTTGTAGTTAAAGAACAAAAATTAAGAGAGGTAGGGCACAGCGTTCATTCACTCGAAGAGCAGCCCGACTGGGGAAGTACCTCCACCTTACAGAAGACATTCCTTAATAATAACATTAATACTTTAATGTTGTGTTTCTGAGTGTAAGGTCGCCACAACTCATCGGGGTGGGGGGAAGGGTCAGCAACACATTTTGCTGACTCTTAAAGGCCGGCAACGCACCAGTGACTCCTCTGGTGTTGCGAATAGCCATGGGCGGTGGTGATCACTTACCATCAGGTGATCCACTAGCTCGTTTGTCGCCCTCGGATATGAAAATAAAAAAATAAGTTTGCTCAAGTAAACGTTGTCTAGCAAAAAAAAACTGAACTGACAACTAGCTAAAATTACTTCATTAATTCCAGCCAAAACTTACTACAAATCGTCGTACCTAGAAACTCTGACGTCTATTAATTCGTCTTTACAACACTTTTTATTAAATTAACAACAAAATCAAAGGAGAAAGTGATTTCTAAAGCGGTAATAACGCTATTGTTGGTCGTCCTAATATCTGGATTGAATTAGATGATTGAATATGCCTGGCTCATTGTGCTGAGTCTATCAACTGCGGTCTTTTGTTTGTACTGATGAGAGTTAAATTTGATTTTATTAGTTAAGATGCGAATTTTGATGTGATAAGGAATCTTTGCTTGTTGAGTTTTATGAAAATCATCATTAGTACAATCCATTATTTATAACAAATGTTTTTATCGAATAGAATAGAAACATTTATTATCAGAAAGTGTTTTGCATAAAGATGTTATGGTTATAATACCCCCATAACACTTAATCATATTCATGACGTGACCTTGGTTTAGATGGTAACAAATTACATTAAATTATCACTTTTTATATTATACATTATTCTAGTTAAAATTTTGAAAAAATAACTAACTATAAATGTAATAAATAAATTAAAACTATACTTACTAACATAGATATTGGAAATAGATTAAAACTACGTACAAACTAAAACTATCATTATAAACTTAAATAAAAATACTAAATTACAAATAAAAGAATAACTTATAGATAAAAAACCGCTTTTAAGTCACCATCTGCCGGTAAGGTGCCCAAAAAGCTAGCGACGTTACCTCTTTGGATCGCAAGGCTTATGCGTTGGCCGAGGTACGTGCCAGCTCTTTGATCACCAGAGTGCTCTATAAGTCGTTTGGACAACTCCTTGATAAAGGACCGTGCTTCTGGGCCCCAGGGACCCATTGTTTCGACCCCAAACGGAATAAATATATAGCCATCACCTATGGCAGCATATTTACTCCGTTTCGAGTTCTCAGCAGCCTCCGCTACAGCACCGCCTGAACGCGAACTTACTTAAAGGTGGGAGGGAGCCAGTGTATTCACACAAGTTGCGTCCCATACCAGAGGTCTCCCACGACTCCAAGGGATCAACGTCATACCATCGGGCCTCTTGCCATCGTCACGAGAGATACCGTTAGGCTCTAAAAGAACCGGCACGTGAACGGTGGCAAGCGCCCGAAAAATGACGTCATTAATGGCAGCGTGGCGTGAAAGCCTCCCTGCACTGCGGCGGCAAGATAGGCCATGGTGACCTAAACGGTCTACCTCAACCCCGCAGTAACAATTATGGGGCTCTGTCCTAGAGATGCCCAGACGAAGACCTACAGCGACTGAGAAAACCGTATTATCTAAAAGAGTTACTATACTGGTCGAAGGAATTGCCTGCAGCCAGTACCCCGACTCCCGTTCACTAGTGGCGAGGAGATGAGCCCGATCTCTAGTGCCAGGACAGGTGGTTAAAAGGGAATTTTGAACAAGTTTACACAGAGGCTCGTCCCATTGTCTCTGCGAACTGAGTGTTTTTGGACACGCCTCACTCGGACAGGCCATTGACCACGCGTCTCTGGCTCCATCCATGCCAACCAACGGTGTATTAACGATAGATGGGGAAATTATCTTGCGAAATAGACCGTTAATAGCATGGACAGAAGACAAAAATGCAGGCAGAGCAACACTTGAAATTTTGCGAATGACTAGACCTCCGAAACGTATCGGAAGAGAGTATTTTATTCTAGTACAAAAGAAAATATTTAATAATTGTATATATGTCAATAGCAGTATATTTTAATATCGCAAATATATTTTTATGTTAGAAGCGTTTATATATTGTTTTTATGGGTAATAGTTTGTCAATAGTAGTAAAATATTTAATTTAAGGGACATTGTCGCAGTTCATAATTGATTTTTTAAAGGAAGTCGTTTTATATCTCCTGAAAGCGCATTATAAACTATATTTGGATAAATATCCACGGATCACATAAAAACGGTGAGTTTTTATGTGCTCCGTGGACATTTATACGAAAAAGAAAAATAGAATTACCTTTATAATTAGCTTCTGACTGCTTCACTGGCTAAGGAAATACACAAGCTACTTGGCAAAATAAAACTACCTACTAAGTAATTCACACTAGTAGGTACCCTTTTGGGTTCAAAACCTTGACTTAGCGCTGTTACAGACGGCAGAATTATAAGCGATTGGTTATTGCACTTTTTTCTCTAAATTGGAAGATGTCACCGATCCAAGGAATCCTTAGTATCTCACAAGATACTATTTAAATTTGGCCAACTATAATGCGTTTTTGAGATGGAAAATCCCATAAAAATATTATAGAGTTTATAAAACAAGACACAAATCTCAAACATTTTGTAAATTGGACAGTATTACACGCTCATTCCCAGGAGAAAATGTAAAGCTCAGTCAACTCTCTTTTCAGTCAGCCATCCCAGCGTTTTGTATAGTGTAAATTAATTGAAAAATGCTAACGAATAACTAACTCACTTAATTTTATTTTGTATTTGGCCATTAGTTTCAGTCTCTTCAGAAGAACATCTTCATGGTGAATGTGACCCGCACCATGTCACGTCCCGTCTCCCAATGTTGTTGGCGAAATCCACCATAAAATGAATTACGCGAGTTACCCGTTACAATTTTTCATTATGCTAGTTCCTGATATCAACCTCATCATCGTCATCTTTGTTTCCCACTACTATGCTAATCGGTATGGTTTCCGCGCTTACCTGGTATGGTCTATTGTACGGGAGCCATGGTGGGCCATGGTATTTCAATAATGTATTTTTTTTCATTTGCTTTTGTCCATTTTATTTCATACATCGAAATTGATAATTTCTATCATATTGTAAATTTACTAAACTAAAAGATGTCATACATTTTTGTGAGGTTCTACATGATACATAGTCATTTTACATAGTCCATGTCGTGTTGATGCTCTTTTCTAATAATGTAATATCAAACCGTTAAATTTCAATTTTTGAACATTTCATTAACGAATATCAGTTTTTTTTTTTCTTCTTCAAATATAAAATATTCATATTTTAGTTCTTTATATAAGTAGTCCAAGAATTACCCATCTAAACTAAAGTTATCCCAATATTTTGTTTACCAAAATCAGCAACTCAGATACCTACCACCGTCCTGTCTAAACTTTGCATAATAGACACTATTTCATTTTCAAACAACGCCCACAGAATCCTTGGCCGTAAATACGGGACCTATGTCCACAATACCTATATCGTCTAACAAAAGTAACTGAAAATGTAATGTTATAATTGGACTATTTTCCTGGGATATTATTTACACACGGCCATCTGATCCCAAACTAAGCGGAAATTGTACTATGGAAACCAGATAACTGATATACACTACTTTTATTGTAATAAAAATACTTATATAGATAATTACACCCAGACTTAGGACAAACAAACATGTTCATGCACACAAATAACTATCCTGGGTGGGAATCGAACCCATGACCTGCGGCGTGAAAGGCAAGCATCTACCACGACAACAGGCCCATCGTCAATTTTAGTGGATAGGTTTGATAATTTTTGGGTCATACCTCTGCTAAAGACAGCATAGGTACGAGTATGACCCAAAATTGTTTTATCAGTTTTTTCACTTGTATTCCCGATTTTTGGACCCACACTTCCATGAAAATGTTCTGAATCACCCCAAAACTGTTACTGGGCTGGCAGATATTGTTACGAGCTTCTATCCTCACCACGATTAGCTTCACTAGATCTCCCGACTCTGGATGAAGTGCAAACCCTATCCGTCCTAATATTCACGGGATTAACTTAGTTGAGGTAGAACATAGCATTTAGATTAATAGCATAGGAGTTAATGTTATGGTCCAGAGTGTGAATGTCTTCCCCAAACCTTACTAGGGAGATAGGGCGCATTAGTGAGAGTTACAATCTATCCGCTCGGATACATAAGCTCATAAAATGAATCATGAACTCTAAGTTTGGGTTTAGGCCTGGTCTATCGATCGCCTGTGCTATTATTTTTCTCGGTTTCCATTAAGGTATTGTTGTAAAACTGCACATGTGGTCCAGCGATTAAGATAGCCGACTCACCACTTCGTGTCCCGGGTTCGGTTGTCGTACTGGAAAACTATTTGTGTGACCCATGTGGGCCATGATTCACACACGGCCATCTGATCCCAAGTGTCGCATAGCTTGTACTATGGAAATCAGATAACTGATATACTACATATACTACTTTTCATTTTTGAGTACTTATTACTTATATAGATAATGACACCCAGACACGGAATAAGACATTTTCATGCACACAAATATCTGTCCTGGGTGGGAATCGAGCCCACAACCTGCGCTGCGGCGTGAAAAGCAAGCTATTAATGAAAAATGTAATAAATATAATAATATACAGTGTGGCGCAGTGTTTAAAGGTGCGAATACGTGTTTGGTAGTTGATACCCACACATAACGACTCTATATGTGACACAAATATAACTAATCTGGATGTGCTTTGTGTGCTTGGCTTGTTGTTTCTCAAGTTCCCCACGACATTGGTATTTATTTCCTTAGTATGAGCTTCGCCTTTTTAGAGTTACGTAACCAAAAGGTAAAACGGGACCCTATTACTAAGACTTCGCTGTCTATCTTTCTGTCTGTCTGTCTGTCCGTCTATCACCAGGCTGTATCTCATGAACCGTGATAGTTAGACAGTTGAAATGTTCACAGAAGATGTATTTCTGTTGCCGCTAAAACAGCAAATACTAAAAAATAAAATGAAATAAATATTGAAGGGGGCTCCCATACAACAAACGTAATTTTTTTGCTCGATTTTATAGATAATGGTACGAAACCTTTCGTGCGCGAGTCCGACTCGCACTTGGCGGTTTTATTTAAAAACAATTATAAATGAGTACTACTTGAAATAAATAAAAAATATACATTTATATGGTAACTTCCTACTATAGACCTATAAACAAGTTGAGGCTAGTTTTGTTACACAATAGGAAATTAACAACCGATCTTTGTACGCTCAGCGCTTATAAGAGACCCACGTAAATGGATAGAACACCCTTGGTTATCATGCAAAGTTTTTCTCTGCTTCATTTAGAAAAGTGTGTTTAGGCTAAATTATGCTTCAGTGCAGAAATTTAAACTTATTGTTGGTAGAGAACTTACGATCACCATAGCCTAGTTGGTGGTGCAGGACCTACGAAGCTGGTGGTCCTGGGTTCGAATCCTGGTAAGTGCAAATATTTTAGTGATGAGCATGAATATTTGTTTCTGAGTCATGGATGTTTTCTATGTATATAAGTATTTATCTATCTACATAAGTATGTATATCGTCGCCTGGTACCCATAGTACAAGCTATGCTTAGTTTGGGGCTAGGATGATCTGTGTGACATTGTCCCTAGATATTATTATAATTCAAACAACATGCTTTAACTAGATTACCTACACGTTCAACGATAAAAAGAACTGTAATAAAATTAAAAACAATTGCTAGTAGGTATTTTCTGATACAAACCTATTACGGCCCGGTTGGCGTGGTTGGTATATACTTGCCTTTCCTGCCGCAAGTCATGGGTTTGATTCCCACATAGGTCATATATTTATATGCATGAACATGTGTGTTTCTTATGAGTCTGGGTGAAATCTATACATATAATAAAATCGTAGGAAAGTCAAAACTGTACATTGAATATTTTTTTTAAAAGGATAGCTTTAGCGTGATTTACAATCGATATCAAAGGCAAAAATATAGTTATTAGAATTTTTGTCTGTTTGTCTGTATGTATGTCCGGGCTAAACTCAAAAAGTACTGCATGGATTTACTTCAAATTTTGCATGAATATTACGATGAGGTCAGGTCAACATATAGGCTACATATTATCACGCTATCACCTACGGAGGAGGAGCTGTGACAGTTTATAAAGTTTAACGCGGGTAAAACCGCGTGGCACAGCTATTATATATAAGTAAGTAGTAAGTAAGTATTATTATCTCGTTGCCATAATACAAGCTCTGGTTACTATGGGATCAGATGGTCGTGTGTTAACGTCCCAGGAATGTTCCAAAATATTATTACTGATTTTTCTTCCCGGATTTTTTTAAATATTGTCTTACAATATAAATGCTGTGCCTACGCGCTAGCCTTATTTATTATTACCTTATTTATCTTAGTTATGACCTTCCAAAAATAAAAAGGAAATCCTTATATACAACACCCGAAAATAAATGATTTTAAACCAATCTGCTGACATGAAAGAAAAACAAAATTTAATAATCAATCAATTTAATTCTAGTAATAACTCATATCAAAGAAATTAGGCACCACAATATGATCATATAACAACTTTAATAACATAAAAATATAGATAATAATTTATCATCAATAAATTCATCGCGTAGCCGTTACATTAATTTGCCATATGCGAAGAACAAGGTATCTTTGTATATAGCTTAAGTAATATAGCCCCCGTGCTTTCTTATCAATGCACGAATCTTCCACTCTGTTCAACGCAAACATGAACGCACCATAGTAGACCTAGCATGCACCTAATGCGCTATCACATTGCACACGCAGTATGTTATAGGTTCTTTGGTTATAGTTGTACCAGCTTAGGTATAAAGCCCGTATAAGTTATAAAGTATGTATAAAGTATGCGTTTAGGAGTACAGTTTTTGGTTGGTCCGTGCATTTAGCAAAACGGCGCACATGTTGGCCTTTACGGCTAACACACGGCTTTTTCTCTCCATGTCTTCATCATCTTACAGCATCTCAGTAACTATGAGTCCTAGATATGTAAAGCGTTTGACAACATTTAACATCGTATTGTAAAGGAACGTGTTTGACAGACTATAAAAACCCACTGTGGGTTTTTATAGTATTTAGAAATCATTGTTTCAGTCTTTTCAACCTTACAATTATGTAAGACCATGTTTTGACTGCATATATTTTTATTTTATTTGGAGCAACAAACAATTAGATACACCCTAAATGTTACAAAAATATTATTGTTGTGACCATTTGATAAATAAACTTTCAATGTTTACGTATGATTGTTAATCATGTAGGTACATTTATAAAATAATATGATGAAACAAATAAGTCACGAAAATGGCGCATTTTATAAGTATGATGTGTATGATCATAAAAATCAAATTAGGAATAAAAAAGAAAGCAGGAATTACTGAAAAGAAAATGCAGCCGCGGCTGATATAACGCTATGATAATACATATTTTATTTCTTTATAGTAATTCATCTCAATCAGTGGATTTAACCTCATATCAGTGGATATACTTCTACAGCGAAAACCGCTCTTAATGCCTATGGTAGGTTCTGTATCAATTATTATTTCTAATACTAGCTGTGCCCCGCGATTTTACCCGCGTTAAACTTTATAAATTATAGCCTATGTGTTAATTAAGTTTGACGGCTAACTCCATACCAAATTTTACTAAAATCGCTTCAGCCGTTTAGACGTGAAGAAGTAACCAACATACACGCTCACGCAATCACTCAATCGCAAACTTTCGCCTTAATAATATTAGTGTGATACTATTAATTTGGTTAACACGTGGACAACTATCAAGGTAAGAGGTTACTGTAGTATGTTATGCTTATATCATACACAGTATTACCTATACGTCACTTGCCCTTCTCTCATTCCCGTTAAGTTCTGTCAATCTTATTTATTCATAGGGTCTATTCTAAAGTGTAACGTGTTTAATGGTGGATGATGATTGAAATCCCGGGTAGTGCCGAAAAGTGATAAAGTTACTTTTCTGTTTGGGGAAATATATGTTTAATCATGTTTGCAATCTATGTTTGCTCATGTATGTAATTATGTACTGATCCAATAAGTAGCTGACCACCATGGCTAAAATTCTACCAGGAGTACATTCTATAGGGTGAT
Source organism: Pseudoips prasinana (assembly GCA_951640165.1). Lineage (NCBI taxonomy): Eukaryota > Metazoa > Arthropoda > Insecta > Lepidoptera > Nolidae > Pseudoips > Pseudoips prasinana. Next base: position 11,927,049 of record OX621240.1, read on the forward strand.
TCTATTCATTAAATGAAACACATGGTATCTATTGTATATTATCCAAACCTTATTTATTATTACACGCATACTACCTAGATAGTCAAACATTAAAATCAGTTAAAAGGTTTTTTAAAAATAAAAGATTTGATTAAGTGCTGCCGATCTGGAGGCTAACTCTATAATGAATAATAATCTTATTAACTAATGCCTTCGAGGGGCGTCAAAACATATCATATTATCATCTTGGACAATATTCTAAGAACCGCATCCGGCGACAATGCTGAGCCATCGGTAACGGTCACGTACCATGTATCTAATCTAAAACAGAGGATGTGACAGGATGCATAACTCCTCCCTCCTCAAGAGCGAAATTATCGGGTTGTTCTTTTTTAATAACTTTCCGATGATTTCGCGAATACAAAATGATCTTATTACGTAAAATATATGATAAAGATAAAAGTATACAAGACAAAACTAAGAATAATGTTACATAAACTAAAACTACACTGATGTTAGAGTCTGTTTGGTAAAAATCACCATTTGATAATTCACTTTCCTTCAATACACTTGACATATATTTCACTTCATCTAAGTTCACACCTCTCATGTTAAGTACACGTGCACCGGATAGCGTCGGCAGCATGCTCGCAGGTAACTGTGGCAGGTTCACAACTGGAATTGGCTCTACAACTTCATTTTCGATGAAAATTTGTTTGTGGCGAATTTTCATTTGTTGTATCTCAATATCACATGGCTCATCGAGGGTCATAATGTAAGTTCCGAAGACAGGGTGCATGCTGACATCATTATTACAGGTTATGACTAGGGTAGTTTTAATCCTCGTGAATAGTATCCAGCTCGTAGCTGTTAAACGTTGCATTCTTACATCCTCGATATTAATCTGGTGTTGCTTACATTGTGTAAAATTTTCCTCAAACTTTAAAAGTTGTTCAATACAGGTGGACTCAGGATATGGTGTTAAGTTTTCTTCAGTGCATAAGAATTGGTTTCTTACAGCCAGCGAAGTGCATGGTTTCACGATCGGCAGATGTTTCATCCCCCTTGCCAAAAGGTTAGGGTATTTGGGAAATATGGAAACGGTTTTATTTTCTGATTGACGGAAAATCGGTAAAGAATAGACTTTAAAATAGTTATATGTATTGTTATCTGTAAGTGGAATCTCTAGTATGAACGTAATCTGGTTTTGCTTTATATAGGTTTTTACATTAAAAGTTTCTTCCAATTTTACTAAATTATCCTCAGTAGCGGGATATATCAAGTTTTCAGTTATAGATATTAATTTTAAGTGTTCCAGTAATTCAGTGGAGTTAATGATGCTCTGATGTAGCACAGATATTTTACTAAATGCAAGAGCGGTCTCTATCTCTCCTAGTTTTATAAAGATAGTACGAAAATTGCTAACGAACACATTAAACAAACTTATAATATATGCACTATAATTCCACTGATTACTTTTAGACACTAATTCAGCTAACATAGTTTCAACAGCCTTAATTCTTTGATCTAAGACAATAGAATTTTGGTTTATAACTTCGGTTGAATTAATAAAACTGTCAAGCATTTGAGAAACTATAGTTAATTTTCTTTTAACAATCATTTGATTGTGAGTAAGTCCGGACGTTATTTTATCATACCGTAGCGCATCGTCATGGTCTAGGTTTCCAGTGATAACTTTTATGAGGGAACCTAACGGGTTTACAATGCCTCTTTTTGTACGGTATTGTGGTACTAATTGTGAATATTTCTGTGTGGTTATTTTACATACGTAATCAACGTGTGCTACCATAGTTATGAGATAAGGTGGATATGACCCATTTCTCTTAATCATATTGCTAAACTCGTTATACTTAAATATTACGAATTGTAAGTCGTCCTGAATTCTATCTAAGTTAAGAACCTTAATAATAGTCCAATAGTCTGTTTGGAGATAGGCCTGGCCTTCTTTAACAGGAAGAATTCCGGGGTTTTCTTCAAGGGATTGCAGTTGAAGGGCCAGCACCGGCATCGCTATCGTCAACGCGCACCACCTGCGGAGGGCGTTTAACATTTTTAATAGGGACTTTAGTTTTTCTTTGACCTACCTCTATGGGTACTATATTTCGGGTAACTTTACCAATAATTTTCGCTTTGGTGTATCGCGGCTTATCTTTGCTTTTTCTTTTATTGACATCCTTAGCATAAATTACCTTTCCTTCGGGAAGATCAATTTCACCTTCACCTCCTCTCTTTTTCCTAATATTTTCTTTTATTTCTATCATTTTATCTGTTAGATATTTATATAAGAATTTTGTTCGCTTAGCGTGATCTCTTACTAACTTTTGTACATACTGTTTCTCAAACTCTAGAGCAAAGGGACTATTTGAGTCTGTATGCCCAAATACGGTCTCAAATGGCGTTAATCCCGTAACAGAGTGTATTGCGTTATTGTAGGCCATAATAGAGTACATCATTACTGATGCCGCATCAGTACATCTTTCTTCATATTTGGCACATCTGTAAATTTCATTTATAGTGGAATGTAACCTTTCGATAAGGCCCATCGAGTTAGGGTTATTAGGTGTGCCAATGTGGAGCTCTATTTTATGTAAGCTTAAAAATTCTTTTAGTAATTCATTATTGAATTCACTTCCGGGGTCTGAACTTATCTTTTGGGGAATGCCATAAAAAGAGAAATATTTCATGAGTGCTCGCACTACTTCGGGTGTTGATCTATTAGAAATTGGAATAGCCTGCCCTAATTTGCTGAATGCGTCGATGAGAGTTAAATAGTACTGTCCTTCAATTTGGAAAAGGTCAATAAATACTTCTTGAAATGGAGCGTCTTGAGTTTGGGTTAATTGTAGAAAAGGTTTGATTGGTTTACGTTCATATTTCATTTTACGACATATTTCGCAGGCATTTATTATAGCTGAAATGGTTTCTTGCATGTTTTGCCAAAAATAATTTCTACGTATGCGTCCTAGGGTTTCCTTTATACCTCGGTGACATGATTTTCCTTCGTGATGTTTGATTACTATGGCTCTCTGTTCTTTTTCATCTTCTACGTAAACAACTCGCTCAGTACACTCGAATAATTGGACAGTGTCTTTTCTAAATAACTCTATCACCTTGGTACTAAACTGTCGGCGATGCTCAGCGTCTTCAAAATATATAAAATATTTGGTTTTTGGCCTAATATACTCTAATAAAAATCTTTTGACTAAATCAGGATTGTTGATAGGTAAGAAAACTTCCAAAATCTTTTGCTTTTCACCTGAAAGATTCCGGACTTGCATTTCATTTCTCAACCACGTAAATACTAGAATTTGGTTGGGTTTAGTGTCAATCGCTTCCTGTAATATTGGTATACCAGATGACTCGACATCTATAGCAGAATGGATTGTTTCAGATTTAGTTGTCACAGATGGCGATCTAATAGGATACTCGGATATTTTTACAGAGTTTGTAACAGACATTTTATCCGAATCAGAAGATATTGAAATTGGACTTGCTGATACCGTAGCACTGGAATCAGATACTGTTATCGTGGAGGAACTATTGCGTCTATCTCTAGGTTTTACTGTTACCTTTTTCGAGTTTTGCCTGTCTGGACCTTCCCTACGTTTTTGTTCTGTGTCGTCAATATTAACTTGCATTGATTGTCCCTCATCTTCCGAATGAGTTGCATTGATTTTAATCCGGGATAGGGCGTCAGCATTTAAATTTTGTTTCCCACTTTTGTATATGACTTTATAATCATAATCCTGAAGCCTTAAACGCCAACGAGTAAGCTTATTACTAGCGTCTTTTTGTGAATTAAGCCATGATAACGGTTTATGGTCTGTGTAAATACTGAATTTCTTGCCATAAAGGTAAGGACGAAAATGTTTGATCGCCCAGACTATTGCAAGACATTCCCGTTCGATAGTACTATAGCGGGTTTCTGTATCGCTTAGGGTACGACTGGCATATGCCACCGGTTTATCACCTCCTATCGGTCCTTGTGACAATACGGCGCCTATAGCGACGTTAGATGCGTCTGTAGTCAAGATGAAAGGTTTTTCAAAGTCGGGGTACTGTAGAAGCGGTGCACTTGTCAGGAGTTCTTTACACTTATTGAAGGCATCTATATAATTTTTATCTAAAACTATTTTGTTCCGCTTCTTGAGGCAAGAAGTCAACGGTTTAGTGATATGAGCAAAGTCTTTGATAAATCGTCTGTAATAGCCAATGAGTCCTAAGAAAGATTTAATTTCAGTAGTCGTTTTTGGTAAAGGGTAGTTTAAAACAGCAGCTATTTTATCGTCATTTGGTTTAAGTCCGTCTCTAGTAATGGTATGACCAAGGTAAATGATTTCCTTTCGTAGAAATTCCGATTTGTCCAGTTGTAATTTTAAATTTGTCTGTCTAAGTCGGTCAAAGATAGTTCGTAGTTTTTGTACGTGTTCGTCTAAGCTAGATGAAAATATAATTACGTCATCTAAGTAAACCATGCAATGGAGGCCTTGCAGCCCTTTGAAAACGCTATCCATTGTTCTTTGGAATGTCGCTGGGGCCGTTTTAAGTCCGAATGGCATTCTTAAAAATTCCCAATGTCCGTTCTGTGTACTAAATGCTGTCTTTTGTCTGTCCTCTACTTCTACTTCGATCTGATGGTATCCGCTCGCCAAATCAAGCGTAGTGAAGTAAAAACTCTTCCCTAGTTTATCAAATAATTCAGTTATGTTCGGTAATGGGTAACGGTCGTCAACAGTAATGTCGTTCAGTCGTCTATAGTCAACTACCATCCGCCATTTAGCCTCTCCCGATGCATCAGCCTTCTTGGGGACTAAGTGGACGGGTGCATTCCAGGGTGAGTGTGACTCCTGAATGACGTTTTCCTTAAGTAATTTTTCAGTTTGTCTATTAATCTCTTCTGCTTGTGTGGGGGCTTGTCTGTAAGGTCTTACGTAAATAGGATCTTCGTTTGTAGTACGAATTTTGTGTTTAACCTGATTAGTAAAACTTAAGGGAATCTGGTCACAGTAGAATATATCTTTATATTCAGTACAGAGATTAAATAATTTGTTGCGTTCCTCGTCATTCATGTGGTCAAGTCTAAGTTTTTGTAAATTATCTGTTAGAAGCTTTTCCGTTTCTATTGTAGGTCTTTCGACATTAAAGTTTAATACACATTCGGTCATATTTAGTTGGGTAACAGTAAAAGGTTTGGTTATAGTTATACGTACGGGTTTATCTAAAGTACTTTGTATAATCGTCGTTGCATATCCGTTTACACAATTTACCAATGCGGAAGGCATTCGTAGACCAGGAGTAAATTCTTTAAAATCAATGACGCCTTCGCCTGAATGTAGATCTATCGGAATTTTTACACGTTGTTCACATCGTGGTTGCATATCAATAATATAGTTTAAGTTATGGATTATAGGGATACTAGCAGATTTAGTTTTTAGTTCTAAATGTTTAAGGTCAATTATCGCTTCTAATAGTTGAAGCAGATCGTTACCAATAAGTCCTTCATAGCGGTTATCTACATCATATAAGTGGAATTTGTGGAAGTTAGGAGAATTGAAGGTCGGTAATAAGGGAATTTCTATGACTTCATTATGACGGCTAGAAGAATGAGTGCTTACTACCTGAAATGGTTCATGCTTAATGTACTCAGAAAAATATAAATATGCAACGCGTGGACTTATAAACGATCGGGTGCTCCCCGTATCGATCATGAACCTCGCCTCTATTTCGGGGATATATATATACGGTAGCTTAAGACTATGGTCACAATTTAATTCTATATTTTCTCCTTCTTGGTAGAGGCATCTATGTGAAAATTTTCCTCTTTAGACGGGTCATTGTTTTCATTTTTATATTCCTCGTCATAATAAAATTCTTCGGTCTCATAGCAAACATTGTCATAGTCATAAAGGTCATAATTATCGACTGTTAGTTCGTTTAGTCTGTAACCATTTTGGGGTTGTGGCCTTGGAATTGCTGTCCTCATTGTTACGTCTGGATCGTGCGACCTAGAAGCTTGAACTTGGGGCGGTCTGTAGCCGAATTGTTGGGGCATTACACCTAAATTCTGTGGAGGTTTATAGCCAAATTGTTGGTTATTATTTTGGAATTGAGGTGGTTTGTAACCTTGGAACTGAGGTCTGTATCCAAATGGCTGTTGTGGTTGCGTCTGAGGACGGAACCCTAATTGCTGTGGGCGGTAGCCGAACTGTGGCCTAACACTAGTATTTTGATATTGACCAAACTGCGGCCTGTTATGCGGAATACCAAAATTAAATTTTTGTTGGGGTGTAAAATTTTGTAGAACTGGTTTATAAGCAGGTTGGGCCATAGGTGGTGAGTTGCCGAATTTAAAATTAGTAGGACTTAATGTATTAAACGGTGGTTTATGTGTCACTTGGTTATTTTGCATACGATTTCGTAATATATATTGTTCGTGGAAGTTTACTTCCTCGAAAACTAGTGATAAAGCTTTCTCTAGCGTAGAGGGGGCCTTTAACCTAACTACTCGTACCATATTTTCCGGTAAGTTGTAGAGGAAAACATTTAAGGCCGTGTTATTATATATAGTAATTTTAGCCCGTTTCATGTCGGCATCTGGCGATAAGTTAGCCTTCGAGATAAGTAACGACCGAATATTTTGTAGCCTATTACAGAAATCTAAGTAAGTTTCCCCTGGTTTAATTTTACATGATTCTAATTCTATATTGATGCACTCCTCGCTACGTGGGTCACCGAAATGTTGTTCTAGTAACTCTTTTAACGCAGACCATGTCGATATATCTTCGCGTTCTGATAGTAACGCGGCTGCATTATCAGTGAGCCTACTAGTTATCGCATGTAATATATATATATATTCTGTTCTTCGTGGCCCCTATACCTTTCGATAACGTATTCAGATTTTCGAATGAATAAATTTAAATGTCTTTTATCGCCACTAAAAAGGGGTATTAACTTAAGCATTTCATTTGGGATCGGTACTACTCGAATTACTGGTTCCGGTAATGGTATTTCGTGTGCTTGCTGCATTTTGTACAGTAAATGACAGTCACTGAAGTTATTAAATCAAAATTCTAACACACACAAATTAAAATATACACTTAAATATAACTTAGTATAAATCCTTTCAATTATTTAAAATCTAAACTTTTCATATAAATTTATTTAGTACATATTTCTAATATAAAGTTACTCTGCGAATTTTATATAAACTGCTTTCTTATCTAAGGTTAGAACTTAACAAATATTGATATTAAGTTTACCAGATTACGTTATACTGAGAGACGTCTAATCTCAAAATAACAATTAAATAAAACCTTTTTGGACAAGTAAGGGAATATATATGGCAAGGAAGGCAAGAACTTTGACTTACCAGCCGACCGCTACTCCCATGCTTGAAGTCCTTGAAGAAGTTTGACAAATTTATTTGGTTCGATGATCGCGTCGAGCGTTTCGCGCCGCGGTCACGTAATCTACGTGAATTTCGACACTTCGATTTTCGCGAGACGGCGCAGCTTTTAACGACACGATCCTGTCCTCAGCGCCAGTCAAACATTAAAATCAGTTAAAAGGTTTTTTAAAAATAAAAGATTTGATTAAGTGCTGCCGATCTGGAGGATAACTCTATAATGAATAATAATCTTATTAACTAATGCCTTCGAGGGGCGTCAAAACATATCATATTATCATCTTGGACAATATTCTAAGAACCGCATCCGGCGACAATGCTGAGCCATCGGTAACGGTCACGTACCATGTATCTAATCTAAAACAGAGGATGTGACAGGATGCATAACTAGATATATTAGGCAGAATTGTGTGTTGTCACAACAAAAAAATCAACAAAACAAATCGTAAATATCAATTTTCGTTTACAGAAACCGGTCTCGTATTGAATACGCCATCTAAATGATTTATTATTTCTTGACAATATTTTTAAGAAAAGTCTCAAAAATGAGCACGTCTGCCAATAATTGAGACGTGACTGTTCTATAATTCCGAGTCAAATGTACATCTTTGCCGGTGACACCATTTTGTTAAAACGCTTGTTAATTTTTGCTTGAAAAGCCTAGTGGGGGCAATTTTAGGGATTATGCCGTAGCTTCTTATTTTATATGTTCATATCACCGAACTTGGTAATAATATGCAAATTTTTGTAGTTAAGAAGTTAGTGGTAACTTAAATTAAACACAATATAAGACTTCAAAATAACAAAAGTGTCAGTAATATGGAGCCCGAAACACTTTAATTCTCTATTTAAAATGTCTAGCCCATTATCTTTATACGTGGTAGTAGTATTTATTTACCTTTTTAATGAAGTACATGAAGAATTAATGGTAGTAATTTTTCTAGAAATTGTTAAAATATATATAAAAATATACTGTTACAGATTAAATACTAACTCAACAGATTTTTTGGTAATTAGAAACGTTTTTATTAGGCATATAAAACAAGATAAATTAGAAAGTAGCTAAATTAAAAACCACATTAATCCTACCTTTTTATGGCAGGGGCAATGCCTACACAAACCACCAGTTCTCATGGCGCCTGGTGATTGGTCGGAAACGCGTGTATGCTGCATAAAAAAGTCCCAATGAATCCAGTGAACTTTATCCTGCTTAAATCGTTAAAACCGTCTCAATAAAAAGTATATCTACACTCTTAAAGTATTACAGAACCAAACCTCAGTAATGTTTCATTTTATTTTTGTTATTTTTAATGTTCACTAATAATTCTGTTGCAATTTCTTAGTTTTAACGTTTAATTTAGTTTTAAGCATAGATACAGTGTCGTTCGTTACTATACATGTTGTATTTGCCTGTAATTATTTGTTGCATTTAGATTTTTTTTTTATAAGCATTTTTAAGTAGAAATAACAGTGTAAACAAATGTTGGCAAGTCTAAATAAATAAATAAAATATATGTATAAGTAAAGGTAGACGTTATAAACATCTTCTGCCTTATAAAGGACTTTAATAACAAGTGGATATAAATTTGAGATACATTATTACGAGGTTGATTAACCTAACTGAACCATAACTCCATAACTTGCTTCAACTTCTTTTGTGTGGTGTGTTAAGGTTGGATTCTACCTCAGCGCCTTCTATTCATATACAAGCAAACTATTTTTGTGTGCTTTGTGTCCATGAATTGCATGTTTATAAAGTACAAAGTCAGCCAAGATACAAAGACATACGAAAACAAACTTCCGAATCTCCGAGTAGCTTAACTTAAAAAATAATTTAAATGGTAGGTATAGCTAATTGCTTAATAGCCTAGTAGCCTTTTGATGTGACTTAATGACCATATCCGAAATCAATCGCTTAAAATGCTATCCATAGCATAGAGCCGCATAGAAATTAAACAACTTTGGTGGTAACATTTCGTCTATCCGGTCTTTAATAGACCGTTAAGTCCAGCTTAAAAATAGTAAAATTCAATAGATTTTTATGTTCATTCAATTCAGAGTAATAAAACCAGACATATATAGACACGCAATAAAACAAAATAAAACAAACATTATAATCCGCTCGCCCACTCTTCAAAATAGTGGACGTCATAACATAAATATAATATGTGCAAACCAAATGCAATATTCTTATACTTAATTATTATAATTTGAGAGTCACTCACTTTTATGGTAAACAAAAAATTCGGGCAAATGTAATTCCGTCAAGTAAAATTCGGGTATATGAGTATTATTGCATATAATTTTTAGGCAAACAATAGAAAACTCGATTAGCGACAAGACCGGAAAGAGGTCAGGTTCAGGACCGACGATTTCACGTGCTCTCCGAGGTACGGGGGTATAAAACCACCAACTCATTATCTTCCGAATAAACTTAGTATGGACTAGACTTAAAAAATACCAAACATTTTGGAACATAAATCAATAAATAGACACAATGTATTACATAATAATAATATCCTGGGACATTGTTTATACACGGCCATTTGATCCCAAACTAAGCAGAGCTTGTACGATGGAGACCAGATAACTGATATAGTACATATACTACTTTTCTTTTTTAAATACATACTTATATAGATAATTACACTCAGACTCAGGACAAACAGACATGTTCTTGCACTAAAATATCTGTCCTAGGTGGGAATGGAACCCATAACCTGCGGCGTAAAAAGCAAGCATTTGTCAACCACGCTAACAGTGTAAGGCATGTGGTTTCTAGCCTACAAGGAAACCCGTGACACCCACGGCTTTCCTTGTAGGCTAAGAGGCGACTAAGGGATACACCAGGTAGTCGCCCAGCAGCGTCACCTGTCTAATAGCTACCACCTAACTGCGATCATCAATTCACATGCTTCTCTAGTTGCATTTCTCTCGTGTTATGAGGCTATAGCCTCTTTACATCATTTTGTCTCCCGCTTTGCTTTGGAGGGAAGTGGAACAATTCATTTTCTAACGCCTACTTTTATTTTTTTATTTCTGATTAAATTCGTTGCGGGATCCAAGACAGTTAAAGAGATTCCCCGGAACATGCCTGAGCCTCACCACTAAGTGTCATTTCATTGTGTGCCACTGTTGATCCTGGCTTACAGGAGTTGCAGTGGTGGGTAAGAGGGAGGGTCTAGTCCCGTAAAAAAAAAAACACGCATTCCAAGCGTGGTGACTAAGACAAACCTCTCCAAATAGCAACATTATGGAAATGTAGCATGTAAACATCAGCTCCGTATTACTAAAATCGTTATAAATAATTTATCGACATTTAAGTGCTAAACTTATGTGAATTAGTGAGTGGACACGCTAATAAATACGTGCAAACGTTATCTTGAGCAAAGAAAATACATAAGATAAGTAAATACACGTTTAAAATCTGTGCAAGTGAAAGGACTTAATAAACAATATTTAACCATTGTTAAGAAATAAACTGTGACTAAGTGTTTATAAACATGTTATATAAGTACATTACTTCATAATACGTGACGAAACTAAAGCCAAAACAGTGTAATATAAATACAATAGAAAAAACTTCAATTTAAATTTTGACTGTTCTATTTCAACGTTCCACCGCACAACAGTTGGACTTTGTACCCTAGATAAGATTAACGGACAGTCGATATTAGTTGCAAACAATCAAGAAAAATACCTCAGCTAATTGAGCATAAGAATTAAGGCAAGTCGTAGACCAGTGGTTAACATACTTTACTTTTACCGAACGTAGTCTTCGATGGTTGGGCGTTCAAACCCAGGGAAAACATACGTTCTCTTTTTCCAAGATACTTAACTAAGAACACATTTATTTGAAAATATAAGAACGTTGGACTATAAGTAAATCTGTGGCAAATATAATTAAACAATTTTTGCACCAACCAAACTGCAAATAAAGAGTTAAATTTGCCTGATAAAACGGTTGAAAACGTACCTACTAATAATTTATTATCATCCGAAACTATTACCTGAACTAAAGTCAGCGCCACCTATTTTATTATAAAGAACTAATTACGTTGATAAAACAGTCGTAAAACATCACACATCCATCGGAAGAAATAATACATCGCACATACATCGGAGGAAATAATACAGTCAACATTTTGAACTCCTCTATCAATGCAAGCGTAGCTAGTTGTGGCAGCCTACGGTTTGGATGTTGTAAGTGCCCAAACTGTCCAGAGTTCAAATCTCGCAAGATACACAAAAAGTCGCTAGTTTTTATATCATATATTTTAAACTAAGAAATAAAACAAAATGGCAGAATTGGAACATAATAATATAACTTTAAGAGCGTCAAGAAAGCAAAAATTGAATGAATCTTTTAATACTTCGTTTGTATCCAGTCATTCAGATTATTATCTAAATAAGAGCTTGCCTGACTTGTCAACACCGATGGATAACGACATTGAAGAATTAACCATTGAAGTTAACATGTTAAAAGATCAGTTACAAAGCGCCCACACTGAAATAGATAAGTTATGTCTAGAAATAAATAACCTAAAGTTACAAAATGAACGTCAGCAAGCAACTATAAACCATCTAAAAGTTGTCTGCACCAAATCGCCGTTAAATATAATAAGAAATAGTGATAAGATAAATTCACAAAAAAAATTGCGTAAAAATGTGCATTTGATTAGCGACGAAGAATTAAATACGAGTTGTTCAGACTTAGGTTTAAATAAAGAAAATACATCGAACGACGTGCGTAATAAACAAACTTCAGAAATAGATGAGGAAAAATCTCAGAAGATTAAACACCAGAGCAAACTTACCCAATGTAACACCCAGAATGATAGTAACCCAATAGTATTAGATCCAATGACACAGTCAAAGAGTACCAGCATTAACATAATCGAGTCGAATGACAATGATGGCTCCCAAAACACCCCAGAAAATAACATGGCACCGCAAGTTGAACAGAATAATGACGAGAAGATCAGACAGTCTAGCCAAGAGAAGCGAAAAGTTTTGATCATAGGGGATGAAAATGGCAAAAATATAAGATGGCAACTACAGCAATACCTTGGCGATGACTTTTTGGTTACGGCTATATTAAAACCGGATGCTCCCACAGAAGAATTATTGTCCCATTGTGTCTCATGGTGTAAAACCTTAACAAAATTGGATTATCTTGTACTTATGATAGGTGGAAATGATCATAACCCCACTAGAATGCAAGCTAATTTGTATTATAAGCTAAGTCAACTCCCAAATACAAATATCTTGGTCAGTGCTATTGAAAATAATCGATATTTAAATATAAGAATGTTGAATAATGTTATTAAATTGAGCTGTACGCATATGCAAAATGTAAAATTTATTGAAACAAGACACATAAAATGTAACCATTTACCTCATTTCGTTCCTCGACATATTATTAAATGTAGATTATTGCACAAAGAAATATTAAATCTATCTTATAAACACAATTATAATACATATATTTCACAATTAAACCCAAAAGAATCTACTCAGAAAGATCTCTTAGTTAGGGATGTAGATGTCAAAAGTACCCAAACAGACGAATCGTTTTTTCGAGTCAAACATGGTTCTTAATACGAATTCCATCCAAAAGAAAACTGAAATTAATGCTTTAAACAATAAAAGTATAAGAGACCAGACTACTATGCTATTCCATCAAAATATAGCAGGGCTTCTAAATAAATTAGATCAAGTCGATATATGTATGAATGAATTTAAGGAAAAAGAAAAAATGATAAAAATAATTTGCTTTTCCGAAACATTTGTAAAATTGGGTGACGAACCAAATATACGTCTGTATGATTTTACACTGGCTAGTTATTTTTCAAGAAAAAATGAAAAGCGTGGCGGTGTTTGTATTTTGGTACATAAGTCCTTAGACTATAAGATTTTGCAGGTATGTAATGAGATTTCTATTGAAAAGACATTCGAGTGCTGCGGCATTGAAATCCCTAATTTGCAATGCATAGTGTTGTGTGTATATAGAATACCTACATCGAAAGTAGACATATTTTTTAAAAAATTAGAACTTTTAATGCATAAATTAAACGTCAAAGAAAATAAAAGGGTTATAATAACGGGGGATCTCAATATCAATACCCTAATTAATAACAATTCTACAAACCTACTAAAGGAATTTCTCCTTACTCATAATTTAAAACAACACATAAATGAACCTACACGTAAACAATCATGCATAGATCATATTTTAAGCAACATGTCAGATGTTCAAGGTAAAACTCATCACCTACATTTATCAGATCATAATACTGGTCAAAGCTTAACATTTTCAACTCAGTCTTATAAACCACCCATTAGATATATATATATGATGAGAAAAGACTACTGCGAAGAAAACATAAAAAAATTTATTGAATGTATATCCAAACTATCCTGGAACGACATACTAAATACAGAAGACTGCAACGCAGCTTTTAGCTCATTTCACTCAGAATTTTTAATCTTTTATAACCTTTGTTTTCCCTTAATAAAGGTAAGAATCAATATGCAAACAAATGATCCTAAATGGTTGACAAAGGGTATTAAACGCTCATCAGTCACGAAAAGGAATCTTAGATACTCTTATTATAAAGACAAAAATGAACAAAGGAAACAAAGCTATGTGATTTATGAAAAGCTGTTAAAGAAATGTATCTTGCAATCCAAACAAAAAACTAATAGACGATTCATAACAAATGCAAAAAATAAATGCAAAGCCTCGTGGCATATTATTGCAGGTAAATATGACAATATCAAAATAAAACATGACATTAACAAAATTAAATACCTTAACAAGACACTAAATGACCCTATTGACATTGCTGACGCTTTTAATGACCATTATATATCTAAAACTAACAAACCAAATAGTAAAACACCAAATTATTCAAAAATACAATCAAATAACAACACTATGTTTCTAGCACCCTGTACTGAAAATGAAATTCTAAAAACAATTAGGACTCTGAAGGAGACCAGTGCCGTTGGTTTTGATGGTATATCAACCAAAATAGTAAAAAGATGTGCTCCTCAACTGGCAGTTATTTTATGCCATCTAGTAAATCTTTCCTTCTTTCAGGGCATCTTTCCGGAAAAATTAAAAACTTCTGTTATAAAGCCAATGTACAAAAAGGACAATAATGAAGAAGTAGGTAATTACCGGCCAATAACTCTAATCCCAATAATTGCTAAAATCTTCGAAAAATTGATGCACTCCCGCCTGAATAGCTTTTTAAATAAACATAACATACTATCGAAAGATCAAAATGGTTTCCAGAAAAATAAATCAACTACCCTTGCCGCTTTTCAATTAATAAAAACAGTTACGGAATGTCTAGATAAAAGGAAACGAATTGCATCAGTATTCTTCGATATGTCTTGTGCATTTGATTTTGTGGATCATCGAGTGCTGCTACAGAAATGCGAGCGTTATGGCATTAGAGGTACAGCACTAAACTGGCTAAATAGCTACTTAAAAGGTCGAAATCAATATGTACAAATTTCTCGGATTGATGAAAACCAGACCTTATCTACATATAAATCGGTTCACAAGTTGAATGAAGTTGGTGTTCCCCAGGGAAGTATATTGGGGCCACTACTCTTTCTACTTTATATAAACGATATACCGAAAATTATACCACATAAATGTACTCTCTTTGCCGATGATATTTCGATAACAGTACCCGAAATTTATAGCCCAGAAACATATGAATATATCTTAAACGATACAGTCAAAACAGTTACAGAATGGCTTAGCGAAAATAATTTAACCGTTAACGTAGATAAGACGAAATATATACAATTTAGAAATTATAATAGTATACCTCGTAAGATTAATCTAAAATATAATGATAAAGAAATAGAAGAAATTAATGAAATAAAATTTTTAGGTATAGTATTAGACAATCATTGTAATTGGAAACCCCATGTCAAATCAGTATGTGCACGGATAAATCGGTTTATATTTGCACTGAAAAATGTCAGGAAAATAACATGCGAAAATACAGCTCTAGTTGCCTATCATGGCTACGTGGGATCTATCCTGAGATATGGTTTACTTCTATGGGGTAATTCAACGGAAATAAATAAAGCTTTTATCTCACAAAAAAAATGCATTAGGGCAATATGTGGTGCTGGTCCACTAGACTCATGTAAACCCTTATTTAGAAAATTAAAAGTATTGACACTGACTTCTCTATACATTCTAGAAATTGGCATGTTCGTAAAAAAGCACCAAAATTTGTTTGAAGAAGTGAGCACAAATAAAAAATATTTGTCTAGGGACAAAACTAAACTACTGCTGCCAAAAATGTCAACTACATTATTTCAAAGAAATTGTATCTGTATGATAATAAAAATATTTAACAGAATTCCTAAGCATATACGAGAGCTGACTGAAACGAAATTTAAAGTGACGTTAAAAAAATGGTTAACAGAGAAATGCTTCTATACAGTCAATGAATTCATATGCTAAATGTATCAAATGTAATATCAATGTAATAATTTCAAGTAGGTAATTATTAAGTTTAATGTATTAATTTAATTAAATAATTTTGTAATTTAATAATATTATGTGACCGACATGTTTTAGTAATAGTGTATAATCTATAGCATAAAATATTTATTGTAAAATGACATCATAATATAAGTACACAAATGTTATTTAGAATGTGTTGTTGCTATGCCTGATAAGGCGACTAAGTTATAAGTTTGACCGTAATTTTAAGACCCTCTGTAACACTTAGTCCGCAATAAAAAATCTTTGAATCTTTGAAACCATCATTAGATTATAGTAGCTGATGATGAACACTTGCCTTTTCATAATTTAAGACATTAGAAATATAATGCATGTTGAGCATGATTTCTAACCTGAACTAATAATTCAAACGTTACCCAATTCTTACAAAAACTACCGTGACCTGCTATTTGGGTATGAGAGGTCGATTTTATGGCAGCCTTAACGGCTTCGTGACCGTCGTTTTCTTTTTCAATTCAAAAAACTAGCCCCAAAGGTCGAGGACACCTGCGTTCCAATCAAAACGCCCTATGCCAGTTTCGTCCTTTTATCTGCTAATACATTATTTATATCCAAAGAGATTATAATATTTAGATTTCAGACTGAATAATTGAGTTTGATATTTTGTTAGAAATGTTTTATTCGTGACAGTGACAGATAATTGTTTTAAACTTGTTAATTATGATCTTATATTAATTAGTAGTAAACTCGTATTTGTTTAAAATTGTTTTAGATTTTTGTTTTATAATTGTAAGCATTGTAAGCAATCCAAAGCGTAAATGGTAAATCATAAATTTAATTGTCATCATTAAATTATACATTTAGTTCAAATAAAAATATTATTTCCGACATTAAAATAGTTATCTATACTAATATTAGATACTATAGATAATTAAACATAATCTCTTGACAATAACTTGATACGAGCTAGCTAAATATCATTTCTGTAATAAAATAAATTTTATAAATGTTTTCAAACAAGATGTACCTAAATATCTATGTTACTAGAAATAATATCTAATGTATACAACTATATATTACTACAAACATGTTCTGACTATTTACAAGCGCTTTTTTAAAGTCTACGTGAATAAAAACCTTTTTTATTTTATTTTTATTATAAAGAGGTAACGTTTGTGAGTTAATGACGTTGTAAGGGGTAATCTCTGGATCTACTGAACCGATTTTCTTAATTATTTCTCCTATAGAAAGCTACGTTATTGTGGAGTGTCATAGGCGGTATGAAAAAACGGACAGGGAGAAAAATATTTATAACGCGGAACAAAGTCCGCGGGCACTGCTAGTGTTAAATAAGCATCATTTAGAAACCTGTTTTAAAAAAAATGCTAATAATACAATAATTGAATTGTGATTGTGTCTATTTTTTTAAGGCTACAACACCCTCATTAGGAAAATTAACCCTTGTGTCGTGGGGTACTTCACAAATATACATTTGACGGACTTATACTTATATATGGATCCCACAAAATAGTTGTCCTGCACGGGAATCAAACACTGTATAAGAAGTGGCGAAGTGACTATCTTGTCCATTGCACCACATGTGCAGTTAGTTTATTTAAAGGTAATGGTTTCATATGAAGTCAATTTAATATATCTATGAACGAAACCCGAACACGCAGAGTAGGTAGGCCCCCTACATAACATCATAAAGAACCAACAATTGTTTTAATTTTTTTACGATGCATTATTTGATTTTATTTAAATGACTTTATAATGTGTTGATCAATGTTCTAATTTGACCATGCAATTTTTATACTCACAATATAAGTATTACCAAAATTTGCAAAACATTCAAATCATTTCACAGGTCAAATAATGGTTTGATACCCGCAAAAGTTTGAAACCCGGCATTGATCCAAATTGACCAAATATCCACATCATTGTCTGGAATAGGTGGCCACTTGAAGTAGGACACTAGAGGTGGCAGTAAGGAAAATAATACCAAAAAAGGCTCTTGATCTACGTTCCGAATAGCTAAGAAAGCAATTGTTCATAGCCTAAATACCTATCTATCCAATTTAAGAGCTATGTGCTTGTCGGCAAAGTTTCCTCAATACTTTTTTATCTTCGGCGAACACTTTTTGATACGAATCACACTTTTCCTTTGATTTGGTCCATGTATTTTGGTTTTGGCCCCGATTTTTCAGTTCCTCTATTATTACATATATGTTAAACATTATGAACGTGTACTATATTTATATTTCCTCTTCTACATACGAAAGGTTTTTAAACAAATTCATTTTCAAGTTTTTTATTTATTTATTTAAATCGTAGTCCAGCGAGAATGTACATAGGCGGACTTAATGCCGAAGGCATTTTCTACCAGTCAACCTTAGTGTAGTGCAGAGAGTTCATGGCAGGTGCACTTAGGTTATAATAAATGTATTTACTTATTATTCGTATAATTAAACTAATAATAATTTACAAAATAAAATAAACACTATATATAATATGTACAAGAGATACTATACAATAAACACTATATGATTTTAATGAATACTATACTATAACATACTAAACAATAATAAATAAAATTATTGACGAGACATTTCTGCGTGAAGTTTCTTAAAAATATACTCACGAACTTTCTTTTTAAACGCGAAGCGAGACTTAGCCATCCTGATTCCTACAGGAAGCTCATTCCAAAGAAGTATAGATTGAACAAAGAAAGAGCAGTGAATAAAGTCAGAGCTATGAGGTGGACATCGTAAAAGTCGATTATGACTGGAGCGGAGAGTCTTACTATGATTAGCAAAAAGATACTGAAAGTGAGGCGTTAAATAAGAAGGAACAGTAGGAGAGTCTAGTATGGAGAAAAATGTGGTGAGCGCCTTCAAATTTATTCGTTGGCGAAAGGGCAACCAGTTTAACTGGGTACGGTAAGCAGATACATGATCATACTTACTTTTGCGGCTTTGGCGGCAAACTGCCTACTATGATTACTTGGCACTTTGATGGGTTGAAAGTTAAGCCAAAATTATATGACGAAGTTTTTAAAAATTCTAAGTCTTGATTTATTTTATTATTCGCCTCCGACACTTGCCTGGGCGTACAGTTGCAGGTCGTCAGCATAAAGATGATACGCACTCTGAAGATCACGTGTTAAGAGGTTTATAAATACTGAAAACAAGAGAGGTGAGAGAATACCGCATTGAGGGACACCAGTTTCTAAGTTGCACCAATTCGATGACGCTTTGCCATGGCGAACTGACTGCTGGCGCTCTCGAAGATAAGGGGAAAACCACTCCAGCGCTTCATCAGAGATCAAAAGATGGGAGACGATGGATAAAAGCTCGTGACTGACGGTATTAAAAGCATTTGAAAAGTCAATCAACACCAGCACAGTAAGGTTGGTCGCCTCCATGCCGGCTGTAAAATCGCCAGTCATTTTAAAGAGCGCCGTGGTAGTACTGTGTCGGAATCCGGATTGCAAGGGGCTAATCAGCCTATTGGCTAGCACAAAATGAGACAGTTGCTTGTGGACACAGGACTCAAGCACTTTAGACAAAAAGGAAGGATGGAGATAGGACGATAATGACTAGAAAGTGTTGGATTTGAAATTTTGGGAAGTGGACGAACATGAGCATAGCGCCATATGGAAGGGAAAAGTCCGGAATCAATGGAATAATTTATGATATGGGAAATTCCAGTTGGTCAACGATTGGTAATATCATGCGTCGGCTAATTTAGCTAAGTACCATTTCCGAAAAATTCTTCATTGGACTTTTAAGAACTATTTAACCAAGATAACATATCAATAAAAGAACTATGCGCCTTTCGCGTAGTCGTAATCTAAATCTTACCACAAAGGATCTAGTCATAATGTTAATTACCAGACACTGCACACTAAACAATCACCAATTCAAGATTGGAGTGCCCTGTGCAGAGGAGTAATTGAATTTGAGGAAACACCAGCACACGTACTGCTACAAGAGCATTGCCAGCCAATGGGTAAAGTTCCTAAATTATCCAAAGACATTGTCAAACCAAGTTTTCGAGGTCTCTTCGACTTTTGGGTAGAACTGAAATGGTTCGAGTTGCCAAATAATAATTTAATTTTATATAAAGAACGAATTTAAATGAGAGAATTACATTTATTCGGCACACAAAAGAAAATATCTTGATAGGGAACTTATTGGTTAACTGCGCGATACACAACATACAAATACTATATACTATACAAAAGTACATATTGCTTGATCAATGATGAGTTTCGGTAGTGAGTCTCAATAGTGTGTATCGAAAACTTACCTCAGCCTTTTACTGCAGGCAGCGTAAATCTCAGCAAAAACTTAGTTGCAGCAACAACAGCGACTATATCGGCCTGAATTGTTTATACCATATTATTTGACAAAATTCTATACCCAACTTAACTTTTACCAAGATACACTGAAGCAGAGCCGAATTAATTAGCTATACCGCCTTTCAGCGCCGTTTGAACACGTTGCTATTATCCTGTTCACCAGTACCTACGGTGTTTGAGCGAAACTTCAAAGTCGCTGCATATGCTCAAAAGCGTAGCAGTTGAACTATGTTGTTAGTTTAGTAACAAAATAAGATAAGATAAATGCTCTTTACACCATAAGTATAATTATTATAATACTTGATAAAAGAATTACAATATGAAGATGTACAATTATCGGTCTTATCGCAGTCAGTTATATCTTCCAGACAACCTTAGGATGGACAAGAGGGGATAAGTGTATTAAAAAGAGAGAGTAGTGAAAAACCAAAATAATTAAAAAAAAGAAAATAATAACTTATGTAAATTTAATATATCCAATACTCGTATTAAACTATATTCATACATAAACCTTTTAAAAAATAAAATGGAATTACTAGTGTACTGTTCTATTTTGAAGCCTATGTGAAGAATCACAAAGGCTTCAAAATTGATCTTTGCTTACTAATAATGGAAGTGCATTCCAGGGACGTGCAGCTTTGGATGCTAAAAGATTTGCTAAAGTGAACTTTTTTTACTAAAGTGTAAAATGCAAGCTAGGCGCAGTAATTAAAGTAGTTACCTGGTTTCTATCTCGGCGTTCTAGTGGAGCGCAGGATCTGGAGTCTGGGTTGGTATTTGGCAATAGTTTAAGTAGTTCTTCACAAAACTTTGACTACACGTGTGGCGCAGCGGCTAGATAGTTACTTCGTCACTACGTGGCACTGGTTCGAGTCCCGCGCCGGACAACTGTTTGTGTGACCCATAAATAGTCGTTCAGAGTCTGGATTTAATTTGTGTCCGTCTATTATAATGTTTGTAAAGTACCCCGCGACACGGGTAATAATTTCCTTAGTGCGGGCGTTGTCTGAAAAAAAAATGGGAAATGTAACATACCATTAGATAGGCCAAAGAACCATTAAGTTAGGTTTATTAGATATCTAAAATCTAATCAATACATTCGATATTTGATATTCATTGATTCCAAATAGAATCCCATAACTAATTAACTAGAAATTTCATCCTCCAAAACGTTTCCAGCTCACAGGATTTCACTAACCTTTGATCGGAAACCCAATATCAATACTACTGAATATAAATGTAGTCCCTATTACATTAGTGTGAGGAACTCAGTTTAGTATTTAAACCGACTTTAAAAAAGGAGATAATATTGTCTAAGTGTTAGTCTAGCGGTTTTTTACCCTGACTACTAAGTCAGAAGTATTAATACAATCTTTGTATGTATTTACTTAGAAATATATAAGTATGTTTATCAGTTCTCTGGTTGCCATAGTACAGGCTCCTGCTTACATCGTGTGGGTAGTGGTAACCCTAGTGTCAGAGTTGCCGAAGCCGCACAGTAGGCCTCTGACATGGCTTAACGACTGTTGTCTAATCGCTACAACCGAGACCGACAGCTTAGCGTGCCCTCCGAAGCACGGAGACGCTCAGAAATTAAACCACTTTGGCGGTCACCCATCTATGGACTGACCGCGAGCCTAGTTGCTTAACCTAACCGATCGCTTACGGACCGATGAGAGCATCTAGCTATGAGTACAGGCTCTGCCTACTTTGGAATCAGATGGCAGTGTGTTAGTTCTCCCAAGATATTTATTTGTTATACAATAAATATTTGTGTGGCTAAGGATATAGAATACTACCACCTCGTCTTATCCTGTTGGGGCGTAGAAGTCGTCCTGAGCGAAATATCTACCAGAAAAAGAACAGCAGCGTCTCTCTTTGTACTATGAGTGTTATACTGCTATCGCCAATCCGTCTGCCAAGCGTAACCATGATGGTATATCTAGGGACAATGTCACATAGATCATCCTAGCCCCGAACTAAGCAAAGCTTGTACTATGAGTACCAGGCGACGATATACATACTTATAGAGATAGATAAATGCTTATATACATAGAAAACATCCATGACTCAGAAACAAATATTCGTGCTCATCACAGAAATATTTGCACTTACCGGGATTCGAACCCAGGATCACCAGCTTCGTAGGCAGGAACACTACCAACCAGGCTACGGTGACCGTCTATCCTTTCAAGAATAGAGTTCTTGAGGAAAGCTCTTGTTCAGCAGTAGAAGTCATTCTTCAGACCTGATGAAATAAAATATTCACTCAAACAAAATAGTCGATTATAGTCTTGACAGATATATTGTATCAAAAATAAATTAGTCAGCTCTAGAACAAAATAAAGAATACGTTTCTATTAGATAATGGTAGCTGGTAATGCCAGGCACGTGGATAAACTAGTTGTTTATCGAAATCAAAATAGGTGACGGATTAAAATTAAACCTATTTTAGGTATAATTTTAATTCGTATCTCAGTCGGATTACCGCCCTCAACAGCGTCGACGACCTAGCGCTGTTCCGGGCGCTAATCCGACAATAGTTAAATAACTACTTTGCCACTAAAATATTAATTTTCACTCCAAAAGCGAAACCGACGTACGAAAAGAATTTAAATATCTTCATAATCCGGCAACAGATAAATAACTACTTTGCCACGAAAATATTAATTTACACTCCAAAGGCGAAACCGACGTACGAAAATAATTTAAATATGTTCATAATCTCTAATTGATCGTAACATTTTCCTTACATCGTCGGTCTAAATACGGTATACCCGGAATTATTCCGACAGTTTCCAGCGATTAAGTTCCTTCGATAGTTCCACTTGATTGATGATGCGGTATCACCGTGTGATGCAGGATCATTGCAAATGATTGATTGTCGGCTTCTTGACTGCCTCAACGTTTCACGTCTTTAAAGGTTTAGGTGAATTTGTGCGACTATTATGTTACTGTCGTTTAGTAAACCAGGTAGGGACAGGTTTTTTACAAATTATGGTTAATATGGGGCTTTTAAAACAAAGAAGCGATAAAGCATATGGCCTATCTGATGGTAGGTGGTGACCTAGCCAGTGGACGCTTACCCTACCGGAAGCTACACTTACTTGGATAGATCTTCTCCTACATATTACATTCGGACCTGATATTTAATAATTTTATTTTTAATGTTTTTGATATATTTTAGTTTTATAACAAAAAACATCAAAACCATTCCTTAGAAACAGTTTTGTAGGTGTTTCACAGTAACAGCTTTCGTCATAGTGGGTTGGTTATCTTTTATTGCCGAAAAAAAAATCAAAAACTGGTCTTTAATAACATGTTATCTCCTTTACAGATAACGCAAACAAACGAAGTCTCAAAATTTGCGGAATAGATAATTTCAAATGCATTCTCTGTGTAGGGTTTTGTCTAATTTGCAAGTCTTCATTTTAAAATGGTTTTGGCGCAAACTACACTTCAATACAAAGTAAAATCGCGGGGGGGATTTATAATAGTTAACAAAATTTTGCAATGCTCCTCTTAACGCAGGCAAGCGCAAAAGTGTTATACAGTTATCTCCTTGATTTCAAGCTGCGACTGACTGCTTTTATTGCTATAAAAAAATTATCACTTTTATTTGTTTATCAAAGCGTCACCTTACTATTAAAATTACGACCTTAGAATAGAAATGGAGCATAAATTAATGTCAATGTAGTACTAAGCTAATAATAAGTTAATTCACTCAAAGCTTAGCCATAATCGTAAACAGATCATCAATCATGCTACAATCACGCATGACTTAGTTAACTGTGAGATATGAGACATTAACTAATCCGAGTGAAGGACGGTGTATTACAGTGATCAGGAATTATGGTCATATTTCCCTGTTAATTAGGTTGTATACCATTCTTCTACTATATACATATGTAATAATGCCTAATCTTTTTTTATTCTTTATTTTATTCGATTATTAACTTTTGACAACTGTCACGCCAATTCCATTATACCACAAACCAACTTACATCTAACACTCTTAGCATGATACAGTAATACCAACTAAGTACGAAAATTACACAACTCATCCAATATTAAGCACGTTAAGACGTTAGTATTTTCTTATGTTTAAGCAAATGTTACACATTGAAATTAAACTACTATCAATCTGTTAATATCCGTTAAAAAGTAGTTTAATTTCAACAAGTTAAAATTGTTTACCGCGCTTGAACGTTACTGCTCCAGTAACAACGCGCCAAAGTATGACGAACTTAACTGAAAGCTTCCGGAACGTGTTTACGTAAAATTGCAAATATGATGCATTAGTTGAAATAGTTCGGCTGTGCAAAAAATGTGTTGTCACAGAAATAATTTGTTATGTTTTATCTGTATTTTCCGTGCTAAAAAAGTCTAGTGGATTACAATACACACTGGCAGATCAAATTTAGGATTCCCTTGCTAACCCTTTAGGATGATGTATTAAGTTCGTTATACTTTGTGTACTCTGGCGCATTATTACTGGACCAGTGACGTTTAAGCGCGGCAAAGCGAAAAGCAGTCTTAACGTATTGAAATTAAACTACTTTTTAACGGATATTAACAGATTGGTAGTAGTTTAATTTCAATGTGTAACATTCGCTTAAACATAAGAAAATACTAGTCTTAACGTGCGAAATATTAGTAGTGTTAATAAACGTTCTAGTGATTTTTAACGATATCTTTCATTTAATAACCTAGGTTACTGTAATGGTTAACGTAGGTGCCTTTCGTGGACAAGATGTAAAATTCGATGTAAAAAATAAATTGAATCCACGAAGAGCACCTGCCAAATATATTGATAGGTGCCTTTCGTGGACTAGGCTAGGTGCCATTCGTGCAAGTGCCATTCAGATGGGTGCCCTTCGTGGACTACCTCAAAATTTTAGCTTCACGTGATATGGGTGCCGATAAAATAGAGTGGAAGAAGCCTAAATCTAATTGATTAACATTAAGATTTCGTATAATGCTGTCTCTTTGGGTTGCCTAATCTTGTTTTTTCTATACTACCTTATAGGTAAACTAGTATGTGGCGTTGTGTAACTGGACAACGACATTAATATTATTTTACCATCTTCATCATCATCATGTCAGCCAAATAACGTGCACTGCTGGACAAAAGCCTCCTCAAAGAATGGGGGGATATACCACGCTTGGCAGAAGGGTGGCGAGCGCACTTTGATGGTCACAGTTCACAGAAAAACGCTGTTGCCCGTTCTCTGGTAGGTATTCCCTCGGGGCTTCTATTCCCCCCACGGGATGAGATGGGGTGATGATACTCTATGCCGTCACCAAACAGCAAAATATTATTGTGTGCGTGAAGGTATTTCTCCGGCCAATCTGCTCATAGGCAAAATTAATGTTATGCGCTAACCAGGATCACATGCAAGGTTACTAAAGCTAAAGAGAAATCTCTTTCGGTACGCATACCTCTTAAAAAGTAAATGGTACTGAAATCGAAGATTCATATGCTCCTAAAAAATGCACCGATATAATTTAAAGGTACTGTACATGCAAAGTGCCAACCTTTTCTGTACGGTTTGCAAATAAAATAATGAATTACTTTAGTCTCTCGATAGTACATAACCCTTCGCGTGACAGGATGACTCGCCCTTGGCCAGTTTGTTATTTATTCAGTAATCAAACGACAAGACCAATTAAAAATTCAATTGACCATACTTATTTATTTCTAGTCGTATGAAATAGGCTGTTAAACTGTTAGATAGTTTGGAGGTTCATTATTTATTTTTAAATAGGTTTATTTGGAACAACGCCGGTTGTAAATAGTCGTAACAGTCCAATATTGTATCTAACAAATAATATATCATTTGTTAGATGAAATATTGGACTAACTCAAAACTCGGAAATCATATATTTAATCGTCCGGTACAGATCGAATCAACACCAATCTTGGGTACTCCACCGTTAAGTAAGTAAATAAATTCGATCCCCAACGGACGATGAAATTTACAATTTCCTCCCAGTTTTGAGTTATATTTACGTTAAGAATTTTATAAATGGGAATGTCTGTGAGAGTGAATGTATGGTAATAATATAAAATAATATTGCATTCGTAACTTAATATAGACAGAACCATTCAGACAATATGTAGTAAAATAAAGCTTAGACTATACATTTCGATAATTAAACCTGAACATAATCTCCTTGACAATAACTTAATACAAGCTAGCTAAATATCGTTACAATTATAAAATTATATATATAACTAGAAATAATTATGTATACTTAACTATATTACTACAAACATGTTCTGACTATTTACAAGCGCTTTTTTAAGGTCTACGTGAATAATAGCGGTTTTTATTTTATTTTTTAATATATGTTTGTTACTCTTTCACCAAAAAACTACAAAACGGATTCTGATGAAATTTTATAGTAATATGTGTTATATATTCGAAAATCACATAGGGTATAATTTATGAAGTTTAACGCGGTGGAAACCGTGGTGCACAGTATGACTAGTAACTAAACTAAAACATTGGACTAGTCTTAAAACTAGGATGGGAGAATTAGGAATACGTCTATATTGGTAATTAGTAGGTATACGTAATTGCTCACTTTCCTTATTGCTTACCTTTACCTAGTTACGTACAAACGTGGTGGCATTTTTATACATGACGTTAACACAGTTAGACTAGCAAGCTATCACTGCTTCACTGGGCATTTGAGGTTTCACTCAACCACTTAACTTCAAAACTTTGTAAGTTGATATCTAAATCATGTCAGACTCGTTAATAATGACTCTGAACTCTGAAATTGCCATAAACGTTGGTACAATCTTAAATTATTATTTCAATAACACTTGGTTATACAAGATCATGAAAATGTAATACAATATGAGTAATGCT
The DNA here is from genome assembly GCA_951640165.1 of Pseudoips prasinana. Lineage (NCBI taxonomy): Eukaryota > Metazoa > Arthropoda > Insecta > Lepidoptera > Nolidae > Pseudoips > Pseudoips prasinana. The sequence continues at coordinate 11,954,201 of OX621240.1, forward strand.
AGTAACTTTTGGTTCTTAAGCCTACGAATGTGGTTGAGTTTTGTACAGATGCCAGAACATTAAGCTACACCAATCTGTCAAATTTCCCCAATTGAAAGTCAACCTTATGCTTATGTATTAAAAAAATTGACAGATTGGGGTAGCTGCATGTGCTGGCGTCTGTACATTTCGTTTACAATAAACCTTTCTCTGCTTTACTGGACAATTGCAGTTATATTCAACCCCCAAAACACTTCACAGGCTATATGTAAATATGTCTGTTTAATGAACACATAAATATAGCATCCATTATTTCCGAGTCCAATTTTTACTTGATATTCATACGAGCAAAGAGCTTCAAACGTCATATACAGACGCTCTCGCTATAAACCTTTGGAGCCTTGACCACCGTAGAGTGTAAAACAACTTTCTACAAGTGAAAATATTTTATTTTTATGGGAGCTCGCTCGAACTAGGAAAATCAATCTCTGTGACGCGGGTAACAAACATATAATTGACGGACTCAAAGTACACACAGACCATAATAACTACTATGGGTCACACAAATAAAGGTTGCTTGGGAATCGAACCCAGGACATGAAGTGGCGAGAATCCTGTATTAATCGCTGCGCAATACCTCTTGTAAATGGTTTATATTTATTATAAAAGATGGATTACAATTATATCAGTACTTCTTATATATATGTGCAGGCAGGTAATTAGCAATTTGTCAATCTAATTGTAACTAGCTGTGCCCCGCGGTTTTACCCGCGTTAAATTTTATAAATTATCACAGTTGCTCACCCATAGACGATAGCGTAATAATATGTAACCTAGGTATATGTTGACCTGACCTCTTAGTAATATTCATGCAAAATTTGTAGTAAATCCATGCAGTACTTTTTGAGTTTAGCCCGGACATACATACAGACAAACAGACAAAAATTCTATAAACTATTTTTTTGGCTTCGATATCGATAGTAGATCACGCACCAAGTATCCTTTAAAAAAATATTCTATGTACAGTTTTGACAATCCTACGATTTTATTATATGTAAGATATTTAGTTGTGTTAGACAGAAGAATTATGACATTTACATATAATGTTTATATAGATATACGTGAAGTAATACATTAATTTAAATCGGGAATATATTCGGACTTTCGGCGGTCTGGTCAATTCGGGTCTTCACTATCGTAATTTATACTTATCCCTCCCATCCTGTCCACTTTTGGTCGGAGCAGATTGTACGTTGTTTATTCGAGTCAGGGTCTCCTGATTACAGTAGTATTTCTAGCAATTTTGGGAAAAAAATATTTCTTGGGGAATTCTTACTGAGCGGAAAAGCTTGGAACGTTTCTGGAATAGCGATATTAGGAATATTTTGTCCTAGAATACTATACAAGTAACAGCTTTATTGACAGTTATGTTATAAGGGAACTGTTTGGGTATAATATTTACCTAGAGATTTGTATAATGAAAAGGTTGTATGAATATTTGGGATGTCTATTGTTTGCCTGAAAAATTGATTTCATATGCCCGAATTTTACTTGCCCGAATTTCATTTGCCCGAATCGTTACTTTACCATAAAATCATGTGACATACTCTTGTTTGCCCATACATTAGATTTCATAATGACACGAGTGCCATACTTATTGTTATCATTTTTTCGTCAAACCTAAACCTATTGATCGTTTAGTTTAAACCGATTTTATGATTTTTTTTCTAGAAGAAATTTCGAACTACTACTGACTAATATTGTAAACAATGAGTGTGACATTTATGAAATTATGAGAATACAATATTATGTCTGTTGACCAGTATAGCAGATGAAATTATGGCAAATAAAACCCTGGCAAGTGAGTAGAGCCCGAATTATTGCTATTCGTATACGGCATTTTTATTTATATTCGTGTAAGGCCTTTTGCTGAAAAGTTTCAAAACTGAATAGTTGGTAAAAATGTAGATGAGGGAAATGTCATAACTATATCCGGAAACCCTGATTCAAACAACTCGAATTTCTCAGTTATTGTGAGTTATATGTCTCTTTATTGGCCCTATTGAGTTTGTATGGAATGATACATAGATATTGCTTTAGTAGTTTCAGGAATTCAGAGCCTGTTATGTGTTTTGTTATATATATATATGTAGCTTCTACCCGCGGCTTTGCTCGTGGAAAGTTTCTTCCGTCTACTAAAAGTTATTTATCGCTCAACAGTACATTTATAATATACATTAAAATAGGATTCGGGGTAAAATTTAATTATTTAATAGTTACACTGAAAAGGCGCTCATAGCCAGATGCTTTTACCGGTCGTTAAGTAACTAGGCTCGCGGTCAGTCCATATATGGGTGAACCCCAAAGTGGTTTTATTTCTGAGCATCTTCGTGCTTCGGAGGGCACATTAACCTGTGGATCCCGGGTGCAGCCATTAGGCAATAGTCGTTAAGTGTCATGTCATGTCATGACTACTGCCTACTGGGTGGCTTTAACAAATCTGACACCAGGGCAACCACTGCCGTTGCGATAAGTAAGTAATTGAACACACAAGTTATCCAGAACTTCAATGATTTAACAAATATACATAATATAATCAAATAATTTTCTAGCCCTAAAGTTTGGCCACGACTACACCTATAATTTACTTGTTAAGTTATCATTATGAGTATGTTTCATTAATTACAACTGCGTTTTTCTTATATGTCTACGAAAATAAAATATGTTTTATTATTCATTAAATAATTTTCTGCCCCCATCGACCTATGTGACCCGCCTACTGCCAGTTCAGCTAGCCGATTCTTTGAGCTATGTCGGTTACTTTTCTTCAGCTGCAGATTTCGAAGGTTCTCGAGTGGAGACCACGGACCGGAAGATGCAGCGTGGGCAGGCCGCCATCTAGATTGGCCGATGACCCTGTGAGTGTTGCTCGAAGCCGATGGATGCGGGTCGCGCAAGGCTGACCGATTGTGGAGATCGCTATATACGTATATAAGCTTGGCCCGCTTATTACTGGAGCATCAAATGAAGGACAGCAGACCAGCTAAAACAGATCTGACTCTGTCCACAATATCTGCAACAATCGACCATGCAAACCACTGGATGTATGATATATTAAAACATCTTACATTGAATGAAAATTGACTTGTTGAGATGATCTGTCAAAAAATCTTATTGCTTTAAGTGCCTCGAAGAACACGAACGCCAGAAACTTTTCTGAGGTAGTTGTGTGGATGATAGTATATTTCATACCTGGAGCGTTGGTTACTCATTTCTGTTGAGATCTTTATATGTTCATTGCTGTTCAATTTAAGTACAAATAATATCTTTAGCTACTGACATACTAGCTACGCCTTGCGATTATCTAAAATTATTATTGAGCCATTTTTGCTTCTTTGAGCATAAAACATTCAAATATATAGAGTTTCACTTGACTTAGTCTCACTCAAAATTTGTTTAGCGGAGATACGCCAAGTGATTTAACGAATATTGAATTCACACCTTCGTCAAACAACCCAAAAACACGCCTAGCTTTTATTATTAATTTTAATATAATTCATTACATCTCCAAGATAAAACTTTGACGGTAACCGTAGCCTAGTTTTATTAATAATAATAATTTTATTTGCCAAAAAAGAAGTACAGTAAATCTCGAACAATGTTTTTGTTAGGATTTGTATACGTAATTACATTTAATGTCCGATTTAATATAGTTGGTAGTGCTCCTGCCTACGAAGCTGGTGGTCCTGGGTTCGAATCCCGGTAAGTTCAAATATTTGTGTGATGAGCACGAGCATTTGTTTCTGACTCATGGATGTTTTTTATATATTTCAGTATTTATCTATCTATATGAGTATGTATATCGTCTCCTGGTACCCATAGTAGGTACAAGCTTTGCTTAGTTTGGGGCTAGGATGATCTGTGTGACATTGTCCCTAGATATTATTATTATTATTAAAATCACGATCACAAACCCGCATATTACAAATATAAAAGCAAGAAGCAAGATGACAGATAACAGCTAGAATCCTGACGCCCGTATAATGACTATCATGAGTTCTGAAATCGTCAATACATTGCGTTCAGAGTCCGTACGAAACACTGATCTAAGTACCATTTTCAGTAGAGGTACTAGTGAAACATCTACAGAATAGGTGAAATATCTATTTATTCCTAGGATTATCATACAAAGTTCACCTATACTGTTAACTATTTGCATAAACTATGTAAATTGGTTCAGAAGTAAGAATCGATTTAGGAATGTCGTGGCGAAAACTTATTTTCCAAGGTTATCACGACAAATTGAGCTGTGCCCGATTGCCCGTGTCATCTACATATAGTACATACATACATACATAGACTCACACTAGTTTCCCAGAGGGGTAGGCAGAGACAACGGATTTCCATTTGTCACGATTTTTGGAAACCTCTTTTGCCTCGTTTACTGTCATTATATTCTTCATATATGCTCACCGGTTTAGGGTACTTCACCTGACCTTTCTTGAGAACGTCTCTGATTTGGTCAGAGAATGTTTTACGAGGTCTTCCCCTTCCGGTTGTCCAATTATCACAGGCCAGGTATACTTCTTTCTTCATCATTGGTATTGGTTTATAGTTTTCAAAGTTAACACATAATTTTGTAGCTTTGTAAAGTAAAGGAGTTGCTGTGTGGTGATGGCCTGGATTATTATCACCCCATCTCATCCTCTGGCGGGCGTAGAAATCGTCCGAGGGAATACCTACCAGAGAACGGGCAGCAGTGGTTATCTTTGAACTATGACCATCCAACTGCGATCGCCAACCCGTCTGCCAAGCGTGGCGATTATGGCATATCCTGGGGGGATATGCCATAATTGCCACGTTTGGCAGAGACTTTCTTTGGGGAGGATTTGGCCAGCAGTGCATGTACTTTGGCTGACATGATGAATGTAAAAGACAGTTATTAAATTATTAAAACTCGCAACAGGGAAGATGTCGGTCTCTATTTTTAATACTTCATATTGTTTAAGAACTACCTATAGTGGAATAGTGGCTACTATATCACTTTATGCAGTTCTTACAGTTCATCCAGCTATCTGCTTCACCAACTAAGTAACAAAAACGACATTAGATCTGACCTTTTTACTAGGAAAATGTTCCAGGCATCTTTTCTTATTAATTTTTATTTATTTTACAGGATTTTCGTACATGAAATGACGATGCCAATCCCATCGTAACTTATACTAAGCATCTTTAAAATGAGTTGTAAAAAGGACTTCGGCAAATCCCGGCCTGCGATGGACAAAAGTTTATTACTATTTAAAAAAGAAGTTGTAATATTTAAAATCCCTCCATGCCTTTTATTTCCTTGTACAACATGGGAAAACGATTTCAATTCTTAAAAGTAAATCATTTTATTCCGGCATTCATGTTTCTTAAACTGTCTTATAGGGTCTGGCTGCTTCGGTCTTTTGAGCCGTTGGGGAAATATTTATTTTTCCAGTCATGCAGTTATTATTATTGTCATTGTCAGAGGCGTTATAATTTCACTGTATTATTTGCATACATCATATTATCCTCAATAGTCATAATAATAGGTCTTTACCTATGAAATTGCCGTTTTGTATGAAAAAATTTAAACGAATTTTTTTCATGAATTTTTTTATTTGTATTAATCGAAGTAATCACCCATGCAATCAATGCATCTTTGCCATCGCAGTGGCAGTTTATTGATGCCCTTCTTAAAGAAATCAGCTGGACGGGAGGCAACAAATTCTTCAAAGGCATTTTGTACTGCCTCTCGGGTATTGAATTTTTTTCCCGCCAAGAAGTTATCCAAATTCTGGAAAAAGTAGTAGTCTGTAGGCGCAAGGTCTGGTGAGTAGGGCGGATGACGGAGAGCTTCCAACCCCAGTTCTTGCAACTTGGAGACCGTCTGCTGTGCAGTATGAGGTCGCGCGTTGTCGTGCAGGAGCAGCGGAGACGAGCGATTGACCAATGCTGGTTGGAGATGCGCCAGCTTCTCCATCATTGTGCTCAGTTCTTCACAGTACACATCTGCAGTAATGCTCACCCCGTTTGGTAAGAAGCTGTGATGAATCACACCGGCGCTAGACCACCAAACAGTGACCATCACTTTTCTAGGGGTAAGTTTTCGTTTAGGGCATTGTTTAGGTGCTGAACCAGGATCCAACCAACTTGCTGAGCGCTTGCGGTTATCAAACAGAATCCATTTTTCATCGCAGGTAACAATGCGGTTCAAAATTCCTTCATTTGTGTGTCTGTTGAGCAGTGCAAGGCACGTCTCGACGCGTACTTCGCGCTGGCGATCATTGAGTTCGTGGGGCACCCATTTGTCAAGCTTTTTTACCTTGCCAATTTGACGCAAATGGACCAATATTGTTTTGACGCTAACGTCGAAAGCTGCTGCTAATTCAGCCGTAGATTGTGTATCATCAGCTTCCACAACCGCCTTTAATTCGTCATTGTCGACCAAAGTCTTCGGACGACCGCGAGGTTCATTTTTCAGGTCGAAATTTCCAGAACGGAAGCGAGCAAACCAATAACAGGTGGTGCGTTGGTTTGTAGTGTTAGCTCCGTAAACGTCGTTGATGTTGCGTGCCGCTTGTGCCGCGTTGCTGCCACGACGGTACTCATATTCCATAATTACTCGAATTTTTAACGTATCCATGATGACGAAAAAGATTGAAATGCGATGAAAATGTAACACTAATCAATAAAGAAATGACTACTTTTGGAAAAAAGAATCCATGTTTTTAAAATAAAATTAATTTGAAATTAGAATTCGTAGCCAAACAAAAATTATTTTGATTTGAAATGGCCAGTACTGCAGAACGGCAATTTCATAGGTAAAGACCTAATATAAATCAATAGTATGTATGGTATGTTGATTTATAAATCAATGAAGGAATCGATTCTTCATAGTAATGGCAACACTTTTTATCCGTCATATTGAACTGATTGTATTTTTATTTACATTCGTGTTTAGGCTTGCTTGACTTGCATCGTGAATGTTTTCTAGTGGCTTGTCGTACGACGACCTTTGGCTTTGTTTCTGATTCTGTTTTCGACTTCCCGACTGACCCCGGCTTTCTTGGACTTTGGATCTACGCATCATGATTTACCTCTGCTATTCGCACCTCGGACCACATATTTTGTCCTAAGCAACTATGGCCGCGGGGTTGTGATAAACATATCTGAACCTGTTTTACTTATTTATATATAGAAAGTAGCATAATTATTACAAAAATTCGTTCCATGATCTAATGCAATATTGAAATCTTGTTGACCTTATACGCCTTATATTACATAACTCCCATGTTTTACATAAAAAGTAAATATACAGGGCGATAGAATATTAGTACCCCTTCAAAACGCATATTGTTTTATTTATGTCCATTCCAGGCCATGTTTGTATGGGCCGGTTGCCGGTCTCCTTTAAGTGCGGGTGGGAATCGAGTCTTGCGAAGACGTAGATAATTATAATAACTATGATTTGAGAAGCATTAAAAAAAGGAACGAGAGTTGTTTTAAGGTTGGTTATACATACTAGCTGTAAAGTTTTGACAGATCAATTATCGACGTAAATCTCAAAGTAATGTAACGTATTATATTTTCAGCTTTATGTATCTTTGAGTCTGTGTGTTTTTATCATTATCTGGTTCAGTTAGGGCTCGTATGATTAGTCTTGACAGTGCATCTGGTGCTGATGGCAATCAAGGTCTGATGGAGCTGGAAGATGGCCATAGGAACACGGTAATTAAACGACACACCCCCATAGAGTTTGGAATCTTTTGATCTATCTTGACGAGTACTTTGGTGCTAGATGGTAACTTGGGTCTGATGATGGAGCTGGCAGATGGCCATAGGAACTCGGTAATTAAACGACACAACCCCATCGCATCCTGCATCAGCATCCGCCCGCGGCTATGCCCGCGTTGAATTTTTTTGCGGTAAAATAAGTACTCTATAAATTAATCCAGGTATTTTACTGTGTGCCAAATTTCAATATAATACCTTCAGACGTTTTTACGTAAAAGCGTAACAAACATCCATACATTTAACATTCGCTTTGATTAATGCTTGCACGGCAATTTAAAAAAAAATCACAAAATTTAACACATACACACTCACACACCAGGCACCATTCGTTTTGCGTCGGGTTACTAAAAGGCATCAGGTTTGAACATTTATAAATACTAAGAAAAGGTCAGATGAGATACTTAGACCAGACTAAGTAGGTACTAGGTAATCATAATTGAATTTATTTGGTGAAATTACAAAAATCCTGATAAAAGCTATTTTTACTGTAAAAATAAGGTTGTCTGTTACTTAACACAGGTAATACGTATATTTTCCGTTTGCTTATCTACTCCAAATTCTTTTGACATATAATACTTATTAGATTCTTATTTGCGACGCCTACACACTGTCATGACCTTTTCAACATCTAAATGTAAAAAAAGCATACGATTATTATTTCTAAATTAGCTGTGCCCCGCGGTTATACCCGCGCTAAATTTTATAAATTATCAGAGCTCCTTCCCCGTAGGTGATAGCGTCATAATATGTAGCCTATATGTTGACCCGACCTCTAAGTAATATTCATGCAAAATTTGAAGTAAATCCATACAGTACTTTTTGAGTTTAGTCCGGACATACATACAGACAAACAGAATAAAAATCTAAAAACTATATTTTTGGCTTCGATATCGATTGAAGATCACGCCCCAAGTATTACTACATACATACATTGAATATTTAAAAAATATTCAATGTACAGTTTTGACTTTCCTACGATTTTATTATATGTATAGATAAGATTATCTAAAGATGGAGCATCTTACCCACGTTCTGGACTGCCCATGGCAGGTGGGTTTAGTTGGTGCGTGACCGACATGCCCACCCGCATAAAGTATAGACAGACAGTTTTTTGCGTGTGGCATGCGTATGTATTCACCCTGTCTTATCACACTAATATTATAAAGGCGAAAGTTTGTGAGTGTGTGAGTGCGTATGTTTGTTACGTCTTCACGTCTCAACGACTGTAGCAATTTTAATAAAATTTGGTATGGAGTTAGCTGACACCCTCGATTAACACATAGGCTATAATTTATAAAGTTTAAGGCAGGTAAAACCGCGGGGTACAGCTAGTCAAAAAAATAAATAAACCAAGTCACCTTAGTTTCTTTAAATAAAAAAAGAAAAATGATGTTGACTTCGTTTTATAATTAAGCAGTAGGTGTCTTATTACTACGATTATTTTAAAAGTATTCAACGTTTATACACATAATTGAAAATAGTTCTAAAATTCAGCAATGCCTTCCACTCACAATGTCACTCAACTCACACTCTCCAGAGGACAAGTCGTAATACTCACTAAGCTATCTAAACGATAACGTAAAACGTGGCATTAAACCTTCCATTAACTGAATATAATATGAAAATGCAACATTTTTACGGTTGATACCAAGTTTATTCAACTTTTATGAGGATTTATTCATATTACCAACGTTTCAAGCCCTTTGGAATGGCTGAAATGTTTGTGAGCGAATGGAATGCATTATTTTAATGGTCACATTAAAACATTAATGTTTAAAAGCTTAATGGTTGTACACTGTAGTTTATATAGTGTAGTTGGAACTTGCTTAATATAAACCTGCTCTTTGCCTGTATGGTAGTCTTGCAGTAGCGTATTCAACTGTAGATATTGAGTTCCTGGGTTCAAGTCCCGGGTTGAGGCAAAAAGTGTTATTAGGGTTTATCCGTTAAGCGAACACGTAAAGTTGTCGGACCTGCGCTTGGTCAGTCCCTAGTCGGGTCGAATAGACATCCCATCGGATTATGTACTATGTGTTTGTGCATAGGTAGGTACACTCCTGAACTATATATATTTTTTTATAATAGACTACTCCCGTACTAGGGAGATGATTTGAACGCCCTGTGTCGCGTGGGGTACTTTACAATCATATATTTGACCGACAAAAAGTACGCGTGCAGACTAATATGTCTTATGCTAGTCTCTGTTAAGATTAGCCGCTATACCCAGAATTTTGCCCGGAGACTATAATGATTATATAAAAAGTCTGAAACCTCATTTGCTTATCAAGTCTTTGCTAAAAACGGTTGGATGTGTTTTATCTTTTTTTGTGAATCTAATATAGATTGAGTTTGAAATGGATCTGTTAGATTGGATTGCGACTATGAATGACATCTGTCTGACTTAAGATTATCTTTGACTCTTGTGATTATCTTAAAAATAATCACAATCTGAATACAATCTTAATTGCTTCCATCAATGTTTATGCCATAGACAAGTACTGATTACGTTTGGAATAAATCAATATTTTACGAAAGAGCAGAATTTAAATTTCTTTTTAAAAAATGGGGAGGCAAGAACATGCGTGATATTGATGACGTTTGTCACAAAGATTTATCTTTGTACATACGTCTTGATATCATACCTTTTCTTAATTTTTTCTCTTAATATGTATTAGTATAAGTTAAGGTTAATATTAATAAATAATAGTGATATAAGAAGAGAACACAATTTAAAGCTGTGCCGTATATTAAACAAGATATTTATATGACTCAATAACTGTAATATAATGTGATTTGCGTATTATGCCTTCATTTTGGGATCGATTCGCCTCAACGGTGACCGTGTCGGTGCGCTGCAGTTTCAGTCCTATAGTTATTTTCTGTGCCTGGGGGAAAACTGCCGCCGGACAAGTTGATGGGTCATATTTTCGAAATATACCGATCCGATGCAGCTAAGTATTGCTTTTCGGGGAATTGCTTTACGATTGCCACATTCATAGTAACATATATAGATTAGTTTGTACTTATGCATAATTATACGCTTCTATTTTGTGTAGTTTAATTTTACATAAGTACATACATTTCACATATGTAGTAGGTAACACACATGACAACATTTCATATAATTGGCATGTATTATTGCGTTATTTAAAAGCAAATCCAAAACTAGGGCACCCATATTTTTCCATTTTGCTAAATTATGAACTTTTCATTCATAATTTCAACTTTGAATTTCGATGTATTCTAAAATGACGTAAGTGGCAAATGATGTCATACATACGGTGTACCCGTCAAAAAAAATCACTTGTTTACGTTTGTTTAATGTTTTCAATTTCAAATCAAATTAAAATCGTCAATATTAAATACGTTTTCAGTGTTATTATCCTTATTATGTTTCATTAAGTCACCATGTAAGTTTCAAAATTTAAAACCGTGAATGACAATTGACAATTTGACATGTCTAGTTTGACATTACAGCTAAATAAGTCCACAGCTGGACAATCCTCCCTCAAGAATCGTCTTGGGGGGATATGCCATAATCGCCACGCTTGGCAGACGGGTTGGCGATCGCAGTAAGATGGTCATAGTAATCAGAAGGAAGCTGCTGCCCATCCTCTGGTAGATATTCCTATTGACATTAATGCTTTCGTTTAAAACATTGGAATGCTTAGGCAAAGGAAACAACCTTGTCCACCGTATAAGTGACGTCATCACACCTTTTGAGGTTTTTATTTTTTTACTCAGAAATGAAGAAATAAAAAAATATAAAAAATATATATTTGAACTCAGGATACAAAAATAAAAAATGGTATTTTTTTTAAGGTGGTGTCAGTTTTGTAATGTCGTCAATTACTGATATTTTAGTGTTGCATTGAAATGTCCGTCATACAATGACTCGCCTTGCCAACAACATCGGTTTGCAAGTTGTCGTGTTCTACGACGTCTCCCTACGATTTTGGAGGAAAAAAGACATATTGTCGCCACCTGTAAGTCATTAGAACTTGATGAAATTAATGTCGATAGTTTTCTTACATTTAATAACAAAATATTTTCATTACATTACATATATTTTTCCTCTTTTCAACCGTAAGTAGTTTTGCTATGATGCACCTCCAGAACGTTGTTGTCTTTGTTTTTCTTAAGTTCCTAGTATTTTGTAGTTGTTTGTGAAAATAAACACTTTTAAATTTAGCAGATTGGTTTAACTTTAAACAGTGTTAAAGGCAGAAGGATACTAAATAATAGAGTTATTACTAGTTCTACGGTTTTACATCCCTACGTAGTTATTTTTATCTAATACTGTCAATACAATCAAGAAATAGTTGATTGTTGCATCGACCGCGAACGCGAGGGCACTAAATTAACACAAGTGCAATAATAACTCACCTTAGCAAACTGCATAATCTACTCTTTCAACTACTAATCTACCTACATATACTAATTAGACTCAAAATAAAACTTAAGTTAATAAAATCAAACTTTATTTAATCTTCTGCACTTTGGACTTTTTACGCATATACCTATCTGATAGCTGCTTCGGAAGGGATGTTAATTTTGAGTATTCTTATCCACATTTTGTTAAGTATTAACTGTTCTTTATAATAATTAATACATAGACCACAATGAAGTTAAAACACACTTTCCCACACATCTTTGGTTTCTCCATTAAATAAATTTTTTACCCTTTTTTATTATATTTTTTACCCTGCAACTTTTGCGGCAAAATGTTATTAACAATTTAATTTGTAGCTGTTTTATACTTACTGCAGTTAAATTCATATTTCTGTCTATTTCCAGTTTCTTTTTTAACTTTTCTTGCTGAATATCAAATAATACATACCACATATCAAAGTTTTACAGTGGAACAAAACGCACCACATTTGTTTTTTTTTTCACCTAGGCGGTTTTATTTGGTCGATTTTTATTTTCAGCCATTAACTTTTCGATCTTATACACACAATGACATTATATATTAATATTAATGGGAGACATTAAATTTACTTTATATTTATTATTGTAACGAGTCTTAGTTGCTCAAAAATAAATGATTCATTATTATTAAACTTCTATAGTAAATTTATATCTTATAAAAACTATGCAATTATAAGATTTCATATAACATTTCTGTACTCTTTTTGTTCTAAGCAAAAAATAGGTGCCATGGGTTTTGTAGTGATTACCACTACTAGGAACGTGTTCAAATAAAAAGAAAACTAAGTTTTCAACTAAAAAACATGCCTTTATTATTTTTAAAACTGACGTGAGGTGCTAACATAATGAAAGATACTAACGGGTAACTCACGTATTTAATTTTATGTTGGATTCGGCCAACGTTTCAACTTCTCCTGGAAGTCATCTTCAACAGTCCCGTCTCGCACTCTCGTCTCTTCCTCGCACGCAGTACGAGTCGGGACGCGACGTAGTGCGGGTCGCATTCGCCCTGAAGATGACTTCCAGGAGAAGTTGAAACATGGGCCGAACCCAACATAAAATGAAATACGTAAGTTACCCGTTACTATCTTTCAAAAATGCCTTTAGTGTAAATTTCACAATATAGGTAGGTATTAAGCAAGCGCTATCTACTTCATAAAAAATACGTAGGTTTATCACTTTTTTCCTCCTATCTTCATTTTATAGACAATTTTTATCGCGATATAGCCGATTACTTTCTGACTGGAGGGCAAGAGCCTCTCACAATGAACAGGGATAGTACACAACTCTGGTCTTATGTAGTCGTGATTGGCAAATGCTTGCTTTTCACGCCGGAGGTCGTGGGTTCGATTACCCCCCAGGACAGATATTTTGTGCATGAACATGTCTGTTAGTCCTGAGTCTGGGTGGTAAATATCTAGTATATAAGTATGTATTGACAAAAGAAATGTAGTATATGTAGTTTATCAGTTATCTGGATTCTTTGCTTGTAACATACAAGTTCTGCTTAGTTTGGGTTCAGGTCTTAGGTCTGGATCGGGCCTTAAACAATAATTAGGCTCGCTTCTGCAGGTTTGACATGTCATACCGGATATTCGGATGTGTGTTAGTCCATGACGCATTGAAACATACGCTCTTATAAGTTTGTAAATCACGGGTAACACCGCGAGGCGCAGGCAGTGATTTTGTAAATATTTGAGTATAAAAATATAATGAGAACGAGGCAGAAATAACTTTAATCCTTATCACAACCCCAGTATAATTTAGTAGAATTAATGTCGAAGAACAAAGAACTCAACTCGCCGTAGCGTATCTAGATTGAAACACAGAATGATAAGATTATAAAATCTGTCACGTCACAATTAGACCATCGTTTACTTATCTGCGGGTCCCAAATTACAATTTTAAGCTACCCAGTATCTGCCATTGACCTTTGCTATTCATCAAGCTGCAGACGGGGCAATGAAAAACATGGATGTAGAGTACATAAGGAATCGTTAGGGGTACGTTTTTCTGTGTTTGTTTAGCTACTTTTTTTAATAAGTTCAACTTTATTAAAAACTAGCTGCGTCCCGCGGTTTTACCTACGTTAAACTGTATAATTATAGCCTATGTGTTAATCCAGGGTGTCACCTAACTCCATACCAAATTTTATTCAAATCGCTCCCGCCGTTTACACGTGATACACACTCACACAGTCATACACTCACAAACTTTCGCCTTTATAATATTAGTATGACAATACCTAGCAACATAGGTTTTTAAGAGTCGATTATTGTAATAATTAAAGTTTAGACGTGAAGAAGTAACAAACACACCCACTCACAAACTTTCGCCTTTATAATAATAGGTCTTTACCTATGAAATTGCCGTTTTGTATGAAAAAATTTAAACGAATTTTTTTCATGAATTTTTTTATTTGTATTAATCGAAGTAATCACCCATGCAATCAATGCATCTTTGCCATCGCAGTGGCAGTTTATTGATGCCCTTCTTAAAGAAATCAGCTGGACGGGAGGCAACAAATTCTTCAAAGGCATTTTGTACTGCCTCTCGGGTATTGAATTTTTTTCCCGCCAAGAAGTTATCCAAATTCTGGAAAAAGTAGTAGTCTGTAGGCGCAAGGTCTGGTGAGTAGGGCGGATGACGGAGAGCTTCCAACCCCAGTTCTTGCAACTTGGAGACCGTCTGCTGTGCAGTATGAGGTCGCGCGTTGTCGTGCAGGAGCAGCGGAGACGAGCGATTGACCAATGCTGGTTGGAGATGCGCCAGCTTCTCCATCATTGTGCTCAGTTCTTCACAGTACACATCTGCAGTAATGCTCACCCCGTTTGGTAAGAAGCTGTGATGAATCACACCGGCGCTAGACCACCAAACAGTGACCATCACTTTTCTAGGGGTAAGTTTTCGTTTAGGGCATTGTTTAGGTGCTGAACCAGGATCCAACCAACTTGCTGAGCGCTTGCGGTTATCAAACAGAATCCATTTTTCATCGCAGGTAACAATGCGGTTCAAAATTCCTTCATTTGTGTGTCTGTTGAGCAGTGCAAGGCACGTCTCGACGCGTACTTCGCGCTGGCGATCATTGAGTTCGTGGGGCACCCATTTGTCAAGCTTTTTTACCTTGCCAATTTGACGCAAATGGACCAATATTGTTTTGACGCTAACGTCGAAAGCTGCTGCTAATTCAGCCGTAGATTGTGTATCATCAGCTTCCACAACCGCCTTTAATTCGTCATTGTCGACCAAAGTCTTCGGACGACCGCGAGGTTCATTTTTCAGGTCGAAATTTCCAGAACGGAAGCGAGCAAACCAATAACAGGTGGTGCGTTGGTTTGTAGTGTTAGCTCCGTAAACGTCGTTGATGTTGCGTGCCGCTTGTGCCGCGTTGCTGCCACGACGGTACTCATATTCCATAATTACTCGAATTTTTAACGTATCCATGATGACGAAAAAGATTGAAATGCGATGAAAATGTAACACTAATCAATAAAGAAATGACTACTTTTGGAAAAAAGAATCCATGTTTTTAAAATAAAATTAATTTGAAATTAGAATTCTTAGCCAAACAAAAATTATTTTGATTTGAAATGGCCAGTACTGCAGAACGGCAATTTCATAGGTAAAGACCTAATATTAGTGTGACAATACCTAGAAAGATAGGTTTTTAAGAGCCAATAATTGTAATAATTAAAGTTTAGACGTGAAGAAGTAACAAACATACACACTCACAAACTTTCGCCTTTATAATATTAGTGTGATTTCAGACACAAAGAACGCAGTAGGCTCTAACTAGTAGTTTAACTTAAGCGACCAAAACTTGAGGGCACCCTTATGAGGTGCGGGCCACAGTTCGCGAACTGTGACCGCTCGAATTTTTACTCGAGCAGTCATCAATGGCGCGGACTAAAGGCACGGGAAAACAGATTTAGGGTTACAAGGATTCCCCTAAAACTGGCCCCTTTTTATGTAAGACTTAAAAAAAGCAATATCTAAACAAAACTTAAATTTCGAAAAGGGTGCCATGTCTGGGAAAATCTTTACTTGGGGTGTTCAGTGTCACCAATAAAGTTGAATCGGTGTACCAAATTCCTGTAGTCATAAAGGAATTACATACACTGTCTTCAAATGATTTTATTTATTTAACTTTGTTCCGAAATTGGATCATTTTTTATCTTCGTTTTGGGATATGGCTTTTCTAGTTATAACTCTTCAGTGTTAACACTATTGGTACTCGCATCACGTTTTGATATGAATTTAGCGTAAAAGAGTGAAAGAGAGAGATAGTAGTTTCTGTCCTTCGTTTTTCTTGTCAGTGGATCTCAACGTTCCGTACTATAATAGTGGAAAAACCTTTGTAATGCAATTTAGTCCGTCCATCCATCTGTTTGTTTGACACTGTCACAATCTAACTCAGTATATCTCAGGTTGTACTACTGTTTATGGATAACTACATGTACTCTGCGCGCGTTGCTACGGCAATATATGAAATTCATTTGAATGATAGTAGCGCCATCTGTCGAATATTGGTCGTAATAACTCAGAAACCTTTGTGGGCTCATGCACTTTACTGTTGATCATCACATGATGAAACGATTCTATAAAAGACATACAGACAAACATTAAATTTTATATAGATTTAAAAAAATACTTGTTTGAACCATTTTCGATAAAAGTTCCACCTCCCATACCCTTTGGCTATAGATGTTTAAGTACAGTGCCCCTAGTACGAGTTCCTGCAGTTTACTTACTCGATCACACGTACAGTTTCGTCCCATACATTGAGCACCAGAGTTTTAGTTCTTAATAGTTTCCGCGAGAGGCGCTGGTGCTCAATGTATGGTAGAAACTGTACGTGTGATCGAGTAAGTAAACTGCAGGAACTCGTGCTTGAGGCACAGAACTAAGATAATTTAGTCGGTTACAGTTTATTGCTAGGCAGCTAAATCAATCCAACTTTCTTTTCTATTTTGTTCCTGGTAGTTATGGATATAACAATACTGATGCTATTTAGTTTTAGGATTCCGTACTCAAATGGTAAAACGGGACCCTATTTCTAAGACTTCGCTGTCTGTCTGTCTGTCCGTCTGTCACTGTATCTCATAAACCGTGATAGTTAGACAGTTGACATCTTAAAATGATGTATTTATGTTGCCGCTATAACAACAAATACTAAAAAACAAAATAAAATAAATATTTTAGGGGGATGCCATACAACAAACGAGAATTTTTTGCTCGTTTTTATAGATAATGGTACAGAACTCTTCGTGCGCGAGTCCTACTCGCACTTGGCCGGTTTTTAATATCATCATCATCATCATTACAGCTAAATAAGTCCACTGCTGGACAAGCCTCCCTCAAGAATCATCTTGAGGGGATATGCCATAATCGCCACGCTTGGCAGGCGGGTTGGCGATCGCAGTAAGATAGTCATAGTAATCAGAAGGAAGCTGCTGCCCATCCTCTGGTAGATATTCCCTCGGGTCGACTTCTACGCCCCCCACGGGATGAGATGGGGTGATGATATTCTGATTCTGATATTTGTCGCCGTCACCACACAGCAGGTTTTTAATATACTTATACGCTAAAATGTTTGAAAGTTTTTATATTAAAAAAGATGATTTGTAACTAAAAGTTACATTTTTTTTATATTGAAATAAAATGCAGACATAGACTTCAAAATTTTTTTGCACGTTCAGTAATATTTAACATTTCATAATAATTATATTAATAATTTTGACTAATGTTGTGCAAACCTCACTGAATTACTTAACTCAATTTAATGAAAAATAAATAAACTTTAATTTTAGCAACATAAGGGATGAGCACGTCCTGTACAAACATGAAATTAAATTAACAACTTTTCTGGTTGTATATTTCAGATAATGATGAAGTTAATGTAATTTTAGGAAAAATTCTAAAGTTTAAAAGAATGCTATATTTTTGGTAGTTGTCTAACCTGACTTTACTGTAAAAAAATGAAATAGTAAAGTCATGTTTCTGTATATTATAACTGTAAGTATTGGTACAGTATTCTTGGTTAAATTTTTTGTAGCATTGTTTTGTTTTTATTGTGAACTTCGTACTTCAAAATATTTTCCATCTATTAACACTGACTTTTGGTTGAGTCAAGTGTCCAAGAGCGCTTATAACTATATCGCAATTTGAGTAAGGCATCAGATTATGTAAAGAAGTAGTCAATATTTGTTATTTTAGTATCGATGCGTAAATTTGAATGTCTATAGTAAACAAATCGTCATATTTTGTTCGATGCTGAGTAAAATTATGTATGCAGTATAAAGCTTTCTGTTTACATATATGTACTTCGTACTCATAAACTACGCACTCAATTCTGTAATAACTCCAATTGACTATTCTGTATACACTCGAGCATTTCTAGAAACATATTAGTAATAACTCGCACTATCAACCCTTTTTCGAAATTAGAATGTTACGTTGCATGTACATGGAAACTAGGCAAGGAAGAACAACGAACAACACGAAAACAAGAAGAAATGTGTACTATGCACACAGACAACTAATAAATTATAATTATATATTTATAAACACATACATATCTGGAAGTTTTAATTTATAATAGATGAAACATCCGGATTCAGAACAAATAGTCCTGTTCATCGGAATCGATCTCACGACCAACTTGACCAGTCATTTAATTCTAAAATACCTACTTCCAATTCCAATAGACTGTGGTTTCACACGATTCAAGTGTACACAAACATTTCCAGAAAACTAAGTAACAGAAAAGAAGAACAACAATGACTTACATCTTTTGTTGAACCAAAATGTTATCAAAAACTATAATAATATATCACGGAACAAAAGAACAACAATTACAAAGAAAAGAGTTATGTTACATATAAGGAAGTAAAATATTTCAAAAAACCATGAATAATCACTTTCATATAAATAGCCTTTTTTATGTCATAGGGCGACAAGCGGGTCACCTGATAGTAAGTGATCACCGCCGCCCATGTACACTCGCAACACCAGAGGCGTCGCGGGTGCGTTGCCGGCCTTCAAAAAAGTCAGCAAACAAGTTGACGGTCACCGTAGCCTAGTTGATAGTGCTCCTGCCTACGAAGCTGGTGGTCCTGGGTTCGAATCCCGGTAAGTGCAAATATTTGTGTGATGAGCACGAATATTTGATTCTGAGTCATGGATGTTTTCTATGTATTTAAGTATTTATCTGTAAGTATGTCTATCGTCGCCTGGTACCCATAGTACAAGCTTTGTTTAGTTTGGGGCTAGGATGATCTGTGTGACATTGTCCCTAGAAGTGTCACTGACCCTTCCGCCCACCCCGATGAGCTCTGGCGACCTTAATCACACACAGAAACACAACTTTAAAATTATTTATGTTATTATTAAGGAATGTCTTCTGTAAGGTGGAGGTACTCCCCCAGTCGAGCTGCTCTTTGAGCGAATGAACGCGGTACCCAGGTAGGGTACCGCGTTCATCTTTAGATAATAATAAATAGTTTCTCACAGTGCCTTTTTATTATTTTATGATACACATTTTAGCCTTAGCTCTCTAAATATTCTACGTCAATATTTGATCACAATCACAAAGCAACGTTCCTACTCTTAGTTAAAGTAACGTTAATTACAGCAAAATTATAGGGGCTAGGAACTATCCAGCGCCGTAACTCACACACGTTATAAATTTAAAGGATAGGCAACACGTGGGCCGGACTTAGAGAATTTACTGCGTCTGTATTTTTTAATCTTTTGATTACTAGATTTATGAATTATGAAATAAATATCGTTTTTTTTATCATAACCTACACACAACTACAACAAGCGTGCCGCCAGAGGGTAAGCAGTTAGGTGATTGCGCACAATGCTCCGCATGATGCAGCGTAGTGCGTGAGTGCGTTTACTAACGTTGCTTGTAAGGATCTCCGTTTGTATAGAAAACACGCGCAGTCCAACACACTGAAAATGCATCCACATTAAATGTTCATGCAGATGCATGTTCTGTGTGTGGACTGAAACGTTTGGAATGGGTTTCCGACCCATCGCCCGATTAATGAGTTGTGACGACTTTTCAACCATCCACTAGCGCAACGGTAAAATTTTTTTTTTTTGAATTTAACTGAAATTTATTTCGTAACGTGGAGGTACATCCCTAGTTAAGCTGCTCATAAAGCACAAGAACGCTGTACTGTACCTCTTTGTAATTCCAGTTTTTGTCGGTTTTAAATTTAACTACAGGTCAAAACAAGGTTATGCACGCCGCCAGCAGAGTCCATAGCAATTACTTCCGGTCTTTTTCTAATTCAACTGCCAGGATCATTTAAATGTCACAAAACACGTGGGCATGATCTTTTTCTTAATAAACTGACCACATTTACATTCATAATTATCGTAATATTTTTATACTTTGACAGTTTTGATAGGTAAACACAGCTCGCGGCTCTTTGATGACATTTAAAGTGGTTGGAGTCGCAACCAAACGCTACTATAGGTACGCACGATACGCATGATAATTTTGTTATATAATTGAAAGTAGTTTTATAAGCGCTACCGGAAGATCAGCGTTACAGTAATAGGTAATTATTATTTACTGTAACATTTGCTGAGGTAGACGCCTTTCCTAGCTTGCTTATAATGTTACATGCTTCTTATGTATTATTTTAACTAAACGCAATTAGTTATATCATCTTAGATGTAAACTAAATTAAGTATTATCTGTGCTTGTTGGGAATAAATCTTTTTTATTTATTTATTTATAAAACTTTAGATTTCTATAGAAGGGTTGAAAATTCACAAATACCAACAACGTGAAGCAGAAACACACAAACCATATCTATTGACTAGATTTATCATACTTTCTCTTCCGAATCGGCAAAGTTATTAATAATTTTTCCTCCTTTTTTATAAATAACAAGCGTGGGCTCACTTCAATACGCGATATCTTGCTCTAATGCACCGTATATACCAATTATTTTAATATTTTTAGCCGCAATCATGTTCTCGCCCACATTAATACTAGAATTCTGAAAAACGATTGTAATTACTGATATTCACTCTTAGTCTGTCTCTCTCTTAGTAATTATATAGCCAAATCTTATACTTAGTATCAATGCGCGTTTTACTGGTAAGCAAATAAACTTACCCCAACGTAAGATACCTAGATCCGGCTCTGGCGAACGTCATCCCATAAAGTTACTCTAAATGAAGGGTAGTCTGCTGCCATAAAATAGCACTAACATTCCCTTTATAACTAAGTTTATGGTGTCGAAGAAGGATATCGCGCCATTAACACAATGTAAAGTGGGAATTAGAAATTAAATTATGCAATAACAAATTGTTGATAGCCACTTAGATGAGTAATGTGCTGTAATGTAACAGAAAATTTTGATGAAGTTCTATAGTTTAGTATGATTATTATAAGTTTTTGTTTGCGTTTAAACTTTAAGGCCTTAATTGTTTTTCTTTTTATGTACAGACGCCAGCACATCAAGCTACCCCAATCTGTAAATTTTTCCCAATTGAAAGTGAACCTTATGCTTTCGTGATAAAGTTCAAAAACTATTAAAGAAGTTTGACAGATTGGGGTAACTTGATGGGCTGGCGTCTGTACAATGGTTTTGCGCTTGACCACAGTCTCACCTGACGGTAAGTGGAGATGTAGTCGAAGGTGGACCGCGCGTACACATAAGATGCTCGTCCACTCTAGTCTAATAATAATTAAGTTAAACCCATATTATATGAGTCTGGAGACACGTATTTCGGGAGGGTGTTCCACAGCTTAGACGTGCGTATGATGAAAGAGGTACGGCATGCTGGGATGATTGTCTTGTCCGGTGGGTTAGCTTGCTTTTAGCAAGGTGTAAGATGTAGCTTACCTATACAAATAAATACCATTTTGCGTGCATCATTACACATAAATCTGAGTTGTATTTAGCGAAGTGGTTGAAGAAAGAAATAGTTTTTTTTTTGAAAGACTACTCCCGCACTAGGTCAATGCATCCTTGTGTCGCGGATTACTTTACAAACACATAATAAGAATACAAAGTGCATTCAGACTCAGGACAAATATCTATGGGGCACACAAATAGTTGTCCACCAAATGGAACCCGGGGCACTAAGTGTCGAGGCGACTGTCATAACCGCTGCGCTACGCGTGCAGTCAACGGTTAAGGTGGACGCCTCGCCCTCGTACTTCGTATTGGAATCTCGCACAGTACAGCATTTTGGGTGATCCATAAATTGTTGTTCTCAGTCTGTGTAAGGAAAGAAATATAATTAGAAAGAAATAATTTTATTTTCATAACAAATACGGAAAATACATTCAATTGTAGTACCTATACATTTTAAACATTATTAATTTTATCCGTACTGGTATGAAAAATGGCCCTATCTCAGCTAGTACCTACTGCATTTCTGCAGTGCTGATCTTCCGATAGTGTATGCATAGTGTCCGTGAATTTCATGTTTCTATAGTACCCGGCGAGAAAATTCCACAGTGAGAAATAATGAAATAATAATAACAAGATATTGCGTTATCTGCTAAGTCTTGGTTTAATATTTGGCATCCTTCTTTTTTATTTCTTGTCCACGTGAAAGAATCCGTTATTCGCAAAAATGCCGCTCATAATCATTGTTTCTTTTCTTCTTTTTAGACAATTTTATGTTACCTAATTAAGTGGACTAAAGTACTCTTACCACCGAGCAATATATTGTTCAAATTTTCTATACAACGCGTTTGTTCGCTAGCAGTGAAGGAATATTGTAAACTAATATTGTGATAACATTCCCCACAAATTGATTTTACAATAGTTTCTTAATTAACAAAGACTAGCTCCGGCCCGCGGAGTTTCAAGTTAGCAATTTATTGATGGCTATACGTTAATTCAGGGTCCGTTTGAAGTTCAAATCCTTTCAACCGTTTTTTTGCGTAATGGAGTAGGTAATAAATAACCAAACATTTACATTTAACAGGAATTAGATTTTTTTTTATTATTAAATGTATTAAATTATATATATCGGCGCAACAACATTACTTAACCAAAAACAAATGCGTCATAGGAGTAGTTTTAAGTCTTTGTTTAAATTACTCTTAAATAGTTAGTTAAACTTAATGAATTTAGTGTTAAAAATCAAGTTACGATTTATAAACCATCTTAACATTTGTACAATTGATGATTTCAATAGTTTAATTTACATTCGTTTATCGAACAAAGAAAATACGTAACATGTTTGTCGCCGCACATTTCGTATAAATACGGCCGACGTGTCGAGTACAAATCACTTTCGCTCGAGCCGTCGGACCGTACGGATCACCTTGTATCGAAGATTGTTATGGAATAAAACTTCACGAAACATATTTTGGGTTTTACTATCGCCATGAGTAAACAACCTTCAGTGGATAACCAACGAGCAGATAATAGTGACGTCAGTCTTGCTGACGTCATCATGACTAAAGACAACGATACCCCCGTTTCGCCGTTATATAAATTACTACATAAAAAAGGTTGAAGATGATTAAAGTCCATTCTCCAATCTTGTTTGTTCAGTATCATTTATTTAAAAGTATCTAGTTATAATACTTTTGGTCATCATATCGTCCACAATTACAGCGGTACTAACGTAAACACACTTGTTTTATATCCATTATTAGAATAACCGATATTCAGAATTTAATATAGGTATTTCAATCCGCAGGCGAACCAAAATAGCTGACATGGCCTAAAGAATTGCCAAACTAAGGCGGTAATGGGCGGGGAACATAGCTCCTAGAGCTGATGGCCGCTTGGGCAAAAAGTTTCTCGAGTGGCGACCACGAACCGTAAGATAGTAAACCGACGGTCTTGCAAGGGTCGC
The DNA here is from genome assembly GCA_951640165.1 of Pseudoips prasinana. NCBI lineage: Eukaryota > Metazoa > Arthropoda > Insecta > Lepidoptera > Nolidae > Pseudoips > Pseudoips prasinana. The sequence goes on from OX621240.1 coordinate 11,978,285, forward strand.
GGGCAGCACAAGACTGGTCAGCATATGACCGGCCAATATCGAGATCCTTGAGGAAAGCCTTTGTCCAGCTGTAAACGTATTTCGGCTGATATGATGATGATAGATATTACAGCAAGCACCTTCCAACTAATTCCTCAAATTACAACTAACGGTAAAACTAAGTGAATCGAAATCCCGGGGTCATTAGAGATGGGGCAACATCCATACATAAGTCAAATTTAGTTGCCACCTACCATACCGATTTTCCATGATGATGATGTTTTCCCGGCCGAATTTTGGTCACGGCGGCCATTCGCAATGGAGATTAGCCAATTGCGCAGGACATATTATAGTGCACAAGTGTGTGCGCAAACACAGGGGCACTTTCTATTCCATCACTCTCATGATCCGATGGGACGACTAGCGACACGACCGGAAAGAGATCAGGCACAGGACCGACGGCTTTACGTGCTCTACGAGGCACGGGGGTGTAATACCGCCAACTTCCAGACTTCGGGCTGATACTGAGAGATTTCTTTTTAACGGAAAAATCTCATTCTCATCTCATTTTCTGCGGTTGAACACGCTACCGCTAGACTAACGAGTACGAGGCAGATTTCCATAGATTATAATTAAATCATACGCTTTCATCATAAGACTTATATTTATTTAATGTTAAATTTGGAAAAGTATCTCCTACAATGTGACTCAGCCCATCGATCCGTTCTTCTGGCACAGCGGTATTATTCTGTAACTAGACTTAGATTTGAAATTTAAAAAGGTTAATATCGCTTCATCATGTCAGGCAAATTACGTCCACTGTTGGACAAAAGCCTCCCCAAATAACGGGGGGAGACGCCATAATCGCCTCGCCTCGGTTGGCGATCGCAGTTTGATGGTCATTATTCACAGAAAAGGCTGCTACCCGTTCTCTGGTACGTATTCCCTCGGACGATTTCTACGCTTCCCACGGGATGAGATGGGGTGATGATATTCTATGCCGTCACCACACAGCAATAATAATATCACTTACATAATCATATTTAAAATAGGAAATACTTACATTTATTTTCTTTACCAAGTGGGGAAGGTAAAAGTTTCAATTTTATGGATAGTTTTGTAACTTTAAGAGGACTAATAACCAGTAAATTCGTCAATGTTATAGCTATAATTTGGTTTTATAATAGACTTACCTACTTATATACAAGTATGGTTCCCTGACCCCACCGGAACTGTTCAGCAATTCAGATCTTCGCAGTTAGTTAAATCTTATCAGTATGCAAAACGGCAGGTATTTGTCATTCGAGAATGGATAGGTGAATTTGAATCCAACTTGATTTCAGACTTGTTAAGTTTCCCGAATTGCCCGAATAGGTATCTAGATAGGCTTCGGTAGTGTAATTTGGACGAGATTTCAGTATGTTGAGGCTTGGTAAGTAAACGGCGATAATTTACAATACAATACAATACAAATACTCTTTATTGTACACCAAGATTTACATATAAAGTATAAAGTTGTAATAAATCTAGTACAATGGGCGGTCTTATCGCTAACTGCGATCTCTTCCAGACAACCTTAGGATGGACAAGATCAGCAAGAAGAATAATTAAATGAGTGATAGGGGTGTAGCAACTTAAGAAAGAAATAGTAAATAGAAATAGACTAGTCTAGTAAATTAAGAGAGAAAATTGTGAAACATTATCTTGAAGTAATGCCTACAGCTCGTAGGTATTACACATATATATATATATAATATACATATTAATATGTAATTGAAATTTGTTGAGATATATATATATATTACATACAACATACATATAACAAATAAAATACTTATATAAATACATACATCCTATTAGTGATAGGAGATGACAGTAACACTGTTATTATGCGATAGTATCTATTTATCGTGAAAGGTAGTACTCCTTCACTAGTTTTTTAAAAGTGTGAAGGGATTGTGCTCGCCTTATCGTTACAGGCAAATCATTCCAAAGGCGCACAGCTTCTACTGTAAATGATTGTCCGTAGAAGTTAGAGGAATGCTTAGGTATTTTGAGTCGCAAATTTTCAGATGACCTCAGGGATCTTAAATGTGTGTCATTTAGGAACTCGAACCGTTCTTTGAGATAAAGTGGGGTGGCAGGATTAAACAATATACTGTATAGAAGAATTAAAATATGAGTATCTCGGCGGAGGCGAATGGGAAGCCACTTAAGCTTGGTGCGAAATTCTGAAACATGGTCATATTTGCGCAGACCAAATATAAACCTTATGCAAAAATTTTGAAGGCGCTCAAGTTTGTCAAGTTGGGCTTCGGTGAGATCAGGATAGCTGGTATCTGCATAGTCAAGGATGGGTAAAAGAAGAGATTGTGCTAGCGCAATTTTAGTGGCAGTGGGAAGGAAGTTCCGGATTCGTCGCAAAGACCCTGCTGATGCAAATAACTTACGACTGACTTCCTGAAGCTGAGGATCCCATGATAAGGTCTTGTCAATGTATATACCTAGGTTTTTTACTTTGTCACTGTAAGGAATGATTTTATTATTAAATTTTACCTGAGGTAGCCCAGACCAATCTATTTTAGCTAGCATTCTGGAGCTGCCTATTACAATAACTTGCGTCTTTGCCGGGTTAACCGCTAGTCCATGAGACGTACTCCATTCGCAAATCTTATCAAGATCATCCTGTATGACATTGATAGCAGACGATATAATTTCCAAAGATGCTTGTGTATAAATCTGCAGATCATCAGCATAGAGGTGGTAGGAAGAATTGAGGTTTTGGGAAATAGTATTTATAAATACAGCAAAAAGTAATGGAGATAGCACGCCTCCCTGTGGTACGCCAGCAATCATATCGCACCATGAAGAAAAAGCATCTTCTACGCGAACACGCTGCCGGCGACCTAACAGGTAATTATGAAACCAGTCAATAACCATTGGAGATACATTAAGTGAGCGCATAATGCCAAGCAAGATGTCAAAGTCTACGGTGTTAAAAGCATTACTGAAGTCTAGCAAGGAAAGTACCGTGACATTGCTCTCATCCATGCTAAGACGAATGTCGTCTGTTATTTTGATCAAAGCAGTAGCTGTACTATGACCGGGTCGGAAACCAGATTGTAATGGATTTAGGAGCTGGTTTTTACAAAGGAAAACATTTAGTTGGTTATAAACTAAACGTTCCAACACTTTGGAAAGAAAGGGGAGGATAGATATAGGACGGAATTCGGAGAATTCTTTAGGATTGGTTTTCTTAGGTACCGGAATAATATAAGCTGCTTTCCATTGAGATGGAAAGCACCCATTGGTTAAGGAGAAATTATATATGTGACTGAGGACGGGAAGGATTTCATCAAGGATAGGAAGGATCATATTACAGCTAATGTTATCACAACCAATGGCTTTCGATGTAATTGACATTATGCTCTTCTTAATGTCACAAGTAGTTATTTGATTAAAAACCATAGGACTGAAATGAGGTGTTGGTAGTGTAGTAAATTTACTTACGCCAATAAGAGAACTAGTTAAATGGCTAAACTCGTTGCTTTGACTTGTCCAGCTGTGTTACTAGTTAAATCTGAGGTAGCATAAATTTATGTTAAAGCGTATATTAAAGCGGAAACTACTCGTAGTACTTACGATGCTACGGTCAATTATGGTAACAAAATGGGCACATTTCCACAGCGCAGAACAGTAAAATAAAGTATTATTAAAACTATAAAATAATACGAGTATTATAAATAGAAAATATTTTAATTTGTATGGTTGTTTATGATGGATACAGGCAAAAGTATGGACCTACCTACTTTTTAATCTCTGCACCTTTGACGGGCCTGTTGGTGTGGTTGGTAGACACGCTGCCTTTCACGCCGCAGGTCGTGGGTTCGATTCACACCCGGGACAGATATTTGTGTGCATGAATATGTCTGTTTGTCCTGAGTCTGAGTGTAAACTATCTATTATCTATGTACCTATATAGTATATCAGTTATCTGGTTTCCATAGTACAAGCTCTGCTTAGATTGGGATCAATGGTGGATGAGATAGCCGTGTGTAAAATGTCCCAGGATATTATATTACCTCCTCAAAGTCGACTGGAAAATGCCTATGGCATTAAGTCCATATCTGTACAACATTGTCCATGGTGCACCGAGTACGGGCCAGTTCCAACACCATTTTAAGCATGATTGCACGAAGGCTGGATTGTCCTTTCATCCGGCACTGTTGCGGCAGGCACATTGCTGTACCAATGCCGGAGAAAAAGCTTTAATATATTTTTTTGTTTTTATTATTATTAATTATTATTTGTTTTATTCTATGATTTTATTATTATTATTTCTAATTTATACATTTAATTTAATTTATTATTATGTTATGATGGGTGTAACTTACCTGAAATAAATGGATTTATTATTATATATTATTATTGTGCACAAAGTTTTAATAATAATAACAATAATATCTAGGGACAACGTCACACAGATCTTCCTAGCCCCAAACTATGCAAAGCTTGTACTATGGGTACCAGGCGACGATATACATACTTATATAGATAGATAAATACTTAAATACATCGAAAACATCCATGACTCAGAAACAAATATTCGTGCTCATCACACAAATATTTGCACTTACCGGGATTCGAACCCAGGACCACCAGCTTTGTAGGCACTACCAACAAGGCTACGGTGACCGTAAATAAAATAAAATATCAGCTTAAATTACTTTAAAAAATTGTTTAACCAAGAAAGATAAATTATCAGCGTGTAACAAGTAATGGTATTAAAAATAGAGATCGTAATATGATTTATTAAAAAAATGCAGTAAAAGTTGGTACTAATATTGCGAAACTATGCGGGTCACGAATATTTAATAGGTTGGCGAATGGCAGAAAGTCATAAGTGGCTATAAAAGTGGAGATTTGAGGTTAATAAAACAGACACATGGATTTTGCAAAATAGGATATGTCTTAAAAAGCGTCGACCATAAGACCATAACAAGCGATCATGGTGTGACGAGCACATACATACCTGGACGTATTGGCCGTTAGGCTAAAAGCACGCAAACTAAAGGTAATTGTTTAACTATTGCATCTACAAGATGTAACATAATAGCAAATTCAAACAACACTATCTCCCACTAAACAAATACCAAAAACCCTAAAAACCAGCTATAAAGTACGAAAAAAAATGGTACTCATTTAAAAAATGCTTCAGCTAATTAACATCTGTGTGACATTGTCCCTAAATATTATTATTATATTATACTAGCTGTGTCCGCGACTTCATCCGCGTGTTAATTAGTTTATTTCGTTTTTCTTGTAAAATAAAAGACTTTTATAAAATAAAAGTACCCTAAAATACTCCTTATTACATCAGCTACCTGCCAATAAAAGTCCCATCAAAATCGGTCCAGCCATTTCAGAGATTAGACGGAACAAACAGACAGACAGACAGACAAAAATTGTAAAAAATGTACTTTCAATATTACAAACAGACACTCCAATTTTATTTATTTGTATAGATGTATAGATGTACCGTATATAATATATATTCATATTAATGTAGTAAAAACCGGTTATTTCAATATTACAAACAGACACTCCAATTTTATTTATTTGTATGTATAGATTATTATTTTTTAATAGAAAGTTTATATTTATTATTGTGTATTTCCCAGCTAATGTTCAACGTTATAAAATTTCATAAATAATACACATGTACATGTACATGTATGCCGCATAACGCATTAATAATCTCTAAACTTCACATCACGTACACGTTTGGAGCTAAAAATAGTCTCTGCTTCTAAAAAAGTGATAGTATGGGCTTAGATTCATGACCGACAGTTTTACGTGCTTTCGGAGGCACGGGAGTATAATGTCGACAAATTGCGATCTCTTTGCTTGTAATGAGATTCTAAACAAAAAAATAATAATATGCAAATTATAATTATAATATGCCTGACCCAGGATTTTAACTCCATAATACATAAAAATACATACAGACAGTTAAACATCTACGTTTATATTGACATTTTATATATACTCGTACTTATATAACTGTAGCCAACATCAGAAGCAGCTCAAAAGCTTATTATTTTAGTTTATAAGTTTATTGTATTTTTATTCATGGTGCTGATATTATCATGGCTATGGACAAAAGGCTGCCTAAAAAATAATAATAAAAAAATACACCCAGGGAAAAATATTGAACCCTGAAATACCGACTAAAACAATACATACAAAAAAATACAGACAGAAATCCTTGTATCTGAGTTTGATTTAAAAACTGTTGAACAGACGCCAGCACATCCAGGTACCCCAATGTGTCAAATTTCTTTTATAGATTTTCAACTTTATCACATATGTATAAGGTTCACTTTCTATAGGGGAAATTTGACAGATTGGGGTAGCTTGATGTGCTGGCGTTTGTACACCAAAGTAACTTTTTATCAGATAAAAGAAACATCAAAAACTGTCGGTTAAACGACCCACTACGGTCACCTAGTTAATCAGGAATCCAGATGAAATCGAACAAAAGCAATATAACTTTCCTTATTGAGCTTATTAAGTAAAACGGGAATCAGTCAAACGGATAATTAAGGAACCTTTGAATTTTGGGGAAACTTGAGTTTGTATTATATAATCTATATATAAGGAAAAATCTTCACTCGTTGACTTAGATCATCCTAATATACTCCTCATCGATGAACTATTTTAACCATTCCTGTCTGCCAAATGAATGAGTGAGTAGAAAAATTTACTTTTCATAAAATATATTAGGTCTTTACCTATGAAATTGCCGTTCTGCAGTACTGGCCATTTCAAATCAAAATAATTTTTGTTTGGCTAAGAATTCTAATTTCAAATTAATTTTATTTTAAAAACATGGATTCTTTTTTCCAAAAGTAGTCATTTCTTTATTGATTAGTGTTACATTTTCATCGCATTTCAATCTTTTTCGTCATCATGGATACGTTAAAAATTCGAGTAATTATGGAATATGAGTACCGTCGTGGCAGCAACGCGGCACAAGCGGCACGCAACATCAACGACGTTTACGGAGCTAACACTACAAACCAACGCACCACCTGTTATTGGTTTGCTCGCTTCCGTTCTGGAAATTTCGACCTGAAAAATGAACCTCGCGGTCGTCCCGTCGACTTTGGTCGACAATGACGAATTAAAGGCGGTTGTGGAAGCTGATGATACACAATCTACGGCTGAATTAGCAGCAGCTTTCGACGTTAGCGTCAAAACAATATTGGTCCATTTGCGTCAAATTGGCAAGGTAAAAAAGCTTGACAAATGGGTGCCCCACGAACTCAATGATCGCCAGCGCGAAGTACGCGTCGAGACGTGCCTTGCACTGCTCAACAGACACACAAATGAAGGAATTTTGAACCGCATTGTTACCTGCGATGAAAAATGGATTCTGTTTGATAACCGCAAGCGCTCAGCAAGTTGGTTGGATCCTGGTTCAGCACCTAAACAATGCCCTAAACGAAAACTTACCCCTAGAAAAGTGATGGTCACTGTTTGGTGGTCTAGCGCCGGTGTGATTCATCACAGCTTCTTACCAAACGGGGTGAGCATTACTGCAGATGTGTACTGTGAAGAACTGAGCACAATGATGGAGAAGCTGGCGCATCTCCAACCAGCATTGGTCAATCGCTCGTCTCCGCTGCTCCTGCACGACAACGCGCGACCTCATACTGCACAGCAGACGGTCTCCAAGTTGCAAGAACTGGGGTTGGAAGCTCTCCGTCATCCGCCCTACTCACCAGACCTTGCGCCTACAGACTACTACTTTTTCCAGAATTTGGATAACTTCTTGGCGGGAAAAAAATTCAATACCCGAGAGGCAGTACAAAATGCCTTTGAAGAATTTGTTGCCTCCCGTCCAGCTGATTTCTTTAAGAAGGGCATCAATAAACTGCCACTGCGATGGCAAAGATGCATTGATTGCATGGGTGATTACTTCGATTAATACAAATAAAAAAATTCATGAAAAAAATTCGTTTAAATTTTTTCATACAAAACGGCAATTTCATAGGTAAAGACCTATTATATGGTATATTTATTTTATTCTTACTTACTTATCGTGTGGGCATAGTTACCCTAGTGTCAGAGTTGTTCAAGCCGCCCATTAGGCCTCTGACATGGCTTAACGACTGTTGCCTAAAGGCTACAACCAGGATCAAGAGATTAAACCACTTTGGCGGACACCCATCAATGCACTGACCGCAAGCCTAGTTGCTTGACCTCGCCAATCACTTACGGACCGGTGAGAGCATCTGGCAAAAAAATATGTTACAGGCATAATTTTAATTATGTTTTTTATCAGTGAGTAAGTAAATTTAAGATTTTTATGGGACATATCATACAGCGCCATCTACCCCAAACTGAGCGAGGTCATGTGATAAGTTTTAGAAAATAAGTTATGACCATTGGGTTTATAACTGTAATAATACTTGTAATTGATGATTAGTATAGTAAACAAAATAACATTTTTGCCAATTATTCAATTTAAAAATGTGAAAAGCAATACAACATTGAATAGTACTTATATGATGTAGAAGAGTGATTTGGTTAGACATTTTTACAATATTTTTGTACATATTTTTTTACTGTTACATCTTGTTTTAGCCACAAAGTATTAATGATCCTAATATTTGGTATCCTATTCTAATATTAATGATTTCACAAAGATTTTAAATCGTCTGATTGATTTCTAATAGAATTGGGTGTTATTACAGTTTTTGCCACTAAAATAGCCGCAGAAATCGTAATAAGTGTACCTAATATTCAATTTCAGAAAACAGAGGCATTTTAGGATATCAGCTAATAATTGTGAAAAATATTTCGATATCATTATTTTTTAATGAGAAATCGATGGATATGAACCGTATGTATGCCTGATAACATGTTTTATCTTAAGGTAGCTAAGATTAAAATTGTACGCCCTATTTCTTCTGATTATTCTGTCTTCTGTCTTTTGATTCCAAGTTTCCAACTAGTAACGTTTTAAATAGAATTCACTTTACTAGCCCAAGCTATTTTCGTTATGAATATGAAAAAAAAAACAATTTCCTAAGGTATAACATACCTACTTCATATTATTTAAAAAAAAACACCAAAATGAAATCAAACAGTTACAAAATACTACTCGCGCCATCTAGTAGTTCAAGCCCGAACTGCTTCCAGAAATTTTCCTCACGACTCGGACACGTACAGTGGAATCGTAAACTGATAATAAAAGGCTATCGCACGTTTTCACAGTATGGCTTTCTGTCATTCTCCTTTTGCGAAGGCTTTCTGATTCGTTTCTTGATGAGTTTGGTGGAAGTAAATGATAAATAGTTCGTTTTGTTCTATATTAATTAAATATAGCTAGGAGAAGCATCCTAAATAAAAGCAGAAAATGCAAAAAGAATAAACATCACCAAACGGGGTAAGTAACGACTATAAAAATATAGAGAGACTTTTAAGCTTTAGAGGTTTTGTCTTTTTGATTCAAATATAATTTTACAAGGTGGTTAACTAAAATAAAATAACGTCTAGAAAGAAATTTTATTACGAAGTCTCATTATGACTCATATTATTACATAATATATACAGTGACTTTAAATCAGACAACAGAATTTCAATTACTATTTTGCTATTGAGAAAAGAGTTTTTGTTTTGTCTATTTTTACGTAATATTTAGTTGATTTTGAAGATTATTTACTATTTTTAGAAACGAGTTTTTTACCATAAGAAATAAGAGCAGTGAACTATATTGGTTCCACTGAACAATATTAATACGTAATTAAACTTAATACAAGGTAGCTAAATATCATTGCTATTATAAAATAAATTTTATAAATGTTTTCATACAATCCATGTACCTACCTAAATATCTATGTAACTAGTAATAATAATGTATAAATAACTATATTACTACAAACATGGTCTGACTATTTACAAGCGCTTTTATAAAGTGTACGTGAAAAAAAAATCTGATTCATTATTTTAATTATTTCCTCATTGAACCGTGAACATAAAACTGACAGATCACATTCAAACTAAAAAATGTTTAACATGCTGATGGACACCTTCATCTTCCGGAAGGGTGTTGGCAAGGGAATCCTAAATTTGATCTGCCAGCGTTTATCATTCATAAGCTCAACGGCAAAGCGTCTACTCCGGATAGGTAGAAAATGCTGGTTCGAGAGCCACCGGATGATTAAGTTTATGATTACCTATTATTAAGATTAAATTTACTCTTTGCATTGCTAACAATGCTATAAAATTGAAATTTTAAAGTGTTTGTAATCACATCACCTGGTTTTTGCTGTTTTCTACTTACGCCTAAGCGTCCCATCGGATCATGAGAGTGATGGAATAGAAAGTGCTCCTATGTTTGGGCACACACTTGAGCACTATAATATGTCCCGCGCAGATGGCTAATCTCTGTTGAGACTGGCCGCCGTGGCCGAAATTCGGCTAGGAGGACATTATTTTTACTCCTCACCGACCACTTACGGTCCAGTGAGACCATTTGACTATGGACGAGAATTCGACTAGGAATACTAATAATCTGTCTCGTCTTACTCAAATTTTAAAGCCAGCTTTACTTTGTGAATTTCATCAATGCATCAATAATTGAGCACAAACAATTGAGCTTTGTTTGTTACATGTTACAAACAAAGCTCAATTGTTTGTTACATGTTGTTAATGCATTGCGTTCATGTGTATGAAACAATAAAATTTATTCAGCACTTGGGTATTAACATACACTTGTACTTGTCAAGCTCACAATGCAGTACATAAACATAATCGAATAGAGTATAAAAATGATGCTCCTGCCTACGAAGCTGGTCTTGGGTTCGAATCCTGGTACGTGCAAATATTTGTGTGATGAGCACGAATATTTGTTTCTGAGTCATGGATGTTTTCTATGTATATAAGTATTTATCTATCTATTTAAGTAGTATATCGTCGCCTGGTACCCATAGTACAAGCTTTGCTTAGTTTGGGGCTAGGATGATCTGTGTGACATTGTCCCTATATATTATTATTATTGTAATCCTTAGATAAATAACAAGTCACTAAGCTATTGTTTTTCAATTTATGACTATTATATTAAAATTAAAGAATTGAGGACAACGAGCAGTTGGCTAGCGCCGAAGGCTCTCAACCAGCAACTTAATTTAAGCGACTAATACCTGAGGCCAACTCCATACGGTTCGGGCCACAGCTCAGGGTAACGCAGAAGTTACCCTGTTAGTTAAAATATGGAATTCTAAGTAAGGGTGTGATCACTTCACGGGGCCACCGATCCCCTGTTAAGGGCCCATCGCGAACCTACCCTAGCTAACCTGCGATATTAAATAAAGATAATTCTTTGTAGTACACACGGCTACATATCAAGCTATACATTTCCAATATAAGCTGATCTCTCATCGTATGGAAATCCTATACGACACGGGATCAGCCAATACTGGAAATGTATAGCTTGATATGTAGCCGTGTGTACGTTTAACTCGTAATATGTATTTAGAGATCTAGTTTTACTAGTTTAATAAAACTTTTACACTATACAGGTCAAGACATAAATTCTAACAAGAACTGGGTTAAAACATCAGGGACTACCACTGGTATGTAACTGTCCACTCCCTTCTACAATACAACTTGTGTAAAGCTGTTACCGGAGAGGATAGTTATTACTTAATTTTATCTAGATCCGTGGACAAAAAATCATGCGTACTTTTCTATTCAGAAATAAATCTAAATAACAACAAACACACAAAAATGCTCTATTTTATTCAAGTTAAAAATCTATCAACTGTATTATTATTGAAGTTATACTTCTTTTGGCGCGATGGAGAAAAATGATGAGAGTGATTTTTTACGATGCGCGCGCACACCGACACCAAAAAAATTAACAGCATGAAGTTAGTTCTAGGTGGTATGAAAATGTATGAGAAAGAATTTTTACGATGCGCGCGCATCGTAAAAATAACATCATGACGTTAGTTCTAGGTGGTATGAAAATTGATAACTATGTTCAAGTTTTATATTAAGAAGTATAACTTCTAACGCGTGTACATAAGTACACACAAGTTTTTTTTTCTTTTATTTATTCATTTATTGTGATTATTACACACAGTGTTGACCTTATGAATTAAAACAAAGTCTCACAAAATTATTAACAATCTTTAATAGCGCTGTTACAGTTATGTATACATTAAGATTTTATATGGAAGACTATCGGCATTTTGGTATTTTTATAAACTTATATTTATTACATTTTTGCGTCACGTGTTTCATGTCATCATTATCATTATGAGCCTGGTATCGTTCACTGCTGGACATAGGCCTCCCTCAAAGGTTTCTATAACGATGCCATTTGGAGGGGTTTTGCCCTAGTCACCAAATTAGAGAATTGTCTACGAATAAGTTTAAAAGAATTATAAAAGTCAAATTGTGTAGCAGGGCATATTACAAAACTTCTGATTATTTAAGTGATAAAAGTGCTTGGGATTGAGATGTTCTGAGTCAACACACATGATTGTAATTAATCTTAAGTTTATTTTATTTAAAAAAGGATTCCTACTGAGTTTACTGGCAGTGTTTCTCAGTAGCCGCCACGTAATGCACTGCACGGTAGGGTAAAAAAAAATATGACGATTCCACATAAATGTAAAATATTTACGGTATAAAGAATTTTTGACTTTGACTTTGACACCGCGCTTGGCATGCGAGTTGTTGACCGCAGTAAGGTGGTAGCTTGTACACAGGTGATGCTGTTGCCCGACTACTTGGTGAATCCCTTAGTTGCATTTTACGACACCCATGGGATGTTATGGGATGACCATGTTATTCTCTCTAGGCTGGAAACTACATGGGTACCTACGGTATTATTTATTATGTGGAAGTATTTTGATACTCATTTTTAAATCAATTCAATAATAATAAATCAATGGGGCATAGATTTTTAAAATAAGTAAATTAAACTCTTTTTCACATTAGCAATATGGTGATTCGAGGATTGTCTAAATGTTCGAAGATATGGTGGCATAAGTAATATCTAAATTTGTTCCAGGGGCCTAATAGATGTTTCTCGGATCTCGGATGAACTGAGTTCCACTATGGGTCCTTTAAAATGTATAGATTATTTTAAACAAACTTATTTAATTAATGTTTTTAAACTTGCGCGATTTGTACACATTTTTAACCGACTTCAAAAGGAGGAGGTTCTCAAGTTCACCGGTATTTTTTTATGTATGTACACCGATGACCAATAAAAAAAAATATAGTTTAGCCCATTAGTTTTCATTTTATGGACATTTTTGTATGAAAATTTTTGTTTATGTGGACGATGTAATTGTCTTTGGCACAGACGTTTTTAAAACTTAGCCAGTCTAGCTAGACTCATACTGTTCAAGTGTTTCTTGGCATGAACATAAAGAACAGTTCAGACGACTAGCGTTTAATACTCGCGTATATGCTCGTTTTTGGAAAAGCATGTAGGTGCACGTTTTAGCACAAGCGCATTTTTTATGTACGTACACCGATTACGCTGAGGTTTATGAACCGATTTAGGTGATTCTTCTTTAGTTTGGTGCGGAATAGCTGCCATTTTTAGAGTTCGGTAACCAAATGGCAAAAAACGGAACGTCATGTCTGTCTGTCTGTATGTCACAGCCACTTTTTTCTGAAACTATAAGAACTATATTGTTGAAACTTGGTAAGCAAATGTATTCTGTAAACCGCGTTAAAATTTTGACTCAAAAAACGGAAAAACAAATTATAAATTTTGGGGGTTCCCGATACTTATAATATAGCTGAATTCAAAAAAAATATTTTCATCAAACCCATACATGTTAGGTATCTACGCATAGGTCTTCAAAAATGATATTGAGGTTTATAAAATCATTTTTTCTTAAGTGAATAGTTTGCGCGAGAGACACTTCAGAAGTGGAAAAATGAGTGTCCCACCCTGTAACTTCTAAAATAAGAGAATGATAAAACTAAAAAAAATATATGATGTACATTACCATGCAAACTTCTACCGAAAATTGGTTTGAACAAGATCTAGTAAGTAGTTTTTTTAATGCGTCATAAATCGTAAACCGCAATTTACCTTCCATTCTATCAACTCAAATACTTGCTGCTACGGAAAAAAACATTCCGCCTTTCACGGGCGAGTCCGACTCGAACTCTCTCAATGTCTTAATCATCAATACGACTAGGTCGTATGTCTATGAGCCTTCTTCTCAGTACACTCGATGGCTAATGAATAAGACCTAGTCTAACAGCCCTCTGCCCAGCAGACTCATTAGCTAATCAATCATAAATAAGACCTAGGCTATGAGCCGTCTGCTCAGAAGACTCGTTGGCTAATCGATCATTAATAAGACCTATTCTTCTTAGATTCATGCCTTCTGCTCAGCAGACTTGATGGCGATTCGATCATTAATAAGACCTAATCTATAAGCCCTCAGCACACAGACTCGTTAGCTAGATGGTTATAAATACGGCCTAACCTATGCGCTTGCTGTTCAGACTTTCATGAATCTTAGCGAGTCTAGACTCGTACTGTGCAAGTTTTCTTAGAGTGAACGTAATTTTATGTAGGTTTTCTTACTTTACAAACGACGTTTCGATCATACACTGTCTCACAAGAACGTGAAAAAGAGTTTCGAGCAACATTTTTTCGGAGGATATTTCTTTTTTCCGTTCTCGTTAGTTGGGACCTATAGTTTTGGCGCGTGGCACCTTTTGTAGTGCTACCCATAGCAGAGCTAGACTCTAAAAAGTAACAAATAAAAAAAAATCGTTTAAAAAAACCGACTTCAAAAACTAAAAAGTATAAAAAAAATATCTTAATAAAGATTCAATTTAATACATCTGCAAACGTAATACCTTTAATATTAATGAAATACTATAATTTGTATGTGCTACTTATTGATAGGTTTGAAGTCGGTGCCAAGCCCTAAGCAAAATACAAGTTAATATTACATACAGCTTTCATACTTTGTGATGAAATTCCTACACTACAGGTTATAAAGAACAATGTGAATTAATATGAAACTGTATCATAAAAATATATTTAATATTAATAACTGAATGAGTTACTATAGTTATAATAAATCTATATTATGCGTATATATGAATATATTTGGCCCTGAAAAACAAACAGCTAAATTATTAATTGGGAGACAACGCTTCAAAATTTTACTATATTGCGAGACGACCGTCAACGACGACGTCTGCCCGCATGGGTTGTTGTGTAGAAATTCGAAGCTATCCCGCTGAAAGTAACGCGCGGCGAGTGCGGTACCTGCTATTACATTTGGATTGGCACCGACTTCAAACCTATCAATAGATAGCACATACAAATTATAGTATTTCATTAATATTAAAGGTATTACGTTTGCATAAGAGATGTATTAAATTGAATCTTTATTAAGATATTTTTTTTATACTTTTTAGTTTTTGAAATCGGTTTTTTAAACGAGGTTTTTTTTATTATATATTGTGGACACACAAGACAAACATACAAGAAAAATATCAAGACCATTAGAGGGTAGATACCGAAGCCCGAGCTTCACGGGAGCACGCTGCCGAGCCACACCAGTCGACCCGTGACCACAGCTGGTGCAATCCATACCGAAACGTCGGGTAACCTATAGGTAATGATTTGCCTTAAATCGTTATCGCGATTGAGACCCGTGTCCACAATATATAAAAAACTATTTAAAAAAAGAAGTAATTTCTCTGCAAAAAATCTTCTGTTATACTTATGCAAATGACTTGCCTGCTCTGAGAGTATTAAATTGCTGTTGTAAGTGTTTAACGTCAGCCTAGCTTTAATGAGATAATAAAATAGCATTTACCTAAATTTATCTAATAAACTTTCGGGAATTTAAGAACCTCCGGACAAATATAGTCGAGATAAAGAGCTCCCTACGTGTTTAGTTGCTCGATAGGAGTCAGTTGGGACCTCTCCGGGCGTAGAAGGCCGACAAATCGATGTTCCTACGTGATTTGTTGCTAAAGAGAAGTCACTTGGCTATGTGGCTAGTGGCCATAAAGAATATTGCCATCCCATCTCAACCCGTGGGGGACGTAGAAGACGTCCTGACGGAATATAAGTAAGTAAGTAAGTATGGCATATCCCGCCATTCTTGGGAGAGGCTCTTGTCCAGCAGTGGACGTCATTTGGCTGACATGATGAGATTGATACATTCTGGTAGCTAGCAGTAAGTGGCCATACTAGGAGCTGCCTCCAAAAAAGTATAACACTCCACTAGAGGACCTATTATTAACTTGATTATGGATTTACTTCCATGAAAAATTTAAATTTCAAGTCCTTTCTATTTCCATCTATGTTAATAGATGTAAATATATAATTTCGTATCTTTTTATTTTCACTTAAATTTATTTCTTTTATTTCCAAATGGAGATATTAATTCTTCATTCAAATAAATGTAAAGTTAACTACAACACCCACGACTGTAAAGACGAAGAAAGAATAATTATTAGTCGCAAGCAACATGGTAAAGCGCTTTCTAAAAAATAATTTCACCATTCCTACTCTTATTTTCTTACTTAACATCCATATATCATCAGGCATTTATTTGAATATAAAATAATAAATATCTTGAGACATGTATTAGATACATTATAATCATCAGCCTGGTATCGTCCACTGCTGCCGATAGACCTCTACTAACGCTACGTCCTAGGTAGGCGGTTCAAAGTGAACGCGATTATGAAGCGGTGACACGCGAATTCAATGCGATGCGGTGCGACGCGGTGGCGGTGTCCCAGCGAATTGTCTCGCGCAGCCGCCATCGACGCCGCAAAACACGACGGCACCACATCCTGTTCGCGCGAAAATATCAAGCCAACTGATCGCGTTCGCTTCATTTCGCGCCGCTCCGCACCGCGTTTTGTCACGTAGGACACTTGAATAGGTTTCGACTGTTTGTTTTTTTCGCGCCGCGCCGCTTCGCATTCGCGTCTAGATTGCTCATGCAGGACGTCGCGTAACGGTTATTATAACGTTGAAATCTGGACGGGTTTGCCGTAGTCACCGCACTTGGCATGCGAGTTGGCAACCACAGTTAGGTGGTACTCAGATGGCGCTGCTGATCGACTACCTGGTGTATCCCTTAGTCGCCTTTTACGACACCCACAGGATGATATTAAGTGGCCCTGATATTCTTGTTAGGTTGGCACCACAAGGCCATGTCGGTAAGGCCACGTGCCATCTGATCCCGAACTAGATAGAGCCCGTACTATGCTAACCAGATAACTCATAAACGTGTTTATATATTTCTAAATAGATACATATATCATCAGGCGTTAATTTGAATCAATAAAAAATAAATATCTTGGGACATCTAATACACTAACATCTGAGCCCAAACTAGACAGAGCTTGTACTATGGCAACCAGACAACTCATAAACATTCTTATATTTATTACTAGCCGTGCCCCGTGGTTTCACCCGCGTTAAACTTTATAAATTATCACAGCTCCTCCCCTGTAGGTGATAGCGTGATAATATGTAGCCTATATGTGGAGCCGACCTCTTAGTAATATTCGTGGAAAATTTGAAGTAAATCCATGCAGTACTTCTTGAGTTTAGCCCGGAGATACATACAGACAAACAGACAAAAATTCAAAAAATTATATTTTTGGATTTGATATCGATTGTAGATCACGGCACTAGTATCTTTTTAAAAAAATATATTAAATTTACAGTTTTGACTTTCCTACGATTTTATTATTTGTATAGATATTTCTATATTGCTGCTATTACTATTATTTAGAATATATAATGTATTTTAAGTTACTGTTACTTAGTCTAGTTATATGGTATAACGGCGGGAGGGCCCTGGTGACCTGGTACACACATACAGGTATTTATAACCTAAATCAGGCACCAGTCTCTCACAAAGTTTTATTATATACAAGAATGTATTAAACTATGTATGTTGTTAAGACCTAACTTTGTGTTGAGAGAATAAATATATCTTATTATTATTATTATCATTCTATATAAATACTCAGACACAGAAATAATAATTGTGCTTGTGAAACCAAGATTTTACCGGAATAGGAATTGAACTAACGACCTCTGGCTTAGCAGTCAGGGTCACTAACCGCTAGACCAACAGGGCAATCACATTTTTATCCTCATATTTTTATCTCAACATAACATTATGATTTTACAACCACTATAAGTTATAACTCAATAGTACTGTTAAGAATACTAATTCAAAATGTAATTATAACCCGAGTGGGGTGTTGGGAACTAATTATGTTATACTGAGTGCCTGAAGCACGTTTTTATTATTTTTAGTTATATTTTCCTTTGGTATGTGAAGATGTGAAGTAGACAATTTTGTAGGTATCTTTATAAAATAATACTAAATTATAACGGTAACACAGAATATATAAATTTAAAACAGTAGTGGGTTCGATCCCCAGTCAGGACATATATAATATATGATAATTTTTGTGCGATGAGCACGATCAGTGGTTCTGTCTGGGTTATCTTTCTATTTTATGCATGTATTTTAGGCTGATTTCAGAGTGACGCGCGCGGCACGCGCCGGAGGCCAGCACGTCTCAACAGCGGCGCGTGCGAGACGCGTCACTCTGAAACGCTAGCTGCCAGTAGAGGAGCTCGGGCAGCGCTGGCCGACGGCGCGCGTGTCACCGGCGGCGCGTTAGAACTGCGTGACTGTGAAACGCATCTACTATCTAGTTTAATTGTAAGCGGCGCCGCTCGTCGGTGCGACTCTGAAATCAGCCTTAGTTACTACAGAAACATAACATAGAATTGACTTAAGTATTCAGATGATTTGCATGATTACAAACATAGGAAAAACTTAAATATAATTCTTAGGAATAGAATTAAAGTTCCCAAACTCAAGTAGTTTCTTATATTCGCTGAATGGCTGACTGGTCTGTTGGTCTAGTGGTAAGTGACCTGGACTTCTCAGCCAAAGTCATAGGTTCGATTCCCAACCACCTTTGAGTGATGAGCACGATTATTTGTTTTGTATCTGGGTGTGATTTATATGTCATATGGGTGGCCTCGTTGGTCTAGCGGTAGCGTGTTCACCCGCAGAGAATGAGGTCCTGGGTTCAAATCCCGGGTCGGGCCCAAAGTGATTTTGGGACTTTTCTGCAAAGAGAAAAATTTCTCACCATCAGTCCGAAGTCTGGGAGTTGGCGGTATTATACCCCCGTGCCTCGGAGAGCACGTAAAGCCGGCGGTTCTGCACCTGACCTCTTTCCGGTCGTGTCACTAGGCGTCCCATCGGACCATGAGAGTGATGGAATTTTGCGCACACACTTGAGCACTATAATATGTCCCGCGTAGATGCCTAATCTCTATTGAGACTGGCCGCCGTGGCCAAAATTCAGCTAGGAGGACATTATTATTATATGGGTGTGATGTATTTAGAAATATTTAAGTATGTTTATCAATTGTCTGGTTGCCATATTGAAGGCTTTGCCTAGTTTGGGATGAGATGGCAGTGTGTTAGTTATGGTCCCAAGATATTTATCTTACCAAAAAAATGGCCTTTTGAAATGGGTTATATTGAGATTTTTTATCTAAGCAGGTTTTTGTATTAATGGTCTTACTGATGTATACAAATACAATTTTTGTCGTCAGTTCCCTTCAGACTTCCTTGTGGAAATCTTACATAGAATCGACTCCTACATTGAAAGTAATCACGGTGAATTCCACAGTCATTAAGAAGTCGATTAGGTTTGGTACAACCGTATTTCAGAAGTCATGCCCACAAATAGGGGCTTACGTGCAATTTGGTAGTACGTACGTGCTTCTAATGCTTACGGTTTCGTTGCGTAGAAATATTTTTCTATACTAAGCTTTAGATTGGTGTGGTAATTGATCAAAAATTATATTCTATTCAAAATGTCTCTCTTTTTGATAATTTTAACTGAACTGTTCTCGAAGTGGTCGACAAGGGAATATAGCTCAATATTCAGCCAAAGGGGTCAGCGTTGCCCAATTTTGGGAAGATAGAATATAATTCTTACCATCGACACGATAAGAAGAAGAAGCTCAATATTACAGAATATACTGTTGAAAGAAGTAGAGTCGTGTGCGTAGGTAAGAGTGCCATGCAGAGGTCATCAATGAATATCGCAAGCGTCATAGACGGTTTAATGTAGTGATAATAATAATTTTAAAATGAAAAACTTGTTAGTTTTACTCTCAGTAACTTTGAACAAGCTTGTCACGAAGTTTCAACTAGCTAGCTGCCATGCACGTTATAGGTGACTCACGTAGCATTATGTAGATGACGTAGCATCGTAGCAGATCAAGCGTGGTAGCAGACGTAGCATCTCGGTAGAAGTAAGCCTATATTGCTGATCATCGTGATCGTGATTCAAATAGATGAAGGTTAAAAATTACTAAATCATTTGTTCAATTGGCTTACATGACCACATATGACGTCATAGCCTCCCTGGTCATGTCCTGGAGACCTGTTCCATTGGATTTTAAGGAGTACGGAGGGTACCAGTAATTGCGCACACACTCCTGCACTGTAATATGTCATGCATAGATGGCTGGCCGTCGAAATTGGCTGCGGTAGTTGAAATTCGGCCAGGAGGACTATTATTAAATAGTGCCACCGTTCACCGCTACCCAGGTACACACGGCTACATATCAAGCTGTACATTTCCAATATAAGCTGACCTCTCATTGTATGGAAATCCTATACAACGCGAAATCAGCTTATACTGGAAATGTATAGCTTGTTGTGTAGCCGTGTGTACCACGTGTAGCATAGTTTCAATGTTGATAAATAACAACGAAGTTTCTATATAAAAATGATTTTAAGAAAGAGCAATTCAGTATAATATTTGAAAACAAACACAATATCAGATTTGTTTTGACTATAAAAGCTCTGAAACTACTTTCACTTGTTTGACGGTTCACGATATTGGAACTCTTGACGTTCTATTCAAAACCAGTTGTGTGCTGAACTTTTTGTTGAATATGCTACACGGGGATACACTCTGACCTCTATAGCATCTATATTGTATAAGCAGTCAGATTTCGTAGTGCAACTATATCTAATATACTACGGCTACTTTGACCATAATTATCGGATTCAGATCGGTTGAGTGGGCAAATACGCTAAGACTGTTAGCACGGACGAATACCTCTATACACCTAGGAGTAGAAAGATTCTATATCCTTTGCCAAAAGTTTTATTCAGATTTTTGAAGTTATACTTCTTTTGGCGCGATGGAGAAAAATGATGAGAGTGAATTTTTACAATGCGCGCGCACACCGACACCAAAAAATTTAACAGCATGACGTTAGTTCTAGGTGGTATGAAAATTGATAACTATGTTCAAGTTGTATATTAAGAAGTATAACTTCTAACGCATGTACATAAGTACACACAAGTTTTTTTTTTAACTTGTAGACTAATGTTAGAAAATTTAAGGAAAAGAATTTTCCCTAAAATAATGTCCGTCTAGCCGAATTCCGGCCACGGCGGCCAATCTCAATAGAGATCAGCATATTATAGCGCACAAGTGTGTGCGCGAACACAGGAGTACTTTCTGTTCCATCACTCTCTTGAACCGATGGGACGCCTAGTGCCACGACCGGGAAGAGGTCAGTTACAGGACCGGCTTTACGTGTTCTCCGACGTCCGGGGGCATATCGCCGCCAATTCCCAGACTTCGGGCTGATGCTGAGGAATTTTCTTTTTACAGAAAACACCCAAAATTACTTTTGGCTTGACCTGGGATATGAACCCAGGACCTCGTTCTCTGCAGGTGAACACTCTACCGCTAGACCAACGAGGCTACCCTAAACATAGCCAACCCCTTCACAAAAACCTCATTTCATCAAACAAATTTTAGACCCCTCGATGTTTTACATTGAGGGGTCTAAAATTTAAGTCCGACTGAACTAATGTTCCATTAAACATTACGATTAATGTATAAAATACGATTAAATCACATTATATGCTTAAGCGTAATAATAAAATTATTTTTAATTGTATTCTAAAATATCTTTCGTTTTAGTTCTCAATGAATTTGAAAAAGAACAACCATCCTTTCTCAATTGAGCATGACAATGGCTGAATTTACATTAGATTAAGTTTAAGTAATCAGAATATCGAAAGGATTTCACCTCTTCTTTTGTTAATAGTTGTCATAATCGACGTATATTTTGTATATATGTATTTATCGCATAAAATACCCTATAACATTTAAATTCCCACAATATCGTGGATGTCTTTTTTTTAAGACCCGCAGACACGGTTGGCAAGCACAGGCATTCCCCAGATGCATGTGCATGCCACCCGTGTCTGCGGGTGGGAATGTCGGACTCAAACCAACTAAAACAAACCTGCCGTGGACTTCTCTTGGCGCCTGATGTATGGTGGGTATGCTGCTCCGGTGCCCACTTTTTGTGCCATGTCCCAGATAGTCGGGTCACGTACCCTGCGAGGGCTCTTGATTGACCTCCCATCGAGAATAACTATTGAAATAAATCGATAAGTTTCAAAAGTATATTCCGTATAGTTAATACTAGCCAACTGCCCACTTATTACCTAATTAAGTTTTATTTCATTTTAATCATTTAGGGTCACAAAAATACGGTGCAGTACAAGCCTATATTAAAAAATCTTATATCTTGAACATCCTGTGTGGTTAACAGAAATAAAAATAATGAAATAAGAAAAAAAATATTGCGATTAGATAAATACATTAAAAATAACCCGCTTATCCCGTAATGACATGATCCGGGCGCTTATTTTAATTTGAGAATATGGAAACGTTTCTATTATAATTTACTTAAAGTACGAATGACAGGTATTTAACAAGGATCGGAATATATCCAAGAAGAGTCAACGAGTAAAACCAACATTCCGTGCGACTTAAATAACACACATATAAGAAATAGTGTTTACAAAAGTATATAGTACATCAGAGTTGTTTCCTATGAGACTACTAAATACGGTCAAAATCTAAATAGCGCGATTCAAGAAATTTTACAACGCCATCTAGTGACAAGCTGATAAACTAAAATTTGTATCACGATTCACAATATTTTCTCTACAGTAGTCGACGCTCCCAATTGTGAAATGAATCCCTGCGGCGCAAATTAGGTACTTCCCAAACATATAAGTTAAGGAGACGAACTATACTAAAATAAGTAACTCTTTTATGGGGCAATTTATAAGATTGTATAAAAAACTTCTCAATGATATTAATTGTCTACGAATAAGTTTAAACAAATTATTAAATATATGGAATTTATTCTGAAATAAATTATTATTATTATTATTATTATTATTAAAGCCAAATTGTGTAGCATATTACAAAATTTCAGTTTATTTAAGTGACAAAAGTGCTTGGGATTGAGTTAATCTGATTAAACACACATGATTGTAATTAATGTTAAGTATATTTCATTTTAAAAAAGGATTCCTACTGAGTTTTCTGGCAGCGTTTCTCAGTAGCTGCCACATCATGCACTGCACGGTAGGGTAAAAAATATGATTATAATAAAAATACGATTTCACATAAATGTAAAATATTTACGGAATAAATGATTTTTTACTTTGACTATGGACTATAAAAAATAGTTGGCCTATGCAGTAAAAACCCAAAACACGAAGTGGCCACACTGTCGACTGTCTTAACCACTATGCCACACGGGCAGTCGTTTTGACGATATATTTATCACATAATTTAAAGAAAACTCACAAAATTTGTCAAGGAATGTTACGTTAGTACCCATTGTAAAAAGTTTTGCTTCAAAAAATAACCCAAGTTTCTTCAATAAAATGTAGGCATATCTTAGTGTTTTCATCAAAAGTGCATGTAATTTTTAAACACCAACTGCTATATTCCCAACGCTTTAATGCATTTACATATAATGTAATGTATTAAAACAAACAGTTGCCAAGTCGAGTTCAATGTTGATGATAGTATTTTCTGAAGATTGCCATTTCAGTGAGGTCGGGACGGACAAGTTGAGAAACTTTCCTCCGAGCTTATGACTTTGTAGCTGCGAACGTGCAATGAATAGAGAAAATAAGGCTATAGAATAAAGGAAAAGAATAGTGTTATTCTTATACGCATATAATTATAATTGTATGTAAATATTGCTGATTTAGGAAACAATAAATAATTTGCAGTGCTCACTTTATTTTATCTATACATATAATAAAATCGTAGGAAAGTCGAAACTGTACATTGAATATTTTTTTTAAATGTTACTTTTGCGTGGGCTGCAGTCGATGTCGAATCCAAAATATAGGTTTTAGAATTTTTGTCTGTTTGTCTGTATGTATGCTCGGGCTAAACTCAAAAAGTAATGCATGGATTTACTTTAAATTTTGCATGAATATTACTACGAGGTCGGATCAACATATAGCCTACATATTATCACCCTATGACCTACAGGGGAGGGGCTGTGATAATTATGAAATTTAACGCGGGTAAAACCGCGGGGCACAGCTAGTATTTTATAAATCATCATAGCTCCCCCCCAACCCGTAACTGACAGCGTGATAATATGTAGCCCATATGTTGACCCGATCTCTTAGTAATATTCATGCAAAATTTGAAGTAAATCCATGCAGTACTTTTTGAGTTTAGCCCGGACATACATACAGACACACAGACAAATATTCTAAAAACTATATTTTTGGCTTCGATAGGTATCGATTGTATATCACGCCCCAAGTATCCTTTTAAAAAAATATTCCATGTACAGTTTTGACTTTCCTACGATTTTATAATATGTATAGATTATGTTTAAAAAATTAATTTCAGACCTCTTTTACATGAGTAATATTAATTAAAGTGTCGATGGAAATCGAACCCTAAGACCACAGGATAATGCCCATGTGCGTTAGTCATTCAATTTTATTAATAACTTGACGTAACGAAGACTCTGGCGTTATGAAGATTTTATTAATTCATTGTTATTAATTACGATTTTTACTATCGAAATATTTTTAATTCACTGTTAGATTTCAAGGCACTGATTGATCATACCCAGAGATATTGATAAACATCGAGGTCATATTCACTAAACCACTGTTATATATTAGGAATACACAGTAGCTTAAACGACTGAATGGATGGCATTAAATTTGAGTTTTATTTTTCGCCTGCATATAAAATTTTATGACACCAGCTTGATTGAAATCCATTCACCATCTATAAAAAAAAGCGACCGTCAAAAGATCATGGGTGGGACCTGCCCTGTCTTCTGGTTTGCGGTTGTCACTCGAGAACAATTGCGGTCCAGCGGTCGTTGATATTTAAAATTTCATTTTGCCACGTCCATTTTATTTATGTTCGCGTTTATTCTTCCGCATCCAAAAGCTTATTCCATTCATGTCATATCATGCGGATGCTACCTTAGGTATTTGCATGTCTTTCCATTAGTGTTAGCTGTATTCTTCCATTTTATATACCTCTTTACATCAGCCTAACCTCTATTAGCTACTTTTAAATTTAAAACAATTGCAAATTTTTGTAATATTAGGTCTTTACCTATGAAATTGCCGTTCTGCAGTACTGGCCATTTCAAATCAAAATAATTTTTGTTTGGCTAAGAATTCTAATTTCAAATTAATTTTATTTTAAAAACATGGATTCTTTTTTCCAAAAGTAGTCATTTCTTTATTGATTAGTGTTACATTTTAATCGCATTTCAATCTTTTTCGTCATCATGGATACGTTAAAAATTCGAGTAATTATGGAATATGAGTACCGTCGTGGCAGCAACGCGGCACAAGCGGCACGCAACATCAACGACGTTTACGGAGCTAACACTACAAACCAACGCACCACCTGTTATTGGTTTGCTCGCTTCCGTTCTGGAAATTTCGACCTGAAAAATGAACCTCGCGGTCGTCCGAAGACTTTGGTCGACAATGACGAATTAAAGGCGGTTGTGGAAGCTGATGATACACAATCTACGGCTGAATTAGCAGCAGCTTTCGACGTTAGCGTCAAAACAATATTGGTCCATTTGCGTCAAATTGGCAAGGTAAAAAAGCTTGACAAATGGGTGCCCCACGAACTCAATGATCGCCAGCGCGAAGTACGCGTCGAGACGTGCCTTGCACTGCTCAACAGACACACAAATGAAGGAATTTTGAACCGCATTGTTACCTGCGATGAAAAATGGATTCTGTTTGATAACCGCAAGCGCTCAGCAAGTTGGTTGGATCCTGGTTCAGCACCTAAACAATGCCCTAAACGAAAACTTACCCCTAGAAAAGTGATGGTCACTGTTTGGTGGTCTAGCGCCGGTGTGATTCATCACAGCTTCTTACCAAACGGGGTGAGCATTACTGCAGATGTGTACTGTGAAGAACTGAGCACAATGATGGAGAAGCTGGCGCATCTCCAACCAGCATTGGTCAATCGCTCGTCTCCGCTGCTCCTGCACGACAACGCGCGACCTCATACTGCACAGCAGACGGTCTCCAAGTTGCAAGAACTGGGGTTGAAAGCTCTCCGTCATCCGCCCTACTCACCAGACCTTGCGCCTACAGACTACTACTTTTTCCAGAATTTGGATAACTTCTTGGCGGGAAAAAAATTCAATACCCGAGAGGCAGTACAAAATGCCTTTGAAGAATTTGTTGCCTCCCGTCCAGCTGATTTCTTTAAGAAGGGCATCAATAAACTGCCACTGCGATGGCAAAGATGCATTGATTGCATGGGTGATTACTTCGATTAATACAAATAAAAAAATTCATGAAAAAAATTCGTTTAAATTTTTTCATACAAAACGGCAATTTCATAGGTAAAGACCTATTATAAGCAATTTTACTCCTGCCTGACTACCTTTAGTTTCTTATTTTAAACTAGTGTACATATTTGAAATCTTGTAATTGGCCTTCATCTTCATTTTCATATGACATTTGTAATCTAGCTGTAAGCTTTCTAAAGCAATGAAATGTAATATAGATACTTGCTTTAATCGTAAGGGCCAGACACCTTAGTGTCCAAGTCATTCAAGTCATCGAGTAGGCCTCTGTTATTGCTTGACGATTAATGTCTAAGGACTACAGTCGGGACCGACAGCTTAATATATGTACACCCCAAAGCAGAGAGAAGCTCAGAAGTTTTACTACTTATGTGGTCACCCATATATAGAGTGACTACGAACGGCTAAAAGCAACTGACTTGAGCGTCTTGCTTTTAAATATAAGGTACTAAACACTAAACTTTTTTTCCCATGGTAATGCTTCCAAAAAACGCAACGCAAAACAGTCAACATTATAAGCGCTCGCTATCTAAGCAATTCGCTCAAACACGGTCCGTTTTTACTCAATGTCGTTAGGTGGTGATTTATTGTTATAGGCTCCATTTGTTCCTTTATAGTATGCATGTAAATACCGCAAAGGATTACTTATACCAATAGAAATCGTTACGTGCCACGAATTTTGCTTTCGTTTTATTTTGATCGCGGTTTTGTTTGTGTCGCGGGATTTGTCACGTTTAGAGCGATTTGGTTAAGGTACTTCGGTTTGTAATAAAACTGTTGTGTGTGACTTACTTAGAAATGTTTTCAACGAGTAGTATGAAGTTCGAATATTAGCATCGATAGTGTAATTTTATTTTAATATAAGTCGTAATAATTGGTTTTGACATCAGAACATACTATATTACATTCTATAGGGGCAATTTTTATTCCATCACTCTCATGATCTGATGGAACGACTAGCGGTAGAATCGAAAATAAATCAAGGACAGGACCGACGGCTTTCTGAGGCTCTGTGTTTCGAAATAATTTTCATTTAGGAGTGTAATACCTCCAACTCCCAGATATCTGGCTGATACTGAGAATTTCCCTAATATAAAATCACAAAGGTCTTTTTTGGCCCGTCCCAGGATTTGAACCCTGGACCTCATTACCTGCAATTGAAAAAGCTATCGCTAGACAAACGAGGCAAAGTAACAAAACAGTATGCATCGGCCTGAAATACATTTATTCCGTATAATAATTATATACATGATTACCATAATAATGTCTTTGTTTGTTTCAAAACATGGCTAAATTGCAAGTATGGCAATTTAAAATTAAGGGAACATGAAAACAATAATATTGACCTACGTTTGGAATAAATATGTTGTTAATTTTAAACATCCAATTAATACATACACTCACGCCTCTTTCCCAGAGGGGTAGGCAGAGACAACGGATTTCCATTTGTCACGATCTTTGCACCCCTCTTTTGCCTCGATTACTGTCATTATATTCTTCATACATGCTCGCCAGTTTAGGGTACTTCTGACCTGGCCTCTCCAATTAATAGCAGTTTGTGCGGCTTTTATATTTAGAAATTGTAGAGACGCTCATATCCAGATGCTCTCATCGGTCCGTAGGTGATTGGCGAGGTTAAGCAACTAAGGTCGCGGTCAGTCCATAGATGGGTGACCGCCCAAGTGGTTTAATTTCTGAGCGTCTCCGTGTGTCGCTGTGCACGTTAATTGTCGGTCCCGGTTGTAGCCATTAGGTAACAGTCGTTAAGCCATGACAGAGGCCTAATGGGCGGCTTGGACAACTCTAACACTAGGGTATCCTGCTCATACGATAAGTAAGTAATTAATGCAGCTTAACGTAACGCTAACTTACTTGTGTAAATATTAAAAATTTCGTTTGTAGCATTATTAGTAAAGCAATACGTAAATTCATAACTGGTAAATTATAAACTGATTCGTCCGGCAGGGTACAAACCAGCATCCTCTACCAGTCCAGAGCTGAGCTAGTTAGTTCCCTAGCCGAGGAAGTAACAATTGTGGACATATCAGTCCAACATATTTCTATAAACCAAGGCGATGGAGTCGAGGAGATTACAGTTTAGTTTAAAGTAAAAGTTTCAGCATCGATGTCATTAAACTTCTTTTCTTAAACACTATACACAATAACTTAGTTTTAATTAACTTTCAAATGTAGGTACTTCAGATACCAATAGATTTTATTACTTTTAACTTAGAACTGACCTTCCCCGTGTTTTAAGTTTTCTTTATCAATGTGATGTCTGCTTACTTTATTAGTTTAAATTAATTTAAGATATTTAGGGTAAACATAAATTAGTGTTCAAGAATTATTTCCTCGAGCTCTTGGCTAAATTTCAGTAATGGCGAACAATTTCTAGCCGTCAACAAATGGCATATTAATTTATGTAAGTGTATTTTGTCTGGCTGTAATTTATCTATAATATAATGTACTTAGAAATATATAAGTATATTTATCAGTTGTCGGGTTGGCATAGTGCAGGCTTCGCCTAGTTGAGATCAGATGGCAGTATGTTAATCGTCCCAAGAAATAATTATAAATTATAATTATTATATATATGGCTTAGGTGAGTGTCATGAGGATGATCGCACACATACACACACACCTACACACACACACCTACACACCCACACACACACAAACACACACACACAGAGAACTCCCATTATACGAAGGCACAGCTATCCAGCACCAGGATTGGGATACTCGCAAGCGCAGGACCGATGGCGTTAACTTTATAATTTACTTGAGATACCTCTCGGGCTCGAGCTACTAAAATAAGGCTACATTAAAGACAAATTAATATTTAATTAGTCTTATTTGAATAGGAAACCTTATGATAGATCTGTTATAATACTTAATAGATGTTTCAGTAAATAATACAGAAAAGTTATGATTTGCCTGTTGTATGCAAATTTTTTCGAATTCTAACTTGAATCGAAATTGTTTTATATAGCATGAAAATGTGATTGCATGTCAAGTTATATCTCTGTTTTAAGTTAAATTTTAAATGTTTGATTTGATTAGATAGGTCAGTAGGTTAGGTAATTTGGCAGCTTGAATTACATACTTTAGAACATTTATTTATGTTTAGTTTAAATACATGTGGAATAAAATATTATCCTTTATTCCATTCAGAAACATACATATAAGTTAATTATTACAAAAAAAGGTGATGTAAATAGGCGAGCTTCGTTCATTAATAAATTTTTTTCCAGCAAACCATCAAGATAGTGAGATTTAAATATAACGGTTACAAGTACCTAGTGTACAACTAAATACCTATTATAATAATGCACCTTGTCGGGTAAAAATATTGTTCAAATTCACATTAATATTTACATACCTTATAAAAATATATAATTATTATACTTTGGATAACTTAAATGAAACCTATGTAGGTTTCATGTAAGTTATCCTGTTATATATATAAATTACTGCGATAGGAATAATTCCTCCTCCTCCTCATTCCTGGTAAAAACATAATTAATGAGCAAACAAAAAAGAACCGCAATCATAGCGGTAGAATCAATTGCTTTCCTTTTTTTTATTTGACTAGCAAACTTCCACTCCTAAATCTTGGTTGGCACCAGACTAAAATTTAAGAGTAATAATTACACGTACTTTCACATACACACGATACTATACCGTATCGTGTGTATGTGAAAGTACGTGTCTTATGAAGACTTTTTTCAGTTTTGTGCAAGTTTCCATCAGCCGTGGCAGGAATCAACGCATTTCAGACTTCACACAAAATTTCTAATTATTTCAGCGACAAAAGTACTTGAAATTCAGACGCCTTAAGTTAGCACATGTAATGTATTTAGTAAAAGGATATCTACTGAAATTGATGGCAGTGTCTTTCAGTAGCTGCTACGTCAGACACAATACGGTAAGGTTAAATAATTGCTAAATAAATGTAACAATTTTGAATTTAAATTTAAATGTTCCTTACGCTCTTTTAAGAAATGGACTGTTTTACATCCGTAAACATCAAACTGGTGCAATGGCTTGTCACAAATCCCTTCATACGTTAATAATTCAAGAAGGGCAACAAATCAAGACGGAGCAACCCGTAGTCCGTCGCATAATCAATGAGAATTATTGAACAGATTACGAGGGAAACTAATGTTTAACTATTGATACGACACCCAAGTTCTGAGCCCCCGGATTACACTTGTAAAATTATGCAGATTCCTAGTCTTAAATTTGCTTAAGGAGTTTCCAATGGGTCGCTCGTGAGAAAGCGAACGCGAAGCGTTCAACGAGGCATTTGCCTTGGCAATATATTTTGTGTAAATCCAATCGCCTAGCTCACCGCTTCGCCTTTATTTACACACCGTTCATTAATCCTCAGTTTTAGTTCATTAAACCTTATTAGCATGAATTAACTAAAATATTGTGGGTGTAATATGCACACGATGTGTATACGCTCTAACGAGCTAGAAATTGCGGTACAGCGTGGTGGGGCACAGGAGCAGCAGACCCGGATTCCCGGGGCTCCTCCCATCAAGTGGCATGAGGAAGTCAACGGCATGTTTGTTTAGTCGGTGCGAGTCCGACATACCCACCCGTATACACTTTTTGCGGGTGGCATGCGTAGGCATTACCCCTGCCAGATCAAAAACAGAAGTTATAGCGTGGTAGTCACCGCCAAGCTTATTAGCATGAAAGATTTAAAGAACGGTGGGTGTATTTTGCCAGTGACAGCATGAATAAGGTAAACAACGGTAAGGTGAATTGTGCCAGTCCCCGCCATGCTTATTAGCATGAATCATTTGAAGAGTGATGAGTTTATTGTGTACTAGCTGGGACACTGGGTACTTTAAGTTTTTAACTTTTGCCTGGGTGCCAGCTGTCAAAATTCATAATTATAAGTCATTTAGAAAGAATGTAATCAGCAGGTCAGTGACAATAAAGTCACGTTTCAGACCTTAACACGATCAGACCAGCACCTTATGAATTATTCAAGGCAATTATTGGGTTCCGTAAAAAAACGGAACTCTTATAGATTCGCCATGCCTGTCTGTCTGCCGCCCGTATGTCACAGCCACATTCTTCCGAAACTATAAGGACTATACTGTTGAAACTTGGTAAGTAGATGAATTCTGTGAACATTAAGATTTTCACACAAAAATAGAAAAGATCAATAAATTTTGGGGGGTCCCCATACTTAGACCTGAAACTCAATTTTATTTTTCATCAAACCCATACGGTCATGTGGGGTATCAATGGATATGTCTTCAAAAATGACATTGAGGTTTCTAATATCATTTTTTTCTAATCAGAATATTTTGCGCGAGAGACACTACAAAAGTGGTAAAATGAGTGTTGAACGAGATCTAGTAAGTAGTATTTTTTTAATACTCCTTAAATCATAAACCGCAATTTCCCTTTGATTCTATCAACTACTACAAGAACTTTTATATTGTTACTTGCTTCTACGGAATCCTTAATGGGCGAGTCGGACTCGCACTTGGCCGCTTTTTTAAGTTAATTTAGTTTTAAGTTTTCACCTTTGCTGTGCCCTACAGGGTCCATAATTGGACCTAGCTTAAGCATTACTATTATAAGATCAGTATTATTGACATTATGGAATGGAAATACAGATATGAATATAGTTGGTATAATATGGTTGGTGCGCATCTTCATGTGGCTACCGATGGTACACCTGCTGATGGTAGGTAAACCAAAATACTTGCCAGGCGAGCTGCGCCGGTGGATACGGCTATAGAAAGGCACAATTCCGCCTCCGTCTCTTTCTAAGAAGCTAAAATCGTATAATGCATAAGGTTAAATCTTGTATCTCATCAATCATAACCGCACATGCCGCGCTGACATGACGTAACCACGTCCGTGCAATTTTATGCATTTCCCGCCAATAAACACGATGACGCGTAGGTAATTAGCCAAGCGCGCATGATTGACAGTATGATATTATTCGTGACTATGTATATTGCATAAAAAGATGTCGAATCTAAGCTTGGGATTGTGTCACAATTCTTATAAATAGGGCAGTTATTTTAGATCAGATTGCTTCGTACTATTCCAGCCTTAGGAGAACCCCAATGTGGTACCGCTAGCTGATCATTATCTGTGGTAAATGTCTGATTTATTAACCATCAATTTGGAGCAAGAATAAATCTATGTATTTTAGAATTTTCGGAAGATTAACAAGCATAGCACTGATAATAATAAGCCGACGAAGCAAATGTGAGTAGGCCAATTGTACAAAGAAAGCCAAAACTTCATCATCATATTAGCCGAAACACGCCCACTAATGGCCAAAGGCCTCCCCGAAAGATCTACATAATTGCCGGTCTTGCGCTATCTGCTTCCAGCGACTTCCAGCGACCCTCACAAGATCATCAGTCCAAGTTGTAGAGGCCTGGCCACACTGCGTCTCCCGAGCCATAACATAAGTTACAATAAAACTGTGGGAAAGCTAAGGAATATCTAAAAGAGATGCAAAGCTTGTTACGAACGTTTTACGACGGCCGAATCTGAGGCCACAAAAACAAGGAAACACAGCAAAACAATGTGTTTCGATCATCATCATCATATCAGCCGAAAGACGTCCACAGCTGGACAAAGGCTGTGTTTCGATCGTTTCATAGAAAATAATTTTCGTTTTGTATCATCCGTGATGGGTTTCCACAATATTTTTTTTTTCGTTTAGATCACTCGCACTGCTCAGTAACCTAGCATTGAGTAAGTTTAGTTATTTTGTTCGTATCAGCAAACTAGCTTACGGTTCCCATGATGATTAGCTGTCACCGTGATCAGGTATCACTTCCAATGCCAGTAACTTCACTTTAACGTTGCAGATCTATCCAGCTCTCTCCATAAGCTTTGACAATCTGTTTCCCATTTCAAACTAAATGAATGATGCAGGTTGCTACGTCCCCAATAGGGCTATTCTAAAGCTGCTGCCTGGCCTGTATTATTTCTAGTCTCCGACTTGATTCTTCTTCAGGCCAGTTATTTGTATCCATGAAATTACGGTCGCGTCGGTGATTGGAACCTTAATGATCTAAAAATAAGACTTTATTAATAGTGTTTCTGGTCAATTTTTTTTACTACTGTATATATAATCTCGAATGAGATAAGTCAAGGTAACGACATATAGTTAAGGAGCTTGAAGGGTCACGCAAGAATAGAAGCATCATATTCCTCGTAATGTTTTTATTCTTTGTCAGTATTGATAGGTAAACATTCACAGCAATAGTTATATTCTTCTTGATGGCATTTATAGTAGTTGGGGTCGCAACTAAACGCTACTACAGGTACGTATGGTCTTTTAAGAGCTTTCGGAAGATCAGCATTGCAGTAATTATATACTGTAATATTTGCTGAGGTACGTCTGCCTCAACAAATGTTACGGTAAATAATTGAATGTAGTAATGATCCTTTCCTAGCTTGTACTTAATAGGACAGATAGTTCAGGTGCAAGATGAACAGCTTACCTGCTCTCCGATTTATGGTACGGTTGGCGTAGTTACTTACCTGTCACGCCGCTGGTCGTTGGTTCGATTCCCACCCTTAAATATTTATGTGCATTAACATGTCTGTTTGTCCTGGGTCTGGATGTAATTAATTATGTAAGTATGTATTTACTAAAGAAAAATAGAATATGTAGTATATCAGTTATCTGGTTTCCATAATGAAAGCGTTGCTTAGTTTGGGAATAATATCCCAAGATATTATAACATCACGCCAAAGGCTTCGCTACCGCTATAGGATGTTTTTCTTAACAGAAAAATCCAATCCTAGGACTTCTGTGTTTTACACCACTAAACTAAAATAGATATTATTATACGACGGTCACCGTATCTTAAATGGTAGTGCTCCTGCCTACAAAGCTGGTGGTCCTGGGTTCGAATCCCGGTAAGTGCAAATATTTGTCTGATGAGCACGAATATTTGTTTCTGAGTCATGGATGTTTTCTATGTATTTAAGTATTTACCTATCTATATAAGTATGTATGTCGTCGCCTGGTACCCATAGTACAAGCTTTGCTTAGTTTGGGGCTAGGATGATCTGTGTGACATAATGTCCCAAGATATTATATCTCTCCTGTATAGCTCATATGAAACTAATAGGGTGTACATAGAAATGCACTTATACGCGAACAGGAACGTATTTGATTGGTCTAGTTGTTAGTAACCCTGACTGCTAAACCAGAGGTTGTGGGTTCGATACCCACCTAGAACTATTCTTTATGTTATGAGCACGATTATTTGTTCTGTGTATGGGCGTAATTTGTCTATTAAGTATATGTATGTAATTAGAAACATATAAGTATGTTTGTGTGCGGTGAAAGCATAGAATATCATCACCGTATCTCATCCCGTAGGGGGCGTAGAAATCGACCGAAGGCATACCTACCACATAACGGGCAGCAGCGTTTCTGTGTGAACTATGACCATCAAACTCCGATCGACAAGAATTCTGCCAAGCGTGGCGATTATGGCATGCCCCCCATTGTTTGGGGAGGCTATTGTCGAGTAGTGGACGTATTTTGGCTGATATATGTAAGTATGTTTATCAATGGTCTGGTTGCCTAGTTTGTGGTGTATGGCAGTGTGTTAGCTGATCTAAGATATAGATAAGATGTAATTAGTCAACAGGTCCTAACGTGTCGCTTATTTTTAACTTCAACACAAAAATGACACAAACATTCCATCTCAAAATATGTGTCAAATGACACAATTAGATATGCAAATATATGAAAGTTTAGCTGGTATTATATGGAATTAGGGAAAAAGAACCACTTTATGGCCTGACCGCGGATTGAAGACCAGGACCTTAATCAGCGCTTTAACATGTTAATAATGTCCTCATGGTCTAATTTCTGCCACGGCGGTCAGTCTCAATAGATACGAGCTACTATGACATGTTATAGTGCATAAGTATGTGCACAAACACTGGGCATTTTCTATTTTATCATTCTCATGATCCGATAAGATGACTAGTGACACGACTTGGAAGAGGCAGGTACAGGTCTGACGGATTCACGTGCTCTCCGAGGTACAGCTTCTAGGCTTTGGGCTTTTTTTGGTAAGGCAGGGGGAATACTTACTCATGCCACCCGCAAAAAGTGTTGACGAGTGGGTATCAGACTCGCACCGACTCAACCTACCTGCCGTGGACTGCTCTTGGCACCTGATGGGGGAAACCCCGGGAACGCGGGTATGCTGCTCCGGTGCTAGACTTTGGCTGATACTGATTTTTTTTAAGTCCTACAATCACTTTTTCAACAGTGTAGATATCATAATTAATTATATTGTATAGACTAAACATTATTATAATGTACTATTGTTATTTTACCCTATAAAAAATAAAATAAAATAAACGTTGAAATATACAGGTAAGTCGTCACGTAGAGAACAGAAAAACATTGTATTATCTCTATCTATTGTTGAATTTCGACGTAATTTCAAAACTGCAAACTTGCATAACAAAGGGACGGTCGCCGCACGCTTCGTTAATTCCAATAGCGGCTTGAAACACAACCCAAGCGGAATCTTTACGTCCCTGTCAATTTTTTATATTCCTAAATTGTCTCTAATGAAAGTTCTCAATCAATATCGTTTCAATATTGAATTTTTTATCAAACGCAATTTCTTGTTAAATTGTTAATTTTAGGTAAAAGGTAGCCTCGGGTATTAGAGACCTTTCATTAATTTATCGTGGCGTTTTAAGCTCCTCAACAGGGTAAAAATTATGAATTTTTGTTGATTAAAATCTATGGCTTTTATATAAATTATGATCCTATCATCCAATAAAATTATTATTACTAACTTTTTGATTATGGCAAATCCCCTCAAATGATGGACACAACCAAACCGCGGCCCCCAGTCCCCGGCAGCCCTGCTATTCCCAGCCGTGGTAACAGCCGTGGTTACGGCAGGGCAGGGGGTGCTAAGAATCCCCGGCAGATTCCGCGTTACCAACACCGACGACCTCTGGCCCTGGCAACATATAACACACGTACACTGCGGTCCGACGAGAAGATAACCGAACTGGAGGAAGAATTGAGCAGGTTACATTGGGATATTGTAGGATTATCTGAAGTCCGAAGAGAGGGGGTCCGACGAGAAGATAACCGAACTGGAGGAAGAATTGAGCAGGTTACATTGGGATATTGTAGGATTATCTGAAGTCCGAAGAGAGGGGGAGGACTCGATAATACTGAAATCCGGAAACCTGCTCTATTACCGGGAGGGTGACCAAATATCCCAAGGTGGTGTCGGGTTCATAGTCCACAAGTCCCTCGTGAACAACCTAGTGAAAATCGAGAGTGTGTCGACGAGGGTTGCGTACCTTATACTCAGAATCACCAAGCGGTATTCGTTGAAGGTTATACAGGTATACGCACCCACTTCGACACACTCCGACGATGAAGTCGAGGTTATGTATGAGGACATATCCAGAGCCATACATACCTCTAACTCCTATTTCACTGTGGTCATGGGGGACTTTAACGCGAAGCTGGGCAAACGATTCGGTAATGAGCTGAGAGTGGGGCAATTTGGAACTGGTGACCGGAACCCCCGGGGCCAAATGTTGGCCGACTTCATGGAGAAGGAGGGACTCTTTATGATGAATTCCTTCTTCAGGAAGCCGGATCACCGCAAATGGACCTGGGTGAGCCCGGATGGTAAAACTAAAAATGAGATAGACTTTATCTTGTCGACGAGACGACAGATGTTCAATGATGTCTCCGTGATCAATGCGGTTAAAACCGGGAGCGATCACAGACTGGTCAGAGGCTCATTGAACCTTAATGTCAAACTCCAGAGGTCCCGACTGATAAAGTCTACGCTCCGACCTTTACCTATCCACGTCCAAAACCCCGAACCATTTCAGCTCGAACTGCAAAACCGTTTTGAATGCCTAGCAGACTGCGAGGAAGTGGACTCATACTATGACAGGCTCGTAGAAGCTGTCCATACGGCTGGGTCTAAGGTCTTCAAGGCCCGCCGTACAAACAGAACTAAAAAGATCTCTGACTTTACCCTGCAACTTATGGAAGATAGACGGAAAATGGTTCTGACATCCTCAGATGATGCTACCAGATATCGGCAGCTCAACAGACAGATCTCAAAGTCTTTGACTCGCGACACGCGGCAATTTAATACAATTAGTATTAAAGAGGCCATTGAGCGGAACAAAGGCTCCAAAGTGTTCGCAAGAGCTCTGTCTGTTGGACAGAGCCAACTGACGAAGCTGAAGACTGAGGATGGTAGAATCGTCACGTCTAAGCCTGAGTTGCTGGGAGAGATCGAGAAGTTCTACGGACAGTTATATACGACAACACAGCCACCTGTCAAAAGTCATGCCTCAGATCCAAGAGCACGACTAACCCGACATTACACCGAAGACATCCCAGACGTCAGCCTGTACGAGATTAGAATGGCTCTCGAACAACTCAAAAACAACAAGGCGCCTGGTGATGATGGAGTTACAGCAGAGCTTCTGAAGGCGGGTGGTACACCAATCCTACGGGCCCTTCAGAAGTTATTCAACTCCGTCATACTAGATGGTCAAACGCCACAAGCATGGCACAGAAGTGTGGTGGTGCTCTTCTTCAAAAAGGGCGACAAAACCCTACTGAAGAATTATAGACCCATCACACTGCTGAGCCATGTTTACAAGTTGTTTTCGAGGGTCGTTACGAACCGTCTCGCGCGCAGGTTTGACGACTTCCAGCCTCCCGAACAAGCCGGTTTCCGAAAAGGCTTTAGCACCATAGACCACATACATACGCTGCGGCAAGTTATACAGAAGACCGAAGAGTATAACAAGCCACTGTGCTTAGCGTTTGTGGACTATGAGAAAGCCTTTGATTCTATCGAAACATGGGCCGTGCTGAGGTCTCTCATAAGGTGCCAAATTGACTACCGGTATATCGAGGTGATAAAGTGTTTGTATGAAAACGCCACTATGTCAGTGCGACTCCAGGACCAGATCTCGAAACCTATCCACTTGCAGCGAGGCGTGAGACAGGGAGATGTTATATCTCCGAAACTGTTCACCGCTGCATTGGAAGACGTCTTCAAGCTTCTGGACTGGAAAGGCTCTGGCATCAATGTCAATGGCGAGTACATCACTCACCTTCGATTTGCCGATTATATCGTAGTCATGGCTGAGACCATGGAAGACCTCGGTACAATGCTCGATGACCTCAGCAGAGTCTCTCAACAAGTGGGTCTGAAAATGAACATGGATAAGACGAAAATCATGTCAAACGTCCATGTTGCACCCACTCAATTGAAAGTTGGTGACTCTGCACTCGAAGTTGTAGAGAACTATATTTACCTAGGACAGACCATCCAACTAGGTAGGTCCAACTTCGAGAAGGAGGTCAATCGTAGAATCCAACTCGGATGGGAAGCTACGTAACATCTTCTCGTCCAAAATACCGCAGTGTCTCAAGTCGAAAGTCTTCGACCAGTGTGTGTTGCCAGTGATGACATACGGAACAGAGACGTGGTCGCTCACTATGGGCCTTATTAGAAGGCTCAAGGTCACCCAAAGAGCAATGGAGAGGGCTATGCTCGGAGTTTCCCTGCGGGATCGCATCAGAAATGTCGAAATCCGCAGGCGAACCAAAGTCACCGACATAGCCCGAAGAATTGCCAAGCTGAAGTGGCAGTGGGCAGGGCACATAGCTCGTAGAGCCGACGGCCGTTGGGGCAGAAAGGTTCTCGAGTGGCGACCACGAACCGGAAGACGCAGCGTGGGCAGGCCCCCTACAAGATGGACCGATGATCTTGTGCGGGTCGCTGGAAATCGCTGGATGCGGATAGCGCAAGACCGGCAATTGTGGAGATCTTTGGGGGAGGCCTTTGTCCAGCAGTGGACGTCTTTCGGCTGATATGATGAACTTTTTATTATTATCGGCTTGTTCTTATTAACTTTCGGGTTAAGCGACTTAAATAAAAGCAGTTTTATTTTTTAAATTTTGCCCGCCCACTTTGTACTTTTAATTTAACTTTAATAAACAATTAAGTTTTAAATACGAAATATGTTGTGATTAGTTTTTACACAACTAAATGACACTTACGCTTGCTACAACTTAGTCATTATTAGCGTCTACCCGCCCTTTTAGAAACCTTATTCGTTCTTTATTTTCCAAGAGCCCGACCATACACCGACTAACCTCTCGTATCCCTTACAGATCGGAAGTGTGGCCAGGCTTTAGATGGGTGACCGCCAAGTTGGTGTAATATCCGAGTGGGTCTGTGCTTCTGAGGACACGTTAAGCTTCTTAAGCATTGGTATCGATTGTATTCATTAGACAACATTCACTAATCCATGCCGAAACGTCGGGTAACCAAGGTAATGATTTGCCTTAAATCTTTATCGCGATTGAGACCCGTGTCCACAATATAGAAAAATGTATAGAAATTGCGAAAGTTTAAAAACATTAATAACATTCACTAAATCATATAATCTTATTCAGCGGCTTGAACAACTCGTGAGAGTCCCACATGAGACCACCATCCACCTCTACCCACATGAGAAAGAAAGATATCAATATTAGAATTTAAAAAATAAGCCGCGTTATTTTTTTAACCAAATTAATTTCGGTGAAGTAACCTGATATTATCCAAATCATTTCATTTCAATCAGCATTTTACGCATAATTACGTAGTGTCACTGACTACCTAATATATTATTATATTTTAATATTAGATATTTTGTAAAGTGAAATTTCTCATTTATTGTTTACAAATGTTTCTTACTGTTCATGTCTAAAACCTTTAAATATAAATCCCCCCAATCTCCATAATCTATAGCTTTTATTTTTCATATGCATAACTTATCTAAACTGCCATTATCCTCCCCTATTTAACTTCTTGAGTGATAGCCACTGGAATCTCCCCTTAATTTCCATGAATAATGACATCAGCCACGCAAACATTAAAGCCCGTTCACATTAGTGTCTGTCGAGCGTTCCCGTTCCGCGAGCATTTCTGTGACGCTCACGTTCCACTACGATGACGCAGTGCACCTGTTACTTGTTATGGTTATTTTAATATAAAAATAAATGTGGTATTAATTTTTTCACATTCGTAACATTTTAAACTCGTTTCCGCATATTGGCTTTTAGATGCTTGTTTTAAACGGATACCGTTGTTTCAATTTACTGAGGATCTGATATTACACGTCAAACCCAACATCTCATTTTCCAGGCCCGATATCTTCCAAATGTGAATAGCGTTGTATAGACCTGTACATTGTACAAGATTAAGATCCTACACTATTTTCGCTGCACAGCACTGGACAAAAGCTATAAATAAACGGAGTTTGACTGATGTAAATAACTTCGGGGAAGTGGCAGTGGGCGGGGCACATAGCTCGTAGAACCGATGGCCGTTGGGGCAGAAAGGTTCTTGAGTGGCGACCACGAACCGATAGATAGATGGACCGATGATCTTGTGTGGGTCGCTGGAAACTGCTGGATGCGAATAGCGCAAGACCGGCAATTGTGGAGATCTTTGGGGGAGGGCTTTGTCCAGCAGTGGACGTTTTTCGGCTGATATGATGATGATGATGAAATGACTTCGTATAAAATACACCCGATAATTTGCCGGGACCTATACCCATTTAGTGAGTACACGTTTAAACTTAACGCATGTATTACGCAATGTTTTTGGTAGTTGCTCCATTACTACCTCGATATTTAAGTTTTAATTAATATAATTAATATACTCACGATAAAACCTGATTCCAGTATAATTATTGGAAAATTGCCAGTGAGATATTAATAATTTTAACGAGTATATCATATTTAAAGATTTTAAAAATCTTTATTCATTTAAATTTATTTGATTTGAATTATTTTACTAGACAATTTTACAGTTTCTATATTCTAGGCATGTTATTTCAGTCTCAAAATTAATATCTATTAATTATTTTGAATACTCATCTTGATTACGGTACTTTAAAATTTGTATTAAATGCACAATAAGCACTAATAGTGTGTACATTGGGCGTGGGTAACGTCACGGAACGCTGACAAAGTTGGTTCGTAACCGAACGCTCAAGAGATGCTAGTATGAACGGCCCATTTCATCGCTTTTTAACAAGAAAAAATACCCCATAACAGAGGTTAATGTCACCCATCATTTTTGTTGTACATCCCTCACCCTAACATCAAATAAAACACAAATTTTCCGCATTTTTATTTTAAAAAAGATATAAAAGGATTTACATTCTGCTAAATTATGTAGGATGAAATTTTCATAAATGAAGCTCCAGTGTTTATATACAAATAATTTCTTCTCTAAATTCAAATGTCGAGGACAATTTAATTAAATTACCATCACAGATGGGATTATAATTTTTAAAATATACAAGTGCTGGAATTGACGATATGCAAAAGTAGATACATAAGTGCATCCCTAAAGAGCGTGACAGATTTGTCGAATGAATGAGTAAGACAATTTACACAGCAATTAATATCCTACTTAACAATTAAAGACTTAGTGAATCAACTAATTTCTTAGTCCGTAAACGTTCAATATGACTTACAACATGAATTTTTACATTATCTTTTGCTTTATAAGCACTTTGATTCTTAAAACTTATTATTGATCACATTAAAAGCAGTATGTCCTGGAGGTATCGTTTAGGCCCCCATAGTCTTGCTGTCAGCCGTAGTAGTAATTACTAGAATGTGCTCCTAAACTTCTCGGACTTGTCATTACATTTGGTTCCATATCATCATCGTTACTTCTGCTTCGTGTAAACCTAGGTGGTACTTCTCTCCCTGAAGGCACAAAATCTACGGTACCATACATGCTTGGTTCAACTGGAGAAGGATATATAGTACATAATGGTTTCATTGCTCGTAAAGTTCCTCTAGTGCCAGGAACATTTTTGTACAGAATCATGTCCGGATGAATAGGATCGTGGAATGATCCAGAAATATGACTTATATCGGCATCATTGTCTAAATCAGAAAATGCATCGTTGAATATATTTGGAGCTTCAGTGGTATACATGTCACCATTTTTTGAGTTTTCTTTTATCTTCCGGTTAATGTAGCACCTTACAGCAACGAGAGCGCCAATAAGAACGATAAAGATTAATATTCCAGCGCTAATGTATATCAGCAGCCTTGTGTTTCCGTAGTGAAGTTCTGGAAAATAAATAAAGTATTAGTAATTGTGATTTAATTACAATGAACTTTTCAATTTTATTGGGGTTAGCTCTCAGCCTAAAATATTGCATTTGGCTACTGAAACTATACAAACAAAAAAAATATAATATATGATTACAAAAAATTATAACTGTTGTGACTGCCTCTCGTGAAAACCAACAGTGGAACCTATTATCTGAGTCTTGTAATTTGTAATGGTTATTTGTGAGAAATATATAGTCTCTGATCAAACTGCATTGATTTCCTCAGTGTCTCCATTTTCAATACTTCAATCCACTACTGTCTCATCTGTCAGTTTACAATTACCATATTACTAAGTTATTTATTACCTTGGTGGCCTTCGTTGTCATTAGGGATTCTATTTGGCTCATGAAAAGTAGTTTCTTCAATTTCAGGATGTGTAGGAGGAATGGCATTCTCTATCAACGGCCGATCGGCATTGGGCTCACCCCATCTTTCTCCTTGATCTTCTAAAATAGAAAATTAAACCGTTGTATTGTGCTGTAGAGGTAAATTCCTAATTATATAAAATATTTCTGAATTGAAATATTTAAACTACTTATACATATTTCATATATAGGTACACCCACCGCAATTAAAAAATTTGTTCGCCTAATGTAATTTTATATATATAACAGGGTATGAACTTAATCGTGTTAATGCCACATTATGTACTAAAAATAAAAGGTATTTTACTAATTTCTAAATAATTATGAGAATCCTATCTACAAAACTAAAAGTCGTAAATTTATAAGCGTATCGACACCCGATATCAATAGTGAATTATATGGTCAATTCTGTTTAGTGATTATTATAAACATTTAAATGATTCTTGAAAATCTAATTACTACATCACTTTTTTATATAGTTCGAGAATGGGATCTCTTTACATTGCTCACATACATAATATATTAATGATAAAATAAACAATACAATTATAAAGATTTTACTAATATTTATAAAAAAAATGCAACCGTGTTTTCTATTGAAATCAGTAACAACTCTTTGCCATCCTGTAGGGAGTCCCAAAGTAGAATGGATTGTACCAAGAGCGAAGAGTTCATAAAATGAAAATGATCAGACGGGCATTAAAGGAGACGGCTATGAGATGATTGGTGCGGAGATATTGGCCTTGTGAAGTTAAATACATTAGGGAGGTAAAAAATACCTGATTCGTCGAAAAAATTGTCATCTTGATCGATGGTGCTTGAAATCTCGTCTCTTTCAGCTGCACTCTCATATTTTTCTGATAGGACGCCAAGAGGCACTGGAAATGAATTAGTTATTAAATAACAGAATAATTAACTTGAATCTAGTAAATATTTTAATTTTTCTGTTTATCAAAATCATGTAATCGAATTCAACTTGAAAATATTTCCTATCCAATAAAAATTACTAATATTGGTTCTCACACAACGGAAAGGTCGTGTCACATATAAAAACAAGTATGCTGTCGAATTGATGAACTCCTTCTGTTTCAAGTAGATTAAAGGGACAATTTTGTTAGGAGTTGCACATTTGTAACGAGCCTCAATAATAAGATTGGGGCACATTTCATCGCCATCTACCCCAAACTAAGCAAACCTAGTTATATGGCTACACAATGCTCGTACAACGGACGTAAATAAATTCATATAATACACAG
Organism: Pseudoips prasinana; assembly: GCA_951640165.1. Classification (NCBI taxonomy): domain Eukaryota; kingdom Metazoa; phylum Arthropoda; class Insecta; order Lepidoptera; family Nolidae; genus Pseudoips; species Pseudoips prasinana. The sequence goes on from OX621240.1 coordinate 12,022,940, forward strand.
AAAACATCCAGACCAAGACAAATAGACATGTTCTTGAACACAAGACAAGCAAATCTATACATATAATAAAATCGTAGGAAAGTCAAAACTGTACATTGAATATTTTTTTAAAGGATACTTGGGGCGTAATCTACAAGTGATATCGAAGCCAAAAATATAGTTTTTTAGAATTTTTATCTGTGTGTCTGTTTGTCTGTATGTATGTCTGGGCTAAACTCAAAAAGTACTGCATGGATTTAGTTCAAATTTTGCATGAATATTACTAAGAGGTCGGGTGAACATAAAGGCTACATATTATCACGCTATCACCTACGGGGAAGGAGCTGTGATAATTTATAAAAGTTAACGCGGGTAAAACCGCGGGGCACAGCTAGTAAGCAATATTAATGTTAGTGCAATCTATTAGAGGACCCAACATGTATATGTATGGCGAATTAGGTGAATGTATCACCTAATTCGCGCTTTCGCCATTTGATTCGAATAGCCTTTTGGTCTAGTCACTAATCAGGGACCGCCACTGCTAAGCCAGTGGTCGTGAGTTCGATCTCCACCTAGGAGAACTCTTTGTACGATGAGTACGATTATTTGTTCTCTGACTGGGTCTAATTGTTCTAGTATATATGTATTCAGAAATAAATAAGCAAGTATAAGAAGTAAGTAAAGATATAAAATTACAAACTCTATCAGTAGTCTGGTTGCAATAGTACTAGCTTTGCCTAACTTAGGCTCGGATGGCAGTGTGTTAGTTTTCCCAAGATATATTATTATTCTTTTATATCACAAATAAAGTAAGTAGACTAAAGAGCCTAGTTGGAAACACAGAATATGTATTGTGAAATATTACAAGGTGCACTTGGAACCTAGTTTTAGAGTGGCAAACCAATCAATACAATTCCGCTTAAAAATGAGTTCTATTATTACCAGAATAAAACTTAACTTCCATCAGAAATACAATGGTCAATTGATCAATTTAGATCTAAGGTGGCTTATAAAAGTTGTGCAATTACGGCCTAACGGCGTGTCCCCATAAATTCGAACTTAAGAAGTTACAAATAATGCTAGAAGAATGTTTATGTTATAATCTAATAAAGTTTTAAAAAGTATGTCCTGTCTCCTATTTAAACTTTCCTAATGTTCATATTTAAAAAAAATAGTTTTTCAGATTGTTTATGTTCAATATTCGTGTTTTGGAACCTCATTATTTATTTTCTTTATTTATTCAAAATAACGCCCACACGAAGGAAATCAATCCTTATATCGTGAGGACTAACAAAATGCAATTTACAAAGATACACCACACCCAGAGCCAGAACAGACTAAGGCTTCTCAAATAGTTGTCATTTACTGTGATCGAAACTGAAACACGGCTACCTTATCCAATGAGCCGTACGTGCTGTCATAACGTCGCAAATATATATTTTTTATATCATCATCATGTCAAAGTCACACCGCACATACTTCTCAGAGCTCTCATTTCCACTGCATTTATTTTACTTTCATTCTTTTTCTGCCATACCCAACTTTCACTTCCATACACTAAAGTTGGCACTAACACTCCATCGTGCACGGCTAGTCGAGCCTTCTAAATACTGATGTAAGAGAGCGTTGTGGTGAGAAAGAGGATGTAGTCATACTGATGTAAGAGAGCGTTGTGGTGTGAAAGAGGATGTAGTCACAAAGATTGAAAAAGGCATGCTGAGATGGTTTGGCCATTTAGAAAGGATGAATGAAAGAAGATTGACAAAAGAAGTATACCTGGCCTGTGTGAATGGGACAACCGGAAGGGGAAGACGGCGGAAGACCACGTCGAACATTCTCTGACCAAATTGGAGATGTTCTCAAGAAAGGGCAGGTCAGAAGTACCCTAAACCGGCGAGCATGTATGAAGAATATATAATGACAGTAATCGAGGCAAAAGAAGTATGCAAAGATCGTGACAAATGGAAATCCGTTGTCTCTGCCTACCCCTCTGGGAAACAGGCGTGAGTCTATGTATGTATCATCATGTCAGCCAAAGTACCTCTACAGCTGGACACATGCCTCCCCAAAGAATAGGGGGAAATGCCATAATCGCCACGCTTGGCAGACGGGTTGGCGATCACAGTTCGATGGTAATAGTTCATAGAAAAACGCTGCTGCCCGTTCTCTAGTAGGTATTCCCTCGGACAATTTCTACGCCCCCCACGGAATGAGATGGGGTGATGATATTCTAATCCATCACCACACAACAATTATAATATAATTTTTATATGCTTTTGTTCAAATCGAACCTTCCTTTATCAAATATTATATGGCTTATTTAACTACATGATTCCGCAGAGAAAATTTACTACAACCACTGATTTAATAAAATGGCTAACATACATAGTTTTAAGCCTTAACTGGGTCAGCATTTTTCCCCATGGTGTCGTAAAGGGAAACAAAAGGACATATCAACAAGATGAGCACCATAATTCATTCCACACTGACAGTTTCAAACTGTGTTTTACAAAACAATTCAGCAAAAACTAGCGAGTTAATGTTTCATAAAAGGGTTAGTTATATGAATTTACTGCCTTGTTGGTCTAGCGGTAGCGTATTCAAATGCAGATAATGAGGTCCTAGATTCAAATCCCGAGTCGAGCTAAAAACGAATTCTCTGGCAAGAAGAACACCCAGTCACGGAATCTCACAGCCTCAAAAATACGTAAAGCTTTCGATTCAGCGCCTGATCTCTCCTCCGTCGCGTCGTCAGATAAACATAGTGCATACGGGTTTACTATTATGGACCCTGTCAGGCACAGCAACCTTAAAGTTGGAAAGAAAATCTTATATTCTTACCTTAGCCTACCTACCAAGGATTTTCTTTTAAAGGATTTTTTTTCTTATTTTGTTTTTTTGCAGTTATATTTAATTTATTTTTCTTATTTAACCTGTGAACTAATGGACTCTTAGGTCAGAATTCCAATAAACATTGCATTATATCTATAACATAGCACTAAACTTAAACATTGAAAGTTTTATCCCTATTTACCCTAAACGAGCCACATAATAGTCAATACTGATAGTAGGTACAACGTAAAAAGGGTGAGGCACTTGAATCGCTTGTGATCCCGACCCTACCTTCATATTAACCTACATTTAACTTTATATGTAGAACAAAGTAATTGCAGTAATAAGTAGGTATAATCAATACAGTACATTAATACTTTTTATAATAACATATAGCTATAAGTTCTCAAAAGTTTCACATAGTTTAATATAAAAAAACTACAGCGTCTGTATACTCCAAATTATTTAGCCGAGGAATGAGTAGATTTTTTGAAGTTTACAGATAGCCTAGAAGGCTTTTATTACTTTACCAAACTTTCTATTCCATCACTCTCATGATCCGGTCGGACGACTAGCGACACGACCAGAAAGAGGTCATAATATGAATCAATTAAGTTATCTGCAACAGATAGTATACATTTAGATGTATGAGAGAATAAATAACTACAGTCAAACGAGATAATTAGGGTCCCATTTAAATGGGTATTTTTCGGTACCGGTATCGGGTTTAGGTATCGTGTAAACCAAGCGCGTACAAAAGTTTTACTCTTAGAGTCACAATCGTACTTGGGTGGCCCATATGGTCGTCTTATACCGGAATTGAACACAATATAAGTGAGCACCCAAGATGTATCGAGATTGTTAATTTTAGATGGAGAAGTAGAAGGTTGTATAAAATATCGGGTGTTAATTAAACAGACTTAAGAAGTTACAAGTAATGCTAGAAGAATGTTTATGTTATAGCATTATTCGCTTCTAAAAAATTACAATGCCATCTAAATTACTATGTCAGCCACAAGCTGACGAGCGTGTGAATGATACTATTTTAGCCACTAGTTATGTTCTATGTAAGCCACTCTAAATACAACTCAGCATGGTGGTTATTTCACATAAAATCATTGAGTTATTTTGCCTAGTGCCAAATAAATATTTTTGTATATATTATAAAATGACATAATATGTCACCTGAAAAATTGACAAAGCTCCAAAAAAAGGGATTTTTGAAAACTTTCCAATCTTCACCAACAATTATAGTGTATCTAGCGCTTGGTGGCCGCTGCGTCAATGGGTTCTTACGTATTATTTCTGCGACATGATAGAACTCGTAAGTAATCTAATATACTTACCGCAAGCATACACGACTTTAAGGTAAGGCCTTGACAACAGCTGGCAGGATGAACTAAAAGTCCTATTATTGGCCATTATCGCACATCTTCGCTTCCCAAGACATAACTGTATCACGGTTTTCACTGCGTGAGGAGCTGTGCAAGCTGCAAAATAAAAAAGTACTTTTAAGTAGTAAACATAGGTATATATGATTCATTATAATGATGTGGATTTTGATGGCTTTAATAATATGTTGTAGTTACGAGTAAAAGTCATCCGGTGGCACTACCGTTTAGTCGGTTTTAACTAGGTGCAACCCATAAAAGTGGGATCACGATAAATGCATTAATTTTTATTTATTTAATCACCCATGGGGTAACAAGTTTAGTTATATGTTTGGTCACTTTTATAAACGAAAGAAGTTTAGAATCGAAATATTCAGAACTAGGATAGTCTGAATATTTCGATTCTAAACAAGATAAGGTGCTTTATTACTGTACTGATTAATGATGTTGTCCAGATGACATTGCTTAAATGAAGTAAACAAAAATTCATCCTACGCGGAAATGTAATTGTTATACAGAGTATTTAAATCTAGATTGAATAAATTTTGCAAGCTACATTTGCAGCTTCCAAAATGTATTCAATCTAGATTTTTGATCCACAGATAAGTAACTAAATACAAAACCATATAATTGATTGCTTTTCTGTCAAAGGAACATACGTAATAGTTTCCTAAAATTAAATATTGAATGCCACCGAAATAAAAATTATGCTTATATAATTGTATTGATACACCTTATTAGGTGTGCTTGTTTAAACATACAAATAGATATTATTAAAAAAAAAAAAAATATGCTGTAAATAAATACTAAAATATGAAATATATAAATCACTAAGGAAATGACGTTCTACACGTGTATGTTTTTTATCGTCCTACCCGCATTCATACATTCCGTAAATATCACCACTGTTCCGATTACCCAACCTCTAACAGCATGGTTGGAATGTTGTTGTCGTATAAGGGCAATTGTAATGGCTTCAAGCCCTACCAAAGAGTAAATACTAGCCTTATATCTACAAATCGCCCAGGTTTAGTACCTTTTCTTTCATTTCATTTATACATAACTCTAACATAAATTCAGTTAATTACAGTCCTGTCAAAACGAATTATGTACAGCTATGTCACACACGAAATAGGACAGAGCCACACCCGTGACGTCAGAAAGACAAATGGCATTAAGTTCTTACTTTATTTTTTGAAATATTGTCGTATTTCTAGGAAAATGTGACTTTTTAAAAACACGGAAGCATAAATTACAAGTGATATTTTTGTACTTTGTCAAGTCGCACAAATGTCTTTATTGTACGTGGATTATTTTTATAAAATCTCTTAACGAAATAATGGCTTGATTCCACGAAATAATTACTAAGTACAGACGTCAGCACATCCAGCTACCCCAATCTGTCAAATTTCTTTTATAGATTTTCAACTTTATCACTAGGTTCACTTTTAAATGGGGAATTTTGACAGATTGGGGTAGCTTGATGTGCTGGTGACTGTACATTGGATCGCTGGTGGTCGTACACGCGTAATTGTAAATCACATAATTTGTACGAAGAAAACACAGCTCTTCATTTGTTCTCCATATAAATTTTAAGGTATTCCGCGTGGTTGAATGCCCGCACATCACTGTAATTTGGCATTTACAGAGACTAGCTCGATTGCCCCATATTTATTTAAGACTCACAATAGAAACTCGACAAAAAGTTGGACGGCTAAGTGATCTGCATAACCAAATAATTACAAATATTATTAATAGGCACTTGCCAATTGTATATTACAAGTTAATGTTCTTGTCAAAATAATTAATCTAATTACTGGAGAATTGGGGCGTCGCCACGTCGCTTAATTTTATACAATGTTTCATATGGAAGTGTTATCTCTTAAAGCCTGCTACATGATACCGATAGATACCACCAACATGGATTCATTAAAAAGAGAGTAAATTTCAGCAACCTGACGGTATTAAAAATGACTGTGTTTCAATGCAACTCCAAATCCTTTTGAGGACCCTTAATCGGACAATGGTATAATAGATACCATCTCATTCTAAACTCTATTATATTGACATATGAGCTAAAACCAATTAATTATGAACTTACGCTATGGGTTAAGGTTCAATGTAGGTAGGTACTATTTATTGAAATGAAATTCGGAATAATTTAATTTTGTAACTAATACTGATATATAACACTCAATTTGAATATAGTCGTTGTGTCAATAAACCACGTTTATAAAGAAAACCACTATATTCCTATAAATGAACTAATGGTGATGAAATTAAACTTTTTTGCGAATGATATTGTTTTACGTAGACTAATATTACTTACTCTCATCCGGTACACCTTGTGCCTGCATACAAGTATTAGCTTCAAAGGCTATTCTGCCATACTGAGCATCAAAGATAGCAATCCTTGAGTGAGGGTTGCAACTAAGTTTAATCAGTTCACCCTCACAACCCGTTCTACTTCGGAACTCATCTGTGAACAATATGATAATTATGTTACAAGATAAACTACATTTTTTTTTTGAATAACTATATCGAAAATGTGTGCCAATGGGTACTATTTATTTCTTAATTACGTTGCGTGGTATTTCGGGCCTGTTGGCGTGGTTGGCAAATGCTTGCTTTTCACCCCGGAGTTCGTGGGTTCGATTCCCACCCAGCACAAATATTTGTGTGCATGAACATATCTGTTTGTCCTGAGTCTGGGTGTAATTTATCTATAGGCATAAGTATGTATTTACAAAAGAAAAGAATTATATGTAGTACATCAGTTATCTGGTTTCCATAGTACACGCTCTGGTTAGTTTGAGATCAGATGGCCGTGTGTAAATAATGTCCCAGGATATTATACTATTATTATTACAATATAATGTAGCACTTGGATATTAACTTAAACTTGTACGTATTAAGTGCACAATGGAGACGTAAAGTCTAATACAAAATTAAACTTATATCTTAAGAAAATCGATCAAAGCGGATGGGTTGGTAATAGTAAGCATTCTGGTAACAATTTTTTTTTCATAAAAAAACAACGCTCGAATTAGGGAATTTAATCCCTGTGTCACGGGGTACTTTCCAAACATATAATAGATGGACACAAATTACAGCCAGACCCAGAACAACTATTTATTGGTCACACAAATAGTTGTCCGGCGTGGGACTCGAACCCGCGCGACGAAGCGGCGAGGGTACTGTTTAAGCCGTTGCGCCACACGTGCACGTTATTTTGCTACTACTTTAAATTTCATACTATATTACAAATTTTGAGGCACCGAGCATGCTTGTCACTGAAAGTGATGAGCGCAGAAGGCCTTTAACTATGTAGCAGTAAATTTTTTCAAGCGATAAACACCTGAGGATACCCTTATGAGCTCCGAACCAATGCTCATGGGTCGCCACAGTGAAAAAACAGGATTCCATAAAGAAGGTGTGATCGCTCCTCTTTCTCACCAGCGAGAATTCCTTCCTAGCTAACCTACAGTTTTCTCTAGCTACTAAGGTGGAAGATATCCGAGCTACTATCCATTTCTAATATTCCTAACCAATTTTACTTATCGTTCTGTTTTTACATAACTGACTCTTCTACTTTTCGTATGGGCAGTGGTTACCAGAGAATATTCTAGCTCCCTAATAGTCTTCCGATATAGCTTAATTACTGTTGTCTTATGACTACATGTGAGTACGGCTCCTTCAAGTGCTCTCAGAAATACGGAGACGCGGTATTTAGACTGTCTCAGCCATGCTCACGACCTGCTAAAGATACTTAGCTATGAGTTACTGATCTCCTCTGATATATATGATTTTTTTTTCTCGACATATTTAGGTACATATTTCTATCTAATTGACTATATTAAATTCTTTTTATTTGTATTATTAATATATTCAGTTTATCAAATATCTGTTATTTCATTTCATTTTATTATAGTATGTAATGGGGGTTAACTATCCGTGGACCAATGCTGAGATAGATGCCTTTTCACCTAGAACGGACTAACGAATATTAAGTATAAGATTTTCATTGTTTGTTTTTCTGTTATTGTATAATTTCATTGTTATGTCCGTCCTGGTAATGAATAAATGATTTTTTCTTTCTTTTCTTTCTATATAACATAAGGACTGTGTCTTATGATGACAAGTGAGAACGCAGGTTAAAGTGCTCTCCTCAAACACGGAGACGATCAGTAATCAGATCATTTAGGTAGTGTCTATAGACTGACCACCCATCAAGCTCCTTAACCTCAGCCATGGTCACGATCTAGTAAAGATTAACGCTATTACTTTGTGCAATAGAATACAAAGCGATCTATTCACCTAAACATTAACCAGGTATTTAATTAAAAATGTTTTCAAAATTTATAAAAGGAAAATATTTTGAAAGGCATCCATCACTTAATAACATGGCAGGTACAGAAACGTTTTAAATATTTTCCCGTACCTTTTGAGTACTATGTTTCAGTTAATTTTACGCTTCGTTCGCTTAGTAGTTCTTTTTTAAATTTATCCTGGTCCTGGGTTCCAATCAGGGTTCGGGAGACGTCCGTCTTACAATCCAACAGTCCTAAATGGGTTAGCTGACAAGATTGGAAATAGTCAGGCTATTTCCAATCTTGTCAGCTAACCCACTAACAATAATAACACACAATAATTGTGTATCATTATGTCCCGTATGGATAGCTCATCTTCGTTGAGACTGGCTGTAATTTTTTAAATTCAAACTAGTGGATCTTATTGTATATTTTTCAGACTTACGAAATAGACTCCGGTCACAGGTGGGCTGAAGCAAAAAAAAACATGTCTAGGTGGGGGCTGTCGAGCAACCCCAAAATGGACTGTATTTGTGGAGCATTGGTCCAATCCATGGCCCACCTAATATCGTGCCCAGCTTATCCTGCCACATGTTCATGGCAGGATCACAAGCACGGCCATCAGTGTGGCCATGTTTGCCAAATTTTTGTGGCCCATACAATATTTTTACCAGTTTGCCACCGACACGCTACCGGAACGTAGCATTGATTATAAATAATAATATCCTGGGGCATTTTTCACACGGCCATCTGATCCTAAACTAAGCAGAATGTGTACTATGGAAACCAGATAGCTGATATTCTACATATACTACTTTTCTTTTGTAAAAACATACTTAAATAGATAATTAAACTCAGATTCAGGACAAACATAGATGTTCGTGTTTGAAAATGCGTATTTTATACGGTAAATATAAAAAAAATACATGCGTGTAATGAAAATAATAATATTGTGATTCAGTACTTGGCGTTGCAACGTCCACGGCAGACTCGTGAAAATTATAGAATTATTAATAAGAAATAAGAATTTCTAAATCTAATCATATAAATAAATATTTTATTTAGTATTATTATTTACAACGTCTACTATTACGTCGTTAACCGATCCGTCATCGCATCGTGGTGTTTGACACGAATTTTTACTAACCACTGTCTTAACGCAGTGAAATAACATTTCCCCAGTTGAATTGGTCATGGAAACTCATCATCATCATCATATCAGCCGAAAGACGTCCACTGCTGGACAAAATGTGGGTTTCGACGTTTTCTATTCGATCGTGCAGCGATACTCCGAGCATAGCCCTCTCCATTGCTCTTTGGATGACTTTGCGCCTTCTTAAGAGAACCATTGAAAGTGACCACGTCTCTGTTCCATAAGTCATCACTGGCAATACGCACTAAGACTTTCGACTTAAGACGCTGCGGTATTTGGGACGAGGAGATATTACGTAGCTTCCCGAACGTTGCCATTGATACTATTGGAGAGAATACATACACCCATACATAAAAATAAAGAAATACATACAATACAAAAAAAATCTGGAGGAGGATGATAAGTTTAATCCACGTGGACTGACTATTACCTATGGGTAGGTGAATGATTAGTCTTTATAATATGAATAGTCTAATGTTATGATTAAAGTTGTAAAGTCAAGTACCACGCGACATAGGGATTAGATTACCTAGTGCAGGCGTCGTCTTTAAAAAAAAGTTTGAACCCGTATTAAAAGTCGTTTTTTTTTAATAAGGCCTAGTTAAATGCCTGTTAATAGTATATTTCAGTATATAAGATGGTAGTGGAGCATTGCGCTAATAAAAAATTTATATATACACGGTGTATATGCTACGGAGGTATTTCCGATCCGGTTTTATATGGCAACCTTCAAGAAATGAGCCTATACTTTTCTTAAAGGCCACCAACGCACTTGCGGCGATTATGGTGTTGCGAGTGTCCATGGGTTGCGGTGATCACTTATCATTAGGTGACCCACTTCCGCGTTTGTATTGCTATTATATAAAAAGAAGTATAAATATATTATTAATGAAGTGAAGCAGTACTAGGCGTCCGCATTTAAATCATTATATCGCACCCTTTGTTTAACCCAAAGTGTAAACGAAACGTAACCCTTTGGGCCCATTAGTATGTAATACGAAACCACCAATACGATAAAAGCCTGTTAAGTGTTCGTTTATCAATTAGTGGGCTATCCGAGGGTTTTGCACTTGGTTAAGGAAGCTATAACTCATATTAATGACTAATGTAGACGGGCGGGTGAACCGTAACTTCCTGATGTACTATAACTACGGTGTAGGTATAGTATAGGACCATAGTATATTAGAATAGACCTTACACAAACGTGTGCTGAAAAAAACAATTGCACATCCTATTCTCTCCCTAGTAATCATACATTACCGCCGTAAGACGGGCCATTTGGCGTGGTTGGTAGAAACTTGCCTTTAACGCCGCAGGTCGTGAGTTCGATTCCCTCTCAGGACGGATATTTGTGTGCATGAACATGTCTGTTTGTCCTGAGTCCGGGTGTGATTATCTAAAGTATGTATTTACAAAAGAAACGTATATGTAGTAGCTGGTTTCCATAGTACAAGCTCTGCTTAGTTTGGGATCAGATGGCCCTGTGTAAATAATGTCGCAGAATATTATATTAATATTATACTTTTGATCTTACACGCCAGTTCCGTAAAGAACTGGTCCTACGCCTGATCTCTTCTCGGTCGTCTCGAATAGTTGATCAAATAATGAATGTGAGGGATGGTCTGAAATCTTTGTACTTATGTTGTTTTAAGAAAGAAATAACTTTTTGAATTTGAAATTAGTAAATCAAGTAAAGTTTTTCCTTTAGAGAATCTCCGTACAAGCATAAAAAGATGATGCTAAGTAGGAAAAGTTATCGCACTATCAGAACCTCGCAGTCCTTATAGACCTTCAAACTTATATTTAGTTGGAAAGTAGAAGGACTTAAATGTGCATATTTTAAGGATTGGTATTTGAGCGACTTAATATATACAGGAATTGTACGTTTAAAGTTATTAGATGGATTTAGTTATTCATATACCACTAATAACGGGCCGGCTTAACCTAGTTGATTTGGGAAGAACTTTTTGATGATTTGGTTACCGTTCGGGTTCAAGTCCCGCGCCAAACTATTTGAGTGACCTATAAATAGTTGTTCTGAGTCTGGCCGTAAGTGGTGTCCGTCTATTATATGTTTGTAAAGTAGCTCGCGACATAGGGATTAGAATGCATAATGCGGGCGTCGTCTTTTAAAAAAATCCAAATCCAGATAGGAGATTAGTCGTAAAACTGACAAATTTCTGGAAACCATATATTTCATCGTCATCATCATATCAGCCGAAAGACGTCCACTGCTGGACAAAGGGATCTCCCAAAGATCTCCACAATTGCCGGTCTTGCGCTATTCGCATCCAGCGGTTACCAGATATTTAATCTATTAATATTAGATATTGGTACCGTTTATTAACGTTTAAGAGGAAGTAATCCGTACGGCAAAGGAGTAGGTTCCATGTGTAACGACCCACCTAATAAAAAAACCTCTCTAACACTATAGACATCAAAATCTAAAAGGAATACATAACTAATTAATTAATAACCAAAACATCGATAACCAAAGCATAAATAAATGTATTGTATTAAATTGGATTGGACTGCATTAGATTTTATCGGAGACTTATCAATCGAAATCATATATTTGGGCCCGTGATTCGTCTAGTGATCGGTAATACGTCATGGCCGATAATAACCTCAGTTCTATTAAAAGGAGAAAGGATTTCTGTTTTTAAACTACACTAATCAATAGAACCTAATTAAAAATAATTATTTAATATTTAACAATATCCTATAGTCAGATCTAAATAAGGCCTAATCATACAATTTTACAAACATGTAAATAAATAACGATATACGATGATGTTGTGAATGTCCTTTATATTATTCCTACAGTCAAAATTGATGCAGCAAACTAGCCTACTGTCAGTTTATGTAATAGGCATATAATAGTTAAAGTTACACGAGTACCAAGAGTACGACGTGTACCACAAGAGAAAGTCATGTCAGTATATAATTATAAAATAAATCCATAGATACAGTGTGTATGTATAAGCTGTGAGAACGTGAACAGAAAAGTCTGTTCAACATAAGAGTTTGTAAGTTTATCATTTAAGTTTGAAGTATTCCGGCTCGAGCTACATGTGTTTACCGGCTCGAGAGTTACAGCCCCGCCGTGTCGCTGAAACCAATTGGACTCATCCACCATACTTGGGCATCCATCTTCCGGACTGGACCGCTGATGGTCTTAATATGGGACTCATCAAAAATAAACTCAGCATCGATAAATATGGGACAAGAGGGCATTCTCTTTTTTCAACTCTAACAGTCAGTCATTATCAGTAGTCAATTGTCCTTCGACCTACGTGGCATAAACCTCCTACATGTCATCTAGCAATACTAAATACTGTACATCTACATTTCAATATAATTTTATGGTATAATGTCGTCAAGCATGTATGAGCAATTCCTTGAATATACTGTTAATTATCTCACATATTAGAAACTCTCCTTAAATTATTGTAGTCAGCGATGGATATTCGAAACGGACATATTTTAAAATCGAAATATATAAGATACTGGACCAATAACTGGGCTACTCCATGTCAACAGCAACGACGAAACACCGTAGTGTAAGAACAAGCTTTCCACTTGTCTTAAATCTCGAACAAATCTCGAAGATATCTCGAACAAATCTCGAACATATGTCGAACAATTCTCGAACAACAATTGCACATTCACACGGTCTCCGAAGATAAGATCCCACCTGGTTCACAGAGTGGTCACTTTATTTGCCATGCTCTAGGCGAGACACATGATGAAATACACAATTGCTTCTGCAGCCATATCAGGATATTAATTTGTAACTGGAACTTTGCTCCGCCATAGGTCACCCAGCCATCAGCTTATCAAACATAAGTAATGTTTAACAATTACTTTTCAATGAACTCCAACAAAGTTATTTAAAATCAAAACATTATCAGCTTCAAACACCACCGCCAAAATGATAATTATTTGGTTACTCGTACCTCCAACAATGCGCCATACAATTCCGACTAAGGGAACTCTCAAGTAAAAATCAACGATTGATTTTCAAATAGCTACTACCTAATATTGTACCTAGATCTACCTAGCCCTATACTCCTTATTATTTAAAATATAATACTACATGAAAATCTATTAGTACGTACGATTAATTTCTCTAACACCTACCATAATTTCTTCAAACATTTATATAAACTCTCCTTAGTTTATTATAACCAACAGCTCGCATTCGAAACTGACACACTTCGATCATATTACAAATTCTAAATATGACATTAAATACTGAACTAATAACTGGGGTATTCCACGCCAACAGCAACGACGAAACACCGTAGACATAATCTCCTGATAAATATCTCGAAGAAATCTCCAACAACAATTCGTACATTCACACGGTCTCCGAAGATAAGATTCCACCTGTTCACAGAGTGGTCACTTTAGTTGCCATGCTCTAGGCGAGACACATGATGAAGTGCACAACTGTTTCCGTAGCCATTATCAGGAAATTATTTTATAACTGCAACTTGCTCCAACATGGACTACCCAGCCATCAGATCATTAAAAATAAGTAATATTCAATAATTACTTTTCAAATTAACTCCAAAACTGTTATAAATCGAAATATTGTCAGCATCAAACACATTACTGCGAAAACGATAATTATTTAGTGTCTGCTCCTACCTACAATAATGTGGCGCCACACAGTTTTAAACAAAAGAATTTCTAAATAAGAATTAACACGTTGATTTTCAAATACCTACATGTCACGTCTTAGTATGAAGATGTGACCTCACTTGCCCCTACATCCATAGAATGCTAAATAAACCGTTCAAACTATTTAACCGTCAAAACGCGCATATCGTCACCATAATATTTGAATATAACACACGTTGGGCGTATTTTCAACAACCAATATGTTGTATAACTATATAATAATATGTTGGTACAACGTCACACAGACCATCCCAGCCCCAAACCAAACAAAGCCCGTACCACGGGCACCAGGCGACGACACACACACAGATAGACAAACACTTAAATACATAGAAAACATCCACGACTCAGAAACAAACACTCGCGCTCAACACACAAATACCCGAACCCACCGGGACTCGAACCCAGGACCACCAGCCTCGCAGGCAGGAGCACCATCAACCAGGCCACGGTGATCGTCCGACCACAAAGTATAAATCACGCAAAACAACACGTGTTATGAATTTCACAGATGTCAAAAGTTCTTCAGTGCAGCATTAGACCATCCGGTGCCTTTTAAATAATATAATAAAAGTACTTACGGGTTTCTTCTCATAAAATAAAGATTCACCACTCACACTCGACACGAGGTGCTTTTACTTTAAAGGTTACTTTAAATTTACTCTAATACAAACTGGTGAATTCTTCTCAATACAAAATCGCCCATGCCGTCTCCTTATTTACAAAGAGAAAGCACGATCAACATCGCCTCGAAAAGAACAAACCAATTATCTTCATATGTTAATATTCCGTATTTTCTCGAAAGAACTCAAAGACTCGACCGGCAGCAAGACAGCCTAACAATCAGAGCCCGTACTCTCTTCACTGTTAAATAAAAACTTCTTCCACGTTCACTGATACAGCAAAACTATTCTTCAACGATAAACACGAACTGCCCCGAAGCTCCGACATGTATCCTTTATATAGGCTGCTCGACATTGCGCTAACCTTTCATTTTATTGAACAGTGAAGGTAGTTAACACACGTAACCGACCCTAAATTACAACGTATACACAAAAACGTCTAAAAATATAATTGGAAATGTTAAGGTGTAACAAAAATTCACGATTATAAATTTAATAATTTGATTTAAAATTTATGGTGAAAACTTAGTATTTAGACGTCAGTTAACTACCTTGTATCATTTAGACACTATTGGAGAAATTTTATTATTTAACTTTGCCAAGTGAATGCTATTGATCTTTAAAAGTACACTATTGTGTAATATAGCTATATTAAGAGCGTCTGTGGTCATTTTACAATTGATTTATCATCAGATTCTACATATTTTTATAATAAAGTACCAAAACGATTGATTTAAGTTAATTTGTTTACGCCACACGTCTTCTGATATTACCTTCTTTATAGTTTTAATCATTTACTAAAAGATATCAGCTCGTAGAAAATAATTTCACTTTCATACAAACTAAATATTAAAATATTCATTCGACATTGCGCAAACAGTGTGCTATATATACTACATATACCTATATATATATATACAATATGTACCCATAAACAAATACCCACTTCTCTAAATTTATTAAAACCTAAACTGAAGTTCTACGAGGAACCATAATTCATTCGTGACTTTTACTAAACAAATATAAATTAATTAATAAATAGAGTTTTTATTAGAATAAAATTATTTCTTTGCTTTATAAATCGGCAAACGTTTGTCGTCAGGACTAGCGACATCTATCGATTTTCTTCAAGACTATTTCATAAATTAAAATACTAACGACTATTAGTTCCTAATGATTACAGAGATGGAGTTATTTTATACAAATGTTTGAGAGTTCCTACTCATGAATAAAATATAGATTATAAAATCAAAGCGAGCAATAAAGTGGAAATAAATAAAATGAACGCAACTTTATTATAACATAAACCGAAGTTCTACTAGTAACGACTCGGGCGCATTGTTTGGCGTTATGAAATTCTCTTATTAGTTCCTAATAATTCCAAAGATGGAGTTATTTTAAACAAATCTTTGGGAATTTTGCTCAGGGTTGAAATGATAAATAAGATCAAAGCGAGCAATAAAGTGGAAATAAATAAAATGATTTGAATCCTACTATAAGTAACGTGACATGACCCATGTTTAGTGACACTTGGTGTAAGGAGTTCCATTATAACTGTTTTAAAATGATTTGAATCGACTGCAACTTTTTACTATCGACGCAGAAGTCTCGTAATATTGATAAAAATGAGTCGCATTGATAACCTCATTATTTTTATCCTAAACTAAGCAGAACACTACGCATGCCACCTGCAAAAAGTGTCTGCGGGTGGGTATGTCGGACTCGCACCGACTAAACCTAACCTGCCGTGGACTTCTCTTGATGCCTAATGGGAGCCCCGGGAACGCGGGTATGCTGCTCCGGTGCCCCCCTTTTGCGCAATGTCCCAGATGGTCGGGACACGTACCCTAGGAGGGTTCGAGATTGCCCTCCCCTATTGCCGACTCCTGCCAGTCCGGCACAGCGACTGTGCCACAAACATCGCTATCTTAAACTAAGCAGAGCCTATAGCTATGGTAACCAGACAAGTGATAAACATACTTATATATTTCTAAGTATATAGTTAGTTAGTTGGGCGATTGGTTTCCGCACTTAGCCTCTTAATTGGGCCATTGTACATATTATCTAAGTATATAAATATTATAGATAAATAGCACCCAGACACAGAACAAATAACGGTATCGTGTTCATAACACAACGATTTTTCCCGGAAGGGAATCGAACCCACGATCTCTGGTTTTGCAATTAGTGTCACTAACCACTAGACAAACAGGACATTATATTTTATTTGGTACAGACGCCAGCTCATCAAGTTGCCCCAATCTGACAAATTTTGTCAATTGACAAATGTGAATGGCAAAAATCGTACCGCATACTTCTTTTGGTGTTCAGCTACATAATTTGTACCACTTATTAAGACAACTAAGGCATTGATTTTCGAGCTTGTTGTATAGAAATCAGATAACTGATATACTACATATACTATTTATCTTTCGTAAATACATGCTCATGGACAAACAGACATGTTCATGCACATAAATATTTGTCCTAGGTGTCGGACTCGCGCATGTAGCGATCCGTTCCATTATCTATAAAAAGGAGCAAAAAATTCACGTTTGATGTATGGGAGCAGTTTTAGTATTTGTTGTTATAGCGGCAACAGAAATACATCATCTGTGAAAATTTCAACTATCACGGTTCATGAGATACAGCCTGGTGACAGTCGGACCAGCCAAGACTTAGTGATAGGATCCCGTTTTACGCTTGGGTATAGAACCCTGAAAAGAAACAAAATTGCTTCACACACATTGGCTATATATAATAATAATAAGAAAATAAAAACAGCAAAATTAAACACATCTTCATTGCTGAAGTAGGCTACTGTAAGATATTGTTTTTTTTTTTTTTTTTTTTTTTTTTTTTTTTTTTTTTTTTTGTATGACGCTACAGTTAGCCTAGGAGGCTTTCACTGCTTCACCGGACTATAGAGGCGAGCAGAGGGCTCGAGCCGTCTAGAAATTAAGTAACCCGCGCCGGAGGGCACCCCCTGTGGGGTTCGAACCTCGACTCTGGGCGATTACTGGCGGGGAGAGGGCAGAGATCATCATTTTAGGGAGTTTAGTGCAACTTTCGCTCTACGTTAATGACATGACGCGGCCCCCCTCCGCGTTGAGGGGGGCTTTTTATCGGTACGATATGCAAACTAAGGGTCATGGAGGGCGTTGGAGGTCGCGGCGCGATCGCGGTCGTACTCTCGTCCGACGAGTACGAATTATCGGTCTGTGTGGAGTGTCACGGGAGTCTCTAATGGTTTTAATCTGAGCTAGGTAAGTAGTGATCTCGTCGTCCGGTTCGTCCAAGACGGACCTGGGACGACGGTGCTTACGCGAGAAGCCCTTGAATGGGGTGTACTTGACCGCCTTTACCACCAAATGGTTTGGATGGTGAGTGGCCGAATCAAGCGCGGCGGCTAAGATAGGTGCCTCGCTAGTTCGTGTCTCGGGTTCGATTCCCGCGCCGGACAACTATTTGTGTGACGCATAATTAGTTGTTCTGAGTCTGGATGTAATTTGTGTCTGTCTATTATATGTTTGTAAAGTTCTCCGCGACACAGGGCGTACATGTAACGTAATTAACGCATACCCTCAAACACCCCAATTGGAATATTATGTTGTAATCATAATACATACACTGAATTTTTTATTTAACATGTATATGCATTGTTATTTACTAAATTATTTTCTTGGAATAAAGTTTATTTTTCTTTATTTTGTATTGAAGTGATGACTTACGGAACAGCGACGTGGTCGCTCACTATGGGCCTTATTAGAAGGCTCAAGGTCACCCAAAGAGCAATGAAGAGGCCTATGCTCGGAGTTTCCCTGCGGGATCGTATCAGAAATGTCGAAATCCGCAGGGGAACCAAAGTCACCGCCATAGCCCGAAGAATTGCAAAACTGAAGTGGCAGTGGGCGGGGCACATAGCTCGTAGAACCAACGGCCGTTGGGGCTCTTAGAAATAGCGAAATGAATCTCTGCATCGCGGGGCCTTTACAATCATGCAATTCACAGAAGAATATTTATCGCAAATATACAAAAAAAGAATTGGTAATATTTGTTTGAAACGTCCAATGTTAATTTAAAATACTGGCACATTATTCATGCACAGCCATCTGATCCCAAATTAAGCAGAGCTTATACTATGGAAACCAGATAACTGATATACTGCATATACTACTTTTCTTTGATAAATACTTATGTAGGTATATAGATAATTACACACAGGCTCCATAGAAACAGATATGTTCATGCACACAAGTATTTGTCCTGGATGGGAATCGAATCCACGACCTGCGGTGTGAAAGGCAAGTATCTACCAACCACGCCAACATTTTATTTCATTAATATAAAGTTGGAGTAAATTCATCCTTCAGAGTCTATTCGTCACTTTCAGAGTCTATAATAATCATGTCAGCCAAATAACGTCCAATGCTAGACGAAGGCTTACCTAATTATCAAATCTACATAGTGGAACAGTGTCCAGCATATCCTCTTTGTTGTGTTTTAGTTTTAACATTGTTTTAACTTAGATTTAAGATTTTAAAATATTTAAGTATATAGTACAATAATAATTATAATATATACCTTTCATATTATATAAACGAGCGCGTCTCTTTGGTTTGTCGCTTGGCGAGGAACAATTTAATTGTAAAAATTTAATTATCTTTTATGAATAAACGATAAAAAAAAAGAAATATGCTAGCATCACCATGCTACAGACGGGCTAAGTACACAGAAAGACGCTGCAGCACCTTCTTTCTTAGATAAGATCACACAGTCTACAGTCTATATAACGACTACTTCATTGGTCAAACGGTAGCGTATTTTCCCGCAGAGAACGAAGATCTGGGTTCAAATCCCGGGTCATCAGTCCGAAGTCTGGGAGTTGGCGGTATTATACCCCCGTGCCTCGGAGAACACGTAAAGCCATCGGTCCTGTACCGTCCCTCTTTCTGAACCTATCGCTAAGCGTCCCATCATATCATGAGAGTGATGGAATAGAAAGTGCTCCACAATATGTCCCGCGCAGATGGCTAATGTCTATTAAGACTGGCCGCGAAATTCGGCTATATAACGTAGGTTTTATTCAAAAATACGTGAAGTTGAAATTTCTACATCATAAGAACCACACGTTCCGATATCACTACAAAACTATTTCAATATTATTGTAAGTTATCTTACCGCGCTGCATTTTCTATAACAATCCATATCTAGAACAGAACAGAAGAATAAATCGCTAAACATTGCGATTACATTAAACCAATGCCCAAATCTAATTACTCGCCGTTTTCGTAAACAAAGCAACGCGACGTGAAATACAATAAAAGAAAATAGTTTCCCAGCACGTCTCAGGAAAAGGAAAAATACACTTTGAAAATGAGTTTTCTTATAAAATTGACGAGAATCGTTACAAAGTATCGTTCCGTTGATAAAAATAACGAGTTAAAGAAGTCGAAAAGTGGCTACTTTCATTGCAATAGAATATTGTGGCACCGGTATTCTTGACGATGAACCGCAATGTTCAAAACTTTTGTACCCATCGAATAATATTGTTGTCATTTGGCGCGTAGGTATTTTCTGTGGAAATAAAGTGGGGATATTCTTATTGCTTTGCTTATAGGTCAAGAAACGTCAATTTCCTGCAGAAAATTAGTTTGCTAATGAATACGCTATACGAATTACGTCCTCTACTGGAACAGATTTTCATAATAATCCAACTAATATTATAAACGCGAAAGTTTGTAAGTATGGATGGATGGATGTTTGCTACTCTAACATGTAAAAACTACTGAATGGATTTTAATGAAACTTTACAATAATATAGCTTATACATCAGTATTGCATATTAATTATAATATTGCCGTCATATCTTGGACAATTCACACAATATCTTTCTAAATTGTAGCCTATGTGTTGGCTACAATTTCGAAAGATATTGTGTGAATTGTCTAAGATATAACGATAAGTCGATCAAGTAAAAAAGTCGAAGGAAAAATCTGCCATCTATGAGCTATTCTGGCGTTACTCTTTTACGGCAAAAATACTTTAAAGCGGGTGAAACCGCGGGGCACAGCTATTATTAATATATATTAATAATACCATAGGACATTATTTACATACGGCTATCTGATCCCAAACTAAGAAGAGCTTGTACTATGGAAACCAGATTACTGATATTTGGACCAGCCCGTGATGTTCGGGTTCAAATGTATATAATCCATTCAATTTTGCTTAATTTAACGCAATAAATACACTTAACAGAATGATATGAATAAGGGAAGTCGACGAAGTGATTCTTATATTATTCATTTAAAACTATTTATTAGCCTGTAGACTAACACATTCACACATAATATCTACAAATAAAATATTAAGTACTTTATTCAATAAGAGGCAGTGTTTAAATTTGTTTTAAAGTTTTTAATCAGTACGCCAATGTCACTAACTTAACTACTCACAACGCAACAATATAATATCAGTTGTATTATTTAGCATCTCAATTTACAAACTATAGTTATATTTGACTAAGTATTATGTAAATTTAGGTTCTAACTAATAAGTAGCTAATAACTTATTAATAAACTATCTGTATAGACATTTAACTTAATAATTACCTACTTAGTCAATAAATTCAATTTCATTAAACAAATAAAAGTAGAGAATCTCTATGAATTCAGATTCATTACGTTTACATCACCATATATTAGTTAGGTATGAGGCATTTTCCAGTTCAGTGAGCTGATACTATATTCGTTAAGAAGGTAGTTACATGGGCAATTCGGCTATGACCAGACATTTCATTTTCACAATCACCTTTATCAGGACGCAAGTGAGATCATTGAACTATTAGAGATAATATAATAACGAGATGCATTAAAGCCAGAGTTTGGACTGACATTCGGATTTCCAGTACGTCTGTAATCTTTTTTTAACATGTCGGTGACGGTAACGCTAGAAGGCTTTCATTCAATGCTTCATATCTTAAAACTATTTTTATTGAGAGCCACATTCCGGTGAGAGCATCTAGCTCATAGGTAGATGCTTTCACCGGTCCGTAAGCGATCGACAAAGTTAAGCAACTAAGCTTGCGATCAGTCCGTAGATGGGTGACCGCCAAAGTGGTTTAATTTCTGAGCGTCTCCGGCTTCGGAGAGCACTTTTTTTACTTTTTTTTAAGACAACGTTCGCACTAGGGAATTTATTCCCTGTGTCGCGGGGTACTTTACAAACGTTTGATAGACGGACACTAATTATATCCAGACTCAGAACGACTATTTATGAATCACACAAATAGTTGTCCGGCGTGGGACTCGAACCCGGGACATTAAGAGGCGAGGTGAATGTCTTAGCCGCTGCGCCACACGTGCACGGAGAAAAATACTAAGGCAGTTTTAGACGCTATTACGTAATTTCTTAGAATTGATCCTATGAATTATTAGATTATGTTAAAATCAAAATAAGACGGGAAATTAGAACTTGCTTTTGTAGCGGCCACATTATCCTTCCCTAAAAATAACAAAGTAAAAAAAATAAAAATTTACAGTTTATAGATGTTCGCGGGTGGTATTTGTGAAACTTATAGGTTTTTATTCATATTAGTTTTCTTTTTCTGTTCGACCATGTCAAATGCAACATCACAAAAAAATCTCTTATGGAGAAATTATTTATCTTATTTCATCCAATTCTGTCCAGACGAGACAAAAATATTGGAGATTATACGCGGAAAACAGCTTACCATTTCAAACGTAAAAATCACGAAAAATTACCTCAATAAAAATAGTTTTAAGAACATTGAAGAAATTATTTATATTATTTGTTATTGGACAGCAACATACAAGCTGCAAACATGTTTTATACACGGAAATAGCCTCCTACTAACAGCATAAAGAACATGTTGACGCCGGTACACCGCCGAAAGCAACAATTTTTCGTCACTATCTCAACACGAAAACCTATTTTTGCGGAGTATTCCATTGCAAGCAAACCAGGAAGGCTATACCCAAAAAACAAGGAACTGAAACCAATACGTAGCTAGGCCAATGCAGATTAGAACACTGGTGCTCTCCGCGGCGCACACCTATCAATAGCAATAATATCAAGGGAACTGTCCAAGCAAGGTTCTTGACTAGTAAGCCCCGCATATATCCGTCATCTTCTGTCTGATTAAGGAGCGTTAGAATTTTCTTACATTATTGTAGTACACAAAGGTGATTTTATATGACTTGAATAGTATACTTTTTTTTCAGACAGCTTTCAAACTGATTGTATAAATTTAAGTGCGGGACGGAATAAAACCCACGATCACGGGGTATCCGGTACCCATATGCGTTAACCGCTCCGCCACCGAAGAACAACGACTCGAATTTATACATTCCATTCGATATTTCTTAACGCATTCCAGACGCACGTTTAATTTTTGCTTTGACGGGCCTGTTGCGTGGTTGGCAAATGCTTGATTTTCACGCCAGAGGTCGTGGGTTCGATTCCCACCCAGGACAAATATTTGTGTGCATGAACATGTCTGTTTGTCCTGAATCTGAGTGTTATTTTATTTTTAATTTATTTTATTTTCAGTTTTCGAAAACTTACAGCTAACAGGTTACAGTTATTTAGGATTAACAAAAATAGAGATGGCCAATTAAAATAAATTATCTATATAAGTATGTATTTACAAAATAAAAGTAGTAATGTGGTATATCAGTTATCTGGTTTCCATAGTACAAGCTCTGCTTAGTTTGGGATCAGATGGCCGTGTGTAAATAATGTCCAATGATATTATTATTTGTATGAGTTTTTTTTCAAAATTATGTTCTTCGAACCATTGTTTAATATCGACCAGAAAACAGGCAGTAGCGGTCTGCTGCTGTTAATCAGTACTGTGACCAATATATTAATTGATCGCGAACCCGTCTGGCAAGCGTGATGATTTTAGCACTATCCTTCGAATTTATGGACACAATTCCATTGTTGATATCTTTTCGGGAGAGCTTTGGTGTTCACTGGACGTCATTAGGCTGACATAATTAGTTCAACCAATTTGTTTTCTGACAAATAATAAATTTTTATTCATTTATTTTTATAGTCTATTCCTGTATCCAACTCCTGGGTAAATTCATATATATTAATCTGCTACATTAAGTTTGGTCTCACACCACTTCCGCCTGAGCCTGCCACAACGTAGTCAGCCATTTTGGGTCGAACAATTGGTTATGAGTTGCGCCTTTTCATATTGAGTGCATATCTAGCTCAGGTCCAGTCTGACGGATTTTTCTCTACCCTCAGTATTTTTTCTTTATTTAATCTGTTGGCATACGAGCAAGTGGATCACTTGATGGTAAGTGATCACCGCCACCCATGGACACTGGCAAGTGTGGTAAGAAAAGAATCGAAGACGGATCGGAAATACCTCCGCAGCTAATTGTTTGATTCCACAGAGTTGTAGTGCACGTAGTAGGGTAGAAAATATTTTGGGGTTCCCATTCATCATATTTATTTTAGTTACAGATTAGGAGTTTCAGTCTTAACTACTCATGAATGTGACATGAAAGGACAAATACATTAGCTTAAAATTATCTGTATAAAAATATAGGTTGGTTTCTATATCCTTTATTCCTCGTAAGCATACAATTTAGAAATGTATGCTTACGAGGAATAAAGGATATATATGTATGTATATCATCGCCTGGTACCCATAGTACAAGCTTTGCTTAGTTTGGGGCTAGGATGATCTGTGTGACATTGTCCGCAGCTAAAAAAAAAAAAAAAAAAATTAGAAGAAATAGCTACGAATTATTTTTAAATGTTTTATTCATTAATTGAGTCATACGTGCACAGTATAGTCATATCGCTACTCGCGTTAAGTTCTGCTTTAAGTACACACGGGGATGTATCTTTTTAAATTTGAATCCTTTTAAGGTCAAATTCAAATTTTAAATTAAATTTTAAGGCTAGACTAGTATTTCGGCTTTTCATACATTCAAAATTAAACAACGGAATAATATGTACTACTAATTGTTTTTCAAATACAAATGATTACACTAATTGAACTAGGTATATTCAGGGGACAGGTAATAAAAACGATGCACCAGTAGTACCTATAAAAGCAGACGCTAAAAGGGAAGCGTTCGAACCGCCGGTCTGCATTCTCATAATGCATGAACCGCACCTATGTGCCACTCCCGCACACTCGCGTCCGTTCACCCCCTCCAGGAATTTATTAACAGGGCATAAATCACTTCAGTACACTTCCAGGAGCTTGTAAAAATGTAACGTCACGCAAACAAGGGAACGACTAGAATGAGTTTAGATGTAGAGTGAGCGACTGATTTATCGGAATTAGTGTCTTGATTCAAATTTGTTTTGTTTACATTGACTAACATAATCTTCTTCTTAGCGTGTCGATGACAATCTAAATTAAGTCAGCCCAGAATTCAGCTACGCGTTGAGCGTTGAGCGTTGTCAGTAGCGTCCATTAGATCTTGTAACGTGCAGGCATTAGGGCACGCAGGACATTTTAACAAGTGTGCCATAGTTTGAGGAACAGAACCACACTTGCACTCTAGGTTGGAAATGTTTAAAAAACACCACCTGAGCAGGTTTTCCTTGCTTCGACCAACTTGGGTCCGGAGTCTATTCAGGGACTTCCAAGATGGCCACGGCAACTTGTGTCCGGGCGGAAGGTTTTCAGCGGGAGGGACGAATGGGATGGTATGGTCTAAGATAATAATTGTGAACGTGTTTAGTATTTTCGTGGAGTAATTATTATAGATAGACTTAAATGCGTTAAGAAATATCTAACGAATGGGTTGTATAAATTTGAAGTGTTCAGTACCTGGTGCGGTGGCGGAGCGGTTAACGCACATGGGCCGGATCCCCGTGGTCGTGGGTTCGATTCCCACCCGCACTTAAATTTATACAATTCATTTTAAAGATTTCTGAAACATTGTTTTCAGTATAGCATGTTTAAAATGCTAAAAGTAATAAGAAATCACAGTTAATAATAAAAACTATGATTTAATAAAAATATTCAAAAATGAATAATTTAAAAAGCGCCATCTGTTGGAATTGTCCGATCTAAGTATTGGCATTCCAGCCGTTGTTAGCCGTGTAGGTTTCGGTAAGATGGCGTTAAAGCGACTTAAATGCGTTAAGAAATATCTAACGAATGGGTTGTATAAATTTGAAGTGTTCAGTACCTGGTGCGGTGGCGGAGCGGTTAACGCACATGGGCCGGATCCCCGTGGTCGTGGGTTCGATTCCCACCCGCACTTAAATTTATACAATTCATTTTAAAGATTTCTGAAACATTATTATAGATATCCAATTAGATGTTTTTCATATAATAAAAACGGTAGTATATGTTGCATTTTCTTTCACTTATGGTAGTAATATTAAGAACAAAATCATTAGGTTTTTGCTATTAAACAGCTATCACTCAAATAAAGCTATTAATTAAGTATTTACGCACTTGGAGACATAGTTCAAAGTATGTTCAACCTTTATTTCTTTGCAATTCTTACACCACATTTTGGTTAAATTTGCCGATCTGCATCCATATTAAATGACGTAAAAGCTAAAACATAAAAGCTCACGTTTATTTGTAAGGTCACGGTCGATCGTAATTTTTTTCACTATTACGCATTAAAATCTTTTCATAGGAGTATTTAGAAATTTAAACAACAAATTTCGCCCAAGTTTTTACAATACTATATGATGCAAAATTAGGAATAGCTAAACGTTCAACTACCGACGAATGGTGTGGTATGTGGTTAACGAAATCGCATAGCCTCGACGACGCCTTGTCACGTTTTTGGTTTGATCCCCCCACAGTACAAGGTTAGTTACGTATAAATATTTGTTTTAAATCTCGGTATACTTTATGTATGTGTAATTTATATTCATAGTCTAGGCGTTGTGTTTACTATAACACATCGAAACACGACACTCGAGCAATTAGGGTTTAATTTGGATTCTAGCCAGCACTTTAACTTAAATAGATAAGGTGTTTACAGATATAGTAGCTTTGTCTCTTACGGTCAAGCATAGAGCTTAATTAATTGTTATTATACCCTTTGTAATTATTAAATATATGCCTGTAATTTTATTACTTCTCGTTACGACATTAAGGAATATTTTTAGTATTACAATTTTACATAAATATGACAGAGTTTCATTATTTACTATCATCATACCAGCCAAAAGACGTCCACTGCTGGATAAGAACCTCCCCAAAAACCCATTATTTGAGCCATAATTGCAACAGATTTTAGTACTCAGGGAAACGTTGGGCAACAGCGTTTCAGCAGTTGTTCTCTGGTATATATTCCCTGGGACGACTTTTACGTCCCCCACGGAATGAGATGAGGTGGTAAATTTACACTACCATTTCCATTACCATAGCTATAATTAACTATGCTAGCATATAGGACAGTAAGCACTGAGGCCTTACCTGTACTAGCGGGTGTACTTCCGGTTGATCTTGAAGTTCAAAGACGAGCAGCAATGTATTTACTACACGCGAAAATTTTGAAAATGATTTATTATCATTACGCGACCGTACGAAAATAACCAGGCTATTTATGCCAATACCTGACTTAAATGACGAACTACTAAATGAATGGCAATGTAGATGGAATAGCTCAACCAAAGGTCGCTATCTGCACCAGTTCTTTCCGGGCGTTAGCGAACAGTTAAATCAAACTTGGCTAATCATAGACCATTGTGTTGCACAATTTCTTAACGGACACGGCAATTTTAAATTTAAATTGTATAGTTTCAAATTAGTATCTTCAGCAATCTGTCTGTGCTTAACTTCCAGTAACGAATATGGACAAACTGCTCACCACATCCTTTGGGAGTGTAATCTCTGGCAAAATCAGCGTATTGGTATTGGTTGCAAGCTGTTTAACATAATAATATTATGTTAACCAGCTTGCAATCCGTAACTGGAGTAGTTTATTATATGGATCTCGTAGCAACAAGGAACAACTTCCGTATGTTCAAGTGCTTTTGCCATACCTACTATTTGAATCAAATATAACAGCTTACTTAGGACCCTTAAATTGATCCTCGGTGCTTTTGCAGCTGGCTTCTCTGGTTGCAAATCTCTAGTTTTAGGAGGCTATAGCCTCTTTACATTATTCTGTCTCCCGCTTTGCTCTGGAGGGAAGTGGAACTATTCATTTTCTAACTCCTCCTTTTTTCTCTTTCTGATTAAATTAGTTGAAGGATCCAAGACAGTTAAAGCGATTCCCGAAGACAGACCTGAGCCTCACCGCTCAGTGTCATTTTATTGTGTGCCACTGTTGATCCTGGCTTACAGGAGTTGCAGTGGTGGGTAAGAGGGAGGGACAAGTCCCGAAAAAAAAACTATGCTTCGACTCTCATGCATGTAGTCCACGATAGTAACCGCCCTGAGTCTAGGTTTAATCCTCAAAGAGGGAACCCTCTAGCAAATATGTTTTAAGTTTCGGTTTTATTTGCTACACGACTTCCTTCTTTCATCTATATTGTCTGATGAAGCAGTGAAAGTTTCTTAGTATAACTGTAAAGAAAGTTTTAAAATAAAACACTAGGGAAACAGTTACTTGCAATAAAGGGGGTTAACCTAAGTCTTCTAATAGCTGTTTAGGCTTTCACGTTTCGCCAGTTTATTTAGCTCATTCCCCTAAACCGTATAATATTCTACCCTCTTTTTTGTTTCTACAAGGGATATTATCGCGACGGCATCGGCACCCGTCAATAAATTTTCTTGCGTCAACCAATTTGGGTAATGGATGTCGATGTGAAATTACTATTGAATTTATATGCACCAACTTCTGTCTTAATACGATATGTGATTGGTATAGGCTACGGGTATATACATTCTTGGAGATGATTGTTATAATAATGCTCAAAGTAGACAAATTACCCCTAGGAATGTATAGTAGTGACCTCTATGTTATTGCATGTAGCCATCCTACTTATTATCTATGATTGTGTCTATGACAATAAATTAGTTAGTTCTGCCATTCTGTTACCATGAGCACGTTGTTATTTTATTTTTAATCACACTAATATTATAAAAGTGAAAGTTTGTGACTGTGTGAGTGTATATGTTTGTTACTACTTCACGTCTAAATGGCTGAAGCAATTTTAATAAAATTTGGCATGGAATTAGCTGACAAACAGGACTAACACATAGGCTTTAATTTATAAAGTTTAACGCGGATAATACCGCGGGGTACAGCTAGTATCCAATAAATTATAACCATATTAATTTAATAACCAAATCTGACAGAAATAAATACAATAGACGCTCCGATTTAACTGTTTCTCATCTCCTTGCGAAATGATCAGAATATGATAACGAAACATGTTTATGTACGCTAATTTAAATGATTGTTTGAACCAGGATGGTTGTTCACAGACATTAGTTTTTTTGCAAAAGATAGAGGTCTATAAACTAATTTAATTTAATGTATTCTGTATCGTTAAAAGTTGTCATGACCAACTAATGACCTTAGATGTTATAAAACTAACTTAAATAAAAAAAATATCGGTTAGAATTACAGGTTCTTAGTATATATTAGTATTCATGGCCAGATCCCCTTACAAGTCTGTAAGTATTCAGCGATGTGAAGCACCGAAGTCTGTCCATAGATGGGTCATAGTTAAGCGGTAAATTCTAGTATATATGATGATAGTTAAGCTGTAAATCCCAAATAGTACTTATACCTACCCCATATTTTATGGCATATTGGGCGGTTAACGCGCCCTCTTAGCAAAAAACGAAGCATAACCACAAAGGTTCCTCAACATTATCATGTTAGTTGAAAGTCGTCCACTGCTGGACATAGACCGCCCCCAAAGATGTCCTCGCATACACCGCCTTACAGCGACTCTCACATGATCATCGGTCCATCCCGTAGGAGTGCCTCAGATTTTGTGGTTACCCTAAAAGCCGGGCTGGTCTGATGGTCTAGCGATTTGTGTGTATATGTATGTATTTAGAAACATATAAGTACGTTTATCGCTGTATGCGGATAGCGCAAGACCGGCAATTGTGGGGATCTTTGGGGAGGCCTTAGTCCAGCAGTCGACGTCTTTCGGCTGATATGATGATGATGATGATGAAATACGTTTATCAGTTGTCTTATTTCCATAATACAGGCTCTGCCTAGTTTGCAATATGTTAGTTGTCCCAAGATATTTATTTATTTATAAGTTATACCATATTATAATTTACCCACTCAGAAACATTATCGTTATTTTAAAAATATATACAGATTATCAAGCACATAATTTACTTAATAAACGTAAAAATAAAATACAAGTACATTTAAATGTATTTATTTTATATAACGAAGAAGTATAAATCAAATCAAATCATTACCTTCCAGAAAAGGTGCGTATACTAAAATATAATTTACTTTAGCGACCTTTCAATTCATAGTTATTTCAAATAAACATAAAGATTATCATGTACATTCCCTAAATGTCAATAAAGTCTTTGAGTTTATGCTAATGGATTTATTTAATAAAATAAGAAGCTATGTTCCAATACTCATAGGAATATTGTTAGATGATAAATCATTGAAATGACGGAAGACTGGAAAATCTGGAAACTAAGGTTCTTTGGCCTTTGACTAGCAGACGGACATTCTAAAAATAATTTAAAGAGTATATTGCGTAAAGAAATACCAATAATGTGACTACAAAAAATATAATAACAATATCTCGATGCCTACTTAACTTAGATACCGTCGATATTCTATCGAGCTTTGTAAAAGCTATTATGAGTTTTCCGTAAGATATTTCTTCACGTAATGTATTACTTCCTCAATGAATAAAATAACCTGACCTTTTAACTAATGGTATCAAGAGTTCGGGGAAAAGTTATGGCTTTACAACTCACTTCAGATTATTATACTGTGAAATAATTTTCCTAGAAATCATATTAACTGCCTGACATCATGTGACATCGATTTTCCTATAAAATTATAAATACATTTTACATAATAGAAAAAAAAATTGAAGTGTCAATAAAAGCACGCCTTCTGGGTATTGTTTTTACTTCCATAAATATCGTATGGGCAGTGGTTACCCTAATGTCAGAGTTTTACAAGCCGCCCATTAGGCCTCTGACAGGGCTTAGCGACAGTTGCTTAATGGCTACAACTGGAACCGGAATCCAAACGTGCCCTCCGAAGCACTTTCGCGGTCACCCACCTACGAATTGACCACCAGCCTATTTGCTTAACCTCGCCGATCACTTACGGACCGGTGCGAGCATCTGGCTATGGGTTTGTAGTATTTACTAAAAAGTTTTAAAAACATTATGCTCAACCGATACTAAGATATCGGCGTAGTTTTTTTCCCTTGAAAACACACTTGAAATTTCTACCCCGACTCTTTCTCTGTTCCCTAGGAGCTCTGGTGACACACCCAAGACCACAATATTTTTATTTTTTTTAATTCGGTTACGGCTCTGGCTTCTTCGGCCTTATGAGCCTTCCGTAAAATATATTATTATTTCATTTATTTTCGTCATGTCAAGTAAAGTCCGTCACAGTCAAGTCATACGTAGTCCTTGTCGTACCTCAGTAAAGCAGTGGAGACTTTACTAGAGGCTTATATCACAATAGTGACCTGTAATGTAGTACATAATGGATAAGTACCTAATTCGCTAGTCTGGTCATAGTGGCCAAAAAAACTACGTTTAGTGCTCCCCAGAGTATTGAGTTACGTAAGTAATAGTTGCTAGAGCATTGCACTATAATTAATAGTGTTTAGTTATGTTCGTTTTAAACATACCAGACGCACTATAGTAACATTTTCCCTAATAAAAAAATTTACACGTAATTATAATTGGATCTCTCATAATGGATAAGTACCTAATTCACCAGTCTAGTTGGTCATACTGGCAAAAAATCTACCGTTTAGTACTCCCCAGAGTATTGAGTTACGTAAGTGATAGTTGCTAGAGCAATGCACTATAATTAATCGTGTTTAGTTATGTTCGTTTTAACCATACCAGACACACAATAGTGACATATTCCCTAATATATCCTCATATTTAAAAAGGGCTACTCACATGGTCGACACTTATAGGCGACTTCGACGTATTTGCTTTGCATTGGACAGGGGTCCACGAGGCCTGGCATGGGCTTTGTGCTGAACTTGCATTGGGGTTTCTTCTGACAAGCTTCGACCACCGTTTGCAGTAACGAGTACTAGAAAAAAAAGGTGATTATTTATTATTCCTATCACACATTCAACATGAATTCATCGCGATCATACAACAATATCCTGGGACATTATTCACACACGGCCATCTGACCACAAACTAAGCAGAGCTTGTACTATGGAAACCAGATAACTGATACACTACATATACTTTTCTTTTTTAATACATACTGATACAGATAACTACAGCCAGACTTAGGACAAACAGATATGTTCATGCACACAAACATCTATCCTGGGTGTGAATCGAACCCACGACCTGCTGCGTGAAATGCTGGTATCTACTAACCACATCAACCAGCCCGTTAAGCCAGAGTCACATATGTATACATTCATGTAACTCTTCCACATTGAACGATTCACAGATTTTTCTTTCAGACAAGGATACATAAATTAATAACTTATATAACTAAGTCCATAACATTAACATTTAATTAACCTAAATTTAACAAGACCTTTATAATCAGCCTGGAGGCTTTGCCCTACTGAACAGTAGTTTAGAGTGGGGGCTCAAAACAACAACAAAATAACTAAACAATAAGACGCGTCGTACTCATCCGCATGTGGATATCGAAAAGAGCATATCGTCGATATGAATACTATTACCTAGACTGAAATCCATACGTTACATATATACTTGTGGAGGCGGATTGGTCAACTAATAAACGCTATTCCCAGATTTTTCATACATCGAAAGTGTCGGAGAAAATAAGTGCTTTAAGTGCCCAAAGGACGTAATGTTTCCTATTACGGCCATTTATCTTTTTTATGCCGAAGGATGATAAACGGCAAAAGGCCCAGGATGTTAAGGGGCTGTAAAAGTCTGTAGACATCCGGTTTTTCAACAACAAGGTTTGAATGACTTTAGGACAGAATTATTCAAAAATCTACTTTTGGCCTCTGTAATTCATAATTTCTTACGTACATTTACTTAAAAAGGGCCGAGAGGTTTCCGGCGCAGAAACTATAATAGGTCCAGCCCATACCATCTCATGGGTGAAGTAAAAGGCAACTAGGATCCCCTTACACAGGAGAGGTGGCTGCCCGACTACCTGGTATGTCCATACCAGGTAGTTGGCAGCAGCCTCTCCTGCTCTCCTATGTCCACTATCACCTACTGCAGTTGCCAAGTTGCATGCCAAGCGCGGTGACTACGGCATGGCATTGCCCTCCAAATGGAAACTTTAGAAACCTTTGGGGAGGCCTATGTCCAGCAGTTGGACAATGCCTATTATCAGAAAGTGACAAGCTGTCCTAACAATATGGCCATAAAAATTTGACTTTGTTTCAGGCATATGTCAGCAGGGTCATCAGGGTTTAAGAATTAGCTTTCGGAAAATACTTAAATTATAATAATATTGACAAAATTTCCATAAACAAGGATTGAGATGAATAGTTAAGGACTCAATGAGTGCTATCACCTCATGAAACTGAACAAAAGAAAGCAAACCAGTTGAAATACGAAAAATATTTTCAGCTTGCCATACAAAATGCATCAGATGATCGTCATTTTTGTATGGTGACAAAACCATTCTTGAGTATTTTGCATATTGATCAGTTATAGGTCGTTCAGTTTTAAAGACAAATTAAACACAATAAGTTACGTCCACTATTTATGTTGCACCTTGTATGATTTCATAACTTGATTTAGTATCACAGAATTTTTAGTGTCGCAATGCGCTAAACAATTTAATTAGAGTGATACGTGCTAGTCATACATAGTTTTTGTAAAATGGCTTCATTTTTGTTCACCATTTAACAAAATTAACTAAAATTGTAGAACACAAATTACAAACCGGGTCTTAGATATTTTGTCCAAATCGGTCGACAGAAAAAACTTTATTGATCACAGAAAACACATAATATATGTATATGTAATAAATATATCTTCCTGTCCTGTTCCTTTTACCTATTCCAGCGTGAGGGCTTTGGGTACCCGACACTAAAGATATTTAATTTCACAAGGAGGTTTAATTAGGACATTTCGCGACAGACATTTTTGAGTCGGAAAACGTACAAGTTGCGCGGAGAGCAGTGGTCAGTACATCTTAGTATAAATCTTTTAGAATCGAACTGAGCCACTTATGTCTATGATATTTCCTTTTTTATAAACTCTAGACAATGAGTCCCTGTATCGCAGGGTACTTTATAAACATAATTGACGGACAGAAAGTACACCTAGACTCAGAGCAACTACTCAAGGGCCACACTAATAGTTGTCCTGTGTGAATATTGAGTGCGGCGATTGTTTAGACCGTTACGTCCACTTGCGGCCACAGACAAGAGAGAGCACCGGGTGGTATGTTCTGTTCTTCTAATTCTGAAATTCCCATTTGGTGCGAAGATGAGACTTTGAAAACATTGAAAATATCACGGTAGGTAGTAAAAAAATACGTAAATTATTTATCAGTCCTTGACTACTTACATAATATACCAACGACGACATACACAAAACGGGCTTTGTTATACGCTAAGTACTAGTTAGTACTAGCATTACAAGCAAAGAGAATGATATCGAATTACAGTCGCATCAGTGGTAACAAGTTGCCGTAACTGTTTCATTATTACCAATCTGTTCGGCCTAATTTTGGTCATGCACTGACGTATCGGTAAAATTTAATTTGCTCGCCGTTCGTGTCCAGGGTTGTCATTGACTATAAATGACAACTGTAATATTTTATCAGATTTTAATTTATCTCGTTCTTTTTCATTTAACTTTTTGCAAAGAAACCGAATATAATCAGTTATTTCCAAGGGAATCAGTTATATTAATAACGTATAAAGCTCAGTTTTGCGAAAATTACATATAAATAGCTCACTAAACAGCTATCATTCTACCGGGAAAATATCAATAATTCTGGAATCTGATCGCAGCGTCACCTACCAAATCTAATTAATGATTAATATTATCCAATGAAACACACATATAAACACAAAAACACCTAACCAAACCCAATCATAACGCCTCTTATCAGGAAAAATGGACTTTATTTATTTTTATATAAAGAAAAAGATTTAGTATAGTGTACTATCGCTATATAAAATAACATATATTATTTTTATTTAAACTTTTGTAAAAGGACTGAACATTTTTTAAATATTTTCGAACTATTTAGTATTTAGAACCAATTCTCCGATTTCATTTTTGGTAGCCCTAACCTTACCCGCATGCAAGCTGACACCACATTGGACCTAAATATTAGGCAATTAGGATTCCATATTCAATCTGTATATACCTAACTGGACCAATGAATTTGAGTTATAATTGAATTAGAGACGTGTATGTGTTACGAGTATTGGGCGTCGCACAAGTGCCTACTGACTTTTTTAAAACTGGAATTCCATTGACCTAAAAATTAAAGTAGTCCTGTTTTAAAAACCTCGATCGGATTTCCCGCCTAAAACAAGGCACTAGAAATAATTTGCATTTTGCACCTAAATTGTAATAAGTAATTGAAATGTTTACATAATGTAATCATGGTTAGTAGTTATGAGAAGTTAAATAAAATTTTCCTATGCCGTCGGATTTTCATGTCGTTGAGACTGTTAGCGGCCAGCATCTAAACCATAAACTATTTGGAATGAGATTCTACATTCAAAAAGTATTCCACGTATTTTATATTGTTTGGTGAGCGTGCTTTGACGTCTGCTATTGTGAAAACATGTTCTTAGAAAATAAATATATGTAAGGGTACATACGTGCTTAAGTTTGGAATTATTTCCTTTATCCTCTTCTATTCTTTTCAGTGACTATGGTTAGTAGATATATAGTTAGTAGTACGTATGCTAGTGAAAAAGATAAAATAATTAATTAATAAATAGGTATGGAGGAGGAAGAACGGTATTCTTCGAAAATGAGGGACTCCGCCTACACGATTAAAATATCAAATGTGGTAAAAACGGTACCTAAGTCAAATTAATTATAATAATCGATTCTGACCATAATAATATATGTAGCAATGAGAGACGGAAAATCTTTTTCATATTCAATATACTAAGAGATTATACATATTTTTATAGGTTCGTTTAGCTTTATACGTCGTTTTTATGAAGCAATAATATCCAAATTTAAATACTTTTTTACCTTTATCTCTAGTAAACGGTGAGCTGTCATTTGAAATTGGTATTTTCGTTAGTAGATAGAATAAAATAATACAAATACTTAGTGAAATAGTACGTAAGTTTAATATTTATAACGTTGCCCGTGACTAGTATTAGTATCTGGGCAACAATTTTGAGTATAATGAAGTACCTGGAAGAGATCACACCTTGTGATAAGGTCGCCATTTGGACTGTAATAAGTATATGTTAGTCTATGTCAGTTTGTATTGTTTCTCGAGGTGTACAATAAAGAGTTTTATCTATCTATCTACTCTTTGTAGTTGTCTTTGTGGTTAGTTTGAATGCTGATTACGGTTCGAAGTAGTTAATAGCAAGTGGTAATGAATCCATGTCACCTAATTACAATAATCAGGTTATCTGAACTAAAATTATAAAAATAAGATTTTTTAAATGTTTGTTTGTAATGGATAAATTAGTTTTTTCCGTCTATAGTAAGGGAAAAAAATATATAACCTATAGTATGCAAAAATTGCCTAAAAAAGTGAATAAGTGACGTGCGCTACGAAAACGATTGTTGATATTTCAATAAAATCCTGTATGTTTATAATATTCATAATTACCTAAATAAATTTTAATAATAATAAATATCGTCTATTTACCCTACAAATACTAACCTACTATATATAATGTTATTGTAATTTATATATATATTTATAGACCTCGCGTACCTACCTAGAAATAGGTTGTACAGATATGTTGTGAAGACTGGAGCCGGTACTAGGTTAACCCAGTGTGTTCTCCCAGCCTCCACCTCGGACAGGCGGACTCAGACCTAAATTAACCCTTAATAAGGCACCAGGTGGGTTTCCTAGTGATTGGTCTTCAACTTTATTACAAGCCAATAGATTTCAATTTTATGAAGCGTTAAATTTATACTGAGGTAGTCTAGTGGTAGATTATATGAGTCGGTAATAGTGGAGGGCAATCAAGAGCACTCCCAGGGTATGTGTCCCGACCAACTGGGAATGGTGACTCCTCCCATCAGGCGCCAAGAGAAGTCCACGGCAGGTTAGGTTTAGTCGGTGCGAGTCCGACATACCCACCCGTAGACAATATTTATGGGTCGCATTTAACAAAAAAAAGGTGTCAGTATCTTTTGTAATTAATCATGACAAAATTCTATAAACACCTGTGAATGTATTATTGTTTTATCTGCGTCCAATAAATTATATTTATTTATTTAAGGTTATTTGACTGTTATAGTCAAGTAACAATAACCGGATTTCATTTAAATTAGTCAATCAAACAAAGGGTAAAATCGAAAGATATTTGTCCAAATAAAGTAGTTATTTAATTAAATTTATCCCACCAAGCCGGGCCGAGTCGCAAGATTACAATAATATTTTATTTGATTACTGTAATCAAGTAGTTGTAGCTACTTATTACTACAGTTCTAATTAATATCTACGTTTATTTGTCTACAAAACTATAAATAGACATTTATCGTGCAATATTCCTAGTAATAAAACGATGAGTCGACAAGTAAGCCTTTGTCTATTACTAGAAATTCGAAGGACTTATCTAGTTTAACTATTCATTTGTTTTAATAAGAAATTATACTAAAGTTAAGTTGTTAGATTGATGATGAATTATTTTATTGTATATATTTTTTGAGTTTTGTTGACATTACATTTAGATAGAAACACATTCTACATTATCATATCATTGTCTTTACTATATAAAAATTTATTTATTAAAATCTTAGGGTTAACAAGTATAAGTATAAAAAACCACTGAAATGGATAATTTTTTGTGAATTATTTTATTGTATTCATGTATTATTGTATATTTTTTTGCAGGTTGTTGACATAACATTTAGATCATAACACATTCTACATTATCATATCATTGTCTTTATTATATAAAATTGTATTTATTAAAGTCTTAGGGTTAAAAAAATATTCGTATAAAATGATTACCACTGAAATCGATAATTTTCCAGACCTTTACTATGTGGTTGAATGGTACCGCTTCCTTAATTTATCTTTATAAGCCCTACACGCGACACCGAGGTAGGTTAACATTTAAATGAGGTAGGATACAACATTTGTTTCACTCTATGAGTATCTCGACTGGGAACTATGGTAAACATAAATTGTTGTTCTGGATGTCGGTAAGACATCATGTGACTACTTTTCTTTCAATTTGAAAGCGCTCATAGCTAGTTGCTCTCACCGGTCCGAAAGTGATCGGCGAGGTTAAGCAACTAAGCTCACGGTCAGTTGATGGGTGACCATTAAAGTGGTTTCATTTCTGAGCGTCTCTATCGGTCACGGTTGTGGTCGTTAAGCCATGTCAGAATGTGGGCACCTTGAACAACTTTGACATGCGATAAGTAAGTAGGTACCATGTGTGTTGTTACCACCGCCACTCGTTACCATCTGTTAAACCATACGCTAGTTTCCTGACATAAAAATACCTATACAAAAAAACAGTCCCGGTTCCAAAGCTTTTGCCAAATTGATTACATAGTTTCACTGCACTCGAGGCGCAATGATTAAGGCAGTCATCTCGACACTTACGTATATCGGGTTATATTCCCATACAGGACAACTATTTATGTGATCAATACATAATGTTATTGAGTGTACTATATGACTATAAATTAGATATTCTACGTTTATCTTCATCAGCCTAAAATCTTCAACTGCTGGATACAGGCCTCCTCCAAAAGTTTCCTGAAGAGGTTTTCCGTAGTCACCGCGTTTGGCATGTGAGTTGACCGCAGTTAGTTGGTAGTTAGTACAAGATTGGCGCTACCCGACTACCTGGTGTATCCCTTAGTCGTCTTTTATGACACCTACGGGTAGATATGGGGGGATCCTGTTATTATTTTGAGCCGGGATCGATATGACAATTCCACCTTACAATGATTTAACTTCTGAGTGCATGCCTAAGTTACCTCGTTTTGTATTAACTATTTTACTATTTAATGCAAAACGAGGTAACATACAAACAGGTTTATATAGAATTGTGTGTAATAAAACACAAGATTGTGTAATATATTGAAAAGTTACACATATAATACTTGATTTACCTTATCGTGATTTAAAACTAGGTATTAGAACCAACCAATACATTTTATTAACATTACAATTATATAATTCTGTTAATTTTGTCTTAGAATTTCAATTAATTACTTTATCTATCTGGTTTTTATTATCTCGACCACAATATTTCGTGATAATGTTATGCTTCGATTTGGTGCAATAAAGTGTTATCTATCTATTTCACTAATATCCATAAATTTAATGAAATATTATTAGGGCCGGGGGTATAAAATATTTAAACACATACACACTAACCTGCATTGCATTAGGCCGTTTACAATTCTTAGTTTCCTCATTTTCTCTCAACGGTGGGCAACCTTGTTCCTCAGAAGCTTTTCCGTATTGCGCCACTTGTATACTAATGCTGGTACCCCGAGGGCACGCCAGGGAGACGGCCGTCTCGTCATTGCAGACGGATCTTTGCACCACTTTTAAAGTATCCAGTAAGAGAGCTGAAACAAAAAATAAGATAAGATAAATACACTTTATTGTACACCATTATACATAATAGTTACAGGATCTCAAATAATTAAAAAAAAGGTTCAATAGGCGGTCTTATCGCTTAAAGCGATCTCTTCCAGACAACCTTCAGTTGGTCTTTATTGTATGGATTTAGGAATAGGGGTAGTGTTTGGTAAAATAAGATAGTGATAAAAAATGATAAGATAAAGGAATAAATAATAATAATTGAATACATAAGTCGAGCACTCCCAAATTATGTGCTGTAAGTGTAAGGCCATTTAATCAGGCATAATCGATTCCGCGCTGGTTGGTAGGTTCACCGAGCTACATGTTGTTAAGGTTCGGTGAGTCTGCCCATATAGGTACTGTGAATTTATTATGTATACTAACTTTTATGACAATTAATTACTGCCTCGTATAAATCTCTTAGAACTGCAACCGTCAAATGGTATCCGCAGCGCGGGTAGGCTCTCGAAGGATGACCAACGATTTTGTGAAGGTCGCTGGAAGCTATTGTGCAATAGCTTTGACGGGCCTGTTGGTAATAGCTTGCCTTTTACGACGCAGGTCGTGGGTTCGAATCCCACCCAGGTCAGATATTTGTGTGCATAAACAAGACTGTTTGTCCTGTCTGGGTGTAATCAC
The DNA here is from genome assembly GCA_951640165.1 of Pseudoips prasinana. NCBI lineage: Eukaryota > Metazoa > Arthropoda > Insecta > Lepidoptera > Nolidae > Pseudoips > Pseudoips prasinana. The sequence goes on from OX621240.1 coordinate 12,063,422, forward strand.
ACTAATATTATAAAGGCGAAAGTTTGTGAGTGTGTATGTTTGTTACTTCTTCACGTCTAAACCGCTAGAGAGATTTTAATAAAATTTGATATGGAGTTACACCGACACCCTGGATTAACACATAGGCACATAATTTATAAAGTTTAACTTGGGTAAAACCGCGGGGCACTGCTAGATATTTATATAAGTATGTACTTACAAAATATAAGTAGTATATTATTATGTAGTATATAAGATATCTAATTTGCATAGTAACAGGTCTGCTTGTCCTATGGAAATCAAATATCAATCAGTTCTTGGATCAAATGAGCATGTGTGTGAACATTATTAATATTAGGTATTATTTTATCACTATTTATTACTGCGTCGTCGTATGAAATACGCACAAGACTGGACTTTGGGGTGGCTTTTGGACGTTTTTCGGTAGACATCAAGACTACATCGTTCGCATAGCATAGCATGTTCGACCAAATGACCAAGGTTCAAATCCTGGGCCAAACCAAAAACTTTGCTTGAATATTTTTGCCCTGTTCTGTTTGTCACGAAGTGCATCTTATAACGTCGGACCTGACATTTGGGTTGTGACGACTAGTCAGTTCTGACGGATCATACGCAGTATAATATGTCCCGCACAGATAGTTCACTTCTTTTAAGACTCGCCCCTTGACCAAAATCGTATATCTAATGTTACGACAAAAAAGGTAAGTTTCACCTTTACCTTCCCAGAATTCTTGCTGTTTAGTTACTAATTAAGCTACTATACGACTAAATACAGTTAGACGTAGATGAATGATATTTAATTATTCAGTTCATTGTGATTAATCACATAAGATCTAAGGTAGCACTTTAATTACCGTGAGAATAGGGTCTATATACTTTTACCAGAATGAAGAAATATAATTAATTAATATCTAATAATTGCAAATAAGCACTTTTGATGACCGAACATTACCAAATCGTAACGTAAATAGTGGATGAAGTATTCAAAATATAGATGTAATGTGCAGACGCCAGCACATCAAGCTACCCCAACTGCCAAATTTTCCCCAATTGAAAGTGAACTTTATGCTCTTGTGATAAAGTTGAAAATCTATAAAATAAATTTGAAAGATTAGGGTAGCTGGATGCGCTGGCGTCTGTACTAACATTTAATTTTAATTATTTAATTATGTAACCTGAAGAATATTTTAAGCACATTTTATTGTAAAACAATACTCGACGGACGAGACTGGATCCTGCAACACAAGGTATCCTAGTGCGGGTTCCAGTTTCATCTTCAATATCTAAGTGCAACCATTTGTGAAACAATACTTTTTTATTTTATTTAATTTTTAAGTGCGAGTCGGACTCGCGCACGAAGGGTTCCGTACCATTTCAACTCAGACTCAACTCAAAAGTCATTTATTCCGTTAAAATATTACATTTGTGTGGAATCGTCATTTTTTTTTACCCTACCGTGCAGTGCATGACGTGGCGGCTTCTGAGAAACACTGCCAGAAAACTCAGTAGGAATCCATTTTTATTATTATATACATTATCTATAAAAAACATTTTTGTATGGGTGCCCCCTTAAATATTTATTTTATTTTGTTTTTTAGTATTTGTTATAGCGGAACAGAAATACATCATCTGTGAAAATTTCAACTCTAACTCTCACGGTTAATGAGATACAGCCTGGTTACAGACAGACAGACATACAGCGGAGTCTTAGTAAGAGGGTCCCATTTTACCTTTTGGGTACGGAACCTTAAAAAGGGCTTCAGTTTGTGAATCAGAAAAATATTTTTTGGCTCCGCATCCATAATGCATCAGCTGATCGATATCCTTGCATGTGTAGTTAATCGTTTTTTATGTATTTGCATGTTGATGTGCTACACGTTACCTATTCAGTTTCATGGGCAAATTGAGCTACTTAAGTTACATCCAATATTTATGTAACACATAACACATATTTAGTTAAAATATATCAGGGGATTGGAATGAAAACTTGTGTTTGCAAACTGAACCTTTATTGGCGTTGACAGTGACAGTTACGATTACAGATTAAGATCACAGAACCCACACGTTCTTTGAGTCCCTGCGATCAGCACTGCGTGAGAGCTCACACGTGGTGCGTTTGCGGAGAACCCGCGACGAGCACTGTGCGGAAGTCACACTTTTTACGGTGTAATTTTGGTGATTTTGTAAACATATTACGAACCTAACGTTTAAATTCTTAATTTTTTTAATTGTATTAAATGTATTTTTGGTTGCACGTTTAGTTGCATGTATTTTTGGTTGCAATTATATATGCGAATAACACATAAGCTATAATTTATAAATTTTAACGTGGATAAGAGTTTAGCTTAAGTTCATAAATCCCGTAGGTTTCATTTATTTTTGACTCAATATAATACTTTAATCTTCACGTTATATCCGTTAAATAATAAAAAGCACCTTAGTTTCTAAAGCGATAGTTTAAAAAGTCACCTAAGCATAACTTAAGTTAAATCACGCTCTGTTAATCACAACTTTAGACGCTATTAGTGCTTACCATTAAGCAAGACTTGAGTTAAACGCATTCAAGTATTTTTTCAAAACACCTAGCCGTCATTTTCATTTTTCAGTTCATACGGAAAGCTAAAGAGAATTTTACATTGACCTAGTTAGTCGTTTAGGCTTTGCAGCCGTGTTGAGCACAGGCTAAACCTTTTCAGGCATACTATGCGAGCCGATAGATTCAATAATGAAAGCGTGTTTGAAGCTAGCCGGAATACAGTATCATTTTAATAACGCAGCTGCTATCTAAGTTGTTTGAGATTCGATTAACTGAGAAATATCTTGTACTCCAATGTTTCCAATAACTTTTTATTACTTTGTAAAAAGCTATGCCTCGTTTGGCATCAGATAGCACTATGTTCGTTATCCCAGGATATTTATTTATTTAACTTAATAAAGACAAAACCCGTACCGCGTAAATAAATTGGCACGAGACATTAAATTAAAAGCTGTTAATAATTAATTAATATTTTGAATTCAAATTTATTTATTGCGAACACAGATTAATAAAAATGTACATTTGAGGGTGTTAGTAAAATGTTTATCCCGCCACATCCAGCCCATTAGGGCATGCTACTGGATTTTATTTTGTTACAGATGATTCATAACCACCACCAGTAAATAAATAGATATTACCTAATTATAATAGAGAAAATGTAGCAAGGAATTGGATTAAATCGATAAGAATATATTCCCCCATGTCTTAATCAAAAGGTAGCAATAATTTCTTCACGTCTCTTATAGAACCTATACTTACCTAAGTATTTACAAAACTAATAATATATCTTCTCGAAGAAAAATCAAACTACACAGAAACAAGTCCGAAAGACATCTGAGAATTGCTTTCACGTGGACGAATACCTACACACGATGTACCTAATGTACTCACCTATAATCAACGAGTTTCTATGTATACAGAATATTCATATTCGTAGGTTGCCAATACATTATAGAACATTCCGGACAAGATAAAATGCCTGATTTTCTTAAAAGCCAGTACTTTCCAATCTCTATCATCCCGATGTTGTCATTTATAATGCCCTTTTTGCCTACAAGAAATGTTCAGAGTGACTCGACAAAAGAGTAATGCCATGCTCTCTACGCAATATGGACTAATGTCTTTGAGAATGGTGGCGGAGATATGTACTTCGGCAAGGGGTAAGATTTCGCAGTTTTTTGAATGAATGAAATATTTATTTGCCAACATATAGGTACAGGGTTGTTGGGTATATTATAAATTATCCCACTATATTTGAAATAGATATGTTGTGCATTTTTTTTTATTAAATATTAGGTCTTTACCTATGAAATTGCCGTTCTGCAGTACTGGCCATTTCAAATCAAAATAATTTTTGTTTGGCTAAGAATTCTAATTTCAAATTAATTTTATTTTAAAAACATGGATTCTTTTTTCCAAAAGTAGTCATTTCTTTATTGATTAGTGTTACATTTTCATCGCATTTCAATCTTTTTCGTCATCATGGATACGTTAAAAATTCGAGTAATTATGGAATATGAGTACCGTCGTGGCAGCAACGCGGCACAAGCGGCACGCAACATCAACGACGTTTACGGAGCTAACACTACAAACCAACGCACCACCTGTTATTGGTTTGCTCGCTTCCGTTCTGGAGATTTCGACCTGAAAAATGAACCTCGCGGTCGTCCGAAGACTTTGGTCGACAATGACGAATTAAAGGCGGTTGTGGAAGCTGATGATACACAATCTACGGCTGAATTAGCAGCAGCTTTCGACGTTAGCGTCAAAACAATATTGGTCCATTTGCGTCAAATTGGCAAGGTAAAAAAGCTTGACAAATGGGTGCCCCACGAACTCAATGATCGCCAGCGCGAAGTACGCGTCGAGACGTGCCTTGCACTGCTCAACAGACACACAAATGAAGGAATTTTGAACCGCATTGTTACCTGCGATGAAAAATGGATTCTGTTTGATAACCGCAAGCGCTCAGCAAGTTGGTTGGATCCTGGTTCAGCACCTAAACAATGCCCTAAACGAAAACTTACCCCTAGAAAAGTGATGGTCACTGTTTGGTGGTCTAGCGCCGGTGTGATTCATCACAGCTTCTTACCAAACGGGGTGAGCATTACTGCAGATGTGTACTGTGAAGAACTGAGCACAATGATGGAGAAGCTGGCGCATCTCCAACCAGCATTGGTCAATCGCTCGTCTCCGCTGCTCCTGCACGACAACGCGCGACCTCATACTGCACAGCAGACGGTCTCCAAGTTGCAAGAACTGGGGTTGGAAGCTCTCCGTCATCCGCCCTACTCACCAGACCTTGCGCCTACAGACTACTACTTTTTCCAGAATTTGGATAACTTCTTGGCGGGAAAAAAATTCAATACCCGAGAGGCAGTACAAAATGCCTTTGAAGAATTTGTTGCCTCCCGTCCAGCTGATTTCTTTAAGAAGGGCATCAATAAACTGCCACTGCGATGGCAAAGATGCATTGATTGCATGGGTGATTACTTCGATTAATACAAATAAAAAAATTCATGAAAAAAATTCGTTTAAATTTTTTCATACAAAACGGCAATTTCATAGGTAAAGACCTATTATTATAGAAAAATAACCTTATAAAATGATTGTTCTACGATATTGAATGCGAACGTAGGCATATAATACAAAATATGTTTCCAATGTGAGAATATTAGTAGTATTATAGTGAATGTAGATTTTTGAAGTGAAAACTTCTATAGGCGCGTTGTGCATATTTTGGGTGAAAAAAATCATGAGACTCGCGTTATTATATAAATGTACAAAGAAGATATATATTCTTTGTATGTACATATATAATGTGAAGAGTCAACTATTATAATTATAGTAGATTATTTAGATTAGAAGTGTAAAAAACAGTTTTCACCTGTGTAAGTAGTCCACAAAGAGCGTCCAGCATGTTTTTTTTTGGGTGTGTCCTACGGAATTTCTCCGTCATATGTGAATAGACTTTGATATTTTTTTTCTATCTTCCTTCTTTATAGTATGGGCAGTGATTACACTGGTGTTAGAATTGTTCAAACCAACCAGCAGACCTCTGATATAGCTTAACGTATGTTGTGTGATGACCGTGTCCTCCGATGCATAGAGACGCTCAGAAGTTAAACCACTTTGGCGACCACACATCTATAGACTGACCTGAGTGATTAATCTTGCCGATAACATATGGACCGGTCAGTGCAACTGATCCTAAAGTAATTTTGTTCAAATTTGTATATTTACATGGTTGTTATGATAAAAACTTAATTCGGTTGTATGTTTTTAGGGTACCATACCCAAATTTATATTTTGTATCGAGTCTAATAGTGTTACGGTTATATATTGTCATTATATTATTTAACAATGATTTTAAATTCCGTAAATTTAAAGTTTGTTTGTCAAAGTCAAACTCGAATTATATATGTTAAAAATGTTCTCAAGTAAGTGAAATTTGTAATTTCTTATTGAGTAATAAAATTCTTTAACCTCAAAGAGTAAAACGGGACCTTATTACTAAAACTTCTCTGTCTGTCTGCCCGTCTGTCACCAGGCTGAATCTCATGAACCGTGATAGTTAGACAGTTGAATTTTCACAGATGAGGTTTTTCTGTAGCCGCTATAACAACAAATACAAAAAATTAAAATAAATATTAAAGGGGGCTCCCATACAACAAACGTGAATTTTTTGCTCGTTTTGTAGATAATGGTTCGGAATCCTTCGTGCGCGGGTTCGACTCACACTTGGTCGGTTTTTATTTCCTTCAATACTTATTGCTCTTAAATTCTTTTAAACATCCATGAACTATATTTTATCATAATTATTTTATTCATCATCATCATCATATCAGCCGAAAGACGTCCACTGCTGGACAAAGGCCTCCCCCAAAGATCTCCACAATTGCCGGTCTTGCGCTATCCGCATCCAGCGATTTCCAGCGACCCGCACAAGATCATCGGTCCATCTTGTAGGGGGCCTGCCCACGCTGCGTCTTCCGGTTCGTGGTCGCCACTCGAGAACCTTTCTGCCCCAACGGCCGTCGGCTCTACGAGCTATGTGCCCTGCCCACTGCCACTTCAGCTTGGCAATTCTTCGGGCTATGTCGGTGACTTTGGTTCGCCTGCGGATTTCGACATTTCTGATTATTTTATTATTTTATTAATTTTTCGTTATAAAAATAACACACCCTTTTGTGGTATTTTTCACGTAAATTTTGAAACAAATGGATATGAAAAAGGGGATATTCTGTTTCATGATGATGATGGACAATGTAATAGGTGAAAATAAAGCCCTAAATACTATTTATTCGTGGTATAAAGAATAACAAAATAAAACAACATACAAAATAACACAAAACAATTATAAAACAAATTTTGACTAAATCGAATACGACACTGATATTGAATTATAAGTTTAGGATTTTTATTTTCTTTCCATCGTAAATAATTAAATTAAATTATAAGCTAAAAATTAGATAAAACTACTGAAACCCTATTACATTGAATAAAATATATAATTCTATCTGTATATATTGGAATATAATATATCTACTCTTCTTTTTTGGCAACCACGGAACAACCATGTAAATCGGCTCACAAATTACCCATAAATATATATGTATATGTTAATATATATGTATGTTAATACATACATACAAAAATAAAAACAAATTGATAACCTTCTTCTTCTAGATGAGACTAGACATACAGGAGACTAGACATTCCAAATTTAATTTAGAAAGAATTTAATTTGAAATGCTTGCTTTTATAACAATAAGACTTAATATCGCGTACGCATAATCGATGTCCAGTTACATTGTCTCCATTTACTGTGCCTTTTGTATAATTTTTCTCATACAAATATCTAAATAAATAAATATCTTCGAACAACTAACACACCACCATCTGATCCCAAACTAGGCAGAGCCTGTTACTATGGTAACCAGACAACTGATACACATAGTCATATATTTCTAATTATGTCACATGGTTGCTTGGACTCCGTACAGTCAGTGTAGATATTGTCAGTACAATTCACTTGAAGTTTGAAGAGCATGCTATCAATTATTGACTGCTAACAAATTCTTGCAATTATTGATAAACCAGCTGTGCCCCGCGGTTATACCCGCGTTAAACTGTATAAATTATAGCCTATATGTTAAACCAGGGTGGCGGCAAACTCCATACCAAATTTTATTAATATCGGTCCATCCGCTTCAACGTGAAGAATTATTAAACATACGCATTCACACACTCACAAACTTTCGCCTTCATAATATTAGTGTGATTACAGCTAAACACAGAACAAATCACGCAAAGTTGGCTTAGAAGTAAGTTTACTAACAACTATAGCAACAGACCAGTCAAATTTAAAGCATAAACTCAGCTTCTACCTTCTAAGTAGTTAGTTAGTGGCCCTATGGGTAACTTGGCCTTCTGTGTGACGAAAATCACGGGACTTGTCCTTTTAAGCGAGGTGTATATATGGCAACTACTTACATAATATACACAAGCAAACAAGTAAGCTATTTAGCGAAGCTGATTACGTCACAGTACAAATGTCTGTCTGTTTAGGCGGTAATGACAAACAGTTGGTTCGGATTAACTTTGCCAAGTTTCCTCTCATATTTCTTATTATCTATGTCAAGGTATTTCGCTGCTTGATTATTTAAAATAAAATCACTGGATTGAAGAACATACGAATTCAACTTGGTTCAAATGGACCATCCATAAGGATTCCCTATCGATCAAAAAAGGATTATCAAAATCGGTTAGCAAACAATGGAGAAACATAGAGACTATTCCTATATACCATTACCCTTAATCCAACTTTAGTTCAAAATCAAATTCAAAATTCATTCACTCCGTAAACATTTACATTAAGTGGAATCGTCATTTATTTTTTACCCTACCGTGTAGTGCATGACGTGGCAGCTACTGAAAAACACTGCTCTGAAAACTCAGTAGGAATCCTTTCATAAAATAAAATTACATATTGTTTATGTGTGTTGACTTAGCACAACTCAATCCCAACCACTTAAATTACTTTTGTCACTTAAATAAACAGAAATTTTGTAATATGCTACACTATGTGGCTTTAATAAATCTTTTGATCTTATTCGTAGACAATTCTCTAATATCATTGAGAAATTTGTTATAGAACCTTATACATTACCCCATAAATGCGTTACCAACTTATTTTGTGGTGACGGGTAGTTTGACATTATAAGGAATATATGATTAGGTATTCTTATGAACATACATATCTAATGAACATAAGATTATTCTTATATCTAGTATTTATATTATGTGTATTGCTCTTTTTATGGTATGAATCGATAATAATATAATTATTAGATATTTACCGCGCGTAAAACCGCGGGACACAGCTAATACTATAATACATTCGATTGTATTATATATTATATTGTTTCTGAGTCATGGATGTTTTCTATGTATTTAAGTATTTATCTATCTATATAAGTATGTATATCGTCGCCTGGCACCCATAGTACAAGCTTTGCTTAGTTTGGGGCTAGGATGATTTGTGTGACATTGTCCCAAGATATTATTATTCTTAATTATGACAAGTGCCCGCCCTGGCTTCGCACGGGTGTTATTTAGAAAAACGGAAGGGGAAAATGTGAAGTTTCTTACCTATAATCATGCCTTTGGTAATAGAATTTCTGTATAAAAAATGTTTACAGCTAGCTTTTAGTTACAAACTTTGAAATAGACGTGAAAAGGTTTTTCTATAGGTATAGCGCGGGCGTAGGAGCGGTAGTGCGTGTCGGCTTATGGCGGCCGAGCGACTCCGATCAGTGAATTAGCTTTTGGTTGTTTTAAAATGTAATATCTTCTATAGTATTCATGAAAATGATTTATTAAAAGGGACTATTTTAATCTAAAGGTAATGCCCATGAATAATGACATATTTATTTCGATTCGACTAAATCTATACATATAATAAAATCATAGGAGAGTCAAAACTGTACATTGAATATTTTTTAAAGGATACTTGGGGCGTGATCTGCAATCGATATCGAAGCCAAAAATATAGTTTTTAGAAATTTTGTCTGTATGTATGTCTACTAAAAACTACTGCATGGATTTACTTCAAATTTTGCATATATATTACTAAGAGGTCGGGTCAAGATATAGGCTACATATTATCACGCTATCGCCTACAAGAGACGTGATAATTTATAAAGTTTAACGCGGGTAAAACCGCGGGGCACAGCTAGTACTGAATAAAATTAAATAACGTTGCAATATACGAAAGTTATACCGATGATCTTGTGCGGGTCGCTGTAAACTGCTAGATGCGAATAGCGCAAAACCGGCAATTGTGGAGATCTTTGGGGGAGGCCTTTGTCCAGCAGTGGACGTCTTTCGGCTGATATGATGATGATGTTGATACATAAGTATCTGTGAGCTGTCAACGTACAAGTTTTTTATTGTATATATAAAATATCCGTGAAAAAATATATAACTGATAGTGAAAACCGCTTCAAAATTTGCAGCGTGGATTAGGAGTATAGCTATATACCGGCTGAGAGACGTGGGAAATATATCTGCTACTACTACCATGTAAAGATTCAAATGTAAGACTGCAAATTCCACTTTACTAGATATTTAATACTAATGCAAATATCACGAATTGAATAACTACACTTAACGTACAAATAAAATTGTAATATAACTAAAGAGGGTGTAAGTAGTATAAAAAATTGTGCAGAAATAAAACAAATTCGACGGTCACCGTAGCCTAGTTGGTAGTGCTCCTGCCTACGAAGCTAGTGGTCCTGGGTTCGAATCCCGGTAAGTGCAAATATTTGTGTGATGAGAACGAATTGTTTCTGAGCATGGATGTTTTCTATGTAGGTATATAAGTATATATCTATCTATATAAGTATGTATATCGTCGCCTGGTACCCATAGTACAAGCTTTGCTTAGTTTGGGACTAGGATGATCTGTGTGACATTGTCCCTAAATATTATTGAAAGAAAAAAAAAATGTGTAGAAAGAAAATAATAAAATCAAGCCATGTCAAATAAAATACGTTCAAAATATAAACACATTGACATTCATTGAATTGTAATAATAACCCATCCACAGAATAAAAAATGATTTTCTACAAGCCAGGATCCGAATTTTTTCAAACATGTTCATGTGCGTATAGCGTGTGTTTGTTATATACTTAGACAATTATTGCCCATTACCAATGGCAGATTCTTATGTAGGGTAGTTTTTGCAAATTTAGTTACTACTATTCAGTCAGAATTCCTTATAATCTAATATATTTTATCAATAATTCCAAGTATTGAGAACACAATTTATATGCTTGATAATATATAGTGTGTGGTTTTACTGCTTACTTACTTCAACCGCAGGTAATGAGGTCATAGGTTCAAATCCCGGGTCGGGCCTAAAACGTATTTTGATTAAAGACAATTTCTCAGTATCAGCCTGAAGTCTGGAAGTAGGCGGTATTACACCCAAGTGCCTCGGAAAGCACGTAGAACCATCGGTCCTGTGCCTGACCTTTTTCCGGTCGTAGCGCTAGTCGTCCCAGCGGATCATGAGATTGATAAAATAGAAAGTACCCCAGTTAGCGCACACACTTGTGCACTATAATATGTCCTCTGCGGTTGCCTAGTCTCCATTGAGACTGGCCGCCATTGCCAAAATTCGACCTGCAGGATTTTGGGTTATTATGAAGTAGAGATTCTGTTTTAATTCAACAACTTTTAAGTATATATTTATCTCGGACCCTATATTTGAACAAAAAGGAAACACTACCGATTGGTGAACGCATATTTTCTCAAAGGGACCCTGCGTATTTTAACACCCGCATAACTTTGACCTGAGTATTTATTTACGTACTAGCTTACTATAGGTTAACCATTTTTGGTTCCCAAGGTAAAAAACGTGTAAGATTTTTATTTTATAACTTTATCGTTAAAAAAAAATAAAAACTATTAAATATCGCAAAAAATAACTGAATTACATTAAATAAATAAAATAAAAATAAATAAAATAAAAATGATTTTTATTCACGTAGACTTTAAAAAAGCGCTTGCAAATAGTCAGAACATGTTTGTAGTAATACAGTTATTATTTCTAGTTACTTATTACAGATATTTAGGTACATGGAATGTTAAAACATTTATACAATTTATTTTATAATGGTAGTGACATTTAGCTAGCTTGTATTAAGTTATTGTCAAGGAGTTTATGTTTAGTTGAAGTTTTTAATATTATGTGTTGAAATTTAAATATTGATAGAATAAACAAAAATTAAATAATGAGTTCAACCAGTGCAATTAATTATTACACTAATAGTGTTACTCATATCACAACTACTGAGTACAATAACATCCTGAAAAATTAGATAATTGTCACAGTGCGACGCGATCAAAACTGACTGTGCCGAAGCTGCTGATAAATAATGAATCATAATTCATAATTCATTTATTGTTCACAAACATGGGTACATTTATTACAGTGGATGTTGTACATTAGTATTGACGGGCGCCATGTTTTACCTTTTGGCGTATGAACATTTGATACTCCTTAAAAAATTACATTAATAAAACATGTCAACATAATTAAAATTGAAAAAATTAAATAACATAAATACAAAAGTTCACAGATTAAAATTAAAAATGATTCATATAACATAATAGATTAATAATAATATAATAATGTCAATAATTGATAGCTACTAAAATATAAATGTCTATTTATTACAGTTTATCATTTAAAAATTCGTCAATGTCTGAAAACTATTGAGTGCGTTTTGAAATTGTTTCTTATTATTTATGGCCCTGGCAAGTGGAATTTTATTATAAATTATAGGTGCCATGCAAAATACACTTATTCTCATAAGTCGAGTTTATAATATTATGAGTTATTTAGTTTGCCTTTAGGTATTTGCCTTTACCTATGGCTTTGATACATTAAGTACGTGTTAGTACCGTAGTAGTACAAGTACGTGCAAGTCCAACCAGGTTCGCCATTTCTGTTAGTGTACCTACATCCTCGTCTACATATACCTGAAAGGAATACGGGTACGATGTCTGTCATTTACACGCTACTCAAGTTGCTTTTGTTTACTTCAAGGTCATGGAAGCAGTCATGTTGATTACTACTACTGTGTACTTAGTTTACTGGAAGTGATATCTGCAAAGTTTACAGAGTACTGAGAATTACAATTACATTAGAAAGTTGGTATCACTGTGTGGGCGTCGTAGCCAACCTACGGGTATCTAAGAATCAACATATCAGTTATCTGAAAAAGAATGCTACGTTAGCGATGAGATCTTCAAGAGAAACTCATTGAGAAAAAAAAATCTAGTATTATAAAATTGCTGCCACAGACAAACATATTGTTTTTTTCTTGCTGTAAGAGCTCGTCTACCTATTCACGTCATCAAAACATCGGTTGATATTATTCTTGGTATAATGTTGGAAACTACCATGTCCTTTAGTCCTATATTATATAGTTGCCCTATATATATAATTATATAGCTGTCGTAGTTGGTAGATGCTTGCCTTTCCGCCGCAGGTCGTGGGTTGATTCCCACCCAGGACAGATATTGGTATTCATGAAATTTGTAGTAATATAGCATATTATTCGCACGTTGAGAATCAAACCGTCACTAACACGAAAACGTCAATTTTCAGTATAGGCGTGTAAAGTTCCCAAATAAAAAAACCTTGCAAAAGTGCATTAAATGTAACAAATACATTTTGTTTTATGCTCAATCCAATTGGTGCTCGTCTCAGCTTTCATGAGAACTCAAATAAGTAACAAAATAATTCCTAGTTTATTAAATATTTTTATTTTTCACCCGAAATAGTGTCACTTTTCCAATTAATGTCATGAAATGTCACTTTTTAAAGAAATGCATGAAAATATTACAATAATTAATAAGGTATAGTGTCACTATCGTCATATTATCTGGGAATAAACAATGATAATAATTAAAAAACACTATAATATAAAGCAGTAGTTTAATTTACTTAAGATTTATTAAAGTTTGGCTTAATTACAGACAGTTTAACTTAAAAATAATTAGTTTTTTAATGCTAACGAACACAAGGCACTTCTTACGTGGGTAACCCTTAATTCTCCTCGATAATTATAGTAATCAGTCTCATAATTATTGCAATCAGTCTTCTTGTTATGTATCAATGTTTCTTATATTATAATTGTAATCAATATCATGCAGAAAAAATAAAAACTGAGGTAACTTGACATGATGTCATTTAGTTTCCATTAATATTTAAAAAGACTCACAAAATAAAGAAATTAAGTGCCAAGAATACAAAAATAACGCTTTACGAAATAAAAAAACGTAAATTCAATTTTCGAATTTAAAAAAATAACTTCTTATGAAATAAAGAAGTATAAAAGTGGTGTTTAGTTAACCACGGATACAAAAATCTACTTATTATATTGAATTAATTAATCTCATTACATCCATTTATATAAAAAAATAAAAGCATATTATTGTAAAAAGACGACACATAATAAGGCAATATTGTGTTTTTTTTAATGAGGTCCTTAAGATCTGCTTTTTTCTTATCAGATAATGGTAACTTTGAGGTATACAGATAAACTAATTGAGCCTGTGCTCAACGAATATTCAGTAATTTTATTTCATTTTAATTTTCTTCCATATAAGATTGTTTATATAAAACCTTCACGTTGTCTGAATCTGCTTTGTCAAGATTCTTATGTCTCCTACTTTGACTGTCCCTTCCTTTGTATCTTTATTCAATTTATACTCTTGAAGCTTTTTAATATCGTAAAATTCGCTGTGCGTCATTTCTACTACATTATATTTCTTCCCTTTTTTCTTAGCCTCTCGTATGGCATTTATATACTGATCCGGGACGTAAATGGGCCCTGATCTAAGCATTTGTTTGATCCATCTCTCTATTGTAGAGTGTACTGAGTCACCCTCATTTTGAGTGTGACCTTTGACTAAAAATTTGTGTGTGATTGAGTGAATATTTGGTAGGCTTTTTATGGTATAAATGTACATATAGAAAACGAATTGATTTTTTTGTTGGTGGCAACAGTTGTCAGAGTAAAAAATTATATTGAGTTTTTCAGATGACGATGCGGATATTTTCGCAAAAATTTGAAAACACAGGAACCTATTTTATTGGCGCCCTTTTGGCCTTCGACTTCGTTCCAAAAGTAGCATTATGTGGAATTGGTTTTTAATTCACAAATTGTGAAATTCAAGCAGTTTAATCTGCACTTATACACTTCAATCGGCAGTGACAATTACATGGAATACCCATTTTCCTTTCAGTCAATTACTTTATGTTTGGAGGATGATGATGTATACTGCAACCCCATATTTCGCAATGTTTTTGCTACTGTTTTTTTACTACCACGTTTTCTCTTCCGGGTTTGTTCATTATTCTGGCTTTCTTCAGCTATTGTATTAGTGACAACGATTTGCGTTATGTTTGTAGGTCTTAGTGCAGCTAGTGCATTACTTTTTAAAGATGGTGGGTTATTAAGAGGTTTTCATATACATACAAGCCCAGTTCTCATGAAGATTCATCTTCTGAATCCGAAAAAGCCACTGAGGGTCGAACTTCAAAAAAAAAAAAACAAAAGCGATAGCAAAAAATAGTTACAGTCCATGCATCCTGCCAGAAGGTGAAAAAGATCTTCGAACGTGTTGTATAATTTGTTTGGTACTGGAGCTTGGAGTTTGCCCAGGAGAATCTTGAGTATTTTGATCTAATTCTGCAAGATTATCAGCACCTTCTATATTATTATTGTATTGTGAGTTCATTCCTTTAATCATTGTTTTAATTTACTAGTCCTCGGATTGAGAAGTGGCATATTGAATGACTGTAACAAAGAAAAGTTTCAACTTAGCAGTATAGTTTCTAACATACTCTTAAACTCACAAAACCGTGATTAGGCTGCAACAGAAAAACGGATAAATGCAAAATACATTTACCCACGTTACCCATGTTTAATGAAAATGAATGAAAAAATGCTGTCACTTTTACTGTTTTAACTTAATGCTTTAAAATATCGTTGAACAAATTAACGCTTTGTTTTAGAACTAGGTAGTAATGAAATACAGAAAATTTATGAAATATATTAAATCGCCAATACTGACACTTTATGAATAGTGGTGGCTTTTAAAAGTTAAAAAACATCTCAAATTTATAGAATACCGACATCATACTAAAAAGTTCATTATATAATTTACTTTTATTTTGTATTATGTATACGAAAATGACGGCAAATCTGTCATTTTCTGTTTAAATACATTATACGTGCAAACCGTACCTTTACATACACACAAAAAAAATAGAAAACTGTCACTTTACGTTTAAATACATTATTCATGCAAAAAAATATGTTTTTTATTCAATCGAAAGTAACAGTAAACTGTCACTTTACGTTTAAGTACATTATTCATGTAAACAAAGGTCTCACTTACCTTTTGATTTCGACGAAATGCGTCTGTAAACAAAAAAATACACTATTCCGCACAGAGTTCACATATAACACACGCCGTCCATGACACTAATGAAAACATATCAATGTTGTTGTCAAAGGTTGCAGCGTTCCCTACCAAACTACATAACGACACTAGTGACATCTACCTATCTATTAGTATGTTTGCCGTGAGAGTTTTTGCAATATATTTGTCTTGCTGCGTGTCACTAGATGGCATTGATACTTCAAATTTTCCTAATTTTGTATAGTGACGGTTTGATTCTCAACGTGCGATCCGAATAACACATAGGCTATAATTTATAAAGTTCGCGGGGCACAGCTAGTTATTTATATAAGTATGTATTTACAAAAGAAAATATATCAGTTATCTGGTTTCCATAGTACATGCTCTGCTTAATGTGTGTGAATAATGTCCCAGGATATCATTATTATTATATCTCTTGAGTTACATCCCCAGCCTCATGCATCTAACTCTTATAGATATTATTTTGTTACTTAAATTTGAACCGAGAATTATCAGACGATATATATAATAAAATAAATAAATAAAATAAAATAAAAAAGGTTTTTATTCACGTAGACTTTAAAAAGCGCTTGAAAATATATAATAATAAGGTACACATTGTATTGATTGTATTAAAATATTTATAAAATTTATTTTATGCAATGATATTTAGCTAGCTCGTATCAAGTTATTGTCAAGACATTATGTTTAAGTTTAATTATCTAGTTTAAGTATATATATAATACCTAAAGGCAAACTAAATAACTCATAATATTATGATTCATTATTTATCAGCAGCTTCGGCACAGTCAGTTTTGATCGCGCCGTACTGTGACAATTATCTAACTTTTCAGGATGTTATTGTACTCCATTCTATTAGTTTATCATGGACCCTATATTTGAACAAAAAGGAAACACTAGCGATTGGCAAACACATATTTCCTCAAAGGGACTCTGCGTATTTTAACACTCGCATAACTTTGGCCTTAGTATTTATTTACGTACTAGCTTACTATAGGTTAACCAATTTTTTTTCCCAAGGTAAAAACGTGTAAAATTCTTATTTTATAAAATTATCGTTAAAAGAAAATAAAAACTATTAAATATCGCAAAAAAATACTTAATTACATTAAATATTAATAGAATAAACAAAAATTTGATAATGAGTTCAACCAATGCAATTAATTAATACACTAATAGTGTATGAATATGTTACTCATATCACGCTTCTAATGTAATATTAACAATTTTGTCGCAGGTTTTACCTGTCTGCGACGAAAAGTAGGTACACAATGCTTTTAATTAATACTGTACACCTACACACAATTTCGTAACATTAAAATAGAATTATTGTGAGTAAAATATTTAGGTTTATTTTTATTAGAGGTACAAATAGATTCGATGTCTAGAGGTATATTTGGTCCCACTTTAATATTGGATCAGTACCATTTGCTGACTCCATAAAAATTATAAATAATTCATATTCTGTAATTTTTTTCCCGCCGCAATTATTTTAGTAATCTGTCTCTAATTTGGAGCGGATGTTACTAATAGAATGGAGTACAATAACATCCTGAAAAGTTAGATAATTGTCACAGTACGGCGCGGTCAAAACTGACTGTGCCGAAGCTGCTGATAAATAATGAATCATAATATTATGAGTTATTTAGTTTGCCTTTAGGTATTACATTAAATAAAATGTAATTATCATATTGTAATAGATATCAGGTGAACGTAAAACATGAAAAACCCGAATGTTATTTAGATGTAAATGTCTGATAAAATCCACTAAAGCGTAAAGAGCAAAAGAAACTCTAATTCACAAAAAACATTGGAAATATAGATACACATTAAAGAATAGACTAGCCTGGACTAAGATACCCAATAAATATTTATTATATCGGCACATTTATCTCGGTAGACTGGTAGAAATTGGTAATATTACACAATAAATTTATTTGTTTCGATAGGTGTTTGAAAACACATGTTTTATTTCGGCGCCATTTCCAATAAAATTACTGTTCTTTTTATAAGCTTGAAACTTATTTTTTAGTTTTTGTGAACGCGTATATAAAACGTGCTTGTTGCCGAATTATATAAAGTTTTTATTTGAAATTCTAACCATAACATTAAATTTGGTTTGGGGAATTCAATGCGATGGTAAGCTTTTCAAATTAAACTTAAAATCACTCTTAAGGACAGTGAATAGGATGAGAGTGTGAAAATTTTATTTTTATACATTTTATATTTGAAAAAATTGTAAACTATATACAACATGTAACGTAATTAACGCACACCCTCAGACACCCCAATAAGAATATTATGTTGTAATCATAATACATACACTGATTTTTTAATTGCACATGTATATGCATTGTTATTTACTAAATTAGTTTCTTGGAATAACGTTTACTTTTTGTATTTTGTATTGAATGATGGTCTTTGTGTGAATACAAATAAAACTGCTGTTTTAAAAGTCTTATTACTTTAACTTACGGTCCATTTCAAATTGATTTGACTGTACAGGGTTAATATGAAAATAATATCCGTAGTTTTAATTATTTGGAATAAAAATATACCTATATTAAAAATGATATAAATCGATTCAGTAAACGATTCTGTACAAACTATTTTCAGGAAGTGCGTTAATTAAGTTACATGTTGTAGATTTGCACGACTATTTTTTAAACTAAAGAATTATGTTACAGTTTGCTAACAAGTAGGTTGTTTTATAGCAAATTGTAGCCCAATCGGGCCATGTTCCAGAACGACCTGAAGACACTGCAGGAGGTACTCAAACAAGGTCTCCTAAATTTCTGGATGGTCCTGAAATGAAGTTCATAGCCAAATAGAAGTGCGTGATTTGCATGGTGGTTCAATTAAGAGACGAAGTGCGGATATAATATAAAGTTGGTACCACTGTGTGGGCTTCGTAGCCAACCTACGGGTAGGTATATAAGAATCAACATATTAGTTATCTGAAAAAGAGTGCTACGTTAGCGATGAGATCTTCAAGAGAAACTCATTGAGAAAAAAATGTATTCTACTATTATAAATTTGCTGCCACAAACAACCATATTGTTTAATTTCTTGCTGTAAGAGCTCGTCTACCTATTCACGTCATCAAAACATCGCTTGACATTATTCTTGGTATAATGGTTGGAAACTACTTTGTCTTTTAGTCCTATATTATATAGTTGTCGTAACATATAATTATAAAGTTGGCGTGGTTGGTAAATGCTTTTTTGCATGGCTGTTTGTCCTGAGTCTGGGTGACATTATCTATATAGTATGTATTTAGAAAAGAAAAGTAGTTTATGCAGTACCTATATCAGTTATCTGGTTTCCATAGCACAAGCTCTGGTTAGTTTGGGATCAGATAGCCGTGTGTGAATAATATCCCAGGATATCATTATTATTATTATATCTCTTGACTTTCATCCCCTAGCCTCATGTATCTAACTTCTAATAGATACTATTTTGTTTCTTGCCCCTGTGATACTATTGAGTTTCTCAAGTCTGAACCTAGGATTATCAGACGACATATACATATATGTATAGAACTCAGTGCCATATATTATCTTTTATATACAGTAAAAGTATATACATGACGAATTAAAATGTCCAAATAAAGTTTTTCCAACTAAAGGTACAAAACCATTTGAAAATCAAGGCAGTTTCGAAAGTCTTTTGAGAACTTTTAACTTTTAACTCAACAACTTTTATATACATATTTATCTTGGACACCAAATTTGAACAAAAAGGAAACACTAGCGATTGGCAAACACATATTTCCTCAAAGGGACTCTGCGTATTTTAACACCCGCATAACTTTGACCTGAGTATTTATTTACGTACTAGCTTACTATAGGTTAACCAATTTTTGTTCCCAAGGTAAAAACGTGTAAGATTTTTATTTTATAAAATTATCGTTAAAAGAAAATAAAACCTATTAAATATCGCAAAAATAAATAAATTACATTAAATATTAATAGAATAAACAAAAATTTGATAATGAGTTCAACCAATGCAATTAATTAATACACTAATAGTGTATGAACATGTTACTCATATCACGCTTCTAATGTAATATTAACAATTTTGTCGCAGGTTTACCTGTCTGCGACGAAAAGTACACAATGCTTTTAATTAACACTGTACAGCTACACACAATTTCGTAACATTAAATTAGAATAGAATTATTGTGACTAAAATATTTAGGTTTATTTTTATGAGAGGTACAAATAGATTCGATCTCTAGAGGTATATATATTTGGTCCCACGGTAATATTGGATCAGTACCATTTGCTGAATCCATAAAAATTATAAATAATTCATATTCTGTAATTTTTTCCCGCCGCAATTATTTTAGTAATCTGTCTCTAATTTGGAGCGGATGTTACTAATAGAATGGAGTACAATAACATCCTGAAAAGTTAGATAATTGTCACAGTACGGCGCGGTCAAAACTGACTGTGCCGAAGCTGCTGATAAATAATGAATCATAATATTATGAGTTATTTAGTTTGCCTTTAGGTATTAGGTACATTAAATAAAATGTAATTATCATATTGTAATAGATATCAGGTGAACGTAAAACATGAAAAACCCGAATGTTATTTAGATGTAAATGTCTGATAAAGTCCACTATAGCGTAAAGGGCAAAAGAAACTCTAATTCACAAAAAACATTGGAAATATAGATACACATTAAACACTAGATTAGCCTGGACTACGATACCCAATAAATATTTATTATATCGGCACATTTATCTCGGTAGACTGGTAGAAATTGGTATTATTACGCAATAAATTTATTTGTTTCGATAGGTGTTTGGAAACACATGTTTTATTTTGGCGCCATTTCCAATAAAATTACTGTTCTTTTTATAAGCTTGAAACTTATTTCTTTGAACGCGTGCATAAAGCGTGCTAGTTGCCGAATTATATATAGTTTTTATTTGAAATTCTACCCATAACGATGAATTTGGTTTGGGCAATTCAATGCGATGGTAAGGTTTTCAAATGAAGCTTATAATGACTCTTTAGGACATTGGATATGCTGAGTGTGTGCAAAACACTTGTTCTTTTTGAAAAAATGTAAACAATAGAATAGTTGTGCTATAGATTTGCACAAAGTCTGTTGATTTCATTTCTTGTTTTAATAATGAATTATGTTACAATTTAACTAACAAGTAGGTTGTTTTATAGCAAATTGTAGACCAATCCATTAGTTTTAATTAATATTAATTTATCAAAAATCTTGCAACCCTATTTCACAACTTTAATATTGTTTACATTTTTAATAGAATAGTTATAATAATTGTGCTAAAAAAACAAAAATATGTTTGAGCACATTTTCAGCCCCAACGCCCTTAAATAAACAAAACTACCAATAAAATGGCGGGGAACTTTGACCTTACCTAGCAGTAGTTCAGGGTTCAAGCTACCCAGAAGGTATACGGCAACTTACCCTCCAAAGCACGGAGACGTTAATACATATGAGCACATAATATGTTGGTGAATTATCACGTACATATAAAATTAAATTAAGTTAATTGTGTTACTTGTAAACATAAGCATGGCGATAGGCTAAATCACCTAAAAACGCATACTAAACACACATAGATTGACGTCATGACCAGCCATCTGTGCAGAGCTTGCATTGGAATTGAAGAAGCACCAGCACAGGTAATGTTAAATTGTAAGAGCGTAGCCTGCCAACGGGAACGGGCCATGTTCCAGAACGACTTGAAGACACTGCTGGAGGCACTCAAACAAGGTCTTCTAAATTTCTGGATGGTCCTGAAATGAAGTTCATAGCCAAATAGAAGTGCGTGATTTGCACGATGCACATGGTTTAATTTAGAGACAACGTGCGGAAATTAATTAAATTAATTTTTGTATATGTTCTAATACGTTGATTCATAGCATCCACCTCGAGCTCACGATCGCAATATGGCTCATATCGTAGTCCAGCGCCATTAAAACTTATTTACAAGTCATAACACGTTCCTTTTACTTAGATTAATGATCCAAAGGTCTGACTTACAGCTCAAAATGGCGCTCATATGTTACTTTTAATACATATAAAACTTAGATTTCTGCGTAACATTCACAATTTATTTTTGGTCCATATAATTAAAAATAATTCCATTTTTAACTATGTATTTACTATACTGAACGAAGTCGGCTGGCACTGGCCAGCCGACTTCGTTCCGCGTTATTAATATTTTTCTCCATGCCCGTTTGTCCCGCGTAATACTTCAAGATAATTAAAAATTATGATGATGAATCATATCTTATGACACTCCACAATAACGTAACTTTCTATTGGTGAAATAATTTTGAAAATCTGTTCAGTATATCCAGAGAATACCCCTTACAACAACACAAACTCACAAACGTTTCCTCTTTATAATATTAGTATAGATTATGGGGAGTGTTCACACTTAGGTTAGAATTAATAAAGCAGCTTAGTTGACCTTTTATATTGTTTAAGAACTGTTAAGAACGTAGTAAAACTGACTGTACGCGTGGTTGGTTGAAGTAACTGCCTTGTTACTGTCTTTGCGCCCTTATGTTTCACAGGACAACTATTTTCGTTCTGATTCTAGAGTATTCTGTGAGTTTTTGTCCATGAATTGCACGATTGTAAACTACCCATATACGGATTCATTACTCGATAGAGTGAGCGTAGTATTAAAGAATATAAAAATACTTTTCCGTCACTCATCTAAAGACTAACCGCACGCCTACGCGTATTCATCAATAGATTAACCCTTTGACGGCTACTGATGCGGATTTGCATCATCGTACTACAAATAATTGTAAACCCTGTTACAAATGCTTTGAGTTGATTATAATATGTCAATTTTAGTTCAACCAAAAAAAGGTGGGCGGTAAAGGGTTAAGGGTCGGTGACGTCAGCCAATTATAAGTGCCTAGGAAAAAATAGTACTCAGTATATTTATAGATAAAACGGACCATACTTCACTCGTCCAAAATTAAATTATTATCATATGGTCCATAAACATTGTATAGGTACACTTCAGACATGTTTCTAAAACGTTTCAACTTTTACTTACACATCTGAACTCTAAAATCTCCCTACATTACAAAGTTTTATTTAGAAACTATAAAGTACTAAAACTGAAACACGTAGATACTTGCAGGTATCATAAAATATAAAAGTACTTTTACGTAAATTCGTCCAGTAAATGTGTGAAGAAAATTCCAGAAACTTAACTTTTAAGCCTTAGAAAGCTCTCGAGTTTTCTGGAAAGTTCGCAATAAACTGAATCATAATTAACAGCGGGACGTACTTTACATGTGATTATTTTATTATATTTCTTCACTACAGTTGGACCATATGACATTAGCCTAGAACATTACAATTGTCCTTTTAGCTCCTTTTAACTGACCGTAAGCATTATTATCTTATTTGTTTATTTAAGTAACCAAACCAAACGAAACTTTTAACGCAATGCGGCATTGCGTTAAAAGGTTATACATTTTTCTAACTGTATGGACTAAGTCTCGTCATCGACGGAGACAAAGTGATGACTGAGGAGAAGGAGAGTGATCAAAAATCAGTTCGAAGCCTATTTTAACTTGTAACACCAGAAGACGAATAATCAAACCAATTTACAAATCACTTCTTAGCTTTGAACTCAAAGTGGATCTTAGTGTTCAGAATCATTAATAAATACTAACAAAATTATGTTTGCACGCACACTTGTAAATTATAATATCCCTATGATCTCCGCCTAGCCATCCAGCTAGGCTTATTTTTGTTAGTAAAATTACACTTTCAAAGATGTAAACTGGATATAGACGTCAAGTTTTGAGAGAAATATACTCCTGGTCAAATTTTAGTTATGGCTAATTTCTAGAACACCTTTGAAAAATGAAGGTTACTTGCCTGGCTTTTAGAGGTACAGACTGAAAAATAGTATCCTCTTTCAAAAAATGTCCACTGCTGGACAATGGTCTCCTTCAAGGATCTCCACAATGGCCTACACCATCTCCAACGGCATCTTGCGACACTTTCGTACGTCTTTCAGTTATTGGTCGCCAATCGAGAACCTTTCTACGTTATGTGACCCGCCCACTGGCACCTCAGTTTTCAATTCATTGGACTGTGTCGGTTAATTTGTTTCATCTGCGGATTTTGAAAGATTTCTGATTCGATCTCTCGGAGATACTCCAAGCATAGTCCTCTCATTGCTTTGAGCCTTCTTATGAAGCCAATAGTAGGCGACTACGTCTCTGTTCCATAAGTCATCGCGTGCAACACTCACTGAACGTACCTTCTCCTTGAGACACTGCGGTATTTGGGACGAGAAGATATTACGAAGCGTCCCGAACACTGCTCAGCCAAGTTGGATTATATAATACTATCCTCTACCTCTTTAAAAAAACCTTTCCAAGTCTAAACCTTTAAAGTGTTTACCTACTCTGTAAAATATTTTGGTGTGAAAGTTTCGTAAATTGCTTTTAAGATGAAATATATCCTATTCAAAGTTAAAACGTCCAGTGACGTTTACTAATTGGACGAAATTAGTATTCGAGTAACAAAGAGAAAGATAAAGTGGTTGGGTAATATGATATAGACGATAGAATGGTGTTATGGTTCTTGCTAAAAAATTCGAAACATCAATCTGATATTTTACTTTGGAAAAGTAAAGCCTACTTTTGAGACATCAGAATTACACTTAGAAACTGGTTGTATAGTTACATACGATAGGAATTAGGTGCGGAAATTATTTTGTAAGAGAAATTAATAAATTAACTCTTATTATTTCACTACTCAAAAAGCAATCAAACTGATTAACACGTAGTACCAACACTATTAAACTTTATTTCCGATCTCTAAGTTTATTTATGTCATCGTACATTTTAGTAAAACTTCATAATTTGACATCCTTATGGCTTTATTTCTAATTATCTCATCCCTAGGCGTTAGTAGTGTAGAATATACTTAATGGGTTAAAAATGTTTCATACATTTTAGATATATTTACTAAAAAATATTTTTATTTGACTTAAGGTCACAGCTCATTAGAGCCTCTCGGCACCCACTCCGCACCGCCTCGTCGCACGGCTTCCACTCGTTGTCGAAAGGTGGTCCACGGGTGGACACCGCTTTATCACCAATAAACGTCGCGTGGTCAACCAGTGGACGCCGCGCGGTCAACGAGTGAACGCCGAGTGGACGTCGCTTGGTCCACGAATTTTCTAGTGGTGGGATGGGAGCGGCGCATCGCCAAGTATCGTGCTCGCGTGAATCACTTGCGGGCAGCGCGCGGTCCACTCGGGACCCGCGCGTGGGCAATGCGCAGTCAACGCAAGGCAAGCATGCGAGCAGCGAGTTGGCACCAAGTGGTCCGCGCGGGGACGGCTTACGACAGAGGCGATCCGGTGACGCTACGGAGTTGATATAGTGAGCGCATACCCATACAAGTCCTTATAAAGAATACTAACCGCAGGAGGCGAGGCGGTGCGGGGTGGGTGCCGGGTGGCTCTAATGAGCTGTGACCTTTAAGGTTCGTTTTACTATATTTTTGATTTATTGACATTGTTTAGACATTTAATATATTTTATAATCATTTTCATGACATGTAAGAAATCTTACCAATAATTAACTATTTGACTATATTCTACAACATATGTAGCTCGTATTAATATTATTTTTTAAATAATTAATAAACAATTACAGTATAACTCTTTTAGGGTACTTTATGCGCGTGGGTACGTCGCCCTAGCACCGACGTAACCTAACCTGTCGTAGACTACTCTGGGCGCCTGGTGGGGGGAGGGCACGGAACGCGGTATGCTGATCCGGTGACCCTCTTTTGCGTTTGCTGGTGTTTGAAACACGTACCCTAGGATGGGTTTGGTTTGTCCTGCCCGACCGCCAACTCCTACCAGTGCTAACACGTGGTGGCAGTAGAGGAATAACAATATACCTACAATCTGCTCTTTTTTTACACACTTTCCCTGAAGTTTGGTCACTTATATCTAATGTGTCATTTCTAGCTACAATTTAAAATATATACGCTTGAAATAATCCACTAAAGCGGTCATCTATTTATACACTGAATCCATTTAGAATTAATTGCTTAAGTTTGTTATAAATTAAATTGGTAATTTACCAACGAGTTTTGAAAACTATGTAGGTACATTTTAAACACTTGAGTCGATTTATTCGACAATTTGAAGGGTATATATACATTTAACCGTATATTCTTTTGCTTAAATGCGTAACTATATAATTACGCTTTAGTACTACAATATTTTATACAAAACTAAAATAATAAATAGTTGATAGATGTTTCGGTGCTTACTTAATTATTTATTTTAAGTCCATCACCAAAATACTTAGTTATAAACAAAGGTTTTAGTGTTAAATGGCTAGTATATAATTTATATCATTAACGAATGCATGAAACCCTATGTGGTGTGCAAAGATCGTGACAAATAGAAATCGTCTCTGCCTACCCCTGTGGGAAACAGGCATTTTTATTTATTTATTTATTTATTTATACTTATTGCACAAAACTGTACAAAGGCGGACTTAATGCCAAAGGCATTCTCTCCCAGTCAACCTTAGGGTGATGCAGAGATAATATGGTAGGTGCACTATAGACCAAGTATAATAAAAATTACTAAAATACTTGACAAGTACTATATAATACAATCGTATAAATATAATAGTTACATAACTACACACTATACTATAAATACATAAATATATATATAAATATATAGACAAATATATTAAATATATATAAATTTATAAATATATTACATATATAATAATATATACACAAACTGTAATATTAAGATGATTCTGCCTTATTTTTTTTGTGAATGTAGTCACGAGTTTTGATTTTAAAAGTAACCCGCGTCTTAGCCATTCTGATTTCCAGAGGTAGCGCATTCCAGAGAAGAATAGCTTGTACGAAGAAGGAAGAATGTAAGAAGTTAGTCCGATGGGAAGGGCATTGTAAAAGTCTGTTATGAGTGGAACGGAGATTTTTGTTGTGGTTAGAAGATAGATACTGAAAATAGGGAGCTAAGTAGGATGGAGATATTGGAGAGTCGAGAAGAGAAAATAGTGTAGTGAGTGCTCTGAGATTTCTTCGGTGCCGAATGGGCATCCAATTCAATTGAGAACGGTAAGATGACACATGGTCGTACTTACGAAGATTGAATACGAATCGAATGCAGTTATTCAGAAGACGGTCTAATTTATTGAGTTGATCTGCATTCAGGTCAAAGTAGCACACATCACCATAGTCGATTATAGGAAAAAGAATGGCCTGCACGAGCGTTACTTTTGTCTCGGATGGTAGGAAATTCTTCAATCTATACAGTGACCGCAAGATCCAAGTCACTCTTTGGCTGACGCTAATGATTTGGTTTTGCCAGCTTAAAGTAGCATCAACCAGCAGACCAAGGTCCTTAACACTCTGGCAGTATGGGATAACAGAATTGTTGTATAAGACTGGAGGTTGACTGTCAACATCCACTAAACTCATCATTCGGGAACTGCCCACAATGATAGCCTGACATTTGAGGGGATTGACAGTCAAGCCAAACCTGTTAGCCCACTCCCTAATTAAATCTAGATCCCTATTTATGGCGACGATCGCTTCTGCTAACTTATCGATGCTTGCCTGTGCGTAAAGTTGTAGATCATCGGCGTATAGATGATACGAACACTGAAGATTTTGAGTTAAGAGATTTATAAATACCGAAAATAAGAGGGGAGAAAGGATACCGCCTTGAGGAACGCCAGTGTCTAATTTACACCAGTTTGATGTAACATCACCACTGCGAACAGACTGTTGGCGCCCTTGAAGATAGGAAGAAAACCACTCCAGAGATTCGTCAGACACCCTAAGGTAGGAAAGGATACATAAAAGCATTCGTACGTGTGTACGTATGAAACCCTCAGTGAGCGATTACAGCTTGCACTTGTTTCATTATTTTACTTGACAGTATGTTTCTTCATATTTTCAAATTCTTATTCTTATTATTTCTTGACTCTTGATGGCGCTGTCGCACACAATCCCGATATCTACCAAATTCAATCTGAATTTGCGGAGACTAAGACTTTGTCAACTGAAAGCAATATAAAGTTACTCTTGAAACCATTCAGCGAGCGATCCTCAGAATGGATTCCTAGAAACTTTATACAAACACACAAAAAAAGAAAATCCTTTGCCAAAAGCACTATTCAAAACTACTTTAGTTTGTCCATGGGGAAATTAAACCCTTTTGACGATATGTATCTTAACATCCGTCTGTTTTTCTATTAAACTCTGTCCAATTTTGCCAAAAATCAAGCCTCTTCCAATCGTTACAATGTGTTTAGGGAAAATGAACCCAAAGTTATCCAAAAGAAGTTTCTCGTATAATATTTGTAAATTGAATGTACACATACATATTGTCATTATATATGGCCTTTGCGTCTGTTACAGATGATTTACGGCGCATTGTCTGAGAGACATTTCTTAAGGTGGCTAAACAAACCGATGCGATGCAAGAGCGACATAGCCTGCCGCAGGCCTGACAAGAGATGTTTGCGATGGTTGGTGCCGAGCCGCTTCCATGTCGCTTCTGTCTCTTATCAGCAAGTACTCCGAACCAGGCTTCATCACAGATCTTACGACCCTCCACTACAAATTGTCATTAATTGCTTGATATTAATTCTAATTACTATTAATGAATGACATGAGTTGTATTTGTGGCCTCAATTTGATTTATATGCCTGATAGCTGGAGGTGGTGTTTTAATTCTGATCTGGTAAATTAATCTGATTGGTCGTTTAATATACGCTATAATTGATTAATTGAGACCTCTGATTGGTCCGACTTGCTTCCCCTTCGCTTGTCTAAAATAAATGGCAACAAATCTAAAAGCCTATGAGATTTCATTTCTTAGCGCCATCATGCTTCAAAAGGCACTTCTAAACTGTAGTCATTAAAAATTTAGTTTAACAAAATATAGTCTGAGGCAACCTGGGTGGATTAAACAATTATAAGATGAAAGTGACGATGACCTCGAAAATAAATAAATAAAATGCATTAATATAATTTGTTGAATAAAATATAAAGACCCTAAAAATTAAATTATATAATGGTATTTTAAAAGAAGTTTTCTATTTGATTCAGTTGGCTTTTGATTCTAATTGACTAATGCATATCACAATTTAGTAAAAATTTTATAACCTCTTTTTGCTACGTAAACAACATAACGTAAAAGCTCCTATTACCGCCAGTTTTAGCTGTCTTAGGATTCACTTTAAAAAAATAGATATAAGCTGTTATGTTAGAAAAGATGTTATAATTTTTATTTAATCTCAACAAAGTATTCTTTGCAATTCAGTACTTAAATTCAATATTCAATAACGCAATAATTACTAAATAATTATTTAATCCAAAAGAGTAGTTGATTCTATTACCGACCCATAGTATGCGGCAAGATTCTATTACCGATTTTTCTACTTCTTTTACCGACCGCTACGAAGATGTCACTTCTTATTTACTATTAAATAAAATAAAAAATATTTTTAAGGTATATATTATATAATAACAATAGTTATGAGATCACCATTATTACAATATGAACATATTTATTTATTGCAAAGCTAGAGAACTTACTTTTTGTTATTTTAATTAATTAAAAATGTAACCAATCTCAGAAAACAGTCTTCAAATAATTAAAAGCTTACTTTTTCTTTACCTACATACTAATTATATATTATAAATCAATGACAAAAATATTTTTATCTGTAATACAATCACAAAATACCTTTATAATAGGTTAATTTTATAATAACACATTTATAATTCGCTCAATACAGAAGCCGACCCCAAGATGCTCGGGATTAATAAGACTAGGAGAAGGGAGAGAGAGAGACATTAATCAACGATATAGAATTTAATTCTTCGAAAGAAGATTTCAAAAGTTTCACGGCCCTCATTCCCTCCCGCCATTTTATTTGATTTGAAAACATATGAAATACACCCAATGCCATGAAGCCATGAATGAAACTGGATAGCAAATATTATTTTACATTAATAATATGGCCTGTGCCAAAATCTCTCAAAACGGCACGTTAGCAAGAAATAAGCCAATTTGTTCAAAAATATACATTTTGTTTTTGTGTACTGTAATACCTACTACCAAAAATATCGTCATAGCTGTGAGTCGGTAATAGAATCACGTATGAAGGAATCAATATTCTATTAGCAACCAATAAATTTAATAATAAATAGATAAAATATCCGTTTTATGGAATACTGTTAAATTCGATCTCAATACTATATTATTTTTTTAGTCTCAGTTAGTCTTTGATTCAGATGATAATGGTTATTTACAGTATAATATCGTTATAATAATAGGGATATTGTCTAACGTTGAATCGAGTTTTACACAAAAACTTTAAGAAATAGCTGTGTCGTTAATAGAGCTAACGAAGTAAAATAATTTTAAGAATTGAACAAGAAACAAGTAAAATCGAATGAGGTAGTTTATAATAGATATTATTTAAAAATACTAAATGGTCTCAAAATTTAACAACGCCATGGGTCGTTATTAGAATCAAGTTTTGAAATTCGGGTTCTATTACCGCCTTAAATTAAAACATGATTTTATAACACAAAAACCAATAAGAAGTGTTATATCAAGAGTTAATTTAGAAAACAAATATATACGTTACAGTTGTAATGTGATAGCAAGAAGACCAATCCATTCTTAGTGTGTTATTTTCCTTAAGTAATATTTAGGTGTACTTACGTGGCCGGAGACGCGACACTATGAAACGTGCGTCAATTTCGGGTGCGTCCCACTCATTATCAAATTATTTCTTTCACTAGCTATTTACACACAAAAAACTTTACTCTTTTTGCTGCCCAACTAAAATAAATAACTAATTTTTAAGGTATCACATTCTGGAACCCTATATTATGTCTAATATAAGTGATTTAAAAATTAGATCGTTAATAGAGTACACTTTTTAGGGGGTCGTTAATAGGAGCTTTTACGTTAATACAAAAATAAAGTTTCAAAGTTCATGCAGCTAATAACAAACTTTGAAGCTATTCCCTTTTATTTTTTTTATTTCACATAGAATATGTCCCGATTAGCTGACGCATTTCATGTGAAAATTCAAACGTTTTTCTATTTTACTAACTGATACTACAGTGTTGTTGTTCAGCTTCGTTAGTATATGGAGTATCTAAGTCTCTCACATTATTCGTTATACACTTAAAATAAAAATATTGCTTTTTTAAGGGCGTGAACCACAGTCCAAAGTAGTCGTAGAAATATTTGTAGTTACGCACAACATTCGATCCAAATCTGTGAAGAAACGGTCCGAAGTAATCGCAGCACTATTTGTTTGGTTATACGGTCCAATTTTGCTCGATCTGTATTTCCAGAGATGCAAATCGGACGTAGTGCGAAACCACTCAAAAACTACAGAATTTTATTATGTTAAAAAAGAATCCCTGGTTAGTCATAAATAATGTACTATCAAACTAATATTATAAAGGCGAAAGTTTGTGAGTGCGTGAGTGTGTATGTTTGTTACTTCTTCACGTCTAAACGGCTGGAGCAATTTTAATAAAATTTAGTGTGGAGTTAGCTTACACCTTGGATTAACACATAGGCTATAATTTATACACTATAATGCGGGTAAAACCGCAGGCATTACTAGTTTAAAACATGATAGAAAGCCATTATCATTAAAATAACCCTATAGAAAACAAATTCGCAAGCACACATATATCTCCAAAAGTTTCAGTTTCAAACAAAATTTGTCTGGACTAGGATTAGAAAGTACTAGCGAAAGTCCTACAGTCATTATACTACGTTCTGTTGGTCATTAGTCCCTGATAGATGTACAACCTAGGGTAGATTATACGTCGTTTAATTGAGATAGAACATTTCACCTCCAATTTGTCTTCATAAGCCTTTTTGGTGTACGCTTTTATTAAAGTGTAACATACAGTACGTTAGGTGAATGAGCCTTTATATTCACTATACAGGTTGTCACATTTTGAAGTATTAGTGACAGCACATTTGAAAATATGGGAGATAGAGACTTTTGTTCTTCATAACATTTTTTTCAACTTAGCGTTTTAAAGAATGTAACAAATGTAGTCATGGATTAAAAATAACTGTTATTAAGCAGTAATTGAAGTAACTTTTTTTAAAGTTCCCACGCCCCTGTAATTCGCCGCTCAAATCTGAACCAATAGTTTTCCCGCTCTCGTTCGCAAGAAGATTGCGTCGATGATTAGAAGGCTGCGGGGCAGCAGTGACACGTTCCTGTGACAGGTACGTGTTCAAAGTTTATAGGTATTTTGAGAGCCCTAATAAGGCACCATATTAAAAATACATTCTACGGTCACCGTAGCCTAGTTGGTAGTGCTCCTGCCTACGAAGCTGGTGGTCGAAAGGGTTCGAATCTCGGTACGTGCAAATATTTGTGTGATGAGCACGAATATTTGTTTCTGAGTCATGGATGTTTTCTATGTATATAAGTATTTATCTATCTATATAAGTATGTATATCGTCGCCTGGTACCCATAGTGCTTGCTTAGTTTGGGGCTAGGATGATCTGTGTGACATTGTCCCGAGATATTATTATTATTATTCTTCATATAAGAATAGCATAAACTAACATAGTTTTTAATTAAAACTGTATCTTTCAGTATGTTTTGACGCTACGTAGCTTTGTTGTCTAAATATCGATTAAATACTGTTGTTAAGCAGTAATTAAAGTTGCTTTTTTTAAGGTTGCCTCGCTGCTATAGGGAGCCGGCTATATTTAGGGGCAGCACTGACACGTTCTTGAAAAAAAATGCTTATAGGTATTTTGGGAGCCCTAATGAGACAACTAATCAAAGATACATTCGTCAGTTAAAAGGATATAATATACTTTAGAATTTAAGTAAAAGTGTAATTAATATTCAGTATATTTCAACCTATGTGGCTTTGTTGTATAAAAATCGATTTATATATAAGTTTGTAATACAACATGTTATAGAGATGCTAATAAGAAACGGGGCTACGGGAACGGGGTTTGTTTTTAGCTTAGAAACTGGCTGTTCAAAGTTGTTTTTATGTCATAATAAACATTAAAACAATAGTAGTCTCTAAAACTCATTTCTTTACAACCTTGCCAAGGCAAACTATATTTTTGACGACATTTTTTTTTAGGATAAATAAATTAAGGAAAATGTAAACATTTTTGATGGTTCCTTTTTTAAACTCAATAAAGTCGTACATTAAAAGATATTCGTAATGTTGCAGGAACTTAGTGTATTGGAGCAACATTCCTTAACGTGTCTTGAGGGGTGGTTGACTGTTACACATTTCTTTCTACTAGTAGTACTAGTGTGTGTGTAAGAATGCGTATCGAGCAGACGAGCAAAGTGCACGGCTGGTTGTTAAACCTTAGTACTGAACGCGTGGTCATGTATTTCTTGTTTGCTTTATTTAATCATTACTTAGTTCCTGGTGGGGGCCCACTTACCGCATATGTTTTACATTTAAAATATATAATATGGATTTTTATAATATATTCAAAAATAACTTTATGTAAAGGTAAAAATAGGTTTTGCAAAGTTCTCATACAATGTGCCACTCTTTTTTGTCTGCTTTATTATCGGTGACAATATGCTTACAAATGAAGTTTTTAAATATCTATGTAATGAACTCCGTTACATTTGTGTGACCCATAAATAGTTGTTCTGAGTTTGGATGTAATTTGTGTCCGTCATTTATATGTTTGTAAAGTACCCTGCAACCTTCCCTGCAGATTCCCTAGTGCGGGTGTAGTACCCAAAAAAGAAACTTAAATATTTCGCCATCATCCGAAAGAAACAACCTGTATAATCGTTATGAAAGGGTTTAGTAATATCGATTCGATATGATGTGTATTTAGGGAGCCCTAAGTGTCTCGTATATTAGATGATTATGTTTGTTATGTAACATGTCTGATGTGGCCTGTGTGGTAGAGCTTGTTTAATTCAAGCCATTTTTTATTATGAAGCCAGTGTTGGGCATATTTCTAACTGTGAATGTACTACTGAATTTAGGTGTCTAGATTTCACCTACTATTTGGAGCTGGATTACGTATTAGTCCTTCTCATTGTGTAGTTGGCTAATATTTGATGAGTTTATAGTATATATTTTATATAAAGCATATGGCTTCAAGAGGATGGCGTGGCTTGGAGGGTTTCGAACAAATCGGTCCTGCACTTGATCTCCCTCGTTCAAGTTGAATTTACATCCCGTTGGATATTGTTACCTCATTCTCAGTGGACAGAGTGTGCTCCTGTGTAGGCACATATTTTTGTGCTTAGTCATCTCTTCCAAAGGTGGCGAGCATAGTTTAGATAGCCGCAAATGGCCAACATTCAGCCAAGAACTATATATACTAGGTATAATATTTTCAATATTGACAGAGTTCGCCAAACACGAGCGTCAGCTATCAAACTGTTCATAAAATAAAGATCGTGAAACTGTCACATAACAAAATTAGGTACACCAATATGTTAACACGGGCTTTCGATTACGTTTGATAATACGGTCAAAGATTCAGATGCATTCAAATTACAGCAGTAATAAGTCACTCATTACAATCCATCTCTTAGAACTTCAACTTGAAGTTAAAAATAGTCTAAGAAATCCCTTTTAAAGACTCCCGAGACTTAAGATCGGAAAGACAAAAGGCTCGACACATATGGCGCAGTAAGGGAATTGTGCGGAACAATAGTGGACAGATAATGCGAATAAAACGTGTGTATTCCCTCTAGAGATGAGGAAAGAGAGCATTGTGTTGTTGTGCGCACTATATTTTTACGGATATCTACTAATTTCGGTTCGCGAGTTCACTAGAATGGATTTTATATTTAAAATTCCAAGCTCCAGTATTTTTGGGTTAAATCTTAGGTCGAAACTTAATGAAAATTTGTTAGAAAACCTACTTTGTGATGCTCTCACTCCATGCAATTATACCGTGAAATACAAATGGATAGACAAATTTATTCATTTGTATGATAAAATATATGAAAATATATACCGTGCTAAAATTCTGATAGTAAATTGTCGACAATAGCTAATTTACCTTAATTATATTTAGATGGGATCATATAACCAGGAGAAAAAGCAACCATTAAAAATATGTAATGTTTTTTGCAATTTCGCAATTAGACGCAAAAATCTAGACCGTCAGCTTTATTCTAGAAAAGTGTTTTACTGATATATTGATAGCTACATACGTAAAATATTGCTATGTATAAAGCATAGATCATTTCATATTGTTAACATTTTTCGCAATGCAAAGCGTAAGTCTTCACTCAAAACTGGGAAAACACTACACAACCAAAATCATCCTTACCAAATAACCCTAACATCATATCCACAGATCACCGCAAGCAGCATCTTTTGTATACAACTAAATCCGCAAACAAGTGTGCTGTGTACTGTGTATGTCCCCAATAGAAAACGGTTAACTAAGCTTATGACGTTTGGGATACACATGGCACTCACGTGTTGCCGACCTTTACTCCCTTCGCAAGAGCTCTGGCGACCTTTGCACCCAAGACCGCAACATTTATATTAAGGTGCTAATACCATAATCTTTTTAAGGGATCATTCATCATCATCTTCTTCAATCATTAAACATAATAAGACACTGTTCTCAGCATCAAAGCATATAATTATTTAATAAGTTACCAATGCATTTAAAATCAATAATTTATAATACTAGCTTATTTAGAATAAAACCTGAAGGCTTACCTTTTAGGAAAATGTTTTTATAGTGTGTCTGAGTTTGTAAATTGTGAGATATCTTAATTGAGTTGACTACGGTTGGTTTTTTGTGTGTTGTAAAATTGACGATATATTATTATGTGTTTCATGTTTTTATTAAATTTTTTAATTATGTGATTTGATTTCTGTATTACTTTTTTATTATTATTTATGTTAAACGTTAAATTTTAATTATGTTATGTTTCTTGATTATTTTATCTCCCAATTGTTATTCTTATTGTATTGGTTTGATTTTTAAATTATGCTTTTATTTAAGGAATTGTATTATAAAATTCATACACAATGGAAATTGTTACTGAATAAATAAATAAATAAATAAATCTCTGTACGTTAGACGCAGTAGGTAAGGTGCTTGCCTTGCTACTCCCTCAGTGCTCTTGTGTTTTTGATTCAATCCCTGCACCAAACAACTATTAGTGTAACCATTTAATCTTTGATCTGAGTCTATTAGTTGTGCTTTGTGTTTGTGAATTCAATGTTTCTGAAGTTATCGTCGATATAATAATATTCTGAGATATTATTCACACACGGCCATCTGATCCCAAACTAAGCAGACCTTTTACTATGGAAACCACATAACAGATACAATTTTTTTTGTATCTATAGATATAGATAATTACACTCAGACTCAGGACAAACAGACATGTTCATGTACACAAATATCTGCCCTGGGTGTGAATCGAACCTACGACCTGCGTCCTGAAAAGCTAGTATCTAACAACAACGCAGTATTGGTATTTATTTATCTAATGCGGCGTACTAAAAACGACTTCTCCAGTCGAGCTGTTCGTAGAGCGAAACAAACGCTATGCCCCTTATAAATATTGGAGTATAAAACTCATACCATAACTTTGACCCTAAACAAAAAGCCCATTATTTTCGAAATTGTATTTTTATTTATTAGACACTTTAAAAGTGGTGGTTAGAATAAAGTGTCAAAATAAACAAAGGAAAGTCATTTCTAACTAGATAAGTATCTATAGTTAACTCTATGGGGAGAATACAGTATTTGGCAAGTACACATGTTTGGGTTTGCGATTTCGGAAGG
This sequence comes from Pseudoips prasinana, assembly GCA_951640165.1. Lineage (NCBI taxonomy): Eukaryota > Metazoa > Arthropoda > Insecta > Lepidoptera > Nolidae > Pseudoips > Pseudoips prasinana. Next base: position 12,100,376 of record OX621240.1, read on the forward strand.
TAAAATAGGTAAAGGTAAGGATTAAGAAGTACCTACTTAGAGATGCTTGTGTTAACTAAGTGTAAATGTTTACTAATTCTGTGTTAAGAAGGTAACAATACGAAACAATCCCCTTACGGACTTAGTTAACACAAGCCAAAGATTGTTTAATTAACTGATTACAGAAAAGTGGAGTTTATCATTTTGAATATATGTCTGTTTTATTTTATTTGACCTCGCCTCACCCTTTCTTGTCCTGGGATCGATTCCCGCGCAGGATATCTATGTGTCCATAAACATGTCCATAAACAGTTATTCTGAGTCTGGATACCCCGCGACATAGGGATTAATTTCCCTAATTCCAAAATGTGGTCTGTAAAACAAATAAAATGTATGTTTGTTGCAAAACTGTGTGAACCGGTTATTATTATTATTTTATTTGATAGGGAGTGCTCTCGAGACTTACTTTTCGTATGGGCAGTGGTTACCCTAGTATCAGAGTTGATGAAGCCGCCCAGTAGGCCCGTGAAATGGCGTAACAGCGACTACCAGGACCGACAGTTTAATGTTCCTTCCAAAGCAGAAACTTAGAAATTTAACCACTTTAGTGGTCATACATCTATGGACTAACTGCGAGCCTAGTTGCTTTAACTCGGCAATGACTTACTGACTGGTGAGACTGGCTATGAGTGACTCGAGACTATCATCACCATCATCATCATTTTGTCCCACTAATATGATAGTGGGTATGGTATCCGCACTTAGACGATGTGAACCATTATACGTGAGCCATGGCGGCCTTCGTTCGATCCATACCGAGAATCGAGACTATTCTATATAAATAATATTACACATACAGTAATAAGGAAATAGTTTAAAAAACTACAAAACACGATTTTAGCACGCATATATTTTACAGACAGCAACCCTTTATACGCCATATCATGGCGGTGGATTTCAAACAGCTGGTCCGCCATCTTGGGGAAGCCGCCATGTTGGATTTGTAATGACGTTTCTTAGCTAGTCATGTATTGTCATCAGAACTCAGAGCGTGTGCAAAATTTCATCCTAATCGGAGACCGGGAAGTGGGTCAAATTAAGATTCCAAGTTTTCTTACATACACATTAGTTACAAGTGAAGCTAATCAAAGCGTGTTAAAAATGAGGTCGGTTGTATATTTCTTAAAATTGTACCTAATTGTAAATTTGCTGAGTGTATTTCAGCAGATGAGGACATTATTATTTTCGGTGATTATTCCTCCGAGGGGTGTCCGATATTTATGAATTCAGATGCATATATCATAATATACTCAGGATTATGGTCACTGCCACTGTTTCCAATTTGAAGAAGATCGTTTTAGCTGTACAGGAGTAGTACGATCTGCAACGAAATACATGAATCACCTAAGTAAGAGTTAAACATACAATAAATAAATATCTGGGGCATTTTATACCACGCCATCTAGCTCAAATATAAATACGTATATACTTTGTATGTTGTACTTTTGTAAATATATACATATAATACACATAAAACACTGACCTAGAAAAATAGATAATGTTCAGGAACTCAAATATTTGTCTTTTGAGCGGATAAAACCCTCAACCTTTCGAAGTCGAACAGTGTCATGGCGGTTTTCATATATATAAACAGTAAATTTTGTAACAGTTTCTCTTCAAAAAAAACATACCCCGCACTTGATTAATGAATACCTGTATCAGAGGTAATTTACGAGCATAAAGTTAACGGATATCAAGCACACCCAGTTTCAGGACAACTACTTATAGATCAAACAAATAGCTGTCCTGTACGGGAATAGAACCCCGGACATGAAAAATGTGCAGTCAAAATAACCTTTAAATGATCAACTCATGGTGGGTTGATCATCACGTAAATTAAACAAAGATGTACATTTGAAGATGGTATCCTAATAACTTTGGATTTTTTTTTAAAGCTTTTTTAGATTCTCCTGTACCGGTGTGTCTGTCATGAAATCTTGCAAGTTAAATTTGACACACTTCCCGCTTACCGATTGAGCTAAAATTTTCCATGTACGTGTCAATTGGATAACAATGCAAATTTATTATGACATGGAACGGATGTTCTTTAATGTTCCAGAGATATGTAACACGCTGTTATTTATAAAGAATTTGGTCTATTTAATAATATTTTTCTTAACAGGCTAAAATTATTTTTAACTTTATAGTTATTTTTATTAACAGGTAATAAATGTATTTAAAAAATATTTTTAAATTTAATATTTATTTACACACACATTTATTTACACTGATTTTTTATTTTGATAAAATATTGTGCATAAGATATAAATAATATAATACAACTCACAGATATAATACAATGACTTGAAATAAATTCAGTGTAAAATAATGTGGATTAGGAATAAAAAAGTTTGAAATGAACAAATGAAGCTGTTAGCTGTACTTTATCAATAAAAATGTTGTTTTTTTATCATATTTATGTGTATAATACCTACTGATATTGCGAGGTAAGCAATAACTAAACGTATACAAAATATTAAATCACTAACAATAGTAAAAGTTGAGATATAGCGCTACGACACGAGGGATTGACTGGGGTACGCCATTAGGACTTTTTGGTACGAAACCTTGAATACGGTTTCCCACTAGATCAGTCATCTATTTAAAAAGTCTATAACACTGAAAAGGTAACATAAGAAAGGACGTGTTACTTTCAAAACCTTTATAAACCATCTTTTATAAGTAAACCATATTTAAGGCAGCGTTATAAATCAGAATTGAGTTACTTAATGGGCAGGTATATAAAGTGATGGATCGGTATAACCCAGGCTTTTGTACGAGCTGAACGTAAAATCATCTAAATTAAGAATAAATAATTTGGAATTATTTTGGCCAAGATGTAACAAAAATAATTGTTAATTTTCAAGTTTCAAGTTTCTTTATTGCACTTATGTGTAACAGTTTTAGATGTTTTCGCTCACAATAGGTATCAACAAGCACCCTGTTAGGGCATAGCAATATAGCTTTACATCTTTACAATTATTACATAATATTATTTTAACACACACTGATAATTAAATTATATTTAATCAAAATTCACGTCAAGTTACTTATCTATTCTGTGGTCAAGTTCTAAATTGCACATACTATTGTTAAATTAAATAAGTATTTTATTTCTAATTACATTAAATTTACAGAAGTCGTACTCAAAATAATGTATATTAAGTCAAGAGCGTGTGTAAACGATTTTAAGCCATACACAAGCTAGTAGACTTAATATACGTAAGATTACGTGTGTTTCTTGTGCATATCAATGACATGTTACAATGTTATGACATACACTACAATGCAAACAAGACGGTGCATGCATCTTACTTGGGCCACTCCAACATTTCTCGGGCATACGTCCTTGAGAGTCGGAGCAATATTGTGTTTAAAATCGGGATAACTTTAGACGATGATGTCTCGAACTGGGGACATTTCAACTAGGTTTACTTCAACCTTCTAAAGAAACAGACTTGCATGTTTACTAAAAAACTTCCATCGTCATACCCCCTCACTTTCAAAACATTCCCCTTAATATCAGGCCGAGTGTTGAGATTCGTCCATTGGGAGTGGCGTCAAATTTCGCGGGCATGTGGAAGACAAGACCAAGTTGGCATCCAAAAAGCTGGATCCCTTTGGTAGAGCTTAGCAATATTCGAATTCATCACCTCCAATTATATCAAGTTTAAATTTCACCTCTTTGCTCTTTGCTGTTTGGAGTGTTAAATTTTAGCTCACCCAGTACGAATGGAATAAGCAAGCCTGGGCTCAATTCCAAAGGCGAGCTTAAAAGTATTATTGAGATTTTTTGGTCTTAAATAGATTGCAAATTATACGCTAAGGTGATTTCGGTTCGGTATTTTGTTGTGTTGAATTACACGACCAAAATATATTTTGAACAGAAAATTTTGACTGCACATAATAATATGTTGTTTGCTAGTTTCCTTTGAGAGTGGCGTCTGTTCTCCGAATTCAGTTATTACTATGTAACATCACGTAGGTCCAACCTATGAAAAGCTCACATGCGAAGGCAAATAATACTCCACTTCTAGCAGTCACAAAAACTTCTACAAAAGCGAACCGAATTTTTATTTCGTAGTTGTGATGTCGACTCTATCCATATTCTATTACTATTAGTTATTAATAAATAAATCAACCGATATTTTATATGGAATTAAATTTACATTTTTGCACTACACAACTTGTCGAATGTAATGTATAATTTTTTGTATCATATCAAAATGAATAATGTTATTGTTTCGAAGTTTTTCTTTTGTATACCTAAATATAATCTAAAATAATAAGCATTCAGACAACCGATCGAGCATATATTGTGTTTGCCTACTAAATAATTACTCTAATTGGACCAAATCCCGTGTTCATGCCCGCTTGAGTATGTTTCGCCGGACCGTCTCAACTGGGTCGTGTTGAAACCGGTAGTAGATGAACCCACTGAGTTTGTTTCGCTGGGTCTTCTCAGTTGGGGCGCATTGGATCCGGTGGTAGCATTAAAGCGCTACCGTCGTTATTAACACAAGGTCCGTCATAATAATAATACCTTTAATATAGACAGAACCATTGACAATATGTAGTAAAAATATTAGACTTAAACTAGATAATTAAATATAATCTCTTGACAATAACTTGATACGAGCTAGCTAAATATCATTTCTGTTATAAAATAAATTTTATAAATGTTTTCATACAAGATGTACCTAAATATCTATGTTACTAGAAATAATATCTAATGTATACAACTATATTACTACAAACATGTTCTGACTATTAACAAGCGCTTTTTTAAAGTCTACGTGAATAAAAACCTTTTTTATTTATTTATTTTTTATTTATTATTTATGTATGACAGCATCAAATTGAAATGTACCTATATACTTGTAAATAAACACCATATTATAATATGTGTTAATAAAAACCGTAATATAATGTGTCATGGTGTTTATTAACAAGTCTTTCATTCATTCATAACCTGTATTAATTCATTGTCAGGTAAAGGTATTCTTAAAGTGGTACCTAAAACCTGTCTATATAAAAATGACACCCCCGAAGAAATACAAGGAAGCGGCGCAAGTATGACTGTTTATAGACCGGCTGAAGACCGGCTTTTGGTTGAGAAAGAAACAGAGTGTATCGGCCTGATTAAATTAAATACTTCCTCTAGAGACCCTATGGTCCACCATTTGGTGCAAGAATTCTTATAGCAATTAAATCTGATACTTGGAGAGTACGAAACATTACTTGGGTATAAACGGGCGAACAGCTGTTCGAGTGAATGCACGTGCATGGCGGTCACTGACCTTGTGAGGCAAATATGACTAATACAGTGAAATGCAACAATTGCAATGTAGTGATTAACGAGTTACTAGCGTTTATACAAAACAAAGCGGGTATCATGGATGAGGACAGCATGATACGATTATGTGTGACTGCTTTTAATGAAGAAGAAATAACACTTGCAAAGAAGTTATTGTTCGAGTCTGCTGATACGTCTCGCCGTAAAATTAATAGAAGGAAAGAAGGCAAAAATAGAAGAGATATCGAGGACATCATCGTGTTAATTAAGGAACTAGATCCCGAGTTGTTACCAATTTTTGTAGCCCGATATCTCCATAAATTACCACCAGTAACATTCGACCACCTAGATGCTACTAGACTGCTCAGGGATATTATTAAGTTACAAGAAGACGTGGCCGTAATAAAAGAAAAATATGTCACAATGGACGACCTAGCTGATATTAAAATCTCGAGTAATTCCTGCTTTAGGAGCATGAACATTAATCCCAAACGAGGAGGGTATTTGTTGGATGATAAAAATTTTGAATACGAGAGTGGGCCAGCCGGTATATTAACGCAAGTCACTTCGGAACTGTCACCGCACGTAACGTTGGACAAGTGCATGCAAGAAGTAAGCGAGAAGCAAAATGATACCTTAATAAATATTGTCTTGCCGCCGCCGCCGGCCCACTACGAGGCTAGTTGTGGCAGGGCGGATAGTGTCGAGCGCGTGGAGACCGATACCGCGGTTTCGACGAGGACTGATACCAGCGCAAGGGAAACGGCGACACCGTTGGCGGCGGAAACAAACGACCGAAGAACGAGGCGCACCGTAACACCGAACGTCAACACATCGGCGCGCGTAACACGCGCGGAAGCACTGACTTCGTCGACCCCGGACCGGAGCGAGCGTAAACTTCTATCAGATGTTTTGAAAGAAGGTGGGGATTGGAAACACGCATCGCCGAACGTAGGCTGGATTGAGGTACAGCGTAAAAGGTTACAGAACAGATTTGTTGGGATGAAAGGCAAGGCGCAAACACTGCCTAACTGTACATTTAAGGCTGCCGAGGTAAATGTTCCTTTTTATATCTACAATGTTAATAAAGAGGCTAAGATGGAAGATATAGTAAAGTATATAAAAAATAAAACTAATGTGGAAGTGTTACTGCAAAGTATAGATATGAAAAGGAATAAGGGCTATGCAGCTTATAAATTCTTTATACCTAGGGGGCATTTAAGTGTATTTATGAATGAAAATATGTGGCCCACCGGCGTATCGTTTCGTAGGTTTATCAACTATGGTCGTATATACGAGTAATAAGGAACTGCAGAGTTATTAACTCAAAACGCAGTTTAAGAGTCGCTGAAATGAATAACTCCTCTTCTTAATTTAATACAATTATTATTATAAATCACTAGTTTTTATTACTACTTGATTTTTTGTATAATCACACTAATAATATAAAGGCGACAGTTTGTGAGTGTGTGTGTTTGTATGTTTGTTACTTCTTCAAGTCTAAACGGCTGGCCCGTTTTTATAAAATTTTAAATGGATTTAGCTGGCATCCAACTACATTAATACATAGGCTATAATTTATAAAGTTTAACGCGGGTCAAACCGCGGGGCACGGCTAGTTTCACATAAATGTATATTTAGTTATATTTACAATACGACTATTATTATTTATTATATTAATGTAGTCATTTGATCAGAAAGAAGTATACTATAGTTAAGGTATTCCATCGAACATTTGGAGAGATTTTCTTTCACTACATCTTTCAATTGATGAATCAGAAGGTTTTTATAGTCTCTCTACAGCGATAAGTCTCACCAATCACCATTTTCATTTCTATCGAGTTCGAATTCGATCTTCGTTCTGTTTTTTATACACTCATACTAAGCCTAAAGGTTTTGTAAGAAATACGATCGATCCCAGCTGTCTGCAAAAAAAATTGAAAAATAGGTTTAACAATCAGTACAGACACAGAACAATCAGTAAGACAGTCGCCTCGCTGCTTCGTGTTGCGGGTTCGAGTCCCGCGCCGGACAACTATTTGTGTGACTCATAAATAGTTGTTTTGAGTCGGGATGTAAATTGTTTCCGTCTATTATTTGTTTGTTTAAGTACCCCGCGACACAGAGAATAGATTCACTTATGCGGGCGTTGCTTAAAAAAAAAATTTTAACTACTTAAACAGACAATTAGGTGTTTTTTACATGACAGTCAGAGTAGCCTAGTTGGTAGTGCCCCTGCCTACGAAGCTGGTGGTCCTGGGTTCGAATCCCGGTAAGTGCAAATATTTGTGTGATGAGCACGAATATTTGTTTCTGAGTCATGGATGTTTTCTATGTATTTAAGTACTTATCTATCTATATAAGTATGTAGGTATATCGTCACCTGGTTCCCATAGTAAAAGCTTTGCTTAGTTTGGGGGTAGGATGATCTGTGTGACATTGTCCCTATATATTATATTATTATTATTATTTATTAAATAAAAAAGGATTGGTGTGAGCTATAAATAGTGTTTCGAAATCTGGGTGCGATATGTGTCCGTGATTTGTATATTTCTAAGTCGTTCACGATCACGACACGGAATTCCGTTAATGCAGGCTTGGCTTAAATAGTGTGACATCGAGGAACGCACGATAGAAGTGAGCGAGAGTCCCGTAGCACCGCGCTAATGGAAGAGAAAGTTCGTTAACTTTCTCTTCCATTAGCGCTTTAACTCTCCGGCAGAGAGCTCAAAATTGCTGTAAAAGTTTGAAACCAAAAGTAAAAACGTCGCATTCAGTCGAAAAATAGTACAGAAATAAAAAATACTTTTTTCAAATTTATAATTTTAATTTAGTAAGTTCCAGTTGGTAGGTAAACTTAATACGTCGACAATCTCGGTATGACTGTAAATTGTAACTGGAATTTTAATTAAAAAAGTAATTATTATTAGTAAATAAATAATAATGCTGGCACCAAACTCCTTATCAAGAGTCTCTATGGTGCAGTCCTTATCAATGATTTCATTGAATGTCATAACTTATGTCATTCGATTAAAGCCTGACGGAGCATTGCTTACTAATTATAATGCTCACTATTTTTATTTATTTATTAGGCATGTGTACAGTATATAATATAACGCATAAGTAACGTTGTTCAACTGTTAGATGAAATTTTATGTATTTTGGAGTGGGTTCTTAGGTAGATTAAATTACAATTTGGGCCGATAGATGGCGCTGTAATGATATTCAGTTTAGTTGTAGGGCCGTAGGCTCTCTAGGCTTCTTAATAAAATGTTACCTGTCTTGTTCTGTGTTCAGTAAGCTGAATATTAGTTTCATTATAATTTATCTGTACTAATAATATTCTACATAAAATGTATATGTTTGTTCATCACGTTTTCACTTATTTAACTACTGAACCTTTCTCCCTCAAATTGAAAACTGGGGTATATATTCAATTATGCCGGAAAATTGTTTTGTGGCATTTCCTTCTAGGCAAAGCTGCCGACGGAAGCTAGTTTAAGTACAAAGAAGGAAATAATAAAAGTTAAAACACAGTTATTAAGGTCATTTTTAAAAGTATAGTCCATTAGAGTTCCGGCACACCGGCACAGTTGAAATTAGTCCGTTCTGAAAAATCGCGTTCGTGGTTACTCAACTTCTATATTAAATTCAATGTTTCAGTTTCGGTCCATTTACGACTTTCCCAGTCATAAATGGCTTAAAACTGTTCGATATCATGTGCCACTACCAAATCATTTATATACGTGCCGGACATAGATTTAATATACGGGAGTATTTGGAGGTAGTTGATGTTCGATTTATTCGCTTCTACTACCAGTGGCACTACAATGGCGCAAACATTCGATTTAATAATGAAACTAGTTTTTCTCCCGCGGATCTAGGTACAGACGCCAGCACATCAAGCTATCCCATTATGTCAAATTTCGTCAATTGAAAGTGAACCTTATGCTTTTGTGATAAAGTTGAAAATCTATAAAAGAATGTTGACAGGTTGGAATAGCTAGACGTGCTGGCGTCTGTACATCCGTGAATTTAATTTGATGTCGCAGATGAGATTTGAGTGCAATTGTGTAGTGAATCAACAATTTTCAGCATTCTGGTCCCATCCAGAAGATCTCAAACAGGGTCACTGAAAATGCGGCGAAAAGCTTCCAGAAAAGGATGGTACGGCAGTGTTGCATTTTTTAAAAGGTTACCCAGTAAAAATGGTCAATACCATATAATAACTCAAAAAATTATCAAAATGATAATTTTTTGGGTTATTAGGAGACATCTAAATTGAAATCTTTTTTATCCCGGTGGACATTTCTATATCACGGTGTTCACTAATACTAGAAAGTTATGATAGAAAGGGATATATTAAATACATTGCACAATACTATCTCATTAAATCACTATCTTCGTTATTCTTTGAGGCAGGTCAGCCCGCCTTAAATGCATGGGCAATCGATTTTTTAAATTAAGTTATATTTTCTATACATCTTAAAAACTATTAAAAATGCATATAATTGAAAAATAAATTGTTTTTACCATAAATTCTGTTTATCTATTGTACTATAGCGTGACGTGGTTGGTTAATGATCGACTTTCATGCCGCAGGTCGTGAGTTCAATTCCCACCGAGATATTTGTATACATGTCTGTCTGTCCTGAATCTGGGTGTAATTATCTATATAAGTATGAAATTACAAAAGAAAAGTGATATATGTAATATATCAGTTATCTGGTTTCCATGATACACGCTCTGCTTAGTTTGGGATCAGATGACAGTGAATAATTTCCCAGGATATTTATTTGTCATACAAACTATCTTATTTTTTATTACATGGTATCTCAGACACATTTACTTTAAATCTAAAAACAGAATACATGATTAAAATTTCAGTTTTACTTAATGACACTACCGTTTACGATTACGTGGACATCGCGGTATTTTATGAGAGAGTTAGAATACCCTCTCCAACTTCTAATTGGCTCCCCGGTCCTTCGCCTTTCATATCCAGTTCATCGCTCCTAGCCCCGCGTTAGGGAACATATTTGGGACTGTACGAGTTTTCTTTAATTATACTAAGTTAAATTAAATTGGTGAGTGAAACTGTGCAGAAGTACTAGGTTTCGATTTTAGATTGTAGGTATAACAAATTACAAAAATTTTAATAATTATAATTTTATGTACAGACGCCAGTACATCAAGCTACCCCAATCTGTCAAATTTCCCCAATTGAAAGTGAATCTTATGCTTCTGTGATAAAGTTGAAAATCTATAAAAGAAATCTGACAGATTGGGGTAGCTGGGTGTGCTGGCGTCTGTACCTATTAAAATATAAGCTTATAATTAAATACGGTATCAAATTGAAATAAATAGATGACAGGTAAGTATATGTTACTATAATTGGTTAAAAAATCAATTCAACGTTTGTCGCCTTCAACAACTTGTAGATTACCTAAAATATGTAACCAGTATCTAGTTGTCTGGTTGCCATAGTACAGGCTCTGCCTAGTTTCAGATCAGATGCCAGTGTGTAAGTTGTCCCACGATATTTATTATTATTAAATTGACGGTCACCGTAGCCTAGTTGGTAGTGCTCCTGCCTACGAAGCTGGTGGTCCTGGGTTCGAATCCCAGTAAGTGCAAATATTTGTGTGATGAGCACGAATATTTGTTTCTGATTCATGGATGTTTTCTATCTATTTAAGTATTTATCTATCTATATAAGTATGTATATCGTCGCCTGGTACTCATAGTACAAGCTTTGCTTAGTTTAGGGCTAGGATGATCTGTGACATTGTCCCTAGATATTATTATAGGCGAGTTACGGCCATAGCGGACAGTCTCAATAGAGATTAGTCATCTGCGCGGAACATTATTATAGTGCACAAGTGTGTGCGCAAACACAGGAGCACTTTCTATCCATCACTCTCATGATCCGATGGGACGCCTAGCGATACGGCCGGAAAGAGGAGACATTGTCCCCAGATATTATTATTATTAAATACGCTTCATTTCGTGATAATACGTGTGAGTTAAGTTGCCAGAGCGAATTGGGTAGGTAACGCGTCGTCGTCGTGTACACAGAAAAGCTTACGGCCTACCGGTGGGGTTATCACCTACGTCGGTGATCATCGTAATCGTGATCGGCGTTTAAATAGATGAAGGTTAAAAATTACTAAATCATTGGTTCAATGGGCTTCACCGTTGAAAATCGATTCCAGACCATTTATAATGTCGCGTATGGTCATGGAAGTCGATTGAACTAATGATTTAGTAATTTTTAACGTTCATCTCTTTGAATGCCGATCACGATCATGATGTTCGGGGACTTGAGGCGGTAGCCCACTGATGATGAGTAGTATACATGTTTGGTGATTTGTTCGTATAAAGAAAGCTACATTTACCACATTCGAATGCTGATACAAAATAGGTCTATTTCTAATCATCTCATTGTAAATAGACTGTTCTCTTGTACCTATGCGAAAAACATTCGATTGATAGACTCAAAAGTAAAACCATTAAAGTTACTGAACCATCAAATACTTTCCACTTTGTCCTTTTAATAACGCTGAGTGAGTTTCGAGTATCGCTATTTCTTTTTTACGAGTGAACATTTCTTTGATCTATTTTTAAGCCTGGCTCTGTAAAAAGAGTATTGTAATTACAATAATTGACACAGGTCCTACCTACGCAAATTCTAAGAATACGTTGATTAATGAGTGTTTTGTATGAAATTAATTGGTTTAGTAAACAAGTAATCAGGTGAAATTTGCAATGCGAAGGTAAATGTGTCGGGAGTCGTTAAAGAGAAAACTGTTCTATGTCTTCGGTTAGCTTCCATTTATATTTATTTAACTTTCAGCACAAACATAAATTGTACAACGCTGACTCAAGCCTTGTACAATTCATATTTCTGATAAACAATTGCATTTATAAATATATACATGGATATAAAATTGTTACTAACACTTTCGAAATATGTCAGCCAAAGTACCTACGTCCACTACTGAACAAAAGCCTCCCCAAAGGTTGGACGGACATGCTATAATCATCATGCTTGGCATACAGGTTGGCGATCGCAGTTTGATGGTCATAGTTCACAGAAAAACGCTACTGCCCGTTCTCTTGGTATTCCCTCGGACGATTTCTACGCCCACCACGGGATGAGATGGGGTGCGATGGGTTGCGATTAGTATTCCGAAATATTCAAAAGAACTGTTTAATTTGAAGTAAAACATAAATACCTACTGGACGTAACTTAAAGAACACTAACTACCTATGAAACTGATGTAATAAAACAGGACCAGTAAATTTTTGTGATAACTATTTAGCATAGTTTAACCTAACACCTTAAAAAGTATAGTTTATCTAATCATTGCAGAACTGACTTAGAATTTATTCGAAAGTTCAAAATTAGGGTTTGAGCTCAGGATCGATCAAAATTCTATCTCGAAAACTACGCAAAATCGTAGAACATAATGGGGTGATTGGGATACTCCTCATCATAAAGTATCTAAATTTTGCGTTTGAACGTCAATGTTAAAACTGGCCACTAAGTCCATAGACTGAGATGAAGAATAAACGGACTACATATTGCTAGGATACTGTTTATATTGCTGTCATGTTTTTTTCCATCTCTTGTGTCAATCAATTATATTAATGTGCTAATTACTTATATCCACTGCGTTTTTATCTACCTTAACAGTCAACTCCTCGGCCACCCTGTATAACAAAACCTCTCAGGACCCTTGAGCGTCAAATATTCGTCCACACCGTCCTCCACCGGCAACGTGACCTAGTGACTAGCGGCATTTCCACGCTGGATTACAATACTTAACCTTTGTCCGAGGTAAGCACCAGCCCTCTAGTCACCAAATACGTCGACCAGGCTTATCGATATTTCATGAAATAAAACACGAGAGCTCGGGCTAATGATATCCCACTATTTATACTGCACCATGAAATGAAATGAAATTAAATTTTTATTCAGCACTTGGGTATTAACATACACTTGTACTTGTCAAGGTCACAATGCAGTACATAAACATAATGAATAGTAAAGTTACAAAAAAAAAAATATTTTTTTCTGTTGTGGGTAGTTTAGAGTGAAACACAAATTATTTTGTGCTCTGATTTAATTGCAATTTAATAATTGTTAAACTGTTTTAATTGCATATACTTATGTATTAACTTGTTGCTAAACACAGGAATTTAAAGATTTTAAATCTTTCATCCTCACAACACTGGGGCACTTCAAAACACAGTTTCAGTTACTGTCTCTCGGGCTGGACCGTCATGAAACTGCAATGAGAAGAAAGGTCCTGCTACTCCATGGTGTTCCAGAGAAACGTGATGAAAAATTACACACCACTATTGCTGAGATATTAACCGGCAAAATGAAATTGCTTGACATTGGTTCTTCCAACATTGATGTTTGTCATCGCCTGGGTTCCAGCACAGGGAAGAAAATCCGTCCCATCCTCATTCGTTTTAACAATATGGAGCACCGCCACTTGGTATGGGATCACAAGACTGCTTTGCAGGGTACTGGTATTACTGTCTCAGAGTTTTTAACAAAGGCCAGGCACAGAGTGTTTACTACAGCACGCGAATACTTCTCAATCTCTAAATGCTGGTCCACTCAAGGTAATATTATTATATTAACTCCGGATCAAACTCGTCACAAAGTCGAAACGATGGACCAACTTGATGCTCTGATCGCTCAATTTCCAACGACCGTAACAGCGCCTGAAGCCGAAGCTCCCCCCAACTCTGCTGGGCTGGTGACACCTGTCTCCAAGAACAACAAAGCCAAAAGGGCCACACGCCGCTGATATACCTCAGTCAGATAAGCAATGTATTACATTTGTTTACATTTTAATATTGTACTCTTGAAATTGGTAGCGTAGCTTCCGTATTACGTTAAAACACGGGGTAACTGTATAATTATTTTTAACAAAACTTGTTTTTACCCCCGATATTATTTGACAATTTTTTATTTTTCTGCAGTCATTTTGTAAATTAATGACGTATACCTATCACTTCTATCTTGACATTTCGTAAATTTTAGTTTATTTTGGCATTGACAGCTTCGTTTAGAAACCATTTCATTAATTACCTAATTTACTTTTATAACTTGTTTTATCTGTTTTTTTCTTTTTGCTGCGCTACTAATTCAAATATTAATTATTTTATGAGATACGATCCAAACTGGTGTACCTTGCGATACTTCTGTCAGATGTTCAATTAAGAGCATATTTTTATTAGTTTATTTTGTTTTTTCTGTTGTGTCCCGCCTGTTACTAGTCTAAGTGAGTCCCACATAGGCTTGTGGCGTAATGTGTTCGAAGGTACATGTCTTTCTGAGGTATCCAGCTTGACGTGTCTCTATAGATTATTATTATTGTTTTTTTAATGTTACTTTATTTAGCTTTTGTAATACTTTTGTTAATTTCTTTAAAAGTTTTTTCTAGTTTTCCGGCGAGACGGTGTGTTTAGTGACTTTAATTCTGTTAATATTTATACAGAACTTATTAATAATTTTTTTTTTTTTATTATATATTTATGTAATATATAGTATATATAATCATTATTATTATGGATGATGATTTACCAAATATTGATGATAGCTTTTTCTCCTGTTCTTCTTCGCTCTCAAGTTACGCTAGCGCGGATGATTCTTTTACTTCACTCACTTTGCATGACCAAATCTCCTCGCATCTACGCACTGTTCCTCATAATCTGAATATTGCCCATATCAATGCGCAGAGAGGAACACTATTCTGATCTTCTAGCATCATTTAGTGGCACCAATATCGATGCATTATTGATTTCTGAAACATTTCTTAAGCCTTCTCTTCTTTCTCCTTATTTCTCTCTCCCTGGGTTCGTTTTGATGCGCAATGATCGAACGGATAAGGGCTGCGGTGGTGTGGCAATATACCTGCGGGCTGATATCCCGTATAAGATTGTCAGCATGTCCCCATCTCAATACTCTGG
This sequence comes from Pseudoips prasinana, assembly GCA_951640165.1. Taxonomy (NCBI): domain Eukaryota; kingdom Metazoa; phylum Arthropoda; class Insecta; order Lepidoptera; family Nolidae; genus Pseudoips; species Pseudoips prasinana. Next base: position 12,115,704 of record OX621240.1, read on the forward strand.
TTCGTCTGAACATTTATTGATTGAAATTATTGTCCACCACTCTAAGATGCTACTTGGTGTTTTTTACAGCCCTAATCTTCGAATCGATTACTTCGAATCACTTGATACCCTTTTAAATAATTTATGTCCGGTTTATGACCATGTAGTCCTTATGGGTGATTTCAATACTTGCTTGATCAAGAACGATCATCGTTCTGCGAAACTACTCTCCCTGTTAACTTCTATCAATCTTCACGTTCTCCCTCTTACTGCTACGCATCACTTCCCTAATTGCACCCCTACTCTCTTGGACCTTATGATCGTTTCTTCCCCTGATCGTGTTGCTACTCATGGCCAATTAGTCTCTTCCTACTCCTACCACGACTTGGTTTATCTATCGTACAAAATTAGACCTCCTAAGCGGAAACCTCACTACCTTCTTCTTCGTAACTTCAGGGGTATTAATTTGGAGGCATTGCAGCTTGATGCCTTGAATTTGGATTGGTCCGAAATCTATAATTCTTCGAACATTGACGATAAAGTGAATCTTTTTAATGGTAAAATACTAGCCTTATATGATCGCCATGCTCCAAAACGTCGAGTGAAAGTTAAACATTCTCCTGCTCCTTGGATCTCCGCTGAAATTAAGGAAGCTATGGCACGCAGGGATAAAGCTAAACGCAGGTATAACCTTAATCCAACGGAGGGAAATTTAAATCGCTATAAATTTGCTGCAATCGCCTGTGTCGTGATGCTAAGAAGCGCCACTTTTACAAATCGCTTGATAATCGCGATTCTTCCACAGTTTGGAAATTTCTCAAATCCAACGGAATTGGTAAATCTCCCACCACGGCTTGTAAAGATATCGATCTGAATGGTCTTAACATTCATTTTTCTAACACCCCCGTTTCTCTGGACTCTCAAATTAAATTGGCTACTTTACAAGATCTTTCCCTTTTACCAGTACCGCATTGTTTTCCCTTTAATTTATCTCCTGTAACTGAGGAGGACGTCAAAAAATCAACAGCTTCAATATCTTCTTCTGCAGTTGGACATGATAACATATGCTCAAGGATGATTCATCCTATTCTGCCTACTATACTTCCTGTTCTAACTCACATTTTCAACTTTTCCTTATTCTCATCTACTTTTCCTACAGCTTGGAAACAAGCACACATAATACCACTTCCCAAAATACGTAATCCAGCTACTCCATCCCAGTTTCGTCCTATTTCCATTCTGCCTTTCCTGTCTAAGGTCCTTGAGCATATAGTTCATCGTCAGCTTTCTTCTTTCCTGTCTAATAACCACCTTCTTAGCTCCTTCCAATCTGGATTCCGTACTGGCCACAGCACTGTCACTGCTCTGCTGAAAGTGACCGACGATATCCGCTGGGCCATGGAAAACAAATCCTTTTCTCTTCTAGTGCTATTGGATTTTAGCAGCGCTTTCAATTCTGTTGATTTTGATGTCCTTCTCGGTATTCTGGCGTCTCTTAACTTCTCTTCTAGTACTGTCTTGTGATTTAACTTTTATCTTCGGGGACGTTCGCAGTGCGTACAACTTGACGAGTCTTACTCAGATTGGTGTTCTCTTATTGCGGGCGTACCTCAGGGTGGCGTTCTTTCTCCCTTACTCTTTTCCATTTTCATTAACTCTATCACACGAGTCATTTCCTCACACTTCCAACTCTATGCAGACGATTTGCAGCTTTACAGATTTTTTACTCGAGAAGATGCTCATGGCGCGATTGCTGCCATGAATCGTGATCTGGAATTAATTAACCAATGGACACGGTCTCATGGTCTGTTAATAAATCCTGAAAAATCCCAGGCCATGATTATTGGTAGTACATATATGCGTAACTATCTTGACTTCGCATCACTCCCTACGGTATGTTTAAATGGTCATCCTGTAGCATATACTGATACTGCAAAAAATCTGGGCATAATTCTTGATAGCACTTTGTCTTGGAAAGCTCAGGTATCGGAAGTTAGCAGAAAGGTTCACTTTACCTTCCACTCTTTAAAATGCCTCCAAAACTTCTTACCCCTGAAAACGAAAATCTCACTAGCTCAGACACTCATACAACCCATTCTGGACTATGCGGACTGCTGCTATCTTGATGCTACTGAGGAGCTGCTAAATAAACTTGAGCGCTTGCAAAACTTATGCATTCGTTTTATATTTGGTCTCAAGAAATATGATCATGTCTCTAACTTTCGCAAGGATCTCAAGTGGCTCCCTATCCGTCTTCGTAGGAATGCTCGCATATTGTATCTCTTATTTAATGTCCTTCACAATCCCTCATACCCCGCCTACCTACGGGAGCGTTTCTCCTTTATTCATTCACCTGATGCCTCCTGTAGGTCACACCTCAGATCCCTCCTTAAATTTCCTATCCATAAAACCGATTTTTACGACTCCTCTTTTACGGTGCATGCGGTCAGGTTGTGGAATTCTCTTCCACCTAACATCCGCAATAGCAATACAATAACGTTATTTAAAAAACGAGTGAAAGAACATTTTCTCTTAACCTCATCCTGATAATAGTATGTATATGTAGTATATTATATTGCCCTTATATATTTATATTCCCCTTATAGGTATCTGTGTATTATTAGTATGTAGTGTATACATACACTTTGTATGTCGTAAAGCGTAAACTACACATAATATGCTCTTTTCTAGTTAGTTTCTCCTCTCGCGGGTCTGCTGGAGAGATTTCTATTGAAATAAGCAGTACCTTTGTACAATTTTTTCCTTGTTTTATTTATGTTATTATGTTTTTATGTATGTGTACATAAATTGTTAAATAAATAAAATAAAAATAATTTGTCAGTCCGTGCGGTTTGTTTTATCGCATATATTTACTGAAATCCTTAAATAAATAACAATTTACTAATCTATTATTTTGAAATTTAGTTCTACTATAATAAAATGAAAGAATGGAAGACTAAAGCAAAAAGACGAAATTCTAAATGAGGGTGTGATCACATGCACGGGATCACCGATCACGCGTTAATGGGCCAAAGCGATCCTCGCCGCTGAGGAACCTACCCTAGCTAGCCTGCGGCTTTCTCTAGCTACCTAGGTGGACGACCCGGAGAAGAAAGCCACAAAGAAACTCCAGGCTTGCTTTTTTCGTCTTCTTTTGCTTTCAGTTTACGATTTTTTTTTAAATGTCATGTATTTTACTTACATTGTGATTGGTTGTTATGTAGGCTAATGCACGCACAGAACCGTTGTCATCCAGTGAATCATAATATATGTATATAGTGACTTACCAGGCTACAATGGACAGTACTAAGGCAAAAACTGATATACTAAATTTATTCAGTCCGATGCTAGACTGAAGCCTTTCCTAGGATCTCCACAAAAACATTCAGTTCATATTTTGGGGGTATGACATAATCTTTTTGTTTCGGAGAGATACGCTTCAGCCTGTTCTTTGGTAGTTGTTTACCCCGAGATGACTTCTACGCCACCACGGAGTGATATATAACATTCTGGAACGTTATTCATATCATCATATCAGCCGAAAGACGTCCACTGCTGGACAAAAGCCTCCCCCAAAGATCTCCACAATTGCCGGTCTTGCGCTATTCGCATCCAGCAGTTTCCAGCGACCCGCACAAGATCATCGGTCCATCTTGTAGGGGGCCTGCCCACACTGCGTCTTCCGGTTCGTGGTCGCCACTCAAGAACCTTTCTGCCCCAAGGGCCATCGGTTATTCAGATACGGCCATCTGATTCCAAACTGAGCAGAGTTTGTACTATGGAAACCAGATAGCTGATATACTACATATTTTACTTATTATTTTTAAATACATACTTATATAGATAATTACACCTAGACTCTTGGCAAACAGATATGTTAATGCACACAACTATTTGTCCTGGGTGGGAATTAAGCCCACGACCTGGGGCGTGAAAGGCAAGTATCTGCCAAACACGCCCACCAGCCCGTCTGGAGAGATATAAGATGCTATCACCTCAATTATCTTCAGACGAGCCGTATTCGTCGCCCTCACTCAATAGATTTTGAACATCGGCATTAAGTAAAATTAACATAGGCTTGAACATCATGTGAACGTCGAGGCCATCCAGCTCCTCGACATTAGTGATAGCAATAGTGTAATTATAAAGAACACATGAACAAAGTGTCTTAACTCCCCTTAACAAATATGATTAAGGAAAGACGGTGGACTGATTCTTAGAATTAATTATGTTTATGTAGAAGTTTAGGTTAATATAAAATTACTTATTAGTATCTTGACTAGATTGTAATACCTATAAAGTACTATACTTGGTACTTTAATAAATAATAAGTAAAATTTAAAAACAAATTGTCACTATTGTAGGACACAAATTCGTATAGCTAAGAATTTCTGGTATAACAGCAGCTTTCCGTCACCTAGAACTTGAATAATAATGCCTAGCAGTTTATTACAGTTCCTTTCCAATATTCACTCTTAATTTATAATTCATTTGTCATAACTGTAAAAATGCTCTGTCACGCTTAGCGATATGACTATCTCGAGAACATGTCAATGTCCTCACTAGGAGGGGCCAAGTCAGTGAACTGTACCCATTAGTCCTAAGGGAAATAAAGGCTAGCCTAGCATTAGGTACGAATGAGTATTAAACCTGACAAATAGCGCCACATATCAACTCCAAGCTAAATGAGTGAACATTATTAAAATTTGTCGTTCTGACAACATCTGTATAGTACCTTTATTACTTATTGTACTATATATTATTATAATTTACATAGTTTAATTAATTACAGTTGTTTAATTCTGTGCGCCATCGGGCCACCTTAATTGTGTGGTGGCCGCACGATAAGCGGTAATACGTCATCCACGTACACACGGTTACATATCAGGTTCTACATTTCCAGTATAAGCTGATCTTGCCTTGTATAGGATTTCCATACAATGAGAGGTCAGCTTATATTGGAAATTTATAACTTGATATCTATTCGTGTGTACCTTGAGCGCTAAGTGAGCTTGTGGTTAATTTTCAATACTGTATTATGTAGACGTGGTATAGTAGCATGAGTTGCAATAATCCAAGCTGAGTTTAATAATTATTTACTACTAGCTGTGCCCTGAGGCTTTACCCGCGTTAAACTTTACAAATTATACCCTATGTGTTAATCCAGGGTGTCAGCTAACACTTCATTAAAATCACACCAGCCGTTTAGACAAACTTTCGCCTTTATAATATTAGTGTGATTTGCGGTACTCAAACACAGTACTGATAATTAAAACAGTATTGAAAATGCATCACAAGCATTTTAATACTGTGTTTCTGTATTATGTAGACGGGGTATAGTAGCATGAGTTACAGCTGTGCCCAGCGGTTTTACTTCGTTAAACTTTACAAGTTATAGCCTATGTGTTAATCCAGAGTGTCAGCTAACACCGTACCAAGTTTCATTAAAATCGCACCAGCCGTTTAGACGTGAAGAAGTAACAAATTTCGTACTCACACACTCACAAACTTTTGCCTTTATAATATTAGTGGGATGTTTTTGTACTACTGTTTAGGTAAAGCGTTTGTAGAAAAATATGATATAAGTAATATTCATCGTGCCTGTTCCCTGCTAATTAGTATAATAGCTACATTGTCAGTAGATTGCTTAAACTTTAATATATTTTTTACTTAATTTTTAAGCATCTTACCTACAAGTTAAAAATAAATATTACGCTTTTAAAAATTATACATTAATGATTTCAACTATTTTCTATCGTTTTGAAAGAAATTATTTGAGAAAATATATTAATTTTGGTTAACTATGGTACAAATAACATACATTCGAATTGATAGTTTCCTTATTTTTAAAAACTGTTGTGTTAAAGCTTTTTTGAATAGATGAAGCTGTTTGTAAAACGACGAATTATACGTTATGCCGATGATATACTAAAAGGTTATCGTTTTATATCGTTTAGCATTCCACTCCAATAAATAAAAATAATTAAACATTCATTGAATCGCCTGGACGGCTGTTTGGCCCTTTATTGAGTCTGTAAAAACCATTTTTGGTAGTATTTACTCTTTACTCTAGCGGTAGTGTGTTTCACCTGAGGAGGTCTTGGTTTCAAATCCAAGGTCGGGCCACGGGAAATTTGGGACTTTTCTGTAAAATGAAAAATTTCTCAACATCAGCACAAAGTCCGGGAAATGGAGGTATTATACCCCCGTGCCTCAGCGAACACGTAAAGCCGTCGGTCCTGTAATTGACCTCTTTCCGGCCGTGTCGCTAGGCGTCCCATCGGATCATGAGAGTGATGGATAGAAAGTGCTTCTGTGTTTGCGCGCACACTTGTACACTATAATAATGTCCCGCGCAGATGGCTAATCTCTATTGAGACTGCCCGCTATGGCCGTAACTCGTCTAGAAGGACATTAATGTATAGTATCTTCTCCGCAAATAAATAATGTGTAGATTGCATCAACACAAGAAAGCGCTAAATTGTAACCTTCAATTAAGTCCCAAGTACCGCTTTCCTAACAAGGTACACTTTACAGAGTAAGTAGGTAACTCCAATTATACGAACAAATTAACAGAACACTACTATTTTAATACATCGCTCAAGTATAAATTGCTCGGAAATAATTACGGGCACCGTGTTTGTCTGAAATTACAGGTATAAACTTGCATTTCCAGTCTCAATTTTGTTTATACAGCGCGCTAGTAAATTGTTCGGGTGGACGGTCACAGTTGCAGTACACAGTTAGGTAAATGATTAGTGGGCAAGTCTGTTGCTGGAATATTGCTAAACTGGAAATATTGTTGATTTGGCTTGCATTAGCCTTGCATCTGTAGTTCAATATGTGGGTAACTATTAATTATTTAGTCCCATTTTACAAGTGAAAACTTACATAAGTCTGATGGGGCCCCCGCAAATACAATTAAAGTTCATTAATGCCTTATTAATCTCCGGCTCATTTATGCACATGATGGAACACAAGAAATCATCCAGGCTATTGATTTAGATGTAAGCGTGATAGTTCGATGAATAAATAGATCGTAATGGTCTTGATTAACAGATGTAGCGCAGTAAAAGCCTAGAAACTACCGCTTTTGCGTTTCAGTTTCAATCCATGTATAGGTACATGGTTAAATATGAATGTGAGTCATAAATAGTTGTTCTGGGTCTGGGTGTACTGTGTATCCATGAACTCATTTGCATGCTTGTAAGGTCCCATTTATTTTAATAGTGCAGTGAAATATTTAAAAAAAAGCAGAAATCATTAGATTATTGTAGTGAACTTCTTATATCCCCGAATCAATACATTGTCATAGAAAGCATCACAAAAACGTAGCCAACGTATGACATTTGAATAGTTATTCTTGTCTCGTTTTAATATATGAGTCAACTGATTTTTTTTTAATATCTAGATCAGCCTAGCCCCAAACTAAGCAAAGATTGTACTATGGGTACCAGGCGACGATATACATACGATATAGATAGATAAATACTTATATACATAGAAAACATCCATGACTCAGAAACAAATATTCATCGCTCATCACACAAATATTTGCACTTACCGGGATTCGAAACCAGGACCACCAGCGTCGTAGGCAGGAGCACTACCAACTAGGCTACGGTGACCGTCGACGACGACGTTGTAAGTGATCACACACTCGCAACACCTGAGGAGTCGCAAGAACGTTGCCGGCCTTTAAAATAGTCAGCAAATAAGTGTTGCTGTCCCTTCCTCCACCACGATGAGCTCGTGCGACCTTACTCACATGCAGGTACACAACATCCTACTAATATTATAAATGCGAAAGTTTGTGAGTATGGTTGTATGGATGTTTGTTACTCTTTCACTAAAAAACTACCGAACGGATTTTGATTAAAGTTTATAGTAATTACATAGCTAGCGATAGCACAGCTAGCGATGCCATACAGTTTTAAACTTAAACACCAATAAAATCACTAGCTGTGTGTGTGTGGTTTTACCTTATTATAAAATATATAATATTCGAGCAACGTATAAACTATACACATAATATTCATAAAGTTTAACTCGGGTAAAACCGCGGGGCACAGTTAGTTATGTTTTAAATGTTTTTATTAAGGAATTTCTTCTGAAAGGTAGAGGTACTTCCCCAGTCGGGCTCTTTGAGCACTGTGCCCTATCGCATCTAAAGTATCTGTAGTATTATATATGCATAATATTAACATTAAATGTGAAAGTTAATTAGTTATAGTTATGATATGTATAGTAACCACATTTTCAGCAAAAAAAACATTATGAAAGCAAATAACTAATAAAGCCTACTTAATATTAATTCTGTTGGGAAAATATCAATTGTGTTTTACATGTAAGCGACATTAGAACATATGCTCATAAATTAAGTTCCTAATAAAAAAGTTGATATTTATGGGAATGATTTGACAATTAACAAAATAATTATTGAGTAAATTTGGTTTTAAATATATATTTTACTATTTGCTGTTTTAGAACCATATGTATATAGGTTCTTATTTAAATACATTAAAACGTGAAACATAGTTAAAAAAAATCTATCGAACCAGATTTAGATGCAAAAAACGTACATCAATTGTTGTAAGCATTTGGAAGCAAACAAGTCTCAGACACAGACATTGTGTAAGGAGTTCGAAAAGTAAGGTTACAGAACCGAATAGATATTCTAATATAATGTTAGTTTCGTTATAAAGTAGTCAGTTCATTGTTTTGTGCACCCCACGTATTAACCCTTCCAATTATACTAATTTGTTTCAGAGTGGGGTCAACACCGCAGTTCAAGGGTGCGGCCACAACATTGTAAATACAACTTGGTAATTATACCTTACTCGTATCAATTACAAATAAAATAAATAGGAAGTTTGATATTTGACAAATCGAATTCATAAATAAATAGCATTATGTTAGTATGCGTACTATTGGGAGTTACTGGGTACGAAAAGCCATCCGTCTTTCTAAGTAATAAAATATGTTGTGTAGTTTGTTTTTTTGCGAATCTAATAAAAAGAAAGTATTATAAGGTTAGTATTGTCCATTAGTCTACATACCAGCCCATCACTATGTAAAATACAAGCAGAAAAAAAGAAAAGATAAAGGCATAAATTCTAAGAAAGAAATTTTTGGGTTTTAGTACAGATCTCTCTAGCAGCGTTGCTAGAGAAAACCGCAGATTATCTAGAGTAAGGTACAGCTGGCGAGGATCGCTTTGGCCACTTAACCCTTGATCTTAGATCCCCTGCCAGTAGTCACACACTCTTGAAGAATTCTACATTTTTACTACAACGGCTCCCTGAGCTTTGGGCCGAACTCCAGAAGGATGCCCTCAGGTATTTGTCAGTTAATTTAAACTACTAGTTGAGAGCCTTCTGCGTTCGTCAACAGTTCGATGTCTTTCATTTTAATATAATGTAACTAAATTTAAAAATAGTAGTTTAGTAACTTGCTAATTATTTAAGGATTTCGTAACATTTTCATTCGGACGGGTGACTGTAAAAATCTTGTTTTTCTTTAAATATCGTTTACTACTTTACATATTTTTGTACTGCATTGTGACCTTGACAAGTGCAAGTGTATGTTAATACCCAAGATCTGAATAAATTTTAGTTAAACTAGGCATGCAAAACCATCCCTCCTTCTTTTCACTCAGTCAAAACTGCCTAATTTTTTAAAATGATCTCTACATGATTCGTACCGAGGTATTTTAACTATGGTTCTTATCGCACGTTTTTGCAGTACGAAGGCTCTTTGTGAGTTATAACTATAACTATTCCCCCAGAACATGATACTGTACCTTAATTTAGATTCAACAAGAGCATGGTAAACAGCCTTTAAATGCTTTTTATCTATTTCATCCCTGAGACTCCTGAGTGCATAACAAGCCCAGGACAAAGTTGATTCAATTTTGGAAAACTCTTCTTTCCAATTTTTTTATGAATCTATACGAATGCCAAGGAAGGTTACATTGTTTACTAAATTAATCTTGTCACATCTCAAATAAATATTCATGTAATCTTTGTTACGAGAAGTTGTCTTAAAATGTAATATGTTTGTTTACCTTAGTTGGGACACCCACATGTGCAATTATGTGCAGTCGGTTATTCCTTTGTGTGCTTGGCCGCCATTAATTTGTCTTAAACTATTATCATACTATCTGTGTGCTCAAAAATATTTTAGCACAAGGATATTAATTAATTATTAATTAATTTAATTATTTTTTCTAGTAGGATGTTAGTCAGGCAATTTGTAAATGAGATTTGCTGCTAAAAACGTCTGTATCTTAACGCCCAGAGCGAAAACCCTGGTTTTGCTAGTAAGTACAGTTTTCATTAGCAAAACCGGAATCATTTATGATTTCCCAATTTTGTACTTTTATTTATATTTTTACTTTACTAACATAAAATAATAGTAAGAAATATCAATAAAATACAATAATTTACCTTTTTATTCGAAAATTGTTCCGTAATGTTTGTAAAAAAAGATTATCTATAGAACGCTTAGGTACGCTCTTGGATTTTATGAGGTCCGAATTTCCTCGTAATTTTCCGGTGAAACAGTGAAAACTGGGTTATTTTTTTAGCGTCGTCTTTAAAAAGAAAATTACGATACACAAAATAACTTATTTAAATGTCATTAAATTTCGTTCGTGTGAAAGGCCAGGGCATTTTTAGAGCTGTCAAAATAGTCAATTTGATTATCTAGAGCGTCTAAATAAAGTATTACAGAAATAAGGTCTTATTTTTCCTTATTAGATTTTCTTATGAAAACATATTAATATTTTATATATACTTTTATAAAATAAAAATGTAATTATATTAAGTCTGTTGAAAGTTGATTCCGACATAATTGAGTTTTCATTGGATTAAATATAAGAAACTCTATTAGATTATTCACGAGCCCTTATCCGTGACGATTAAAAAGATAAATTAGTTTCAGCTATGGAGAATCTACAGAATTTATAGTAATAATTTGCATTAAGTACGTAAAGCTTTTGGTTCTGAGCGTGATCTCTTCCCAGTTGTGTTAGATAGCCAGCCCGTTGAATTTTGAGAATACACCTGTATTTGCGCAATTACTGTCCCGTATAGGTCTTTTTTAAGGCAATGCCCACATTACTGAAATAAATCAAGGCTTATTTTCACTAAAGCCGCCTTTGCCTTCATCTCAGACACTTTAAAACTATAGTAATAATATTATCCAGGGACATCATTCACACACGGCCATCTGATGCCAATATAAGCAGAGCTTTTATGATGCAAAGCAGATAAGTGGTTTACTATATATAATATATTTTTTTGTAAATATATACTTATACAGATAATTACACCCAGACTCAGGACAAACAGACATGTTCATGCCCACAAATATCTGTCCTGGGCGGGAATTAAACCCACGACCTGGGGCGTGAAAAGCAAGCATTTGCCAACCGCACCAACAGTTATAAACGGACGCAAAGCACTTTCAGACTCAGAACAATTCTATGTGGGTCACACAAATAGTTGTCTTGTGCGGGAATGAAACTATTAACACGTAGTAGTGAGGGCACACACCTGAGCCGACTACACAAGTACAGGTGACCTGTATTTGGCTAGTTTCTTAACCAGTTAATTAACAGAAGATTATTTACAGAGGCACTATTAACAGTTTGCGTTAGTATACTATTACGCACTCGTAGGTTTTTCACATTAAGACTCCGATATGTTTTCCACACACAATATTTAATCGAACAGAGTAACGTTCATATATAGTCATATTAAATAAAAACATAGTCAGGCTTACGAACCCCGCAGCGTCTTTTATCTATGACGACATGAAAGTTGCAGTTCGGAAACGTATAAAGGCAAGACAAGGGACATTAAGAATCGATAATAAGAATCGATTAAATTAATGCATGAATAATGTGATTGTTATGAGCGTTAATTGTTATTTATATTTTTTGTTGTTAATTGTTAAATTTTTCTGTTTCACTTACATTTCATCATAATAATAATCTTAAAGTGTAGCTATGTACCTGTAATGTTGTATCAATCCAGGATTTTTTCTTAGCTTGTAAGTATTATAATGTAAATTCGTCTGGTATCACGCTTCCAGTACCTACTCGCCCTATCGGAAGATCAGCACTGCAGAAATGCAGTACTAGCTGAGATAGGGCCATTTTTCATACCAGTACGGATAAAATTAATAATGATTAAAATGTATAGGTACCACATTAAATGCATTTTCCGTATGTGTAATGAAAATAAAATTATTCCTTTCTTTCTAATTGCGAATCGTAACAAGGAATGCCTCTTTACTAAACTCCTACCCTATTTATATTATTATCCGATAAGCAATTGAGAGTCTTATATCCATTAATAATAGTTTTAATATCTAAAATTATTATAGAATTACTATAATAATTGGTACACTGCTAATCACTGATGAAATAAATAATCACAATGTAATTATAATATAGCAACTACGTCATAACCGTTGCGCGGCAATTGAGTATTTGATAACAATAATGATTCTTTAGTACACAATACGTTGCTTGGAAACTCAGTACAAGGCGAGTTCGTGTCTCTACACGTACATAATGCGTTGTTACCGTTCAATTTTCATCAACTAAATAGACAGGCCTAATGAAAGAGAATGTTACCAAAGAGGACTCTCTAAGAGTTGATTCAATGCCTGTACGTAGTCGCATCTAGTTAGTAATTTGTTTACGCTACAGTCACAGTAGCTTCGGATTTGAACCGAATGCCAACTGCTATATGCGATGTTGTGAACAGGAAACTATGAATTTCCTATAGAAGGGCGAATTGGATCCGGTGGCAGCATTAAAGCGCGACCGTCGTTATTAAAACAAGGTCCGTCTTAATAATAATACCTTAATATAGACAGAACCATTGACAATATGTAATAAAAATATTAGACTTAAACTAGATAATTAAACATAATCTCTTAACAATAACTTGATACGAGCTAGCTAAATATCATTGCTATAATAAAATAAATTTCATAAATATTTTCATACAATGTACTAGAAATAATAATGTATACAACTATATTACTACAAACATGTTCTGACTATTTACAAGCGCTTTTTAAAAGTCTACGTGAATAAAAACCTTTTTTTATTTTATTTATTTATAAGCGAAGTAAAGGAATCAAAACTTCAAAATTAAATGGAAGCATACCTTACTTTTGGTTGTTCTTATCAGTTTTATTATATACTAGCTATGCCCCGCGGTATCACCCGCGTTAAAGTAGTTTTGGCGTAAAAGAGTAACAAACATACATCCATACATCTTAACTCACAATCTTTTGCATTTATAATATTAGTAGGATGTGTACCTCTAGCGGTTTTGGCAGTGCACGCCGGAATAGCTCGCAGATGGTAAATTTTTTCCTACTTACTTGACTCTTATCGTCATATTTTGGACAATTCACACAATATCTTTATAAATTGTAGCCTATGTGTTATTCTGATATATAAGCTAAATTATTGTAAAGTTTCATTGAAATCCATTCATTAGTTTTTACGTGAAAGAGTAACAACCATCCATCCATCCATACTTACAAAGTTTCGCGTTTTTAATGTTAATAGGATAATACTGAAATACTTGACTGCAAGTCTGGTTTCCAGCCTAGAAAGAATAACAGGGTCACCCCATACCATTCCGTGGGTGTAAAAACGGCGACTAAGGGCCACCAGGTAGACGGACAGCAGCGCCACCTGTCTACCATAGCTACCACCTAACTGTGGTCGCCAACTCGCATGCCAAGTGCGGTGACTACGGCAAACCCCTCAAAATGGTAACGTTATAGAAACCTTTGCAGGCGACTTATGCCCAGCAGTGGACGATATCAGGTTGTTAAGAATCTGGGTGTACTGGGTTTTTGTCTCTATCAATTATATAGTTTGCAAAGTACCCCCGATACAGGGATTAATTTACCAATTGTTGGGGTATCAATATACAAAAAAAAATCGATTCTAATTTTAAAAATGATGTCACCATTAATGTCATAAATCCATGTTTTGCGGAAGACTGGGAAGTACCTCAGATACCTTACAGATTACATTTGAAGTAACAGCATGCATTATAATAAAATAATATTTTTTTATCAAGAAAAAATGTGTCAGTACAAATTCAATATCAGTACAAAATAATGTTCTAATGCTGTCATCTCTACGAGTACACTTTGCCGGGAAGGTTCTCAAATCATATAGCAAATTATATTACAAAGTAACCAGCACCAGGTGAGTACCCTCTGGCATTGGTTACTTAATTTAGGTGGTTACTGACTTAGGAGAGGGTTTGATATTGAGGGTTTGATTGAGAGCTTTTGTGCTACTGTCACTCTACATTAGTAGGCGAAGATGCAGCTTGTTTGTGTGGATTTATTGTGGAATTTGTGGAAATATTTTATCGGCAAGATGTTAAGTATGATACATTTCTGTACAGATATTAAAGTATTTCTCATAATCCTTATCCACCATTTGTCTTTTCGATATACTTACTTGTCAAAAAAATTCTCAGCATCAGCCCAAAGTTGGCGGTATTATAACCCCGTGCCTCGTAGAAGCCGTCGGTCCTGTACCTGACCTCTTTCCGGTCGTGTTGCCCAATCATTCGTCCCATCGGATCATGAAAGTGATGGAATAGAAAGTGCTCCTGTGTTTGCGCACACACTTGAGCACTATAATATGTCCCGTGCAGATGGCTAATCTCTATTGAGACAGGCCGCCGTGGCCAAAATTCTAGCAAAACTATACATGCAGTATCAGTTCAGATTTAAAGATGGCTATATTAAACGCCCGTGCCTCAGAGGGCACCTAACACTCGGTCGCCTGCAGCTGATTTCTTCCCAGTCAGAGCAGTCAAAGCCGTCTGATCGGATTATATTTGTGAGAAAACAAAAAGTGAACTTACATTTATGTACAGAAGCCAGCACATAGAGCTACTCCGATCTGTCAAATTTCCCAATTGAAAGTGAACCTTATGCTTTTGTGATAAAGTTGAAAATCTATAAAAGAAATTTGACAGATTGGGGTAGCTGGATGTGCTGGCATCTGTACCTACTCCTACACTACCATTCGTCCTGCATTTTCCGTTAGTCTCCAATATAATTGGCTGCCGCGGTGCCGTAACCTAAATACGGTGGTAAGAAAAACGCTCCGTGATTTCGCTCACGGCAACTGAAAAATATCCGCGTTCCATATGTTTTGGGACAACCTTTATATATAAATACTTGGTCAGATATGTCTGCATCTGTACCTACTTCGAAACTACCATTTCAAATTTCTAAATATCAAAAAATGTATTTATTTTCTCTTCACAAAGAATAGGGTTATCTAGAATCTAGTGACAATTTCATAATGATATGACAATACTGCCAAGCTAGAACCCAACTTTGTGAGAGACTGGTGCCTGATGTAGGTTTACGAGAAACCTGAATTCCAGGTCAACGCGGTTTGATTTCGTAACAAGGCGAACTTAATATGAATGTTTGTAATAAACTAGATTGATAAGAGCGAATAATAAATTAGCGAACTAAATAATATATATGTTATCGTTGGATTATATATATTCGTCCTGCATTGTCCGTTAGTCTCCATTATAATTGGCTGCCGCGGTGTCGTAACCTAAATATGGTGATAAGAAAAACGCTCCGTGATTTCGCTGACGGCAACTGCAAAATATCCGCGTTCCAAATGTTTTGAGATAACCTTCATACATAAATACTTGGTCAGTTACGTTCATGGAAGAATTAATTATAGCACATAACGCTTTTATAAATACTAAATAATATATCTTAAATGTAAGTAGTATCAAATATAAAAGTCCTACTACATTCTAATGCTATCGCTTTCCTATACGATGTCATAAATTTAAGTAACATCATTCGAACGTAGATCAACAGCAACCTTGTTCAGAAATCCTACCGCATTTGGGAGCTTTTTCGTTCAAATTTACGAGCGAAATAACTACACAAACCAAACGTAGGTACACGTAACTGCTTTTGTCGTGTTTATTAAAAATGTTTGTATTGTTTGACAATAATAGGGATATGAGTGTTTTCGTTTCAATAGAAACCGGTGTTGGAGCAAACTTTTGTAGGAATAAATGAGCACATAAATATTTATTAAATGTCAAGTTGTTTGTGTGTTTTGAGGTGGTTTCCCTGTACATATATTTATTCATATAGATTGTGGTTTATCCTATGGTGTTTAGAATTTTCATTGGTTTTCTCTTTTCTCAAACCTAACAGAAATCAAATTACAATATTTATCTTCTGACTCCTCATAAGATAAATATTATAATTTGAGTTCTGTTAGGATTGTCTGTCGAGAAAAGGGAAAACCAATAAAAATTCTAAGCACCGTAAGCTAATAAGCCATAATCTTTATGAAGAAATATATATATGTACAGGGGCTGCGAAAATATAATTTGTACTGGCAGAACATTCCATGGACGGGCAGTTGGAATTCCTACTGAAACATTTAGCTATAAAATTGTAGCATACGCATTTTGAGCCCCAGATTTTCTAGTGTACGCATTGACAACGAGTGCGTTGAGTGAAGGAACTTAAAATTGAAGACGTAAGATAACCAAGACATTTAAAAGCTCACTTCTATAAATACCGGGATGCCGCTGATGTAGCTGTAAAGCTAGAATTAATAGAGATAGATATTTGTAACCACAACGAATTTCAAAACAGATCTTTATGTTGAATAAGAATGAAAATTTTGTTTAGCTGATTTCAAAACGAAGGAGGTTATCAATTCATTATATGACTCTCTTTATGTATGTATATAGATATTATGTTATGCGATTTCTCCATTGTTCCTAAACTGATTTTGACTGTTTTTTATTCGAAAACTCTCACGTCCATTGGTCAAGCATATCGCATTTGCTAAATTAAATAGTTTACTTTTTATATAATAGATATGAGACAATATTTGTTATTCATTGCCTCTTTTGTAGCCTAGATGTTTTTATACGCGGTATGAATATTGTGGTGCGTTTGAAATGAAATGATATGTCTTACCCAAATAGTTCTGTAATTTAAAACGTCTTTCCTGGGCCAGTATTCTTCAAAGTTATTCTAATACGGCTTAGGACAGTTTTTGGAAGAAGGATCTTGATTATCTTACAACCTTTTTGTATTGACGTTCTTCGTTTGTTGCTTCCGCTTAACGCAATAGTCAAAGGTAAAGTGTTCTGTTTTCGTGAAGTATTATGAATATACGTAGACTCACGCCTATTTACCAGAGGGGTAGGCAGAGACAACGGATTTCATTTTTGTCACGGTCTATGTATACCTCCTTTGCCTCGTTTACTGTCATTATATTCTTCATACATGGTCGCCGTTTTAGGGTACTTCTGATCTGGCCTTTCTTGAGAACGTCTCCAATTTGGTCAGAGAATGTTCTACAAGGTCTTAAACATAAGGTCATTACTTAATCCATAAATCTAAGGGTTTTGACTATATGGTTATGAAGCTATATAAAAAAATTGTAACCCGCATATAAGGACTTAAATGACGATAAGGAGTTAGTGTGACTTGTAGACTTCTTTGGTAGTCAAAAACCAAAAGTAATGTTTATTTTCCCTACAGCCTGGAGAGAAAAGAAAAATTTAAATGACTTCGTCGTTACTAAAGTAGGTTTTGCAAAAATAAATTTAGTTTTGTATGAATTGCTTGAATTTTTCTTGAAATTATTATGCTATGTACAAAATATCAAAATAAAACACAGTATTTGGCGCTGAGTAAGAAATTTCTAGTTAAATTATGACTGGTAGCAAAAGTCGTTCAGTTCTCTAGTTATGGCCAACGAAGTTAATGAGAGTAGGCTAAGTGGTTTCTCTAGTACTTTCTAAACTGCTAAGAACCACAGATCAAGCGTAAAAACAACTTTGTTCGCACAACATACCTAGGTTTCAGCACCCAGTATTAATATGCTTTTAATTATAAGATTAGTGCATATGCGAGTCGAACCGTACTTATGTACAGACGCCAGCACATCCAGCTACCCCAATCTGTCTAATTTCTTTTATTAATTTTCAACTTTATCGTATAAGCATAAGGTTCACTTTCTATTGGGGAAATTTGACAGATTGGGGTAGCTTGATGTGCTGGTGTCTGTACATATGTACATAGAAATTATCGCACACCCTCAAACACCTCAATTAGAATATTATGTTGTAATCATAATACATGCACTGAATTTTTAATTTGACATGTATATGCATTGTTATTTACTAAAATAGTTTCTGGGAATAAAGTTTATTTTTCTTAATTTCGTAATTGAATGATGGAATTTGTATAAATACAAATAAAACTGCGATTTTAAAAGTGTTATTACTTTGACTTATGGCCCATTTGAACAATAATATAACAATAATTTTCGTAATTTAAATTATTTTGGAATAAAAAATTACCAATATTAAAAATGATAAAAATCGATTCAGTAAACGATTCTGAACAAACTATTTTCAGGATGTGCGTTATAAATAAATAAAAATAAATAAAAAAGGTTTTTATTCACGTAGACTTTAAAAAAGCGCTTGTAAATAGTCAGAACATGTTTGTAGTAATATAGTTGTATACATTAGATATTATTTCTAGTAACATAGATATTTAGGTACATCTTGTATGAAAACATTTATAAAATTTAATTAAGTTACATGTTGTATATACATTTAAAAACTGGGTCACCACGAGGTAAACGACTTTGTGACTTTGTTATGTCTTAAACTCCCTTAAAATATTTTTGGACCGAAGTTAACTGGTACAGATTGTCACGTAAGGAAATAGCGTTTTATGTCTTCGCGTGACGTTCTCTGACTCGCTGTCGCTTTTTGTCATTTACAGTGGTTGTGTGCTCGCAAACGGGCATTCTACGCACCCGAATATATAACCTCAATATTGAAAGAGTGGCAATTTCGTTTAAATTTGCTTCTGTCTATTTATTAATTAATATTCGTCACAAATTAGACGAATAATTCCCTGTGTCATGGAGTATTTAACAAATATGTAATTACACTCAAATCAAGCCAAGACCCAGAAAATCATTTTTTATAACTCAAATATGTATGAGTTCAACAAATAATTGTCTTGTTGGGATCGAACTCGTAACACGAGGATTTACGCAATACATATAGTACCTACGTGAGTTGTCTCATTATTGCAATGATTTCGTCCAAGTAGTTTATACTATATAATTATGTGTCAATTTTCATTGAAATATAGATAACTATAATTATCTAAGTAGGTATATTATAATTTTAGCTCTATATAACTTTTCGTTTAAGAACAAATGACCTTGACGAAGAGTTAGAAGGACCCAATTAAACTTATTTCCCACTAGCATGAAATATTTTCTTTTCAAAGCATGTTTATTAACACAAACACTAACAATGTTCGCTTAAAGAGTGAGTACTATGTTTAATTTTCATTAATAAAGTTACAAGCATAAAACAAAGGCGAACAAATTACAAAACAAAAACTACAAAAGTAAGAGCCACATACACATAAAAACGTAGAAAAATGTTTCAATTATCACAGTTAAAAGTGCTGAATAAACTCTTACAATAAAACATAATAAACACAATTGTCGTCCCAAGACCTACTTCATTGTTTACGACAAGAATACATTATAGTTCCCTTTTGTTACATGGAAAGGCTTTCTAAAACACTGAAGGTCAAAAAATATAAATACACTTTTTGTGGAACTAGTTTTAGGGTTTAATTGGAGTAGAATTTAGAACACGAGAAATTTCTCGTATCTGGAAATACAAGTTTCAAATAAGGTGCCCAGTTTAAGTACAGTATTCATGACGGGCCTCTTTTCCCTTATCAGAATGTTTGGATGTTATGCGTGGAATGGACGTACCTGCGTCCGTAGTGTTAATAAGGTCTAAACCCTTTTTATTTAAGGAGGTAAGTAGGTATTGGTTACATGTTGGTTTCAGAAAGTTTGTATTTGTTTATACTTTTTTTTTGTTTGGGCCTTCGTTTTATATATTTTTAAAACGTTTTTAGTAACGTCTGTTCAGAAACTATGTTATCAAAACGCGTGGTATGGTTGGCAAATAAATAAAAAAGGTTTTTATTCACGAAGACTGTCAAAATACGCTTGTAAATAGTCAGAACATGTAATATAGTTGTATACATTATTATTTCTAGTTACATAGATATTTAGGTACACGGATTGTATGAAAACATTTATAAAATTTATTTTATAATAGCAATTATATTCATCTAGCTTGTATTAAGTTATTGTCAAAGAGATTTTGTTTAAGTTTAATTATCAAAATTTATAGTTTTAGCTATATTTTACTACATATTGTCTGAATTATTTATTATTATGGCGGACCTAGTGTTAATAACGACGGTCGCGCTTTAATGCTACCACCGGATCCAAAGCGCCCCAACTGAGAAGACCCAGCGAATCAAACTCAGTGGGTTCATCTACTACCGGTTTCAACACGACCCAGTTGAGACGGTCCGGCGAAACATACTCAAGCGGGCATGAACACGGGCAAACGCTTGCCTTTACGGTGGGAAACGAACCCTCGCGTTTCCCAACCAGGACGTTGTTTGATTTGTGAGTGTGAACATGTCTGTTTATCCTGTGTCTTGGTATAATTATCTTTATAAGAATGTATTTACAATAGAAAATTAATATATCAGTTAACTGCTTTTCATAGTGCAAGTTCTGCTTGATTTGGAATCAGATGGCCGTGTTTGAACAGTGTCCCGCGATGTAACATATTATAATATTATTACTGTCATAGTCTTGTAACTTTCCATGTATACATAATCGTGGTAAAATGCAATATGTCACAATAGTATAGTGGGCTATAGTTTACCCGTATTTTAGTTTCGGCTCAATATTATATTTATTTAAACTTTACGCACAAATAAGTGAAATGGCCTAAGGTGTTTTCTCCCAGTTAACACAGTTAAGGTGATGCAGTGCTAAGAAGTTAGGTGCATTAAGTTACGATATTGCATAAACAAATAACAGTTATAAATAATATGTTGATATTAACATGGGCTATTCATGCCACAAAAAATCAAACCGATTTCTTTTATTTAAAGTTATTGGAACGAAGTTCCTTATCGCGCGTTGTGAAAAGGGCTGGACGGAAAAAAATCTTGCGAAAAGTTGTCACGACACTTTTTGCAGCTGTGCGGCGTGCGCATGTTTCTCTGTCTCTCTCTCTCTCTCTCTCTTTCTCTCTCTCTTATAGAAAGCAAGCCAGATATTTTCATTTCTATTTCGCATTGAACGATTATTTTTGTTGAGTGTATACAGGTTTTTTGTACATAATAAATAATAAGAAATAACTTCGTTCCATCCGGGTGTCCCTTGACACCTCTCAAGTTTTTTTATTTAAAGTTATTTTATATTAAGTTGGGTTGTAAATAAAATAAGCAAACTGATATTAGAAGTTATTCTAATATCGGTTTGCTTTTAATGGCATGAAATAAAACTTGGTGATCAAAATAGATTCCAATGGTTAAAGCTGATAGGTGACTTTCGGTAGCTATTGGTAGTTTAATGCTATCTTATAGCAATTGGTAGCTTAATGTTTCGTAAGTAATAAGCCAGGTTAAGCACAGACTAACAACGTACCTAGCTAGCTACACGCGTACCAAAATTGTTTAATTTCTAATTATCAATGCTGTTCTGTCGTTGTTGTAAAATAACATCCATTAAGCTTATTTAGAGGCCTACTGGGTCAATTGCAAAACGCTAGGGCACAAACTTCGAACTAGAGAACGACTTCCCAGATTATAAAATAAAAATAAACATAAGCCTATACAGCACACTTCCAACACCATCGTCAAAGCTCGCACATTACTGACTCCATCAACCTTTTACGTTTCACATTTTATTTTATTAATATAATACTTTTATTATTCGCAGCATATTCTGTAAATTAAAGTTCTTACCCAGCCCACTAGAACTGCAGCACAAAATCATAGAAAGGTCATTAAATGAAAATCACGTATAAAATTTTAGTAAATATACTTCTTCAAAATATTTTTTATCATTTCACATTAGAATACTTTAATTACTTCATTAATTTCAAATGATGTTCTATATTTTGTATATTCTCAATTTGACAATAACATTGACATAAATAGGTTATTCGTATCACTTAATTCAAATAAAGAAAGATATGCATTCAACAACATGCTCAGATCCCAACAAAAAATGTAAATGGTAAAATACCTACTCCTCGTTATCCGTTTACGTCACTAATGGCTCCATCGTACAGACGCCAGCACATCAAGCTTCCCATATCTGTCAAATTTCCTTAATAGAAAGTGAACCTTATGCTTATGTGATAATGTTGAAAATCTATAAAAGAAATTTGATAGATTGGGGTAGCTGGATGTGCTAGCGTCTGTACAACATTTTACTGGTACAACGTTGGTAATTCTGATGATGGCAGATGATTTCAGTTTCCTGACGTAATGTTCTATTAAGAGTTTATATCTTAAGATAATATAAATTTGTCTTCTATATTGCTAGTAAAATTATAATAATAAAAACTAATGCTGCCTTAGCAGCACTAGTTTTCTTTAGAACACGGAACTAATTGAACATTTTATCAATAAAACCTTTAAAATTAAAAGCAGATTCGATTTAAAATAAACAAGCGTTTTAGGACTTTTTTTTAATGTGAACACTGGCAAGGGCGTCAAAATCTAATAATACAAAAATAACATAAAATATTTTCATACGTCTAATAAAATATAAAATATTTAGTTGTATTTTTTTATTAGTTTTTAATACTCGCGCATATAATATGATAGGTATTAAAAACCAATTACTTAAATTAAAAAGAAATATGTTGAATGGAAATTCAAATCGCAAATCTTCCACCACGCAAATAAGTAGTACCTGTAGAAAACAATAAATAATCCAATAATATCTAATCTACATAAAATAACAAATTTTACGTTTCTTAAGCTATATAAGAACAAAACATGTTATTTTTCTTCTTCCTTCTATAACATCGATTGAGATCAAACGGAGGCTTCCAAAACACATTTAAAAATTCATTTAAAAGCCCATAAAAACTGTAATAGGACATTCGCAAATCCAGATTACTATCATTTGATCGCTTTGTTAGAGCCACTAACAAATTTATTACCCTCCAAAAGCTATAAATTATTATCAGCCAAAGTTGAACAATTACTGATTTTAATAGATTCTCTCAAATGCACGTTTTATTAGTTTTTTAGAGATTTGGTTTAATGGTGCTCTGTAATGTCGTAAAATTGACATTTTATGGGGATGGTCAAGAATAAGAAAGCTGTGAAGGACAGTTTCAAAATCTGCACTGCAGAACACTAAAATAGCCTTTTGTAGAACAAAATCTTTGGAGATTTCCCATTCAGTAATTTTATTAATTTATAGTTTATTGTTTTGTGAGTAGAAATATTGAGCGGTATATATCTCGGGCGTATGCCACCCGGTGCTGCGACGTACTTTTAAGACATATAATTAACTAACACAACGCACATTCACACACGTATGGGTCACACAAATAGTTGCACTGGGCGGGAATCAAACACGAGGCACCATTAGAGGTTATCATTACAATATTACTATAATATAGTTAAAAAAAAATCGTAAAATTATGCGTTTTAAATACATTTGTAACATAGTTTATTTTTAATTTCAAAATAGCCATCTCATAACACGTATTCATAAAGTGATCACCCCACTCAGATTGCATGCCAGGACATGTCCCATAATTTTTGAGGAAGATCCTTAACGAGATTTATTCAGTAGTGGGATTATATCTATAGGATAGTATAGAATGCTTCGATTTTACCGTAGTAATACTTGTTTTGACATATTTCACACTGAAGCTTTTAATGGGCAGTATTATTGCCTAAAACGATCTCGTCCAGACAACTTTACACTTTCAATTTCAATTACTACGAACAAAAGTAATTCCTTGTGATTGTCTCTTTCAAAAAGTTTAATAAAATACAGCATTTTTCAAATTTTTTGGGTTATTTTCACGATATAGGCATATGACTTATCAATTGTTTAATGGTACATTTATCGGGATAACTAACAAACTGCTATCTGATCCCAGACACGCCAGAGCCATGGCAACCAGACAACTGATAAATATATTTATACATATTATATAATATCTCGGGACAATGTCACACAGATCATCCTAGCCCCAAACTAAGCAAAGCTTGTACTATGGGTGCCAGGCGACGATATACATACTTATATAGATAGATAAATACTTATATACATAGAAAATATCCATGACTCAGAAACAAATATTCGTGCTCATCACACAAACATTTGCACTTACCGGGATTCGAACCCAGGACCCAGGACCTCCAGCTTCGTAGGCAGGATCACTACCAACTAGGCTACGGTGACCTATTGTAGAGGTAGATTAGATAATTACCAGCAGACATAGAACAAATAATCGTGCCCATCACGAAAAGATTTGTTCCGGTTGGAGATCGAATCCACGAAATCTTAGCAGTCGAGGTCACACAGCAGGCCAGTCAAGTTGAATGAAGTTTTAAATTATTTAATAAATTAAAATGATAAATTCTTATGGCATACTTTTGTGCTTTATTATTTAAAATACTTTTCTTTTCATGTGGCATATTCGTGGGACGTCTAGTATATTCCACTATTAATACCAACATCATTTTATCGTAACTATTGTTCGAATATTTTTCTATACAAAGTACGGAGTGTTTAATCCTTATTGTAGTCAGAATTAAATCTGTATTGTTTTATATATCTTTTTGAAATTGAAACTAAAATTTGGTTTAAATAATTCAGAATATATTCAAGATTAACATCATAACATTCCAATTTAACCTGACCTATAGTGTTTATTGGAGCTTTGAGTTAAATAAATTTGCCACCGGCGGCGCTTTAATTTAATTTGTACGTCATTGCACTAGGAATATACAGCGTGGACAGGACTTCTACAAGATGGACCTATGATCGTGTGCGACTCGCTGTAAATCGCTGGATAGCGCAATACTGGCAAATGTGGAGATCTTTGGGGGAGGCCTTTGTCCAGTAGCGGACGTCGACGATGATGATGATGACACTTGAAAAAAGTAGTGCTTTATTACCGTTATAGAATGTAAAAGCCTTTAAGCAGTACAAAGGAATTTTACGTATACTTCTTACATACTAAGTTTGTGCCGATGGATAATAACGAGTATGTACATTTGTTATTTACATATTTCTGTTTGAATTTATACAGGTTTTTTTATTTGTTTACTTAACTTTTTTAGTATAATATTTACTGAGTGATATTTGCTTTAAAATTGAAGGCGAAAGTAATATAGTATGTAAAGTTGAAGATAAATATAAAATAGTAAATATTTTGGTTGGAATTAGTATTTTTTTATAATAATATGTATCACATGTCTATGTGATACATATTATTACAGTACTATCCATTTTATTTTTCTATCCATCCTATTAGAACAGTACTATCCATTTCTTTTCATGTCAAATTACGTTCATCACAAAATCGTCCACCAAGAATGAATATGACATAATGGTTATGCTTAATAGTCGGGTTGGTGATCGTACTATGATGGTCTTAGTTCAAAGAAAGACGCTGTTACCCGTTCTCTGGTAAGTATTCCCTCGGGGCAACTTTTACTGCCCCCATGGGACGATTCGTTGCGGGATCCAAGACAGATAAAGTGATTCCCCGGGACATGCCTGAGCCTCACCGCTTAGTGTCACTTCATTGTGTACCACTGTAGATCCTGGCTTACAGGAGTTGCTGTGTGGGTAAAAGAGAGGGACTATTCCCCCATGGGATGAGATGTGGTGGTGATATGTTCCTTTTGTAATGTAGATTCATTAAAATGAGAGTTGTAAAGATTATATTCCGGTATTGATACATGTTTTGTGTGCTTTAATAAACATAATAAAATAAAATATGTTTGTCAAATATTACGTAACTATGTTACGCCATTTTCAACATAATTGTAATGAGTAAAATATCATCCAATCACCGCGCCTTAGATGATTAATTAAATACAGAATCACCAGCATATGCAATACTAATCAACTAATTTTAATGTTATGTGCTCAACGAATACGGATGAGCATCATCCGTGACACGTTTATTGATTATTTAAGGCTTACTTTATACAATAAAATTAGTTCGTCAAATATTACGTAACTATGTTACGCCATTTTCAACATAATTGTAATGAGGAAAAATATCATCCAATCACCACATGTTAGATGATTAATTAAATACAGCATTAAATACACCACATTAAATACACCAGTATATGCAATACCAATCAACTAATTTTAATGTTATGTGCTCAACGAATACGGATGAGCGTCATCCGTGACACGTTTATTGATTATTTAAGGCTTATATTATCTTTCGTTATTTATTTCAGAAACAGATTGTGATTTGACGAGCATCGTATCAAAATTTTCTTGAATAGTAAGGTGACTTTTGTAGTTAGGAAAATATATTAAATTCAATCAGCTTAATATAAGTTTGATCACGAAAATGTGTGATATTTATATAGATTAAACCACTAAGAACACACAACATTTAACATAATAGGGTTATATGCAAAACAAATTTTAATAGAGTTTGTTCACTCAGGGTCAGTTAAAATATGAAGTGCCTGAGTGAACGAACTCAACTAAATCGTGTCGGCTAGCCCATCCCATCGGATTATGTGTATATATAAAGCACCAAATTGAATAAATTTTTATTTAATATATTCGTTGCTTTTGTGTGTCGTGTGACAAAAATATCCGCAAAGTAAGTGTGCGAATGAGACAGAAGACTTTGAGAAGTTGTTTTTTTTTGGTCAAAAAACATATGGTGGCCCGAAGATTGACAGGACAGCTAGTATTAAATAAAGATTCCAGTTTAGATTACATTTTAGTAGTAGGTAAATAAATATATTTATCAATTTAAATCAAGATTTAATTTTAAATAGTACTCTATTTAAGTATTCTATCGTGTTTAATATCTAAAGTGGCAAAAGAAACGTCAAGCAGTGATGCCATTATATCCAGGCTCATACATTTTCGGTACGCCCCAAACTTTCACGTAATGTAAGAAAATCATCTTTGTTATATAATAATACTGGCTGACATTATCCTCACGTAGGATCCCACGAGGTACAAAGGTGCTTCTGAATGTTAACATACCGACCGAAAGGAATACCTATTTACTTTTAGCCGGGGTTTTATTGTCCCGAAGGGACCGGAGTTCGCTGAAGGCACATTTCAAACGTATTTGGAATTTTCTTCAAAAGTTACCTGGTAACCTACGTACTGAAAAAAGACGTCCTATAATTTAGTGACTAGTAATAGTAGTTGGAATCTATCATGAAAATATCTACTAGTTTGAAGATAAAGTAATCTTAAAAATAAAGAGAAGCCTGTTGGCGTAGTTGGTAGAGCCTTTCATGTCTCAGGTCGTGGGTTCGATCCACCCAGGACTGATATTTATGTCCATGAACATGTCTGTTTATACACACAGATATCTGTCCTTGGTGGATCAAACCCACGACATATGTATATAATTATCTATTGACAAAGGAAAAGTATTGTATGTGGTTATATTAGTTATCTAGTTTCCATAGTACAAGCTCTGCTTAGTTTGGAATCAGATGATCGTGTGTGAATAATGTCCTAGGATATTATCGCTTAATGGAAACAATATACTATTAGAAAGTTATTTTGATATACACAAATTTATAGAATCGTGTTTAAACCAAGTGATCAGGTCAAAGTTGTTAGATTCACGTTGGTCAATTACTGTTTTGAGTGTGAATCAAAAATAATGATTCCATTTTTAAATGCTGTTAAATTAAAATCGAAACGTAATTATTATTTTTTTTTTCAACACATACAGTTTTTCATTTATATATATATAATGAAACACTATGTGTTGAACACAGAATGCACTCCATAAAATAAAACCAGCATTTTCAATTTTATTCTATAGAACAGATAGATATTCGATTATTTAGAACAAAAATAGATTTATGATACAAAACATAACGAAATTCCAAACTACTTTACTTTTAGAGTACTTTAGTTACGGGTTTCGATGCTCACCCAGGACAGATATTTGTGTCTATGGGCATGTCTGTCCTGAGTTTGGGTGTGATTATCTATATAAGTACGTATATATTTACAAAAGAAAAGTAGTATGTCTGGTATGTGGTTTCCATAGTACAAGCTCTGCTTAGTTTGGGATCAGATTGCCGTGTGTTAATAATGTCCCAGGATATATTATATACGTGAGCACTGGCAGCGGTATATACATAGTTATATAGATAATTTACACCCAGACTCAGGACAAACATACATGTTCATGCACACAAATATCTGTCCCGTGTGGGGATCTAGCCCACGACCTGCGGTTTGAAAGGCAGCGTATCTACCAACCAACACGCCAACAGGCCTGTCATTATCATAGGATTTCGATCCCAATTAAAAACCACCTCTCATTACAAAGTTGGTTAGAAATAATGAGTATACATACAAGCACCATGAGCATTGTCCAAATTAACCTTATAAATTGACTGATTAGCCTCAAATTCCTCATTAGCAGCGCTCTTTATGTGCGGCTGACCATAATACGGTTATTATACTAATAATATTCAGTGTAAATGCGTGATATGGAACACCGGTTTTTGTGGAACACATGTTTTGAAAGCGAATAGTGAACGGAATTTGAAAGGAGAAAATATATGACTTTATGGTGAGTGAAGATGTGACTGAACATGGTAATTAAAGGTTTTAGATGTCAGTGATCCAAATTGACTCCCCTTAATTATTACTATTCCTTTGTAATATCACAAAAACAAATAAGATATTATTCGTGTTTTCAAGACTATACCTACCCCTAGTAAGAGAATAAACCCCTGTATCACGTGGAACTTAAGATTATAGAATTCGCGGATAGAAAGGGCAAAGACTCATTACAACTAAGTCTATGTCAGTCTAAAGATGGGTGACATTCAAAGTGGTTTAATTTTCGGGTGTCTTTGTGCTTCTAAGGGCACGTTTAGCTGTCGGTCCCGGTTGTAGTCGTAAGACAACTTGCGGCTTGAACAACTCTGACACTAGGGTATCCACTGCTCATACGTTTACGTCATTAGATAAAACAATATGTTTCGACATCACGTTTACAATTATTGCGAACGTGCTAATTATTAGCCAAGAATCTTTCACTGATTCATCGGACAATACGGAGGAGTTGCCTGCAAACAAAACTAGTTGTGTGTGAGCCTGGACGGATCACACACACACATTTGTTCTGTGTCAGGATTAAACCCAAATTCGTTTTTGGGAAAATAAAATATCTACATCATGTCGAATAAATAGCTTAATCTTTTTCAAAAATGTTTATCATAAAATTTGTAAATACCTATTAGATTTGGGGTTTATCACTATGAACAATTGAAATAGGTGAACACTTATTTCAATCTTTAATTTAAAAGAAAATTAAATCTAAATGTGGTCAAAAATACACAGCGAATCATCGTTTTAGTATTTGTTGTTTGAATACAATACGTTATAGTCTGAAATTCAAAATAGTCACATTTGCAGTCCACAATATCGTTATTATTGTCGCCATAATTAATTTAATTTGTACTGTCCTCATTGTGTTTTAAACAATGACCGTTTTCTTAAAAGTGCTATACATTTAAGAAAACGGTTATGTTTTTTCGACAGCGACACTACTGTAATTAATCCTTGTGTCGAGGGATACTTCACAAACATATCACCGTAGCCTAGTTGGTAGTGCTCCTGCCTACGAAACTGGTGGTCTTGGGTTTGGATCCAGGTAAATGCCGTTCAACAAAGTTTCCTTTTCATTAATACCACTGTACTATCTTTCCATCCGAACAAACAGCACACTGTGACTAATAGCGATATTACCCTAAGAATGTTATTTTAATATTATTAACTGGACTATGACTCCAATGCGTATAATGATAATCAACCATCCTTATACACTAAATTAACTTTGAACATTTTATAACTCTGATTTCTCTAGAGGACAGACCAAAAATAGTCAAATTCACGATGAGAAGGGAATATTTATTTTTAGCCGACATCAAAAAGGTGGTGCTGAAATTGTCGATGTTGCCATTTCTCTAACCAGTGTGACCTCTATTACACCTAGATTTGAAACAACCGGTTAAGTTACCAAACACACAGGCCGTCTTATGGTAAGTCACCTGTTCCTTGACTTGCTACTTAGCTTTTGGTGACCCATCTGCGCAAGAGACACTTCCAAATGAGAATCAGAGAAGTTATAGGGGGGGGAGAGCTGTAAGGGCTGAGCTGTGTACGGAACCCTTCATGGGCGAGTCCGACTCGTACTTAGCCGCTTTTTTATTTAGTGAGATTTGTGACTAATACCAAAACACACATCTTTTGTCACAGACAAAACGTTGAACATCAACTTGACCCTAATTGAGTTCAATAAGTAAGGTGTGAAGGCCAAAGTCTAGCACATAATTTAAACAGTTGGTCATTAAAATACATACATGAAACGGATTACCAGGTTGATTAAAACGTAACCAAATCCACTGCTCATATGAATAAACAAACCTATCAACCATTATAATATTTAATTTAAAAATTATGATTCATATCGCGACGTAGCAGCTACTGAGAAATACTGCCAAAATACATTTTAGGAATTCTTTTTAAAAATATATGTAATACCTACATTAAAGTTACATAGAATTTCTCATTTAATCGTGTTTACTTCGTGTGTCTCAATCAGTCCGAAACATTTTAGTCGTGATGCCAGATTTTATAAAATGCTCAGCTACATTGGGTTACTATTTGGCTTTAATAGTTTATTGAAGCTTGTGCAAATAAAACTGAATTACAATAATGTCTATAAATTGATCCAATTCAGATAACTAATAGTAACGTATGTACCTGCGATGAGACATACTGTAAATAATAATAATAATCATTTATTTCAGATTCATCCATATTTGTTAGTATAATTGCGAGCTTACAAACTAGTGTTAGTAATAAATAACAACAATATTACTGGTGGTGAACTGACCGATGATGGTGGAAATTACTATACGACTGTGTGCAGCCGTATCCAGCGAGCCTAACTAAAATTAATAAGAATTTATTTGATATTATACAGAACAACACTGGCTAAAAGACACGCACATTTTCTTAAAAAATCACTTTATAACAAAGCCAACAAACACCTCAATATATACCCGTTAACCAAATGGAATGTCAAAAAGAAAGTTTTCAACTGGTTACATACATTAAACTACGATGCCACAGAAATTCTTCTCAGTAGTTAAAAAGCTTATGTTTATAATATTTCCTTCTTGTCTCGATGTTTTACTAATTATCTCAATTTCACTTTCTCAATTTCCTTATGCGGACTAACATAGTGCTCGAACATCCAGACACGTTATTTCTCACGCTTTTGCATCTCCATCACTCACTACACTTTCACACACATACATTGCACACACCCTAGATTTAATTATATTTTGTAAACTTCTCCAGTCGTAGTCAGAACGAAGAACCACTGATGACTCAAAATACAGGTTTTACCTAGTTTGAGAGTCAGAGGCCACTCAAGTCTGCTACTTGTACAATCATAGCATATGTTTTATAATAATTTTAACGCTGATGTAAAGTACGACACGCATCAGCTTAGAATCAGAATCTTTATTTTTATTAGTATTAGCTGCCTATTGTATAATGACTATGACTGTTATTTAGTTTATAATTTTTTTGTAATTTGTAACTGTTTTGATTGAACAATATAAAAATAGTAATAGGAAACAAGGCGCCTGGGCCAAAACGAGAAAGGAAACCTTGTCTTTTCTTTTTTGGTGCAGGGATATCTAAATTGGCTACCGAACAGCATATTGCGAAAAACAGAGATATAGTCTTTCCGACGTACAATAAAAAAAAATTACCGTCCACTTCAAACTCGCAGTAACGACTAAAGAGTTCTGTCCTGGAGATGGAGACCTCCAGCATATGATAACGTTACGTCATACAAAAAAGTTCCTCTAGATTTATATTTTCTTGTCATATATACTTTACCGTATTCTAAACTGTAGGATTAAACAATTTGTCCTTCAATCCATTTACATATTTTTTTAGATTCTATTGATACTCACACGTACGTTACCCTAGAAGATGGTATCTGTCGGAAATAAAGCGCATTAAAATGACATCATTGCGCGTACAAAGTACTCACTCACTCATCTATAAATATATTAAGTAAGAAAAGATGCTCGGTTTTTTCAGATCTCTTTTGAATGCCGGAGACCCTTTCTTATAGACAGACAATAACTCACCAGCGGATTTTATACTCTTTGTAACGTTCCCTCAATAGAGAAACTAATAGAATGAAAATTATTTTTCCGCGTCTTTTACGCTATTTTCTTAGGATCAGTTACCTTGTTAGGTATTAACGCACCAATTCTGTTATCTATTGAAGAAAATTATATTTATTTTTAATGTGAATTTCAGAGAAGAGGACTTGATACTTTTTTAGGTTGCGTGGGTTTAGTTTCATTTTAGCATTTAGCGGAAAAGTACTGAAATTTATTCGGATTAAAATATGTGCCATTATGTCTTGAAGAAAATTCTCTGGACTATTTTGTATTGTAACAGGTAATTACTTAGCCGAAGTGAGGGTTGACGGCATAGGTACACCGAATGTTTCTGGGTAGGGTTTTATAGAATGGGTGCCTGACCAAAATGTGCATAGACCACGAAAACGATGGCTTGATGATCTGTATACTTACATAAAACAACGGCAGAAGCAAAATGGTGACTAAGAAAAATTCAAGGATTTGGAAGAGACTTTCGAAAGCGTAGGTTTCCAAAGATTAATTCAAAAAACTTAATTCAGATACATTGTTAAATGTGCAACACTCTTTATCAGCAAAATTAAATACCATATTGTGAATTACAAACAAGCATGATAGATATATACGACTTTGAATAATACGAAATGGTTCATTAGTGTTTACTGCAACCTCATTTTTAACTGCCACACCTCGCAACAAAGTTTGTTCATTTACGTCTGTCATAAAGGTTAGAAAGTTATGTACTAAAATTGTAATGGTTTAGTACTTTGAATGAAAGATTTTAAGATACCCAGTGATGTGACCGAGACTAAGCTGTAGGCTATCGTAGCAGATAGAACAAAGTTCATATGGTGGCTTGCTGTAAATATACTGAATAACGAGTTGCCAACGCATCAGTGACAGAATTATCAGGGTGTGGCGGGCAGTCACTAGGCGAGTTCAGTAAGTAAATTGAACTCATACCACACACACACCACAAATCACAATATGGATCAGGCGATTGCTGAATGGAGCGGAATCGAAATCATAAGAGTGTTGAGAGAGGTATTTGTTGGCATAGTTAGTGATAGGCTTATTTATTTTTATTGTACTCTATGTATTGTATACCATAAAGAATTACTGAACTGATCTTATCGACTAACAAATTCTTCGAAATACGAGGTTTCGGTAATTGATAACAGCAAAGATACAAATTGAAATATTTTGATTCGCCCTCGGTGAAGAGTATCGAACTTTTTACCAGTATATTATTTTATATAAGTATATTAAGTGTTGCCATGTTTGTTGCAAATGACATAATTAAGGTTATTTACATCTCACAGTACAAACCATGTTTAAAATCACCAATACGCAATTTGTGCAAAGTTTCAATTTTAGATTGACTTCAGACAAATCATAAAATCATTAAGTATTATCCGTCATAGCCTTGTATTAACTTACTATTATTCGAGCGCTCGACCAATTTGTAGCCTAAAATAATAGTTACGAAGTTTTCGTGATTTAGTTTGTTTTATTCCTATCTAAAATATCGTCGTATTTAAGTTGACCCAATTCTGTGGGTAGTGTCGTATCATTACTAAACGGATACTAAGGTAATAAAATATAAAGTTAAGCTGCCAGAACTACTATACATTTAAAGAATATCAATTCCAAAAAGTTTTCACAATAAAATAGTTTGTTTCAAAACAATAATTATATTCGTACTAAAGAGGTTGTGGTATCATTTAAATAGTCTAGTATACAACAACTAAAGTAGCATTGTCAAGAATATACTAATCCAATAAGTGTTCGTTTGCTTTTTTTCACAAACATCGTATTTCTAGCTTTGACAAATTACATTGTGTTTCTCTTTGTCATTTTTAAAGCGAAATATCAAGGAGCGGTGTACTAATAAATTCCATTATTTGTAGCTCTATTTTGCACTCGTAGTATGTTCGAGCTTTTGTTGTGCCGTTCTGAATAAGTCTTATGACATTATAAGAGAATCTCTGAGCTGAATTTCAACTTTCAGTCGTTGTATTGATCAGTCACCTAGTAAATTTAAACCGATAAGTTAAGTAATTCGAAATACTGATCTAAGAGAGCGTTGTGGTGTGAAAGAGGATGTAGTCACAAAGATTGAAAAATGAATGCTGAGATGGTTTGGCCATTTAGAAAGAATGAATGAAAGAAGATTGACCATAGAAGTATACCTGGCCTGTGTGAACGGAACCACCGGAAGGGGAAGACCTCGTCGAACATTCTCTGACCAAATCGGAGACGTTCTCAAGAAAATGCAGGTCAGAAGTACTCTAAACCGGCGAGCATGTATGAAGACTATAATGACAGTAATCGAGGCAAAAGACGTGTGCAAAGATCGTGACAAATGCAAATCGTTTAATTTCTAAGCATTTCCATGCTTCGGAGGGTATGTGAAGCTGACAGTCTGGTTGTTGTCATTAGGAAACAGTCATTCAGTTAAGACAGAGGCTCGCTGAGCGGCTTAAACAACTTTGACACTAGGATAAATACTACACCCTAAATATACTAGAACACATAATTATCCACATCAGAATAGTGGGTGCTATCTAACAGTATGCGAAGTCATTTATTCCAATGTTTCATCAACATCCGATTTCGGCTTCCTCGGATCCTAAAGGCATTCATAAAGACGAAAATTATGCTAATTTCTTATCCATAAATATATTATTTATGCGAAATTGTATTTCGATCTCCGCTCTGTCCATTAAACTTTATGGAATGGGATTTATCGCAGTTTTGTATATAATGCCTGTCTGATAATGGGAAAGTAATTCTAATGTTGAATATTAAAAAAGGTTACACTCACACTTAAAAAGCTTTTCTTGGAACTTGTAATCTTATACACAGCATGGAGCCAGTTTACTTGCCTCAGATTAAAGAAATATCTACCTATATTAAGAGCTGGGGCTTTCTAACAGGGGTTGTATTAAATGGTATAGATAATATTTTTTAAGTCAAATACACCCAAATCGTGCTTTTCCATAAGAACCGCCGTCATAGGGAAGTCTTAGAAGCTCCGGATCTAAGACTTCCCTATGACGATAGCATGACTTAACTAGAACAAATCAAGGTTAACTGCCGCGGGGACAAATGTACCCGTGGACGTTTTAGTCGTTAATAGAAACACTCGTGACATTATCGGAATCGCCGGCATGAAGTATGACCACTAAGGCCAGGCGCCCACTATCAATGGGCATCGGTGCGACTCGGTATAGTTCTGCCTTACGGCGGCTTCGGGCGCCTGAGAGCTGCGTCGGGCGATTTCGGGCTGCCTCGGCAGCCGTAAGCACCCAAAATCTACTTCTTTGCTTTAAGGCTTCAAGTTTCTATTCTTCTTTATCAAAATGAACAATGAGAACTAAGTCCCAATCATTACGTGAAAACCGTTGTCCGTGTGTATTTATAATAAACGTTACGACTGCTCTGCGATGTTTCTGCCGCCCGCACTATTCTGAGGCTACTCAAAATCATCTAAAGCGTCCTTAGGTGTGCTTACGACTGCCAAGGCAGCTCTCAGAGGCCCGAAACCGCCGTAAGTCGCCCGAGCTGTACCGAGCCGCACCGATGCCCAACGCGTTTACCCTCCATGACTCGTAGCTTGCATTTGTATCTATGAAATGGCCTTTCCGATCTTCGATAAGACGAGTGTCGTGCCTCTGTAATGTATTCTGTACGTCAAACTTTTAATAGAGTAAGAGCAGATAATGTTTTGTTCAACCTCATTTTTTAAGAAACTTCATACTATCTAGAGATATTTTTACTGTAATTTCTGGTTAACACCGAGAGCGATTGATATGTAAATAAAAAAAATATAAAAAAAAATAATAAAATCGTAAATAAAATGTCATATCTAAAAAAATGTTTTCATACAATCTGTGTAATATATCTACGTAAAAATAATAATGTTTAATTAACTATATTACTACAAACATGTTCTGACCATTTACAAGCGATTTTTTAAAGTAAATAAAAACCTTTTTTATTTTATTTTACTTCTTTATTTAAATCCTTTTGTAGTTATTCGAAAATCTGGAAACTACAATACAACACAAATGTATTATTATATAACATTATTTACGGGCATTAAAGTGACCGAGTTGCATTGGTCGTGGTCACGGGATGACTTAACCATAACCATAACTTTCCAAATAATTTCGTATAATTATTATCCACAAAAGTTTGAAATTCTCAAAAAATATATATTTTCATACCATGTGCATTTAATTTTTTATTTATGTAACAAAAGTTAAAACTATGCTTCTACTTATCGTCTATGTATTTTATGGTACAGTTGAAATATTAAATCGGCTGCCAATCATTGTAAGGGCTTGACACTCAATTTATCCCCGTCTTACGGGTGGTTTACTCCCCAAAATGACAATTATCTTCAGGTACATTTTGAGGTCCCGTAGACAACTTATGATGGACCGAGCTTATAAGAGATCAATTATAATAAAATATTCCAAATAAATATTGTGGAATGCTTCAAGAACTCTACCATGAAATTTATTAACTTGTAGAATATTGGCCTGTAAGGTATGCCAAAAACTTATATTCCTCGTACAGATATTTTGACGCTATTCTTGAAGATTTTGGTTTCATAATAATATTGCATAAGCTGTGTCGTCAGATCTGAAAATACATATTCAAAATATACATATTAAAGGAACTCCCTCCTTCAATTTGACAGTGCATTCAGATCTGAAAATACATATTCAAAATATATGTATTAAAGGAACTCTCTCCTTCAATTTGACAGTGCATTTTAGATATGAGATACCTAATCAAATTCTGAGAACTATATTGAAAGCAACTTTCCTGTACGTTGATCTAAATACTTTTTTTCTTAAAATAAATAAAAGAGATGAAAAGGTCTTTGCAAATTCGAACTATTCAAAATGCACTAAGCGTGGATGCTCCGGTGATCGATTGAAAGCAAAACCAGGTTACAGCATCCTGCTTAGTTACGTGGAGCAAAATTGATCTGTATTCCGATAACCGGTAGTAGTATGAATGTATCATTTTATCTCTCTATTATTGGCAAGTATAACATAAATGGAAGTCGCTGGATGCGGATAGCGCAAGACCGGCATTTGTGGAAATCTTTTGGGAGGCCTTTGTCCAGCCTTGCGTCTTTCGGCTAATATGACGATGGCGATAACATAAATAAGGGCTGCTGAGCAAAACTGAGCATATCCCAATCTAAATCAGGAGCGAAGATAATGTAAGACACTCCTATTGAAAAGATGTCTATACTCTATAGACGATTTATAAATCAATATGTTATTAATTAAATAATTTATTAATAATAACTATTATTATATAATTAATTAATATTATTTGGATTTTTTATAATTAATAGTTTTTATCATAAATGTCTATGCATGTTCATGTACTTAATTTAAATTTATTGTACTGTTTTTTAATTCGTATTGTCTTTATGTTTCATGTTTATATAATATTCACACACAATTGAAATTGTTCATGAATAAACGGAATTAAATTGTAATTGGGTACATACCTGCGTTGATTGTCGTAAGATGCGACTTAGGTTCAGTGAGGTATTTATTCAAAAGGAAGCCTGTACGCCACTGTTGTACCAAATTTGCTTAGCCAAAGATCTATTTAGGGTATCAGTGAGTTGGGTACGGTTTCATGGAGTTCATTATACGCCTTTTGGGAGCAACTGCAGGTATAGTAGAAATCACTTAATAACCTGGGTGGACGTTTGTTTCCTTCTGCGAGGTCACTTGGCAATGTACAGCAGAGCAGAGAGATGATTGAAGATTTCCAAAGTATGATTCTCAGTTTTCTACCTTATTTGGTGACAATAAACTCCTTGGTTCTTAAGACTTTCGGTAATAGAGTAAATATAACAAGAACGACTTAAAATAAGCAAATACTCAATTGATTTATTCCTAAACTTGAAAATGTAAGACTTCGTCCGGGAACACTAACTCAGTTTTTTGCATCCCGGGATGGCAATTTAAGTTTCTCGTTTGCATTGGATATCTTTCCGAACGAATTGGTACGGAAACTATTAAATAAGTTACTTACTGTGCAATTGTAGGTTATATCTATTAACTTTGCAAGAATAATCATTAAAACTAAATTTATGCTCGTTTTAGATAGGTGTATTATTCTGTTTGTTCTTTATATTTCAATTTAGCAGTGGATATCCTTTTTATTTAGGGATAACCAAGGCTCTAATCAGTGCTCGTGAGCAGATTTTGGCTAACTCTGCAAAGCATGTTATAGAAGTACAGAGTGTGCGCAAACACAGTTGCACTCTCTATTCTCTTACTCTCATAATCCGATGGGAGTGTCCCGTGGAGCACGTAAGCCGACAGCTTTTCGTGCTCCACGGGACACTGCAATGCAATACTGCCAATTCCCAGATAGTGGCTCTTTTTATTGTCATACATGGAATTTGAACGCGTCACACAATATAGCACTAGAACTACGAGGCAGTACATACTACCTACATAGATGAGATGAACAGGGTTTCAGTTTAAATGACTCTATGTTCCATATTGATTGCTCACAGATTTTATTAGATGACAGCACCTTTATAAATGAACTAGCTGTGCCCTGCGGTTTTACCCGCGTTAAATTTTATAAATTACACAATTTTTCAAATTCACAGCTCATCCCTCGTATGTGATAGCGTGATAATATGAAGCCTATATGTTGACCCGACCTCTTAGTAATCATAAGTCATGCAAAATTTGAAGTAAATCCATGCAGTAATTTTTGAGTTTAGCCTAGACATACATACAGACAAACAGATAAACAGACAAAAATCCTAAAAACTATATTTTTGGCTTGGATATCGATTCTACATCACGCCACAAGTATCCTTTTTAAAAAAAATTCAATGTACAGTTTTGACTTTTCTACGATTTTATTATATGTATAGATTATTTTTGTTTATAAATGTTACGAACTCAGATTGACGACAGCGAACCAACCTTATATTTTTTGAAGATCCTATTATGTTTCTTATGATTTACTAATCACCCCAAACAACGCAATGTAAAACATTCACACTATTTACCTAAACCGCGTCTTAATAGAATTCCCTAATAATGTTATCTTCCTGTAAAATGTAAATTAATTAAAATAGTAATTTATAGCTAAACAAGTTCTATTTAGCATCTTTATCAAAGTCGAGTCTCAATTTACCTATAGCTTAAACAAAATCAGTCTTCATCCTAATTCTAATTAGAGATTAGTTTGATTGCTAAACTATGATACAGACACCAACACATCCAGCTACCCCAATCTATTAAATTTATTTTATAAATTTTAAACTTTAACACGAAAGCATAAGGTTCACTTTCAATTGGGGAAATTTCACAGATTGGAGTAGCTTGATATGCTGGCGTCTGTAGAAACCGGGAATTATTTACAGTACTAACTTAGCTTTGTAATATAGGATTTATTAATTACTAGCTGTGCCC
This sequence comes from Pseudoips prasinana, assembly GCA_951640165.1. Lineage (NCBI taxonomy): Eukaryota > Metazoa > Arthropoda > Insecta > Lepidoptera > Nolidae > Pseudoips > Pseudoips prasinana. The sequence continues at coordinate 12,155,588 of OX621240.1, forward strand.
CGCGGTGTTACCCACGTTAAACTTTATAAATTATCACAGCTCCTCCGCCGGAGGTCATAGCGTGATAATATGTAGCCTATATGTTGACCCGACCTCTTCGTAAAAAAATGCAAAATTTGAAGTAAATCCATGCAGTACTTTTTGAGTTTAGCCCGGACATACATACAGACAAACATTCTAAAAACTATATTTTTGGTTTCGATATCGATTGTAGATCGTCGACGCCCTAAGTATCCTTTAAAAATATATTCAATGTACAGTTTTGACTTTCCTACGATTTTATTATAATTATGTATAGATATAGATCGTCTGTATGTGTTTAAATTAGAAGACAGCACTTATCTACCAACTAATCACCTGTTTATTTTAAGAAGTCGTGAATTCGAAGGATTTCATACGCTATGACAGGCCAATGCAACGGGTAAATGCTTGCCTTCCAAAGGTTAGCATAATGTTGTTTTTAGAGAGGTTTGCTCTAGTCACCGCGCTTAGCAGGCGAATTGGCGACGGAAGTGAGGTGGATGCTTGTACATAAGTGGCGCTATAAAAATAATGAATTCGAGGGATTTCAAACGCTATGAAGGGCCGCTTGGCGTGGTAAGTAAATGCTTGCCTTTCACGCCGCAGGTCGTGGGTTCGATTCCCGGCCAGGACAGATATTATTGTGTTTGAACATGTCTGTTGATCTGGGTGTAATCATCTATATAAGTATCTATTTACAAAAGAAAAGTAGTTATTTTGTAATTATATCATACAACATTGTTTACCGATATTAACGCGACTAACCTTTATTGTTAGATATTATACCTGTTAACAATGTTGTATAATTATGATACGCGAAAGATTAAAAGTGTATATTGTACTATAACGGTTATCTGGTTTCCATCGGCTCTGCTTAGTTTGGGGTTAAATGCCCGTGTGTGAATAATGGATATATTATTACCAGGATATATTATTATTAACTAGCTGTGCCCCGTGATTTCACCCGCGTTATACTTTATAAAGTAAATAAAGCCTATGTGTTAATCCAGGGTGTCATCTAACGCCATACTAAAATTTTATTAAAATCGCTTCAGCCATTAAGACGTGAAGAAGTAACAAACATACACACTCATAAACTTTCGCCTTTATAATATTAGTGTGAAGTGTGATATACCGAACGCTTTTGCTTTTATATTAGAGTCAAACTTCTCTATGTTATTATAAGACCAGTTTAATATATTTTATCTTTTGTATAATATTTCAAAATATAATTTCTACAAGTCTGTGTGTTCAAGTGGCCACACATACCGATATTCCTGCCAAGAAACCATATAACTACGGTTTTATTTGATCGTAATATCAAATATTACTCACTCTAGACACAAGAGCTAGGTACTCGTATATATCTGGCAATATTTTTATGACTTACTAATATTATGGCATCACTTTAACCAATCAACAAATGGAACAAATTTTGGCACAGTCCTGTTCAGACTTCAGGCGGTTGGACGTATTGACGTCCGATTTTAGCAAAGTTGACATGCTATCTGGGGCAATGTACGCCAGCACATGCAGTTACCCCAATCTGTCAAATTTCTTTTATAGATTTTAACTTTATCACCGAAGCATAAGGTTCACTTTCAATTGGAAAAAAATTGACAGATTGGGGTAGCTTTATGTGCTGTCGTCTGTACTAACGAAAAGCCGGCGACGGACTTTCAACCAGAATTATTGACACGATTTTGATAAAATGCTACTACGCCGTGATTTCTTCATACTTGTTATGAATTATAATATTATGTAATTATAATATAATATTATGTCAGTAGGTCCAACAAAAGTCACGCAAATTCAAATTCACGTGTTCACATGTAATGTAATTTAATAACTATTTCCCTTTAGTACTATACTCGTATGTAATATAAGTGAGGCGGATTTGTATTTGTAAATAGTATAATATTTAAATAATAATAATATCCTGCGACATTATTCACAGACGGCAGATCCCAAACTAAGCACAGCCTGTACTATTGAACCCAGATAACTGATTTACTATATATACTGCTTTTTCTTTTGTACATACATAATTATATAGATAATTACACCCAGACGCAGGAAACAGATATGTTCTTGCCTGTCTTCTATCTGTCCTGGTTGGGGATCGAACCCACGACTAGCGGCGTGAAATGCAAGTTTCTACCAACCACGCCAACGGACCCGTCATACATCCCGTTTAATGCACATATATATAGGTTATAATAAGTTAGTTATTGTTATAATAACCTATTTTTCATTCAAAATCCGCAATACCGTTAGCAAATTGCATCTACTTATTTAAAACAGGCTACAGGTAGATAAGTCATGTTAGACTATTTAAAAGAAAAACACTCTTGGCCGTGTTTCAATTTCCACGTAATCAAATAGCTGGTAATACCTGAACATAGAATCGTATGTCAGAACATTATATTATGGTAAAGACGTATGTGTAAATTTAGATGAGCATGGACTGTAATATGACTTATTTTTAAAAACATCCCTCCATATTAAATGTCCATTGTTTCCGTTCCTGACACAGTCACGGCATGAAAAGGGCTAAATTCGTGGTTGTCACGTTTTTAATTAATATACGAGTAGGCGAGGCCATAGTATCACGCACGACCTCTTTTGTCCCGCGCTTATGTGAAATTCATCAATTAACGTTGCTTTAGTGCTCCGGGCACTTACATTTACATTTTCATCAATGTAAGCTAAAATAACAAGAAATTGTAGACTCGAATGTACTATATTCCGTATTATAGTTAGTTAACTCAGTTGGGTTAGATGGTATTAAGAGTAATCGCACGCGTGAAATGCAATTTTGGCGGAAGATACACTTGTGTGGGATAAAATGAGGGTAAATGCGTGTATTATGGAATTGCTTCCATGTCACTAATGAATGTTTTGGCTTCGTTATGAGCTGAATGGTAATTAATGATCTGAAGTAATGGATGTTAGTTACGCTGTTAGGTTGGTTAATGTTGAATATTGAATACAGCGCTTCAGATCAATTAATCAACTGAGAAGATATTTTATTTGTAATGGCCCAGTTTATATGGATTTTAGAGTTTAATATCTTTAGCGTTAATAATGAATGTAGCCATTAGATATCATTATTTTAATATCAATATTTAATTTATCATTTGCGTGATAAATCTTCAAATAAATTTTAGTTAACAATTATATTTTAACAGACAGAATTGCAAATTATTTGGCTTTCATTTTATGAAATTGATTAAATAATAAAAATATTAGTTATTTTCAAATTTTGCATTAAGAACCTAGTTACTACTTCAATTCGATTTATATTTACCTTAAGCTTCTTTGGTAAATCTTCTTCTATGGATTCAATGGAAGTGATAATTCTTATTTTTTCTTTTAAGAAAAGATCACGCCCGCATTATTGAAATTAATCGCTGTGTCGCGGGGTACTTTACTAACATATAATCAATAGATACAATTTACATCCAGACTCAGAACAACTATTTATGGGTCACACGAATAGTTGTCCGGCACGGGACTCGAACCCGCGGCACGAAGCGGCGAGGCGACTGTTTGAGCCGCTGCGCCACTCGTGCAGTCGTAAATTTCATTTAATTTCAATGGATTGGAATTTGAGCCAAAGGAACAATACCATCTTATAAGAAAGTATCAGGTGAATATTGTGTTTCATGTATTTGTGTGCTTTACGTAAAATTACTTGCTAACCTTACCTTCAATAAAAATTATGATATATTAGAGGTATATAAATGCACAACTGCTTGGTTTCCATGTTTTAAATAATAAACAAACATAAAAGTCGAGTCCACTTCTAAAAACACTTGATAATACAATTACGTAAGCTCTATAAATAATATTCTAACACCAGCTTCTGGGGTTCGTTCTTTTTCATAACTGATATTGATCAAAAGGTAATAAACCAAATTTAACTAAATTCAGTATCGGCTTTGTACGATTGAGACTGTTCATAATTCTTATACTTATTTATTCAAGAAAATATCTGCTTTTTGTTGTAGTACACTGGCACTTGACTAATGACTATGATTAGCAAACAAAATTTTCCTTGAAAGAAAAAACTCAAGACAAACTCTTTATTCATGTTGATTTAGTTTTGTTTCATAAAAACATATTTCTATAATAACTATTTAATAATAACGAAGAAAAAATGCACAATTGACTGTTGAAGACTGTTTATATGAACAGAATGTTTTATGAGAAAAGCGAGAGGAGAAACTTTTTAGAAAAAGAGTCTAATATATAGTGTGTAATGTTGTGTTTATGTAATTACATTACATTACACTAAGTGTACGTGTATAGAGTCACCTGTGTACCGGCTGCCGTCTGACTTCGGTCTCCAACTCACATGCCAAGTGCGGTGACTACGAAAATTTCTCCAACGGCATCGTTATGGAAACCTTTGAAGGCTTCAACAGTGGGCGACTTTAGGTACGTCCACTACTGGACAAAAGCCTCCCTAAAAATGGCGGATATGCCATAATCACCACGCTTGGAAGACGGGTTGGCGATCGCAGTTTGATGGTCATAGTTCACAGAAAAACGCTGCTACCCGTTCTCTGGTAGGTATTCCCTCAGTCGATTTCTACGCCCCCCATGGGATGTGACGGGGTGATAATATTTTATGCAGTCACCACACAGCAAATGCATCATACACCATGCAGCCTATCTGGTGTATACCAGGTAGTCTGGCTGCGGCGCCACCTGTGTACTAGGTACCAGGTTGCAAACTGGCATTCCTAGCGCGATGAATACGGACACCCCTCTACATAGTAACGTCATAAAACCTTTTGGGGAGGTCTCTCCAGGAGAAGACAATATCAGGCTGATGATGAATGAAAACGAACTGTTGTAGATGGAGGAACGAAAATAATATCTAATAACACACAATTTATGAGGTAGAAAAAACAAGACGCATCATAATAACATAAATAAAAAATAAAAACTTTGACTGCGACTCCTATGATATATTTTTGATAGAGATAATAATTATAAGGTTACGAAAAATTAATTAGTAAAGATTTGCCTTTTTAGTATAACTAGATTCTGATACAAAATTTCACAGAAAATCTTAATGAGTACACGCAAAAGGTCCGTCAATCATTCACTGATTAAACAGGATATCTCTTAAATCTTCTTCAAAACTATAAAAGTAATATTTTGTAGGTTTCTTTAAACGTTGGTATTAATGAATTTCGCGATAGGATTGAATTATGACGGTCTATCACTAGTGACATGAAGATGTTCTGCTAAAAAACTATTCTGGTGTTATTCTAAGAACGTTAATAATTAGTAAGAATCTATACTAATATTCTAATTCGAATAGGTGTCTCTCTTTTTTTGTCTCTTCTTTGCGTCTACTTGCAAACCGACCTGCCGATCTGAAAATTAAGAACAAAACTGAAAGCTGGAACTTTTTTCTACAAATTATATCGGAATATGATCAATCTTAGTATCCCTAAGGTTGACCAGTTGATCATAATTCCGAACTGAACAATTTTCTTGTACAGACGCCAGCACATCGAAGCTCTCCCAATCTGTCAAATTTCCCCAATTGAAAGTGAACCTTATGCTTATGTGATAAAGTTGAAAATCTAAAAAAGAAATTCGACAGATTAGGGTAGCTGGATGTGCTGGCGTTTGTACTTCTTATTTCGGTTCTCTCAAGTCATTGGTTTTCCAGTAGAAAATACTATGCGAACAAACAGTGGTCGCAAGCTACTACAAAAAAATGAAAATAAGTCTTAATTTATAATACTCCGAGAAACCAGTAAAGTAATATCATTACAACTCTATCGGGTAGTCAGGTAGGTCCACTGCTGGACAAAATCCTCCCCAAATAATGGGGAATATGCCGTAATCGTCACGCTTGGCAGACTAGTTGGCGATCGCAGTTGGCCAGCCCGTACTCTGATAGGTATTCTCCCGGACTACGTCCTCCCCTCCCCCGGGGATGAGATGGGGTAATGATATTCTATGCCACACAGCTTTATCCTGTATTTACTCCAAATTCTCAAAGTTCTTGAGTGACGACCACAAACCCGAAGACGCAGCGTGGCCAGGCCCCCTACAAGATGAAACGGATGATCTTGTGAGGGTTGCTGAAAGTCGTTTGATGCAGGTAGCCAAAGACGGGTAATTGTGGAGATCTTTGGGGGAGGCCTTTGCCCAGCTCTGGACGTCTTTCAGCTAATATGATGATAACTCAATAACGCGATAAATGATAGTACAACTATGTTGTCGTCCATGCATGCAAATTGAAAGGTAAGGCATTGGAAGGAGTGCTGGTAATGTCTCTATCTATTTAAAATGCTATAGTCAGATAAACGCAAAATATATTACAATACTTTATACGGCTTGAAACTTTGATAAAAAAACATCTATATCATCATATCATCCACTGCTGGACAAATGCTTTCCCAAGAATCTTCACAACTACCGGACTAGCGCTGCATCAAGCGGCATCCTGCAACCATTGTAAAAATTATCGATCTATAAAAAATCAGCAGGACAGGAAAATAAGAGAGAAAGTTAAGTCGGGGCTGACCAAAGATTACAATAAAGATCAAATCAAGGGGAAAGTGCAAGTTGGGTCGAATCAATGCGACTCCATGCGATTTCCAAAGAGATGAAGGAATAGAAAAGCTCCACTGACAAGATATTGGTATTCAAATCATTGTTACATATTTTGTATCAGTTACATTAACATTTATCAGCTCAAAAATAAACAACAAAGATGTTACGTTTCAGCGTAGAAAGGTTCTAACAAAGAAACAGACTTAAATGAATCATTCTGTTGGTGATGAATTCGAAGAACATACCAGGTAAAACATTTCTCAAGCATTGGTTGCCTGAGAAATGTTTTATAATCCTGTTTGTCTTAAGAAATAATTAAATATATTTTTGGAATCGGCATTATTTAGGCTTTATTTGAGGCGGTAGTTTGTTGCCATTTTAATAAACCTTTATTTTGTATTTTCAAAATAATTTATAGATTTGAAGCCACGTGTAGCGATTTGTTTAAGGCACTCGTTTCGCCTCTATTTTAAGACCCTCACCCGATCCTCAATAACCACAACTATTTGTGGGACCCTTAAATGGTTGTTCCGAGCCTGAATGTGCTTTGTGTACATTAATTACAATTAGTGCTCATGGTAGTACTAACGGTTCCATAAGTGATCGGCAAGGTAAACCAGGTGCTTAGAAATTAAACCACTTTAACGGTCTTACCTAGATACCCGGTCAGTCCATAGATGGGTAACCGTTAAAGTGGTCGAACTTCTGAGCATGTCCGTGCTTCGAAAGGGTTCGTCAAGTTGTCAGTCCCAATTGTTGTCATTAGAAAACATTTGATAAAACAGTCAGAGGCTTAAAGGATTCTGTTACCACGGTAACCACTGCCCATATCATAAAGGAAAGATTAAAGTCCTCTCAGTCATAAAATTGAAAAAGATTCAAAATCTTCACATGCAATAATGCCTTCCTGGTCGAATTTCGGCCATGGCGGTTAGTCTCAATGGTGACTAGCCAAGTGTGCGCGTAAACACGCAAACATAGCAGCACTTTCTATTCCAACACTCTCATGATCCGATGAGACCGGAAAGAGGTCAGGTTCAGGATCGATGGCTGGTTGTGTGTTTCACAAATGGGGCGTAATACCGGCAACTCCCAGACTTCGCGTTGATACTGAGAAATTTTGTTAGCAGAAAAATATCCAAATCCCCTTTTTGCTAGGCTCAGTATTTGAACCCTCATTCATATTTGAATAACTAACGCTAGACCAATGAGGTAGTCAACGAAATGTATGTATAATTATGTATCTATTAAACTGAAGATAGTCTTCTCACATATTCAACGACTATTAGTTACAGGTAAATATTAATTTAGTCTAATGTGATGCCAGCTAAACCTTATTCAAACGTAGCTATTATTCATTTGTATGTGGCAGCCCTTCCGCATTACATATTCAGGATTAGATCTCCACAAAGGTCCAAATATTTGGCCAGTCTACCAACAGGTATTTGTTCTATGTATTGATGTTTGTGTATGTGGACTGTTTGATCAACGAAACTTAACTTGCATGTAGAACAACACTGCAGTACAATATTAGCCTTTAGAAATGTATTAGCAAGTTAAATTGTGTTTTGGCGTGCAATTAAAATATTTTACTTTGCTTACGAAAGAATGTTGGTTTACGTTGCTTTTTGGGTATGAGTGTTTAGTTTAGTTTATTGCTCAGATGAGCAATTCCATTATTGGGTCTTAAATGTAATTGCAATAGTGGCATTTATTTGTGTTAGGTTACATTGTAAATTTACTTGTGAAATGGACTTATTTCACTTTTATTGGGTAATAAGCTGAGTCGTTTAAGTGTAGTTTATAGTGTGGACACATTAGATCAACATTAGATGAACTTAAATATTTACACAATCCGTTATACATTACCTTAACGTAAAAAGGCGCTTTTAGTTATAATTCAAAAATTAATCATAAACTTCTTAAAAATCAACAAACATTTTGAAGATGTGAGATCTTTTACTCATATTTTCATTTAGAAACGTAATATTTATAACAAAATTAGTTGTTTATAACCTAATTGAGCCTAATTATCATGACAATAAGTAACAAACAACTCTGTTGGTGACATTCAGGACACAGGACTGACTGATGTTCGCTACTAACTAATGCACCTCATAAATATATTTGCTGTTTTGTTTGCGCGTGCTGCGGTCGCGAGCCCTGATACAAAAAGAATACCGACCAACTCCTTCCTGAATAGATATATTATTTTGCCGAATTTGTTCTATCAATCCCAGAAGTAGTCTGCCTTTTAGTTTTACACTTCTGGGGATTATTTGTTGGGATATAAAGCTTAATAGAAGGTAGCAAGATTGAATACGACATTTTATTTTTAAAGACGACGGCCGCATTATTGAATCTTATCCCTGTAAAACATATAATAGACAAACACTACTTACATCCAGACTCAGAACGACTATTCATGGGTCTCACAAATAGTTGTCCGTCGCGGGGCTCGAACCCACGACACGAAGCGGCGAGGCGACTGACTTAGCCACTGCGCCACAAGGGCACTTCTTGTAGGTATTGACGACTTTATTTGAGGGTAATAACCCTCAAAATAAAGTTCCCGTCTAATATATGCCAAAACCGTTTATAATACCCGTCATGTTTACAAAATTGTTAAACAGTGTGAGATGTCATCGGCGACTGTTGCGAATAACGTTGTATTGTCTACACATCTTGATCCATCTCATAATGGTGAGGAGATAATTAATACTTATGTAATTTGTGTAACATCGATTTGTTTCTTAAGCATTTTAATAGTCATATCATGTCAAAGTCATATTATAGTCAACATTGATTTGTAATATTTAACATAGATCATTTCTATTTTTCAAATTATATTCGCACCCTTATCCCCGTACTTAAATTCAAAACAACTGTTTCTGACGAACTTATAGTTAAAGTTAATCGTGTATAAATATTGGCATATAACTTTAAAACAATTACTGAATAACTGAATAATTCCAATTAACGAGTTAAAACAACCAAAACCAGTTCATGGTACAATAGAACAATATCAACAAAACCAATTGGCGATTTGTTTGCCTCCAACAAAGGAGGTGGATTTATTCCAAGCATTTCAATTTCCAACAGACGCTTCAAATACATCCAGAACATTAAGAACGAACAATTCTAATGCCATCTAATGACCAATTCAGGAACGAAACAAAACATTTTGGCAGCGAAATACTTGTGTATTAAACAAAGGCCCCACGTTGAGCCATTCATTTACAATCACGTAAGGAACCAACAAAATATTTTATTATAAAGTCACTAGTTTCCAAGCCCAGTTTCGTACGTATCAAAAATCCTGTTGCCAAAAACCGATATATTTTTCGGCTTGATTACTCCTGTTATAATATGATACTTTATACTTTGATTTACCGACGCAACGTTCCAAATTTCTGAAAAAACTTACAAACAAATACAGTTTTGAAATTATGATATCCTAATATCCGTATGAAGTGTCTGACAAGATGGACAAACGTTGCTGACGTTTGATGAATACTGTTAATATTGTGTGGTGATGAATTTTCTCAAATTCCCAATTTCATTCTGTGGAGGGCGTGTCGTCCCGAAGATATCTAGCGAAAAACGGGAAGAAGCGTCTCTCTGAGAACTGCCACCATCATACCGCCGCATAACATCAACCCGTTCGCCAAGCGTGGTGCTTAATACATATATATCTCCAAGATCGTGGACGTCAATTCGGCTTAAAAATTATTAATGTAGTGATATACTAAAGGTGCTCAATGTGTACATTCATCTCAGCCACTTGAAATGCTACTAACATCGACCAGCTGTTGCACTATGTATGAAAAAGTAAAAAAAACTGAATGTATAAGATATTCTGTCCACCAAATCACTTAATCGACTAGTAAACATACTTGTACGGTCGTTATAAAAAGTCTTCGGTGATGTAAGGCTGTATTTATTTATTTAAAAATTTCTTGCACAAAGGTGAATTTAATGCTAAGGGCTATGGTAGGTGCACTAAAGTATATATTGTAGGTGAGAAGATATGTAAGCTGGATAAATTATACAGGTACATTGATTATTTATACATAGGTACCATATACGTTTTATAAATTATTCAACTGTAATAATGTACTAACATTTTACAAATAGATGTATACGATTTTTTTTTTCAAATGAGTATTCTTTTTTTGCCATCCCGATTACTGGAGTGTAGAGTGAATCAAATGAGAATGATGAGAGGGGCACTAAAGAAGACGGTTATGAGAAGAACAAAAATATTTTCTGAGACTGCTATGGAGATAGTGAAATTGTGAAGAAGAAAGGAGAGAAGGGAAGGGAGAATCAAGGAAAAGAGTAGTTAATGCTTTTAGAGTTCTACGCTGCTGAATAGGCAACCAATCAATTAGACACGTGGTCGTATTTTCGTAGATTTAAAATGAATCGAATGCAGTTATTTAAAAGTGGGTCAAGATTGTTAAGGTTATCCACATTCAGTTCAAATATCATCATCCACGGCGGCGCTGGTAGGTGCTTCAATTTAACCTTTGTTACGGGCGCATAAACATCGTACAACCTTAAGATATTTTTATAAAAAATGTGAACAAAAAAGTGATTGACAGGAGCAAATACATCAATTATGAAATAAGTTAGTCATAACCCTTGAAGTTTTACATACTATTTATGTACCCGATTGAGAAATATTGGAATCTTTTACTATAAGTTCAAGAGGAAAAAGTTTCTTTTAAAACTATTTTTTTCAATGTCACAGTGATGAAAACTTAAGCATTATATAGTGATATTTTAAGTACATATAACTATGGCAAACACAATAATATTTTGACATGAACGGCATAGATATAACAATAAAATACTCTGTTAGGAAGGCAATAAGGAACGTTTTACGTGTTATTTGAGCATAGCAAACATGTTGATTTTCGGTGAAACATCAAAGCCTCGTAGACTGCCTTCCAAGAGGCCAGTAGAAGTTTACAGAGCCTATCAATTTCAAAGTCACATTTTAATCACGGCGGTATGAACTGAAATAATTACATTGTTGGTACGACATTGAATATGAGAAAGCTTTTGATTAAGGCATAACTAATATAACTAAACAAAGTTTCGCTAGTATGAAACTGGTTTATATATTCAAACATATATAAGTATATATGTACTATATTAACATCTCTTATGGAACATTTCCTGAAAAACTTAAGACATCCATAGTCAAACCCCTTTTTAAAAAAGATAACCGTCATGAATTTAACAACTATAGGCCGATTACTTTAATACCTATATTGTCAAAAATTTTCGAAAAAGCTATGTATAGTAGAATCTATAATTTTATTAGCAAACATCATATTATTCGAGATGAGCAGAATTGTTTTCAAAAATCGAAATCCACCACTCTTGCAGGTTTTTCAGTGATTCGCCAAGTTACTGAGTATGTTAACAATATCTATTGCATAAAGCTCAGCTCAACTTTATGCAATAAATACAAAATGTTGTGTTTCATTATTATTTTGTAAGGCTATATTGCTTCTTTTTTTTAATCGCTGATCAATTACGGACCGATGAGAGCATATGGCTCTGAGCACCTTGCGCTATATAGCTCTTAGCCTTGTAAATTACATATAAAGTCACCAAAAAAACCAACATAGGAATGGACCATCTAATCCACTAACTTACAATGACGGCAAGGAGACTGTTGCTGTTGCCCCTCACTCTAATGGCTTTGAGGAACCCCCTCTTGGGTATGGTGGTGCTAAAATTGTCATCGCAAACAATACCGATGCGCTGAATAAGCGAGGCAGCCGCAACAGTGATTAATGTATTAAATATGATATTGGACCAGACCAAAGATAACTTATATGTATCAAATCAGAGAGTAAGCGGAAGTAGTGTTGTATCAAGGTATCAAGAAGTGAAAGAAAACTACTAAAAAGAAGAAGATTTAATAAAGATCCACCGATAAGGGCCTCAGCTTATTGAATATAGTATGATATGAACATGAACTAAAAAAGTAAGTATGTATATTCATATATTTAAGAAAGTATATACATAACTTAAAAATAACTGTAAAATATACCTAAAAATAATAAACGTGACCTACAAAAGTACCCAGGAAACTGGAAACATTACCAAAATAATAATCACTGATTAAAACACATAAACCGACTATTTTTTTCAATGTCGAAAACTTCTCTTTGAGACAAAATGTATATGGTATCAATCCGCGAGCATTCCCTATCTAATAAAAAATAATTATATCAGTTCATATTTGCTCGTATGTAATAAAGACTTTTGCTATACCCATCCTATTCTTTTGGCATTATCAGTTTGATTAAATCGAAATCAAATTATATATTGCGCATGGTCAAAACTCCACTAGCATCATTCAAGGTTGTCATCATTCAAAGGCAAAAAATTACGTGAAAAAAGAAAATACCGTAGTAGTTGATAGACGGTATATTCAAATTACATGATAGAAATATCACCAGTATTTATTCCATATAACGACACCGTCTTCTAAACAGTAATTACACAGAAAAATTTAGAAATGACTGACAATAAGATGAAAATCTCGAAGTGGAACCAAAATCTCTGCACAATGGACCGGTGTCTAACAAGCAGACGTTTTGGCTCTAACACACAAATTAAAGTAATGTCGACAAAGAGGCTTCAAACGAGTAGCTGTAAGTGTGCCGAGCTATTTCCAGAGACTGAACGCTTTATGTTTACTGTAGAAAATCAAGTCATAGCGACTATAAATTACAAAAAGTACATCAACAGTACCCTACTTAAGGTTAAATGTTGACAATGCTGCGGCTAGATAGAAACCATACAACACAGGTTATAGGTACATGCAAATCTATTACATACAAACTTACCATAAACATACATAAGACTACTGCGGAAGTATGCATAACTTGTTTTTTAGTCTCTTACTTTTTAGGGATTCAAAAAGGCCTTGGTATTGCCTAACAAATATAATTACCTAATAAATATACATGCCAGGAAATGTCAATATACTATATTTTATAAAGAGAGGTTTGCAAGAATAAGTCTGTTTGAGGTGAAATATCGCCATTAAACATTTTTTTGCGCCTAAAATTCTCGTTTCCGAGCTGATGAGTTGCCCCAGAATATGACACCATATCTTAACACCGATTTAACGTTTGTATGGTATGCTGTGAGGACTGCATCTTGATTAACTACTGTATATAATATGTAAAGCGCGTACGATATCCTAATTATTTTTTTGTAATATGTGATTTACTGTTCAAGTTTGAGTCAATATATAACCCTAGTACCCTAATTTTGTCTCTGCTGTAATTTTATTTATTAATTACATTACCTCCATATTTAATATCCATGTTATTAGTATTATTCAGATATCTATAATTATTTGTAAATGTCATTAAATGGGTTTTGTCAAGATTAATTTATACATTATAGAATGTTAACCATAGTATTCACTATGTTACAAATTATGTCTATTTCAATAATTTTAGAGTAATTATTAGAAAAAATAACTGTACTTTCGTCAGCAAGTAACACCATTGGATGGTCAATTGCTCGAAGCAAATCATTTATATAAATAATAAATAGCAAGAGACCCACCACACTACCTTGCGGCACTCCATATTCTATGTGACGTGTAGCTGATAAATTATTTCAATTATATTCGAGTTGCTACATATTTTACTTATAAAATACAATACAAAACTCTTTATTGTACACCAGAAATAAAAATGTATTACAAAAACATATATTATAATTTACATAATTATAATAACTGTTTTTGTAATTAATTAAAAAGACGGTCTTATCACTAGTTGCAATTTTATCTTCGTCATTTGATATAAATTGCTTAAGTATGACTTTTACTATACGTAATAGTATATAATTTACTTAATAGTATTTCATGGTTAACAAAATCAAAAGCTTTTGTAAGATCCATGTATAAAGGTACTAACTTGTCACATTTTATCCAAGTCGTCCATGAAAATAGTGAGACATTTTAAAATCGCCAATTTTATATTTCTATTTTTCTGAATCTGGCTTAACAACACAAAACATTATAAGCTTCTAAATTTTCAAACAGGCACTGATGTATATAAATACCAAGAAATATTACATGTAATAAGGTATATTACAAAGTTTTTGACTATGCTAATGACCAAATCCTTCGGAAATGTGTAGATTTAATTAAACACATTTAAATAACTAAATTCTAATTAGATGTTAAGATAATTATGATTTGAGAGAAAATAATTCCGATTGATCTTTTTGGCAGTGTTTATCAATAGCTACCACATCAAGTACTCCACAGTAGGGTAAAAATGTGAGGAAAAGAAAGTTGTAAAATGTAACGAATAAAATATTTCTGTATGTGATGATACATGACTATGCCTACTGTGACATTAGATTAGTTATTAGATTAGTTATAACATATTCTTAACATGTAAGATTTAACTTGTGGTATGAGTACTAGGGTTCTCGTACTTAACGTGATAGTGTAATGTAGCAGCATATACATGACCTGAATTGCTTACGGTAAAATAACGTATCTATTTATAAAAATAAATTAAAATAAAAAAGGTTTTTATTCACGTTGACTTTAAAAAATCGCTTGTAAAAAGTCAGAATATATTCGTAGTAATATATAATTAATTTATAATTATTTCTAGGTACATATAGATATTTAGGTACACGGATTGTAGGAAATAATTTACAATAAGATTTATTTTATAACAGTAACGATATTTAACTAACTTAAATTAGGTTATTGTCAAGGATCATGTGTAGGTTTAATTATCTAAATTTTAAATTTTAGCTATATTTTTACTACATATTGTCGAATGGTTCTGTCTGGATTAAGGTACGAATTAAATGTTATCATTATGGCGGACCTTGTGTTTATAACGACGGTCGCGCTTTAATGCTACCACCGGATCCAATGCGCCCCAACTGAGAAGACCCAGCGAAACAAACTCAGTGGGTGTCTCTACTACCGGTTTCAACACGGCCCAATTATACATATTAAGATTATAATTAAAATTCTATAATTACCATTTAATAGCATAATTCAATTTAGCAAAATGTTTTTCAACTAGAAGGTGAACTATTTCCTAAAATCCAACTTAACATTAGCTCATTTGCAAGGAACAGCGTTCGCGTGTCAGAGGATAGAGATCATAGAACCTGCGCCGTTGAATACATGAGTACTTTACAGGTTTACGAACGAATATAAACCTACTTAGTAGTCACACTGATAGATTAAAATCAGAATCTGTATGCATACTAATCACGCTTTGTCTACTGTGATATTTAATTAAAACCTTTACTTTGGTCGCTAAACTTAAAGAGAATTTATCTATTATCATCTACATTTTCAATGTCCCAATAGTAAATTTTTAACTCAATACCACAGTATGTACCACAGAAAAAGCGTACCGAAATTTGTGTTTGCGCTCTATGTGAACTATTAGACCTCTATGTTCAGAAATTTGTTGTATTCTAGAACTAAATCATTGACTTTTGTTAAAAGGAAAAGTTTTTACTTTGTACTTTCTTATTTTTGAATATTAGCAGTCATTTTTTCAGGAGTATTTTTGTTTAATGGGACTTAAAATTGTAATTTCAGTCGTAATTGCTACATTATTTGATCCTTCGTATTTTCTTCTTCAGCTATAGCATTGACTAACACTACATATGTACATTTTCTTCGCTCACAGGTTTCTATTACCTTATTCCAGTAGAGAGGGACAGTAAACTTTTTTTATACTTTAAGTCGTTAAACAATCATACGCCGATGGTAAGCGCTTACCATATGATTCTGGCACTTACACGTTGCTGACCCTACTCTCCCCGATGTGTTTTGACGATCTTACTTATACCTAGTAACTCAAAATTTACCTAAGCGGCGTACACGTCTATATGCCGTACACGTGACCCACGACTTGCAACTTTAACTAGAGCTGAAGGCTACAGAAAGCCTAATGCCAAATCAATCTGAAACTATAAGTAAATTTCTCAAATCAGAAAACATCATTAAGTGGTACTATTGGACCCTCTAAACCAGATCAGTATTCTTTACGCTGTCGCTTATACTATATATATGTATATCGTAGTAATAAAGGATGAAAATTCATGAACCGGTTTCGTTCAATGGGACAGCTGTTTGATATTGGACTCAGAATTAACTCGAGATGATGCGGCGTGAGTTAGCAAAAGCGTACGAAGAATCTCATATAGTTTATAGGCGCTATTATAGGTCTCCGTCATAATATGATATAGTCTATTATGCAGCCAGAGCTCGTAACTAGAAGGAATAAGAAATTGATGAATTGTGAGTCACGCTGAAATAATACAATTATATTTTTAAAGTTGGTTTTTCTTTTGTATATTTTAGCTATATTATAATTCTACTTATATTATTTATGTGTACTATTTTGAACTAATTCAGTTTGTTTGAGAAAACAGACAAACATACTTTAGTGAATACAATCTTATTTTACCTTTTTTCTTTCTTTTCTATATGTAATGGTGCGGTTTAACCAATTTTATGTTGTAGTGTGATCACGTCTTTATATTTCACGATTTCAAGAATTAAATTATTTAAATGTTAATTAATCTTAATGTATCTCTTAAATAATAATATCCTCGGACATTATTGACACACAGCTATCTGATCCCATATTAAGCAGAGCATGTACTTGGGAAACTGATATACTACTTTTCTTTTGTAAATACATACTTATATAGATAATTACACCCTGACTCAGGACAAATAGACATGTTCATGCACACAAATATCTGTCCTGGGTGGGAATCGAATCTGTATAAAATCGATTCTAAAGAAAGATTGAGAAAGTATATTGATTGCTTTCAATCCCAATACCCATGTGCTGATTAAAGCAAAAACCATTAGCCTCTTTAGCTATTTCCTTTAATTTTCTTAATATAACGTTATCTTGAATGAAGTCAAAATTGTGTAGTTTTAACTTCATTCATTCATCGTTCTTTATTCAATCTCTAACTCTCCGTGAAAAGTGCCACTTTTCTAAATTAAGTTGACTACATGTCACCTTTTTAAAGAAAATGTCAGTACGAGAGTATTATCGTTTATGCATCAGAAGAATCGTCAAAATAGTAGAGAGATTCTGTTCTTAATAGATACGCCGTGCCACAAATATAGATCATTAATAACTCAGTTCAAGTTAAGTTCTTAGTTGAGATTAGAATTTTATGGTATAATACAGTAATCAGGGTATATGAAACAGCGGATCGTAAACTGAAACCAGTAGTACAGTAAATTCAGATATATCGTGGTTAAATTTTCATTAAATTTTGAATAAGTAAGTTGATAATGGTACATGTGATTTACCATTAATATATATACAATATATATATATATATATATATATATATATATATATATATATATATATATATATATATATATATATATATACTTACATATATATATATATATACTATATATACTTACATATATATATATATATACTATATACTAGCTGACCCGTCAAACGTTGTATTGCGATATTATCTCTATTGAATATTTTGGTAGATCAATAAAAATAAACTAACTGATTTGTGTGGATGTAGTCTACGAGTTAAAGAGGAATGGAGTACTGGGCAGATGATGGCCTATAAACATATCAAAGCACCAGTCATTTTTTTTAAATTCATAATACTTTACTCTCCATAATATAATTAACAGCGAGTTGCACTGAGCAAGTAAAATAATAATAATAAGTATATGGGTCATATCTACGATCGATGCACATAGAATAATAATGGCAGAAAACTGGAAGTGAGAGAAAGCTTATTGTGTGAGAAAGACAGGAGACCGGCTTCGTTCTCATCACTACTTCGTGTTAATTGCTGGATGAGATGTGCACCTGTAGTCGCCTGGCGGGGAACTGATTGATTGATGGTTGATTAGTCAACGACGAGAAGATACACTACTAAGGCCCCTCGCCCACCGCGACTGTAGTGATGCAGACGCGCGTTTACGAAACGCGCGATTGCATCACTACTAACGCGCGTTAGTCGCATTTGCGACGCGATACAGTAGTGATGCTGACGCGCTACAGTATCGCGACTGCATCGCGTTCAGGTGGGCGAGGACACACAGCTAGCGATTGCATCGCGACTGTATCAATGCAAATACGCAACAGTATCGCGACTGCATCACTACAAAAAGTCACGGTGGGCGAGGGCCTAATATGACTGTTAAAACATATATATATATATATATAATAGGGGATAGTGGTATAAGGTGTAAGTGGTATAAGTGGTATATTTTTTAGTACAAAAACATAACAAAAAATATATTAGTCCAAAAATATATATGTATTTATTTAATTATATTAGTTTTAATTTAATATTATATTTAATAATTATAATTTTATTTAAATTTAAGTAAACGATACTATAATGCACCTGCCTATCTCTGCATCACCATAAGATTGAAGGTTTCTTGAATAGTATATCCGCCATAATAAAACATTTTATCCCAGTTTTACTTATAAATACGTTACACGTAAACGCTACCAGTTATTCACTTTCAAAGTAGTGTTCCTGTAAATTTGGTTTACCTTACAAACTTACCTTAATAGAAAAGAAGAATATCACATTAAACTTTTATTTATTTTTCTGTTGTTTTCATTTAATGATATTAAACTGTATTGCTAATATCAAAACCACACATGGTATCCAAAACCAGTTGAAATTCATCACTCAATCGATCAATTTTGAAATATACTTTGCACTAAAATCCGGAATCCATCAAAATATATTTTACACACCTTCAAAAATGTCTTCCCCTCCATCAAAATGTAACATGTCTCTTACAATTAGCATTCCAATGTAATAGAACGCCTTATAATGTAATTTATTAACTTCAGAACACGGATCTTGGCTCTTTTTATTAGATGCGTGCTTCATTAACATAATAGAAGAAAAGTTTAATTGAGTTCCAAACTTGAACTCCACTCGAGTTAATGGAACTGAGTATTATGCAAGATCGTAACTCGCATGCCGCCCAATTGAACGCTACGGCGTAGTAAAGATTCGCAGCGCTCGTAGCGATGTTGTGATTATCCAAAGGCTTTGCTACAGACTGATTCGTATAGCGAATGGTTTTAATTTGCGCATTCGCCTAATTTCGACGAAACGGTGTGGATGAAAGCGCATGTTTGCAAAAGGTACCTAGCTGAAATAAGGAAAAATAATTTTAATTGAAACGAAACGTTTCAGACAGAGCTCGTGTTTAGCTTCAACACCTGGTTCTAGTAACATTTTAGGTACATTTTTACGTTTAATAATTTTAAAACTTTTTCACTAGAAATGTAGAACATGCAAATCTATAGTAATAATAATCACATCATATCAATTATGTTTTGATATATACGTAATTATCTTAATTAAAGGTCCAAACTAATTAAACAAAGCTAGCATAATCCACACAATAGGGGCAATAATACGTAATTACTTCATTAAAGCAAATACCGTCAGATAAGGACTAAGTCGACCTAAAACTGTAGTCCTCCATCAAGTCTGATAGATAACGTAGCTGCGGCATGTAACAACTAATCAGAGAATTAAGCGATAAACTCCAAGTATACGCTCTAAGTATACAAGAAACTAAAATCCTAAGAAACGTTTATAAAATAAAAAGCTATCACCATTCAAGATAAAAAACCGATAGTTATTGCTATACATTATTAAAGTGTAAATATGTGTTTAATTCGTAATCAACCCTGTTGAATTTCATTGGTCTATAATTAACAAAGACGATAACAGTAATAGAGACGGTAAACATATCCAAACCCGTTAAAACGCCGTCATCGGGTGTTATTAAGTTAAGCGCCATTAGCGAGCTGCGGATGCCACGGCAATTATGCTAGTAATAAATCTTACACAAACCTAAATTATCTGAGTTGCTGCAGGAAGGGCCCGGAAGAGCCAGGAAGCCGATGGCGAGGTACCAAATACCACACATGTTGTTAATTAGTCAAAAAGTTTCAAATAAATCCGAAACTATCACTACATTTCTCATAACTAAAGTTCGCATCACTACTTTCACTTTAAAGAACAATAGAATACCGATAAAATAAAAAAATAAAACTTAAATCCAAAGAGTTCGGATACTCAAACAATTTTTTTTTTATTAATGAGTTGCTAATTGTCACGTGCAGACCCACGTGGCGGCCGCGTGACAGATCGTGTCCACAGTAAACAAGCGTGTGGCCACAGCGACTCCGGACGTTCGACTGACGCGACCTAACGATACAAACGCCCCACGACTATTGGTCACGGCACACGGCGAGCCCATCAATTTTGCTTGACGTTTCAATGAAAACCCTTCCTACTTTTCCCTCGGGTAAAATTAGGGTGAGTTTTGCTATAATTAAAAAAATATTTATCGATTAAATCGAACTTATTGAGCTTAAAGGATAAATATGTTTATACAGACTTAACTAATTTTAAAACAATATTTAGAGTTCATTTTCTACATCACTGTTGAATTGATTATGTAAACAATTCAAATCACAATGTTTATAGAAAGTTCGTTAGCAGGCTTAATTAATTCACTAAAATAATCAAGTTTGGCGTACATATTGTTCAAATACTATTCTGTTTACTCGGATCTAAGCATAGTTTAAACATAATTATAATGAATATGTATTGCTATTAAGACTTAAAGCAACTATATTATAATTCCATTCACGCGCCGGCACGTCGTTAATAATAATATCACAGAAAGAGAAATGTTGGAACATTTTAGTACGGCGGATATTATCAACTTTACAAATTCATTTTTTTGGGGTATGATGTATTTGCATATTTTATAGCGGCGTTGTTACTTAGAGGTAGACAGTGTTACGATGAAGTAGGTCAACAATAACGTTTACAACTTGTCAATGATATAGATATGCATAAATGCCAACATCGCTTGTATGTATCCAATCTTATAGTATATAGGTACAGAAGCTTATAAGAAGAAGATATTTATTGTGCAACAGTTATTTATTATTCAATGGAATTTAAATAAAAACACAGTAGCATCCAAGCATATTAATATAGAATACAATACAATAAATTACTATATTACTATATTTTATGATTACAATTTAATGGTATGTACATGTGGTTCATGTACCCGTTAAGTTATTTATTACATGTAGTATGTATTCCAAATATATATATATATTGACTGCCTCGTTGGTCTAGCGGTAGCATGTTCAACCGCAGGTAATGAGGTCCTGGGTTCAAATCCCGGATCGGGCTAAAAAGTGATTTTGGGATTTTTCCGTAAAAAGAAATTTGTCAGTATCAGCCCGAAGTCTGGAAGTTGGCGGTATTCCACCCCCGTGCCTCGGAGAGCACGTAAAGCCGTCGGTCCTGTACCTGAACCCTTTCCGGTCGTGTCGCTAGGCGTCCCATCGGATCATGAGAGTGATGGAATAGAAAGTGCCCCTGTGTTTGCGCACACACTTGTGCACTATAATATGTCCTGCGCAATTGCCTAGTCTGCATTAGGACTGCCCGCGCGCCGTGGCCGAAATTCGGTCGGGAGGACATCATTCCAAGTATATAAATAACATAATATAATTGCCTTATAAGAAGGCTCAAGGTCAAGAGCAATGGAGAGGATGCTCGGAGTATCCCTGCACGATCGAGTGCGAAAAGTCGAAATCCGCAGGTGAACTAAAGCAACCGACGCATCCCGAAGAACAGCAAAACTGAAGTGGCAGTGGCACGTAGCTCATAGGATGGTTCTCGAGTGGCGACCACGAACCGGAAGACGCAGAGGGGAGGCCCCTCACAAATTGGACCGACCATCTTATAAGGGTCGCAGGATGTCGTTGGATGTGGGCAGCGCAAGACCGGCAGTTGAGATGTTTGGGAAAGGCCTTTGTCGAGCAGTGGACGTCTTTCAGATATGATCTTGATTGTTTCTTACTAAGGAGCATACAGAAATAGTTCTAAACTAACAAGAAATTGCGTAACTTAAACACAAGAAACATACTCAGCTGAATTGATAACATCCTTCTAATGCAGTTCGTTAAAATACATTTATTATGAATCTTTAATATGGAATTTAGATACACCGAAAGGTCATACTGCGATAGCTACGTAATTAAAAGCGAATATGAGCAGTGAAATTCGAATAAATATTACCGCCGACCCTTAGAAACTATGTTAAGACAAATCTCCGTTTAAAAACAACATTTTCAAATTCAGTTAAAACCACTGGGGAAATCGCGTAAAATTTGAATTAAGAACCTTCTCCTCTTTTCAAAATGGGTCAAAAATAAACAATATATTTTCGCTAAAACCATAACCATGTTACGGCTAGCCCCTATTTATTCAAAAAATAAACATACCCAACCTTTGTAAGTAGAGAATATCCATATACTTGTATTATTTTACCAAAATCCATTACAGTATACCTCAGGGAGTTCTTAGAACGCAAGACGGGTTGGATTGATCCTGAATGGATACAAAGTAAATACAAAATAGAGGATAAAATTTTGTAAGTAAATTCTGTTTTCAATGACTTTTTTGTTATGTGAATGAAATAAAGTGACCAAGCCATTATCATACTTATAAACTATTGAACGTATAAAAAGAATTTCACGAAACTTCTATCCGTCTATTAATATAAACTAATTATAAAAAAATTGGCTGCATCGACATAATAATAATAAATATCCTGGGACATCTGATCCCAAAATATGCTTGTACTATGGAAATCAGATAACTGATATACGACATATACTACTTTTTTTTGTAAATACATTCTTATATAGATAATAACACCCAGACTCAGGACACAAATATCTGTCCTGGGTGGAATCGAACCCACGACATCTGGCGTGAAAAGCAAGCACGCCAACAGCGTCCATAAATCGCTTTATCCATTTAAGAGTTACCAGAAGTAGAATGCTATAGAAAATAGTACTAACTTTTATGATACTAGTTTTTAGTCGGGACTAAAAATACAAATATTATAAAAATACGTATCTAGTGTTGGTCTAGTGGTTAGTGACCCTGCCTACTAAGCCATAGGTCGTGGGTTCGATCTCCATCCAGGACAATTTTTTGTGTGATGAACACTATAATCTTACTGTTCACGCATGTAACTTTCATTACATGCGTGACGCTACACGTGACCAAAGGGCTGGCCGATATTTTGGACAGCGTTTAAGCATTGCCATCCAGCGTGGCAATGCGGCCAGCATTCTGGGCACGATGCTCAAAGGCGATACCGAAGTTTTTTCCGACGCCCAAAGATGAGACCTTTATATAACAATATGTATATATTTAATTTTAATTTAAATATAAGTATATATTTTTAGTACTTAGTTTTACGTTTCTTTAGTTGATAATTTAAGTTATTTTAATAATAATTGTCAATCATTCATAAACTGTTATAATATATTTGTAAAACTTTCATTTGATTCTTAATTTATCTATATATTTAGAAATATATACGTATCAGTTGTCTCGTTTCCATAGTACAGGCTCTAGTAAGAGATCTGTTGGCAATGTGTTAATTGTCCCAAGATATATATTTATAAGCAAAGTGCTCTGACTTTAAACCCACGCGGCAGATAGATACTTATTCATGTCGTCCTCAGTCTAGGTGTGCTATTTTAATAATAATTAATTCCTAAAAATATTATTAAGTTGCTGTACCGGCGAACTTGTAATATTTTTATAATTTTAATGCATTATATTTCATACAAACCTTCTTCTATTAATAACAAACAGAAAACAGAAAGATTTATCCATCCGTTTGTTTTCTATATAAATTTAATTTTGCTGTTTACCAGAATCCTGAAAAAATGTGTTCTTGACTACTATGTGTAATTAGTCAAGAACACATGTTTTGAAAACATTCAAAGTTTCAGGACATATCACAGTTCAGGGGTGTGTGCGCAAACATAGGTGCTGTCTCAGCATTCCCTCACCATCATAACTCAACGAGCAGGCTTTCTGACAAGACCGAAGAGGGTTCAGGCGGAGGACCGAAAGCTTTATGTGCTCTCCGGCGAGTGCACGTACAGCACACTTCCAGACCCCGAGCGGCTACTGAGTGTATTTCTTGGTAGGTAAACCCCAATAACACTTTTAGAACCGACCGGGAATTTGAACCCGGGACTTCTTTTTCTGAGATATAAAGATTCAGTCTAAAAATTCATTCGACACATTGGACTACTGCTGTCTTTTATGTGGGTCTTGTTCCAAGCGGATCTTGTTTTAAGCGAATCTCGTTTCAGTCAAGATTAGTATGAACCATGTAATATATTACGTGATCTATGAATCTGGGCAACCGTAACTGAAAAACTTTTCATACTTTAAAGAACTTTAACATGTACTGTGTTTATAATTAAAGCGAATAAATTACAATCAGCTGAAGCACATGTACAGACGCCAGCACATCAAGCTACCCCAATCTGTCAAATTTCCCCAATTGGAAGTGAACCTTATACTTATGTGATAAAGTAGAAAATCTATAAAAGAATTTTGACAGATTGGGCTAGCTGGATGTGCTGGCGTCTGTACAATGGCCTAATCTTATTTTTACTTTGCAAACCAACTTCAGTTATAAAGTTTCGTGAGTACATTAAGCTCCTTTAATATTAACAAGCTGTTTGTTCTATTTTTGTTCTACAAACAAACACAATATATTCTATAGAATATAGCAAAACATAGTATGATCTGCTCATACGCGCCAACCACATACCACAAACTTTGCCAATTTACTTGAATTATGGAGTGACAATGAGAAAAGTTTTGTTATGATCACTTGTTTCTATAAATAAAGATATTATTTGTTACTTTAATGAGAAAATTAAAATTGTGTAGAACATTTTTCGGGTACAATATAACAGTTTATAATAATTTACTGTCTCATTGGTCAAGCGGTCTAGTTCGAGCGCAGATATTATAGATATTAGCCTAGAGGGTTATCTTGTAAAGTTTGTAACAATTGGAAAACATCTGCCGTGATACCTAGTTAACTGTATTAGCAGTTAGGTTTGTCTTTTTTTCTTTATTTATCGCATGGGCAGTGGTTACCCTGGTGTCAGAGTTGTTAAAGCCGCCCAGTAGGCCTCTGGCGATAGACTTGTCGACTGTTGTCTAATGACAACAACCGGGACCGACAAATTAACGTGCCCTCTGAAACACGGAGACGCTCAGAAATTGAACCATTTTAACGGTCACCCATCTATGATCTGACCGCGTGCCTAGGTGTTTACCTCGAGGATCACTTACGAATCGGCGAATGCAACTGGCAGCGCCTGTAAGTTTTGTAATTACGGATGAAGTGCAGAACAAAGACTATGCCCCACTAAGTGAGAAGTTAAAGTCAAATATAGGGAATATAAAATATTTATATTTTTTCTATTTCAATAATGATTTGGAAGAACTCATTTTCAAGGTTGTCCAGATTTATCACCTAAGCTCTACTTAAATTCTTTTTATTTTGCACCAGATTTTTCCACCAGTATTCCTTATATCATATACTTATAGTTTTAAAAGTCTGACTGCTGACCACACTTGGTAAAAAGAAATAAACAAAGCTTTCTATTGCCGAGTTGAATCTACGCTCCAGCTTTAATAAAATGTTAAAGACTTAGATACTTCCTACATGAATCAACACTTCTTTGAGTTCAGAAACTTTGCGAAACTTCAATACAGTTCTAAAACCACAAACACGGTAAGTTTTCAGCGGCTATTCGACTTAAAATAGGACAATGTTAGACGTAATAGTTATTCCGTTTGCTGCAATTACGCCAAAAGCCATTGTATAACTGATACCACTTAATGTATTATTTAAATTACAAAAAACACACAATGCGTTCTTACATGTAGCTCAGTTCTCATGCATATTTATTTAGATCAACTGCTACCTAATCATTATAATAATGTGGTTACTTGGCTTAAGTTCTATATCAAGATGAGTCACGTGTGGTGACCGTCTTATAGTAGTGATGATAGCAGATGATTTATGCCCACGTATATTTCACGTCACATTTAGTTGGCTTACAGATGTAATATTAAATTGAAAAAAATCGGCATAGGCTCACCACTTGGATTACGATTGTTTAATGTAATACCGGTACTGTAGAAACAAGATCATAAACAAAGTTAAACTACTTTTGGAACCATGGTATTGCATTCTAGACATGAAAAACTCAATATTTCTCTAAAGCATTGTTCTATTTACAGTTAATTGCCCAAATAAAATGTGAATCGGATTAAATCAATTTCGAGGGTTCGGACTTTTTACATTTCTACGCATTTATTTTGTGGGCAGTCAATAAAAACTCTTCTAACTGCTGGTAAACTAGAAATAAAACTTCGTTTTAATGCTCGTGCAATCGGGATTGCACGTTTTCTACTTTCTATGGGGCTATGTGAAACCTCGAGTCTATGCAGACAAATCACAGCCAACTGCCGCCCTAAAAGCCAAAATAATTCGCGTTCATCGTGAAATTGAATTGAAATTTGCCACCTAGATACACCACCTACAGCAGTTTCATGGCGGACATTAGGCTGAAATTTTAATACATACAACAAATATCTTTAAAAAAAATATAATAAAAAATTGTGTACAACACATTTAAACAGGATGTTCTATATCATTTCGAATTTCGAGCGTTCTCAACGTACGTAATACTAGAGATGGGCAACATAATCAACTTAAGTAACATTCAGGATATATACAAAAATAGAATCAAGTGCTATTAAATGTTTATTGGGGAGATTATGCTGGCAATCTCTTTAGTTTATATAGAGGTAGGTAACATATTTTATATGCCCCAATTACCGTTGTTTAAATAAATACAAACAGAAGGTTTTGTATCTTCAAAAGGACACAGTGATTTTTTCGTTTTCTACGTACACAGAGACGAAAGATTTAAACACGATCAGATCAACAGCTAGCCGGAGTTCGCTAAACTGGAATCTATCTTATCTATACATATAATAAAATCGTAGGAAAGTCAAAACTGTACATTGAATTTTTTTTAAAGGATACTTGGGGCGTAATCTACAATCGATATCAAAGCCAAAAATATAGTTTTTAGAATTTTTGTCTGTGTGTTTGTTTGTCTGTATGTATGTCCGGGCTAAACTCCAAAAATACTGCATGGATATACATCAAATTTTGCATGAATATTACTAACAGGTCGGGTCAACATACAGGCCACACATTATCACGCTATCACCTACGGGGGAGGGGCTGTGATAATTTATAAAAGTTAACGCGGGTAAAACCGCGGGGCACAGCTAGTGAAAAATTATGTTGTTTATTTTGAGTATTTATTTCATATTCTTTGTCAAAGGAAAGTTTACCGAAGTTTGTCTCCTCTCACAATATAACATCTTATGTTGACTTTCACACTGATCGGATTATGAAAGAAACGTCTAAAAGATTTTTAGTTATGAAGAAAAATAATAAGGTGGACTTTAAAATGTTTGATATGTTATGGAAAATGGTTAGAGGCTTGCTAAAATAGCTGTAGATTTTAGTGAAATAACGTGTGTTCTATTTTCTTTATGAACATTTCTAGATTCAAAATTACTATCAAGGCTCTAAACAATTACAGATAACCAGTATCAATTTCAAAGCAAGAAGAAGTTGTGTTCTATTTCAAAGCCTTAAGTAAGTTAAATATCCTAACAATTTAGGATTGTTTTCAGTGTATGTCTTAACTATACGCGTGTATATTTACGATTCACAGCCAATGTTTGCGCACCCGTCTTACTTTAAAGATCAGAATGGTACGTATCTTGTTGTACTTATTTATACAAATTTATTACAACTACGTATGCAAAGTGAGAGCTGTAATAGATGACGGAATTAATAGCTAAGAATAATCTTGATTAAACTACCTTTACTTTCTAAATTATAAGAAACATCACAAAAATTTAGAAATATGCAATGATTGTGCGGTACACTGGGCAGATTCTAATGGGCTGGCAATCGCAGTATGATGGTCATATTTCACTGAGATGCAACTGCCGTTCTTAGACCACCTACGCACTCTGCGGCCAGCCGCAATGCGGCCAGCCGTGTGGCTGACCGTACTCAGATATTTGTACGAGAAAGTAGTTTTTATTCGCATTGGGATGCGGCAGCCGGTCAGCAATATTGATTGCTGACGGCTGACCGCATTCCGGCTAAGGCTCAATTTACACTGCCGCGGAATGGAATGGAAGCCAATTTTTGCAACAAATTGTACATAGCATAATGAACTCTATGTCTCTTTCGTAAGATACAATCTAAAATTTTCGAAATTAGAAGTCGCGCGTCTTGCGGGGAAATCTCGAGCATTCGCCTGTTCATTCGCTCGTATTTGGATTGTATCTTACACAATTGACATAGAGTTCATTATGCTTTGCATAATTTTGTTGCAGAAATTTGCTTGCATTCCATTCCGCGGCGGTGTAAATTGTGCCTAACGGCATAGTGCGTAGGAGGTCTTAGGTAAGCATTCTATCGGACTGACTTCTACGCCCGCCACGGTATGAGAAAGTGGTGATTCGTTGCTGTCGGCCGCACAGCATTTATATACTAAGTTTACACAATAATAAGGCCAAAGACGTATTCTATACGGTGTAAAGAGGTATGATTTACCTCACTTAATCCTATATTATCCAGACGCCAGCACATCAAGCTACTCAATATGACAAATTTCCCCAATTGAAAGTGAACCTAATGCTTTTGTGATAAAGTTGAAAATCTATAAAATAAATTTGACATATTGGGTAGCTGGATGTGCTGGCGTACCCAACAGACGAGAAAAGGTAAACAATAATCTCCGAACTAGGTTATAGTTCGTTACATCATCTACAAACACATATTCATGAACTGGTTAAAAGTCTGTCTCATAAAATACTGTACGTTGTATGGTATAAGCAATTTTTCCAGTCGCCAAAGGGTAATCGATTCTGCTACATATGAACTTGACTGTAACATAACTCATTAATCATCGCCTGTTAACTTTATAAAGACCAGGGGTTTGACGCGGATTGGGAGGGCATTGATTTTCATGCGATAGCTGTCGGTATTTTGTTTTAAATTTACACTGATACCTTGATATTCCCGGATGAAAGTAGGTATATATACCTTCTCGATTAAATCATCGGTATAAATTAAATCATCGGTATAACTTAGGTACTTACTTACACCAAACCACTGATTGAACAAACTGATTAATATTTTAATAGATAGTTTTATTATTTTTGGATGAAATCTATTATAGATTGTGAAACACAAAGATTTGCTGGATAATTTAATATTAATTTAATTTTACAATTAAATATTCAAATTTATATATGGCTCCTTTTAAACTTCAGGTAAATGATTGTGTGGAACACACACAATTGTTTGAATTTAAAACTGATATTCCTGTATGAAAGTATACTTTCTCGATTCAATCATCAGTATTAGCTTACAAACACCAAACCACTGATCAAACAAACTGAAAAATATTTTTATATAATAGTTTGATTGTTTTTAAATAAATATTTGTTCTGTGCAGATACGAACCTGAAACGTAAAGGCGTAACGATATTGGCTAGGCGTCCACCTTAACCACTATACCTTATGTGCAATCACATTGTTTTGCAACTAAAAATAAAGTTGACCTAGTTCCAAATGTCATCAGGACTGTTCACTTTTTATTGAACCCAGCTAAATCCTTAAATCTTCCCAAAAAAACGGAGCAGCTTTTTTGTTAATTTCAATTCCCAGCCAAATTTCTTCGGAAATCGTTTTTCATTTGTAAAGGTCGCACAAACATTATCGGATTAAAGTCCAATGTTTTATGTTGGAAGTTGATAAATTTACCCCTTGTATTCTCTATATGCAAGTTGTATCTATTGATTGCTTCGTAATAGCATATGCTAGTTCTCTCTGGATTAGACTCTCTGGAAATCAGCAAAGCGGCTTGCCGGTGGACTTACCGACTCGAAATCAGTGTATAAGTGCATAACTAGAACCTGATACAAAATTATTACTTTACGTAAAAAACTACATTTAAGATTCACCAAAGATTTAGTTTTAACATTTTATATTTTTTTATAATTAATAAAAAATATAAAATGTTAAAACTAAATCTGTCCTCCCGATCGAACTTCGGCCACGGCGGCTAATCTCAATAGAGACTAATCAATTTCGCAGGACATATTAAACAGTTACGGTAATCGAGGCAAAAGACGTGTGCAACGATCGTGACAAATGGAAATCCGTAGTCTCTGCCTACCCCTCTGGGAAACAGGCGTGAGTCTATGTATGTATGTATATTAAAGTGCACAAATGTGTGCGTAAACATAGGGGAAATTTCTATTCCATCACTCTCATGATCCGATGGGATGACAGTGACACGACCGAAAAGATTTGAGGTACAGGACCGGGTGTAATACCGCCAACTCGCAGACTTCTG
This sequence comes from Pseudoips prasinana, assembly GCA_951640165.1. NCBI lineage: Eukaryota > Metazoa > Arthropoda > Insecta > Lepidoptera > Nolidae > Pseudoips > Pseudoips prasinana. The sequence continues at coordinate 12,186,685 of OX621240.1, forward strand.
GCTAATACTGAAATTTTTTTTTTACGTAAAAAATCCCAATCGCTTTTTAGCCCGACCCGGGATTTGAACACAGGAACCCCTAGACCAACGAGGAATTTTATAGAGAGTAATGGAATTAAAAATAAATTCCGTCCACCGTCTAATTTCCTTCGTTCGCCTTCATTGATCGCTAATTCAGCACTACTAATTTAAACTTGTTAAATTAGTTTTTCAATCATTATTCAACAAACACACCAGCTGTCCAAGATGCCTTATTCATTCTACATTTAAATTCATTTATCCGTATGCGATGCTCGATGTGGGTAGCGCAAAAGCGGCAATTGTGGAGGTCTTTGGGGGAGGGCTTTGTCCAGCAGTAGGCATCTTTTGTCTGAAATGATTATGATGGCCCGAATGAAATAATAGCTAATGCATTGATTACCAATGAATACAAACGCTGGGGCTCTACCGGCTAAGTCACCGAACATCGATTTCTTAAAAAGGCGTTTAAGTAAATAAAGGTTAAAAATGACTTAATCAATCGTTAAATCGGCTTCAACGTTGACAATCGATTCCGGACCATTTATGACGTCACATGTGCTCATGGAAGCCGATTTAACGATTGATTAAGTCATTTTTAACCTTTATTTATTTAAACGCCATTTAAGAAATCGATGTTCGGCGACTTAGCCGGTAGAGCCTCTGGTGGCAACATTATCTATTAAGGGGCTAACATGCTAAATTGCTTTTTGCGTAAGTTTTTAACCAATAGTCTATGAATTTTGTTTATAAAAACTTAATTGATCTCATAACACGATTGAATGATTTTATGCGATACGTAAAAAAAAACAGTGAACTCTAAAATAAAAATGAAAATACACGAAAAAAATATTTGAATTACCATTTTACATGTGCATTACAAGATAAGGTACGCTTTCTTTTAAGACTTGTCACCGTAATTAATATTTTCCCAGAATTAATACCTATTTTTTATGTATTATACTAGTTTGTTCTTTATTCTATATGATAAGAACGTCTACAACGACATATAGTTTACGGAAGTAAGCTGTAGGGAGGTTTTTAGACGCAAAATTATAAGTTCATTAAAATTTCCACTAGGTGCGCTGCTAGTCTATGCACAGGGAAAATGTAAGTTTTATATTTTAGGTAAACTACACGAACTTCGCATACACATGAGTACACTCATTAGCCTAAACGGAGTCGTGATGTATAGATAGATAGATACACTTTATTGCACCAAATAAAAATATCACATCGTAACATGAATGTTCTTAAAACTATAAGGTACAAACGGCGGTCTTATCGCTAATGTAGCAATCTCTTCCAGACAACCGTGGGTGAACCAAAGCACTGCAGGGAGACAAGTGGTAATTGGCAGTGCATCAACTAATGTAAATTAACATATATATGTACTTCTGTACAAATTATTCTGGTATATACACATATAAGTTCTAATAATTAAGTATATAAACTTTTTTATATAGAACTAGCTGTGCCCCGTGGGTTTACCCACGTTAAAGTTTGTACATTATAGTCTATGAGTTAATCCAGAGTGGCATCTAATTCCGTACCACATTTTATTAAAATCGCTCCAGCCGTTAAGACGTGAGGAAGTAACAAACATACACACTCACAAATTTTCGCCTTTATAATATTAGTGTGATTAAGAGAAAACTTTCAAAATACATTAATAAATCCTACTAATATTATAAACGCGAAAGTTTGTAAGTATGGATGGATGTTTGTTACTCTTTCACGTAAAAACTACTGAATGGATTTTAATGAAACTTTACAATAATATAGCTTATACATCCGAATAATATGTGTTATTCTGACAATTCAAAATATGACGATAAGTGAAAGTAGGAAAAATCTACCAAAACCGCTAGAGGTGCACATTCTACTAATATTATAAATGCGAAAGTTTGTGAGTATAGATGTATGTTTGTTACTCTTTTACGCCAAAACTACTTTAACGCGGGTGAAACCGCGGGGCACAGCTTGTAAGTTAATAATTAACAAAATCGTTATTTGTACGAAAATATTAACTAAGTATAGTGTCAAAACTATAAAGAAAATGTTGCTTATCGTGAAATGCATGTTGTCAAAAATAACATAAAAGCTGCAAGCCACTGAATGCAGGTAGCAGAAGAAAGGCTATTGTGAAAATCTTTCGGGGAAGCCTTTGTCCAGGACTCTTTCTGCCTACTATATTAAATATCTACTTTTACGCCAATATTTAATGAAATAAATAGTTGCTTCATACTTTATTTGACTTTAAAATTAGTTGTATGAAGCTATTGCGCTCATGCCAATATAGCTTTAATTTATTGCAGTTAAATAACATTACTACGTGAAGCCAATATTAGTTATCTGGTTTCTATAGTACAAGCTCTGCATATTTTGGGATCAGATGGCCGCGTGCGAATAATGGCCCAGGATATTATATTAGTATTGTATTATTAGGAACTAGTATGTAACTACTTGATCTCATTGTAAGTGAGCCAACGATCTTTAAACCTAAACCTAACTATGTTCTTTATTCATGCACCAGCCCATGACTCAAAACTAATACCATCATCATCATATCAGCCGAAAGACGTCCACAGCTGGACAAAGGCCTCCCCCAAAGATCTCCACAATTGCGACCCGCATACGATCATCTGTCCATCTTGTAGGGGGTCTGCCCACGCTGCGTCTTCCAGTTCGCGGTCGCCACTTGAAAACACCTGAATAGAACACCTGAAACCTTTAGTTTTTTTTAATCTTCTTGTAATTTCAAATATATGGTATATATAATTAGCTTCAGGAATCCTCTCGTATCCTAATAAATACCAATGTTTTGCCAATACTCAGAGCGTCCGTTCACTGAAACTGATATTTTGGTAGAATTACGCGGTCAATGCAACTTGGCGGACTGTCTATCAATCTGATTTAATTTGAATAGCGCTGTTGAGAGGAATTCCTGAAACTATAAAATCATTTTGTATTTTGCGTAGAGAAATAGTTGATTGAAGGGTTTTGTGCCCATTGGACGTTCATAAATTGAACACTACCTACTACTCGATAAGACCCGTTAGAATTCCTATTACAAATATTGTACCCTCTGGACCTACAAAATGGAACCTTACCTATAATATAGGATAAAAACCGGCCAAGTGCGAGTCGGACTCGCCCATGAAGGGTTCCGTAGCAGCAAGTACTTCAGTTGATTAAATTAAAGAGGAAAACCGCAATTTACGCGGTTTATGATTTATGACGTATTAAAAAAAAAACTTCTTACTAGATCTCGTTCAACCAATTTTCGTTGTTAGTTCGCATAGTAATGTGCCTCATATATTTTTTTTGTTTTATCATTCTCTTATTTCAGAAGTTACGGGGGGGGGGGGACGACACCCATTGTACCACTTTGGATGTGTCTCTAACAGCAAACTATTCAGTTTAGAAAAAAAAATATATTAGAAACCTCAATATCATTTTTGAAGACCTATCCATACCCCACATGTATGGTTACAATGAAATTTTTTTTTGAGGTTCCTTTCTATGTATGAGGAACCCTCAATATTGTTGTTCTTTTTCTATTTTTGTGTAAAAATCTTAATGCGTTTCACATAATATATCTACTTACTAAGTCTCAACAGTACAGCTCTTAAAGTTTCTGAAAAAAGTGGCTGTGACATACGGACGGACAGACAGACAGACAGACATGACGAATCTATAAGGGTTCCGTTTTTTGCCATTTGGCTACGGAACCCTAAAAACATCCCATTGGGCCTCGCGTTCTCACACATTTGACCCGCATTTTCACGAAACGTACAATCGTGTATTATAGACAAGACGGGTCCTTTAAAAGTGATGCACTAGTTATTTTAAAATAATATTATATTTTTAAGAAGGTCGAATCCTCTGAATGGTATCCAGTAGTTACTTTTTACATTTGGATCTAATCTTGAAGGTCCAGTGGGTAACACACCCATTAAAGAGAACTTTATACCTATCACAATAATGTAGGTACTCCTGGTCGAATTTCGATCACGGCGATCAGTCTCAATGGAGACAGGCCATCTGTGCGGGACATATTATGCGCACACAGGGTCACTTTCTATTCCGTCCCTCTCAAGATCCGATGGGATGACCTGCGATACGACCTGAAAGAGATCAGCTAAAGAACCGGCTTTAAACTAGGGTAAAACAACTCATCCGCCATTTAACAACTCCCAGGCTCTGTTCTGATACTGAGATTTATCTTTTTATATATTAATACCTAAATCACATTTTGGCCCGACCCAGGATTTGAATCCAGTAACACTTTATCTGCAGCTGAACACGCTACCACTAGACCAACGCGGCAATATCTTGTTATATAGGAAGTATCTTATGAATAGTAACAAAATCATGTTATTATGTGTGAAACTCACTGACTCTGTATTTTTATCTCCTTTCCTCGTTCGGCCAATTTTACATTCGAAGTATTTGGTTCTATTTTTCTTCCTACTTTAGAAGTTACCAAAAGGATTGTCAAACTTGGCGGTAAGTTATGAAAGTTCTGAGAACTTGCTCTTCTAAATCTAAAAATTCGCTAAATTTTCTTTCGCTTGCGGTGTTTATCAGTAATAGCGGTGGGTTATGTATGTAGGATTTTTTTGAACTCATGTCTTTTCAGTTTAATCGAATGTCTACCAATTTGGGATAGGTGCTCAGCCGTAAAACTACGAATAATACGCCAGGGTACGGACTCGTGGTCAAAAAGCATACACAATTTCCGAACGACTAAACATGGGTCACGCAAATAGGCCTTAAAAAATTGCTATTGCATTCCTCACTCGCACAGTTGCTATGTGGTCGCCTACACTGTATCGCTACAGTATAAAGATGGACAGTAAGGTAACTAAGCCTAGTTGATGAAATAGTGACCTACGCTCTATTGAAGCTGTAGGGTTATAACTTTTAATGTTTTAGATACCTATTATTACTTTGTATTAAAACATATTTCTTACGGTTAAAATACGGAAGCTCCCGTATTGATGCAGCCGAGTTCAAACAGCCGTAAAGTACGCAATAAATACGTGGATTTTTAAAAATATTGCGGAGATAAACTTATACGCGACCACTCGTTATGGCGCGGCACTCACTACTGACAGCATCGCAACTATTGTCAATGCGCATGTTTGTTTGAGTATGCCGTTTCGACCGCTTGTAGGTAGTTTCCACACTGTCTAGTCCTATACTGAGGTATCGCGGTGTCCTTACCGCGGTATAAAGTATGGGCGTTGTCTTAAATAACAAAAAAATAAAAAAAATACATGTAATTATTTCCTATAAATAAATTCTATTACTAATTTTAATGTTAAAGTTAAACTACCGTTTTAAACGTAGATGATTTAAAATCGTTGCCTTAATTCTGAAGCAAAACAAAGTAAAAATGAAATATTTTTCACTACTTTCTCATGAAAGAAACATCAGGCGCTGAAAGTAAATACCGTGTTCGCATTATTTACACAGCACTCGGACCGTTTCGATTTCATAGAAAGCTGCAAGTAATAAAAAATATCAACAGACATAAAAGTCTCCAAGTTTCTATTCGATTTGCCGTGACGACATTGGCTTACTTGGAAGTTATTGAATAACCTTCTGACTTATCAACTCTATGCAGTTTGAGAAATTGTATGTTGTTGTCCTTTCGACTAGCCTGTTGGTATTGTCGTTGGTGATCCTGACTGCTAAGCGAGTGGTCGTGCGTTTAATCCCTACTAAAAAAATAAAGGGTAATCTTTGTGCAAATTCTCTAAGGTGTAATTTCTCTATAATATGTTGTGTTTACAAATATAATAATTTATTATTTTTTTCTGTAGCAAGCTTTTTAGAATAGAATAGAATAGAATACATTTATTTGCCAGAAACACGGTACAAGGTTGTTATGAATACATCGATCAGCATGTTTCACCGACACAGCGGCATGCAAAAGGTTACATAAGAATTACATAATATTAATAAATTAGTAAAATTTGATTTTATTTGATCAATTGAATTATATAAATTAAACTAAGTCAACTCTTAATTAAATACATTACATACAATACAATACAATACACACAATTATTTCTAAACACTCAACTCACTCAACTTCGATATTTCAGTCTTGATACAATACCAAGACTAAAAAACTTACAGGGATTTTTGGTAAAAAATTCATTAAGTGAATAAAAACATTCCTGCAACAACCACTTACGCAATTCGATACAAAACTTTTTACTCGGTAGGTCAGTAATCGATTTAGGCAACGCATTATATATCAACGGAGCCATGTAAACGCAACTCCGTCGAAAAAGTTCTAACTTTGGAGCAGGGATTTCTAGGGCCAAATGTGTGACTTTTCTTTTATTTTGATTGTGCCTTGATTCAAACAACGTAACGTTAGATTTTACAAACCTAGCTACTTCATATATGTATATACACGTCACAGTTAGAAGGCCATTCGATTTAAAAACAGGCCTACAGGAATCTGACCACTGCATATTAAACATTGCACGGATGCACTTCTTTTGAGCAACAAAGATTCTCTCTATTTCAGATGCATTTCCCCATACAACGATACCATAGCGAATTATTGAGTTGATGTATGAGTGATATACCGTTAAGGCAGTATTCATAGAGGTGACATCTTTTACTTTTCGCAAAGCAAATACGAACTGATTAATTTTTTTGGCAATTAATTCGATGTGCTCTTTCCATGTAAAATGCTCATCAACTGTTACCCCTAAGAATCTTGCGCTATGTACCTGGTCTACGCTAAGATTATTGTAGTCAATATTAAGGCGTACCGGTTTACTTTTCCACGTTTTAAAGTAAAGCACATTTGTTTTTGAAATATTTATTTTTAATTTATTAATGTCTAACCATGTAATAATTTCTTTTAAAGCGTCATTAATTTTAATGTCATAATTTAAATTATTTTCACAATTGATGATAATTGTAGTGTCATCAGCAAACAGGACACTTTTATGTTTTATTGATTGTGGAAGATCATTAATGTAGAGGAGAAACAATAACGGTCCCAAGATGCTACCTTGAGGTACACCACAATCATTTATTTTATATTGAGAATCGAAGTGTTCTACACTATTCGTCAAATTGTTAAATTTAGTGATCCTCGTAATCTGCCTCCTGTCGCTTAAATATGACTCGAACCATTTTTTGGCTGGGCCTCTAATACCATATTTCTCCATTTTGAAGAGGAGTCTTGAGTGATCAACAACGTCAAACGCCTTACTTAAGTCTAAAAATAAGACACAGGAAGGTATTTTATTGTTAATATTATTCATAATTGATTTAACTAATGTAAATATTGCTAAGGTAGTCGATCTATTTTTCCTAAAACCATATTGTTGATCAGCTAGGATATTAAATTTATTTAGGAATTTCATAATTCGTCTATACATGACTCGTTCGAATATTTTTGAAAGTACGGGAGTCAACGCTATAGGCCGGTAGTTGTCAACATTTGATTTATCACCATTTTTAAATAGTGGTTTTACCACGGAATATTTCAGACTAGAGGGAAAACACCCTTGTTCTATAGACTGATTAATAATATAAGCTAAGGGCGAGGAAATATAATTTGATATGCCCTTCAAGAGCTCTGTTGTAATATTATCATAACCTGCTGATTTTGTGTTTTTTAAAGACATTATAATATTATAAATTTCCGAACCATTAGTAGGTTCTACGAATATACTATTTTCACATGTCATTAAATTATTTATGTCATTATTATTATTATTGTCAAATGTTGAGGAGTTATAATGAGCAATGTCAATGAAATGGTTATTAAATTTATTAGCAATATCGGAACCGGAAGTAAGAGTCACACAATTATCCACAAGTTTACTGATAAATTCTAACTTTGTCTTGTTAGCTATGTTACGCTTTACCACATCCCAAGTAGCCTTAACTTTATTTTGTGAACAATTTATGTTTCTCTGATTACAAAGGGATTGTAGGTTATTCAAACACTTTTTTAATAATTTTGAATAGGCCTTAAAATTATTCTTATTCACAGTATTCTTTTTCAAGTAATATGTATGTCTGAGTGATCTTTTGGTATTACAACTATTCTTAATCCCTTTTGTTATCCATTTGGGTTTATTTATATTGTATTGTTTTCTGACTCTTATTAATGGGAAACACAGCTTATATAGTAGTGTCAATAGGTCATGAAACCAGTTAAAAGCCTCATTCGCATTTGATATGGTATAAATTTCACTAAAAGTTAAACAGCTTATATAATTAATAAATTTATTTACATTATCTTTATTTAGGTCGTTGATATACATAAAATAGTAACCCAATTTTCTACTTATTTGTTGTTCAATAGTAAGAAGCTGAGCTGTATCATGATCGGATAAATGTAAATTATACGTTTCACCTACTGCATCAGTAACATTACCAATAATATTATCAATACATGTACTAAGTCTAGTCGGTTTATTTATATAATATTGCATTCCATAATTCATGATCAATTCTTTAAATGTCATACAAATTTTATTAGATTACAATAAATCTATGTTAAAGTCGCCACAAATTAAAATTTTGAATTTTTTGTGCTGAAGTTTCAGCAATGTCTCATTTAATTTGTCAAAAAATAGGCTTACGTCAGACGATGGCGTTCTATATATGGCAATTACTATTAATTTTAGTTGTTTAATTTCTATTCCGCATATTTCAAAATGCTTCTCTATAGCTAAGTCTCTGATCATATCTAGTTCTACACTTTCATAGCCATTTCTACACAGTATACATGTGCCGCCGCTTCGTTGATCTTGGCGTGAATAAATTGCCGCAACGTAATAATTATTTAAATTTAGATGATTTTCTTCACCTTTTTTAATAAAGTGCTCACTAAGACATACCGCGATTATATTTTTATTCAAGTCATGCAACTCTTGTAGCGCGACTTCTAAGTCCTGTATTTTGTTCAAGACCCCAGCAATGTTCTGGTGACATACTGTAAACGAACCATTAGCCGCGAAAAAACTTTTTGGTGTTTGTTGCTTCTTTTGCGTATGAGTTTGCGACTACTTTAGTTGCTATATTTGATGTCGTAAAATAGTACGGTATTGTCCCTTTTTTGGGCTCTTTGGCATTAACAGAATGTAACGTATCTTGGCATATGATAGATATATTTTGCTTCTTACGTTGAAAGTAATAAGGTATAGTGCCTTATTGTGGCTCTATGAATTGGTTAGAACTGAAATCTTTGTTAAATTTGTCAAGAATATGTTTCAGACCTATAGTACAATTCTCATTACGTTTGTGGTTGCAGTAAGAAAGGAATTTATTATTGTATTGAATTGAATTTATATGATAAACTATTTTTTGTGAGATGTCTAGACATGTATTTGTTTCAATCAATGTACAGTTTTTGTAATTCTTAGTAAGGAGCTTTAAGTTGTCGTTGAGCTTTTGTTCATTAAGTGTATTATTGTAAATTACATTAACAATAAAAACATTGCATTTTTTCAAGAAGTGTAATGCTACAGATAGTTCAGACATAAATTCAAATGGGTTTGAGTCATTACTTCCTGTTATTATTACAACATGATCATGCATAGTCAATGTTTTTGATACAGTACTACAGCCTGCTAATACATGTTTTGATTTCGCATTTGGTTTTATAATTGATTGGATATTATAATTTCGTAAAATAAATTTACTTTTATTTCTAATTAATGATTGGACAACACCTCTGCCCTGGTCATCAGATAATATTAAAATTTTGCTAGTTTCTTCTTTTCTTGATTCTTGAAATTGTTTTGTTTGGTGTATGTGCATTCCTAGGTTCTGGTCTATAGTATTACCATCCAATTTGCATCTGTCTACAGTGTTAGGAAGATCTATATCCGTTTTAGAATGGACTATCTTTGTTATCGCACTGCTTTTAAAATAGTAATTATCTACATTAGTATTTATATCTCGGGATAAGCCGATGTCCAATTTTTTTCTGTTATCTTTATTTTTGGCCCGTACAGGTGAACACATTTGAGAAACGGACTTAGGAGTGTGGAATTCTAAGTCCAGGTTTAATTTTCTTGCTGACAATTTGGATTTTACCACATTCGAAGACGTATTCAACTTACTAGAGCATTTACAAATTTTTTTGGAGCTTAAATTATGGGTGAAGTTAGTACGCATTTCTTTGAGGCGCTCGCTTTTCTGAAATTCTGTCTCTAATTTTTGTTTCAGAGTCGAATTTTCTGAATTAAGAGTTTCAATTTCCGCATGAGCACTTAATAATTGCTGTCTTAAATTTTCGACTAAGTTTAATAAGTCTAAAACTTCATCGCTTTTGGCATGAGTGGATAAATCCATCATGCTCTTAACACTTCTATTTAAAGAACTGTCCAGTGATTCCATAGATCCATTTGAGTAGGATCAAATAATGCGTCGATTTCTCATGTTGACGTTATTATCACATTCCATCGTTCGATTCATGGTACCAGAGTTTATATTACAATTTGTTAATCAATTTATGTTTTGTAGTAAAGCAATTTCTATTAATTTTAAATATTCCTAAAATTCCGGAATTTATTTTATTACTGACAACACTGTGCGTATCAGATGCTCAAAGTGTTTTTAAACCGTTTCTAAGTATAGTGCTACAAACTTATCTGGCCCGGTGGCCAAAAGTAGAACTAACGACGCCAGTTTGAAATGTCAATCGGCCTGTTATTCCATGACATTCCTGCCATTGATTGTTTGTTGCGCGTATTTATTTTCCTTTATGTGTTTTTTAATTGTGAAAAATGCCGAAAGCTTTAAAAAGTGATGCGAGGAATGTTATATTACAAGTATTGAATTATATGAAGGAAGAAAAACGCCATCAGGCACCAATTATACCCTTCAATAAGTTGTATGAACGCGTAGCTGCTGCTACAGGTTAGTGTTGTCAGCTTCTGAAAAAATACGAAACTCCCCCTCGCATTTTTAATTAAAATACATATTTTAAAATACTCATTATTTATTTAATTTTTGCTATTTCCTTTGTAGGTGTCCGGGAGCGATTTGTAAGAAAACTTGTGAAAGAAAAAGAGCAAGCAGATCAGAATATTGGTAGATCGAATTCTGAAATCCTATCATTGACTGCAGAAGCTTTTGATAAAATAACAGTCAATGAATGGCAAAAGCATTGCAATCATGTGAAAAAATATTGAAAATGTTTATCGAAAAAGGGATGGATACTTAGTTGAGCTTTTCATCATTCATTTAGGTAGTGGTAGTGAAAGCGAAAGCAGTCTTTCCGATAATGATGATAATGAAATGACTTCTGAATTAAACCATTCCGGTGACATAATAATACCTGGAGTATCTCCACTCAGCATACATTTTATGTAAATGATCATAATTATTGTATAAAATATAAAGATTTGTAATGACAGTATTTGTTTGCTTTTTAGTGAAGTAACATTTACGTTACAATGTTCATATTATTTTTACCCACTTTATTGCAAAAAATAGTTACTAGCAACACTAAATGCGATAACAGCGACGCTGCCAGCGGGCCAGATAAGTTTGTGGGACTGTACTGGAACGTACCCGTTTAAATGTCAGTTGATGATTTACAGGTTGAATTTGTTTTGAATACTAACAGTAACAACGGGTATTATTTAGGTTTCACTTCTGAATTATACTGTGTTTAGATTGAGACTCACGTAATTTTATGTATTATTATCACTCATGGAACTTGTTATCTATTTGTTCAATGTATTTATACGGTTTGCACAAAATGTTTCACTTTCACACTGTCTATTATTACACAAAAATTTTAATAGTTATTATGTCACTAATAATATCACTTGGTTATTTCGTGTTTGTCAATTGTTTTATGCACTGTTTATACACTTCAGCTGATTGTAAGTATTTTTATAAAATAATTAGTCGCAGAGACAATGTTTACATTAGCAGTGTTGCCAATGCCAATTTTCGGTAGTAATAAATTTTTTTTTGCCTAATTTGGGTTCGGGTGGCAGTGTGTTAGTTGTCCCAAGATATTTACTATTTGTTTATTTTATTTACTTTTCAGTTTGAACAAGATTATATTCACATAATCAGCCTGATATCGTTCACAGCTGGACATAGGTCTCCCCCGAAGGATTTTATAACCTTGGCGACCTCAGTTAGGGAGTAGCTAGTAATCAGGTGGCACTGCTACCCGACTACCTGGTGTATCCTTAAGTCGCATATTAAGACACCAACTGGTCCGGGAATCACACGGCCCATAAATATATTGTTGTCATAAAATTATATTGTTTTCGTTTAAAAACATTTTAACATAGCAACAAAAGAGACTAAATGTGTTTCTAAATGCTTTGGTGGTTTCCTGGAACTGTTCCAAACCAAATCAAGCATAACGCAAAGTAAATGTATCTACCATTCAAATAAGTAAATATACGATGTAACAAAACAGGAAACCATGCGTTCTCAACCAAAGATATCAGGTTATATTAAATTTAAACAGTAGGAATAATAAAATACAAAAAAAATGTATTTAAAGGATCAGTGTAGACCAATCATAGCCTAGGATAACTATTATGTCCAACGCACCAGGTGTGTTCCATTCACTCCACGTTTTACAATAACTTCTAATCATGGCAATTACATAAGGGAAGTAATACCAGGACTCGCCCAGGCCGGGCTCTCCTTTAGCGTATACTGTGCAGAGTCCAGACCGCTTCCGCATTGGTGACACTGTGTCGTAGTTTCCCGGCTGATCCGGCTCAGACACTCACCGAAACACCTGTGTCCGGTTTGTACGTAGACTACTATATTATACTAGGTGTGTATCCGGGCTTCAAGGTGAGGCAAAATGGCACCGACGATGGTACGCTGGTGCGCGCTCCGCGGCAATTCGAGCCACGCACGCCACCGTACAAGAACGCGCCGGTCACTCTATGTTAACTACTCTAGCTTGTCCACAGTCCCTTATAAATTACTATATTAACAAGCGGGATGAATTATTAGTCTGCTAGGAGATATTGGTATTTTTTTCTAACTATGGTTAATAATAAGAAGCTGTAAGTTTAAAGGAAGAATCTAAGTTACCTAGAATTCCAGTTCTTCCTAAAACCCTTCCATTCTAAATTCGACTGCCTAAGGATAGTTATGACTTTGACTATTTATATATTTGTATATATAATATGTTCTGTAACACGATAAATTCAATTAAAATAAACTTCAAGAAATCTTGAAATTTCCATGATACAAACAATGGATGAAGGAATTACAACATAGTATTCATCAACTCGTAAGAAAAAGATACACTTCGAAACATTTCAAGTAGTGTAACGTAATACAACTTAAAAATATTGTTACTCTATAAAGGCTTTCCTATCTCAGTAGTAGCAGTTGGGATTTAGTTTGCTTTTTAGTATCAGATCAATTTTTCTGTTAATCTTTGATATATATTCCAACAATAACAATTGAGATGTCATGTCAATTACAATTAACATGTGAATACGTATAACCTTCAGCTCCACCGTACCTAAAGCCGTTTTGCAGATGTGTTCAGTGGGTTCATATCTTCAAGGCTTTCCGGTGGTAATATTGACGTAACGATTTCACGTTATCTATTGTATTTAGGACACGACGTCGATATCGTGAATAGAATAAAAACAGCCAAACATCAACAAAATGAAAAATTTTCAATTAAATATTGATCTTAGTTAATATAATATTAAGGTGGTTAATACAATCTACTAATTAGATTAAAAAGGCATATTTACATGTAAGCACAAATGAAAAAGCGGTTTGTAATACAGAACTAACTTTAAATTCAAGAGTGTTTCTATTTTATTAGACGTCTATTTCTGACGATTTGTGACTTAATTCCAGCTTGCGAAAGAGATATTACAAAGGAGGCGTCTGTGCAAAATACAAGACAGGAAAAGCAACTCTCGGCGGGAGGTCAGGAAACTATCAATCTTAGTTTTACACACCAATGTAGTGAGATTTATCGCAGAATGTATGTATTGCTTAGTAGTCGAAAAACTACTGTTACACCACAATTAGGAAATATAGATTGATAAAATTGGTATTGTACATATCTAGAAAAAAAATATAGCTAAAAAAATTGTATTTTCTTCCAAAGAACTAAGGTAGTTAGTGGAAAAGGGAGGTAGTGAAACTATAAGTGGCGGCGCGCTAGCGGGAAAGCTGAATATTTGCAAGGACGACTAATGATTACGATATGTGCTGCGTACTAAATGATCTGAATCTGAATAAGAAAATAAATTTAATTGACTTAAATATAAACGGATAATTGTATTTTCGTTTTTTTGTTTTAAGTCATCTTGCAATATTCACATTTTGCACGAGAATGCCTCTGCTAGTGTATATTATGGCAGCGTGTGAATAAAGTTAATCTTGTTAGGACCACTAAGACGAACGGGCGGGTAATGTGTTATTTTAATTCTAAAAGCTCCTATAGGTTAAGGTCCAATGTATATTTAATAAATCACAATATAAGTTAAACACTTTATATTGCATGTGACATGGAACAACAAAAAATAAATTTATAAAAATGAGGAATTTGTTAATTATTTCATCATCATCATCAACTGAAAGACAAACCTATCCCAAAGATCTCCACAATTGCCGGTCTTGCGCTACCCGCATCCAGCGCCTTCCAGCGACCCTCATCATCGGTCCATTTTGTAGGGGCCCGGATCTCTAGGAGCTCTAGGATCGGGTCTACGAGCTATATGCGCTGCCCACTTCAACATGGCAATTCTTCGGGCTATGTCTGTTATTTTATTTCGCCTGCGAATCTCAGCATTACTGATTCGATTTCGCAGGGAAACTCCAAACATAGCCATCTCCATTGCTCTTTGGGTGACCTTGAGTCATCTGATAAGGTTTATTATTTACATAACAATAAAAAGTAACGAAAATTTATATTTATACAAAGGAAAAATATAATGCCTAAAGCTGACAAAATACAATTGACAAATAAAAGTAAGAATTGATAAGTTTTCTAAAGAAGATCAAACATTCCAAATTATTTTTCACAATTATAATGATAAATATTTAATATTTTCACATTAGTTTTATTCGTGGGTGGAGAAATCATACCCAGGTAGGGTATGATTTCTCCACCCACGAATAAAACTGGTGATTTCTCCATTATTATCCATGTAGTAAAAAAATATTATTCAGTATTTATGAAAAACCCGTTAACGATGACAAATCTTTATTATATTCATTTGTGGTTTCATTCGTGGCACAACAACTCATTTAGATAATAGAAATACTCATTCCTTATACCTAATCAGCACTGAGAGCGTGTGGTAGGTTAATATTTTCTCTGCTTTAGAGAGCTTTAAGAGATAAATAAAGCAAGTTTTCCCGAAGTCGTAATATATACTGCTACAATTCAAATTTTGTGGTAAGTATTTGACGTTTTTAATTCAATTTGCTGTGAAGTTATAACGTTCTTATACATAATTAAGACTTGATTTCGTTTGATCTACGTTAAATTTATTGCCGGTCGATGTGAAATAATTGTATTTTCATCGTGATCTTTCAGACTTACTAATTAAAAAGAGAACAGTCACTAATTTCCAAAGTAGTGTTCATGGCCGGCTATAGAAATATGATGAATGGAATTCCATCTAGAAGTTACTTCCCATACAAGGCGTCTATCAAGCAGTTCTACCTACTTTGTTATATTATGACATATGGCAAGAGCCTCGCATTATCTATGTACTTGTCTATTATTATGTGCATGCCTATATAATGCGTGGATCTAGTTAAACACTTTATATTGCATGTGACATGGAACAACAAAAAATAAATTTATAAAAATGAGGAATTTGTTAATTATTTCATCATCATCATCAACTGAAAGACAAACCTATCCCAAAGATCTCCACAATTGCCGGTCTTGCGCTACCCGCATCCAGCGCCTTCCAGCGACCCTCATCATCGGTCCATTTTGTAGGGGCCCGGATCTCTAGGAATTCTAGGATCGGGTCTACGAGCTATATGCGCTGCCCACTTCAACATGGCAATTCTTCGGGCTATGTCTGTTATTTTATTTCGCCTGCGAATCTCAGCATTACTGATTCGATTTCGCAGGGAAACTCCAAACATAGCCATCTCCATTGCTCTTTGGGTGACCTTGAGTCATCTGATAAGGTTTATTATTTACATAACAATAAAAAGTAACGAAAATTTATATTTATACAAAGGAAAAATATAATGCCTAAAGCTGACAAAATACAATTGACAAATAAAAGTAAGAATTGATAAGTTTTCTAAAGAAGATCAAACATTCCAAATTATTTTTCACAATTATAATGATAAATATTTAATATTTTCACATTAGTTTTATTCGTGGGTGGAGAAATCATACCCAGGTAGGGTATGATTTCTCCACCCACGAATAAAACTGGTGATTTCTCCATTATTATCCATGTAGTAAAAAAATATTATTCAGTATTTATGAAAAACCCGTTAACGATGACAAATCTTTATTATATTCATTTGTGGTTTCATTCGTGGCACAACAACTCATTTAGATAATAGAAATACTCATTCCTTATACCTAATCAGCACTGAGAGCGTGTGGTAGGTTAATATTTTCTCTGCTTTAGAGAGCTTTAAGAGATAAATAAAGCAAGTTTTCCCGAAGTCGTAATATATACTGCTACAATTCAAATTTTGTGGTAAGTATTTGACGTTTTTAATTCAATTTGCTGTGAAGTTATAACGTTCTTATACATAATTAAGACTTGATTTCGTTTGATCTACGTTAAATTTATTGCCGGTCGATGTGAAATAATTGTATTTTCATCGTGATCTTTCAGACTTACTAATTAAAAAGAGAACAGTCACTAATTTCCAAAGTAGTGTTCATGGCCGGCTATAGAAATATGATGAATGGAATTCCATCTAGAAGTTACTTCCCATACAAGGCGTCTATCAAGCAGTTCTACCTACTTTGTTATATTATGACATATGGCAAGAGCCTCGCATTATCTATGTACTTGTCTATTATTATGTGCATGCCTATATAATGCGTGGATCTAGTTAAACACTTTATATTGCATGTGACATGGAACAACAAAAAATAAATTTATAAAAATGAGGAATTTGTTAATTATTTCATCATCATCATCAACTGAAAGACAAACCTATCCCAAAGATCTCCACAATTGCCGGTCTTGCGCTACCCGCATCCAGCGCCTTCCAGCGACCCTCATCATCGGTCCATTTTGTAGGGGCCCGGATCTCTAGGAGCTCTAGGATCGGGTCTACGAGCTATATGCGCTGCCCACTTCAACATGGCAATTCTTCGGGCTATGTCTGTTATTTTATTTCGCCTGCGAATCTCAGCATTACTGATTCGATTTCGCAGGGAAACTCCAAACATAGCCATCTCCATTGCTCTTTGGGTGACCTTGAGTCATCTGATAAGGTTTATTATTTACATAACAATAAAAAGTAACGAAAATTTATATTTATACAAAGGAAAAATATAATGCCTAAAGCTGACAAAATACAATTGACAAATAAAAGTAAGAATTGATAAGTTTTCTAAAGAAGATCAAACATTCCAAATTATTTTTCACAATTATAATGATAAATATTTAATATTTTCACATTAGTTTTATTCGTGGGTGGAGAAATCATACCCAGGTAGGGTATGATTTCTCCACCCACGAATAAAACTGGTGATTTCTCCATTATTATCCATGTAGTAAAAAAATATTATTCAGTATTTATGAAAAACCCGTTAACGATGACAAATCTTTATTATATTCATTTGTGGTTTCATTCGTGGCACAACAACTCATTTAGATAATAGAAATACTCATTCCTTATACCTAATCAGCACTGAGAGCGTGTGGTAGGTTAATATTTTCTCTGCTTTAGAGAGCTTTAAGAGATAAATAAAGCAAGTTTTCCCGAAGTCGTAATATATACTGCTACAATTCAAATTTTGTGGTAAGTATTTGACGTTTTTAATTCAATTTGCTGTGAAGTTATAACGTTCTTATACATAATTAAGACTTGATTTCGTTTGATCTACGTTAAATTTATTGCCGGTCGATGTGAAATAATTGTATTTTCATCGTGATCTTTCAGACTTACTAATTAAAAAGAGAACAGTCACTAATTTCCAAAGTAGTGTTCATGGCCGGCTATAGAAATATGATGAATGGAATTCCATCTAGAAGTTACTTCCCATACAAGGCGTCTATCAAGCAGTTCTACCTACTTTGTTATATTATGACATATGGCAAGAGCCTCGCATTATCTATGTACTTGTCTATTATTATGTGCATGCCTATATAATGCGTGGATCTAGTTAAACACTTTATATTGCATGTGACATGGAACAACAAAAAATAAATTTATAAAAATGAGGAATTTGTTAATTATTTCATCATCATCATCAACTGAAAGACAAACCTATCCCAAAGATCTCCACAATTGCCGGTCTTGCGCTACCCGCATCCAGCGCCTTCCAGCGACCCTCATCATCGGTCCATTTTGTAGGGGCCCGGATCTCTAGGAGCTCTAGGATCAGGTCTACGAGCTATATGCGCTGCCCACTTCAACATGGCAATTCTTCGGGCTATGTCTGTTATTTTATTTCGCCTGCGAATCTCAGCATTACTGATTCGATTTCGCAGGGAAACTCCAAACATAGCCATCTCCATTGCTCTTTGGGTGACCTTGAGTCATCTGATAAGGTTTATTATTTACATAACAATAAAAAGTAACGAAAATTTATATTTATACAAAGGAAAAATATAATGCCTAAAGCTGACAAAATACAATTGACAAATAAAAGTAAGAATTGATAAGTTTTCTAAAGAAGATCAAACATTCCAAATTATTTTTCACAATTATAATGATAAATATTTAATATTTTCACATTAGTTTTATTCGTGGGTGGAGAAATCATACCCAGGTAGGGTATGATTTCTCCACCCACGAATAAAACTGGTGATTTCTCCATTATTATCCATGTAGTAAAAAAATATTATTCAGTATTTATGAAAAACCCGTTAACGATGACAAATCTTTATTATATTCATTTGTGGTTTCATTCGTGGCACAACAACTCATTTAGATAATAGAAATACTCATTCCTTATACCTAATCAGCACTGAGAGCGTGTGGTAGGTTAATATTTTCTCTGCTTTAGAGAGCTTTAAGAGATAAATAAAGCAAGTTTTCCCGAAGTCGTAATATATACTGCTACAATTCAAATTTTGTGGTAAGTATTTGACGTTTTTAATTCAATTTGCTGTGAAGTTGTAACGTTCTTATACATAATTAAGACTTGATTTCGTTTGATCTACGTTAAATTTATTGCCGGTCGATGTGAAATAATTGTATTTTCATCGTGATCTTTCAGACTTACTAATTAAAAAGAGAACAGTCACTAATTTCCAAAGTAGTGTTCATGGCCGGCTATAGAAATATGATGAATGGAATTCCATCTAGAAGTTACTTCCCATACAAGGCGTCTATCAAGCAGTTCTACCTACTTTGTTCTATTATGACATATGGCAAGAGCCTCGCATTATCTATGTACTTGTCTATTATTATGTGCATGCCTATATAATGCGTGGATCTAGGTCGAAATGTAGTTGGTATGGCCACTATATTTCTAAGTAGTGAAAAGATTTAAATCAGAGTTCCCTAATAAAAACAAGTAAGTGATTGATGAGAATAAGCATCTAGCGATTGATGAGAATAAGAATAAGCATCTCGCGGTCAGTTCATAGATGGATGACCTTGGTGGTCATCCATCTATGTGTTTAATTTCTAAGCGTTTTTGTGATTCGGAGTGCACGTTAAGCTGTCGGTCCCGGTTGTAGTCATTAGACAACAGTCGTTAAGCCATGTCAAAGGCCTAGTAAGCGTCTTGAACAACCCTGACACTATCTGACTAGCGAAGATAAGTAAGTAATAAAAACACTAACCCCGTGAGTGAAAGCAAGTGACTAATATAAACGTTAAGAACTCGTAAACTAAGCGGTGTAAGCACAATCTTCTCATAGTTATAAAGATCGGTCGTGCGAAAGTAATTTCTACGTAGTACAGTTTTCGTAACGTTGGATCTTTATATCGTAGATTTGATTTGTGGTCACAAAGAAGGTTTAATCGTCAAATAATCAATCCCATTGAAGAAACATTATACCTAGTAGGAAGCTGAAAATCAGTGTTACAATCCTTATAGGCTCTATATACTAAAGTGAAGCCATTTAGACACATACTCAATATGTTTGTGCTTTTTTTTTATACATATCGTATTGTAGTTTTAATGTACAAATCTGTATTTCTTTGTATAATAGTTAGGATACATAATACATACATAGACTCACGCCTGATACCCAGAAGGGTAGGCAGAGACAACGGATTTCCATGTAACGATCTTTGCACACCTCTTTTGCCTCGTTTACTGTCATAGAAACAAGGATATATAAACATATATTTGGAGTTTTATTTTTGAATATAATTATTATAACATTATTATAACATACTGGGATTGTAACATTATTATAACATACTTATTCTCTTATATTTGTATTTATTATACTTTTAAAATGTATAAGTTTGGTATTATTGTGTTTCTTAAAAAATAAAAATCCTTTCTTTCTTTTTCATAATTTCTCATTGAGTTCTCGTAAACTAAGCGGTGAAAAACAATCTGCTCTTTCTCGTAGTTATAAATACCAGTAGCGTAGCAACAAACATCAAAACATCTAAACCTGCAAACATAAAACATTCATAATGTTAATAGGATATCGTGGGTTCGATTCCCACCCAGGACAGATATTTGTGTGCATGAACACGTCTGTTTGTCCTGAGTCTGGGTGTTATTTATCTATATAAGTATGTATTTACAAAAAAAAAGTATTTCATGTAGTATATAAGTTATTTGGTTTCCATAGTACCAGCTCTGCTTAGTTTGGGATCAGATGGCCGTGTGTAAATAATGTCCCAGGATATTATTATCATCCACTCATATGTATTCATATCCATATATAATTTTAATAAAAGTTCTAATAGTTTCTATTGACTTGTCGAAGAAAATATTATTGTACTTTATACATCTCTCTCTCTATATATATATATATGTCTTTTAAAAGGATACCCACCGCTAAACCAATGTACCTTGTCACAAGAGACTAAGTCGCTTTCAGATACTCTCGATTCACTATTTGCAGTATTCTTTTTACTACACCGTTCTATAGGCGTTCCCCAGGTAGTACCTCAGTAAACACTAAGTTATACATTTAATTTGATAAAAACCTCCCTAGCGAATTGCAGAACACTTTCGATTGCGACTCAAACAGACGGGTTTTCACTTAATTTATTTTTTTGGGTTCTGTATCCCCAAATTAATAAAAACTGGACTCTTATCTGGCTGAAAATAAATAATTAACCTTATCTGGCACAGCCGATTAGATCCGACTCTAATGGACTGATTAAGTTTAAATATGGACAGTCTCTAATGGTCGTCGTAAAGGTCGATCTATATCCTAATACTATTATAAATTCGGAAGTTTGTGAGTATGTATTGATGTTTGTTACACTTTCACGCAAAATCTACCCAACGGATTTTGATGAAATGTGTAGTAATATAGCTTATACACCCCAATAACACATAGGTTATAATTTATAAAAATAAATAAATATTCAATAATTAAACCTAAACATAATCTCCTTGACAATAACTTAATACAAGCTAGCTAAAAATCACTACCATTATAAAATAAATTGTATAAATGTTTTAACATTCCGTGTACCTAAATATCTGTAATAAGTAACTAGAAATAATAACTGTATTACTACAAACATGTTCTGACTATTTACAAGCGCTTTTTTAAAGTCTACGTGAGTAAAAACCGTTTTTATTTTATTTTATTTTATAATTTTAACGCGGGTAAAACCGCGGGGCATGGCTAGTTATACATAAATTCCACTCCGACACGGAACAAATAATCGTGTTCATCATGTATTTATATATTTGTCCTGGGCGGGAATTGAACCCACGATCTCTAGTCTAGCAGTCAGGGTGACTAACCACTACACCATCAGGTCAGTCAATCAATATCATGTGCTGGTAAATCGGAATATTCATCAGTGTATTGGCATATTCAACGCATAGATAGAACCCTCTCCACGTGAATCAACTCGCACCTGTATTTATCCGAACGGTACCTAAATCACGATAGTTCTAAGGTTCTTTCCTTAATATTGACAGAACCATTCAAACAATATTTAGTTAAATATATTTAAACTATAACTGTGGGCGATTAGTCAGTAAATCACATCATAATATTATAATTATACTTAATTTGTAATACTACCACTGCATGTACCGGCTGTTTACAGGCGCCTTTTAAAGACATTGTTTTTAAAGGCGCTTGTAAATAGCCGTAATAGAATAAAAACAGTTTCTAATTTATTAATTATTATATACGTGTAAATGAGTCGCTGAAAGGTTCACGACAGTTCTTACGTATGATTAGTGAATTGTCAAGAAATATACGCAATATGATATACCTATAAATTTATTTATTTATTTCCAAATTACACACTATCATAACAGTTATACAACCAATGCAATAGTGGGACATGACAAATAGGTTAAACATAACAAACTTAAATTATACTTATAACTAATTACATAATATTAAACAATATAAATAACAACAAATAACAATAAGATTTATTGCCTATAGGTATATTTATAGCCTTTGTGAATTTTACATCAACATTACACCCACGTTCCATAGTATTATTGTTATTAACTATATTATCTGACACATTACATGTGAAATATGTCAAAGTACCTGAAATTTATACAATTGACATGTAAATTACACACTTCTGGATGTTATATTTATTTCTTTGTGAAAAAGTCATCTCAAATTACAACCACATTCGTATTGCATACCAATAATACTCAAATACGAGAACCTATTCTGTATCACCAATTAGGTGCCGGGAACCGTACGTGACAATAAATGTATTAACTTCAAACACAAAAAGTGGATTGAGAAAATTTTATAACCCGATTGGAAGCATGATGGTTATTTAGACATGTAAAGACCTTATTTTGAAAACAGGGGAAGATAACCTGGTCACTTATCATATATTTATTTATTTATTTAATTATGGCTTACCAACTAAATACATGTTTAACATTATTACACGACATTGTATAAAGGTGATCAGACATGCATCTAAATTAAAGGTAGGCACAACATTAACAGAATAATAATAATTAAAATCTAGGTACACGCATTAAATATAAAAAAGAAACTTACTTACATTAGTTCATATTAGATAAGTATGTGTTGTTGTACACAGACAACAGTGTGCTTTACTTACATGTTTTTGAAAATGGCTTTTTTAAACATAATTATTTTGACCCCAAAACATTTAGATCGCAATTATAAAATAATTCATTAAATTTTCTGAGGATGTAAGTATAAGAGGCATTATAACCATATCTATTTCTATTAAAGTCTATCGAGAAAGGTATATAATTATGTACTCTGGCAGACGGTCTAGGCTCGTTTAAGCTCAACTGACCTACTAAATCTTGAGCTTCCGCTTAAGCTTCCGATAAAAAGATAGCTTTTTGATTGGGCTTCGAATCTTATCATTTTTTTTTAATTATAGCTCCTGCACTATTGATATGAATCGATGTATGGTTTCCGGCTTAGAAACAAAAACAGGGCCACCCCATCCCGTGTGTGTCGTAAAAGGCGGCAAAGGGACACAGCAGAGAGTCGAGCAGCACCGCCACCTGTGTACTAAAACTACCACCTAACTTTGGTCGCCAACTCGCATGCAACGTTGTAGAAACTTTTGGAGGAGGCCA
This sequence comes from Pseudoips prasinana, assembly GCA_951640165.1. Classification (NCBI taxonomy): domain Eukaryota; kingdom Metazoa; phylum Arthropoda; class Insecta; order Lepidoptera; family Nolidae; genus Pseudoips; species Pseudoips prasinana. Next base: position 12,210,602 of record OX621240.1, read on the forward strand.
TTTTCCGGCGGGGTACTTTACAAACATATAATTTTCAGTACATCAAGTTATGGGTCATACAAATATATCGGCCATCAAACCCGGGACACGCTGTGACGTAGCGACCGTCTTTGCTAGGGATGAAGAACTGACTACAATATTTATATACTGTGGACACGGGTCTCAATCGCGATAAAGATATAGGCAAATCATTACCTTGGTTACCCGACGTTTCGGCATGGATTGCACCAGCCGTGGTCACGGGTCAACTGACCCTTGACCCTGACCACGGCTGACCACGAAATGTGTACAAATCGCGAAAGTTTAAAAACATTCACTACAATTTTGTTTTGATTTTGTATGCTAGTTTTAAAGTCCTTGTTACGCAACTATGCTCCTTACTCCAAGCTATTGCGGTAATGCATCACACAAATAATCTTTTAGACTTATATTTCCTTCGTGGCCTTTTCTATTCGGTTACTTTTTAGACTAGCTACATGTACTCTAGTCTGAGCCAGACTTGGCTCACACCCTGTCCTTTTAGTGTCATATTTGTTGACACGTTCATTAGATACTTTGCTTTGTTTTACTGCCTTTTATTTGCTAAATTTTATTGATAGCGTCACATAGTATGTGTCTTATAGTTCCTGTTTAATACCGGGCAGTGTTTTATATAGTCATAAATTTAACTAAATACTATTGTTACAATTCCAGATTAATTCACAATTCAAATAATATAATAATTATAATATCCTGGGGCATTATTCACACAGCCATCTGATCCCAAACTATGCAGATCTGGTACTATGGAAACGAGATAACTGATATAATACATATACTTTTTTTTTGTAAATACATACTTATATAGATAATTTACACCCAGACTCAGGACAAACAGACATGTTCATGCACACAAATATCTGTCCCGGGTGGGAATCGAACCGACGACTTGCGGCGTGAAAGGCAGTATATCTTGCCAACCAAACTTATATATATATATATATTTATATATATATTTTTTTTTATTTTATCTTAGTACTGTGGTGCTAATAGTCCGTAGCTCTCACCACCTACCTAGATTGGCACGTGGACAGTCCATAGATAGTTGAATGTCATAGTGGTTTAATTTCTAAACGTATCCGTGCTTTAGAGGGAACTCTAAGTCACTGGTTAAGTCCCAGTCCAATCGGGTCATGAAAGTGATGGAATGTAAAGTGTCCCTATGTTTGCGCACACTTAGGAATAACATGTCCCGCGCAAATGGTAGTCTTCGTCGAGGCTGGCCGCTGTGGCTGAAATTCGACCAGGAGTACACTGGCAACTACCCCAACTTCTTATACCATACTCCAATCCCTGCCTTGGTATTTGGAAGAGATAACTTTAGTGGTGAAGCCGCCAATAGTACAATTACGTAGTGCATCCTTATTTCTTGTATATTTTTAGGGTTCCGTAGCCAAATGGCAAAAAAAGGAACCCTTATAGATTCGTCATGTCTGTCTGTCCGTCCGTATGTCACAGCCACTTTTTTCCGAAACTATAAGAGCTATTGAAACTTGGTAAGTAGATGTATTCTGTAAACCGTATTTAGATTTACAAACAAAACCGTAAACTGCAATTTACCATTCATTTAATCAACTGAAATACTTGCTGCTGCGGATCCCTTCATGGGCGAGTTCGACTCGCACTTGGCCGGTTTTTTCTTGGTCTATAAAGAGTTATCTTATCTTGTCTTATCTTTTTTATATTAATGTAAAGCTACCTATAACTTAAAAAAATATATTTACTATGTGACAGAGCTTAGTTTGAGTTTGTTAAAACGAAACGTATGAACGAGTTCAAACTCTCGAGGATAAGCCAGCGCTACAGTTGACAGTTGTCTAGATAGCGTAATACATTACGCGAATCCCAACACTTTGGGAGGCTGAATTCCGTTTTATATGAACTTGTAGTATACCTGAGGTATAGGCGATGTATGTAGATTTATAATTTGAAGATGATTCAAGTTTATATCGGAATTTAGAGACTGTACCTACTTAAAAAGAAGACAATTACTGATTAGACGTGTAGTGCAGCAAGTAGTCGATTTGTCGCTTCGCTTCCGGATTCGATTCCCGCACAGCAAAACTAATAATGTAACTTTTCATTTCTGGGTGTTATTTCTGACCATCAAGGGGTATGTTTATAAAGTACCCTGTGACATAGGAATTAATACAGGCATATCTTTCAAAAGAAATACTTATTTTTAAGTTATACGCGCCTTGTAACCTATTTTACGTTCACGTGTCAATTTCACCCTTTATTTATAAAAACCATTTGACACAGATTAGGTAAAGACAATTTCATCTTATTAAGGGAATGACATGTCTCAAGCTCACGGTTAAATATTTAAATCTGATCCCTGCAATTCCTTCAGTGAACGTTCCCGGTATATTGTTCTATCTAGCACTCCTACACGAACTTTATCAAATAACTGACAATGTCAACCGTCAACTGTTTTATCAAATTCCATTTTTAAATGAAGATTACTGCTTATTCAGCTAGGTTTTAAATGAACCAAAGAGTTCTAAACGGTGTTTTAATAATTAGGGGCACTTACCACCTGTTTATTTATGAAAGAGGATTACCGAAATCTCTCAAGTTGAATCAAATAAAATTAGTTTATATTTAAACATTTTAAGTAGTGACATTTTTCGACGAAAATTGACGCTGCTAATGGTACCATTAGTAGTGGTTCACCATTAGCAACACCCAGCTTAATGCACCTTAAAACTTCTTTCTTGCCAATTTATTTTTATAAACCATAGTTACCCCTGCAGTACCTAGAAAGATTTTATTTTGGATATTATTAATGTTTTTCTGTGTATTTATGTATGGGTGGATAACACTTGTAGCAAAATTGGCAACTTCCATTTATAATTTATTTTATATTTATATTTTAATAATTAATAAACTTTTTCAATAGGTTTACACGACGTTTGGAGATTTCTTTTTTTTAATTAATGAATTGTGCTACATCTAACAAGTAGATTATTTTATAGCAAACTAGCTGTGCCCCCAGGTTTTACCCGCGTCAACCTTGATAAGTTATAACTATATATAAGCTTTATTACTACAAATTTTTATCAAAATCCGTTCGGTAGTTTTTGCGTGAAAGAGTAACAAACATCCATAGATCATTACATCCATACATCCACACTCATAAACATTTGCATCGATAATATTAGAAGGATATAGATTGTTTTAAAGAGTTTGATAAGTTAAAATTTTTCTTTTTATTAAACATCTTAACTAATTAAAAGTCTTAGATACCTATTGCACACCTTTTATTTTGTGTACATTTAAAAAAATGTTGCGGATTTTGGTAGGAAAATAAAAATATGTTTTGCATACGTTCAGCCTATCCAATAGCTCTAAATTTACTTCCGTTTTATTGTAATTAGTTGTTTAGTTTTAACATAGCAACAACCTCCATCGACATATTACTTATTAAATATGACAATTAAGATATTATTAAATAACTAGCCCGTTTAAAATAGCTAACTAGCCCGCTTAAGCTCATATGATCCGTTTAATGATAAACTATTACTGTAGCGTTTTAGTTTTAGTTAAATAATGTATAATTTAACTTTAATAATTTATTTACAAACTATCAAACAAACACTCTCAAATTGGTATCAGATTGAAATATAAAAAGTAGTTATAGACTTATGGCATATTATATTATAATAACTAATAAAACTACATAAACATAATAATAAAATTATATAAACATAATATAATTTAGTATAGTGTTAAGTTTAAGTATTGTGGAAGGCACCAGCACAGACGGAACAAACAAAAGTACATCTTAGAGCGGATAAATAAAGTATATGAATACAATACAAAATAAAACACTATCACACATATTATGCTATCTGGTGGTGTTTTATTGTGTAATGTAAAGAAAATTTAACCAAAAACCATCCACTTTAATAAATTATAGAACTCGCCTACAAAAATCATTCCTATCGCAATAGGCGCAACAAGAATAATAGCCATAAACATAATAGTCCGGTCATTATAGACATAAAAATAGTGATCAAATAAAGAAAATTCCGACAGAGCCAAATCTTCGTAGAGACCTTAGGTTTACCACAAGGAATAAAGTGTTAAAAGTCCCCATCAGTCCCATGTGAGCTTAGGGACTTATTCGGGGCCCAAGGTCAAAATTTTAGGTTTTTTATCGAAAACGGTAAGTTTTATCGAAAAAGTACCTCGGAACAAAGTTGTAGATCCTAAAATTCTCTATAAGAATGGTCCCTATGATTTTTTCTCTAAGACCCACTATTTCCCAGATATTGCGCTTGTAAGAATCACGTTCTACATAATATGCACACATTTCCACACCACCTGTGAGTTAGTGTACTCGGTGCGTTTTTTTTAACGTGGTATCCCCGGTAGGCCTATTCCACGAACCTTTATGACGTTATTTTCAATAATTATTTAATTGTATGAAGATTATTGATATGGGTTACTGAGTTTAACCGTCGTTCTAACTTTTTTTTTATTACTTTAATCTGACTCATACTCATCATATTCAACTTCAACTATCATGTTTTCTTCAATTTCTTCTTCTTCTTCTTCTCCTTCCTGTTGATGAACGCTTAGAAATTGTTCAAATGAATATGAATCAGTTGTCTCTTCATCAAAATCACATGAATCTTCCTCTCTTGTATTTAATTGAACATTTGAGCAAGAGACACCTTGGCAATTGGTACACGCTGGAGAACACTGCAACCCTACTTTTTTACAACCACATTTGGCACTACAACCTTTCTTGCAATTGCAAAAAATAGTGTTAAGAAGTTTTTATGGAGCAGGGGGCAGTAAAGTTCGAATCGGTTCCAAAGTATTATTTATCAATTCAACCCCAGTCAGGGTTCAGTTCATTGCCTTGCCATGTCTGAACTTGATAGTATACTCGAAACAAATGTTGAGTAGCAGATGCCGATGTTGGAGGAAGACAAGATAGCTGTACTTGCTTTTTGTTTCGTGTATTTTTTACAAATGTTTAATATCTGTACGTATCTATGCAATAAATTTTTTTTGGAGCTCCATAAACCGCAAGAAGAAACCGAATTCACGTTGTCTTTTTGATGCAGAGATTAAAGTTTTCCGGGTGTATGATTTTCTGCAATCCACGTGAATTGTAACGGACTTTTGGCTTCTTAAATAATCAACAAACTCATCACTTCTCGCGACACTTGCATCGGTTAAAGTTGGCATTCCACGACTGACCACAACAGTTTCATCTTCAGTCAAAAGTTTATTACAAATAAAGCAAAATTGTGACATGTTTTTTAAATATTAATCAGCACTAACTGTAATAGTAGACGCTTGGAATAAATACGTATAGTCACTCGAACTGCTCGTTCAACACTAAAAGAAGCACGTATACTTGAACGACACCACATGGAAAAAAGAATAGGCAGATGTTTTTCAAGGTCAGATGTTATTCAAGTAGAGGGGATTCGGTTAGGGACCGGCGGTCATTTTAGAGAAAATTTTCTTAGAATAGTATAATGTATACATAACAGAGACACGAGTAGGCATTTTTGCTTGCTTGAGTACCTAAATATGTATATACGTGGCATATGTGTGCATACTATGTAGAACATGATTCTTACAAGCGCAATATCTGGGAAATAGTGGGTCTTAGAGAAAAAATCATTGAGACCATTTTTATAGAGCATTTTAAGATCTACTTCTTGTTCTGAGGTATTTTTTCGATAAAACTTACCATTTTCGAGAAAAATCCAAAAAACCTAAAATTTTGACCTTGGGCCCCGAATAAGTCCCTAAGCTCACATGGGACTGATGGGGACTTTTGACACTTTATTCCTTGTGGTAAACCTAAGGTCTCTACGAAGATTCGGCTCTGTCGGAATTTTCTTTATTTCAATAGTCTTAAATGACCGGACTATAAATAGATGTTTGGGTGAGATAGATTAAAAAATATATATGTACAGATAGAATAGAAACAAGCAGGACTACACAGTAACCATATTATAATAAGAAATTTTAAACAAAAAGCATCCACTTCAATAAATTATAGAACACGCCTAATAAAATCATTTCTATAGTACTCGTAATAGCCAAAAACATAGATAGATGTTTAAATGAGATAGATTAAAATTATATTTAAAGATACTACACCAACAAGTAGTAATACGAATAACGAAGGTATGTAAAGTTTTGTGATAAATCATGGGCGGAAGTAAAAAATAAAAAAAGCCGGAATGTTTTTTATAAATAATAAAGTAGTAATTACCATGGTATAATATGAGATTCTACGTCAAAATTAAATTTATAAAACGCAAGTAAAATTATTTGTCTTCAATATCATTGTAAGTACAATAAGTTATCTGTGTGTAAGTACAATAGTCTTAGTTTATATAATCCATAAATGTTATTTTTGTCGCAATAAAGTATAAGAATTATATAAAAAAAAGTAATAAGCGTTAATTCATTTTAATATAAATGAGTCGTCACTCAAAACTGGGCCTCTCCTGTCTCCCGAACCCTTGTTAGTCCTGCTAATGCCAAGGTTCCGGAACATATTTAAAAGAAAGCAGATACAAATTACCTTTTTTAAGTCGTGGACATTGACAAATTAGACTGCGGATTTGTATTTTTTTGTTAAATTAGGCTTATTTTATATGACAGGAGAAATACGAAGTGTTACTACGTTTCTACGTAACGTCCATTTGATTATTAAATGGTGGAATGTAATTTAAATTGAACACTTAATAAAGTATTACAATGCATACATGTTAGTTTAGACGCATAAAACAAGTGAATAAAATATCATAAACCAACATAATATGATCTATACTAAAAATAACGGTTTTTATTCGCGTAGACTTTTAAAAAAGCGGCCAAGTGCGAGTCGGACTCGCCTATGAAGGGTTCCGTAACAGCAAGTCACATAATATGTTTTTACGGTTCCGTAGCCAAATGGCAAAAAACGGAACCCTTACAGATTTGTCATGTCTGTCTGTCTGTCCGTATGTCACAGCCACTTTTTTCCGAAACTATAAGAACTGTACTGTATAACTTGGTAAGTAGATGTATTCTGTGAACCGCATGAAGATTATCACACAAAAATAGAAAAAGAACGAAAAATAGAAAGAAATTGTGGTTTACGATTTATGACGTATTGAAAAAAACTACTTACTAGATCTAGTTCAAACCTTTTTCGGTGGAAGTTTGCATGGTAATGTACATCATATATATTTTTTAGTTTCATCATTCTCTTATTTTAGTAGTTTCAGGTGTGCCGTGTGTCAGTCATTTGAGTGTCCCCCTCATTTTACCACTTTGGAAGTGACTCTCGCGCAAACTATTCAATCAATCCTTACAATTTCGGAAAAAAAGTGGCTGTAACATACGAACGCACAGACAGACGGACAGACATGACGAATCTATAAGGGTTCCGTTTTTTGCCCTTTGGCTACGGAACCCTAAAAAGCGATTGTAAATATGTTTGTAGTAATTTACATAATTATTTCTAGATACACGGATTGTATGAAAAAAATTAGATACAAAATTTTATTTACAATAAATAGTACCTACTGATGTAGTTATTTAGCTATATTAAGTTATTTTCAAGATTATAATATATATGTTTAATAATCTAAATTTGAAGTTTTAGATACATTTTACTACAACTTGTGTGAATGGTTCTGTCTATATTAAGGTAAGAATTCCATTTCAATATACTCACAATATCAATAGGAACCTTAAACGTAAGTGTTAATGAATTTAAGAACGGAATGTCGTCAAAGATACTGACCACAATGATCATTATAAAGACCATTAGTCTATCGACGCTTGCAATAACGGAGGTATCAGTAACGCATTTCTGGTCCATCTCGCCACCCCAACTAGCACATAGTCGAACATGAGATGAGGTTATGATATGTAGCTACATATACTAACCATTGCCCAGACTGTTCTTTAAATGGTAAAACGGTACGCTGAAAGCATTGACATTATACATTGTATGTTTGAACAGAGTAAAAATGACTTGGCGCCGGACTTCCATGTGTGGGTACTCCGTATGAATCATAAAGCTTAGCCTTAAGCATCTTGAGGTTTATACTTTACAACACGTGACTATTTGAAACGCAGGTTGAAAACGTATAATACTCTACCCAATATTCGTGAAATTTACATAGACATAATATATTCTCTTAAAATAGTGATAAAATATTGCTTCTATATCTAAGCAAATAAATTTTAAAATAACTAAATATATAAATTAAAAGATTGAAGAAACTTGTACTACTCAGGTTTTTTCCAATCTTCTAATTTATATATTTGATATAATAATATAATAAAGGTTTGGTAATATAATAAAGTTTTGTGCTGTATTTAACCATAATAAATGAGCATAATAATTGTAAAAAAATTAAATGGTTGTCGAATGAAAATATCAATCTAACTTGTATTGGCCCGTTTGGAACAAATAGCTAAAATGCATTTATATTTTGTCAGTCGGCCCAAAAGATCAATCCAGAAGTATTTAGTATACTTGTTTTATAATAAACATTATTGAAATTATTGAAAATTGATATTAGAAACGAAATATATAAGGTGTTAACTTAAACATGAGAATGAAAGTTTGCTGTGTGGTAACGGCATAGAATATCATTACCCCATCTCATAGTCCTTATTTCTATTTCGTCATTTTCTAATTGATTTTACAGACTCCAGAGGTTTCGTTCGATTTCATTAGTAGATAAAATTTCTTAGGTTTATTTTTTTATTGTGATTCTCATACATATTATTATATGCTAATGCCGTTGTAAATACTAAAATAATAATATGCTGGGTTAATGTCATTAACCTCACTAGTCTCCACCATAGACAATAATGTCCACCTCGCCAAAATCCAGTCACGGTTAATCTCAACTCTCTTCATTCAATCTCAATTCATTCAGAACACAAATGTGCACTCAAATACAAAAGCATTAAACGGGAACATTTTTCGGTATCTTACACTCTAAGGTAAAGAACGGGAAACAATATCGAAAACTTCTTGATTCCCGGTCGCTATTGAGATTTTTTCTGGTCAAAAATAATCATAATATTTTGGCGCCATTCTGGGACCTCACAATCTACAGAGCATAACAAGATCGTATCTAATAATTGCTTATAAAACATTCAAGATTATTCTATTTCAGTGGATACATTAGCATCACGAAAATAGTCCTTACTTCGTACGTAATAAGGTCGCTGACAGACATAGTTTCACCGACGACAAAGCGTTGACTGTACCTAGAATAATGACTCTTATCACTCATTATTACGCATGCTAAACCGGCTGGTGGAGGTAACTAAGATAACCCCAATTCCGCATAATACGAGATAGAGATAGACGTACAGAGTATCTCACCAAAAACATGTTCTGATATGAGTTTAACCACATACCTAGTGTAATTGTATTGGTTTATGTATTTTTCCCTCATATATATAAGGAGCGCAGGTGGGATATGGTTTGTGAAACTGAGTCGGCTAGTAATTTAATGACTAGTCGACAATACCACTTCATGAGCCCTAACCTTTATAATAAAATAAACGAGACACTAGATATATATCCTATGACCCTACGAAATTGCAAAAAATGTGTACACGAATGGCTGAGCAATCTAAGTTATGAAGAGCTGGAGAGTCTCGTAGAGTCTTAATATCGAATACACCCATTAATTTCCTTCTAATCTCTTATTACTGAAATTAACATGTACTTTTTTTCAAACTTTAAACTCTATAAACACACACAATCCCTCATCCAAAACACACGCAAACACACACACACGCACACCCACTCAAACGCAAATACACACACCCAAAGTGATCTGATAGTTCATAAGATTTTCCTTTTACATTTTTAACTTTTTTTTATAAATGTTTAATTACTTATTACCCTAACCATCGAACATTGTTGTCTATCTCGGAGGTGGGCGCTAACAGCTACGACACAGTTTTTCCTAACTAATGTAGCTGCTAACGTATACACAATATTGTATATTATCTGTTTGTGGTTCCAATAAATATTTGTATTTTTTAAAGAAAAATCCTGCCTGCGGAAAGCCTTTGTCCCGCGTGGAATTAAACATTGTACTATATGGATTATGTCGCTCGTATAGACAGCTCACAATAACCCAGATATTATGACCAACATGAGACTACATAAATATAGACTTGATCTGTTTAGCTAGTCCGTTATCATTTATTCAGCACACTAATAACACGCGGGTTCAGATAGCGTTGTTCTAAATAATAATAATATCTGGGGACAATGTCACACAGATCATCCTAGCCCCAAACTAAGCAAAGCTTGTACTATGGGTACCAGGCGACGATATACATACTTATATAGATAGATAAATACTTATATACATAGAAAACATCCATAACTTAGAAACAAATATTCGTGCTCATCACACAAATATTTGCACTTACCGGGATTCGAACCCAGGACCACCAGCAGTTGTAAATAGTACCTAGGTAATTGGAGTTACCTACTAATTAGAACAATATTACAACTTAATAATATACTTATGTGGATCCCCTCTATTTACTGTTATTTGCAAATAAATATGCTTAGGAATTTTTATACTTTTAACCGTCGACATTATGTCCCTGAAATATCTTTCTCTAAATATTACGGACTACAATAAACTTTATAAAATCCTTGTATAAAGAAAAGGGCTCTCTCACGCTCCGACGAAAAACAAAACGCGCAAAACATAAAGGTGTTCGCAATTTAACTCCACACTACAGCATTTACATATAAAAGGCAATGCCTATTGTTTTGGCATCCGTTAAAATATTTGGAAAAGACCTTTTGACAATTTTCACGAATCTGTATATTGAAGTTACTTTTATACTGTGCCGCGCCGTATATACTTACAAATCAGTGGAAATGTTTTGTCCTTTATTTATACACCTATATAATAGTTTGGTAGGTCGAATGCTACCATCCTAGGTTTAACTTTAGTGAACCTAGAGGTCACGTATGAGCCTACGTTATCCCTTAGTAGCGCAAGTCAGAAGGAACGTTTGAGGGAGGTAGAACATAGATTTATTTTTCTCTGTGAGCTACTCGTCTGGCATAGCCCTTAGAGAATACACTCCTAGTAATTAATAAGCATACATTATAATGTTATGAGTCTGGGTGTGTGTCAGATCACCTAAACGCGTTGGAGAGGGGGGAAGGCTAGTAAGAATATTGCAATTTATATCGCAAAAGTCGTCTTGATGAACGCCTACCTTATTGCATGGCTGTGTTTGATCTGATCTGTGATGATTTTAGTTTATAAAAAAACAACGCCCGAACTATTGCTATGAATCCCTGTTTGCGGAGTACTTAATAAACATTTGGACACAAGTTAAATCCAGACTCAGAAGAACTATTTATTTGTCAAACAAATAGTTTCCTGTACGGGAATCGAACCCGGGACACGAAGTAGCGAGGCGAATCTTAATTGCTTCGCCACACGTGCGTTATGCAGAAGTGCGCAAACAGGGTCACTTACTTTCATCACTGTTATGGTGCGATGGGACGGCTAGGAACACGACCGGAAATAGGTTAGATACAGGGCGGACGGCTTTACGTCTCCGATGCATGGGAGTGCGAATATCGCTAACTTCCAGACTTGGGCCTATTTATGAAAATATTTCATTTGTAAAAAAAACACAAAATAACTTTTTGGTCCGGGATTTGAAGCCAGGAACGTTTAACTACGTTTGAGCACGCTACCGCTAGACCAAGGAAGCAGTTATATAGGTATGTTAGCTATATAGTGTTCCAGACCGAATTGTTGCTACGGCTGCCTATCTCAATGGATACCAACTGCCCAGGAGGTAGGGTTATTTTCGCAAACACAGTTGCATTCTCTATTACAACACTCTCATAATCAAATAGGACGGCTATTGGTAAGTGCAGTACCAAAAGCATCATGCCAGAAAAATCTCATTTTTTTTTTGCCCGACCGGCGATATGAACTCAAGACCAAGTTGAATACGCTACCGCTAGTCCAACTAGGCAGTCCCTTAAGATATTTGATTGTCTAAATTAAAAAAAAACATTAAAAGATGAAATATACACCAATCTAAAAGTAACATTTACCAAAATTCCCTCCAACGCCTTTTCAATATTGCATGTTTATTTACACAGAATTACTGAAACAACTTCGGAATTTATGAATGGATTGCGGTTTTGTATAGGGCTACCTGTTTAATTCAGACAAATGAACCGTTATTAACTTTTACTTTAAATAACATTATTATAAAATGACATACATTACGAAATTAATTCAAAAGCTTAATAAACTTAGCTTAATAACTGCACGTGTGGCGAAGCGGCTAAGCCGGTCGTCACGCCGCTTCGTGTCTAAAATAAATAAATAAAATAAAAAATGATTTTAGTTACGTATACTTTAAAGAAGCGCTTGTAAATAGTCAGAAAATGTTTGTTATAATATATTTGTATACATTATTATTTCTAGTAACATAGATATTTAGGTACACATTGTATTGATTGTATGAAAACATTTATAATGTATGTCTCGGGTTCGAGTCCCACGCCGAACAACTATTTGTGTGACCCATAAATAGTTATTCTGAGTCTGGATGAAATTTGTGTCCGTCTAATATATGTTTGTAAAGCACCACGTGAGACAGGTATTAGATTACACAGGGTAGGCGTTGTCTTTAAAAAAAATCAATAGCTTAATAAACCGTACCTACGGAAAATTGTAGCGCATATTATTTGCAGTTTTAGTAATGGCTCCATGTATTTCCCGTTCTTTATATTTTAGTTAGATAAGAAAGAGATGTAATGATATTTATGTCGCATTCGAGCACTCGACGAGTTAGCATCCCTTAAGAAAGATCCGTGGAGAACTGAAACACGTGTTGGGTATCGTACTGGCGCATGTAATTTGGATTTTTATATTGACCTTCTTCCATGTGCATATTTTTTGCAGGCGGATGCATATTGGAGGTATTCCTCGAAGCGCTACCATTTTGAGGCGCTACTAATGAGGCGCTCCTGTTTTATTCCTCGGATCGCTACTTACGGAATACACAATAACATTGGTCATTATTTCATTATAGTGCCGAAAGCAATGCCAAAGCAAGCTCATTTTTTTTAAACCAATCTATGGTCAAGGAGTTTTTGCAAATTGTATAAAATAACGTGTTTTACTAGAAGTAGCGCTCCGAGGAATAAAACAGGAGCGCCTCATTAGTAGCGCCTCAAAATGGTAGCGCTTCGAGGAATACCTCGCATATTGCATCCCGGCTTGATTAAACTGACAATTAGCGGAATTAGCGCTACATCTTTAATGTATTTTGAACATTTAAGTTTAGTGGTGTGAGCAATGATATTGGGTATAGAAAGCCATTGGGTGTCAGAAATGGAATTGTCACCAATGTCTGTCTAGAAAAATGCTATTATTTAAAGAGCGAGCAAATCTCACGGAACTAAATTAATGCATTGATTTAGGTTTATTTATTCACACGGGCAATAAAACACAAATATATTAAGTTGTTTCAAATATGTTTTCAAATTGTTAATAAAATACCTTGTCTCATCACTCAGCTTCCATTAGACATTGTGCACAGATTTGCAAGTGCATTAATGAATAAATGAATATGATGACTTCTTTCGTATTTTTAAACATTAATAAAACAAAATAACAGAAGTTATTTTTTTATTTATTTAGTTCCTGTTACTTCTATCATTACAGGTATAAGTCCAATGCGATATAGTGCTTATCTAATTATAATACAATTTTATACCACTATACAAATTTTACTTATTACTAATTATGCATAATGCACTTCTCGTGAACTCACTCAGTGAACACACAAATAGGTCAGTCTCAGCTGCTATAAGGTTAAGAGTACGGAGAGCACGCGTCAGGTATTGTTTTATTAGTGTTGAAAAGTATGAAAGAAGTCCTCATATTACTAGCTAGATGCTCTCACCAGTCTGCAAGTGATCGGCGAGGATAAGCAATTAGGCTCGCGTCAGTCCATACATAAGTGACCGCTCAAATAGTTCAATTTCTGAGCGTCTCCGTCCTTCTTTTTCTTTGCTTTTAAAAAAAACAACGCCGCATTAGAGAATTTAATCCCTGTATTGCGGGGTACTTTACAAACATATAATAGACGGATACAAATTACATCCAAACTCAGAACAACTGTTTATGGGTCGCACAAATAGTTATCCGACGCGGAACTCGAACCCGCGACACGAAGCTGCGAGGCGACTGTCTAAGCCGTTCGGAGGACACGTTATGCTGTCGGTCCCGGTTGTAAGCATAAGGCAACAGGCGTTAAGCCATGTAGGAGGCCTACTAGGCGGCTTGAACAACTCTGACACTGGGGTAACCATTGCCCATACGATAAGTAAGTAAGTAGCCTATGTAGGTAGGCAACAGTGTCAGCCCTAGGTTTGGATACCGTTTGATTAGGAAGTTATGTAACGAACCGCTTTCTAAAATGATACTAGTTTTAATTAAATTTACGTTATTTCAGATATTTAATTTCGGTACGCGTATACTCATGTCAAACCTTTGAAGCTTTTGTACTATAATTGAAGACATTAATGACGTTGACACAATATAAGTTGCTTTAGATTTAATTGATGTGATGTGAATGTTACTTAACTCTTTTGATATTATTTTCTTTAATTTTAATCAACATGCTTTAGTGTTTTGACAATTATCGCCATATTCTAAACTGTTTTTATATATTTTCTAGACCGGCCAGTATTGTTTTTATGTACACATCATAGAAAATAAATACATTTCTCATACATCATGTCAGCCAAAGGCTGTACACAGCTGGACAAAACCCTTCCCAAATGATGGGGAAATGTGCCAAAATCGCCACGCTTGGTCCTTGCCACCACCATGTGTTTTGAAACCAACCAGCTTGGCACGCGAAGATGGCAAAAGGCCAGATAGCTTGTTTTTCTGCCTTGGGGTAATTTCTGCCAGAGAAAGGACAGCAGCGTAACTCTGTTTCTATGACCAACATGCTGTGATCGCCAACTCGTCTGTAAAGCATGGCGATTATGGAATATCCCTTCAAATGATGGATACAACTCCATTATGGAAATATTTTGGGCCCTTTGTCCATCATCATCATGATGATTGTAATCTTCGGAGCAATATAAGTTCTTGACGTATTGCTATTTATTTAAAAGTTGTTTGTGTAAATAGATTTGTTTCTGGCTTTCGTCGGTCGCTGCCGGAGCACGGCTCGTGCACTGTGTGGTCACAGTTCTAACCTAATCTAACCTACTTTTCTAGTATCTAAATACTTTTTTAGTTACGCCCGGGTAAATTTGATGTGCATTCAGTATGTTTGAGATTAACATTATTTAATTGATGAATATAAATAGATGGGTGATAAGTTATTTAATGTGAATTTAAAAATATCACCTTTTCCAGAAGCAATATTTTAAAATACACATCAAAGTACTGACTTGTTCAGTTTCGTGGGCATATAGAGATCTTTATTATCTCACTCTATTACTTTACTTGCATATATTATAAGAAGTATTTTACGTATTTTAGGTTCTAGTTTAGTGTTTATTGTGTTTGTCACTGTAGGAGATTAATTTGGCATAAGAGGATTATTGTTAATTTCTGAAATTAATTATTCTGAAGCATTATAAACCTTCCTTTATGTTGAATAACCTTTCACTGCTGAAATTACATTTTTTTTTTCACCCCCAGACCCAATTTGAAACTTTTCTTTATATGAAATATTTTAGTACAAAATATTCTTTATCTTGTCTTCCACGCTAAGCCTCAAAAACTCATATAATATCATGTGCATATTTTTTTCATCTGTTGTGTGCCCATTGTCAGCTTTTTGAACTATATTATTTCAGATACTCTTTCAACTGACTTGACTTCACGTGTGGCGCAGCGGCTTAGACAGTCGCTTCGCCGCTTCATGTCGCGGGTTCGACTCCCGCGCCGGACAACTATTTGTGTGGCCCATAAATAGTTGTTCTGAGTCTGGGTGTAATTTGTATCCGTCTATTATATGTTTGTAAAGTACCCCGCGACACAGTGATTAAATTCCCTAATGCGGGCGTTGACTTTTAAAAAACTATATTATCCATTCATTTACGTACATACTTCTTGAAAACTTCGCTATACAAGTTTATATCATCACTATAAAAGTTATGTTTTGGTCGTTTCAAAAGTAAGAGTAGTGCGGCGAATGGTAGTTGTGAGATCTGACCAAATCTGACTGTTGACAAAAAGTTTAATTACTTTCCAGAAATTATGAACTCGGGTAAATGTAGGTAATTTAGTCAAACTGTACTTCCTAGTTATATTTAGTATCTACTCACTCACAGTCTTTAATTCACGCGGAAAGTTATCAAAACAGCAATTTCTTCTTTAAGGAAAATATTAAATAGTTACACTGTTCACAAATTGTTTCTATCAATTTATGAACAAACAATTACCCTGTCCCCTCTACCAAAATAACCCGGAAAAAATGGAGTCGGTCCACCCCAATTTAAAAATGTCTCGAGAAAGAATACGCACACTAAATAAGATGTTTGTTACACAATAAAATTGATGTATAACTTAAAAAGGAAAACCATTTTATTGAGAAAAATATTTTCCATTTATAAACGTAACATTGACTAATTCCTTGGAAAATATTTTTGTGACAATTGGAAACAAAAGTGAATTTTGAAAATTTTAGAGTGGACTTACGTGTTAGTCGTATGTTCGTCTCTTTTTCCCTTTTTCTAGCAGTTGTGTGATTAACCTCCAATAAAGAGGTCAATTTTTTTTATTGGTTTTCATCTGGCGCAAGGCTCAGAAGCAGGACTGTTAACTGCACTGCTTGAAAATCACAAAAGGCTATCGGTCTTGCGATAGATGTGTGATTGCATGTATCATCTATACATTTTAATAAAATACCCTGCATACATCGCCAGTTATCTAAATTGCCCAATATAGACGAAAAGGGGCCAGAACAACTATTACAAGTCATAAAGGGTTGACATGTTTGACCTTATTTTGAAGTCGATTAAAAGCCCTTTGAGGCGTTTTAATTAAGAAGGAGAATATGAATTCACTTTATTTGTTTTTTTTTTTGGGTATGTATCGAGATTTATTTGTTGTTTGTGAATCGATTTTAATTTTTATTTGATAGTGAATGCTTTGAGTATTGTCTCATATTAGGTTTGTTTGAATCCGTTGGTTAGTCCGATTGTCAGAAAATTTCATCAGAATTACTCCACACATTTTAGATTCCACATCCTGAGAAAAGCGCGTCCGTTCGTTCTTGCTTTTCTTAAATATATTAATTTGTAAGTTTTAGTAGTATTCTGTTTGACATTCACTTAAGTTTGATTCGGTATGTAGTCAGTAAAATATTCTAAATTCATTTTCTGCATCGCTATTACAGTAAATTACCCTTATTAAACGTGTAGGTCTGGTCATACCCTTTTTAATGGCCTTACGACCACCCTCATAAATGCTATAATGGGTTTTTGATTTTAAGTGAAGCCAATGGCCTTAATATACTCGTACCTCCTTTCGAATTTTATGTGCTTTTGATAAAGATCTTAATGACTCAATAAAATATTTGCTAGCGTTAAAATTTTGAGTTATATCATTAAAAGACAGGCTTGGTGAAAAGTTCAATGAAAAAAAATACGGCGCAAGATTCCCAATAATTCAGTAAGATTTATAGAGACCACTTTCTTTCTGAACGCACAGCACTACATACGTAGTGTAGATTTTATTTAATGAAAGAAAATCAAATCATGGCAGTAAAATTTACCTGGAAAACAATCAACTCATTACATACTTGGCTTAGTAAAGTATTGAATGGAATAAAAAAGAAACAAAAAGTTCGACGCAAGATGTATGATTTCCAATAATTCTGTAAGATTCACCAAACATACTTTCTTTCTGAACGCGTAGCACTATATAGGTGGTGTACATTTATTCAAGAAAATCAAATCATGGAATTAGAATACATGAAAACGAATATCGCAGTTTGAGAACCGACTTAACAGCCAATCTACAAATAAGCAGCAGACATTATTGTTTAATTATTATGTGGGAACAGATAGTTTTACCTTTTTAACTTAGGTAAATCCATCATGATAACCAGTCACCTGGGGTAATTCCATACTAAATGTTGATCGTTATTCTTACATGGTTATTTTTAGTGTATTTTCCATGTGGATGTGTTACATGTTGTTTAGTTAATAGGCTCCTTAGCTCCTTAAGCCACGTCTACTATATGTATAGTGCCCGCGGACTTCATTCCGCGGTTCAGTCGCATAATGTACCTTTCGCAAAATGCACCCCATGCGCAAAACGTACCTTTCTCAAAATGTACCTTTCTCATAATGCACCTTTCTCAAAATGCACCTTTCTCAGAATGCACCTTTCTCAAAATGCACCTTTCTCCCGCGTTATAAATATTTTTGTCCCTCCCCATTTGTCCCGCGTAATACTTCGGGATAAATAAAAATTATGATGATGAATCATAGCCGACGACACTCCACAATAATGTAGCTTTCTATTGGTGAAATAATTTTGAAAATCGGTTCTGTAGATCCAGAGATTACCCCTTACAACGTCATAAAATTACAAACGTTACCTCTTTATAATATTAACAGCAGTCAACCAATTATATTTCTTTTTGAGCTATAAATATTACTACATATGAAAAGTTACGGCCGCTGGTAGGCTTTAGTTCTTCTTACTGAATTGATATAGTAAATTTACATGTCTGCTACCCGTCCCTTCTACAACTGACCGGAGATTTGCCAAGGATTTAATACAATATGTAAATACCCTTTACCCCTTTCCGAAGCCACGCTGGCCCTTACAGGTGTTGAAGTGAAGATAAATTGAAACAAATTTTGTTCCACACCTTTTCTTATAGGTAACTAAATCTAGTGTGAAGAAATGTATACAATTTACACAAAATGTATAATGTACGATGTTTACCTAATGTTGTTTAAAACAAACTTCATATTATATTAATAATAATAATATCTAGGGACAATGTCACACAGATCATCCTAGCCCCAAACTAAGCAAAGCTTGTACTACGGGTACCAGGCGACGATATACATACTTATTTAGATAGATAAATGCTTAAATACATAGAAAACATCCATGACCCAGAAACAAATATTCGTGCTCATCACACAAATATTTGCACTTACCGGGATTCGAACCCAGGACCACCAGCTTCGTAGGCAGAAGCACTACCAACTAGGCTACGGAGAACGATATTAGGTATCAACTATAAATTAATTTTTTTATTGTCGAAACGACATATTATAATAATATAATATATCGTTAAGTACCTAATACTAAACGATATATTATATTATTATAAGATATCCTTTTGACAATAACTTTATACAAGCTAGCTAAATATCATAACTAATATAATTTTTTTTTATTAAATGTTTCAACAATACGTGTACCTAAATATCTATAGAAATAATTGTGTATGCCTACTTAACTATATTACTATAAACATGTTCTGACTGTTTACAAGCGTTTTTTAAAGTCTATGTGAATAAAAACCTTTTTATTTTATTTATAAAAACATCACGATGTTACATTTTTCATACAACTAACAGTGGGGTTTAAAGGTATGCGTGTATGTTTTGATAGAAACTAGTTAAACCCTAGAAAATTTCAGATATATACTTATGATATATTCATCATCATCATACTGTGAGCCGAACGATGTCCACTGCTGGACATAGGCTTCCCCTAAATATCTCCACAGTTGCTGGTCTTACGCTAACCGCATCCTACGGTTTCTGGTGACCCTCACAAGATTTTCTATCCCAGCGGTCATCGCGTCGGTTCTAGTTATATGCCCTGACAAGTATATGATAATTATATTTTATAAGCTATTCTATCTATAACTTATAGGTATTGGAGGGTTAGAAAAAAAGCGAGCACTGGGGTAAAAACGTTTTACAATGTTTGTATGTTCCAAATCCATAGAACAGAGTAAAGCCGCGGGAAAAAACTAAAACTTGCGATTGCCTGAGAGAGATTGCACCTAGCGTTAAGGCAGATAACATGAAGTTTTGGATAACCAGTAGCGTCGCAGTTAAATCTGATAAACGGCTAATATAATTGGCTAGTTGTTTTGTAGGAACTGTAGTAAATACAGGTGACTCTGGAAAACAAAACAAATCTTTTGTCATATCTTACACGACAGCATTGAATAAGACAATCAGAATACATGACATATATGTAAATAATCAAGTAAACCGATTTGATAAGGTCAAGCGGCCCGCAATTGGTTATACTTTGCGGGTGTACCCGAATCCTGAATACTCGAGTCATTAATGCAATTCAATTCAATTGTATTTGCTCAATACAGGTATTGAAGAGGATGGTACACATTAAACTTATTTGTACGCTATATTCTACCTAAAAACGAAGGCATGCAAATTGTTTCATATACAAATTTTATAAACAATGGAGTGACATTAATATTAAGTAAAATATTGTAATAATTTACTAAAATAGAATTAGTTACATCGATTTCTATGAGTGCAATTATTAAACTCAAGTTATATATATATGATTAGATCACAATATAATCAATTAATTAAGTAAAGATATATAGTTAAGATATAGTATTATAATCAATGTCAAATAGTATTGTACACTGTCATTGTGTGCATTATTGTATATTTCATTACATGTATGTATTTTAGCGTACAATTTAAGAGTTACTTACTACCAAGTAGTGAGTATTCAAGATGTATATTTTATCACAGTTTATGTACTCCCATAGCTAAATAAAAACAAGTTACATAAACTGTACTCCATAAAGACTTCCCACTATTTCCCATGGGCCCACACAAGCGATACAGCCACTCTGAACTTAAGTATATTTTACTGTGATCACGAGCCCAAATCGAGTAGAGAATTAAGGACGGCCTTCCGATTGTACTTTTGTTTTGTTTTTATGTGGATCTATTTTAAACGATTTGTGAATAGTTTTCTATTCTCACTTTGTTAAACATATGAAGCATATGAAGAAGTGGTAATAGCCAGTGTATTTATTATTATGTACATATATGTCTCATAAAAGCTGTCATTAACAATATGAGCAGAGGTAAATCTCCAGGTTATGACGGGCTTAGTGTGCAGCATTTAAAGCATGCAGGTACCCACTTGCCGAGGGTTCTGGCCATGTTCTTTACGATGTGTCTAAGTCACTCATACTTACCATTAAATTTAATACAGACTATCGTAGTTCCAATCGTGAAGAACAGGACAGGAGATATTGCGGATAAGGGCAACTACCGACCAATTTCTCTTGAAACGATTATAGCTAAGGTGCTGGACGGTATGCTTGATTCATGTCTAAAAGAACACCTTGACATACATGATGCACAGTTCGGGTTTCGACCAGGACTTTCAACCGAGAGTGCAATTTTAAGTCTCAAGCATACAGTCCAGTACTACACTGGCCGGAAGACGCCGGTGTACGTCTGCTTCCTTGACCTCTCCAAAGCCTTCGACCTTTGACGATGTGCTTTGGAGGAAACTGGGAGGCAAGGGTGTACCGGTGGAGGTCCTTCGGATGCTCCAGTACTGGTATGGCAATCAGACGAACCGAGTGAAGTGGGCAAATTCACTCTCTGATGCATATGGGCTGGAGTGCGGGGAGAGACTAGGGGGCTTGACATCTCCCAGGCTCTTCAACCTATATGTCAATGACCTCATTGTCGGGCTCAGCAGTATGCGTGTTGGATGCAAGGTAAATGGTGTTAGTATTAACAACATCAGCTACGCAGATGACATGGTGCTGTTGGGGCCTACGGCGGGGTCAATCAGATAAATGTTGAAGGTCTGTGAGGCCTATGCTACTAAGCATGGGTTAATTTATAATGTGAATACATGGTCTTTAAGGCTGACGGTTAATGTTTGGAAGACTCACCTGAAATAACTTTATACGGGTTACCAATAAGCAGGGTCAACAAATTTAATTATCTGGGACATTTTCTTGTCGACAGCCTTAAGGACGATGCAGACATCGAGAGAGAGCGTAGGGCACTAGCGGTCAGGGGTAACATGCTGGCTCGTAGATTTGCACAGTGTACACAACAAGTTAAAATTACTCTGTTTAAATCGTACTGTCAGAGTTTCTACACTGGCAATCTACCAAAAGATCGCTAGATGTCCTGCGTATACAGTACAACAATGTTTTCAGAATGCTTTTGAAACTGCCACGGTTTTGTAGTGCCTCAGAGATGTTTGCGACGGCTCGGACGGACGATTTGCACGCTGTCATCCGCAAAAAAACCGCATCCATCCTAAGGAGAATAAGAGACAGTAACAACAGCATTTTGAGAACGGTTACTGAAAATTACAGCTCACCTATTGTTGGAGAGTTTGTGCAGAGAGTAATAAAGTAAGGGTGCTTTATTGCGTTCTGCACAGACAGAGTACCCACCTTAATTTATAATACCTCCTCACCAATTTTCCTTACTAACATTAGTTCATAAGTTACTTTATTAACAAAATATAGATCTGTATTGTTGTCCGAAATAAAAGACATCTAGCGATCTTTTGGTAGATTGCCAGTGTAGAAACTCTGACAGTACGATTTAAACAGAGTAATTTTAACTTGTTGTGTACATAAATCGTAAACCGCGATTTGCTTTCATTTAATCAACGGAAATACTTGCTGCTACGGAACCCTTCATGGGCGAGTCCTACTCGCACTTAGCTGGTTTTTATGCCTGCACGTGTGACGCAGCAGCTAAGACAGTCGCTTCACCGCTTCTTGTCGCGGTTTCGAGTCCCGCGCCAGACAAATATTTGTGTGACCCATAAATAGTTGTTCTGAGTCTGGATGTAATTTGAATCCGTCTATTATATGTCTGTAAAGTACCCCGCGACACAGGCATTAGATTCCCTAGTGCGGGCGTTTTCTTTTCTAAAAATAATAAAAACAAAATAAATAATGTCTATCTTATGCTGAATTTAGCATAGAGTTCTTAAGTAAATATTGAGTAACTAAAACTCAGTCAAGCCAGCTGTGTTGCAATATCCTTAGGACAAATACGACCCACACGATACCGAAATCACGATCCGTTTCATATATCGCTACCTGTGTCGATCTTGAATGATATTAACCCCTTGCATCCATTATATGCTGTTAGATTGCAAAAATAAATGTCATATATAATGTTGCCAAATCTTTTCGTTCAATTCATCGAATTAATATATATCAGTATAGTGTAAATAATACATTTAACAAATTCCTTCCTCCCCTAGCGTGTTCGATACGGTATCTTCAAAACGTCATAAAATTCTACTGATACAAATTCCTTAACTAAACACGCTATGTTAGGCGAGCTGCATACTTTAGTAGACATTTCCAACTATTCTTTGCAAATATATTTTTTTAATTAGCGAATTAATTTACCGAAGTTTACTATATACATTATATATATTGTCGTTTCTGGGAACATGTTAACGGATGAGACTTTAAATTTTTTTAAATATCTTCACACATAATCATTGTTTCTCTGTATAACTTTCGCATTGTGGGCTATATATACCGCATAGTAATAGTACGCATTAGTTCCTTAGTATATAATATTTTGCTTGATGTTTAAACATATTTTCAACATATTTCACATACGGGCGTATGTGAAATATGAAGATAAAATGGCTGCTTAACTAAGTAAGAAACAATTGAACACTGCCATGGTATTACTTCTTTCCTCCCCAACTTATTTTGCAGGGCAATTTGAACCACTGCATCGCTGCGCAAGCTCGTCTTGCGCAGACGATCACCGAGCGTTCAGTTGCCCTAGCGATAGTGGTGGAGCCTCACTCCGTTCCCGACCACTCTCGTTGGTCCGGGGAAGATGAGGGCCTCATCATCATATACTGGGCAGAAGGGAACCGGATTCATGAGGGATGATGAGGGAGAGTAAATGATTATTTTTTAATTCATAGAAGATTATTCATAGTTTGTGATGTTATTTAGCAAAATATTAGGATGTGTAAGAATATTTAAGCTTAAGAAACTTTGCTTATCTGTGATGACGCATCACGCTTCTATACCATTTCATGCACCAGAGATAAAAACAATGTTCAAATTATTATAATATTCTTGTTTCCAAAGAATTTACCAACGTTTAAGAGTAGGTGGATATTTTTTTCCATTTGGTTTTATATTTTCTACTACGTCACCGAAGATAAGCCGCGTCATGACATCGAAGTGTCAGCTAAAGTCAAAAGATAAGCCTAAGTGTGTAACGAGCCTAAAACGAACGAGTGAGTACAAATTCCATTAGTTTATTTAATGTAACATACCGTGGTCCGTATAATGTTGCTGTTTATGTCATAGTAGGGATACCAACATAATATGCGTGGTGTTGGTTGTTTATGTAAGGTTGGTTTATAGGGAAGTAAGCAGATTATAGTTAGTCGCGAGCTTAGTAAGCCTTGGGTTCCGTGGTTCTGTCTTCAAATCCCAAGAAGTGTTATTGAGATTTTTCCTACGGCAAAAATACTCAATAGTAGCCTGACATCGGAAAGATGACAGTGTTACAATGATGACTGAGCCGTCAGTCCCGTCAATGGCTCTCCAGTCGAGATGATCTAATACATAGAATTACGTTTCGTAGTTTCGCACACAATTGTGCAATTTAAAATGCCAAGAAAATATTATTAGTCCTTAAATACTTCACACTGCCATATTTTTTTATAGAATCTAAGTATAAACAACATACAGTTAAAACAAACAAAACAGTTAATTCATAATGACATTTTAAATTAATATTCTATTAAGCTAGATAACGTTCACATTGCGCGTTAAGTTTACGTAACATTATTGCTTCAGGGTTGAGCGAGTTAAATTTCGAAGTGAAAGCCATCACTTGAGTGCGATCCAAATATCGAATTAAAGGGTGACCGAATAACCTAGAAACTAGGCTAGCCTAAAACATTCAACTAACGACCCGATCCTTAGTAATGCGGTTTTCATCCTGATTACAGTGCGACCACAGACATCATTAATATCATAGAAGTTACCAGGGGCTATACCGGCTAAGTCACCGAACATCGTTTTCGTGAATGGCGTTCAAATAAAAAAAAGATTAAAAATAACTTAATCAATCGTTAAATCGGCTTCAACGTTGACAATCGATTCCGGACCATTTATGACGTCACATGTGCTCATGGAAGCCGATTTAACGATTGATTAAGTCATTTTTAACCCTTATTTATTGGAACTCCATTTAAGAAATCGATGTTCGGCGACTTAGCCGGTAGAGCCCCAGGGCTAGAATCGAAGATATAAATATACAATGCCTTCATTCTCCGTGGACTTCAGCAATGTCTACAACTGTAAACTTAATCAAACTTCGGTAAGACTGCACGTGTGGCGCAGTGGCTAAGACAGTCGCCTCGTCTCTTCGTGTAGCGGGTTCGAGTGCCGCGCCGGATAACTATTTGTGTGACCTATGAATAGTTGTTCAGAGTCTGGATTTAATTTGTGTCCGTCTATTATATGTTTGTAAAGTACCCCGCGCAACACACAGAGAAGATACCCTAGTGCGAGCGTTAAATTGTCTTTAAATAACAATTGCTTTAAACAAATTCTTTTAAATTAATTTAGTTCAACTCATTTAAGCATAAAATATGTGAAAACTGGGCAAAAAGATAGGATGATTTCAACCTTTTAATATATTGTGATTTTTTCTGCCAATAAACAGTGAGTTCACGATCTAGCACCACGACGGTCACCGTAGCTTAGTTGGTAGTGCTCCTGCCTACGAAGCTGGTGGTCCTGGGTTCGAATCCCGGTAAGTGCAAATATTTGTGTGATGAGCACGAATATTTGTTTCTGAGTCATGGATGTTTTCTATGTATATAAGTATTTATCTATCTATATAAGTATGTATATCGTCGCCTGGTACCCATAGTACAAGCTGTGCTTAGTTTGGGGCTAGGATGATCTGTGTGACATTGTCCTTAGATATTATTATTGATCAGGAGTGAGTTCAGTTAATTTTTTGCAAAAAAAAACCGTCAGTGTAATGTAAGATTTTCAGTGCTAAAAGTATTTATTAGTAGGTGGATTTGTTGGTATGAAATATTTTACTACATGTTTGCGTTTGCGTGAGAAAACCTATTTAAAGTTCGCATAAGAGTCATTTAAAAACCAGGTCATAGTAATAAGGTGTAGTAAGTAGTGTGTTTTATGTTAGCATACAATTTTAATTATAATTAAAAGTGACACTCGGAGCTAGGAATGAACCCGCTCTTTCATTTTCTAGATAATGTACTTAGGTAAGGAATAGTGTTGAAAATGACTAAAGTGACTGAATTAGACTGACTGACATTTACGGTCAAATTGGTCAAAAATTGTCATTAACTGTCAAAAATGGTCAATTTGATTTCAGTAATATTTTAGTACCTTTTAAGTTTTTGTCGATGATAAAAGTCTACAACCTCTAAATTGAAACAAAATAGTGGTTTTTATGACGTATAGTATTAGTATATAGTGTTAATCATTTTACATTTCTAATCATGCGTGCATTTAAGACAAAATGGCAACGACGCATCGCCTCGCACATCGACTTTGATGTCGTCTTAGGGTTGGACCTCATCTGGCAGCACGGAATCGCCTTTTTCCGTCGTTCTTTCTCTTTCTGTCGCTTAGAACTGCCATTTGCTAGACCGAGACAGAAAGCATAATGCGATAGCACGCGGCGGAATCCTCGAGGCGATCGGCATCACGGACAAAATGCAATGGTCGGCAGGGAGACTCCGGAGCGCTCAAGCGCGCGATAGCATGGTAACGCATCCTTTCACCGCCGATCACTTGCTATTTTTTTGTCTGCGGAATGCGACAGCACGCGTTCGCATGCGGCAGCATACTGCAGCACGTGGTAGCACAGGCGGAACTAATGCGATTCCATGCTGCCAGATTAGGTCCAACCCTTATCCTCTCATGATATAATAGAGAATAAAACGTTGCTTCATTTAAACTTGCATATAAATTGGGTACTACCTAAATAAATAAATAATTGAGTGGTTGACAAGACTGAACTTGACAGTAAATGACCGGTCATTTAAGGTTTATGACAATTGTGACTGGTCATATTCAGTCATTTTACATCTCTAGTAAGGAATTCCGCACATAGGTACAGACGCCAGCACATCCAGCTACCCAAATCTGTCAAAACATAACCTAATATCGTTGATCGACAAACAAACCTGGTGTTCTAGGTATCCGTATTAAAATGTCTATAATAAGAAACTTACGCAATCACACTGATGTCTATCCATTCATCTATCACAGGTTAGTAAAAATCATATCATAGTTTAAATGTACAGACGCCAGCAAATCCAGCTACCCCAATCTGTCAAATTTCTTTTATAAATTTTCAACGTTATCACAAAAGCATAAGGTTCATTTATAATTGGGGATATTTGACAGATTGGCGTAGCTTGATGTGCTGCCGTCTGTACTATAACAATATATCCAGTTGAACACGCTACTGCTAGACCAGACCGAAACAGTCCATTGTTTTTTCTCTGAACCACATTATTTAACTCTGTTAGTAAATAGTAACGCAGTGTACTAGGCAAACATAAACACGCACTTTCTTTCTCGGTCGTTACAATGCGACAGCTGACAGCTTACGCAATTTATCTCTTTGTACCCACTATTTACTACACAAATAATAAATATATCATGCTGTAACTGGGCACATTGCCTAAATAATTATTCTTAATAATATATTAGGATATTTTGGAAGTCTTTGAAGTCAAGGAAACGATAATTATTAATGCTTTGAAAGATAATAAGTATGATTTAGTACTATTATCTTACTTTGGGGTGAAATATAGAAAATATATTATTTAGCAAAACATGTTCGGTGTTCCCATCAATGCTATGGGTGGAGTTCGTTTTATACCTAATCTTATCAGAGGTGATTTTCGAAATAAAATAATATTAATGAAATTCCTAATAGATACTGCCATCACTCATTTTCTTACTCCTCCTTGTTTCGGTGATTCCCTGGGACATGGCTGCGCCGGACCGCTCAGTATCATATTATATCAGGACAGTTATAAATATAAAACTTTTCTAATTTCAGTTGCAGATTATTATTTCTGTTATTATATACATATATATATATATATATATATATATATATATATATATATATATATATATATATATATCTAGAGATTTCTAGGGACAAAGTCACATAGATCATCCTAGCCCCAAACTAAGCAAAGCTTGTACAATGCGTACCAGGCGACGATATACATACTTATATCATCATCATCATCATCATCATATCAGCCGAAAGACGTCCACTGCTGGACAAAGGCCTCCCCCAAAGATCTCCACAATTGCCGGTCTTGTGCTATTCGCATCCAGCAGTTTCCAGCGACCCGCACAAGATCATCGGTCCATCTTGTAGGGGGCCTGCCCACGCTGCGTCTTCCGGTTCGTGGTCGCCACTCGAGAACCTTTCTGCCCCAACGGCCGTCGGCTCTACGAGCTATGTGCCCTGCCCACTGCCACTTCAGCTTGGCAATTCTTCGGGCTATGTCGGTGACTTTGGTTCGCCTGCGGATTTCGACATTTCTGATGCGATCCCGCAGAGAAACTCCGAGCATAGCCCTCTCCATTGATCTTTGGGTGACCTTGAGCCTTCTAATAAGGCCCATAGTGAGCGACCACGTCTCTGTTCCGTATGTCATCACTGGCAACACACACTGGTCGAAGACTTTCGACTTGAGACACTGCGGTATTTTGGACGAGAAGATGTTACGTAGCTTCCCGAACGCTGCCCATCCGAGTTGGATTCTACGATTGACCTCCTTCTCGAAGTTGGACCTACCTAGTTGGATGGTCTGTCCTAGGTAAATATAGTTCTCTACAACTTCGAGTGCAGAGTCACCAACTTTCAATTCAGTGGATGCAACATAGACGTTTGACATGATTTTCGTCTTATCCATGTTCATTTTCAGACCCACTTGTTGAGAGACTCTGCTGAGGTCATCGAGCATTGTACCGAGGTCTTCCATGGTCTCAGCCATGACTACGATATCATCGGCAAATCGAAGGTGAGTGATGTACTCGCCATTGACATTGATGCCAAAGCCTTTCCAGTCCAGAAGCTTGAAGACGTCTTCCAATGCAGCGGTGAACAGTTTCGGAGATATAACATCTCCCTGTCTCACGCCTCGCTGCAAGTGGATAGGTTTCGAGATCTACTCCTGGAGTCGCACTGACATGGTGGCGTTTTCATACAAACACTTTATCACCTCGATATACCGGTAGTCAATTTGGCACCTTATGAGAGACCTCAGCACAGCCCATGTTTCGATAGAATCAAAGGCTTTCTCATAGTCCACAAACGCTAAGCACAGTGGCTTGTTATACTCTTCGGTCTTCTGTATAACTTGCCGCAGCGTATGTATGTGGTCTATGGTGCTAAAGCCTTTTCGGAAACCGGCTTGTCCCGAACAAGCCGGCTGGAAGTCGTCAAACCTGCGCGCGAGACGGTTCGTAACGACCCTCGAAAACAACTTGTAAACATGGCTCAGCAGTGTGATGGATCTATAATTCTTCAATAGGGTTTTGTCGCCCTTTTTGAAGAAGAGCACCACCACACTTCTGTGCCATGCTTGTGGCGTTTGACCATCTAGTATGACGGAGTTAAATAACTTCTGAAGGGCCCGTAGGATTGGTGTACCATCCGCCTAAAGAAGCTCTGCTGTAACTCCATCATCACCAGGCGCCTTGTTGTTCTTGAGTTGTTTGAGAGCCATTCTAATCTCGTACAGGCTGACGTCCGGGATGTCTTCGGTGTAATGTCGGGTTAGTCGTGCTCTGGGATCTGAGGCATGACTTTTGACAGGTGGCTGTGTTGTCGTATATAACTGTCCGTAGAACTTCTCGATCTCTCCCAGCAACTCAGGCTTAGACGTGACGATTCTACCATCCTCAGTCTTCAGCTTCGTCAGTTGGCTCTGTCCAACAGACACAGCTCTTGCAAACACTTTGGAGCCTTTGTTCCGCTCGATGGCCTCTTTAATACTAATTGTATTAACTTGCCGCGTGTCGCGAGTCAAAGACTTTGAGATCTGTCTGTTGAGCTGCCGATATCTGGTAGCATCATCTGAGGATGTCAGAACCATTTTCCGTCTATCTTCCATAAGTTGCAGGGTAAAGTCAGAGATCTTTTTAGTTCTGTTTGTACAACGGGCCTTGAAGACCTTAGAGCCAGCCGTATGGACAGCTTCTACGAGCCTGTCATAGTATGAGTCCACTTCATCGCAGTCTGCTAGGCATTCGAAACGGTTTTGCAGTTCGAGCTGAAATGGTTCGGGGTTTTGGACGTGGATAGGTAAGGGTCGGAGCGTAGACTTTATCAGTCGGGACCTCTGGAGTTTGACATTAAGGTTCAATGAGCCTCTGACCAGTCTGTGATCGCTCCCGGTTTTAACCGCATTGATCACGGAGACATCATTGAACATCTGTCGTCTCGTCGACAAGATAAAGTCTATCTCATTTTTAGTTTTACCATCGGGACTCACCCAGGTCCATTTGCGGTGATCCGGCTTCCTGAAGAAGGAATTCATCATAAAGAGTCCCTCCTTCTCCATGAAGTCGGCCAACATTTGGCCCCGGGGGTTCCGGTCACCAGTTCCAAATTGCCACACTCTCAGCTCATTACCGAATCGTTTGCCCAGCTTCGCGTTAAATTCCCCCATGACCACAGTGAAATAGGAGTTAGAGGTATGTATGGCTCTGGATATGTCCTCATACATAACCTCGACTTCATCGTCGGAGTGTGTCGAAGTGGGTGCGTATACCTGTATAACCTTCAGCGAATACCGCTTGGTGATTCTGAGTATAAGGTACGCAACCCTCGTCAACACACTCTCGATTTTCACTAGGTTGTTCACGAGGGACTTGTGGACTATGAACCCGACACCACCTTGGGATATTTGGTCACCCTTCCGGTAATAGAGCAGGTTTCCGGATTTCAGTATTATCGAGTCCTCCCCCTCTGGTTGGCGATCGCAGTAAGGTGGACATGGTACTCAGGAGAACGCTGCTGCCCGTTCTCTGGTATATATTCTCTCGGGACGACTTTTACGTCCCCCCACGGGATGAGAGGGGGTTGTGATATTCTTAGGCCGTCACCACACAGCAAGGCCGATTGTATAGATAGATAAATACTTAAATACATAGAAAACATCCATGACTCAGAAATAAATGTACGTGCTCATCATACAAATATTTACACTTACCGGGATTCGAACCCAGGACCACCAGCTTCGTAGGCAGGAGCACTACCAACTAGGCTAAAGAGAATGTAGCAAACTACGCCGGTCATAAAAATAATAAAGTCATCGAGTAAAAAGCTTGAGTCGTCAAAAATACTATACTATGTGTCTGAAATAGCTTGGATTACTACTAGTAATTTAACGCCTACTTCAACCGAGTTTTCATTCCAAATACCAAACACATGTCCAGTCCTATAGAATTCAACAAGGCCAGTCGTTTCTTCCATCTTTATTACAGACATACTGCCGCCAACAATCGCCAGATTAAAACAGCGTGAGCCGGACTTACCTCGATTTTCTGTAAGACTTATTTTATTCATTTAAAAAAGAAGTGAAACTACGGGGTACAGCTAGACTATTATAATGTGATAAGAATATTGTGTAACATAACCTATACATAAGTAAGGGTTTGTTTCCCAGTACTTTAAAAGCTTCGCTAATAAATCCTCTTTTGAAATAACAAAACAAAGAGTTAATTGAATATTACAGACTCCTCTCTCTAATCCCCGTTTTTTATAAAGTTTTGGAAAAGTATTTCTATAAATTCATTCATTTATTCTCATAGACTAAAATCTCTGTGGCGGGTAAAAATGTTTTAGAAAAAATAAAATTATTAATTAACATGGCCAGGAATCCTTTATCCTATTTTAATGAATATGGACGAAAACATTTCAGTCCTGCTGGGTATTTTATGTCTTGCTTGATACAGGCTTTCGATTCCGTGCAACACAATATTCTATTGAAAACTAAACTTCTATTTAATTTGGGTAAGAGGAAATATTTTTCATTTCCTAGAATTGCATTTCTATGCAATACAAAAAACACAAAATAGTAGAACAAATATCAACAAAAAGAGGGAATTTTACTTGTCCGAAAAACGCACTTCTTCTTATGGTGTTTTGCAACGTAGCTCCTGTCCTCTGCTTTTTACACTGAACGGCATCCCTAAAACTACTGATTACATTTGTGACTGTTTTCGCCAATGACAGTACAGTGACTTTACCCTATAAATCCAAAGATTCATATGAAAATGAAATAAATAAATAATTTACAAAAATTGTGACGTGATTAGATAACCATGGTTTAAAAATCAATGAAAATGTTGTTATTCATTAAACCAATAACGTCCGACATTAATTGTAATAATACTAATGTTGGTGCATTAAATACTATCAAATGTGAATGGCAAAAATCGTACCGCATACTTCTTTTGGTGTTCAGCTACATAATTTGTACCACTTATTAAGACAACTAAGGCATTGATTTTCATGTATGTATAATATTTTTAGAACTTGGGATTAATTAATAAAATCAAAAATAATATTGCAATTATTTTCAATAAATAAACGTAATAAAATGGTAAACTAAACGCAGTTACGTTTTCAGAAATTGCCATGTGTAAAATAATATAAATATCGTATTGACAATTAATTATTTTTAAATGGGAACAACATTGCATATAAATTATATACTTATTTATTATACCTATGAAAGCACAGTAGTTGCATTAAATCGTAATAATTAATGATTTAGAATAGGAACGATTTTCGTCGTCAATATTTTTTTTGTTCATGGCAATTATTTATTGACAGGCAAAGACAATCTGTCAGGTATTTAATGCTGTTGTTTTGATACATTTCATCAATTTAGCAAATTATCTTGCAATTTTTACGTTGACTTATCCTCCGTAGTAAAATATATATCTGTTGACAGTGGATACACGAAAGGACTCTTTATCATTTAATTAAAATGACGAGTTTGCGATGTGTTAATTGCTACATTCGCTTGCCCTGACTAAGAACACATGCTTTATCCGATGAGAGTGAAGTTCAATAAACCCAATGATGCTTTGTACTATGTGATAATTATTGTTTGTTACTTATATGAAGAAGTTCTCAAATGAAGTAATACTAAGGATGAATTAATAATAATACTAAAAAAATAAATGTAGTTACAAAAAATAAAGTGCCTATTGTTTTATTTACCTCCACTTAAAACCTCGTATAAAACCCCTCGCAACCTCACACAAATGTACACTGGGGTATGAACTTTGTAATTAATGGAAATTTTCATTATTTCAACAAATAATAGTTTTTTGCATATTTCTAACCTAACTTGCGACCCGGTTAGGTTTTTCGGGGCAGGTTCGGAATAAATCCATGTAAAGACTACAAAAAGAGCGACAACATATTTTACTTTATCGCCATAACAATGTTTATGTAAATATAATATGTAACAATCTTCATTAGTACACTAATTAACACTAGCGTTTCATTGCCAGATCAGTAAACACACTTTGATATTTACAGTATCTTTATTACTTAGGCAGTAAGAGTGATTTTCGAACTGCAATGTATCCATGGTCATGGGGTTGACCCACAGATTACCAAAAGTAACCTTAAAATAAAACTAGCTATAACTTTTATATCACAAGTTCTAAAATTAAAAAATTATAAATCTAAAAAATTAAAGATACCTTTTCTATCACATTAACTACCAATTAAAACATAAAATATCCCGAAACACGAAATTTTACTAGCGGTACAAAAAACCCATACAGACCTGCCGTTTACCTTTCTAGGACTAATAATTGACTAACAATTACATAAATTGGAAGGCTCAAATTGAGGACCTAAGTGAGTAAGTAGCGGCTCATTAGCTCTGTACTTTATGTCTAAAAGACTTAGTTTAAATGCCCTACTGACTTGCTTCCGAGCCATTACGAACTTAACGGAACCATCCTTAGATACGGCATCATATTTTGAGGCAACTCAACAAACAAAAAAATCATGTTTAATGCCCGGAAGAGATCTCTGAGATATTTGGACTTCAATGTCTAGGCAGTTGTCAACCATACTTCAAAAAACATAATATCGTTACGCTAACGTCACTTTATACTCAATTAATGCTAATATTTATAAAAAAAAACTGACAAAGCTTACTATAATATAAGGGATTATTTTAAAGACATGAATTTATGACAAAACTTTTTGTAACATATGCTTTTTGTGATTAACTTCACAAAGATAAATATCACAATAAATTTTACGAACCACATAATTTTACATCATATATAAAAATATAATAATAATAATATCCTCGGACATTATTAGCACACGGCCATTTGATCCCAAACTAAGCAGAGCTTGTACTATGGAAACCAGATAACTGATATACTACATATACTTCTTTTCTTTTGTAAAGAAAAGTATTATATGTAGCCTTTTGTTAATAAATAATTATAGATAGATATTATAAATTATATGATATCAAACACTAGGACCAACATAGATGCATAAATCATATGTCATCGTTATGAAAAGTGAACGTATATAAAGACAATATGAAGTGACCCACCAAATGTGCCACGATGGGGATGACCACACGGTACAATTAGAAAGATTTAATGCGAGAACGCTGGGTTCTACAAAACCACGACCGCCACCGGTTTGCGTTTGGCAGCCCACAGTTTATAATTATGCGCACAATTAAGACTGAATGCGTGCAAAATACATTACTCTTAAAAAAAAAACTGTCAACTTTAATAAAAAAAATCTAAACAATAGACAAATAGACTTAGTGCAATAGAGTTGCACTTTAGTCGATTTTTGTTTGATTATTCATTTAAAAACTAAAAACAATGGCTACCATGTGATAACAGGACGTAATTTTATAGCAAATTCTAGCCTAATCATTTGGTTTTTTTATATAAGAATATCTTTATTACAGTAAAGCTTAACAGAGTGATAAAAATTACTTTGGTCCCAAACTAGGTATTGTGCCTGTATCTTGGGTACCGATCACACGGGTTGAACTTATTATAATACAGGTTTACATGGACAAGATTCATAATCAACTAAATAAAGAAGATTTACAACACAGTTCAATACTTATTAACACAGTGAGATCAAAATCACTAATCTTAATAAGCAAGGGAGCTACTTAGTGTAAAATAAAATAAAACAAAAAATATAAAAATATGTAGCTGATTTTGATTACAAAAATATTGTGTGTTGCACAAAGGAGACGGGGATTTCTGGGCCTGACTGTAATAAGTTGAGATAAGGTTTAAAAATAGCGTTATATTTTTCTATTTCAAACTGTAAAAAAATTACCTAATTTACAATCTGGAAAACGAGAAATCTCGAAATAAGTTTAAGACACGAATTAAATTTGGTCGATATAATCGATTAACGGTAATGAGTTCAAACAATGTAATATAAAAACTCTTGCACCAGACACCAGATAACCGATTTAATCATAATAATTATTAAATACATTAACATAATGTCAACAGTAAAAAATAAAATATCAATAAAATAAATAGAAATAACAATATCGGTTATCGTTCAAATCGATTTATTCGTTGGCTAAATAACTATATTTTTAATCTATACTGACAGTGACTGGTGACAGATTTTGAATTCTAATCTATGAGCCATCACTCGTTTCTCGTATCGTTTAGTGCGTGTGTGACTTCAGTATTTTTTATTGTTTTGTTTATATATCCCCGACAACTGTATTCTCTCTACGGACTTCTAATATTGCTTAACGTGTACGACTTTTGCTAACATACTGGACACGGATAACTATTAAATAGCAATCGCTCTTAAAAATCAGCTGTTTAGTATAGGTTAGTACAATCTTTTATAACTCTGCTCACAGATTAAAAAAATTCATGGAATTATTAGTGATTGGCTGATAATTTATAGATCCATTAATTGACACCACTTTTATCTTTTTACGTTCTAGCCCAATATTGTATGAAGGCGTATCCGTCTCCTTTAGCCTTAGCCTTAATGGATCGAAATAGTGCTATAAATTTTGTGTGGAGATCTGGTATTCGTTGCAATGTTACAAATAAGTGTTTCATCTGTATATATAAAAATCAATTGCGGTTCGTTAGTCTCGCTAAAACTCTAGAAAGGCTAAACGGATTTATCCTATCTTGTCTTGAAATGTTCGTGGAGCTCTAGGGAAGGTTTAAAAGGTGAGAAAAAATAAATTATTACCGGGAATACCCTAATAACAGCCCTTTTCTTTTTCCCATATAAATGTTTTCTAAAACAAAAGTTTATGTCTTTTATTTATCGATTGAGGCAGTACGAAGTCTGCCAGGTCAGCTAGTTTATAATATATTTTGAGCCAGAAACCTTCGCGGCGTACATACAACATGCCGCCAAACTTTCTTACTTGACTTAAGTTGCAACTTCATTTAAATGTTTAGTGCTACTCAAGCGAGTGTAGCTTAGCGTTCTTTGTTGTGGTCCTGTTTATAAGCAAGACTGCCGGAACAATTCAGTGACGCATAAGTGATACCATGTGTTGGAAGCATCATATGCTACGGTAACCACTTACCAATAGAAGGGTGGCATACTACTTTGACAACTTACATATTGTCTTTGATTATAATAATGAAACCTGTGTAAATAAAACAATTATAAGTCACATAACTTTACTACAAGGAATTGGCCTATTGGCGTGGTTGGCAAATGCTTGCTTTTCGCCGGAGGTCATGGGTTCGATTCCCACCCAGCACAGATATTTGTGTGCATGAACACGTCTGTTCCTGTGTGTGGGTGTTAATTATCTATATAAGTATCTATTTACAAAAGAAAAGTAGTATACGTAGTATATTAGTTATCTGGTTTCCATAGTATAAGCTCTGCTTAGTTCGGAATCAGATGGCCGTGTGTAAATAATGTCCCAGGATATTATTATATTATAAATTAAGGAAAAAATTATCAATTGTGAACATTTGATAGCCTTTGTTTTCAAAATTGTAATTTTTCTAGAACACCTTTGTAAAAAACAAATAAGGTATGAAAGTCTTTCTGTATCATCAACATCATCATCATATCGGCTGAAAGACGTCCACTATTGGACTTAGGCCTATATGTATAGCGCAGTGCACAAAAGCATTCAAATCTGATCCGAGGACAGAACTAGCATACTTGCATTTAAGTAAAAGAACGTAATTCAATAAATATACATGATAACGTAATGTTCTTACTTCAGTACTACGTTTTATTCCAACTGAATGTATATAGTTCCTGCGGGATACACTGGAATGAACTCGAGTGGATTTCAAGTTCCGATAAAGTTTATATCCAATGGAATTGTAAGGAAAAGCTGGAACGTGTAGTTGGGTACCTACAGTTCGTCCCGTGGATAGAAAGTTGGTTGAAGAAAAAACGTAGATGGGTTTGGGTGTGCATTGTTGTATAGAAGTATTTCGTAGCTTAGGAAAGTATTGAGT
Source organism: Pseudoips prasinana (assembly GCA_951640165.1). NCBI lineage: Eukaryota > Metazoa > Arthropoda > Insecta > Lepidoptera > Nolidae > Pseudoips > Pseudoips prasinana. The sequence goes on from OX621240.1 coordinate 12,248,288, forward strand.
TAACTTTCAGAATAGACCTATGTTTAGGATTCTGTTAGGGAATCTTGGGAACTGGTTTCCTAAAGTGAATTGACTTCATAAATGAGGCTAGCTGCTATTGGGAAAACAATTTTGCTATGAATATAGCTAGCAAAATATTTTATAAACAATTTTTTTTCCAAAATTGATTTCGTTTGTAAAACATTATTTCAGTATCAGGTTCCTATCTTGGTAAACCAATAAAGATAACAGCCAAATGCGTGTTCAAATCTCGTGCCAAGGATACCTTATTTTATAATATCAAAGATAATTATTAAATTTTTATGCTTTAAAAATTGGTGGAACATTAATTTTGGATAGTTTTGAACAGTTTTTGCAATTCAATAAAAATAACACCTCTCTGATTGACGGACTGCGTTATCGACACCCAATGTCTTGTAAACCTGGACGCAAAAAGTTTTCTTTTTAATGTAGACAAGTAATAAAGTAAGTTTTTTTTCAAAATCCAACAGTATCGGAAATACAGAGTAAAATTAGCGTAGCAGGTAAACTTATAAAAATTGTTTTATTCTTCATATATGTAAAGACGCCAGCACATCCAGCTACCCCAATCTGTCAATTATTTTTTATAGATTTTCAGCTTTATCACATAAGCATAAGGTTCACTTTCAATCGGGGAAATTTATAGCGTCTGTACCTTCGTCTAAAATACGTTTAGATTACAATAACGCAACTTTAATTATTTTCAAATACACGCTACTTAAATAAATCTATACATCAAGGGGGCCTTTACAAGCACACCTGCCCTCAGAACAACCAATCATTTTGACACACAAATAGTTGTCCTTTGCGAGGATCAAACCAGAAAGACGGGTGCGCTGACGTAACACCACACGTGCATTTTGAACTAGCAACTATAATTTTTCAGACCTATATTATAACCGTAGAAATACTTAATAAAATGCAATATACCCTATATTGCATTTTATTAAGTATTTCAACGATTATAATAATGATAACTTAACAAACAAGGTTATTGTATCCAGCCAAAACACTAATTCATGAGCATAACACAACACAGATTCATGAGCACTTGTCCCTCTGTATGTAGATAACCATTTATATACCGTGCATATTGTTTACGGTTCGGTGCGTACATTGTGTGTATAGCTAGAGATATAAATAAGTTAGTAGGTCTAACAAAATTAATCCTCTAAGTCCTTGTTCCCAGGCGAGATCTAGACAGTGTGACACTTGAGCCAGATTGTTAAGATTCTAACTAATGAACTGTTTTCTGCCAGATTAATCAGGATTGGACAAATTGGCTGGCCATCTTATTTAATGTATCGGTGTGGTATGTGTTTCAGAATAGAATAGAATATATTTATTTGCATTAAACATGGTCACGATATTACAGGTCTTAAAATTAAAATATGTTCAACATGTTTAACCAGGGACTGGTATACAAATTAATTAAAACATAAAACAACAACTCATTACATTAATTACATTTACATACATCAAATAAAATTACATTTATATTTATTACTAGCTGGTGCCCGCGACTAAGTCCGCGACAATTTTGAATGATGACCAGTATAACTACTTACTTCTAGCTTAATCTAAAAAATATAACTTTAAAAAGAAATAAGCAATATAAATTTAAGAAAACCTAACCTATGCTATAGCCAAGCTATGAAATAAACTTAAGACTGCTACTGTAAATACTGTTACCTACTGTGTTATTTAAAAAAAATTACCCGATTTCATCTTTAAGTAAAGTCAGTAAGTCAAATAAAGTAAAATAATAATCAACGATGCATTAATCACAAAGGTTACTCCCATTAGATTAGGTTGACCCGACCTCTTAGTAATATTCATGCAAAATTTGATGTTAATCCATGCAGTAATTTTTGAGTTTAGCCCGGACATACATACAGACAAACAGACAAAAATTCAAAAAACTATATTTTTGGTTTCTTATCGAATGTAGACCACGCCCCAAGCATCCTTTTAAAAAAATATTCAATGTACAGTTTTGACTTTCCTACGATTTTATTATATGTATAGATAAGATCACAGCTCCTCCCCCGTAGGTGATAGCGTGATAATATGTAGCCTATATGTTGACCCGACCTCTTAGTAATATTAATGCAAAATTTGAAGTTAATCCATGCAGTACTTTTTGAGTTTAGCCCGGACATACATACAGACAAACAGACAAAAATTCAAAAAATTCTATTTTTGGTTTTGATATCGATTGTAGATCACGCCCCAAGTATCCTTTTAAAAAAATATTCAATGTACAGTTTTGACTTTCCTACGATTTTATTATATGTATAGATAAGATCACAGCTCCTCCCCCGTAGGTGATAGCGTGATAATAATTAGCCTATATGTTGACCCGACCTCTTAGTAATATTAATGCAAAATTTGAAGTTAATCCATGCAGTACTTTTTGAGTTTAGCCCGGACATACATACAGACAAACAGACAAAAATTCTAAAAATTATATTTTTGGTTTCGATATCGATTGTAGATCACGCCCCAAGCAAGTATACTTTAAAAAAAATATTCAATGTACAGTTTTGACTTTCCTTCGATTTTATTATATGTATAGATAAGATCACAGCTCCTCCCCCGTAGGTGATAGCGTAATAATATGTAGCCTATATGTTGACCCGACCTCTTAGTAATATTAATGCAAAACTTGAAGTTAATCCATGCAGTACTTTTTGAGTTTAGCTCGGACATACATACAGACAAACAGACAAAAATTCTAAAAATTATATTTTTGGTTTCGATATCGATAGTAGATCACGCCCCAAGTATCCTTTTGAAAAAATATTCAATGTACAGTTTTGACTTTCCTTCGATTTTATTATATGTATAGATAAGATCACAGCTCCTCCCCCGTAGGTGATAGCGTGATAATATGTAGCCTATATGTTGACCCGACCTCTTAGTAATATTAATGCAAAACTTGAAGTTAATCCATGCAGTACTTTTTGAGTTTAGCTCGGACATACATACAGACAAACAGACAAAAATTCTAAAAATTATATTTTTGGTTTCGATATCGATTGTAGATCACGCCCCAAGTATCCTTTTAGAAAAATATTCAATGTACAGTTTTGACTTTCCTACAATTTTATTATATGTATAGATAAGATCACAGCTCCTCCCCCGTAGGTGATAGCGTGATAATATGTAGCCTATATGTTGACCCGACCTCTTAGTAATATAAATGCAAAATTTGAAGTTAATCCATGCAGTACTTTTTGAGTTTAGCCCGGACATACATACAGACAAACAGACAAAATTTCTAAAAATTATATTTTTGTTTCGATATCGATTGTAGATCACGCCCCAAGTATCCTTTTAAAAAAATATTCAATGTACAGTTTTGACTTTCCTACGATTTTATTATATGTATAGATAAGATCACAGCTCCTCCCCCGTAGGTGATAGCGTGATAATATGTAGCCTATATGTTGACCCGACCTCTTAGTAATATTAATGCAAAATTTGAAGTTAATCCATGCAGTACTTTTTGAGTTTAGCCCGGACATACATACAGACAAACAGACAAAAATTCTAAAAATTATATTTTTGGTTTCGATATTGATTGTAGTACACGCCCCAAGTATCCTTTTAAAAAAATATTCAATGTACAGTTTTGACTTTCCTACGATTTTATTATATGTATAGATTAAAATATTAAATTATATTCATTATCATATTTCCAAATAAAAAAAATAAAAAACCATACAGAATCCCTTCAAATCTAAGAATTCTTGAACAGTGTAAAAACATTTTTCAATTAGCCATTTTTTTATTTATATTTGAACATTCCTAGGGGAAGTTCTCTTAGTGGTTTTGGGATTTTGTTATATATGTTTATATACATGAAAATGCTGTTCCGGTGATAAATTGTTGCTCTACACTTTATTAATCTGAGTTTTGTTGGATCTCTTCGACTAAGCTGACTATTTTCACGGGCTTTTTCTAATAGTTGTGGATGTTTTCAGTATTACTCTATTATGTAAAAGTGTTATGTATGTATGAGTACCTATCTATAGTATAAACAGGGTGCTAATAGCTGTCAGTGGGTTACACTTGATTCCCGTAACGTTCTCAACAGAAAGAGATATATTATGTCCTTAAAATATTTTATAACCAGCAGATCCTGTACCTACTATCGCAATCAGACCACTGATAAATATATTATTAATAAAAAAATACAGTCGAACTAAGAACCTCCTCCTTTTTGAAGTCGGTTAATAATAATAATTATTAATATTGTTTTTTTATTTTACTTTTTAACATATTTATAATCATAAGATCGATAAGATTGAAAAATAGAATTCCTCCTGCGGCGGAGTTTCACGCCCTATATAGGCTACCGGTGGTGAGAATGACGACGGAGAAAGGAACCTCCTCACGATGCGTGTTAAATTGAATAAACAATAGCCTTTGTTTTATTCGGATATATATGCCATGTTACTAAGTTTCATCAAAATCCTAAGTAGTTTTTGTGTGAAAGAGTAACAAACATACATACATTCATATAAACTTTCGTATTTATTATATTATTAGTAGGATAGTATTTAATTTACAAACATGTGAAGACAAAATATATTTTTATTTATTTGAGTAATTGTTTTTGTAATTAACGGCTTCATCGAGAGCTTGAAATTTACCTTCAAGTGTACGCTAATATCCAGGCACCGAATTAAATTCATGATTCAATTATTAACCAATTCGGAGCATAAGCATAAGGCCCACTTAATCGTTACCATCGTTGCCGAGTTCTCTTCCCTGATGAGATCTGGTTATCTTACTAAAACCCACAACCACAACATCAATATGACAACGCTGTTATTGGCAGCATAATCTATATGGTTAGACCGTTGGACTATGCAATCAGTGCTCTAGAGTTCAAACCCACCAGACACGCACCATTAACTTTCTCATTCGTGTAACTGTATGTATTAGAAATTAATCATCTCGAAAAACGGTAGGAGAAACATCGTGAGGAAACCTGTATGCCTCAGAATTCTCCAAAATGTTCTTGATGGTGTAAGAATTCTGCCAATCCGCCCTTGGCCAGCGTGGCGGACTATGGTCTATGCCGTCTCGTTGCCCTGCATAGGGTTGTAATAGGGTAAAGTGTCGCGGGTTCGAGTCCCGCGCCGGGCAACTATTTGTGTGACCCACAAATAGTTGTTCTAAGTCTGGATGTAATTTGTGTCCGTCTATTATGTACCCCACGACACAGGGATTACATTCCCTAGTGTGGGCGTTATCTTTTTAAAAACAAAAAAAATTACATTCTACATGGTTAAAGTACTTTCAGTCGAAATGCTCATAGAATTAAAATTGCTGTACTCTATATCAACAAACTTTACAAGTATATATCATATCAACTAACCTTAAATTGCTACATAGCCACATACACTGGCTAATCGAAAGACCATTTGTCAATTCCATAGCATAAATAGAGTGTGGAGTAAATGTATTTATATAGTATACGGCTTACACCTGTATTAAATATCGGAGATTTCCATTATAACTAAATAGAAGAAGCTCTAGATATTGTATTGAAAGTGATTAGATTCTCAAGAGCTTCCGTGATTATTTTTCTAGGATAAGCATTCTTAGTAGATATTATCCTATTTTCCTACAGCCAGATAGGGAAACTGTGATAGAAGGTGGGCTTTGGTTTATAAATAAAAGGGGCCCTATAATAGTTTTTACAACCCAATGATACAATATTATGGGGCCTATATACCGTGAAATATTTGATAATTATGTTTCATAAATTCCAAATCATAAGGAAGGTAGGGTAAGACCTCGTAGAACATTCTCTGACAAATCGGAGACATTCTCAAGAAAGGCCAGGCTAGAAACACCCTAAATCGGCGAGCATGTATGAAGTATATAATAACAGTAAACGAGGCAAAAGAGGTGTGCAAAGATCGTGACAAATGGAAATCCGTTGTATCTGCCTACCCCTCTGGGAAACAGCCGTGAGTCTATGTGTGTATGTATGTAAAAATTATATTCGAAACTCCATATAAATATGTAATTTGAAGAAACAATTTTTGACTACGCTTGTTGATTTTAAATCTCGAAGTGTCCATTAAATAGTCCTTTAAAAACATTGTGAACAGGAACCAAAACACTGGTCAGCCGAATGAATATCGGAGTCCTTTCAATATTAATAAATTGTTACCGATGTTAGGGTTTCATGAATACCAAACGGCACCATTACCCTGGGGACGATCCTAAATAAACACGGCTGTCCAATAACGCACTCGGTATTGGTTTAATGACGATTCGCTTAATTCAATAGAAATGCCCATTTTATGTTCAAGATAAAGAATGAATTGGCATTGGTTTACATTGTACTTACTTAATTAAAAATTAGGTGCAAAGCTTAAACATTGCTTAGGCTTAGCGGTCTGTAAGAGTGCGGAGCTTTTCCACAAAATTACCTCTTCTCAAAATATTTACAAAAAGTATCATGTCACTTTCTCCCCATCGTAGGGATGCTCCTATATGTAAAGATGCATTTGGCATTTGGAAATTTAGATAAAGAAAAATTTTGCTAAATCGTTGAGAAATTAGTGCATAATAACTTTAATTATTACTTATTTTATCATTTTTAACTAGAGTAAAAAAATATAATTCAAATTTATTTATTGCTTAGTGCAGGTAATTCACAATTGTATAGTTATTTATTTATTTACACCATCGACAGTTCACAACGCAACTTAAAATGCATATCATATCATGTTTAAATACAAGTTCTATGTCTATAATTATTTCAGACCAGGATATATTGTATTTTATTAAGTACTAGCTGTGCCCCGCGGTTTTACCCGCGTAAAGCTTTATAAATTATCACAGCTCCTCTCCTGTAGGTGATGGCGTGATAATATGTACCCTATAAAATATGTTGACCCGACCTCTTAGTAATATTCATGTAAAATTTGAAGTAAAACAATGCAGTACTTTTTGAGTTTAGCCCGGACATGCATACCAACAAACAGACAAAAATTCTAAAAACTATATTTTTGGCTTCGATATCGATTGTAGATCACGCCCCAAGTATCATTTAAAAAAAATATTCAATGTACAGTTTTGACTTTCCTACGATTTTATTATATGTATAGATTTTATCATTTTTAAATAGAGTTAAAAAATATAATTCAAATTTATTTATTGCTTAGTACAGGTAATTCAAAATTGTATAGTTATTTATTTATTTCTAAATGATACACCATCGACAGTTCACAACGCGACTTAATTCTTTTTTCATGTTTCAATACAAGTTCTGTCTCTATAATTATTTCAGACTAGGATATATTGTAATTTATTAAGTATTTCAACAATTATAATTAAGATTAACAGCCAAAGTTATTGTGTCCAGCCAAAACACTTTTAAGATTCATGAGCACTTGTCCCTGTATGTGGATATCAATTTTGTATACCGCGCATATTGCTTACGGTTCGGTACCTACATGTGTGTATAGTTGTTGTCATGCGCAATAAGTACCGTTGCATCATAAGGTGATTATTTTTACAAAATGAATAAGTCGTGAAATTTAATCACCTTACTCCAGAAAAATAATTAATTTATAATAAAAAGAAAACATATTAAAAGTCAACATTATGAGAAACAATGTCATATTTACCCAGCAATTGTCAAGCAACATAAATAATAATTATTAACTTAAGCCTAATTAAACGCTATAATAAAAATACAGTACTAGTTTGTCTTGATTGTCAGTGTTTTGAATTTTCAAAAAGAAGTCACAGGAAAGTTCAAAAGTTGTTTCAGTCCATACACACTTTTTTTTGTACCCTGAAGGCTAATTCTATGTTGGATGAGTTGCCCAATAAAGGATTCCATTTTTTTCCTGATACATATTATCCCTTAGGTACTTGCCGCTTCTAAAATGAGTAGCTCTGTCAACCTGATTTTGAATAATCTGTTTGTGTGTCATTCAAGGGCTTCCAGGTGATTTAGATTAATAATTAGACCTGATGTGTTCAGAGTTCAGGTTATTTTTCTATTATACTTATATAATATATCACAATAAAAAAATTAATTGTGAAAAAGTAGCTTTAAATGTCGTTTTTCTTCTCAAATAAGAGCATTATTATTGTAATAGTAGTAATTAGTTTACCAAACCTAGATATTCTAAAAGAGAAATATGTAAAATATTTTTAATAAAATATTCTCCCTACAGATCAAAGCAATTTGGTTTTTAAATTATGATTATGAAGAAACGGGGCCTCTTTATAAAACTACATTATATAAAGATAGATGGTGTAACTTATAAACGTGGTTGGCAACCATTTATGTGCTGAAAAGGCCTTATTAGGTTATTGATTAGCTAGATCAAGTAATCAGTGTTCGATGGAAATGTATCGACAGTATTCTTGTATGATGATATAGAATCAGCTTTGATCTACATGTATGCTTTGTTGTATTACACTGAAGGTACGTTTAAGTGAGTTTATAATGTAATGTCCTCCTAGCCAAATTTTGGCCATGGCGGCCGGTCTCAATAGAGCCATCTGCGCGGGACATATTATAGTGCACAACTGTGTGCGCAAACACAGGAACGCTTTCTATTCCATCACTCTGATGATCCGATAGGACGCCTAGCGACAAGACCGGAATGAGGTCAGGTACAGGAAGACAGCTTTACGCCTACTCCCAGACTTCTTTCTGATGCTGAGAAATTTTTCTTACTATAGAAAAGTCCCAAAATCATTTTTAGCCCGACCCGGGAATGGAACCCAGGAACTCGTTCTCTGCGGGTGAACACGCTACCTCTAGACCAACGAGGCAGTCAAATTGAGTTTATAGTAGTGCGGAACAAGAAACTTGGCTATAGCGGGAAGCACAAGAATATTTTCTCCTACTTCTTGTATACTATATAATTTTACGTTTTACCCGCAGGATCATTCGTCTGCTTCAGTACGCTTACCATTGTTTACTGTGCGAGACGTATGTTATCTATGTAAATCAAACCTTTAAATATGTGAGCAACATTCCTCGTCGAACGCTACACAAATACTGAATGCATGCAGTAAAATATCCACAACAACTGGCAAAACCGCAGCTGTTTATAAAAGATCTTTAATTATGCAAGTACCCTCAGGATTCTTTATGGTGCCTTTGCAAGACAAATACTCGGTTATTCCCTTAAGCTGGCCTGCAGTGTAGATTGTTTAATCTTTTTGTGAGTGTCGCCTTATTTTTTCGTCGAGTATTTCTTCGTCTAGACTAAACCTAGGTGTAGGTTAGGAAATCAAAGGGAAATATATAGAAAATAATACATTTTCAGGCTTCAATTTTAAATAAGATTAAATGAATTTTAGGATTTAACCCTTAATCGGACAATGGTTAACAGTTACTACCTTATTTAAACTCTATTGTGTTGTAATACCAATGAATTATGAACATTAGCTGCGGATTAAGGATTTACTTCGTCGCCTCGCCCCTTCGTGTCGCAGGTTTGAGTCCTGCGGTGGACAACTATTTGTGTGACCCATAAATAGTTGTTCTGAGTCTGGATGTAATTTCTGTCCGTCTATTATATGTTTGTAAAGTACCCCACGACACAGGGATTAGATTACCTTGTGCGAGGGTTGTCTTTTATAAAAAAATAAGAAAAACAAAGAAAACTTATTCACCTAAATTCCCAAAATCGGGCAATAAATAGATTCAAATAAAAAAACTGAGCCTATATTATTATATACTAAAGTCCTCAACGCTAAAGTCGTTGTTCTTAATTTAATAAATTCCGAATTAAAATTTAAAATACGTACATGAAACGTTGCAAATATATTTAATTAAAAGGAGGTGACACGTAAAATTTAAAATTGGTAATAAGAGAAAAATACATGTAATTTCATGCGAATATATATTTCATCAATATAAAAAGATTAAAACACGTAATAAACATGAAATACTCACCCCACACACATTGCCTATTGAACTAACTGCAGAACATAAACACATTTTTATTCAAACAAAATGATATTCCGATATATTATCCTACCTCCAACAACACAATGGGGAATTATCCCACCAGTAAAATATCATGGGGCTATTCATTTTAATTCTACAGTATGCGACTGTTGGGATACCTTTCTGGATATAAATTTTCCGTCCAATTATTCGCGTATTATACAATGTTTAACGTAAATACCCAATTTTGCCATGAGACTGATAGAACATAAAGTATTTACGTTAACATAATTATATGTTTGTATAATATAATATAATTCAGTATTAGTTATACTCGTACCTATATAACTAATACTGAATTAATATTTACTTAGGGAGAATATGATTTAGTACCGAGACGCTCACGGTCCGTAAGTGTCTGGCGAGGTTAAGCAACTAGGATCGCGGCCAGTGCATAGATGGTTGACCGCCAAAGTGGTTTTATTTCTGAGCGTCTCCGTGCTTTGGAGGCCACGTTAAGCTGTCGTTTCCCGGTTTTAGCCATTAGACAACCAAGCCATGTCAGAGGATTCATGGGCGGCTTGAACAAATCTGACACTAAGGTAGCCACTGTCCAAACAAAAAGTAAGTAACTCTCTAGGTAATATTGTAAAATTTTACCGCAAACAAATCTTCTTCTGTAATTGATTTGCTGGAAGAAAACTCATTAATAAAATAAGCTCATAGGCAAGCCATATACCATTAATGAGAATATTTATTTCAGCAAAGTTGCCTTTTCTGTTTTTGTTTCAGGGTGCAATAAAAGCAATTTGTATGTTGTCAAAAAATTAAAGTTACATACCGCCATTTCAGTGGATAACACTTTCACTACGACATAAATACTTGCCTACTATGTAATAACTTATCAAAACACGTGCAAATATTACCACTACTTTTTAATTGTTCATTGAAGTGAAAACTTCTTTAGCGATGCTGTGCACTTTTCTCTTATGATATTGTACAGCCTAACCAAAAATAGTTATATTTTATAAATTTATTCTCACCTAAGGGGAGGGAAGCAATTACTATGAGTCTTTAACGCCCAAAGGTTGGAAGTAGCATCTTCCACTCGCTACTCGGATCAAATAAACACTCCTTTCCGAGTACGAGAAATGAAAAAATAGTTTTCATTTCCATCAGCAGTCCCCAAAGACGGCAACATTAACTTAAAAAAAACATATGGGGCAATGTTTTTTTTAAGTTAATGTTGCCGATTTTGGTATCTAAAGGAAAAATGTTTTTAGCACAAATAAAGCCTATCCGATTCCTTTAAGATCCTGCTCATCTTTGTGTTCTTATGCAAACAAATTCGCTTCGTTATTTACTTTTACAACTAACCAAAGCGTTAAAATGGAAAACTTTATTACCAGATCATCTATTCACAAATAGACTGCAGTAAATTACTTTTGCCAACAAAAAGTTTAGTTTTAAATGTATTTGCAGTAGCTGCATGCTAAAAAGTCTCAAGGTTTATGCGGTGCGCTATTGAAAAGGTTTACTGATGGGAAAATCTTAATATCGAACGTAATTTACTAGATTGCTATATTGCTGTGTAACTTGCGAATTATATTTTTTAGAGTTCTTTTTCATTCGAGTATTGACTTGCCAGTTGGTCTAGTGATAAATGGCCTTAACTGCTAAGTACTAGTACTACAAAAATAACGCTCTCAAACCTAATCCATCCAAAACGCAGTCATGCGCCTTTCATCTGAGCAATAGGCAAGAGCAGCGGCCCCTTAACATTTCGTGGCAGGGAGTACAGATTACGCACAACAGTTTCCCAAAATACCTAGGAGTAACATTGGACCGGGCTCTGACCTATAAAACAAATTGTGAAACCATCAAGCAAAAGGTCAGTGCTCGCAATAATCTGCTGCTCCGCCTACGGTAATCAAATTGGGGAGCCACACCGCAGGTGCTTCGAACTACTTGTCTTGCCTTGTGCTTCTCTGCGGGTGAATATGCCTGCCCAGTATGGCACCGATCTACCCATGCCAATTCAGTGGATGTTGCTTTAAATGAGACTGATCCGACAGATCATCACAGGATGCCTTAAGCCCACGCCAGTTTAAAAACTGTATCCACTGGCAGGAATCGCGCCCCCAGCTGTTAGAAGGGAAGTAGCTAGTGGTGTTGAGAGGTATAAGCAGGAGACAGATAAAAAACACCCTCTTTATAACTCTACTCCAGCTCCCCGCCGACTGAAAAGTCGTAAAAGTTTCCTGGCCACTACCACAGCTACTATCGATGCATAGAAAGCGAGGACAACCATATGGCGAGATAAATTTGCTCCTCCTTTGTTTGTCCCGCCAAAGGAAAAATTACCTCGGGGACATAATTTGCCATGGCCAACCTGGAGGACTCTTAATAGACTACGTACCCAGGTTGGTAGATCAAAAGAAAACATGTGCAAATGGGGTTACATTCCCACATCACAAAACATCTGCGAGTGCGGCGTGTCCCCCCAAAGTATGGCACATTTATCCGTTTGTCCCTCATGTCCAGTCTCTTGTTCCCTTCGGGACTTGTATGACGCTTCAGCCAAAAGGGTAAGCGTTGCCCAATTTTGGGAAGATAGAATATAATTCTTACCATCGACGCGATAATAAGAAGAAGACTGCTAAGTCAGAGATAGTGGATTCGATCCCCATCCAGAACAAATCTTTGGGTGATGAGCACAATTATTTGATCTGTTTCTGGGTGTAATTTATATATAATATTTATGTATTTCCCCTACACAAGTATTGTTCCTTACTTACTAGGGATGGCTCAATTTCCTATGATTTATTATTTATTTGAGACAATAAAGATTTTTATTTATTAAAGAAATATATAAGTATATTTATCAGTTGTTTGATTACCATAGTACAAGCTCTGCCTAATTAGGAATCAGATGGCAGTGTATTGGTTGTCCCAAGATATATATTTTTATCTGTAATATGTTAGGAATAGATATTTTTTCCATATCCCTGTATCAGCTGTCTTAAGATCTAATATCAGCATATTACTAATCTAAATATATTGACGACAGCCCATCAAGCTACCCCAATCTGTCAAATTTTCCCAATTGAAAGCGAACCTTACGCTTATGTGATAAAGTTGAAAATCGATGAAATAAATTTGACAGATTGGGGTAGGTTGATGTGCTGGCGTCTGTACATGCCCAAGTGTAAAAAATAAATACTACTCACTAAAATGTGTCTGCATCAGAATAGTCGTCATTGTTAAATATCGTTCAAAATTATTTATAAAACCGTTTCAGCTATTATTCTGTTCAAATAATATAAAAAAATATATTATGGCAGCCCTAAAAAGCGAATCAATTCTTAAAATCCGGCAATCAATGTCAATATATGAACCCACCAAATATATAAACCAATAAAAATTGATATGGAGTTAGCTGACACCCTGGATTAACACATAGGTTATCACACTAATATTATAAAGGCAAAAGTTTGTGAGTGTGTGACTGTGTGAGTGTGTATGTTTGTTACTTCTTCACGTCTAAACGGCTGGAGCGATTTTAATAAAATTTGGTATGGAGTTAGCTGACACCCTGGATTAACACATAGTATATAATTTATAAAGTTTAACTCGTGTAAAACCGCGGGGCACAGCTAGTTCAAAATAATTCCAATTGGAATACTATAGGCGAATTCATTTAAATTTACATTGTAACTGAGTTATCTAAGCTCTCACGGCTGAATGAGAATAACAAGCTACTCGTAGTTAACTAAGTTCCTCTCGATCATAGTTGAAAAGCAAACCATTAATTGCAGTTTGGTGAGTTCAACTCGGCTTAGACTAGAATTTAACTAAATTATGACGGGCCTATTGGCGTGGTTGGTAAATGCTTGCTTTTCACGCCGCAAGTCATGGGTTCGATTACAGGGACAAATATTTGAGTGCATGAACATGTCTTTTTGTTCTATGCCTGGGTGTAGTTATGTATATAAGTATGTATTTGTAAAAGAAAAGTAGTATGTGTAGTGTTATCTGGTTCCATAGTACAAGCTCAGCTTAGTTTGGAATCAGATGGACGTGTGTGAATAATGTCTCTGGATGTTATTATGTCCCTGGACATAATAACATCCAGACTGTATCTGTAACTTGCAACTTAAAAGATTTTTACGTTCAGAAAGCTATAAAAATTGCCCCACTTATAGCTATGCCTCGTTTATAATGGTTGCACAAGTGTTTGCGCAAACACAGGGGCACCTTCTATTGCATCACTCTCATGATCCGATGGGATAGTCCCATGCGCCACGACCCGAAACAGTTCACAAATAGTATCGACGGCCTTACGTGCTAGCCACGGGGGTGTATATAACGATAACTCCCAGCCTTCGGGCTGCTCCTGTGAAATTGTTTTTACAGAAAAACCAGAGTCCTTTTTTGGCCAGACCCGTAATTTGTACCCAGGACATTTTTATATGCCGTAGAGCTTCCGCTAGACTCGAGGCAGTCAAAATAGCAAGTCAAAGCAAAACACCAGGTGCCCTAATGGTAAGTGATTACCGCATCCCATGGGAGGGAGGGAGGGAGGCGATGGCTGGCCCACACGTCATACTCGTGAATGGGTGCTGCTTGCGGTAACTGGTCGAACTGCTGTTGGGGTACTCATATTTTTTTATTTTTTTGAAGTTATACTTCTTTTGACGCGATGGAGAAAAATGATGAGAGTGAATTTTTACTTTGCGCGCGCACACCGTCACCAAAAAATTTAACAGCATGAAGTTAGTTCTAGGTGGTATGAGAGTGAATTTTTACGATGCGCGCGCATCGTGCGCGCGCATCGTAAAAATAACAGCATGACGTTAGTTCTAGGTGGTATGAAAACAGAACATGTTTGTAGTAATATAGTTGTATACATTATTATTTCTAGTAACATAGATATTTAGGTACATATTGTATGAAAACATTTATAAAATTTATTTTAATAGCAATGATATTTAGCTAGCTTGTATCAAGTTATTTTCAAGAAATTATGTTTAATTATCTAGTTTAAGTCTAATATTTTTACTACATATTGTCAATGGTTCTGTCTATATTAAGGTATTATTATTATGACGGACCTTGTGTTAATAACGACGGGCGCGCTTTAATGCTACCACCGGATCCAATGCGCCCCAACTGAGAAGACCCAGCGAAACAAACTCAGTGGGTTCATCTACTACCGGTTTCAACACGACCCAGTTGAGACGGTCCGGCGAAACATACTCAAGCGGGCATGAACACTGGATTTGGTCCAATTAGAGTAATTATTTAGTAGGAATCCATACGTTTACACGAGAGAGGAAAAATGTGAGAAAGAGTATGATTGACTTCGTGATTGTAGATGAAAGACTGAGAAAGAATGTTCTAGACACAAGAGTCTATCGTGGGACCGCAATCCATACAGACCACTTTTTGGTGATGAGCCGAATAAGTGGTCTGTTCAAAGGATGGCGCCACCGAATCCCTGAGACTAAGAGTGTACTAGAGAGAATAAAAGTAGAGGAACTGCAAGAGGAAGAAGTGGCAGATGAGTACAAAAGTAAGTTGGTTGAGAAGTTTGAGGGATCTGAAGACATAAGAGAAGTAGAAGAGCTATGGAAGGTAGTCAAAGAAGGTGTGGTGAGTGTAGCTGGTGAAGTATGTGGTGTAATAAAGAGAAGTAGAGGAAGAAAGATGAAGAATATTTGGTGGGATAAAAGTGTACAAAAAGTTGTATGTGAAAAGAAGAAAGCGTGGTTAGACTGGCTAGCCACCAGAGCAAACGAACGTATGCATAAGGCGACGAATGAGGATATAGAAAGGGCCTGGAATGATTATAGGAAAATGAAAGGAATTGTAAAGGATGTGGTGAACGAAAAGAAAAATGAACAAAAGGATAATTTTGATAGAAGGTTGTCTAAGGATTTTCAGACGAATATTAAGTTTTTCTGGAAATCCGTTAGATCAGTAAGAGGCATAACTCAAACCTCAGAACTGAAATCCATACGAGACCAAGATGGAAATATAGTGAAAGGGGAAGAATGCGCGTTAAAACGTTGGAAGGAGTATTTTGAAAGTTTGTATGAAAGAGGTGTAACAGAGAGTGAACGTAGTTCACTAAGTATAGACGAGAACAAATGTAAAGATGAAATTGGTATGGATGAGATTGTGAAAGCTATTAAGGGTATGAAATCAGGTAAGTTACCAGGGTATGACAGGATAAATCCGCGATGCTGAAGCCTGGACATGGCGTCATAGCGAGTCAGCTGTGCAGCCTTTTCAATCTATGCTATACCACCGGCCAAGTGCCAAGTGATTGGTGCAAGGCTGTCATTGTACCTCTTTACAAAGGGAAAGGCTCACGGCAAGACTGTAAAAACTATAGGGGCATTAGTCTGCTCAGCGTCGTTGGTAAGTTGTATGCAAAAGTATTGGTTGAAAGAGTTGTGAAAGAAACCGATGCGAAAATATGGGATGCACAGGCGAGTTTTCGGAAAGGAATGGGATGCACGGATCAGGTCTTTTCTCTGCGAAGCATAGTAGAGAAGTTTTTGGGCAAAAGCCAAAAGGTCTACTGTGCCTTCGTAGACTTAGAAAAGGCCTACGATAGAGTGTTGAGGAATGAACTATGGTCGGTACTGTCCATGTATGGGTTGAATGACAACCTTGTTCAAGCACTGAAATCTCTTTATAGGGATTCCAGAGCTTGCGTGAGGATTAACGGGTCATACACCGAGTGGTTTAGCATCCAAAAGGGTGTTAGACAGGGATGTGTAGCGTCACCGTGGTTGTTTAACCTATTCATGGATAGCTGTTTAAAAGATTTGAAAGAAAGTGAATGCGGTGTAAGGATGAATGAGTTACTCATCAAATGTCTACTTTACGCTGATGATCAAGTTTTACTTGCATCATCGGCGGACGAGTTGCAGGTGATGGTAACAATGATGTATGAATCTTTTGAAAGGAAAGGGATGAAAATGAATGTAGGTAAGACGAAAGTAATGGTATTTGAGAGGGATGAATACACGACAGCGTGTGATATTGTGATTGGAGGAGAGAAAGTCGAACTGGTGAATGAGTTTGTATATTTGGGAACTTTGTTTACGAGAGATGGGAAATATTAGGTCTTTACCTATGAAATTGCCGTTCTGCAGTACTGGCCATTTCAAATCAAAATAATTTTTGTTTGGCTAAGAATTCTAATTTCAAATTAATTTTATTTTAAAAACATGGATTCTTTTTTCCAAAAGTAGTCATTTCTTTATTGATTAGTGTTACATTTTCATCGCATTTCAATCTTTTTCGTCATCATGGATACGTTAAAAATTCGAGTAATTATGGAATATGAGTACCGTCGTGGCAGCAACGCGGCACAAGCGGCACGCAACATCAACGACGTTTACGGAGCTAACACTACAAACCAACGCACCACCTGTTATTGGTTTGCTCGCTTCCGTTCTGGAAATTTCGACCTGAAAAATGAACCTCGCGGTCGTCCGAAGACTTTGGTCGACAATGACGAATTAAAGGCGGTTGTGGAAGCTGATGATACACAATCTACGGCTGAATTAGCAGCAGCTTTCGACGTTAGCGTCAAAACAATATTGGTCCATTTGCGTCAAATTGGCAAGGTAAAAAAGCTTGACAAATGGGTGCCCCACGAACTCAATGATCGCCAGCGCGAAGTACGCGTCGAGACGTGCCTTGCACTGCTCAACAGACACACAAATGAAGGAATTTTGAACCGCATTGTTACCTGCGATGAAAAATGGATTCTGTTTGATAACCGCAAGCGCTCAGCAAGTTGGTTGGATCCTGGTTCAGCACCTAAACAATGCCCTAAACGAAAACTTACCCCTAGAAAAGTGATGGTCACTGTTTGGTGGTCTAGCGCCGGTGTGATTCATCACAGCTTCTTACCAAACGGGGTGAGCATTACTGCAGATGTGTACTGTGAAGAACTGAGCACAATGATGGAGAAGCTGGCGCATCTCCAACCAGCATTGGTCAATCGCTCGTCTCTGCACGACAACGCGCGACCTCATACTGCACAGCAGACGGTCTCCAAGTTGCAAGAACTGGGGTTGGAAGCTCTCCGTCATCCGCCCTACTCACCAGACCTTGCGCCTACAGACTACTACTTTTTCCAGAATTTGGATAACTTCTTGGTGGGAAAAAAATTCAATACCCGAGAGGCAGTACAAAATGCCTTTGAAGAATTTGTTGCCTCCCGTCCAGCTGATTTCTTTAAGAAGGGCATCAATAAACTGCCACTGCGATGGCAAAGATGCATTGATTGCATGGGTGATTACTTCGATTAATACAAATAAAAAAATTCATGAAAAAAATTCGTTTAAATTTTTTCATACAAAACGGCAATTTCATAGGTAAAGACCTATTATGAAAAAGATATTGTAAGAAGAGTAAATGCGGGGAACAGAGTGAATGGGGCACTACACGTCTTTATGAGTAGCCGGCAAGTATCAAAGAAGGCTCGACTAGCCGTGCACGATGGAGTGTTAGTGCCAACTTTAATGTATGGAAGTGAAAGTTGGGTATGGCAGAAAAAGAATGAAAGTAAAATAAATGCAGTGGAAATGAGAGCTCTGAGAAGTATGTGTGGTGTGACTTTGAGAGACAGAATTCGAAATACTGATGTAAGAGAGCGTTGTGGTGTGAAAGAGGATGTAGTCACAAAGATTGAAAAAGGCATGCTGAGATGGTTTGGCCATTTAGAAAGGATGAATGAAAGAAGATTGACAAAAGAAGTATACCTGGCCTGTGTGAATGGGACAACCGGAAGAGGAAGACCACGTCGAACATTCTCTGACCAAATTGGAGATGTTCTCAAGAAAGGGCAGGTCAGAAGTACCCTAAACCGGCGAGCATGTATGAAGAATATAATGACAGTGATCGAGGCAAAAGAAGTATGCAAAGATCGTGACAAATGGAAATCCGTTGTCTCTGCCTACCCCTCTGGGAAACAGGCGTGAGTCTATGTATGTATGTATGTATTTAGTAGGCAAACACAATATATGCTCGATCGGTTGTCTGAATGCTTATTATTTTAGATTATATTATTATTTAGGTATACAAAAGAAAAACTTCGAAACAATAACATTATTCATTTTTAGACTGAGTCAATAATTTTAAATTAAGTATATGATAGCAATCATTTACAGATAGTTCACGTAACACAGCAGATCAGTTATGTCTTTATGGCTACAAGATCTCCAGCGAGCAATGTGCAGGTAGGAAGTGAGACCCAGACGTCTTTGTCATCGATGTATGAATCTTTAGTGGTGTAATAACCCCTAGCCATAAGTATACGTTTAATATCTGTTTTAAAACTTGTGTCAGGCAGATCAGTTATTTGAGTAGGAAGCTTGTTATAAAACCTTATACAATTTCCTAAAAATGATTTATTAGTTTTGCTTACTCTAAAACCTGGCATGGCTAGTTTGTTTTTATTCCTAGTATTTATATTATGCAGTTCACTTTTCTTTTTATATTTATAAATATTTTTTCTAACAATCATTATATTCTGATATATATATATATATATTCCGATGGCACAGTAAGTATATTTATTTCTTTAAACAAATTTCGCAAAGAATCGCGACTGCCCAAACCATAAATGGCTCTGACTGCTCTTTTCTGCAATACAAAAATAGTACCTATGTCAGCCGCCGAACCCCACAGCAGAATGCCATACGACATAATGCTATGAAAGTATGCGAAATACACTAATCTAGCAGGTTGTTCATCTGACAATTGCCTTATTTTCCAGACAGCATAGGAAGCCGAACTTAATTTACCTGTTAACTTTTCAATTTGAGGACCCCATTGCAATTTTGAATCAAGTTTCAATCGTAAAAATACGGCCGATGGGACTAAATCTAAAATCTCCGCATTAAGTGCAACTGTTGGTACAATTTGAGTCACATTTGGCAATGAGAACCTGATGCATTTAGTTTTCCCTGCATTTAACAAGAGATTATTTGCCGAAAACCATTCTGATATAAGGCTGAGTGTTTTATTATGCTCAACAAGATCTTTATCCTTTCTATTTACTTTAAATATGAGCGACGTATCATCAGCGAATAAAACTATGTCTGATACTTTCTCTACCAGATAAGGGAGATCATTTATATAAACTAGAAATAAAAATGGGCCCAATATAGATCCTTGGGGCAACCCCATTTTCACAGGATGACGTGCCGAAATGACACCGCCTATCGAAACCATCTGTTGTCGCCCCGATAAATAGAACATCACAAGATCAAGAGATGTGCCAGATATTCCATAGTATTTCAGTTTAACAACGAGCGTACGATGATCAACGTAATCGAAAGCCTTAGAGAGATCACAGAAAACTCCCAGAGCATCCTGTGATCCCTCCCAAGCCTCCAATATTGACCTAATTAATGTGCAACCTGCATCCTGAGTAGAGCGGCCCCTTGTAAACCCGAACTGCTTGTTATCAACCCGAAGTCTGGAAATTATTAGCCCCTTACGGAATTACTCCCGTGCTTTAGATGTCACGTAAAGCCGTCGATTCTGTACCTGGCTTCTTTCCGGTTATGTCGCTAGTTGTCCTACCGAATATTGAGAGTGATGGAATAGAAAGTGCCTCTGTGTTTGCGGACACACTTGTGCACTACAATATGTCCCGTGTAGATGGCTAGTCTTCGAAACTCGTTCAGGAGGACATATTTATAAAACTATCCAACACTTATGTACAAATAAACCAAATTAACCTCCAAAAAATAGTCTTATTTATATCAACCTTAAACATCCGACCATTCTGTCAGATCTTCCATCACGCCAGACAAAATACCAAGAGAATTAAGAATGAATAATGTAAAAACAGTATGTGTTGTTGTAAATCCATCCTAATCGGTCCCCCATGTGGTCTGACCCTACCTTTGGCTATTTTCACATGATTACAACACCGAAGATTATGTAAGGAGAATGTTGTTTTACACAGATGTAGAGAAGTGCTTTGATCAATCAAATGTCCCGTTTTTGGCGATTCGAGATTAAAGAGGTGTATTAATATTCAAAACGCGAGCTCATAGCTATATGCCCTCACCGGTCCGTAAGTGATTGACGAGGTTAAGCAACTAGGCTTGCGGTCAGTCCATACATGGGTGGTAGGAGTAACGGAAGGTACCCCCTATTCAGAAAAAAATAACTTAGCATAGGAAAATAACGTAAAATAGCATAATATTTGAGTGCAAATTTTTTTTTTTTTGTGTTTATTCACATTTAAGTTACATTAATGGTTCTTTACATTTTAAACGCCAAACGGCTAACGCAGTTTGTAGGCGACTCGCTCTTATTCATCTGACATCTAACTTAAATGCTTATAATATTTAAGTATATATTTACAATTATTAAGCTACCCTATAAGCTACTTATTTACTACATTTCTACCCTTAATGCACGCTACTTAAATTATTACATTTCAGCCGCGTGGTGGGCCTGGTGTCCTGTAAAGTATACAGGTGTTTTTTCAAACCTATTTCAGGCACAAGTCTCTCACAAAGACGAGGCTAGTTATTTTGAAACGTAACTACCTAGGTATTAGGTGACCCCATATGTGGTGAGATACATTACGTCATTGCGATATTGTCATGGTTATTAAATACATTGCGTTATTATTATCGATATCGATTACACTGCGTTTAAGCAGAAAATGATAATCGATACTCAAAGTCTGAATGACGCACCGAATTTTCACTACGAACTCCTTTTATATATCTTTGGGTCGTCCACATGGGCCTAGTCAGGAACTATATCCTAAGTAAACGGGTAGCAGTAAATATTTTAACAATACGGTATCATGCCCACGTAGCGTAATCCCTGCAAACAAGAATGACAAACGTTTGTTTGGTACAAAAGTTAATTTTTGGCGGTGTTTGCTTTGCTCGGACGCTAAATCCATACAGGGTCTGCCTATTCATTATCAACGTGTGAATATTGTTCATGTAGTTAAATTTACCTATATTAAACATAAGCAGTATGTCTAACACAGTTAGAATCTGTTGTGAAAAACTTTAATGTTACTGTTTTGGTGGTGGCAAATAGCTGCCCGGGTATTAGTATGCCAATGAAGACTAATGACAGATGACAGATTACAGAACGACGTTAATAGGTACGTACGGTAGTAGGTGATGATAGGATAGTAGATAGTAAGAAAAAAGCCCAGTACATATGATTTCCTGTCTGTTACTATGATTTACAAGTGTTTTCGTGAGGTATTCCTCGAAGCGCTCCTAATGAGGCGCTCCTTTTTTATTCCTCAGAGCGCACCTTTTAGTAGCGCTAGTAGCGTAGTAAAGATTAAAGTACATACTGACTGATATAGTTGTCTTTGTCCATATTAACCAGAATCACTTTCTTTTTAACCGACCTTTATTCAAGGAGTATAGATATTTTGCAAATTGTATAAAATAACGAGTTTTACTTATTATCGATAGTTTCAGTTAGTATCATATCTCTATTCGAAAGTTAATCATAGGTGCGCTTCGAGGAATAAAATGTTATTATTTTTAATTGTTATCGGGAGCGCTACTAAATGGTGCGCTCCGAGGAATAAAAAAGGAGCGCCTCATTAGGAGCGCCACAAAATAGGAGCGCTTCGAGGAATACCTTGTTTTCGTGCGTGCAAATATCGAGATTAGAGTACATGAGCATAATGCGCGGCCAGTTGTATTACCTCAATACTAAACATGCGTTAATTTCGTTACTACTGATTTGCTGTTGCTTTAAATCATACTTTGACTATTGCAATTGTAACAAAGGTAAATCAAATTGACTATAGGAGCGGTGCAGTGGTAGTCATCACGTTAATACTTTGGCGCGGTCACTTTTCAGTTGGGGTTCGATCCCCGCGAATGATAACTATTTCTGTGATACATTTATAGTTGTCCTGAGTCTGGATTTGCTTTGTGACGGTGAATTAGAAGTACTCCACCAAAAAAGTAACTTCCATAGCAATCTTTAGAGAAAGAAATAATATGTAGGTATGATTGATGATTTTGAGTATAGTACGATAACTGAAGTAGATTACAAGTATCTTCATCATTACCATCATCATATCAGCCGATAAACGGCCACTGCTTGACAATGGCCCTAAAAATATCTCGTTTGGGACGATTTTCCATAATCGCCACGGTTGGCGGACGGGTTGGCGTTCGCAATATAATGATCATAGTATTCAGAGAAACGCTGCTGCCTATTATCTGGTCTATGGTTCCTCGGGCTGACCTCTACAACGGGATGAGATGGAGATGGAGTGGTGACATTACACGCCGTCAGATATACAGCCGCCAATTACTTAATATTACTGAATCACTAATAATTACTTAATCATAAACTTTTATTTATTTATCGCAAGTTTTCTATACTTAAAATAAGACAAAAGTTAACTAACCAATGCCTTAATTTTCATAGAATTAATTTCCATGGGAAATGTGTAAAAATGTAACTCTTTGTATGTTAAACTGTTCGCAGCTTGATTAAAGAACCGAAGCAACTTTTATTTTCTTTTGAAAGGACAGTGTACGATAAAATGCTGCTAATGTTTTCACCCGCGTAATTTTGATGGAAGATACAACATTACTGTTACTACATGGCAAAGATGGCATTTTGTGCTATCACAAGGATTAGGACATCGAATTTTAATTTTAGCATACGCGCATGGCCCCGGTTTGATATTAAAATTCTTTTTTGTATATTAGGTAGGTACTCAATTCAGTGGCCCGCGGCTTATTAAAATGTCGAAAAATTACGAGTTATTTCAGTAAAATTGTTACAGATCCTCCATTACATCATCATGTCAGTCGCATGAGATCTATTGCTGGGCAAAGGCCTCCCCAAAAGATTACGACAATGTTGTTGTGTGCATCATTTGAAGGAATATGTCTACGCTATGTATACGCTTGGCAGACGGGTTGCCGATCGCAGTACGCGCACAAAATGCAAGTAGAACCTACCCATTTACATTACAAGGAGGATAGCATGTGATCTGCTTTACCTATTCTAAACTGGCCAACTGTGAGAGACATAGTTTAATGCTCAAATATTGGGGTAATAACAGGTCCACTTTCTATTCTCAGGATCGGATGGGATAACTGTCTTGCGTCTGTGGCGTTCTAATGTACATTTATATTTTATCTAAATAAGTGATGTGACGTTATTATGTAAATGTTTTATATGTGTTAAGTTATGTT
This sequence comes from Pseudoips prasinana, assembly GCA_951640165.1. Classification (NCBI taxonomy): domain Eukaryota; kingdom Metazoa; phylum Arthropoda; class Insecta; order Lepidoptera; family Nolidae; genus Pseudoips; species Pseudoips prasinana. The sequence goes on from OX621240.1 coordinate 12,272,516, forward strand.
GTATAATTAAATAGACATTTTAATTTAATTTTAATATATGTATACGCGGACAAACCGATTTTATATTAGTAAGTAGTGAGTTGACTGGAGCGGCGCGAGTTTACGAACGACCCCGTCGGTGCCGCGGCGGCGCTAGCTCCGCGCGGCTGCTCAAGCGCCGGTCGCTCATCGACGCGCACCAAGTCAGCTTACTACTTCGCACGCGACGCGACGCCCGTGCCGATTAACTTGCCTCCGCGATTTTATTATTACGTTAACGATCTCGCTTTCAACTCTTTCACTCCTTCTATATTGTGTATATGTATGGTGTCCTGCTAATAAACATTTCTTCTGGACGTGTTGTCGTGTTACTGCTTTCTTCCTCACTAGACTCTTCACTGGATTCATCAGAATGACCATTCTTTGCCGCCTTTTTTGCCATAATTGCTTTATACTCTTGCACTGTGATCTTTCGGGGCATTATCTCACGTAAAAAGTCTAATGTATCATCTTCTTGCACGACGTCGGCAATGTGTTTGTATTCCAAGAAACACCATACCGCTAAACGTCTAATGACTTTATGTCCCTTGCAAGATATTGTGAATTTTTCTTAACAATATAATCCCAATTACATTTTTAGGCCGTCCCGGTATTCTCTTGTAAAGTAATCCAGTAACAAATGAGCTTAGTATATATAACAAGCTAGACATTAAAAACAGTATACTTGTCTTCTAGGGGGCTACCACCTAATTCGCTGGTTATCGTGATCGTGATCGGCGTTTAAATAAATGGAGGTTTTTGATTACTAAATCGTTCAATTGGTTTCAACTTTGAAAATCGATTCCGGACCATCACGTGCTCATGAAAGCCGATTGAACGAATGATTTAGTAAGTTTTAACGTTCATCTACTTAACGCCGATCACGATCACGATAAGCGGCGAAATACGCTGTAGCCCCCCTGTACCTTATAAAGTACTTTAGTTACCAGAGGGATGATTTAAGCGTCTGTAACAAATGGTGACCTTTCCACATATTGAGCTTGCCCCGTGACCGTTATGAAGTAGTAACAAGCCGGTTTCGTATCCTAGTGATATTATAAATGCGAAAGTTTATGAGTATGGATGTATGCTACTCTTCTACTCCAAAACTCCAGAACAGATTTTGATGACCCTTCGTATTAATATAGCTTATATATCTGAATAACACATAGGCTATAATTTATTAAGTTTAATGCGGATGTAATCGCGGTAACATCTAGTCTACTTATGTACTCCTCTACCCCCAAACGGCGAGTGCCAACTTGCATGCGTAGCGCGGTGGCTACGGCAAACCCCTCCAAATAGCTACGTTATAATAACCTTTGGGGGAGGTCTTTGTCCAGCAATGGACGATATCAGACTGATGATCTAATATGATATACAGGCAGGCCGAGGAGTTGACGTTCAAACGCAAAATTTAGATACTTTATTTTAGTTTTTTTTATTTTAGTTTATTAGGTTCACCAACAACAAGTTTATACAAGCTCATTTTAAACATAAATAAGTAATCATTTCTGTAATAAAATAAATTTTATAAATGTTTTCATACAAGATGTACCTAAATATCTTTGTTACTAGAAATAATATCTAATGTATACAACTATATTACTACAAACATGTTCTGACTATTTACAAGCGCTTTTTTAAAGTCTACGTGAATAAAAACCTTTTTTATTTATTTATTTAACAATCGCAGTATAACTTATTACTTATAGGTAAACTCTACATGTACAAAACAATGGCACAGTTAAACATAACTAATATCTTAGAACTACTTAACTATTATAAACTTAGTCTACATAATAAAAAAAAATTAATGAGGAGTGTCCGAATCACCCCTATGCATGTACTACGATTTTGCATAGTTTTCGAGATATAATTTTTTTAATGATATTTTTTGTCAATTTCACCTAACATCACTTTTTGATTTTTTTTCTCGTTATTTCAACATTTATGGTTCAGTTTTTTTGTGATAACTAATAAGCATAGTTTAATCTAACACCCTAAAAAGTATGGTTTATCTAATCATTTCAGAACTTGCTTAGAATTTATTCGAAAGTTCAAAATTAGGGTTTCAGGACTCATCATTGACTGACACAATGAATGCATGAAGTATCAAATAAAAAATTGTAGAACATATGTACAGACGCCAGGACATCAAGCTACGTCAATCTGTCAAATTTCCCCGATTCAAAGTGAACCTTACGCTTATGTAATAAAGTTGAAAATTTGACAGAAGAAATTTAACAGATTGGGGTAGCTGGATGTGCTGGCGTCTGTACATGGGGGTGATTCGGATACTTCCCATCATAAAGTACTTAAATTCTGCGTTTGAACGTCAACTCCTCGGTCACCCTGTATATATAAAGTATCAGCAAAGATTTCGTAACAATCTGTATATACCAATTATACATGTTATATGTATCGCTATACCAACAATCACACAGAACTTTATCAAGTCAATCTACAAATACGGGCTGTTTGTAGAACAACAGCTGCCTTGACAAAGTTCTTTGGCAATACTAACGACACTTTTTACTTCGTTGTTTTGATGTAATACATACCTACCTGTTTCGTCTCTAGTAATTATTTGGTAGAGAGAAAAACATGCGAAGTTTTGTTTGGGAAATCGGTTATAGCTCTTTATTAGTTATTGTGTCTATGTTATTAATCAAGGTGTAACATAAACTATGGAGTTATGTATTATATTATTATACATACTTAAGGGCCTCTTTGTCAAGCAGAAGTCTTTCGGCTGATATGATGAACCTCGCTTATTGATGCCTGATCATTTTTTTTAAGGTAACGCCCGCTCTTTATTTATAGGTATATAATAGTCAGACACAGAATACATCCAAACTCAGGACAACTTTGGCAAATAGTCATCCGGGCATGATACGGACACAAATTGGGGTTGAATCTCATATCTAGACACCTGAATTTGAGTTAGATGTGTATATGGTGGGGTTAAGGGGGCTCGTACTAAGTGATAAAACGCATTTTTGAAGTTCTATTTCTTTTGGCGCGATGGAGAAAAATGATGAGAGTGAATTTTTACGATGCGCGCGCACACCGACACCAAAAAATTTAACAGCATGAAGTTAGTTCTAGGTGGTATGAAAATTGATAACTATGTTCAAGTTGTATATTAAGAAGTATAACTTCTAACGCGTGTACATAAGTACACACAAGTTTTTTTTCTGCCGGAAACGCGTCAAAATATTGTAATAATTTTTTAGAAAATAAGACTTCATACAAATGCTTATAAAACAAAATGTAATATTGATACATTTCGTAAAATTTCGACACCTACTGCATTGCAACAACATGAAAACATCATTTTCGTGTTTAGAAGTTGTTTTTTTTTATAACGCCTTTAAGTTTTTTTAAAGAACTTGAAGACGAGAGCGCGTATCATTATATTTTTGCAAAAATTTACGTTTATGAAATAATTTGGGTTAGGTTAGGTTAGAACCGCGACTACGCTACGCTCGCTTGCCTTTGCGTGCTAAATGGCACGCAAAGGCGAGCGAGCGTAGCGAGCGTGCCGCGGCAGCGGCCGCCGAGCGCTAGAAAAACATTAACCATGGATATCTCCATAACCATGGGGTTTCGCGGGTTAGGGATAGTACAGGGGGGTTGCCCCCTCCCCCCTCCCCCCAATAATTCACTTACGTATGAAGGCGATTTGATTTGAGAAATTTACCACAAATTGTCTTAACCGCTGCGCCACACGTGCTGTCAAGTTTTAAATTTTTAAAAAGTCTATCCATTTAAAACAAACTTATTAAAATGTTAGATTTCTTAAGTACATGTTGCATACCTACTGTATAAAATTGCACGTTACAAATGTGTATAAAACACCGTATCTGTTCACACAACTTCTAACCAAATTACGGTGACTAAAGCTCAGCCGCAAAAACCATACGCGGCCAACATCCGTCTGGTCACCCTTGAGGCTAACCGCAAATCTCGCAGACTAAACATACGACCATGAAATTAACTGTTTTAGTAACTTTGGTTAGTATGGCTTGTTGGCGACTTGTTGACATAGGTATGTAGTTAGATTGAACAACCTTTAGAAACTCAATCTATTTTGGATTAAGAACAAAGTGGGTTTATCTAGAGACGATATTTACTTCATGTTTTATCCATTCACCGCTAGATTATGGTGCATTTGAACTAAGCGCTAGATGGCAAATGCACAAGGTAAGTTCGTGCCCTGAAGAACCATAAGACGAGTTAATGCTAAGTTATAGCTAGTACATAATATATTGAGTGCGTGTTTCTTAGGTGGTGGATCTTAGGAGCTCGCAACTTAGCGAGACAGGTTGAACATAACTGTGTCATATGCACACGCATGAGAGGGAGAACATTAACCCCACTAATGGGTAACTTACCTAATGAGAGAGTACAGCCAAGTTTTCCTTTCATGCAGTGTGGAGTAGACTATGCGGGACCATTACTCATATTGGAACGTAAAGGCAGAGGTGCTAAGCTAATTAAAGCATATATTTGTTTATTTATATGTTTTACAACTAGAGCCGTACATTTAGAATTAGTAGGCAGTTTGAGCACACGGGATTATATTTTAGCACTAAACCGTTTTATAGCACGACGTGGGAAACCATATCAAATCTTTTCAGACAATGGTAAAAAATTTCGTTGGTGCTGAAAAGGAATTATCTGTAATTTTTAATAATACTAGTGATATTTTAGATTTTCTTAGTAATAATAAAATTCGTTTAACGTTTATTCCGCCTTATAGTCCTCATTTCGGGGAGTTGTGGGAGGCAGGGGTCAAGTCCTGCAAGTATCATTTACGGCGGGTACTGGGTAATTCCAGACTAACCCGTGAGGAGTTTGAAACAGTATTAACGCAAATTGAAGCCGTTCTCAATTCCCGTCCTCTGTCCCCTTTGTCCTCAGATTCTAAAGATTTTCTCCCACTCACTCCCGCACATTTTCTGATCGGTCGACCGCTGACTGCTCCCATCTGCGAGAACCTGACGAGGATTGAGCCGACAAGACTAGGACGCTACGACCGTGTGGAGCAACTCAGACAACATTTCTGGCAACAATGGTCGAAAGAATATGTGTCAGAGCTCCAACTACGAACAAAATGGAAGGTCAACAATGATGACATCACACCCAACAGCTTAGTCCTTATCAAGGAGGATAATGTTCCACCACTCAAATGGAACCTGGGTCGAGTGACGCAAGTTTTCCCCGGTGCTGATGGAATATCCCGTGTTGCTGAAATCCGTACAGCGCACGGTAACATACGACGATCGTTCTCAAAAATTTGCCCGTTACCTTCACAATAATCAAGCAGCCACAATGACGAGTACTTCGTGTTGGAAGACTACATCCTGGTGCTTCCAAGGCGGCCGGAATGTTCATGCATATAACGCCATCAAGCGGCGCTGATCTTAAAACATGCTATCGTGTGAACATCGCACAGTACAAGTGACAGGTGTGACAGCTCGGTTGAAGAAAAAATTCATTGCATAAAAATAGCGGAGACTACGTTCATCGGAATAACCTATAAAATTTGTATTACTTTATTTCTAATAAAATATACGTTCGTATACACAATAAAATACTTCATTGAAGACGTCCTTGCCCTCGGTCGAATTGGGGATATAGGGAGAAGTCTAACAATTGTTTAAGTTTTAAGATCTCAATTCATGTCTGACTAGGCCGATCTGATGATGGATTGCAAGGTCAGTTCCTGGAACTTCAAAAAAAATATATACAAATAATAAGATGTGGAAGCGCAAATTATATCGGTTTCTTTGGTTTGGAAGATAAACATTTTGTTAATTCTTAAATAATTAATAATAAATTAAATCAAATAAATTTACAAAATATCCAAAATTGTAGTTAGGTGAAACAACAAAAATATAAATTATAGATGTAAGCACCTTCTCTGTTTCTATGTTAATAATTCTATTTACAGCCAACAATAAATCGTTCATGCGTTTTAATTACGTTAAACAACGCATTCAACGTTTATGCGCTTGTTTAAACAAGTGCACGAGTTTTCAGGTAAACATAACAAGTATATATTGATCGGATAAAGAGCAGATCTAACAATAAATATAACAAAAGCAAAAAAATATAAAAATTAAAATAATGGTGATAGTATGATAATGGTATACTTATGACTTTTTTTTTACTAGGGACAATGTCACACAGATCATCCTAGCCCTAGATGCTTAGTTTGGGGCTTAGCTTGTACTATGGGTACCAGGCGACGATATACATACTTGTATAGATAGATAAATACATAGAAAACATCCATGACTCAGAAACAAATATTCGTGCTCATCACACAAATATTTGCACTTACCGGTATTCGAACCCAGGACCACCAGCTTCGTAGGCATGAGCACTAACAACTAGGCTACGCTGTCCGTCTTTGAACGCACTTTTCCAACTGTACCTACTCTCAAGAGTTCACTTAATCGGCAAAGTGAATATTGCCATATGTATCCAATTCAACGATTGGCCACATCTCATCAGTCTTCACACATAACCTATTGTTGAAGGTTATGTATGAAGGCCTGTTGAAGTGATTTAAATTATCTCGCAGACGAAAATAGGAGGCTGAATGAAAAGTAAAATTATAAAATCTTTGGTTGATTTAAGTTTTGGCTTTGGAAAACAAGTTAGAACAATTAAAAGTAGTTGATAAATATGTCTCGATAAATCTCAACAAGTTGATAAAAAATTAAATATTAGATTAATACTGCCTATCGTTTGTGCACTAGACACATGCAATAAAAACATGTTTTCTTTCAAGAAGAGACTAGGATCGGATTAGGTTGCTGTGATGTCCTCCTACCTGCTATCAGAGTGGTGCTACTTTCTATCAAAAAGTCGCAAGCGTATTGTGGTGTCTTTGTATTTTTCATGGACGGTGGTAATGATAGTGTATGCTTTTAACTTCTTTGCCTACGGTGATGTCTGCTGTTTTGTCCTGAATATAGATCATCTGAACCAACTTTCCAAAAATGAAATCGATCCATAAATATCTTCGTAAAATTTACCCTCTGCTGGGATTCTTACCCATAAAGTCTGAAGCATAAGTATTTTAACCATGTTTTTATTTAAAATGTGCTACTACTAGTTATATTTTTTGTTAAATCATCAAAACAAGAACCATTTGATTTAACTTGTAGATATAAACCCTTTATATTGATAGTCCAGCGGGCGGGAGACAATAAATTTTACAATAACCATAAAAGATTATTCGTCATTACTATAATAAACCACGTAGGGGAAGCACATAACAATAGAAAAGGGGAAAAATAAGAAGCGAAAGGGAATTTGAAGAATTTGCAGATCATTTGTTTTGTACGCGAAGTTAAATGTCGAAGCGGAAAAAACACTGTGTATATTGTGTTTCGTCAGCTAATAGGTACTGCCTACAGTCACATAGAAAATAAATATAAACAGCAATTTTACTCAGGTAGGTACATATATTTATAGACTAGCTTTAGCATGTCACTTAATTCATTTATTCATTGTCGAACATAAGTACATACATTTTTTAAATTTCCAGATGTGAGTGAATGTCTCTTCCCATTATGTTCTACCATTATGGCATCCAATGGTTATAAAATATTTAATTTTTATTAATATTTATTACACATATTATATTGTAATATTCATCATCATATTAGCCGAAAGACCACTGCTGGACAAAGATCTCCCCCAAAGATCTCCACAATTGCCGGTCTAGCGCTATTCGCATCCAGCAGTTTCCAGCGACCCGCACAAGATCATCGGTGCATCTTGTAGGGGGCCTGCGCACGCTGCGTCTTCCGGTTCGGAAGTTCGGTATATTATATTATTATATATGTATATAAAATTCTAGTTCATCATGAAATGTTAATATAATCGGATACAAATTTAAAATTACAATTGTCAAACTCCTATCACGTAAACTTGGAATGAGAGGTATATATAACAATCCCCTTTTAGCTAATTGTACAGTGCCCAAGAGTCCTGGTATTAGCAATTTAACCTATAAACTTACTTACGAAAACCTCTCAATTACCTACCATATCTTTAAATAACCTAAAGGAAATATACTGATCCGTATCGTGCTTGTCTGTTAGCTTTTTATTTAGCAGTATTAATACTTGTTGTTTAGAAAAGAGAATATCTTAAGAGCCTATTTTGTAATGATGACGGATTAAAGAATACTTAATATAGACTAATTAATTAATTATTCTTTTAACATTATTATTTGAGAAAATTTATGTTTCAATATATAAAAAAATAAAAAAGGATATATTTTTGTGAAGAAAATTTCAATGTAGATATTATGTTTTCTTTTTAACAATACTAGGTCATACAGTCAAGATTCATGTAACTAAAAATCTCGTTCGTCTGAAGTTTAACTAAAAGACATATCACACTAATAATAGGTCTTTACCTATGAAATTGCCGTTTTGTATGAAAAAATTTAAACGAATTTTTTTCATGAATTTTTTTATTTGTATTAATCGAAGTAATCACCCATGCAATCAATGCATCTTTGCCATCGCAGTGGCAGTTTATTGATGCCCTTCTTAAAGAAATCAGCTGGACGGGAGGCAACAAATTCTTCAAAGGCATTTTGTACTGCCTCTCGGGTATTGAATTTTTTTCCCGCCAAGAAGTTATCCAAATTCTGGAAAAAGTAGTAGTCTGTAGGCGCAAGGTCTGGTGAGTAGGGCGGATGACGGAGAGCTTCCAACCCCAGTTCTTGCAACTTGGAGACCGTCTGCTGTGCAGTATGAGGTCGCGCGTTGTCGTGCAGGAGCAGCGGAGACGAGCGATTGACCAATGCTGGTTGGAGATGCGCCAGCTTCTCCATCATTGTGCTCAGTTCTTCACAGTACACATCTGCAGTAATGCTCACCCCGTTTGGTAAGAAGCTGTGATGAATCACACCGGCGCTAGACCACCAAACAGTGACCATCACTTTTCTAGGGGTAAGTTTTCGTTTAGGGCATTGTTTAGGTGCTGAACCAGGATCCAACCAACTTGCTGAGCGCTTGCGGTTATCAAACAGAATCCATTTTTCATCGCAGGTAACAATGCGGTTCAAAATTCCTTCATTTGTGTGTCTGTTGAGCAGTGCAAGGCACGTCTCGACGCGTACTTCGCGCTGGCGATCATTGAGTTCGTGGGGCACCCATTTGTCAAGCTTTTTTACCTTGCCAATTTGACGCAAATGGACCAATATTGTTTTGACGCTAACGTCGAAAGCTGCTGCTAATTCAGCCGTAGATTGTGTATCATCAGCTTCCACAACCGCCTTTAATTCGTCATTGTCGACCAAAGTCTTCGGACGACCGCGAGGTTCATTTTTCAGGTCGAAATTTCCAGAACGGAAGCGAGCAAACCAATAACAGGTGGTGCGTTGGTTTGTAGTGTTAGCTCCGTAAACGTCGTTGATGTTGCGTGCCGCTTGTGCCGCGTTGCTGCCACGACGGTACTCATATTCCATAATTACTCGAATTTTTAAAATGCGATGAAAAAGATTGAAATGCGATGAAAATGTAACACTAATCAATAAAGAAATGACTACTTTTGGAAAAAAGAATCCATGTTTTTAAAATAAAATTAATTTGAAATTAGAATTCTTAGCCAAACAAAAATTATTTTGATTTGAAATGGCCAGTACTGCAGAACGGCAATTTCATAGGTAAAGACCTAATATTATAAAGGCGGTACTTGGTGAGTGTACGAGTGTGTATGTTTGTTACTTCGTCACTTATAAACGGCTCCAGCGATTTTAATAAAATTTGGTATAGAGTTAGCTGACACCCTGGACTAACACATAGGCTATAATTTTTAACTGGGGTGAAACCGCGAGGCACAGCTAGTAATTAATGAAAATACCAAAATGTTAAATTTACGCTCTTAAAACATAACATATATGTCGGAGAAATTAAATAAAAGGCCTGTTTACGTACTAGTAACGCCATCTATTAGCGTTTGGAAAACACTACTCACTGAGTCAGTAGGTCGAGTCGCGGTTGTCTATGAACTGTCGCATGTGACGTTTGACGTCTGTCAGTTGTCTAAGTGACATTAGTGTGTTAGCGACACGACACAATTGGCATCCAGAGCTCGACTGCGCCGGGTGTGCGCACTGATTCTTTTCACCACGTGCATGATGGCGGACACCAACAATGTTTCGGAGTTAAATCCGTCAGAATCTGCGACAGCAGCGGTGGGATCGATTCCAAAATCATCCTACGTGTCTACCGCAATGCCTGCTACTCAAAATCAAGAATATTTTCGTGATTCGGTTCCACCACGTAGCGAAAATAGTGTCGTTACAAATTTGATAAATAACGATGAAAATACAACGCTGATTGTGAATTTACGGCTGTATCGCAAATTCGTGGACCGATTACGAAACTCGATACGTTACATTGACTCATAGAAGTCGTACCCGTTGTGCAAAACGTTTAGACGAACCAAAGGAGCGTGTATCAAGATAGTTTGCGGCGACCAAGAGATTGATGACCTTTTTCAAGATATGGTGCCGTATGGTGCAGTGACCGTGCGAGAACTTACATACGTGGAGTACTCGACTTACAAGCTTGCCTTGATTGACCGGCGGGGTCTGCTTGGAGCGAAGGTAACCAGATTTAAGTTGTTATCGCAGGTATCTCGGATGCTCAGGTATGTTAAGACTTGTTTAAAACATGCCTACTGATTTCTTGTTTCGATGTGGTTACTTGCGAAGAGCGGAGTCTCTCAGCCAGTTCGTGTTTATCGTTGAAGAATAGTTTTTGGTGCATCAGTGAACGTGGAAGAAGTTTTTATTTAACAATGAAGAGAGTACGGGCTCTGATAGTTGGGCTGCCTTTCTGTCGGTCGAATCTTTGAGTTAAAATAATTAGTTTTTTCTTTTCGAGGTGTTGATCGTGCTGTCTCTTTGCAAATAAGGAGACGGCATGGGCGATTCTGCATTGGGGAGAAGTCACCAGATTGGATTAGAGTAAATTTAAAGTAACCTCTAAAGTAAAAGTGCCTCGTGTCGAGTGGTGAATCTTTCTTTTATGAGAAGAAACCTGTAAGTACTTTTATTATATTGTTTAAAAGGCACTTGATGACCTAATGCTGCACTGAAGTATTTTAATATCTGTGAAATTCATAACACGTGTTGTTTTGTGTGGTTTATACTTTTAAGATGTTGAAAATATGCCCAACGTCTGTTATATTTAATTTTTATGGTGACAATATGCGCGTTTTGAAGGTTAAATAGTTTGAACGGTTTATTTCGAAGTCTATGGATGTAGTGTCAAGTTAGATCACATACACGCTATTGTGGACAGCGGTACAGATTGTTCCCTAATTCGTAAATGATTTGTTGATAACCTTGCAGGTACTCGAGATTTTATATCCACGCGCCTGACAGGTATTGGGTCGAACATTACATTTTCTTTTTCCCGTATTAGTCTGCCTGTTAAGGTCAACGAGGTACTCGTGTGTGAGAAGTGACTTTTGTAATTGTAGATTCACATATTTTGCCTCATGATGTTATGATAGGTAGAGATGTTTTTACTTAACCGGGATTGAGCTTGACTATTAGTAACAAAGTCATCCGCATCACTCGCGAGGTCCATGCTGAAGTTTGTTTATTACAGAATCTTGACACTTTTACAAGCTATGGCGTATTGATTTGATCGACTGTAAAGACGTTTCTCATTCGTGTCTGTTCAAGTAATAATTCATCATCATTATGTTAGCCGAAAGACGTCTACTGGACGGAGGCCTCCCCCGGGAATCTCCGCAGTGGTCGGCCCTCCTTGTGGGGGGCCTGCCCGCGCTGCGTCTTCCGGTGCGTGGTCCCCGGTCGGGAGCCTGTCTGATCTAGCGGCCATCGGTGTTGGGAGCTGTGTGCTCCACCCGCTTCCGTTTCGGTTTGGCAATTCTTTGGTTATAATCATAATATCTTTACTTGTATAAAAGTGGTGAATACAGGTGTTATTGTTTTCATTATTTAAGTTTCACACATTTGCCATATTGTACATGGCATACAAATGTTGTACTTACAAACTAGCTATATTGAACTCAAAATACTAACTTACTGATTTGTGACACAATTTTTATGTCGGCTGCTTTGTTTCGCCTGCGGATTGCGACGTTTTTGTTCGGTCACGCGGGGATGCTCCGAGCGTGGCCCTCTCCGTTGCTCTTTGGGTGACCTTGAACCTTGAACTTTGTGAGACCAATAGTGAGCGACCACGTGAAAGACTTTAGACTTGAAACACTGCGTTATTTGTGATGAGAGAATGTAACGTAGCTTCCTGAACTCGATCTCTCAAATCGCGCTAAATTGTATCATAGTTAGAAGTACAGTTAGAAGTCCGCTTCAATTGTTGATGGGTTGTAATTAAAGTTCCCATCCAAAACTGATGCCCTTGTCCAAAAGTATGGTAACGTTAACCTCTACGAACTTAGATGTGAGGCAAAATGCAGGATGGACGAGCTAGTTCATGCTGATAAGGTGCGTTATGGCAATAGCAAAGTTAAAATTCGCCCATTTAAAACAGGAGACGTTGTTTTTGTCGGAAAGAACCCTAATAAATTGTGTTATTTATTTTGTCTTCTATGTAATTGTCCGGTTTGAGTGTGTACAATGGGGAGTATTCTATTCTAACAATAAACAAATGAAGTGAAAAGTTTTCAAATCCTTGTAAGATAATAGAGGTCTATGACAACGATAGATACAAGGAAGAGCCAATAGCTGATGGACGCGTTAAGTACCTACGTATGTTACGAAAAACTTGAATTTGACAGTTGTAGTCGGAAATAACAGTGTAGTTAATGCCGATGGTTGAGTTAAATTCTAACGTTTAAAATGATGATTGGAGTTCATTGTAAGACACATTTACGTGTTACATTATGAGTAATAAAGCTGGTTGATTTGAAATAAATTGTGTGACAAGGGAAATACCCTCCTTAGAGTTCCTAAAACTTGAGCATTGAAAGCTCCGCGCTTTGTGCTTGAGACGGTTGAGCATTGAAAGCTCCGCGCTTTGTGCTTGTAGCAGTTGAGCATTGAAAGCTCCGCGCTTTGTGCCTGTAGCAGTTGAGCATTGAAAGCTCCGCGCTTTGTGCTTGTGGCGGTTGAGCATTGAAAGCTCCGCGCTTTATGCTTGTGACGATTGAGTATTGAAAGCTCTACTCTTTGTGCTTATGACGATTGAGTATTGAAAGCTCCGCGCTTCGTGCTTGTGACAATTGACTTTCGCAAGCTTCGTGCTTTGAGTTCGTGACGCTGCATTGCGCACTTACCTATAATGTTCCAGGGTGGAGAACACCATTTTCGAACTTGTAGCAATACCTCTAAGGAGTATGTGATAGTAATCGTAGATGCTTTTACAATATTTTGTCAATTAATGTGTGTCAAAGATTTAACATCTTGATCTGCTTGCGAGGCACTACGTAGCTTTGTCCACATATTTAGAACCCCGAAACGAATTCTCTCTGATCAAGGTACATCTTTTACTGGTCAAGACTTTCAGGATTTATGCCGAGGTTGAGTCATTGAGTTCCATGAGATTGCCAGTGGTGTTAGCCGAGCTAATGGATGGGTGGAGCGAATGATGTCCACCTTGACAAATTGTTTTACAGTCGCCGAAAATTATAAAAATGAATCCTGGAAGTCTGTCTTAGGCAAAGTAAAACTCGTTTTGAATTGTACTGTAAGTAAGATTATAGAGAAAAGCCCCTTACAGGGTAGCTAAAGTGTGTTCCAATGAGCGTTATAGGGTGGAACCAGCATCTGGGGGACGGGCCCAATATGTGTGCCATGAACGACTGCGTAAATATCCAGCTAGTTTACCTGAATTGGCAGAATATCTTGATCCTGTAGAACCCATAATTGAATAGTTTTATTTAATTATGGAACAAATTGTATTGATTAATTTGGTATCCTAATTTGGTGTAATTAGTAATTTGGATGGAATTACTGTATTGAATCATGATCATTGTTTGAGTTGAACGATAATTACATTGTTTTGTTGAACGTAAACCTGTGTTGATAAAAGACTTATGTTCATTGCTGATTGATAAAATGTTTTATTTAAACTGAAAGCTACTACGCTTTATTGAAGGGTGGATTGAAAGCCTTATCGCTTTGTCCTGATGTCCTGCTGAAAGCCATCACGCTTTGCAGTAAGGTTGGGCTCATTAGTCGTGACCCAAGGTTGATGCTGAAAGCTGCAACGTTTTGCAGCGATTTTAAGTGCTGCCTCTGTGCAATGCTGAAAGCTGTAACGCTTTGCCGAGTAATTAAACTTTTGCTGAAAGCTGTAACGCTTTGCTGTGGGTTGCAGTTTATGTTTAAAGCTTCAACGCTTTGCTGTGTATTGCAGTTTATGCTGAAAGCTTCAACGCTTTGCTGTGTATTGCAGTTTATGCTGAAAGCTTCAACGCTTTGCTGTGTGTTGCCGTTTATGCTGAAAGCTGCAACGCTTTGCTGTGTGATGCAGTTTATGCTGAAAGATTCAACGCTTTGCTGTGCGTTGCATTTTATGCTGAAAGTTTCAACGCTTTGCATTGTGTGAGGTACGCCCTCTAACTAATGATGAAAGCTTTAACGCTTTGTGGTAAATGCTGAAAGCCTTTACGCTTTGCCTTGTGTAACATTGAAAGCCGCTTGTAACGCTTTGTGTCCTTGCCAAACTGAAGAGCTGTAATTCATGCTGATTATATCAGCGAGTAACAACGCGAGAGCGCGTTGATTGTCGGATGGCCGTGTCGGAGAAATTAAATAAAAGGCCTGTTTACGTACTAGTAACGCCATCTATTAGCGTTTGGAAAACACTACTCACTGAGTCAGTAGGTCGAGTCGCGGTTGTCTATGAACTGTCGCATGTGACGTTTGACGTCTGTCAGTTGTCTAAGTGACATTAGTGTGTTAGCGACACGACACAATTGGCATCCAGAGCTCGACTGCGCCGGGTGTGCGCACTGATTCTTTTCACCACGTGCATGATGGCGGACACCAACAATGTTTCGGAGTTAAATCCGTCAGAATCTGCGACATATACTTTTTCCAGTAAAGAACTGAAGGACGCCAAAGCAATTGTAAATTCTTAAAAAAACATAACTTACTCTTTGTTTCACTTTTATTAAAAAAAAATACATTTAACAGATTCATTATTAAAATTATCACCTACCACTCGGTTAGACCGCAGAGAATCGGTATCAATATAAAACAAGGAGTTAAATTAATCTCGAAAGTCGATCGATAAACCAATGGGAGGACCTCTCTTTAAGACATCATGCACGTCTTGCGGGATAACATGACCACCATTTTCGGGCTCCTCTTCTGTTAAACTAATAATAAGATACCAGTACAAAGCTGGAAGTATGATTTCTGAAACAAAGATAGGTTGTTACAACAGAAGTATTTTGCGTTTGTAGTATGTTTTTTAGGGTTCTGTACCCAAAGGGTAAAACGGGACCCTCTTACTAAGACTTCTCTGTCTGTCTGTCCGTCTGTCACCAGGTTTATCTAATGAATCGTTCACAGATGATGTATTTCTGTTACCGCTATAACAACAAATACTAAAATACAACATAAAATAAGTATTTAAGGGGGCTCCAATACAACAAACTTGAATTTTTTTGCTCGTTTTTATAGTTAATGTTACAGAACCCTTCGTGCGCAAGTCCGACTCGGACTTGGCCCGTTTTTTATACATTTTACGTGTGTGTCCACGGACACAGCAGTTTCTGTGAAAGTAAAACTTCTTACTTTTTGTAATAATTTTTATTAGTTAAACTTTCATATTTTCTATTTATGACTTCAAAATAAAAGTTAATAGAGATCTTTATAAAATAATTCAGAGTTTCTAGTCCAATGTGCTTATAAATCTTCTAAAATTTACTTACTTACATAGGTTTTTCGGACTATGTCGGTTACTTTGGTTTGCCTGCAGATATCGATATTTTTTATTCGGTCTCGCCATGCCTCACGACTTTCAAATGTTGCTACAATTTAGCGCTAATTAGAGATCACTTGTAGGTTTACTGCAGCTTACGGAAATAGTAGTATACGATCTCCAAAATCAGAATTAAATCCATCTCATCAAACAACTAGCAGAAGCTTAGCGACAGTGAATTTGGGCAGTTGTTGCTATTCTAGATCAATATATGGATCACTGCCTCGTTCAAATCCCGGGTCTTGCCCAAAAGTGATTTTGGGATTATTCCGTAAAAGGAAATTTCTCAGGATCAGCCCAAAGTCTGGGAGTTGGCGGTATTACACCCCTGTGCCTCGCAGAGCACTTAAAGCCGCCGGCCTTGTACCTGACCTATTTCCGGTCATGTCGCTAGTCGTCCCACGGATCATGGATCATGGAATAGAAAGTGCCCCTGTGTTGGCGCACACACTTGTGTACTATAATATGTCCTGCGCAATTGGCTAGTCTCCATTGAGATTGGCTGCCGTGGCCGAAATTCGATCGAGAGGACATTATTATTATTAAGTATTGCTTATAAATTATAATCCATGAGTACGTTGCAATCATTGTGAAATTTACGCTACCACTTGGATACTGCTAAAAGATACTTACTAACTCATTGAATTTTTTGACAATATCTTATATTTTATCATACTAGTCTCGCACGTACAAGCTATACAAAGTATAGGTACAAATAGACTAAAAGAATAGTATCGAAGTATTGGCTTAAAACTTTAGGAAAATAACAAAGTTGGTTGATGTCAGCGCCTTAAAAGATTTTGATTCAATTCAAGTAAAACCCTGAAGATTATTTTATTTTTCAGAAAAGAAATGGTCCTAACAATTTTCCGTCCCAAAATACATTGGCCCGTCGGTTTGGCAGTACCTACTAAAAAACGAGTTGCTCAGTTGCTAATATGAAAATGTAACTTACTGCTAACACAAGTGGCACTTACAATGTTCCGATGTAACTATTGTAAATCTTTTTAGACGAGACCTGTCTTATTATTGTCTAACAACAACATCAATTGGATTGTTATAATCGATTTGCTAAAATCATTTATATTATAACATGGAATTTTTGAAGTCCATTTGTGTTAGCAGTAAGTTACATTTTCATATTAGCAACTGAGCAACTCGTTTTTTAGTAGGTACTGCCAAACCGACGGGCCAATGTATTTTGGGACGGAAAATTGTTAGGACCATTTCTTTTCTGAAAAATAAAATAATCTTCAGGGTTTTACTTGAATTGAATCAAAATCTTTTAAGGCGCTGACATCAACCAACTTTGTTATTTTCCTAAAGTTTTAAGCCAATACTTCGATACTATTCTTTTAGTCTATTTGTACCTATACTTTGTATAGCTTGTACGTGCG
Organism: Pseudoips prasinana; assembly: GCA_951640165.1. Lineage (NCBI taxonomy): Eukaryota > Metazoa > Arthropoda > Insecta > Lepidoptera > Nolidae > Pseudoips > Pseudoips prasinana. The sequence continues at coordinate 12,289,905 of OX621240.1, forward strand.
AGACTAGTATGATAAAATATAAGATATTGTCAAAAAATTCAATGAGTTAGTAAGTATCTTTTAGCAGTATCCAAGTGGTAGCGTAAATTTCACAATGATTGCAACGTACTCATGGATTATAATTTATAAGCAATACTTAATAATAATAATGTCCTCTCGATCGAATTTCGGCCACGGCAGCCAATCTCAATGGAGACTAGCCAATTGCGCAGGACATATTATAGTACACAAGTGTGTGCGCCAACACAGGGGCACTTTCTATTCCATGATCCATGATCCGTGGGACGACTAGCGACATGACCGGAAATAGGTCAGGTACAAGGCCGGCGGCTTTAAGTGCTCTGCGAGGCACAGGGGTGTAATACCGCCAACTCCCAGACTTTGGGCTGATCCTGAGAAATTTCCTTTTACGGAATAATCCCAAAATCACTTTTGGGCAAGACCCGGGATTTGAACGAGGCAGTGATCCATATATTGATCTAGAATAGCAACAACTGCCCAAATTCACTGTCGCTAAGCTTCTGCTAGTTGTTTGATGAGATGGATTTAATTCTGATTTTGGAGATCGTATACTACTATTTCCGTAAGCTGCAGTAAACCTACAAGTGATCTCTAATTAGCGCTAAATTGTAGTAGTAATCGTGAGGCATGGCGAGACCGAATAAAAAATATCGATATCTGCAGGCAAACCAAAGTAACCGACATAGTCCGAAAAACCTATGTAAGTAAGTAAATTTTAGAAGATTTATAAGCACATTGGACTAGAAACTCTGAATTATTTTATAAAGATCTCTATTAACTTTTATTTTGAAGTCATAAATAGAAAATATGAAAGTTTAACTAATAAAAATTATTACAAAAAGTAAGAAGTTTTACTTTCACAGAAACTGCTGTGTCCGTGGACACACACGTAAAATGTATAAAAAACGGGCCAAGTCCGAGTCGGACTTGCGCACGAAGGGTTCTGTAACATTAACTATAAAAACGAGCAAAAAAATTCAAGTTTGTTGTATTGGAGCCCCCTTAAATACTTATTTTATGTTGTATTTTAGTATTTGTTGTTATAGCGGTAACAGAAATACATCATCTGTGAACGATTCATTAGATAAACCTGGTGACAGACGGACAGACAGACAGAGAAGTCTTAGTAAGAGGGTCCCGTTTTACCCTTTGGGTACAGAACCCTAAAAAACATACTACAAACGCAAAATACTTCTGTTGTAACAACCTATCTTTGTTTCAGAAATCATACTTCCAGCTTTGTACTGGTATCTTATTATTAGTTTAACAGAAGAGGAGCCCGAAAATGGTGGTCATGTTATCCCGCAAGACGTGCATGATGTCTTAAAGAGAGGTCCTCCCATTGGTTTATCGATCGACTTTCGAGATTAATTTAACTCCTTGTTTTATATTGATACCGATTCTCTGCGGTCTAACCGAGTGGTAGGTGATAATTTTAATAATGAATCTGTTAAATGTATTTTTTTTTAATAAAAGTGAAACAAAGAGTAAGTTATGTTTTTTTAAGAATTTACAATTGCTTTGGCGTCCTTCAGTTCTTTACTGGAAAAAGTATATGTCGCAGATTCTGACGGATTTAACTCCGAAACATTGTTGGTGTCCGCCATCATGCACGTGGTGAAAAGAATCAGTGCGCACACCCGGCGCAGTCGAGCTCTGGATGCCAATTGTGTCGTGTCGCTAACACACTAATGTCACTTAGACAACTGACAGACGTCAAACGTCACATGCGACAGTTCATAGACAACCGCGACTCGACCTACTGACTCAGTGAGTAGTGTTTTCCAAACGCTAATAGATGGCGTTACTAGTACGTAAACAGGCCTTTTATTTAATTTCTCCGACACGGCCATCCGACAATCAACGCGCTCTCGCGTTGTTACTCGCTGATATAATCAGCATGAATTACAGCTCTTCAGTTTGGCAAGGACACAAAGCGTTACAAGCGGCTTTCAATGTTACACAAGGCAAAGCGTAAAGGCTTTCAGCATTTACCACAAAGCGTTAAAGCTTTCATCATTAGTTAGAGGGCGTACCTCACACAATGCAAAGCGTTGAAACTTTCAGCATAAAATGCAACGCACAGCAAAGCGTTGAATCTTTCAGCATAAACTGCATCACACAGCAAAGCGTTGCAGCTTTCAGCATAAACGGCAACACACAGCAAAGCGTTGAAGCTTTCAGCATAAACTGCAATACACAGCAAAGCGTTGAAGCTTTCAGCATAAACTGCAATACACAGCAAAGCGTTGAAGCTTTAAACATAAACTGCAACCCACAGCAAAGCGTTACAGCTTTCAGCAAAAGTTTAATTACTCGGCAAAGCGTTACAGCTTTCAGCATTGCACAGAGGCAGCACTTAAAATCGCTGCAAAACGTTGCAGCTTTCAGCATCAACCTTGGGTCACGACTAATGAGCCCAACCTTACTGCAAAGCGTGATGGCTTTCAGCAGGACATCAGGACAAAGCGATAAGGCTTTCAATCCACCCTTCAATAAAGCGTAGTAGCTTTCAGTTTAAATAAAACATTTTATCAATCAGCAATGAACATAAGTCTTTTATCAACACAGGTTTACGTTCAACAAAACAATGTAATTATCGTTCAACTCAAACAATGATCATGATTCAATACAGTAATTCCATCCAAATTACTAATTACACCAAATTAGGATACCAAATTAATCAATACAATTTGTTCCATAATTAAATAAAACTATTCAATTATGGGTTCTACAGGATCAAGATATTCTGCCAATTCAGGTAAACTAGCTGGATATTTACGCAGTCGTTCATGGCACACATATTGGGCCCGTCCCCCAGATGCTGGTTCCACCCTATAACAAAAAGATACTTACTAACTCATTGAATTTTTTGACAATATCTTATATTTTATCATACTAGTCTCGCACGTACAAGCTATACAAAGTATAGGTACAAATAGACTAAAAGAATAGTATCGAAGTATTGGCTTAAAACTTTAGGAAAATAACAAAGTTGGTTGATGTCAGCGCCTTAAAAGATTTTGATTCAATTCAAGTAAAACCCTGAAGATTATTTTATTTTTCAGAAAAGAAATGGTCCTAACTTTTCCGTCCCAAAATACATTGGCCCGTCGGTTTGGCAGTACCTACTAAAAAACGAGTTGCTCAGTTGCTAATATGAAAATGTAACTTACTGCTAACACAAATGGACTTCAAAAATTCCATGTTATAATATAAATGATTTTAGCAAATCGATTATAACAATCCAATTGATGTTGTTGTTAGACAATAATAAGACAGGTCTCGTCTAAAAAGATTTACAATAGTTACATCGGAACATTGTAAGTGCAAGTGGCACTTACAATGTTCCGATGTAACTATTGTAAATTACATTTATGTACAAAGGTACGGTGAACGCTACGTCATAGTCACCTACGATAGACACATTTTGCCATAGTCTTTATTATCTACGTACTAAAGGCGCATTTTGAAGTGTAAATGTATCAACTGATGTGCGTGACAGACATACATAATTTATTACCATACATATTGCAAACAATATAACATACTAAGTTTAAATAGGTGTGGTATTTTATAGAAGGAATTTATTGCCTACTGACTGACTTTCAACAGTCTAATGTATTTAAGTATATATGTAAGATTGCGTTTTTATTTACTGACCTGTCTTATCCTTAATCTGGAGGTGCGGTGGTGAAGGCGGAGGGGGGGGGGGGGTGCAGGGGGGTACACAAGCTCAACATAATAAATACACTTTATTGCGATCTCTTCTTCGAGTTTGTTTCGCTGGGTTTTCTCAGTTACGGCGCATTGGATCCGGTGGTAGCATTAAAGCGCGACCGTCGTTATCAACACAAGGTCCGCCATACTAAAAATATTGAATTCGTGCCTTAATATAGACAGAACCATTCAGACAATATGTAGTAAAATATAGCTAAAACTATACATTTCGATAGTTAAACTTAAATATAATCCCTTTGACAATAACTTGATACAAGCTAGCTAAATATCTATCAAGAACTATTATAAAATAAATTTTACTAATGTTCTCTTACAATCCGTGTACCTAAATATCTATGTAACTAGAAATAGTTATGTATACTTAATTATATTACTACAAACATGTTCTGACTCTTACAAGAGCTTGTTTAAAGTCTACGTGAATAAAAACCTTTTTATTTATTTATCGACATCCATCAGTTGGACCATATTATAATGAATAGTGTACGGTTTAAGTATTGTAGGTGATAATAACTTAACACTAATAGTGATATCTACTTAATTATAGTACTACCACTAATTAAATACATATACATACATACATAGACTCACGCCTATTTCCCAGAGGGGCAGGCAGAGACAACGGATTTCCATTTGTCACGATCTTTGAACACGTCTTTTGCCTCGATTACTGTCATTATATTCTTCATACATGCTCGCCGGTTTAGGGTACTTCTGACCTGCCCTTTCTTGAGAACGTCTCCGATTTGATCAGAGAATGTTCGACGAGGTCTTCCCCTTCCGGTTGTTCCATTCACACAAGCCAGGTATACTTCTTTGGTCAATCTTCTTTCATTCATCTTTTCCAAATGGCCAGCATTCCTTTTTCAATCTTTGTGACTACATCCTCTTTCACACCACAACGCTCTCTTACCTCAGTATTTCGAATTCTGTCTCTGTAAATACATATAGCTAAGTATATTTCTATAAATCCTACCTACTTATTTTCTCCAAATATTCCCTATATATCTAATCTACCCGTAAAGCTAATATTATATTAATTCAGTTATAACCCAAGCATATAAAAGTAGAAAAATATATATTACATTATTAGTATAAATAAAAAAAACGAAGAAATTGGTATATTATTCTCTTTAATTATTATAGTAACCCGTAGCCTAGTTGGTAGTGCTCCTGCCTACGAAGCTGGTGGTCCTGGGTTCGAATCCCGGTAAGTGCAAATATTTGTGTGATGAGCACGAATATTTGTTTCTGAGTCATGGATGTTTTCTATGTATATAAGTATTTATTTATCTATATAAGTATGTATATCGTCGCCTGGTACCCATAGTACAAGCTGTGCTTAGTTTGGGATTAGGATGATCTGTGTGGCATTGTCCCTACATATTATTATTATTAATTTATAAGAAGGTAGTTGAATGAAGAAATTTAAATCAAAAATAGAAAAAAGAAAGCAAAGGTAAATTATATTTTTATCCTTATATCGAAACACTAATAAAACAATCACTCCTCTCAGATAAAATGTTCTAAAAACTTCTATACTAAAAGAGTTGTAATACTTACTTTTTGCTTTTGTTAGCGTAATGTATAAAATTTTCTACAATAATATTTCGAAAAATAACCATTTTAAGTTTATTTTCCCTCGCAGAACTTCTAAATTATTCATTGTACTTCTTTATTATAACATTTTTTTGTACAAGCGCCCGCTAGCATTTATCTTCACTCATTTGATGTGTGAACTCTTCGGTAATTAGCTACATTTACTTGAAGCGTCCAGTAGTTTACTCGAAAAAAATCATAACCATGGTTCTCATGATTATTTTACTGAAACTAACAGAATAGATATGTACAGAAGGCACACTCTTTTCATCTTTATAGAATCCTCACTTTTATTAGCTTAAATATTATTAATTATGGTCCTTCTAAGGACGCCGACTCTAGCGTAAGCCAAACGGAACATTAAGGCCGTGTGCCATATCGGTGGAAATGCATTGGTTTACTCGCGGCGCAGCCGATAGCGAGGGTTATCAAGGAGTAAAAATAATATTATAATATACTGCCTGTTTCCATAGTACAAGGTCTGCTTAGTTTTGGGATCAGATGTCCCAGGATATTATTACACATTATTATATTTCGTTCTTGCATTTACTATAGAGTGCAATATATTTATATTCTGTACTAGCTGTGCCCCGCGGTTTTACCCGCGTTAACTTTTATAAATTATCACAGCTCCTCCCCCGTAGGTGATAGCGTGATAATATGTAGCCTATATGTTGACCCGACCTCTTAGTAATATTCATGCTAAATTTGAAGTAAATCCATGCAGTACATTTTGAGGTTGGCCTGGACATACATACAGACAAACAGACACACAGACAAAAATTATAAAAACTATATTTTTGCCTTTCCTACGATTTTATTATATGTATAGATTATATTATTTCATTATTTATCTGTAAGATAATAAATCTCACAATTTTAATAAAATAATAAAACTAAATCTATATTTAAAGGGGCAGTGCACATGATTCGTCGAACTGGGAGTCGCTGGGGCAGTAAGTTACTCGAGTCATCAGGAATTGAGAGACGAAGCGTGGTTTGACCCCTGATAAGATGAACCTGGTGCTACACCAGCAATTACGAATATCGTTGGAGGACGCTTTTGTCCAGTTGTGGATACTTTTGGCTGACACTGACACTGATTAATTAACACAAAACACACCCAGGAGGGCTACTGGCTAAGTCGCCGAAAATAGGGATAGTGATCGGTGTTCAAATAAATAAAGGTTTAAAATTACTTCATCAATCGTTAAATCGGTTTCGACGTTGAAAATCGATTCCGGACCATTTATGACATCACATGTGCTCATGGAAGCCGACTTAACGATTGATTAAGTAATTTTTAACCTTTATTTATTTGAACGCCGATTACTATCCCTATGTTCGGTGTCTAAGCCGATAGTGCCGCAGATATAGTTATCATATGCGTGTATTAAAACCGAAAAACGAGGGCGTTTATAATACGAACGCTAATGGGTATACGGGATATGAATATGATATCTTAGCGTGGATCAGCGTTCGAGATAAAATTAGATCTCTTATCTTTTCAAGAATGGCTATTCTGTCAAATGTTACACGAGTTTTAAATTGCTTTAGGTATATATTCTGTCTTTTCATACCATTTAAGATAAAAGAAGATAGATTAATTTTCAAAATGATTTAGTATTGTTATATACAAAATAATAATGTGTATCCTGGGACATTATTTACATACGGCCATCTGATCCCAAATTAAGCAGAGCTTGAACTATGGAAACCAGATCACTGATATACTACTTATAATAGTTTTCTTTTGTCAATACATACTTATATAGATAATTACACCCAGACTCAGGACAAACAGACATGTTCATGCAACCTTGGTGGGAATCGAATCCACGACCAGCGGCGTGAAAGGCAAGCATTTACAACCACGCCAACCGGCCCGTCAATTTACAGCGTTCAAGTACCTAGATGTTTTACATCTTATTTTAATAAAATACTTGTAAAGTCTAAAAATTGTGGTCTGTACTAAGACGTGTTCACATTCAATTGTGTATTAGTTATCAATTCAAACGTTCTAAGCTTATTCGGAAGCCCGGTAACCACTGGCAATATAATAGAATTTAAGCCATTACACAATATTCCACACAAGAATTGATCGAAAAGAACGTCCAAGCCCTGATATTCTAAAGCTCTACATAAGTGCTTAGCTCATTAGCATGTATGTAAAATTTGATATTATTCTGTAATCCTGCATCTACTGATATTAACGAAATCATAAATTGATTCTTCCAGCGGGGATTTATTTAGCGCAGATGCTCGTATCCGGATTCCACCAATATGGGTACGAGATCAGCCATTAAGGTACGAACGATACACATTGGCCGATCAATTTACAAGTTCCCTTGCAAACACCCTTGCAGAGGACGTAGGTGCCATCCATCCAAAATTTTTACTTTTTTCCACCTTGTGCATTAAAAATTTAATTTCTATTATTTTTCAACTCAATACATTAACATTTTTTTAACAAATTTATGTTTATGTACATTATTTTATATTACATTTTTGATCAGCTTCAAATATGTTTTATCTACACTTTGCTTTATTCCGTCAGGGGGCTTGTTCAGTATCAAATCCATTAAAAATTACTTTCTACAATCCGTGTACCTAAATATACCTAGAAATACCTACCTATACGTACCTAGAAATAATTATATATTACTACAAAAATGTTCTGACTATTTACAAGCGCTTTTTTAAAGTCTACGTGAATAAAAACCTTCTTTTGTTTTTTTTTTATTTTATTTTATTTTAAAATGTGCTACGTTTCAATCCAAATTTTTTACTTACTTTTTTATTGACTTAATTATTTTATATTTATTATGACAATACCACCATCAAATTCGTAATACCGGCTAATGAAGGGGTCTTTCAATATTCATCATATTTAGGCATTCTTCCGGTTTGAAACATTTCGAATCATTGTCCCAGTTCTTTCAATCAATCGGGTCGTTACTGCGAATATATACCGTGCCGCTGAGGCTGCTACAGCTTCCAAACATTTTCCCTCTTGGCAGTTTTATGGAGCCATTCATAGTCGTCTGATATATCACCCCATTGTTATATGAAATTTCAGCCATATTTGCAGTCATATTCCGTTCCTACGATTGAAATGCCTAATCCAAGAATTAAAAAGATGCACTTTAAAATTCCATCCTTATAATTGTCTAGGTATACTTCATACTATACAAATGTTGTATAACTACTATTTTTTTACTGTAACGTTGATAATCACACTAGTTTAAAAAGGCGAAAGTTTGCGAGTGTCCATGTACTTTGTTTCTTCTTCACGTCTAAACGGCTCAAGCGATTTTAATAAAATTTGGTATGGACTTAGCTGACACCCTGGATTAACACGTAGGCTATAATTTATAAAGTTTAATTCCCGGGTTCGTATCCCGCGCAGGACCCGTATGTGATCCATAAATGATTGTTTGTGTCTGTTAATTATATGTTTGTTAAGTACCCTGCGACGCAAGGATTATTTCCCTATTACGGGCGTTTACTTAAAAAATATCGCTTTTACTTTTGTGCACACAACGGGACATAGACAAACAAACAATTAACATTAACAAAAACGGACGTAAAGTATACCCAGACTCAGAAAAACTACTTATGGGTCACACACATACCTGTTTTCCGAAGCGGAAATCTAACCTGCGACATGAAGTGGCAAGACGACTGTCTAAACCACTGTGCCACGCGTGCAGTCATTAAAAACGTATTAGCCTAACCTACACCGTGGTAATTTATCGGAATCAGTCCCGCAAATCTTCTGATACGTCTTGTGAAATATATTAAGACGCTTTGGATGTAAAGGTAAACTATCTAGTATAATCGATAAAATGTCGGCCAGACATGAAAACAAATGTACATAATAAAATTAATAAAAAAATGTGTGTGATGAAATGATTGAAACATTAATTTTAATTAATACGTTATGGCGAATTTCTTTTTTGTTGTGTATAAATTTTTATACAATTTATACTTTTATCGAATTAAAGATTTTTTTTTTTTATCGCTTCTTATGTCCTTCGCATAGGAGTTACGTTAATTTTCTTTTTTTATCACGCCAAATTTCAATACCAACGTATCGGTGAAATTATACATATTTTTTAGCAATTTTAAGGTATAATACTTACAGCAGACAACAGGCGGGTGACCACCATCCAGAAGAGTATGTTCCAATAGTTAACTTCACGTAACCGGTTAGCAAGCACATTTCCCGTTGTTCCCGCTCCAATTGTTATGAAGTCAAAACTTTTGAAATCTATAATGTTACCTGAAGAGTATTAAGTGAAATGTTATAATAATATTATGGTATATTTTGAAACGTTCATATAATTTTAAAATTTTGTCGATGTCATGTTCAAGAATCGAATTCAAATTAGTTTATGCTCTCTGAATACTGATATTGATAAAATTATGATTTAGAAAAGTACAACACAGGTTAACTGCCATAGAACACATGGTTTAAAAGCAAAAAGCTTCGAAAAACACCTAAAGAGGCTTAAGTCATGTGGTTGGGTCAAGAACCAGATTGTCAGGAGGTTCCTTTCTCTAGACCTGTAACCTCCGGTAGCATGGACCCTGTTCCTGCTGCCGGTTGCAGATCCTATTTTTTATATTTATAAATGTATATATTTGTTATTTTACATTTAAAAATGTATGAAATTAGAATAAGTATGAATTAAAGATAATAATAAATATCAGGGACATAACCACTCACCGCCATCTTGCAAAACCCTGTATAATATTTACAATCCTTCAGAATAAGTAAAATGTATTGTATGCTAAGACATGTCTACATCCTAAATTTAATGTTTCTTGCTTTTTTACTTATTATGGATCTTAGGTGGGCACATAACACACAAATAATATATACAATTATTATAACAATATCTATAAATTAAATTAGAGATTATCTACTTTCAAATTCGATAACACAAAAAATAAAGAAAGAAACGTTAAAAAATATTCACATAAAAGCGAATTTAGTTATACAATACGTCAGGACCACATATTTCTAGGATATTAAACGGATTAAAACCGGGTGTTTATTACAACAACACTGTAGTTGTTTTATCAGCCAAAAATTTATTTTATAGAATAGTAGCATTTGTCCACTAGCAAATCATGGAGTCTTTTCTTAAATGTTCTTATTGCTGTATTAGTTCTAATGGCCACCGGAATATGATTAAATATACATGAAGCTAAGCAAAGGGTTATCACTTTGAAACTCTTAAGTATACATACTTAAGAGTTTCAAAATCTATCTTTTTTATAAATATGTACCTACATAATCATAACATCTTCCTATTTAATACCGTTTAATGGTATGGAGCTAATTGTATAGCCTCACCGTACGTAGGGATAGTTTCTCTGAAAATTACAATGTAAGGTGATGAATTAGCTTATCTGACAGTAGAAAGATCTAGTAGAGTAGATGGTTGTCAGCATCAAATCTAACAGTTCTGCAGAGCACATCCCATTGTCCAATAGGTATGCTAGAATCTCTCGAGGCTGCGGTCGCAGAATGAGAAGTGTCCTTTACTGCCGGCACGTGTAAGCAGCGTCGAGAAGACAGCGATCTGTTTGTGGCGCAGTCACTATGCCGGGCTGGTAGGAGTCATCAATAGGAGAAGGCAATCCAAAGCCCTCCCAGGGTACGTGTCCCGACCACCTAGGTCATGGCACAAAAGGGTAGTACCGGAGCAGCATACCCGCGTTCCCTAAGCTCCTCCCATCAAACTGCCAAGAGAAGTCCACGGCAGGTTAGATTTAGTCGTTGCGAGTCCAACATACCCAACCGCAGACACTTTTTGCCGGTGGCATACGTAGGCATTCCCCCTGCCTTATCTAAAATAAGTTACGCCTTAATACATATGTATATACAGTATATAAGTATGAGAAGAGACTTCTCGACTATCTATACATATATTTATAACACAATAAATTTTCATCTATTTTAACAAGTTTTGCCACATTATTCTCTATAAATATTTTAAGCAAATTACGGATCATGATAGCTTAACTCAGTTTCCAAGGCACGAGCGGTCATAATATTCCAACATTGTATAATCCCGACTTATTCAGTTATTAATCAACATTAGGACAATACTAAATTCATATTTTCAAGGTAAAGTTAGAAGTCAAATAAATAAACGAGTAAATGTTTCCAAGTTTCGTGTTTCGGTTATTAATTGATATTGATTCAGCGTCCATTGCCTCGACTTAACTATACAATTACAAAACTTTGCTCGCAAAATTTCCAACCTTGCCTAATTTTACAATTAACTGTTGTAAGCTCTGGTTTTAATTTGGGGCGTAATGTTGTTTTATCTACTTTTTGAAACAATTGGTTTCGAAGGTTTGTTAAAAATAATTAACGAATAATAATAATAATAATGCCCTCCAGGCTTAATTTCGAGCAGGACGGCCAGACTCAACGGAGACTAGCCAACTGCACAGGACATATTATAGTGCACAAGTGCGTACGCAAACACAGGCGCATTTTCTATGCTATCAATCTCATGATCCGATGGAACAGGGACAGTACCGATGGCTTTAAATGCTCTCCGAGGCACGGGGTATAACACCGCCATCTCCCAGACTTCGGGCTGATACTGAGAAATTTCATTGTAAGGACAAAACCCAAAGTCATTTTTCGACCCGAACCGGTATTTGAACCCAGGCCCATTATTATAATAGTAACATCAAAAGTAACTGACATGATCCCATACATTCCCTCTAAAACTATTACGATACAACATGAATATCTACGAGCAACAATAAACTGAACATTTTTAATGAAGAAACTAAGGAAAAAATTCAAGATATAAAAATATCGAAAACATTAGGCAAAATAAGAAGTAAAAAGCAAGCCTGGAGTTCTTTTCTAGCTTTTTTCCCCGACTTGTCCATTTTAGGTAGATACAGAAAGTCGCAGGTTAGCTAGGGTAGGGTCCTCGCCGGCGAGGATCGCGTTGGCCCCTAACCTCTGATCGGAGATCCCGTACCTGTAGTCGAGTGATCACACCCTCTTTTAGAATTCTGTCTTATTAGTTCAGCGGTCCCCTGAGCTATGACCCGAACCCCATAAAGGTGCCCTCAGGTATTAGTCGCTTAAGTTAAGCTACTGGTTGAGAGCCTTCTGCGCTAGCCAATTCCTCGGTGACTTCAATTTTAACATAATAGTACCAAATTTAAAAATAGTAGCTAAGTAACTTGTTATTTATTTAAGGATTTCAAAAGAATGTGATAAAACATAAGAATCGCATAGACTAGTTAATTTATTTCCTTTAACAATTAAAAAGAACTCTTACGCAACTTAATCCGTCCGTCCATTTGTTACAGCAATATAATTCGCTTCTATTGTTAATGTATTAAAATTATGTTTACTTTTAATTTTGCTTACCATACCTTATACTATTATCTTAATTAACAAAGGGGCCGAAGAGGTATCAAAGTATAGGTACCAGATCAAATGGGTAGGTATAATATAAAAGAAAATCATTTACAGATTGTTTGTTGTGTTTATGTTGCATTTTATTAATACAAGTACAATATTTAGAATTAAAAACTTTGGAGTTAGTTACTATAATGATCATAAAGTATGAAAAAGTAATATACTCGTAGTTCTAATTTATTGTTCAGGAAAAATAGAACATGGTTTAAGTGTTACATAACTAACTGATCAACTTAATATATACGTCTATGGAAAGCATAACCGCTCAATATGCGATTCCGATTCACATTAGGCAGACTTCTGATTAGGATCGTGTAGACGTCCGTCATCAAGAATTATCTTTCTGATAAACGTTACATATTTTCTGATTAGAACTTCTCAACACTTATTAAGTACATTGAAAAAATTGAAAAAAAATAATTAAATTGAAATCATCATCATTATATCAGCCAAAAGACGTCCACTGCTGGACAAAGGCCTCCCCCAAAGATCTCCACAATTGCCGGTCTTGCACTATTCGCATCCAGCAGTTTCCAGCGACCCGCACAAGATCATCGGTCCATCTTGTAGGGGGACTGCCCACGCTGCGTCTTCCGGTTCGAAAAAATTGAAATATTATCCTGAAATTTACCAGCAAAGAATATAGCCATCCCATTTCATCCCGTGGGGGGCATAGAAGTCGACCGAGGGAATATCTCCCAGAGAACGGGTAACAGGTCTCTCTATGTACTATGACCATCATACTGCGATCGCCAATCCGTCTGCAAAGCGTGGTGATTATGGCATATCCTTCCAAATAAGGGACACAATTCCATTGTGGAAATCTTTTGGGGAGGCCTTTGTCCAGCAGTGTACTTCATTTGTCTGACATGATGAAGATGATTATCCTGAAATTCCTTTATACGGCAATATAAACACCTTTTATATTTTGCGAACAAATTTTCATATATGTAGATAAAACTAAATTATACATCACAATCTTCATACATTTGTTACACATGATATTTTTGAGGCTAATTATAGTCTTTCGCCATAAGATGAGTTCCCTGACAATTATTTTTTTTCCGTGGCACGCATACTACTTTAGACGAATAAAAAATAAACTGGCAAAAAAATTAAAAAAGAAATGATAAAAAAAATATTGCCTTTTGTAAATTACTAAGTTAATTATTGTAGTTATAATTAACTGTTAATAAATGAGGTAAATAAAATAAAAAATAAAAAAATCTTAAAAATGTCTAATGCGTTGAACGGAACTGAATCCGATTCCATTTTCTTTGCCAACTGAATCGAGATTATTAAAAAATCGATTATATTTCGTTAGGTCACGTCACTACAATTGTCAGACAAGAACTGTCAGGGAACTCATCTTATGGCGAAAAGACGAACAAAACGAGTAGGCTTCAAAATACGCCAACAACCAACTTTTCACTTTTCACTTCTATTTATTCGGTGACTAACTCTCATAATTATTAAAAGAGTCTTAAGATAATTTATCTCAAATATTAGCTTAATCTTAATTGTCCAGCGCCTGAAAGTGAGGTGCTTACGGCTAGTAACAGACGCCAGCACATCAAGCTACTCCAATCTGTCAAATTTTCCCAATTGAAAGTAAACCGTATGCTTATGTTATAAAGTTGAAAATCTATAAAAGAAATTTGACAGATTGGGGTAGCTGGATGTGCTGGCGTCTGTGCCTTCACTTAAACACTACCTGGCTGCCGCTAGCGGGAGTTACATTGATTTTCATTCATTGGATTTGAGAATCTCAGTTTGTACCAGGGCACAAGCTAAGATTCTCAAATAATAGCACTGTTTTCGTGTTTCGGAATTTATTTCACTGAAGCTTAGTGAGTATATGGCTAGTTTATAATCGATGCCTCTATTGAAACGTACGAGCAATGTTAAACTAAAAACTGCTTATGCTTTATGTATATATTATACAACAAGTAACTTAATTAACGCACATCCTGAAATAGTTTATTCAGAATCGTTTACTGAATCGATTTATATCATTTTTAATATAGGTAATTTTTTTTCCGAAATAATTAAAACTATAGAAATTTTTGTCATATTAACCCTTTACAGTCAAAACAAATTGAAATGGACCGTAAGTCAAAGTAATAAGACTTTTAAAATCGCAGTTTTATTTGTATTCAACAAATTCCGTCATTCAATACAAAATAAAGAAAAATGAACTTTATTAACAATTCATATACATGTTAAATTAAAAAGTGAGTATATGTATTATGATTACAACATAACGTACACCTTCAAACACCCCAATTAGAATATTATGTTGTAATCATAATACATATACTGACTTTTTAATTTAACATGTATATGAATTGTTATATACATGTTAAATTAAACTGTATTATACTGTATGTATCTATATAAGTATGTATTTACAAAAGAAAAGTAGTATAAGATAAGATAATGTTTATTGACACCAATATACATACATTCTTACATTTCAGTACAATGTTTAGAGCCTTATAGGTAGGTACTTAATTATTGCAAAAATTGTCGAAAACTGATTCCCAAGCTAGGCTAATTTGCCTGTATTTTGGGGGGCAGTGTACAATCGTGTACTTATTTTAAATTACATTTTGGAGGCTGTCGCTGCGCTGTATACGTAAAAGTTAAGTTATTTAAAAAATTAAATTACTTAAAGAGATAAAAAGAAACAAAATATATTGCGTTTGTGTGTGTGTGTGTTTGTGTGTGTGTGTGTGTGAGTAATGAGTGAGTGATAGTATGAGACGATAATATTAGATATTGTTTATTTATGCGATATATGTAATGAGATTTTCTGTTTCCAGATAGTCGAGTTGACGAAGCCATGTAGTAACTTTATGTTTGGTTATATTCTTACTTTGGTTTGAGATATTAAATTTTTTTTGTGTATTTTGTTGTTTATTTTACAGCTTTGACTATTGTAAATAATAATATGTAGTACTCGTATATCAATTATCTGGTTACCATAGTACAAGCTCTACTTAGTTTGCGATCAGTGTTAATAATGTCCAAGGATATTATTATGTCCCAGGATATTATTATTCACCATGTCAGACAAAGTAGGTCCACTGTTGGACAAAAGCCTCCCCAAAGAATGAGGGAATATGCCATTATTGCCACGCTTGGCAGACGGGTTGGCGATCGCAGTTTGATCGTCATAGTTCACAGAAAAACGCTCTGCCCGTTCTCTGGTAGGTATTCCCTCGGTCGATTTCTACGCCGCCTACGGGATGAGATGGGGTGATGATATTCTTTTCCGTCACCACCCAGCAATATTATTAATAGACATTAAAACAGGAGGAAGTTATCTATGAGTATATCTCTATTTGGGGGAGTGGAGATCTTTGGGGGAGGCCTTTGTCCAGGCTGTAAACGTCTTTCGGCTGATATGATGATGATGATATCTCTATTTTCTTGGTCCGGGTATTTTCTAATTGTATAAAAATAAATACGTATCTCAATCCACAGTCCAGTATCTATAGAAGAAGATTTGCTTAGTTTGGCTAAATGGTGCTGAGTGATATGTCTGGGATATTTATTTATCATGAACGCGTGGGCAGGTACCCAACTAGATGGACCGATAATTTTGTTGAGATCATTGGCGGAGAACTTTGTCCAGTTTGCCCAACAGTGGGCGTTTTTCAGGGCCAATAATTAAATTTGAAATTATTACGCTCATAAAAAATAAAGTACCAACCTTACCTTGTTATAAATCCCAAGTTTGTAATAAGTACTATTTTAAATAAGTTTATATGCAGCTATCTCAAAAGACCTATCCAATAAAATAACCTGATGATCGATAAAAAATGGTTCACAAATATTAGAGAAAACGCGTGACGTACACAGATACAAAATAAACAGACAGAATAAAACATCCTCACTTTATCTAGTCGGTTAAAATATGAAATCAAATATAATCGTAGCGAAACACATTTGTTGCCTGTTTACAAATATC